>CM042971.1:32857974-35534252 GCA_023678885.1 Pogostemon cablin
CAGAACGGCATTGAACCATAAAACCTACCCCACCTCGTGGTAGTTGGCTTGCTTGCACTCTTTGCCCTTTCCCAGCTCCTTTTCCACATACTCAACGAAAAAATGAGTATTTGTATTTTATTGGCGCTGGCGGCGCGCTTCCAAGATGGACTCGATTTTGTATTCCTTGTTCTATTTATCTTTACTTTGGCTTATATAGAGAGGAGAAATGCCACATGGAAGGCTTTTTTTCTCTATTTGATTTTGATTTGCTTTTGTGCTGGCTGCGGGGACTGGGCCCGGGCTTTGCTCACCGTATGGCTGCCTCTTTCTGGGGCTGTAGCCCTTTTATATGGGTCTGTATTTTCCAAGAAAATGGAAATGCAGAACCTTAGAAGACGAATCAGACAAAAAGGGAGGGGAGTCAAGAGTTTTCACGATTGATAGACCTAGGAAATGAATTCTGAACAGTGGAAGACGGAATTAGTACGCCTAGTCAAGGAAAATGCCGCTTTTTTTAAATCGATTTTTCTGGCCGACTGGATCCTGCACAGGGTGATCTTTCTGAGTTTCCAGTGCTGGATGTTGTATATGGCTGTAAAAAGCGGACGAGTAGTATCCGTTACAGGCCCCTATGGTTGTGAAGTGAGAGTAGATCCTACTCTGCCCTTCACAATTCAGCCACCGGTATTTGACTCATGGATATTCCTTTCCCTATTCCTTTTATGTCTCTTATTAGTCGGCATAGCATATCTCTTCTGGCGGAACAAGAATAAAAAGCAAGAAGAACACTAAAAGGGCAAGCATTTTCACGATCCTATAAATAAATGACTCTAAGGAAGCAACGATTCTCTCTTCTTAAACAACCTATATCCTCCACACTTAATCAGCATTTGATAGACTATCCAACCCCGAGCAATCTTAGTTATTGGTGGGGGTTCGGTTCGTTAGTTGGTCTTTGTTTAGTCATTCAGATAGTGACTGGCGTTTTTTTAGCTATGCATTACACACCTCATGTGGATCTAGCTTTCAACAGCGTAGAACACATTATGAGAGATGTTGAAGGGGGTTGGTTGCTCCGTTATATGCATGCTAATGGGACAAGTATGTTTTTCATTGTGGTTCACCTTCATATTTTTCGTGGTCTATATCATGCGAGTTATAGCAGTCCTAGGGAATTTGTTCGGTGTCTCGGAGTTGTAATCTTCCTATTAATGATTGTGACAGCTTTTATAGGATATGTACTACCTTGGGGTCAGATGAGTTTTTGGGGAGCTACAGTAATTACAAGCTTAGCTAGCGCCATACCTGTAGTAGGAGATACCATAGTAACCTGGCTTTGGGGTGGGTTCTCCGTGGACAATGCCACCTTAAATCGTTTTTTTAGTCTTCATCATTTACTCCCCTTTATTTTAGTAGGCGCCATTCTTCTTCATCTGGCCGCATTGCATCAATATGGATCAAATAATCCATTGGGTGTACATTCAGAGATGGATAAAATTTCTTTTTACCCTTATTTTTATGTAAAGGATCTAGTAGGTTGGGTAGCTTTTGCTATCTTTTTTTCCATTTGGATTTTTTATGCTCCTAATGTTTTGGGGCATCCCGACAATTATATACCTGCTAATCCGATGTCCACCCCGCCTCATATTGTGCCGGAATGGTATTTCCTACCGATCCATGCCATTCTTCGTAGTATACCTGACAAATCGGGAGGTGTAGCCGCAATAGCATCCGTTTTTATATGTCTGTTGGCTTTACCGTTTTTTAAAAATATGTATGTACGTAGTTCAAGTTTTCGCCCGATTCACCAAGGAATATTTTGGTTGCTTTTGGCGGATCGCTTACTACTCGGTTGGATCGGGTGTCAACCTGTGGAGGCACCGTTTGTTACTATTGGACAAATTTCTCCTTTTCTTTTCTTTTTCTTTTTTGCCATAACGCCCATTCTGGGACGAGTTGGAAGAGGAATTCCTAATTATTACACGGATAATAAAATGAAAACTAAAAAAGAAAATAAGAAATCAGTGTGAAAACTGAAAATTCTGACACCAATCATTTACGAGTGAGTATTACACCAAGAATTGACAAGCAAGCGACTTGACTATTTCACCTAGAAACCCCCGGAAAAGTGGTTTAGCCGCTCCTTAGCTACGAATTCTTCAGCAACTAAGAAGCGGTAGACCCTTATTTCTATTTCTTTCTTTCTAAAGTAGAAGCTAAGCGTTTCCAAGCTGTCGTGCAGGAGTTCCTTGTTCCAGCCGCAGGCATAAGAGAATAAGTGAGAAAGATGTTATCCTCTCTCAAGAATGGATTGAATCCTGTCCCACGCAGTAAGGGCACTCTTTCAAGAAGTGAGTACTCGTCCTCGGCTTCGGCTGCTCCTTTCTTTGGCCTTTACCCCAGCTCCTTTTCTTAGATAACCAGGAACGCGGGAGAATCCTCTTTTTCCTGTCGAGATAAGGAAAAAAGCGATATAACTGTCAAAAAAGAAGATAGACCTTGAAAAGTTCCGTTGGTTGTTGTCAAGAGATGTCTTAGGAGTTGAGCCTCTGGTCTGTTAGCTCGTTTCTTTTAAGATAAAGGCCCGTCCTTTGAACAAAGCTTTGCAAGAGAACTCAGATAAATCAGTCAATCAAGAGCTGATGGCAAATCCGATCTTCCTGCCTGGTTACGGGTGGGCGGCAGCGAACCGGGTGATACCAAAACCCGCACCACCGCTTTTATTTTCCCCCTGACTTTCTCAACTTCCGTTTTGATAGCAACTTAGAATGAATACTATACGCCGTTCATGCTAAAAGAATGAAACCCGACAAAGAAAGCTTTCTTACTTAAACTGAATAGGCCCTCTTCTATTTTCCCAACTATTATCTTTCTGTTTAAATGTGTATGCTGTTCATCACCGCACTGACTTCGCTGGGTGCGATATCACAGGCAATAAAGAAAACCATCATTGCTGCTAGCCCAAATAAAATACCGGAGTGTCCACCCCCTGCTCATCTTCTTCGTCCTCATCGAAGAACTCCTCGATATCGATCGCATTACATTAAATGGATAGACTTTATCAAGGACGAGAGATAGCAGACGAGCATAGGGCTCCTGTTCTATAAAAGAGATCCTACTAAAGCCAGGTTCATAGTGGGTCAAATTCTTAAATGCCATGCCTTCAATGGCTCATGACTGATATCGAGCTCGCAGACGCAGCTCCCGGGAAAATAGGCATACCAAACGGCAATATCGACTCCCAAGCAGACGGTCACTATGAAATAACCAATCCACCCGTTGGATAAAGTAAGGAAATCGAAAGTGACTTTGAAATCACTTAAGTCCCTCACTAAAATGTAATCCCGTAACCCACGCCCGAAACGGCTATATATGGACATGATATCTTTCTCCAGACAGAAGAGGAGATCGAAGCTCCCGTAACAGCTGAAACGATTGAAGGGCCTGAAGGTAGGGATTTTGATTCCCTACCTGAACTCCCCGGCTGCTATCATGGAGCCATACACGCAGGGAAGGGATCTAACTCGACTACTCTAGTGAGCGTACTAGAGAGCAAGATCCCTTTCATAGAGATCATAAGCTCCATAAGGGAAATAAAATAGGCAAAGAAGTCTCGTAGCTCCACAAATCGGTAGGTATTTCACCAACTGTGAAAAAGAGAGGCTAGCGGGGAACCCTCCAAAGTTCTGGCTAGAGAAAGTCATTTTTGAGCATCCCGATGCCCTATGTCATTTAGTCTATCTCACGATATCAAAACCCGTCTTTTTCAAGAACGTCTTTCAACGAAATTGAATAAGCTCTCTCTTTCTTTAAGAATCAGGTCCCTTATGCCTGTGGCGTCCTTGGAAGAAAGCTTTGAGTGTCCACTTGGCAATGAAAGGCAATTAAATACGAGTGTTCTCTCCCTTAGCCCAAGTATCATATTTGGTTATTTACTAACAATCCACCCTTCTCCGCCAAAGGAGATTTTAGTGGCCCAAGCGCTTATTTGTTGAGGAGAAACTAATCCAATTCGGAGCTGTTGGTGTTTATACCGATCGATCATAGAATTCAAATTCGGATTTATTCTGATTAAGCTTCCTTCCTATTAATCTGGAAGTTTTTCTCAGATACAAGGAAATGATTCAGTTCCAGAGCTAAAGATCGTAGTTCTCGAACCAGTAATCGAAACGATTCTGGAGCATCCTCGGGATTAGGTATAATTCCTCCAATGATCGTAGTACCAAGTACTTCTTGGCGCGCTCTAATATGATCAGATTTAGTTGTAAGCATCTCTTGTAAAATATGAGCAACACCAAATCCTTCTAGAGCCCAAACCTCCATTTCTCCTACTCGTTGTCCCCCTTGTTTTGCCCTTCCCCTAAGGGGTTGTTGTGTAACAAGTGCATAATGTCCACTGGAACGTCCATGGATTTTATCATCAACTTGATGAATCAATTTCAAGATATAAGGCTTTCCTATTATAACGGGTTGTTCAAAAGGACTCCCCGCCCTTCCATCAAATATTCTACTTTTTCCTGGATACTCGGGTTCAAATACCCATGGATTCGCTGTTTGCTTACTGGCTTCATATAATTCCGAAAACACTCGTTTTTTGGAAGCTTCTTGTTCATATCTCTCATCAAAAGGCGCTATTCGATAATGTCTGTCTAGCAACCCCCCTGCTAACCCGAGCGAACATTCAAATATCTGTCCTACATTCATTCGTGAAGGTACTCCTAATGGGTTGAAGACCATATCGACAGGTCTTCCATCTTGCAGATAAGGCATATCCTGTCTAGGCAAAATTTTCGAAATGATACCTTTATTTCCGTGTCTTCCAGCTACTTTATCGCCTACTTTGATTTCGCGTTTCTGTGAAATATATACACGAATCATTTCTGGATTATAACTAGAACCTCCTCTTTTCTGGATCCACCTCACATCAATAACCCGGCCCCTACCACCTATAGGGAGTTTTAAACAAGTTTCTTTTGAAGTAGATACCTGAATACCGAGTATAGCTCGTAACAATCTATCTTCGGGGGCATACGAGGATTCTTTCACCATTTGGGGCGTTAATTTACCTACTAAAATATCACCCGTCTCTACCCAAGATCCCAACATCACAATTCCATTTTTATCTAAATTGCGAAGTAAACGGGCTTCTAAATGCGGTATTTCGTTAGTGATCCGGGGGCCTTGACTTGTCACATGCGTCTGAATCTCATATTTCCGTATGTGAAAAGAAGTATAAATATCTTCATATACTAAACGCTCACTAATGAGTACCGCATCTTCAGAATTGTAACCTTCCCACGGCATATAAGCTACTAATACGTTTTTCCCCAAAGCAAGTTCGCCACCAACCGTAGCAGCACCATCAATAATCAAGTTGAATCCGAAAAAGCATTGGAAAATTGTTGGAACCAAAAATAATATGGTCCAAGCTTTTTGTTGTGCATGTAGTCATAAATTAACATCTTTTCCCCCCTTTCAATGCAGCAACCCAATATTTTGATCAGGTTCCTGTGTTGGAGCTTTGCAATCAACTCTGCTTCATTTTTGAATTCTTGAGGGCCTTGTCCAGAAGTTCTTGACATTCTTTTCACTGCGACTACTCCTGATGATAGAGTTGCCTATGGCAGTCACCCTCAGACAGGTAAATAATCAAATAAACATATTCTAATCAAACCGAGCACTTGTATATACAGGAGTGATATTTGAATACTGTATCACCTTGTAAACAGGACCGAAACCACCTTCTCCGATCAGATTCTCTCCAGAAAAGTTTTTTGTTGCTGCTGCAATGGCAGCCAAACCAAATAACGGTAACTCTAATTCCTCCCCTATCTTTTTAGAACCATTCAAAGGAGTTGGGCATTTTATTCAGGGTTGTAATACTACTTTATAGCAAATATCATTCGTGGATATGATTAGAAGTATTGTGACCTTGTCTCTTGCGTTGTATCCGTAGAAATAAGCCTCCAAAAGAATATCCCAAGATAAACATTCCGAAACCAGAAGCAGCTGCTGTAATTATGATTCTGGTCTTTACATGCCCTTTTTTCTTGTTCAAATCTCTTGGATGATCTGTTATTGATGAATCAGGCATTAGTAGACAGGTAATATCCATAACTCATTCAGAATACACAAATTCTTGACATTAAAAGATCATTGATTTACCAAGTTCTGAAACAGGCAAGCGAAGATAGAGATTCGACTCAACACCATCTTCTTCCGTGTGCCCCCTTATATCAATCAAGTTCCCGAACCACATCAAACAGCTGCTCCCGTTGCTGAAGTAAGGATCAGCATAAGCTGTACAGTCACAGTTCTTCAAGCATTCATCATGGCATTGGTCAATGCTCATATTCATGTGCAATCGAAAATTCAGTGAATCGGGCAACTTGATTCCTTCAACCTTCAGAAATCCATATTCTTTATGGCAATCTAATGGCAAAATTCTAGCACATCCACTTTTCCAGTTGAACATTCTCCATTCTTTTTCAGCAGTGGGCTTGAATCCACTCAAGCACTCGCATTCTGGTGTTTTATATATTCTACAGATACTATTATTACCGCAATGACCGTAATTGTCGCACTTGTCTCTTGGCAGGGTAAACATAAGAATCCAACCGTCTTCTTGTTCATTCATCGTGTAGTATTGAACCACGCCCACGTAGTTCATCGTCATTCTGATATCAATTGCTTCGTAGAAAGGGTGAAAACTTGAAATCATCCTACCCCTGTCCGCCACCTCTTCAAATTTCCAAGCTGGATCAGGTATTTCTGGAAATCCAATAAAATAACCATTCCAGAAGACAATCCTCATTAATTTTCTCCTCCCCTTGGTAAGTAAGGATTGAGACAATCCTCTGTTTTCAATCCAGTAAATATATTCTCCTGTGGATGGATCATGTCAAATTTCCACCTTCTCCAGTATCAGGGTCCTGCGACATCCCATTCCCTGGGTAGAAGTGGTCTGTTGGGTAATCGAAACTCTGCCAAATATTCATTGAGCCGTCTACCAGAACCAGGTTTCCAGTGACCAGGAGATGGAGTGCTGGACTTGAGGCTGGCCTTGATGAACCCGACGACCAAATTTTTGCTGCCGTTGCTGAACTGAGTAGCAGGGTGCCATTTTTGGCTAAAGTTAAAACTCCGGTCGAATCCATGATGGGATCATTTCTGTTTGCAAGCCAGATGACAACATCTGGTGTAGCTGTGTACCATATTCCCAAGTATCTTCTGTTGGATTTGCCAGGAGAGAAGAATCCCAGCTTGAATTTTTGGCCTGGAGATATTAACGCCTCTCCATCGGCAAGAATTTGGTTGGGAAGAAGTGTATCAACTTCCCCAAGAGAGTATTCGAAGACAATTAACAGAAAAAGAGCAGCGCTGATGAATACTGGATGATCCATGTTTACAGAAGGAAACAGGTAGTTCAAAATCACTAATTACACTGTATCATCTCAACTTTTTTTTTTCTAAACTTTGAAAGGTTATGATGTTTCATTTGTGGGACCTGCATTTGACTATACATGTAAAAAGAAGAAAATTCTTTCCTGGAAAAAGTTACAAGTAGACTTTATAATAAGCATTTTCTTAAGGTTTTCTATTTTTTTTAATGCACAGAATTCAATCCATTGAGTAATTTGGGGAGTTGAGAAATCCACCTTACTCCGGCAAGGACTCTCGTTTCAAGTCAGAGTTTTCGCTCTGGTGTACTGACCTCTCAATCGTTGAGCTCCCCAATGAGTTTTGAGAAAATTAGTATCTTGTAGTTCATGTTTGGACTTTTAACCCAGGAACCTAATAAAATTTCTCTAAAGCACTCCAAATCCTCAACGCTAGACCAATCATATTGGGTTAAACTTTTAAAGCACTTATGTCCTGAAAATTTTAGTAGATTTGGAGAGTACTGTATTTGAAATTCTTGAATTTAATGGTACAAAGAATCAATAAGATTTTAGTTTATTTTTCGCTTGATACTGGCCATATCTGTGTAGCTTTGTGCCATGCTCCCAAGAATCTATTAGTGCACTTTTCAGGAGAGAAGAATCCGAGAAATTAAAACATCTCTTTTGGTGAGGAGAAAGAGTATCAACTACTCCAAGTGGGTATTTGAAGATGGATAAAATACAGAGAGCAGCACACAGTAACTGTGGATGATCCATTTACAGGTTCGACTCTTAAGCATAATTAATTTAGTAACTGTCTGTTTCATAATGTAAAAGTATTGAGGTTTTGAAATTTTAATACAACAAAGACTTTTTCGACTAGTAATTCATTATTAATTTTATTCTTATAATTTTATTTTTATTAAATATACTCAGAATGTAGAGTAAAATTTAAACTGTATTTTTGTTTCATGGAATCATTGCTCTCGAAGAACACCTAATTTATCAGATGATTTGGGCTGTCGGTCCGTTGAAGGATGTAATTGCACAAGGTAAATATTTCTAAACAACATGTAATCACAAGTGAAGTGATTGCAAACATATGGATACTGTTAATAATATATACTAGAACAATTACCTGGCTTCTACATCAGTTATGGTAATTGAAACCCTGCTAGATTTCTTACTTACTGTTTCATTACTTTGTGGAACGTCTTGCAAGAAAAACCCAGGTTTCTGGGGCTGGGGCAAGGCCATGTCATCAGTGCTTAACATGAGTAGCACCGAAGACATCACGGGTCGTTCATCTGCGTTGTTTTGAACGCATAACAATGCAACATGAATACACCTCTTTACTTGAGATTCCATGTATGAATTGTTGTAGCATGGATCCGTCAGTTCTATCTCTCTCTCTTCATTCCAAAGTTGCCATGCCTGTAAGGATGGATATATGCACACTACTTAGTACTAAGCATTTCTAGAATAGTCATAGTATGTGTAATAAATTGCAATATAATCAACCTGCCCCAAAAGGGTATTATAGAAAGAGGTTTGCTGGGATCCTCTGTTCTTTTTCCCACTCACTATCTCTAATATTACGACTCCCATGCTAAATACGTCTGATTTGATGGAGAACTTTCCATCAAATGCATACTCCGGAGCCATGTAGCCACTGTAATCAGTTCTTACAAATAAGGGTCTACAATAAGTCAGTATGCATAAAAATAAGGGACTTACTATGTCCCAACAATTGTTCTTGTTCTTGCTGTGGTTTCATCCCCTCCGAACATTCTTGCTAAACCAAAATCTGAGATCTTTGCATTCAAGTTCTCATCTAATAAAATATTGCTTGTTTTTAGGTCCCTGTGGATTATTGTTAGTCTTGAATCATGATGGAGGTAAAGAAGACCTCTTGCGATTCCCATTATAATGTTAAACCGCTTTGGCCAAGTCAATAATGACTTCCTTTCCTGATCTGCAAATGGTTTAGGAATTATAGTGAGTTTAATTCGAAAAGCGCATTAAGAGTCCGTGTGATGATATTTGACTTCATTTGTTTGAAAAACATGCAAAGATTTTATTCGAACCAAAAATGAAGTAGTCCAAGCTTTTGTTGTGCATGTAGTCATAGATTAATATCTTTTCGTCTCTTTCAATGCAGCATCCCAAAATCTTGATCAGATTCCTGTGTTGGAGTTTTGCAATGAAGGTAACTTCGTTTCTGAACTCTTGATGGCCCTGTCCAGAAGTTTTTGACATTCTTTTCACTGCGACTACTTCTGATGATGATAGGGTTGCCTGCAATGTCCACAGTAAAAAAAACAAAAGTAAAGAAAAAAAGGTTAGCAAAACAAAACCTATTATTATCAAGCAAGCAACTATTTAATAACTTAAGTGATGCATCACCTTGTAAACAGGACCAAAACCACCTTTTCCAATCAGGTTTTCTTCTGAAAATTTATTTGTGGCTGCTGCAATGGTTGCAAAATCAAATAACGGTAGCTCAAATTCCTCACTTATCTTCTTAGATGCTGTCGAAGGAGTCGGACATTATATTCAGTCGCTGTATTTATATTATAAAAAGAACTGTGTGGAAATGATTAGCAATAGAACCTTGTCTTTTGAGTTGCTTCCACAGAAATAAGCCTCCAAAAGAAGAGCCCAGGATAAACATTCCAAAACCAGAAGCAGCAGTTATAATAATCATCCTGGTATTTACTTTTCCTTTAATCTTGTTCAAATGTGTAAGATGACCTATAATTGATTAATCAGCTATTATTCAGGATGCATAATTCTAGAATTTAAAGATCATTCGTTTACCAAGTTCTGAAACAGGCACACGAAGATAGAGACTAGGTCCACCACCATCTTTTTCAAACTGCTCCTTTATATCAATTAAGTTCCCAAACCACATCAAACAACTGCTCCCGTTGCTGAAATAAGGATCTGCATAAGCTGTGCAGTCACAGCTCTTCAAGCATTCATCATGGCAATCATCAGTGCTCATATTCATGTTTAACAGGTAATTCAGTGAATCAGGTAACTTGATTCCTTCAATCTTGAGAAATCCATCATCTTTTTGGCAATTTGATGATAGATTTCTTGTACATCCCCTTTTCCAATTGAACATTCTCCATTCATCTTGAGCTGTCGGCTGGAATCCCCTCAAACATTCGCATATTGGTGTGTTATAAATTCTACATATACTATTATGACCACAGTGACCATAGTTGTCACACAAGTCCCTTGGCAGTGATGCCGTGAAAGTCCAACCATCTTTTCGTTCATTCATAATGTAATGCTCAAAAATGCCTGTGTAGCTCAGGGTCATCCTGGAGTCCATTGCTTTGTACGAAGGGCGGGTAACTGAAATCACCCTACCCCCATTGGACATGACTTCAACTCTCCATGCTGGATCTGGTATATTTGGAATTCCAGTAAGAAAACCATTCCAGAATACAACCCTCATCAATTTTCTCTTCCCCTTTGTAAATATAATTTGAGACAATCCGTTGTTTTCAACCCTGTGATTGTATTCTCCGCAGGATGGATCATCAGCACTTGTCCATGATGTCAGATTTCTACTTTCTCCAGTAACAGGGTCTTGAAATATGCCTTTACCTGGGAAGGCAGAGTCAGTGGGGTAGTCAAAACTCTCCCAAATATTCACTGAATTCTCCACCACCACAAGGTTTCCAGTTTCCAGGAG
Organism: Pogostemon cablin; assembly: GCA_023678885.1. NCBI lineage: Eukaryota > Viridiplantae > Streptophyta > Magnoliopsida > Lamiales > Lamiaceae > Pogostemon > Pogostemon cablin. Next base: position 32,869,048 of record CM042971.1, read on the forward strand.
TTGGAGAACTGGACTTGAGGCTGGCCTTGATGGTTCCGACGACCAAATTTTCCCTCCCGGAGTTGTGCTGATAACCAGGCTGCCGTTCGCGGATAAAGTTAAAACTCCAGTTGAATCCATGATGGGATCATTCCTGTTTGCAACCCAAATGATCACATCTGGTGTAGCTTTATACCATACTCCCAAGAATCTATTAATGGACTTTCCAGGAGAGAAAAATCCCACCTCAAACATCTGGCCTGGAGAAATTAAAACATCTCCATCAGAAAGAATTTGGTGAGGAGAAAGTGCTTCTACTACCCCAAGAGAGTATTTGAAGATTGATAAAAGAAATAGAGCAGCACACAGCAACTCTGGATGATCCATTTACAAAGGGAACAGGTTTGAATCTTAAGCATATCATCATACATTTCTTTAAACCTTAAATTTGTTGTGGCATTTCAATTGCAAGATTTGAAACTTTTTGTTGACTTTACTGTTAAGAATAAGAAGAAGAAATCAATGGGTTATATTTTATTACATGTGGGTTTTTCTTATTCTAAGAAGTATCCATCAAAAAGGTTGAAAAGTATATATAGGTTTTAAAAGACTTTATAAGTAATTTACCTATACTCTTGTGATTCATGTATTATTTTAATTCTATAATTTAACCTTTGTTCGATTATACTCAGGATCTAATGTAAATATTTATCGCATAATTTTTTTCAATTTTAATAATTAAAGAAACTTTACAATTCGTAAATAAATTCCGTGCAAACACAATCGATTATATACAATACAAGCTTTAACATCTATTTATTGAAAAAAGAAGAAGAAAAATAATCAAATGTGTTTTAAAAATTAAATTAGATTGTTTTAAGATCATTATTTGTTACCAATTCTTTATTAGTATTATTATTTTCTTTAATATGTCCTGTATTTTTGTTTTCAGCATCTACCCTTAATTTTATCTTGATTGGTTTATCTTTTATTGATTCATCTTATGTTAAAATTTTCCTAGTCCTTGTGAATTCCATTTAACGTGGAAGAGGTAAATTACTACTACTACTTATTAGGACCTAATTACATACTTAATTAAAAGACAAATGGTCGAATAAGCCCCTCATCTTATCTTCAAGGATCAAATTGGACCTCTAACTTTTTTTTTAGTCATTCAAACCCTTTTTATTTTAATTTAGATCATTTGAACCCTATATTTTTTTAAAATAAAACACCAAAGCCCTTCCATTAAAAAGCCCATCTAATGTCGTCAAGGATGTTGGAAATGACTAATGAGTCAATGAGAACAGTTTTGCTGTGTGGAGAATTGGGCGAATAAACTGAGTCACTTTCCCAATTCACCTCCACTGCTAGATGCATCAGGCTCATCTTCTTTCCTTCTCTCTCCCAATTGATCTCACAAAGCAATTGAACGCCGCCATTGACAACTGCAGCAAGACGAGGGGCTTATCCGACCCTTTGCCCCTTAATTAACAATGGAGATTTTGATATCGAGCGTGGTATTGAGAATTATGGAATCATTGGTTTGAAGAAAACCTAGATTATCAGATGATTTGGGATGTAATTGCACTAGGTAAATATTTCTAAATCTGAATAATATGTTATCATGAGTGAAGTAATTGCAAACATATAGATACTGTTAACACTAAATAAACTACCTGGCTTCTACATCAGTTATGGTAATTGAACCTCTGCTAGATTTCTTACTTCCGGTTTCATTACTTTGTGAAACGTCTTGCAAGAAAAAACCAGGTTTCTGTGGATGAGGCAACGCAATGTCATCGGTGCTTAACATGAGAAGCACCGAAGACATTGCGGGCCGTTCATCTGCTTTGTTTTGAACACATAATAACCCAACTTGGATGCACCTCTTTACTTGGGATTCCACATATGAATTGTTGTAGCATACATCCATCAGTTCTATCTCCCTCTCTTCTGTCCAAAGTTGCCATGCCTGTAAGGATGGATATATGCACACTGCTTAGTACTAAGCATTTCTTGAATGGTTAAAATATGTGCAATACATTGCAATGATGTAATAAACCTGTTCCAAAAGGGTATTATAGCAAGAGAGTTGGTGGAATCCTCTGTTCTTTTTCCCACTCACTATCTCTAGTATTATGACTCCCATGCTATATACATCTGATTTGATGGAGAATTTCCCATCAAATGCATACTCCGGAGCCATGTAGCCACTACAATCGCTTCTTTTAGATATGTTTCTGCTGAAAGTTAATATGTTAACAAATGAGAAACTTACTATGTCCCAACAATTCTTCGTGTTCTTGCTGTTGTCTGATCCCCTTCAAACATTCTTGCTAAACCAAAATCTGAAATCTTTGCATTCAAGTTCTCATCTAGTAAAATATTGCTTGTTTTTAGGTCTCTGTGTATTATTGTTAGTCTAGAATCATGATGGAGGTAAAGAAGTCCTCTTGCAATTCCCATTATAATATCAAACCGCTTTGGCCAAGTCAATAATGCCCTTCTTTCATCATCTGCAAATGATTGAGAACTTTAATGAGTGTAATTTAGAACCAAGAAATGTTTGATATAAGTATTTACTGTTAAGGATATTGCATATTGACATCAGTTGGCCGTGAAAGATGCAAAGATTCTTCTAACCAAAAATGAAGTAGTTCAAGCTTTTGTTGTGCATGTAGTCATAGATTAATATCTTTTCCTCTCCTTCAATGCAGCATCCTAAAATTCTGATCAGATTCCTGTGTTGGAGTTTAGCAATGAAAATTGCTTCATTTCTGAACTCTTGATGGCCCTGTCCAGAAGTTTGTGACATTCTTTTCACTGCGACTACTTCTTTTGATGATAGGTTTCCCTGTAACGGTCACAGAGAAAACACAAGAGAGAAATATGGTTAGAGAAAGAATACCTTATATTATCACAAGCAAGGCACCTATTCATTCCATTGTATTACTTTAGTGTTGTATCACCTTGTATACTGAACCAAAACCACCTTCTCCAATCAGGTTTTCTCCTGAGAAGTTATTTGTTGCAGCTGCAATGGTTGCCAAATCAAATAAAGGTAACTCTACTTCCTCCCCTATTTTCATAGAATCTGTCAAAGGAGTTGGACATTTAAGTTAGTGTATGCAATACTGCTTTAAAGCATATGCCATTACAAGGAAAGGTTAGAAATCTGACGTTGTCTCTTGTGTTTCATCCGTAGAAATAAGCCTCCAAAAGAAGAGCCCAAGATAAACATTCCAAAACCAGAAGCAGCAATTGTAAACATCATCCTGATATTTGCGTGCCCTTTCCACTTGTTCAAATTTGTCAGATGATCTATAATTGACGCATCAGCTATTAAATTGAGGTGATGTCCTTCGATTATTCAGGATTCTAAATTCTCAAATTTAAAAGATCATGTATTTACCTAGTTCTGAAACAGGCACACGAAGATAGAGACGTGGTCCACCACCGTCTTTGTCAATCTGTTCCCGTATGTCTATCAAGTTCCCAAACCACATCAAACAGCTGCTCCCATTGCTGAAGTAGGGATCTGCATAAGCCATGCAGTCGCAGTTCTTCAAGCACTCATCATGGCATTCATCAATGCTCATACTTGTCTTTAACCGGTAAGTCAGTGAATCAGGTAACTTGATTCCTTCAATCTCTAGAAATCCATCATTTTTTTGGCACTCTGAGTCTGATGATAGATTCCTTGTACATCCACTTTTCCAATTAAATAATCTCCATTCATCTTCAGCTGTCGGCTGAAATCCCCTCAAACACTCGCATATTGGTGTTTTAGAAATTCTACATATGCTATTATTACCACAGTTACCATAATTGTCGCACAAGTTCTTTGGCAGTGATAACATATGAATCCAACCATCTCTACGTTCATTCATAAGGAAATGTTGATACATGCCTGTGTAGTTCAGGGTCATCCTGGAGTCCATTGCTTCGTAGAGAGGGCGAGCAACCGAAATCAACCTACCCTTGTCGGACACCACTTCAACTTTCCAAGCTGGATCTGGTATACTTGGAATTCCAGTAAGAACACCATTCCAGTATAAAACCCTCATTAACTTTCTAGTCCCCTTGGTAAATATAATTTGAGACAATCCATTGTTTTCAATCCTGTGACTGTATTCTCCACAGGATGGATCATCAGCACTTCTCCATGATGTCAAATTTCTACTTTCTCCAGTAACAGGGTCTTGCAATAACCCCTTCCCCGGGAAGCCGGTGTCAGTTGGGTAATCAAAACTCTCCCAAATGGTCACTGAATTCTCCACCACAACCAGGTTTCCAGTTCCCATGAGTTGGAGGACTGGATTTGATGCTAACATCGATGGTTCCGACGTCCAAATTTGATCTCCCTGAATCGTACTGAGAACCAGGCTGCCATTCACTGATAAAGTTAAAACTCCAGTTGAATCCATGATGGGATTGTTTCTGTTTGCAACCCAAATGACCACATCTGGTGTAGCTTTATACCATACTCCCAAGAATCTATTACTGGACTTCCCAGGAGAGAAGAATCCCACCTCAAACATCTGGCCTGAAGAAATTAAAACATCTCCATCAGCAAGAATTTGGTGAGGAGAAAGTGTATCAGCTCCTCCAAGAGAGTATTCAAAGATGGATAAAAGAAACAGAGTAGCATAGAGGAACTTTGTATGATCCATTTAAACAGGGAACAGATTTGAATCTTAATTTCAACTGCCTATCATGATACAGTTCTTTTTATGTATATATATATGTACCAAAATCTGAAATTGTTGTGGTGTTCCAATGGTGAGAATTTAGAACTGTGATCTGTTTTGGTGAGCAGCAGAACAAAAAATCTATGGATGATAATTGAGTGATGAGAGATCCTCGTATGTGGGGTCCATATTCTAAGTAATGGAGTAAAAGTCTAGAAGTTTTGACATCATTTATTTAAGTGTTTTAACACATTTACATTTTTTAATGTACAAAGTCCACCTGAGTTATTTTAAATCTTAGAAATAAGAATATATATATATATATATATATATATATATATATATATATATATATATATATATATATATATATATATATATATATATATATATATATAATCCAATAGCTCTATATTACATTTGAATTCTAAAATGTCATTTTCAACACATAATTTATTTATTATCAAAATATTTCCCAAATGAAATAAAAATAACTTCTCTCAAGCTTCATATAAATTTTTTTTTTCTCGACATAAAGCTTTATATAATGATCTTTAAGTTATGGGATGAGGGAAATAAACGGTTAAGTAGAGACTTTTGGTTGATTTTGGGTGTGTTCTTTAAATAAAAAATAAAAATAAATAAAAAAAAGAAAAGAAAAGAAAAGAAAGAAAGAGAGAACACCCCCAAAATCAACCAATGAAGAGACTACGAGAGAGAAGCAAGCAGACCATGTTCCCAATTTAAACAGGAGCCGCCATCAACTTAAATAGAACATGGGCCATATTTTCACCGAATTATTGGGCCTACCTCATTTGCATTTATAATAGAGAAATCATGGTGGTTAAAAAAAAGAAGATAAATTTGATTGGCCCAGTTAGATTTAATTAGACTAAAACCCATAGACCATATTTCCATCAAATTATTGGGATTTGGGCCAACCTCATTTGCATTTATAATTGAGAAATCATGGTGTTTAAAAGAAAAGATAAATTTGATTGGACCAGTTAGATATAATTAGACTAAACCCATAGGCCTAAAATTATTGGGATTTGGGCCCACCTCATTTGCAATAATAATTGTGAAATCGTGGTGAATTAGAAAAAGGAAATTTTGATGGGCCCAGTTAGATTTAATTAGATTAAACCCATTTCTAGTCCAATTGTGAAAGCATATAAATAAATGACATCACCAAATGACACCATATGGTCAGCGCAATAATTTTCATTATTATTCTATCTGTTTCACTAATATTGTTATTTTTATTGTTTCCACAAAATGCGTATATATTAGTATTGTGTGTGATTATTTTGTCTATGTCTTTTCTACTGAAAATAAAAATGTAATCGTTGAAATGAAATGTCCAAATTAATAAAACGTAACAATTGAAATGTAACTTACATAATACTATATGCTAAAATTAATTGTTTTATAATTAAATTCGAATTAGTACAAGATAGTGTGTTCATCTAAAGCATTTGTTATAGTAAATTCATTTTAATTTACTTTTAATTATCTTAAAGACTATGTTAACTTAATGAATGAGTTAAAATGTTGCTATATACCAGCATAGGTTAATTTGGAGTTACTACAAATAGAATATCGGGAAGCAATATACCACTATGAATTAAAACACTTTCTTTCCTCGTAAATATGGCTACTAGAGGTAAGAAATATTATTGCTAGATGAATCAAAACCTAACAACTAGTAAGAGTTAAATTGATAAAATACATCTAATGTGTTGTAATAACAACTACCTGGCATCAATTTCAGTCATGGTTATGCCATTACTACTAGAATTCTCCTGTCCTGAGTTTGAAAATCTCCCACTGTTTTGCAAGAAAAATCCGGGTTTGTTGGGTTGTGGCAGAGCAGAGTCGTCACTACTTAACATGAGAAGCACGGAAGACATCACTGGTCTGTCGTCCGCTGCTTTCTGAACGCATAACAACCCGACTCGAATGCACCTCTTTATTTGGATTTCCTCGTACGAATCCCTGTAACATGGAGTTCCAACTCCTTGTTTTCCTTGTAATAAATCCATGCCTGCAATAATTACTCATGAAATGCAGGACAAGTTTACCTGTTCTAGAAGGTTCTGGTAACGAGACGGATGTTTGAATCCTCTGTTCTTTTTCCCGCTCACTATCTCTAGTATTACAACTCCCAAGCTGAATATATCTGACTTGATTGAGAATTTTCCATCGAATGCATACTCTGGAGCCATATAACCACTGCAATTAGTTTCATAAGTTAGCCTCTGTAAGAAATGAATATACACGTATGTATGTAAGAGACTTGCTATGTTCCAACAACTCTTTTTGTTCTTGCTGTGGTTTGATCCCCTTCGAACATTCTTGCTAAACCGAAATCTGAAATCTTTGCGTTCAAGTTCTCGTCTAGTAAAATGTTGCTCGTTTTGAGGTCCCTGTGGATGACTTTTAGCCTGGAATCATGATGGAGGTAAAGAAGGCCTCTTGCAATTCCCATGATAATGTCAAACCTATGTGGCCAACTCAATTCTGCTCTTCTAATCTCATCTGCACATGTTGATGTGTTTGTTATAGTGTGAGAAAGGGAGAGATTTAAGGAGTGAAGATAGTACCAAAAATGAAATAGTCCAAGCTTTTATTCTGCATGTATTCATAGATCAACATCTTCTCCTCCCCTTGAGTGCAACATCCCAAAATTCTTACAAGGTTTCTATGTTGGAGTTTGGCAATTAAAATAACTTCATTTTTGAATTCTTGAGGGCCTTGTCCTGAAGTTGTCGACATTCTTTTCACCGCGATTACCTCTTCTGCTGATAGATTTCCCTGCAATTGCAACACTCAGAGATCAAAATTTAAACATCTTTTACTATGCAAGTGTTTATATAAATGTGTATGCTACTTAAATGGTGTTCTAAGTGTTCTACCTTGTAAACAGAACCAAAACCACCTTCTCCGATTAAGTTTTCGCTTGAAAAGTTATTTGTAGCTGCTGCAATGGTTGCCAAATCAAATAAAGGAAGCTCTAACTCTTCCCTTGTCTTCTTACAAGCTGTCAAAAACGTCGAATAGACTTATAAACATGGTACATAGACTTATAAACATGCCGGATCAGTTATTAGTTTAACCTCGTCTCTTTCGTCTCATCCTTAGAAGTAAGCCACAAAATGATAAGCTTAAGATAAGTACTCCAAAACCAGAAGCAGCAGCCATGAAGATCAACTTTTTCTTTGATTTTTTCTTGTTTTCTTCCCAATCTGTCACATGTTCTAACATAAAGATCAAATCAATATTTCTTGAATTTTTTTAGTATCTTACAATGATGAAACATTTACCTAATTCTGTAACAGAAACACGAATGTAGACAGTTGGAGTTAATCTGAGATCTCCACTCATCAGCTCCCTCATATCAATCAAGTCTCCAAACCACATCAAGCACTCGCCTCGTTGCTAGAGTACGGATCAGCATAAGCAGTGCAGTTACAGTTCTTCAAGCATTCGTCATGACATTCATCAATGCTCATACTGGTGTTGAGACGAAAGTCGAGCGAATCAGGGAGTTTGATTCCTTCAATCTTGAGAAATCCATCTTCACTTGAGCAATCCAATGCTGGAATTCTATTGCATCCACTTTTCCAATCAAATATTTTCCATTGTTCACCTGATCTTGGTTTAAACCCACTCAAACACTCACATTCTGGTGACTTAGATTCTTTGCAGATACTATTGACTCCACACCAACCATACTTTTCACACGATCCAGCCGTCTCTCCGTTCGTTCATCACGTAGCGTTGAAGTAGCCCTGTGTAATTCATGGTTAACCTGGTGTCAGCTGAAATATTGGATGGACTAAAGAGAGATGTCAACCTCCCATTTGTGGATTCAACTTCATTAATCCAAACTCCATCTGGCAGAACTGGAAACTCAGGGAAGTAGCCATTCCAGAAGATACCTCTGAATATCTTATCCATTGTTTCAACTTGAGACAAGCCCTGGTTTTCAATCTTGTAACTGAATTCACCAATGGATGGATCATCAGCACTCTTCCAAGATGTGAGATATCTACTGACTCCATTATCCGGGATAGTGTTAACACTCCTGTTGAATCCATGATTGGATTGTTTCTGTTTGCAACCCAAATGACTATGTCTGGTGTGGCTTTGTACCATATTCCCAAGAATCTAGCTGTGGAATTTCCAGGAGAGAAGAATCCCACCTCAAACATTTGGGCTGGAGAGATTAAGACATCTCCATCAGCCAGAATTTGGTTTGGAGAGAGAAAGTTAACACCAACAGAGAATTGGAGAATGGTTAAAAGACAGAGAGTAGCATAGATGAACTCTGGAAGATCCATTTACAGAATCTTGATTTAAGATTCTGGCATCAGAATTTAAGTACTTTTCATTACTGGAAGGAAAAAGAAAAATGAATTGAAATATTACAAACTTATCTGTTTGTTGGGTTTCACATTTGTGATTGCTATGTTAATTGTTTAAAAAAAAAAAAAAAAAAAAAAAACTCGAATTAATTTCTCATAAATGTTTGTGAAGCGAAGTTAAGAAGTAGATCAATTTGTAAAGTCAAAAGTCCAGAATAATACGCAGAAATAATTTACGCCGCCACTACATTCTAATTAAACTATTTATTCCAAGTAAGGTATATCTTTTGAAAATGACAGAGAAAAAATAAATGAAAGTTTGCAATAGTTAATTTTGTTTATCTCTCAAGCCTCACTCATAAAACTAATAGCAAAATTATACACCGAAAGGACAAATTAAAGAAAATCTTGTGTGTGGATTTGGAGTATATCTAATAATTTCCTTATTAATTTGGTACATTATCATTGCTCACCAATTTTGTTTAATAATGAAATGATTGTATTCAACATCGTGTGATTCTTCAAAGAAACTCTAAATTCTTTATAAAGAAAATTAATTTTTATAGAATGGATGCTTTTGAAGAAGTACTATATCAATACATTTCATTAAATAATTTGGGATGTTTTTCAAATATCACCCATCACGTTGTGCATGCACAGAGATCCCAATTAAATAAATTGTTGGTGTATTATATCATGAGATTATATAAATTGTTTTCTAGATCTCCAAGAAAATTGACAAATTGTTTAAACATATTTTTCTCCTTAAAGTTATACATACTATAAGTATTTTTCATTCCCATTTAAAATCCCACACTAATAAGATATTCATATAACAAGCCCTAAATCCTAAAAGATCTTGAAGGATAATATACATTTATTATTAAAAAAATAGAGCTGGCTACCTTGGTAACACATCACTCATGGTTACCATTCCCATACTAGAGCTCTTGCTTTTGGATACGGGATAATTTCAGATTTAGTCCCGTAAGAATTGTTCAATGTCAAAAAGGTTCCAAAACTGGCAGATTTAGTCTCATAGGAATTTTTCATCAAAATCTGTTAATAGTTGACGAAATATTTTGAACCATTAACAAGACCAAAGTGGACTATGTATATTTTGAAAGACAGAAAATAATATAAATCTGGTAGTTTATAATAATATAAGTTAATTTGAGATGAAAATTTTCGAAAATTATGATTATAATATTCTTATGGGGACCAAAACTGCTAGCTATAGGACCAGTGCATTTCTACGGGACTATATTTGAATTGAATGAATTCTTATGGGACCAAATGTGATATTTTTCCTTTTGGATACATGAGCTGCATCAAGATATTTGCAAGAAAAACCCTGGTTTTTGGGGCTGAGGTAACCCCATGTCGTCCGTGTTTAACATCAATAGCACGGACGACATAAGGGGCCGTTCGTTCGCTTTGTTCTGAACGCATAACAACCCGATTTGAATACACCTCTTTACTTGTGATTCAACGTATGAGTTGTTGCAGCATGGATCCATCAGTTCTATCTCCCTCTCTTCCTTCCAAAGTTGCCATGCCTGTAAGGTCACACATTAAAGTGTGTAATGAAATCTCTTACTATCAATACTATTACTAGGATTTGTGATCACTAGTGAACATGTAATAATTTATTTAACCTGTTCCAAAAGGTTACAATAGAAAGGAGGATTGAGGGATCCTCTGTTCTTTCTTCCGCTCACTATCTCTAGTATCACGACTTCCATGCTGTATACGTCGGATTTCAGGGAGAAGTTACCATCGAACGCATACTCAGGAGCCATGTAACCACTGCAAACACCTTTCATACATGAGGCTAGATGATCTATGTATAAAATGGACATGTTTCATGAATGAAAACCAACTAACTTACAATGTCCCAACAACTCTTGCTGTTATTTCTGTAGTTTGATCCCCTTGGAACATTCTTGCTAAGCCGAAATCTGAAATCTTTGCGTTCAACTTCTCGTCTAACAACACATTGCTCGTTTTGAGGTCCCTGTGGATGATGATTTCAAACCTCTTTGGCCAGCTCAATTCTGCCCTTCTATTCTCATCTTCACATAGCCAACAATTTTATTAAGTTATATATATTACTACATGCTGTCGAGTGAGAAAGAGGGGTGAAGGATGGAAGATGATACCAAAAATGAAATAGTCCAAGCTTTTATTGGGCATGTACTCATAGATCAACATCTTCTCCTCCCCCTTACTGCAGCATCCCAAGACTCGGACGAGGTTCTTGTGTTGGAGCTTGGCGATCAGAGTGACTTCATTCTTGAATTCATTAGTGCCTTGTCCTGATGAAGTTATCGACATTCTTTTCACCGCGATTACCTCGCCTGCTGCTAAATGTCCCTGCAGAAAACGACTTATATATACATATGTTTGTGTGTGTTATCAAGGCTTTGTTTATACATCCATATTGTAGTACTAAAAAAATGCTTTAATTACCTTATAAACAGGGCCAAAACCACCTTTTCCAAGAAGGTTTTGTAATGAAAAGTTATTTGTAGCTGCTGCAATGGTGGCAAAATCAAACAAAGGTAGCTCCAATTCCTCCCTTGTCTTCTTACAAGCTGTCAAAGGAGTCGTATGTTAGTCCCATCGTCTGCAAAAATGCTCTACAGACTTATAAACATGTCAGATCAGTTGTTAGTTTAACCTCGTCTCTTCTGTCTCATCATCCAAAGTAAGCCACAAAAAGATAAACCCAAGATAAGTACACCAAGACCAGAAGCAGCAGCTATGATGATCAACTTTTTCTTTGCAGAATTTTTCTTCTTTTCTTCCCCATCTGTCACATGTTCTGAAATGAAGGCCTAATTAATATTAATTTCTTGAATTTCTTTAGCATCTTACAATGATAGAAAACTCACCTAATTCTGAAACAGGAACACGAATGTAGACAGTAGGAGTTAATCCTGGATCTTCACTTATCAGCTCCTTCATATCAATCAAGTCTCCGAACCACATCAAGCAGCTCGTCTCGTTGCTAGAGTACGGATCAGCATAAGCAGTGCAGTTACAGTTCTTCAAGCATTCATCACGACATTCATCAATGCTCATGCTAGTGTTCAGACGAAAGTCGAGCGAATCAGGGAGTTTTATCCCTTCAATCTTGAGAAATCCATCTTCACTCAAGCAATCAAAAGCTGGATTTCTAAAACATCCACTTTTCTCCCCTGATCTTGGCTTGAATCCCCTCAAACACTCGCATTCTTCTGACTCATTGCAGATGCTGTTAACTCCACACCAGCCATATCTATCGCAGGACTCATGTGGTGCTAACATCTTGAGCGCGATCCAGCCGTCTCTCTGTCCATTCATCACGTAGCGTTGAAGGGACCCCGTGTAGTTCATGGTTAATCTGGCGTCAGCTGAAACATTGGAAGGACTAAAGAGAGCTGTCAACCTCCCATTGATGGATTCAGCTTCATTGATCCAAACTCCATCCAGCAGAGATGGAAACTCAGGGAAGTAGCCATTCCAGAAGATACCTCTGAATATTTTATCCGTTTTGTTCATGATCACCACTTGAGACAATCCATGGTTTTCAATCATGTAACTGAATTCACCAATGGATGGATCATCAGCACTCTTCCATGATGTCAGATATCTACTGACTCCATTATCCGGGTTTTGGACCATCTTCATCCCTGGTAATCTGGTATCCGTAGGATAATCGAAACTCTGCCAAGTGTTTGATGAAATGTCTGTGACAATCAGGTTTCCGGTATCCAGGAGCCGGAGAACTGGACTGGAGGCGGGGGCGGATGAGCCCGACTACCAAATGTTTTCTCTCTGAGCTGTGGTGACAAGCAAGGTGCCATTTTGGGATAATGTTAACACTCCTGTTGAATCCATGATTGGATTGTTTCTATTTGCAACCCAAATGACTATATCTGGTGTGGCTTTGTACCATATTCCCAAGAATTTAGCTGTGGATTTTCCAGGAGAAAAGAATCCCACCTCAAACATTTGGCCTGGAGAAGTTAACACATCTCCATCAGCCAGAGTCTGGTTTGGAGAGAGAAAGTTTACACCAAAAGAGAATTGAAAAATGGTTAGAAGATATAAAGAGGTGTAGATGAACTCTAGATGATTCATTTACAGAATCTTGATTTGTTAAGAAGAAGAAGAATGAATGGATTATTAAGGTTACAAAATGATGGGCTTGCTAATTTCAGTGTTTTGAATATAATACAGAAAAAATTAAACTCAAAAAGTCAAATTACTTTTTCATAATTAATGCTTGAGAAGTGAAGCCAAAATGTAGATGATCAGTTTGTATAGAAAAAATTGTGTGATCTAAAATGTAAAGGAAGTGATGGCATTATATGTTATGAAAAAATAATATCTGATTAATGAACTTATTAAACAAAAAATTTACTTTTAAAAAAAAAAGTGAAACTGTGTCGTCACCCAAGACGTTTTCAATTAGTTAAGTCACAAAGTCCAGATTCATACATAGCTTACGGCACCTCTATACTTCTAATTTGTGGTGTATCTTATTAACTCATTATTAATTTGGTATAGAATTATTACTCAACCATAACGGTCTATTAATGTCATGATGTGCAACTTTCTTTGATACCATAAACGTGTGGGATTTTATATATTAATTTAATTTAACAGTTTGAAACTATGAAAGGAATATTATAATTGGATACTTGCATGCGCCTAGACGTGCGCCTACACATCCGACTATTTCAGGAAATTGTACATTTTATAGAGTGAGGCTTGCGTGCACCCGGGCGCACGGAACACATTCTGTGCGCCTTTAGAAATTTTGTATTATGGGTAAGGGTACATTAATTTGGTCTAAAGGGTATACACTTTAATTACTAAAAGGTATACAATTTTGTTCTAAAGGGTATACACTTTTTATTAATATTTTTTTTTCTTTAGAAAATAAAGGGTACACATTTTTATACTAAAGGGTATACAATTTAACACAAAATTCTAAAGGCGCACGGAGTGTTGTCCGTGCGCCCAAAATTTTCTTTAGAAAATAAATGGTACACATCTGTATACTAAAAGGTATACAATTTAGCACAAATTTCTAAAGGCGCACGGAAAGTGTTCCGTGCGCCTGGGTGCACATGAGCTTTTGCCTTATTATTATTAAATGTTGTATTCTTTGGTACAAAAATTTATACCTTTAATTTTTCGGTAAAAAAAAAAACTCCTCAAATATTAAATCATTTATGTTTCAACCGATTCTTCATTGAAGAAATAATACCTTATAAATTAACCATTGAGTTTCTATTCTACTCTTTACGCTTTTTCCTTCTATTTTGACAACTTGATAGGCCTTAGGCTTCGGAAATTCTATAACTTTTTTATAAAAGGGTTAATTGCAAAATAAACCACGAACTTTACTTCTATTGCAAATGAATCCTCACTTTTGAGAAATTGCAAAAAAAAACCACAGCCTTTAAGTATTGTTGCAAAACGCACCTAATTTCTAATTAAAAGTATGATTTTTTTTTGGAATTTTAGGTAGTGATTTTTTTTGCAATTTCTCAAAAGTGGAGATTAATTTGCAATAGGAGTAAATTCATGTTTTTTTTTGCAATTAACCCTTTATAAAATGGATGCTTTTAAGTTTTTAACAGGTAACAATTTGAGGAATCTCAAACATTACCCATCTGTTAAATAATTATCTCCAAGACTTTTATCTTGAAACGTTGTTTATGTGAGACCTGTTAAAGTATGTCTATTATATAGATAAAGCATGATTAATGATTGTTATAGAATTTTAGGGTGCTATAATATGATTTATTATTGACATACTTTAACTATATAATAGACATACTTTAGTAATGTGTCGACCAGTCTCACAACACGTCTCACAAAAACCCGTCTCATAAGTGAGTGTCACTATGTACAATTTATTTCACCTTTTTTTTCTCCTTAAAGTTATGCAAGTATTTTTCATTCCCTTATAAAATCCACACTCATTAAGAGAGTTGTATACTAATAATTTGATCAAATCTTCAAGAATAGGAATTAAACATAATTAGTTTTTTAAATATGATCAGGCCCTGCAACCCATTTGGTTCCATCTTTAAGAGGAGCTATCTTGGTAACAAGTCACTCATGGTGACTGTGCCCTTACTAAAGTTCTTGTTTTCCGATGCATGAGCTGCATCGGAAGAAATTTGCAAGAAAAATCCAGGTATCTGGGGCTGAGGCAAGCCCATGTTGTCCGTGCTTAACATGATAAGCACGGACGACATAAAGGGCCGTTCGTTTGCTTTGTTTTGGACGCACAACAACCCGACTTGAATACACCTCTTAACTTGGGATTCTACGTACGAGTCATTGTAGCATGGATCCATCAGTTTCATCTCTTTCCCTTCGTTCCAAAGTTGCCATGCCTGTAAGTTATACAACATAGTTTGAAATGAAATCTGTAGCTATAAATTAATATTACTAGGATTGGTCACTAGTGAGCAGTATTGATTTATTAAACCTGTTCCAAAAGGGTAGAATAGTCTGAAGGATGATGGGATCCTCTGTTCTTTCTCCCACTCACTATCTCTAGTATCATGACTCCCATGCTGTATACGTCGGATTTCAGGGAGAAGTTGCCGTCAAACGCATACTCTGGAGCCATGTAACCACTGCAAATTAACACCTTCATGCTTGAGTTTACATCTACGTTTAAATAGACATGTTTCATGAATGAGAACGAACTTACTATGTCCCAACAACTCTTTCTGTTCTTTCAGTAGTTTGATCCCCTTGGAACATTCTTGCTAAGCCGAAATCTGAAATCTTTGCGTTCAACTTCTCGTCTAACAAGACATTGCTCGTTTTGAGGTCCCTATGGATGATTTTTAGCCTGGAGTCATGATGGAGGTAATTAAGACCTCTTGCAATCCCCATGATAATTTCAAACCTCTTTGGCCAGCTCAATTCTGCATTTCTATTATCATCTGCACATTGATTGAGTAATACATAATACTAGAGTACATGTTTTTGAGTGAGAGTGAGAGAGGTGAAGGATGGAAGATGATACCGAAAATGAAATAGTCCAAGCTTTTATTTGGCATGTACTCGTAGATCAACATCTTCTCCTCCCCTGTACTGCAACATCCCAAAAGTCGGACGAGGTTCCTGTGTTGGAGTTTAGCAATCAAGGTGACTTCATTCTTGAATTCATCTGTGCCTTGTCCTGAAGTTCTTGACATTCTTTTTACTGCGATTACTTCGCCTGATGGTAGATTTCCCTGCAGATATATGTGTTTACAAGGCTTTTTTAATACATGCGTATTGTAATAGTTAAAACTTGCTTTAGTTACCTTATAAACAGGACCAAAACCACCCTTTCCAATCTGGTTTTGTATCGAAAAGTTATTCGTAGCAGCTGCAATGGTTGCCAAATCGAACATAGGCAACTCGAACTCTTCCTCCTCCCTTGTCTTCCTATAAGCTGTCAAATGAAGGCGTTGTGCATTCGTTTCATCGTCTTAACACAATAATGCATGCTTATAGAGTATGTTAATACATTTATCAAATAGATATATCAGTAATTTAACCTTGTCTGTTTCGTATCCATGTGACCAAAGATAAGCCCAAGATAAGCAGCATTCCAAAACTAGAACCAGCAGCTATCAAGATCAACTTGGTCTTTGCAACTCCTTTCTTTTTTCCTTGCCAATCTGCAACAGGTAAACTGGTTCACGTATTCAATCCAAAACAAATGTACTTTGTCATTACTCATTAATTAGTATACCTAGTTGAGAGAGCGGAAGGCGAATATAGACACTCAGGTGTGCTCTGCCATCCTGGTTCATCGACAGGTCCCTTATATCAATCAAGTCTCCAAACCACATCATGCAACTGGTGCCATTGGCAGAGTACGGATCAGTATAAGCAGTGCAGTTGCAGTTCTTTAAGCATTCAACACGACATTCATCAATGTTCATACTGGTGTTCAACTGATAGTCGACAGAATCTGGGAGTTTGATTCTTTCAACCCTGAGAAACCCATCTTCCTTCTGGCAATCTAATGGCTGATTCCTATAGCATCCATTTTTCCAATCAAGCATTCCCCATTCTTTCATGGATTTTGGTGTGAAACCCCTCAAACACTCACACTCTGGTGCCTTGCTAAGGTTACAGATGCTATTACTGCCACACCAACTGTATTTTCCACACGTGTAACGTGGCAAAGCCACCACGAATTTCCAGCCGTCTGCATCTTCATTCATCATGTACCCCTCGATCAGACCAGATTGGTTCATAGTTAATCTGGTCCTGTTTGAATCAATGAAAGGATTAGAGAGAGAAATCAACCTCCCACTTCTGGATTCAACTTCAATGCTCCAAGTTTGATCTTTTACAAATTGAGGTCCAGTGAAATAGCCGTTCCAGAAGACTTGTCTGTTGATCTTGCTCGTCTCATCCAAGATAACCACTTGAGATAATCCCTGGTTTTCAATCCTACAGCTGAATCGTCCGACGGATGGATCATCAGCATTCTTCCATGATGTCAGATACCTGCTGATTCCATTATCAGGGTCTTGCACCATCTTCATCCCTGGTAATCTGGTGTCCGTTGGATAATCGAAACTCTGCCAAGTGTTCGATGAAATGTCTACAACAACCAGATTTCCTGTATCCAGGAGTCGGAGAGCTGGATTCGAGGCAGGGGTGGATGAATCCGACGACCAAATGTTGTCTCTCAGAGTTGTGCTGAGAATCAGGGTGCCATTTCGGGATAAAGTTAGAACTCCTGTTGAATCCGTGATTGGATTGTTTCTGTTTGCTACCCAAACGACGACGTCTGGTGTAGCTTTGTATCGTATTCCCAAGAATCTAGCTGTGGATTTGCCAGGAGAGAAGAATCCCAGCTCAAACATCTGTGCTGGAGAAATTAACACATTTCCATCAGCAAGAGTTTGGTTTGGAGAGAGCAAGTTAACAGCAAGAGAGAATTGGAAAATGGTTAAAAGATAAAGAGAAGCACAGATGAACTCGGGATGATCCATTTACATAAACTTGATTTTTCAATTGGAGAGAAGGTGCAATTTCTCCTCTGTTAATGTTCATAGTTTTCATTTTAAATATAATTTCTCCTCCTCTTATATATCACATTATATACTTAACAGTGTAATATAGGGTATGATATGGTAATTTATATAAGTATTTTCTTTATAACTAGAAATAATCATATAGCAAGTCTTTTCCAAAAAAATTAGTTGCTTAACTTGCTTACATTAAAGTCAAACTATCAAAGTCCACATTTTATAATTTTGGCATGTCTTAATCTTAGTTTGGTGTATACTGATTGTTACTCTCCAATAGTTGCTCACCATGATATCATGTAATCTTTAATTTCAACATTAGTTAGTGAAGAGCATTCAAATTTCAACTTTAATCAATGACAGCGTTCAATTTTATAAAAATAATGGAGTATTTTTCTATTTAATGGGTGTACACTGTACCCACCATTATGGGCCTCATCACTTCTCCATAAGGATTAGCTGTGGCATGTAGACCTTGATCTCAATTGGATCGATTGCTGTTAAATTATATAGGAAGCTTTATGTTGATTTCTTTATATGGTTGGGAAGTCATGGAATAGATGGTCGTTTGATGGCGAGATTATTTGAATCGAAATTCGGATGAAAAAATAATGGCCAAAACCGTGGAGTCGCGCAATCTATCGATGAAAATTCCCGGAAAAAATCAAAAATTTGCCCGGCTCTTTCCTATTTTGATTGGTCTTGCGTGCCCCAGGGCATACCGTGCGCCTTTAGAATTTAGTATTATGGGTAAAGGTATATTGTTTTGTTCTAAAGGGTATACACTTAAATTAATAAGAATACATCATTTTGTTTTAAAGGTAATACACTTTTCATTAATATTTTTTATTTTTTTTCAAAAAATAAAGGTTACACATCTTTATACTAGAGGGTGCACAATTTAATAATAAATTCTAAAAGCGCACTGCCCTTGACCCCGACAACACACAAGTTTTTGCCATTTTCTTATCACATATTTCTCCATATATTATATAATATTTTTTTCCTTATTTTCCATAATCATATCTCGTATTTTCGTCATTCTATAAATATTTTATTTCTAAATCTTATTCTCTTCCTACACCTAACTAGATTCATGTAGAGAGAAGAACCATAACCCCTCATTCATCATCGCTATTCATACTTCAACACCCCATACACAGTCATCTCTCACTTCACACATAGTCATTCCATCAATCCATCTTGGAATGTTCAATTCAAGAAGTAGAGAACCAAGTAAGTCGGAGAGATGAAGAAGTAAACGGACAAAATATCTTTTCCTAATGTTCATTTGATTTCTTTCTTTTCTTTTCAATTATGAAGATTATAGGCAAAATTTTATCTTGTCGTGGATGTTGCCTGTAACCTATGAAGGGTTTTTATGGTTAAAAAGTATTATTTTAATATTTAGTGGATAGTTGTATTAGTAATGTATGTGGATCTCATTAATAATATATGGAGTATTAATTATCTATGTGAGCTTCATTTATCAGAATGATAAATGTAACAATAATTGGGAGACACTATTAAAATGTAACAATATTTGCATGATGAAGGGAGTATTAATTTAATTTTAACATTTTGAAACAATGAAAAGAATATTATAATTATATTTCGAAACAATTGAGTCCTAGTTTTCACTCTTTCCTTTTATTTTGACAATTTGATGATAGGCCTTTTGGCTTCGGAAATTCTATAGATTTTTATTAAATCGATGCATACGCATTCATTAAATAATTTATTTGGTCCAATTTATTTCACTAAATATTTTTCATTCCCTTGTAAAATCTACACTAATTTGTTGGTTGGGTGTCAACCAAAGTCCCACATCGATTAGACATGGGGTTGGCGAGGGTTTATAAATGAGGGACGGACTCTCCCTAACATGAGGCCTTTTGGGCATGATGCCCAGAGTGGTAAAACCGTGCGGGCCTGTGGGCGGCCCAAAGCGGACAATATCATACTAGTGGATTGAGTGGGTCCGGCTCCCTGGGCGGATAAACCCAACAAGTGGTATCAGAGCGGGTTGCTGCTCTGTGCCTTGTGGTGAATATGGAAACCAATACTAATAGATTGGTGAATCTCAATGGTTCTAATTATCATGTGTGGAAAGGCAAGATGGAGGATCTTCTTTATGTGAAAGATTATTATTTGCCTGAAACAGATGATCAATGGAATATATTGCATCGTCAAGTATGTGGTTACCTTAGGCAGTGGGTGGATGATAATGTATTGAACCATGTTAGTGGAGAAACACATGCACGAACATTGTGGAAAAAGTTGGAGGAACGTCAAGTATGTGGTTACATTAGGCAGTGGGTGGATGATAATGTATTGAACCATGTTAGTGGAGAAACACATGCACGAACATTGTGGAAAAAGTTGGAGGAACTGTATGCTAGAAAAACTGGGAACAACAAGTTATTTCTAATCAAGCAGTTGATGAATTTGAAATTCAAAGATAGCACTCCTATGACGGATCACTTGAATTCATTTCAGGGCATTATTAATCAATTGTCGGAAATGAATATCAAGTTTGAGGATGAAGTACAGGGCTTATGGCTTCTTGGTACATTGCCGGATTCATGGGAGACATTCAGGACATCTTTGTCTAATTCAGCCCCCAATGGTACCATTACAATGGATTTGGTTAAGGGCAGCGTTTTGAATTAGGCCTTTTGAGCGTGATGCTCAGAGTGGTAAAACCGTGCGGGCCAGTGGGCAGGCCCAAAGCGAACAATATCATGCTAGTGGATTGAGTGGGCCCGGCTCCCTGGGCGGATAAACCCAACAAGTGGTATCAGAGCCAGACCCAGACTTAACCGGCCCAGCCCGGGATTGGTGGGATGTTCGGACCTCAAACTGGATGGTCTAGCTGCGGGACTTTGTTTGAGGGGGAAATGTTGGTTGGGTGTCAACCAAAGTCCCACATCGATTAGACATGGGGATGGTGGAGGGCTTATAAATGAGGGATGGACTCTCCCTAGCATGAGGCCTTTTGGGTGTGATACCCAGAGTGGTAAAATCGTGCGGGCCAATGGGCGGCCCAAAGCGGACAATATCATGCTAGTGGATTGAGTGGGTCTGACTATTATAGGGGCCCGACCTGGCTCTCTGAGCGGATAAACCCAACATGGCGATGGGTTTATAAATGAGGGATGTACTCTCCCTAGCATGAGGCATTTTGAGCGTGATGCTCAGAGTTGTAAAATCGTGCGGGCCAGTGGACAGGCCCAAAGTGGACAAAATATCATGCTTGTGGATTGAGTGGCCCCGGCTCCCTGGGTGGATAAATCCAACAAGTGGTATCAGAGCCAGGCCCCAGACTTAACCGGCCCAGCCCGGGGTTGGTGGGATGTTCGGACCTCAAACTGGATGGTCTAGTTGCGGGACTTTGTTTGAGGGGGAAATGTTGGTTGGGTGTCAACCAAAGTCCCACATCGGTTAGAAGTGGGGATGGCAATGGGTTTATAATTGAGGGATGGACTCTCCCTAGAATGAGGCCTTTTGAGCGTGATGCTCAGAGTGGTAAAACCGTACGGGCCAGTGGGCAGGCCCAAAGCGGACAATATCATGCTAGTGGATTGAGTGGGCCCGGCTCCCTGGGCGGATAAACCCAACAAGTGGTATCAGAGCCAGGCCCCAGACTTAACCGGCCCAGCCCGGGGTTGGTGGGATGTTCGGACCTCAAACTGAATGGTCTAGCTGCGGGACTTTGTTTGAGGGAGAAATATTGGTTGGGTGTCAACCAAAGTCCCACATCGGTTAGACATGGGGTTGGCGAGGGTTTATAAATGAGGGACGTACTCTCCCTAGCATGAGGCCTTTTGGGCATGATGCCCAGAGTGGTAAAACCGTGCGGGCCAGTGGGCGGCCCAAAGCGGACAATATCATGCTAGTGGATTGAGTGGGCCCGGCTTCCTGGGCGGATAAACCCAACATAATTAAGAGTCATATACTAATAATTTGATCAAATCTTGAAGGATAATAGTAATTCAACCTAATAATTAAGTTTTTAAATATGATCAGGCCC
Organism: Pogostemon cablin; assembly: GCA_023678885.1. Classification (NCBI taxonomy): domain Eukaryota; kingdom Viridiplantae; phylum Streptophyta; class Magnoliopsida; order Lamiales; family Lamiaceae; genus Pogostemon; species Pogostemon cablin. The sequence continues at coordinate 32,891,183 of CM042971.1, forward strand.
TGCAACCCATCTGGTTCCATCTTTAAGAGGAGCTATCTTGGTAACAAGTCACTCATGGTGACAGTACCCATACTAAATTTCTTGTTTTCCGATGCATCGGAAGCAGTTTGCAAGAAAAATCCAGGTTTCTGTGGCTGAGGCAAGCCCATGTTGTCCGTGCTTAACATGATAAGCACGGACGACATAAAGGGCCGTTCATTTGCTTTGTTTTGAACGCACAACAATCCGACTTGAATACACCTCTTAACTTGGGATTCTACGTGCGAGTCATTGTAGCATGGTGATAGGCTTTTTCTGCGCACTATAATTAAATCCTCAAGTATAAGGATGTCAATTGTAGTAGAAAGTACCCAAGTTAAATTATCGATCCCCCTAAGACAGTTAATTATTTATTTACTATGAATTACTAATTAATCAGAATTGTGTAACCGATTTTCAAAGTGATTTTGTAATGAATTAATTATCTAAATTACTGAAAATATAAATAACTAAATTAATTAAAAGGCAATAAAAATAAAAGCAAGTTTATAATCAAGAGATAACGAACAGTTCTAAGGTATCAGGTAGAGACCAATTAATTTGGGTTATTAAACTTACGATTGTTCATTCATGCAGTTTCACTGAAAATACACCACATATCCCTGTTATCCCACCGAATATGATTCGATTCTAAGCTAATAGTATAATCTGGTTTAAATCCTAAGGTGCGCAAATATTACCAAGCATTATTCCTAGATACTAATCAAAGCAAGCAACAATACCTCCGGATGGTAAGCCCGACTAACAAGATATTCTCTGGAATTACTACAAGGTTCTATTCACTTCCTACTTGATTGTCTAATTGCATTGTTCTACTAAACTAATCAAGTATTTGATTTACCAGTTCATGGAATTAAAGTGCTTATAGCGGAGCTACTCTAATCCCTAACAGATAGACAATACCAATCATGAACGCACACAAGCTAACACAATAATCCAAGCATTATAGCGGATGTCATGAATATATTATGAAGACGTTACGAAGCAGAAAAGCATGTCTTAATAAAATAAGTAAAATCGAAAGTTCAACTGCATAAAATCCAATCTTTGGTCTAAATCCCCAAATCAATTAAATCAATCCATCAAACCCTAGAACTGTATAGGAAATTAGCCCATGAGATTACAAGCAATCCTCATGGCTAAGCAATTCATAACAATAATCAAAGTAATAGAAAGGAATAGATAGGAATGGTGAAACCCTAGTGTAGGAGCAATCTCACGTTCCTTCTCCGTCTCTTCAATTGCTTTATTTTCCCTTAATTAGCACTTGAAACCCTTGTGGAATTGGATGGAGGATGAAATCAGATTGTAATCTGATATGGGTGTGATAAGAGTGTGGATTGATGATGGTTTATGGCTGGGCTCTCTCCGATTGACGTCTCGATCTCCCTAATTATTTCTAAGATGGATGCAGGGCTGTTTTCGCGACGAAAACTGCTTCAGAATCACGATTTGAGGGTATATATACGTTGCTGCATCGAACAGACCCCGTCTGGGCCCTGAACTGGGCCGCTCGGCACCCAGCTCGGCTCGAGCTGGGCCTGGACCCAGCCGAGCGGCCTCCCATCGATCTTGCCACGTCACTGGGGTCCAGGTGAAACCCCACTCGGCACCGTTTACCGCCGCTCGGTACCCAGCTCGGCTCGAGCGGCTCGCCGAGCTGCTCCCGAGCTGGGCCGTTCCGGGTCTGTTTTGCTCCTCTTCCGATCCTACCCTGTTCTACCCTGTTTCCTGCCTTCAAAACTCACAAAAACACCTTAATAGCCTTAAAATCGTGTAAATACTTAAACATACACAATTCTATGCAAAAACGATAAATTTCCTAAGCAAAACGGTGTAATGTGTACACATAAAATGCGTGAAATTCCACTCTCAACAAACTCCCAAACTTACATGTTGCTCGTCCCGTGGCAACAACATTAAAAACCAATAGAGTAATTGAGAGAAAATTTCACAGCAGAAAAACATTCAACACAATATAACAATTTAAATATCATACTTGGGATACAAGATAACCATCCATCTAAAAACATACAAATCAAATCAACTAGATTTACTCATTCAGAATGCTTATCCACCCATTCTCTCTGGTAGTATTTACGCTCATCGCTCAAGTGTGAGATATACACTTCAGGGTAAGGTGTTTACACTCAAAGTCAATTCAAACACACGCGTAACCATAAGCTTGGCAATCATCTCAACTCTCGACTAAATGAATAATTTCAACAATAGGATCACAAAGGTCTTGCATTAGGTTGTAATGTTGGCTCTTTGGTAAAGGTAGGAAATATACGGATATCGTGACTCAATCACTAGTAGAGAATCAAAGAAGACTTACAGCTTTTCAACAAACAGCTTTACTTTCTTCTTTCTTCTTCAACGCTCTTCAATGCTTCTTGCAATTTGATTCCTCCTTCACTTTTGAACACCACATCCTTACTTGAAATTTTTTTTTTCTTTTTCCCTCTTTTCTTTTCTTTTTTTTTTTTTTTTGAAATAAGGGTACCAGTTTCAGGCACTATCCTTTTCATGGGGTACCAGTTTCGGGCACTACCCCTTTATGCAACAATTTAACTACTCCTTTCAACAATTTTCATCACTTCCAACTTATTCTCCTTTTATGTTTCTTCTCAAGATACCAATTTGACTCCTTTAACTCTCTACTAGGTAGGGATTTTTAAAGGCTAACTAAGGGATCAATTGGCTAATCACGTAGGCTTCCACAAAAATAAGGCTTTTAGGCCCAAAAGGGTTAACTACGGATAATTTCAATAGGTAGGATAATAATTTGGCTAGTGACTAATAAATAACAAAGATGGCCTAAGATCATTTCCTATCATTTAATTAAGCACGTAGCTTCAAGCAAGATATAAAGCCAAGTTCTAGAATACGTGCATATGAACGATACTCACAAGAATAAACTAAATCATGCAACTTGTCATGATTTCAAAAGGCTCAAAATCTCACATGGCTATACGAATGAACGAGCAATCCTAATTAAGCTACATAGCTAATCTTCCTTGCACATAATCAAATTTCAAGCATCTCAATATCAAAGCACGATATTAAATTATTTCTCAATCACAATCACACATATAATACCATCAAGTGCCAAGAAAATAAAAAAAATCAACATAGAGAACCAAAAATCAACTATACCAACACTAAGACCAACAAATACCAAACAAAACAATACACGAAACCTGAAAAATCGCAAAAAAATCGAACCCTCAATATTCTCAAATAGATAAAAAATATTAAGAATCCGCAAAAAATCGACTCTCCAAGCAACAACACAATGTAAAAATTCTATTTCGACACTGCAAGACAAGGTATGTACGTTACCCCCCAAACTTAGATTAAACGAAGTGAGAAACTAAGTTTGCAAAGAAGTATATACCGCAGTCAAGCAACACCTAATAAAACTCCTACACCAACACAGACATATAAAAGCAATAAAACGGAAGGGACAGCCCCCAACAAGCGCTCATGTTTAACATCGGAGAGTCACGACGGGATACCTCTTTTCAACTACTGGATCGGAGGATAGTCTTCTCTCATCTTTACTTTCAAGTACTTCCATCCTCTCTTATTTTCTGTACTAACCATCTCACCATTCTTTGTCACTGAAATATGACTCTTTAAATTCGTTTCCTCCCATGACTGGCTTGATTCCTTCTTGTCAATCTTCCATTCAATTGTAGGCTCAATCTGCGTAGCAAAATAAGGATCAAACAAGTTAGAATTTTCAACATCAATATAAGAATAAAAATCCAGAGGTATGTTCGGAGGCTTCAGATATGGATCATCCATCTTTACTGCAACTAAAAGATTATCAAATATCACATTAGAGTTAGTAGTAGAAAAAGTAAGAGATACGCCTGGTCCTGCGATCTCCTCTACCACTTCAATGCTTTGGCTCTTTTGCTTCTCTTTCTTAGCAGCAGGCTTCATCCCCACTTCAACAGTGGACCTCTTATTCCGATTCACACTAGCATTACCCAATGAAAATAGCTTCTCAAGATAATCAATACATGCATCATTAGACAAATTCTCAAACTCTGCATCAGAAAGGATAAAGTTCTCATCATGCTCTGTGTCCACTACATCCACAAACTTGCACTGCTACTGATCCGTGGGCCACTGCATCTCCTTATTCAAAGAAAAGACAATCTCCTTATCATCAGCCCTAAGCCTCAACTCTCCTTTGAACACATCAATCAGAGCCCTTCCAGTTGCAAGGAATGGACGCCCCAAGATCAGAGGCGCACCATCCTTTTCATCCTCCATGTCAAGTACAAGGAAATCCACAGGAAAAGTCAAATTCGACACCTTCACTAGCACATCTTCAATCACTCCCTCGGGGTATGTCAACGACCGATCTGCTTACTGTAGGCAACAGACGCAGGTTTCAACTCCCCCAAACCAAGCTTCTTGAACACTGATAAAGACATCAAATTTATACTGGCTCCTAAATCACACAGTGCTCTCCTAGATGGTCATTTTCCAATCTCACAGGGAATGATGAAGCTCCCTGGATCCTTCAATTTTTCTGAAAGCTTTTTCTGAATAATAGAGCTGCAGTTCTCTGTCAAATTCACTGTCTCCACACTGTTAAGCTTCCTCTTTCTGGAGCTAAGTTCCTTGATGAACCTTGAATAATGTGACATCTCTTCCAATGCTTCCGAGAAAGGAATAGTGACTTGGACATCCCTCATAACATCAGTGAACTTACGAAACTTCTCATCAAGGCTCTTCGACAAGAATCTCTGAGGGAAAGGAATTGGTACCTTTGTAATTGGAAGTCCCAAACTGTCTCTCTCGAATACCTGTTCCGCTTCTCTCAGTTTCTTCGCTCTCTGCCACTTTTTATCAGAAATTTCCAGATCAGATTGACTCTGTACAGAATTCGAACGCGCAGAAAACCCTAGAGGGCAGCTCGCCGGCTCGCTCAGCTCAAGCGAAAGTCGAGCGGTGCTGAGCTGGGTCCCACCTGAACTGGAAGACACGTCAGAACTAGCCAGAGTCCCGCTCGGCAGCATCTGAACCTGCTCGGCAGTCTGCTCGGGCCGAGCCGGTGGCCGAGCGGCGTCTAATTGGTCCTGCTCCATCCCTGTTTCGTACTGCTTCTGTTCTGCTTTATTCTGTACAAGTTCTGTGACGTCCTGCATCAGTTTTGGACCTTTACAATGCTTCTCGGATCTCAACGTGATCGCATTAACACTCTCCTTTGGGTTGATTTCCGTATCCGAAGGAAACTTTCCTTTCTGCAACTGCACTTGCTGCTGATTTACTGTAGTGGAGATCTGCCCTATGTTATATGACAAATTCTTCAACTGCTTGTTCACTTCCTCATTCTGTTTGGTCATATTCGAGTCCATGAGAACAATACAGTTATTGATCTTGTTTATGTCGGCTTCATTCTTCTTCATGTATCTTGCTAACACATCGTCAATACTGGACTTCCCTTCTTCAGTCTTAGCGCCATGATCAAAATTAGGAGGATATGGAACTGCATTATTCGGATTTGAATAAGAGAAGTTCTCATGCCTCTGATTCTGCCAATTTCCTCCTTGATTATTAGGACCTCCCCCTTGGATATTCCTCTGGTTCGAATTACCTTGAGGGTACCTATTTCCTTGGCAATTTTGAGGAGCTCTCGAACCCTGAAGACTCTGCCCCATAGCCCAATTAGCATCCTCGACCTCTTGAAGGTTCATCACCACATCATCACTTGCAGACCCTCGGTTGCCTCCCCCATTATTACCTGATATCAGAGTAATCAGGTTCTTATTCATCTGTTCCAATTGAGCGACAACCTTATCATTCTTATCAGCTTCAGAAAATTTCTCTTCAACCTTTGCAACTTTACCAAGTATATAAGTACCTCGGATCCTCTCAGATGGCCAATCCTCTCTGAACCTGCTCGGCAGTCTGCTCGGGCTGAGCCGGTGGTCGAGCGGCGTCTAATTGGTCCTGCTCCATCCCTGTTTCGTACTGCTTCTGTTCTGCTTTATTCTGTACAAGTTCTGTGATGTCCTGCATCAGTTTTGGACCTTTACAATGCTTCTCGGATCTCAACGTGATCGCATTAACACTCTCCTTTGGGTTGATTTCCGTATCCGAAGAAAACTTTCCTTTCTGCAACTGCACTTGCTGCTGATTTACTGTAGTGGAGATCTGCCCTATGTTATATGACAAATTCTTCAACTGCTTGTTCACTTCCTCATTCTGTTTGGTCATATTCGAGTCCATGAGAACAATGCAGTTATTGATCTTGTTTATGTCGGCATTATTCTTCTTCATGTATCTTGCTAACACATCGTCAATACTGGACTTTCCTTCTTCAGTCTTAGCGCCATGATCAAAATTAGGAGGATATGGAACTGCATTATTCGGATTTGAATAAGAGAAGTTCTCATGCCTCTGATTCTGCCAATTTCCTCCTTGATTATTAGGACCTCCCCCTTGGATATTCCTCTGGTTCGAATTACCTTGAGGGTACCTATTTCCTTGCCAATTTTGAGGAGCTCTCGAACCCTGAAGACTCTGCCCCATAGCCCAATTAGCATCCTCGACCTCTTGAAGGTTCATCACCACATCATCACTTGCAGACCCTCGGTTGCCTCCCCCATTATTACCTGATATCAGAGTAATCAGGTTCTTATTCATCTGTTCCAATTGAGCGACAACCTTATCATTCTTATCAGCTTCAGAAAATTTCTCTTCAACCTTTGTAACTTTACCAAGTATATAAGTCCCTCGGATCCTCTCAGATGGCCAATCCCTTGAGTTCAAAGAGATATCATCAAATAATTTCTCTACGGCATTGGATGTTTTGCCAAAAATTGTTCCTCCCGCAGAAGCATCAACCAACACTCTAGATTCGTTGTCAAGGCCATTATAGAAGACACTGATGAGTTGAGACTTTTTGAATCCATGCTGTGGGCATCTCCTCAACGTATCAGTAAACCTTTCCCAAGCCTCTCCAAACGACTCATCTCTCCGCTGCTTGAATTGATTGATCTCCTGTTTCAGTAAAAGAACCTTTCCTGGTGGCATAAATCGATCCACGAACAACTCTGCAACTCAGTCCAGTTTGAGCAACTGTCTCCCTTTAGCTTATCATACCACTCCCTTGCCTTATCAACCAATGAAAACTAAAAAAGCCTCATCTTCCATCTATCATCAGTAGCATCAGCAGCTTTCACTGTATCCATGTAGCTGTTGAAACGCTTAAGATGGCCATAGGGCTCATCAAAAACGCCTCCGGCAAAGGGGTTTTTCTCCACCATATGAATCAGGGCTGGCCTTATGTCGTTCATTTCATCAGCTTGAACGGCTCCAACTACGCCTGATCCTCCTAGATTGGTGGACTTAAAAGATTTTCGGATGACGATGTCATCCTCATCGACTCTTTCTCCCATTGATGCTGTTTCAGGTTCTGTCTCAGATTCTGATTCAAACTCCGATTCAGCCTCTACTAGGATAGCCTGATTCTCAATCTGCACTTCTTCCTCCTCTAAAATTGCTTTAGGAGGTGCTTTGGTATTCTTTGATTTTACTCTTCTTTTCCTCGCAGAAGCTTCAATTTCCGGATCAAATTCAAGATCTTGTGCTCTCGTCTTTGACCTAGTTTGCATGCAACTTCAAGAAAAATCCAAAGTAAAACAATTAAATCCCAAAGAAAATATTCTAATTAACTAAGTAATAAATAAAAATAAATAATTAAAACTGTCCCCGACACAACGGCGCCAAAAACTTGATAGGCTTTTTCTGCGCACTATAATTAAATCATCAAGTATAAGGATGTCAATTGTAGTAGCAAGTACCCAAGTTAAATTATCGATCCCGCTAAGACAGTTAATTATTTATTTACTATGAATTACTAATTAATCAGAATTGTGTAACCGATTTTCAAAGTGATTTTGTAATGAATTAATTATCTAAATTACTGAAAATATAAATAACTAAATTAATTAAAAGGCAATAAAAATAAAAGCAAGTTTCTAATCAAGAGATAACGAACAGTTTTAAGGTATCAGGTAGAGACCAATTAATTTGGGTTATTAAACTTACGATTGTTCATTCATGCAGTTTCACTGAAAATACACCACATATCCCTGTTATCCCACCGAATATGATTCGATTCTAAGCTAACAGTATAATCTGGTTTAAATCCTAAGGTGCGCAAATATTACCAAGCATTATTCCTAGATACTAATCAAAGCAAGCAACAATACCTCCGGATGGTAAGCCCGACTAACAAGATATTCTCTGGAATTACTACAAGGTTCTATTCACTTCCTACTTGATTGTCTAATTGCATTGTTCCACTAAACTAATCAAGTATTTGATTTACCAGTTCATGAAATTAAAGTGCTTATAGCGGAGCTACTCTAATCCCTAACAGATAGACAATACCAATCATGAACGCACACAAGCTAACACAATAATCCAAGCATTATAGCGGATGTCATGAATATATTATGAAGACGTTACGAAGCAGAAAAGCATGTCTTAATAAAATAAGTAAAATCAAAAGCTCAACTGCATAAAATCCCAATCTTTAGTCTAAATCCCCAAATCAATTAAACCAATCCATCAAACCCTAGAACTGTATAGGAAATTAGCCCATGAGATTACAAGCAATCCTCATGGCTAAGCAATTCATAACAATAATCAAAGTAATAGAAAGGAATAGATAGGAATGGTGAAACCCTAGTGTAGGAGCAATCTCACGTTCCTTCTCCGTCTCTTCAATTGCTTGATTTTCCCTTAATTAGCACTTGAAACCCTTGTGGAATTGGATGGAGGATGAAATCAGATTGTAATCTGATATGGGTGTGATAGGAGTGTGGATTGATGATGGTTTATGGCTGGGCTCTCTCCGATTGACGTCTCGATCTCCCTAATTGTTTCTAAGATGGATGCAGGGCTGTTTTCGCGACGAAAACTGCTTCAGAATCGCGATTTGAGGGTATATATACGTTGCTGCATCGAACAGACCCCGTCTGGGCCCTGAACTGGGCCACTCGGCACCCAGCTCGGCTCGAGCTGGGCCTGGACCCAGCCGAGCGGCCTCCCATCGATCTTGCCACGTCACTGGGGTCCAGGTGGAACCCCACTCGGCACCGTTTACCGCCGCTCGGCACCCAGCTCGGCTCGAGCGGCTCGCCGAGCTGCTCCCGAGCTGGGCCGTTCCGGGTCTGTTTTGCTCCTCTTCCGATCCTACCCTGTTCTACCCTGTTTCCTGCCTTCAAAACTCACAAAAATACCTTAATAGCCTTAAAATCGTGTAAATACTAAAACATACACAATTCTATGCAAAAATGATAAATTTCCTAAGCAAAACGGTGTAATGTGCACACATAAAATGGGTGTGATAGGAGTGTGGATTGATGATGGTTTATGGCTGGGCTCTCTCCGATTGACGTCTCGATCTCCCTAATTGTTTCTAAGATGGATGCAGGGCTGTTTTCGCGACGAAAACTGCTTCAGAATCGCGATTTGAGGGTATATATGTGTTGCTACATCGAACAGACCTCGTCTGGGCCCTGAACTGGGCCGCTCGGCTCGAGCTGGGCCTGGACCCAGCCGAGCGGCTGATCGGTGTGAAATTCACCTAGAATTATGGGCTAAATTGCATGAATTTATGTGGATTTATTTGGATTTAATTCAATAATTAAGCATGATTTTAATGAAAATATTATTAATTGCTTAATTAGTTTGAGAGAGGTATTATTATGTATTTTTGCAGAAAAGGGGTGTTTTGAGCTTGAAAGAGTGATGGAAGAAACGGGAATTAAATTGGGACGAAGACGAAAAAAAAGAGAAAATTTGGCAAAGACAACATAGAAAAGACAACACTTTTCAGAAAAGTGTTGTCTATTCAGAAGTGCAAAAATTGTCCAGAGAGCTGAAAAATTGCAAGAAAACACGGGCAGATGTATAAAAACACGCCCGTGTTTTTATGCACTTTTGAAAGAAAAATATGCGGAGGCTGGATTCGAACCCGAGACCTCATGCATGTACAAGGGCGCCTCTAACCACTTTGCCAAGCCATCACATGTGATTAATACTCGCCCAATTTATTCTTATACTAAATTCCTGGAACCGAAAATTCTATAAAATTCACTCTTGTCCCACATCGAAAATCATCACAAAATCCACTCACCCTACACCTATAAATACCCTCATTTGGACCAACTCTTGGAACCAATTCCTTCATCCATTTAAATTCAATAAAATTGAATCTTTTCAAGATTCAATAGTTGAGAAAGGGCTTTTTAGCAAGATCTCCATAGTTGAGATCCTTCCCCCTTTCAGGGTGAGGGATCCGTAGTTTTAATGTTTTTCTAGAATAGGATTTTATTTGCTTTCCAAGAAGGTGGAGACACCAAGGAGAAGATGATCTTCATGGATGTAAAAACTTCATTAAGGTGTAATCTAATCATATTTATTATCTTTATTTTCTATGTTTTGGTGGTTGATTGAAGGCATGATTATTGATTAATTTATGAAAATGTCTTGATTGAATTTCCGGCTTTGATTAGGTTTTATTTATGAAATTCACATGTCTTGTAATAATATGGGATTTATGTCTTTGGTATTAGTGTACAGTGATTAGGTTGTGTATTGTGTATCGACATGTCTTGTCGTTGCTTTACCCTTAGTTGCTTTGCATGATTATCATATGTGAGTTTTTTCCATTTATTACATGTGGGTTTAATATAAGGGGAGCCTGGCCGGGAGTCCTTATATTTAGAACAACATAAATGAACACTAGTGAGATCACTTGTGCCAGAGGATTAAACTAGTGAAGGGAACCCCATCCATACGAGCATAGTACCTTGAAGGGAATTGTAAGTAGGATCGATCCTAGGAGCTTTTTAGGGGTTATGAAAATAATCTACATCCTATTCACCATGGCCCTTGGGGATAGGTGGAAATAGTGATCGCCCTTACCATGATTTGCTTAAAAATGGAAAACAATTAAAGATGTTGGATGATTGATTATATGAGTGTATCATGAAAACTACCATGGCATTGAAAATCCAAAAATATTGTAATTAGATTTATTTTCCCTGCATTTTATTTTCTTTTATTTTTATAAACCTCCTCTCCGATCGTCCCTAACTAATCACGATACTATACCTAAAGGCCATGAATCCTAAATTCCCTTGGGTTCGATATTTTGTTGCTTGGTCGCCCGGACTATAACGACCAATCAAATGGCGCCGTTGCCGGGGAATTTAGTTGTATTTGTGACTTTGGGTTTGTTGAGTGGTTAGGATAGGGACATTTTTTTTCTTTGATTTGTTTTTCGTTTTATGGTTGTGTTTGTAGGGACTAAAGCGTGGAGCCATGGTATTGGCCTTGAAGAGCAAAGGAGTGGTGCAAATTGAGGTAACGAATATCTTCCCAACTTAAATTCGACTTTGTCTAATTTAAGTTTGGGGGCATGTCTTTTGTTACTTGACTTTTCTACGGTTTGAATTATAAATTGTATCCATGAACTCCTACTTGAGCATATTGCACCGGCGCACGTTTAAGTCCTTACTCTTTTCCTTGGCACGTATTTTCTCTTTTTTTTTTGTTTTCGGTTTTTTTTTTTTTTTTTCGTGCTTTTCTCGCTTTTTCTTGCTTTCAATAAGGAGAAAATCTTTCTTGGCTCTCTTGTGCTTAATTGTGAGAAATTTTGAGGCTATGATTTTTGGTTGGAACTTGTGACTTGGTGGATTTTTACTTGTGTACTTGTTGAGTTATGGTTTATGCTTGTTTCGTGTTTCTTTCACTACCACAAACCCGTGAGCTTTTGAGCCTTAAAATCATGAAATCAAATGTGTGCATCGTTCTTTTGTGTGCATTCTAGAACTTGCCTTTGTGTCTTCTTGAAACTACACGTGTGTGAAGATTGTTGGAAATGATTTAAGGCCATCTTTGTTTTGACAAGTCACTTTGCCAAATTTATCCTACCAAATGAAATCATATCGTAGTTTGCCCCTTTGAGCTTATTATCCTTATTTCTTTGGCAACCTACAAATTTAGCCATTTTATCCATATTTTATATCCTAATCACCTTTGTCGATTAGTAGATGATTAATGGGGATGAAGTGGTTGAATTGAGCTTACAAGAGAGTTTGGAAAGAGAGTGGTGAAAGTTCAAGAAAAGAGGGAGAAAAGATGAAGTAAGAAAAAAAAAATGGAGGTTGAGAAAAAAAAATTGAGTAAAGCTTGTATAAAAGAAGTATTAAAGAGCTCTACTAGAAAAATGGAAAGAGAGCCCTTGTGGAAAAGAGAGAGAAAAAAAACTCAATAGTGGAAAAAGAGAAGAAAAATGTTCTTTTATTTGTTGGATGGATAAAATTCTCTTTGTGATTAAGGTGGAAAAAGAAAAAAAAAAGTGGGAATGAGAGTTGAGGCTACCAACCAACTTGAATTCTTCACTAATTTGAGAAAAGAGAGAGTGAGAGTTGATATTGGCCGTCAACTCAAATTCTCTACTAATCTTGAGCTTACTTTTCCTAAATATTTTTCCTACCCAATACCAAAGAGCCTACATTGCAATCCCATATAAAGACCTTTTTGATTCAATAATTAACACACATAGAAGTGGTGGAGAGCGTAGACTTTTGGCAAGCATATGGTAATGACATGCATTTGAATTGATTTATGAGAGTATACACTTCTCCCATACACCCTTTGAGTGTGAGAGTGAAAAGCAAAATCTAGAGAGGAGTAGTGAAGGTCTCACTTGCTTGTATATTTCCTAAGCTTAACTTGTATGCACTTAAATTGATGTCTTGTCTCTTGTTTTGATTGAATTGAAATGGTTTTGAAATGACTTGATATCTTGATTCAATTCTAGGTGAATTCCCCTCCTCGTTCTTTCTTTTCTTTCGTTGCTCGGGGACGAGCAACACTTTAAGTTTGGGGGGTTTGATCGGTGTGAAATTCACCTAGAATTATGGGCTAAATTGCATGAATTTATGTGGATTTATTTGGATTTAATTCAATAATTAAGCATGATTTTAATGAAAATATTATTAATTGCTTAATTAGTTTGAGAGAGGTATTATTATGTATTTTTGCAGAAAATGGGTGTTTTGAGCTTGAAAGAGTGATGGAAGAAACGGGAATTAAATTGGGACGAAGCCGAAAAAAAAGAGAAAATTTGGCAAAGACAACATAGAAAAGACAACACTTTTCAGAAAAGTGTTGTCTATTCTGAAGTGCAAAAATTGTCCAGAGAGCTGAAAAATTGCAAGAAAACACGGGCAGATGTATAAAAACACGCCCGTGTTTTTATGCACTTTTGAAAGAAAAATATGCGGAGGCTGGATTCGAACCCGAGACCTCATGCATGTACAAGGGCGCCTCTAACCACTTTGCCAAGCCATCACATGTGATTAATACTCGCCCAATTTATTCTTATACTAAATTCCTAGAACCGAAAATTCTATAAAATTCACTCTTGTCCCACATCGAAAATCATCACAAAATCCACTCACCCTACACCTATAAATACCCTCATTTGGACCAACTCTTGGAACCAATTCCTTCATCCATTTAAATTCAATAAAATTGAATCTTTTCAAGATTCAATAGTTGAGAAAGGGCTTTTTAGCAAGATCTCCATAGTTGAGATCCCTCCCCCTTTCAGGGTGAGGGATCCGTAGTTTTAATATTTTTCTAGAATAGGATTTTATTTGCTTTCCAAGAAGGTGGAGACACCAAGGAGAAGATGATCTTCATGGATGTAAAAACTTCATTAAGGTGTAATCTAATCCTATTTATTATCTTTATTTTCTATGTTTTGGTGGTTGATTGAAGGCATGATTATTGATTAATTTATGAAAATGTCTTGATTGAATTTCCGGCTTTGATTAGGTTTTATTTATGAAATTCACATGTCTTGTAATAATATGGGATTTATGTCTTTGGTATTAGTGTACAGTGATTAGGTTGTGTATTGTGTATCGACATGTCTTGTCGTTGCTTTACCCTTAGTTGCTTTGCATGATTATCATATGTGAGTTTTTTCCATTTATTACATGTGGGTTTAATATAAGGGGAGTCTGGCCGGGAGTCCTTATATTTAGAACAACATAAATGAACACTAGTGAGATCACTTGTGCCCGAGGATTAAACTAGTGAAGGGAACCCCATCCATACGAGCATAGTACCTTGAAGGGAATTGTAAGTAGGATCGATCCTAGGAGCTTTTTAGGGGTTAAGAAAATAATCTACATCCTATTCACCATGGCCCTTGGGGATAGGTGGAAATAGTGATCGCCCTTACCATGATTTGCTTAAAAATGGAAAACAATTAAAGATGTTGGATGATTGATTATATGAGTGTATCATGAAAACTACCATGGCATTGAAAATCCAAAAATATTGTAATTAGATTTATTTTCCCTGCATTTTATTTTCTTTTATTTTTATAAACCTCCTCTCCGATCGTCCCTAACTAATCACGATACTATACCTAAAAGCCATGAATCCTAAATTCCCTTGGGTTCGATATTTTGTTGCTTGGTCGCCCGGACTATAACGACCAATCAGCGGCCTCCCATCGATCTTGCCACGTCACTGGGGTCCAGGTGGAACCCCACTCGGCACCGTTTACCGCCGCTCGGCACCCAGCTCAGCTCGAGCGGCTCGCCGAGCTGCTCCCGAGCTGGGCCGTTCCGGGTCTGTTTTGCTCCTCTTCCGATCCTACCCTGTTCTACCCTGTTTCCTGCCTTCAAAACTCACAAAAACACCTTAATAGCCTTAAAATCGTGTAAATACTTAAACATACACAATTCTATGCAAAAACGATAAATTTCCTAAGCAAAACGGTGTAATGTGCACACATAAAATGCGTGAAATTCCACTCTCAACACATGGATCCATCAGTTCCATCTCTTTCCCTTCGTTCCAAAGTTGCCATGCCTGTAAGTTATACAACATAGTTTGAAATGAAATCTGTAGCTATAAATTAATATTACTAGGATTTGTCACTAGTGAGCAGTACTGATTTATTTAACCTGTTCCATAAGGGTACAATAGTCCGAAGGATGATGGGATCCTCTGTTCTTTCTCCCACTCACTATCTCTAGTATCATGACTCACATGCTGTATACGTCGGATTTCAGGGAGAAGTTGCCGTCAAACGCATACTCCGGAGCCATGTAACCACTGCAAATTAACACCTTCATGCTTGAGTTTACATCTACGTTTAAATAGACATGTTTCATGAATGAGAACGAACTAACTATGTCCCAACAACTCTTGCTGTTCTTTCAGTAGTTTGATCCCCTTGAAACATTCTTGCTAAGCCGAAATCTGAAATCTTTGCATTCAACTTCTCATCTAATAAGACATTGCTCGTTTTTAGGTCCCTGTGGATGATTTTTAGCCTGGAGTCATGATGGAGGTAATGAAGACCTCTTGCAATCCCCATGATAATTTCAAACCTCTTTGGCCAGCTCAACTCTGCACTTCTATTCTCATCTGCACATTGATTGAGCGATATATAATACTAGAGGACATATTTTTGAGTGAGAGTGAGAGAGGTGAAGGATGGAAGATGATACCGAAAATGAAATAGTCCAAGCTTTTATTTGGCATGTACTCGTAGATCAACATCTTCTCCTCCCCTGTACTGCAACATCCCAAAAGTCGAACGAGGTTCCTGTGTTGGAGTTTAGCAATCAGAGTGACTTCATTCTTGAATTCATGTGTGCCTTGTCCTGAAGTTCTTGACATTCTTTTTACTGCTATTACTTCGCCTGCTGGTAGATTTCCCTGCAGATATATTTGTTACCAAGGCTTTTGTTATACATGCATATTGTAATACTTAAAACGTGCTTTAATTACCTTATAAACAGGACCAAAACCACCTCTTCCAATCTGGTTTTGTATTGAAAAGTTATTCGTGGCTGCTGCAATGGTTGCCAAATCAAACATAGGCAACTCGAACTCCTCCTCCTCCCTTGTCTTCCTATAAGCTGTCAAATGAGGCGTTGTGCATTCGTTTCAATTTCATCGTCTTAACACAACAATGCATGCTTTATAGAGTATGTTAATACATTTATGAAATTGATATCAGCAATTTAACCTTGTCTGTTTCGTATCCATGTGATAAAAAATAAGCCCAAGATAAGCAGCATTCCAAAACTAGACCCAGCAGCTATCAAGATCAACTTGGTCTTTGCAACTCCTTTCTTTTTGGCAAAAGCTCCTGTGCGCCCGGGGACACGGAAAGATGCTCCGTGTCCCCATGTGAACACAACCCTCCCCTCCAATCCTATTTAAACCTATGTATTGCTAGGGGTTTAAATTGTAAAGGGGCATGAAAATTGTAAAGGCGCACAGAATGTGCTCCGTGCGCCCGGGTGCACAGGAGCCTCACTCTTTCTTTTTTCCTTGCCAATCTGCAACAGGTAAACTGGTTCATATATTCAATCCATCACAAATGTACTTAGTGACTCATTAATTAGTATACCTAGTTGAGAGAGCGGAAGGCGAATATAGACACTCGGCTGAGCTACGCCATCCTGATTCATCGACAGGTCCCGTATATCAATCAAGTCTCCAAACCACATCATGCAACTGGTGCCATTGGCAGAGTACGGATCAGTATAAGCAGTGCAGTTGCAGTTTTTTAAGCATTCAACACGACATTCATCGATGTTCATACTTGTGTTCAACTGATAGTCGACAGAATCAGGGAGTTTGATTCTCTCAACCCTCAGAAACCCATCTTCCTTCTGGCAATCTAATGACTGATTCCTATAGCATCCATTTTTCCAATCAAGCATTCCCCATTCTTTCATGGATTTTGGTGTGAAACCCCTCAAACACTCACACTCTGGTGTTTTGCTAATGTTACAGATGCTATTACTGCCACACCAACCGTATTTTCCACACGTGTCGCGTGGAGAAGCCACCACGAAGATCCAACGGTCTGTAGCTTCATTCATCGTGTACCACTCGATCAAACCCGACTGGTTCATGGTTATTCGGGTCCTGTTTGAATCCACGAAAGGATTTGAGAGAGAAATCAACCTCCCTCCTCTGGTTTCAACTTCAATGCTCCAAGCTTGACCCCTTACAATTTGAGGTCCTGTGAAATAGCCGTTCCAGAAGACATTTCTGTTGATCTTGCTTGTCTCATCCATGACAACAACTTGAGATAATCCCTGGTTTTCAATCCTGAAACTGAATCGTCCCACAGATGGATCATCAGCATTCTTCCATGATGTATGATATCTACTGATTCCATTATCTGGGTCTTGCACCATCTTCAACCCCGGTAAACGGGTATCCGTTGGATAATCGAAACTCTGCCAGGTGTTCGATGAAATGCCTACTACAACTAGATTTCCAGTATCCAGGAGTTGGAGAACTGGATTCGAGGCAGGGGTAGATGAATTCGACGACCAAATGTTGTATCTCTGAGTTGTGCTGAGAATCAGAGTGCCATTTTGGGATAAAGTTAGAACTCCTGTTGAATTCGTGATGGGATTGTTTCTGTTTGCGACCCAAACGACGACGTCTGGGGTGGCTCTGTACCATATTCCCAATAATCTAGCTGTGGATTTTCCAGGAGAGAAGAATCCCAGCTCAAACATCTTCCCTGGAGAAATTAACACATTTCCATCAACTAGAGTTTGTGTTGGAGAGAAAGTTAACAGCAAGAGAGAACTGGAAAATGGTTAAAAGACAGAGAGAAGCACAGATGAACTCTGGATGATCCATTTACAGAATCTTGATTTTTCAAGTGGAGAGAAGGTTTAAAATAGGCTACCAGATTATACTTAACCATTTTTTGCAAATTGGAAAGAGGTTACATTATTTTATATATGAATTGCAAAGTAAAAACCCAGAAAAAAGTCAATTCACACAAATCCTTGGTAATAAATATACTTGTTCAATTTGTAATTTTTAAAGTCAAACTATGAAACTCCACGTTTATACATTTTGGCATGTCTTAATCTTAGTTTGGTATGAAGTGATTATTTCTCTGCATGATAGTTGCTCACTATGATATCATGTAATCTTTAATTTCAACATTAATCAATGAAGACATTTAATAGTATAATAGACGTTTTTTTATTAAATAATCTTAATAAAAAGCATTCAGTTTTCAACTTTAATCAATAGAAAGCATTCAATTATTTATAAATAATGGAGTAATTTTCTATTTAATCGACTTCATAGCCATAGAGAATAGAGTTGGGATATGAATCTAACTCCTAACATCCTGTGCGTTCGTTTAAATAGCCACGTGGCATGTAGATCTTGATCTCAATTGGATTGCTATTAAATTAGCTTGGTTACTCTTTGTTGGATATTGTGGTTTTAACTTTTAATAATGCATGTGACTAAGCAGTTCTATATTGTCTTTTGTTAGATTTAGTTTCACCAGGTTCTTCCTAAATGTTCTCTGGATAATTGCTCATGGGTGACTTTGACTTTTGTAATATTAATCCCTCCGTTTCAACTAACTTCATACTTTCATTAAAAAAAAAAAAAACTCAATTCCTCTTATATACTTTAATTTCAAATTTATCATCCTTTTTTAATACACATAATATACTTCATTATTTAATTACTCCCTCCGTCCCGAAAAAGTTTGCACCCCTCTTTTCGTACGGAGATTAAGAAAGTGATGACTTTTAGGGGTATAATGATATTTTTTGTAATAAATAAATGATAAAGTATGTTAAGTAGAGATGATTTTTTTGTAAATAAAGTAAATAAAGTATATGAGGAATGATGATTGTTTTTTATTTTTTTGTTTTTTTTGAATGTGCAAATTTTTGTGGGACAACCTAAAATGAAAAGTGTGTCATTTGAAAGGAGACGGAGGGGGGAGTATTATTCAAAAATATCAAATTACCCAAAAAAAATCATTTTTATTAACTCAAAATCGTTGTGCTAATATGTACGGAGTATACATGCAGTTAGGGGTGTGCACGGTGCGATTTTGCGGTTATTTCAACAAAATCTAAATTGCATTGTTATATGCGGTTCGGTTTGACAATTAGATTAAAATTGCGGTTTGTCGATTAAAATTTATAATGCGGTTTTAGGCGATTTTTTTGTGGTTTTGCGGTTTGACGGTTAAAATTTAATATATTACATAACAATACAATACATATGGATGTATAAAAAAATAAATGCGTGTACATGCTTAATTTAAAGTGTTCTTCACCCTTACAAATAAAATATTATAACAATGATCAAATTAGATAATGAGATAATAAAAATATAAAATTATAATTTGAACTCCATAACCAACTCAAATAATATAATCCTTGTGACTTAAAGCAAACTTTTATCAAAATTATTTCTCAATCCAAATTAGTGTATATCTTTTTACCTCTTCACTAATACATAATTATATATGTATACATAATATATATTTAATTTTATAATTTAAATAATAGAGTGCGGTGCGGTGCGGTGTATTTTTAGATGAAAATCAAAATTGCACCATTCAAGCGGTGCGGTTTTCTCCAATAAAATTAACCGCGGTTTAGGTGAAAAAATACTAAGTGCGGTGCAATGCGGTGCGGCTCGATCGGTTTTTGCGGTTTTATAAAATTATTGCCCACCCCTACATGCAGTATACGTTTTCACTTCCCACCAGTTGAAAAGAAATGATTCACACTCTTAAACCCTGTTTTATCTTCGGTTATTTTTGCTTCATCTGCTTGATTAATCGGGGAGATTTTTGATCTGTTACTTAATAGAGGATTTCCTCTGAAATTTCGTTCGTTGAGGTACGCCATTCCTTTATCACATTTTTGTTCCTCGAATTTTAAATTTAATTCTACAATCCCCTGAATTAGGGTTCAAAATCGGTTTGTTATTTTAAATAATTCACCATCATCGTTTTGTCCGTCTTATATGTTTCGATTGTCGTTATTCATCAATGAGCAGAACTGAGATTGGAAGATCGTTTTTTTTTTCCTCCCTTTTTCAAAGATTCAGAGTACAGTAATAAATTGGTGGTTTTATTTAAACGCATTGTAATGACATCCAGTTATTGTTTTACTTTACTTTTAATGCTGCATTTTGTTACTTATTGCTGCAATTTGTCTTGCCAATGTCACTAAGAAAAGAGTTGAAAATCGAAGACAATTTTGTGGATCTTTTGTGAGTATGAATCTGTATGATGTTGTGAGCAATGTGGTTTTAGGTTTTAGGTGTTGAGGTGGGTGGATGTACTATCATATCCTCATAGGGTTATAAATGTGTTTGTTGTTGCCTTCTCTCTGTAATTGAGCAAACAGAACTGATGCTATGTTTCTGTTTCTTGATTTCTTTTTGAGTGTAATGCTAATCGAAATGCAGTGAGCTTTTGCCCCATGGAGAGTTCTGATAATGAAAAGGAGAATAAGAGTATAGGTTATATACCGAAGGAAGTAGGCCATTTCTCAGTACATAAGAATACAAAATTTGTGGATGATGTTCTTAAAGGACCAAATGAGAGTTGTTTGGAGAATTTTCGGATGGATAGAAAGGCATTTTACAAATTCTGTGATATGCTACACACCAGAGGCTTACTACGTCATACAAATCGAATTAGGGTTGAGGAGCAATTGGGAATATTTATGTTTATAGTTGGACATAACCTAAGAACTCGAGCTGTTCAAATACTCGGGTGAAACCATTAGTCGTCATTTCAACAATGTTTTGAATGCAATCATGACTGTTTCATTAGAAATGTTCCAGCCTCCAAAATCTGATGTTCCACCAGAAATTCGAGAATATCCACGTTTTTACCCTTATTTTCTGGTATGGAAGAGACTTCTGGATTTCTTTGCTTGTCTTTATCTTTTACCTTTTCTCCATCATTCTTATGCTGCATAATTTTCAATAAGAATTGTGTTGGAGCAGTCGATGGCATGCATTTACCTGTGACGGTAGGTGTGGATGAACAAGGGCCTTTCCGAAATAAGGATGGTTTCCTTTCACAAAATGTATTGGTTGCATGCTCGTTCGACATGAAGTTTCACTATGTTCTTGCTGGTTGGGAAGGCTCTGCGCCAGAGATGCAGGTTCTAGATTCGGCTCTGACTAGGCGTTACAACCTGGAAGTACCTGAAAGTACCTTTTTTTCTGCACATACTACATGACTCCTTCCCTAATACACCTCCATGAAATTATAAACTCTTTGTTATTTCAGGTAAGTACTATCTTGTAAGTACCAAATTTGCAAGTATTCCCGGATTCATTGCTCCATATCCTGGACTATCTCCTACCCAACTTGAATTTGGTGGTGAATTTCACCCACAAGATGCTAGGGAGCTCTTCAACCATCAACATTCTATGCTGCACAACGTCACTGGTCGAGCTTTTTTAGCATTGAAGGCCCGGTTTCCCATTTTGATGTCTGCACCTCCTTATCCTTTTGCAACACAGGTGAAGCTCGTCATTGCAGCTTGTGCCCTGCACAACTACATCCGTCATGAGAATCCGGATGATTGGATCTTCAAACTGTATGAACAAGAAGCTACATTGCAAGTGGAAGATCCAATGCCACCATTGGAGATCGGACAGCCAGCTGAAACTCAACTTTCAGACATCGCTGTTGGAGTGGAAGAAGACGAGCATGCTACCCAGGTACGAGATGCTATCATTACTGAGATATGGAACGATTATATCAGAGATTATGGTGCCATTGATGATGTCCTGTAGTTATGTCTTCTGGCCTCCGTTTTAGGATGATAGCTTTCAGCAGTGTGAAGTAGTTCAGTTCTTCAGTTGTAAAAATTACTAGTAGTATTTTGTATCAAGGATGAAACATGATATAATTATATTTTCTTGCAAGATCTCAAAATTATGACCCAAAAATCAAAATACAGAGAGTTAATTATCAAGTAAAATGGAGATTTTATTATGTTGCATTTCATGAGATTTTCTTAACCATTCTCTCCATTTTAATTTGATTGTAGTTTAAATTTTAATTAATTATGCACATGAATTAACCGCATTACTCTTATAGCAAAATTGTA
This sequence comes from Pogostemon cablin, assembly GCA_023678885.1. NCBI lineage: Eukaryota > Viridiplantae > Streptophyta > Magnoliopsida > Lamiales > Lamiaceae > Pogostemon > Pogostemon cablin. The sequence goes on from CM042971.1 coordinate 32,913,244, forward strand.
GAATAAGTTAATCTTCTTGGTAATAAAAGAAGCTTATTACGAACTATTTAAAATAGAAAATATCATAGATTAATTTTCTAATAAAACTTTACAATGTCTTCATAGTTTAAGATAACACTTGAATGTGAAGATGAAAAAGTTTCAAAATTTTTCTGAAATGTAATACTCCATAATTTTCAAATTAATAAAAAATTATTTATTTATTTAACTAATTTTGGGCAAGAAAGAGATTAGCATGTAAATAAATGATCATCGTATCTCAAAACCCATCGTAGAATGACGCCAAACAAGGGCGGTGTCAACAGTTGTCTGCAACTTCTTGAAGCTTGTATTGAATCAAAGTTGCTCAAACAAGGCAAAACAATTCATCAATTTCTTCTCAAATTCAGCGCCAAAGATTTCAGTGCTCAATCATTATTCTTAGATAAGCTTACTCTTCTCTACATTTCTTGCAAAAGGCCTCAACTTGCGCATCGAATCTTCAACTCATTCCCAATTTCAGAGAGGAAAAAGAAGACGATATTATGGAACCAAATCATTAGAGGTTACGCTTGGGATGGACCCTTTGAGAAAGCAGTTGATTTGTACTATGAAATGGTGGATTTTGGGATTAAACCAACGAAATACACCTACCCTTTTGTGCTCAAGGCATGCTCTGCTTTGCAGGATATAGAAACTGGTATTGAGATTCATGGGCATGCGAAAGGACTTGATCTTCACAATGATGTCTACGTGCGTACAGCTTTGGTTGATTTTTACGTTAAGTGTGGGTGTTTGGTGCAGGCAAGGGAAGTGTTCGATGAAATGCTTGAAAGAGATATTGTAGCATGGAATGCGATGGTATCTGGGTATTCCTTATATGGGATGTATTGGGATGCAATTGGATTGGTTTCCGAGATGCAACAAAAGGGAGTGGTACCAAATTCGTCTACTGTTGTCTCAGTTTTACCCGTAATTGGAGAGGCAAGTAGGTTGATGGAAGGAAAAACTTTTCATGGTTTTTGCTTGAGAAGGGGTCTTGATCTCGATGTTGTGATCGGAACCGGGCTGCTTGATATGTATGGTAAATGTGGACTCTTGGTTTATGCAATGAGGATATTTGGTGCATTGGCACTGAAAAATGAGGTAACATGGAGTGCTATCATTGGAGCTTGTGTTTCCTGTGATTCTACGGCGAAGGGCTTGGATTATCTTCATAAAATGAGGATGGAGGTTGGTGAGAGTCCTCCACCTGTAATACTTGTAACAGTTATTCGAGGTTGTGCTAAGCAGAATGATATGAACATGGGGAGGCAGCTACATGGTTACTCGATTAAGTTGGGGTTGTCTTTGGAACTTATGGTGGGTAATACACTTGTCTCAATGTATGCAAAATGTGGATCTGTAAATGATGCTTTGAGATTCTTCGAAGAAATGCCAGTTCAAGATTCAGTTTCTTATAGTGCTGTAATCTCAGGTTGTGTTCAAAGTGGATATGCAGAGGAAGCCCTTCAAATGTTCCACAAAATGCAACTCAAAGGTGTTAACCCGGAGTTGGCAACCATGATGGGGTTGTTACCAGCTTGTTCCTATCTAGCAGCACTGCAGCATGGAATCTGTGCACATGGCTATTCGCTGGTTCGTGGATTCACAACAGATATCTCGATTTGTAATGCTATAATCGACATGTACAGTAAGTGTGGTAAGATGGATGCTGCTAGGTGTGTCTTTGACAGGATGGACGAGAAGGATGTGGTCTCATGGAACGCAATGATTGTCAGTTATGGAATCCACGGACGTGGCTTGGAAGCAATTCAGCTCTTCCAGGATATGCAGAATCTTCGCTACAAACCAGATGAAATAACATTCATTGCTTTGCTATCAGCTTGTAGCCATTCAGGGCTCGTTACAGAAGGGAAGCATCTTTTTTCTCTCATGAGTCAAGATTTTAATATTGCTCCAAAAATGGATCACTATTTTTGCATGGTGGATCTTCTGGGTCGGGCTGGACTGTTAAATGAGGCTTACGAACTGATCACCACGATGCCATTTGAACCCGACGCTCATCTGTGGAACGCCTTGCTGTCTGCCTGCAGGATCCATAAAAACATTGAACTTGGAGAAGAAGTTTCTAGAAGAATTCAGTTCATAGGACCTTCAAGCACTGGAAATTTTGTTCTCTTGTTTAATCTATACACCACTGCTCAGAGATGGCAGGATGCTGCTAATGTTAGAATCCAGCAGAAGGAAGCGGGCTTCAAGAAGAAACCGGGATGCAGTTGGATAGAAGTAAACGGGGTCGTTCATGCATTCGTAGGCGGAGATTGGTCTCATCCCGAGTCGTCTAAAATACACAAGAAACTAGAGGAGCTCGTTGCTGGGATGAAAACATTAGGGTATACTGCAGAATCTGATTTTGTTTACCATGATGTTGAAGAGGAGGAGAAAGAAAAGATTCTTGTGTATCATAGTGAGAAACTTGCAGTTGCATATGGAATCATTAGCCTTAAACCAGACAAGCCAATTCTTGTTACCAAGAATCTGAGGGTTTGTGGGGATTGCCATAAAGCTCTAAAATACATATCAATTATAGCTAGGAGAGAAATTATTGTAAGAGATACAAGCAGATTTCATCATTTTAAGAATGGAATATGCAGCTGTGGGGAGTTCTGGTGAATGCATTTTGTTCTTAAAACATACTACATAGAAAAAGTCTATATATGTTTCAAGATTCAGAATATGGGTTTATTCAAACACCTGAATAACAGACTAGTTGGAAGATGCAACATCATCACATGCCACCTGAAATCCCCAAATCCATTTCATCACGTGATTTTTTAATAGTTTTGGTGGGCGATTGATTATGACTATTCCAATTATGGCTTTTCTGAGGGAAAGTAGTAGTAAATCTGATTACTAATTGTTGAAATTATTTTTCTGTTGGAATTGGGATGCCTAATAATCTTGATTCCTCCTTTGTGGGAACCTAAATCAGGATTTTCTTTTATTAGTGTGTCAGCATATGGTTAATAAAATAAAAGGATATTAGAAAGGCTTAGCTAAAATAAAAAAATGCCCCTAATTAGTGGTGTATTTTGTTAATAAGAATATGTTCATAAAGAAATATATTACTACAGAAATTGACTATAATTGATTCAGAATTTAGTAGATACTATTTTGTAGGAGGACAACAGCAATGATCCCTAAATACATCATAGTTAATTTAATATTAAACTGGAATGAGTTTCAAATAGTTAAATGTTGTTTAGTAAGTCAGACTCATCATCGTCAAATATGTCAATTTACATCAACTTCATTACCAAATTGATAAATTGAAAAATCTTTAGTTACCATCATGCAATAGTCTATTACAGCAAGTCTTCCTGAGTCATCTTCATCTGTTTCTTTCAGCTGCAACAATTTTTGATCACCAGCTGCACCTCATTATGAATTCAGTGACCATTAATTACTTCCAGTTTCTGTCCGTTTTCTTCATTGTGATCTTGTTATGCTCTCGATGTTCACTTGGACGCTCATCTGATGATAGAATGATCAGGTGTTTAGAGACGGAGAGACGAGCCCTTCTGGAGTTCAAGAACATGCTTGTTGATGAGTATGGTCGACTCTCATCTTGGACAACCGACGACTGCTGTGAATGGCAAGGTATCCGCTGCAATAACCATACAAATCATGTTACAGAGCTGGATTTTCGAGGCCCTTATAGAGACTTTTACTGGCCAAGTGCACCTCTGAAAGGTACCATCAGCAGTTCATTGCTAGAATTGCAACACCTGAACTATCTAGACCTTAGTTATAATGATTTCAATGGTTCCTCTTTTCCTAGCTTCATTGGTTCTCTCAGAGAATTACAGTATCTCAATCTTTCTTATGCTGGTTTTAAGGGATCAATTCCTCAGCAGTTTGGAAATCTTTCCAAGTTGCAGTATCTTGATCTTCGTCAAACTAAGTACTGTTACAGCGAAGACCTTGATTGGCTTTCTCGTCTTCGTTCTCTGCAGTATCTTGACCTCAGCTCTGTTGACATCTCAAACGCGACCGACTGGTTAGAAGCCATCAGCAAGTTGGGTTCAATCAAAGAAATACATATGAGAGAATGCTATCCTCCGAATATCCAACCTTCTGCACTTCCCCTGATTAATGTTTCCACTTCTCTCGCCATTCTTGATCTCTCAAGTAATGTTCTAACGAGGGAGGAACTCTTCCCGTCTATGTTTCGTTGGTTTTTAAACTTCAGCAGTAGTATTACTTCCATGGATCTCTCCAGTAACAACTTATCTGGCCCCATTCCTGATGCTTTTAAAGAAATGGCCTTTCTCTCACATCTGGACCTCTCTAACTGTTATCTTGAAGGTGGGATTCCTAAATACCTTGGGAATATGAGCAATTTGATGTACTTGAATCTGATGTCCAACAGAATAACTGGACAGCTTGATGAACTTGTGGTGAACTTCACCAGGCCTGTGCAGAACAAGCTGCAGCATCTTGATTTGAGTTGGAATACGTTGAGCGGAACTATCCCTTACATGTCGACGTTTCCATCTCTGAAAGAACTGAAACTAGGCCACAATCAATTGAATGGATCTGTCCAAGAAGGCAATCTAAGGCTTCCCTTTCTCGTTGTTCTAGATTTGTCTAGTAACATGATTTCAGGTTTGGTTCCTCAGGATCTATCATTTTCTCCATCTCTGAAAGAGCTGTATCTTAACGACAATCTTTTCAATGGAACCTTGACCAAAAGCATTGGAGATCTGTCTGAGTTGGAGATATTGTGCTTGGGCTCGAACGACCTCGAAGGCACAATCACAGAAGCCATTCTTCGTCTCCCCCGACTACGGGTACTAGACTTGTCTTCCAACTCATTTCTTATAAAGTTTACCCCTTCATGGATGCCTCCTTTTCGACTGACATATCTTAGCCTGGTGCAATGTGATATAGGACCTTACTTTCCCAAATGGCTTCGTGAGCAGAAAGAACTACTATATCTTGACATATCCCATACTAAGATTTCAGACAAAATACCCACTTGGTTCGGTAATATATCACGTAAACTGGTACATCTCAATGCATCACACAACCAGATATATGGTGTCTTTCCCAACATTACCTTCTTTAGCTTCAATTTCAGTAGCAATTCTCTGCCACCTTTGGCAGCTGAAGGTATGAGATTAGACATATCTAGCAACAAACTCGAAGGATCGATCAATTTTTTGTGCAGCGTCATGCATTGGAGCTTGCTTGACCTCTCCAACAACCTGTTGTTGGGCCAGGTTCCTAACTGTTTCGACAGATTCGATAGGCTAGGATATATAAACCTGGAAAACAATCGTTTCTCCGGGATGATACCTGATTCATTTGGCTCGTTAAGTGCTCTTTCTTTGCTGCAACTAAGAAATAACAGTTTCTCAGGGGAGATTCCAACTTCAATGAGAAATTTTACTAGATTGGGGATGATTGATCTTGGACTAAACAAGTTGACGGGCAGAATTCCGTCCTGGATTGGAGATAGCCTTTCCAACCTGGTGGTTCTAAGCCTGTCATCCAATCAGTTCTATGGTAGTATTCCTTCAAGCTTATGCCATTTGACACAGATTCAGATACTAGACCTTTCTTCAAACAAGATTTCTGGGATGATACCAAAGTGCTTGAACAATCTCACCATCATGACTGTTAAATGGCAGCGCCCGTCTCTTCTACTCTTCCGTTACTCTCCTGGATGGGATCTAGCAAGATTAACCCACGGCATTGCACCTCAACGCGATTCGTTGGCAAGTGCAAGCTTAATGTGGAAAGGAAACGAGGTCAAGTACATGAACAACCTCGGCCTTGTTAAGCTCATCGATTTCTCCAGCAATAATATGACAGGTGAAATCCCTTCTGAGATAGAGAAACTGGTGGGATTGGTTGGTCTGAACCTTTCAAGAAACAACTTGGTAGGACGAATTCCTCAGGACATTGGTCAGCTCGAGTTGCTGAATTTTCTTGATTTATCAAGAAACAGGCTTGGTGGTGGGATTCCAGCAAGTCTCTCCGAATTAGGCCATCTTGGAGTTTTGGATTTGTCCTGGAACAACCTGTCGGGTAGAATTCCATTCAATGACCAGATGCTCACTTTCAATGAATCAGCTTTCTCAGGCAATGCAGGACTATGTGGGCAACCAATCTTAAAATCTTGTCCTGGAGAAGAATCCGATAGCGAAGAACCCGAGTTTGGTGGCAATGATGGAAACATGGATGAAGATGATGAAGATTCTAAGTATGTAACTCTTGAGGGTTTTATATAGCTATAGCACTTGGTTTTCCTGTCGGATTTTGGGGGATCATCTTGAAACTCAACATATTTCAGGATTAGACTTGAACATCATATAGACAATATGTCATGATATTGTATTTGTATCATTGTATGTATTGGTTAAACGAAGTATAACAGAATAGAATACTAAATAAGAAAAAGAAATCTTGATTTCAGTCAATTATTACAGGAATGGACGCTTGAGCAAAGCAGTTAGATACTGAGCCATGCTACACTGCATCCAGAACTCACTCTTTTCAACATCATTAGAACGACCATCATCATCTTCCACAGAAGATTCACATTCACTCTCACTCTCACTATCACTAGGGACCCTCTCTCTTGCTTCATTCCCCTCAATGAGCAAAGCAAGGGACTCGAAATACGCCCCCACGTAAAACGAGTCCTTCGTCCCAAACATGCCAAGATTCGCATGTTTTCTTGTCACAGGATTATAAGACACTAGCCCTCGATTTCTACCACTCAAAAGAACATTACCATTTGCTCTAAGACCAAGAATCACCCCTATACCTCCCTCAAGATCAACATTGTACAGCTTACTCCACGACCCAAAATCGCCATACTTATTCATAACCCAAATGCAGCAACTCTTGCAGCACAGACGCTCATCATATTGAGCGATTCCAATCGACCCTCGAACATCTACGGCGTTCAAATTGATCGGAAGCTCGTTCTCTAGTGCCTCCGGAAGAGGCATTTCATCGAACACCTCATGGGTGATATTGAACAACATGATCAAATTTACCACCTTTTCTTGCATTTCATTGTTCCTGTAAGCAACCCAATGCACATTTCCATTGATGAAAACCTGCGTCCAAAAGTACTCCACAACACAGTTCTTGCTAATCTCACCTTCAACTGTGTGCCATTCCCCTTTACTCAGGGCAAAAACCTCAACTTTAGGAGGCAAAACATACCCATAATCCAATTGAACATACGGTATCCTCACCACCTTAAATTCATTGTTTTCAACATCAAATCCGAATCCAACCACAAACATGTCGTCCAACGTCGATTGAGGCACTGGTAAACTGACTTTTCTCTTGATCACAGGGTTCCACAAGAGAATGGATTCAGCTTGCCCGAATAGATCATCCAAGAGACAGAACACACCATTGCAGTGACCCACGACCCGGAAGTAAAAACGGGTGTAATCACGGAAAGGGTACTCAATCCTGAGGCTTTCTTCCTCAGGGAAATGCTCACCGTCGATTCGAACTGCGTAAACTTCGCTGTTTCGAGCCTTGGAGTAGCTCCGGACGACGATTCGGGTCGGATCTGAAGATTGGGAATTGGAAAGTAGGGCTTGCTCTGTGTGAAGTGCGACGAATTGTGGAGTCGAGATGAGAGAATTCCATGATTTTGAGACGCACCTGAACCTGATTAAGGACTTGGGAGGGAGCTTCGTGAGGATCTTGATCATCAATTCGTGAGGTAAATGGTCGGACATTTTTGGAGATTAGGTTGAATTGTTGAAAATTGCAGAAGGGAAGGGAAGGGAGAAGAGATGATTGAGTGAGAATTGGAGTGAAAATGGGTTATAAGACAGAATTGCTGGTGCTTTCTGCTCTGGCAGATTTTGTCACACTTGAATTTGAAATCAGATCTTCATAATTTCATTTTGAAAAAATAAAAAAATTTATATAAAAAAAAAACTTTTTCACTAGCCATTATTATTTTAAAATTGTACTAGTATTATGTATTATTTTCTCCTCTTCGTCCACAAAAAGTTTTCAAATTACTGAAAATTTGATTATTAATTTGAAATTTTAAAATAATAAATAAAATTTTTTTAATTATTTTATAGATATTTAGTGTGAAGCAAATGAAAAATATTTTTTTTAAATAGAATCTATGTGAGATAATTTCTAATTTTGCCATATTTAAAGGGACAGAAAGTAACAAGTTACTAAGGTCATCTCCAGCGGAGCGGCAAATTAGCGTGAAAAGGTGTTTTGCGTTGAAAATCAATCTCCAGCGATAGCGGCATCGTGGATGGTATTTTGCGGCGAGCAATAAAATCCCACCAATTTGCGGTGGGTATGTCGTTCCAATCCCCATTATTTTATTATTTTTTTTCCTTTTTAATTAATTAATAATAAAAGATAATTAGTTTATTTGTTTTAATGATTTAATGTATTTATTTATGTATTATATCTTATTGTATTTTAATTACTTTATGGAATTTTTATTTGGGCAAATTTATTTTATTTTATGTATTATGCATATATTTTCTAAAATAATTTTTTTTAAAACAATTAGATTAAATATGAGATTTAAACATAAAATTAAAATTACATTACACAATACATAATTAAAATTACATTACACATTATATAAAATTACAGATTAAAAAACTTAAAGTTATACAATAAAATAAAACTAAATAAGTAGATCATTTTCTTAATAATCGGATAGGCCACCTCCAGAACCCCCTCCAATATCTGGAAAAAATTGTACAAGCAAATCAAATGCAGTGTTAGAATTTTGTTAGTGCATTTGTCTTCTTTTTTGGAGAATATTTTGTTGCTCCATTTTCAAGAGTTCACGCATTTCGGGACCAGCAGTGGTGTTCAAATCTTTCATTATAATGTTATCTTCTCTAATTTTTTATTTGAACTCAAGTTTTTGTCGCATCAATTCAGTATCTCGTTCTTTTTTCTGGGCAGATTCAGCTAAAAGTTCACGTAATTTCTCATTCTCTTCTTTCACGATGTTCATAAAGTTTGAAGATTCTTCACCTTGTTTTTTCTTCATTTTGTCTTTTTTAATCCCCATTGGTCGTCCTGATAAAGAACCTCCACTAAAATTTTCATCACTTAAATTGATATTAAATTCAGAAAAAGAAGGTTGTGGAGAAATAGGTGATTCCGAGGTATTTTCTTCGGGCTTTGATGTCTCTTCATCTGGAGATTCTTCCACAAATTTATTTATAATTGACCACACATGCATAAATTTAAACCAATCTCTATAATTCTTTTGTTTTGACATCAATTCATTTGTCATTTCCCACTGCAATAATATAAATAAATGAAAGAAGTTTATACTATATTAAACTGCTAAGATTTGTAAAAAAAAAAAAGAAAAATGTCTCTTACCATAATTTGGTCATTTGCACCACTTGGACGTGAATATTCAACTTGCTTCAGACATGCCCAAAACTTTCTACATTCTTTAAGAATGAGTTTGAACGGGTTTGCAAGGATCTGTGGCTACGCTATGCTACTTGACTAGGTCGTTCAGTGTTGTAGCGTTGTTCTACACGATTCCAAAATTGATCTTTGGTTTGATGTCTACCCACGATTGGATCTTGTGAGATGTCGAGAACTATAGTACAAAGACGTTTATCCTCCACATGAGTGAAATTAGTTGTACGCTTAGACATTTTTAGTTTGGAAGATGTTGTAAGATAAATGAGTAGGAGAGATTGGAAAAGTGTGTGGAAGATTAAGCTAGTATGCCATCTATTTATAGAAAAGAAATGGCTTTTAATCTTTAAAAAAAAGAAATTGATCCGATGGTTGAGAATTAAAGATGGCGTCTCCTATCAACGACTATAATTGAAAGCACAAGGATTGTGCTTTTTTTGTGAGCAAATTTGTATCCACTGATCCGACGGTTGAGAATTAAAGATGGCGTCCCCTATCAACGGCTATAATTGAAAGCACAAGGATTGTGCTTTTTTGTGTGAGCAAATTTGTATCCACTGATCCGACGGTTGAGAATTAAAGATGGCGTCCCCTATCAACGGCTATAATTGAAAGCACAAGGATTGTGCTTTTTTGTGTGAGCAAATTTGTATTCACTGATCCGACGATTGAGAATTAAAGATGGCGTCACCTATCAACGGCTATAATTGAATGTACAAGGATTGTGCTTTTTTGTGTGTACATTTTGGATTATATAATGGAGATTGGGGTAGGTCATTATTACCCACTTATATCTGATTTTCCCTTCACATTCTATCTATTATCTTTTTCCACCTCTCTACTTTTACTTCTCTACTCCTACTTTAAAGAATTGAATTTCCATAGCAATATATCTTTCTCAAGCTCTTCATCCAGTGATGATGAATCAATCCAGGAAAGTTGTGACTTGGAACAAAAAATTATTGTCCAACAAATATAAAATAACAATCTTATGATAGTTGCATTTCTTGACCAGCAAAATGCAACTTCTAGTCATGGTGGCTCAGTTCCAGGTCGGAGAACCATTTTCCGTGATCGAGAAGCTGCTGCAGAAAATCTCTACAATGACTATTTTGCGGAGAATCCAACATATAATGAAGAACAGTTTTATCGGCATTTTTGGATGTCTCGTACTTTGTTCCTTACCATTGTTGATGCTGTAAAAGATCACGATCATTATTTTCTGCAACGAACAGATGCAGCTGGGAAGCTTGGGTTGTCAACTCTTCAAAAAGCAACAGCAGCAATTCGTATTCTAGCATATGCAATTCCAGCTGACGCAACTGATGAGTACGTAAAAATTGGAGAGTCTACGGTCATCGAATGTGTTAAAAGATTTATCGTGCTGTTGTAGATATATTTGCAGAGCAATATCTAAGAACATCCTATGCGAGTGACGTTGCTAGACTACTTTATATTGGAAAGCAACGTGGATTTCCTGGGATGTTGGGAAGTCTAGATTGTATGCATTGGAAGTGAAAAAATTGTCCAGCAGCTTAGGGGAGGATAATATTCTGGTCGGAGTGGATCCCCTACCATCATTCTTGAAGCTATGGCTGACTATGATATGTGGATATGGCATGCATATTTTGGGATGCCAAGTTCCAACAATGATATTAATGTGTTAGAAATCTCTCCTCTTTTCTCTAACCTTGCCAGGGGCATTGCTTCTCCGGCATATTATGTCATTCAAGAAAAAGAATACAACACGGGGTATTATTTAGCTGATAGTATATACCCCAAATGGTCAAAACTCGTTCAAACTATCCATGCACCTGTTGGTCCCAAAAAAAAAATATTTTGCAACAAAACAAGAAGCGTGTAGAAAAGATGTTGAACGTGCATTTGGAGCTCTCCAAAGTCGATTTGTGATTGTAGCAAATCCAACACGTTTTTGGAGTAAAGCTGTTCTGAAAATAATTATGAGTGCGTGCATAATAATGCATAATATGATAATCGAAGATGAACGGGATCTTGATGCTCCAATTGGAGTAGAAAGAGAAATACCACCTTCAAATGTTGAATTTGCGGACTACGATCATGCTCGATTTCAAGATTTTCTTTCTCAATTCACACAAATCAGAGACAAGGAAGCCCATTATGACCTTCGAAATGCGTTAATTGATCATCTATGGATGGAGTATTCCAACTCAGAAGACTAGTTATTTATGTTATTGAATACTGTAATTTAAATTTTAAGTGTTTTATTAATTAATGAATATCTTTTAAATATTTAAGATGGATTTATTTTGTTTAAAGTAAAGATAAATATATCAAAATCAAATGCATAATAATATTAATTATGTTGAAAATAGATTAAATAAAGATTAAATGAATTTTTTATTATTTAGTGGAAAAAGTAGTGCAAACTGCTGGAGATGAATTACTGTTTTCACACCATTTTGGTAATGAATGTGCTGCAAAATGGTGAAAAAGTCAAATAAATCAAAGCAAATTTTTAATAAATACTCTAACATTTAAATAGAATTATTTTATTGTTTTTCTTATAATCAGTAATAAATAAATGAATGAAATGGGATTTTGCTATAAAGCCCTTCCACACGCCACTGTGGTTATTGACATCCGCCACAGCTTCGACGTACTTCAAAATCTTAACCGAAATCACTGTGCCACCCACCACATGATTAACTGTTAAACAATCCACAAAATTTCTTTCAGATTTTTGAATCTGTGAAGAAATGGGATCTCTGGGAGCGACGGGAAATGGTGGCGTATGGGGAATGGGGCCGTTTCATGATAGCTTCCGGCGGAGGAACAGCAAGAAAAAGAACACCGGTAGAAGAGAATCAAAGACCTCCAATTCCGCTGATTCCGGCGGCGGCGGACACCGGTTTCCACTCAAGCAAGCCGTGACCGCCGCCTCCCTTTGCTTGACAGGAGACACCATTGCCCAGGTCCGCCACCGTTGGGTCACTAATAGAGAGACGCTCTCCCATTCTGACGATTTCAAGGTGAGGGAATTTTAACTGTGCGTGTGTGTGAGAGAGAGAGGGAAGGCTTGTATTATATGAATGAATAAGTTTTCTAATTGGAAATTAGGGCGTGTGGGCATGTGCATTTTTTATTGGTTTCAAATTTGGGGTTCTTGAAATGCTGTTGTTACTGCTGAGCATGATTAGTGACTGTGGTGAATATAAAAACACCATAATTGGGTAAAATATAATCTTTGTTTATTATGCCTCCATTGATTTCAATAGAAGAAGCTTTAGTCAAAGGAGTAGAATTTTGTCTGAAACTTAGAGCCTGGTGGTAGTTTCTGAATAGTGAGTTACAAGTTACCTGGATTATATAATGATTGTATGTGTTTAGTGTGTGCTATAGAATAATGGAAGTGCTTACATAATGTTTAATATCATGTACTATCATATATGCATTGGGTATATTTATTTTGACCTGTTGTGTTGTTATCTTAGTTTTGGGCTGCTTCAGTTTCGCCTTTAGATGTCTTGGTAGAGTTTATATACCGAGCAAACCTTATCAAGCTTTCCTGTTCTGATGCATGTGTCGATTTCGTCTATTTAGTTTTTAAATACGTTGAACACTTACAGCTTTGTTGTGGATTTATGAATATGGACATATATAGCATGAAAGTGCATTCTCTTGAATCTCCTAGATGTTGTTCAATTGTAGTTTAACCTATGAATAAGAACATTCAGATTTTAGGCGTTCGATTGTATACTTGTAATGGCACTTCGATTAGAATGAAAAATGGAATTTCATTGTTGAATCTTCTTACAATAATTTGTCCAACAACTAATAGTTGTCCAAGCACATAAGCATAAATCCATACACAGGTTTACAGTTGTGCTCTATATTTGTATGTATAATTGTATATGCTTTTAAACTCTAGAATTTATCCATCCCTCTGCTTTGAAACTATGTATGCACTTCCCAAGCACAATCAATCTGGAATCACACTGGCTTCAATAGCTTCGAACTACACTTAGGGAGTGTTTGGTTCACATTGTGTAATAATACTCATTGGGCCTCAAAAATTTTCTAAAAATTAGAGAATTTATATACTAATTGCACTTATGCAGGCTTAATTTTTATCTAAGCCTGTTAGTAAAAAGAAAGGGACCAGGTGAAATACAACCTTGAGGGGATGTGTTACAATATCCCATGAAACTAATATGGAATTAAAGGAATTCTAATGCTCATTCCTTGCTTATCACATTTACAAGCTTTATTAACCCACTTATTAAACTTTAGTGAACCAAACACTCTCTCATGGTATTCTACTGTAGATTAATAACTTTAGCCCCTTGACTGCAATTTTTTCCCGTTGCCGCTGCTCACTCTTTTCACAGGACACCTTTTTCGGCCGAATTTTTAAAATATACATTTGCAATTGCCTTTTAAATAATGCTATGATCTTATGCATTAGGATACTGCACAGACTATTAGTTTGGATGCTTGGTCTCTTTATGTAATATGAGTGACAACTACTCTTGTAGGAAATCATAAGCAAACTTTTCTTGGAACATGACTGTATACGAGCCCTGCGGATGGCTACATATGGCTTCCTGCTCTACGGTCCTGGCTCATTTGCATGGTATCAATTCCTTGATAATTGTATGCCAAAGCAAAATGTTCAGAACCTATTTATGAAGGTAATTTTGGCTTTGGACTTTCTAAGCAGACTCTTGTGAATGATTTTTTAAGTCTCTCTTCCGATGTCCGTTTCAGGTTTTATTAAATCAAATTGTACTAGGTCCATCTGTGATTGCTGTTGTTTTTGCATGGAACAACCTATGGCTAGGGAAACTCTCTGAACTTCCTAATAAATACAAGAATGATGCCCTCCCTACCTTACTAACAGGTAAAATTTTATCTTTGGTAATGTGGTTTCTAATTAGAATCCACATTCCTTATGAATCTATATTTCCATGCAGGTTTCAAGTTCTGGATTCCAGTCAGCATTTTGAATTTTTGGTATGTTATTAACTTATTATTCTCTCCCCCTGAGCATCACACACACACACAGAGGAGAGAGGGAGAGAATGTATAAAACTAAGAGAAAATGTTCACATTGTCAAGGCTGAAGATACTAAAAGAATATGTTCGAATTCATCTCTATCAATTGCATAACACATGTTTCACTCAGGTGAATTTACCCTAAAGAACAAAAGTCAGGCCTAGTTATCTTTTGAACGACGCGCTATCATTTTGATAACTCGAAAACATTCCATTATATTTCTTTGGAACAAGTTGTTGCATCGTTGATGGATTTTCCATTCGTTCACATAGTGAGAATCTTGACATGGTACGGAAAATTACAGGGTGGTTCCTCTTCAAGCCCGCGTCGGTTTTATGTCCATGGGATCCATATTCTGGAACTTCTACTTGTCTTCAACCATGAGCAGGTGACTTCTGCGAAAAAATTCAATACGCGAGCCAACGAGCAGCGGGTTAACCATCAGGTGTTCTTCCAAACAACTGTAATGCTGCTAACTTTTCTGTTATGATGTTAACTGTGATATTAATCGTTATGTCACTAATTTGTAGGTCTGACAAAAGTTTAAAGTACTCAAGACTCTGCTTAAGCAATGCTACAGCTTTTTGGTGCGTGATTGTCACGCCCCCAGTTTTATAAACTAGGATTTTATCTACTATTAGATGATGAAAATAACACAGCAAACATTTAATTCTAACAGCGTTTGTAATAAATATTTCCATTGAAACTTGTACATTTTCGGTTTTCTATTTAATAAAAAATGAGGTACTGAATTGAAAATGATAAGAAGGTTCTATGGAGCTGTGTAGCAATAGCAATAAGGGAGGGAAGGAAATACAAATAATAAATTCACCAAGTTGGGTCGCCACAAGTCATGATATGAGAATAGGATCGTAATCTTTATTTTTACTGTTCTGTATTCTCTGTTTCCTCTACAGTAAAATAAAATAAATACGAGATTAAATTAAGGATTACACTTGATGAATTGGAAAATAATAAATCTAAAAGGGAATAATAATCATATGGTGAAAAATAGAGAAATATTGAAGAAAAGGCAATCTACACTTGTTTGAAGTATGGCTTTGCTAGAATCAAATTCCTTGCTTTTATTTGCAGTGATGAATCTTCTTATCCTGGACATGACAGCACGACCTTAATAAAGACAATAGCATCTTTAAATAAGCAAAGAAAAGATGTGATTGCATGAAAAAGCAAGCACTGGCTGGTGAATATAATTCATCACCCTTCCATTTTGACAGGTTGCACCACCATGAATGGAAGCTCCCGGAGTTCTCGACCCCCGCCTCAGATTTGGCAGCCTGGACAGGACTACTGGATTTATTTGCCTGCTAGTTTTTCAGACTTTGGTCCAGCTAGAAGATATCTGGTCTGTTTCTTGGATCTGTATAGATTTTGTGCTGTAAGAGAGATTTTGAGAGTATTTATTATGTCTTTTTAAGTTGATTTGATGTTTCTTAATCTGTATTCAAGAATCCTAGAGGCATAGCAAGAGATCCCTGGTTGTCTTTCGACGATAGATTCATCGGAGGGCCTTCTCATGGCTTCCCAAGGTGATCTGAGTTAGATTATTTTCTTGGCTTCTGTCAATTCATTTAACATCACTTTCATGCATGGATATGCAATTCTACATAGGAAATTGCTATCCGAATCTCCTGTTACATCTTGATGTTACGTCTCCTGTTGCAAGTCGTTGGATGATTTATACCCTTAAAAAAAATATCAACTCTAAGAGGAAATGTTGAAAGGTTGAGATTTTCCTTCCCTCACGTATCACTCATCTAACGCGTGTAACAGGAGATATAACACTAAAATATAACATAATGTAACAGAGTATCCGAGATCAGGAAATTGTGTTTATAATTTAATTCAAAACATAGTACTTAAATTCTTTTTACAATCTAGCTGTGAATCAAAAAATAGTAGAGAAGATCCAACTTATCTGTTTTCTTGCATAGTTTATCACCGCCTGCGGCCCCTCGTCCCTCTGTACCATTGCTTGTCTACGAGGAGACGACCCGGGCCGACTCCCCTCTGCCCTACTTCGAGCCCTGGAACGATCGAGCATCTTCGCAGGAGGAATCCAGGCTGAGTCCAGAAGAGCAACAGCAAGCAGTTGACAAGCTGAGGAAACAGCTCTACAGCCCTCATATAAACAGTATAATCAAAAGATTAGGCACCAAATCTTCAACAAGCAGTGGCAATGGAGGATCTTTCCAGGATGATGTCGGAAAACGATGTGCAGTTTGCTTGGAAGATTTCGAAACGAAGCAGTTCGTGACGATCACCCCATGCAACCACATGTTTCATGAAGAATGCATTGTTCCGTGGGTTAAGAGCCAGGGGAAATGCCCCGTCTGTCGATTCATCATTGCTGAAAAAAGAGGCAGTCCGCCTCTACGGGGCACAAATAACATCGCGTCCAGGCGCACCGGAGTCAGGAGGAACCTCCTCTTTTAGTCAGGTTATCGAGCTAAAAGAAGAGATCTTTCTAGTGTTTCATTTCATATTTCTAAGTGCTAAAATGTATAAAACGAAAAGATTATATAAATGTGATGGGTATTCAGTATTAAAAAGAGATGATTAAACACCCTAAACATTTATTTATATGAGTATATCAGTAGTGAGAGTTTTTTGAACCACACAAGTATTTGTATTACCAAAGATGATATGCGTGTAATCTATCAAACAAGAAAATAAAATATAATAAAATTCAATAATAACCCAAAAATAATACACTAGGCCTAAATTGGACTATTGTGGAAATCAATTGAATACCTTATTTGATCCACATGAATTCATAATTATTTTTAATAATATATTTTCGAGTTATGTGTATGATAATAATACTTTATCAATTTATACTTTGAAAAATGAATAAATAAATAAATAATAATAGTACTAATACCTTTTAAGAATTTTATCAATTCAATACCTAAAAAATATATAAATTATCAATTCGGGACTTGAATTATTTATTCTATCAATTCGGAGCCTGAAATATATATAACTAGTATTAATTTGGGGCCATGATTTAAACCCTAAATTTATAAAATATAAAATAATATTTGATAAATTTAAATTTTGAATTAATAATTTTACATATTTTAAGACTCAAATGGATAGAAAAATAATTAGATCGGAATTGATAGTTTACACGTCTATAAAATTCCTATCTTTAAAAGAAAAGTCAAAATACCACTGAAAAAAATCTGGTAGTAAGCAAGATGAAAGATTGGAGAAATCAATCGCTGGCGAAGTGCCACGTATAATCTCTCCCAACCATATCCACTCCCTCTAAATTACTTCCTCCACTCCTCCACCTTCAAACCAAACCCCATCGCCTCGCCACCTCCTCTCAATCTCAGGTATGGATTTTTGTAAGATGATGCGTATCTACTTGCTTTATCTTCACGATTAGGTGGGCTTTGTTTCGAATTGGTAATTATAACAGTGTTCATCTCATTCTGTGGTTGAATTTGTAGCGCTCAACTAGTTTAGGTCTATTAATTTCCGAATGGTCAAGTTAAATTTGGTTACTTTGTTGAAAACATCGTTTTTATGAGCAAGTTAATCGCTTTTTCCACCATTTGTGTGTGTTTGTGTTTTTCAGTATCATAATGATTGATAACTTCGAAATGAAGTGCTTTTCATGTTGATTGATTAATTAGTTATATTTTTGGCTCTCTGTGTGTTGTACTCCTAGCTTTTCGAGATGATCGATTACTAATATTGATTTTAGCTCCTTGAGTTTTTGGCATTGTCATGTGCCCATTGCAATCACTGCTAATTTGAAATTTGTACTCCCATATCAAAGATTATTGGGCTGCTGAATGTAAAATCTCTTCATACTGAGTCTGACTAATGAAACTGCTTTTTAACAATTCCTTGTTTGTTGCTAAGGATCTTCATAGGATTGTTAAGCATTTCTAATGATCTTTTGATATGGGCCTTTTCGAATTACAGAGGAATAAAAATGGCAACCTCTTCAGCTTGCCTTGTGGGAAATGGCTTGTCTTCTAGTAATACCCGAAAAGATTTGAGTAAGGAGATTTACGGAAAGCAGTGTATCCAATCTTCAAGCCTTCCATTATTGATTAGTACATCTAAAGTAGCTTATATTAAAGCATCACTCAATCAAAAATCAAATGAAGGGAGAAGAGGCTTTCTGAAACTGGTGCTGGGTAATGCTGGATTAGCCATACCTGCATTATTAGGCAATGGAAAAGCTATTGCAGATGAGCAAGGTCAAGGTGTTTCGAATTCAAGGATGTCTTACTCTAGGTTCTTGGAGTATCTAGACAAGGATAGAGTAAAAATGGTTGATCTGTATGAAAATGGAACCATTGCCATTGTTGAGGCTATATCTCCAGAGTTGGGTAACCGAGTGCAGAGAGTGCGTGTACAACTCCCCGGCCTCAGCCAGGAGCTCCTTCAAAAGTTTAGAGAGAAGAACATTGATTTTGCTGCCCACAATGCTCAAGAGGACTCTGGTTCTCTATTGTTTAACATAATTGGAAACTTGGCCTTTCCCTTAATTTTGATTGGTGGTCTTTTCCTTCTCTCGAGGCGTTCCTCTGGAGGAATGGGCGGACCTGGAGGAGGTGGATTTCCTCTTACCTTCGGTCAATCGAAGGCTAAGTTCCAAATGGAACCAAACACGGGTGTCACTTTTGATGATGTTGCTGGTGTGGATGAGGCAAAGCAAGACTTTATGGAGGTCGTGGAGTTCTTGAAGAAGCCTGAGAGATTTACTGCTGTGGGTGCCCGTATTCCTAAGGGAGTTCTTCTTGTGGGTCCACCTGGTACTGGAAAGACCTTGCTAGCCAAAGCAATCGCTGGTGAAGCAGGTGTTCCATTTTTTTCCATTTCAGGATCCGAATTTGTTGAGATGTTTGTAGGAGTTGGTGCCTCGCGAGTCCGAGATCTTTTCAAGAAGGCAAAAGAAAATGCTCCTTGTATCGTATTTGTGGATGAAATTGATGCCGTTGGGCGTCAAAGAGGAACTGGCATTGGTGGAGGAAATGATGAAAGAGAGCAGACCCTAAACCAGCTCTTGACAGAAATGGATGGTTTTGAGGGTAATACTGGTATAATTGTGATTGCCGCCACCAACCGTGCAGATATTCTTGACTCTGCCTTGTTGAGGCCAGGAAGATTTGACAGACAGGTTAACAATCATTACATGTCTCCTTTGTGGTTTGAAATTTAGATGATGGAATCCATTTAATTTGAATCTTTCTGCAGGTATCTGTTGATGTTCCGGATATTCGTGGAAGAACAGAGATCTTAAAGGTTCATGCCAGCAATAAAAAGTTCGATTCTGATGTATCACTTGAAGTGATATCTATGAGGACACCTGGTTTTAGCGGAGCAGATCTGGCTAACCTCTTGAACGAGGCAGCTATTCTGGCCGGTCGTCGTGGAAAGACTGCTATCTCGTCGAAAGAAATTGATGATTCAATTGATAGGATAGTTGCTGGAATGGAGGGAACAGTCATGACAGATGGCAAGAGCAAGAGCCTTGTAGCATACCATGAAGTAGGCCATGCCATCTGTGGGTATGTACGGATCTTTAGTACTTGCTATCAAACATGAATTCATAACTTATTAGTGTATTGATTGATTTTTAACACAATGCATGCACTATCAACCTCTTAATAACTACTTGCTAATGCTGAAATTTTGTGCTTGTTCTGTTCATATCCAGTTTATTGCATAACATTTGGTTCATTTCTCAATGTTGTTTGTGTATCATGCAGAACTCTAACCCCTGGGCACGATCCCGTTCAGAAGGTGACACTAATTCCACGCGGCCAAGCACGTGGTTTGACCTGGTTCATCCCTGCAGATGATCCAACTTTAATATCAAAACAGCAACTTTTCGCCAGAATTGTTGGCGGACTTGGCGGAAGAGCTGCAGAGGAGATCATATTCGGGGCGCCTGAAGTAACAACTGGTGCTGCTGGTGATTTGCAGCAGATTACTGGTTTGGCCAGACAGGTAACCCTTCTTATGTTCCCTATTTCCATTGCAAACTCCACATTATCCATTGTTTATGACTAGTCTTTTTCTTTATAGATGGTCGTTACTTTTGGCATGTCGGACATTGGACCATGGTCGCTCATGGACTCATCAGCGCAAAGTGGGGATATGATCATGAGAATGATGGCAAGAAACTCAATGTCGGAAAAGCTGGCTGAAGACATTGATGCAGCAGTGAAGAGGCTTTCGGATGAAGCTTACGAGATTGCTTTAAGCCAGATCAGAAACAACCGCGAAGCGATTGATAAAATCGTGGAAGTTCTTCTTGAGAAGGAGTCAATGACTGGAGATGAGTTCCGAGCTATCCTTTCAGAATTTGTTGAAATCCCAGCTGAAAACAGAGTTGCTCCTACGCCAGCGCCTGTAACTGTATAAATAGTGTATACATAATTAAGCTTGTTTTAGTTATATACATACGGTTCCATTGCTTCCTATTGTCTAACTATACTGGTCTGGTAGTCGCGTAGAGTTCGAGACAAGAAAAGGTATAGTTCCAAATTCAACTTTATATTTCGATAAAAAGAAAAAGCCACTAACTAATATCCCTCATTATATTTTAATTTTAAATTTGTAATCACCCTTCTGTATAACCTATTCACATTAGTTAAGCGGCATTGTTGTGGAATAAGAAGCCTTCGTATCTTAATGGTGAGCTGAAACCATTCATTGTTATCGAGACTCTATTTATCAATGGCATTCATTATGCTTATGCTGACTCTATTTATCAATGACATTCATTATGCTTATGCTGTTGATCTTATGCTGGTTTATCCCCTTCTATCTTCAGTACTAGAGATGAACGAATTCCATACGCCTGAAGAGCTATACCAGCAGCGTCTCAAGGTCTACGTGTCGTCCCTTATTTGGCGCTAAGAGGGAGAATAAACTTGCTGTGGGTCTACGTGTCGTCCCTTATTTGGCGCTAAGAGGGAGAATAAACTTGCTTTTATCACAATATATTTTAGAGTTAAACTAGTTAATCTAAACTATTAGATTAAAATATGGTGGATTAATTGCAAAATAAATCATGAACTTTATTCATGTTGCAAATTAATTCTCACTTTTAAGAAATTACAAGAAAATCACCACCTTTAAGTATTGTTGCAAAACGCACCCAATTTCTAGTTTTTTTTTTTGGAATTTTTTGCAACAATACTTAAAGGTGATGATTTTTTTTTTTTTTGCAATTTCTCAAAAGTGATGATTAATTTGCAATAGAAGTAAAGTTTGTGATTTTTTTTATAATTATCCCTTAAAATATTAATCAATAACTACAACTGTCCTGCCAATTCCAAAATGTACAACCTCCTTCCTTGTGTGTTCTCCTCTTTTTTTTCTTCTTTTTTTAACGGTTGTTGTTACTGTTTTTTTTTCGTTATTTATTTATTTAATTTTAGAGTTATAATTATAATTTTACCCTTGTAGTTTAGGGTATAATTTATCCTTAGAGTATAACAATCATTTAAATAAAATAAATTTAAAAATAAAATAAAAAACAACATTAATAAAGGAGCATGAATTAATTACGAATGAGTGGGGACCAAGGGTGTACCAATTAAATTGGTACCCTAATTGTAACCTAACCCCTCTCTTTATTTATTATTCAAAAATACGAAAAGTACGTCCACGGTTCTTAAAAGTAAAAATAAATTTAGGACGGGCAGGTATTTGGACTTGGAAAACATTGAATTCATAAACTCAACTATTACGTGAATGACCTTTAAAATCTTGAATTTGTAGTAAATCAAAGTGCGATGGGACCAGAGGGAGTATGACTTACTACAAATGCAAGATGATAAAGTGTGCAAGAAATAGTGGAACGGAAGTAGTAGCAAACTTGTGGACAAATTTAAAGACTGATGCACACGACACGAGCATTACGAACAGAAAGTCGAAAATACAGTTCAATCATGGAGTTCAGTAAAGTCGAACAATCAATTTGAACGAAGGGAGGGGTACAATTGCAGAGCAGATGGGTGCATATCATCTGCCATTGTTGCATAATCGAGCACATATTCACAACACTTACGAAACTGCCCCCCAGAGAAACTAGAAACGAAGAATAGTAATAACCAACCTGTACAGGGAACAACATTGAACAGAAAAGGGCAATTCCGGCAATCTACAAGTTCACTTGCCACCTATTCTACTTCCAATAATCACCCGCTTCAGGACCATTGATCATGCGACGTCGCATTTTTCACTTGTTTATTCAACTGCAAGAAAAATCTAAGATAACAGCTCTGATGATACATTCTCAGGCAGAGTCGATTCCTTTCTTCCGTTCTTTCTCTTTCAGAGAAATCAATAGGATGCCACAAGTTCCGTCGATCAGAGCAAGTCATCCTATTTGATTTAAAATAAAACCATCACTCATAAACAGGAAAACGAGCTCTGAATTTGACCAAATTCTCGGATTAATTGATCTCAGAAAATTCAAACAAATGTAGTGACACTGCCAAGACCAACCCTCCGAGGCAACCTATCAGTTTCCTCATCAGATGAAGCTGGAGAATCAGTTGGAGAATCAGTTGCCTCAGCTAGAGATTCGAGCATTGTTATCACTTCAGACGAGTCATCCAGATAATACTTGGCCTTGCTCGGCTTTTGCCCAACTGTGCAAGCAAATACTTCGGCATTGTAAGAAAGAATACGGCTAGACACTGCAGTACCAAGTATTTCAAACATGTCCTCATCAGATCTGTCGTCGCCTATGCACAGCACAAAATTGGCTTGTTTCCCCTTTTCTGCCATCGACGAGAATATCTTCTCTGCAACTCTGCCTTTGCTGACACCCTGTAACAATAACAAACAAAAACATAGTCATACATATTTCTAAAACAGTATAACGGTGAAAACAAACTTCAAATAGAACTTCAAACAAACTTCAAATAAGACATACCTGAGGCTTCACTTCCACAATAAACTGTCCACTCTTGACAGCAACAGGCTCATTTGCTAAAACACTCTCTAGATGATCCAACATTTCCTTTGCTTGGGAAAATCCAAATCCGGGATCAGCATCGTGATAATGCCACACTAAAGCACTTTCCTTTCTCTCTATTCCTGAACCATCAGTAGCCTCGGTATAAGATTCCATAACAGGTTCTGCAATCTGCATCCAATCAAATTCAGAACTCGGGCAATTTGTTTCCCATTCTTCAACCTGTGGCCACCTGGAAATGAATGTTGAAGAAAATTTCCTCATAACATGCACAGTGAAAATATTAACAGTTTCTGCTCTAACTCATTTGACAGGTTGAGTGTGATTAAGTTCGAATCAAAAGAAACAATGTAAATTCTATGTGCGAGAAAGGGAAATTATCAAGCTGACTGCCTAAGCTGAATTCAGCAATAAAATCAATAAATTTAAAACTTCCAGACAGAGCAAAACCAAAATCGAATTATATACTCAAGGAATAATTTGCAAAAAAAAAACAATTACAAGCTGGAATGATGAAGAAACCATTAGAGTTTAAAATGGAAGTCAATTTTAAACTGTCAAAATTTTACAAAACCACATCCAGTGTAAGTGATGATTTCATTCCTTGAGTTACTAATCATAATTCATTTTAAAACCTCAGCTAGGAGCAAGTAGCAAGCATTTATTCATATTACAGCATACTTAAGCAATGTTTACCAACGAATAAGATTAGTTCAAATTCTGATAAGGCAGAAAAATATCTACCTTAAGAAGTAGCCATGCTCCGCAGCAAGTCCCAGATTCTTGCAAGAAAGAAACCACTTGCTTAAGCTGTCCCTGCCTCTTCCACTCACCATAAATACAAGGTTTTGGGGATCACAAGAAAGCTTGTTCAAGAGAGACAGAACTTGGGCACCAGGAGTCTTAATAATTGAATTCTGAGGCATAAGCGTGCCATCGTAGTCCAACAGTATGGCCCTGTTTTTAGCCTTGCAGTAAGCTGACACAATCTCATCAATTGAAAGCTTTCTAAAACTTGGATCTAGAGCCACTACCCTAAATCCAAAACCAAGACCAATGGCCCAGCATCTTTTGCGGAAATGATCAGCACAAGTTCTCTCCATATCTTGTAAAAAGCTTCTCGCCCAAAATGCTACATCATGAGTGCTAACATAACGATAATGCTTCTCATGACGCAACTCCTTCTCTTGTTCAGACAACGATATAGCCTCATTCATTGCCTCAGCAGTTGACTCAATATTCCATGGATTTACACGTATCGCACCACTTAGGGAAGGGGAACACCCAATGAATTCAGATAACACTAGCATGCTCTTCATAGGTCCACTCAATTCTGACCCACGTGCTGCACCAGATACTCCTTGTCTGCAGACAATGTATTCATATGGAGTCAGATTCATCCCATCTCGTACTGCCGTCACCACAACACATTCAGCAATACTGTAATAAGCCATTCGTTCACTGATTGATAACGGTCGATGAATGAAAATTATAGGTTCATATCCAGGTCTTCCAAGCTCCTTGTTAATTCTCTGGCAGCTCTCCTCTGTTTCACGTTGGATTTCATCAAGATTTATTCCTCTCCCTCTAGCAGGATTAGCAATCTGTACCAGGACAGCTCTTCCTTGCCAGTTTGGATGCTGCTTGAGCATGTGCTCCATTGCTAAAAATTTCAAATTGATACCCTTGAATATATCCATATCATCAACTCCGAGCAAGACAGTTTTTCCTTGAAACTGTTGCTTTAGCTCTTCAACCTTTAACTCTTTATCTGTTTGTCTCATAACTGATTCTATGTGACCCATGTGTATTCCAACTGGCATAATCTTTATTCCTACAGTCCTTCCATAATAATCCAATCCTATGTAGCCTCTTTTTGATTGATACTCCAACCCCAACATCCGACTGCAACAGGATAGGAAATGCCGTGCATAATCAAAGGTGTGAAAACCAATAAGATCAGAGTTGAGTAAAGCCTTCAAGATTTCATGTCTAACAGGAAGAGACCTGTAGAGCTCAGATGAAGGAAATGGACTGTGAAGGAAAAACCCCATTCTTAGCCGAACAAAGCGCCTTCTCAGAAATGTGGGTAGAACCATCAAATGATAATCATGAATCCAAACAAAGTCATCCTCTGGGTTCAGTACTTCAATAACTTTCTGCGAGAACATATTATTGGCAGCTACATACGCTTCCCACATGGACCGGTCAAACCGACCTCCATGATCACCTGAAAATGGCAGCATGTAGTGAAAAAGGGGCCACAACTGCTTTTTGCAAAAGCCATGATAGTATTTCTCCAAAAGGTTAGGAGGTAAGAAGGCTGGGACACATTTAAATCTCTCTAACAGATAGTTCGCTACATCATCCTGCTCAATTGGATCAACATCAACAGGCAACGACCCAACATATAGCACCTCCATGTCCTCTGGAAAGCCGTCCTTAACCCGTAACAGCAAAGAATCCTCATTCCAGCTAAAACTCCACCCCTTATTATCTGGCCTTCGTTTTGCTTTCAGAGGTAGTATATTTGCAACAATAATAATTCTATCACCAGCAACCGAAGATTGATTTTCTGATGTAACACTACTAGCCTGTTCATCATCTAGCTCAAGAATATTCCCCGGGACTGTCATCACCCTTGGGAAACGCTTCCGTTCTTTATCCCTACCCGCTGATGGGAAATTTCCAGATGCTAAATCCAAAAGGTTGGTATAAGATCTTGACATCATCTTCACAAGCTTTTTTATGTGTCTACTGGATAAATCCTGTAAATATTTTCCCCAAATCTAACAAAATACTAAACCAAACCCAACTCTCTCTACCTCTCTCTCTTCAATCAACTGCATTCAATTAAAAAAAAAAAAAAGAATCAATTGAAGAAATAACTATGAAGGAAAGAAGCCCAATTTACTTCTATGCCAATTAAATTCAGCCATTCGAAATCCCCCAATTTTTAGGGGAAAACTCAATAATCAATCAATCAGCGAGACATCAGTACACAGGACAGAACCCACCCCATGAACTTATCGAAGCAACTAAGCCGAGCATAGAAATTGTTGAATAATAAACTATATACTTTACACAAATGGAAACGGTAGATTCCGTTCAACTTAAATCAAATAGAAGCAACAAAAGAAATTAGAGTAATTAGGGTTGAAAACTGACCTCAGCGATTGAATTGAGTCAATATTTGGCATCTACTACTGAAAAAGACTAAATCTTCAGCCCGAAATTGGGTAGAGAATTCCAGGGCTTGACGCAAAAAAATAAAATAATGACTAATCTGGGTTGCAATAGACGTAATTGAAGAACCGACGATCGTAGACAGCATGTAAAAAAAAAGGCATGGATATGAATATACTGGAGAATAATCAATTAAATAAATTTCAAAATTAGGTCAAATTGTAATAAAATATTGGTATTTGTCTGAGGAACAACGTGACAAAAAATAAAAGAATCACTAAAGTCACCACTCAGCACCAGCTTTGGCCCCGTTCATCAACAAGAAAAAGGGGGAATCAAGTGAAATTGAACTATGATAATAAAGTGAAAGACAAATTCTTCACCCACAAGATATATCATGTAAAATGAACTATGATTCTTTTAAAAAATAAAATTATTTATTAACACATCAATGAAATAGAGTATGAATTGTGTGGATTATATTAAGAATATATTTAATATTATGTGGATTTAGTCAATTGTATGGTAATGATTGAAGATTTTATTAGATATTGGTATATAATAGCTATAATTATAACTTTTCATTGTAATTCTTGTTTAATCAAGAATTATATATTATGATAGAAGATTTGATTACATATCTTATATATTGTGATAGAAGATTTTTCAATATTTAACTTAATAGTAAGAATTTAGTCAATTATATATTATAATAAAATATTTCATTAGATATCTTAATGGCACCCTATTGTAATTATGATTTTTCATTGAGCAAAATGCTTATTATTTCGGGGGTCACCAGTAACCACCGGTCACCTAATAATTATCCAAAAGTTTATTATAGAAAGAGTAATATCAATCCTAACAAAATAATAATTAAAAAAAAATAAAATGTGATGAAGTATCTTAAAACATGTTCACATTGAACCCTATGGTTTATGCATGTTATATTTTTAGAATTCTAAAGTATAAATATTTCTACACTTAAAAAAAATCCTATTTCACAATTACTTATCTTGCACAATTCCTCTGTAATTGCAAAATAAGGTGGGATGAATGGAATATTTAGAGCACTGTGACCATTTCTACTTCTAAAGAGTGAAGACAATAATAGGGATATATATATATATATATATATATATATATATATATATATATATATATATATATATATATATATATATATATATATATATATATATATATATATATATATAATGGCACCCTATTGCAATTATGATTTTTCATTGAGCGAAATGCTTATTATTTCGGGGGGTCACCAGTAACCACCGGTCACCTAATAATTATCCAAAAGTTTATTATACAAAGAGTAATATCAATCCTAACAAAATAATAATTAAAAATAAATAAAATGTGATGAAGTATCTTAAAACATGTTCACATTGAACCCTATGGTTTATGCATGTTATATTTTTAGAATTATAAAGTATAAATATTTCTACACTTAAAAAAAATCCTATTTCACAATTACTTATCTTGCACAATTCTCTGTAATTGCAAAATAAGGTGGGATGGATGGAATATTTAGAGCACTGTGACCCTTTCAACTTCTAAAGAGTGAAGACAATAATATATATATATATATATATATATATATATATATATATATATATATATATATATATATATATATATATATATATATATATACTCCCTGGTTTCCAAACAATCTTCATTCTTGCTGTATTGAAGGGAGTATATAATTTTGTACATATGTGCCAACTTTTTTAGGGCATGAAGATTATGGAAGTGTATTATTGTGTTTTCAATTTATTTTTTAAGGATTAACTTGTGCATTTATATTATTTAAGTATTTTGACTAATTTATGTCAATATTTTAATGGCTGAATTAATTATTCATTTGTATAATACTAATTTTTTTGCTATCATGTCAACTTCTATGAGAGAAAAAAAATTTTGTGTAAACTTTTCTATAGCCCATGGGTAAAGGGTATCCAAAATTAAAGTTAGGATAGAATATAATTATTGGATTTTCATTTCATTAAAATTGAGTTAAATTCATTTTTTACCCTATAACTAAGTAAAACTTCGTTTTTTGCCCTAAAAAGATAAGTGGTTCAATTTTGTCTTGTAACTAACGAAAAATTTCAATTTTTGCCCAATTTTCGCCGAAAAATACAAATTTCGTCAGAATCCGCCACATCATGCTTCAATTTGGGGGTTTCCAGCTGGTCAATCCGACGTGGCAATTTTGACTTTTTTTACACTAGAGTTAAATCATTTTTTGCCATGGAACTAATCAAAACTTCAATTTTTGCCCTAAAAAAGATAAGTGGTTCAATTTTGCCCTATAACTAATGAATTATTTCAATTTTTGCCCAATTATATGACCTTTTCTTATTTTTTTAATTTAATCACAAATTTCTATTTTTATCATGAATTTTAATTTTTATTCTTTTAAATTAATTTTTTTTGTTTTTAGTTTAATTATAAATTCTTCTATTAATAAAATATATGGCTATCTTAATTAATAAATAATAATATTAAATATTAAATATTTAAAATAAAATAAATTTATTAAATATATTAAATATTAAAACTCATAAAAAAAATTCCCGACAAAAAAATGGGAGTGATATTTATTACGTATATTTTTGAAGGAAAAAAATGGTGTGTCGATCAACTAACAAAAATTAAATATGAATATAAGATAAAATGAAAAAAATTGTTTTCAACAAAAATGGGATGAGAGTAATTTATTACGCATTTATAAATCTTTTATATTATATATAATTTATGGGTTATAATTTAAACATTATTATATTTTAAATATTATTATATTTTAAATTTTGAATATATTAAATGTGTATTGGTTTATATTCATAGGCAAAAACTTGTGTGCACTCGGGTACACGGGGCACACACCGTGCGCCTTTATAATTTTGTGTTAAATTGTATACCCTTTAGTATAAAGATGTGTACCCTTTATTTTCCCTTTACAACAAAATGATATACCCTTATAAATTAAAGTGTATATCCTTTAGAACAAAACAATGTACGCTTACCAATAATACTAAATTCTAAAGCCGCACAGTGTGCCCGAGGGCACATTAGGAATATATTTTTAATTTTCTCAATTTATTTATTAAAAGGTTAATTACAATAAAATACATGACCTTTACTAATTTTTTCAATTTAATCACAAACTATTTTATTTTTAAAAAAAATACATGACATTTTCATTTTATGTCAATTTAATCACAAACTTTTCTTTTATATCATTTAAATATATGACTTTAATTTATTTTCTTAATTTAATACATGATTCTTATCCAATTAAATATATGTTTCTTTTTCACAATTTGATCACATTAATATATTATCTTTTATTAATTAAATATATTTCTAATGTGCCCCAGGCACAACGTGCGCCTTTAAAATTTAATATTATGGATAAGGGTATATTGTTTTGTTTTAAAGGTTGTACACTTTAATTTGTAAGGGTACACCATTTTGTTGTAAAAAGTATAAACTTTTCATTAATATTTTTTATTTTTCTTTAAAAAATAAAGGGTACACATCTTTATACTATAGGCATACAATTTAACACAAAATTGTAAAGGCGCACGGTGTATGCCCCATGTGCTCGGGTGCACACAAGTTTTTACCTATGAATAAAAACCAATACATATTTAACATATTCAAAATTTAAAATATAATAATATTTAAAATATACGTAATAACTATCACTCCCATTTATTTTTTTTTGTCGAAAATTCTTTTATAAATTTTAATATTTAATATATTTAATTAATTTATTTTATTTTAAATATTTAATATTTTATATTATTATTTATTAATTAAGATAGTCAAATATTTTATTAATAGAAGAATTTGTAATTAAACTAAAACACAAAAAAAATTTAATTTAAAAGAATAAAAATTAAAATTTGTGATAAAAATAGAAATTCTTGATTCAATTAAAAAAATAAGAGAAGGTCATGTAATTGGACAAAAATTGAGATAATTCGTTAGTTATAGGATAAAATTGAACCACTTATCTTTTTAGGGCAACAATCGAAGTTTTGATTAGTCACAGGGCAAAAATGATTTAACTCTAGTGTAAAAAAAAATCAAAATTGTCACGTCGGATTGACCAGCCGGAAACCTCAAATTGAAGCATGATGTGGTGGATTCCGGCGAAATTTGCATTTTCCGGCGAAAATTGGGCAAAAATTGAAAATTTTCGTTAGTTATAGGGCAAAATTGAACCACTTATCTTTTTTAGAGCAAAAATCGAAGTTTTACTTAGTTATATGGCAAAAAATAATTTAACTCATCAAAATTAAATACATGAGATATTAACTATTAAGAAATATACAAGGTTATACTACTATTCTGTCATTTTCCGATAATGTGTATCCAAAATGATTAAGACTAATTAACTAATGAAATCACTGACAACTCTTTAACTTAATATAAAAGAATTAAGAGTGTTATCAAAGTATATGTTTTGTGAAGTATTAATTTTCAATTTAGCTTCTAGATATGGAAAAATCAATGTGGCCACTAATTGGCTAAACCATCTTTATAGATGTGGTGGAGAAGGAGTCTGTTGATGATTGGATTGCACAAACTAAATAAATACCAAATCAAAACCAATGTGTCTATAAAAAATTAAACCAGCCATCTAAATCTTTTGATTGGTTACTTTTTTGGACTTTTAAACTCAAACCTTTTCGATCAAATCCAAGTAAAGAAAAGAATACAAAGTTTCATAAATAAATATTTTAATGGATAAAGTAGACAAGCCTTGAAGCATTTTATTTGAAAAAAAAAAAAAATATATATATATATATATATATATATATATATATATATATATATATATATATATATATATATATATATATATATATATATGAAATGAAGTAATATATATATATATATAGTACTTCATTTCACTCTCCATTATAAAGCCTCACATTTTCATACGAGTACCATAGTTTAAAATTCAAAAATATATTTTATTAATGTGTACGTGCATCGGTATATACAACATTTTAAAAAATAAAAATAAAAATAAAAATTCTATGCACACGTGCATGTATATATATATATATATATATATATATATATATATATATATATATATATATATATATATATATATATATAAATTTTTATTTAATAATGTAAATATATTTCTTAATAATTATATAGTTTTTTTTATTTGATTTTTCATTAAAAAGCTAAAAGAAGATTAGCTAACAAAATTTATTAGTGTATGTGCATTCAAGTGCACTGGATAATTGCCAAAAAAAAAAAAAGATATTTTAAGTTTTTTAAATATTGGATAAATATGATCGTATTAATCTTAAATAAATAATGAGGTGTAAATTAGAATTGAAAATCTTATAATATTGACACAATGTGAAGATATTAATATTGCGAGTTGTTTTTATATTGGTAATGTGCTAGTAATATTAAAAGTAAAGTACTATGCATGAAGAGAGTATCTATACTACATATTTGGCATGATAAGCAACTCCTCCAAACTCTGGATTTTTTATACGATTTTATTTTTAAAAAATAACCTTAGTCTTAAATTTATTTATTTATTTACCATCAATCCTGCTATAACTGGTTAGCTAAAATGCTAAATAGAATTACTATACAATTAATTTTCTTTTTTCTATTTGGAATTTTGATCTTAGAAATGGGCTTATATGATAAATTACCCAAAAGAAGACTATCAATTAACTGAAGAAGGTTTAAATGGGCTTATATCTACGGTAAGAATACCCAAGGCCCAGCCCAAGTGATAAACCTCTCTTCTTCTCAAGGTAGACCAAACAGAACACCCAACTTTCACATGTAATAAGAACTTATATGATTGAATGATTTTAAGTGTACTACAGTATCTGTCAATCATTATAAATTTGGAATAGAATACAAATTATACAATAGGATATACAATTGAATATTATTGAAGATAATAAAGGTTGATTTAGTCTCCCAAACTTATAGGACTAGCTATACTCTTTTTACTTGCAAAGTAACATCACTAATTAACAAGAATGATCCTAGTTTGCAAGATTTGTCCAAATCAGATATAAAAAAATTCAATTCAAGGTTTTGCAATGTAGATCATAGTTAGCTAGATTTGTCCAAATCAGATACAAGAAAAGAAGGGGGGAGGATATGCCACATGAGAGATGCTCAGCTACACTCCACCTCTGAATCGTCATGACTGCCAAAACATTCGAGGAATTCAATTTGATCTGCAAGCAATCAAAACAGAGTTTGATGAGGATCAAATTATATTTTAATAACCTGAGTATATATTTACAGCATTTACCTGCAGAAGCATCATTCGACCATAGAGGTAGGTTGTCCTTAAGAAGCTGCATGAGCTTCTGGATGCTGGGGTCACTTGAGTCATCGACTTCAACACTAGCTTCTTCGATCGCTCTCTCTGCAAAGAAATGCGCCCTGCAGAAACGAGCAATCAGATTAATTAGATTGAATGCATGCAGTTTCAAAGATTATAAATGAATAAAGATTATAAATGAAAACCTTGGGGCTGATCCCACTATCTCAAAATGGAAGACTGCATAATTCAAACAGCACGCCAATTGAACCGGATTTGAAGCAGGTAAATGAAGTTTCGCTTCATTGATAGCTAACTGCGAGATAGCACAAAAAAAAAAAAAAAAAATTGAATTCATTTCTTAGATTGATTGTGACCAAATGACAATATACCTGACCTGATATGCTCCATGTGAAAAACCAGAATATTGTTCACAGTCATCACCACTAGTGCAAATCGCAGCCAGATACCTATATAAATCCCCTTTCCTACAGTAAATATATTCAAAATTGAGAAGCAATTTGTTGTGATTTGTAGCCAATTCAACCCAGAAATGATCAAAGAGAATTATCAAAGAAACTAAGTTACAGAAACATGACAAAGTTTAGACTTCAGAGAATGAGAAAGAGTAAGAAGCATCATGTGGTTCGGTATGAAATACCTACATCCACTTGGATTTTCAGATGTTATCTTATTGATCACTAACATACAAGTTCAAAGAAATCACTCCTAAAAGCTAGAATATACTTTGGTGGTGAAAACTGAAAAAAAACTGGAATGTGATCCAAGTGTGTGTATTGTAGGCTACATTTATAATACACCGCTTTGTTGGTGAAAACTGAAGAAAAACTGGAATGTGATCAAGTGTGTGTATTGTGGGCTACATATAATGATCTACAGTAACCCAAAATTGCTGAGTTTGCATCCGTTGGAAAGCTGGCACAACATATATAACACCCTGCTAGCTCATCTAACTCTCTTCCTAACCCCACAGCTGATTGATGGATACCACATAATAAATAATAAATCAACGAGGTGAAATTGAAATAAACTTCACGTCTTTTGGAAAAAGACATAGTCCTCTGTAGAAATGCATGAACGGGAAAGATATTCATCAATGAATGAGGTCACTTTTGTGACCATGTCATCCAGCTCAATCTGCACCCTCATCAGTCACTCCCTGAGCCACTCAACAACTTGTACATTCGATTCACCCATCCTCACAATTAATGACAATTTTCTCAAATAAGGTACTCGAGATCTGATGCTATTCTTGAACCAATTCAAGAGCAGATTCCTCTCAAATTCAGTCAGCTCTGTGCCCATATTTGCGACTTTTGTCATAGCATGTACTACGCCTGTCAAAATTCTCAAAAACAACTATTCAACATAATAAACCAATAAACCAATATGCTAAAATCAATGATTCATTCCAACAAGTAAGACAAGTGATAAAATCATCGATAAACCAAACGTTTTAAGGCATAATGCACTTAAAAGCCCCTAAACATTCCTACTGTATTTAAACTATTTTTTTACATTAAAAAATCCCTAAAGTATTAAAAACTTGTTACAAAAACTCATTTAAAATAATTGAATCATGAATTTGGAAAATCTAAAATCTTTGTAGTTTGTATCACAAAAAATCGCAAGCAATACATCAAAACAAACATTATAAGTTTCATAACCTAATAGTTCAATCGTTCTACTTGTTCACAAGTAGTAATAGTCTAATAGATATGGAATTTTTTCAAAATGCCCCTTTTCATTATGATCTAATCATACATGCCTCATTATTATTTTATTTCTACCACAATCCCTATAAAAGAAAATCACAATTTCACCTAGGTAAATTTTCAAGTGATTAGAGTGAATCCAAGTCCAAGACAAGTGGTAACATCATCAATAAACCAAACGATAACAACAGTAAAATTCACAAGATTTTAAGATCCACTCATGTTTAGGGCAAAATTCAAACGAGGAAAGAAATCCTTTACCGTCGTATTGTTTTACTTTCGCCGACACCCTTGCGAAGGAAACGAGTCTTTCACGATCGGTAATGCGATCAATTAGCGATGCACTCCCCGTGACTCTGCTTTCATCCACGTAAAATGCGATATTCAAACGATTGGTAAGGAGATGAAGATCCATTAGCGATCGGGAAATTGAACTGCTTGTCGTTTTGGTTTCAGTGGTGCAAATTAGGTCGAAAATTTTGCTGCCTATTAATACTCCATTGATGGGATTTGGGTTTAATGGATCTGTAATTGAAGAGCGAATTCGCATGGGTTTAATAATCGTTGGCTTAGCTTTCAATTTCCTGCCTATTTATATACTCTCTCGATTTCTCCGGAATCTGGCGGTTTTAATAATATTCAATTCCCGTAATACCCCTAGGAATTAAAAGAAAAAAGAAAAACACAGAAACGGGGGCATAATGATAAATTTTTCGGAAATTTGAGCCATTTATTTAGTAGTAATTGAAGTTTGATTTTTTTTTTTAAAAAAAAAAAAATGAGAAGACTATTTTTAGTGAGGAACTAGAAGTTGGAACGAGTCGTTCATAAATAGGCCTATTATTAGAGTATCATTTTTTCTTATAAGTAAGTTATGATTTTAAGTTAGTTGAATACTTCATCGAAAAAAAGTTATACTCCTTTATAAAATAGAAAAGTGTTATTTTTATTAAAATATTGTGTGACCTAGGACAAGAATACATTTTTTTTAACTAGGTATACAAACGTGCGTTGCACGTCACATTCACGTTGTACTTTTTTATTTTTTATAATTACGGAAATGGTAAATTTTAAAAATAATAATGAATAATTTATGCAAATTTGTAATTTATAAATGACATCAAAATTTCTTTATATATAATGCGTTTGTATGTTACATTACTTGCAATATGAATCTTGACATTTTTAATTGCTGGGTAATCGCTGATAGCTCTAAAAATTTTAGTATAAAGATTTTCTTGCATTATTTGTATCAACATTTAGATAAAAGACCTCTATAAACCAGCTTTACTTAATACATTTATCTTGTTTTCTATCCCTTAATCATTGTCCAAAAAGTATAATTGGAATAACATTAGTTTATTCTCTGGCAGAAGAGCTGAAATATCATGGTATGTATGTCCTTTAACTCTAAATGTGTAAACTATTTTATTTGCGTTGGCAAGATTTTTATCTAGGTTCACTCCAAATCAGGTAGATGAGAAGATATTGTTGAAACGTCTAATATTTTTCCTAAACCAAATCCATTCATATGTTTTAGTGTTGTATGTGGGCCCTACATGAAATAAATAATTATATTGTGTGGGCCCAACTTGACAAAAAATGAAACGTAAACCTTAACTTAAGACAACCAAAAATGAAAAATGTAAACCTTAACATGGGACGGAGGGAGTATAATTTTTTTTTACTTGTACATGTCCATTTTGACGATAGAAAGATGGAGTTTCTGATTCAAACTTTGTAGATGTAAAAAATCTAGATGGACCTTTTATTTTTAGAGTTGATCTCTTGTGTCCCCTGGATACACCGTGCGCCATACTCCTTATTTTTAATTCATGAATATGATAGACAAATAACGTTGATGCATTTCCTTCTGCATTAATTATTTTATTTTATGACGGTTAGTACAAATCATCAATATTCGATAAAATTATCAAATAACTGATTTTTTTATTTACCTTTTTATTTTTTTTATCTTTTGTTTTTTTATTCTATACTACTTTAAATCTAGCGCCTTCGCTCTTCATGTGTTAACACTGATTACCTTGAATTTTTTTGGTTAATCATCCATATCTTCTCTTTAATTTTGTCAAATTAAAAAATAAATAGTTAATTGCAATAAATTATTCAATGAACAATTAATAATTCATATTAAAAAATATAATATCTTTAAAATATTTTTGAAACTAATTTTTTAAAAAAATAGTATTACGTAAGTTTTGGTTAATAATGTTTGTAAACATTATGAGAAAATAACTTGTAAAAATTATAATATTATGTTTGATTATATTTAAATACTTTTTATATTATTAGTAATTATAATATTTCTTCTATAACATTCAAAAATTTAAGATTTAATTTTATAATTTTTATTATTCAAACTTTAAATTGTTAAAATTAATCTGAAAATTGTTATATGAAATGTTTATTTATTTATTTTTAATCTTCCACAATATGTATTCTTACATGGACAAAAAGAAGTTTTGATGTAATAATTTATAAATAGCAAATTCGCTTATCTTATTCATTATTATTTTTAAAATTTACAACATAAGTAATACAAAATAAATAAAGACGAAAAAAAAAAGTGCCATGTTACTTGAGTCTGCAATATAATAAAAATTATTTTTTAGAGAGATAAACTATTACTCGTATAACTAAAAAAAATTAGTTTTAAAATTTTGTGGATCCTTATTTATTAATAATTCACTGGTACATGAAAAATTATTATTTAGAAAGATAAATATTACTAAAAAAATGACTCTTAAATTATTGTGCACTCTTATTTATAGATAATAATTCTTTATTGCATTAAAAATGACTTTTTAAAAATATGCACAAGTATTATTTTATATTTTACATTATTTAGATCAAATGTTTATATATATATATATATATATATATATATATATATATAAATTATTTATTTAATAATAACTAAACGAATAGTTTTTTAAAAGGAAATAAAAATTATGTATAAGATTTATTCCATTTTGATAAATCAGAATATAACTGAATATAAATAAAAATGGCTTGTAATATATATATATATATATATATATATATATATATATATATATATATATATATATATAAATACATTAATTAATAATTAATAAATAATGCGTATGTAAGAAATATATAAACAATTATATTTAATAGTATTTACAAAATTTAAAATTATTTAATTTTACCTCAGTTTTCTCATATTATACCGACCATATTTTCCTTTCAACGCAATTAGATTGAACGGAAAAGTAGTACTACTAAAATGTTGAAAATAAAGATAACCGTGAAAAATGGGGTGTCGCATGGCAAAGGGGCGAAGCTAGTCTTGCTGTCGGAGGCGGAGATCCGGCAGCTTTGCCTCGATGCTCATCAAATCTCCCTCTCTGAGTTCAATATTTTTGGAATTGAAAGGGGGAAGCAAGTGTCTGAGGCGGAGATCCGGCAGATCTGCGTCAACGCTTGTCAAAATTTTCTCTTTGAGCCCAATCTTTTTTGAAGGCAAAGGGGGAAGTAAGTACAGATATCGGAGGCACAGATCTGAAGCGAACAGGCCTGCATCAACACTCGTCGAATCTTCATCTATGAGCCCAACCCTTTTTGAAGGCCAAGGGGGGAAGCAAGTGTAGCTGTAGGAGGCGGAGATCCGGCAGATCTACGTCAACGCTTGTCGAATCTTCCTCTCTCAGTCCAATCTTTTTCGAAGGTAAAGATGGAAGCAAATGCAGCTGTGGGAGGCGGAGATCCGGCAGCTCTGCGTCGACGCTCATGTGAAGATATGCAGTCTGCTTTTTCTTTACTTTTGTTTTTTACTCAGTTTCTTTGATTGACTTGTATTGTATTTTGCATGTATGTGGGTCTTTGAATGTTTGGAATTTATAGCCTGGGGGAAGGTTTATTTGATTGGGTATTAGGTTCTTATGTTTTGTGGGATTGATCAAAGGAATTTATTTGTGCGTTTGGAATTATTTATTAGGAATTTCGCCCTATTGTTTTGGGTTGGTGGTGGAGTCGGGTAAGGAGAATGGGTCTATCATGAATTTGGGGTTTGTTCAGGCAAGTCTTATTTTTATTATTTTATTCTTTTTTTGCAGGTAAGATTACTTGAGGAAATGCAGTTGAAGGCATTTCTAGAGTAATTTAAGGAAGCAAATGTCAACCCATTTGTGGTTCAAGTTAAGGAAGCAAATGAGTTGAAAATTTACAGGTAGATGTAGTTCTTGTGTTCCATTCATATAACGAAGGGATCTTTTTAGCTTCTTGTGTGATCACTACATGTCGACAAATGTGTCCATGTAGGAGAAATTCTCTGCATTTCAGAAAATCCGGTTTGTTTCTTAACATAGTCTAGTTGATTTAAAATCTTAAGGATGAGTGAGCATATGTAAAATTCTTAATTATCCATTGTGAAATATTCTTGCTTTTGTAATATTATTGATACATTTAAGACATGCTGTTTCCTTCAATCCATAAATCCTAGTTTTTGCATGATTGCAGGCAGATGTTCTGATAAAATGTTTCTATTAACTGAATCATAGGTAATCTTCCTATGTTCTTTTTACTAAAGTGTAGTTTCTTAGTAGCAATAATCTTATAATAATGCCTTACATTGACGTGTTCAAAAATAAAGAATGGAACATTATATTATCTATTTGTATATTGAATGTTACCCTTATCTTAGAAGTCTGCTTACTAATTTTTCATCATTTTATTCTCTAATTATGTATATTATCATTTCACTAAAATAATATGAAGAACATAGAGGAAAGTATTATAGAAAAATACAAATTCTTGTTCTTCATCAACTTAAATTAACCTGATTTACTTAAGGATTGGAAAACTGTGTAAGTTTTTCTAGTTCTTATGCCATTTTATTTATCATATATTTTTTTCACTGATTATCAATACATGATACTGCTGTTATGAGATGCTACACTGTATTCATACGAATTTTGAAAAATTAATCTGATGTTATATAAATAATTACCTTTAATGGTCTTCAGTTGGCTGCAACTGTTTCCTTGTTTTTGCTGACTTGTGAACTCTTATGGCCTTTGCAAATAATGCTGGTCAACTGTTTATGTTATAAGGATACTTCCTCAGAGGAAGTCAAACAAAAAGGTTTTTGTAGTTCCATTAAAGCAAAGAATGGAAAGATCTGCTAACACTTCTAACAGCTGAACAGGTATTTCTTGTTATACAATTTTATGCATCGATTTACCTGTTTAATAATGAATTTTGGTTATGGTAAAAGCTAAAACAATATTTGAAACATTAGATGATATGCTTAAAATTGCCCTTCTGGTTCTCTAGATGGCTGCAACTATTTCCTTGTTTTTCATTAAATTGAACTCTTATTCTCTATCTGAATATTGCTGATCAACGTCTATGTAGTTTTTTGTTCTTATATTTTTAGTTTATAACTCTTGAGATTTTGATTGAATTCTATGAATAATATGTATGTTAGAAGAAATGGATTTCCTGAGTTTTTAATAATTATGATAATTAATTGTGTCTTTTCGATTGTCTTTCTCGTAGAGTTTCTTTATTGATATCAAATGATTTACAATCTATTTGGATTTGAAGATCTAATAAGGAAGTATTATGGAAGCATTTGTATATCTATTTTCAAATAGTGTAGGTGTTCTGATTCTTTCAAACTTTTCCTGTTAAATTGGTGAACAATAGAAACAAAAAATTGTGTTAAAGCATCAGCTTTACCTTGTAGACAACATGCAGTTTCAAAATTGATAACAAACTTTTAAAATATAAAGAACTAACGTCACAGTCAATTAAGATTAACCTCAAAGTTTCTGTTTTTCGATTCTCTTTATGATGTAGTACTTCTCTTGAACTTTTCCGGGCTACCCTTACTTTTATGCACCATTCTTCTTCATGAAAATCCAACTCTTTAATAAGTTTCTCCTCCATATCTGAGTCACCTTTTAAAAGAATTTTAAAATGAGATGCTGCATTGATAATCAAATAATTGTAATGGTATTTATATGGTATTATATACCTTTTAACTCTTCCTCTAATGGCATGCCTTTCGAGTTCTCTATTGATTAATAACTTGCTGCCGTCTTCTCCATTGATTGATAGCTTGCTGCTGTCTTCTCCATTGATTCAAGGCTATTTGTTTAGTTTTCTTTGTTGTATCTAGTTCAGTTTAGCAATGCAAATTCAAATTCAAAGTTGACCAAATGAAGCATGATGTGTTGCTATTTATAATTAGCAGTTATTAATATTCCATTAATATGCTGCAGAATCTTAGGAGACAAGTGATACTCCCATTACAAATGAGATTACATTCGACTGCCCAAGGAACTTTTATGACTGTCCACATGACATTTTATGGATGTATGAAGTATTTTTCAGTTTTAATAAATGAATTCACAGAATTTCAAAGAGTTGATAGTATTATATGGATGTCAAGTGGCAATATATGTGTACTTCAACAAATGTTTTATTTTCTGATGTCCAGGTGGCAATGTATGTGTACTGCAACAAATGATTTATTTATTGAAATAGTTACTATTCAGTGTATTCTTCATTTGACATTTGACAGGTGAAATGAAATGTATAAGATAGGATAGTCAAAATGCAGTATGAAAAAATTGAATAGTCGCTAAAATGTAGTACAATGTATTGCATATTGGTTATTTATTTAATATTATAAATATAAATTAAGTTATTAAATATTATGTCATTAATAGATGAAAGGGTAAAGATGTGTCATTTAATAAAATAGGTAGGGATATAATTGGTAAAAAAAGTTTCTCAAATCATTCATACTTTTAATATATTAAGATTTTCATTCATTAAAATTAAACACGTGATATTTATTCATTTTTAAAAGTCTTCCTTAAAATATTCTGGTGGGCTAGCCCATAAGCTCCTCACTAAAGTATTCCTTAAAATATTCTGGTGGGCTAGCCCATAAGCTCCTCACTAAGGGAGCGACCCAAGTTAAATTCCCTTTAAAAGTGAATTAGGAGGGGAGATATTAAAATGAAATATACAAAATAAAAATATGTAAAAATTGAAATTGGATGGAGAAAGATTCCCTTTAAAAGCAAATTAGGAGTGGAGATACTAAAATGAAATGTACAAAATAAAAATATGTAAAAATTGAAATTGAATGGAAAATGTTACACTACATGAAAATCTTGTTGGGATAAGCAAGCAGATCCCCATTCATTTCTAAGGGACAAATAATGAAGAACATAAAAAGCACAACACAAGAATTACCACTATGTGAAAATTTTTTACAATCACACAGAATTTCTCTCTCCCGACCCCAATCCCTACACCCTTATAAATCTTTGACTAATTCACACCTTTCTCCACATTCTCACAATCGAGAATTAAAAAAAAGAATTTTAACTAGAATCAAATACAAAGATTAAA
Source organism: Pogostemon cablin (assembly GCA_023678885.1). NCBI lineage: Eukaryota > Viridiplantae > Streptophyta > Magnoliopsida > Lamiales > Lamiaceae > Pogostemon > Pogostemon cablin. The sequence continues at coordinate 32,955,420 of CM042971.1, forward strand.
GTGTACTTGATTGGTACACTTGACATCAAGTCCAAGGGCCTTCTTATATATCACCAGGAATCCCTCCCCCTTTGTTCTTCTTTTCGATGTGAGATAAAAAATAAAGTAAAAATCCCCTTCTTTTATTGTTGATAAATCCTAACAAATTTAATGTATCTTTATAGATGTGTGGAGAGTTCGGTTAGGAATTGGAGTAATTTTGAATTTAGCTTCTAGATATGAAAAATTAATGTGGCCACTAATTGGCTAAATCATCTTATGTGGTGGAGATAGAAGTGTATTCATGATGGCACGAAATGTTCTATTATACCTTGATGTGACGTCTCCTATAATATATTTGACATGAAATATTCTGTTACATTTTGATGTGATATTTCCTGTAACATATCTTTACACGTGGTAGGGTGAAGAAATTACACGTGGTGGTGGGGTGAAGAAATCCAATTTCTTACTCTAAGGTTTACTGGTTGATTTAGGATATAACTTTTTTTCTCTCTCCCATGTGTCTTTTCTATTGATTCCTACGAATTTGATCAAAAACGGATTGGATCAAAAATAATTCTTGAATGAGGCCAGGGATGAATCGAAAAAGAAATCTTTATTGGTTATACCTCCTATATTTTATGAAGAGAATGAATCTTTTTCTCGAATCACAACAAAGTGGCACAAAAAATCTAAATCCGTTGATGATTGAATTGCACAAACTAAATATATATATATATATATATATATATATATATATATATATATATATATATATATATATATGAAGTTTTTTAAATATTAATTAAATATGATATTATTAATTTTGAATAAATAAAGTGTAAAATATAGTTGATAATTTTATTGAATTGTGATAATGTGGTGTTAATATTGCAAATTTTTTTATGGGGACCACTATTTGCACCCCAATTTAATAAACGTACTCCAATTACTGAATATACCCCAATAAAATTTAATAATATATACACAATTTACTAAACACACCCTTTGACATCCTTACCCTTTTCACTCAAATCCTTTTGTAACAACTAGAATAAAATCAAACGAAAGATCACTGTATCTTTTCTTATCTAAAAGAGTTGGACTTGTATATGGGCACCATTTTCACGAGTTTGATCCGATATTCATCATATAGAAAATCTTATGAATATTTTTCCTGAGCTTATATAAACAATAGTTATCACACAAAATATCATTATATATTTATATGAGTTGGAGAATCATACTCTTATAAGGAAAAATATATATAAAGATAAGGGATCGACTATTCGCATCCCCGAATATACTAAATGCACCCCATTTACTTAGCATACCCCAACATAATATTGTAATATATATTTATATTACTAAACACACCCCCACTTTAGATATTTTTGCCCTTAACAAGTAAATATTTTTATTAAATAATTATAAACCCTAAGAAACCCTTACATGAGATAACATCTGGAGATTATAATAAGATTCATCATCTGTCGCCATTTGAGAGCTCTTGAAAACTTGAACAACATCCTAACTCTTTTAGTAATGTACATTTCTCTAAAAATTTTAAGGCATATCAAAATTATCAAACTTTGTTATTAATTCTTGAAATCTGACCAAAATACATTGCCATTAAACAAGTGGATTGGGAACTGCTGAAATTACAATAGAGATGGCCGCAATCTGATTTCGTAAGTAGTTAATAAGGCGTCCCAAAAAACAATTTGTCGGATTGGGGATGATGCATATGTGTATCGTCTTGTGCTTCAAGAATTCATTAATATACATACTATGGCCAAATCCATTCAATCTATAAAACACACATGAAGATATATGACGAAAATGATAAAACAGAATATTTTGTGATGATGATGACGATGTATCAGATGATGATGTGGAACGAGGGATTTCACCCATAAACATTTCCAATTCATCATCATCTTTCATTTTTTTTTTCTGCAACTTTCTTCTCCCGAATCTTCACTCCCTTGAAATACTAAAAACAAATTATCAATCACCTTTGTCCTTTTTATGTTTATAATTTTTGGATAGAAATAATCAAGATTGAGAACGAAGAGAACGATAACAATGATTTATTAAACTATTGCAAAAAAAAATAATTAAAGGGTATTTATGTCTTACTAAGTTAAAATATTTTAATCTAGATATTTATGGGGTGCATTTAGTAGCTAGGTATCTGCATAGTTGAAGCACAAATTAAAATAAATTGAAAATAAAAATATTACGACGTATTTTTCAATATATTTTCCTTTATACATGGTGATGCTAGTCTATTAATTAAATTGAATTGGCGTAAGATTAATTAATTTTGTAAAGATTATAGATGAATTGAGTGGAGAATCAGATTTCGTGTGGTTCCGGGATGCAGGGTACTCTTGCTCCATTATATTTCAAGAATTCAAGAAATAAAATTGAATTTAGGCTTATTAGGGTTTATGAGGTATGATTAGAAGTTTGAGATAGAATAGTTGAAACCTTAATTAATTATTTTTAAGGATATTTAAGTCTTCTCATATAAATATATTTTAAATCTATAATGGGTTCATTTAGTTGATGTAAATGTGGGGTGCACCCCCTTTTTTAATAATGATGATGATTACTATGCAATATGCATGTATTCTTTTCATGAAGAGATTATATACTACATATTTGGCATGATAAGCAACTCCTCCCAAACTTCTGGATTTTTTATACGATTTTTTTTTTTTTTTGAACTATAGTCTTTAAATTTTTTAATATCAATCCTGCTATAACTGGTTAGCTTAAATGCTAAATAGAATTACAATATTCTTTTTTCCTATAATGGACTTTTGATCCTAGATATAGGGTTATAATCACATGATGGACTACCTAAAGAAAACTATTAATAAACTGAAGAAGGTCCTTCTAGGTAAATGGGGTTGGAGGATTTTAGAAGGAGGCGACTTACTTTGGATAAAATTGATTCAATCAAAGTATGGTGATCTATTGAAGTGTGCTGAAATGTGAAAAATGAATAATAAATCGTGTAATACATGGACAAAATGGTGGAAGTCTCTCATCTCCCTAATAGCTGAAAATGATTGGTTTCTTGAAGGAAATGTTCGAAGTATTGGCAATGGGCAAACTACTAGCTTCTGGCATTACAATTGGTTGGATGGGAAATCTATGAAATCTTGCTATCCAAGACTTTTCTCATTAGAGATGAACCCCCTATGCTCAGTTGCGGAAAGAATGAAGAGGGTGAATGGGACTATCGTTGAAAAGTGGAGTTGGAGAAGGCCACTATTCTCATGGGAGGAAGAAAAGGTAAGAGATTTATGTTCAAAAGCTAACAAATACATTTTCTCATCACAAGACAGTGATAGATGGATCTGGAGATACTCGAATTGTGGAAGCTATACAGTGAAATCAACATATAGCAAGTTGGAGGAAATACATGGCTTGAGGTCCGGAAGTCCTAATTTGATTAGTGGAGTTTGGAATAAATATGTTCCACTCAAAGTTGTGGCGTTCTCTTGGAAGGCAATCCAAAACAGGATTCCTACTATATTGAATCTTGTTAAGAGATGAGCTTACCATCAAAATTTCTCAAGGATATGCCATTTATGTGGATCTTTCGAGGAAGAATTGAACCACTTGTTTATTCATTGTGCTGTAGCAGAAACGACTTGGAAGAATATCTATCAGTGGTTCAACATCAAATATGCAGCCCAAGATACATTGATGGAGCATTTCACTCATCATAGTGAGAAGGTACTTTTGAAAAAAAAATAGATTTTGGGAATTGATTTGGCATGGTGTGATATGGAAAATTTGGAGAGCGAGAAATGACAAAGTGTTCAATGGAAGGACCGTTGATTGTGAGAATATAGTGATGAAGACTAAAGTCGACACATGGCTTTGGATTAAACATAAGGGGCGCGTAAGATCAGGGTACACTTTTAGTGAATGATTGAGAGAACCCCAAATATGTATTAATTTGTAAAGAAGGTGAGGGGAGATTGGTTGATGCTTCATGTAGTTTATCCTCTAAGTTTATTTTGTTATATTTGTATTATATTGAGCACCTCTTATGCTGTACTCATTTTAATAAAATTTTGGCTTTTTCCAAAAAAATAAACTGAAGAAGGTAAAAATACCCAAGGCCCAGCACAAGTGATAAACATCTCTTCTTCTCAGGCTAGAATGAGCTTTCACCAAAAAGAACACCATGTTTCACATGTAATAAGTACTTCTATAATTGAGTGATTTTAACTGTACTACAATATCTGTCATCCAATCTAAATTTGTTATAGAATACATAATACAATAGGATAAACAATTGAATATTATTGAAGATAATAAGGATTGATTTAGTCTCCCAAACTTATAGGACTAGCTGTACTCTTTTTACTTGCAAAGAAACTTAACTAAATAACAAGAATCTTCAACAAAATTTTATCCAAGGTTTGCAATGCTGCCTTAAACAGTTTGCTAGAGTTGTCCAAATCAGATACAAGAAAATGAAGGGGGGAGTATATGCAAAAGAGAGATGCTCAGCTAGAATAGTCATGACTACCATGATTGAGGAGGAAAGCATCGTCGTGACTACCATGATTGAGGAGGAAAGCAATTTGATCTGCAAGCAATCAAAACACAGTTTGATCAGGATCGCATTATACTTTAACAAGATGAGTATATTTATAACATTTACCTTCAGAAGCATTGTTAGACCATAGACGTAGGTTGTCCTTAAGAAGCTGGATGCAGGGATCACTTGACTCATCAACTTCTGCTTCTTCAATTGCTCTCTCCGCAAAGGATCGCGCACTGCAGAAGAGAGCAATCAGATTAATATAGATTAAATGCATGCAGATTAAAATATACAAATGGCACAAAGCCACAAACCTTGGGGCTGATCCCAATATCTCAAAATGGAAAACAGCGTAATTCAAAGAGCACGCCAGCCGAACCGAATTTGAAGCAGCTAAATGTAATTTAGCTTCATTGAGAGCGGACTGCAAAAAAGCACAAAAAACAAGTTAAATGCATTTCTTAGATTGATTATGACCAGATGACAACATACCTGATATGCTCCGTAAGAAAAACCAGAAAATTTTTCCAAGTCATCATCACTAGTGCTAATCAAAGCCAGATACCTATAAAAATCCCCTTTCCTACAGTAAAGATATTCAAAATTGAGAAGCTTTTATTTGATTTGTAGCCAATACAAATGATCAAAGAGAATTATCAAAGAAACAAACAGAAAAATAACAAAGTTGAGAGAATGAGAAAGAGTAAGAAGCAAATTACACCTACATCCACTCGGAGTTTCAGATGTTATCTTATTGATCACTTAAGTACAAGCTCAAAGAAATCACTCCAAAAGCTAGAATACACTTTGTTGAAAAGTAAAGAAAAACTGGAATCAATGTGATCAAGTGTGTGTATTGTGTGGGCTACATATAATGAGCTACAGTGAAACAAAATTGCTGCGCTTGCATTAGTTGGAAAAGCTGGCATAACATACTCAACTACTCAAGAAAATCGTTCTACAAGATCACACCAGAAGAAGATTTGTGCTTTTAACATCTAACTCTCTTCCTAACCCACAGCTGATTGATAGATCAAGATTATTACCACATACTTTATAATAAAACAACAAGGTTAAATTGAAATATACTGATCACTCACGTCTTTTGGCAAAGGACGTAGGTCTCTGCAGAGATACATGAGCGGAGAAGATATTCATCAATGAATGAGGTCACCGAGCTCAGTCTGCGGCCTGATTAGGTACTCCCTGAGCGCCTCAACATCCACTTCGTTCGATTCACCCGAATTCACAGTTGATCTCAAATAAGGTATTCGATGACTGATCTTACTCTTGAACCCATTCAAGAGCAGATTCCTCTCGAATTCAGTCAATTCTGTACCCATTTTTGCGACTTTTGTCATAGCATCTACCACGTCTGCCAAAATTCACACACCCAAACTACTATTCAACAGAATATATATATATATATATATATATATATATGTGCTAAAATCAATTATTCACGCGTAATTTCAACAGAAAACATATGCTAAAATCAATGATTCACGGGTAATTTTCCCAACAAGAAAGACAAGTGACAATATATCATCAATAAAGCAAACAGTAAATTTCACAAAGTTTTAAGATCCATCAGTAAAATTCACAAAGTTTTAAGATCCATTCTTAGGGCAAAATTCAAAGGAGAAAGAATATCCAAGTTTAAATGTCTACCGCGGTACTGTTGTGATTCCGCCGCAATTCTTGCTATGGAAACGAGAACTTCACGATCTGTGATACGATCCATTAGCGATCGGGAAATTGAACTGCTCGTCGTTTTGGTTTCAGTCGTGCAAATTAGGTCGAAAAATTCCTGCCTACTGATACTCCATTGGCTTTGGTTTTAATGGATCTGTGATTCAAGAGCGAATCTGCCAATTTATACTCTGACGGTTTCTCCGGATTCTAGCGGGTTTTAAACGAAAATATTTGAACGGGATTATTGAATTTCATGCACGGTCCGTGGTTGCGCAAAGGCAAAAACTTGTATAATCGGGACACCGTTTCCTAAATTCCGTATTTTTTCGAAAATATATCTTTTATACTAATACTAAATTATATATCCTTTAGTATACTAACGTATTATTTCTTTCTTAAAAAAAATTAATTCTTAATTAAATATTTATAATATTCATATTTTGTTATACCTTTTTCAAATTATACCCTTTTTCATTAAATGTATATCTTTTAAAACAAAATAATATACTCTTACACACTTTGTATACGGACCAACACATATGAAAATTCCTGCAATACCCCTAACTTAAAAAAAAGGGGACATAATGAGAAAATATTCGGAAATTTGAGCCATTTACCGATAATTGAAATTATTATTTTTATTTTAAAAAAAACTATTTTTAGTGTGAAATTTTTGTGAGACCAATTTATTTGAGACAGGTTGTGATTAATTATTAAAAAGGTATAGTTATTCATATCCCGATTTTATTAATCATACTTTAATTACTAAATGTGTCTACTTAAAATTAAAAGATACATTTATAAATTACTAAATACACTCTATTTTAAAGTATTTTACCTTTTTAATTAGTAGTGGTCTATTCTAATTCCAAAGTTCCCGAACATATCTCATTTTCTAAAGGATAAATATTCAAAATATTTAAATATATTTGGTATCAGATTAGATCAAAATCTACAATATTCATAAATAATTAGATAAGTATTCAAAATATTTAGATGTATTTGGTATCAAATTAGATTATATATATTTGGCATTTAAATTACATAATTAGATAAATATTCTGAATATTTAGATAAATTTGGTATCAAATTAAATGATGTATATTTGGTATTTAAATTACAATAAGAAATATGCATTATTCAGAAATAATTAGATAAGTATTCATAATATTTAATATTCAAAATATTAAATACACTTCATTTTAGATTATTTTATCTTTTTAATTAGTAGTTTTCTATTCTTATCCCAAAGTTCTTGAACGTATCCCATTTTCTAAACATACCTAAAGATAATTAAAAATAATACAAAAAATTTAAACTGAAAATTATGACCGATTAGAATTTCCTCTCCATTATCATCTATTCATCTAGTTAGTCCCAATCAATTTTAAATAATTCAATCATTAGGTATTTACCATTAAATTAAGGGATTTCAATATCCTAATAGATTCAAATACAAAACAATAATTAATTGAGATTCATTATAATAGATTATAAATCAAATGTGAAACATATGTACGCAAAAAAAAGTTGACGTGATCTTTAAATTGTCTTGAAGAGATCTAACGGTGAGTTGAGGTCGTAGACGTTCATACTACTGTGGCTCCGCCGCTCTATTCTTCCTCCTCCATAGAGTAGTCATCGCCAATATCTTCGTCCATTTATTTAAATAATTCAATTTTATATATATATTGTTGAAGAAATGGTGTGTAAATCCTGATCCATCATGCATGTATGGAGTGTTGATGTGAAGCTGAGTGACTAAGGTACTTAATGGACGTGTTGCATGAGTTATATACTTGATAATCAGACGGTTAGATCAGCTACAAGACAAAGGGTCAGTTTGTTATCACATGTGGAGAGTGCATCAGTTTGTTAGGTTGTTGTGGCTGTTACTTAGTTAGTTTGTGAGCATGTGATGTCTTCAGTTGGATAGCCAAGAAGCACATGAGTTGTGATCATCCATTGGTGCACATGGCAGTCAGTTATGGAGAGGGGAATCAATATAAAAGGCTCACACACTGCACATGAAGAGAGATCATCATCATCCTATTCTTCCTCTCCTTCTTCACCTAGCTTAGCAACTGTTTTCTTGCAGATTCATAGCACTGATTCTGTAGCATTAGAATCAGTTGTTCTTCGTGTAAACATCAATCAATAAAGCAAGTTATCTTCCCTCAAAGTGGACGTAGATCATGAAGATCGAACCACTATAATTACTTGTGCATTCTTTCTTCCATTCTTGGTCTTTTAAGAGTTTATAGCTACTGTTTTCAGTGTGTGTGTGTGTTGATCTAACTCTCAATAGATTGAACATCAAGTGTGTGTGTGATCAAGTGTCTTGTTGAACATCAAGACTACTAGGAAGTATCACAACAAGTGGCGCCGTCTGTGGGAAGCAAAACCATCAAACACAGCTGCTGAATTCTGAGAAGATGAACACCACAAGGTTTGACATTGAGAAGCTCACTGAGAAAACGGATTTCAGTCTCTGGAAACTCAAGATGAAGGCGATCTTGACACAACAAGGGCTCATTGATGCATTGAAGCCACCTCCACCTGTCAAGACAGAGATCATTAAAGATCCATCAGCAGCTGGACCTCCAAGAGCTCAAGTAGATGATGAGGTACTCAAAAAGGCTCATTCTACTATAATTCTATGTTTGGGGGATAAGGCACTAAGGGAAGTTGCTAGGGAAACTACTGCAATTGGAATTTGGGAGAGATTAGAATCCATGTTTATGATCAAGACTTTAGCAAATCGACTTCACATTAGGCAGAAACTTAATGCTTACAAAATAACTGATGAAAAGCCTATATTGGATCAAGTTGATGAGCTTGTCAAAATCATGGATGATTTTGAAACTGTTGATAAAAAGATACCAGAAGAAGAGAAAGTTCTCATGTTGATGACAGCTCTTCCAAGATCTTTTCAGAGTTTCAAAGATACATTGTTATATGGAAATCAGAGTTCCATCAAGTTTGATAGTGTGTTGTTAGCACTCAAGTCCAGAGAGTTACAGATGGTAACTGATAGCACTCAGTTCTCTGGAGGAGAAGGTTTGATTGTCAAGAAGAACTATCAAGCTAAAAGAAATAACAAGAAGAAGAGGAGCTTTGATGGAAATAAGCAAAACAGAAAGGAAGGAGAGTATGCCAAGGAAGGTGAAGTAAGGAAGTGCTATCATTGCAATCAACCTGGCCATATGAGAAGGAATTGCTACAAATGGAAAGCTAGCAAAGGAAAAGGTATTGAAAAGGGGAAAGAAATTGGTCAACAAAACCAGGTAAATCAAACTGCCCCTGCACAAGAAGATACTACAAATTTTGTTGAAGTCTTGACAGTCACTACATCTGAAGTCTCCTCAGAATGGGTGATTGATTCTGGTTGTACCTTCCATATGACTCCAGTCAAGCATTGGTTGACAGATTTTAAACATCAGACTGAGGGTTCTGTACTTCTTGGAAACAATCAGACATGTAAGATCATGGGAAGAGGATCTGTCAAGCTTGAACTATCTGATGGAACAGTGAGAATGCTTCATGATGTAAGGTATGTTCCTGATCTAAGAAGAAATCTAATTTCACTTGGAAATCTTGATTCCATGGGATATAGTTTTCAGTCAACTGATGGTTGTTTGACTGTCACAAAGGGAAATGATGTATTCTTGAAAGGTATTAGAAAACATGATCTATATTTCTTGTGTGGAAGTACTGTCACTGCTCAAGCTTGTAACACAAGTAAAATAGACAATTCCTTACTATGGCATGGTAGATTAGGTCATATAAGTGAGAGAGGTCTGCAAGAATTAGCTAAACAGGAGCTGTTATGTGGTCACACTTCAATTACTTTGAGTCAGTGTGAACATTGTGTGATGGGTAAGGCAAAGAGGTTGAAATTTGGAGTTGGTGAACATAACTCTTCATCTGTATTGGAGTATGTTCATTCTGATTTGTGGGGACCTGCCAAGAACATCACAAAGGGGGGTGGTAAATACTTCATCTCCTTTATAGATGACTATTCAAGAAAGGTATGGATTTATATATTGAAATCCAAGGATGAAGCCTTCACCAAGTTCAAAGAGTGGTTAGTTGAGGTTGAAAATCAAACTGATAAGAAGTTGAAGTGTTTAAGGACTGACAATGGTTTGGAATATCTGTCAGATGAATTCAATCAATTTTGTAAGGATAGAGGAGTTAAAAGGCATAAAATTGTTCCATTAACTCCACAGCAAAATGGAACAGCAGAAAGGATGAATCAGACCATTCTTGAAAGAGTCAGATGTATGATAAGTAGTGGAGGTTTTCCTAAAAGCTTCTGGGGAGAATTAGCTACTACTGCAGCATTCCTTATAAACAGATGTCCATCATCACCACTAAACTTTAAAACTCCTGAGGAAATGTGGAGTGGTAAACCTGCAGATTACAGTAGCTTGAGAGTAATAGGGTGTCTTGCCTATGCTCATATAAAGCAAGGAAAACTGGAACCAAGAGCCTTGAAGTGTGTATTAGTTGGGTATCCATCTGGAGTAAAGGGCTATAAATTGTGGTGTCCAGACCAACAAAAGATTTTGATCAGCAGGGATGTTTCTTTTGATGAAGGGAAAATGCCACTTGTTGAAAAGGTGAAAACTATAGCTAGCTCTGATCATGATGTTGAGTCTCAGGTGGAGCCTGACAAGTCTAGCAGTGGTAATGACAGCATCTTAGAAGGTCAGAATACTTATCATCTTGCAAGAGATAGGAAAAGAAGAGAAATTATACCACCTGCAAGATATATCCAAGCTGATCTTGTTTCCTATGCTTTATATACTGCTTCTGAAGTTGAATCACTAGAACCTGGGAATTACAAGGAGGCTATAAGTAGTGTTGATAGTGATCAGTGGTTAATGGCTATACAAGAAGAGCTCTTATCTTTGGATAAGAATCACACTTGGGAAATAGTAGAGATACCTAAGCATCAGAAACTGGTGAGTTGCAAATGGATTTTCAGAAAGAAACCATCCACAGTTGAAGCTGGAAAGCCTAGATTCAAGGCAAGATTAGTTGCAAGGGGTTTTTCACAGAAAGAAGGCATTGACTACAATGAGATATTCTCACCTGTGGTTAAACATTGTTCTATAAGGATCATTCTCTCATTAGTTACTCAATGGAATCTTGAGCTTCATCAAATGGATGTTACTACAGCTTTTCTACATGGAAAATTAGATGAGCAGATATACATGACTATACCAGAAGGTGTTGAACTTCAAAACTCAAGTTCAAAAGCCTGTTTGCTTAAAAGGTCACTCTATGGCCTTAAGCAAAGTCCTAGACAATGGTACTTGAGGTTTGATGAATATATAGTTAAGTGTGGATTCCAGAGAAGTTTACATGACAGCTGTGTATACTACATAGAGGAAGGTGGTCTGTTTACATACCTTTTATTGTATGTTGATGATATGCTGTTGGCTAGTCATACAATGGTTGGAATTTTGAAAGTTAAGAGAATGCTGGAAGCTGAATTTGACATGAAGGACCTTGGAGAAGCCAAGATGATCCTAGGAATGCAAATTGACAGAAATAGGATGAGTGGATCTTTAGTGTTGAATCAGGAGGCTTATATGTTAAAGATCATTAAAAGGTATAATATGGATGAGTGTAAGACAGTCTCCACTCCATTCAAACAAGGTGTAAAGTTGACTCTACAGCAAGGACCAAAGACTGAAACAGAAGTTATGAATATGAACAAGACTCCTTATGCTAGTGCAGTAGGAAGTCTAATGTATTGTATGGTCTGCTGTAGGCCAGACATGGCTTTTACACTTAGTGTTTTGAGCAGGTTCATGGGATCTCCTGGCAAACTACATTGGGAAGCAGCAAAATGGGCTATGAAATATATAAAAGGCACTGTCAATAAAGGTTTGAAGTTTCAGAAGTTAAGTCAAGACAGTGAGGTGTTGTGTGGATATGTTGATGCAGATTTTGCTGCAAATATGGATACTAGGAAGTCTCTAACAGGTTATATCTTCACTCTTTATGGAACTGCTATAAGTTGGAAGGCCAGTCATCAGTCCATTGTAGCTTTATCCACAACTGAAGCTGAGTTTGTGGCATTAACTGAAGCCATTAAGGAAGGAATTTGGATCAGTGGTATGCTTGAAGAGCTTGGAGTGAAGCAAGAAACAGTGAAGGTGTTCTGTGATAATCAGAGTGCTATTCATTTGGCAAAACACCAAGGTTATCATGAGAGAACAAAGCACATTGATGTTAAGATGTATTTTGTGAGAGATCTTGTTGAAAGTGGTGCTATCAAGGTGTGTAAGATTGACACATCTGTCAACCCTGCTGATTGTCTAACTAAGGCCTTGCCTAGTTCAAAGTTTGAACTAAGCTTAGGCTTAGTTGGGATGTGTAATGATAACTGAAGTGCTGCTCAATATGAGCAGCAAATGGGGGAAGATATCAGTCTTAGTTGAAGATGGATACTTGATTTAAGGTGGAGAATGTTGAAGAAATGGTGTGTAAATCCTGATCCATCATGCATGTATGGAGTGTTGATGTGAAGCTGAGTGACTAAGGTACTTAATGGACGTGTTGCATGAGTTATATACTTGATAATCAGACGGTTAGATCAGCTACAAGACAAAGGGTCAGTTTGTTATCATATGTGGAGAGTGCATCAGTTTGTTAGGTTGTTGTGGCTGTTACTTAGTTAGTTTGTGAGCATGTGATGTCTTCAGTTGGATAGCCAAGAAGCACATGAGTTGTGATCATCCATTGGTGCACATGGCAGTCAGTTATGGAGAGGGGAATCAATATAAAAGGCTCACACACTGCACATGAAGAGAGATCATCATCATCCTATTCTTCCTCTCCTTCTTCACCTAGCTTAGCAGCTGTTTTCTTGCAGATTCATAGCACTGATTCTGTAGCATTAGAATCAGTTGTTCTTCGTGTAAACATCAATCAATAAAGCAAGTTATCTTCCCTCAAAGTGGACGTAGATCATGAAGATCGAACCACTATAATTCCTTGTGCATTCTTTCTTCCATTCTTGGTCTTTTAAGAGTTTATATCTACTGTTTTCAGTGTGTGTGTGTGTTGATCTAACTCTCAATAGATTGAACATCAAGTGTGTGTGTGATCAAGTGTCTTGTTGAACATCAAGACTACTAGGAAGTATCACAACATATATAAATTAAGAAAATGTGAATACGGTAAAGATTTAGTAATTGTATCATGATTACTAATTCCGTGCTTATTGGTGTTCATCTTGAATTGACACACAGAGATCAATATAATTCAAATTTAAAATTTAAAGGTTAGCCTAAATTTAATAAATGGGTATATTTTATTATTATGGGGTACTATTATTAATATTATATTATTATTTAATAATATGTAAAGGGTATTTAAATAATTTTAATTAAAGATAATTTAAATTTAATTTTTTTGAGGGTATGTTGAGCAAATTTTAGGTGTGTGTAGTCGTCTGGTGCCAATGGGTAGAGTACCCGCTTATTTTGGGTATCCGTACTCGTATCTCATTAAAAATCAAGTACCTGTATCTGTTCCATTTAAAAAAATTATTTTGGTGTCCATACTCGTCCCATTCTCGTTTGTCAATACCCACGGGTACTCGTACCTGTTTAATATTCATTTATTTTATATATATTTATATTATTTTATTGTCTAAATAAATATAATAATAAAAATTACATTATTAATAATTAAATATAAAATAAATATATTATAAATTCTATTATTTTAAATAAATATTTAATAAATATGATCAATTAAAATTTATAACTATAGGTTAAATATATAAAATATCTTATAATATATAAATTATATATAATATATATTAAATTTTAGAAAAATATATAATATAATCGGGGTACCCGTGAGTTTTGGGTCATTACTCGTAACCATTTCAAATTCTAATGGTTTTTCTTAAAACTATATGTACCCGTCCCAAACCCGTTTACAACTATCCGTACCCTATCCATTAGGATTTGGGTAGACCGGATATCCAGAAATACCCGTCCCATTACCATCCCTATAGTCATTTCCTTATTAAAATATAATTTTTTTATAATTAAAAAAAGATTTTAAGATAGGTAAAATATTTATGATATATATTAAACTAGCTATGAGTTTATATCTCTTGCATTTGTGTACATGTTCTATTAGTTTTTTTTAAGTAAAAGATATTATAGATATCAACTCACCGAAACATCGATATGATCAAGGTTAACAACATAATCGGGTAAATCCGATGAAACAAAAAATGCCTCAGTATAGAAGCATAAAAAGCTAGATTATGAGCTAAAATATACCCATCTAAATAAAACACGATCCAAAGACGAGCACAGATCTAAAATGTCGCTGACGACGCCTCCAATGCATTAATTTTTTTAGAGTTAAATACCAAAATCGTCCCACAACTTTTTACTTTATCCAAAACGGTCTCAAAATACTTAAAATCTTTGATTTGATCCCGTACCTTTTAAAATTTTACCGATTTAGTCCCATATCTTATTTTGTCTCCAATTTAGTCCCATAGCATTTGAATTTCTTCAAAACCGTCCCAAGTTTTAAAAGTTTTGCTATGTACCGACCCCTCCTTTTACTATTTTCAGATTTATTTAATAAAATAGATTTATTTACCTTTATATACTCATTTTCACTCTATTTTCATCGAATTCTTATCTTTTAAAATAGACATAGTCCATTATGACCATATCAGGCCCAACATGCTTCCGTACATTAATTAAACAATATTAATCTCATAGCTGACCGGCTTAAAATAGTAATAGTACCTTTTTTTACCGTCAATCCACCGGGTATTCGAGAGGTTTTACAGCTGCTTCTCACAGCTAACCACGCACCCCGCAGTGTGATGGATCAATCCCGTTCCTTCAGTAGATCTCAGCACAACCCTGGTTCGTTTCCTATACCTGGTGTACAGGATACTGCTACTGCTTCTCGTCGGAAAGTATGGAGATTGAAGTTGCAGAATGAAATGAAAGGTTACATGCGGGCAGTAACCCAAGATTATTTATTTATTGAATGGAGAATTTATTACACACTCATCCTCACAGAACAAGAGGAGATGACTCCTTTAGCTACCTATTGTAGCTGCACTCAGAACACTCATACAAAGAAAAGAAAAGAATACAATGTTTATTTTAGAAAGAGAAAACAGAGGGTGATGGTCCATCCCTTCTGCTTTCTCAACACACCTATTTATAGAAGCTTTCGGATTTGAAATCCAGATTTCAAAGCCTCTCAATCTTTTGTGACGTCACTGCATACGTCATTGTGTTGGCGTCAGCACTTGCGTCATCTGCCTCGGATTCCAACTTTAGCAGCTAGCTGGTGCATTCTTCTTTATTGGATTTATTTTTTGTGATATCACTGCTTGCGTCACTTTACATCAGCTGACTGGTTTCTTTATTGGATTTCCATTGTGGGTCATCTTTCCTGTCGGTCACATGTCTCTTACCCTTTTTGAAAAGAATCATCAGGCACTAAAGAGGACAAATGACTCCTCAAAAAAGCAAGTGCCAGGTGACCTTTCCGAAAGGGTAAGAGACATATGACCGACAGGGAAGATAACCCACAATGGGAATCCAATAAAGAAATCAGTCAGCTGATGTAAAGTGACGCAAGCAGTGACGTCACAAAAAATAAATCCAATAAAGAAGAATGCACCAGCTAGCTGCTAAAGTTGGAATCTGAGGCAGATGACGTAAGTTCTGACACAAACACAATGACGTAAGCAGTGACGTCACAAAAGATTGAGAGGCTTTGAAATCCGAATTTCAAATCCGAAAGCCTCTATAAATAGGTGTGTTGAGAAAGCAGAAGGGATGGACCATCACCCTCTGTTTTCTCTTTTTTTAAAATAAACATTGTATTCTTTTCTTTTCTTTGTATGAGTGTTCTGAGTGCAGCTACAATAGGTAGCTAAAGGAGTTATCTCCTCTTGTTCTGTGAGGATGAGTGTGTAATAAATTCTCCATTCAATAAATAAATAATCTTGGGTTACTGCCCGCATTTAACCTTCCATTTCATTCTGCAACTTCAATCTCCATACTTTTCGATGAAAAACAGTAGCAGTATCCTGTACACCCGGTGTAGGAAACGAACCAGGGTTGTGCTGAGATCCACTGAAGGAACGGGATTGATCCATCACACTGCGGGGTACGTGGTTAGCTGTGAGGAGCAGCTGTAAAATCTCTCGAATGCCCGGTGGATTGACGGTAAAAAAAAGGTACTATTACTGTTTTAAGCCGGTCAGCTATGAGATTAATGTTGTTTAATTAATGTACGAAAGCATGCTGGGCCTGATATGGTCGTAATGGACTATGTCTATTTTGAAAGATAAGAATTCGATGAAAATGGGGTGAAAATGAGTATATAAAGGTAAAGAAAGCTATTTTATTAAATAAATCTGGAAATAGTAAAAGGAGGGGTTGGTACATAGCAAAACTTTTAAAACTTGGGACGGTTTTGAAGAAATTCAAAAGTTATGGGACTAAATTGGAGACAAAATAAGATATGGGACTAAATCGGTGAAATTTTGAAAGGTACGGGACCAAATCAAAGATTTTAAATATTTTAGGATCATTTTGGATAAAGTAAAAAGTTGTGGGACGATTTCGGTATTTAACTCAAAGTTTACATAAGCAAGTGTTGCTCGAAATAAAACAAAATAGATTATGGACTCCGAAAATGCTAAGTACAAGTAATTGCATAAAATTGGAGTAATTAATTATAAAACAAATAATTGAAGAATTGTGTATACTTAATGAATAAGTTAAGTTGAATTATATGGCAAGTGTTTTAATACTATTCCATCGACTTATGAAATACTCCTCTCGAAGTTTCTACTTTCAACGAGGTCGCACTTTGCCAATGCCGACTACCCTCTTCAATCATTGATATGATGACAAAATGATATGATCTAATTAATTAATTAATTAACAAACAAATCATCTCTTAATAAACTAATCAAAATTAATCATCAACTAACTCCATAAAAAGATCCTAATTAAGTGCGAATCAAATCGGGCCTAATTCACATAATTTATTCCTTCAATCGTTTACTAATTAACCTGTTTAACAACCTCTTCTACTTTTTTTTTCTCCTCTATATTCTCTCCCCCAAATTCGGAAAAAAATAAAAACAAAAAAATAAGCCAATGATGAAAGCAGAAGAAGTTCTGAATCTATTCGATTCCTGCTGGTTCGGAAGTCCAAAGCCATCCGATTCGTGCTGGTTCGGAATCAAAACTGCAATACTTCCGCCGAAATACGAACCTCCGTCGCCAACCGCCATGTTGATGCTTCAGAAATTGGAAGAAATCGAACCGCCGCCGATTGCTCAAAAGCTTCAAATCCGATCTTTAAGCGATCGTTGCATAACTGTCGACGTAGGAGAATCGGATGATTCACCGAAGCCAAAGCTGCAGAGGATTTTATCCGGCAAGGAAATGGCCGTGGAAGTTGCGGAGCCGCGCGGCGAGAAACGGCGGCGGCGGAGAGAGAGAAAGAGACTGAGAAGAAGCTTATCTGCTCTGCGATTGGAGGAATTGAAAGCGTTCATGGAGTTAGGGTTCGTCTTCAGTGAAGAGGAGTGGAAATCCGGAAGGAATTCTGGCCTGTTTTCGGTTCAAAATTGGGGGAAAATGGCGGCTGACAGTGAGGGAGAAAACGGTAATTTGCTGATGAACTGGAAGATTCCATCTGTGAAGAATGAGATCACCATGAAAGATCATCTCAGAATTTGGGCTCACACTGTTGCAGCAAATGTTATGTGATGGAATTAGATTTTTGTTGATTGATTTAAAAGTTTGTAGTTGTACATATGTTTTTTTTGTAAATGATTAGGATTGTAGTTTTCATTTACAAAAAATAAAAATAAAAATAAAATAAAATAAAATAAAGAGAGTTGTTTGTTGAGAAAGAATGCAGATTTAATGAAATTAGTTGAAATTGATGATCAAAGTGTATATAATTGGCTTTCATATTTGTGAAAAGCTAGGTCAAGGTATCCTCATAATTCTTTATAATAGTTAGCGATTTTCAAACCTTTTGAAGATAACTTAATTTAGATCGTTTTAATATAGTAATTGGCTTATAATTAGATTATTTCATCCTTAGATTTGTATATAAATTGAAATGTAACTTAATTCAATTGATTATATAGGGGCATTTTTTTTTTTTTATAGAAATAGCTCTCGTCTATAATATAGACAAAGCGCTATTCTTTAAAAAAATGGATCAAAATTTAAAATAGTCACTATTCCTTAAATTTAATTTTTTCTAGCTACCCTCATAATAATACATTTTTTCTAGTCACTTTCTACTATTCATTCCAAAAATACCATTTTTCTCTTTAAAATCAATAAAATCTTTTATTTACTCTACCCGATTGATATCCGTATATGATTTTCAATATCCTCTCTTTCTTTTCATCACAATTTTCTTTTTTAAAATAGACATAGTCCATTACGACCATATCAGGTCCATCATGCTTCCGTATAATAATTAAACAACATTAATCTAGTATTTAACCGACTTGAAATAGTATCAGTATCTTTTTTTACCGTCAATCCATCGGGTATCCAGGAGGTTTTACAGCTGCTCCTCACAACCAACACACACCCTGCAGTGTGATGGTTCAATCCCGTTCCTTCAGCGGACCTCAGCACAACTCTGGTTCGTTTCTTACACCGGGTGTACAGGATGCTGCTACTGTTTCTCGTCGGAAAATATGGAGATTAAGGTTGCAGAATATAATGGAAGGTTACATAATTCGGGCAGTGGCCCAAGATTATTTATTTATTGAATGAAGAAATTTATTACACACTCATCCTCACAGAACAAGAGGAGATGACTCCTTTAGCTACCTATTGTAGCTGCACTCAGAACACTCATACAAAGAAAGAAGTACAAGGTTTATTTAGAAAGAGAAAACAGAGAGTGATGGTCGATGCCTTCTGTTTCCTCAACACACCTATTTATAGAGGCTTTCGGATTTGAAATCCGAATTTCAATGCCTCTCAATCTTTTGTGACGTCACTGCTTGCGTCAATTCACATTGGATGCCAATTTTTCAGCAGCTGGCTGGTCTTCTTTTCTTTATTGGATTCTTTTTTTTGACGTCACGGCTTGCGTCACTTTTCATTGGATGCCAACTTTTCAGCAGCTGGCTAGTCTCTCTTTATCGGATTCCCTTTTGTGGGTCATCTTCTTTGTTGGTCACATGTCTGTTACCATTTCGGAAAGGTCACCTGGCTCTTGCTTTTTTGAGGAGTCATTTGTCCTCTTTGGTGCCTGATGATTCTCCCGGCTCCTGGGTATTCCGAAGAGATTTCACCCTCTTCTTTCCACGTGTCTCCTTTGTTGGGGGTGGATCAGCAGTTCTGATCATTCCTATGCCCAATCTTATCCCTTTCCCAAATTCTGGTTCTGTTTGGGTGGAACAGCTTGTGCATACCTTGTTCGTCCATTACCCAAAATGGGTCATGTTGCAATATCTCCGATGAGTTTGTTTACTCACTGGAATCTTGTTTCTCCAGAGAAGTTCTTATTTTTCCTGGAAAGCCTTCTCAGCGAACACTGTCTTTTTCCCTGTTAAAGTATTCAACAGGAAAGACCCATTCAAAGACTTATGCTCGAACTTGAATGGGAACTTCACCTCCACCATTGCTTTGATGCAGGCATACAAACCTCTCGCTCTCCGCATAGAGATCTGTTCTTCAGAAAATGTAGAAACCAAGACTGGTTCCTTTCCAGAAAACTTTTTGATCTTATTTGATGCTGAAACATCGGGTCTTCTTAGCTTGATAAAATGAAAAGCCTCGTGGTTGCCTTTTTCGACTGATTCTGGGGTCGCACTGGCGAAATACAGCTCTAATACATCGCCTCTGGATAGAGTCGAGTTGTTTTCTCATACCTTGAAAATTTTTTCTCCCAGCCAATCTGGTAGTTTTGCAAGTTCTGGGAAACCTGGTGCAACAATATAGATCGAGGCTAGTGCCCCAAAGTCATACCACTACTTTACATCCATTGGATTTGAGCCCTCTCGCTTCCAAACTCGGGGGTATTCCCCAGATATATCCACCGGCATTTCTCTGGTCGGATTCCTTGTCTGGTATTTAATTTCTCCCAGCTGGCCTGATATTCCTGCCAATAAGAGAAATCAGCTAAGTTAATACCAACCTTAGCAGTACCTGTCATAGGCCTAAGGTTGATCTCTCTTTCTTTGACCCAGAGGTGCTGGGTTGACTCGAAAGCTCCAGATATGACTCAGAAGCCTCGACTTTTTCTTGGATTGGTTCCTCTTTTGGAGGTTCCAATCTAGAACTCGTGCCAGGGGTATTTGAATCCCCTACTCTAGGTTTAGAGTCCCGTTCTCGATTACTCTCCTTTTGTCGATTGCTATTGCCATCAACAGCCCGGAGGAGTGGCTCTCGTAAGGACTCGAATAGACTCGCATTGTTGAGAATACAAACTCGTATGTGATTAGACACTTTGGTCCGATCGCTTTCTTGTAATTTTCTAGCACGCGTTGCATTGAGTGCCAGGTTCTCGAATTCCCTCTGGAGCAACTCAAGGTTGTCCATCAGGTGCCTTGATACAGTCAGGATGGAGTCTATCTCAGCTCCTTCCATCTGTCGTTAGGAAATCTGCCAAAACATTATCAACAGATTTAATAATGACAATATTAAAATTATAATATTGGCATTCTGTTTGCCATCTTAGTAGTCTAGCCTTTTCTGGTTTAGATTCAATTTTATTTTTTAAAAAGGCTTTGACGCTTGTGTTATCAATTTTAAGGATGAATTTCTTCACGAGACGAAATAATGGCCATTTTTTGAACGTCTTTCGAACCGCAAAGAACTACTTTTCGTTGATGTGCCACCTCTTTGCTTCATTCTCTGCATAGAGTCTGCTACAGTATCTGCATGATACTTCTCCTTCTAGTGTGGACTTCGTAAGAACTGCTGCCCACCAATGGTCACTGACATCTGTATAAAGTACCAATTCATCCTCGTCATTTGGTATAGCTAACTTGGGGAGCTTCTTGCAAACCTCCTTTAGTTATTTTACCTTGCTCGGTGTGATTCCTCCCATTTAAACTCTGCATCTTTTTTCAACAGAGGACTGAACACCTTCCTATATTGCGCCAGATTGTTGATGAACATCCCAGCAAAGTTAACCACTCCTAAGAAGTTTTGAAGTTGCTTTTTGTCCTTGAAATCTTCAGGAAATCCTTGGACCTTTTCTACAATGTGTGGTTGTAGAATAATTCCAGACTCATCGATCTTGACTCCAAGAAACTCGATCTGTCTTGTTGCAATTACTGCCTTTTTTTCAGAAAGCACTAATCCTTCCTTGTGACATGCTTCTGAGAATATTTCCAGATGCGTCAAATGCTCCTTCATGTTTTTTGAGGCTATGAGTATGTCATACACATAAACAAACATGAATGAGAAATAATCTTTGAAAAGATTATCCATCTTTCTTTGGTATATCTGGGGTACATTCGCCAAACTCATAGGCATGACATTCCAGATATAATGGTCTTGTGGTGTGAAGAAGGCTATGAACTTTTTGCTACCTTCTTCCATCATAATCTGGTAGAACCCAGATTTGCAATCAAACTTTGAGAACACCTTGGCATTCTTGATACAGTTAACCAAGTGTTCCCTACTTGGTATATAGTATCCATCGAACTCCAGGATGTTGTTGATTTCTTTGTAGTTGATTACAAGTCTCGGCTTTCCCCGCTTGACTTCTCCATAATTTTGAACTAGAAATCCTGGACTGCTGTATGGGGATACTCCTGGTGATATCAACTTAAGGTCCAGATGTTCCTTAAGTATTAGTTGTATATCCTTCCGATCCTCTTGGTTCATCAGGATAGGCTTGTATCTTACGAACTCATGCTCCTTTCCTTCTTTTACTTTAAGTGAGGCTTTGAGCTCATTCTTGTCCCACCAGGCCAGAGGATCTTCATTGAAGTTCCTTTGTATCATCTTTTTGACGCCCTCCAAAGATGTTTATTCTTCGATTGTGACTTTTTTCTGTAGACTTTCTCCCAATATTGCTTTGAGAATGTGGATTGTATCTTCTTTTAATTTCTCCATCTTCCATCCTCCTCTTGTCTCGGTTCTCATCTGAAGGACTGCTTCGCCATACTTCCTACAATCATTCATCTTTGGATGGCTAAGTTTTCCTTCATCACCACGCTTGCTGCGAAATTTGATTGGCATTTTTTGTTGAAATGCATTACGCAGTCTTGGTGCGATGATCTTATGTTCACAAAGGATTGTGAAAATAAGCCACCTTGTTGCATTTTTTGGGTAAAATACTTGAATGTCTGTAGAAAATTGTTTTCTAACAGAATATCTGCTCCGGTGTCGTGAAAATATATCGGTGAAGTTTTCACCTTGTACCACGGGGTACGATCTGCTCCTCCGATAATGATTTCCGCCTGCTTGATTCCTCTGTTAAGGATTAGCACCCTTTGAGAGAAATCTTTTCCAGTACTGTTGGCAATTCTTCACTTGAGTCTTTCGGAAAGACTCCTTCTTTTGATGTGCAGATCCCAGCTCCTGAATCAATGTATGCCGCAAAATACTCTGCACGATGTTCCTTATATATCATCCCTACGGTGATATATATCGAAAATGGACTTGTGGCCATAGTGGATCAGAGCTTAAAACCCCGAGCCTCCACTAGTAGACTTTGTATCTTTTTCCCTTGACCGTAAACTCCATTCCATCTTGTAGTCTTTCCCAAGGTTTATGATCCTCGAGAAACTCCAATCCCAGTACTAGTTGTTCTGGGAAACTTCCTGCAACTCCTTCGATTATCAGCTCTAAATCGCCGAGTTTGAACTGTCCTTGGTATCTCCCAGTTGTTGGCTGTTGAAGATAATACAAGACATCACAAGGAATAGAGTTTTCCTTTTTAGTGATATCGAATATTACTTCGACTCCTCTCCATTCTTCTGGGCATTTTAGTTCACCTTTAGTTGTGAACTTTTTTGGTTCCTGGATCACCTCTACGATTGGTTTCTTTCCCCATTTCTCACTAATCATTCTGTCTTCTTAGAAAAAAATTCTTCTTTGCTCGAATCTGAGGCTGTTTTGTCTGCTCCAGATCGCCTTATCTTTGATCCTCAAATCCATATCGTGAATTGGTGGTAGTTCCATTATCTCTGGCCTAGTTGCACATGCAACTTTCTCGAACACTTCAGGTATCTCAATATACTCCTTCATTTGGAATAGATCTGAATGATGAGTGTTGAAGAGGGCATAAGAGATACTGTATGTGATAGAGTAAGGCATGTTCCTTTCCTTTATCAAGTCTTTATTTTTGAAATCTTGATGAAGGGTAAGTGCCCTGTTGAAATCTCGATCTGCCAGATTGTACGCGATCCTTGGATAAATGTAGGATGCTACTTTTCCTGCGTACAGATTTCCCGAGAGTCATCCTAGGCATGCTTCTCTTGTGCTCTTGATTCTTTTATCAAAGACAACAATATCGATTGGTGTATCGATTCCTTCTTTGAATGTAGTTTTGATGAGAATCCGAATAGCTCCGATATGGACCCAAGACATGTCTTGGACATCCTCTCCGGGAGTTTACTTAGTTCCTTCTTGATTTCTTTATAAGGAACCAGTTGCATTTCCATCATATTTCCTGTGAGTTCTATTGGGATGGCAATCTCTCCTTCGATCACTTTGTATATGATATTGTGTTTTCTCTTCTTGAATCTTGGAAAGAATTTTTTCAATTTTCCCACAGTGAATCCATTGTATAGGCTGAGCCTTGGATCCTCTTTCATGATTCTCATAAGTGTTTTATGAGAAATAGATATCTGAGAAAAGAATCCAGACATATCTTCTTGCATCTTCGAACTGATATACATGTACTAGGTCTCGGAAGTAAACTGCTTTCTCTATTTTTAGAGTTGTCTCGAACTGTCGTACTCCTCTTTTCTGGTTTTTCGGGCAATCTAGTGAGATATACCATCTTGCTCCATACGTGTAGCAGTTGCAGTCCTTGAATCTTTCATTGATTCGTGTGGCCGCTCTTCGGAACGTCTTTCTTGTGGGAGTTCTTCCTGTGCTCCTCTGGTTTTACCCTGAGGATGAGGCTTGGCTTCTTGAACTCCATCTTGATGGTCCAGATCTTTGTCCTGATTTATAGCTTCGGGCCTTCTGTTTAGACCAAAATGATCTTGGTCTTTTGGATCTCCATCCTCCGCTTCTTTGATTGTAAGGATGATTCTTCTTCATCCTTTTCTGCTTCTTTGGGCTTCTTCCAATGATAGTTGGAAGATCATTGCTTTCGCAACATAAGGGGACTGTCTTGTTGATTCTCCTTAATCTCTTGTAGTTCTTGTGTAGCGCCGCTTGATGACACCACTCTGCAATTTTGGCTTTGAGGAAAGACATTCTTCTTGCCATCGAATCCAGCTCACATGGTTCATACTCTTTGATCAGCATTTCTCTCCATGGGCTCAGGATCTTGGCAAAGAATAGGTGGAATATTTCTTTCTCTTTGACCTTAGATTTCTATCTATACTCTGTGAAGAGTTTGATGTACTCATTTACGTGACAAATGTCAAGTAGTTCTAGGTTGTATAGGGTATTCCTATACTTCTTTTTCTTTTCTTCTTTCATTCCTTCGAAGTACCCTACTCTGATGAAATGGATCTTGAAGATCTTGGCCATACGATCAACAATATTGCCTAGATTTTCGCCTTCCATAGCCTTCTTTTTTACTTCGTTTGAGAGCTCCTTCCAAGCACATTTTATTGATCCTTCCAGGCTCATAGTAAAGAATCATATGAACCCTTCTTTGTCCAGCTCCAATGCGCCACCTGCGATCCTCATGGCATTTATCCATTCATCGATCAGGGTTTCGCTATTCTTGAAGTCTAAAGTGTCGAGGTTTAAGATCAACCCGTATGGATTTATCGATTCAAGGTAAGACTGGCCATATGTGGTGTTGTGTATATTAGATCCTCGAACTCGGCTTGCTCCTATTGACATTCTTATGGCCTTCATTTTGAAGTTTCCTGATTGTTGGAATGTATCTTCTTGTCTTGCCCCATGGACTCCGTGTGATCCAGAGGTTCCTTCATCTTGGCTCCGATCCTGTTGTGTCTGATGAGCCTGGGACTGTTGTTGAGAACTTGATGCCTCTCCAACGTTTATCTTTAGATCTACAATTGATAGTCCTTGGAAGAACTCATATAGATCTTGTAGATCTTCAAGATTTGCTCTTTCCATCTGGGGATGTAGATTTTCCTCGAAGGATAGCAATCATCTTCTCGCTTTTGGACTTTGGTCTTGTGACATCCGTCGTCTTTCCCTTTTGGTATAAAAGGGGTTCTATTCCGAAGGTTAGTGGTAACCTTCCTCCAGGCTTTCTTCCTGACACCTTGGTTTTCAAGGACCTTACTTGTTCTATCAACTTCATGATGAGGTCGAGTTGCTTGTTCTGCAGCTTCTCCACCTTATCCATCTTAAGGCTGATCTCGAATATCGTCTTGGACATACTCTGGCAATATTCTCCAAAGAATATCACTATTTTTTGTAATTCTCTAAGATCTTGATTCATCTTAGAGTTATCCGCCTCGATTTCTTTCCACTCCGTCATTCCTTCCAATGTGAGAAGTGGTAAGGTTTGTAGATCTCCCTTTGTCTCTGGTTTGGACATCTTCTCCATTGCTCTTGTTTGGGGATACGCCCATGGATCTCGGTGAAACCTCTGATCTCTACTATATTCCTTGGTACTTTCTTGGAATAATTTATCTCTGTCTGACGAATTTCTTCCCGACGTTCCTCTTTGGTGAGGTCCTCAAGGTTCGCCAATTTTTATTTTCGATCGAGGTTTTCCCAAAATCGATCGGCGTCCTCGTATTCTTTCTCTGCATATTGTCTATACAACACACAATAATATTGTTGTATAGAACTACTTGTCTCATCGTAGTTAACAGGCCAGAAGTCTCTGTTGCTCCAGCTTGGAACAGGACTGATAGACCTGTCACTCTCGGATGTCGAACTTGCGTTCGGATCCATATCTCTTTAAAACTCTCCTCTCGTTAAGTGATATAAGCTTTATAATAAATTTTTCATTCATAAATAAATAAACCTAGGGCTCTGATACCATTTTAAAGCGTGATAAAAGTGACGAAAATTAGATAAATATATAGGCCGAATATGCAAATACATCTAGGCCGAATAGGCAAATATGTATAGGCCGAATAGGCAAATACATCTAGGCCGAATAGGTAAATATGTATAGGCCGAATAGGCAAATACATCTAGGTCGAATAGTCAAATATGTATAGGCCGAATAGAACAACTATTTGGGCCGTAATTTCGTGTATCAATCGGATATAATAAATAAAATTATTAAATTTTCATTTAAATGAAGTTGGGGGTAAAATTGTCTTAAATATAAAAAGTGACTAGAAAAATTTATCTTTAATATGTGTGGCTAGAAAAAATTTGTTTTAAGTCAAAGTGGCTATTTTTTGTCATTATAAAAAAAAAATGGGAATTACAGTCGATCGTGTGATTGGATTGGATGTGAAAACGGGTAGGGGTTAAAGTTGAAAGCCAGCACAAATGATTGGACATTTGGCAAGTGAAATTGGAGACAACCAAGTACAGCTGGGATTCTAGGATTTTGGCCTTTTCAAGTTAAGAAATGGAGTAATCATGTTCGCAAACGTGATTACAAATACTCCCACCTTCTACATCCAGTGATTATTATTACTTTTTTTTTAGGCCTACTTGGGTAACTCGTAATGACCCATAACCCTCTTACATGTGGAGATGGGCCCACATGTAAGGAGATGGGTCCTCCCTCCCATGTGAGACCCAAGAATTACCCCATTTCTTTGGGTCAAATTTTATAATGGGCAAATATTTTTAAATTTTTTCTTTTGTACTCACTTTTTATGTGGATGTTTAAAAATGCTCAAAATTTTTATTATCGAGTCAACTTTTTCATATAAAAAAGTTGATTTGATAATGACTTTTTCTAAAATTAGTTGACTCTAATGACTTTTTCTAAAATTACAATCGTGTCATTATCGAGTCAAGGTCTTTTTGTTATTTTGGACAATTTTAAACATTCACATAAAAAATGGACACAAACAAATTTTTTAAAACTTGAATGCCCCTATCGTGTAATCCCCCCATTTCTTTTATAAGTTACACAAGAAACATTAGGGGAAGGAGGGAGTATATATTTGATAATATGTTGATGAACGTTATTTCATGAACATACAAATATGTTTTAATTTGAGAATAATAAAAAGCATTTTGTTCATGAACGTATAATAATGTTCATAAATATACTCACAGTCTTTGTGAAAGAGTTGCATTTTATCATAATTCGTCTCAATACAAGAGATGCATTCCCTTTTTTTATAAATAGAACTCACACAGAATAATTAATATATTTACATAAAACTTATACACAACTCTAATAAAATTATTCACTATACATTAAATATTATATCACTCTCCTCATTTCAACATTAAATATCAAATAAGACAATAATAAGTAACAAAAGTTTCAAAATAAATAAACCCTCACTACATCATATTTTAAAAAAAGTCATTCTCACCTAACTCACATAAACTTTATTATTAGTATTAGTATTAAAAATACCACAATACTCTTAATCCACGTGCAAAAAGGAAACACTAACCTTTGAGTGGGACGGAGGGAGTATACTTTAATCGTGAGCGTCTTTTATCAAATGAGATTATCTATTTCATTCTATATTTCATATCCTATTCCATTCATTAGATTATTGTTGTGTATCATAATTAATGTTCAAAATTCATCACATGCCCCAATGGTTTAATAGTCATTTGTAGGATATAGTTTTTTTATATTGTAAAATACTAATGAAACACCGAATATGGTATAGGGATTTCAATCCGATCTTTTATTTAAATTATTAAATTTGTAAAAGGAAAAATAAGATTGTGATCAAACGCTACTTATGTGGTTAAACTGTGATTGTTATATGGTAAAATATGTTTATTAGTAGTTATTCCCTTCATCCTGCCCATATTGTATCGTTTACTGTAGCTTTTGTGAGAGTTTTATGCAGTCAAACGGTGCAGTTTGACCGGGACGGAGGGAGTAAAGTACTAATGTTTTTTTTAAGTATATATATAATTTATTAATATACGATGTTGGGTGCATTATAATATGATTAATTAAAAATATACTTTAACTATCAATAAATATACTCCTTTATTTATATAATAAGCATAGTAATTTAATAATGAATCGACCCGTCTTATATATATACTCATCTCACAAAAGAATACTCCACAAAATAATTCAAGAAAAATAAATTACAAGCTGGGAAACTGAGTGACTATGTTTGTTTTCGATTTTTTTAGTTTATATTTAAGAATATTACATTCAATTTTTTTGTTCTAAATGGGATTTAATAAAATCAAATTATATAAATATCACATATCTCTTATACACATCACATTCTACTCTCTCACACATATCACTCCCTATTAATTTAAAATAAAATTAAACTCTACCATATTTAAAAGCAAACACTGAAATAAAATTAAAATCTACGCTATTTAAATCCTCAAGGCAAACACAGATTAATACTAAATCTATTCAATTCTAATTAATCGATCTTTCGTATTCCTACCTAAAATCAAAATAAACATCACAAAGCATCTTATCATCAACTAATTTTGAAAAACCACTCAAACTACAACTCTGTGTCAAAATTGTCATTTATAAGCATTTTGGACTTTATGTGAAAAATATTTCATGTAGAATTGAAATTATTACAAAGACCTGAAAAGAAGACTATTATTTCTGATTGCAATTTACTCATAAATTACTCACAATCTTCATTTTCCATTTTGCATGTTTTAAATCCATGACTATTTCAACTTAATTGAATAAATTCTGCAACATAAATATCGGCCGTCCAAATTAATTATTGTGCCATCACACATGTTTGGACGTATATATATAGTTACCTTTGTGGTATTACATGAAATTATATTCTACATTGTTGGATAATTTTAATATTATACGAGGCAGAGATAAAATATAATTGTAATATATATATGGCAAAAACTTGTGTGTGCCCGGCGTATGGGAGCATTTTCCATGCGTCTTTAGTATTTTGTGTTAAATTGTATATCTTTTAGTATAAAGATGTGTACCCTTTAATTTTTGAAGAAAAATAAAAAAATATTAATGAAAAGTGTATACCCTTTATAACAAAATTGTATACCATTATTAATTAAAGTGTATACCCTTTAGAACAAAATAATGTACCCTTATCCATAATATTAAATTCTAAAGTTGCGCCTGGGCGCATGAAAGTCTCACTTATATAAAAGGATTAAGGATAAATATTTAAATTTTGTTCTTAATTTCTCCTGCTCTCATTTAATAAGTGAAACGGAAGATATATTAACACCAAAATATATAAAAAATCTAAGATGTCATGATGCACTATTGGATGAGTGAGAAAAGTCCAAACCCTAATATAAAGATAATACACTACAATCACATAAGAAATCATGTATGATGCAAACTAGCTATTGTATGCATTCATGAAAATAGTGCGATAAATAGAGCCTAAATACATGCATGACTACAAAACATCGAGTCCATGAAAGAACCATGGTACGATGAAAGAAATAATGAGGCAGCCGAGCAAGAAGTTGCAGAAAGTTTGCTTACAACGACGATGGCTCTCGTTGGAAGCGTCGATGGTAGCCGCCACCATCCTCATCTCACTCCACTCCATCCTGAACGATGAGTTTATGTTGATCACTATGTTTTCAGCTGTCTTTCCGCATATTTCACACAATCTGTTCAAAATGTACTAGTTATAACTCTTATTATACAACCTTTGTATACTCCATCCCTCCTCATGATACATATCATTTATTATTTTGGTCTATATTATTCCATATGTAACCCACAGAAAATAATTATTATACTCAATTCACTTAGGTTCACACTCAACACTAATACAATTATTCACTAGGGTAAATATAAAATTTAATCCTGTCATTTTCCAACATTAGTCCTTTATCATTTGCAATTCGCAATTTTAGTCATTTTTTGTCCAGTTTTGGTCCTTTTGGTCCAGTTTTAGTCCTTTTGGTCCAAATTTAGTCATTTATGTCCAAATTTAGTCCTTTATGTTAAAAAAATGTCCAAAAATAGTCTCAAATTGTATACATTTAGGACCAATAATGAACCAAAAAATAACCAAATTTTGAAAAAATGACCAAAAGGACTAAAACTGGACAAAAGATGACCAAAATTGAGAATTGCAAATGATAAAGGACTAAAGTTGGAAAATGTCATACTTACAGGACTAATTTTGATATTTACCCTTATTCACTACATATTAAAATATTATATCCTTCAATTTACCGCGTATTAAATTATTATACTCCCTCCGTCCCGTAATTATCTGCACTGTTACTATAGATACGTAGTTTAAGAAATGTTGTTGTTTTACCAACTTTATTCACATTTTAGGTATTGTGATATTTTTAAGTAATAAATAAATAAAAAATAAAGTATGTCATGTGTGTTAAATGAGAGATATATTTCTGAGATTAAGATCATTTTTTAGGTTGTTGGTTGATGTGGAGTTTTTTTTTTAAGTGGTGAGATAAGTGTGAGATGGACAAAAATAGAAAATGTCAAAAATAAGTGTGGAATGGATGAAATACATCTTAATCTACGTGATAAAGAAAATAGTTATGCATGATATAATGGCAAGGTTTTTATGTCCAGGGTACGCATTTGAGCCTTCAGAATTTCCTATGTTATTTTTGTGTTTATGCCACTAGCTACAATTATATATGTCACACGAATGAGAGAAGAAATTTAATAATTCTTTATAGTTTTTTTTTTTTTTTTCGGGGTATGGCATAATTATCTCTCATACTTGTAGCACGTAAATGATACAGAAGTAATAATGACACTTGCAAGCACAAGTTTAACAGTGAGTCCTCCCTATAAGCCACTTGAGGCACATCCTGCGATTTACCTCCTCCACCAATCTCCAGGGCAGGGGCGGTAGGGGCCCCTAATGATGGGGTACACCATGATACAGCACAGAAGTAATAATGACACAAAAATTCGATCCATACACTCTGATGCTTTACTTATTTATTTGTTTACTCTTAGGTTTAATGTAATCCTTAGAGATTTATTGATATTTGCAGGTGATTTTAAATATATGCATGGTTCCAAATTGACTCAATGATGTTGTATAGAAGATTTAACTCCTATGTAATTATATGCATGGTGTCCAAGTTGAATTCCCTGTTACATTTTCGATGTTTCATTGGTGTTTCTCAACATAAAAATACTATATCTTACAAATGACCATTAACCCTTGGGGCAAGTATTAAATTTTGGATATTAATTGTACCAAATGTCAATCATTTAATTTATGAAACAGTAGATGAAACACCATTGTAAAACAGGTGATCTCATTTGGCATGGTGTCATGCATTTTACGACATACAAGAACGCTAATAGATAAATTAAACATAATTAATGCTACCATTTTATAGTAAATCAACTATATCAAAAATGAAAAAATAACGAATATATACTCCAGTAATTAGCCAGCTTAATTGATAGGTATGTCCATATCGTTTACTAGCTACTTACTAGCAGCCTAAAAATAATATCACTTTAATTCCTAAAAAAGTTGTCAGCTTTTTATTTATAGTATAAATTATTCATAAAAAAAAACTTATTACATCATTATCATTAAAATATTATCAAAACTTTTATGTAAAAAACTATTACGTGAAACGGTCTCATACAACTCTTTATACTATATTATATTAGCTCGTTTAATACTACTAATGATATTAATTCTAATTTATTTTATAAATAAATACTGAAATATTAATTAATCGTGTTATTATGTCACGCGACGTATAACGTTCATAATTAAGATAATACTCCATACAATATAATGCATGCAATAACGTTAATTACTTACCAAAAAAGTACAGAAATTCAAGCAAAAAGAAGCCACTTTTCCAATACTATTCTATACTAACAAAATACTACAATATATATTTAGCAGCACTGGATATTTGTGATTTAAAATATCATTATTATGATAGTATAATTATCATATATTTTCAAATAGGTGCAGTTACTAGCAGTTATAAATGTTGATCATCATGGAGTTTCAAAATGTATAGTCTATACGTTTCAATTCTTTCATTTCCTCCAATATTAAACAACATATAACCCCCTCATAAATAGTATTTATTCTCTCATATTGATGGTGTCTTAACTTATAAAGAACTACTAGTATCATGTGATTTTCATGTACTTATTCACATACTACAAACCATATTGTTTTACATATAAATATATATACATCATCTTTGAACATTGAGTATTTTGTGGTTCGGGGTTCTCATCGTTGCACACGAGAGAACTATCGGGTTGTCAAATCTTGGGAGAAGAACCTGTTAATTAAGAATATCATACCAGTGCAGTAGGGCCGTTTCTTCTCTAAAAATAGCGTTATTGCGTGCTTTGACACAGACTACTCTTATTCTTATTTTCTTTTTAAGTTAAATATTTATTGTTGACTTTATTTTATCCTAAATTAATATCCCATGTGTTGATTGTTTGTATTTATTTAATATTTTTCCAACATGAAATTGTATTTATTTACTCATGATTAAAAAATAATCAACCAATCTATATGATTCAAATCAATGGACATATATAATAATTTAATTACCTGTTTCTCTTCTGCGAAAACCATGCTTCTGCGCAGCTGCTATGCGAAACGCCGAGCTCTCCTCTGCACTCACAGCCAAGCGAAATAAGTTCCGACGAGCCACCGCCACTGCCACGGCCGGAGGAGGAATCGTGGCGGCTCAAATGGCAGATTCTGCAAACCTTTTCTGCTTTTGAGCTTTCACTGTTTCTTGACCCACCAACATCAGTAGGAACATCAATTGCAACGGCGCCGTTTGATGCCTTCTTTGCTTCATTCATCTCATCATCATTTAACCCCACTTCCATTTTCAACTAAAAGAGTTTTTTTTTTAATTATTATTATTATTTGTGGATCAAGTAGGAAATAAATGTCAGTTTCTTGAATTTATAAGCTTTATGAAATTAATTTTCTCCTTTTTTGGGTGAGAAAAGGAGGAGGGAGATGAAACCTAGAATGCAAGATTAATATAGATCTATAATTTGTTTAATTAAATAATTAAGTACATGTATGTTATTAATTTTTTTTTTTTTTTTTTTTTTTGATACCGAGGTTCCGGGCTTACGCCCGACTAGTCCTCGAGGAAACAGTCCCGGCCCCTCAGAACTGATTATTAATTAATTATAACTAAAGTTGTGGAGTAGCAAGTTGACTATTTAAAAATTTGGGTAATTTTTGGGGGAGGGGGTTTTTACTTACTTGATCCCCAAATGAGCCTTTGAATCTTATCGACGAAAGAACCAACCAAGAAATGGTCAAAATTATTTTTTTATTGGAATATTACAGATACTACCGCTATGACAACACACAACAAACCTTAATCAGCATACAACTCAGGACATTTCTTTATTTTTGTTATAATCATAAGGTGGTTAAGTGTTGATTAAATGGAAAATCTTTAAAAATTAATGGAGTATTTATTAATTAATTGTTAAAAATTCTAATTGTAAAAAAGGTGGTTCGCCCACTCCAAACTCCCCTGAATACCCATGTGAAAGAAATTAATCATGATAACTAAGCGACCAACAAGTGTTAAATATTTTAACCCACGTTAAAAATACTAATTGTTATTGTTTAAATCATGAATGTGTACATATACACGTTACTCTTCATAATCAAATATTCCATAATAGTACATGTTAAATCACGAGGTCATCAATTCGAATTTCAGATGTATATATTCAAGTAATTTTGGTGCGTGAAAGATTTTTTTTTTTAACGTCCCTCAATTTTAACTAAATGTAACGAGAGTATATTCGAATTCTAATATTTTTAAAAAATAAAATACTTCTATTATATATAAATAAAAATTTTAAAATAAAATACTATTATGAATAAAAATTTGAGGACAATAACTAGAAAGAGAAAGCTCAATATCTGCTGATCCTGCTCGAACTAGCCGACCATAATCATGTTTAATTTCTTAAAGAAATATATAAGTACAATAATTAGTTTCGTTTATTAAAAAAAAAATGTAGTACTATAGTGGTTTTAATTTCTAAATTAATAAATAATTTTTAATGAGAGATCTGCTGGCCACGTAGTAAAATTAATTTATATATATAATTAATATAAATTGAATTAATATGACTTTTTAGTTTGTAATGAGCTTTTATTTATCTATGTAATAATCAACAACTACATTAATTTGATTTAAAGTTCGGATGCATGCTTAACGTATTATGTGGGAACACATTCTTACAACGATCCATTATGCTAATTTGTGATATAATTAGAGTCATGACCTAACAAAGGTCTCGAGTTCGAACTTCACCATCCATTTATATATGAGGGGTCGTGTTAGAATGACTTGATTAATTAAATATTAAACGATTTACCTCTTTAAAGTAATAATAATAGTATATATAATTTCCTAAATTGTTATAATCATTTATTTATTTCATCTCATAATTTGTGAAATTGTTATTGTAAATGTTAATGACAATCACCTGATTATTGGTGATTGCTTCCCACATCTTGTATTTAGAAATGAAAAACCTGAAATAAATGATTTAAGAGTTCAAAACTCGTATTTGAAATTGTATATAAATAAAGAATCAATTGATTAGCGAGTTTTTTTTTTAAATTGAGAGTGTAATCTTTGATTACTTCTTAGATGGTAATTTATCTTGGAGATTATGTAAAACATATGGATGTGATTCGAAATGTAAAGCTGATTTATTTATTT
This sequence comes from Pogostemon cablin, assembly GCA_023678885.1. Taxonomy (NCBI): domain Eukaryota; kingdom Viridiplantae; phylum Streptophyta; class Magnoliopsida; order Lamiales; family Lamiaceae; genus Pogostemon; species Pogostemon cablin. The sequence continues at coordinate 32,990,685 of CM042971.1, forward strand.
ATTGTAGTTTTCATTTTAAATTTCTTAATAAAAATTATTTTTTCTTTAAAAAAAGAAGTCATAAAACGAACATTAAGAAGTTACTATGACATTTGTTGGACTCCATAAATAATTAAATTTGACTTTTTTATAATAAAAATAAAAATATAAGGAAAGAAAAAGACTCCAGAAAAAGAGTAAATACCAGTTACACCCTCCACAAATTTGCTCAGGATTAAAATATGCGAGTCAACCAAACAAGGTCAAGTATGTAATTTACAACCCGCCAAATTCCGCAGCCAAATATCGGCGACTTTGTCCGGATACACCACCCTACCCAACACCACCCCCAAAAAAATTGCACATTTCGAGACGAAAAGCGCCATTAAAATAATCGTGGATCACTCCGCCGAGTTTCTCGCTCTCATCTATTATTATTCTTTTTTGCTCCAATTTCTGCTCCGCCGTAATCCATTTTCGATGGCACACCTGATCCGGTCCGAGTTTTCGGGTCGGCTGGCGAAGGCCGGAGCTGCACGATCCATGTCGACAGCGTGGTGGCGCCACGTGGAGCCGGCTCCTAAGGATCCGATCCTCGGCGTCACCGAAGCTTTCTTAGCTGATCCTAGTCCTAACAAAGTCAATGTCGGCGTCGTGAGTTTTCCATTACTTGAACTGAAAATTCTGTTCTTTCTTTTGTTAGTTGTTTCCGAAATCTCTCTGTTTTTTCTTTGAATTTGATGGCTTTTCTCCTGGATCAGCTATTCAGGTGGAATTCTGTTGACTTTTGAATGCGTTTTGTTGTTCTTCTTCTTCTCTGCTTCAGCTGTGGAATTTTTGCTGCTTTTCATTTTCTTTTAATTTCACGATTTTTTAAATTTTATTTTGATGTTTAATTCCGTGTTAAAAAAGGGTGCTTATCGTGATGATAATGGCAAACCGGTGGTGCTGGAGTGCGTCAGAGAAGCCGAGAGGAGAATCGCCGGCAATCTAAACATGTAATCTTCTCTCCATCACATTTTTAAGATTTTAAGGAAAAAAATGGAAAGTTTTATGAATTTATTTTATTACATCTATTCATCTGCGTTGCAGTTTTCACTCTGTGTGATGTTTTATTGAATCATTATTGGAAAACTGTAGAAGAGGTCCAAATTGATAGTATGGATGTTCATAGCATTAATCCTTATCCATCCATTAATTTGACATTAAAGTCAGAGGTGGTTGTTAGGTAGTTAATTAAGGTTTGAAGTGTTCTTCATTTGCATTTCAATGCATTACTGTTGGAGTTGCAGCTGTGCAGTGGTCCCATGTTTACTATTCTGATTCTTACTTTGGTGGGCAGCTAGTGGATATGGATTCTTGATGATGATGTTCTTTCCACTGTTTCAGAATCTTTCAACTTTTCACACTCAAAAAAAGATAATAATAAGGGTTTCATTCAGATGATCCCTGATAAGAATGTTAAAATAATTAAACAAAATCGATTCCAGCTCAATAATTGATCCATTCCAAGATAACATTTGGAACTTTGAATCATATCAGAAAAAAATAGATAGGGATAATAAGCTGCAAATTGCTTCCACTTCAAAGTCTCTGCATGTAGTTTGTTTATTGAACTGTTCTTTAATTGGAAAGAAATTTCAATTTTCATTTTTATGCTATAAGAGATGATCTTTACGTTCGTCTAATGAATATACGAGACAGAGATCGAGCCAAGATCAAACTTTGTTATGTAGAAAATTATTCAATGCAAAAGTCTTAGTAGAACTCTGCTTCTTTTGTTTTCTCATTTGGATATCTATGCATGATTATGCAACATTATTGTGCACTTATCTCTCTAGTAATTCGCTATTATATACTATTTCTTTTGAAAATAAGACAGGTTGTTCATGGAGCACCAACTACAGGGATTCTATTTTGATAATTTGCTTCTTTTTTTCTTTTTTTTTTTTTGTACACTGATTCAGTTGAACCTTTTAGGCTCTGGTACTAACGGGCTTCGTTTCAGGGAATATCTTCCGATGGGCGGAAGTGTGAATATGGTCGAATTGACTCTCAAGCTTGCTTATGGAGAAAATTCTGATTTGATCAAAGACAAGAGAATTGCAGCAGTGCAAGCTCTTTCAGGAACGGGTGCTTGCAGGCTCTTTGCAGACTTCCAAAAGCGTTTCTCCCCCGATTCAAACGTCTATATTCCAGTTCCCACGTGGTCCAAGTTAGTATCTGCTTCCCTGTTATCTAATTCCTCTTGTATTCTTTCAACAATTCTGTAAAAAAGATTGTGTTCAAATTCTTGATTGTCTGAACTCATTCATGATTTACTATGAATTCTGGCAGTCATCACAACATCTGGAGAGATGCCAATGTCCCCCAGAGAACATACCATTATTATCATCCGGAGTCGAGGGGGTTGGACTTTTCAGCGATGATTGATGACATAAAGGTCACTTTATATCATCTAGAACTGAGTGATTATTTTCCCCTAGGGGAACTTAATTAACATTCTCTTTCGTCACAGAATGCACCCAATGGCTCTTTCTTTCTGCTTCATGCTTGTGCTCATAATCCCACCGGAGTAGATCCTACCGAAGAACAGTGGAAGGAGATTTCATACCAGTTCAAGGTTTCATCCTGTACACTCTTTTTTCCTAACCATTTTTGTACTTATTTTCTTGACTCTTTTTAAAACTTGTGCTGTGGAATTCATATCATCAGGTAAAAGGCCATTTTGCCCTTTTTGATATGGCATATCAAGGTTTTGCTAGTGGAGATCCGGAAAGGGATGCAAGATCCATTCGCATATTTCTCGAGGATGGCCATATGATAGGATGTGCTCAATCATATGCAAAGAATATGGGGCTTTATGGCCAGAGAATCGGTTGCCTCAGGTTATTCTCTAATTAGACGAATAACACCTTAAATCCCATAATAACTTTCATCACTTAATGGCTAATGCCAAATGCTTGCAGTGTGGTTTGTGAGGACGAGAAGCAAGCCGTGACAGTAAAAAGTCAGCTGCAGCAACTCGCAAGACCCATGTACAGTAACCCACCCGTTCATGGCGCCCTCATTGTTTCCACCATTCTTGGCGATCCAAATTTGAAACAACTATGGCTGAAGGAAGTTAAAGTAATGTACTAATTTGATTTCATCTGCTCATTTAACTTCACTTCTTTGTAACTAACCCCTCCACCCCCCACCCCACCCCATATCTTTCAGGGAATGGCTGATAGGATCATTGGAATGAGAACTACTCTAAGAGAAAATATTGAGAATTTGGGTTCCCCTCTTTCATGGGAGCATGTAACCAAGCAGGTGATTAAAAGCCCACTTCCCTCTCATTCATTCTGTTTAGTTTCTTGAAAAGTTAAACTTAGTAAACTTCTACTGGATGCAGATTGGCATGTTCTGCTACAGTGGGATGACACCTGAACAAGTAGACCGTCTCACGAAAGAGTACCACATCTACATGACTCGTAATGGGCGTATCAGGTATCATTCTACGCGATTCCATTTCGTTTCATTGTTACTGTTTTTCGGACGACAAGCAACACTTCATCCGATGCTGTCGATTTACTGCAGTATGGCTGGAGTCACTACTGGAAACGTTGGTTACTTGGCCAATGCTATACATGAAGTTACCAAATCAGGTTAGGGAGACTGCAGAGGCTTTTATGTCAACTGATGACTTTTTTTTTCCTGATTTTTGAAAATAAATCAAATATTTTTGGATATTGAGTTTATTTTGTTGGAGTTAAAAGTAGTAAAGGTTGAGGTATTGGATCAGCAACATGATGAGATTGAGTAGGTGAATAAAGAGATGGAGAGCTATCTTGATTATTGAACCATATGTTCAGATATCCTTGCAAGCAAGTGATATATATACAGGGATTATTAATGTATTATTGTTCAATTTACGGAGACGAGTTGAATTTCTTACTGGACTTTTTAATCATTATATTGAAATAATACATCAATCGGTTTGATTTTTATTTTATTTAAAATACACTCGTGTGAGATCATTTTATAGGAAGAGGAGAAGATTTTGAGACTGATAAAAAGTTTTGATAAGTAACATCTTAATAGAAAAATGATATTCAAATGATAACTGAAAAATAAAGGTAAAAACTGAAATTAGTGGATTTTTTTTTTTTTTGGAAAATCGAAAATTAAAGAACTTTGTGAGTGTTTATGAAGTAGTAAAAAAATTCGAAAAGTCCTGAGTAAATTAAAATGATACTCCCTCAGAAGAGTTCACAGTTTTACTACAAAATTTAGGAGATTACTTAGGTGATATGATTCATCTATTACCCAAAATTTTACCCTGTAATCTTATAAATATATATTATTTCTTAAATAAATATTTTAATTGCCACATCATCCATGTTTTTTATCTTTGAGAATGCGGTTGAATGAATGTAAAGGCCACCGTCTGTTCAAGTACTTTACGGTTATTAACTTTTATCTCATCCAACATGTTCAAGTACTTTACGGTTATTAACTTTATCTCATCCAACCATCCATTTCTTTTCGTTGATATCTAATGGTTGTCATGATATATGGTCATATATGACCAAGGTCATGTAAGAATTTGCTTAAAATTTAATATTTAACCGATCTCATTAATCTTAGGGATAATCTGTCATTTTTAGGTGACAGAAATTATTGGGGATTACTTGGATGACCTGGATCATCTATAACCCAAAAATTCACCGATTGTTACTGTAATTAATCTTATATTATTTTTTAAATAAATATTTTATTTGCCAAATAATCCACGTTGCTAATCTTTAAGATTTGAGAATAATGCGGTTGAATATTCTTATCCTCTTAATCATCTCCTTCAACTTAATATTATGAATTTTGTTAAAAAATTTTGTTTTTATATTTTTAATTTATTTAATATTTCATTATTCTTAAAATATTTATAAAATAAAAAACAAAAAGTCGTGGAACATTTATTTTTTTATTCAATACAACTTCTTACTAAAAAAACTATTTTGTTATTTGTAATAATTTATCTATAATATAATTTAATTAGATAAATATAATTTCTTTAAAATCAAATATCACTTTTTATTATTAAGATTATTAATTTTTTTAATTTGTATCACAATATTTATTTCATCTGATGCAAGACTTATATAAAAGTAAATTTTTCATTAAAAATATAATTAAAATTTTAAATAGATAATTAATTAAAAAAAATTAAAGTTTTTTCATTAAAAATATTAATTAAAACTGTAAATATATAATTAATCAGACTATATAGGTAACCGTCTATTCAAGTAATATGCAGTTATTACATGTTTTTCATCCAACCATTCCTTTATTTCAATGGACATCTAACGGTGATTGTGATTTTGATCATATATGACCAAGGTCAAATAAGTATCTACAGAAATTATTATGTGGAGTTGACAAATTTAAAATGAAAGTGAATTTTAAAATTATGAGATTAATTAGATTTTTTTCTTTTTTCTTATCGGAGTTAGTTATACTACAAATTTATAAATGTGAAAAATACGTGTAATATAAGAAAGACATTTCAAAAAATAATGAGATTAATTTAGATTCAGTACAGAAATGTGAAAATTTGTAATGGAAATTGGATTATATAAATAAAACAAAGATGAAAAGAAAGAGTGGTAATACTACTCCGTGTTTAACATGTATTTTATACTCTAAATAACCTTTCTAAATGACCATTAAACCCTTTCTAAATGACATTTAAACCCTTGCAAACATGGAGTAGTAATTTAAGCATTGATAACACTTGACAAGTATCTTTATTAGTGGAATAGAGGATAAAACACGTAAATGGAATAGGTAAGAATGGAGGGAGATAGTAAATTGAATAAGGCTACAAGTATTGATACAACATAGAGGTTGGCAATAAACAAACACAAATAAATTAAACTGATAGAAATACACTGAAATTCTGCGGCTATGTTGTTTCAAAGAAACTGCTTAGATTTGACATAAACACAACCATCATATTTTCTCCCTACATAATCACAATCTCTTCGAGTTTCAACCAAAATAGATGTACAGAAGAGATAAAACCTGTTTAGCTACAACGAACGCCGCCATTTGCATCCATCTTTGGAGACGTCAAGACCGCTGACTTGGGGGGTTGTGACGCCTGACAGTATTGATCGGGGAAATGCCTAACATGGTACAATATTTGGTTTATGATTTGATCTTGATCATGACCCAGCCGGATAGGGCATGGGAAAACCCAGCCCAGCTTGTCGTTGAATATGCTCTGGTATCAACTTGTTGATCAAATCAGGAGAAGCTCCAGCTAACTGTCGACCGGAGGATTTTATGTTAGATAAGTTTACAGTAGTAGAGCAGGTAGAAGAATGACAAAGGGTGAGAGAGGTGTTTGAAAGCCTACTTCCTGCTTAAAGTTAAATAGTGGGGGGAAAGGACGACCATTAGGTAGGCGGGCGTTGGGCTCCCGAAGCTCATCAAAGAAAGGATGGGCACATGCTTCTAGCTGCATACAAGGAAGAATATAAATCATGAATCCTGAGTGATCATTAGTATATTATTAGACTTTAATTATACAGAATAGTAAAGCATACTGCTGTGCAACGAAGATTTGGCGAGTATTGTAGTAGACGCGAAGCAAGATCAATGGCCTCAGGAGGCATCCGCTTATGAAAAACCTGAGAAAAAAAATTGGGTTCATGATTTTTGCAAACACAATGAAAGGAAAGTGTGACAACACAATCATACCTTGTGCCATGGATGAGCTTTAATTTGGGGAAACCGGAAATCAGTGTAATTTGGATTCATGCATCGAATTTCTTCTCGTGTAGGAGTGCCAAGAACCTATTGAGGAAAAGATGTGTGGTTAATAGAGGTATAGGGCTATATAATAATATAGTTACTACTATTTCTGATCCAACAAAATGAAATATGCAAGAGTAGCACACCTTGATAATCTCTACGAGTTGATCAACTGCACTTTCTCCGGGAAATAAAGGCTGAAATAGAACAAAATTTTCGTGTCAATTAAGAAAGCGTATATATGCCACACTTGTTATGCATCAGAACAGCAGTGACAAATACCTGGCCTAAAAGTAGCTCAGCAAGGACACACCCAGCTGACCAAATATCAATTGATGTTGTATATTCAGTTGCACCAAAAATAAGTTCAGGAGCCCGATAGTAGCGAGAGCAAATGTAGGATATATTGGCTTCGCCCTTCACCTGATAATTATAAAGTTACATGGTAAGGAAAATGAATATTCATCGCCATAAATGGCATTAATAACTTGCTATAATAAAACCAAATCTTCAAGTAAACATGCTGCCTCATGGTAGTATGACAATAAAGCCCTTTTTGCTCGAGGTAGGTGATCAACTAAACGTGTTCATAGCGGGATCATAAATTAACAATGAATAATTTTCTGGTTGCTTCAGATTATAACTAGCTTTGTGCATTTTGAACCGTTTGGCATTCAGAGGGGAACAATTGAAGATGACTCATCAGAACCTTCTTAAGTAATAAAGAGTACAGTAGAGTCAAGGTCTAGCAAATGACTTACAAGTACTTTAGCACTTCCAAAATCACAAATCTTGACCTGGTGGGTTAAAGGATCAACCTGCAACGACAGTACATAATATCACTACAAATACTCCACAAGAAGAGTTTAACTGTTCTAGGAGAGCATGCACCATAGGAATTATGGTATTAATGAGAAAACTTACCAGTATATTTTGCGGTTTTATATCCCTATGGCACACCCCAGCCACTGAATGCATATATGCTAGCCCTCTAAATAACTGAAACAAATGTACAACTTTGTTTTAGTTCCATAACTCAACAGAAAAAAGTTTTATGGAGAAAAGGACAAATTAGATAAAAGAACCTGATAGGTATAGAGTTTGGCATAGATGAGCGGCATCCTTTGATTTGAATTTGTGTAATGCTTTAGAACCTTGTACATAGTCTCAGGGACGTAATCCATGACCAAATTAAGGAAAAGCTCATCTCTAGTTGTAGTGGAAAAGAAACAGTGCTTCAGAGAAATAACGTTTGAATGATCCATTAGCCGCATTAACTGCAGCTCACGATTTTTATACCGCCTATCCTGAAGAACCTTCTTTATGGCTACTGATTCTCCGGTTTCCAAGCATTTTGCCTGTAGAAAAGCAACTAAATGAACTAATTGTCTAATTCCAAAGAATAACCACATCTTTAAAAATATCAGCAACACATACCTGAAAAACTATTCCAAATGATCCATTACCCACAACACGCTCCGCCATGTAACTTATAGTCTGCAAAAGCACCAGTAGTGAGCTGTTAGCTCCTTTTTAAAGAAATCAACACAATAATTTTTCATAAATTTAATGCTCCGTCCACCGCAGCTAATACATAGGCTAAAGAATGATGAGATCTACAATCTTAAGATATTAAAATTCCTTTGCAATTGCCAATTAGAGTTGTACTAAACTGAAAGCTCGAAAAACGGAATTCAACACCTACCCGTTTGGGCTCACCATTTTTTCCTCCAATAGTAGTAGAAATTATATGACCGGTGAGTGGATCATTTCCCTCCACCATTGGCCCTGCCATCTCCTGCAATACAAGCAAGTCAAATTGTCAGTTTTAACAAAATAATTTCAGCCAGCAATAATTAAATTAGCATTTAAATCCTCAAAATATTACCTTATAGAGTAGTAAATTAGAAAAGTGTCAATTGAAGCATCATAAGTTGCACAAGGAAAAGGCAAATAAGGAAATGCAAAGGGGACAAGTACCCAGATAAATATGCTATTCTTAGAACCGAAAAAAGCATTGTCTGCTACTCATAGTCATAGCTTTGAAGAAAGAATCACATGCCAGAAAACTTGAACAGCAAAGAAGTAGACAGACCACTGTTGTTAAAGGAGAATAAGCCATTCACAGCTATTACAAGCAAGCCCTAATTTTAACACCTTGATACATTCACCTACTGTTAAAGAAAAGTAGCTAAAAGTTCAGAGTAACTTCCAAGTTTCAGAGAGTGAAGATTATAAACTTCAGTTTGAAAAGATCTTTTTAATTACAAAATCAGAATAATAATTTACAACAATATCAATCAGAAAGAAAGCAATAATTTTACCAACTACAAAACTTGAAGAGGCTTAAACTCAAAATTAACCAATTTTTTCACAAACCCAAAATTTCGATCAACAACAAAAACAAAAAGATTACAAACAGACATTCCATGTTCATCTCTTCTACAAAATTCAGCTCAGGCCCTCGAAATTGGAAGCAAAAACACAACAACCATGAAAATAAATAAACTGTCAGATCACCGAAGATGCACTTCCACCGATCATGAAGAAGCAAGGAGAAGACGAACGAAGTGAAGCTACAGAGCTAGATCGAGCTCGATAGGACGGCAAAGTAGGGTTTCGGCGGAACAATACAGATAAAAACTAGAAAATCAGTAAAATGAGGAGAGGAGGAGTTGGGGACCTTGTCGGTGTCCATGTTTTGCGAGGCGGCGACGGGAAGCTTCACGGCGGCGGGGGGCGGTGGAGCTTGGTCAAGAACATTATGATGATGATAATGATGATGCTGATGGTCGGATGGTGGATTATGGTGATGCTGCTGAGGCCCCAGCGGCAACGACGCCATGTGATTTTCTTCTCTCTCCTCTCTCTTATTTAATACTCTTTTCCTTTCCTTTTTATTTCCCTCTCTCTCTAATAATATGTCTATATAATTAAAATTAAAATTAAAATTTGGGATTTTAATAGACTTTATTTTCTTACAATAATTCATAAAATTGACAAAGTGTTTTGAAAAAAATAACAGGATGCTCCATTGCGAGACATAACGGGTCGATTCATTGTTAAGTGTAATTCTTATAAAAATAAAATAGGTTTATTTGTATTTAAAGTATGTTTATAATGAATTTTAACTCATTATTTTATCATATTTTAAAAAATATATTTTAATTACAAATTAAAATATTTTACCTTTATAACAAGCATACTTTAATCATGGATGAACCCTTCTTATATTATTATCGTCCCACAAGAGAATTTGTCAAAAGTAATTATTTGTTTATTTATGTTAAAATATATATTTTAAAATATTATAAATAATAGTATATCAAAAGTGGAGTATAATTTTAGATGTTTCAAGATTTATTACTAACTTATTACTAATGTACTTTGATTACCAATAAAATAACTTTATTTATACGTCGATTCGTTTCAAATACTCCCTCCATCCTACGTTAAGGTTTACACTTTTCATTTTGGGTTGTCCCAAGTTAAGGTTTACATTTCTTTTTTTATCAAATTGGGCCCACACAAAACAATTAATTATTTCATTTAGGACTCACACACAACATTAATACAACTACCCACTTTACATTAAATATTATTTATCTTACCTCACTACACATTAAAATATTATACTCCTTAATCTCCGTGCAAAAAGTAAACGTTAACGTTACCATGGGACGTAGGTAGTATATAGTTTGAATGTCCCAATTTATTTTTAATTGAATTTAATTTTGAGGAGGGAAAAATGGTAGACAAGTTACCATGAGTCGTCAGATTATCACCTTTTTCTTCCCTATTTTAGGGTGGGGTTTATTCTTGGCCATCACTTAACGGTGGGGCACATCATTTATTTTGGGGGCATATTACAATTTGTATACGACTAATTAATGTACTTTTATTGTGCGAGTGAATAAATACATACAAATAGATAGCTAGAAGACAAAATATGTGGGGAAACCTACGCGCTTAACGCAGAGAGTAGGTCCACGCGCGGTCCACTCCATGTGCCCACAAACACGTTCACACATGGCCGCCAACAATTTGGCTTGACCAAATTTTCTTCTAATAATGACACACTTTTATTTTTATAATATTTTCTTTTGGAATAATAATAAATAAATATTATCCTCATTATCCATGGAAATTCGGTCATAATAATATATACTCGTCCGTCCCACCGAAAGAATTTCTTTTTTCTATTTTGATCGTCTCACCCATGAAAATTCGGTCATAATAATATATACATATTAAATAATAATACTTCTTAATCCACGTGCCAAAAAGCAAAAACAATCCTTGGTGTGGGACGGAGGGAGTACAATTTTTTGAAAAATAAATATATATTTAACATTTTGTGAATCAGAAATGAAGCCCACATGAGCTGTTGTTTTGTGGAATAATAAAAATAAAAACAATAAAATGTGTCACTATCATTTTTTATTTATATTTGTTTTTTTGAAATTAATTATGATATAACGGAATAGCCCACATTAAATAGACAAGAACCCATAATAGAGAAAATGGAACGACAATTACCTGTACTTCATAGGTCAATCTATCTCATTTTGCAATAATAATTAATTCAACTTTCAAGAAAAACATAGAAAATTAAACTAAGCATACAATAATCAAAGTACAAATAAATTATTTTATTTGATCAACATGAGATATAATTGAGTGAGACAAATAGTTAAAAGGAAGATATATCAACTTTGAAATCAGCTATCAAAATCTGCCTTTCTAAAAATGGCTAACAAGCAACTATGTTCAACTCCTGAAACAGAGAACAAAAAATAACTTTAGGTACAACAAAAGATTCAGTTCAATAGGATCTATGTTGACACAGCTCCTCATTGCACTTTCATTCGGTTGACGTGATCAGCAGCCATAGATAACGACTGTATCGTAACAGGGTACGAACGACCCATCTGCACGTTTGCGTTGAAAGTCAGCTGTTTTGTATGCGGAAGAATCAAAATATGCAGAGTTGATAAAACAACTGTGATGAGCATTGCCAAGATATCTGAGCTTTAGCAGATCTATATTGCTTTAATACCCTTTAACTCACAGAAGTTATCATCAACAGTATGTTAAGTCTTTTTATCACATTCTTTTAAAAGAATTCCACAATTGCTGTTAACAGAGTAATTAGTTTAATGCTAAAGTTTAGATGATAAGATCAATCAATTATAGCAAGAACGCCAAACGGTGGGCTTACCGTGCTGCAAATATGGAAGGATTCTATATATCCAGCGAACTTCGAACCTGAAGATGGAACAATATGAAATCAGATCAAGAACTAAGGACGCTTGTTCTTTCTCGGAGAAATAACAAAAGCTGAATTATGTAATAGTAAGTTCATGTATTTAGTGCACAGTGAAGCACGGCTCAAAATCCACGTTTAAACCAGAATTAGCTAAAGTATTATGGTCATCTGTTTTGAGAATAGGGTGTATCGTAGGATACAATCCAAGAGGACATGTTGCCCTAGTAATATACAACCTCGTCCAAAGCACATGGAATGAACCTTTATACAATCTGATTGGTATTCCTACACATCAGGTTGTTATACTAGGTCATCTGGAGTCATGCTTATCACAAAGAATTAGAACAAATGTTCCACGCACTACAGCATAAGCAATTGCACATACCCAAAACCTGATAAATTTTATCATATCTAAAATAGATATGAAATGTGGATTGGAAATTCACTTACTCTTTTTCAAACCAGCAGGCTTTGCAAGCAAAAGAGCATTTACAAAAGTACCAATATTTTCTCTCAAATTATCATCTGGATAACTAAGCTGCAAAGCATCAGTGATAAAGAATTAGAGCCACAGCTTGTAAATAATGCATGGATTAGAAAAAATTGCATTGTCGAGACAACTATACCTTCCCCAGTCCCACGTGTACTATTGCGGTTTTATCTTTCTTGAAATTAACACTTGCTACCTTCGCATCTTTGACAGCTCTAGATATTTCATTGGTCAATGTACCATTCTGCATTTAAGATGCTCGTGAGATATATTTGCCACTTCAAAACTGTATATTGAAGAAAAGATACTAATTGTACTTACCCTGGCATTTGGCATTAATTGTTTCAATTTTGGCGCAATCTGCATAAAAATGATAATAAGATACAGAGTAGCATAGAGTTTAGCCAACATTGTATTACATAGATTCAATATCTTAACCTTTTTCACGAGGTCCATCATGGAAGGAGTAGAAATGCACTTGTCAAAATCTACTTTGACTTTACCTGCATTCAATCAAGATCAACCTATTGAGCTAAAAAAAAATAATGTAATATGTCGAATTTCTAGAAGCCACTTCTTGGAAACTTGTCATATCAGCAAAAGACGTATCATGTATGTTACATGAAGATTTTTTTTTTACACAATAAACATCATCATCATAGATTGCAGTAATGCTGACTAGCTGTATGCTAATTGTAGCTGTATATCGATAGAGCTAACAAGGACAAGGCTCATCACCTGTCCGGATATCCGCCACCAGCTCGGAGCCGCCAACAAGATCGGCACCAGCTTCTCGGGCATCATCTGCAGCAGCTCCTTCCGCAAAGACAGCTACCCGATGTTTCTGATACAGATTCAATTTAATGGAATGAGAATTATAGCAGCAAGAACATGGTTAATGAACCTGTAATTAAATTGAACCATCCATTGTACCTTTCCAAAACCATGTGGAAGGCGCATGAAAGCATTCAGTTTCTGCAATTTAAAAAGAAGATAAAGAGTTCAAAGATAAATTCTTATCAAGTATCATTGCATGAACAGATGACGATATTTTCTTAAAATTTTCTTACATTTAACTTTAATTAAATAATACTCCTATATTACACATAGGTACGTGTCAGTAACAAAACTTAGAGGTCGTATTTTCCTTAGGAGCAACATATCCAATGCTCAATGCAGCAAGATATTATAAAGTTGCATTCATATAATATATCAAAATGGAGGGATTCTCAGATCCACTAAAATAAAAAAGGATTTAAAATCCACCCAATTCACTCATCTCTCAAGATGAGACTAATGGATTTCAAATCCATATCCATCTAGACAACTGTCAATTAGTGCGCAGATGTGGATTTCAAATACATCCTTAAATCCTCCAATCCAAACACAACCACAGATTCCATTATCTTTATAAACAAACAATGTAGAGGTGGGATTCTAGAATAATGGAAATAAGAGAAGGATGCCAAACTCTTTCTACATATAATTCTGTGCATATAAAACGGTGCAAAACCTGGGTGGAGGAGGAGCACGACGCAGCTTCACAATGAGGGCCATATAAAACAGTAAATAAAAATGAAGACAGGAAGCTAGAGAAATGAACAAGCCAACAAGGGTACCACCAGATGGGATGCCATGATATCATGAATCAATCAATAGTAGTTAGTAAATAATAACTCTTTTTTATTTATTTCAATATGTTTACGTGTGAGAGAGACAGAGAGATCTGAGCCAGTTACTTTGTCACCAAATTTAACTATCCTTATTTCTTAAATAAACAATTAACAGATAGCAGTACAATGATGCACAGTGACCAAAATCGCAAAGTCGGATAAATATTAAGCTTTCATGAACATATAATACAGAGATTTTCAGAACAATATTTTTTTCCAGACTACAGTGCATTGGCGGCCATTGAAGCTAGTAAGAAAAGGGAAAAGGGCATACCAGATCTGTTCTACGCAAGTCAGGAGTCATTTTCACATGAGCTTCTAAAGTTTCATCCATAGTTTTCTTGGCATTAGCCTGTAGGATTGCTAATACAATATCAAACAAAATCAGAATTAGTTTCCAGATGAGGAAGATAATGTATTGCACTTTTAAGCATCATAAGACGAAGAAAGCAACATAAAATAAAATAATTAATTAATCTCATTTCCATACACTCTTAAACATTTCAAAACAATTATGTGTATGGTAACGTCGGATGAAATAAAGTTCCCTGAACTGGTCCGCAGGAAACAAGTAGTATACCAAAATTGATTGGTAGAAGTTCAGAATGGTTATATCTGATCCAGGTGCAAAATATATGTGCCATATACAAGTTAAGGTATTCAACTTACATAATCCAATGTGATCACTGGAATGTAAAAATTGCACTTTATACCCAAGAATTAATTAACCATGCAAAACAGGGAAGATCAGGTCATGAGTCATGACACATACATCTCATAGAGCCTAAGACAATTAAACCTCATTGAAACCTAATCAATTATGCAATTAAGAGTCTAAATGCTTAAAAATGAAGCCCACATGTTCTATCGATACTCAGTACTCACCACGCTAAAGTTACAACAATGCAATATCAATTACTAAACAAATGAAAGAATGAAGGCAATAGAACAGTCGAAAAACCGACCTTCGCAAGCCGAATGGCCTCTTTGAGATCATAAACCACCACCTCCTTCTTCTTACGGTTTTGATCAGCCCCATCCATTTTAATCAGCTTCGGAAAGGGCAAAGTCTCTTCCTCCTCCACTCTCTGCTGTCTCAACATCCCCATTCGCCTATCCATCTCCATCTTCCTCCTCTCCCTCTCCAAATCCTCAATTACAATCCCCTTCTCCACATCCTCTCCTACGTACGCACGGTCCTCAGGCAATGGAGCAACTCGGCTCGTGTAAGAAACCGTAGGGATCTGTGGCGCGTCCTTAATATAACGCATCTCATCCCGGGTCCACGACCGGGTTTCAGGATTGGCGTAATTTGAGGTATCTTCCGACGAGGCTGGTCTTTCCGGTGGATATTCAGGTTGGGTTTCTTCGGGTGGTGGAGGTTTAGGTTTAGCTGCGTAGGACACGGGCTGAATTGGAATAGGTTTCCGGAAGTTGTCATTCGGTTCGGCGCTAGATTCGGGAGTTGGGGACGGTTGCGGCTCGGTAGAGAATTGGCGGCGGAGGAGAGAAACGAAGCTGTAGGGCGGTGGCGGATTGGAAAAGTATCGATGGCCACTTTGAGAGAGCAAGCGCTTCAAGGCCGCCATTTCTGCGTGGGTGTATTTCTGGAAGTTCAGTCACAGAGAAAGAGAAATGGGGTTTAGGTGAAGGGTTTTTGTAATTTCGATTTGCATCTCTCGCTCTCAAATTTTAGGACTTTAGGTTTTAAAAAGATTTTTTCTTAGTATTTTCTTTAAAATAAAGACAGTTTTTTTTATCCCACTTTACTCTCTCACAGGAAGGCATACTTTAAAATTGAATCGACCTATTACATGTTTCACAAGAGAAGTGTCCGATGTGCATTTGTAGTGAATGTTCTTTTAAGAAATTAGTTGTTATCATTAAAATTAGACGCAGTCTAATTGGATGAGATGGTTGATAATTTTTCTTTACAATAATAATTGTTCGATTATAATTCAGAATCCAACAGTTATGACTTAGTTCAACATTTATCACATTACACCCATAATAATCTTGGATTACAAAATCAGCTAGGAAAAAATGGGAGATTTAGGGAGATTTTTCGTCAGTTTACAATGAAAATTCCTCTCTTTCTCTCATCAACTACATCTTCTTCAGAGCTGGAGGAAAGATCAAGCAGCCAACTTTGTGAACTTGGCAACAAAAAGCCCACTTGTTGATGATACCTGTGGATCAAACCGTAGAGTCTTTGCAACTCTTGCTTCCCTACAAGGCCACTTCTTGGCACCTTCTATCTCCACCAACTCTACAACACGATACAAGTAAGCAACGATTAACTTACGAAAGAGTTGTAGAAACAGAGTGACTACTACAGCAGTGATGGATGGTGGCACACAGAAAGACCTACCAGCGGATACGTACTGCGAGAGGAACTGCCTCACGATATCTTCATTCTGAGCCACTGTCAAACTATACCAACATAGATACAGAGGTTGAGAGTGATTTAAACGAAAGAAGGAAAATAAATAAGCGGCTTAAATTTCAGGCAATTCTAGGACCTGCAGGTGCTGTAGACAAGAGATCCTCCAACTTTGAGTAATCTGAACCCGTTTGTCAGCAGTTTTAACTGCAAGATAAAAGTAAGGTTTTTAGCCATTTTCCACATTTTGAGGAAACATGAGAAATGGAAAAAATGATATAGGAAGTAGCCAAATTTCTGGAAATATAACTCTTGTCGCTGAATGGTATAGGAGACTAGTGTCTGAAAGAAAGGAAGGAACAGTGAACAGAATAGGAAAAATTACAAGTTTCTTACTTGAAGAACAGTCAAGTCATCAGTCCTCTCTGCATCCAGCACACGGCGTGAAAGGGTTGTCCAGCCCCATTGTTCGAATTTCTGGATGTGTTTGATTGAACCATCATGTGTGCATTCTGCATCCACAAGGACCTGTTATGCATTCAAACAAGATGGCAGCCTCATATCAAAAAAGAGGAGGAGAACTTTAAGAACAGGATCGTGATATAAATCTTAACATTTGCAAAAGGATACTCGCATGAAAGAAATATTACTAAATCGTATGATTTACCTTGTCATAGCCAACTCGTGAGATTTCAAGGTCGTTTACATTTTGGAACAAGTCATGCTTACTCAGACCAACCACGCCAGACTGTCGACCATAAAAAATAAGTTCGGGTTCTATATTTGAACTCGTGTTAGAAGCAATATCTTTCCTAGCTTTAGCCATCCTCTTTCGTTCTTTCCATGGTCTCCGAGGAGTCCACTCATTGTATATCTCGTGATTCTCTTCAGCATCAACATCGCCTGTGAAATGAAAATATTCCTTCATGTCTCAAGAAAATACAACCATAAAGCAGAACGATACTATTCAATATTAAACGAAACGTAGAAGAGTTATTTTCCAGATTCATCACATGATTTATGGTTTGATTCAACCCTCAATGGAGCAAGGGAAAATGCTGTTCCATCTGCCACAAAAAGACGACAACGGTCACCGAGATTGTATTTCTGCAGCATTGATCTAGAAGCTGCTAACCGATGTCTAGCAACATCAACACCGGTCACAGAACCAGAACAACCAAGAAGGTCCAATATCATACAGAGTTTAGCACCTGCATAACAGATGAGACCAGTAAATGGATGAGGCTAAATAATTGATCATATTGACGGACAAAAGTGATTTCAAGGATTACATAGATCTAGATGAAAATGCTTATGCACCAAACACACACACTTAACACAGATTAGAAGGAATGCATCCTCATTGCAGCAGAATGAAAGAAGCACATACCAGGAGCTGCACATAGGTCAAGAACGTGATCACCCGGTCTAATATCCAAAGCTAAAACAGCAGCTCCTGAAGCTGCATCCATGCCATATATCTACAAGATAAAACAAAATTAAGTCACAGAAAGCAAACTAACTTTCTTTCCCAACTTTTTAAAGATCAGTTCTTGGGAAAGTTGTGGCAAGAACAACTACAAATTAACATTAATTAGCACTGAATCTTTAAAACAGCAAATTTATATCTTCAGATATAACAATGAATTGCAATCTTACAATTTGTCACCTTTCCATCCTGGTAGGCCTTCGTACCCGCAATTCGAACATCAGGTGGAAGATAATAGAAGCTGGGCATCCAACACACCTCTTCAAGTTTATGCTTAATCTCAGCTTCAATTTCTGAAAGTTCAGTGTCACATCCTGGTTTTAGCCTTCGAACAAAAAGGAGATCAATCAATAAACCAATATGTTCTTAAACATCAAATCTTCTGAGTACAATTTAACTTGCATCCAGCTTTCTGTAATGTAAAAAAATTACTTCACGCATTGAACTCGTCATATTCTCATTAATTCGTTCTTGTACAATTGTATTAGTTTAAGAAAGTATAAATCATTATCCCATTGTAATTCAAAAGGGATAAAGAAGCAAACACCTAACGCGCATAGATGATTAGAGGAAGCGTACCGAATATAGCGAGGAGTGGACTGAGAGGCAACATAGATTGCAGGGTCCACGCCGTTGTCATTGAGAAAATCGAGAAAGGATTCCGGCAGCGGTAATTTAGGCGCACCCACGCCTACCTCTTTATCCATGGCGCTAGTAGAAGGGATTCAGAAGATAAAGCTCAGGAGTTATGGAAGTTAACAGCTCATCAATGTTAATCAAGCGGCACCTTGGATGTCAGGCGTCGGCGGCGGCGGAGGGCGGCGGATATTTTGAGAATTAAAGCGAATATATTTCCTTTATCGACGGAATTCTTCCAATTTGTGAAAAAACCCAAAACAAAGTAAAATTAGGGCAAGCAGGCAAAATTAGGTTTTTTTTTTTTTAATAATAAAAATGTACAGTACAATTTTTAAAGAGTGTATATTAGGTGCACCCGGGTGCAAGGGTGCACCCATATATGACTTTTTATTCTATTTTGTATACATGTTATTCTATTTTGTATATGTGTTTTGTAATAATTGTATACTATATTTTTTTCACACTAAATTTTTTATTTAAAAAACTAATATGCATATGTGTATAACTTTTTATTTAATAGTGTATACATATTTTTTAATAATTCTATATTTTTTACATTCAATTTTTAGACTAATAATTAAATTATATACATTTTTTATTATAATTGTATACAATATATTTTTATTTATATTTGTATATGATGGCAGTCCATTTTTAAAAGTAAAAGTATTCGAAATTTAAGTCAATCGGCCTCGCCCTTTCTGCAACCGCCTCCCACCCGACGAAAAAAGCGAAGAAGTAAGACAAGAAGACGATCTTCAGAAATTGATGATGAAATGAGCAAATTCTTGGCCTCCACAGTTCTTTTCTGCTGTTTAATCAATCCCATTTGCTCAATCATCCAAATTGAATCCATTTCCTCTTTACTACCGGACTCCCCTGCAAGATTCAGTAGCCCCACTACTTCTGAAATGATTAATTTTTAGTGTTTGTGTGTGTTTTTGGGGTGAATTGTTAATTGATTTGGGATTCTGTATCTACAGCTAGAGAATTGGATGGTAGAATCTGTGGGAATTTGCAGTTAGCTGATCCACCCAACGCCTGCACGGCGCTGCTCAATGAAGTTGAACATGAGGGCAGCAGAAATGCGACTATTGTTCTGATTGTGAGAGGGGAATGCGCTTTTGAGGAGAAGATCAGGAATGCGCAGAAAGCTGGGTTTCACGCCGCAATTGTATACGATAATCAGCACAACCGCAATCTCATTTCAAGTAGGTGATTCTTTTTCTTTTTTTTTTTATTATTATTATGATGCAGACGTTCTTGATATTAACTATGAAGTTTAAATTTCATGTGTTTTTTATGAGATATTTTGGTTATTGCTCTGTATTTGTTCTTGTAACCTTGATCACAGTTATATCAGAGCATAATGGATGAGAATTATTAAGGGGATTTAGTGATTTAGTAAGAATGAAACTTGGAGATGATGGTTTTGATTTGGCTATTTGGTGCTTCTTATTTGTGAGCTTGAAGCAAATTGGCAATTTGATTTGGGTTCATATGGTTGGATCACAAATTAATGTCATTTGATGAATAGCGTATTTTTCTTTGAACAATTTAGTTAGATTGCAGCACTATACGAAGT
The DNA here is from genome assembly GCA_023678885.1 of Pogostemon cablin. Lineage (NCBI taxonomy): Eukaryota > Viridiplantae > Streptophyta > Magnoliopsida > Lamiales > Lamiaceae > Pogostemon > Pogostemon cablin. The sequence continues at coordinate 33,010,993 of CM042971.1, forward strand.
TATAACGTGGTCCGACAGCATTTTGAAGATGATGATCTGAAATAGAAAACCAAATACCATTGTTGTAATTGGACTTGTTTCAGATTTACAAAATCTGCATTGCTTCTGAAGTGTTATCTTTTCCATTTCTTAATAGTTGGAACATAAGCAATGACCCTCACTCGATTCTTAAAAATTTGTTTACCAGATGTTTGTTTTTCATGCTTCCGTTGTTGCTTCTCCTCTTTCTCCAATGTCAAGCTCACTCTAGTGAATTTTTCCTGTTGAAATAGTGATGGGAAACCCTGATGGACTATGGATATATGCTGTATTTGTCTCCAATGAAGCGGGGAAGATCCTGAGAGCGAGTGCTCGAGGAATGGGAAGTGAATGCTGCATCATCTCATCTGTTGATGAAACTGGATGGACGGTGCTGGTTATATCGTTTATTTCAATCCTTGCAGTAATCTCGATCCTAGCTGCAATCTTCTTCACAGTCAAGCACTGGCAGAACCATCAAGAAACAAGGGGTGTGTTAGATGGTAAAATTGTGGATGTGCTCCCTAGTATCACATTTGGCTCTGTCAACGCAGTTCGTCACTTAGGAGAGGCGTGTACAATCTGTCTCGAGGACTACAAACACGGGGAAGACCTAAAAATTCTTCCTTGTCAACATGGTAAGATTCTTTCTCATTACACGTGCAGCATTGATAATATAGATTGGTTTATATCATTCAGATTTTGGTACCTACAATATATATGCTTCTTATGGCTGTATTAATGGCTTGAAGTTACTCTATTTTGCAGATTTTCATGCTGGCTGTGTGAATTCATGGTTAACAAAATGGGCCACGTTCTGTCCAGTTTGCAAACACGACATTAGAACCAAAATCAACTCATCAATCAAGTGAGTAGAGGCCTATCTATAACATTAGAGGCTTGCCTTCTGTTCTATTGTCTTTCCTGGCGTATGAATGACGGCCTTGAGCGTGACTGTTGTCCCAACACATGATGTTCCAAAATAAGCACACATCAGGTGGGCTTGGAATTGGCATGAGAATGCATTGAAGTGCACTCACTTCAGGATCGAAGACATTAGCTTGCTTTTGGGAGGGGAGATTACTGTTTCTGGATATAACAGCTGCATTCAGTAGCCAAGATGTTCTTTGGACAGAGTAAGGGCATGTATCTTTCTCATCATTGTTAGAGTGTATAGAAGCATTGGAGAGAGAGAGGGAGGGGGGGGTGGGTGGTGCCCATCCTTGTGGAAATTGAATATGTAAACTTGGTACAACCACATTCTATGCCAGTTGAATTAATGAATTTTTCAAGGGTGAAATATTTAGTTATTTATTTATTTAAAATTTTAACAAATAGCGAAGTTGTGGTAAATCTACTTGTGTCTTGCGTAATGTAGTATAACGCTGAATATAATTATTATTCATTTAACCATTAATTCAATTTTCTTTCTGATATACAGCACAGGAAAGGCTTTCACCATGTATACATATTGCATTTGATCTCATGTTTTTATGTTTATTTGGACAAAGATTCTCCTATACAAGAACATGATTATTGAGATAGGTAGTTACACGATTAGGAAACGAAGACTCGAATGTTGTTACATCGCCATCAAGGCAGTAACACCTCAAAAATAGCAGAGAACAGAAGTATACAGCATTGTGCTGCTATTACCTTTGGAACCCCTCAAGCTAACACACTTGCACCAAAAAACGGCGTCGTCTAATGAAAAGCATTCTTAAGTTTCTGGTATGGTCGTAAGCATTTCCTGATCAAAATGCAACAATGTGAGCTGATTTATGTAGTCATAGAAACACAGATTGATCAGAATAATACAAGTGATGTGATGCTTATTACCTTTGAGGCTTTGACAATATTTTCCCACTTCATATCACTTGTAGGTGCCTTCTTCAGTTGATTTTCGGGATTTGTTGTGGCTGCATCACGGTATGAACGAAGAGACGAGCTTTTGGTGGTAACAGTGGGCAATGTTCGCCAAAGCCAAGAATCAGACGGAGATTTTGGTAAAGGAGGTGGAGCAAGAAGTCTGAGGTGATACTGATAAGATTTTCCCATGGTAACTTCTATAGAGAACTGTTTTTCTAAACTCTCTGTTGCTCCTTGTTCGGTCACTTCGTCTGTATTCTCCTTACTTGGGTTGATTCCTTGATTTACTCGTTTTACAGTTGACTTGTCAGTCGAGGATAAAACATTGGAATCACACAGTGTGTCAGCATTTAGCAGCAAATTCTTGTCTACATCCATTGCAGTCGACTGTTTCAAATCTTGTAGAGACGAGTCTATTGCGTGCGTTTGACAAATCCTTTTCGTGATGATCTCTTCTTCGTCTTCTTCCCTTAAGCTAGGAACACCCTTAACGCTGGCTTCTGTCTTTGGCTTACAAGACGATAAATCGGAGGTTTCAAAATTCTGTACTGTATCTATATAGAGAGTTTTCTCAATTATAGGATCTCCCAAGCTCGACTCCCCTGGACTTCCTTGATCATCCAAAAACTCCTGAAAGGTTTTGAAGCCCTTTGCATGCGATCCAAGACCTTGAATTCGAGCATTCGTTGTTTCTTCAGCAGCAGAAAGGACTTCTTCATCTTCAAGAAATGGCAGAGATGCCGTTGATGTGCTAAGGCTAGCTACATGACCACTCCTGTTTCTCAGCTTCCCCTTCTCTTGATCAAGTTCAGCTGTCTGGGTTTTGACCATTCTTCGATCAATCTCACTGTAAGAACCAGCTGGTGAAGATCTATGTTGTACTTTCTTAGATGGTACTCGGGTTCTAACACTCATTGCAGGAACAGGGTTTAACAGGCAGAGTGAACTCTTCAAGCAAAAACGAGGTAATAAACCGCATACTGCAGGCACATTTTGACGTTGATCATACTCATCATCACTATCTTCTTCTTCTTCTTCTCCGTTGTCATGGTGATAGGTGTATCGGTCTGCAAAGCTTGGCCCGTATCTTAATGAAGGCTTAGATTGATCTATTGTCTTCTTTGGCTGCTGTGGCTGTTTTTGAAAGAACGGTTGTTTCTTGGGTGCATGTTGAGGGGTCTCTGAAGCCATCGCCTTCGCTGCTGGGAGGAACCTATCCATCATGAACTCGCGAGCTTGTCGTTCAGTCGAAAAGTTTCCAGGGGGTTTCACATCTACACCACTTAAGCCACTCATGCTGCAGTTCAAGAAAGAAGATTCAGCCCTTGACAGAGTATCCAGTGCATCCACATATGCTCCATCACTATCCTCCGAATCAGATCTCTCCTCCTCGTCTATCGTCTCTTTACATCTCTCGACATTCTCATCGAGACATGGATCAGCACGCGAGTCACTGGGAACATCAACGTCTCGTCTCTCGTCCCCATTACTATGAGGCAGATCAACAACTTGGTTCTTACAGCCTACAGCAATTTTACCACAATCTTGCTGATACCTCCCGGGAGGGAGCTTTGGGGCGATCGGAGGCTCATCAGAGCTCCAATCGTTTGGTTTCGTCTCTTCCTTAGGTTGTCCGGGGGACTGTTCCCATAAAAACGGAATGGCCCCCGGATCTCTGATGGGACCAGATTTCAGTTCTGATCTGTAAGAAGGAAGCCTAGGAATGGAAGTGGAAGAAGTGTTGATTCTCCTTCTCTCACTTCTTTGTGAGGTTGGAGTTGGTCCATGTCGTCTAACTGATAAAAAAGGTTGATTGAAATTCAACTGTTTATCCTCCATCAGATTCTTCAGTAGCATCAACTCCTGCTATCTGTGTAATAAAAAACATCACCAACAATTGGTAATGAGATGACAATTTTTTATGAAATTCTTACACCGCCTTATTAATTCAGAGTATCTACATTGTTGTAACAGTTTCCATGATTACTAATTAACAACAAGAAATGATGGTTTCTGAATTCTGATTATGTCCAAACTGAAACTCACTTGAAAATTTTCAATCTGTCTTAAGTGAGGGAAAAGTACTCTGATTATGTCTTCTAATGAGAGGGGGAAAAACAGAGTGAGAAAGAAAGTTAATACCATGATGCATGTCTACAGAAATTTCAAGAATTCATCAAAACAAATTTATGGAATCAAAGACAAATTGCAATTAACAAAATCAAACAGAAAGGGAGAAAACTCAAATTAAGTCCAATTAATATGGCAAATATCATCTGAACAATCACCAGAAGCAAAAAAATTGACAGTTCAGATTTCCTGTGAAAGACAATCATCATCATCCACCAAACAAAAATCAAACAGTGATATAAAAGATAAAAGAAACCCCAACAAATATCTGCTGTATAAACAACAGAACTCATCTAATATCACATAAAGATTGTACCTTTTTTTCCCACAAAAGGAATTCTGCAACTCCACTGCTGTTCTTGGTTGAATAATTAATAAAAAAAGTCCAACACATCAACAACATAAGAGCCCATCTGTGTCCATATTTAATGATCAAAACTGTAAAACCGCAGAGGTAATAACTTCAAGAAGAGAGAGAGAGAGTAAACTAATTTGAAAGCTAAATGGAATGATTTAAAAAAAATTGCAGTGATTTTATTTTCCTAAATTAAAGATACCATATGAGGAAGCTTCAATTTGTATAAATGGAAGAGATACAATATACATGTAGTAGTGAAGTAATAATATACTAATATGTCAGCATCTTAAATGAGTGAAATTTAAAATCTTGTTACAATACTATTATCATGAGAATCAATGCTAAGTAGTAGTAGTAATCTTGGACTTAGCCTTTTGGTCTACTGGTTTTTGGATCATGTGATGGCATTTAATTATGAGTTGGGTTGGGGTGGGGTGGGAGGTGGAGGGTCCCAAAAGTCATAGACATACACATGCATTATTGATTATTCACCGAGAATGAAATTTGGGAATTTGAGAACCAAATATATTAGGACCAACTTGGAGATTGTCTACTCATTAATCAAATATTATATGGGTTGGATCATCATGGAATAAAGTTGGACACCTCAGCATTAGAAAAGGAGAAGGGTTGGTGTTGGATTATTTCTAGTAAATTTCAATCCATGTAAGTGGTGATAGAATCTATATACATATATATAGTATACATGTGTATGTAATACCTAAGTTTAGACATCTGCTAGTGACATACATCTACTAATTATTTATTTAACATATTGGTTGGAAATTGATTAAATCATCTCTATTTAATTAATTAATTGTGATCTTTAAAATAGGAAAAATATAGGACTTAATAATGTGATCTTTAATTAATTAATTAATTGTGATATTTAATTAATTGATTAAAAGATTATAATTTCAAGGTCAATATAGTCATTTTTTTTAAAGAATGTGTGAATCTATTTTAGTGATAAATAAATAAAATTGTGAAATGATTAAATTGAATATAATGGTACCAATTTATTTAAATTGATGTTGAGCTTTTAAATATTTAGTTACACCTTGTTTGCAATATCTTAATGAAGTTGGTGAACTTTTAACTAAAAAATATAGGACTCGATAATTAATCTATTGGTGGAGTTGGGAGTGAGGTATATGATCAACATCAAAATATTTATTTTTCAAGGAATTATCATGTCATAATTAATTAATGATTTAGGTAGACTGCATTTGTCATCTCCCTTTCTTATTAAGTCCACTCAAGGGCTTGAATGATTAGCTATATATATTTTCATCACTTTTTATCACTTTATTGAATTTAATCTTTCATTCATTTAAAATTCATAACTATCATCATACTTTGAAGTTTTGTTATATCCCTCTCACAGTCACCACTCAAATAAGCTATGATGTGATTTTGCAGTATTATATTTCACTTTCAATCACTTTTTTATCAACGTTTAAAAAGTTTTCTATTCATACACAAATAAATGCTATTCCTAATATATTTACTTCTCATAAATAGTACTCCATACATTATTACTTTATTTATTTGTTTCCTTATTTGAATTTAAATATTTTTAAGACTCTCTTATAAAATTGATGATATATGAGAATATCAGTCTACCTATATTAAAGTGTTTTTATTATATAAATAAAGTATATTTATTGATAGTTATAGTATGTTTTTAGGGATTTTTATTTTAATACTTTAAAATTATATTTTAATACATTATTTATCATACTTTAGAAAAACATATTTTAATTTATAATAAACATACTTTTAACGCATCTCATAACTCATCTCATAACTCATTACATATAACTTATAAGCATGGTCAAATAAGATAATTTGTGAGTTGTTTTCAACCGTGACTAGATTGATAAGTATAAAAGTAATTAAAAATATCATTAGTTAAAACATCTAAACTAACTCGTTACATATAACTTATAAGCATGGTCAAATAAGAGAATTTGTGAGTTGTTTTTAGCACTAGATTGATAAGTATAAAAGTAATTAAAAATATCATTAGTTAAAACATCTAAACTTCTATAACATCGAGTTTGTACGTATGATTTCTCTTCGATGCAAAATTAATCGTTTGATCGATTTCTTACATGTTCTAGTTTAAACCGATTTGATGAGGATTCAGATTCAGACTCATCAACATATTTATCATCCCTATTAAAAATAAATAAAAATAACTATTTTTGAGCCATTAAATGACATTTCTTTGGCTTGCAGGACCATCAAAGGTGCGAACCCCAAATATCAAGCAAACCTCTTTTGCTCAACTTTTTCTCTTTTATTTTATTATATTTTTCAATTTTGTGTTTTCAAGGATATTAAATACATGGTTCTAGAGAAAGCAACCACTCGGTAGATATTTTGCGAAAATTAATTAAATTTATTTGAATATTTTTCGAGTGATGAATGTCATGTTTAAATTTAGGGGCTACCTGGCTGACCCAAGGTCACATATGACCCGCAACATTTTCAGCTATTAGATTAGATCATGTCATTTTTAGTCGTTGGATATTTCTTTGATGAATGGGTTACCTGTGCAATAAGTTAAAGAGATTAAAGAGAGAAGAGACATCACATTCAACGATAAAAAAGTCAATGAGCATAATAAATGTTTGTTCTCTCTCATCCCCATATATCCAATCATATAATTTTAAATATACTTTCTTCAAAAAATTTAAATATTTATAATTCATTTGTTACAAATTATTATTAATAAAAATTACATCATATTATTCGCCTTTTTAAAATCTTTAATTTGATATCCATGTCAATTATATAATAAATAATTGAAAATTAATAAGTAATTTATTATAAATCTAAGTGTTTTTAATTAAATATTATTAATATATTCAAAAAATTAAATTATCCAAAAATATGGAAGCACCTTACCAAAATACAATTCATCGGTTTGGGGAATAAAATTTAGAAATATTTTTATAGATATAACTTTACTTGTTATGTAATATATATTTTTATAGATAAAATGTATTAATAAGATTAATTGTTTTGATTTTTTTTCAAGGAATATGAAAATTTTTATTGAATAGATTAGAAAATTAATTTATAAATTTATTCCAACAATATATTTACTTATAAATATAAATTTACTAATTAAAATGTTCTCTAATCAAATTAAAATGATAGCTTCAATTTCCATTTAAATTATGTCATAAATAATAATTTATAATAACAAAGACTTATGACGGATCGTCTCATAAAATAATTTTCATGGAAAGATAAGAAATAGTAATTTTTATAATAAAAGGTGATTCCTAATAAAAGAAAAATTAATAACCATTTAATTAAATTATTATATGACAATTCATAGGATGAATAAAAAGTGGTAATATTTATATTTATAATATAAAACAATACCCGATCAATTAAGATAAAGACAAAGTGATAACATAACAAGGGTTGAATTCCGGTGTATCTGGGTGGAAGGGTACACCCATATGTGTATAACTTTTTATTATATACTAATGTATATATATTTCTTAATAATTGTATACATATTCCCACTTAATTTTTCATTAAAAAAACTAGCATCCATATGTGTATAACTTTTTATTCAATAGTGTATACATATTTTTTAATAATTGCATATTTTTTTACACTCAAATTTTCATTAAAAAAACTAACAAAAAATTCACTAACAAAGTGTATACATTTTTATTCATTAACTGTATATGTTTTTGTTCTTAATTGTATACGTTTCTAAAAGTGGGTACATTGTATTTTGGAGTGAACCCAAGTATAATAGTATTAGCCACATAACAATTGATCTATCTAATAAATAATAATAATAATAATAATAATAATAATTGATTTTTTTTATTTAAGTAATTACTTTAAATTTGAGTTTCAAAATTAGTGTTCAGAACATCCAGCTAGAAAGCAAACATTTCGAGTTTCCAAAATTATACTCCCTGGTTGAATGAATCCATTTTTTTTCACGTGAATTAAAGAATATTATAATTTAATGTATAGTGGATAATTATATTAGTGGTTAATGGTCTTATATTTTAATTATATTAGTAAATGTATGTGAGTCTCATATTTGTAAAAAAAGAAAATCGACTATTTGGAACAGATGTCCTAAATGGTAAATATAAACTCTTTAAAGCGGACGAAATGAGTAATTAAATAATTAATTAACCAATAGACCCTTTTTTAATTCCTAAATTTCTTTTAATTTAATTTGATTAATGAATAAACGTCTCATGAATTAGAATTTGTAAGACAGTCTCACTCAAAACTTTTCTTATTTTTTTATTTAGACGTTTTAATAAAAGTTTCACTGCACTTTTTTTAAGGCATCTCACACAAGCAACCTCTCAACATATTTTATTTACAAAAATATTAGCAATATATTTTTTTACATTATTTATTATTTTAAAATACGTATTTTTAAAAGTAAAAAAATCACACAAACAATTATTTCTTAATATATAGTATGCATATATTAAAAATAAAATATTTATCAAATAAAGGAAAATATTATTATGATACTAAATTTTATTTAAATAAGGTTATTATTACCGTCTCTTAATTCTATTGTTCTATATTGCCAATTGATTTTGAATAATTGTTAATAATATATATATATATATATATATATATATATATACTATAACACCAACACTTATGTAAACTGCTCTTTAGAACAAAAAAAATTACTCTTTAAACACATAAATTGTTACTCTTTTAAATTGAAAATGTACTCTTCAAATTCTTGTAAACCCTGATTTATCGATTACTTTTTAATACATGAAAAATTACTCTTTAGAGACATGAATTATTACTCTTATGTATAAAATTTATTACTCTTCAAAGAGTAAATTTTTATATATTAAAAAATAATTTAAAAAAATAGAATTTACATGTAAACCCAGTTTACATGAGACTCACTTGTAATATAAATCAAAATTTTATTTAAGAACAATATTATTATAATATAATATAAATAATGAAATTATCTTAAATGATATTAATTATTTTTATTTTTTACTGTGAAGATAATTACTTTAAATTCCTCAGAATTGTAATTAAATAATAATAATTGAATAAAATTTTAGGCAAAGACTTGTGTGAGACCGTCTCACGTTTAGGCATATGTGAAAGTGACGTGAGACAGCCAGAAAGTGATAACTTTTATAAAGGAAAGTGATAATAAATTAATAAAAGTGATATTGCTCTTTCATGAACAGTTTATAGTGTAAATAAAAAGTGATAACATTTTATAGCGAAAGTGATAACTATTTTAAAAAGTGAAAAATTGTCTCACGTGAGATGGTCTCACGCAAGATCTACCCAAAATTTTAATATTAAATATTCAATAAAATTAGGCTTAGGACAAATTTTCTTAAATTAATTATTGAATATTTCACATTAAAATTTGATAATGAAAGTTATCAATATAAAAATTTGAAACCTAACAAAAATTGTCTTCATAATTATATATTTTAAATTATATATCTATTTAAAGTAGTATATAATATTTTAATTATATAAAATTTTATTTAACAATATACACATTTTTTAAACAACTTAAAAAAACATAAAATTTACATTAAAATAAAAAAATGTTGTACTTATATTTCTTTTATAAATGAAAAAAATAAAATACACAACACAACACATGTATAAGAATAAAAGTGGTGGATCCCTTGAAAAAAACAAATAACATAAAATACACAATACATTTATGGTAATTAGTAAAATAAAATATTAAAATAAAAGTGATGGACCATCTTGACCTATAACTTGTGCTGACCTGGGTCATGTGTGAGCCCAGATCAGCTAAGAATTGCCCTTAAATTTATTTAATTGTCAATCCTTGGATAAAAGACTTTGTCTAAAATTAATTATTATAGGGTGTGTTAGGTTTAAATAGGGTAATAATAAATAATCACTTTACTTTATTTTTAATAATTTAATTTAATATTGAAGATTAATCTAAAATTTAATATACCGATCAAGATTACAAATTCACCACCCTTGCACCTTCTCACAAAATTGTTAACGAGTAATAATTGTTCATCTCTGATACTATACATATATAGGCTGTGAATGTATTACCCCTTATTTTATTACATGTTTTTTTGCTACGAAGAATTGTCATATCGGGCCTTTTGGCCCACGCTAAATTTGTCTTGGGCCGATCTATTAGTGCGACCCATCGGACTGGTGGGTAGTTTTGTGGGCTTGTCCATGTTTATTAAAAAAAATTCGTGTTTTTCCTTTTTTTCTTTTTTCTTTTTTCTTTAAGTCTTTCGAGTTTTAACTTTTAACCCCCTAAAGTCTTTTCTTTTTTTTTGGTCAAGTACGATGTAACAAAGTCATACTATTTTGGCACAATCAAATTTGAACCCAAACTAGAAATTCGATTTCTTTCATTGTCATGCAAAATTAGATTCAAATTCAAGTGTAAATTATGATAAAAAGGGTCAAGCTCGAACCACCCTATTTTATTAGGCCCTAATTGGGCACAAACAAGAAGGGACCAAACATACTAATTTTCGGGTGCGATTGGATCAAAATTACAAATTTTAAATTAAACGAACGGTTTGATAGCTCAGTCGACTTTTATTTACTCAGTTCAAATTCAAACATGTATTATTCTCGTTAAGTTAATGATACGAGCTCAACTTAACTCGTTAAGCTCATGATTGTTTGAGAGGCTCGATAGTAATAACAATAATAATACTAATTAATTAAATAACTAAATATATATAGATGTTGTTAGACATACCCACCAAACAGTAGCAAGTTGATATGTTTGTAGTTTAATCTTCCCTAGTCAACAAGTTGCTAGGATTTCGCGAGATGGGAGAACAAAATTAAATTGTCTATAAATGCAACTTGATTTTCTACATTGTACTATGTTAATTATTTCTTTTTATCAAATTGATAATTAAAATTAAATTCGTGGAGTCAACTTAATTAATTAATTTTAGAAAATGGGATATTTATATTCGTCATTTTGAACCTTGATCTCTCGTGCGTAATAACATTGATTTCAACATCAATTATCTTGACTTTTAATATGTAATGATTCGAAAATTTCCAAAAATTAAAAACTCTAACATCGTAAAATTTTATATATAAAAATAAAATATTGCAAGTACGATGGTTGCTTTGTTTGTGGCCTAAGTCATCCATAGTCAAACAACTCGTTTGGAATTAGTGAGAAGTGGATCAAGAAATCTATTGACTAAGCATTTAAATTGATTTTGTCATTGATTTTAGGAAAAAATAATTAGATCTTTATGTGAATAGAAAAATAATAATATTTGATTGATCGATGAAATGATGGAGATATATTTTGTAATTAATTTAATAATATTTTGATTTACTTTATTTCATATTTAGAATAATTAGTATTAATATTTTAATTTATTTCTTTTTATTTGTAATTATCATTATTACATTAGATCTTGTTTCACCTATAAATAAGTGGTCAAGGGAATTGAATTTGATTAATGAAACGTTTGGATTAATCCCTTTATCACGTTTTATTTGTGTTCTTCCGGCATTCGTCTCGAATCAATGAATTAGTACTCTTAATCGTGTTTTTGTCTACTCTAAGGTATTCTATGAGAATCAACGTTTGAGTAGACATTTATTTCACTGTTTCGGTATTCTTTATGAATCAACAGATTATATAATTTGTTATTGTATTATCATCTTTTAATACGTTTTCGCTGCATCAGTTGTCATAACTATTTAATTGAATAGTAAACTATTTCATGAACCATTTGCAAAAATAATGACAAGCGATGAAATATTTAATAAAAAAATAAATAATAATAATAATAATAATAATAAAAATAAGTGAATCGCATCACTGTGTGAAGTTCTCATAAAAGATGAAAATGTTAGAATACAAAGTCGTACTATTAATTTTAAATTTGAAGTTGAACTTTGATTTCTTTTTTCTTTAATAAAAATTTTCAACTTGCAACGTGGCTAATACTCAACTAGAATTATTTAATGGCCATAGCAATGCATAAAAATCCATTTATTAAGCTATGTAATTAATCAATTGTTCTAATTCTAGATTTATAGATATAGTAAATGAGAATTTATACATGAACGCAATTACTTAAACCATAATTAAATACTTAATTCTCTTAATCACAGTCAATTATTAAAGAGAAGAAATAAATTATTTATGCGAATCGAGTTAATCAACTTGGCAAGTTAGCTAATTCACTTGAAATTAACTTAAATTAAAAAAAAAATTGATTTGAAAAATGTTAGTGAAGGAATTTAATTTATATTTTTTAAAAGAAATAAATAAAGAGTATTCTTGCGGCTTGCGTAATCGGTGGTGCACCTACAATATGACTAACTTGAAATTAGTTTTAAATAAATACTCCATATACTAAAAAAAAATATATTAGTGGCATTAATAGAATATTAATTAAATAAGTCCTGATAACATTTAAATTTAAAAAATGAACTGAAATAACATTCGAGTATACATACATTTAGTGATAAATTTTTCTCTTAAATTAAAATAGACAAAATCTTACTCCCTCTATGTAATACTCGAAGAATCTCTTTTTTATTTATTTATTTATTTTTATTTTTTTTTTGACGTCCCACTCAAAATGTCATCTTTTCTTTTTCTTATATACATGAGTCTTATACACACCCACTAATACAATTAAAGTATGGGGTCACACTCCTACTAATACAACTACCCACTACTCATTAAATATGAGTAATACTTTTTAATTTACTTAAAAAGACAAAATACAGCCTTTAGGCGGTACGAGGAAATATATAAATCTGGGTGTACTACATTGCTATAATTAATGGAGTACTAATCATTTGCACTTAATATTTTAATATTTTGTCCTTCAACTCTATAATAATTTTACCATGTTTATCATTTTCAAATTAATTTTAAACCAACTTTGAATAAAGGTGTCTCAATTACCAAAATGTCTTGCCAAACAATTTCAAAACGTGACTCTTGAATAATTTTTTAACATAAATTGAATTTGTATCAAAGGTCAAGTATAATATTTTCTAACAAAGTTTATGATTGCCTTTTTAATATACATATACATAAATTTAACGAGTAATTATAAGTAAAAAAAAAAATTATTGTTTGGATGATCTACTCCATAAAATTTTATTGATAAATCCAACTCATCAAAAATGAAAAATATGTCTATTTTAAAGAGAAATAAAAGAAAAACAAGCTCCAACACACTCTTTATTTAAATTTTTTATTTAAAGAGTTATCTTCACTCTTTAAATTTAAATAGCACAAATCACTCTTCATAATTTATTACTTCATTAAATGCTATTTACTAATTATTAGTGTTTTCACTATAAAGAAATAGTTTAAACAATCCATAAAAGAGAAAATAATGTAATAAATTAACATTGGAAAAAAAAAATTAAAGAATTTGTTTGGACCAAACAAAAAAAAATATAACTCTTTAAAATTAAAATTATTCTTTATATAGTTAAAATGCTCTCAAATTTTGAAGAATATTTTAGAGATGCTATAAGGAGTGACACCATATAACATAAATAAGGATAAATGTTTTTCAATTAATTTTTAAAGTATACTCCCTCCGTCCCATTTCAGATGATACACTTTTCATTTTGGGTTGTCCCACAAAAATTTTCACCTTCCTAAAAAAGCAAAAAGTCAAACACAATTACCCTTCTCCATACACTTTATTTACAAAAAGTTACTCCTACCTAACACACCTAACATACTTTATTATTTATTTATTACCAAAAAATACTATAATACCCCTAAAAGTTATCACTTTCTTAATCTCCGTGCCGTAAAGAGGGGTGCACTATTTTGTGTGACGGAGGGAGTACTTTGTTAAAGATTGAAAAAAGAAAAAGAAAAAGAAAAAAGAGAAAAGAAAAGGGGGTTGGGTGGTGGTAGAGCCGTCAAAACGGGCCAGCGGGGCGGGGCGGGCCAAAATCCGCCTCAACCCGCCATTTGGCGGGCTTAGGCGGGGTGGGCCTAGGCGGGTTGCGGGCTAGAAATGTTCGGCCCAACCCATTCAAAGGCGGATCACGGGCTATGGCGGGCCAACCCGCCAATTTTTTTTCTTTTTTCTTTTTAATTAGGGATGATATTATTAAAATGAAATACCAAAATAATGGTACAAAATATTACAATATCAACAAGAAAATTAAAACATAAACATGATTCCTGTAGAATGTGTATTCTTACCAACTCCTATCTTCACAAAAAAAGTTCCAAACATTTGAAAATTCCCTCGACTTATATTTACCACTTGAGTTCGTATTTCTAATATCATATATTATCACTTTGATTCAAATCGGCAAACTCCATAATTTTTTATTCTAATCTGCAAGAATATAAATTCAAACAAAAATATTAATTACCCCCAAACAAAATAATTACCTAAACATAATCAACATTTTTTTTTTTAATTTTCAATCTAGATCAAGAATTAAAAGAAGAACATGTTTAAAGCAGTAGACTTTTGTAAAGCATAATACAAGAAAGATAAACTTTAGGCATTTCTCTCGAGTTTGATATGTGGCGGGCTTAGGCGGGGCGGGGCGGGCCAAACCCACCTCAACCCGTCATTTGGCGGGCTTAGGCGGTGCGGGCTAGAAATGCTCGGCCCAACCCACCAATTATATAGGCGGGTGCGGTTCGACCCGACGGGCCCAACCCATTTTGATGGCTCTAGGTGGTGGGTGGTGAGTGTAGGGTAGGGTGGTGTGGAATTAAAAGCCAGCGCTTTGGAATTCACGAGGATGAAAGGTGTGGTTGTTTGGGAAGCCACCCACCTGCCAGCTGGCTGTCGGAGATCTCATCCAAACTTCGCGCTCTCTACGCCAACAACCCCAACCCCCATCTCCCCTTTCAACGACACACAAACTCCACACGCTCTTTTTATCACAAAATAAATATAGTACAAACAGTAGATATGAGATACTCTTATATATATATAACGGGTTAAAAGTAGGGGTGTGCGGATCGGGATTCGGTACGGATTTTTAAAAAATCCGTTTCAAATTTTCGGTACGGATTTAAAAAAAAAAATTCATTATTGAATCCATAAATAAAAAATCCAATATTGAATCCGTACCAAATTTCGGTTCGGTTCGGACCGGATTTTCGTAAAAACGGATTTTGACGGATCGAAGCGGATCAGAGCGAATTTCTCATGATAAATTGATTTTTGCACACATAAATACTTAGAAAAATATCAATTAAACAAAAAAAAACTAAATTTACCAAATCCAAATAAGAATAAATACACAACCAAAATATTCATCAAACAAATTCGAAGTTTTAATATTTGAATAAAAATTGACTTTAAGAATAAATTCACATTAAGAATTTCACTTTCATGAGACATATAAGAAGAGATAATATTTGAATAAAAATTTATACTCGAATTGATGAAAAACGAGAGTGATGCATTGCATTATTTCATAAACAATTCATATTATAAATAAAGAATGATAAACTTTTAATGAAAAGTAAAAATATATTTAATAAAAATTAATAATTATTTAAAAAAATATAAATAGTCTTACATAAGACGACCTCATGTGTTCCCTAAAAAAATAATAGTCTAAGATTAAAAAAACTTAATAATTTTAAATTTTTTCTTTAAACCTTTAACTTTAAATTTAATGTTTATTTCAATTAAAGTCCATCTAATAATATTTTAAATACAAATATGGATTATCATTTAAATTTTGCATTTTATCTTCATTAAATAAATATAAACTATGATAACTATTTATTAAGTGTACAATTGAATTTACACTTTAGAGATACCATTTACTTTTATTTATTATGTTCTTTTAAATAATAATTTGAACTTTGAACATATTATTTTATTTATTTTCTTTTTTTTAGAAATTCATTTTACTTTATGAAATATATATTTTTTAATATATAGTAACAAATAAATATTTAGAGAATTAGATATAATTTTAAATTATTGTTTATAATTATATTATAATTAATTATTATAATATAATATAATCGTAATTAATTAATTAATTCATGACTTATAAAGTATAAACTATAAATAATAAGATAAATATATTATATATAATTTTAATGCATAATTTCAATTCGGTTTTTCGGTACGGTTCGGTTCGGTTATATCCAATATTCGGTACGAGAAAACGGAAAAAATCCAAGTCCATACCAAACGAAAAATCAGTTCGGTTCGGTTCGAAAAAAATAAAAAAGTCAACGGTTTTTTCGGTTCGGGATTAATTCGGTGCGGTTTCGGTTCGATTTCGGTTAAATCCAATATCCATGCACACCCCTAGTTAACAGTATTAAAATGTGTTTATAATATAATAACTAAAATATGTTTTGTTGATACTTAAATATATACGAGATAAGTTATAAAACGAATCCGCCTATTATTAAAATAATAATTTATTATATAAGTAAAATATGCTTTTAATATATAAAATATAGTTGTAATGAATTATATTATGATACTTTATAATTATATTTTTGAAAATTATAGTACTATAACTACTAATAAGTATACTCTATTTATATAACATTTATATTTCAACACGTTTCATAAAATATCTCACATAAATAGCATATCACAAAAAAGGTTAATTATAGTGTGCACATGGGTGCACTCATAGACAAATATAAACAAAAACATATACAATTATGAGCAAAAATGTATACAATTTAATTGTTAGTTTTTTTAATAAAAATTGAGTGTAAAAAATATACAATTATTAAAAAAAACATGTATACACTATTGAATAAAAAGTTATACACATATGGATATTAATTTTTTTAATGAAAAACTTAGTGTGAAAAAAATATACAATTATTACAAAATACGTATACAAAATAGAATAATATGTATATAAAATAGAATAAAAAATCATACACATGTGACATGTGGGTGCACCCAATATACACTCCACAAAAAATTATATATATATATATATAATATGTTTTCTAATACTTAAAATAATAATTATATTTTTGAAAATGATATTTTAATTATTAATAAACATATTATTATTTTTAATTAATTTGTAGGTGGATTTATAATTCGATAAAAAAAAAAGCTTTACGCTTTAGCTTACACAGTAAAATCTAATCTATCTATTAAGCTTAAAAACCTCTATTGTTAAACATTTTAAGGATGTAATTAACGAGAGATTTGGAATTTCAACATATTTTTAGTTAGAAACTTTGGAGATGGAAACCAAGCACTTAAAAATTTAAAATATATTCAATGTTAATAATATAAATTTTGTCATGCTATTTTAGAGTTAATGTAATTTTTTTCTTAAAAAGATAGTTAATTATTTATTTCTGAAATTGGCTGAAAATGTAACAATGCAACTAAAAACCATAATGTGGAATAATTGTCACATTCATTTCGATGAAGTTAGGTAGAGGAGCCTAACCTAAACGTGTTGGATTTTATGATTCATATGGAGTAGTAAGGATGTTTTTACATTTCAAATACTCCCTCCGTCCCATGATTATTGTTACACTTACTAAAAAGGGCGTCTCACAATTAATGTTACATTTCCATTTTTGAATGATGTGACCACACAAAACTATTAAATATCTCCATGGGACCCACAATACTCCACTAATACAACTACCCATTTTATATATATAATATTATTTCTCTCACCTCACAACACATTAAAATACAATACTCCTTAATCTCCGTGCAAACAGTAAACGTAACAACAAGGGTGAGACGGAGGGAATACATACTAATGTCTAAATAAACATAATTTAAATTAATTATTATTAATAATATCCACCGTTGTTAAGATGGGCTTATAAAACTCGTCATACCAACAACTCAAGCTGCAAATGACCCACGTCGAAAATAATCCGACCCGTAGAGTTTAATTTTGATATATATAATTAGAATTTATGATTATTTTTTTATAGGTTTGCCAATTAATTCATTCCGATATCCAATTTTCATATATTTATTTTAATTTTTAAAAAAAAAATAAAATTTAGATAAAAAATGTAAAAATAAAATTTGACGAACCAACTCGTCTGGAACCTTTAGTCTCCCCAAATCCATCCAACCAATAACTCAACCTACGTAGGTCCGGTCTATAAATAATCAAACTCATACTATAAACCTATCCCATTATGCAAAAAAGTTGATCGCCCATTCCAGGCGCCCCCTCACCTCGATTCGACGGCATGTGAAGGAGATTAATCATAATAACTCAATCGGGTTGATCTTTTCACCCACCACACAAGGAGCTCCTTAATTAAGAGGTTGCTCCCACATTGCGAGTGAGATTCGACCTTTGCTCATTATGCAAATTTCCTTATTTGACCAGTTAAGTTCTCCATACAGACTAAGCTCATCCCATTTCGAATGATGGGTTGAATCAATCCACAATAACCTATTTTTAAGCTAAATATCCACTCTATGTCAACCTAAACAATCACAGCATATTATATTGTTATCACTGTAAATTTAATCAATATATGAATTATGAATAAACTCTAATTTGAAATACACAAAAGAATTTACTTTAGCCATAAGTTTACTTTCTTGACTAATATATGACACCTAGATTCAACTTGGGTCAAACAAACATTAATGAGAAACCTCAAAATTTAAAATGAGAAAAAAAAAACTAACAGCCTATGATAAAGACAGTTACAAGGATTGTGCCTTGCGCATCGCGTGTTGTACATTGTGTTCAATTTTTGAACTCACACAAAAAAGGGAATATAAAGCAGCGACCGTCACTTTCCCATGGATCCATTCGAAACAGGCAATTAATTCCTCTTTTCATCCGGGTTAACCCGGGACCCCGATCCGAAACCGTATGGCCACTGTACCAAATATAGTCGGGTACAATAAAACACCCGCCTCGCCCACTTTCTACTATATAAGTTTATAGCACTGCAGCTATTATATCGTTTGCATTAATGTTTGTTTTTTAATTCTTTTTTGCTGATATATTCCGATTTCAAATTTGTTCTTTTCATTTTTTTTTTTCGGATTTAGCCGACGGAATTTTGTTGCTCGGGAGAGTTGGTGGATTCAAATGTGAACTCAGGTTTCGGTTCTAAGATCTGCTGGTGGTAAATTCTTCGATCATGTGCTCTGCGTGCTTGTGAGTGTTGTTTTTGTGTATACTGCTTGGATTTGGAAGTTCTGTTTGTTCGTTTTGGTTTTTGGAATTGTTGGTGGTGGATTTGTGTTAATTTGGACTGAAGTGGACTGATCGAAGCGTTTCTGAATGCCGTGGAAGAACGCGAGGAAATTGAGTTGTTTGATTTTAAAGCAGTGGTGAGCGTTGAGGATCTAGAAGCTCGAATTTTGAGAAATTTTGTTTTGTTACTTGTGGTTTGATTTATAATGTTGTACGGTTGGAGAATCTGACTGTGCCATTTGATTAGTTCGATTGTAATGCTTGGAATTTGGCTCTTAGGATAAGAATTAAAAATGTGCAATGGAAACATGCAACTGAAAATGTGCTTTTATCAGATGGATCGGTGGTTTAGACTGAATGTTTTATTTGAATGTGTTCGACTACAGTACATATGTTCTGTCGTTAGTGACTTCAAAGTTACAGGTCTATGATGACTTTGATTTTTCGAGAGTGAAAACGCTAGGACCTTAGCATCCACAAATTAAATTTTGCTATATGAATTATGGTCGTAATTGGAGAGTGAAAACGCTAGGACCTTAGCATCCACAAATTAAATTTTGCTATATGAATTATGGTCGTAATTGGTAATGTGATGGCACTATAGATCGTGAATATTTGGCAAGTTCTTTTAGTTTACTGTTTTTTTCCGAGTTATGAGAGCAGTTTAGAAGTGTAATTACAACCTTTATTTAGTATTCTGTGTATTCAAACTACTTCTTTGAACCATGCTTCTGATGTCTGCATTCTCAATAAAATTTTTAAGCTGCTGCAAAAGCTTTGTATTTTAAGTGCGTTATGATATACATGTACTTTGTGTGGACATTTATACATAAATAAATCCGTAGCCTTTCTTATTTTGTGTTCATTCCTTCTTTGTGCAAGTAATTTCTGTCCCTCTTTGTTGATCAACTCAATTTTAAAAGATGTACTGTTAGTGTTGATGGAGACTACTATTTAGATGTGATTTTAATATCTGTTATCATTTTTCAGGTCGTATGTCCTCCAGCATCTATGAGTTGGAAAGAAAGTTGGATACCTACGAGTTGCCTCTTTTCTGAACCTGTGCAATTAATGAGTGTTTTTTTTTTTTTTTTGGGTAAAATTGACAAGGAGATGGTATTTAATTTAAATTATTATTGATATGGAGGATATGCATGATGATAATCAACCTTCAGAGCAAAGTTCTTCGAGTGCTAGATGGTGGCCTTCTGATTTTTCTGAAAATTTTGGATCCATATCCTTGGAGTCTAAGGATGAGAATTTGAGGGTTGATGAATATAATAACAAAGAGAAGTATGACAGGTTATCATATAAAAATGCATCAGAAATCTTATGGACCACAGGCATGCTTTCAGAATCAATTCCAAATGGTTTCTACTCTGTTGTTCCAGTGAGCTCTATTATCTATCTCAAAGTCTCATTGCATATTATGCTTGTTTTCAGTTTCATCTTTTTGCTTAATTTTATTTAGTTCAACGATAAGTTGCTAGCTTTAAGCTTTTGTATACTTCTTCATACTAATTCTAGTCCCCTGAGTTTTTTTTTTTTTACATAATGGACATGTATATGTGCAGCTAAATAAAAATTCTGTATTTATTGTATTTTATTTGCATGTCTGTGCAAAATACTAGAATTGGAAACTTTTAGAATTAGCAAGGATGGGGATTAGGGGGAGAATATGGAGCACTAATAATTGCTGCGCATGAGCTTGAGATGATGCGAAGGTTTATATTTACAGTGCTATGAAGGGGAAATCGCTTTGCCGTTTTTCCGTTTTGTGAATTCTATTTCATTTTGATGTTTTACAGTTGAATGATGACATAGGGGCATAGTTTAACTGTTATATTGATTTGTGAAATGTATCTACAGTTGCATAGAGTTGGATGATGGAAACTCTTATTGACAGTCATAATATCTGGTTGCTTTCAGCGACTCCTAGATGTTTACTTGGTCACTCAACTAATTGTTTACTGCCCTAATTAACATATCTCAGATTCCCATCTCTGCAAAAACCTGTCAAATCTTGTTATCTTTGCTTTTGCTTTGCACATATTTGTGGCTCTGTGAGCAGCCCAGCTTCCATAGAAGTTATATTTCGTCATGTTGTCATCAGCTTTCTTAGTTGTTTATGTATTTTTCTCAGTTAGCTACTTAACATTATTTGACCTGACAGGATAAAAAACTTAAGGAACTCTATGAAGATATACCCACTCTGGCGGAGCTTCAATCTTTGGAGCTTGAGGGTTTGAGAGCTGATGTTATTCTTGTAGATGCGGAGAAAGATAGAAAGCTTTCTATGCTGAAGCAGTTAATTTTAGCTTTAGTTAAGGGTTTGAACTCAAATGCTGCAGCTGTAATAAAAAAGATTGCTGGATTGGTGAGTATTATTTGGTCTAATTAAAACATGATTTGAAGTTTCACAAATCTGTCACTTAATTGTCTCGTGTCCATAGTAATCAAGATTACTTTCGAAAATTCAAGAACATTTGTCAAGGTTACTTTCCATCAAATTTGACTAACTCTAAATTTTATTCCTTAGTGTCCAATGTGTTCCTTCTCCAGTTTTTTCTTCTTGTTTTGTATTTTGCATGACATCGTGAGACTTTGACAATTCATTTCTTTTTTCTAATATAAGAGTCGTTTACAAAATCTTTTCAGAATTGTAGTTATTGCCTCATTCGAAAAGATAGTTCCAATATAATATTCAGTCCATGTAAAACATTGGGGCTCATCTTACAGATGCTCACAGTTCTTTCAGTTTTAAGGCTTGAAGTATGTTTTTCTGGGTGGGAGTTCTTCTTTTCATTTCAATTTTTACTCTCTAAAGATGGATCAGTTTTTCTTTTTTTCAAGTCTAGTTGGTTTCTCAGTTTTTTCATCATGTAAAGTTCATTTGTGTCTTTGTGCATAGTTGTGATTGTGGTCCTGACCTTCAGACATCCTCAATAGGTATCTGATTTCTACAAGCGACCAAATTCAGAAATAAGTCCCAAGAAAGCTGCTCAGGAGGAATCCTCGCACCAATCTGAAAATAGAGGTGTGCAGATGCTAGGGCAAATACGGCATGGTACATGCAGACCTCGAGCAATATTATTTAAAGTTCTAGCTGATGCTGTAGGACTTGAAAGTAGGCTTGTGGTGGTAAGGTTTATTTAATTAAAAATTTTTAACTAATTATTTTTTGTATTAAGTTACTAACACTTTCCTGTTCCTTACCTTTGGCTTGGTGTGCGGATTATTTTGAAGGCTCACTTGAAGTTTTTCTGCTCAGTCAACTCATTTGTCTCCTTGTTGGTTTATCCTGTCAGGGTTTACCTACTGAAGGTGCTTCTGCTTGTGTGGACTCACACAAGCATATGTCTGTGTTAGTCGTGTTGAATTCCATGGAATTGCTTGTTGATTTAATGCGGTTTCCTGGCCAACTGATACCGCGGTCAACCAAGGCTATCTTTATGACTCACATTTCTGCTGCGGGAGAGAGTGATTCTGCAGAAAATGATTCTTGTGATTCTCCAATGGAACCTAATAGTCCTCTTTATGGGGTTTCTGAGCGACCAGATCCAGAGAAGTAAACATCTAACTTTTTGACTTGCAAGCTAAATTATATATTCTATGTACCAATAAATGAAAATTTTATGGAGAGCAAAAATATTGGAATTCAATTGGATTTATTTTTTCCTTATAAAAAATATTTATGTGAACTCTCTGCAGTGCGGAGAAAGAAGATGGCCTGCTATATCAACGCAGGCTAGAAGCGCATTCAAATGCTGCAGGGCCTTCATTAAGGAATATGATGCTGCGGTCAAATTCGGTTGATAGAAAACTTAGGTGCTCCATGCTCAATACAATAAATTCTTTTGACTGCTTAAATGAAACTTGGTTCCCATTCGTAAATTTGTTTCAGAATCAGGAACTTTATAATGGATTAATATTATTCTTTCAGCTTATCACATAGTGAACCTAATATAGCTGCTACCTTTTGGCGAAGGAGCAGGAGAAAAGTCATTGCTGAACAAAGGACTGCAAGTTCAAGGTTTTTTTGAGATCCTGGAATCCTGTTTAATAATATATAAATTATTGTACTTGGTCATTCTTTTTTCAAATTCTGCTTAAATTTTAAGGTAATTTATAACTTGATGAAAAGATCCAGGGGAGATTCTCTCATATTGTTTTCCATTTGAGTTTGGTAATATTATAATGTAATAATAATGTCTTTGAAATATAGTCTAGGTGTATTTCCAAGTATTTAATAGTATTTAATATGTTTACTTTAGAGAAAGCTATGCTATGATCAGAATAAAAACATTATTTCATAGCTAAGAAAACTTATTGAATTGATATGTCTACTTGTACGATAAGGATTTCACAACTATTTTGGGTGGATAATTCGAGCTCCCCTACTTCTTCTCCCAAGTATTAATGTATATGTAAAATTGTACCTCTTTATAAAGATAAAAAGTACTTGCAGCTGAAAGTTTCCTCTTTTAATTGCTTGACACATCTTTAGTTTTACCTTATGTAGTAATGAAGTTGAGACACAACACTAGATAGACACCACACTGGATATAAAGAAGAGCTGATTATTCCAGAATATATAAACATAGTTCAAACATATGATACACACATTTTTATATGTGGAATCCTTTTAGCTGTAAAAGCAAGATTGCAATAATATGCTCTTTGCAGTCATGAGTGTAAGAACATGGGTAACCTTTTTTGAAGGCAGCAGGTTGGAAGTATATAAATTTCAAATATAGCTCATAGTACATTCTTCTCTTTTCTAACATCCCGACTTTTGTGCTCTAAGACAACTCCTGCTAATGATCTCTCTATTTAAATAAATCAATGGTAGTGGACATAATGAATACTACTGGGTGGATAATCCTCTGGTATATTGAAGCTGCCTTTTGTTCATAGTAATTGTGCTATTCAATTCCTAAATTATTAACTGCATAGTTTGAGATGTAGTGACTAGTGAATGGTTTTATTTATGTAAAATTGCTCTTGCAGTTCTGAAATTTTTATGTTTTCCAGTCCAGAGCATCCTTCACTTCGTGCACGTGCTCGTTCCATGCTTAGTGGAGATAACAAATCTTTTAGAGATTTTTCCGAAGGTGGGGCTATATCAAGGTAATTTTATGTTCTTACATCTTTTTTTCTTCTGTGGATATATTTAGTCATCCCTTTTGCTTCATAAAATTTAGAATTATTAGAGAGGAAATCCTCTTTTTTTTTTTTTTTTTTTCCTTTCTTCTTCTTCTAAATTTACAAGTCATTTCATTTGTTTGTTTTGCTGCAATGCTTCATTTTAATGTGAACGCATGAGCATACCAGTTTTTCATATGTTAAATAAAATTAATGTTATTGTGTTGAGAATAATTGGATTAACTACATTATTGTGCATTGGAGCTTTTGTTCATATGTGATTTTTGGATTGGTTGAAATCTGGTGAGATCTTTCATCTATGTATGCTGATTCTGTAACTAGTATTTTCACTAAGCTTCTTGAGTTTTCCGAATTAAATGTTGCGGCAGGTCAGAAGGTGCATCGACATCAACATTGGAAACGCGTAGGCTAAGACGGAGGAGCTTTAGCATGACTCCTGAAATTGGTGATGATATCGTAAGGTTAATACTATCTTTCATGCAACTAAATATCATAGCATTATTAAGTGCATAAACCTTTCAGTTTTAATTTTAACTGGCTCCTATAACGTAGTATTACCCAAGTGAAATTACATTTGGAGCTTGGCCATTCTTCGAGTTATTACCTATTTATGTATTTAAGAGAAGAAAAAAGTATACTTTGTTAACTGAACTTTTAATTAATTTTCGGATACTTCACTGATTAATGATCTAGGACTTTTGAAATTACTGGAAGGGTTCCTTATCTGAGGCACTTGTGGTTGTATACTGCTGTTTAAAATAATGCCTTTTCATTGTCATACTTTTTATTTTTTGAACATTGTATAGCTTTTTCAGTCAGCCTCCACCGCATCTCTTATGTGTACGGAGAAGTTTAGTACTGTATCTCGTTGTCCTTTATTAAATGGAAGAGTATAAAACTGTTGATGGTACTTTAAAAATATGATTGAGGATCAGCCATTGTATCATTAAAAGGATTATCTAAACATCAATATCTGAGGAAGGGATAGACCTTAATGTAAATATAGTTACACCTCAATTTTCTTTGAGTAGCCTCCACACAAACATTGTTTGCTAATTATTGACTTACAATTATTTCCTTTATGATTATCTGAGACAATGTGAAAAACTTCTGCAAGTATGGGGCAACTGTGTGATTGTAATTTACTTAATTGTTTATGTGGGTTTGATTGGCATTCTAAACTTCATTGTGATTATGAAGGGCTGTGCGAGCAATGAATGAATCACTGAAGCAAAATCGTCTTCCAAGAGAACAAGGTGAAACTGGCTCATATTCCTTTGGGTCTAAAGAACAACTTGATTCAGGTCAACCAAAAGATGTATGTTCTCTTTCTCATGTGAAAACATTGTTGCTTTGGGTTTCTCTGTCTGGAATATTGGCTAAAGTCTTTTTGTACCGAAGTGGAACTTTTGAGATATACTATATTTTTTTTCATCTCTGTTTTGTATATATTTTGCTTCTGTCCTGTATCTTATTCTTGAGGACATAAATTCCCGTCTTTCCCATTTGAGTAGTAATGCAGTGAAAAACCTTTTGAAGCTTTTTGTAGCCAATTAAGTAATTTAAGTCTTAGCTACATTCTGCAACTTCTTTCTCTTTGTTCTTTATTGGTGCTAGCCAGCATTATTTAAGAATTTGTTGAAGTTTGGTCTTTGCTCTTACCACTCTTTCTTTATCTCTTCAAATTATCTGGCCGGACCAAATTCAATATCTGAACTACATAAGCGGTCTGGGAAGTGGCAAAAAACATTGATTTCAACATTTAATGTATACTGGATTAACATTTTCAAATTGTTTTTGGAAAACAGAAATTGGCACTCTCAAGTAAAATTAACAATTTTCTGTCTATATTCTCTTCTATTGAACTTCCCATTGGATTATTTGGATAGTCATTCTGTTATCCATATATATTGGTTTCTTAAAAAAATTTCGAGATTCATAAAAGCAAAGTTGTTTGTTATCTGATTTTATTTTTTAATTTATTATTTACTTCAC
Source organism: Pogostemon cablin (assembly GCA_023678885.1). Classification (NCBI taxonomy): domain Eukaryota; kingdom Viridiplantae; phylum Streptophyta; class Magnoliopsida; order Lamiales; family Lamiaceae; genus Pogostemon; species Pogostemon cablin. Next base: position 33,037,742 of record CM042971.1, read on the forward strand.
TAGTTTAGAATATTTGGCCTGTCTGCATTTAAGAGTGATTTACTGTACTCAGGTTACTGATATTCAACTTGATCATGGAAAACTATCTGGTGGAAGTTCGGCCTTATATGCTCCTCCTAGGCAGCACAGTTCGCAGAAGGCAATGTCATTACCTTCATCTCCTCATGAGTTCAGAATTCATACTCCGGAAATAAGTGGAACTACCAATACCAGGGTATCTGAGGAAATGGTTTTAACGTGGAACAGAGTTTTGGAATCACCTATGTTTCAAAACAAGCCTCTTCTGCCATTTGAGGAGTGGAATATTGATTATTCGGAGTTGGCTGTAGGCACTCGAGTTGGAATAGGTTAGACAATCTCTTTTGATTTATTTCTAAACCCTAAACCATATAGCTTAAGATCTACCAGTGACGAAGTTGAAAGTGAAGTGACCTGGTGGAAGGTGTCCGTGTATTTCCTGTGGCAACTAAAGGAAACCTAGTGTTCTACTAGCCTTCATTAGGAGGGTCGGTACCTTGCTCACTCTAATAGCTGGAGGCCTACTGTTCAACACTTTCCCATCTCGATTATCTCAATTTGTCAAAGGCATTGAAAATAGAAATAGATATGTATTACTCTTCTATAATTCTGTGTCACACATGCAAAAGAAAATTACGATGTGCCCTTAGTACTCTTAAAATTGAAAGCTACATGCTGTAGTCACTACTGTCTTCACACCAAATTATTTTTTTGAATTAAAGGAATCCCTAGTTTGTTCCCATGAAAGTACGAATAGAAGGAAGGAAGCTAGAAATTAAGAAATTTACATATTGGAACTGCTCTTATGTGTCACTTCATAAATTGTTCTATGTTGGATGGTCAGAAAGAAGACTGTGAAACTACCTTGATATCTCATGTTCATTCTAGCAACTTATTCCTGATTTTGCACATGGACATGCCTTGTGTTATATTTATGAGAATTATATTTATAGGGTTCTTTGGGGAAGTTTTTCGCGGCATTTGGAATGGAACTGAAGTTGCTGTCAAAGTGTTCTTGGAGCAAGATCTCACTGCTGAAAATATGGAGGACTTTTGCAATGAAATATCCATCCTCAGGTGTGGTCAAATTTTGCTTTGATCCATATGTTTGATTCCGGTATATCGTTCTAACTTTGAGTTCTTTTCCTTTTCTTTTCTGCTGCAGTCGCCTTCGGCATCCAAACGGTATTAATCTGCACCTGCTGCTTAGTTGACTCCTGTAATTCTGTTTACTCATTTGATCTCTGAGTACATGCATTCGGCTTTTCTTCTGTTTGATTGAACTGGAGTTTTTATCAATTCAAACTAAAGATGTGCCAAGTTACATAATGTGTTAATGGTTTTAGCTTTGTATCAAATATTAGTTGTTTATTCCATGCTTTTGTATAGTGATCTTGTTTCTTGGTGCCTGCACTAAACCTCCACGATTGTCGATGGTCACTGAATACATGGAAATGGGGTCGCTGTATTATTTGATACATCTAAGTGGTCAGAAAAAGCGACTGAGCTGGCGGAGAAGAATCAAGATGTTACGTGACATATGCAGGTCAGTTTAGATTTTTTATTTATATTTTAATTAATTCACTGTTTCTTTGGGGGATATATATATATATATATTCTGATATCTTGAGTTCCTTATCTTCTGCTGTAAATTATAATGTTAAACTTACGGTACTTACCACCTATTGTGTTGAGACAAAAGAGATCTCCATTAACAATAAATTCTGAAATTGAATCAGATATAATATGTTTCTGCCATACTTATGTTTAGAAGCGTATCAATTTTTTATTTTTTCTTTTTGATTTACAATTTCGTTTGTGCCATACCTAAAATAAATGGTTACATGCAATAGATCTCTAACTGCCATTTCAATTTAAATTTATGACCTGTTATGGAAATAAGACTACAAATTCACTTATTTTAACCCTCTTGTTTGGAATTAAGAGGATTGATGTGCATACATCGCATGAAGATAATCCACCGTGATCTAAAGAGTGCAAATTGCCTCGTCAACAAGCACTGGACAATTAAGATATGTGACTTTGGACTCTCAAGAATCATGACTCATGTACCCATGACGGACTCCTCATCAGCTGGGACACCAGAATGGATGGCTCCTGAACTTATTCGAAACGAGCCCTTCACAGAGAAATGCGACATTTTCAGTCTTGGTGTCATAATGTGGGAGCTGTTCACTCTAAATAAACCCTGGGAAGGGACACCACCAGAGCGGGTATGTTCTAATAATCAGTTTACAACCTAATCTAGATTCTCATCACCTTTAACTTATGTTCGTTTTTCCATCTTTTCGTAATTTTTGTTTTTCCATCCTGTTTAGGTTGTCTATGCTGTTGCAAATGAGGGATCCCGGTTGGAGATACCCGAAGGGCCATTAGGCAGTTTGATTGCAGGTATGTGTACTAGTAATATTGAGTAGTTGCATATGCTTCATTCACCATTGCTCTATAATTTCGGGACAAATATAAACGTTCTAACACCGACCCTAAAATCTCTCGTCTGCAGACTGCTGGGCAGAACCCCATGAACGACCAAGTTGCGAGGAAATTCTCAATCGTTTACTGGATTGCGAATTAGCTCTTTGCTAATTCTACGCGCTTGTTGTACAGAAAAAAGACAACAGATGTTGAGGTTTACCATGTATTTCGGCTCAAGTTTTATACTATCGTGTGAAATTTTCTGCTTCTTTTCATTTCAGCATCAGAATCAAATGGCATGTTGATTGTTTTATGCAGTCATAGCATGAATTTTCCACTCTTTTTAAGACTTAGCTTTGCCATTTCCAAAACTTACAAGACTTATTTTTCTCTTAAATTAAATGCTTGCAAGCTAGATTAAAAAGCTGGAGAAACTTGATTAATTTGCAAATTGCAGTTTATTAAGTTGGATTTGATTCTGCTGATCCTTAAGACGACGTCGTTCATAACGAGCCTCTCTTGGGGCAAATCTGCTGTGCATTCCAGAGCTAATCCAATAATAGATACCAAGCTACTTTCATAATCCATGTTCGCTAGTTCACCATCAACAATCTCCATCACTGCATCTGGATACGATTCCGACACCCATCTCTTCATCGTCAACTCTCCTGAAAACATCTCGTCCGTCAGGCTTACTTCTCGTGAACATCTCCATCAGCAAAATCCCGTAGCTGTAAACATCCACCATTGTTGATACTAGCCCTTCCGACCCGTACTCTACAACGATGGAGATAATCACATCAGATAAACAGGACAGATATCACCAACCAATTCAGTTTCTTGAAATATTCTTGTTACCTGGTGCCATGTATCCAATGGTTCCCAAAGTTGTGGTTTGCTGCGTTCTCTCTTCTTGTGACAGGAGCTTCGAAGTCCCAAAGTCGCCTACGTGTGCAACCATGTCTTCGTCTAGAAGAACGTTGCTCGGTTTCAAGTCACAATGGACGATGGGGACTGTATAGCCTTCATGTAAGTACTCCACGGCGGATGCAACGTCCGTCATTATGTCCAATCTTTGGGTAATGTTTAGGGAGCAGTGGGTGGAGTAGAGCCAATCTGCTAGGTTCCCATTGGACTTATACACCATCACCAATGCCTTAAAATCAAGGTTGGTGCAGGATGTAATAATCTTGACAAGATTTCTGTGTCGTATGCTACGCATGACCTCACACTCTGTGTCGAAGCTATTCAGTCGACTTCGTACCCCTACGTCGAAAACCTTAACAGCAGCAACCGTTGCATCAGGAAAAACCGCCTTGTACACTGATCCGAAGCTACCTTTTCCAATCAAGTTTTCATCACTGAAGCGACTAGTGGCACGAAGGATTTCAAAATACGATATCCTCTCGTGCATGAGTCCGACAGGACTATGAGAAGTAGTAGTCGAAGGCAACACTCTCCCATCGCGACGTCTCAACCATAGGATCATGAGAACAATGGCAGCAACAACTACCAAAGCTAATGCTGGTAGTATATACTTGACAAGTTTGCTCATTTTTGAAGGTGAAGAGAGTTTAGTCCTCCTGCAAGAGTTCACTTTGAATCTATGTGCTCCACACAAACCTTCATTACCTACAAACATATCTTCTGTGAAGTTGGCAAAAGGCCCTCCATGTGGGATTTCACCACTGAGCTCGTTGAACGAAACGTTGAAGTAAGCAAGAGAAGCAAGTTCCTCCAACGAAGTGGGGATCGAACCAGATAACCTGTTGTTGGATAAGTCCAAGTACTGCAGCTCCTTCAATGAAGCAAGAGATTCCGGCATGTGGCCATTCAGTTTGTTTTTTGATAATGACAGAGTGATCATCATCTGAAGCTGAGAAATGGAGCTAGGAATTCCCCCCGAGATTCGATTATCGGATATATCCAACTCCATGAGGCTCCCCATGTTGCCAAATTCCAGGGGCAAAACACCATCCAAGATATTGTTAGAGAAATTGAGCTTCTCAATTCCCTCACTTAACCACAGAGTTGATGGAATGTTCGAACACATTGTCAGCAAAGTTCACTTCTCGCAACGAAGAAAGGTTGCCTAAACACTCAGGTAGTTGTCCAAAGAAAACATTATCAGCAATATTCACAGAGTATAGATTATTCAGACTGCACAAAAAACAGGATATCTCTCCCTCCAGCTTATTCCCATTGATATCCAACCTCTACAAGTTTCTCAACTTTCCAAGCTCCACAGGAATAGCTCCACTCAAGTCATTACAACTAAGATCCAACCACAACAGGCTACTAAGGTTGCCAATCTCACTAGGAATTCTTCCCATGATTCCACAAGAGCTGGCACGAAATCTTACAAGGGATGTAGACAGATTTCTTGATCCTAAAGATCTTGGTAGCACACCAGTTATCTGATTATCATACACTGTTACAACTGTCAGATTCTTGCAACCTGTCAATGAAGACAGGAAGTCTTGATCAGGGTTGGACAAGTTATTCGCGAGCTGATTTCGCGCTGTGTAGCTGTTCAAGACGAAGCAAGTTGCCAAGAGTTGTCGGTACATATCCGGTAAACGAATTAAGAGCAATCTGAAGTACCCTGAGCTCAATAAGATTTGAGATGGAAATTGGAATGCTCCCATTGAAATGATTACCTATAAGGTACAACTCTTGGATTTTTGGCAGCCCTTGATCTATAAACACTGGAATCTTCCCAGATAGGTTGTTCAAGCCAAGATCAAGTACCTGCAGAGTGGAGACATTGAAAACAGATTCAGACACTTCACCATTCAGCTTATTACCACCAAGATTCAAGAATGTCAAACAGGACAGCTGTCCCATTTCTTTATCTCTTCAAATTATCTGGCCGGACCAAATTCAATATCTGAACTACATAAGCGGTCTGGGAAGTGGCAAAAAACATTGATTTCAACATTTAATGTATACTGGATTAACATTTTCAAATTGTTTTTGGAAAACAGAAATTGGCACTCTCAAGTAAAATTAACAATTTTCTGTCTATATTCTCTTCTATTGAACTTCCCATTGGATTATTTGGATAGTCATTCTGTTATCCATATATATTGGTTTCTTAAAAAAATTTCGAGATTCATAAAAGCAAAGTTGTTTGTTATCTGATTTTATTTTTTAATTTATTATTTACTTCACTAGTTTAGAATATTTGGCCTGTCTGCATTTAAGAGTGATTTACTGTACTCAGGTTACTGATATTCAACTTGATCATGGAAAACTATCTGGTGGAAGTTCGGCCTTATATGCTCCTCCTAGGCAGCACAGTTCGCAGAAGGCAATGTCATTACCTTCATCTCCTCATGAGTTCAGAATTCATACTCCGGAAATAAGTGGAACTACCAATACCAGGGTATCTGAGGAAATGGTTTTAACGTGGAACAGAGTTTTGGAATCACCTATGTTTCAAAACAAGCCTCTTCTGCCATTTGAGGAGTGGAATATTGATTATTCGGAGTTGGCTGTAGGCACTCGAGTTGGAATAGGTTAGACAATCTCTTTTGATTTATTTCTAAACCCTAAACCATATAGCTTAAGATCTACCAGTGACGAAGTTGAAAGTGAAGTGACCTGGTGGAAGGTGTCCGTGTATTTCCTGTGGCAACTAAAGGAAACCTAGTGTTCTACTAGCCTTCATTAGGAGGGTCGGTACCTTGCTCACTCTAATAGCTGGAGGCCTACTGTTCAACACTTTCCCATCTCGATTATCTCAATTTGTCAAAGGCATTGAAAATAGAAATAGATATGTATTACTCTTCTATAATTCTGTGTCACACATGCAAAAGAAAATTACGATGTGCCCTTAGTACTCTTAAAATTGAAATCTACATGCTGTAGTCACTACTGTCTTCACACCAAATTATTTTTTTGAATTAAAGGAATCCCTAGTTTGTTCCCATGAAAGTACGAATAGAAGGAAGGAAGCTAGAAATTAAGAAATTTACATATTGGAACTGCTCTTATGTGTCACTTCATAAATTGTTCTATGTTGGATGGTCAGAAAGAAGACTGTGAAACTACCTTGATATCTCATGTTCATTCTAGCAACTTATTCCTGATTTTGCACATGGACATGCCTTGTGTTATATTTATGAGAATTATATTTATAGGGTTCTTTGGGGAAGTTTTTCGCGGCATTTGGAATGGAACTGAAGTTGCTGTCAAAGTGTTCTTGGAGCAAGATCTCACTGCTGAAAATATGGAGGACTTTTGCAATGAAATATCCATCCTCAGGTGTGGTCAAATTTTGCTTTGATCCATATGTTTGATTCCGGTATATCGTTCTAACTTTGAGTTCTTTTCCTTTTCTTTTCTGCTGCAGTCGCCTTCGGCATCCAAACGGTATTAATCTGCACCTGCTGCTTAGTTGACTCCTGTAATTCTGTTTACTCATTTGATCTCTGAGTACATGCATTCGGCTTTTCTTCTGTTTGATTGAACTGGAGTTTTTATCAATTCAAACTAAAGATGTGCCAAGTTACATAATGTGTTAATGGTTTTAGCTTTGTATCAAATATTAGTTGTTTATTCCATGCTTTTGTATAGTGATCTTGTTTCTTGGTGCCTGCACTAAACCTCCACGATTGTCGATGGTCACTGAATACATGGAAATGGGGTCGCTGTATTATTTGATACATCTAAGTGGTCAGAAAAAGCGACTGAGCTGGCGGAGAAGAATCAAGATGTTACGTGACATATGCAGGTCAGTTTAGATTTTTTATTTATATTTTAATTAATTCACTGTTTCTTTGGGGGATATATATATATATATATTCTGATATCTTGAGTTCCTTATCTTCTGCTGTAAATTATAATGTTAAACTTACGGTACTTACCACCTATTGTGTTGAGACAAAAGAGATCTCCATTAACAATAAATTCTGAAATTGAATCAGATATAATATGTTTCTGCCATACTTATGTTTAGAAGCGTATCAATTTTTTATTTTTTCTTTTTGATTTACAATTTCGTTTGTGCCATACCTAAAATAAATGGTTACATGCAATAGATCTCTAACTGCCATTTCAATTTAAATTTATGACCTGTTATGGAAATAAGACTACAAATTCACTTATTTTAACCCTCTTGTTTGGAATTAAGAGGATTGATGTGCATACATCGCATGAAGATAATCCACCGTGATCTAAAGAGTGCAAATTGCCTCGTCAACAAGCACTGGACAATTAAGATATGTGACTTTGGACTCTCAAGAATCATGACTCATGTACCCATGACGGACTCCTCATCAGCTGGGACACCAGAATGGATGGCTCCTGAACTTATTCGAAACGAGCCCTTCACAGAGAAATGCGACATTTTCAGTCTTGGTGTCATAATGTGGGAGCTGTTCACTCTAAATAAACCCTGGGAAGGGACACCACCAGAGCGGGTATGTTCTAATAATCAGTTTACAACCTAATCTAGATTCTCATCACCTTTAACTTATGTTCGTTTTTCCATCTTTTCGTAATTTTTGTTTTTCCATCCTGTTTAGGTTGTCTATGCTGTTGCAAATGAGGGATCCCGGTTGGAGATACCCGAAGGGCCATTAGGCAGTTTGATTGCAGGTATGTGTACTAGTAATATTGAGTAGTTGCATATGCTTCATTCACCATTGCTCTATAATTTCGGGACAAATATAAACGTTCTAACACCGACCCTAAAATCTCTCGTCTGCAGACTGCTGGGCAGAACCCCATGAACGACCAAGTTGCGAGGAAATTCTCAATCGTTTACTGGATTGCGAATTAGCTCTTTGCTAATTCTACGCGCTTGTTGTACAGAAAAAAGACAACAGATGTTGAGGTTTACCATGTATTTCGGCTCAAGTTTTATACTATCGTGTGAAATTTTCTGCTTCTTTTCATTTCAGCATCAGAATCAAATGGCATGTTGATTGTTTTATGCAGTCATAGCATGAATTTTCCACTCTTTTTAAGACTTAGCTTTGCCATTTCCAAAACTTACAAGACTTATTTTTCTCTTAAATTAAATGCTTGCAAGCTAGATTAAAAAGCTGGAGAAACTTGATTAATTTGCAAATTGCAGTTTATTAAGTTGGATTTGATTCTGCTGATCCTTAAGACGACGTCGTTCATAACGAGCCTCTCTTGGGGCAAATCTGCTGTGCATTCCAGAGCTAATCCAATAATAGATACCAAGCTACTTTCATAATCCATGTTCGCTAGTTCACCATCAACAATCTCCATCACTGCATCTGGATACGATTCCGACACCCATCTCTTCATCGTCAACTCTCCTGAAAACATCTCGTCCGTCAGGCTTACTTCTCGTGAACATCTCCATCAGCAAAATCCCGTAGCTGTAAACATCCACCATTGTTGATACTAGCCCTTCCGACCCGTACTCTACAACGATGGAGATAATCACATCAGATAAACAGGACAGATATCACCAACCAATTCAGTTTCTTGAAATATTCTTGTTACCTGGTGCCATGTATCCAATGGTTCCCAAAGTTGTGGTTTGCTGCGTTCTCTCTTCTTGTGACAGGAGCTTCGAAGTCCCAAAGTCGCCTACGTGTGCAACCATGTCTTCGTCTAGAAGAACGTTGCTCGGTTTCAAGTCACAATGGACGATGGGGACTGTATAGCCTTCATGTAAGTACTCCACGGCGGATGCAACGTCCGTCATTATGTCCAATCTTTGGGTAATGTTTAGGGAGCAGTGGGTGGAGTAGAGCCAATCTGCTAGGTTCCCATTGGACTTATACACCATCACCAATGCCTTAAAATCAAGGTTGGTGCAGGATGTAATAATCTTGACAAGATTTCTGTGTCGTATGCTACGCATGACCTCACACTCTGTGTCGAAGCTATTCAGTCGACTTCGTACCCCTACGTCGAAAACCTTAACAGCAGCAACCGTTGCATCAGGAAAAACCGCCTTGTACACTGATCCGAAGCTACCTTTTCCAATCAAGTTTTCATCACTGAAGCGACTAGTGGCACGAAGGATTTCAAAATACGATATCCTCTCGTGCATGAGTCCGACAGGACTATGAGAAGTAGTAGTCGAAGGCAACACTCTCCCATCGCGACGTCTCAACCATAGGATCATGAGAACAATGGCAGCAACAACTACCAAAGCTAATGCTGGTAGTATATACTTGACAAGTTTGCTCATTTTTGAAGGTGAAGAGAGTTTAGTCCTCCTGCAAGAGTTCACTTTGAATCTATGTGCTCCACACAAACCTTCATTACCTACAAACATATCTTCTGTGAAGTTGGCAAAAGGCCCTCCATGTGGGATTTCACCACTGAGCTCGTTGAACGAAACGTTGAAGTAAGCAAGAGAAGCAAGTTCCTCCAACGAAGTGGGGATCGAACCAGATAACCTGTTGTTGGATAAGTCCAAGTACTGCAGCTCCTTCAATGAAGCAAGAGATTCCGGCATGTGGCCATTCAGTTTGTTTTTTGATAATGACAGAGTGATCATCATCTGAAGCTGAGAAATGGAGCTAGGAATTCCCCCCGAGATTCGATTATCGGATATATCCAACTCCATGAGGCTCCCCATGTTGCCAAATTCCAGGGGCAAAACACCATCCAAGATATTGTTAGAGAAATTGAGCTTCTCAATTCCCTCACTTAACCACAGAGTTGATGGAATGTTCGAACACATTGTCAGCAAAGTTCACTTCTCGCAACGAAGAAAGGTTGCCTAAACACTCAGGTAGTTGTCCAAAGAAAACATTATCAGCAATATTCACAGAGTATAGATTATTCAGACTGCACAAAAAACAGGATATCTCTCCCTCCAGCTTATTCCCATTGATATCCAACCTCTACAAGTTTCTCAACTTTCCAAGCTCCACAGGAATAGCTCCACTCAAGTCATTACAACTAAGATCCAACCACAACAGGCTACTAAGGTTGCCAATCTCACTAGGAATTCTTCCCATGATTCCACAAGAGCTGGCACGAAATCTTACAAGGGATGTAGACAGATTTCTTGATCCTAAAGATCTTGGTAGCACACCAGTTATCTGATTATCATACACTGTTACAACTGTCAGATTCTTGCAACCTGTCAATGAAGACAGGAAGTCTTGATCAGGGTTGGACAAGTTATTCGCGAGCTGATTTCGCGCTGTGTAGCTGTTCAAGACGAAGCAAGTTGCCAAGAGTTGTCGGTACATATCCGGTAAACGAATTAAGAGCAATCTGAAGTACCCTGAGCTCAATAAGATTTGAGATGGAAATTGGAATGCTCCCATTGAAATGATTACCTATAAGGTACAACTCTTGGATTTTTGGCAGCCCTTGATCTATAAACACTGGAATCTTCCCAGATAGGTTGTTCAAGCCAAGATCAAGTACCTGCAGAGTGGAGACATTGAAAACAGATTCAGACACTTCACCATTCAGCTTATTACCACCAAGATTCAAGAATGTCAAACAGGACAGCTGTCCCATTTCTGAAGGAATCCCACCATGGAAACTGTTTTCACTCAAGTCCAAAACCTCCAACTTGGACAAATTGCTGACTGAAGGTGGGATCCTACCCGTTAATCCATTCTGGTTCAAATCAACCCGTTTGAGTAATGACAAGTTCCAGAATTCAGTTGGGATGTTTCCTGTTAATCTGTTGGATGCCAAGCTTAACACAAGAAGGCTTCTCAAGTTGCTTATTTCCCTTGGAATGAAGCCATGGATGGTGTTGTTGGACATGTCCAAGACTGTGAGGGACGAGAGGTTGCCGATTTCTCCGGAAATGGTTACTCGTAAGGCCATGTTGGAAAGATTCAAAGCTGTCACTCTAGGATAATATTGGTGGCTGCTACAAGTGACACCAATCCAAGTACATAATGGTGTGTGTTGTGACCAGTTTTTGGACAAGAAATCTGAGTTTAAGGTGGCTTTTAGAGCCAAAAGAGAGGACTCATCGTCTGTGGTGGAGACGACATAGCAGCTGCTCAAACATAGGATGCTTAGGAACGCAAGAATGGCTGCTTTCTTTCTCATTTTGATATCTATGATGTGAGAGACTTAGAGAGGGTCATGTGTGTGATTTGAAATAAATCAGATATTGTTTTGTTAGATGTATGATGTAGTAATAGAGAGTTAAATATTTGTTTGGTCCGTCACTTTTTTCTTTTTAATTTTAGTCCCAAAAAAGATATTTGTTTATAATTAGTCCCATAACTTTAATTTTTCTTTAATTTTGGTCCAATTTTTATCGGATTTGCCACTTGTTGCCGGAAGCCGACGAGCGATGCTGACGTGGCTAGTCCAATTATTTCTCAACTAACCAAAGATTGATGAAACTTAAGAAGAAGAATGAAGACAACACCAAAGATTGCAAAAACGTTTATAGTCACCCCATACATAAACATTTTGCAATTTTTGGTGTTATCCTTCTTCTTCTTCTTCTTAAGCTTCATCAATATTTGGCTGGTTGGACTCGTCATGTCAGCATCACTTGCCAATTTCGGAAACAGGTGGCAAATTCGGCGAAAATTGGACCAAAATTAAAGAAAAATGAAAGTTATGGGACTAATTATAAACAAATATCTTTTTTGGGACTAAAATTAAAAAGAAAAAAAGTTACGGGACCAAACAAATATTTAACTCAAGTAATAGATATTGTTTCGGATGTCCTATTCCACCTTATTAGTATTCCAACTCAAAGGATCATTATTCAATGCACATATTTTATTAGTAAAACTTTTCATTCTAACCAGAATTTTTTATTATTACGGCTTTGAAATATAAAAAACTATCAATTTTTTTAAGTCTTAAATTGATAAAATAAAAATAATATACGACAAATTTAGCTATTAAATTGATAATTTTATATATTTCAAATAAAAAAATAATTAAGTTCTGAATGGACCGATAGTTTACTATTTTCTAAGGTTTTGGATTGAAAATATTCTACTCCTTTGTCCCATAATAAACTTTACACTTTTCATTTTCGTCCATCTCACATTAAACTTTATTATCCAATAAAAGAAATATCACATCAATCTCCATTTCTAAAAGTACATCTTAATTACAAATTTACCATTCACACTTAAAACACATATACATTTATTTACTCCATGTTTTCGTAATGGTGAAGTTTATTATGGGAGGGAGAGGTTTTTTTTTTTTTTTAATAAGCAGGCAATATTATTGCAAATTTTAAATGTTTTTTTGACGTCGTTTTACATATTTTTTTCAACTAATTTGCTTTGACAATTTCGTACTTAACGTACCTCCAGCAACGACGAAAAATGGAAATAAACATAATCTTAAAACCATGTGAGAGAGATTTTATAGGTTTTCAAATATGACGACCATGAAAACGTATGCATTTAATTGATATTATCACATTACTAATGGTGGTTGATCGCATTTTTATTTGTTCATAATTAATTAATGCAAAGGGTTGAATCTTCCACCCCCCACCCCACCCCACCCCAACCCAACAAATATTTAGAAGAGATAAATAAATTATGTAACACAAGTAATTACGAGGGAGGATACTCGTCTTGTAGAATCCATTTATTCAATTAACTGCACATTCCTAATCCTAGCTAGCTAGATGGAAAAATCAAAGGAATCCCTAATTTTTGTTATTATTATTATTATTTAAAAAAATTATTTAATGAAATATTCGCTGAATAAAAAAAATTTTACTTCGTCTGATTAATCTAAAAATATTTTGAAATTCAATAAATAAATACACGATTTTATAGCTATTTATAAGTTATACTCCCTCTATCTCAAGATAATTCTCACTTATTGTAAATATGAAGCATATGAAAAATTACTTTTGATCAACTTTATTCTCCAACTTTTGGAGAGTTATGTAATTTTTTTAAGTAATAAATAAATTATAAAGTATATTATGAATGTTAGATGATGATAATAAATTTATAATTAAAATGTACTTTTTAGATTGGAGATTGATATGTTATTTCTTTCTTTAAGGAGTAAAGTTTAATATGGAACGAATAAAAACGAGAAGTGTGAAATTTAATTATATGGAGAGGGTATAACAACTTGGGATGAAGCTGTGGTTGTTTCTATCTTATCTTGTTGCAAGGCAAGAAGACATATATTATTCAAGTCCACCGCCCCCCTTGATTAATTTTGAATTATTGAAAATTCAAATGATCAAAGATTTTATATTATTCTATGATTCGATCACTTTAGTTTATTTATTGATATATGTTCTTAATTTCTTAACCAACTTGAGTTCATTAGAAATCGTGAAGACATCTGGTATATATATATGGGGAAACTTTGGGCGAATAGATTTGAAGAAAATTAGACAGTGAAAAATAAAAATCTAGTACTTTCTAACACAAAACAAAATGGGGAGGCAATTGGAACGAGTACAAAGAATTATGATCTTTTAAATCTATCTATATTGGTGCTTAATCTAGCGGTTAATTAGGTATGGTAGTTAGGTTGAGCTTAATCTTGTTAATTCTTACAAGAACATCTTTGATGTTGGGCCTTTCCTCTGGTGAATCTGCTGTGCATTCCAAAGCTAATTCCATAATCGAAACTAAGCATTTCTCTTGTCTGCTTCTACTCCTCCCACCCCTGCTCACCATCTCACCATCAACAATCTCCATCACTCCACCGGGGAACCTTTCCGACACCCATCGCTTCATCGTCAACTCGCCTGAAAACGCCTCGTCCGTCGGCTTTTTCCTCACAACCATCTCCATCGCCAGAATTCCATAGCTGTACACATCCACCATGCTCGACACTAGCCCTTCCGACCCATATTCTGCATGCATGCAACCTCGTAGGTAATTAGTGGACTAAATTTCTTTCATTAATCAAAAAATATTTTAGAAAAACAAAATCTCTTTGTGAATATACCAAGAGAGTACACATATAAGAAAATATTAATTAATCTTGTTAATTACCTGGTGCCATGTATCCTATGGTACCCAAGGTTTGTGTATGCTGCATCCTCTGTTCTTGAGTGAGGAGCTTGGCTATGCCGAAGTCGCTAACGTGCGCCACCATGTCTTGATCAAGAAATATGTTGTTGGGCTTTAGGTCACAGTGGATGATGGGGACACTGTAGTATTCATGGAGGTACTCCAATGCAGATGCCACGTCCACCATTATGTCCAATCTTTGGACAAGGTTTAAGGAAGTGTTGGTGGAGTAGAGCCATTGTTCTAAGTTGCCATTCGTCATGTATTCCATCACCAACGCCTTGAAATCAAGGTTAGTGCAAGAAGTGATCACCTTAACAAGGTTTCTATGCCGTACGTTGCGCAGTATTTCGCACTCCGTGTCGAAGCTCTTCAACGCGCCCTGCACGCCCAAGTCGAAAACCTTGATCGCACCAACCGTTGCATCCGAAAAACTTCCCTTATATACATGCCCGAAGCTACCTGTCAGAGTAACTTGATTAGATATATGTTCTTACTCTCTATTTTTTGATTTAACGATTTCCATCCATAATGTTAATGCTAGAAACCCAAATTGCAACTTTTGGACTAAAAAAAAGGGACAAAAAATGAAACGACACTCTCATCTACCAGCTTAAGCTTTTAAATGAGTTGGTCATATAACACTACCTCTCCCAATCAAGTTCTCTTCGTCTAGGTTTCGCGTGGCACGGAGGATGTCCAAATACGAAACCCTCTCGAGCTCGATTCGTTGAGGCAAATCAGGCAAGGATGGTGATAACTTCCTCCCCCGAACCCTGAACACAAAGATTAGAACAAGGGCTGCTAAAACTACAACCATACCTATTGGTGGTACTATGTACTTGATCAAACGTCGTTTATTTCTTCTCGAAGATGTTGGAATCAATCTGCATTCCTCCACTAGGAATCGAGATGCTCCACACAAGCCCTTATTACCAGCAAACAGTTCACCTGTGAAGTTACCAAAAGGCCCCTTATCCGGAATTTCACCGCTGAGCTCATTAAACGAAACGTTGAAGTAGGCCAAATACGAAAGCTGCTCGAACGACTTGGGGATCGAACCGGAGAGATTGTTCCGCGACAAGTCCAGCCGCTGTAGATCTTTAAGAGCAGCAAAAGATTCCGGCATAGTTCCACTCAGCTTGTTGTTCGAAAACGACAGAGTTATTACCTTCTGAAGCTGCGAAACAGTGGTCGGAATCACCCCAGAGAATCGATTTCCAGACAGATCCAAAGCTATTAAGTTGTTCAAATTGCCAATCTCATCAGGCAAAGGACCATCCAACATGTTGTGAGAGAAGTTCATCTGTTCAATCCTCTCATTAAGCCAAACTGTCGATGGAATATGGGAACTGAACGCATTGTCGGCAAAGTTCATCACTCTCAACCAAGAAAGGTTCCCCAAACACCTAGGTAGTTGTCCGAAGAAACCATTGGCAGCAAGATTCACAGAAAACAGATCACCCAAATTGCATAAATTACCAAACGACCCCCCACCATGCAACCTATTACCATCCATGTCCAACCTCTGCAACCTCCTCAAGTACCCCACCGCTGCCGGAATCTCTCCAGCCAGCTCATTAAACCCTAGGTCCAACCACAGCAGTCTGGACAAATTCCCAATCCATCAAGGGATTGGGCTCCTGATCCGGCAAGAGTCCGCGCGAAATCTCTGAAGAGACGCGGACACATTGCCGGATCCAAAAGATAACGGGATCGTTCCCGTTATCGGATTCGATGCGATCCAGATGATCTTCAGATACATGCAAGGTGCCAAGGAAGAGAGGAAGTCTTCTTCAGGTTTGGACATGTCATTGGTGAACTGATTATGAGCCAGGTATAGCTTCTCTAGCTGTCTTAATTTTCCAAGATCTGTCGGAATAACTCCGGTGAAGAGGTTATCAGCCAGATCAAGCTGATTGAGCTTGGAGAGATTGGAGATGGAAGCAGGAATCTCGCCATGGAAATGGTTGTCTATAAATGAAATCTCTTCAATGTTAGTAAGCCCTTTGTCGATCCAAGTAGGGAGAGCTCCGGATAAGCTGTTCGATCCAAGTGAAAACGATTGTAATCTGGATAGATTGAAAAGAGACAAAGGTAGTTCACCGTTGATGCCATGATTCTCCATGGTGTTGAAATATATCAAATTGGATAGGTGTCCGAGTTGACTCGGAATGGGGCCGTGAAAGCTGTTCTCACTGATGTCGAGCACCATTAGACTGGAGAGGTTTCCGATGAAGGGAGGAATGGGGCCGGAGAAGCGGTTGAGGCCGAATGCGATGATTTGGAGTGAAGTGAGGTTGGAGAAGAGAGGAGGGAAGTTTCCGGTGAAGTTGTTGTCCTCAAGGACTAGGTTGTAGAGGGAGTGACAGTTGGTGAGGGTTGTCGGAATGTTGCCTTCGAAGTGGTTGTTAAACAACCCTAATCTTCGAAGGTTGTTGCTGCAGATGTGTTGTGGAATATGGCCATGGAAGTTGTTCCTTCCGACGTTGATGTACAGCAGAGAAGATATATTCAGGATTGTTGAACTCAATTCTCCTGATAGACATTTTTTTTGTGGAAATGAGACAGTAATTCAAGTTGTGTGTATAATGAATTAAATTAAACTGAATTTAATCTAACATAGAATGGAGAGAATTATGGAGGTTAAAACTGAAACCGTTACACAAATTTTCACCCATTAATTAAGTTTTAGAAAAAGAGTAATCGGGTATAATAAAGCAATTAAATCCCAAGTGTTGTAAGTATCTTTTTAATAGGTAAGGTATCATCTTGGTTACAAAGAATGTTTATTAGATTAAGAGTGAGGCTATTGCGGGCCTTTATAATTTAATATTATAATTAGAGTTATATTATGTTGTTTTATAGGGCATACACTTTAATTAATTAATAAAGGTACATAATTTTTATTGTAAAAGATATAATCCTACTTTAATATATAGTTAATATAAATCAAAATATAGTATGTCATACTTAGTAAATTATATTATGATAATATTAAATTATATTTTAATAATAAAATATCTATCATCATACTTTACCAATATATAATAATCATTTTAATAATGGACTCAATATTGTACCGTCTATTTGAAGATGTTAGAGCACCTTGAATGTTCTTATATTTATTACACTACGTCTCCTTATATATACAACGTTAAAAATAAAATATTTAATTAAAATTAAATACTCTAACATATGGCCTTTCATGTGCATGCAAGTTTCACTTTAACATGATCACTCTAAATTCTAATATGATTAAAAACTTAAACTATTAAAAAAAAAAGGTAATGTAATATTTAATCAATTACTTTCGCACCCAATCCCTTTACATATACTTTTGCAAATCAAAACAATATCTTTTTTTCAAAAAATAAAATTGTTGGATCAGCTGCAAATTCTCACATGCATATTTGGCAAGAAACGTTAGGCAAACCCGAAGCAAATACCTTCAAACGGCAAACAAAGACAGTTTGGATTCTTTGTGCTATTTTTGTACATCATCTTCTGTGTCACAACTTTGGATGGATGACATAGAGAAGAGAGAGAAATTATACCTTCAAAGGGAAGCTTAAACCCTTGACACAATAGTTGAATTATTTTCCATCTTAGGCTGTCAGTTATATAACGCGTGGCATAAAAGATGATGTACAAAAATGGCGCACAAGATCCGTGGAAAGAAACGTACCCGACAACTGATTATTCCACAAAATGATATGTTGAATCTGCGACATGTTTGCAAACTCCAAAGGGATATTCCCCGTAAGATTGTTGTAAGAAAGATCCAGAATCTTGAGCTCTACACAAGAAGCTAAACTTGTCGGAATCTCTCCAACCAAGTAGTTCTTCGAAAGATCTAAAGTCTCTAACGCCCTCAACAGCCCGAGGGTTGGCGGAATACGACCCTCGAGCTCGTTGAATGGCATGTAAAACGCCCGCAGGCGTCTCAAGTGCCCTATTTCGTCCGGGATCCTCCCACTGATATTGTTGCTGCTCATGTCCACGACTCGTAGGAACGTGAGGTTGCCGATTTCCTTCGCGATGGTTCCTCGTAGATCCATGCTCGAAAGATTCAGAGATGTTACTCGTGGGTGTCTACGGCTGCAACGTACGCCAATCCATGTACAAAAAGGGGTTTCTTTCGACCAATTCTTGTCCAAAATGTTGGAATTTAGTTGTGCTTTGAGAGCTAAAAGGGATGATTCGTCTGTGTTAGAACTATTTAGGGATGTAACGAAGTAGAATCTAAAGTAAAATACTACCAAGGATGTAAGAATTGAGGCTTCTTTCCTCATTTTGGGGGGTGGGGGTGTTTTTTTTTGAGTTTATGCAAATTTACACGAGAGATGATCGAGGATGTATGTATTATATGGAGCTGAATTTGAATCATAATCTTTTTATAATTAAATAATCTTGATGGAATTTGTATACATTAAATAAAGTATATATTTAAATTTTGATGGATTAATTCGATTTGGATTGTCCAAGTTATATAAATATTAAAATGAGATACAACTTAACCGGCCCTCAGCTGAAAAGGAGTATTTTATCATTGCGATTTCTGTTAATTTTTTATTGTGAATATGTCATGTAAAAGAAGTTGTGCAATATTTTATCTCTCTCCCTCTCTCTCTCTCTATATTTTAAAGCCGGGTGAAATTTCATTTAGACTCTTTACGGACAAAAATCTCAATATTTTGTAATAAAAATGATAAAAAATGACACTTTTAATAATTGATTGTGAAAAAATGACACCCAAAATAATTTTTTTTGGAAAAATGCCAGTAAGACGTTTTTGTTCCTCTTCACTATATAATTATTATATAGTCACACGTATAGTTGCATATATCATTGCGTGCAGTGATTGCACATATGTTAGTAAATAAAATATGTGAATGGTCGCACATGTAGTCACGGGTAGGGACGAACATATAATCGCGTGTAGGGTTGCAAATGTAGTCACAGAAAAGGTCACAGTCTAGGGTTAATTATGTCCAAAATTTTAAAAAAATTACATTTTTCTAAAAAAATTATAGTGAGTGGTATTTTTTCAAAATAAACTATTAAAAGTGGCATTTTTACAAATACCCCTATTTGGAATCGGTTGTATTTATCCACTTTTATTTTATTGTTAGAATTTAATATTTATTCCGAATGTAAATATCTTACAATAATTATTTTTTAAGGATGTTATTATATCTTTACGTTTATAATTGATTTTATAAAATTTAGTGTTCACTCTTTAGTTAATATTTTCTCCATATATGCTATACTTTTCTTTTTTATTTATCTCATAAAATTGTTTAATTTAAAAAAAAAAATGAAATTTTAAAATTTAAAATGTCAGAAGTACGATTTAATTTTAGAATTGTTATTTATTTTTAATAATATATGATTTTTTTTCTCCAAAATACCAAATTAATAAAATAATTAAAAGGTAATTATTTCATATTTATACAAGACGAGGGAATCATATTAATTGAAAAGACATAAACTACCTTCTTTTATTTTTAAGGATTGCCGCCATCCTTGAACTTAATTAAGGATTAGTGCTTAATAAGTGATGTTAGCTAGGGTTCATTAATTAATAAAGACACGTGTCCTTTTCTCATTTCGTAGGGTTTATAAATTAATAAAGGCAGTGTCCTTTTTTCATTTCGTATTGGTTAGAAGAAAGGCTTTTGTCACTATAAAAAGAAGAAAGGCTTTTGTCACTATAAAAAAAATACATATTATATTCCATAGTGATATATAATCGATGTTGTCGGTGTGGAAATGGGTAATGTGAATAATGTGAATGGTGAAAACGCGTCTGAGTTGTGGACATGGGAGAGACAGGAAATGGGTAATGTGAATAATGTGAATGGTGAAAACGCGTCTGAGTTGTGGACATGGGAGAGACAGGTGGTGTGTACGGTTAATTCGTAATTTGTTTTATGTTAAAATATTATTCCCTGCGTCCCACCACAGTTTTCACAAAATTGCAGTGGAATGAAGGAAATATATTTTAATTAATAATCATTAAATTCTTATCCACAACATTAATTTAACTACTCCCTCCGTCCCCTTGAAACATAATCGTTTGTTTTTTATACGTGGATTAAGGAGTATAATAATTTAATGTATTTTGAGGTGAGAGAAATAATATTTTATAGTGTAGTGGGTAGGTGTATTAGTGTTGAGTGTGGATCATGAGAGATCACATCAATCTAAAAAAGGAAATGAATACTTTTTAATGGGACGGACCAAAATGGCAAAATGGACACGTATAAAGGGGACGGAGGGAGTATTGATTATAAAACATAACAAATACTTTTTCCATCCATCGAAAATAGTGCGTTTTGTCATTTTCGCCGTTCCAATACAAAGAGTACATTTTTTTAAAAGTAAATGAGACCAATACAAAACAATTAATATATCTTCATGAGACTAAATACACCACTAATACACCTATACGCTATACATTAAAATACAATATTATTTATCTTTCCTCATTTATACTATAAATATTATATCCTTTAATGTACGTTAAAAAAAGCACTTCTGAAGAGGTAGTATAATACCCCTTATCCGTTTATAAAATGTTCATTTTTTAATTTTAAACATCTATTCAAAAAGTGAATCTTGTGTAAATTGAGTTTATATGTAAACTTTATTTTTTAAAATTATTATTTAGAATATAAAAAATTATTTTTTGAAGAGTAATAATTTTTATACAGAAAAGTAATAATTCATGTCTTAAAGAGTAATTTTTCATGTACTAAAAAGTGAAGTAATCGATAAATTAGGATATACAAGAATATGAAGAGTAATTTTTTAATATAGAAAAGTAACAATTTATATATCTAAACAGTAATAATTTCTTAGATATTTGGAGTAATCTTTTTATACAATTAAAATGATTATTATTAGTTAAATTATTTATAATTTTAAATTTTGTTTGGTCATGATCATCAAAGCTTCGAGATGCAAAAGTGGTCGAAGAAACTAGGAAATTAAATAAAGATTTAAAAATAATATGTTGTTGACATATTTACTGTTAACTCCATAGGAATGTGAAAACACGACCATGGATTAACATTGAAGATGATTTTCCTTTGACTTAACGGCCACATTTATATATCAAAAGGGATAACTTTTGATTTTCAACAAATTATTTTATATATATCATCGACTGTTATCTCCTGAAATACTGTAGTTCACAATTAAGAGGTATTGGTTAAATTCCATAATGAAAAGTAATGGTATTATAATTAATAGTTAACTAATGAGATTAATTAATTTATGAATATGATTAGTGACTGCGAGTACAATGCTAAAGTAAGATAATAATTAATTTTAATGATGAGATTGATTACTCTTTTATTTCCATTTTCCACCTTTACTAACCCCAATTAACAAAGCACTTTTATGAAGATTTAATCTTTTGTAAATTGGGTTTACAGTATAAATTTTATAGTTCTTTTTTAATTTAAATCTTAACAATGCATAAGATATAATATGATGGTAAGGGGACCACATGATGTACACCGTAACGATTTAAACAAATGTTCGCCTTTTATGAAAGGAATAAAAAGTAATATTCATTTAAATGAATATTTTTATGAATAATATGTTAAACAAACAAGAAATAATGATGATATTTTTAATAAAAGTATTAATAAGTGAAAAGGTTTCACAAAATTTCACCTCAATCAATTGGAAATTCATGATCGAGGGGAAGTTGTTGCTTTTCTTAGTTTTGCTGGAAATAAATGTATTTTTACTTATTTAATCAATTATTTTCCCAATAATTCTTTGTGAATATGGGCCTAGAGTCCATATATACTAATCATAGTGGATTGACTTGGGCTTATATACATATATAAGGAAATTCAGTCTTTTATAGAGTTTTTAAATTTTTAGTGTAGATTGATAATTAATATACACAGTATTATATGCAGAAGTTAACTAATTAATTCACTAAGCAATATTAGCTAATTATATTGTTGGTTTAGGTTTAGCTATGTTTCGATTAATATGTTATAATTAGCTCTTGTATCTAAACGATACTTTATCTAGTTATTTATAATTTGGTTGTTAATCAAGTGTTTTGATAAAATAAGATATTGAAATATGAGTAACTCTCTTGTGAGACGGGTTATTTGTGAGACGGGTATGAGACGGGTCGGCCCATCACTATAGTATGCTTACTGTAGAGTTAAAGTATGTTTATTTATAGTTAAAGTATGTTAACAATAAATCGTATTATATCACTCTAAAATCATACTTTAATGCATAATACAACACACTTTAAAAAACATACTTTAACAACTATCAAACATACTTTATGTATACAATAAGCATACTTTAATGATGGGTCGAGCCGTCTCACTAAATAACCCGTCTCACAAAAGACTTCGTCTTGAAATATAATATCATTAATAAGTATACCATAAGATGTAATATGAAATATAATGAGAGATCTAGTGTACTGTTATTTTTAAAAAAAATATTTTTTTCTTGGCAAAATTTGAATTAAAATGATTGTCGGTTCTTCAGATGAAAATTTTCGTGTCATTTAATTCATGGATTATGATATTATCCACTATTTAATTCATGGATTATGATATTATCCACTATATAACTCGTTATTCGAGTGAAACGTGAGAGGTAATGAAATTTGTAGCAATTAATAACAAGGTTCGTG
Source organism: Pogostemon cablin (assembly GCA_023678885.1). Lineage (NCBI taxonomy): Eukaryota > Viridiplantae > Streptophyta > Magnoliopsida > Lamiales > Lamiaceae > Pogostemon > Pogostemon cablin. The sequence continues at coordinate 33,060,833 of CM042971.1, forward strand.
GTTTCTTTTAGGATTTAATAATATTCACTTTCTTATGTGTAGAGTAAAAATCAAATTAAATTATTCTATATTCAATTCGAAATCATCCTGTGAAAGTTCTTTTAAGCTCGATATGATAAATATATCAAATAAATTTGTACACACTTTTGTGTTCGATAACATTTAAAGTTCAACTCAATAGCTTATCAAACGAGTTCAAACATAAATTTTAAAGCTCAATGATATTTCAAATAAGTTTGAACGTATAGTTTTGCATTCGACTCGACTCGACTCATTTATACCCTTGCTCATATCTTGCTCATTTATATATGAAATTGATAGTTAATTAATACACTGAACAAAGATATATAGTGTACGTAACTCATGCAAACTGTCTAATTTTGTTATATCTATCTCTTTTATGATTTGAAGAAAAGTTTATCTTTCTAAATCATAATAGCATCGTACCAAAAAATATGAAAAAATAAATATAAAAATAGAGGAAAGAATAAACTCCATGAACCTCACATAGATGTATACTTACAAAATCATATATTTCTATACATACATGCATGTTCAAAATAAACAAGGATTTATCATCACAACAAAAGAATTGAGGCCAAATTAAAAAATGCAATATATTAATTATAAACAAGATATAAACTTACATGATCAACAGATTAATTCGAGTAAAAACCATACAAGAGCTTAAAAGATTCTTGCAAACGCTGCGAAACACGGCAAGGAAAAATATTGGAACCAGGATCGCCAGTTGTAAAACGTTCGATAGATTGATTAATTCGAAAAAAGAACAATATTGCATACAAAACTTTAATTAATTACCTGCTTCATTTAAATTTCTTCCTCCATTCACGTGATCCTGTTAAAAGAACAAAAAAAATATATATGAAGTTGAGACTTTTTTTTAACACAAAAAATCTAAAGATGCGACTTAAAAAATAAAATAAAAATCTATCATCCTATTTTTCCAACAAAGTCTACAAACAATCCTAGTAGGCTAAATCAAAATACTCCATCCGTCTCATTTCAGATGACACACTTTCTATTTTGGGTTGTCCCACAAAAGTTTACAATTTCTAAAAAAAAGCAAAAATTCAAACACAATCACCCTTCCCAATACATTTTATTTACAAAAAAACCACATTTACCTAACACACCTAACATAATTTATCATTTATTTATTACAAAAAATATCATAATACTCTTAAAAGTTATCAACTTTTCTTAATCTCAATGCCGAAAGAGGCATGCAAATTTTTGTGGGAGGAGGGAGTAAATTGTTAGCTTATATGAAACAAAATAAAGAAGTACTATTATAACAAAATATTACCTTTCATTCAAAAAATATAATATTAACAAAAAAATGAAATATACATTTTAAAAATAATAATTGTCTCATAAAAATAAAATTTAAAGAATTAACTGCACTGCATTAATGTGAGGGATTTTTACCATATGGTGTCGGTAGAAATATAATCCTATATTGTTATAAATCAGACAAAACAATTAATATCAGCAATTACATCACGTTTTGACTGCAGAGCAGTCAAACTGGTCGTACAACACAAGGACATCTTCACATGAACAATTTTTTACTGTCAGAAGTTAAAAATGGATATTGTTGCAAATGCTTTAAATGGATGGCCAAATAAGTACTCTTAACATAGCACAACATCTGTCATATTATTGATAACTAATTAATTAAAGGATGATTAACAAATTAATTACTGGAGTAATACCAATAGGTCTATTTTTGTACCTAGTTTTTTAAAGGACGATTTAATTAATAACCCTAAAAGACCTTAATATTAACCTAAAATGTTAAACACTCAAATTCAATTCGTTATCAATGTTTGATATATGGTGCTAAAATACTCAATTCGTCTCATATTAAATTTCACACTAGTCGTTTCTGTCTGTCTTCACAACTAAAACACGAAACACTGTATCAATCTTCAACCTTAAAAATATGTCTTAATTACAAATTTATCACTCTCACATAATACACATAACTTATTTTATAATTTATTTATTATTTAAAATACTATATTATCCTTCAAAAGTTTATAAAATTAGTTTAATTTTTTTTTAAACTATGTATCTAAAATAACAATGCAATTTAATTTGGGATGGAGGAATATTAGATTGCTGAAAATATTCATTAAGTTGGATTGCTACTTGTCAAACAACCAACTAAACATTAACATAGAGTTTTCCAGAGTGATCACAAATCACTTGGAAAGTGATTGATTAACTTACAAAAATCTGACATGTTTTGAAATTCTAAAACCACATTTGACTAAATAAGGTAGGGTAAAAATGTGAGGAACCTTAGTTTTATCTAACTTACTAAATTGATAAAATGTACGTAGTAGATAAGTTGGGCTAAATTTTCAATAAATAAATAGGACACTTCTTGTGTTTAATATATTTATTTATAGGATAGAGTAACCTACTCCATCAACTTAATTATATTCCTTAGAATTATTTGGTAAATGATTATTGAATAATCGCATCATCTAAAACACTAACTAATGAAACACTCACTAGTCTTACATTCTTCATATAAACTATAAAGGATAAGTTCTAGTACTTAAAAAAATTGTTATCTTAGTGTTAATTCCATTTCTTATTCATTTATTATATGAGTAACACATAGTAACGATAAAAATGAAACATTAAATATTTAAGACAGATATTCCAAACAGCTAAAAAGAGATGTGTATCCTACAATTTATAAGAGTCTTACATTAGCAAATGTTGTTTGAGGTAGTTAAATGCAGGATAAGTTAAATAAATTTAACTAAAAGTTTATTGTAAGTTTTAATAATATTACTTAAGAAAAAAAAATCATCCACATTCCCCTAAAGCAAATCTCACCTAAAAAAGACAATCTTTGCTCATCTCTCCATTGATGCACAATGACAAAAACACATTATTCTTCTTCTTCCATTTTTTTGTTAAAAAAATATCACTAATTATTTTTTAAAGATAAAATTTTGGACATATTGAATGTAAGGAATCCGATATATCCAATATTATTTTATAGATGGTGGGGATCAATCAGAAAATAATTTAATAAAAGAATCCATATAATCCATTGAAGAATGAATCAAGTATGCATCAAAAGATCTAATGTGGAGCACTATTTAATCATCATTATTAGAAATTTAAACAAATGATTAATTGTTTGGTAGTGAACTATATATTTTCCCCAAAAAAAACGTATATGGTACATATAGTAACTTGAATTACCAAATTAGACAAGAAAGTACATAGATTATTCAATTTCTCATCTGAATAAGTAGCAAATATGCATATGTATATAAAGCAATTGGAAATAACAAACTGAGGTTTTCCATCACACACATATATATAAGATATTCATCATTGAATTCCTTCTCAAAACTATATATTGAGAAGAAAAAAAGTATATTTAGGGAAGGAAAAATATCGTGGGAGAACGTTTCACGATAAGATAATTTCATTTTTACTTAATTAATTAATTTACTTTTCTCTATCCTAATTAATAAATAATAACCTCTGAAATAATCTAATTGGATGAATATTACTTTTTACCAACTATTTTTTATTAAAAATCATTAGTACTTTTTTATATATTCATTCTAGCGGTTTATTTTGTAAGATGATACGCACACATAATGTGAAGCAAGGATAACACACATAGAAACTATAATGATTTTTTTAAAGAAAAACTAAAATATTTATTCCAATGAATGTGATTTAGGAGAGAAGATAATAATACTCAAAATAATTTGATACTATTAACTGAAAATTCTAAAACCAAGAAAAGAACAAAGGTTTTCTTCCAATAGTTTCATCATAGGGAATGATCAAATTTGCAATAATTAAAAATTGGGGAAATTTTTTTAAATAGTTATTTTTAATAATAACATTAGGACAAAATTTCATCATTGTGTTGTCCCACAAAATCCAAGCAGACAGAAGGCGATCTAGTAAAGATATATCAAAGGACGAATTAGTATTGAAATTCAAATTTCTTGAATGCACTAACAAATTAAAGATCTTTTTTTTTGCACTAAAGAAACAATTAAATAATATAATGTAATTAGTGGGTAAACTAGTTATAATGCTACCATGATAATGGGGCTTTCATTAGCAAAACAATATATATAAAAAATGATATTGGGGGCAATATCACTTGTATGATATTGTTTCATCAAACGAGTTTTGAGTGATCGATAAAAAAAATAATATTTAAATAAAAAGTAATATTCAATTGATAAAAAATGATAATGAGTAGTGAACTTTTTTATGAATAATTCGTAATATAAATAAAAAATAATAATAATTTTATGAAAGTGAAATATTTAATAAAAAATACTCCTAGTAACTAATTAAAAAATATATATAAAACGATCCCACAATAATATATATATATATATATATATATATATATATATATATATATATATATGACATTAGTCCCAAAATAATTTTCCTATTCGAGTGTGAGAAAACTATTAAACGTAATAGTAGTACTAGGAAATGAGTATAACCTTTTGAATAATTTAATAAATAAATGTAAGAATTAATAAAAAGTAAACACTTGACAGTACATTAAATTAAAACAGTAATATGACTGTGTAAATGCTATGTAGTAGTATTAATTTTATTTTAAGAGTGATCAAAAAGTACGGATGAAAAAAGAAATGGAGTACAAAAAATATTTAGGCAAACATATTAATATAGTACTCCCTCCATCCCAGTCAAACTGCATCGTTTGACTGCATAAAGCTCTCACAAAAGATACAGTAAACGATGTAATATGGGCGGGACGGAGGGAGTATGTATTACTATATATATATATATATATATATATATATATATAAATCATGATAAATGTAATTACATTCAAGTATATAATCATCTTATAATCATACGTTTAACACTTATTGAATCACATTTTTATTATCTTAAAATTATAGTTTAATAATGAGTGAGCTAGGTTCTCAAACTCGTCCCTTTTAGTAGTAATTAGATTAATATCTCAAATATTGAAGTCTTTTAGTGAAAATCAAACTACTCATGATAATCAACTCTTTATATTGAGATTCCAATATTTTCAAATACAATTATTCAATTCAAAAACGATAAAGATGAATTTTTGAATAATTATGCAACTTGATACCCCCTATCTTTACAAAATTTTTTTAAAAAAAATATTAATAATAAGAGTTGATAATGTGCTCCAAGTGTACATGTGCATCATTTGTATATACTCCCTCTGTTTGTCATAATGGGTTTATTTTTGCTCGTAGATTAAAGAGTAGTATTCCCTCTGTTCATCCTTAATCTATCTATTTTATTATTTTGAGTCGTCCACCCTTAATCTATCAATTTTTTTTTTTAGATTATGGGACCCACACCCTCCACTAATACAAATAAAATATAAGATTCACACCCTCCACTAATACTACTACCTACCACACATAAAATAATATTACTCCTTAATCCATGTCCAAAAAGTAAATGAATACATTAACAATGGCCGGAGGGAGTATTATTTAATGTATAGTAGTTAGTTGTATTAGTAGAGGTGTGTGTCCTATATTTTAATTGTATTAGTGGGTGTGTGTGAGTCCTATATGTATAAAAAGGAAATGAGTCTCTTAGGGGCGGACGCCCAAGATAGAAAAATGAGACTCTTTGGAGCGGAAGAAGGGAGTAATTTTTATTCAATAATGTACATATATACACTTCTTAATAATTATATAGTTTTTTATATTTAGATTTAAAAAAAAATTAACAGAAAATTTACAAACAAAATATATACATTTTTATTCATTAATATAAATGTATAAATTTATAAAAGTGGGTGCATGATGCATCATCAAGGTGCACATATAATTTGCTTAATAATAATAATAAAATCGACAGCACTATCTACATGAATATGATTATCAACTAATTTTTTCTAATTGGGTCCTCATGATTTCCTCATTTAAAATCATTGGATCCCTACAATTTCATTAGCATTCTTTTATTTTCATTTTCAATATTTGGGTTCCTGCATTCTCATTTAAATGCAAACAAAACTCATTATTCTTTTTCAGAGATTGAGTGTTATGCATGGATCTAAACCTAATTATATTTCAAAAGATAGAATTGTGTGGATCTCTACAAGGAACAGTTGGACAAAAATCACACACACATGTATTTTCTTATTCCAAGAGATTACTATATAATTGAATATTTTTGTCCATTATAGAGAGATAAACATCCCCCACACATTCTAAACTCAAATGACATCATCAGAATTTGTGGGGTGCAAAGATCTGCCCAAATCCTGAAAGATGCCCAACAAAATGGAAGGCTGACATGCAATGGAGATATACTACTTTGGGCTCTTCTTCTTGCTTGTATAATATCACTTATAATAACTACAGATATATAGCTAGCTAGCTGTGTTCAAAATACTTTGAATATAATTAAATACTTCCAATTCAAAAAGGGGACATTTTTGTAGAATCTTATGATGTTACTATCATCATCAGTACTAGTCCTACTGTCAAGAAAAAAATATGCTCATTTTTTTTAAGTATTAGTATATGATTATGATCTTTTATAGATATTCGGTAAGAGAGAGTATTGAATGGAACCGGTTTCATGTGAAATCGGATTAATTTGAAGTTGAAGTATTAGCCTAAGGCATGATATATAAATTGTCACCCCCTATAAATGATTAACTCGTTTTTAGAAGGGTAACCGTTCATGCGTTAGGGTAGTACTTTTTAAGGTGTATCCCACCATTAAGGGCCTCTACTACCCCTGTTCTGGGAATTTGTGGAGGAGGTAAAAAATTGCAGGATGAGTAGTATTTTTTTATGCCTAAAGGGTGCTATGGTTTCTTAGAATTGTTCGTTCCATGGAATCCTTTGCGTTCTAAGAGGATTTGGGAACACATTCAAATCGATAGTAGCAAATTGATCATTAGATCTTTTTTTTTGTTTCACATTTTTGGATCCAATGACAATAACGTCATTGAAATCAACTAAAGGAAAGCTTTTAATTGTTGAATGGAATTATGATTAGTGTCATGATCATAGCTAGATTGAGTGGATGTGCCTTAATTAAACACTTAAATTCTTGGAAGTCATAGCTAGGGTTTATGAAGGCAACTGATGGCTAGTGTTTGATCTCCTTTTGATCTAGAAGAATATGATTTCGATTCTTTATTTCTATAATTGTTCAGTACTATTGAAGAACATCGTATCAATGTCTTTATTCTCATCATAATAAATTAGAATTTGGACATGTTATAATATATCTAAAATGTACTACTACTACTACCTAGTATATATTGATCTTGACACTTCCTCTATGTTCTTCAGTTTTATTAAGAAAAACCCAGATACCCAAAATCAGAAACCGACACAAATTTTAAAAACAATAATTTAACATGAAATCACCCAAATAAAAAAGCAACAAAATGTTACTGCATAGTATATATACATTGAATCTAAAATTCATATTATATTTTTTAAATTATATTAGCAAACCGCGTTAATTTGTCAATGAAATGACGTCATTAATAGTGTTTTAATTAATTCTAAGAAGTGAAATCACTTGTAATGGAGGAAACAGATTTACTTTTATATAGAAATAGCCATGAAATTTATAATCTTGAAATTTAATGCTGGGAAAAAGGAGACAAATTTCAAGAAATAAGGCAAAAAATTAATAAATTAATTAAGAGAGAATTAATATAATTACCCATATGATATTTGGAAATAGGGATGGATCAAGAAAATGGCATTGAAGAAGAATTGGATTCATCATCACCCTTTCCACCACCACCTTTCTTCTTCTTCTTATATGGAATCCCTCTTGCTTTAGCTTGACACTCCTTCACTTCCCTCAAGTAAATCCTTATGGATCCACTGGCGAACGGGTTGGTCTCAGACGACCCCCCGTTCTCCTCGTAGGCAGCTCGGAGCCGCCCGATCAAAGCATCAAGGCTACCCCACGCCTGCCTTAACGGGCAGGTGCAGGGCGCGGGCGGCTCCGGCTGCCCGTAAAAGATGCAACCTTGTAAGTGAACCTTGGTTTTCCCGAACTGATCCAAATACCTCATGAAATCGAGCACGTGGTTGCTGTTGCACTCGGGCAACGACACCGGCGGCCTTTGGTTCCGAAGGAACTGGCCGAAGGTGTTCCAATCCCGCCGCTTCTGAGACTCGTAGCGGCTGGGAGTGGTGGCGGCGGCCGGATCTCCGCCGCCCCACGAGGAACCTTCTGCTAAATCCTTGCCTCTATCCATGGATGGATCTAAATTAAATCAAGAGAAACACCATGGAAAATTGAAGTGGCTAAATAAGGTAAGATTAAAGGAATATTATCATGAGATGGAGGAGATCAATCTGAGAAGGTTGGGTTGAGTTGACATGCAATGGGCCACATGCAGTTGCTTTCTACTAGTTCTATTTTTTTCCTCATCTTTTTGTTGCAATAATTCTTTAATTGATTATTGTCTATTTTATTAATCTATATTTGCAGACATTAATTATGCAATTTTTTTTTCCTAAGTTTATGTTGCAATAATTGTTTTGTGGAATAAATTGTCAAAATTATCAACCACAGTATCACCCACTAGTTTGTACGATGGGGTTTAAAAAATTCAAAATTTCCACAAGTTGACAAAATGTAATCCCCTTTAGTATCTCTAGGGCAGCGACTGCCAATAACTTAAATTAGTGTGGGTGAATCATGTTGGTTTACTTAAGGTTTTGTTTGGAGTCATGGATATATCTCTCATGTCTTGGTTTTGGTTCACATACAATTTTTTATTCAATAAAGTATTGGTCGATTGTTTATTTATTCAAGGCGATTGCCTGTTATGCGGTTCGAATCTTTTTATATATTTCGATGTTATATTTCTTGTTTCAAATCGATGAATTGATTTATAAGATAGAGATTAAATTTATATTTTAAAAGGAAAATATAAATCCTTAGGAAAATATTTATTTTTTTCTCCTTTCTACGTATCTCTCATCAGACGGATCTTAGATGTCATGTTACATTTTGGTGTTACATCTCTTATTACACGCGTTAGATGATTGGCACGTATGCGAAGATGAAAATCTCAATTTTTCCCTTTAGGGTTGATTGTTAGGATATACTAGATTAGTTTATCCTACATGTCAATCATCTAACAATTTGTAACAGGAGATCTAACACCAAAATATAACAGGAGATTCGAATCGCGTCAGCGGGTACATACATTCGGGCGCTTCTATTTCCAAAGGTATTTTTTATGCATGAATTTTTTATCCGTAAATTGAAATCCACCATCTGCTAACAAAAATTTTAATGGCTAATACTATTGTGCACCTGGGTGCATACTAAAATACAGTATACTCACTTTAAGAAACGTATGCAATTATGAACAAAAATGTATACACTCTGTTAGTAAATTTTTTATTAGTTTTTTAATGAAAAATTGAGTGTAAAAAAATATATATACACTGTTGAATAAAAATTTTTACATATATGAATGCTAATTTTTTTAATAAAAAATTGAGTGTGAAAAAAGTGTACTTAAAATATGTATACGTGCGCTCGAGTGCAACGTATATCAATTCAATCTTATTTCAAGTTAGAGTTTTCTATTCTCAAATTTTTATTACAAATCTGAAGAAGTTTACCTAAAGCATCTTAAATCTTCACAGTTTAGACATTCTTTAAGGTTTCATGATTTTAATATTCCCTCTAGTCTGAATAGACCCGTTTAAATTAATTTCCTCTTAAAATATCCTTTGTAAAATATTTAAAAAAAAATGTGAATCATTCTCTAAAATTGGAGGAGTAGTTCTAAGATCTACTATATAATATTATACTTATACAATAAATATTAAAAATTATTATAAATAAAAAAATTACACATTAATTGTAATTGTACGAGTTTATTTTTTACTAATAAAAGACAAGCACTCTTATAAAATACAAGATAGAGAAAAGTTTAGTGGATTGGATCTTCTGTTACATATGCTTACACCTTGGAATTCAATACTACGTACATTATTTATGTTTGAAAAATAACATTCAATGTATTTACTATTTATAGAGTAATGTTTTTTTTATAAGAAAAACATTTATATGAGATAATATCATGATGATATTATTTTATTAAATTTTTTAATATTATTTTTTTATAAAGAAATTATCACTTTTTATAGAGTTAAATTTTAATATTTAATTAATTTAATTTCAGTATGCATTACATATTATGTTCTGCTAAATTAATAGCAATAAATCTCGAGGTTGAACAATTCATATCAGAAATTAATACCTTCAATTTAATATTGTACATTGGGTGCATGAGCCCATGATTTATATTTATACAATGAATCCAATGGATTATTTGAGCCCATAATTCGCAATTTTTATTTAAAATTATTATGGATCAAATAAAACTGGGATTTGGGAGTGTCCCATTAGATTTTGAGCCCATATTCTTTAGGCACCAAACTTTAATTCTAATATATGATTATTATAATGTAACAGTATCTATATTGTTCATTAGACGAGTAACTATTATAAATATGTAAATATGATTATTATATATTCGGCAGCATATTTGGTTTCATTGCGATCGAAGAGAAAAACAAGAAAGATAAATATAAAATGGAACTATTACATCTCTATGTGGAAAATCACTAGCTATCTACTCATTAATTTGTGAAAATGATGTGATATCCTTTAGGTAATCTTCAAAAGAGACTTATATTCCCTCTATTCCACGTTAAAATTTACATTTTTCATTCTGCACGGTCCCAAGTTAAAATTTATGTTTTCTTTTTTGTTAATTTAGGCCCTCACAAAATAATTAATTATTCCATGCAAGGCCCACATACAATACTAATATACATGTCCACTTTACATTAAATATTATTTCTCTCACCCTACTCCACATTAAAATATTATATCTCTTAATGTATATGTAAAAAAAACATAAATGTTAACGTGTGACGAAAGAAGTATGTAGAAAAAATTAGGATATAGGTTTAGCTCGGAACAAAATAAAGATGAAGAGAATTCTATATTGTGGATAGTGTCTAGTCCTTATTAATCAATTATATTACCATAATTTACAGATTCACTACTCTGCTGAGTCCAGATAGAAGCGCCTGGATGGCTATTCCAATATTTTAACAAAAAAAATGTTCAAAATAGAATTAGGAGAAATTAATTTAGCCTCCGTTAGAGAACTATTTTACATAATTTCAAAATCTGTACATCACTTAATATGTAGGCGAGTGCGAATTAATTAGCTTATGGCCCTATGCTATACAAAATAAATAAATATATATATATATATATATGATAGGATAGGATGATGACGATTGTAAAGATGACGTTATATATATATATATAAGCCAAAAGAGCTTCTAGACTAAAAATAAAATATATAAAATAACTAGCTAGCTAGATAGCGAATAATAAATTATACATTTACGTATATATATTATCTAAAAGTTGACTGAACTGTCACTCAATAATTGTACCATTCATTTGGAAAAATAAATTTATTTGAATGTTAACTTGATCAATTTTGAATTTAGTTCATAAATTTTTCACTTTTTTAAAATCGTCCATTATATTTATATAATTTTGAAAATCATTCATTATATTTGAAAATTTTGAAAATCGTACATCATATTTACCAAGTTCAACAAAATCGTCCGTTTCAACAGGTTATTAGCAGGTTATTCTAAAAAATAAAAATAATATATAATATATATATATATACTATTTAAAAAAAATAGCCTCCACTAAGAATTTATATTATACTCTCTCCGTCCGCCCGAAAGAGGGCATTTTGTTTTTGTGCACGTTGATTAAGAAATATTGTTATTTAATGTGTAGTGGGTAGTTGTATTAGTGGGAGTGTGGATCCCATATTTTAATTGTATTACTGAGTGTGTGTGGATCTCATGTGTGCAAAAAAGGAAGTGGCCCTCTTTGAAACGGACGGCCAAAATGGAAAAAAGACTCACTTTCGAGCGGAAGGAGGAAATATCAATATTTAATCAAATTTTATCAACTTTAGTAATGAGATTAATATTATTTGTTTGGTATACGGAAGTGAGAAATGAAAAATGAGATAAAATTGGTTAAATAAAAATATGATATAGATTAATTGGGTGAAAATATTCAAATGACATGTCATAGCAGGTCAAATGACCAAAATGTTGAATTTTATGAAGTTAATGGACTAATTTCAAAATTGTTATAAAATTAACGAACTAATTTAAAAATTAAAAAGTTAATGAACTAATTTCAAAATAAATGAAAGTTAACGGACTAAAAAATCTATTTTTCCTAAATATTTTATTGGCACGAGAAAAGTTTCTCTAAATTGTTATTTATGAAGCAATATTATTAATTTTTCCATTATATAATTGTTTAGGGAGTATGAAGTAATTTATTATTTTTCCAAATAATTCTCAAGTTATTTATAAATAAATAAAATAAATTTATGTACGCATGGAATTTATTTGCGTGCGTGTGTCACATCCACGCGGTTTCTATTTTTCTTAAGTTTGTTATGAATTAATTAATTAAATTAAAAGATTTAATCTATAAAATCCCTGCTTATTAAATTTTGTTGATTAGTCATACTAGATTCAGTATAATAGTTTATATATATATATATATATATATATATATATATATTTTAGAAAAATTCAACTTGCAGTTAATAATTGTGTTTTAATAATAATGGTGGTCATGATTTTCGAATATTACAGAATCCATTTATATAATATTTTGAGGATAGTGCAACACTGAGACGTTTGAGAGCTTCGTGTCAGATTTTTGGAAGCAGGATTAAACTCATTTCAATAACGTCCAATTTATGATAGAATAAAACAATATTTACAATTTTATGATTAATATAAGTTAGAATGGTAATAAGATCATTTATACTACATTAAAATTATTATTGTGGACCACTCTAGTATATATATATTTATCCTAAATTTTTTAGGATATCCTAATTATATATGTCCACTATAACGTGACATTAGAATTACTAATTTAGTACGTAGCAGGGTTGCATTAAATAATAAAATCTATTTTCGATAATCGATGAATACATAATTTGCATTTTCATTTAATGATATGAGTAAGAGTTGATCTTGTATTACGGTTTTAATTTTATGCACTTAATATTTTCATAACAAAATACTGTATTAATTTATATATATATATATATATATATATATATATGCGTATTTTTTTTAATAAATGTATTATTATTCATTTTATGTTTAATAATATTATTAATTTTTTTATTAAAAACTAAAAATATTTTTATAAAATGTACTAAATTTTCACTAACAAACTATATAAATTTTAATTCATATTAAGTATTTATCAATAAAGCTATATTTTGCCTATATTTTAATTTAAAAAATTCCACAAAATTTATATTTATTATTTTTCTTTTTTTAACGATTTTAATATTTTATTCTCCATAATACTATATACTAACTTAATTTATGTTCTTATTTTGATTTTTCCGAATCTTTTTCACTGACTCGTCGATTATGTAAGTAGTACATCTTCAACTTAATTTATGTGATTAATCATTGAAATATATATATATATATATATATATATATATATATATATATATATATATATATATATATATATATATATATATAGATATATAGATGATAACGATCTAAACATTAAGTAGAAACAATATTGATTTAAAAATATTTAAATGAAAATCTTAACAAATTAATTTGTTCAAATTAAAAGGTTGACATCATTTCATGTTAGATTAATGGAGTATATATATATATATATATATATATATATATATATATATATATATATATATATATATATATATATATATATATATAATATAAGTCATAATACAAATGTGTAATAATAGTAATTTTCAAATTAAAATAAAATATGATATTTTAAAGTCAAATATAAATGTCATTTGACTAATTAATTATTTCCGCCTATGATCGTAATTCGTAAGAATTAATTTAATTAATTAATTTAACTATTTAAGTTTGGGCAAGGGGTGGGTACTGCTTTTCGCAAGTCTCTATAAATATATTAAATGCACACAAAAGAATAAAATAATTTTTATTATGAGCTGGGAGTATAAATTTTATTTTATTTTATTACTTGAAATATATAAATTTAATTATAACATATGCTAATTTATTACTCCATTAATTTATCAATGTAAATCAAATAAGTTATCTTTATAACCTTCCAACTTTATTACTAGAAGTTATCAAAGTAAAAAGGAATTAAAAATAAATTAAATATGTATACAACACTAAAAAAAAGTTTCGAAATATACAAATGTGGATCCTACCATGTCAACGTTAATAATGGCTTAAATATGTTTACTTTAAATTAAACTTGTACTTATACGTATAAAATGATATCTTTGCAGACAATCGATTTCGTTTTATATTCTATAAAAGGATGACATTTAAACTTTAGCAGTTATATCTAAGTAAATAATGCACCTTAATACTATAATTGCCCATCAACTATATTATTAATAAATTAAGTATAATTAGTTGTCAACTCGACAAGTTATTTAAGTCATTCACTCATTTGGTCAATTCTCATAATTATATATAGGGCTGTATTTTATCATCATATAGACATTACTTTTATTTATTTTATAAATGATTCATCATATAATATACTGCATCACAATTATTATTATTATTTGTAAATTTAATTATCACATTTATTAAAATGTTATCCACAAAATTTTGTTTTTCAAGACATACCACTTTTAAGTTAAAAGTCGTCTATTATATGACAAAAAAAAAAGAAAAGTGGCCCTGTCTCGAAATCAGAAAATACATACACATTTCTTGATTTATTAATAATTCCATATTAATTATCTCAATAATGTGACACCTAAATCAAAATAAAGGTAGCCAAATGCAATGGCAAAATTTTCTATATCCAATAAAATTGATAAGACAGGTAACAAATCACTTGTATTTGCTAGTACAATTGGACTTTGGGAATATATAAATTTGTCCACCCATTTGATTAATTTACCATTTTTACACTAAATTCAAAAATTAAGACATTGACCACTAACTTATTTGAAGTGAAGGTCCCATTGTACGGCTTTTTTAATTCTTCTTTGTTTTTTTTATTTTTTTTTAATTTACCAAATTTGACTGAATTTCTTTTTTTTAAATTTTAGAGGTTTACTTTAATTAAGTGATCACCGTTGTTGATAACCCTCTCATATCGGGTGTGCATCAAGGGTCATCAATTACCCTCTCGTATAAAATGTGCACAATGCACACCCCATACTATTAAAAAAATTTATTTTTTATTAATAAAATATTCTATTGGTAAAAGTCTTAATTTCATTGTTAAATTAGTTTACCAACGAATTAGCAACTGAATTTGTTGGTAAAATAGTGATTGGTAAATTTTTAGCAATGAAAAATCAATTCTATTTGTAAATAATTCCGTTGCTAAAAATTTCATTGATAATTTATATAAAGATTCCCTCGGTAATCCGTTGGTAATTAGTAATTACCAACGGATTGAATTCCGTTGGTAAATTAGAGAATAAATCCATTGACATTCCCTTGTTAATAAAAAAATATCATTTTGGTTGCTAATTCATTGATAATTATCAACGGATTGAATTTCATTAATAAATTCCGTTACTAAAAATACTAATTTTTTTGTAGTGTTGAGCCGTGTTCACCTAAGAATCACCCTGAATTTTAATCTAAAGTATAATTAATTTATTTCCTTCTATTAAGACAAAAATGAGATACTAGCTACTTGAATTTACATTTGGACTTGAAAAAAATAAAATAATAATAAATTAAAAAACATGGATCTCGGCTTTGGGGCAATTAAAACACTGGGACTTACTTTGATATAAAATAATTTAATTTAATGAAAAATTAATATAATTATTTTCTATTTGAATGTTCAACATAAATTTATATTGTTCAACCCATCCCCTAAATGATGAGATTCAACTTATAAAAATACTTTTACATTCTCCAATAAGTAATCTATTTTACTTTTTTGATAATCTATTTTAAAAGTATTTATTTTTCTTTTTTAATAAAAAACTCACTTATGACTCATCACTCATCATTAATACAACTACTTACTTTATATTAAATAATAATACTCGTTTATCTACCGAAAAATAAATAAATGATTACATTATTTATGGAGGAACAAACAAACTATTGCTGCCAAACATAAATACAAAATTATTCAAGATTTGAAATTGATCATATAAACATTTATAAGGCTCAAATTTCACTACCAAAACAATAAAAAAAATTTAGTACACCCTCCGTCCCATTTTAGTGTTTAGGTTTACTTTTTACACGTTGATTAAGAAGTATAATATTTTAATAGATAGTGGGTGGAAATATATAATATTTAATATAAAGTGGGTATGTGTATTAGTGTTGAATGTGGGATTCATTGTGATATATTAATTATTTTAGGTGAGTCACATATTTCAAAAAGAAAATGTAAACATTAAAATGAGACGCCCAAAATAAAAATATGTAAACATTGAAATTTGAAATGGTACGATGAGTATGTTATTTTACAAAGTAGGCAAATGTCTTTCAAATTTAGCAAAATCGTGAGTTTCTAATGGTGAGACATTTTTTTTTTCTTTATCGATGTGAATATATTATACCAGCGTCACCCCATCCAACATTTCAAAGAATAGAATTAATATTTAAAAAAGGAAAATAGATTAGGAAAAAAATGGCAATGTAAATTGGAAAGGCCAGTCACATTTTGAAATGTGTTGGGCCTTTAATATCGCAAGTAGGGGCCAGAAAAATTCAATTACTTTTTGAGGGATAATCTAAACTTTTTAAAGTAAATAGTAAAACGCAATAAATGAATATTAATAACAATAATAAAAAGGAGTTTATATGGTGTGAAACATGGTTCATTTACTTTCTCCTCAATTATTAATAAAAGATGGATGATCATATATTAATAAAATATTAATGGATGCAAGAAAAGTGAGAAATTATTTTTATCTATAATGCAAAAGAGTAAAATTAATATTTATACGTAATTGTAAATTTATATTATACTATTAAAAGAATAAGGAGAGATGCATAGTTCCCATTCAGAAATGAGAACGAAAGTCATTAACGAGAATGGTAGTAATGGAAATTAAATTTATTGAAAGAGGTATAATAGTATTGAATCAATGTAAATAATTAAATATTTTGAATTCAAATCACCTCATACCAAATATGATGAATTTTAGAATAAAGAAATTAAGATCTATCTGTTACATTAATTCGGATTTTAATTAGTACATAGTTTTAGTTTATGCATGTGTAGATACTCATTTTCTAACAATTCCTTATACACCTTATTTGGGCCTGACCCTTTTGTTGGGCCTGGATTCTAATTGTAAACCCAATAAAATGATAAAGCCCAAATCTGGCTTTATCTTGCGAGAAATTCTTTAATGTTAAACTAGTAATACACTAGCGCTATGCGCGGAAAAATATTATGTACTGTATAAATTATTTTATAAATTTTTATAATAATAATAATATATAAATATCATAAAAAGTCATAAAAAAGTTTTATGTGAGATAAAATATGTTTATTGATAGTTAATATACTATTACATTTTTTTTAGTATGATGACGAATGTTACATCAATTAAAGTATATTTTTACGTTATTGGAATTCGAGGAAGGAAGCTCGTGCTCAAAAGTAAAATGATGGATATTTATTTTTCGTTAAGAATTTTGCATTGATAAGAACATAATAAAGTAACTCCATCATTAAAATTTTTAATAAATAACTACCCATTATTTTTAATTCCGCTTTTTTTTATATTTCCTTATCCGATGCTTATTTTTACAATATTGAATTTCCTTAGCAGATGCTTATTTTTGCAACATTGAATTCACGAATCAATATATTTCGATTAATGTTTTTTTATATATATTTCCTTACCTGATACTTATTTTCTTTATATGATTTTATATATTTCCTTACCCGATATTTATTTTCTTGGGAATATTGATAAATTTTGTATATTTTCTTTAAAAAATTTCTTTCCAAAATTTCAATAATACAATATATAAAATCTTAATTATACAGTATAAAAATAATAAAAAATAACAAAAATTATTTCACTCTCACCAATTAAACGACAAAATCCAAAGATTCTTTTTATAAGCTATATTATTCCTTCCCAAATTAAATTATCAATATTTCTCCCTTATTTCATTTATTTGTCATATCCTTCCCAAATTTAATTATTTATTCAATATCTACCCATTAAATTTTTTCTTCTTCGATACAAACAGATTGTACATATATGAATTAAAGTATCATCGGCACAGCCCAAGCCTACGCCGTCGTTGTCCATTCTCGTGCACAAGAGTTTTAACATAGTCGGCTACGCCATTTATTTCAATATCATTCTATCAAAAAAATTTTTTACCCTTTTTTCGTTCTTCATTATATATATAGGGGCAAATGTATCTTCTTGGAAAAAAATACATATATATTCACATAATAATAATAATAGTAATAATAAAAATAATAAAAATAATAAAAAAAAGTAGTATTACTAAATACATGAATATTAATAATAATAAGTTGGATATATTTTATTGATTATCTATTCTTAACTAATTAAAAAATATGATTAAAGATATACATGAACAATAATAATCATTTACTAAGATTATACTGTATATGCAAGTTTGTAATTTTTTTCCATAAAAAGTGGGGTAGTAAAATTGAATAGGTAAAATCAAATCTTTTAATTTGTCAATTGCCACCTATGTATCCGGTTTTAAGGTATCCATTTGTTTTTTGCACGTGTTCGGTTCTATGGTATTTATTTATTTTTTGTACCTGGATTAAGGAGTTTTATTATTATATGTAAAGTGGGTAGTTGTATTAGAGTGAAGTGGGTTTTTTCACTAAATATAAGAAATAGATACCTTTGAAGCGGATGACAGAAATAGTAAAATGGATACCATAAAAACGAAGAGTACATTTTTCTTAAATTACATGCAAGTCGCGGATATTCCTGGAACGGTATCACTTATCTAAAAATAAATACAATTTCTTATTTGAGTTTTATAAAAATTCAAGTATTAAATTTAAGAGATATATTAGGCACCAAATGCATCATATTATATGAGTTTTTAGTCTTTTGATGAAAAGAAGAAGGGCATAAGGGGAAATTCATATGTCCCACGTCTTTTGTCGTCTAATTTGCTGACTGGTGATGGGACACACCTCCATTTTCCCAACCAAAATTATGGTCTTCATACTAATAATTTATTAAAAAAAAAAACATATTTCCATATTTGTTTAGGTACTTAAAGTTTTATAAAATAAAATTAAAAATATGAAGTACAATTGTTAGTATACATTTATTATTATTATCAATATTAATTAATATAAAATTAATATTATACTTACCCCATCCTGATTAAAATTAGTACTTTTTTTTTCTTCTTTATAAATTGAAGAATACGATTAATTTGCAGAGCATAAATTTTAATTGTGTTTTTACTGTTTTACCACTAATTTTAAATTGAATTGATATTATACTAACTCTGTATTTTTATCTTGAGCATATTAGATTTAAAAAAAAAAAAACATAAACATTATAGTTGAACAATCATGAAGAAGGACTTAATTGAGTATTAAATTATACTCATCTCTATGAAATTAACTTTTTAAATTAAGTTTAGAGCATTTAAAGAGTATGATATGTCGATTGTGGAGTGCCACAATTAATCGAGTACTTCTAGAAATATTATAATAATGGGCATAAAATCGAAATGAATAACTTGATATGGAAGCATTATAAATTATAATTAAATTTAATTTGACTTTTTCATTTTAACTATTTTAGAGGAATTGATAAAACTTGTGTATTTGGACGAATCATGCGTTCATATCCGACCGTCTTAGAAAATTACATTCTTCAATATTAAATGTCTTACTCTTTATATAAAAATTTATATTCATAATTTTTTGAAAAATAAATATTCTTCTTATTATAACATTAATACAATTCATATTTTAACTAACTCTCTCATTGGAGAAATAATACTCTTATGAATTAAAGTATACATTTATTTATTTTATTTTCATAGAATTAAATCACCAAATCATATGGAAATTAGAGTCAAGAAAAAAAACCAAACAAATTAAGTACATTCCATTCATGTTATTTTTATCACAATTAACCTTAGCAATATTTTGATTCATTCCTTTGCTAATATAACTTTGATCATGATATCCATCTTCCACCATTATTTACTTAATTTAGTATGGTTGATCACATGTGATATATAAAAAAGAAAATATGTTCACATATTGACTAATTATATCTTATTATCAATTTATCATATGGCATGGCTAGATGAATCATGACATGTCTAGTGGACATGAATTCATTTTTTATTTTTTTTTTAGTTTTAGAAACTTAATTTGATTGATTGCCATTTGATGGATCGAGTATTTTTTATTTTATTTTATTTTTTAATTTACTCAAATTCAAATGTACACATATATTCTTAAAGTAAAGTTGATTCACAATTTGTGCCTGCTACTCTTAAAAAAAAAGTCATTAGATTAAATGACATGACAATATTAACGCTAAGTCGGCAACACTAAAACATTACTCCATCTTAAAGATTGAGGTACGATTTAATTTTAAAATTTAATTATATTTAATTGGGTACTCACAATTATTGCCCTTCTCTTCGCACATGGGGAGCTTCACCACCATAAACAATTATTTACCATTAGAGCCCACCATTTTATATTTAAAAATTAATCAATAGTGAAAGAATTCCTAGAAGACAAAGAAACTCATAGGGTGGATGTAATTATAAATATATAGATTGATAAATATTAAGAAAAAGAATAAAAGTAAAATGATTGTAGTTGGTAACAAAGTTTGTTGGTACTTTTGTGTGATTGGCATTTACTTTTACTTTCATTTTAACTCTGAGTTGAATTTCAACTTAGCTTGCAACAAATAGTAATCATAAACACATTAGATTAGAAGTTCCAACTAAATTTCTGGCTCAACTAATTTGATATTTGAAATTTAGATTTTGAGAAGGTCAAGTCCTCAATTATTATAATATAGAATATGTAATTGTCATTAAATAGTATTATTGCATTTATATCATGCTTTAGAGATTATCTCTTATAAACAGACATCAATTTCATGATACAGAAAACAATACACGTTTGATGCTTTTAACTATCATGAATTTTCAAATATTCGAATTCTTTCAGCTATCAATTCATTTAATATATTCTAATCATCACATCACAAAACTCACTAACACACTTAGTTAACGCGTCTTGCATTGTCGCATGTGCGACAAATGCTATTGTTTTACCTATTTCCATCGATATTGTATAAAGATAACCATGATTTCAGATGTTACAACAAATTATATCTTCAAGTTTTTATATTCCTTTACCCTAAAAAATAGTTATGTGTGTGTCTTATAAAATCAACCCAAACAAATCCTGTCATAATCTTTAAGCACCAAAGCTGTCACCTTTCATTTGTTGGGTGGGGGCTCTATTATTCTTGAATGTCCATTTTTTTAGTACATTTCACCTTTTAATGTGATATATATATATATATATATATATATATATACTTCTACCGACTTTATAGCATTTTTGATTGACTATTTGACTGAGAAATTGCTACAAAAATAGGAACACATTTCTTTACAATGACATGATTAATGGGACCTTAAGAATCTTTATTACATCAGGACATGAGTTTATGTGGGCTATGCAATGTGCATTTTAATTACATTTTGAGACCAATTTAAAAGACTTTAAAGCCAATCATGTGCAGATGAGGCTACACTTATGTGCAACATTCATGAACATATTACATACTTTATCAATTTACTGTTTCCTTAATCATTTTAATGTGTTCAATCGTATGATGATCGCTTCTTTTCTTATCAGCATGCGAGATTCTGCATTCGGTGACGGATATGTCGACTGCACATTTTGCCAATTATTTAAATAATGTAATGATGCAGTAAGATCGTATAAAAAATAGAATACGTATGACAAATTCTATATTCTGTTAAATATTCTAAAAGAATACTAAAAATTAAATAGACAATTCAAATAAGTTGATTCTTATTAAGAGTACCATAAAAGAGACAAACAAAAAACTCTCATTTTTTATTTATCAAATTATATTTTCCTTAAACAACCCATCTACTTATAAGTGATAACAAGATCTCACACAATAATATTAATTACATATATAAATAAAATGAAATAAATCAAAAACATTATTACAGTAATTATTCTATATCTCCATCATCATCATGTAACATGTTACGTGCTTGTATAAGACATTAATTGATTGTATAATAATGCACTAAATTGGTCATACATTTTCTTGTCTTCAAACACAATATGAGAACTTATTTTCATTTCATCTTGAGAGTTTATGAAAGACAATCCTTTAAACTCTTATGAACTTAAATAATAGTATTTGCAATCATTTTTTTTACTTGTATGAGTAGTTTTCTCTTTAGCATTTATAAGCGGAAGATTTTAGAATAATATATAAAAAATTCTAGAGTATAAAATTCTAGAGTATAAAAAATTTTAGAATAAGGCAAAAGCTCCTGTGCACCCGGGCGCACGGAACACATTTCCGTGCGCCTTTAGAATTTTGGGTTAAATTGTATACCTTTTAGTATACAGATGTGTACCCTTTATTTTCTAAAGAAAATTATTGTGTGTATTTGGGCGCATGAACAACACTCCGTGCGCCTTTAGAATTTTGTCTTAAATTGTATACCCTTTAGTATAAAAATGTGTACCCTTTATTTTCTAAAGAAAAAAAAAATATTAATGAAAAGTGTATACCCTTTAGAACAAAATGATGTACCTTTTATTGTTAAAGTGTATACCATTTAGACCAAAACAATGTACCCTTACCCATAATACTAAATTTCTAAAGGCGCACGCAAGCCTCACTCTTAGAATAATATATTTAAGTGGTATTTGTATTCCATCTCTCATTTTATCCGATTAAATGATAGTATTATTGAAGAAATTAATTATTTTACTCGCATAATGCTTACGTGCATGATATAAAAATCAGTTTGTATTATCATAATTATTAAATATTATGTAATCTGTCCTAAAAAAAGTATAATTGTTGTGTTTCTGGATCAAGATTATCGTTTAAGTTTATTTTTTTTAATAAAATAAATTCTATTGGTGCTAATTGATATTCCCTCCGTCTCAGTCCCATTAAAGTCGTGGTATTTTTTTGGGCACGTAGATTAAATAATACTAATATTTTAATGTAAAGTGAAGTGAGAGAAATAATATTTAAGTAATGTGTAGTGACTTAGTGGGTAAGTGTATTAGTAATGTGTGTGGGCCAAAGTGAATATGTTAATATTTTTTGTGTGGGTCTCATATGCTATAAAAGGAATGTAACAATTTTAATGGGACAACCCAATAATGAAAATGTCACAATTTCTGTGGGACGGAGGGAGTATTTGTTTGTGAAATGGAGTTACGTTACATACAACTCGATTGCATATTTGGGGCTTTTCTAACAAAAAGGCCCATCATTCATGAAAAAATATTCATGGGTCTAGATTTATGTTATAGTTAATGGGCCGATCCGACTTTTTTGATTTACGTATCGGAGAAAATGAATAACCCAACTAAATTGACACTGAAGCCCAGCCCATATATTTTGAAAACAAGCCAGCCCATATGTTATTTAAATATGTGTAAATTACACGGCCCGTGTTCAAGCCTTTAAAACACTTTATTATCTGTTTGTGTTTCTAAAATAATTACTTTTTTTTTCTAAATTATTAGTATTTTATAATTTAAATCCAATTTTATTTTTATTTTTATAAAATAAAATGTTTGAAATAGATCCAGATTTATAATAACTACAATAAAAAATAAAAAATACTCCATCCGTCCCACACTTATATTCATACTTTCCATTTTTATCCGTTCCATACTTATCTTCACCACTAAAAAAATGAAACTTCACATTAACCAATAATCTCAAAATTTATCTTAATTTAAAAAATATAACTCACACCTAACACACAAAATATACTTTATAATTTATTTATTACCTAAAAATACCACAATACCCTTAAAAAATCAATAAAATTGATCAAAAATCAATTTTTTTTAAATTCCACATCTACAAGGTGGAGTAGTAAATAAATAATAAGGTCTTAATAATCATGTAGTTTCGATGATAGTAATTAAAAAGACTAGGGCATTTAATCATGATCTGCAATTTTCTTGGACTAAAACAAATTAATGATCACTGGACAATAACAAGAAATTTGGCCCATCCCCCTTTTAGATGATTTAATTTGTTCCTCTATATGTCAATGCAACCTTAATTATAAACCATGCATGTTAAATTTCCTCCTTTTTGTAATATTTTAAATTTTGAAATAATTATTTACATATGTGACTTATAGTAAGTTTCGTACTTTCGAAACTGTCTTAATTAGGGTCATCTTATAATTTTTAATTATTATATTTATTAACTATGATATCACTTTCATCGATTTAATTAATTATTCATAAAAAATCAATTTAATTCATCTACTAAATATCATATCATGTTTTATTTTTAAAAAAAGCACTTCCATTCTCAGAATATTAATTTCTTCTCTCCTTCCAAGTGTATTAGCTCCAGCATTAATTTGGGCCATTCTTTTCCGGGTTATTCTCTCACAACATAATTGGGAACGCAAGACCAGAAGAAATTCAAAAACAAAAGAATAATTGAAAAAGGATTAAAAATAAAATAGTAAATAAAGAACATCAGATAAGGAAAAAAATCAATAGATCTGCACAAGGAAGAAGGCAACAATGGAGTCGAAACGATCCTTGTTGCTCTTATTTCTTTTCTTCCTCGTTGGCATCACATCTTCTTCCCACATTTCAAGTATTTATTTCTCATTAATTACATTTATATTCATTTGCATGAATGAGAGATTGATTAAATATCATATTTGTTCATTCAATAAATTTTATATTAATTGATGAATTGTGTTCTAAATATTAATTGGTGTATTTTTCAACAGATGAGGTTATGGAGCCCGTTGGATCAATCCATCGTTCCCTTCTACAGCAGAAATCTTGTAAGCCTTCATGTTTTACTTTTCTTTTCAAAATAGAAAAAAAAATAATTTCTTAAAATTTATAGAATTGAATTGGAATTCATTTGCATTGGAAAATTCATGAAAATAGAAAAAAAAAATACTCCCTCTTTCCCATAGTTGTTGTCTTCGTTGATGTAGACACGGAGTTTAAAAAAAACTAACTTTTCAGGGGTATTGTGGTATTTTTAGGTAATAAATAAATTATAAAATATGTTATGTTAGAAGATGAAGTGTAAAACATGATCATAACCTCATGCAAATGATATATAAGCATGGCCTGGAAGTATGTGAGCAGTATACATGTATTTCTTGAAGTTTATACATTGTATTAGATCACACACTAGCTGCATGTGTGCATGCTGTCAGTTAGGGTTTGTTAGAGGGGGTTAGTGATCAGTTGTATGAGTTAGGAGACTGATTTATGAAGCCTTGAGGGAGTTAGTTTGTTATGTAGGTTGTTAAGTAGATGCTGATGTGTCATGGCCTCGTTGGATGGTGGGAAGCAACAGCTACACAGCCGAAACAAATCAACTATCCATCACTTGATATATAAGCAGCAAGTTTGCTGCTATGGATCAGTGTGTGTGGTTAAGCTTCTGCATGTTTACCAGTTTGATTAAGAGTTGTTCAAGGTAGTTAGTTTTCTTCATCATCAAGTGTAGTCATCTATCAATGAAAGAGTGCTCGATTCCCTTTGCAAGTGGATGTAGATCATCTTGATCGAACCACTATAAACCTTGTGTGTTTCTTCTTCTTTTCATACTGTTTTTTGTGTTGATTATCTTCCAAATTCAGATCAAAGAGTGTGAGTGTGTGTTCTTGATATATTGAGTGATTGAGAGTAGTAATCTAGGGAGTTGATTGCTACAAGATTCACAACAATTGGCGCCGTCTGTGGGAACATCAAACCAAGCTAAGCTGAAAAGATGAACACTACACGTTTTGACATTGAGAAGCTATCTGACAAAACTGATTTCAGCCTCTGGAAGCTCAAGATGAAGGCGATCTTGACACAGCAAGGACTCATTGATGCATTGTGGCCTCCTCCACTAGTCAAGACTGAGATAATAAAGGATCCATCAGCAGCTGGTCCTCCAAGAGCTCAAGTGGATGATGAGGTACTTCGTAGATCCCATTCTGCCATCATTCTATGTTTAGGGGATAAGGCTTTGCGTGAAGTAGCTAGGGAAACAACTGCCATTGGTGTTTGGCAGAAATTAGAGTCTCTGTACATGGTGAAAACACTTGCTAATAGATTGCACATCAGAGAGAAAATTCATGCATTCAAGATTACTGATGAAAAGCCTATACTAAGTCAAGTTGATGAATTCATCAAGATTTTGGATGATCTTGAAAGTGTTGATGTCAAGATTTCAGAAGAAGAGAGAGTCCTCATGTTGATGACTGCACTTCCAAAGTCCTTTCAAAGTTTTAAAGACACCTTGTTATATGCTAATCAAGCCACTGTCAAGTTTGACAGTGTAATGCTTGCTCTCAGATCAAGAGAATTGCAGCTGTCATCCCAAAATGTTGCAAGCTCTGGGGGAGAGGGATTGATTGTCAAGAAGAACTATCAATCCAAGAAGAATAGCAAGAAGAAAAGGTTTAATTCTAGCAGCTGGAAGCCTGAAACTAAGGATCATGAATCATCAAAGGGAGGTGAAGTAAGAAAATGCTACTACTGTCAACAGCCTGGCCACATGAGGAGAAATTATTACAAATGGAAAGCTGACAAGGCAAAGGGAATAGATAGGGGCAAAGAACTAGAACCAAAAGATCAAGTAAATCAAACAGTACAAGCCAAAGAAGGTGGTGAAGGGTTCATTGAAGCCCTGACAGTTGCAAATTCAGAAGTTAACTCTGAATGGGTAATGGACTCAGGCTGTACCTTCCACATGACACCAATAAAGCACTGGCTCATTGATTTCAAACAACAAAATGGAGGTTCTGTCCTGCTTGGTAATGATCAGACATGCAACATCAAGGGCATGGGATCAATCAAGTTCAAAATGACAGATGGTGCAGTCAAGATTCTTCATGATGTAAGGTATGTTCCTGATTTAAGAAGGAATCTGATTTCTCTTGGTAAACTTGACTCCATGGGATATAGTTTTCAATCCATAGATGGTCTTCTCACTGTCACAAAGGGAGATGATATATTTCTAAAAGGTACTAGAAAACATGACTTGTATTTCTTGTGTGGATGTGCTGTAACTGCCCATGCCCATGCAATAGGAAGACAGGATAGTACCCTGTTATGGCATGGTAGATTGGGACACATCAGTGAGAGGGGGTTGCAAGAATTGATAAAACAAGACCTATTATGTGGAGAAACATCAGTTAATTTGAAGCTATGTGAACATTGTGTCATGGGAAAGTCAAAGAGGCTCAAGTTTGGAGCTGGTGAACATACATCTCAATCAATACTTGAGTATGTCCACTCAGACTTGTGGGGGCCTTCTAAGAATCCAACAAAATGAGGTGGAAAATATTTCATCTCATTCATAGATGATCACTCAAGGAAAGCATGGGTATATATTCTAAAATCCAAGGATGAAGCTTTTGGAAAGTTTAAAGAATGGCTTGCAGAAGTTGAAAACACCACTGGAAAGACACTGAAATGCTTCAGGACTGATAATGGTTTAGAGTATCTCTCAGAAGAGTTCAACAAGTTTTGTAGAGAAAAGGGAATCAAGAGACATAGGACTGTTCCATCAACTCCACAACAAAATGGAGTTGCAGAAAGACTAAATCAAACTCTGCTAGAAAGGGTGAGATGCATGATGAGTACAGGTGGATTCCAAAAGAACTTCTGGGGGGAACTTGTAACAACAGCTGCATACTTAATCAACAGGTGTCCCTCTACACCCTTGAAGTTCAAGACACCTGAAGAAGTATGGAAAGGAAAGCCAGCTGACTACAACAACTTAAAGGTCATTGGATGTCTTGCCTATGCACATATAAAGCAAGATAAATTAGATCCAAGGGCTTTGAGATGTGTGATGGTAGGATATCCATCAAGAGTAAAAGGTTACAAGTTATGGAGTCTAGATGATCATAAATTCCTAGTAAGCAGAGATGTCAAGTTTGATGAGTCAAGGATGCCTTTTCTGGAGCAATTTGAGCATGCTACAACAGTTGATAAGAGAGTTGACTCTGAGGTGGAGCCTGTAGAAACTTCAGAAGGAAATCAAGATGTATCAGGACACAGGAATGAGCTAAGTACTTATCATCTTGCAAGAGATAGACAAAGGAGGGAAATTCACCCACCATCAAGATATGTACAAGCTGATCAGGTATCATATGCTTTGTACACAGCCACTGAGATTGAATCAAGTGAACCAAAGAGCTACAAGGAAGCTACAACAAGCACTGATAATGATCAGTGGATTACTGCCATTAATGAAGAGCTTCTGTCACTTGAGAGGAATGGAACATGGGAGATTGTTAACAAACCTCAGAGACAGAAGTTAGTGGGATGCAAATGGATTTTCAAAAGGAAGCTATCTGCAGTTCCAAAAGGAAAGGTAAGGTATAAAGCTAGACTTGTAGCTAAAGGGTTCTCACAGAAAGAAGGGGTGGATTATAATGAAATCTTCTCACCTGTTGTCAAACATTGCTCCATAAGGATTATACTCTCATTAGTTACTCAGTATGATCTTGAGTTACATCAAATGGATGTGACAACAGCTTTTCTACATGGTGAATTGGAAGAGAAAATTTACATGACTGTACCAGAGGGAGTAAGTGTTCAGAATCACAGTTCTAAAGCCTGCTTGCTTAAGAAATCTCTCTATGGTCTTAAACAAAGTCCTAGACAATGGTACTTGAGGTTTGATCAATACATTGTAGGCTGTGGATTTGCAAGGAGTTCATATGACAGCTGTGTGTATTATTTACAAGAAAAGGATCAATACACCTATCTGCTGCTCTATGTAGATGATATGTTAATAGCCAGTCACTCCATGATTGGTATTCAGAAAGTGAAAGACATGCTGGAATCAGAATTTGACATGAAAGACCTAGGGGAAGCTAAAATGATTCTTGGTATGTCTATCAACAGAAACAGGAGCAAGGGAAGTTTGATGCTTAATCAGGAGTCTTACCTGTGTAGAGTGTTGAAGAGGTACAATATGTATGAAAGTAAATCAGTTTCAACACCATTTAAACAAGGTCTGAAACTGTCTCTACAGCAAGGACCATCATCTGCATCAGAATCAACAGAAATGGACAAAATTCCTTATGCTAGTGCAGTTGGCAGCCTCATGTACTGTATGGTGTGCTGCAGGTAGGGGTGGGCGGTATGGCATACCGAAGATTTTTGGTCATACCATATACCGTACCGAAATTTTCGGTATTTAAAAAATCATACCGTTACCTTACCTAAACTTTCGGTATACCTTAGTTCGGTATACCAATATTTCGGTATAAGAAAATAGTATACCTTCTACTTACCAATATTTCGGTATGTCATACCATACCTAAAATATCGGTATATATCATCCTATTACATAGTTTGCTATACCGTTATACATCTAAAATTCAATAAATCTTATAAAAACCATGTACTAGAAAAGTGAAAGATAGCTATAAAACATACTCTAATAAATAACAAATTCAAAAATATACGACAATCTGCAAACGACCAAATTAAATAAGAGTAAGTCTCATGAAAGCCGGGTTTACAGGTAAGCCTTATTTTTTAATATTACTCTTTAATATATAAAAAATAACTCTTTGAAGAGTAATAATTTTTACACAATAGAGTAATAATTCGTATCTCTAAAAAGTAATTTTTCATGTACTTAAAGTAATCGATACATCGGGATTTACAAGAATTTGAAGAGTAATTTTTTAATTTAAAAAGTAACAATTCATGTGCTAAAGAGTAATTTTTTATGTACTAAACAGTAACCGAGTTTACATAATTAATATATCTAAACCCGTTTTACAAAGTGTTTGTCATTAAATAAATAGTACCTAAGAGATCTACACAAAAATATATGGAACTTATATTAAAATCAACACTTTTAAATTTTCATATACATAGAATTACTTAATTAAAAAATAAGTACTAATATCATGTAAGTCAATGATCTTTATCAATAATTTATAATTATGAAGAAATATACAGTAGGATTTTAGATTTAATCTTTAATAAAATAGTGTATATATATAATTTAATTAAAAATTATAATACATAAATAATAATTATAATTGTATGTATCATCTAATATGGTAATATCGTATCATATAACTAAAAAAATTGAATATTTTACGGTATTTCGGCATATACCAAAATACCGCGGTATTGATTATTTATATACCTTTATCGTACCAAAATTTTCAATACGGTATCATACCTTACCAAAAATTTCGGCATACCTAAAATTTCGATAAAATCGGTATTTTTCGTTATGATAAGGGCGGTATACCAAAATTTCGGTATTTTTCCCCAGCCCTAGCTGCAGGCAAGATATGGCCTATGTTATGAGTGTCTTAAGCAGATTTATGGGACATCCAGGAAGACCACATTGGGAAGCTGTAAAGTGGGCTATGAAGTATGTGAAAGGGTCATCCTACAGAGGCTTGATGTTTCAAAAAGGACAACAATTCAGTGGAATGTTAAGTGGATATGTTGATGCAGATTATGCAGCAAACTTAGACACAAGAAAGTCTTTGACTGGCTATGTTTTCACTCTTTTTGGAACAGCTATAAGTTGGAAAGCAAGACATCAATCAGTTGTTGCTCTATCCACAACAGAGGCTGAATTTGTTGCCTTAACTGAAGCTATCAAGGAAGGAATGTGGATCTCTGGAACGTTGAAAGAGCTTGGGATAAGACAGGAAGTTGTGGAAGTATTTTGTGACAATCAAAGTGCAATTCATTTAGCCAAACATCAGGGCTATCATGAGAGGACCAAGCACATTGATGTCAAACTATACTTTGTGAGAGATCTTGTGGAGAGTGGAGTTGTTAAAGTAAGTAAGATTGATACTTCTGTCAATCCAGCAGACTGCCTAACCAAAGCCCTGCCTAGTTCAAAGTTTGAACTAAGCTTGAGCTTAGTTGGAATGTATCTTCAGTGATCTTGAAGGAAGCTGCTCATGAAGCAGCAACAAAGGGAATTGAGCAGAAATTTGTTGAAAGATATGATACTTGTTTTAAGGTGGAGAATTGTTAGAAGATGGAGTGTAAAACATGATCATAACCTCATGCAAATGATATATAAGCATGGCCTGGAAGTATGTGAGCAGTATACATGTATTTCTTGAAGTTTATACATTGTATTAGATCACACACTAGCTGCATGTGTGCATGCTGTCAGTTAGGGTTTGTTAGAGGGGGTTAGTGATCAGTTGTATGAGTTAGGAGGCTGGTTTATGAAGCCTTGAGGGAGTTAGTTTGTTATGTAGGTTGTTAAGTAGATGCTGATGTGTCATGGCCTCGTTGGATGGTGGGAAGCAACAGCTACACAACCGAAACAAACCAACTGTCCATCACTTGATATATAAGCAGCAAGTTTGCTGCTATGGATCAGTGTGTGTGGTTAAGCTTCTGCATGTTTACCAGTTTGATTAAGAGTTGTTCAAGGTAGTTAGTTTTCTTCATCATCAAGTGTAGTCATCTATCAATGAAAGAGTGCTAGATTCCCTTTGCAAGTGGATGTAGATCATCTTGATCGAACCACTATAAACCTTGTGTGTTTCTTCTTCTTTTCATACTGTTTTTTGTGTTGATTATCTTCCAAATTCAGATCAAAGAGTGTGAGTGTGTGTTCTTGATATATTGAGTGATTGAGAGTAGTAATCTAGGGAGTTGATTGCTACAAGATTCACAACATGTTATGTGTGTTAGGTGAGTGTGATAAAGTTGTAATTAAGATGAACTTTTAGGGGTGGGGATTTATGTGATATTTTCTTTTTTGGAAGTAAGATAATTAGTTTGGGACGGATAAAAAAAAAAGTAAGACAACGAGTTTGGGACAGAGAGAGTAATTGTTTTAACATCTAAAAAATATACATGATATTATGCAAGGAAATGATGAATTCAAAACTTGTCATTTTCATAATAAATGAATTCATAAATTGTCATTTTCATAATGTACTGAAACAGTTACTTCTTATACATTCACCAAACGATTTCATGAAAGTTTTAATTCATGTAATAAAAAAGGATTAATTAGAAAATCTACTAAATTTACTCCTATGTAAATAGTAAATAACTTTAAGAAATTAAAAAGAAAACTTTCTTTTAAACATTGTTGCATGAAACAACAAATGTTTGATATTTTTATCAAAAGGGAGGTTTTTTTTTTTTAAATTTGAATGTTTTGCAACCATATTTAAATGTGGGTTCTTCTCAAAAAGTAACAATTACTTTGTAATAGAAAATAAAGTAACAATTACTTTGTAATAGAAAATAAAGTTCGTATTTTTTCTTACCATTAATCTAAATAAAATGTAAGATTCATAGCAAATTCACGAGTTAAAATAACAAAATGATTTGATTGCAGCTTGCAGTTTGGACTTAGATAGCTTGAATTACACAGTGGTCACAAGTCAATGCAAGGGCCCTAATTACTCCAAAGATAGGTGCTGCACACCATTGAAACAACTACTTTGCCCTATTCAAGATCAGATCAACGATCTCAAGACCGATTGTGCCGATGGCTTTTTCAGTCATCTCAACCTCTACGGGAGGTATCCTCCGGGCGTCTTTGCAGCTCTCTGCAAAGACGACGCAATAGGTCTCGACTGCAGTAATGTTCCGCCTTTGGAACAAGGGAACAACAGCTGGGCTTCTCGACCCGCCGAATACTCTCCTTTGCTCATCATCCTTGTTGGGGTAGTATTCATGCTTTTCTACTAATCATATAATTTATCATATATATATATATATATATATATATACAAAGAAATTCATCATTTGTTTAGCCATATATATAGTGACTTTGATTAGTATAATTAATTAATTGGTAAAATTTATATATTCATGATTTTTCTCCAATATTGAGAAATATTAATCCTAATTAAAGTACTTAATAATCTTGGCCATCATCATGCTAGAATAATGAAAAGCTTTTAGCATTGTTTTTTTTTTTTCAACACTATCTCATGTTTATATTAACCTAATATAATAATGTTACTTTCACAATTGATGCTAAAAGTAATCTTTTGGTAGAGCAGTGTGAAAATGGGTTCGAGTTGCCTAGGTTAACCCGCTCTCCCATCAAACCAACTCACCCAGCATGTGATCCGTTTTACTAATATCCCACCATGTTTAATTTCAAAAAATAATTGGTTTATATGATTTTTTTTAGGAAGTGTTGGTCAATTAATTAATTAGTTCATTACTATATTTTATTTAGATATATTCATTTTATTTTTTAAAATAATTTTACATAAAAAAAATATGAAAACGAGACTTGATCTACGTGCGCCAGCCTACCCGTCCCACCCATATGTTCCATATAGGCCCTCCTCACTAATGAGTCAAACTCCTTTTGGTCTCCCTATTATAACTTACAAAATGGTTTCACGTGACTCAACTTAATTCATTAACTCATTTGCAGTTATAAAGTTTAATAAGTTATTATACATATTCCTAATATGTCATCCTAAATCTCCTATTCCATTATTGTATCTCACCCCTGTTCCGTAACTTATTTTTTTATTAAAAAGTTATATTCTAGTTAATAACAATAAACATTTGGGGCATGTGGCGAGCAAAAATTTGAATATTGATTAAGACAAGGGACGAAATTGTAATACATGAAATATGAGATAAAATATAAAATGGAATAAGTAATCCCTTCTGTATTCCGAGATCACATTCGCAGTGACATTTTTGGTATATATTGTAATTGCGATCTTGAAAAACTGAATTGATTTATTCATTTTTATAATTGATTTTTCGATTGAACATGTCAATCCAGCAATTATTTAAACCAAATTGTATCTCTTAATGACGCAACTATATGAAGTTCTTAAGTTTTATTGTTTTCCATATAAGGGAATATATAACGAACACAAAAATATTGGTTTAGATAAGATTATCATGAGACGTGTCAATTATCATCTGCAATTAATTGAAAACAATATTTTTACTTGAAAAAATATGAGCAAAACTTGTATATGAATGTCACATGCGTAGTGGCATATTTTTTTTTAAAAAAATTTTAATTAGTTGTACGGATTTTCAGTCCGAACGAACTCTTATTCTACAATGTTTTACTTTTTACATTCTATCAATAATAAAATTATTACTATTACATTAATAGAATTAGGGTTTAAATTTTTTACTCAATTTTACTATTCCCTCTAAATTTATTTTATGCATATGGTGCTTGGGATACATTTTTTAGTTAAACAATTTATAACGTCTTTTATTTTATTAATTAATAACATTAATTTAGCACATGAGTTTTGGCAGGTTTTCGTATTTAAAATTTCATAAGTTCAGATTGTACTCAAACACACCATATTTTGGGCAATGTCATAATTAACATTGTCTCTCATTCTGTAAAATGAGATTTTATTTCGAAAATATTTCTAAATAATGCTTTCTTTAGATATATTCCAATGGCTTAAAGGGGCATTTTTTTAAACCTATTAATACAACTAGAATTATTCGGAGAATATGCTTATAAAATAGGTGTAATTAAGAAATTTTACATCTACATTAGTAGGATATAAATAGAATCAAATGCATTGCTTTATTTCAATTTTCAACCAAAAAACACAATAAAGTCGAGTCTAATTAATTGTGATACTCAACTTTATTTTGGCCAATTTTAGAGCATTTTTCGAATATCCATTTGCTAAAATTCGGATAAATTCTTTATTTGCTCAACATTCTTAATCTAATCCAATCAGAGTGAGAGGGAATCCCAAAATATTTAGAACCTATTAATGTATTTAAATCTTTTTAATTACTTTTTTTTCAATCAAAGTGAGGGGGAATCCCAAAATATGTAGAACACAATAATGTATTTAAATCTTTTTAATTACTATTTTTAATTTTATATAATAAAAATTATATTCTTTACATTAAATTTAAAAAATATATAGTATACCGAATAAAATAATAAGTAAAATAACAAGTGAATTATAAAAGATTAAGAGTTGATACTATGTAAAACATGCTCACATAATCTTAGGGTGTGTGGATTGGGAATCGGTACGGATTTTTTTTACTATTTTTTTTGTTCTTTTATTTTGTAAATGAGGGGTGAAGGGAAGGCACTAAATTTTTTTACTATTTTCTTTTGTTCGTGGGATATCAATTGAAGAGGTATCTTTAGTAAAAAAAATGGTTATAGAAACGTAACAAAACTTTGTATTAGGCCTTCCACAGTGGAAACAAAAAGAAAAGTAGTTTTTTTTGGTAATTGGGCCCACCTTCTCCCTCTTCTCTCTCCATCTCACGTGTTAAAAAACTGACAATCTCTCTCCTCTCTCTTGCTTTTAATAGTCTATATCTCTCCTTCTCTCCTTCTCTCTCTCTTTAGAAAAAACCTGGGTTAAAAACATCTACTCCCCCATTGGTCAAAAAACCTTGCGTTGGGTTTTTTTCCAAAGCCGCAAAAAAACCTCCCCATTGATACCTAAATTTTGTAAAACAATTTGAATTCAATAAGCACGTTGTTTTAAACTCATTCAAATGAATTACATACTTCGAACTTATGTTCTTTGATAAACATAGAGCAGTAAAAATATGCTTACTAATCTTCATGCGCTTCATCAATTGTTGTATTAGTGTTTACTAATACGTTTGTCCAAAATAATAGCTTAAACACAGATACAGTTATATATGGATATGGGTTGCGAAGTATTATTTAAATAAAGAAATATAAATAAGAACGTCAATTTTGGAATTTATAAGGGGATTATTATTTAGAATACGGATGCGAGAATTTAATATTTCTTGGGCTAGAATTAAGACGAATTATTCATAAAAGGTAATTGTGATATAAAAGGATTAAGGATTGATTTAGTTTGTCTAAATTACAGGATTGATTCCTTAAATATATTATACGGGAGAGGGGCGTGGAGCCTATAAATAGGGTTCTCACCGCAGCCAAACCATCTTAGAAAATAACATCTGCTTCATATGATATGATGACAGGGGCTATCCAATTCCGATATTTAGTAGGGGCTATCCGATACTTAATTGGATTACTTGGTTCCGGTATCCGATATTTTCTTGGATTTGGATTATTCAAGACCACAGGGGAGGCCTCTGGTAAGTTATTACACTAGTGTTTGTTCTTGATGTTTCTTTGGTTTGTCATTGTAACTAATTGTCTTTTTCATTGGGCAGATAATTTGAATCACTCGAAAATGCCCGATTCCTTAGACATGCATAAAATCATCCTTGCGGATATGGGTATGCATGGTTATTAGTTATTACTACTCTCTTTCATGGTTTGTAATTTTAACAAATATTGCTGCAGATTTGACAGATGCAGACATGAATCTGTTCGAATTCGATAAGACCCTTAAGCCACAGAAAAGCTCCATTTTGGAGTTAGAGATGGGTAGAATGTGTTCGGAGATGCTTTTTTATATTAGTTGTAAGTTTCCAGGGTGCTGGGGTATTGAGGGGGTACACCTCAGCGTAAAGTCCTATTTGTTTTTCTACAGGAAGTGAGTATATGTATATATTTATTATTATTTACAATATGATTTTTTTTTTTTTTTTTAAAACCAACATGATTATATTCTTTGTAATGAAGGAAAGGGGATTATTCGCGGAAGAAGGCTGAGTTTGGAACTGGTGATGATAAGGCCGAATGGATTGATCACTCTCTCTCCGCATATACGGTATATTCTTGTCTGAGTATTATTGATTAGATTAAACATTTAATCTATTAACGAGGTTTGTGTGTTTTTAGTATGCATGTTCCATAGCTTATGCAAAATCCGTACCTAAATCAAATCGTTTTCGACTGGGAGTGGTTTTGGCTCTTGCAGACCTCTATCATCATCTCTTGAAAGATCCTGAAAGGTAATTTGCAACTTATAATGTTGAGTCTTAACTTATTCTAAATAAATGTTTTTAATTATTTTATTTTATTAGGGCTCGTCAAATAGCAAAGAAAGCGGCTGATTTTGCAAAGGTTGAGATACTGCGTCTTAGAGCAGTACATCCCCAGGCTCTCCAACTCATGCATAAACTATATTCAAAGGTTCAACAATGTTCAGGTATTATTTTTTTAATAAATTAAATGGTCTTATTATTATTATTTTTAATCTGTGACTCACTTTAGTGAGTGCAGTGGCAATGGTCAATTGGAATTTTATATTAATGTTTCATTTAGAATTAAAGGAACTATTATACCTATATTCGAAGGTTTTTTACCATGCTTATTCAATGTTCAATAAAAACACATTAATCTCACCACTTTTTTTTTTTTCTTTTTGTATGAAATTATTATTCATAAAAGATTCAGTTGATTGTAATTAAAGATAAAAAGGGTTGAATATTGAAAAGTATCTCTTGTAGTGAGCATTAGAAAATTTGATCTTGAAAAAACAATTTTGATTGGTTGCATTTGCAGGTGATCCAAATGGTGTGAGAGGATCAGATGATGGAGTTGATATTGCAGATGATCCAACTCTAATTACAGAAATGCTAACTTATGTTGGGCTTCCAGATGGTATTAAGGTGTGCAAAGATGCAGCTGGTGAACAGATTATTCCTTCCCAAATTGGTCCATGGCGCTCATTTCGTATCGAACCTAATTGGCAAAATGATTTTTTTCATTTTTTTTAAGCCAAAATATTGGTAGTTGTTTTCTGAAATACAAGATTAGTTAAGTCTTCCCAAATAAGTTTTGACTTGGCAATGATCTAGGACGTACTTCCTTCTTTCACTGTTTTGTTTAACTATTTCATCTAATTTTGTTCTTTTTTTTTTCTTTTTTATTTATGGTTTTCTATTTGTATTTTTCTTGTATTTTTTCTATTTTTATTTATTTATTTAATTTTAGGGATATAATTATAATTTTAGGGTTAATTTAATTCTTACAGGTTAAGATTTAGGGTATAATGATAATTTCACCCTTTTGGTTTAGGGTATATTTCACCTCTAGGTAGGGTTGGGCAAAAAAATTAATCGCAAAAACTAACTGCACCGAACTGTACCGCACCGCTATATACAATTATTTAGATAAATCGTAATTTATAATTTAAGGAAAAACAGCACCGCACTTTATGGTGTGGTTTCATTTTTATAGTCGAAACCGCACCGATCGCACCGCTAGTTTTTATTAGAATTATATTATATACTTATACATGTTAGAATTTATGTAGTTTAGTCATTACTCATTAGTTATTCACTCACTCTTTCAATAAAAAATAAATTCTATTAATGTTGTTGTCTTTATCTTCACTTTGTAGATGTGTCCTAACTTAGTTTCTTTATACTTCAATTGGATACTTTTTATCTTTATTATTTCTCTCATACATTTATGTAGAATCCCAACTATAAGCTAATCAACTAGTCTAACCTCCTATGTATTATTAGATCAATGGTTACAAATATTTTCACATGACAATAGGTTTCTATTTATATATTAATATAAATGGGATCACCTATTATATTTATAAGTTTCATCACCTATTCTACATATTAAATGTTTCATATAATCATGACTAAATAAATTATCACCAAATGTACAAGGATGCAATGATCATTACTAATGGAATATGTTTTTTATTAGAAAATAAGTTGTAAAATACGAAGTGTAGTACAATTGTAAAATAAAAGATCCGGATCGATATTTATGTAGGCTAATCTATTAATAAAACCGTCAAATCGTACCAAAATCGATCGAAATTAAAAAAGTTAATGAACTAATTTTAAAATGAATGAAAGTTAGCGGACGAAAAAATCTATTTTCCAAAAAAAAAAGGTCAAAATTGATCTGGGAATCAGAGATTTGTCCTACAGCCCTAGACACCACTCGAACCTGTCGTCGGAGTTCGTCGCCAGTTACGCTTCTGTTCGCTGTTTCTCACCACCACGGTAAATCACGCCACACGCTGCCGCTGACACCCATCGGTCCTTTGTCCAAGAACTGAACCGCCTAAATCCAGTCGCTGGTCCTCACCGTTGCAGAGTTTCTCTAGAAACTGCCACGCCGCCAAGATTCGCCGAAGGCTGCACATCTCCATTGTTGATTCAATTCAATTTAATTTTCCCTTCCCCTCTCCATTGTGTATAAATGATATTCTCCATCTGTTGTGAGTATTGACTAATTTCTGTTGTGGGTATTGAGTAATCTGACTAATTTCTGGTTATGATTATAAGTAGAAATTGGATCGAAAAGGTCGAACTCGGCTCGGCTCGATTTCTATTCGAGCTCGAATATATACTCGTTTAGGTAACGAGCCGAGCTCAACTCGACTCGTTAAGACTCGAAAATAATAATTAATAATAATAATATTATTATATAATTATAATAATATATAATAAAATTAATCACTACAACAAAAAATGCCTTTAACCACAGATTTTTTAATGTCATTTTAGCATCAATGTGATAATAAGTATTGTATTGTTACATTATATTTTTAGAAGTGTCAATATGTGTGCTATAAAGACACTTAATAAAATGGTGTGTTAATATTTATCCTATCACCACACTTCAAAAGGAACACTTATCTATTGCTACACCTTTTTTACTACACAAAACAAAGTGTCCTTATATATACTCTTTAGCAACACTTTTGCTACACCTTTTTTAACATACAAAAAAGTGTCCTTATAAGTACTGTTTAGAGACACTTGAGAATACATTTGTAAATATATACTATTTTATTTCTGCACACGATGAAAGATTACAAATTATTAAAATTTAATTTAATTTTTAAATTTTTTGTTTCGCTGTTAAAATAATAAAATATAAACATTTTATTTATTAAAAAAATTAAATTAATTTTTTTAATTTTTTATAATAAATAATTATTTTAATTAATTTAATGATTAACAAAATAAAATTTATTTTTACTTTAATAATAAAATCTTTTACTTTTAATTAATTATTTTAAAAATAAATAGCTATATACATTTCTATATTATTATTTATCTTAAAAAAATTAAATTTATACTATAATTTAATTAATAATTTTTATTTTATTTTATTATACCTATTAAATTGATAATATAAAATTAATATTATAAATTCAGTATTAACTTTAATTATGTATTCTATGTATATATATTATTTTTAATAAAACATTACAAGAACTACTTATGGTTTAATGGCTTTCTGACTTGAAATAAGGATCTAATATGTGTGATACGGGTTCAAGTCTAAGAGAATACACTTTTTATTTTATTTTATGTAATATTATTTTATTATGACATTTAAAAGTGTATTAATAAGTCACTTATCTTCACACTTTAATGTTTATTAATAAAAGTATGTGTCATTATATGTCATAATTCTTTAATGTTTATTAATAAAAGTATGTGTCATTATATGTCATAATTCTTCACACGATAGGGGTACTATCTATCCCCACGGCACAATGGACCACACAAAAAATGAATGTGGTTATAGATAAAATATGTTAATATATTACCTATTACAACACTTTTTAATGTATTTATAAGCAATTTTTTTGTAGTAATTATTTTAAATTTAATAAAAAATATATTAATTAATACTCGACTGGGCTCGGCTCAACTCGACTCGAAAACTTAATATTTTTCTTAACGAGTCGAGCTCGAGCTCAACTTGAAAGGTACTCGAGTCGAGCTCGAATATGGGATATTCGAGCTCGTTCGGCTCATTTAACACTCCTAGGCTCCAAAAGGTAACAGTGACAGGATCATGGAGTGATCAAAAGAAGATCCTAAAAGCTAGAAGAAATACTGGAAGAATGGCTGAATTCGGGCAATTTCCTTACAATTCTGATACCAGGAACAACAATTCCACCCTCCACAACTTCATCCCCTCCACCTACTTCGTCGATCATGCACCCACCACCCGCCTCCTTGTTGAGAGTGAAATTTCAAGTGTTTTAGGTTTCATATTACATAATTTTTGATAGAATATGGCCATAATCTCGTGTAGAATTTAGTGGTTTTCATACATAATTAAGATGTTACTAAGGTGTTTTGTTTAGTTTTGAAGGGTAAAACAAGATCAAAAGTTCAAAGGTGGAATGAAGGGTGAAAGTGTGAAGGAATGCTGAAAAACGGATGTCCACATTGTATAATTTTTTTGTGTTCGTGTAGAAGACTAAATTTAACGTGTGATATATGGTTGAAAAGCCACGGAAGAGAGGATCGTTTTGGTGCAAAAATCACTTAAATCAGAGTTCGCATGAAAAAGTTATGCTCGAAACAGTGAGGTCGCACAACTGCCGACAGAAATTTTCGAAAATTTTTGAAATTAAGCCCATATTTCCTATTTCTTGGAGCACAATTTTTTCCTTATCTCATTCCTCTCTTGGAGCACAATTCTTTCTTTATCTCATTCCCTTATAATACCTATATATATTTCACATCATTATTCATAAGAGACACCACCCTCCACAAGGGGATCACTCCATCCATCATATAGCATCATCCATATCCATCCCATCATTCATCCACACCAAAGGAGATTCAAGGGCCATTCAAGAGGGAGACCAGTCAACGGGAGAGACGGAGAAGGAATCTGAGACAACGCCAACACTAGGGTTTTTCTATTCCTATCTTTACTTTTTGTTTGTCTAAACTTCTAGTATAATTTTGATAGTTATGAGAGTTTCTTGCAACCCCATGGGCTAATTTTGTTTATAGTTTTAAGGTTTGATGGTTTGATTTGATTGATTTGGGTACTTAAACAAAAAATTGGGATTTTATGCAGTTGATATTCTGAATTTATTTAATTTATTCAGACTTGCTTATCTGCTTCGTAACATCTTCATAATATATTCATGACATCCGCTATAATGCTTGGATATTGTGTTAGCTTGTGTGCGTTCATGATTAGTATTGTCTATCTGTTAGGGATTGAAGTAGTTCCGCTATAAAAACTTTAATTCCACGAACTGGTAAATCAGATACTTGAATTATTTAGTGGAATAATGCAATTAGACATTCAAGTAGGAAGTGAATAGAACCTTGTAGTACTTTCAGAAAATATCTTGTTAGTCAAACTTATTATCCGAAGGTATTGTTGTTTGCTTTGATTAGTATTTAGGAAGGAGGCTTGGTAATATTCGCGCATCCTAGGATTTAAAACAGATTATACTGTTAGC
Source organism: Pogostemon cablin (assembly GCA_023678885.1). Lineage (NCBI taxonomy): Eukaryota > Viridiplantae > Streptophyta > Magnoliopsida > Lamiales > Lamiaceae > Pogostemon > Pogostemon cablin. The sequence continues at coordinate 33,103,390 of CM042971.1, forward strand.
TTTGAATTGGATCATATCTAGTGGGAAAACATTGTTATGTGGTATATTTTCATAAAATTTGCATGAATAAATAATTGGAAGTCTAGGAATTTAAATTAATTGGTCTGTACCGTATTACCTTAGAACTGTTGATTTTCTCTTGAATTAATCTTTAATTTGTCTTCTGTGATTTATTTATTTTAATTCGTTATTTAATTTTCAGTATTTAGATAATAATTTACAACAACTGGAAATTGACTACTTGTTTTGATTAAATTAGTAATTTTAGAATTAGATAATTAGCTGTCCCGTGGGTTCGATAATTAAACTTAGTCGCTTGCCACTACAATCGATATCCTTCACACTTGAGGATTTAATTGAAGTGCGTAAAAAATGCTTAACAGAAAATAATATCATTCACACTTAAGGTTCAATGATAACCTTGCTGGTCAATGAGAAGTTGGTACTGCAACAACTCTGAATATCATTGAGGATCCTTATAACTTATACGGCAAAAAAAAAACAGAGGAAATCAGGAGTGAAATACGAACAGAAAACAACAAATATGAACTACAAACCGCTTTATAATTTGTTCACTCATGCATTATACTTTTTTTTTTGGAAAAAGCCAAAATTTTATTAAAATGAGTAGAGCATAAGAGGTGCTCAATATAATACAAATATTACAAAATAAACTTAGAGGATAAACTACATGAAGCATCAACCAATCTCCCCTCCTCACCTTCTTTACAAATTAATACATATTTGGGGTTCTCTCAACCATTCACTAACAGTGTACCCTGATCTTACGCGCCCCTTATGTTTAATCCAAAGCCATGTGTCGACTTTAGTCTTCATCATTATATTCTCACAATCAACGGTCCTTCCATTGAGCACTTTGTCATTTCTCGCTCTCCAAATTTGCCATATCACACCATGCCAAATCAATTCCCAAAATCTATTTTTTTTCAAAAGTACCTTCTCACTATGATGAGTGAAATGCTCCATCAATGTATCTTGAGCTGCATATTTGATGTTGAACCACTGATAGATATTCTTCCAAGTCGTTTCTGCTACAGCACAATGAATAAACAAGTGGTTCAATTCTTCCTCGAAAGATCCACATAAATGGCATATCCTTGAGAAATTTTGATTGTAAGCTCCTCTCTTAACAAGATTCAATATAGTAGGAATCCTGTTTTGGATTGCCTTCCAAGAGAACGCCACAACTTTGAGTGGAACATATTTATTCCAAACTCCACTAATCAAATTAGGACTTCCGGACCTCAAGCCATGTATTTCCTCCAACTTGCTATATACTGATTTCACTGTATAGCTTCCACAATTCGAGTATCTCCAGATCCATCTTTATACTTACTGAACTACTTCTAACAAAGATCAAAATATAGAAATTCATAATTAATTAAAATGAAGAACACTCAAAGAAGCTAGTGCAGAGAATCACATTCAGCCATATATCGATTCATGAACATTTTACTGTCATCGCGTTCGGCTTCCCTTGCAAGCTTGGCGATGTAAACTAATGAATCACGTTCGGCCGGAAAAGCCATCGGCGATTGAAGAGATTTCTCTCTCAACGTTCAGAAATTGCGGTTTCCTCGTCAGTTTCCGGCGGGTCGACGGTGAAGGAGTGGAGAGAAGTAATTGAAATGATAACGAGTAGTTGTATACTTGTATTTCCGTCCAATTTATAGTGATTTCTTCTGGCGGATATAACTGAATTCGGTTCAACCGGTTCGCGAAATTTTACGGTTTTATAATGCACGTGATTGCAGTTTCGAAATACCGGAAAGGACCCTGGGAATTCAGAGAGAGAGAAAGAAAACAAAGGGCGAGAGAAGAACTGTTCCGTAAATTTACAAGCACTTGATATTTGAGTAAGTTTAGTTATAGTATATCGTTCAAGTGTGTTTGATTTTTATTAATTAATTTATATTTAATCTTTTTTGGTTAAGCTTTGGTGTAATATAACACAAGCTTAAGTTCCGTTAATTTACTTTAAAAAATAAATTCGATTTTGACAAAAAAAAAACGTGTGTTCAATCGTTTTCATGGATGGATCACGTAAAACGAATGATATACAAGCCATTATTTTTAATAAAAAGTGAAAAGAACCTATTAAATGTTTAAATGAATTAATGAACTATTCTTATTATAAATAAAAGGTGAAAATTAATTAATTAAAAAATAGGATAGATTTTATAGTAATTTGTTTAAACTATCAAATAAATTTAATGATTTGAAAAATTACAAATAACCTTATTTGACTTGTTTTTTTATTTGAACATTAATGAAAATACTCTTTTTTTTTTAAATAAAGGGGGATAATGACATCAAATTCCATATATTCAACATTAATATTCGAAGGAGATTTTGATAATTTACCAAATAAAATAAGAGTCTATATTAGGTGTACCCGGTAAAAAGGTGTATAGTATAATTTTTTATTCTATTTTGTATAACTAGTATTCATATATATATAAGTTTTTATTTAATAGTGTATATATTTTTTAATAATGGTATATTTCTTTTATATTTAATTTTTTATCAAAAACAAAAAATTAAATTGTATACATTTTATTCATAATTTTATATATATTTTTTATATTTATTTACATTTTTTAAGGTGTGGAGCACACAAAATATAATTACCAATAAAATAAAGTGACCAACGGTCTAATGCCAGTAGTGCTGTTTTATTTTTGAAGTATGTTAAATTTTCCACACTTGTCCTAAACATATTTAATTATAAAAATTTAATTGAGACATTTACGCGTTGTTTTATGATCTTTTGGATGGACTTGACCTAATTTGAGAAGTATTTAATTATTATTTTGATCACTATTTCGCTCTTCTAATTCATTAATTATTTTTGTGGTAGTATCTTGTATCATCGGATGTATTTTATATTATTTTGTTCTAAATTATATATACTTTTAATTAATATAAGGCTATAATTTTATATTGAAAATATCGATTGAAGTATAAATAATATAAATATTTAATTAAAAAAAGTAATTTTTTTCTCAAAAAGGGGCACAGTGTTCCTGGAACACTTAAGTTTTATAAATTATTTTATACTCCCTCCATCCATCACCAAAATATCCATTTTTTTATTTTTGATCGTCCACCTTTTAAGGCATTTAAATTTTCTTTTTAGCAAAAGAACCACACATGGTCTACCATTCCTCGTTAATATAACTAACTATTTTATATAAAAATGATAATACTTTTTAATTTATATGTAAAAAAATAAATATGTTTGTGATGGACGAAGAGAATACATAATTATGATTTTTAGGATACAAAATTTCGTAATGTCGCTAAGTGTTCATTTATAGGATATGACTTTCAAATAATAAAAGACCATTTTTCTTATGAGGGTGACTGAAATACGATTGTAGAGAAGCAATCTAGTCCTTGATTGAAACATTTATGAAAAAATAAAAATAAACCAAATTTAATCATAATCCTCGATCGAAATAAGTACGAAAAAATAAAAATAAATCAAATTCATAATCATCGATCTACTTCGTGATATAATCCCCCGAAGTTATAGGACTGATTTCTAAGATAACTGTTGGTATTTATTTTGATTTTTGATAGTTAAAAGTAGAAGTGAAAAGTATATGAGTGGCGTGAGAGGATAGCAGTAGTGAGTACGTGGTTTAATGAGATAATTATGGGATGATTTGGAATATTTGATATATGGGGAGGAATTGAAAGTGGGTGTTAGAGAATAGTGAGAAAGAGATGCTGATGGTGTGTTGTTCTCTCTCGGTTTTCTTAATGATTGAATTCCATTTTCTATTTATATATGAAAACTACTATTTATAGATATTGATTGATTTTTAAAGAGTGAGATCGTTTACATAACATGTGAAACGGAGAGAAAATGATAATACTATTATCACTTTTACTATTAAATGTTATGACGATTCATAAAATAGTTCATTGCAAATATTTCATTAATTGAACATTACTTTTCTTTAATAATATTATACTTCCTCCGTCCCATTAAAGTTGTAACATTTTTTTGGGCACGGAGATTAAGGAGTATAATATTTTAATATAAAGTGAAGTGAAAGAAATAATATTCAATGTGTAGTGGGTAGGTGTATTAGTGGTGTGTGTGGGCCAATGTGAATATGTTAATATTTTTTGTGTGGGTCCATATACTTTAAAAGGAATGTAACAATTTTTATGAGACAACCCAAAAAGAAAATTATCACTTCTATAGGACGGAGGGGGTAACTTTTTATTCGTCACACTTAAGATCTACCAAACTTGCGTTACCAAATTGAGTTTGACTCTATCATAGATATTGATTTATAAATTAAGTTATGTTTTAATTAATGAAAATAAAACTCTAAATCAATTCATAATCATCGTCTTCTACATCGGATGCCTGATGTGTAGTTGGCTGGCAATGTCCAAATCCATGAACATGTTTCAAACTGCAAAGTTGAAGCTCCACAAGACCCTAGTGAGCATTAGAAAATTTGATCATGAAAAAACAATTTTGATTGGTTGCAGTTGCAGCTGATCCAAATGGTGTCAAGAGTATCAGTTGATGAGTTAACAAAAAAATTCTATAATTATTTAAAATTTTAAATTTTGTCACAAAAATAGATATTTGTATCGATTTTGTCTTATAACTATGAGTTTTATTTCAATTTTATCAAATTTTCATCGGAAATTTGTCACGTACGTTGCACATGACTGATGAATTTGGGGGTTTCGGCGAAAATCGAGGGTTTAGGTGAAAATTAGGAAAAATTGAAATAAAATTCATAATTATGGTACAAAATCGATAGAAATATCTTTTTTGGGACAAAATTTAAAGTTTTAAGAAGTTATGGAACAAAAAAATCTTAACTTTGCACAATTATGTATGATTTGTTTGTTCTGATGTTTATTTCTCTATTTTAATCATTTAGTCCATTTCAAATCTATGTCTTCACAAATACTCCTCCATCCCAGACTAAGAGTGTCATTTTTCCATTTTGGTCGTACCACCCAAAGAGTCCTCTTTTCTTTTTTATACATATGGGACCCACACCCCCCTCTAATACAATTAAATATTGGGACTCATACTTCTACTAATACAACTACCTACTACACATTAAATAATAATAAACCTTAATCTACGTACCAAAAAATAAATGACCATCTTAAGGAGGGACGGAGGAAGTAATATTTTTCTTTATGATTTATGAATTCTTAATCTACTAATATTTTTTGAAGCTCTTAAAAATAGTAAAAAAAATATTTTGATTTTTCTGTAAACCAGAGGTTAAAAGTTCTTTTGTCCTATAGTAACTTTTTAAACTTTAAATTTTGTCCCAAAAAACATATTTGTATAGATTTTATCCTATAACTATAAGTTTTGTTTTGATTTTGTCCAATTTTTTGCCAGAACCCTCAAATTCATCCGTCACATGCAATGCACCTGACCAATTTCTGGCGAAATTTGAAAATTCCGACAAAAATTGGGTAAAATTGAAATAAAACTCATAGTTATGAGATGAAATCAATATAAATATTGTTTTGGGACAAAGTATATAATTTTAAATAGTTACGGGACAAAAAAAAACCTTAACTCTCAATTTATGGAGTAGAAATTGCAGATGATCATACGCTCCTCTTCTATTTAAAGAAGCTCTAAGCTTCCAGATAATATTAAAGTGTGCGAATATGCAAGAAGGTGAACAAATTGGTCTGCCGCTCAGTTCGTGCCGAATGTTGGCAAAATGATTTTTTTTAAAGCCAAAATGTTGGCAGTTGACTTTACCAATGTTATTGTCAATTAGTTAAGTTTTTTGAATTACAAAGATTAGTTAAGTTTTCTGAATTACAAGTATTTTTACTTTATCAATGTTATTGTCAATTAATTAAGCTTTCTCAATTACAAGTTATTATATATATATTCTTCTAAAATCATTTTAGTATCCTACTACCAATTTTAAAAGTCATAATAATAAACATATTTATGAAAGAAAAATGTCACATTGATGAGTGAATGTTGAAAAAGATATTAAATCATGAGGATAGAATAGGTCATTCCGCCTAGCCTTTAAACCGTTAGGTCAAGTCTGAATACTGTACAGCGTTTGAAAAAAATAAGCATTATTATGAGTACTAGTAGCACCTTAGAATTCAAAAGTTAAATGATTTCAAATAAAATACCAATAATTGTGAATAAAGATTCCCCAATTAATTACAACATATTTTGGGTTGATAAATCTAGAAAAATGTAAAAAGAGAAGATGCACCTCCAACGTCTTTTTTTTTCTAGCATGCCAGAATGGTTTAGGAAGCGCATAGTATACGACATAAGATGTCCTGTTACATTTTGGTGTTACATCTCCTATTACACGTGTTAGATGAATGACACGTGTGGGGAGAGATTAATCTCAACCTTTCCCCTTATGGTTGATTGTTAGGGTATATATTAGTCTATCCTACGTGTCAATTATCCAACTGTTTGTAAAGGAGATATAACACCAAATATAACAAAAGATCCGAACCGATCATATACAGCATCACTGTTCCTTTTTTTTTTCTTTAGAGTAGGCTTTATTTCTGATTTCTTCATAGTAGCATCAAGCATCCGACAATTTAGAGAAACTTGAATTCAAGCAAACAGAAAAAGGTTGGTAGAAGAGCACCAGAGCCGATGATAAACAAGAATTTCCACAAAAGTTGAAATCACCATACAACCCCATTTTTTAAAAGAAATTTAAATTAGATTCAAAAAAAAATTGAAAACTAGAAATTGTACCTCGTACAATCACATAAATGTTTGACCTTATGACACTTGGTGGATAGAGCCTGTATTTAACTCAATTTTTATTATTAAAATGTGTGTTTTTCTAATTATGTTATTCTCATATCAACATCATTTTTTTTTTCATAAACGTCTTCAATAAAACACAAATTGCCATCCCTAATTTTGTGATGAAAGCGAACAAGAAAGATAATAATGGACCAATTTAACAAGGGCCGGATGGATTCTACTTTAAACAAAAGAATTTACAATGAGAGCAAAACTCTCACTTAATTCAGAAGTGCAGCTTAGGATATACTATCATTAAACTAAAGTTGTACCAACAACCGGGACTACTGAGCCAACTCCAAGTTGTTCCATGATTCAAAAACAGAATTCTCTATTTCAAGCTGAATCCAGCAAGAACTAAAGAGGCGTATGGTAAGGCTCAGGTACAGATGAAGGGGTAGGAGTGGTTTAAAATGACATTTGTGAAGGGTGAAAACAGTCAAAACACGGAGCGTGTGGCTGGGGTATAGGGGGTGGCATAGCCGAAGGGGAGCGTGCGTGCATGGGTTCTTGACTTCAGCACGTCGACATGCTCCATGAGGCTCTGAACTCGACGCACCTTAACATGTAATAAACAGATTTTATTTTTGAAAGAAGAATAACAATTTTTGCAGGCAGAAAAAACCGAACAAAAACATGAATACTAACTAACCTCCATTCGTCTTTGATTTCTACCTTCCGCTGCAGCTTCGATCCCATCCAATGTAAGCAATTGTCTCATGAGCATTTCACTCAAATGAGCAATTGTCTTATCATCAACTTTGTTTCCACCGTCCACAGCAACTTCCAATTCAGAAACATGCTTTGCAAGCTCGTCCACCAATTTCCTGACTTCAGCAACAACATCCTCTCCTTTCGAAGCTTCTCGGAGAATTTCAGAGTCAGGCTTCGCACCAATCGCGCCAATCGTTTGAGTAAAAATTGATTTGACATAACCTAAAAAATGAATGCCCAAAAAAAATCAAATGAACAACATCATGATTTTAATCTTTAAGGAAAGTTAACGACTTCATACCAAGTACCCTCTCCAATTTTGTTATGATCTGCTGGTTTGGAATTGTCTGTGCCCTCTCCAATTTTGTTATGATCTGCTGGTTTGGAATTGCCTTTCCAGATTCATATTCCTGGATCACTTGGTACTTTTCATTAACCAACTGCAAACACAAAAAGAGTGGGCAAGATGAATTCTGCTGCTCATAAGTTTAGAGACGAATGAAAGATGAGCAAGCGAGCCAACCTGAGCAAGCTGTTCTTGAATGATGTCCTTTATCAGCTCGCTCGGAACCTTCTCGTCTGTGATCATATGAGACGTCAGAACAAGAGTGTTTCATTGTACAAAATAATGAACTCAGACAGGCAGAAAAAGAACCACAAAATACTTTCATCATCCTAAGAAAAAGAACGCAACAGTGTACTTCATGTTCATATTTTGGATCAGTTTAACCCATGAAGCTTTCCCTGAAGTTGAAAAGTGCACAACGGGCAATCCAAACCTCAAATGTTACAATTTAGTATAGAACTCCTTCTATTCTCACAAGACACTTGAAAGAATTTAATACCACATTGCAGAACAGAAATAAACAATTAGCAAAACAAAAAAGAAGACAGCATGCACATATTATGCCAAAAAAAAAAAAAAAACTCTGCTAGAACAAATGAACACAGTCAAAGAAACGAACAATTTCAACTCACAAGCGAGATTTTCCATCTCTTCATCTAGCTTCCTGGTGTTCAGGGTTGTGGTGCTCGAAGCAGCCTTATTTGTCCCAGCAGTAGCTGCAGCAAAACAGATACTTAAGCTTGATGGCACTTCATATACAATCACACAGTAAATATAGGTTGAAGGATGGTTAACTATCTTGATCGTGATATACAAAAACATATGTGCAGAGACAACAAGGATTGGGTCAAATAATCATCAAACAAAAGAGTTAAAATTCATGTTAAATCATAAATTCATAGAAAGAAGCATAATACACAGAAGTTGGACTAATACAATTGTAATGCCAGCATGGTGAATCAATAAAACATCAAGAAAACCTTAAGTGCATTCATGTTAAGTTCCACTACCTAGAGAATCAAACTAGTGGGTTCGTGGTTCAAGATATTGTATTCTAACAAATATTTTTCATTTTCCACTTTTGAAGGAACTTTTCAGATGCCCTGAGTAAACCCTTGGTAGCTACTAAACTAACAGATGTTCCAACTTAATAACTATGACAATGAAAATACATCAAAATGCTTCTGTTCTTGAAAGCTGCCATAGGTAGAAGTAATTTTACAGCATTTTCAAAATCAAATTACTTCACGAGAAGACACAACGTAGACACCCACTAGTGCTCTCTCTGCCTCGGATTCAGAGTTTTATTAAACGATGATTTAAATTGCTACACACAGAACAGCTAGGGATAAATTTTTAGCGCCAGCCACTGAGAACAGACTAGATCCTGAATCATAAATCAGCTAATAAAAGACCAAAATCATAAATCAGCTAATAAAAGACCAACCATGAAACAGTGGTCTTTGAAAGAAATCCCTAAACTCATCCGAGTGGAGAAATTATACAAGTCAATCACAATTCACATGTTAATTAATTTTACATCAGCAAAACCGTATCAATCAAACCAAAAGAGAACAAACCGAGTCACAAATTACACACATCCTTCCGAAGATTCGTAGCATATGATAAACATGAAAAAAAGCAAAAAGAGTATTGCCAACGCAGTTTAACGTAAAAAAAGAATCAAATAAAATATTCTCGAAAAGAAATGCTTAAATAGGATTACGCACACTTCTTGACAGTTTCGATCTCGGCTCCGGCGCGGCGGGCGGCGTTGACGGCTTTCTCATCCTTACGAGCGGCTGCGGTCGGAGCCTTCTTGCGAATCACCACCGGCTCCCAATCCTGAGTAATTCCTGCCATTTCTCTAGAGATATATTTCTTCGATTGAAAATCTACGACTGTTATCGACTTCCGACTAGGGATACACCGTAGGAAGGAAGAATATTGCGATGGGTTGAGTTGGATGATATAAAATTGGTTGTTTCGCAGATGGAACCGGGTTAAGTATAGAATTTATTTGCTTGTCCACCACGCCCATTCGAGAACCTTCTATATGGGCCAGGTGAAATTGGGTCTCGTATCTCTATTCGGCCTGTGGAATTAAACCGATCGGCCCATTTCATATGATTCAGAACAAAAGCAGAAGCCCAATTTAACTTTGGGGTTATTCTGCAAACTGAGGTTAAAAATAGGGGAGTAGGTAATTTTTTTTATTAAAAAAAATTAACTATTTTATTATATTTGATGGTAGAGATTGAATTAAAATAGGAAAGACTCAATTTTAAGATAATATCTCAAAATAAGTTCTAATTTTACATCCATCTCAAATCAAGGCCTTATTTTCACATTTTCTTAAATTAAGATATACATTAATATTTGAGAATCTCAACTCAAGAATAATGCGATTCTCCAAATGCCATTAAATATTTCTTTTCTTCATTCTTAACATGTTTAATATAAACCCTAAATAAAACAAACAAAGATTTCAACCCATCAAATTGCACTTCATTTCGTTTGAGTTATAGAAATTAATTGCGTCTCCAATCATCTCAAATATAGGTAATTATTAATTTACAGCAACCACTTTTTTTTTAATGTTGTAACATACTCTGCATAATTGAAGAAACAATGATTGTGTTAAAAGCTTAATTAATCATCATTTATTTCTTGTTCCGTATTTATTTATCTCTCATATATAATTGACAATAAATATTTTCTAATCATCATTTAGGGTTTATGTTAAACATGTTAAGAATGAAGAAAAGAAATATTTAACGGCATTTGGAGAACCACGTTAGTTATTCTTGAGTTGAGATTCTCAAATATTAATGTATATCTTAATTTGAGAAAATGTGAAAAATGAGGTCTTGATTTGAGATAATGTAAAATTGGAACTTATTTTGAAACATTATCTTAAATTTGAGTCTTAGTATGAAATTCTTCCAATTAAAATATAATCTAACGGCATAGTACACCGGTACACGAGTTAAAATAAATTGCTAGATTTTAAATAAAGGTATTTAATTAAATGTAGGGTTGTTAAACGAGCCGAACTCGTTCGAGTAGTTATCGATCCGAGATCGAGCTCGGCTCGAGTAGATATTAAGCCTAGGAGCGAGCTCGAGCTCGACTCAAAAATTATTCAACAAAGCTCGAGCTCGAGCTCAAGCTTGACTCATTAAGCAAAACGAGTCGAGCTTTTGAGTCTTAACGAGCTTTCGAGCTAGAATTTTAATTAATATATTTAATATTATATTTAATAATTATTATTAATATACATAATTATCATTATATAATATTTATTTTTAATATTAATATTATTTATCAAACGTTAATATAGTGAGTATTAAGACGAGTCGAACCGAACTCGAGCTTTATCGAGCCGAGTTGAGCCGAGCTATCGAGCATCTTGATTCATGTAACAATTCTAATTAGGGCAAAGGGTCATATAAGACCCTTATCTTATATCACAAGATCAGATAAGCCTCTCATTAATATTTTCATTCACCCCAAACCCTTTATGTATTTTAATGAGATCAAATATACCCTCATCATATAATAATAATAATAATAATATATTAAATTATATATATATATATATAATATTAAAAGTATTAAGTACTTGAGAAATATTTTTCTCCCATTTTGCCCCTTTCTTATTTTAAATATTTACTCTCTTATCCTTATACTAATTACAAAAGTATAAAGGTAATAATTTAATTTTATTAATTAAGTACCAAGTAGTTGAGAAATATTTTTCTCTCATTTGGCCCTTTTCCTATTTTGATATTCACTCTCTTAACCTGGAGTACTAATTACAAAAATATAAATGTAATAATTTAGTTTTATTAATTATTATTAATACTCATATTTGAAAACTCTTGAAATTCAATGTCCTTTTAACTTCCTCCTTTCGGCTTCCTCCAAATTAAGTCAAATACTATATCTCCTCAACCCAACGGCCACCACCCTCGCAGACCATCCTTCTCGTTAACACAATTTTTAGGATCTTTTTTTTCCGCATATGAAGAAACAAAATTTTCATGGTGGTGCAGCTGGTGCTAAAGGAAGGGCTTTACCTATACCACATTTGTGTTTACCCACGTGAAAATCAGGCTTGTAACAATACTCCAGCCGAGCAAGATTTTGTTTGGGCAACAACTGTGGGATTCTCTGTATATTCTTTAAATATTAGAATATGTGCAAATTAAATTTACAATCATCATAATTTTAGTTATATCTAAATTGTTGGTCACAGAATAAAGTGATTTCAGTGCTTTATAATTTTTCAAATTTCATGGGGATCGGGAGGAGGAAGAGAACGACAGTGTGTCTGCGGTGATGGAATAGCGCGTCGGTACTGCCAGACTCCAATGTGTCTGTAACAACAAATTTTGTATTTATGATGAAATAAATACAAATATTGGGTACAAAGATGATTTGAGATGAATTTAATTTGGAGAATATGTAAGCGGGTTATAAATCTCTATCAATCATATGATTCTTCTCTTGAATCAATGTGACTTTGACTTGACTTGTGTGTATGCTATTATGTTGACATCGTATATTGAGCTAGATCTTCAAAGAAAGCTTGGCTCGAGTGTGTAGTGTTAAACGTTGATCAAGAGGCATTAAACCTTTGTTTGGATTGAACGTTGACTGGAGAGCTTTTCTCGAAGAACACTTGATCGGGGGACTTGGAGTCTTGATCCCTGATTGGTGGTTGTTCTTGACTTGAAGTTCAAAGATACTTTGAGGCTTGAAGCTTTCGAGGCTTGAAGACTTGAACTTGAAGCTTTAGAGGCTTGAAGTTTTGAAGATCTTGAAGTTTTGGAGGCTTTAAGACTTGGAGCTTTGAAGATCTTGAAGCTTTGGAGGCTTAAAGACTTGGAGCTTTGAAGATCTTGAAGATCGCTTGAAGTTCTTTACCTGTTCAGACTTGGAGCTTTGAAGATCTTGAAACTTTGGAGGCTAGAAGACTTGAAGTTTTGAAGATCTTGAAGATCGCTTGAAGACTTGAAGACGTTCGAAGACCTTGAGCTTGAAGACTTTGAAGATGCTTTGAAGATCGCTTGAAGACTTGAAGATCCTCGAACGTTCTTCGCTTGGAGCTTTGAAGACTTGAAGATCGCTTGAAGGCTACTTGAAGACTTGAAGATCTTCGACTTGTTCTTCGCTTGAAGCTTGAAGATTTGAAGATCGCTTGAAGGCTGCTTGAAGACTTTGGAGATGCTTTCTTCACTTGTTCTTCGCTTGAAGATCTTGAGGGAGTTTTACTCGTGTTCTTGATCTCTTCAAGAGCGCCGTCTTCGAGTGCTTGAATGTGTCTGTCAAATGAATGGTGGAGATCCATTTTTACAGGTGAGAAAAAGAGGTCCAGGTCATTGGGCCTCACTTAACGGGCTTTGGGCTCCAACTTGCTTGAACCATAATCAGGCCTATACTTGGACCTGATTTAATTTATGTGGACTTATTTGACTTTGGTCAGGCCCTATTTGACTTGGGCTTAATTGACTTGGGTCAGACCACATTTAATTCGAACCACTTTAATTTATTAGGCTCAAATTATTTATTAATTTACTTTAGGAATTAATTTATTTAAATTCTAAAATAAATTAATATTTAATATATAAAATCCACGTGTCGTCATTTAATTGGACCTTAAATTTTAACTGCTTACAAATGCCCCCTTGCGATTTATTCACGGATGCCATGTCTTGATGTGAAGGAATCGCAAAAGTTTCTCTTTTGTGTTATACTTGTAATTTTGAGCTTGAGAAATTGCTTCATCAATTTTATTTTATTTTATTTTTCGTTGACCCAATTTCATTTTTCCAGTGGTCCTATTTATTTTCTTGGCCCAAACCAACTTCTTCCGGCTCAAATTTGAGACCATGAGAGTAAATAAATAGGGAGCAGATTTGCTTCTTGTTCGACAGATAATTTTTTGCAAATCCTGTTCAAATCAATCTACCCTCCCAGATGATTTTGTAGATTGAATTAAAATCAATCAATTTCATTTAATCTTCTAAAATTTGGGAGATTTTAATTCTACAAATAATTTTCATAATTGCCATAATTTGCTGCTGCTCTTCATTATATAATGAGAGGCTCCTGCTTTTTTTACTTCTTCATCCGCAAACAGTAAGAATTGAAACTCTTTTTTTTTTACTGCATCTAATGCATCCACTCTTTACTTGCAGATTTTCCTTGGAAGATCATTACCAAGTATTGATCTCAATGCTATGCGCTAATGGCATAAAAGAAATGGGCACGGTGGTCTTCCAATAACTCGTAGTGATTGGTGGCGCAGTAACGACGATGACTTCCATCATCAATTCTCGGGTGCCCGACTATCGCTCGAGGCGGGTGAGCGGAGAAGCAACAAACTGAGTGGCCAACTTGGAGAGGCCATATAGTGGTAGCAAGTATATTGTTGTAGTTGAAGCTTCTTTCGACGAGAAGGTGCTTGCAAGCATGAGGCGGCAACGTCGAAGACTTGAAATTTCCGTGAACGGCAGCAAAGGTATTCTCTGCCAACAAGCAGCAACGAACGGGCAGAGATGGGCGGCGGCAGCAATTTGCATCCTCGAAGATGTCAATGCTGTCGCGTGGCACGGTGACTTTCGGAAGTCGAACTCAGATCTGGTGGCGGCCTGGAGAGACTGGAGTGTTGCGAAAGATCCGATGTTGGCTGATGGCGTCCCGCTTTAGACGATGGTTTGATGGCGACGAGTGGCGATGGCAGCTTCGGTTCGTCCTCAACACGGTATCAGGAGATAGCAAGCTTCCGGTAGATTTCGGAGGTGTGTACTTTCTCGCTTGGTCAACGGCAAACCCGTAGCAAGGGTACTCCGACAACAGCGGCACATTATGGCGGCTGTTGGCGAGACAATCGGCGATGGCGGCTGGCGAAGGATTCCAAATGGTTGTTTTGTGTGGCAGAATTGCTGGGCTATAGTGGAGAGCTCTTCCGGACCGCGGCGGTGGGAGATTTGGCAGCGCGCAACATCGACTATCCGTGGTGGTGGCATCACTCTTCCGACAACACATGGATCGTAAGACAACTGTTGGCGAGGAGCAGCAGTGGTCAACGACGAACAACGATGGTGTGTGAAAGTGTGCAAGGATGAAGAATAAGCATTATAAACGCAACAGCGGAAAAGAGAAATAAGACAAGAATTAACTCTTCCACAAACTTACGTTTGTGGCGCCTCATGGCTAAACGTTTCAATAAACTTGGAAAAATAGTGAATACAAAAGTTTTCAAGGACACAATTCAATCTCTAGAATTCACTCTATCGAACTGGTAAAGTAGACCTATTACAAGGATCTAAGAATGTGATATGGAATCACCAAACTATTCTAAAGACGAAGATTGTAAATAGACAATTATAAACTTCTAGCATGTGAGAAAAGATCGCTAATCTTTTCAGCGCTCCAAAGGAATAGACAGATGCAAGCCCAAGTGTTGTCACACTAGAACAACCAGTACAAAAGAGAGACACTTTAGTATTGTCAGATATCAGATGTTCTGCGCACTGGATGATGAAGGCTATCAGACTGTTTATCAAGTGAAAAGATCGTGCCTACATCATCCCATTCATGATCGTGCCCTCGTGGTTCTCCTTGACCACAATCTTCTCAACTACAACCTTCTTTTAACGGCTTCCATAAAAGTAGGCATTTTGAAAAACTCCCTGTTATGTCACATGCTTGACCACTTCATTTGCTTCCCATCTGTCTTGATTGTCACCTGAAAACAGATGACACAAAAGCAGGGCAATACAAATAAGTGATAGGTGAAATTCATAATGTTATTGCAAGTGAGACAACACAAGCAACTACACTAACAAACTCCCCCAATTTCACCTATTCACAACCACAAACTGAAGATGCAGGTTTAAACAATAAATATCATTTACTGAGATCCAAAATAAGTGCATCAGATAATAAAAAAAGACAGAGCAACTTTGAGTTTCAACAAGAGAACATGAAAGCAAAACAAAAGAACATGAAAACAAATAACAAGAGCACTACTCCCCCTGAAACCAAGAACTCCCCCTGAAACCATGATAAAAAACACTCATTCTACATTCATTCAGAGACACCCCTAGCACCCTCAGCAACAACAACAACATCAGTAGTAGCATCGACACCCAAAGCTGCATCAACACTCACATTACTGCCTATACCTATATTACCCTCATCTTATTTACAATCTGCATCTTTGGCAACTTCATTTTTCCCTGTGGTTGTGAAGAGGAGAGTTTTCCAGAAGACTAGACGTTTCTCATAATGGCGAATCTCCCCCTCAATGAATGACCTGGTAATACAGAAAGAATTTGAGGGGAGGGCATGAGTAGAAGGTTGAAATGCTGCAACTCTTGGATCCACATATGGAAGAGACCATAGCATCTGCTCCTTGAGAGTCCGACTCAGTCATTTCCACTTTAGCAGATTTTACCAAATTATAGATTAGAGAGGCATAGGAAAGAGATCCATTATGATCAGATGACTGATCCGGCTCAGATGAACTAGCAAAACGAAGAGCATTTGTAAAAATGATTCGTCCAAGATTGAAAGGAGCATTAGTGCCAATCTTGCAGATGAGAGCGGCGTGGCTCATGGTTACCCGATTAGTGTTTGAGCTGGGGATCCAATTGTAGACACAAAGTTTATGAAGCACCGCATATAAACTGGTAAGAGATGTGGACGAAAGAATTGCAGACCATTTTGATAACTTTCCACCAGTAATCACTTTTGCAATTTCATCATAATCAGTAACCTCTTCATCAAATACATATTCGGGGTACCAAGAAAGGAATTGATTTTAGCAGGAGAAAAATTAACAATCTTTTCATGCAAAAACACTTTTCCATACTTCTTATCTTTATCATCTCCAACCAATTTAAGGAAATTAGCATAAAACTCATAAACCCAAGCACTAACAAGAGAGGTAGAGAACTTGAGAGACTTGAATAACTTCCTTCTTTTCAGGAATATAACAAGATTGAAGCGGGTGAAGGACTTCACACTGATCCGCCTCCCATGATTCAAAGGCCGCTTGAGGAGTGCTTGAAACCGACTGGCAGAGACCTCGAAGTAGAACCTGGTGCCCTTGAGTGACTCAATATCATAACCTGAATCCACGAGTTCTTCTTTTTCATCGTCGACAGGAGTTTCAATTTTTGGGTCAAGAGAGGCAGCAATCGGGCTTTGAGACAGGCAAGCAACATCTTTCTGAGCCAATTTAGTCAGAGTAAGGGCCATATCTGATTCCGATGCAAGATTATCATCACCAGATGCAATGGGATCGGAAGAATTCGAAGAGTCGGATACACCAACGCAAATGGGATCAGTACCAACATCCCCTTTAGCCTTTTTTGCCTTCCTTGAAGATTCTGCCATTTTTGGAGTCCCTTTTGCAATCACTCGTTGAGAACGGCACGATGGATGCTTCTTCTTGGGTTGGGACGATTTTGACCGAAAGAAAACCATGGGAGCAGAATCATAATCGGATGCCATAGTAAAAATGTGAAAACGAGACTTGACCCACGTACGCCAGCCCACCCGTCCCACCCATACGTTCCATATAGGCCCTCCCCACTAATGAGTCAAATTCCTTTTGGTCTCCCTGTTATAGCTTACAAAATGGTTTCACGTGACTCAACTTAATTCATTAACTCATTTGCAGTTATAAAGTTTAATAAGTTATTATACATATTCCTAATATGTCATCCTAAATCTCCTATTCCATTATTGTATCTCACCCCTGCTCCGTAACTAATTTTTTATTAAAAAGTTATATTCTAGTTAATAACAATAAACATTTGGGGCATGTGGCCAGCGAAAATTTGAATATTGATTAAGACAATGGACGAAATTGTAATACATGAAATATGAGATAAAATATAAAATGGAATAAGTAATCCCTTCTGTATTCCGAGATCACATTTGCAGTGACATTTTTGGTATATATTGTAATTGCGATCTTGAAAAACTGAATTGATTTATTCATTTTTATAATTGATTTTTCGATTGAACATGTCAATCCAGCAATTATTTAAACCAAATTGGAGTATCTCTTAATGACGCAACTATATGAAGTTTTTAAGTTTTCCATATAAGGGAATATATAACGAACACAAAAATATTGGTTTAGATAAGATTATCATGAGACGTGTTAATTATCATCTGCAATTAATTGAAAACAATATTTTTACTTGAAAAAATATGAGCAAAACTTGTATATGAATGTCACATGCATGGTTAGGTAGTGGCATATTTTTTTTAAAAAAAAATTAAATTAGTTGTACGGATTTTCAGTCCGAACGAACTCTTATTCTACAATGTTTTACTTTTTACATTCTATCAATAATAAAATTATTACTATTACATTAATAGAATTAGGGTTTAAATTTTTTTACTCAATTTTATTATTCCCTCTAAATTAATTTTATGCATATGGTGCTTGGGATACATTTTTTAGTTAAACAATTTATAACGTCTTTTATTTTATTAATTAATAACATTAATTTAGCACATGAGTTTTGGGCAGGTTTTCGTATCTAAAATTTCATAAGTTCAGATTGTACTCAAACACACCATATTTTGGGCAGTGTCATAATTAACATTGTCTCTCATTCTGTAAAATGAGATTTTATTTCGAAAATATTTCTAAATAATGCTTTCTTTAGATATATTCCAATGGCTTAAAGGGGCATTTTTTTAAAACTATTAATACAACTAGAATTATTCGGAGAATATGCTTATAAAATAGGTGTAATTAAGAAATTTTACATCTACATTAGTAGGATATAAATAGAATCAAATGCATTGCTTTATTTCAATTTTCAACCAAAAAATCACAATAAAGTCGAGTCTAATTAATTGTGATACTCAACTTTATTTTGGCCAATTTTAGAGCATTTTTCGAATATCCATTTGCTAAAATTCGGATAAATTCTTTCATTTGCTCAACATTCTTAATCTAATCCAATCAGAGTGAGAGGGAATCCCAAAATCTATAGAACCTATTAATGTATTTAAATCTTTTTAATTACTTTTTTTTTCAATCAAAGTGAGAGGGAATCCCAAAATATATAGAACATAATAATGTATTTAAATCTTTTTAATTACTATTTTTAATTTTATATAATAAAAATTATATTCTTTACATTAAATTTAAAATATATATATTATACCGAATAAAATAATAAGTAAAATAACAAGTGAATTATAAAAGATTAAGAGTTGATACTCTGTAAAACATGCTCAAATAGTCTTAGGGTGTGCGGATCGGGAATCCATACGGATTTTTTAAAAATCTGTACCAAAATTCGGATCGTTTTTTTTTTTAAATAATAATTTGATATTGAATCCGTAAAGAAAAATCTGATATTGAATCCGTACCGAAATTCGGTTCGGTTCGAAACGGATTTTCGGAAAAACAGATTTTGACGGTGCTGAGCGAATCGAAGATAATATTATATTTTTTAATAAAAGGTAATAATACTTTAAAAATAAGAAAATACTTCTGTAATACTACTTCACAAGTCACATTAAGAGTTTCATGAGACATATAAGAAGAGATAATATTTTAATAAAAAGTTATACTCGAATTGATGAAAAGTGAGAGTGATGCATTGCATTATTTCATAAACAATTCATATTATAAATAAAGAATTATAAACTTTTAATGAAAAAGTGATAATATGTTTAATAAAAAATGATAATTACTTAAAAAATGTAAAATAGTCACATAACATGACCTTATGTGTTGCCCTAAATAATAATAGTACTAAGATACAGAAAATTAATAATTTTAGATTTTTTTAAAACATATAACTTTAAATTTAAGGTGTATTTCAATTAAAGTCTATCTAATACTAATATTTTAGACATAAATATGGATTATTATTTAATTTTGCATTTTATCTTCATTAAATAAATATAAAATATAATAATTATTTATTAAATTTACGATTGAATTTA
This sequence comes from Pogostemon cablin, assembly GCA_023678885.1. Taxonomy (NCBI): domain Eukaryota; kingdom Viridiplantae; phylum Streptophyta; class Magnoliopsida; order Lamiales; family Lamiaceae; genus Pogostemon; species Pogostemon cablin. The sequence continues at coordinate 33,123,288 of CM042971.1, forward strand.
AACTTTGGAGATACCATTTACTTTATTCATTATATTATCTGAAATAATACTTTAAACATATTATTTTATTTATTTCCTTTTTTTAGAAACTTATTTTAGTTTATGAGATATATATATTCTAATATACACTAATAAATAAATATTTAGAGCATTAGATATATTTTTAAATTATTATTTGGTAGTATATTATAAATAATTTTAATTTATTAATTATGATTACATCATAATTAGTAGAGTGAAATTAATTAATTCATGAAATATAAAGTATAAACTATAAATAATAAGATAAATATATTATATATAATTTTAATGCATAATTTAAATTTGGTTTTTTCGGTACGGTTCGGTATGGTCCGGTTATATCCAATATTCGATACGGGAAAGCGGAAAATATCCAAGTCCGTACCAAATAAAAAATCGGTTCGATTCAATTCGAAAAAAGTAAAAAAGTCAATATTTTTTTCGGTTCAGTATTAATTCGATACGGTTTCGATTAAATCCAATATCCGTGCACACCCCTAGATAATCTTGTGCGTGACTGTCCAATAACAAAGCATCACAAACACTCATATAATTATATAAATGGATTTACATAACTTATATTATAATTTTTTTTCTTACTCTAGTTCTTCTCATTTTAATCCTATTATACTATATATATGTATTTGTGAGGAAATTTAAATTAAAGGGAAAATAAAATATATAAATTTACGATGTAAATTTAATTTACAAGAGATTAAATTATAAAACATTTTATCCATCTTATAACTCATAAAACATTTTAACCGTCTTATGAAAATCATACCCAAAATCTTTGCATAAAAAATTTATATACAATATAATAACGAGTCATAACTATTATATTGAGAGATAAAAATCTTTTTAGTCTCATAACTTTTCTCATGGTATTTTTTAGTCCCAAAAAAGATAAGTTTGCCAAATTAGTCCCACTGGCGAAGAAATAGGGCCAAAAACGTCATATTTTCGCCGAAAAAAGCTGACATTACCTAGAAACAGCCACGTCACAGCCGGAATCCTAGAAATCTGGCCGGTATGATGACATGGCGCCCTGATGGCAGGTGAGTCAGCGAGATAAAAGTCTATTCAATCCCATAACTTTTCTCATGTTCTATTTTAGTCTCAATAAAGATAAGTTTGTCAGTTTAGTCCCACTCGTGTAGAAATAGGCCCAAACACGTCATATTTTTGCCAGAAAATGCTGACATCATCGGAATCGCCAATTTTCAACCGGGACGATGATGTGGCGTCCTGATGGCAGGTGAGTCAACAAATTAAATATTATTTTAATGCTAATAAGATATTTTTATTTAAATAATTTCGATCGGTGTCATGGCCGATGGCGAAATCGTGGTCGCTGGCGAAGTTCTGGTGTTTGTGATGTGGGCCTTGATGGCGGCGATTTCGTGCCAGAAGAGAAATGGGCTGATGACCCTTAATAATTTTTTTCCTAATTATTTAAAATTTTAGAAAAAAAAAAATGCCTTGTCGATATTAAAATAATATTAATTTTAACTGAAAATCAACGATTCCGGCTGTCACTTGACAATCACGTGCCATTTTTCGATGATGTCCGTATTTTTCAGCGAAAATAGGACTTGTTTGGTCCTAATTCTATAAGGGTGGGACTAAATTGACAAAATTATCTTTATTGAGACTAAAATAGAACATGAGGAAAGTTATGGGATTGAATAGACTCTTATCCCGCTGATTCACCTGCCATCAGAGCGCCATGTCATCATACCGGCCGGATTTCTAGGATTCCGGCAGTGACGTGGCTGTTTTCAGGTGATGTCAGTTTTTTCCGGCGAAAATATGACATTTTTGGCCCTATTTCTTCGCTGGTGGGACTAATTTGACAAATTTACCTTTTTTGGGACTAAAAAAAACCATGGAAAAATTATGAGACTAAAAAAGTTTTTATCCCATTATATTGAGTAGTATTCGTAGTACTTATATCAAATGAAAAAAATAAATATTCCAATATTATTATTATTATTATTATTATTGTTATTACTATAATAATAATAATACTAACATATAAGATAAAGAAGAATAAAATACTATGCTTATCATCAATAATAATAAAGTAAAAATCCTCCTCAATATGTGAACTAAATCTAATCTAATAAATAAATAATATAAAAATTTAGATACTATAAAGATTTGGATATTGGACATTTACTATAGATTGAACCATGGCATATTCGCATAACATATCTAATTCTAACCAAATAATTTCTACAATTAGGAATCCGCTAGCAATTTAAATTAAAATGTATAAAAATCTTAATTACTCGAAATTAATATATACTGCTCCCATTTATTCCTTTTCTTTCCAAATACTAATATAAATCTCAGCATATATAATCCTTCCTAGGATTAACAACTCGACACACAAGTCATATAATCTTCATCGGATTATATTTCTTTCCATCTCCTTTGTCTTCTAGGATTACCCTTTGCTCTCTATATATACTCTTCAAATTGTAAGAAGTAACAAAAATCTCGAGGGTTTTTGTTCTCTTCTCTTACTCTGTTTTCCTTTTCCTTCTTGAATTTGGGGTTAGGAAGCAGGGTAAGAAAAGGGGCTGATCGTGTTAGAGTTTGAGAGAGAGAGATGACTAGGAATATGGGCACAGTTAAGGCTGTTGACACCAGGGAAGGTTTCTGAGGATGATAAATTGGTGGAGTATGATGCCATACTTTTGGATCGTTTTCTTGATATTCTTCAGGATTTGCATGGGGATGAAATCAGAGAAACGGTAATAATTTCTCTTTTTTCTGAATTTTAATTTTGAACCCACTAAATGTTTGTATGTTTTTGATCATGGGGTTGGGTTAATTTTATGTTTAATTGGTGAAATATGTTGGGAAGTAGTTGAGTTTGTATACTTAGGATGTTATGTCCTGTTTGATTGGAAATTTGTAATGCACTTTTGATTTCTTGTATTTTGCTTTATATAGTCTCAGTTCTGAATTAAGGTTAATGAGAGAGCTTCGTTTGAAGAATAGGTTTAGTTGGAATTGTATTGTGAGATTAACCTCTGATAATTGGTTATCTGTTTATCTTCCCCTGCTGTCTTAAGTGCTTTTATTTATTTATTTTTAAAGATTGTATCTTTTTCTTGATCCTTAGTTATAATTTTTAAGACTAAATCTTTTAGTTTAGTCAGATTATCTGATATTATGTTGAATGCTGCAATTCGATTCTAGTGATCATATGAAGAGATGCCTATGTGCATTATTTGTTAAGGGGTAAAATGATGTCATAAGGATGTGATTATTATTGTTAGTGAGGATTTAATCTATAGGATATATGGATTTTTTGTTGATTCTTCATGTGTAAAAAAATTCAACTTGTGGGCTTGTTTATTTATAAGACTGTCACCTATAGATTTTTAATGCTGGTTATTAGGGATTTTATGACTAGCCGTCGCCATCTTGAACAAAACGTGTAAATGTAAATCTTTGGCATACGAACAGAATCTTCATGTGTAAAAAAATTCAACTTGTGAGCTTGTTTATTTATAAGACTGTCAACTATAGATTTTTAATGCTGATTATTAGGGAGTTTATGACTAGCCGTCGCCATCTTGAACAAAACGTGTAAATGTAAATCTTTGGCATACGAACAGAATCTGGTTCTGGTTTAATCCCATGTGAAGCTTATATTTTAGTTTGATTTTTACTAGGTTCAAGACTGTTATGAGCTTTCGGCAGAGTATGAAGGGACACGGAACCACAGAAACTCGAAGAGCTTGGAAGAGTTCTCACAAAGCTTGGATGCTGGAGATTCGATTGTGGTGGCGAAATCTTTCTCCAACATGCTTAATTTAGCCAACCTCGCCGAAGAAGTTCAGATTGCATCTAGATGCAGGAAAAAGTTGAAAAATCGCGACTTTGGCAACGAGGCCTTGGCGACAACTGAATCCGACATTGAGGAAACACTACGCAGACTAGTGGATCAATTGAACAAGTCTCCTGAAGAAGTTTTTGATGCTTTGAAGAATCAGACTTTTGATTTAGTATTAACGGCTCATCCTACTCAGTCTGTTCGTAAATCTTTACTTCAGAAACATGCAAGGTTTGTTGTATGATCCTCTGCATTATGGAGTTTATAGAAGTGTCAGCACATAATCTGCTCTTTGCTTACGTTTATCTTTAGATCTGTTCCAGGATTCGTGACTGTTTGACTCAGCTAAATGGTAAGAATATCTCCCCCGCTGATAAGCAAGAACTTGATGAGGCATTGCAAAGAGAGGTATGTCATATGATCTTGTTGTGTTGATTTTTTACTTTTATGTGGCTGTCGAACATGAATGCACCTTGTTAACTCATCCGTTTATTTTTTTTGCAGATACAAGCAGCATTTCGCACAGATGAGATTAGGAGAAATCCTCCAAATCCTCAGGATGAGATGAGAGCAGGAATGAGTTACTTCCACGAAACAATCTGGAAGGGAGTCCCAAATGTTCTTAAGACGTGTCGACACTGCTTTGAAGAACATAGGAATAAACGAGCGTGTTCCCTACAATGCCCCTCTTATCCAATTCTCTTCATGGATGGGTGGGGATCGTGACGGTATTGCCCTCTTCAATTTACCTACTCGAGCTTAACCGTTGTTGTAAAGAAATTGCTTAATTAAACCTAAAATATATTTTAAAAATTTGTAGGGAATCCAAGGGTTACTCCTGAAGTTACAAGAGATGTATGCTTGCTAGCTCGGATGATGGCTGCTAATTGTACTATTCACAGATAGAAGATCTCATGTTCGAGGCAAGGAATTCGCTCGTTTCCTCACTCTCACAGTTTTGTTAACTTTATCTTCTGGATTTCTGATATAAATACCTTAACTTTGCATTATGTTTGTTTTTGGCAGCTTTCTATGTGGCGGTGCAATGATGAACTTCGTGCACGTGCAGACGAACTTCTCAAGTCCTCAAAGAGAGATGCTAAACATTATATTGGTATGTACACCTGAATAATTCTCCAGAGGGTGATTTCATTAGGTTATATTTATCAGAGTTTTAGGATTTCCAAAGATTTATACCCTCATGTTTCACAAATTGTTCTCTGTTTAGAACATTCTGTTCTTGTTATTGTCGAAGATCTTGATGAATAAGTATATGTATTCGAATTTTAAAGATAATTGCTTATTAATTTATCCTGCAAGTTTCCCATTCTGTTTTGATGCAGAGTTCTGGAAGAAAATTCCCCCAAACGAGCCTTATCGTGTTGTTCTTGGTCGCGAACGAGCTCGTCAATTACTGGCAGATGGGGTATCTGATGTTCCACTGGAGTCAACTTTCATCAACGTTGAAGAGGTATGGCTAGTCAGGGTTACTTCATCTTTTCTAGAAGTTATTAATGATCTTCAAAAGTGATTTTTGAAATGATACATTGTTCTTCTGCTCTCTCTACAGTTTCTGGAGCCTCTTGAGCTGTGCTACAGATCACTCTGTGCTTGTGGTGATCGAGCTATTGCTGATGGGAGTCTACTCGATTTTCTCAGACAAGTTACAGCGTTCGGACTTTCACTAGTGAGACTTGACATCAGGCAAGAGGCTGATAGACACACTGATGTTCTAGATGCTATTACTCGACACTTGGAAATCGGGTCGTACAAAGAATGGACAGAGGAGCGTCGGCAGGAGGCGTCCACTCTTTGGAGCTGATCTTCCCAAAACTGAGATTGCTGATGTTCTCAACACTTTCTATGTTCTTGCTGAAATCCCACTCGATAATTTTGGTGCGTATATAATCTCGATGGCAACTGCCCCATCTGATGTGCTTGCTGTGGAGCTATTGCAGCGACGTGAAAACCCCGTTGAGAGTCGTTCCGTTGTTTGTAAAACTCTCTGATCTTGAGACTGCACCTGCTGCTGTTTCTCGACTTTTTTCGGTAGAGTGGCATCGTAATAGGATCAAAGGGAAACAGGAAGTCATGCTTGGGTACTCAGACTCGGGAAAGGATGCCGGTCGGCTTTCTGCAGCGTGGCAGTTGTACAAGACGGAGGAGGAGGTTGTGAAGGTGGCTAAGAAATTTGGTGTTAAATGTTTCATGGCCGAGGAGGGGGCCCGACCCACCTTGCCATATTGCTGTCAAGGGGAAATAATAGAACGGTCATTCGAGAGAAGAACACTTCAGCGTTACATTACTGCAACACTTTGAGCATGGAATGAACCCGAATGGCGTTCACTAATGGACGAGGTGTCCGTTTTGTCGACGGAAGAGTACCGATCTATTGTCTTCCAAGTTCCAAGAACCTCGATTTGTAGAATACTTACGTCTTTTAAGTACTCCCTGCCATCATCATATATGCAGTATGTATACCAAGAATTTGTTCTTTAATTTATGAATTTATTCATTCGTGTTGTCTTTTCTTATAGGCAACGCCTGAGACGGAATATGGCCGTATGAGCATTGGAAGCCGACCATCAAAGAGAAAGCCAAGTGGTGGAATGGAATCTCGCTTAGAGGATATCCCATGGAATAGAATGTCTTTTCTTCCTTCTTCCGCTCATCTTACTAAATTTGCATGAATTCGAATTAGATATTTTTATAATCCTATGTGATTAAGTCTCTTGCAGCATAAGTTAGAATCCCTTGACTAACATATTTTATGTTAGTAATTTAAATTAAAAAATCATATAATTATTAAGATAAACATATTTCCTCTATCTCCTTCATTTTTTCTAATTTTAAAATTTTAATAGCCTCTCCTTCATTTTTTCTGAATTTTCTTTACCTTTTTGTTATTATTTCTTTTCAATAATCATCCTTTATTTATTTATTATTATTATATTTTTTTTAATAAACAAAAGATAAATCTGATTTTTCTTTATTTTATTTATTTTCATTTTAAATTTTCTAATTTTAATTATTATATATATATATATACTCCCTCCGTCTCATTTCAGATGACACACTTTTCATTTTGAGCTGTCCCACAATAGTTTGCACATTCCAAAAAAAGCAAAAAGTAAAAAACAACCGCCCTTCCCCCATACAATTTAATTACAAAAAAATCATCTCTACCTACCATATTTTATCATTTATATATTACATAAAAATACCATTATACCCTAAAAGTTATCATTTTCTTAATCTTCATGCCGAAAAAAGGGATGCAAACTTTTTAAATACGGAGGGAGTATACATATATTTTTTTTGAAAAGATTATATATTGTGTGCCGCGTTTTGTGTGCAGATTGGGTATGACAATTAAGTCTCATACTCCAACTAGGGGAGGACATTGGGTATAACAATCAATTCTCGTACTCCAACTTGAGGGGAGGACATTGGGATACAACAGATGCGTATGAAAATAAGGCATAATGAATGGATTTGAATATGCTATGATTAATCAAGCAATAAATTTATTGTATAATTATGTTAGACGGCTACATTTCTACTGCTATAAATAACCATGCAAGAGTATCTCCAAGGGTCTCTTCAAAATTTGGAGAGTACTTTTACAATGTAAAGAAGATTTTTAATTTTAAAGAATTATATTTTTGTTATATTTCAACAAACTCTTTATATTTTCATTTTCAATGCACACTTATTACATATTTTCTCTTTTAATTTATTAAACACTATTTTATTTGAACCAAAACACAATAAAGTAGATAAAATTTAATGTAATTTAAGTTTAAATAGTGTATTTGACTCTTTTTGAAGAGTGAAAATGATTGTGTAAATTTAAATGTTAAAATATAGGGTATGTTGTAGCTCATTTTTGTTAACATTCTCTTCAAAATTTGAATATTTTGTATTTTAAAGAGCCTTTTGAAGATACTCTAACCACACTCTATTCTTCACCTTTTCATATAATAAAATACACATTCCCTCTAAATTATTCTACTTTTTAATATGAAGATATATAATATTCTTACACTATTCCCCACCTGGAATACGAGATGGAACATGATGGGGAATAAGGAATTCGCTCTCACTTGATTCACCGCAAAAGTTATTGTTATGAGTGTATAAGTGTATACATTTTATTCTCTTTTATATAAGTGTTTGTAATAATTGTATACTTTTTTCACATTAAGTTTTTCATTAAAAAAATTAACATTCATATGTGTATAACTTTTTATTTAATAGTGTATACATGTATTTTAATAATTGTATATTTTTTTACACTCAATTTTTCATTAAAAAAATTAACAATTAAATTTTATACATTTTTACTCATAATTGTATATGTTTTTATTTATATTTATATGTAGGTGCATATGAATCTTCGTGTGCACCCGGGTGCACACTATATTTAGCCTATTATTATATAATAAATGTTCATATTTAGCCTATTATTATATAATAAATGTTCATAATAACTCGAACTAACAAATTTTGTTTGGCAAAAGCTTCTGTGCACCCGGACGTACGGACCACTTTCCGTGCGCTTTTAGAATTTTGTGTTAAATTGTTGATTGGCGCTATTTTCACCTAGATTTTAGTATTTTTTTATATGTGTTTTCGTATTATTTTATCCGTATTTGTGTATTATTTGGTGGTGTATTGTGTTTTTATAGAAATATGTGTGAATGAGCTTAAACCTAAGATTTTCACTTTTATTGGATGCTAGATATGATAAGGAAGGCATAGGAAAAAACGGATCTAAATTCGGAGTTAAAACGAGGGAGAACGGGCAAAAACGGAAGAAGTAAAATAGGGCGTGCACCTCGTACACGGCCCTGTAAGAAGTGACCGTGTGCGAACGCTAGAAGCACCAACTCGGCCATCCCTGTGGCCGAGTGCAGGACACGGATCGTGTGCAGAAACACGAGCCGTGCACCAAGCACGGCCCTGTAAGAGAGGGCCGTGCGACAACGTCAGAAAACACAGCACGGCCACCCCTGTGGCCGTGTGCTGCGCACGAGCCGTGCGCTGTCCAGAGCTCGCCGTTGACCAGAAGTCCTAGACACTACTCGGGCCGTGTTACAGCACACGAACCGTGTAGGTGTCAAAACTGCTAAAATTTCCAGAAACTTCTAGAAGCTTCCCAAGGAGTATAAATACCCATTTATTCAACAATTGAGGGAGAATATCCGAAATTCCACCCTTTTACACACACCTCACACACTATTTCTTCCATTTTCCACCATCATCTTGATCCATTCTTCATCCCTTCCATTTGGGTTTTGAAGATCTCAAGAAATCAAGAGCTAGAATTGGAGATCCATGAGTATTGAAGATTCTCTACAAGAAATTGCTAGGGAAGATTCACATCTCTTTTGATTTTCTTTTGGATTTAGACTATGCATATTTGTAATGAATCATTTATGTGTTTTGTTACCTTTATCATGTTAGGCTAATCCCTCTAGTGGGATTGGAGACATGAAGAGCATATGAGATTTATATTACCATGTGGATTAAATAGGTTTTTGATTTAATTGATGTTGATTTCTATTCATGGAGTTTAATTGTCTTGATGTTGTGATGGCATGGTTTGTTATTCATAATTGATTATTAGTTTAATGGATTGTTGATCAATGAATTGATTTATGGTAATTAAATGCTATCATGATGCTCATGTATGTATTGCTTGGAGTGAGACGGAAACGACCCTCTATAGTATTAGGAAGGCATGAATAGACATTGAGTTTGGGTTTGACCGAAAGGATATTTGAATTCAATGAGGGGAACCAATCCATTCGTTGGCCTTAGTACACAAAAAGGGAGAGTTTAATCTAACTAGTACCTAGATGGAAGGGGTTAATGTTGGGCTTTGATCTTAAGTGCTTTTGGGAGTCTAAAATGGATCAACAACCTTTGTAACCCGAAAGGGAGCTTAGGATACAATCGTGATCACCCTTAGTCTACATCAATTGAGTTGAATTCCTTTTGCATGATAATATGAATCGAGTGTGCTTGGATGTTTCTAATCCCATGTTTTTCCGTACTTGAACTTTAGCTCCAATTTTCTTTATTTGTTATTCATCTTTACTTGTCATTTCTCCTATTCGCTCTCTTATTTACTTGCTACTTGCTTAAGTGGTTAATCAATCTCAAAACCCCCTATCATATTTACAAAAACGACATGAACATGAGCTCACGTATTTCGCTAGTACGAACATAACTACTTTGTGGATTGATAATTTTTCTTGGGATATAGTACTACAACGATCGAGTATTCTTGCTCGTGAGTGCTACAAAAAAAGGCAAACAATTGTATACCCTTTAGTATAAAGATGTGTACCCTTTATTTTCTAAAGAAAATTATTGGGTATATTTGGGCGCATGGACAACACTCCGTGCGCCTTTAGAATTTTGTGTTAAATTGTATATCCTTTAGTATAAAAATGTATACCATTTATTTTTTAAAGAAAAAATATATTAATGAAAATTGTATACCCTTTAAAATAAAATGGTATAACTTTTATTAATTAAAGTACATACCCTTTAGACCAAAGTAATGTACCCTTACCCATAATACTACATTTCTAAAGACGCACGGAATGTGTTCCCGTGCGGCCGGGCGCACGGAAACCTCACTCATTTTGTTTCTAATTAACACTAGTTTTAGACTTTTAATAACATCCAGCATACGAATCTTTTTAATTTTGTTTCTAATTAAGTTGTTTCAAGCAATCTTAATTAACACATTTATTTTTTCATGTAAAAAAATAGTAACATCCAAAGTGTCACTAATGCTGTCTTTAATACAACACTTTGATTAATTGGCATTAAATTATGTGAATGTGTTTAATACAAAGAGAAAAAAAAAGATGGTAGGTATAACAACAAATTTTATATTTATAATAAAATAAACACAAAAAGGTGCATAAAGATAATTTGAGACGGATTTAATATAAAAGATAATGTAAACGAGTTACAATATAAAGATAATGTAAAAGAGTTACAATCTCAATCAATCCTCTGATTTTTTTCTCGAACCAATTTGGTTTGATTTTAACTTGTGTGTTAATTACGCTGACTTTGATTGGAATGTGTTGAGTCGGGCCTTCAGATGAAGTTTATCCAAACTCATCTTTATGGATTTATAACTATAATCCAGAGGCTACGCCTTTATTCCAATTAAACGTTGATCCTTGAAGATTTTTGGTGAAGAACGTTGTTCAATATATTAGAACGCCGTTAATTCCACGAAAGACGTTGAAGAACTTAACTTAAGAAACGCTTAAATTCGGGCGGTTTAGCACCTGAGTCCCAGATTATAGACCATTTGACTTAAATGGAGAATTTGATTTGTGAACGTTTAAATTGAGCGGTTTAGCACCTGAGTTCCAAATTATAGGCCGTTCTTGGAAGAACACCAACTTGAGATGGTTTAAATTCGGGCGATTTAGTACCTGAGTCCTAAAACTATAGGCCATTCACCAATGAACTTAACTTAAAAATGAGTTGATTCTTGTTGAAGAATTCGAATAACTAATCTGAAAACTCTGAAGTCTTTGATATTTTTAGATAATTGCTTTCGGTGTGTTTGAAATGAATGGAGGAGGACTATTTATATAAGTAAAGGATGAGGATACCCCATAAATAACTTGCAATTTGATTGGTCAATGACTAATTTGACCTGATTTTGCGAGCTTAGTTCTTTTCAATTTGATTGGTCATTATTGATTTTACCTGATTCTGCAAATTTGGACCTTTCCAGACTTTATTCGCCTTGGACTTGTTTGATTTTATTCAAGCCTTATTTGAGTTTGACTTATTTAATTTGAGTCAGATCTCATTTAATTTAAAGCTCATTTAATTTGTTGGGTTTAAATTAACTATCAATTATTTATTAATTTATTAATAAATTAAAATTAATATTTTAATCAAGAAAATGTAGGTGTCGTTATTTGATTGGGCGTAAATTTTATTTGCTTGCACTAGGATTAATCAGATAAGTAGTAATGGGCGGGGCGGGAGGATTTGTGGATTTCAAAAGTTGTTGAAGCTGTGTGCGCGCCAAATTGTGTGCTACTGTGTGCGATTTCACGATTTCACTGTGTGCGATTTCACGATTTCACTGTGTGCGATTTCACTGTTCGGTGATGATGAATCCTCCGGAAATGACAACCATCATTCCTTACGGTGAACACCCGCTTGCTATTCATGCTGCGGCTTCGTCTGCCATCGTTCCTTACGGTGAACATCCGCTTGCTATTCATGCTGCGGCTTCGCCTTTTCCTGCAGCGGCTTCTTCTGTTCCTATTGTGGCTTCAGGTAATTTCTTAATTTGAGTTTTGAGTATTTGTATATCTATACATCTATTTACTGTTCTCTCTCTATTGCATATCGTTCCTTACGGTGAACATCCGCTTGCTATTCATGCGGCTTCGGCTGTTTCTATTGTGGCTTCAGGTAATTTCTTAATTTGAGTCTATTGCGTATTAAGTTTTGTGTGCAGATTTGATTTCATTTTTTTTTTGTGATTTCGTTGTTATAATAGATTTGATTTTTGAATCGAGTGCGTAACAGTGTGTATGTGTGGTGTGGTTGTTCGTAGATTGCTGTGAGATCTTAGTGAATAGGAATTTTGTTTCGTGTCCTCATTCTTATATGGATTTGACCTGAATTTGTGTGATCGACTGTATTGCTTTTGTTTTATTGACTTTATTTTGTTTTACATGCATGTATGTGCTATTCATGTCCTCATTCACATAAAAATTATATATCCAATATCCCCACTCATAAACACCATCATAGAATTCCTCGGTAGTCTAGGAAATAGACGTGCATTCTAACTTATGGGGAGAGGCAAAACTTGGTTAACAGTGTAGTATCATGGGAGAGTTTTAGAGAAATATGGCATCGGATATGCCCCAAGAGTCACTGAGTCAGTACAGTGCCATAACTGTTTTCTATGTGCTCAGCTTTTATGAGCCTTTTGTAACTAATGGGGAGAGGCAAAACTTGTCTTATGAATGCCTTCAACTTACCTCAAATCCTAGCCTTCGATTAATTAGTTGATAAACTAATCATTATCATACACGTCTGTATAGTGTATACACATTCAAGTGTCTATTCTTATCAATTCTCCACTTTAGACCTTGCATCACATCAAGCTTCTTTTCTCCTCCCACATGTTTGCTGCTTTTGTAAGGAGCAGCAACCCCCCTGCTGCTTTTGAAAGGAGCAGCAGCCTTAAACCATCTAATCCATCCTCAAAAGACTCTTACACAGCTCATACTTGAGAGCTGGTAAGACTTCAGCAGAGCATCAGCTGGATTGTCACTTTCTTTCACAACTTCAGTGTAAGTTCTTAACTCTTCAACAACAGATGCTGCAAACAGGGCGTACGACACAACATCAGCCTCCACATATCTAACTGGTGGTCTGATTTGTCTTCTAAGTCTGTCTCTAACTAACTGGTAATTACTTGGAGTTCTTCTAGCACTAGATTTAGGTGAATCAGCCTCATCTCTTGCTATATCTTCCTTATGCACTGATTTATCAGCTTCATCAGTCACTTGTTGCTGCTGTACCTTCTTCTTAAGCTCCACCTCAAGCTCAAATTTATCCTCAACATTTGATGTATCAGCAGCCCTATCAACTAAAGGAAACTTACTTTCGTTGAAAGTAACATCCCTACTAACAAGAAAATTGTTAGTTTCATAACACCACAACTTATAACCTTTCACCTCTTTTGGGTATCCTACGAGCACACACTTGACAGCCCTTGGGTCTAGCTTATCCTCCCTTTGATGTGCATAAGCTTGACAGCCTATGACTCTTAAATGGCTATAAACAGGAACCCTCCCAGACCAAACTTCTTCAGGTGTTTTAAAACTGAGTGCTGCAGACGGACAGAGGTTTATTAAGTAAGCAGCAGTAGTTACTAGCTCACCCCAAAACCTCTTAGAGAACCCTCCACTGATCAGCAAGCATCTCACCCTCTCAAGCAATGTTTGATTCATTCTTTCAGCCACACCATTTTGTTGTGGAGTACCGGGCACTGTTTTATGCCTCTTGATCCCCTTCTCTTGGCAATACTTATTGAACTCTTGAGATACAAACTCAAGACCATTATCAGTCCTTAAGCACTTGAGCTTACTCCCTGTTTGATTTTCAACTTCTGTCAGCCAAAGTTTTGAAAACTGAAAATGCTTCATCCTTAGACTTCAAAATCCTTACCCATAGCTTCCTTGAATAATCATCAATGAAGGATATGAAATATCTTCCACCTCCCATAGTTGTACTCTTTGATGGCCCCCACAAATCTGAGTGTATATAGTCCAACCTAGCTTTAGTAATATGATCTGCAGAACCAAATTTGAGCCTCTTTGGCTTACCAAGAATGCATGCTTCACACTGATTCATCTTATTTGTTGAACTGATATCTAATACATTTTGCCTTGCAAGTTCTTGTAAACCCCTTTCACTTACATGTGCTAATCTTCCATGCCACAAATGGACATTACCTTCATCTTGTGTGGCATTAATCTGTCCAGAAACTACATAACCTTCAAGAAAAATAGAGATCATTCCTTTTGATCCCCTTCATAACTACCGACTTATTTTTCATGACAGTAAGAACACCCTCTTCAGATTGAAACTTACAGCCTTGTGAATCTAATATACCAAGTGAAATTAAATTTCTCCTTAAACCTGGTACATACCTTACTTCTGTAAGCAATCTGACAGCTCCATCAAACATCTTCAGCTTGATTGAACCTATTCCTTCAATCCTGCATGTTTGATCATTCCCCAACAAAACTGATCCCTCATGATACTCCTTCAAATCAGCAAACCACTCCTTCTTGGATGTCATATGAAAAGTACATCCGGAGTCCATCACCCACTCATCTAAAACTTGACCAGAAACAACTGACAGTGCTTCAATAAAATCAGGATCATTATTCTGGTTTTCTATCACATGATTTGCATGATTCTTCTGATTTCCTTCCCTTTCAGCAATCTTTCTTGCCACCATTGCTTTCCACTTGTTGCACTGCTTCTTGAAATGTCCCGGTTTATTGCAGTGGAAGCAATTTTTGTTATCCTCATCCCCAGACAAATCTGATTTTCCTTGTCTTGCTTCTTCTTATCAGCTCCTGCTTTCTTATTGTTCTTGCTCCACTGATTTTGTTTCTTGGCTATCAGCCCTTCTCCATTAGAGATTTGAACTCCTGATGCCTTCTGCAATTCCTTAGATTTGAGAGCAACATGTACTTGTTCTAAAGTGATAGAATCCTTGCTTCAGAACAGTAACGTATCTACGAAGTGCTCGAACGAACTCGGTAGTGCTGATAATAGGATAAGTGCTAGATCTTCATCCTTAATCACCTCATCCATATTTACAAGATCATCAATGATCTTGTTAAACTCATCCAATTGAGGTACCACTGATTTATCTTCCACCATTCTGAAAAGAGCATAGCTTCCTCTTCATGTACAGACGGTTGGCCAAGGACTTCACCATGTATAAGCTTTCAAGCTTGTTCCATACGCCTGTTGCTGTTGTCTCCCTTATTACTTCCCTTAGTGCCTTGTCTCCTAGGCACAAGAATATGGCACTATGTGCCTTCTCTTGATCTTCTTGATCTTGTAAAGCTGCTTCTTCGGTTGATTTGCCAGCAACAGTTGCAAACGGATCAGCCCCTGTTTCTTTCTTCTTCAAGACATGCCCCAATCCTTGTCCTAGCCTTCGATCAATTAGTTGATAAACTAATCATTATCATACACCTCTGTATATAGTGTATACACATGCAAGTGTCTATTCTTATCAACTTGGTTAAAAGTGTAGTAGCATGGGAGAGTTTTAGAGAAATATGGCATCGGATATGCCCCAAGAGTCACTGAGTCAGTACAGTGCCATAACTGTTTCCTATGTGCTTAGTTTTTATGAGCCTTTTGTAACTAATGGGGAGAGGCAAAACTTGGTTAACAGTTCACCTGCATTTGCAGGGCTAACGGAGGACGATATGGCTCGCTATAAGCTGTTCGATGCTAAAATCTTGGAGAGGTTTCAGACAATGAAATCGTCCACAGACACACGTACGAAGATAAAGCTTGAAGAGGACATTCATACAATATGCTTTAAGCTTAAAGAAGGCATCGAACTAATTCTAAAATGGGGGATCAAAGAAAATGATGTGAAAGCAGCTATTTTTTACTATAAAAAAATGGGGGACTATATGAGTTTTGCAGCACAAGTAAGAGGGGGTGCTCAAAAACAGCTTAATACTGAACTTGCTGAAACATATTACAAGGTATTGATTCAAATTCCAAGATTTTTTTTTTAGAAATCATATGTTAATCCTTTGTTTTACAATTGTTTAGAGAGCTTATGACATTGCCACCGCTGAAGAAAATTTGGTACCAAAATCTAACCGGCTTCGTTTATTGGCTGCAATTTCCCTAGCTGACTTGTACCATGAAGAATTAAACGATCCGATAAGGTATTCACTAATTTTTTCTATCTAACTTGTTTCTATCTAATTCTGTTTAATTTTTTCATCAGGGCATGGGATATTGCAGTGCAAGCTTTCACGGGTTGCAGAGATGAACTTCTACAAATAAGAACATTTCACCCTGAAAATTTTGAATTGATTGACCGTATATTAATCAGATTGAGGGAGTCATTCAAACCTGGTCATGTGGTGATCAAAATTGATGCGGATGGTGAAATGATCGGACGAATTATTCAAGTGAATGATGCATTGATGGGGAGGAATAATCAAATGAATGATGAGGTGAATGCTGGTGGTACAGTCGATAAGATTCTTGGAGAAATGGTAGGAAGGCTGAATGTCGGTGGTTATTTCTATAAGGTTTTTGGAGAAAATGGATGCTTTGCTAAGGCTAAACGAATTGGGAAAAAAATCTACCAATATCTTAGTTTCATCCAGTTTCTTGACTGGCTGGACGACAAGATCTTGGGAGATAAGATAATATGATTATCTTCTGCTGAAAGAAGACTCTGATGAATATCTTCTGCTGAAAGTAGACTCTGATGAAGAAAAATTTTATGATATAGTATAATTTCTGATTGTAAGACAATGATGTACTGTATCCTCTGCATTTTATAATTTCTTAGACCTTGTTTCTCAGACCGTAGAGTATTAATCTGATCTAATTTTTGTGTTTTGGCTACTAATATCTTGTTTAACCAAAACTTGATGAAGGGTAAGTAATCGAAAGTGTATTTCTGAAAGGTTAGGGCTTTTGGCGTTTGAAGGGTCATAACTTGTCACTTAATTTATCATCTCTTTGTTGGCGGCCTTTTTGCTGTGTTTAATGAAATTGTTGTGACTGAATCTAAATAATTTGTATGGAATCAGTGAGAGAATTTGAATCAGAAGCTAGTCTTCCTCACGAAGTAATAGAGAAGATGATCTTGTCCCTTGCAGTTTAAGATAAAGTGCTAATAAACATGTAAGATTGTTAATTACACTTGTAGGATGGTTGATTGCGCTAATAATGATCATGCTCATCCAATTCAATACCTTAATTTATTCTGAGTTTATTTTGTGGTGCAAAAACCATGTTTACGTGTTGTCATGATAATGGACGTGAGTAGGCTGCAAACAAACCGTTTCTTGGTACTACTCAATTGCTACCATCTGCTAGAATGGCTGAAAATTTTGCTGATATACTGTTATCATGAACAGTTCGTGATGAGATTATTCAGTCCTCGCATGACAACTTTGATGTTTGTTATTCGTGATAAAACTAAAGTACGGTCTTCTTGTCTATCTTATGATGCTACATTTAAGTTGCTTTATACTACTAAATATATTTGGTTTTGTTCCCATGAAATGATTATTGAGATGCTCTTGCATTCTTGTAAAATTGTTATTTTCATGTCTTAGACGCCTTTGGAGAACTTGGAGCCAGTTTTGATGGAGGATATTCAAAAAGTACGTTATATGTTGCTGCTTGTTGTTAAGTTTCTTTTGTGCAACTTATTGCATTTTTTTTTTAAATGTTTTCCTCTATTCATTGTTCTCTTGCCACTTTGTGGAGGATATGGGATGCAGTTCCAAAGCCAGAAGGTCACAAGGGAACTCTGCCGAGTGAATTTCTAATGTAAGCTGTTTATGAGATAATCAACTCAAACTCGTCTTTGTAACTGCAAAAAACCAACCCAAAGTTTTATTTGTGGCGCTTAATAGTTATGGAGAGAATGAAGAACTGTTTAGGCAGAAGGTTCTTGTTTGAATTCTAGAAAATGTACTAGTTTTACTTTATATCAAATGATTATGCTTACAAATGATCTCATTCCACTCTTCGACATTTATTTATATCTAGGGCACTTTTGGAGAAGGATGAATAACTTTCAGTTATGCAAATCAAAATCTTATATTGTTTGTATTGTTGTGTGAGTTTGAAGGTGTTGAGTCTTAGGCAGCATTTTTCCATTTTGTTGCTTTTGGAGTGCTCTGGGATAGGCGTGGTGTGGTGCCTGCCTCTGCCTTTTCAATCAGTCCACAACAGATATGGAAGGTCATTTAGGAGAACAAGGACCTTGACCTTCCTGCACACAAGGTTTTCAACTGAATACATTTCTCAAATCCACTTTTTTCTTTTTAAGACAGTTTTTTTGGTCAGAGAGTTTTTTTTTGTTTGTAGATGATTCAGCTTGTCCATCCAGCCTACCACTTCATGTTGGGACCCATTCGCTCTGGAGTCTGGAACTTTGTGTTCAAGGAACCATTTCATAGGACCTTGAATGGTGGTAAAGGATTGCTGTGGCTGCATGCGACTGCATAGAGTATTTTGAGTCAGAGTTAGATGAAGCAATAGCAGGTATAGTTCTACACACGTAACTTGCCATTATCATCGCATGTGCAGAGGATATGTTTGTCTCTGTGTTCTTTTTATAAAAGAACCCTTGGAAGAGTGTTTAAGTAATGCACATAAGTGTTACTGTGAATTGAACTAGTTCTTTGTTTACAGTTGAATGTTTATTTCTGAGATTGATCAGGAAAAATCATAGATTAATGATTTGACATTTAATACTCTGTAGCTGCTTCATAGAATAGACAAATGACATTGTAGAGTATCTCAATTTATTGTTTTATATATTTTATCTGTAAATGAAGAAATTTGTCCTACAAATTGGGACTCATCTAAAGTGGAAAGAGAAGCTTAGGCGTGATACACATGCACACATTGTTGCAGTTCGTGCTGCTAAGCTGTTTGAACTTACTACCATGTATGATGTATGGAATTCCAAATCATGAAGAAAGAGTGAAATATTACATTTTGTGAGGATATGTGAATGTAACTGAATAGTTGTAACAGTTGAGTGATCATTTTATTGCTGCACCCCATCAAAACCGAATAGCTTGATGTTTGAACTGGTTATAATGGCCTAAATTATTGTTAGTATTTCATGTAACCCATAATTTTTCATTGATGATTTTCATGGGTAGACAAAATTGAATGTACCTGGGCTGCATCTGTTGATGCTTTGTTTGATGGCGCCAGCATTGACAGAGCCATCAATAGAAAACTTTTCCAGTGGGTTATCTAACGCACTTTCTGGTTTTGCAATGGATGACGTAAACGAAAGGTAAAATACTATTGCGGTTGGAGGATTATGCAAGGGGAGTTGTAGAAGTGAAGGGGACAAAGAAGCTGGGAAGTGTTTTGATGCGCATGAAAGACAGTTAGCTTCCATTTTTCTGTTTATAAATATTATGACTTCAAGCATAACTCTCAAGCTTTTTTCCATGTTTTACCTGTTGGAACTTAACAGAAAATTGTTGGCAGGTTTTCAATATTGTTTCTCGTGATTCTGACTCAATGCCACCTATCTGGACTGTATGTTGGCTTCACTACATTCTATTGTGTGATTATTGGCTTTCCTATGTTGCAGATGATGCCACCGTCTAATTCTCGTCAGCGTGGACGGAACCATTACACTAAATACAGAAATTTTGTAGACAAAGTTTGTATGCTGTCACGTGAGACATCAGGCTTGCGTTGTCTCAGAACCTGTACACAAAATACAGAAATTTTGTGGATAAAGTTTGTATGCTGTCACGTGAGGCATCACGATTACGTTGTCTCTCAGTAATTTAAACTTTCCAACCTATTTCCCAAGACTTCTTATAATAGTTTACTTATCCACTATCTCTATCTGTCATATCATCTAATTAACCAACAAGAATTCCTTTTGTTAATCCTTGGTCAGATAAGTTTATAGTGATTCTATTCTCAGCTAGTGCTTTTACTCCTCTATGTGCAGGTTTAGTAACTTTATTTTGCTGATTTAAAGAGTAGTTGCTTTTAAAAAAAAAAAAAAATGTTAAGTGATTGTTTGATGAGCATTGCAGTGCCTCCATTATCGATGGATCCGAAGAAGATGTGTGTGGCTATGGAACTGTATCCTGGAAGGGAATAAAATGTGGTGGAGATGAATGAGCACTGTATAATCCTGATTTACCCAAGTAGGTCCATCTACCTTGTTTTATTTTCTTTTATTTGAAAGGGTTTAATTGTTGCTAATCGACTTTTTTGCTTTTGCAATTACATACACACGTGCTTTCATAATGACATTCATACATGCGATTCATCCATACAAACATGCATTCATACACTCAATACATTCATAAAGACTTTCATACCTATATTCATAGGTACATTTTATTGCTTATCTTTTCTGTTATATTTAAAGAGGCTAGCACTTAGGAATATACAAGTACATAGCTAGGCATAGTTAAAATAACCAGCATTATAATAAAAACACAAGGCAGCACGTTTGCTTGTAGCTGCACTCCTAGGAAGATACTTGACAGTTGTCGCCAACAAGAATCGTGGTGATCTCTCAATCTATTCTCCATGGAGCATCTTAATCTTAGGCCTACATAAGCTGAGCAATATTTCCAAAGATTCAAATTAAAGCTAGTTGGCCTTGTCTCTCATACTTTCAACTTATTTATTGCATTTCCAGACGTCATAGTGGAATGCCTATGTGCTGAAATGTCAAATCCATAGGTTTTTGTGTATTCATGGCCGATCTAGATAATGTCAGTACATAACTGACCATATCAGGTGGACTTGACTTCGGCTCCTAATATAGAGGATGACTGATGCGGAAGCTTTTCCACATGGAACGGAGAAGAGTAACCCTACATACCTAATACCTTTTACTTTCATATTTTGGGAAATCATGCCAAATCTCATATTATATGGTATATTCCCAATCATCATATATTCACATCTCAACTTGTATGCATTTACATTCATCAGGTATTATTGACTTCATTTACCGAAAGGATTGGTGGCATATCTAATGATGAATTGATAGCTAGCCCATTCGGTTATTATAAACCTCTTTTCCGCTAGCCCATTCTTATTTTACTTCTCTTTTCATTTTCTCCATGTTCAGCTTGAGGCTCCTATATTTGCATCTTGCCATTTTTCTGTTGTTGAGCTCTGCCCTTTATAATTATTAAACTTTTGTACTTGGTTGAATCTTTGTATTTCTCCACGTCATATCTTTTTGAGCAAACTTCTAGCCTTTTCATGAAGATTGCATGTTGTTTTTGGGTTGTGGCCATTCTTTATGTGTAGATTGCTGGCTGAAGATCTGTCTGTTACTTTGGACATTGGCCATGGATTCTTAAAGTCCAAGTGCGAATCCGTTCCAGATTTAGACAGGGTGGGATCTTTGTCGACTCGACCAATGATGATAAACACAAGCACTACTATCACTTTTAGTTTTACCACTCTGTTGTACATTTACTCTTGGTTATTATCACTCTTTTTACTGACCTTACGTGGAATAAAGCTGTTCAGGAGGTAGTTCCCTGCCCCTGGATTCCAAAAACGTAGTCGACCTTGATGCCGGTGTGGGCGAAAACTGCGACATGAGTTGAGGTAGTTCCCACAATTTGTGCTGGAATTGCAGGGAGGAGTGCCACTGTCTGGCTGACTGGGAAATGGTGGCAAAGTGGATAATGAAAAAGATCAGTTCCGACAAACATTGTTAGATGGAACCATGTCCCAAGTGTAATAGCCCAATCGAGAAAACCAAAGGTGTGACCTATGGAGGTGGATACCCTTGCATGAAACTATAACCTAAACTTGTCTATTTGTAATTGAGTGAGGCTTGCGTGCACCCGGGCGCACGGAACACATTCCGTGCGCCTTTAGAAATTTTGTATTATGGGTAAGGGTACATTAATTTGGTCTAAAGGGTATACACTTTAATTACTAAAAGGTACACAATTTTGTTCTAAAGGGTATACACTTTTCATTAATATTTTTTTTTCTTTAGAAAATAAAGGGTACACATTTTTATACTAAAGGGTATACAATTTAACACAAAATTCTAAAGGCGCACGGAGTGTTGTTCGTGCGCCCAGATTTTTCTTTAGAAAATAAAGGGTACACATCTGTATACTAAAAGGTATACAATTTAGCACAAATTTCTAAAGGCGCACGGAAAGTGTTCCGTGCGCCCGGGTGCACAGGAGCTTTTGCCTTTGTGATTTCCGAGCCTTTAAAAGGCCAATTTAGTTTTGCCATGAATTTCTCTGAGTTTTCTTAACTCTAGTCTTAATTTAATTAGGTTCTAATATTTAAATATGTCAAACCTTTACCCCATGTCATAATCCTTGCATTTCGACATGTATAATGTGTTCTGTTACTCTGTGTCTCTATATATATCTATAGTTCATATTTTTTCATACGAGTTTCTTAAATACAGTATACCGGTGAATGAATTCATGTTGCAATATAAATTATGTTATTGTAGGCATTGAACTTAGAGTTTGAAAACTAGTCAAATATAACTTCAAGGAAATATTTTACACTTGTCTTTTTTTTTTTTAACTTAATTTTGAGCTTAATAATGGGCTTCTTATATGTGATATTACCCACAAAAATGAGCATTAATTATCTTTTGCAGTTTTGGGTCTCAATGGGCTTCTATAAAAGACTACGGCATAACTAGGCCCATTAAGTTTATGGGCTTTGGGTCTAGCGGACCTCTAACTGAGAAGAGAATGTTAAATATTGTGATATGTCAAAATCTATTTTGGGATTGATTTCTTACACTTCAATGTTATTGTTTATTTTTTTACTCCCTCGTCCCATTATAATGCTTTTAACGGTTCGTGTTGTTTAAGAAAAAAGAGTAATATAATATTTTTAAGTAATAAAAAAGGTATAAAATAATAGTATATGTGTGAAAAATGAGTAACAAATTTGAAATTAAAGTAATTTTTGAAATTTTTAAATAAAGTGGTACTTTCTTTTTTTGGGTGCTGACTGCAGAGGATTTATGAGACAAATAAATGAAAAACAAAAAAAAGTGAAGAATTTTGTGGAATAGGGAGTATTATTTATTTATTTATTTTACTTTTCTTATTCATATAGTATTGAAATGATTCTTTATTCTTCGATAATTTGCATGACATTATCGATACACATTCGAAATCTAACTAACTTTATTTTTTGAATAACCTAATTTTTTTTATTTTTCACTTAAATTAAGGATAATTTATTTAATTTAATGCTTAGTGGGTAGTACTAGTATTAGTGAGTGTGTGAGTTTCATATATTTAAAAAAAATATATATATATACATTTAGTGTCGCAAAACGATGGAAATATCATATTTAGATAGGATTGAATTTATATACAATATTTAAGTAAAATAATTATTGTGGAAATTATTGAATTGATTTGATTGTTTATGGCTAAAACTTGTTTCTTGGAATATCTTGCGCCAAAATCTTATATTTTTTTTAAAGTTATACTCCCTCGTCCGTTGAAAGAGATACTTTTGCTTTTTTGCACATAAATTAAGAAGTACTATTATTATTTAATGGTAGTTGATAGTTGTATTAGTGGGAGTATAGTCCCAAATTTTAATTGTATTAGAAAGAATGTATTGGTCTCATGTGTGTAAAAAAGGAAATGAGATATTTTGAGTGGAACGCCAAAAATAGAAAAATGACCCTCTCTAAATGGGACTGAAGGAGTATCTTTTATTAATAAATAGGGAGCAGCTATTTGCAATCTCAAAATTACTGAACATACCCAAAATTATTTAAATTGACATAATTACCCTTATAAAATTTATATATGTAACCGAACAAAGAATTTATCTATTATTTGTGCAGTTGCTCAACCGAACAGAACAAAAAATTCATTCATCTTATTGTTCGTTGTAGTAACCGAACAAAATAAGATTTATAATTTTTTTAATTCGTATTCATATTATTAAATAGATAAGATAACATATTAAAACAAGGATACTGTAAGCAAGTTTCTATTAATTCCGTTAATAATTCCATCTAAATAAATATGATGACAGGGGCTATCCAATTCCGATATTTAGTAGGGGCTATCCGATACTTAATTGGATTAATCAAGACCACAGGGGAGGCCTCTGGCAAATTATTACACTACTGTTTGTTCTTGATGTTTCTTTGGTTTGTAATTGTAACTAGTTGTCTTTTTTATTGGGCAGATAATTTGAATCAATCGCAACTGCCCGATTCCTTAGAGATGCATAAAATCATCCGTGCGGATTATCATGGATTTTGTTTTAGCGTATTTGTTTCATAATAATTTCGCGATGTCTTTCCGTTTTCCGTTTGTTATGAAGATCAGTACTCTGCTCGATCGGTAGGAATTCATCTGTTAATTTTAAATTATTTGTTTTTTTTTTGGGCGAGATCTCATTTTAGGGTTTATATGATAGTTTATTCCTTCGTTAACTTAAAACTATAATGATCCTTAGAGATTAAAATCACATCATCAATTGGAAGATATTGTTCATTTGATTTTTTTTGGGCATTCATTTTTAAATCGGATTATGTGTTTAGGTTATGTCAAATCTATCGTTTCTCAAGCGATTGTGCCTGAGATGTACAAAATTATCTTTTGAGATGTAGAAAGAGGAGAGGATGCTGTTGCTGAAGTCAGTGGACAAGCTTGCACAGCAGGTTGTTGATCTCTTTCTTTTTTTCTCAATTCTGCTATAGAGTGTTTTCTTTCTTGGTTATGATTTGGTTCAATTGTTGTTTGTGAAGTGGCTTTTTTTGTTTGATGCTAGGTTTCCGAATTAGAAGTTGTTGTGGACCGTGGAAACAGAGGTTTCTTTTTTTGGAAAAGCAAAAATTTTATTGATAATAAGACAATTGCTTATTTGAGTGAAATGCTTATGAGACATTCACTTACATTGGATGGGATTGAAGCTGAAGGGTAAGGTAGAAATCAAAGACGAATGGAGGTTAGTTAGTATTCATTTCCTATAAAAACTGCCTCTTTAAGTATGAACCTTAGCTGCAATTTGTTTTGTATTGTTACTCTTGTGCTATGTGCTATTCTACGAATGTGGTTCGTCTTTTGGTTATATAGAAGTTACTAATGCTGAACTGATAATGCATTTTGAGCTCAAATAGAAGCTTCATGTTCTTCCATATTTCATGTTTTTGTTTGACTTTTTCTGCATAAGCTCTATTCTTTCTCTGTTCTGTTTCTTGTTGGGTCATTAGAAAAGTGTTAGCCTCTCCGGAAACCTTAAATTTGCTAGATTTTGATACTCTACCTCTTTCAAACATAAAATCTGTTTATCACAAGTTTAAACTGATTGTCTTCAGGTGCGTCGTGTTCAGAGCATCATGGACGTGCTGATGTCAAGAAACAAAAGTTCCGTCTATGGGCAGAATGAGCATCCAAATGAAGAGAGCAAAACACTTCTGAATATCATTAAAGACAATCTTGATCTATGGGCAGAAGCTTCAGGTAATAGTGATCTCCAATGTTTTTAAGCATATACTTATATTATTGCTACTAAATTTAGGAAATGTGACACCTTTATTAAAGTGAAATGTGGAATTTGCAGGTCATGAAAACAACTCTTCTCTATTTCATGATGTATGGGGTGATTTTCTAAAATGATTCTGAATTGATGATTACTGATCAGACATTAGAGGTTGCGGTCTCTTGTGGTTTATATACTCTCTACCTCATACTCTCATTAATGCTGTATGTATTGTTTCTTGGATTTATGGAGAAATAACGAATACTGTCACTTTTACATTGCATGTCATGTCCTATGATACAATGCTGTTACTTACCATATCATCATGTGTCACACATTTACAAAAGTTTTTTTTTTTTTTGAATATCACTGTTTTGTTCTTTTGAGTTTGTGTCATTCTTTTAATACTTGAGTGAGTTGAAGAAGGATGAGAAGTGGCAATGAATTGTGTGAAAAGAGTAAGATTAGGACTAGTTTGAATATATATGGAGTAAATAGTGAAGTGATATATTAGTGTACCATATGCTTTTTTTTTTAATTAGTGTATATATAATACTTAGACGTAAGATCAAAATTTCACTCTTACAAATTACTTATATAAAACTAGTAACATAAGCAAGATTCAAGGTGTTAGAATAAAAATTAAAAAAATGATTTCTAAAAATCTTAAAATAAATAAATAAATAAATAAAGTATTTAAAAATAAATATTAAAATTAAGGCAAAATATTGTACGGAACGGTTCCATGTATAAAATCTTATTTTGATCTTTTTTGATGGTTTATGATTTATTTTAATGTTTATTTTGAAAGTGTGATATTTTTAAAACTATAAATTAATATTAAAAAAAAAAAAGAAATATGGGAACTACAAAGATTTCACATAGACGTTCTCAAAATAAAGAGGGCTTATTGCGTAAATGTAGTTTCAGACATTTGTGATATCCACTTTAGGGTGATTCTCGGTTGCAGTGCACGTGTCCACCTCAAATTTATAGATTAAAATCGATAGTGGGGTAATTTTCATTTTATATATAAAAAAATTAATTATTTTATTTTATTTAATGATAAAAATTGAATTAACAATTATTAGATTAGTTATTTTAGTTGGACTCATTAGTTTATTCTTTATTAGATTCTATTTTCAAGTTAAATTTTATAAATACATTTTTATATATTGAAAATGGTGCAAAAATTCAAAGGCTACTAATTAAATAAGAATCTAATTCTCGATCAGTCTGCAAGTTTGACGTTTGGTTACTACTAATTATAATTTTGCAGACTTGTTTGAATTTGCGTAAGGTCTTAAGTTATATAAATAAAAGTGTTAATTTCTATAATAAAAGATGATATTTATGTAATAAAAAGTGATAATACTCTTTCATAAATAATTTATAGCATAAATAAAAATTAATAATATTTTATAATAAAAATGATAACTAATTTAAAAAGTATAAAATGATAATCTAATTATATTAGAATGCACCCACTTTCCTATACAAAATAAGGCAGAATGTGACCAGAGCAAAGGTTCATTTTGGAGTTGGAGATTAGTAGAATGTGACATGAAGTCCTATTTGTTTTTCTACAGGAGGAAAGTATATATGTATTATTATTATTATTATTATTATTATTATTATTATTATTATTATAATAATGTCCTATTTGTTTTTTTACAGGAGGAAAGTATATATGTATTATTATTATTATTATTATTATTATTATTATTATTATTATTATTATTATTATTATTATTATTATTATTATTATTATTATTATTATTATTATTATTATTATTATATCCAATATGATTTTTTTTTAAAAGCCAATATCATTATCTTTGTAATGAAGGAGGGGGGATTATTCGCGGAAGAAGGCCGAGTTTGGAACTAGTGATGATTAGGCCCAATGGATTGAACGCTCTCATTCCGCATATCCGGTATATAAAATATTCACAAATATTCGTATAAACCCAATTTACATAATTTATTATTTTTTTTCTCCCAATTTACATAATTTATTATTTTTTTTCTTATTCTGAGCCCTCTCTTTACATTCCTATTATACTACGGTCTATGAGTTTAAATTAAGGAGAAAAACAAAGTTTACAACATACTAACCCTAAAATATTTCTTGTGTCGGGATTATTTTTTTGTTAGAGTGACTTAATTAATTATTAAATGATACTCTTTTTTATTAGCTTAAATTTTTAAATGAGGTAATAATTTAATATGGTATTAGAGGCCATAGTTAACAAAGATCAAGGGTTTGAACCCCACCACCACCCATTTATGAGAAAAATTACACATGAAAGCTTGATGCAAAATTTCTCCTCCTGCATGTGAGGGGACGTGTTAGAATGCAAAGGTTGAGATACGGCGTCAGTACACCCCCAAGCTCTCCAACTCATGCATAAACTATAGTCAAAGGTTCAACAATGATCAGGAATTATTTTTTTTAATAAATTAAATGGTCAATTTTTTTTTAATTAATGTTTCAGTTAGAATTAAAGGAACTATTATACCTATTTATTCAATTTAAAGGTTCAACAATGGTTATTCAATGCTCAATTGAAATCCTAAAATACCTAATTTAATTAGTATTCCTAAAGGGTAAATATCAAAATTAGTTCTGAAAGTATGACGTTTTTTAATTTTAGTCATTTTTCTTTTACAATTTTCAATTTTTGTTCTTTTAGTATTTTTTCAAAATTTGGTCCCAAATGTATACACATTTGAATTATTTTTGGATTTTTTTTAACATAAAAAACTAAATTTTAATAAAAAAACTAAAAATGAACCAAAAAGGACCAAAATTAAAAATTAAAATAAAAATGACTAAAATTGAAAAACACCATCCTTGCCTAACCAATTTTTATATTTGCTCTATTTCTAAATACCCATAGTATTCCAAATTTCCAATTCCGCCCCAACCATCATCACCTTTTCATTAGATTTGTTTTATACTTATTTTACAGGAAACGAGTTAATATTTTTTTTTACATTTATTTCACACTTTTTTTTTTTATGAAATTATTCATAAACGATTCAGGTGATTGTAATTAAAGATAATAAGGGTTGAATACGAGTTAAATTCATTTTTTGCAAAAACTTCGATTTTTATCTTAAAAAAGATAAGTGGTTCAATTTTGCCCTATAACTAACGAATTATTTCAATTTTTGCCCAATTCTCGCCGAAAAATGCAAATTTCTTCGGAATCCATCACGTCATACTTCAATTTGGGAGAATCGCTAAAGTTTAACATCGGTGCACCTGTGGTATCGATACATCTAAATAATCATATCCATTGGATCAATATTCTATTTAATCTTCACCACTCAATAAAATAAAATAATATTAAAAAAATTATTAACAACCCACTATCCCTCTACTTTACCTTATAGTTTTATCTTATAATTCTGCCTGGTGTACCGGTGTATCAAGTGCACCATAGAATAACCCACCAAACTGCACAAGAGTAAATGCATTTAATATATACATATAGTCTTTTTTTTTCTTTTTCAAATTGATTTCTCAGTCTTAAAAGATTTTTTTTTTCTGATCTTTATAAAGTTTTTTTTTTAACTATAACTATCGAAAACTTTAGATATTTTTTCAGAAAAGCTATTTGTATCAATTTTGTCCCATAATTATGAGTTATATTTCGATTTTGCCCAATATTCATCGGAACCTCCAAATTCATCCGTCACATGCAAGACATGTAACCAATTTTCGACGAAAATCAAGGGTTCTAGCAATAATTGGGCAAAATTAAAACAAAAATAATAGTTATGGGACAAAATCGATACAATTATCTTTTTTGGGATAAAATCTAAAATTTTCAATAATTATGGTACAAAAAAACTTTTAACTCGTTCAAAATAATTTAAATTTATGAATTAATTATTTAAAAGACTCAGAATAAATTTATGGGATCAATTAATTATTAAGTTCAAATATATACTCCCACCGTCCGCTTCTAAGATATCCATTTTACTATTTTGGCATCCGTTTCTAATGTATCAATTTTTCCTATTTAGTAAAAAAGTATACAATATGACCCATAACTTCCCTATACTACAACTATCAACTTTACATATTATAATAATACTCCTTAATTCACGTGCAAAAAATAAATGGATACTTTAGAACTGGACGGAGGGAATAAATTAAACCCACTTCCCTCAAATACATATAATTGTGTGGAAATATATTAAAAAAATTGTTAGCAAATTATGCTTTTATATTACACTACTTTATACTCCCGTCATCCCACAATTATCATCTCACTTTATATTTTTGTTTGTCTCATAATAGCTCGTATCACGCAAAAAATAATACCATATCTTAAAATAAATTTTAATTTTAAAAATAACATTCTCACTGAATATATGTAACATACTCTATACTTTACTCCCTCTGTCCCATAAATAAATTCACACTTTCTATTTTTGTCCGTCCCATAAACAAGTTCACACCCCCAAATAAGGAAATACACAAAAATCAATAACCCCACAATACACTTTAATTTAAATTTGTCACCCCTTTACAACTCACATAACTTACTTTATAATTTATATATTTATTACCTAAAAATAACAAACTACCCCAAAAAGTAATTTTTTCTTAAACACCCTATCTACAATAACTGTGAATTTTTTTATGGGATGGAGAGAGTATTATTTTAAAAAACTACGTTACGTTAAAAAATCAATAAAGCTAGCAAAAATATTTTTTTCTTAAACTTTATATCAAGACGAAAGAAGTATTATTTAATACTTCAATATTAACATTTTTTTAGCCCCTAAAAATTAGTTTAGCTCTGCCCTGCTCCATGAGAAAACTCTGGAGGAGAAGAAGGGGAAGTAGTGACCTTCTCCGCTGCCGCAGGAGGGGCGGTGCGGCAATGGTACGGTGCTGAATTTGAGTTTCTTGAAGCCACCTCGGTTCTTCTACCAAGATCAAACTGTCCATTTGCATATCCCTCCATGTGAAAGTAAACGGAAATATAGAGAATATTAATTTTGGTCCCATATCTTTTATCAAATTCAATTTCAATCCTATAACTTTTAGTATTTTCAAATTTAATCCTTTTAAATTCAATTTTGATCATGTATCTTTTAAAATTTCAATTTTAGTCCTATTAGTTTCAAAATTAATCCTATATCTTTTTATATTATCAAAATTAGTCTTATTATAACTTATATCCTAATTCAAAAGATACATGACAAATTTTTATAATTAAAAAAGATATAAGATTAAATTTAAAATTTATAAGATTAAAATTGAAATTTTAAAATTTGTATGATCAAAATTGAAAGTAAAAAATCTAAAATTAAAAATACTAAAAATTATAAGACTAAAATTTGATTTGGTAAAATATACTAGACCAAAATTAATATTTTCTCCGAAAATTTGTCGTGTGGTGAGAAACTTATGCAGTGGGCTAGTTTGGGGCCACTTTTCAATTTTCTTTTCTTTAGTCAGCTCTTTTATTCTAACAACTTCGCTGAAAGGCTGACACGAGATGGAGTATCTTTTATTTATTTATTTTATTTATATTTCCTTATTTAAATATTATTAAAATTGAAATATGATAGAATTCATAATACATTGAGAAGAGAAAAGTAATAGCAGAACTTTTGTATTGAAGAACAATGAATACAAGATGATTTCGTTCACACTGGCCTATACTATATGTAGGCAATTAAATTTTATTGCCTAATAAATATAAATGCAAATAAAATATATTAAATATTGATTAAATATTTATTTATTAAGGAATTTAAATAAATTAATTTCTAAAATAAGTAAATAAATAATTGATAATTAATATAATTATTAGAGCCCAAATCCAAGCCAGGTGGGCTCAAATTAAATTAAATTGCCCAAATCCAAGCCAGGTGGGCTCAAATTAAATTAAATTGGTCAAATCCAAGCCAGGTGGGCTCAAATTAAATTAAATTGCCCAAATCCAAGCCAGGTGGGCTCAAATTAAATTAAATTGGTCAAATCCAAGCCAGGTGGGCTCAAGTTAAATTAAATTGGTCAAATCCAAGCCAGATGGGCTCAATTTAAATTAATTGGGTTTAATCCAAGGCAAGTGGGCCTGATTTAAGTCACCAAGTCCAGCAAGTCAAATCCAGCAGGCTTATTTAAATTAAATAGGCCCGTATCCAATCCAGCAGGCTTAAAAGAAAGGAAAAAGCCCAACATATCTTTTCGAAGGAGAAAATATCTCTCAAGTGGTTATTTTCTCCACCTATAAATAAGGGCCTTCAGTCCTCATTCCAAACACATTCAAGCACCCGAAGACAAGACGCTCTTGAAGAGATCAAGAACACTCAAAGACCTTCGAATCTTCAAGCTCAAGAACACTCGAGGATCTTCAAATCTTCGAATCTTCAAGCTCAAGAACACTCGAGGATCTTCAAATCTTCGAATCTTCAAGCTCAAGACCTTCGAGGATCTTCAAATCTTCGAATCTTCAAGCTCCAGATCTTCAAATCCTCAAAGCTTCAAATCGAAGGCTTCAAACCAGTCTTCAAGCAGCTTCAAAGTAACTTCAAGTCAAGAACTGCCTCCGATCAAGGATCAAGGTGCTAAGCCTCTCCGATCCGGCGTTCTTCATCCAGTAAAAATCGTGAGGTCAACAGTGTTCTACCAAATTGAACGACGTTCTTCACAACAAATCTTCAAGTCAACGTTCGATCCGAACAAAGGCTCGACGCCTCCGGATAAACGTTTTCAAGCTTCAAGTCCCGAACCCGAGCTCGGACAAGCTTTATCCAAAGATCCGACTCAGAAAGTTGGTAAAAGCCAAGAAAGTCAACTCAAGAGAGGAATCAGAGGATAAATAGAAGCTGTTCACTAAAATTCTCAAGTTCAATCCACATCGGATTTTCATTGTAATTTCTTTTGTGTTTATTATTTTATAAATACAATTTTGTTGTTACAAATTTTGGCACGCCCGGTGGGACCGTTTCTACCTCTCATCTCCTCTTCGAGCAAAGTAAGATGGTTCCGCTAAGAATCAAAGTCAACAGATCAGCTTCTGTCTTCAAGTCTTCAGAATTACAAGTGGAAGACGTTAATGTGACAACTAGAAGCATGTCAAAGATGGCACGATCTGAAGCCTCTTCAGAGATAAATTCTTCAGTTGGAGTTACCTCTGGAGTGATACCATATGATGATAAAGATGAGAAAAATGACTCATCCAACTCAACCCCTATACTTGAAGAAAGCTCATCGTCTGATTCATCCATAGCCTCGACAATGGCAATAAACACTTCGTCTGTCGAAGAACAGTTGGCAAGCTTAACTGAATCCGTTGCTGCACTTGCCAAACAGAACCAAGAACAAAGTACTTTGATTTTCAAACTGATGGAGAAAATGGCTGGTGCTGAAACTAGCCATGCGAACGAAAAGCAAGAAGAAGATGCTGAAAATGAAGTAGATGAGTCTGCGAAGCGTCAGACGATGGGGAAAAGGGTGATTGAAGAAGAATTGAACATCTCCTATGATGGAATGGTTCCTATCAGCCAGTTAAAAAGCATTATACTTGGCACAATGAAGGACCAATTCGAAGAGAGCTCTAAACCTTCATTCGCTTATGCTAAGCCTTATACTAGGAGGGTTGGCAACTTGAGGATGCCACCTAACTATCAACCCCCCAAGTTCCAACAGTTTGATGGCAAAGGTAATCCAAGGCAACATATAGCACATTTCATAGAAACGTGCAATGATGCTGGCACTCACGGAGATCATATGGTGAGACAATTCGTTCGCTCTCTGAAGGGAAATGCTTTTGAATGGTACACCGACTTGGAGGCTGATTCTATAGACAGTTGGGATCAGCTGGAATATCAATTCCTTAACCGTTTCTATAGTACTAGGAGGACGGTTAGCATGATAGAGTTGACGAACACACGTCAGTTAAAAGAAGAGCCAGTAATTGAGTACATTAATCGATGGAGAAATTTGAGCCTAAACTGTAAAGAGATTTGTCTGAAGTTTCTGGCATTGAGATGTGCACAGCAGGAATGCAATGGAACCTTCGTTACATACTTCAAGGGATTAAGCCTAAAACCTTTGAAGACTTGGCCACAAGAGCTCACGACATGGAGCTAAGTATGGGGATAAGTGGAGTTGTAGAACCACCGATTCCTGAATCCTACAAGTATAAAGAAAAACAAGAGGCAAGGAAAGGGGGCAAACCCTACAATAAATCTTCCGAAAAAGGGTCTATGGCAACTAATGCATCAACTGTCAAGTTCCGAAGGAATGAGAAGGAAAAAGATGATAAAGTGAAGAATGAGTCCCAAGAAAGGGGGCAAAGAAGATTGACCTTGAAAGAAATGCAAGAAAGGAAGTACCCATTCCTTGATTCGGATGTCCCAGGCATACTCGATGATCTGCTCAAAGATAAACTTATCGAGCTTCCTGAAATGAAGCGACCAGAAGAAGCGGGACAAACGGACAATCCGAAATACTGCAAGTATCATAGACTGGTGGGACATTCTATCAAAGATTGCTTTGTCTTTAAAGACAAAGTTATGCGATTGGTTGAGCAAGAGAAGATCTTTCTAGATGAAGATGCAACTGCAAACTCTACTTCTGCAGACGGTGAAAATAATTATTCATGCCATATGGCAGGCGAAGCTGTTATGCCTAAAGTTGAAAGCAAGGCCCATGCTATGAAGATTACCTTCACTGAGGAAGACTTACTGCTCGGTTCACAATCTCACAACCGACCCTTGTTCGTAGCTGGTTGCACTCAAGAGCAAAGGGTAAATCGAATACTGATTGATGGAGGTTCAGCGGTCAATATCCTACCTCTAATAACGTTGAAAAAGTTAGGGATTTCAACAGATGAACTTGGCAGTAGCCGATTAACGATTCATGGTTTCAATCAAGAGGGCCAGAGAACACTTGGTACGATAGTCATGAACTTGATAATAGATGAGATGGCCTCAACAGTTCTGTTTCATGTCATTGATGCTAAAACATCATACAACATGCTCTTGGGGCGCCCATGGTTGCATGAAAATGGAGTGATTCCTTCTACGCTGCATCAGTGCTTCAAATACTGCGATGGAGGTAACATAAAAAAGGTACTCAGTGATGAAAAGCCATTTACAGAAGCAGAGTCATACTTCGCAGACGCTAGATATTTTCTGAAAAGTATCAAGGCCGATAAGCAGGAAGGAACTTCATCACAAGATAAAGGTGATGATAAACAAGAAAAAGAGAATGCAGATGATGTTTCATCCACACATTCTAATAAAAGTAAATAGTTGATCAAAACTGTAGAAGGGTTGACACTACCCCTGACTAAGGTTGACGCTGAGAGGCCATCTCCCCCTCCACTCAAAGGATTCACTCGCCCAACACAAGCGGCTAAAATTGAGCACGGAGATGTATTTGAGGCGGCAGTTTCCAAATCGTATAGCCCACAAGCTTACAAACTTCTTGTGAAAGCTGGTTATGACCCTCAAGAAAAAGGTGCGGCAAATGAACTGTCTCATAAGATTCCTAGTGGAACCACCCAGGAGAAATTAAAGAGTAATGGCCGTACTTCCAAGTGTATTAGAACAGGCATAGGATATGTTCCGCAAAAACCTGTTCGCATTGCGATAAAGAGGGCAAACATGAACTACATCACTGAAGATGAAATTCTCTCTGAAGAAGAGGAGTCTCATGAGGAAGGTAGAAAGACAGAAAGAATCTCAGTATTCGAAAGACTCAAACCAGCTGGAGCTAAAAGGACTACCAAGTTCCCAGGTTTCCCAAAGATACATAGTCGGATCCCATCTCGCATGAAAAGACGACATTTCCTGACTATATCATGTGGCACAATGTTGAAAGCTAAGAAACGAACAATAATCTTCACTCGAAGTGACGAAGATGATCGCGAAAGTATAGGCTCATCAGAGGTTGTTCATTCCATCATCATGCAAACAGATCTACAAAGTGCAGAAAGAGATCTACAAAGCAAGATCGTCGAGATGAGGAGAAATGGCTATGTAGTGGGGAACATTGTTAAAGTGGGAGAGAATGAACAAGTTAGGTCCAACCCACAGCAAGAATTCTTGGAACAAGTTGCCACGGTGAATCATGTCACTATACGAGAGGAGACCTCAACCGAGGAGGAAGATGCTGATGATGCTCCTCCAGAATTTGAAGAGGGTGTCAAATCTACTGTTGATCAATTGAAGGAGATTAATTTGGGTGTTGATAACGATCCACGGCCAACCTATATAAGTGCTTTGTTGACAGCCGATGAAGAAAAAGTTTACATTGAGCTTCTTCAAGAGTTTAGAGACGTGTTTGCATGGTCATTCAAAGAAATGCCCGGATTAGATCCAAATGTGGCAGTTCATCATTTAGCAATAAAGGAAGGAGCCAAGCCAGTTAAGCAGATGCAGCGCCGATTTCGACCAGAGCTGGTTCCCTTGATTGAGGCTGAAGTTAATAAGCTCCTTGAGACGAAAAAAATAAGAGAAGTGAAGTATCCCACTTGGCTCTCTAACATTGTGCCAGTAAGGAAGGCAAACGGACAGCTTAGAGTGTGTGTTGACTTCCGGGATTTGAACTTGGCATGCCCAAAAGATGACTTTCCATTGCCAATTACTGAGCTCATGATTGATGCAACAACTGGCCATGAAGTCCTTTCATTTATGGACGGATCGTCTGGTTATAATCAAATTAGCCTGGCCCCAGAAGACCAAGAGAAAACAGCCTTCCGCACTCCTAAAGGAATATATTGTTACAATGTTATGCCATTTGGCTTGAAGAATACCGGTGCCACTTATCAACGAGCCATGCAAAAGATATTTGATGACATGCTCCATAAGAATGTCGAATGCTATGTTGATGACATCGTGGTGAAATCAAAGAAGAAAAAGGATCATCTCCAAGATTTAAGACAAATATTTGAGCGTCTTAGAAAATTCCAACTCAAGATGAATCCACTTAAATGCGCATTTGGAGTTTCTTCTGGAAAGTTCCTTGGATTCATTGTCCGACATCGTGGCATTGAAATTGACAGAGCAAAGATTGATGCAATTATGAAGATGCAGGTACCCCGAAACATACATGAGCTCAAGAGTTTGCAAGGTAAGCTGGCATACTTAAGAAGATTTATATCAAATTTGGCCGGCCGATGCCAACCATTCAGCCATCTTATGAAAAAGGGCAGCCCATTTGAATGGGATGAATCTTGCACTAATGCCTTTAACAGTATTAAATCATATTTGATGAAGCCACCAGTATTGGTTGCTCCAATAGCCGGACGTCCATTGATTCTCTACATATCTGCTCAAGAAAGATCAGTTGGAGCCCTGCTTGCACAAAATAATGATGAGGGAAAGGAGTGTGCCTTGTACTATTTGAGTAGGACGATGACCCCAAATGAGTTAAAATACTCACCAATTGAAAAGATATGTCTTTCTCTCATCTTTGCAATTCAGAAATTAAGACACTACTTTCAAGCTCATACTGTTTACTTGGTCTCAAGGGCTAACCCATTAAAATTCGTTATGTCAAAGCCGGTACTCTCTGATAGGCTTGCAAGGTGGTATCTTCAATTGCAGCAATTTGAAATTATCTATGTCCCTCAAAAAGCGGTGAAAGGGCAAGTACTGACAGATTTCTTGGCTGATCATCCCGTGCCTGCTGAATGGGAGTTGTCTAATGATCTCCCTGATGAAGATATATTGACTATTGAAATCAGTCCTCCCTGGAAGATGTATTTCGATGGAGCTGCTCACAGAGAAGGTGCCGGCGCCGGAGTAGTATTTGTAACCTCAGATGGAGAAGTCCTGCCATACTCATTCAGTCTAACTGAAAATTGCTCTAACAATGTAGCTGAGTATCAAGCTCTTATACTTGGTCTGGAGATGGCAGTGGATGTAAAACAGCGACACCTTAAGGTATATGGAGATTCGTTGTTAATAATCAACCAACTGCTTGGTTTATATGAGGTTAAGAAACCCGAGCTACGTCCGTATTATGACTATGCTCAAAGGCTTATGAATTGGCTTGGAGATGTAGAGATTGAACATCTTCCAAGGAGCAAGAACAAACAAGCCGATGCTTTGGCAAAGCTAGCATCAACCATAGCAATGCCTGAAGCACATTTCCAAGTTCCGATCTGCAAAAGTTGGGTGGTACCTCCCTTCTTCGAAAAGGAAGATGATGAAGAAGTTGGGTATTGTGCCATAGAAGTGTTCGATATTGGGAAGGAAGATTGGCGACAACCGTTCGTGGATTACTTGAAGTATGATAAGCTCCCCAATGATCCACACCTAAGGATTGATGTTCGGCGTAGAGCACCGCGATTCTTCTATTACAAAGATATACTTTATAGAAGATCGTTTGATGGTATTCTCTTAAGATGCTTAAGTGATGAAGAAGCTCTTCAAGCTATGGAGGAAGCTCATTCTGGAATATGTGGCGCCCACCAGTCTGGACCCAAGTTACATTTCAGAATCAAGAGGATGGGATATTACTAGAGCTGTCGAAACGGGCCGGCGGGGCGGGGCGGGCCAAAACCCGCCTCAACCCGCCTTTTGGCGGGCTTAGGCGGGGCGGGCCGTAGGCGGGTACGGGCTAGGATTGCTAGACCCAACCCATTTAAAGGCGGGTGGCGGGTTATGGCGGGCCAACCCGTCTCTTTTTTTTTTACGATGTTATTATCATTATTTAAAAATAAAATATCAAAATGATAGAAGTATGCAAAATTATTATTATTTAAAAATAAAATATCTAAATGATGGACACTCTTACAAAATCTATAATATTAATTAAATAATTAAAATATAAATATAGATTTTACAAAATGACTCCATGAACAATTAAACATAAAGAAAGATCATTAATCAAATAACATAAAGTTTACTAAATTATATACTTTATTAAGAATCTCAAATAAAACAATGTAAGTCTAATTATCCTTGAATAACACAAATTTAATCACAAAAAATTTACTAGTTCTAAAGGTGAATCACAAAACTCAAAACATAAGTATAAAGTAGTATAATATTTAAATTAACTTCATATGTTTTATTAATAAAAATTTTTCGATCAAAAAAAATAAGTATAAACTATAAGTATAGTATTCAAAACTCATCCATCATAACATCATAATATAAATATTTCAATCTTCATGTTGGTCAATTATTTGATTATATCCTTGTCAATCTTCAAATGATTAGATATCTTAAAGGTTTATAATTTGCATTTGCTTCTAGTCCATATATATACATTTATATATTAAAATTTCAAAAATTAAAAAAAATTCAAAATCAAGCAAAATAGGATTTTAAATTATTTACATATTTAGGTACAAAATATTTAAATTCATGTTAAGATTTAATTCATTATTTTAAAAAATATTTAACAAATGAACAACAAATATTTGTAATATTAAACACTTGAACATTCGTAAAAAAAAAAAAAAAAAAAATTATGGCGGGCCCAAGCGAGCCAACCCGCCCCCGTTTGGGTTGAGCCCGCCTAGGCCCGCCCCCGTTTGGGCCAGCCCGTTTAGGCCCGCCTCCAAACGGGCTGTAAATTCTACGGCCCAACCCACCTATTTTGGAGGCGGGGGCGGGCCGGCCCGCGGGCCCAAACCCGTTTTGACAGCTCTAGATATTACTGGCCTTCTATGGTGAAGGATTGCATAGATTATGCACAAAAATGTCAGCCATGCCAGTTTCATGCAAATCTCATTCATCAGCCTCCCGAGCCATTACATCCAACAGTTTCTTCGTGGCCATTTGATGCATGGGGCTTAGATGTGGTGGGGCCATTAACGAAGTCTTCCGGAGGTCATCTTTATATTCTGGCTGCCACTGATTACTTTTCTAAGTGGGCGGAAGTTGTACCTTTGAAAGAAGTGAAGAAAGAAAATGTGGCTGATTTCATCCGCATCAACATCATATATAGATATGGAGTGCCTCGATACATCATCACGGATAATGGGAGGCCGTTCAGTAACTCTTTGATTGATAGACTTTGTGAGAAGTTTGACTTCAAGCAAAGGAAGTCTTCTATGTACAATGCAGCAGCTAACGGGCTCGCTGAAGCCTTCAACAAAACACTGTGTAACCTATTGAAGAAGGTAGTCTCCAAGTCAAAACGAGACTGGCATGAAAGGATTTATGAAGCTTTATGGGCGTATCGAACTACTTATAGAACGCCTACTCAAGCTACTCCGTATTCTCTAGTGTATGGGGTTGAAGCTGTTGTGCCCCTTGAAAAGCAAATTCCATCTTTGAGGATAGCTATTCAAGAAGGTTTGACTGAAGAAGAGAACGCACGACTACGTCTCGAAGAATTAGAGGCACTTGATGAAAAGAGGTTGAAAGCACAACAGAGACTTGAGTGCTATCAAGCTCGCCTCTCCAGAACATTTAACAAGAAAGTGAAGATGCGTTCCTTTCAAGTCGGAGACTTAGTCCTTGCTGTGAGAAGGCCTATTGTCATCACTCACCGAGTGGGAAATAAATTCTTGCCCAAGTGGGATGGCCCACATGTTGTGAAAGAAGTATATACAAATGGTGCATACAAGTTGATATCTGAAGATGGAGTGGGAATTGGCCCCATAAATGGCAAATTCCTGAAACGCTACTACGCGTAATCCAGTCAAACCTAAGGAACGCTCCATGACGTATGAGCCTAAACTGCATGTTACTCCTGGTCCGCACGAGTATAAACTGTGTATGACAAACTCCTGGTCCGCACGAGTATAAACTGTGTACGACACCCACCAAAGGTAATTATACGTGGCTAAACTATTA
This sequence comes from Pogostemon cablin, assembly GCA_023678885.1. Lineage (NCBI taxonomy): Eukaryota > Viridiplantae > Streptophyta > Magnoliopsida > Lamiales > Lamiaceae > Pogostemon > Pogostemon cablin. Next base: position 33,163,810 of record CM042971.1, read on the forward strand.
ATTCACCCCACTCAGGTATTTTAAGTGGTTAAAGCATTAAATACCCTACTTTGTCTAAAGTGGTTAAAGAATAGTCACTCCTGGCCCGCACGAGTATAAACTGTGTACGGCACCCTCCCATTCAAACCAAATTATATTCTTTTGAACTACGTTATGACTTGATCCTCTGTAAAGAGGTACGTAGGCAGCTTAGCACTTTGTTAAGTTCAGTCATATCTTTGGTTTATCACATCAAGTTTATGCGACAAGCAATAAATCGAAGTATGAAGGCAATATAAGTAAGCGACAGTGAAGGAAATGAACTTTATTGGTAATTAAATGTTCAAAGCATAGTAGGGAAAACAGACAAGTATGAGTAAAAAAAAGAAGAAGCCCTACACTAAACAAAAAAGTTATCAGAAAGTATGCTTCGTAATTCAGCCTTCAGAGCTGCTTTCTCGTTCTCAGATGAATACTCCTTTAATGAGGTCACTGTATCAAGTGCAAAGATATTTTCCTCTATGAGGTCAATTTCTTTCTTAGCACGGTAAATGGTTTGTTTGAGTTGATCAGCTACTTCACATAAAGTCTTCTCTTTCTTCAGGGTGGCCAACTCGTTGCCTATCAACTCCAATTCTTCCCAGGTTGTCTTTAGTTTTTGTATCTCCATCGTATGAGTGTCCTTATAGCTTTGGAGACGACCTTTGATGTCGGCTGAGACTTTTACGTAATCTCCCTTGGAGGCCGCTTGATCAGACTTCGATCTTGCAGCAGTATAAGCATCAGCCTTATCAAATAAAGGAGTCAAGGCTTCTTCTAATGTAGAGCAATCGATGTTAAGTACTTTCACTTCCCCTATCAAGTTGAAGACTCCTTCCCTTAGAGATGATAAATATTCGATAGGAGTCCGTTGGAGCTTATTTCTGATATGGCTCCAGGCTTTCTGTGCAAATTGCTCTTTGAGACTTCGAGCTTCTTTCTTGAATTTAAATTCTGTTACTGCTGGGCATGCTTTCAAAGAGGAATCCATTCCTGTGTTAGAAGCATCACTCTTGGTAGAACCGTCGTCCTCAGAGTCTGAAGAGAAGCCTGAGACCTAATTGAAAAAAATATATTTAGATAGAAAAGGAAAGATGATAAAAAAAAGCTAAAGACAGAAAAGGGGGCAACCTCGTTGGCCAAGTCTTGTGAAGCGATAGCAGAAATTAATTCTTTTCCTTCATTGGCCTTAGGAGGGGAAGTTGGGTTAGAAATCCTCTGCGCAATCTAAAGTAGTAAAAAGAGCCTTGTAAAAAAAAAGGGGAATAAAAAAAAAGAAGAAAATTGGGAGAGTAAAGGGAACCTCATCATCTTGCTTTTCAGTGGAGGCAGTGGGCTTCTTCCTCTTCCAATGTTGATCCCTGGATGCGCTGCAATCCTCCACAGATTGACCTTTCTTTCTTTTATGCGCCATAGGTTTTACCATATCATGCACCGGAGAAATACCTTGGACGTCTTGGTGATTTTCATTAAGATCATCTATGATGTCCACTTCTTCCTCTATAGGGGCTGATACTGGGGTAATCAGGTCTTTAACATGATCAGATAAGTAAGTGCCATGAACATGCTTCCACCACTCCTTATATTCAGACGTGGAGTAATTTTTAGGAGCTGAGGCTGCACCGGGAAAGTAAGCTTCAGATTTGGAGTTACATGTAGTGGAATGACACCAGTAATCAAATCCTTCTTCTAAAGAGGCCTTGCGGAGGTTTGTTCTAAGCATGTTAGGAACATCTTGCAGAAAACCAAATTGACGAGCGAATCTATGAGGAGAATATGGCTCCATTATATAATGACCACCTTGCCTCAATGTAAGATAGCTGGTACGAAGAGCTACAAGATGGGTCCAACTAGTCCAGTCATTATTCCCGTCATCCACATAATAAATGGCTACATCTTTGGAAAAAATGTTGCAAGTCCACGAAGCATTATCAGCTGTTTGAATTCATTTACGAGCCTCCTCAGGATTAAAGTATTTTGCACCTTGCTCACCAGAATAAGTTACCATGCGAGGATAAGACAATTTGCTACCAATCGGAAAGTGAGTCTTGAAATAATGAGCTAACCAAGCATGAACAAAGTGAACGGGAAATGTTGATTTGACTTCAGATGGATTTGATGAATTTGAGATTTTGTTCAAACCACGATAGATGCTTGTCAGTACGGGAATTGCAAGGCCCACCTTTTTTTCTGCAGCCATTAAACTCGCCGCTTTAAAAGTACTTGGCCGTATCAAGTTTACTTCATTACTCGGAAGTGCAAAAATGCAGAGCCAGCATGCTAAATAAGCAGCGAGATATGTCTCTTCTTGGTTTGTTGGCGCAATTCCCATTTTTCTGAATTGATTCAATTCAGCAGATGTCCAGGAACGGTGATTTGGGATGATGCCGGTTGGATTGTAAGTTTTTTTGGGCCGATTAGTTGATCTTTTCTCAACACGCATAGGAGGCGCAGGGTATGTTACAGTCTTTTTAGACCAAAAACTTACCCATTGATCAATCGTCACACCTTTCTTATTAGTATCCTTGCAGAGCAAGTGATAAGCACCAAGTAGATGTCTACAGCTGCGCGGAATACATGGCTCATTATTTGTGGAAAACAGTTCTGTTAGGCTCGTCACTGCTTCATCATATAGGTGGCCAGCTAGAGGCAACCCCATCAAGTTGTACAAGTCCCACAAAGAAATAGACATCTCCCCATGTTTCGTGAGTAAAGTATTGGTGGAAGGACACCAAGCCTCGCAAAAAGCTTTGATAATTTCACAGTTATAATCATAAGTAAAGAGAGACGTGAAGACAACATCATAGAGCTTGAGGCTTTTAAGAAGAGATCGGCATCGACTTAGTACATCCTCAGTCCATTCCCAGTACCCTTTGGTGTAGCGGAAGTCTCCAAGAAATTTAATCGGCTCTCCCCAAGTTACTTTACCTTTCCCTTCCAAGATGCGTCGTCCCAAGGAGGGTAGGGGTTCAAAGCTAGGGTGTGGCTCGATATCAGCTCCTTTCAAAGTCCAGGTTATGTTAGTCTTCCCCAGAGTGAGCTCATGAGACCAACATTCAAGGTAGAAGTCATTCTTAAGATTAGAAGGAACTACAGCATGGTTCCCTAGCAGAGATTTCTCGACTAAAAGACGAGTCCCTTTATTCAAAGGTTGACGCTCGTCATCAAGGATTAGCAAGTAGTTTGAGCCTGACTGTCCTGTGATATTTCTGAAGAAAACCATGCCGAAGAGTAGATAAGCTGCAAAACAAGTGAAGGAATGTTAGAAGACCAAAAAATAGGCATGAAATAATTTAAAGTTCCTGAATTTAAATTAATTGAGAAGCCCAAGATAAATTTATGGGTCAATTAAAATTCAAAAGCCCAGGAAATAAGGAGTTAATTGAAAGCCCAAGATACTACACAGTTGGAAGTCCAAAACTGTTAATAGTGGGCTCAAGTTAAGTAACATGTTGAATCCATTCACTTGGTCAAAATTGAGAGAATTAGGTCAAAATTGGAGGGCTTAAACCAATTCTCCCCAAGTTGGCGAGAATTGCTTATTCCAGAAGGCGAATGCCGACCCGACAGTGCCCCATCAGCCGCCAGTTCACCGGTCGCCGGGCCATCGAGCGCGCTGCTGCCGCCGGGATCGGGTTCCAGCCATTGCTGCCACTGGTCAGCCTAGCCGCCAGCACCACTGAAAGCCGTCTTCTCCGCAGCTGCCGCCGAGAGCAGTGGGCAGCCGCCACTGAAATTCGCAGCGAGCGGCTATCGAAACTGCCGTGACGCACCACCAACAAAAGCGGACACCGGCTACCTTCACCTTCTACCGGAACTCTCCTCCGCGTTATTGTCTCCGGCGAACGCGACTACTGCTTTCGCCGCTCAGCCATCGCTACGACACGGCCGCCGCACCGCCTCCATCCGCTGCAAGGGCCGCCGAGTTTCACTCCTCTACTGCCCATCGCAGACCGCCGAAGCCTGCCGAGCGATCGCCTCCATCTCTCATCGCCATCAGGTACCAACCGCAAACAGCCGCTGTAGTACGCCGATTCAAATCGTGCCATCAGATCTGCCACCACTCATCACCGGAAATTGCCAGGCTCGTCGTCATTCCACCGCCACCCTGACAGAGCTGCTGCATCGCCTATCCATCGCCATGGCCGTTGGTCTCGTCGCCGAACCACTGCTGCTGTAGACGGAGAAGGGTAGACGAAGGTTGGTAGGCATAGAGCAAGATGAATTCAGAAGCCACGCTCATCGATTGGGTTCATTGCAAGCAGCCATTCCAAGTCGGGCTCTCAACAATTGCTGCAGCGATCGTCGCTGGGTTTCTCAAACAGTCACCGATAGATGTCCGCTCGGTCAGATTCGTCGCCAGAAGCGTTGCGCCGTCAGCCCGACGTCGCGCCCACAGCCCACCACGTCACTTCCGGAAGTTGTTCGCCAGCCGTCGCACCGTTGCCATCGCAGCCGTCGGAATCACGAGCTTGTTGCGCTTATCACGGATGGCTACCAGGATCCGTCGGTACTCACTGACGATCTGTATTGAGCTACCACCGATGACGCTAGCAGCAGCTATGGCTGAGATCCCGAAACAACGTTGCCATTGCGGGATGTCGCTGCGGAAAATCAAAGGTTCAACGCATAGCGTCGCATCTCTTTCCCACACCCGGCAGTCCCGCTGCAATCGAAGAAGTAAGTTGCCACAAATAATGCTTGAAGTTTGGTGCAAACATTGGACTCATCACGACCTCCGACTGGAATAAATTCCTAGTCGCCAGGAATGCGTGGCGCCGGTCACAATGGCCCATATTTCAGGTCTTTTCTTTCTTCTTCGTGGAAGATAATAATAGGGGGGCAGTTCAATAAGAGCAAAGGAACCAGGAAAAGAAACAAATACATGCAAGAAGAAATAGAGAAACAATAGTGGAGGAGTAAACAAGAGTTAAAGGAGGATATACTTACAGTCCCACAAGTTCTAAATCAGCAAACTCTAAATCAACAACTTCTAAAGTGAGGAGCCTGTAAAAAATAAAAAAACTCAGGCGCTGTCAAGAAAAAGAGGAGAAGAAACGAAGAGAAGAAGTTGGGATGATGAACTTGCTCTGGCAGATTAAGATGCAGTGTGATTTGAGAATTAAAGTGGCAGGGCCTCTCCTTTTATAATGGTTGGAATAATCATGGATAAGTCTGGAATATACATGAATATTTATTAAGATTCATTTTCACATATTATATGGAGATTTAGAGTTATCATTAGTTTCCCAAAGATACCATAGATGGTGCAATATTTGAGATATGGAGGAGATTTGGATAGCTCTCCTGCATATTCGTAGCTACCTTGTAATTGGATTGGAAATAAAGAGAAATAAATAAATTCAAATATAAGGTTATATTCAGATGCATGTGGGATTTGGAGAATGGATGTGCTAAAATCCAAAAAATCCATTAAAGATTTGAAGTTATCATATATGAGATTATCTATCTCTTGATAAATTTTAGATTGCTTCTTCAACATTCAGAAGATAAAGATATTGTCCTGGGGGATTTCTTGCAAAGCGCTAGGGCAACACACGGCTTTTGAAAAAAAATTGTTGCAATTTGTCCACTTCAAAAAGATATTTCAGTGAACAAAATGCAAGGGGGCATTTGTAGGCAATTAAATTTTATTGCCTAATAAATATAAATGCAAATAAAATATATTAAATATTGATTAAATATTTATTTATTAAGGAATTTAAATAAATTAATTTCTAAAATAAGTAAATAAATAATTGATAATTAATATAATTATTAGAGCCCAAATCCAAGCCAGGTGGGCTCAAATTAAATTAAATTGCCCAAATCCAAGCCAGGTGGGCTCAAATTAAATTAAATTGGTCAAATCCAAGCCAGGTGGGCTCAAATTAAATTAAATTGCCCAAATCCAAGCCAGGTGGGCTCAAATTAAATTAAATTGGTCAAATCCAAGCCAGGTGGGCTCAAGTTAAATTAAATTGGTCAAATCCAAGCCAGATGGGCTCAATTTAAATTAATTGGGTTTAATCCAAGGCAAGTGGGCCTGATTTAAGTCACCAAGTCCAGCAAGTCAAATCCAGCAGGCTTATTTAAATTAAATAGACCCGTATCCAGTCCAGCAGGCTTAAAAGAAAGGAAAAAGCCCAACATATCTTTTCGAAGGAGAAAATATCTCTCAGGTGGTTATTTTCTCCACCTATAAATAAGGGCTTTCAGTCCTCATTCCAAACACATTCAAGCACCCGAAGACAAGACGCTCTTGAAGAGATCAAGAACACTCAAAGACCTTCGAATCTTCAAGCTCAACACTCGAGGATCTTCAAATCTTCGAATCTTCAAGCTCAAGAACACTCGAGGATCTTCAAATCTTCGAATCTTCAAGCTCAAGACCTTCGAGGATCTTCAAATCTTCGAATCTTCAAGCTCCAGATCTTCAAATCCTCAAAGCTTCAAATCGAAGGCTTCAAACCAGTCTTCAAGCAGCTTCAAAGTAACTTCAAGTCAAGAACTGCCTCCGATCAAGGATCAAGGTGCTAAGCCTCTCCGATCCGGCGTTCTTCATCCAGTAAAAATCGTGAGGTCAACAGTGTTCTACCAAATTGAACGACGTTCTTCACAATAAATCTTCAAGTCAACGTTCGATCCGAACAAAGGTTCGACGCCTCCGGATAAACGTTTTCAAGCTTCAAGTCCCGAACCCGAGCTCGGACAAGCTTTATCCAAAGATCCGACTCAGAAAGTTGGTAAAAGCCAAGAAAGTCAACTCAAGAGAGGAATCAGAGGATAAATAGAAGCTGTTCACTAAAATTCTCAAGTTCAATCCACATCGGATTTTCATTGTAATTTCTTTTGTGTTTATTATTTTATAAATACAATTTTGTTGTTACACTATATATATACAATTACCTTGTGTGAAATCATAATCATAGAGTTATAGCTATTACCAAAGATATACAATGAAAAATCAAATCAAGCATTATCACCTAATACTCCATGAATTGACCGTTGGGTAAGTATTATTCTTATCAGCCCCCTCAATTTGAACTCATCCTTGGACATGACAGCAAGTTGACGTCGAAGATGAGTGAAGAATTGTGTTGATAGTGGCTTGGTAAGAATATCAGCAATTTGATCGTAAGCTGGCACATATTGTATAGAAATTTCTTTACTTGCTACCTTTTCTCGGATGAAATGAAGATCTATCTCCATATGCTTGGTTCTTGAATGATGAACCGGATTACTAGAAAGATGAAGAGCTCCAAGATTATCAATCCATAGTATAGGTGGTCTATTTTGGTGTACTTTTAAATCCTGAAGTAGAGACTGAAACCAAATAATCTCACATATTGCGTGCGCCATGCTTCTATATTCCGACTCCGTGCTCAATCTTGATACCGTGTGCTGTTTTTTTGAACACTAAGATACTAAATTCTCTCCAAGGTAGATACAGAAACCAGATGTTGATCTTCTGTCATCGATGTCCGAAGCCCAATCAGAATCTGAATACGCGGTGATGTCGAGATGAGGTGACTTTCTTAAATATAAACCATGATGGACTGTTCCAGCCAAGTATCTAAGGACTCTTTTGACAGCTTTCCAGTGAACTTCAGTTGGGAAGTGCATGAATTGACTAGTTTTATTGACACTATAAGCAATTTCAGGTCTTGTAATGGTGACATATTGAAGAGCCCCAACCACACTTCTATATAATTTTGTATTTTCCATAGGATCTCCTCCAAATTTTTAGAGTGGTGGATTCGTGACCATAGGTGTTGTCATAGGCTTGGCATCTTGCATATTAACTCTGCTCAAAATATCCAATATATACTTGCTCTGGGTCAATATCAAATTATCACCCATCCTAATCACCTCAATGCTAAGAAATTGATGTAAAATACCCATGTCTTTCAAAGAAAATTCTTGATGAAGTTGTCTTACCAATGAATCAATATCTCCATTGTTATTTCCTGTAATGATTATATCATCTACATACACAAGGAGAATCATACTAGAAGTTTTTTTGAACCTATGAAATAGAGAATGATCTGCCTTGGAAGAGGTGAATCCAAAACGTTTGAGAATCATAGTAAGTTTAGTAAACCAAGCCCTTGAGGCTTGTTTCAATCCATATAGTGCCTTAGAGAGTTTGCAAACCTAATCTTTACCTTTATGTAGTTCAAAACCTGGTGGTTGTTCCATGAAAATTTCTTTCTCAAGAGTACCATTTAGAAAAGCATTATCAACATCTATCTGCCTTATAGGCCATGATTTTGATAATGCTAAACTAAGAACAGTTTTCACAGTAGTAGGCTTCACAACAGGACTATATGTCTCGTCATAATCCAAGCCAAAAGTTTGAGTGAAACCTCTAGCTACTAACCTTGCTTTATGTCTGGCAATGGACCCATCTGAATTCTTCTTTAATTTGAAAACCCATTTGCAAATAACAATGTTTTGATCATGTGGCCTGGGCACTAAGTTCCATGTATTATTTTGAATGAGAGCTTCATACTCCTTAACCATTGCTGCATTCCATTTCGGATCTTTGAGTGCTTCAATATAGGACTTTGGTTCTGCAATTGAGATTGCAACGGAACTGTAGACCTTCGGCTTGAAAATTCCAGCCTTAGCTCTTGTAACCATGTGATGTTGTCCTGCATTCAAGTTAGTAGAAGAAATAGGTACAGGGGGATTTATGTTGTTTTGTATATCCTCATTTTGTTCATGATCAAAAATGGGTTGATCAATAGACTCAAGGTGGTTAGAACCAGAAGAATCATAAAGTGAAGATGATATGTGGGAAGGATTTGAAATAGACGTGAGGTTTGGAGATGGAATTGGTGTTTGATTTGGTGATGGAGTTGGAAAATGTTGTTGAGGTGTAGAAGAAATAAATGGGAGTGGGGGAAGAGGTTGAGTGACACATTGGTTGTTGTTCGGGATTATTGCGCTAGATGTAGAACGAAAAGGAAATTAGTTTCATCAAAAATAATATTTCTGGAAATAATTACTCTCCCCCCTTCTAGAATGATTTTATATCCTTTATATTGATAACTATACCCCAAAAATATACCAGGTTCTGATCTGAATTGCAACTTATTTTTATTAAAAGGTCTAAGATGGGGAAAACACAAACAACCAAATACTTTTAATCTATGGTAATTTGGGGTGGAATGAAAACATATTTCAAGAGGTGTTTTGTGGTTAAGAACTGGGGTTGGAAGTCTATTTATCAAATATATAGAAGTGCTAAAAGCATCATCCCAATAGGTAAGTGGTACCTGAGAATGTCCAAGGATTGAAAGTCCCATTTCAACCACATGTCTATGTTTTTTTCCGCTATCCCATTTTGTTGAGGGGTGTAGGGACAAGATAATATGTGATGAATTCCATGTAATTCGAGAAAGTTTCTAAAAGCTAAGAATTCTCCCCCACCATCTATTTGAAGCATCTTTATTTTTTTATTTAATAAAATTTCAGCAGAACTTTTGAAATGGATAAAAGCTGGGAGGGCATCACTCTTATTTTTTAGAAAATATATCCATATGTATCTAGAAGCATGATCAATGAATGTAATATAATAACTAAAACCTGTTTTGCTTTTGACGGGAGATGGCCCCCAAAGATCACTATAAATTAATTCTGTTAAATGACTACCTCATCTAAAAGCTTAAGCTGTTAGAGAGGAGAGCCGTTTAATACTTAATCAAATCACTCTAACACGCCCCCTCACATGCAGGCGGGGATTTTTTGCCTCAAGCCTTGCAATGTGGAATTTTCTCATAAATGAGTGACGGTGAGGTTCGAACCCTGGACCTTTGTTAACCATGGGCTCTGATACCATGTTAAACGACCACCTCATCTAAAAGCTTAAGCTGTTAGAGAGGAGAGCCGTTTAATACTTAATCAAATCACTCTAACAAATTCTAATAATTCAAAATGCGTTGTATGAGATTTAGAGAATGGCAATACATGACTCTTCGCTCTTAAACAAGAATGGCATAGAAATTGTGATTTGTTTATAGATGCATGAACATTACATCTTTTCAAAACTTCTTTAACAATGTCAAAGGAAGCATGGCCAATCCTTTGATGCCATAATTTAAACATAGACTGGCTTTTAATAGAGCTATAATAGGTTGAACCACAAGCTAAGGGATTTTTTATTGAACTAATTTCAAATGGACTCTTTAAATTTGAAGGACTTGAATTGGAGAAGACGTGGACTGGATTCTTTAAAGAAGAGCTGGAACTATTTATTTTTTGCAAGTTGAAGTAATAAAGACTATCCTTAAGATTCCCTCTGAGTAGTATAGCCCCCTGTTACTAGATCCTTCACCAAACAAAATAGAGGGTGAAATTAAAAAAACACCTTATTATCTTTCGCAAACTGGGAGACACTCATGAGATTTTTTGTAATTTCAGGAACATGTAGCAAATTTTTTAGATAAAAGTTTTGTAAATGGGAATATTGTGATGTGCGATCAACGAATAAAGAATTTCCAATATGTGAAATAGACAAACCTGCACCATTGCCAACATGCAGCTTATTGCCTCCTTGATATTCTGATCCAACGTTCAAATTGTTCACATCATGTGTGACATGATTTGTAGCCCCTGAATCTGGTACCCAACATGATTCGTTTCCATATTCAGACATTGTAGCAGACCCATTTAAAGAGATATTACCGGCATAAGTATTATGAAGTCCATTCCTAAAAGTATTGTGATTATAGTTTGCATTATATCCGAAACTGTTGGAAGATGGCTGATAATTGTTATCAAATCTATTGTAACATTTATCAGCCGTATGTCCCATCTTATAACAGATTTGACAAGTTAGTCGATTGCCTTGGAAATAGCCTCTGCCACCTCTTCCTCTAAAGCCTCCCCTGTGGTTTCCTCTACCAGATCTTTGGCCATGGAAATTTTGTTGGAAACGTCCCCTGTTACCTTGAGGATTCCCGTCAAAGAACCTCCTACTTTGATTTTGTTGAGTGGAAATATTTGCGCTTGGCAAAGAACCATCAACATTTATGTGACTTGAACTAACATATTCCAACCTGTTTTCATAGCTTAAAAGTAGAGCAGATACATCTCTCAAGTTATAACTATCAATTCGAGAAGTGACACTAACCATAACAACATCATATTTAGGACCTAAACCACTCAAAACATGCATCACTTGGTCCTCTTCAGAAACAATGTAACCAGTGGAAGCCAAAGTATCAATATAGCCTTTAAATTTAGTGAGATATTCTCTCATAGTCATGGAGCCCTTTTTAAGAGTTTGCAATTGCAATTTGAACTGCATTTGTCTAGCTTTTGATTGACTCAAAAAATTTTGTTCTAAAGTTAACCAAATGTCTTTCGAAGTCTTTAATCCAACCATGATGACTAACAAAGTATCAGATAATGAAGACAAAATCCAAGAAGCTAATAATTGATCTTGTCTTACCCATTCTGCATATTTGGGATTTGCTACCTTTTCACTTCCTGCCGTACCATGTATTGTTTCCGGTGGTGGTTTGTGTGAACCATCAATGTAGCCTTCGAGCCCGTATCCACGAATGGCAGTGATGATCTGTTGTCGCCATACCAAATAATTGTTTTCAGTGAGTTTTGTTGTGACCAATTGACTTTGGGGAAAAATTACTTGGGATCCAGTGTTATCATGAGACATGACGAGATTCGAATAATATCAAGAGTTGAAGAAAAAAAAAACTTGAATAAGATAAATCAAAACTGGATCAGACACAAGTATTCAACCTGCTCTGATACCATGTTGAAATATGATAGAATTCATAATACATTGAGAAGAGAAAAGTAATAACATAACTTTTGTATGGAAGAACAATGACTACAAGATGATTTCGTTCACACTGGCCTATATTATATATATACAATTACCTTGTGTGAAATCATAATCATAGCTATTACCAAAGATATACAATGAAAAATCAAATCAAGCATTATCACCTAATATATCTGATTTTAATTGATTTCTCCATGAATTGACAGTTGGGTAAGTATTATTCTTATCAATTAAGTGTCCTTTAAATAATAACTTCCTTATTTAAATATTAAGTATCCTTTAAATACAGATTATTATTTGAGATATTATTAGAAATCAAATATTTCTGTATCGCTCTTAATTCTCTTTTCCTACCCTCTCTCTCAAAATAACACTTTTCGATACCCAGGGCGTATCAAAGGCCCAGTCTGCCCCTCTTTCCCTTTCCTCAGTATACTTTATTTTTTCAAAATTCTACGAAGATTTCATGATTTCGTCAATGAAGGGCTTGATTTCTGGCGTTTTCGAATATTGTCGCAGAAATGGAGTTTTCAATCTGGGTGTGATTCCAGGCACTGTCACCATCAGAGTCTACCATGCCCAAACTCCGTATGAAGTTGTTGTGCCATCCAACTCCAATTTTGGTACAAAATTCATTACCTTCTTACGCAATTACTTATTATGGATTTTGTTTTAGCGTATTTGTTTCATACAATTCTCCCGATGTTTTTCCGTTTTCCGTTTGCTACGAAGATCAGTTAATTAAAAAAATCATTTTTGGGCGAGATCTCATTTTTAGGGTTTATGATAGTTTATTCTTTCATTAAGTTAAAACTATAATGATCTCGTTAGAGATTAGAATCATTAAATTGGAAGATGTTCATTTGATTTTTTTTTTTGGCATTCATTTTTAAATTCGAAGTTGTATGCATCCTTATGTGTTTAGGATATGTCAAATCTATCGTTTCTCAAGCGATTGGTGTGAAGCCTGAGATGTGCAAAATCATCTTTGGAGATGTAGAAAGAGAGGACTCTGAAAGTCTCCGAGAAGCTGGCGCGATGAACAATTTGGGGGTTTTATTCAAAGTAATTGAAAATGATGAGAAAATCACCGAGGAAGTTCAGGAAACCAGTGTAATGTCGAAAGGAGAGGATGCTGTTGCTGAAGTCAGGAAAGAAGTGGACATGATTGCACCGCAGGTTGATCTCTTTCTTTTTTCTCAATTCTGCTATAGAGTGTTTTCTTTTGTCAAGTGGGGTTTTTTGTTTGATGCTAGGTTTCTGTATTGGAAGTTTTTGTGGACAATGGAATCAAAGTTGATGATAAGATAATTGGTTGTTTGAGTGAAATGCTTATGAGCCAATTGCTTTCATTGGATGGGATCGAAGCTGAAGGGGAAGCTAAAAATCAAAGACGAATGGAGGTTAGTTAGTATTCATTTCCTAAAAAAACTGCCTCTTTCGGTATAACCCTTAGCTGCAATTTGTTTTGTATTGTTACTCTTGTGCTATGTTACGAATGTGGTTTGTCTTTTGGTTATATAGAACTATAGAAGTTACTAATGCTGAAACTGATAATGCATTTTGTGCTCGAATAGAAGCTTTATGTTCTTGTTTCATATTTCATGTTTTTGTTCGACTTTTTCTGCATAAGCTCTATTCTTTCTCTGTTCCTTGTTGGGTCATTGGAAAAGTGTTAGCCTCCCCGGAAATGATACTCTACCTGCAAAAATTGTTATTTTTCTTTCAAACATAAAATCTGTTTATCACAAGTTTAAACTGATTGTGTTCAGGTGCGTCGTATTCAGAGCATCGTGGAGTCACTGGACGTGCTGAAGTCAAGAAACAGAAGTTCCGTCAAGGACACCCAGTCGAGGGCGCCAAATTCTTCTTGTCAAAGTGCACACACCCCTTCGCCTATGTCATTTAATACCACTCCTACACCTTCCTCTGTACCACATTATCAGGCTTATTACCATAAGCCTGCTTCTTCTACTCTTTCTTCCACTCAGTGTTTTTCCCCTTTATTCAATACCACTTCTACCCCTTCCTCTGTACCACATAATGAGCCTTACCATAAGCCTGCTTCTTCCCTCTTATCGCACCTTTGGAACAGTAACAGTTAAAGTAGCACTTGCTGGGTTCAGTTGCGTTTGGAATCCCCTATTCCGAGGTGTCCTCTTGGAATAGGGGATGGAACACCCCTTGAAATAGAGAATTCTCTCTTTGAATCATGAACAATTATGTTTTTATCTGTGTTTTGGATCAGTAGTCCCGGTTGTTGATACAACTTTAGTTTAATGATAGTATATCGTACGCTGCACTTCTGAATTGAGTTTTGCTATCATTATAAATTCTGTTGTTTAAAGTAGAAATTCTTGTGGTGTGTAAAAAAAAAAATTCGATAACGACCTTGTTAAATTGGTCCATTAGATGGCAATTGGTGTTTTATTGTGACGTTTATGCAAAAAAAATGTTGTTGATATGAGAATAACATAATTAGAAAAACACACAATTAAATGATTGTGCTGACCTCCAGGTGGCAAACTGATTTGCTATCTCGATCGTGACAGATTGAATGCTTCATGCAGCACTTGAATCCTTTGTGCAGCACGGCCATATCACATATAAAACACTTAACTAACCTTAATCCATGCTAACTCAGCAATATTATAAGGTTTTCCTCCACAAATGCTATTGTCAATTAGTTAAGTTTTTTGAATTACAAGATTAGTTAAGTTCTTTGAATTACAAGTATTTTGACTTATCAATGTTATTGTCAATTAGTTAAGTTTTCTGAATTACATGTATGATACTGCGTTATTATATATTCTTCTAAAATCATTTTAATATCCTACTACCAATTTTAAAAGTCATAATAAACATATATTTATGAAAGAAAAATGTCACATTGATGATGTTTAGGAAGCGCATCATATACACCATCACTGTTTTTTTTTTTTTTTGAATATTCTTTAGAGTATGCTTAATTTCTGAAATTTCTTCAGAGTAGCATCAAGCATCCGACAATTTAGAGATACTTGAATTCAAAGCAAACAGAAAAAGGTTGCTAGATTAGCACCAGAGCCGATGATAAACAAGAATTTCCACAAAAGTTGAAATCACCATACAACCCCATTTTTTAAAAGAAGCCTAAATTAGATTCGAAAAAAAAATTTGAAAACAACAAATTTTACCTCGTACAATCACATATATGTTTGACCTTATGACACTTAGTGGATAGGGCCTGTATTTAACTTATATATGAGTAAGGTATGGATGGTAAATTTAAAATTAAAGTGTATTGTTGAATTACTATTTTGAATGATTTTGCCATTTTTAATTTATTCATAATGTGGTGGTACTGATCACTGAAATAAATAAAAAAAGTTGTCTAAGTATGGAGGAAGTAGAGTGAAGCTTCAATTTTGCAGTTTGAAACATGTTAATGGATTTGGACATTGCCAGCCAACTACACATCAGGCATCATAACCGATGTAGTCGACCGATTATTATGAATTGGTTTAGGGTTATATTTTCATTAAAACATAATTTAATTGATAAATCATCCTCAATGATGGCAAAAACTTGTGCCTATACCCTTTAGTATTAAATTGTATACTATTTTTTAGTATAAAGATATGTATTTTTTATTTTTTGAAAAAAATAAAAATATTAATGAAAAGTGTATACCATCTAGAAGAAAATGATATACCCTTATTAATTAAAGTGTATACCATTTAGAATAAAACAATGTACCTTTACAAGATCTTGTGTACATGGGGCACAAAGACCAACTCCTCCTGCTATCCTCTCACGCCACTCATATACTTTTTACTCCTACTTTTAAATATCAAAATAGAGAAATTATCAATTTTTGCCTGTATTTTTTACCAAATCAAAATTTAGTCATGTAATTTTTAGTGTTTTCAATTTTAGTTCATTTAGTTTCAATTTTGATCTTGTATATTTTGAAATTTCAATTTTAGTACTATTAGTTTCAAAATTAGTCCTATATCTTTTTTAATCATCAAAATTAGTCCTATTATAAATTATATCCTACTTAAAAAATACAGGATTAATTTTGATAATTCAAAAAGATATATGACTAATTTTGAAACTTATAGGACTAAAATTGAAAATTTAAAAGTTATAGAACCAAAATTGAAATTAAAAGGACTAAAATTAAAAATATTAAAAATTACAGGACTAAAATTGAATTTAGTAAAAGATATGGGATAATTGATATTCTCTATCAAAATATACACCAACAGTTATATTAGAAATCAGTCCTATAACTTCGGCGGATTATCATCAAGTAGATCGATGGTTATGAATTTGATTTGATTTATTGTTTCGTACTTTTTTCAATCGATGATTATGATCGAATTTGAGTTATTTTTATTTTTTTCATACCTTTTCAATCAAGGACTAGAGTGCTTCTCTTAATTCCTTGGAATTGGATTACATTTGATGATTCAAGCCACAGCCTTTAATTATTATATATTTTAGCAGGTATTTTGAGGCACAAACTAAAGTCCTAAATATATTCTGTCAAAAAAAATCCTAAATAAGTATATGTTAGTTCCTGAATAAGATTAAAGTGTAAATATAAAAATTGATCCTACAAGTATGATAATTTTCAACTTTAGTCATTTATCATTTGAAATTCACAATTTTGGTCCTTATTTGTCCACTTTTAATCATTTTGGTCCAATTTTGGTTCTTTTGGTCCAAATTTAGTCCTTTATGTTAAAAAAAATGTTCAAAAATGGTGCGAAAGTTATTAAATTTAGGACTAAAAGTGGACAAAAAATGACCAAATTTAAAAAAAATAATCAAAGCTGAAGCAAAAAGACTTAAAGTGAATAAAAAAAGACCAAAATTGAGAATTTTAAAGTTGAAAAATATCATGCTTACAAGACTAATTTTAATATTTACCCTTAAATTATTTTATACTACGTTATTATGATTTGTAGGAATAAAGTGTTCATTTTTAGGATACAACAAATCTTTTTGCACATTGTAATATTTCTCTAAACTTAATTTAGATGGGCTCAAAGAAATGTTTACAAGAAAATATTCTCTAAGTTTGAAGATATTTTTCACAAGAGGATCTTAATATATGAAAAGTTATGGGACAAAAAATTTGAACCAATAAATCTGCCACATCACGTCATGTGTCAACGTCATGTCACAATTATTTTTTAAAATAAAATCTTAACTCAAAAATATTTTAATATAAATTACAAATTTTATTTGCATTTTAATGTAAAATAACATTAAAAAATAATAAATTACAATTACTCCCCTCGATATTAGTTCAAACTATTAGATAAACTCTTTGATTTGAAAAAGTTATTATTTGAAAGGTGATATGGAGAGAGTTTTAGGATTAGTTACCTTGATCACTTGCATATCTTATTTCAGTACTTTGATGAAGTTTATATTCATTTAGTATCATAATATTATAGATTGCGGAGTTGCACAATTTTTTAATTTGTATTTTTTTCGTTATATTTCATAACTTTGGAGTTTATCATGGCTTCTATGATTTGTTTTTATTGATGTGTAAGTATTCTAATTGTTTTAGATTTTTGACATTTGCTCATACCTAGTATTTTGTGGTTTAAAACAATACTACTTTGGTTCAAGGGTTTAATATTTATGTTTAAATTTAGTGTTAATTTTAATGTTGAAATTTTACTATTATAATTTATGATATATTTTGCATTTTGTTCTCATGATTTAATATTTATATTAGGAAAGTAGTGTTAATTCTAGTAGTATTATTGTAATATTAAATAAACCTAACAAACAAAAAGGCGAGGATCATAAATTTTGTCCTAAAAGAAAAAAAAAGTGGATATCACAAATGTTCAACCTGAAACTATATTTACGCAATAAGCACTCTTTATTTTGAGAACGTCTATGTGAAATCTTTGTAGTTCCCATATTTCTTTCTTTTTTTTTACTATTAATTTATAGTTTTAAAAAATATCACACTTTCAAAATAAACATTAAAATAAATCATAAACCATCACAAAGATCAAAATAAGATTTTATACATGGAACCGTTCCATACAATATTTTGCCTTTATTTTAATATTTATTTTTAAATACTTTATTTATTTATTTTATAAATATTTTTTTTAATTTTTATTCTAAAAGGACTTGAAAATAAAATTAATTTTAAATAATTTATAAAATATAATATAAAGTGGAACACCTTGAAACTTGCTTATGTTACTAGTTTTATATAAGTAATTTGTAAGAGAGAAATTTTGATCTTACATCTAAGCATTATACATACAGTAATTAAAAAAAAAATCATATGGTACACTATATATCACATCACTATTTACTCAATATATATTCAAACTAGTCCTAATCTTACTCTTTTCACACAATTCATTGCCACTTCTCATCCTTCTTCAACTCACTCAAGTATTAAAAGAAACATAACAAAGATGTTCAAGAAAAAAAATTCTTTTGTACATGTTTCACACATGATTATATGGTAAGTAACACCATTGTATAGTAGGACATGACATGCAATGTTAAAGTGACAGTATTCGTTATTTCTCCCTAAATCCAAGAAACAATACGTACAGCATTGATGAGAGTATGAGGAAGAGAGTATATTCAACCACAGGAGACTGCAACATCTGATGTCTGATCAGTAATCATCAATTCAGAATCATTTTAGAAAATCACCCCATACATCATGAAATAGAGAAGAGTTGTTTTCATGACCTGCAAATTCCACATTTCAGTTTAATAAAGGTGTCACATTTCCTAAATTTAGTAGCAATAATATAAGTATATACTTAAAAACATTGGAGATCACTATTACCTGAAGCTTCTGCCCATAGATCAAGATTGTCTTTAATGATCTTCAGAAGTGTTTTGCTCTCTTCAGTTGGATGCTCATTGGTTGTGATAATCTCATTAATTGCATCATTAATCGCTCGATTTCCAACTATGCGAGGAAACGGGTTCAACAGCATAGCATTATTGGATCTTATGGCGGATCTATATTCAAAAAAATTAACCCCTTAACGGTGAAGTACCTTTCATATGAGTTCAAAATCTCGTAGTGTAGAATTTAGAGATTCAGAGCCGACACCAGATGAACCGGATGTGTACATGGTAACTCTGCCTCAGCTCTGTCCATAGCAGTCTGCATGCAACAAACCACAACTAAGAATTATATCCATTCTTATAAGATCAATTCATTTAAAAAAATTTAAACAAATCACACCTGATATGCTCTGAGAGACTGATCAGCAATCTCAGCCTTATCATTTCCAGTTGTAATCTCAGCAAGATACCTATAATAATCCCCTTTCCTGCAAAAGGTACAGAAAGATGATCAAAGATGGAATCACAACGAAAAAATCAACCAAGAATTAAGTGAAATTACAACAAAGTCCTCACGTTTTGTTGTAGAAAACAGAGGACTCTGCACTGGTGCATCTTGGAAGGAGATGTTCATCAATGAGTGAGATGATCGTCGTACAGATTTTGGAGATCTCCGTCTCCTTCCAGCTCTCCATGATTCGATTAACGTTCGACTCGTTTCCAGCTTCCTTCTCCTCAAGTGGTGACAAGATCTTCCAAGAAGACCTTCTAGAGCTGAGTTTATTCTTGAAACCAATCGCCAGCAAATTCCTCTCACTCTGCGTAAATTCTTGATCCATTTGTGACAGCCTTGTCATTGTATCTATCAAATCTGCAGAAATTCAACTCAAAATTTATTCACATTCAACAAGGTCGAAGTAAAAAATCCGCAAGTTAACATTCATGATTTATATCTAACTTCCCAAATATTCTACATATATACGCAAAAATCAGAGGAAATCAGAAGTAAAATACGAACAGAAAACAACAATATCAGAAGGCAAAAGCTCCTGTGCGCCCGGGGACACGGAAAGATGCTCCGTGTCCCCGTGTGAACACAGCCTCTCCTCCAATCATATTTAAACCTATGTATTGCTAGGGGTTTAAATTGTAAAGGGACATGAAAATTGTAAAGGCGCACGGAATTTGCTCCGTGCGCCCGGGTGCACGGGAGCCTCACTCACATCTAGAAATTCATAACTAAAACGAAGAACACTCATAGAAGCTACGGCAGACAATCACATTCAACCATATATCGATTCATGAACATTTTTACCGTCGTCACGTCCGGCTTCCCTAGCCAGCTTGGCGATGTAAACTAAAGAATCACGTTCGGCCGGAAAAGCCATCGGCGATTGAAGCGATTTCTCTCTCAACGTTCATAAATTGCGGTTTTCTCTTCAGTTTCCGGCGGGTCGACGGCGAAGGAGTGGAGAAAAGTAGTTGAAATGATTCGGAAAATGAGTAGTTGTATTTCCGTCTGATTTCTTCTGGCGGGTATAACTGAATTCGGGTCAACCGGTTCGCGAAATTTTACGGTTTTACAATGCACGTGATTGCAGTTTCGAAATACCGGAAAGGCCCCTGGGAATTCAGAGAGAATGAAATAAAAGAAAGGGCGAGATACGAACTGTTTCTCGTCAATTTACAAGCACTTGCTATTTGAGTAAGTTGAGTTATTGTTCAAGTGTGTTTGATTTTTAATTAATTTATTTATACTTAATCTATTTTGGTTAAGCTTAATGGCAAAAGCTCCTGCGCCCCGGGACACGGAGAATGCTCCGTGTTCTCATGTGAACACAACCCTTCCTCCTTCAATCCTATTTAAACCTATGTATTGCTAGGGTCCTAAATTGCAAAGGGGCATGGAAATTGCAAAAACGTACGAAATGTGTTCTGTGCGCCCGAGTGCACAGGAGCCTCACTCAAGCTTAATTTGGTATAATATAACACAAGTTTAAGTTCTTTTAATTCACTTTAAAAAATAATTTCGATTTCGGCCAAAAAACGTATGTGCAATCGTTTCATGTGATGAATCACATAAGACGAATGATTTACACGCAGTTATATTTTAATAAAAGGTGAAAAGAACCTAATAAAAGTGATAATGTTTATATGAATTAATGAACTATTCTTATTATAAATAAAAGGTGAAAACTAATTAATTAAAAAAAATAGGATAAACTTCCCTAAAGATTTGTACAAACAATCAAATAAATTTCTTGGTTTGAAAAGTTACAAATTATTTCATTTGACTTGTTTTTATTTATATATTAATAAAAATATCTCTTTTTAAAATAAAAAGGAATGAAAATGAGATTAAATTTCATGTACTCAAGCTTATATATTCGACGAAATTTTGATAATTTATCAAATAAAATAAAATAAAGCGACCAACAGTCTAATGCCAGTGTTGCTGTTTTATTTTTGAAGTACGTTAAATTTTCCACGCTTGTGTTGTAAACATAATTAATTATAAAAATTTAATTGAGACATGTACACGTTGTTTCATGATCTTTGGATGGATTTGACGTAATTTGAGAAGTATTTAATTATCATTTGATCACCTATTTCACTCTACTAATTTATTAATTATTTTAGAGTTAGTATCTTGTATCTCGGTACATTTTATAACATTTTATTTTAAATGATATATACTTTAAATTAATAAAAGTATTATTTTTTTTATTGAAAAGATCGATTGAAATATTAATAATATAAATATTTGATTAAAAAAATTAGAATTTTTTCTCAAAAATAAAGATTATAAGCTTTTATGCTAAAGGAAAAGCGAGGGATTTGGGGGCACAGTGTCTATTAGAGTTTAACCTGATTAAATATTAAATGATTCAATTATCTACTAGTTTCAATTAGTAGATAATTGAATCATTTAATACTTAATTAGATTACACTATAATACCCAGAAACACGTAAGTAATATACATTCCTTTATACTCCTTTCATCAATCTATCACCAAAATATCAATTTTGTCATTTTTGGTCATCCACCCTTGATCATCGCTATTTTCACCTAGATTTTGTGTCATTTTTGTGTGTGTTTTCGTCTTTTTATTTCGTATTTTTTGTATCTTTTTGTATTGTATTTTGGAATAGTGATGATGATGAGTTTCATGTCTTTGAATAGGTGATTATGAGGATAAATGGTGATAAAAAGCATGAAGAAAGGAGAAAGTTGAAGAAAATTGAAAATTGACCAAAATACATAAAAACACGCCCGTGTTTTTATGTAGTGCCCGTGTTTTTCTGCCAGTGCCAAAACTTACAGAAAGCTGAAAAATTGCAAGAAAACACGGGCAGATGCAGGAAAACACGCCCGTGTTTTCTTGCACTTGGCCTAAAATCGCGTTTTTCTCCTGTATGCGATTTCCATGTGCATTGGGGGTATAAATACCCCCAATATCAGCATTTGGAAGGGATTTTTCGAGGGTTTGAGTGCCACACACACATCACACACATTTTTCTTCATTTTTCACCATCTTCTCCATCCATTCTTCATCCATCCATCTACACTTAATCCTCTCCATCAAATCCACCATCCAAGTGATCAAGGAAGCAAGGGGGAGTGAAGATTACAAGAAGAAGAAGAAGAAGAAACTCCATTGAAGGACTTCAAAGGGGGAATCTAATTCTAATTTTTGTGAACTTCTTTATAGTTTTGTCATGGGATTTGTAGATACAATGGTCTATGTTGTTTTCTCTATGACTATGATAGGCTAATCTCCTTTGTGAGATTAGCTCCATGATTGATGTTGGATAATTTAGTTTTTATGCAAATTGATTTTAATCTTGAATGGGCTTTGTGTTATTTCTATCATTGATTGTCAATTGCTTGATGTATATGATTGATTTGTGTGATTAATTGTTATGGGCATGTGATTAGGTTGGTAAATCAATTACATGTTTAGGATAGTTCATTGAATCATTTCATCATACACTTCATGTGCATTAATTTAGAATGAGATAGATATATCCTTCTAAATTTGGGAACCCTTTGATAGAACATTTGATTAGCTTAATCGAGAGATTAGTTGATTAGATGAGGAGACCCAAGCTATTAGTGAATTCATAGTACCTTAAAAGGGAATATTGCCTATGATTTAGTACCTAATTAGGGAACTCGTAGAGTAATTAGTACCTAGTAGGAGGTGTTCGCTATGGTATCGATCTTAAGTGCTTTTGGGAGCCTTATTGAGGGCCTACATCCTATCCATCTTGGTAGAGAGTTTAGGTGGAATTAGTGATCGCTCCTATGCTATGTCCATGATAGATTATAATCAATTGCATGATTACTTTGTTATCCATGTCATGATTGTTGCTAATCTCATCCTTGCATCATTTGGAACCTCTTTTATCTTTGCTTTTATCTTATTTCTTGCATTAGTTTAAGTGCATTCATTTGCACGCTTATCCTCCGTCCCTTTCCATCGTCCTTATAAAATCACGATAAACTTGAGATCGCTTAAACTCTAGTACCTTCCTCCCTGTGGTTCGATAAATTCTTTAATTGGTCATCCCGACTATAACGACCAATCAAATGGCGCCGTTGCCGGGGAGGTAACGGTTGCTAGTAGTTTAATGAAGGATTGTTTAGAGTGGTCTTAATAAGGACATTTATTTTTATTTTTGCATCTTATATTTGCTTTAGAAAATTTTGTTCTAATTTTTCTTTCTCTTATAGGTGCATACCTTGAGAAGGAAGAAGAAAAAGAACAAGCCAAAAAGATGAGCTACATGGATATTCTTCGAGATATGGTGAATAGAAGTGCTCATCCCACTATGAACACACAAGAAAAATTTCAAGGATTTCAAATGCCATATTGTGATGCTAATTTGCAGCCGGATTATGGAGCACAAGTTCCGAATATGCAATTCCAACAACAAAGTTATGAGAATTTTGGAGTTCCTCATCAAATGTGTCAACAAGTATACCCTCAAGGTGTGGAAGATGTTTTTGAAGGAAAATTTTCTCGACATCAAGAAGGAAATCAACCACAACTATGGGGAGATTTTCAAGACTCCAACACCTCCTATTCCACCCAAAATGACCACATAGCGATGCTTGGAGAAAAGTTGTTTGAAATGGTTATGGATCGCTTAGAAGAGGGGAGGAAGTCTAATCAAGCGTGGATTGATAGAATTGGAAACTTGTGTGAAATGATGACGAATACGATGATAGCATTCAATGCTAAGTTGAATTCATTGGAGCACCAAGTAAGTCAAATCGTGTCCACCGTGGAAAGACTTCAAGAAGAGAACAACAAGCCTTCTACCTCCAGAACAAAGAATGAATGCATGGTCGTGAAGAATAGAAAAGAGACTAGTTTGGGGGTCGATGAGGTTATGAAGGAGAAGAGAGAAAGAGTGCCTAAGTGGGTGAAAGCCAAAGAATTGAAAGAAGAGTTGAAGGGGGAATTCGATAGATTTGTCGAATCTCTTGAAGTGATGGTTGAGAAAGTAAAACATCAAAATCGAGAAGAGATTCATGCTCTTACGGAAAAAATGAAGCCTCTGGAAACTAAGATCATGGATTCTACTCCCCACAAGCCAAAACCCTCTCATTCTATTGAAATTTCAAATTCTCTTAAGAACTTTCATGATTTTATTGATAAAAATTTGTTTGGTGATTGTAGGAAAAGAGTTGCAAGAGGGCATCAACATTTTTCAATGCCCGAATTCTTACCGGGAGATGTGGTTGAAGTTCAAAATTCACATAAAGCCCCATGGAAAAAGTGGAACAAGTGGAAAGGGCCATTCCTTGTGAAGAACGCCTTCGGAGAACAATTGCTTGAGTTATTTAACAAGAAGGGAAATGTTCTTGTGGTTGAACGGGAGAGCACAAGGCACTACTTCAAGAAGAAACCTATGATAGTGCCTAAGGACTATTCAAGACCACCATGAGCTAAAGACTATCGTCCGGCTTGAAGACGTTAAACTTAGCGCTAGATGGGAGGCAACCCATCATTATCTTTAATGCTTTATTTAGTGCTTTAAATAAGGATGATGGATTTGATTTTTGGTGTTTTGGTTTGATTTTTTTTTGTGTTTGTTGGTGTTTTGTGTAGAAATTATGTTGTGCTTGGTGTGGATGTGGAGTGTATTGGATTACGAGAAGAGCTACGAGGAATGCGTCAAAGGGAGTACCTATTATTTGGCTCAAACTTATTTTGGGGGGTTGAATTTTTATGCTCTCGTAGTTCTCATTTTATGAACATTTGCACCGGCGCACATAATTTCCTTGTGTCTTATGTCTTTTGTCTTGTGTTTTTATATTTTTGTGATGTTCTTATTTTCTTGTGTTGTGAGTCGTTTTCTTGAATATGAGTGATGATGTGTTGTTTGTGATAAGTGATGGCGAATTATGTTAAGGATCTCTACTAGTTGAAATTGTGACATATTCTATTTAACTTGTTCAATTTTGAGATAGATTGAGGTGTAATAAGTTCCTCATGGTCCGAGCAAAAGCTTGTGAGCATTTGAGCCTCAACCGTGCATGCATGGTTGTTTCTTCATGAGTGAATCGATTGATCCTTGATATGCTAGAACTTGCTAGTGGACTACGGGAATGAACCCGATTGGTGGAGGTTAGTGAGATGATTTTAGGCCATCCTTGTACTTTAAAGTCATTGTCATATATTTCCTTATCTTATACATCATTCCTAGTTAGCCACTTTGAGCCTTTAAACTTATTTCTTGTGAACTAAGCACATTACAAGCCATGATTACCCACTTAAGCCTTATATATACCTTTTGTGTGGGTGATTGAGGAGATGGTGGTCTACACGGTTTGATGTGAGAATTGTGCAAGAGAAAGAGAAAAATGGTAAACAAGCAAGAAAAGGATGAAAAGAGCTCAAGCAAATATACATGCTACTTCAAAGCAAGAAAAAGGAGCAAAATCAACAACAATATGCTCATGCAAGCAAAAAGTCAAAAGGATGAAAGCATGAAATCAAAAGAAGCTCAAGAAACACAAGGAATGATAATGATAAGTGCTTATGTTTAGAGAAGAAAAGAAAGGAAGATAGAAATGTGAAGAAGTTGAAGAAGTTGATCATCTCTTCGATTACTTACACTCGATGAGTCACTCTTACCCAAATTCTCCCTACCTTTACCAAAAAGCATACCATTACATCCAAACGTAAAGTCCTATTTGATCACTAATTGAAGCTATGGTGGTTTGTGAATGTAGTCCACGAGTAAGCCTATGGCGCATCGGGCCAATCAATTGATGAGTGTTGATTTACCTTATTTTGATAGAGTGTTGAGTGCATTTTGATATCCGATGTGAGGCTTGGATCGGAAGGGACTATATTACTCTTTAATCTCTTTGAATTGAACTTGTTAATTTTTCATGTTATGAGTTTAATGTTATAGGGTGACTTGATATGATTTGTAGTCCTTATTGCTTATGATATGTTATTGCTTATGTTCGTTAGGTCTTTTTCTAGGTGAAAATTTCTCCTCTTGTTTTATCATTTTCGTTGCTCGGGGACGAGCAACACTTTTAGTTTGGGGGGTTGATCATCGCTATTTTCACCTAGATTTTGTGTCATTTTTGTGTGTGTTTTCGTCTTTTTATTTCGTATTTTTTGTATCTTTTTGTATTGTATTTTGGAATAGTGATGATGATGAGTTTCATGTCTTTGAATAGGTGATTATGAGGATAAATGGTGATAAAAAGCATGAAGAAAGGAGAAAGTTGAAGAAAATTGAAAATTGACCAAAATACATAAAAACACGCCCGTGTTTTTATGTAGTGCCCGTGTTTTTCTGCCAGTGCCAAAACTTACAGAAAGCTGAAAAATTGCAAGAAAACACGGGCAGATGCAGGAAAACACGCCCGTGTTTTCTTGCACTTGGCCTAAAATCGCGTTTTTCTCCTGTATGCGATTTCCATGTGCATTGGGGGTATAAATACCCCCAATATCAGCATTTGGAAGGGATTTTTCGAGGGTTTGAGTGCCACACACACATCACACACATTTTTCTTCATTTTTCACCATCTTCTCCATCCATTCTTCATCCATCCATCTACACTTAATCCTCTCCATCAAATCCACCATCCAAGTGATCAAGGAAGCAAGGGGGAGTGAAGATTACAAGAAGAAGAAGAAGAAGAAACTCCATTGAAGGACTTCAAAGGGGGAATCTAATTCTAATTTTTGTGAACTTCTTTATAGTTTTGTCATGGGATTTGTAGATACAATGGTCTATGTTGTTTTCTCTATGACTATGATAGGCTAATCTCCTTTGTGAGATTAGCTCCATGATTGATGTTGGATAATTTAGTTTTTATGCAAATTGATTTTAATCTTGAATGGGCTTTGTGTTATTTCTATCATTGATTGTCAATTGCTTGATGTATATGATTGATTTGTGTGATTAATTGTTATGGGCATGTGATTAGGTTGGTAAATCAATTACATGTTTAGGATAGTTCATTGAATCATTTCATCATACACTTCATGTGCATTAATTTAGAATGAGATAGATATATCCTTCTAAATTTGGGAACCCTTTGATAGAACATTTGATTAGCTTAATCGAGAGATTAGTTGATTAGATGAGGAGACCCAAGCTATTAGTGAATTCATAGTACCTTAAAAGGGAATATTGCCTATGATTTAGTACCTAATTAGGGAACTCGTAGAGTAATTAGTACCTAGTAGGAGGTGTTCGCTATGGTATCGATCTTAAGTGCTTTTGGGAGCCTTATTGAGGGCCTACATCCTATCCATCTTGGTAGAGAGTTTAGGTGGAATTAGTGATCGCTCCTATGCTATGTCCATGATAGATTATAATCAATTGCATGATTACTTTGTTATCCATGTCATGATTGTTGCTAATCTCATCCTTGCATCATTTGGAACCTCTTTTATCTTTGCTTTTATCTTATTTCTTGCATTAGTTTAAGTGCATTCATTTGCACGCTTATCCTCCGTCCCTTTCCATCGTCCTTATAAAATCACGATAAACTTGAGATCGCTTAAACTCTAGTACCTTCCTCCCTGTGGTTCGATAAATTCTTTAATTGGTCATCCCGACTATAACGACCAATCAACCCTTTAATATATTCAATATTTCTTTTTAGCAAAATAACCCATACATGTCTACCATTCCCCGTTAAAACAGCCAACTATTTTTATGTATAAATGATGATAATACTTTTTAATTAGATTTTCTTTTCTTTCTTTCTTTCGTTTCTTTTTTTATTTTTTTATCATATGGGGCATTTATTTCATCTACAATATATATAGTATTTTGAAGTTCAATTAGTATGTACATCTTGCATCTAAATAATCTTACCTACAAGGAATTTCAAAAAAAAAAAATTTTTTTAGCAATTAAATATATCAACGAAGTTCAACTAATTGGTAATTACTAATTGATTGCGAACAAAAATTATATTTTTCTTCTAATAACCAATAAAATTTATTATATTTTCACAAACAAAATAATATTTGTTGCTTTTTATAAATGACCAATGGAATTAATGAACAAATTACCAACGACATTATTGATTACAACTAACTATTTTATATAAAAATGATAATATTCTTTAATTTGCCTGTAAAAAAATAATATGTGCGATGGACAAAGAGAATTACTAAATTATGATTTTTAGGATACGAAGTTTCATAATGTCGTTAAGTGTTCATTTTTAGTATATGACTTTCAAATAATAAAAGACAAGTTTTCTTTCGGAGAGTGTGACTGAAGAACGATTGTAGAGAGGGGAAAGAGATTTCACCAAAGTCTTTTTCCACATTGTAATATTTCCTTAAGAAAAGTCATTAATTAAGTTAAATATACATATTATATTTGAAACATGGTACCTTGTATTATCAGGAATACAAAGTATATAAGGGTAACATTTAGAGTATATCATTTTATTCTAAGGATATAGACATTCTCATTAAAAAAAATTATTCAAGAAAATAAAGGGTATTTAATCTTAGGGTAAATATTAAAATTGATTCTGTAAGTATGATATTTTTCAACTTTAGTCCTTTATTATTTGCAATTCTCAATTTTGATCTTTTTTGTCCGCTTTTAGTCCTTTTTGTCCGAATTTAGACATTTCGGTCCAAATTTAATCATTTATGTTAAAAAATATCCGAAAGTGTATACATTTAGAACCAAAAGTGGACAAAAAATGACAAAATTTTGAGAAAATGACCAAAACTGGACCAAAAACTAAAACTGAATAAAAAAAGACCAAAATTGAGAATTGCAAACGATAAAGGACTAAAGTTGGAAAATGTCATACTTACATGACTAATTTTGATATTTAGCTGGCGTAAGATCGTAGGTCACTTTATTTTTCTTAATTAGTTTTTTTTTCTTTTTATTAATTTATAATACCAATTGTTCATTGATTCGTTTGAGCTATTATCACTTCTAATTGGTCATTTTTTATTTTTTTAAAAAAATATAATTACATATTATCCAGTCTTACCATTAATTTGAGCTATTATCACTTTTAATTGGTCACTTTTTATTTTTTTTTTAAAAAAATATATACTCCCTCCGTCCCATTTCAGATGACACACTTTCCATTTTGGGTTGTCCCACAAAAGTTTGTACATCCCTAAATAAGCAAAAAGTCAAACACAATCACCATTCCCCATATACTTTATTTACAAAAATACCACCCCTACCTAACACACATAACATACCTTATTGTTGAGAGTGGAATTTCACGCATTTTATGTGTGCACATTACACTATTTTGCTTAGGAAATTGATCGTTTTTGCATGGAATTGTGTATGTTTAAGTATTTACACGATTTTAAGGCTACTAAGGTGTTTTTGTGAGTTTCGAAGGCAGGAAACAGGGTAAAACAGGGCAGGATCGGAAGAGGAGCAAAACAGACCCGGAACGGCCCAGCTCGGGAGCAGCTCGGCGAGCCGCTCGAGCCGAGCTGAGTGCCGAGCGGTAGTAAACGGTGCCGAGTGGGGTCCCACCTGGACCCCAGTGACGTGGCAAGTTCGAGGGCAGGCCGCTCGGCCGGGTCAGGACCCAGCTCGAGCCGAGCGGCCCAGTTCTGGCCCAGACGACGCCTGTTCGATTCAGCAACGTATATATATGTGTATTTCGTCATTCAGACGTGAGTTTCGATCGCGAAAAAGCCCTGCATCAGTCTTAGAAATAATTAGGGAGATCGAGACGTCAATCGGAGAGAGCCCAGCCATAAACCATCATCAATCCACACTCCTATCACACCCATATCAGATTATAATCTAATTTCATCCTCCATCCAATTCCACAAGGGTTTCAAGTGCTAATTGAGGGAAAATCAAGCGATTGAAGAGACGGAGAAGGAACGTGAGATTGCTCCTACACTAGGGTTTCACAATTCTTATCTATTCCTTTCTATTACTTTGATTATTGTTATGAATTGCTTAGCCATGAGGATTGCTTGTAATCTCATGGGCTAATTTCCTATACAGTTCTAGTGATGGATTGATTTAATTGATTTGGGGATTTAGACCAAAGATTGGGATTTTATGCAGTTGAGCTTTTGATTTTACTTATTTTACTAAGACATGTTAATCTGCTTCATAACGTCTTCATAATATATTCATGACATCCGCTATAATGCTTGGATTATTGTGTTAGCTTGTGTGCGTTCATGATTGGTATTGTCTATCTGTTAGGGATTAGAGTAGCTCCGCTATAAGCACTTTAATTTCATGAACTGGTTAATCAAATACTTGATTAGTTTAGTGGAACAATGCAATTAGACAATCAAGTAGGAAGTGAATAGAACCTTGTAGTAATTCCAGAAAATATCTTGTTAGTCGAACTTACCATCCGGAGGTATTGTTGTTCGCTGGATTAGTATCTAGGAATAAGGCTTGGTAATATTTGCGCACCTTAGGATTTAAACCAGATTAAACTGTTAGCTTTGAATCGAATCATATTCGGTGGGATAACAGGGATATGTGGTGTATTTTCAGTAAAACTGCATGAATGAACAATCGTAAGTTTAATAACCCAAATTAATTGGTCAATACCTGATACCTTAGAACTGTTTGTTATATCTTGATTAGACACTTGCTTTTATTTTTCCTTGCTTTTAATTAATTCAGTTATTTAATATTTCGTTATTTAGATAATTTACTTCAAAACATTGGAAATTGGTTACTCAATTCTAATTAATTAGTAATTAATAGTAAAATAAATAATTAGCTGTCTCAGTGGGATCGATAATTTAACTTGGGTACTTGTTTCTACAATTGACATCCTTATACTTGAGGATTAAATTATAGTGCGTAGAAAAAGCCTATCAAGTTTTTGGCGCCGTTGCCGGGGACAGTTTTAATTATTTATTTTCTTTTATTACTTAGTTAATTAGAATATTTTCTTTGGGATTTAATTGTTTTACTTTGGATTTTTCTTCAAGTTGCATGCAAACTAGGTCAAAGACGAGAGCACAAGATCTCGAATTTGATCCGGAAATTGAAGCTTCTGCAAGAAAAAGAAGAGTGAAATCAAAGAATACCAAAGCACCTCCTAAAGCAATTTTAGAGGAGGAAGAAGTGCAGATTGAGAATCAGGCTATCCTAGAAGAGGCTGAATCGGAGTTTGAATCAGAATCTGAGACAGAACCTGAAACAGCATCAATGGGAGAAAGAGTCGATGAGGATGACATCGTCATCCGAGAAACATTCAAGTCCACCAATCTAGGAGGATCAGGCGTAGTTGGAGCCATTCAAGCTGATGAAACGAACGACATAAGGCCAGCCCTGATTCATATGGTGGAGAAAAACCCCTTTGCCGGAGGTGTTTTTGATGAGCCCTATGGCCATCTTAAGCGTTTCAACAGCTACATGGATACAGTGAAAGCTGCTGATGCTACTAATGATAGATGGAAGATGAGGCTTTTTCAATTTTCATTGGTTGATAAGGCAAGGGAGTGGTATGATAAGCTGAGGGGAGACAGCTGTTCAAATTGGACTGAGTTGCAGCAGTTGTTTGTGGATCGATTTATGCCACCAGGAAAGGTTCTTTTACTGAAACAGGAGATCAATCAATTCAAGCAGCGGAGAGATGAGTCGTTTGGAGAGGCTTGGGAAAGGTTTACTGATGCGTTGAGGAGATGCCCTCAGCATGGATTCAAAAAGTCTCAACTCATCAGTGTCTTCTATAATGGCCTTGACAACGAATCGAGAGTGTTGGTTGATGCTTCTGCTGGAGGAACAATTTTTGGCAAGACATCCAATGCAGTAGAGAAATTGTTTGATGATATCTCTTTGAACTCAAGGGATTGGCCATCTGAGAGGATCCGAGGGAGTTATATACTTGGTAAAGTTGCAAAGGTTGAAGAGAAATTTTCTGAAGCTGATAAGAATGATAAGGTTGTCGCTCAATTGGAACAGATGAATAAGAACCTGATTACTCTGATATCAGGTAATAATGGGGGAGGCAACCGAGGGCCTGCAAGTGATGATGTGGTGATGAACCTTCAAGAGGTCGAGGATGCTAATTGGGCTATGGGGCAGAGTCTTCAAGGTTCGAGAGCTCCTCAGAATTGGCAAGGAAATAGGTACCCTCAAGGTAATTCTAACCAGAGGAATATCCAAGGGGGAGGTCCTAATAATCAAGGAGGCAATTGGCAGAATCAGAGGCATGAGAACTTCTCTTATTCAAATCCGAATAATGCAGTTCCATATCCTCTTAATTTTGATCCTGGTGCTAAGACTGAAGAAGGGAAGTCCAGTATTGATGATGTGTTAGCAAGATACATGAAGAAGAATGATGCCGACATAAACAAGATCAATAACTGCATTGTTCTCATGGACTCGAATATGACCAAACAGAATGAGGAAGTGAACAAGCAGTTGAAGAATTTGTCATATAACATAGGGCAGATCTCTACTACAGTAAATCAGCAGCAAGTGCAGTTTCAGAAGGGGAAGTTTCCTTCAGATACAGAAATAAACCCGAAGG
This sequence comes from Pogostemon cablin, assembly GCA_023678885.1. Taxonomy (NCBI): domain Eukaryota; kingdom Viridiplantae; phylum Streptophyta; class Magnoliopsida; order Lamiales; family Lamiaceae; genus Pogostemon; species Pogostemon cablin. The sequence goes on from CM042971.1 coordinate 33,196,506, forward strand.
AGACTGCAAATGCGATCACTTTGAGGTCCGGGAAGCAGTATAAAGGTACAACACTGATGCAGGATGTAACAGAACTTGTACAGTATGAAGCAGAACAGAAGCAGAACGAAACAGGGGCGGAGCAGAACGGAAAAGACGCCGCTCGGCCATCCACTCGGGCCGAGCCGTCTGCCGAGCGGGCTCAATCGCCGCCGAGCGCCCCACCAGCCGGTTCAGAAGGTACCTCCAGTTCAGTTGGAACCCTGCTCGGCTCAGTTTGTCCATCGCTCGGCTCGAGCGAGCCGACGAGCTGTCCTCCGGGGTTTCCTGCGTGTCCGAATTCTGTACAGAGTCAATCTGATCTGGAAATTTCTGATAAAAAGTGGCAGAGAGCAAAGAAACTTAGAGAAGCGGAACAGGTATTCGAGAAAGACAGTTTGGGACTTCCAATTACAAAGGTACCAATTCCTTTCCCTCAGAGATTCTTGTCGAAGAGCCTTGATGAGAAGTTTCGGAAGTTCGCTGATGTCATGAGAGATGTCCAAGTCACTATTCCATTCTCAGAAGCATTGGAAGAGATGCCACATTACTCTAGGTTCATCAAGGAACTTATCTCCAGAAAGAGGAAGCTTAACAGTGTGGAGACAGTGAATTTGACAGAGAACTGCAGCTCTATTATTCAAAAAAAGCTTCCAGAAAAATTGAAGGATCCAGGGAGCTTCATCATTCCCTGTGAGATCGGAAAAGGACCATCTAGGAGAGCACTGTGTGATTTAGGAGCCAGTATAAATTTAATGTCTTTATCAGTGTTCAAAAAGCTTAGTTTGGGGGAGTTGAAACCTGCATCTGTTGCCCTACAGTTAGCAGATCGGTCGTTGACATACCCCGAGGGAGTGATTGAAGATGTGCTAGTGAAGGTGTCGAATTTGACTTTTCCTGTAGATTTCCTTGTACTTGACATGGAGGATGAAAAGGGATGGTGCGCCTCTGATCTTGGGGCGTCCATTCCTTGCAACTGGGAGAGCTCTAATAGATGTGTTCAAAGGAGAGTTGAGGCTGAGGGCTGATGATAAGGAAGTTGTCTTTTCGTTGAATAAAGAGATGCAGTGGCCTATAGATAAGCAACACTGCAAGTCTGTGGAAGTAGTAGAGGACTTCACCCTATCTGATGCACAGTTTGAGGATTTATCTAACGATGCATGTATTGACTATCTTGAGAAGTTACTTGCATTAGGTGATGCAAGGGATGAACAGATAAGGAAGACTACTGCTGACATGGTAAATCAGAATATGAGGCCCACTGTTGAAGTAGAGATGAAGCCTGCTGCTACGGAAGATAAGCATGAACTTCAAAGTATTGAAGTGGTAGATGAGATCGCAGAAATAAGCGTATCTCTTACTTTTCCTACTACTAACTCCAATGTGATATTTGATAATCTTTTGGTTGCAGGAAAGATTGATGATCCATATCTGAAGCCTCCGAACATACCTCCCGATTTTTCTTCTTATATTGGTGTTATAATTTCTAACTTGTTTGATCCTTGTTTTGCTACACAGGGTGAGCCTACAACAGAATGGAAGATTGACAAGAAGGAACCAAGCCAGTCATGGGAGGAAAAGAATTTAAAGAGTTTTGTTTCTATAACAAAGAAAGGTGATATGGTTGGTGCGAACAAGAGAGGATGGAAGTACTTGAAAGTGAGAATGCGAGAAGACTGTCCTCCAAGTCAGTAGTCAAAAAGAGGTATCCCGTCGTGACTCTCCGACGTTAAACATGAGCGCTTGTTGGGGGCTGTCCCTTCCGTTTTATTGCTTTTATATGTCTGTGTTGGTGTAGGAGTTTTATTAGGTGTTGCTTGACTGCGGTATATACTTCTTTGCAAACTTAGTTTCTCACTTCGTTTAATCTAAGTTTGGAGGGAGGTTATGTACATACCTTGTCTTGTAGTACCGAAGTAAAATTTTTGCATTGTGTTGTTGCTTGGAGGGTCGATTTTTTGCGGATTTTTAATATTTTCAATTTATTTGATGATGTTGAGGGTTCGATTTTTTGCGATTTTCCAGGTTTCGTGTTGTTTTTGTTTGTGTTTATTTATTTTGTGTTAATCCTAGTGTCGGTGTAGTTGATTTTCGGTTCTCTATGATGATTTTCTGATTTTTCTTAGCACTTGATTATATGTGTGATTATACTTGAGAAGCATTTTGATGTTGTACTTTGATATTGAGATGCTTGAAATCTGATTATGTGCAAGGAAGATTAGCTATGTAGCTTTATTAGGAGTGCTCATTCATTCATATAGCCATGTGAGATTTTGAGCCTTTTGAAATCGTGACAAGTTGCATGATTAAGTTTATTCTTGTGAGAATAGTTCATACACACGTATTCTAGAACTTGGCTTTATATCTTGCTTGAAGCTACGTGTTTGACTAGACGATAGGAAATGATCTTAGGCCATCTTTGTTATTTATTAGTCACTAGCCAAATTATTATCCTACCTATTGAAAATATCCGTAGTCAACCCTTTTGAGCATAAAAGCCTTATTTATTGGAAGCCTACGTGATAAGCCAATTGATCCTTTTGTTATCCTTTAAAATTCCCTACCTAGTAGAGAGTTGAAGGAGTCAATTTGGTATCTTGAGAAGAAACATAAAAGGAGAATAAGTTGGAAGTGATGAAAATTGTTGAAAAGAGTAGTTAAATTGTTGCATAAAGGGGTAGTGCCCGAAACTGGTACCCCATGAAAAGGGTAGTGCCTGAAACTGGTACCCTTATTTGAAAAAAAAAAAAAAAGAAAAGAGGGAAGAAGAAAAAAATTCAAGCAAGGATGTGGAGTTCAAAAGTGAAGGAGGAATCAAATTGCAAGAAGCATTGAAGAGCGTTGAAGAAGAAAGAAGAAAGTTAAGCTGTTTGTTGAAAAGCTGTAAGTCTTCTTTGATTCTCTACTAGTGATTGAGTCACCTTATCCATATACTCCCTACCTTTACCAAAGAGCCAACATTACAACCTTATGCAAGACCTTTGTGATCCTATTGTCGAAATTATTCCTTTAGTCGAGAGTTGAGATGATTGCCAAGCTTATGGTTACGCGTGTGTTTGGATTGATTATGAGTGAAAACACCATACCCTAAAGTGTATATCTCGCACTTGAGTGTTGAGCGTAAAAACTACCCGTGAGAATGGGTGAATGAGCATTCCGAAAAGGTGAATTAGTTGATTTGAATTGTATGTTTTTAAATGGATGGTTATCTTGTATCCAAAGTATGATATTTAAATTGCTATATTGTCTTGAATGTTTTTCTGCTGTGAAATTTCCTCTCAGTTAATCTATTGGTTTTTGATGTTGTTGCCTCGGGACGAGCAACAGGTAAGTTTGGGGGTTTGTTGAGAGTGAAATTTCACGCATTTTATGTGTGCACATTACACTATTTTGCTTAGGAAATTGATCGTTTTTGCATGGAATTGTGTATGTTTAAGTATTTACACGATTTTAAGGCTACTAAGGTGTTTTTGTGAGTTTCGAAGGCAGGAAACAGGGTAAAACAGGGCAGGATCGGAAGAGGAGCAAAACAGACCCGGAACGGCCCAGCTCGGGAGCAGCTCGGCGAGCCGCTCGAGCCGAGCTGAGTGCCGAGCGGTAGTAAACGGTGCCGAGTGGGGTCCCACCTGGACTCCAGTGACGTGGCAAGTTCGAGGGCAGGCCACTCGGCCGGGTCAGGACCCAGCTCGAGCCGAGCGGCTAGCCGAGCAGCCCAGTTCTGGCCCAGACGACGCCTGTTCGATTCAGCAACGTATATATATGTGTATTTCGTCATTCAGACGTGAGTTTCGATCGCGAAAAAGCCCTGCATCAGTCTTAGAAATAATTAGGGAGATCGAGACGTCAATCGGAGAGAGCCCAGCCATAAACCATCATCAATCCACACTCCTATCACACCCATATCAGATTATAATCTGATTTCATCCTCCATCCAATTCCACAAGGGTTTCAAGTGCTAATTGAGGGAAAATCAAGCGATTGAAGAGACGGAGAAGGAACGTGAGATTGCTCCTACACTAGGGTTTCACAATTCTTATCTATTCCTTTCTATTACTTTGATTATTGTTATGAATTGCTTAGCCATGAGGATTGCTTGTAATCTCATGGGCTAATTTCCTATACAGTTCTAGGGTTTGATGGATTGATTTAATTGATTTGGGGATTTAGACCAAAGATTGGGATTTTATGCAGTTGAGCTTTTGATTTTACTTATTTTACTAAGACATGTTAATCTGCTTCGTAACGTCTTCATAATATATTCATGACATCCGCTATAATGCTTGGATTATTGTGTTAGCTTGTGTGCGTTCATGATTGGTATTGTCTATCTGTTAGGGATTAGAGTAGCTCCGCTATAAGCACTTTAATTTCATGAACTGGTTAATCAAATACTTGATTAGTTTAGTGGAACAATGCAATTAGACAATCAAGTAGGAAGTGAATAGAACCTTGTAGTAATTCCAGAAAATATCTTGTTAGTCGAACTTACCATCCGGAGGTATTGTTGTTCGCTGGATTAGTATCTAGGAATAAGGCTTGGTAATATTTGCGCACCTTAGGATTTAAACCAGATTAAACTGTTAACTTTGAATCGAATCATATTCGGTGGGATAACAGGGATATGTGGTGTATTTTCAGTAAAACTGCATGAATGAACAATCGTAAGTTTAATAACCCAAATTAATTGGTCAATACCTGATACCTTAGAACTGTTTGTTATATCTTGATTAGACACTTGCTTTTATTTTTCCTTGCTTTTAATTAATTCAGTTATTTAATATTTCGTTATTTAGATAATTTACTTCAAAACATTGGAAATTGGTTACTCAATTCTAATTAATTAGTAATTAATAGTAAAATAAATAATTAGCTGTCTCAGTGGGATCGATAATTTAACTTGGGTACTTGTTTCTACAATTGACATCCTTATACTTGAGGATTAAATTATAGTGCGTAGAAAAAGCCTATCAAGTTTTTGGCGCCGTTGCCGGGGACAGTTTTAATTATTTATTTTCTTTTATTACTTAGTTAATTAGAATATTTTCTTTGGGATTTAATTGTTTTACTTTGGATTTTTCTTCAAGTTGCATGCAAACTAGGTCAAAGACGAGAGCACAAGATCTCGAATTTGATCCGGAAATTGAAGCTTCTGCAAGAAAAAGAAGAGTGAAATCAAAGAATACCAAAGCACCTCCTAAAGCAATTTTAGAGGAGGAAGAAGTGCAGATTGAGAATCAGGCTATCCTAGAAGAGGCTGAATCGGAGTTTGAATCAGAATCTGAGACAGAACCTGAAACAGCATCAATGGGAGAAAGAGTCGATGAGGATGACATCGTCATCCGAGAAACATTCAAGTCCACCAATCTAGGAGGATCAGGCGTAGTTGGAGCCATTCAAGCTGATGAAACGAACGACATAAGGCCAGCCCTGATTCATATGGTGGAGAAAAACCCCTTTGCCGGAGGCGTTTTTGATGAGCCCTATGGCCATCTTAAGCGTTTCAACAGCTACATGGATACAGTGAAAGCTGCTGATGCTACTAATGATAGATGGAAGATGAGGCTTTTTCAATTTTCATTGGTTGATAAGGCAAGGGAGTGGTATGATAAGCTGAGGGGAGACAACTGTTCAAACTGGACTGAGTTGCAGCAGTTGTTTGTGGATCGATTTATGCCACCAGGAAAGGTTCTTTTACTGAAACAGGAGATCAATCAATTCAAGCAGCGGAGAGATGAGTCGTTTGGAGAGGCTTGGGAAAGGTTTACTGATGCGTTGAGGAGATGCCCTCAGCATGGATTCAAAAAGTCTCAACTCATCAGTGTCTTCTATAATGGCCTTGACAACGAATCGAGAGTGTTGGTTGATGCTTCTGCTGGAGGAACAATTTTTGGCAAGACATCCAATGCAGTAGAGAAATTGTTTGATGATATCTCTTTGAACTCAAGGGATTGGCCATCTGAGAGGATCCGAGGGAGTTATATACTTGGTAAAGTTGCAAAGGTTGAAGAGAAATTTTCTGAAGCTGATAAGAATGATAAGGTTGTCGCTCAATTGGAACAGATGAATAAGAACCTGATTACTCTGATATCAGGTAATAATGGGGGAGGCAACCGAGGGCCTGCAAGTGATGATGTGGTGATGAACCTTCAAGAGGTCGAGGATGCTAATTGGGCTATGGGGCAGAGTCTTCAAGGTTCGAGAGCTCCTCAGAATTGGCAAGGAAATAGGTACCCTCAAGGTAATTCTAACCAGAGGAATATCCAAGGGGGAGGTCCTAATAATCAAGGAGGCAATTGGCAGAATCAGAGGCATGAGAACTTCTCTTATTCAAATCCGAATAATGCAGTTTCATATCCTCTTAATTTTGATCCTGGTGCTAAGACTGAAGAAGGGAAGTCCAGTATTGATGATGTGTTAGCAAGATACATGAAGAAGAATGATGCCGACATAAACAAGATCAATAACTGCATTGTTCTCATGGACTCGAATATGACCAAACAGAATGAGGAAGTGAACAAGCAGTTGAAGAATTTGTCATATAACATAGGGCAGATCTCTACTACAGTAAATCAGCAGCAAGTGCAGTTTCAGAAGGGGAAGTTTCCTTCAGATACAGAAATAAACCCGAAGGAGACTGCAAATGCGATCACTTTGAGGTCCGGGAAGCAGTATAAAGGTACAACACTGATGCAGGATGTAATAGAACTTGTACAGTATGAAGCAGAACAGAAGCAGAACGAAACAGGGGCGGAGCAGAACGGAAAAGACGCCGCTCGGCCATCCGCTCGGGCCGAGCCGTCTGCCGAGCGGGCTCAATCGCCGCCGAGCGCCCCACCAGCCGGTTCAGAAGGTACCTCCAGTTCAGTTGGAACCCTGCTCGGCTCAGTTTGTCCATCGCTCGGCTCGAGCGAGCCGACGAGCTGTCCTCCGGGGTTTCTTGCGTGTCCGAATTCTGTACAGAGTCAATCTGATCTGGAAATTTCTGATAAAAAGTGGCAGAGAGCAAAAAAACTGAGAGAAGCGGAACAGGTATTCGAGAAAGACAGTTTGGGACTTCCAATTACAAAGGTACCAATTCCTTTCCCTCAGAGATTCTTGTCGAAGAGCCTTGATGAGAAGTTTCGGAAGTTCGCTGATGTCATGAGAGATGTCCAAGTCACTATTCCATTCTCAGAAGCATTGGAAGAGATGCCACATTACTCTAGGTTCATCAAGGAACTTATCTCCAGAAAGAGGAAGCTTAACAGTGTGGAGACAGTGAATTTGACAGAGAACTGCAGCTCTATTATTCAAAAAAAGCTTCCAGAAAAATTGAAGGATCCAGGGAGCTTCATCATTCCCTGTGAGATCGGAAAAGGACCATCTAGGAGAACACTGTGTGATTTAGGAGCCAGTATAAATTTAATGTCTTTATCAGTGTTCAAGAAGCTTAGTTTGGGGGAGTTGAAACCTGCATCTGTTGCCCTACAGTTAGCAGATCGGTCGTTGACATACCCCGAGGGAGTGATTGAAGATGTGCTAGTGAAGGTGTCGAATTTGACTTTTCCTGTAGATTTCCTTGTACTTGACATGGAGGATGAAAAGGGATGGTGCGCCTCTGATCTTGGGGCGTCCATTCCTTGCAACTGGGAGAGCTCTAATAGATGTGTTCAAAGGAGAGTTGAGGCTGAGGGCTGATGATAAAGAAGTTGTCTTTTCGTTGAATAAAGAGATGCAGTGGCCTATAGATAAGCAACACTGCAAGTCTGTGGAAGTAGTAGAGGACTTCACCCTATCTGATGCACAGTTTGAGGCTTTATCTAACGATGCATGTATTGACTATCTTGAGAAGTTACTTGCATTAGGTGATGCAAGGGATGAACAGATAAGGAAGACTACTGCTGACATGGTAAATCAGAATATGAGGCCCACTGTTGAAGTAGAGATGAAGCCTGCTGCTACGGAAGATAAGCATGAACTTCAAAGTATTGAAGTGGTAGATGAGATCGCAGAAACAAGCGTATCTCTTACTTTTCCTACTACTAACTCCAATGTGATATTTGATAATCTTTTGGTTGCAGGAAAGATTGATGATCCATATCTGAAGCCTCCGAACATACCTCCCGATTTTTCTTCTTATATTGGTGTTATAATTTCTAACTTGTTTGATCCTTGTTTTGCTACACAGGGTGAGCCTACAACAGAATGGAAGATTGACAAGAAGGAACCAAGCCAGTCATGGGAGGAAAAGAATTTAAAGAGTTTTGTTTCTATAACAAAGAAAGGTGATATGGTTGGTGCGAACAAGAGAGGATGGAAGTACTTGAAAGTGAGAATGCGAGAAGACTGTCCTCCAAGTCAGTAGTCAAAAAGAGGTATCCCGTCGTGACTCTCCGACGTTAAACATGAGCGCTTGTTGGGGGCTGTCCCTTCCGTTTTATTGCTTTTATATGTCTGTGTTGGTGTAGGAGTTTTATTAGGTGTTGCTTGACTGCGGTATATACTTCTTTGCAAACTTAGTTTCTCACTTCGTTTAATCTAAGTTTGGGGGGAGGTTACGTACATACCTTGTCTTGTAGTACCGAAGTAAAATTTTTGCATTGTGTTGTTGCTTGGAGGGTCGATTTTTTGCGGATTTTTAATATTTTCAATTTATTTGATGATGTTGAGGGTTCGATTTTTTGCGATTTTCCAGGTTTCGTGTTGTTTTTGTTTGTGTTTATTTATTTTGTGTTAATCCTAGTGTCGGTGTAGTTGATTTTCGGTTCTCTATGATGATTTTCTGATTTTTCTTAGCACTTGATTATATGTGTGATTGTACTTGAGAAGCATTTTGATGTTGTACTTTGATATTGAGATGCTTGAAATCTGATTATGTGCAAGGAAGATTAGCTATGTAGCTTTATTAGGAGTGCTCATTCACTCATATAGCCATGTGAGATTTTGAGCCTTTTGAAATCGTGACAAGTTGCATGATTAAGTTTATTCTTGTGAGAATAGTTCATACACACGTATTTTAGAACTTGGCTTTATATCTTGCTTGAAGCTACGTGTTTGACTAGACGATAGGAAATGATCTTAGGCCATCTTTGTTATTTATTAGTCACTAGCCAAATTATTATCCTACCTATTGAAAATATCCGTAGTCAACCCTTTTGAGCATAAAAGCCTTATTTATTGGAAGCCTACGTGATAAGCCAATTGATCCTTTTGTTATCCTTTAAAATTCCCTACCTAGTAGAGAGTTGAAGGAGTCAATTTGGTATCTTGAGAAGAAACATAAAAGGAGAATAAGTTGGAAGTGATGAAAATTGTTGAAAAGAGTAGTTAAATTGTTGCATAAAGGGGTAGTGCCCGAAACTGGTACCCCATGAAAAGGGTAGTGCCTGAAACTGGTACCCTTATTTGAAAAAAAAAAAAAAAGAAAAGAGGGAAGAAGAAAAAAATTCAAGTAAGGATGTGGAGTTCAAAAGTGAAGGAGGAATCAAATTGCAAGAAGCATTGAAGAGCGTTGAAGAAGAAAGAAGAAAGTTAAGCTGTTTGTTGAAAAGCTGTAAGTCTTCTTTGATTCTCTACTAGTGATTGAGTCACCTTATCCATATACTCCCTACCTTTACCAAAGAGCCAACATTACAACCTTATGCAAGACCTTTGTGATCCTATTGTCGAAATTATTCCTTTAGTCGAGAGTTGAGATGATTGCCAAGCTTATGGTTACGCGTGTGTTTGGATTGATTATGAGTGAAAACACCATACCCTAAAGTGTATATCTCGCACTTGAGTGTTGAGCGTAAAAACTACCCGTGAGAATGGGTGAATGAGCATTCCGAAAAGGTGAATTAGTTGATTTGAATTGTATGTTTTTAAATGGATGGTTATCTTGTATCCAAAGTATGATATTTAAATTGCTATATTGTCTTGAATGTTTTTCTGCTGTGAAATTTCCTCTCAGTTAATCTATTGGTTTTTGATGTTGTTGCCTCGGGACGAGCAACAGGTAAGTTTGGGGGTTTGTTGAGAGTGAAATTTCACGCATTTTATGTGTGCACATTACACTATTTTGCTTAGGAAATTGATCGTTTTTGCATGGAATTGTGTATGTTTAAGTATTTACACGATTTTAAGGCTACTAAGGTGTTTTTGTGAGTTTCGAAGGCAGGAAACAGGGTAAAACAGGGCAGGATCGGAAGAGGAGCAAAACAGACCCGGAACGGCCCAGCTCGGGAGCAGCTCGGCGAGCCGCTCGAGCCGAGCTGAGTGCCGAGCGGTAGTAAACGGTGCCGAGTGGGGTCCCACCTGGACCCCAGTGACGTGGCAAGTTCGAGGGCAGGCCGCTCGGCCGGGTCAGGACCCAGCTCGAGCCGAGCGGCTAGCCGAGCGGCCCAGTTCTGGCCCAGACGACGCCTGTTCGATTCAGCAACGTATATATATGTGTATTTCGTCATTCAGACGTGAGTTTCGATCGCGAAAAAGCCCTGCATCAGTCTTAGAAATAATTAGGGAGATCGAGACGTCAATCGGAGAGAGCCCAGCCATAAACCATCATCAATCCACACTCCTATCACACCCATATCAGATTATAATCTGATTTCATCCTCCATCCAATTCCACAAGGGTTTCAAGTGCTAATTGAGGGAAAATCAAGCGATTGAAGAGACGGAGAAGGAACGTGAGATTGCTCCTACACTAGGGTTTCACAATTCTTATCTATTCCTTTCTATTACTTTGATTATTGTTATGAATTGCTTAGCCATGAGGATTGCTTGTAATCTCATGGGCTAATTTCCTATACAGTTCTAGGGTTTGATGGATTGATTTAATTGATTTGGGGATTTAGACCAAAGATTGGGATTTTATGCAGTTGAGCTTTTGATTTTACTTATTTTACTAAGACATGTTAATCTGCTTCGTAACGTCTTCATAATATATTCATGACATCCGCTATAATGCTTGGATTATTGTGTTAGCTTGTGTGCGTTCATGATTGGTATTGTCTATCTGTTAGGGATTAGAGTAGCTCCGCTATAAGCACTTTAATTTCATGAACTGGTTAATCAAATACTTGATTAGTTTAGTGGAACAATGCAATTAGACAATCAAGTAGGAAGTGAATAGAACCTTGTAGTAATTCCAGAAAATATCTTGTTAGTCGAACTTACCATCTGGAGGTATTGTTGTTCGCTGGATTAGTATCTAGGAATAAGGCTTGGTAATATTTGCGCACCTTAGGATTTAAACCAGATTAAACTGTTAGCTTTGAATCGAATCATATTCGGTGGGATAACAGGGATATGTGGTGTATTTTCAGTAAAACTGCATGAATGAACAATCGTAAGTTTAATAACCCAAATTAATTGGTCAATACCTGATACCTTAGAACTGTTTGTTATATCTTGATTAGACACTTGCTTTTATTTTTCCTTGCTTTTAATTAATTCAGTTATTTAATATTTCGTTATTTAGATAATTTACTTCAAAACATTGGAAATTGGTTACTCAATTCTAATTAATTAGTAATTAATAGTAAAATAAATAATTAGCTGTCTCAGTGGGATCGATAATTTAACTTGGGTACTTGTTTCTACAATTGACATCCTTATACTTGAGGATTAAATTATAGTGCGTAGAAAAAGCCTATCACTTATCATTTATTTATTACCTAAAAAATACCATAATACTCCTAAAAATTTTCATTTTTTTAATAACCGTACCGGAGGGAGGGATGCAAATATTTGTGGGATGGAGGGAGTAATTAATATTATCCGTCTTACCTGATCATCTCATAAAATGATTGCACTTAAGTTTTTACCAAAATGGAAATATATATATTTTTTTAAAGTAAACTAACGGAACTCAAACTTACGTTATGTTATGCCAAAATCGAAATTATTTTTTTAAAGTAAATTAATGGAACTCAAACTTGTGTTAGGTTATACCAAAGCTTAACCAAATAAGATTAAATATTATTAATTAATTAATTAAAAATCAAACAAGAACGATATATAACTCAACTTAGTCAACTGCGGAGTGCTTCTAAATTTACGAAACATTTCTTATCTCACCCATTCTTTTTCTTTCAGGGTTCTCTCTCTCTGAATTCCCAGGGGTCTTTCCGGTATTTCGAAACTACAATCACGTGCAATATAAAACCGTTAAATTTCGCGAACCGGTTGACCCGAATCCAGTTATCATCCAATTTGAACCGGTGAAATCACTATAAATTGATCGGAAATACAACTGATCATTTTCCGAATCTTTTCAACCACTTTTCTCCACTCCTTCGCCGTCGACCCGCCGGAAACTGACGAGCAAACCGCAATTTCTGAACGTTGAGAGAGAAATCACTTCAATCGCCGATGGCTTTTCCGGCCGAACGTGATTCTTTAGTTTACATCGCCAAGCTGGCAAGGGAAGCCGAACGCGACGACGGTAAACATGTTCATTAGTCGATATATAGCTTCTTTGAGTGTTCTTCATTTTAATTAGGCATTTCTAGATTTTGATCTTTGTTAGAAGTAGTTCAATAGTGTTTCTGCTTCAAGCATCATGCACAAGTGAAAAAATTAGAAGTGGTTCGTAATTTTGATATTGCTGTTTTCTGTTCGTATTTTAATCCTGATTTCCTCTGATTTTCTCGTATAATTTAAAATATTTGGCAAGTTAGATGAAAATCATGAATGTTAAATTAACTTGCGGATTTTATACTTCCTTGTTGAATGCGAAAAAAATTTTGAGCTGAATTTCTGCAGATTTGATAGATACAATGACAAGACTGTCACAAATGGATCAAGAATTTACGGAGAGTGAGAGGAATTTGCTGGCGATAGGGTTCAAGAATAAACTCAGCTCTAGAAGGTCTTCTTGGAAGATCTTGTCATCACTTGAGGAGAAGGAAGATGGAAACGAGTTGAACGTTAACCGAATCATGGAGAGCCGGAGCAAGGTGGAGACGGAGATCTCCGAAATCTGTACAACGATCATCTCACTCATTGATGAACGTCTCCTTCCAAGATGCACTTGTGCAGAGTCCTCTGTTTTTTACCACAAGACGTGAGGACTTTGTTGTCATTTCACTTAATTCTTGGTTGATTTTTCCATTGTGATTCCCTCTTTGATCATCTTTCTGTACCTTTTGCAGGAAAGGGGATTATTATAGGTATCTTGCTGAGATTACAACTGGAAATGATAAGGATGAGATTGCTGATCTGTCTCTCAGAGCATATCAGGTGTGCTTTTGTTTAAGATTTAAATGAATTGATCTAATAAGAATGGATTTAATTCTTTGTTGTGTTTTGTTGCATGCAGGCTGCCATGGACAGAGCTGAGGCAGAGTTACCATGTTCTCATCCGGTTCGACTGGTGTCAGCTCTGAATCTCTCAGTTCTACTCTATGAGATTTTGAACTCATATGAAAGGTACTTCATCATTAAGTAGTTATTTTTTTGAATCTAGATCTGCCATAAGATCCAATAATGCTGTGATCATGTTGAACCAATTTCTTCAGGGCGCGCGTAGTTGGAAATCGAGCAATTAATGATGCAATTCATGAGATGATCTCAAACAATAAACATCCAAATGAAGAGAGCAAAACACTTCTGAAGATCCTCAAAGACAATCTTGATCTATGGGCAGAAGCTTCAGGTAATAGTGATCTCCAATGTTTAAAGTATATACTTATATTATTGCTAACTTAATTTTGGACATGTGACACCTTTATTGAAGTACAATGTGGTATTTGCAGGTCATGAAAACAACTCTTCTCTATTTCATGATGTATGGGGTTACCTTTTATCAGGATTCTGAAAATATTGAGACCATTGTTGATTACTGACTAGAGGTTGCAGTCTCTTGTGGTTTATATACTCCCTCCCTCTTACTCTCTAATGCTGTAATATCAAATATTGTCACTTTCACATTGCATCTCATATCCTGTTATACAATGATGTTACATATCATGTGTCACTGTTTTGATCTTTAGAGTTTATGTGTCATTCTTCAATACTAGCATGCATGAAATTAACTAGTGTCAATCCAATCATAGAATATATAATAATAAATGCCAACTTGTAAAACGATAAGACAAAAGACTTGAGTGAGTTGAAGAACTACGAAAAGTGTTCAATGAATTGTGTGAAAAGAGTAAGATAGGACTGGTTTGAATATATATACATATATTATTGAGGAAAAGTGAATTACTAGTTTAATCAATAAGGATACAAATGTAATTAAGAAATCCTAATCTCACTGCAAATGTAATCAACCTCTACATAACCAAGTGGTCAAAGTTGTGAAAAGTATTATAGATTTATTATAGATCGAGCGTAGATATGTAGTGTGTACCATATTATTTTTTTTTCTTTTTTTCTAGTTACTATATATATATTTATATAATGCTTAGACGCAAGATCAAATTACATGAGCAAGTTTTACATCAATAAGCAGTAAAGATATCACGGGTTGAGAGAACAACTTTACACAAATACACCTTGTTCGACTTATCCCAACTTTATATGAAGATGAATTTGGGACAGAAGGAGTATTTAACATCTTGATTTTACGTAACCATCCTCACCTGATTGACATAGAAGATCTATTTTCAGTTCAGAAGGATTGCGAGATGATCTATCAAAGAATTACAGTTAAACACCCTGTATTCTCAGGGTGAAAAAAAAGAAGAAAAAAACCTAGAAAAGTTTTTGAAGCACAGTGAGGTAAAGTTAATCATTAAACGTCTCACAACTATTGAAGATTTTGATTTTCATCCCAAAAAAGTTAAAACTTTTGAAAAGATCCCATAACTTTTGGATTCAATTAGAAATCAACTTGAATCCCCTGTTTCATTTTCCATATTCCATTGGTATTTCATAACATAATAAAACTATACCCTACAATTTACCATTAAACCCTTGAGGCAAATATTGAATTTTGGTCATTGATTGTGATATGGAATAGTAAATGAAACATGGAGTGGAATAAGTGATCTCATTGGATTAGAAATGGTCTTTTTTGAGACGATTTTAGAAATTTTTAGAAGTTATGGGATGATTTCAATCAATAAATGACCCATAAATTTTGGAAGCTTACAAAAATTTGGGACAATTTTGAAAATTTTTTAGGTGTGGTGGGACGATTTCCGACGAAAAAATAATTTTGGGACGAAATCTAAAATTTTAAGGTAGTTTTGGGACTGAATCAAAAATTTTAAATAATTTGGGACGGAAATCGAATTTGACAAAAGTTATGAGACTGAAAATGAATTTAACTCCAGTGAGGCACAAGGCCTCTAACATGCAACGTGGAATCAAGTTACACTAATTGATTACTAAAGCAACTAGGTAACTGTAATATATCCCAAGAAGACATATTTATGTAATTTGGAATCGAACTTTTGAGTATTTGGAACAAGGCTGAACAGCACAAGACACCCATGCATCAATGTGCAAAAGCTAAAATAACGATGAATAACTCGAACAGGAGACAAAAAGGCTCACCACTCATAAGCAAGCGAAAAAGGCTCCCTGCGGCTACAACCAGCACATACCCAAATTCAACAAAATGAGTAATTAACTACAAATGAAAAATGGAAAAAAAAAATGCTTCCTTACAAACTGCACTTATTAAAGTAGTTTTGCACGGAAAATACAGAACTCCTATGGATGTTTGAAATGCTCTGATGACAAAAGCACAAATTTTGTAACTATCCCTCATTACAATGGGAAAAATTTTAAGTGTCCATAAATAATAATCCATGATGAAGGGTAAAGAGAAGCACGTAGAGCAAACACAACATGATTGCACACAGAATGTTAGACAACAGCTAAATCACTATGCTGGAGTAGCCCATTAAATCTAAATCCTAAGGCAAACATAAAATTACACAATGTAATCAATGGGTGAGGCATGTTAAGTCCTATTCCTAGGTTTAATTTTTTTTTACTTATTTTTCTACAGAGCAGACGGTTTGGAGAGACTTGAATTCAACAAACAGAAAACGGGTTGCTAGCATCAAGCATAAACCGCATCAAAAATTTAGAGATAATAAATTGAAATCTGTTAAAACAATGATGCACATTAAAATAATCTGGAACAATATAGATTAACCTAGAAGCATCGGGATAAAACTATGAACATATAGGAATGTTCTAGAATTAGGTAGATAAGATTACAACTGGCAAAGATGGAGAATATGTCTAGAGAATTTTATTGATAAAATTGACACTAAAGACTAAAATATAAAAAGTAAAAGATTAAAAAAAAGTTTCTCTTAGCTTATCCATGAAAGTCGTGGTAACTTCGGCTAGCACGATCACCCTTTCAATTGAGTTCCCAAAATAATTAACTCTTTATAATTTACTTACTACTACATGGAAATTTTACCGATTCAGAGCCTGAAAAATGGGCAAACTATCAATTCGGGCCTGAATTATATTAAACTATCAATACAGGGCCTTGAATTGATAGTTTTACATATTTCAGGCATTGGATCGATATAAAAAATAATTCAAGCCCCGAATTGATAGTTTACCCATAATTCTGGCCTTGAATTGATAAAACTCTTAATTTTATACTATTGTTGTTAATTACTACTCCCTCCATCTCATTTAAAAAAGTCTTTTTTGCAATTGCAAAGTGTCTTCTTTTCTTTTTTATGGAACCCACACACCCTCTCTAATAGAATTAAAATAATAAACCCACACTTCCACTGTATTACCCACTACATATTAAATAATAATTCTCTTTAATCTACATGAAAAAAAGCAAAAGCCCTCTTACGCCGGGACGAAGGGATTATAGGCTAATTATACGGTGCACCTGAGTGTACCTCAAAGCTCGGTGCACTCACTTTCAGAACGTATACAAATATAAACAAAAACATATACAATTATCAACAAAAATGTGTACACTTTGTTTGTTAATTTTTTTAATAAAAAATTGAGTGTAAAAAAGTATACAATTATTAAGAAATATAAGTGCATCTTGCAATATATATTGCGGGATATAATGAGAAAATTTTAATTAATAATTTTGAGCAAAATTAAAGAAATGGGCTTAATTAAAAGGTAAAAAAATATTTATTAATTTTTTAGTATAATATATTAATGAAAAATATCAAAAAAATTTGAAAAAATATAAATGTAGTACATCCCTGTTTTCTATTTCTAAAATATTTTCATGTTTGTTACATTAAAAAATTCTTTCTTATTTCTAATTAGATAATAGAACACCGTAGTGGTCTTCCAATCTTCCTTATTCAAATTATTTTCATTCATAATTATATTAAAAAAATCTTTCTTATTTCAAATTATAATAGAACACCCTATATTTAATGGTGGTGCGGTGAGTGTAGTATCATGTATATTCTAAATTGTTGACCTCCCTGCAACCTATTTTCTATGTAGTTCTAGAATACTCTGCAGTATTTATTTTATTATATTTCATGGTTATCTCATAGTAATTCTAGAAATTTCTAAAAATATCCATCAATCTTTATCGTTCACTTTGATATCTATCCACCTTTACCATTCACTTAGACAGATTGGTAAGAGATGTATAATTATATAAAAAAAAGATTTAAAAGAGTAACAAATCACTATTTTAATAAAGAAAAATCAAAATTTATAAAATGTCATAGAAATTTAATAAAAAAAAATTGAATTAGAGGCTGATCGGTAATAGACGTAAAATTATCACAAATCTAATATACAAAAATTAAGAAAGGAAGAGATCACAATATTATAATTTTAATAAAGACAAGAAAATATCAATTTTTTTATCAAATCCAATTTTAGTCCTATAATTTTTAGTATTTTTAATTTTAGTTTTTTAAGTTCTAATTTTAATTCTATACATTTTAAATTTTCAATTATAGTCCTACTAGTTTCAAAATTAGTCCTATATATTTTTAATTATCGAAATTAGTCTTATATCTTTTGAAATATGATATAATTTATAAGAAGATTATTTTTGATAATTCAAAAAGATATAGGATTAATTTTGATGATTCAAAAGGATATAGGACTAATTTTGAAAATAATAAGACTAAAATTGAAAATTTAAAAGATACAGAACCAATTGAAACTTAAAGAATTAAAATTGAAAATACTAAAGATTAGAAGTCTAAAATGAGATTTGATAAAAAAATTTATGTCCTAGATTGATATTTTATCAATAAAGACACCATTAAAAAACAAAGATTCCGTCCCCCTATGTTGATTTTTAGATGGCAGTTTTGCAAAATATTGTAACATGATGATAAACTCATACTTTAAATAAATGCAATTCTGTTGAAATAGTATTCATGAAAATATTACTGTTGTTTTGTAATGGTTAGGAGATAAATATTAATTTTGATTCAATCAAATTTTGGTCCTATAATTTTTATTTTCAATTTTAGCAATTCAAAAAACAATAATAATTCAAAAAAAAATTGTAATGTAATTTCCACCAGTAGAAGCAATATAAAAAGAAAATCAACATCAAATAAAATGAAGAAGTCGAAGGAGTAATGATCATGATCAAGAAAACATCAACTCTTTTTGGAGATAAGCATCCAGTTGAACAATGGTGAAATTTTACTAGCAATGGAAAAGAAATTGTTTAGAGTTAGAATGGGGAAGTGTACGAGAAGCCAAGAGTAAACGCCGTTAATCCCTTGGCGTTAACTAGCTGACGGTATCTACCCGTTTTAAAAGTTTCCCAACTGTTTGCGTTCAAAATATTCAAAATATTTTAAGGGCTAGTTTGGGAATATCAAAAGTATGCGTTTGTTAGGGGGTGTATTATGCAAATATTTGTTCCATTTGGCAAAATCAAATACGGTCTAACTTATTTTATTATTTAGGCTATTATTAAAAAAAAAGAAGAGTAAAGAGGGTAGAATAGGAAAAAAGATGTTTGTAATGAAGTAATCAATAGTTTGTCAGATAGGTCACTTTAAAAGAATCAAACAGGCGGCCCTATTAATAAAATTAACCAATTTTATTTTGTCTTCTTTTTAATTTCATGGTTGCAATAAGTTGCATCTGATTAATTAGTTTTATCCCTGTATTAAATTTCGCTTGAAGACGCGTATTTGGCTTCATGATCGATTGAAATTTTTTTTTTACGCCCTCTCTTCTGTTTTTACGCTGATTTTAATCCTTCTCATTTATTTTATTTTTTAATTGAATTAGTATTGTGATTCTCCATATTTAAATTAGAAGAGTTTATCTCGTGCAAATTCAATTGTGCGCTGGAATTTGGTTTTAGCATTATTAAAATATATAAATTAGGTAATAAATTATACTCTCTCCATTTATGAAAATGGTTCCCTCTTTCTTATATGTTCTTTTCCTACATAATTGTTCACTCTAAAAAGAAAATATCATTTTAATCTAATATCTTAATAATACACTTTAATTCAAAAAATGACATTCTCTCTTTTCATACATAACATACTTTATACTTTATTTATTAACTAAAAATACCATATTAGTCCTTAAAAATCAATAACCTTAGTAAAAAAGTAACTAACTTGTATTAACTTCTAGACATTTTGCAACTTTTTTTGCAAAACTTAAAAGACTTGAAATTAGTTGATCTGTAACCTTTTTTTCTAGAAAATATCAAAATTGGTCGTTTATGTTTGGCATAATCCAAATTCATTCCTTAAGTTTGCTAAATTCGCAATTATAATCTTCTAGTGTCCGATTTTGGTCCCTTTTGTCCAAATTTAATCCTTTTATCAAATCAGTCCTATAATTTTGGATAATATTGGACAAATTTAACATAAAAAACTAAATTTGGACAAATTCAAACATTAATGGACAAAAAGATTGGACTGTATTTCATAAAATGAATAAATTTGAATAAAAATGACTAAAGTTGAAGAAGTTACAGGATCAAAAGTGGATTGAGTTTAAAATCAAAATCGTCTCATACAAATTTACTTTATTCAAAATAATAACAAGAAACTTAATTTCTCCGAAGTAGTCTCATAAAATTTTAAATTCTCATCAAAATGGTCATGTTAAAATTTTCAAATTTCATGGGATGAGACTGAATTAATGTTTTTTAAGTTATAGTACGAAATTGGTAATGAAATATTGTTTTGAGAAATTTTTGCTAGGAGGTTTGGGACGAAATTAAATATCCTAACAATTTTGGGAAGGTTTTTGTTTTAAATTCAATGTGGATTTACGAAAGTTATTGTACCAAAATTGATATTTTCCATAAAAAAAAAGAATGTCTAGAATTTTACATTTTATAAATCAGTACTGGGTGACGATGAAAGATGGAATATATTAAGATGTTCTTCAATGGATACGATGATAAAATGAGAAATAAGATATATTTTTTTGTCATCAATTAAGAAGATTGAAGCAGTACCGCAGGGTGCATGCCAGTGATAACCATCTCAGGTTGTGTCGGGCCAAGTTGGAGACAGAAGTCTAGAATATGTGTAGGGACTAGGGAGATCATTTTTTATATTGATTATAATCTCACTCAAAAATGCAATGTAAGTGTTTTACACCACGAAGTGAGTATATATATTACTATGGTAGTTTTTCTCATTTTTTTTTTTTCAATTTGATTATGTTTCTCCTTTTGTTTTGCAAGAGTGGGGATTATTTGCGGCTGATTTGAAACGGCAGATTGCTTCGATTAAAACTGGTGATGATAGGACAAAATTGATTGTAACATAACCGGTGGCATACCTGTTTGGAGTTGGTTAAGTATAGAAGTGGGTCAAGCCCACCTTTGACCAATATTTTTGCAATTTTTCGTTGGTTGAAAATAAAAATAAATTGCATATTCGGAAACTACATTTTGAGTAGATGAATTTAATGTATAAATTTGCTCAAATCCAATTCCGGGTGAATGAGTAATTAATACATGAAGTTTGCAATTTAACTACAAGAAAAAGAAAAGAAGTGAAGAGTAAAAATTGAAGTGGGAATTTGTCCCACATTGGAAAAATATGGAATAATTGAACTCCTTATTACTACCTACTCATATTATTGAAATAAATAGAAAGTGTGGTCCACATGGTGCAACCAACTAAGCGATTAGCTGCACCCATGCTCTCACTTGTTTTGGACTCGAACTAGATGTCCGATGGGTGAGACCGAGGTGCACTCTAACTAGATGTCCGATGGGTGAGACCGAGGTGCACGTTGGTGGACCTGACAGTTCGGGTCGTGTCGCACTCAATTTGGGTCACCGAACCGGGTTGGATTGCCAGTCAATCCGGGTTGGGCCGGGTCGAACTGGATCCTATTGGACCGGGTCTTCTATTGGGAGGTAAATTTGGCTCCTAAATTTGAATTGAAAATTTCAAATTCAAATCCGAATGGAGGGGTGCAATGTGAGCTATTAGATCAAGTCTTTAATTAAAAGACATGATCCAACGGTCTAAATTAAATCAAAGCAACTCTTTTTCAATGGGCACCACACCCCTTCATTTATTATAAGGGTAAAATGCACTTTTGGTCCCATACAAGAAGAGTGATTTCACTTTTGGTCCCGAACCTTTTTTTTGGTCCCAAAAGTTACAAATTTGGTCCCATCCGTTAAGTTCCTAACAAAAAACGTTAGCATGAAAAAGGAGGGAAAAGGTAAGAAATTTTGGAGGGAAAGTACAGGCCCCCTCCTTATAAGCTGACCCTTAACCTAAAACCTGTACAACACATTATAAAACAACAAAAATCACAAAGAAACCCCACATAGCAAGAGTAAATGACTTCATCATCTTCCTCCACAACTTTACAATCCAACATTAACTGTTGGTGTAAAAAACCTGCAAATCAACGAACTTCATGGTCCGATGCTAATCCCGGAAGAAGATTTCTGAACTGTGAGAATTTCTTGAAAGGTAATAATTGTAAGTTTTTTCAATGGGTAGATCCACCCATGTGTGAAAGATCTAAGGTGATAATACCAGGTTTACTACACAAAATGAGTGCAAAAAATGATGAGTTGATGAATGTTGAGATGAAGGTGAAGAAGCTAGAAGATGAAATAAAAAAGATGCAGCAAAGTGAGGTCAATATGAAGGAGACAGCTAAAGAAAATGCAAGGCTCAAAATGTGGAATAATTTGTATCTTATGTTGCTAATTGTAACTTGGTTCTCATTCCTAATTTCAATGCTATTTTAAGTACTATAATAGTGCAGGTAATATTGTAATAGTACCAAGTATGTAATCTAATGTTGTTGAAAATAATGGCTGCCCTAAATTTCCTAATTTCCACAAAACCATGTTTGCAAGAAAAATATTTTTACTACCATATGAAACTAGTAATAAACCAGAATAATATTCAAACATGAAAGCAACTAAAATGATATGTAACCATAAAAGCAATCCATGTTAATAATCAGATTCTAATAAGGGGCTAATATCTTACAATATAAACTAAGTTTGGAATACACATATTCCATATGCTCAAAAAACCCATACAAAACATAATGATGGGTACAACCCTAGAATCTGTCCATATTAAAATATAACTAAATAAGTGCACAGATACAAAAAACTTAAGTGCACCTATAGATGGTAACTGCACTATATGCATATTTTGTTCTAAAACCAATATATCCCACAAAAACAAACTGCACACCCAAAATGAAACTATTTGTGCATCAAAAACCAAGTGTTTTTCACAAAATAACTGTGCATCAAAACTATCTGTGCATCCAAAAAGCTAATGACTATCACCACTTACAAACACTGCAACCCCTCACTTTTTGTCACCTTTTTTCTTGTTGGATGTTTGACCCATAGCAGCTTGTAAGTTGGACATCGTAACATACTTCCTCCCTCCGCTAGTGATTATTGGAACACCACCTGCTTGTCGCGATCTTGCCCTGATTGTTTCAATAAACTCATTAGGTTGCAATACCATGGGAGGAGGAATTCTGATATGCACTCTTTGCTGGGATATGTGTAGAGGTTCAGGTGGAACGTCAAATGGTGATGCTGTATTACTCGTAAGAAATGTGGAAACAGGCTTGCTGAGCTGATTATCCTGCCATTAAAACACATTAATTGCCAACAATTTAGATTGAAGGGTTAGAAATGGACAATTAGTATATACTTACTCCATCTAATTTCTCTTGCAGTTCAGCCGTTGTATCAACATCACAATGATTGGTAGTTGTAGTCATGTTCTCCTGATAATCCTCAACATTCAAAATCAAAATTCTTATATAAATATATACCGATAAATAGGTATGAATGAGAATAAAAGTGTCATTCTTACATTGAAGAATGAGTAAGGTACGATTGGAAGTTCATTCCACAGATCATGTTCGTGTGTACCATCCTACAAAATGAAAAATAATTAAAAACAAATTAAGCAATCTATGAAATCATATGAAAAAAAGAGTAAAAAAGAGTTAATAAAACTTACAGTCCTTACCTTGGTATTATCAGGCTGTGAGTCTTGTGTGAATGGTGGAACATCATTAGTTTGTGTCATTTCCTCTGGTTGTTGTGCCATTTCTGCTGGTTGAGTTGCAGGTTCATTTTGACCGAATTCCACATCAGCTGGGAATTCTTCGGCGAACTTTTTTCATTGACAAGCCTTCTCAATATGACCCAATTCATTACACCATTTGCACATCATTTTCTATGATTGTTTAGGCATTCTCTTAATATTAGGTTGCTTCTTCCTACCTCGCCCGCTTGGCTCTTCATCTAGCCCTCTTCTTCTCGCTTTTGATGGTCTCCCTCTCTTCTTTCCAAAGCCTGGTGGAAGTGGTGGTATGTAGCCAGTTTTCTCCCACATATCAGGACCATCCATTGGGACCAATGCACACTCATACACTTTGTTGTATGCATCCACTGTATAGCATGGATGTACAAAGTCATCTACATTTAGCTTTTGGGCTCCAATTGCACTGATTGCATGCATACAGGGGACACCACTCAAGTCCCACACCCTACATGAACATTCTCTTGCACTCAAGTCCACTGAAAATCTCTTTCCATCAAAGCTTTCAACCTCCCAAAGCGAAGCACTTGACTTTATAGGAATACAATTGCATGCCTTATCTCTTCTCCTCTGCAATTTTTTCTTAATTTTGGGGCAAATAACTAATCCTCCCCACAATCGCTCTACCCTATCTCTATTTTGCTGCAACCTTTTCATCAAACTCAACCTAATCCACTCCAACATGGTGATGATAGGTTTCTGTCTAGCTTCTACAAGAGCACTATTCCAAGACTCACAAATATTATTCACAACCAAATCACACTTGGAAAATGTAGAGAAGTGGGACCTAGACCACTGCGATGCAGGTATTCCTTTCAACCACTCTAAAGCCTTCACTTTAATCGAACCTAATAGCTTCATTGCTTTATCAAAATCAGATATGGTTTCAGCTTTAGCAGCCTTCCACAAGGCATTTTTAATTGATGTATCCCTATGATCTGCACGCTTCATGTTAGAATGAAGATGTTTCACACAAAATCTATTCTCAGCTGCTGGAAATACTTTTTCAAAGGCTGCCAGCAATCCTTTCTGCCTATCAGACATGAAAGTGTACAATTCATCCCTATCAATACCGAGATCTTCTTTTAACAGCCCTAAAAACCATGTCCATGTTTCCGTGTTTTCAGTTCTGACGACTGCATATGCAATGGAGAAAATCTGAGTATTTGGATCAACACCTACGGCTGTGAGCAAAACACCAGCTTGTGAACTCTTTAAGAAGGTCCCATCAACACCTATGAAAGGCCTACACCCAGATAGAAAGCCAGTCTTCAAAGCATGGAAACACACATACAATTTACTGAATTTTTTTCTTCCATTAGGTTCATTATCAACTGCCAACTTGACTGTAGAGCCTGGATTCTTTCTCCTTAAAGCATGTGCATAATCCCACAATAAATCATATTGTGCTTGATCGGACCCTTCAATCATTTTTCTAGCTTTTACCTTTGCTCTATAAGCTTGTGATGGTGAAACATGCACTTTCTTTTATATAACAATGGACCTCCCTCTTGTGAATATCAAGGCTTAAGTAAAGATCTACTCCGTGTTTTATTTCTATTAGTTTACCCCGTGCATCTACTCTGTAGTATTTTTTCGCTCCCACATATCCTAACTGCTCAGCTAAGCCATCAAGCAAATCCCAAGTCTCATGTGACAATCCCCGAACATTAACATAGTCAAAAATACTTGTTATACCCCCTTCATAACTGACTTGTCTCCCTACATGACTAAAAGTACCCTGATTATGTACATAAAACGTATGCCAAAGCTGAATTTCATTTCCATCTGCAAAATAAATAAAAAAATAGAACTATTAAAAATACTGAAAAATTAAGAAAAAAAAGGAAAATGTTACAGAGAATTCATAAAAGAAAAAACAAAAAAAGTATAACTCTACAATTTGGTATAATCCACACATCATCTAAACCAAGACTAATATTATTTCGATGCATTATCAATTTCTTAGATTCTGGTCAAACAATCAATCAAATATTCCACTATGTAGAAATTTGCAAGTACTGACTGCAAAAAAAAAAAATTGAATACCACATTTTTTCCTAATATTTTCCCTACATGTACAAAAAAAAAGGAAAACCAAACACGTTCTTGCAAAAATTTGGGGAAAATCCTAAACCAAACAACTTCTTGCAAGTACAGACCATAATTTTTTAAAATCTAAACCCTAGAAAGATTTGGGAAAAATCCTAAACCCTAGAACAATTTCGTAATGAATCAAACAAGTTCTTGCAAAAATTAGTGGAAGAAATATAGACATCTAAAATTTCTTAATAATGGTTGAAAACATACCGTCGGGTGGAGCCTTGCCTTTATCACCTATGCGAAGCATCTTCTTCAATCAATCGATTTAGTTTCAGAAATTCGATTGTATTCTTCAATCTATCGCTCGATTCATTTGGGGGTAGAGTGTGATTTTCGGAAGAGGAATTGGTGGGTTAAATATTTTTTAGGGTTTCTGGAAAAAGGAAAGGGTGAAGGAATGTGAATTTGTTTGACTGAATCCTCAAACCCGTTCAACCCCTCACTTGAACTAACGGGCATGTGAGAGGCACGTGATTATTCCGTTTGAGTATTTGACGGAAATTCAAAAAATAAGCAATGGGACCAAAAGTGTAGTGAAAAGGACCAAAAGTGAAATCACACTTCTTGTATGGGACCAAAAGTGCATTTTTCCCTTTATTATAAATAGGCCCCAAGTTCATTTGCAAAAATTAATTCCAATCCTGCAATACATTACTTGCATATTCATTCTAGTATCCATAGTTCTAGAATTCTTACCCAAGTCCAAAAGTTCTAAAATATTAGTTCGTTCGTCGATAATTTTAGACTCGTTGTATTACTAGTTCGAAATTCAAAGTCGTTGTATCTTGGAGGCGATTACTATAGTTCGTAAGCACCTGAAGTACAGACCAATTTCGTCTTAAGGAGAAAAAGTGTAACTTTTGACTCGACTTTACCAAGTAATCCATAAGCTGTTTTAAATACTACCCCATATATCCAACAATACATTTTTACTTCATCCGAAACGTTAGGTGCCAAAATACTTAAAACATTCATTTCATTTCTTCTTTCAATTTTATTCAAATTTTATTCCAAAATAATAATTTTCACCAATTTCGTTCCATAACTTCGATTAAGTCCCATGAAAATTGCAAAATTGAACATTTTAAGTGAAAATAATTATTTTGATGAGAATATAAAAGTTATGGAACTATTTTGGAGAAATTGAATTTTTTGTCGCTATTTGAAAAAAGTAAATTTGAAGAGTTATTCCATTTGAAGTTTCTAAAATTTGGGACGGTTTTAAAAAAGTTTCAAAAGTTAATTTGGGATGATTTTGAAAACATTTCAGTAGTTATGAGACAAATTGCAATGAAAAATTAGTTACGGAACGAAATCTAAAATTTTGAGATAGCTACAACACTAAATTGAAAATTTCAAATAATTTGAGATAAAATTGAATTTGATAAAAGTTATTTAGTTGAGAGTGTATTTAACTCTAAAAATCAATAAAGTGGTTCAAAGTAATTTTGTTAATCTAAGTGAAATGGCAATTTACTCATATTCTGATTATTCTATCCGAAGGGAATATTTGCTTTTATGTATATACAAATGAAATTTGAATTCCCAAGATCCTATACAAATTAATACAATGATACCTATGGCTACTCATTTCAATTATTTTTTAAATTCAACTTACATTTATTTTCATTAATTTTTTTCTCTCTTAAAAATTTCCCATCAAAAGGATTTCCATAACCATTTTCATTTATATCATTAGTTTTTGTCTCTCTTTTCATGGTAATTTTTTTTTTCTCACACGTGTGATTCATCCGTCACTTGTCACTGTGCACCGAAGAATGTTACAAACAAATACTTGTGTGATCAGATATATAAAAATTAATAGTATGTAAACAAAAGTGAGATCTGATTGAAAATTTATAGACATTCAATAAACTCCCACTATCCCATATTTTTATCCATTTGTACGAAAATTAAAAAGTTTCTTTTTTTAAAAAAATATATGATGTAAATAAAAGTAAGAATAAATTGATAACTTTAAAAGAAAAAGTAAATAAAATTGTTAAAATTGATTAATAAAGTGCAAAAATAGGTATTATATTAGGAGTAATTCTCTTGTGAGACGGGTTATTTGTGAGACGGGTATGAGACGGGTCGGTCCATCACTATAGTATGCTTATTGTAGAGTTAAAGTATGTTTATTTGTAGTTAAAGTATGTTAACAATAAATCGTATTATAACACTCTAAAATCATATTTTAATGCATGATACAACACACTTTAAAAAACATACTTTAACAACTATCAAACATACTTTATGTATACAATAAGCATACTTTAGTGATGGGTCGACCTGTCTCACTAAATTACCCGTCTCACAAAAGACTTTGTCATATATTAGGTGTATTTTTAATATTTATAAAATGAGTAAAAAACGGCTCAAAATGGAAAATGGTGTTAATACGGGATGAAGTAATTTATAAATAATTTATATTTCTAGGCAGACTATGCTAACTTTGACCGCTTCGTTATGAATTAAACTAATAAATCACTTCACTATTTCCTCAATATTCAGTCCTAATCTAACTCTTTTCATACAATTCATTGCCAGTTCTTATCCTTCTTCAACTCACTCAAGTCTTTCTTGGTCAGTTTTACAAGTTGGCATTTATTATTATATACTCTGTGATTGGATGATACTACTTATTTTCATGCGTGCTGCTATTAAAAGAATGGCACATAAACTCTAAAGAACAGAACAGTGATATTAAAAAGTGACACATGATATGATATGTAACACCATTGTATAACACCACATGACATGCAACGTAAAAGTGACAATATTTGATTTCTCCCTAAATCCAAGGAACAATACGTACAGCATTAATGAGAATATAAGAGGGAGGGAGTATATAAACCACAAGAGAATGCAACCTTTAATCAGTAATCATCAGTGGTCTCAAAAATTTCAGAATCATGATAAAAGATAACCCCATACATCATGAAATAGAGAAGAGTTGTTTTCATGACCTGCAAATACCACATTGTACTTTAATAAAGGTGTCACATTTCCAAAATTAAGTTAGCAATTATATAAGTATATATTTATAATATTGGAGATCACTACTACCTGGCACCTGCAGCTTTTGCCCATAGATCAAGATTGTCTTGAATGAGCAGCAGAAGTTTGGTGCTCTCTTGATTTGGATGCTCATTTTTTGAGATCTTCTCATCAATTGCATCATTAGTAGCACGATTTCCAACTTCGAGCGCCCTGAACAACGGGTTCAACATCACAGCATTATTGGATCTTATGGTGGATCTAGATTCAAGAAAATTAACCACTTAATGGTGAATTACCTTTCATATGAGTTCAAAATATCATAGTGTAGAACTGAGAGATTCAGAGCCGACTCCAGTCGAACCGGATGCGAACATGGTAAGTCTGCCTCAGCTCTGTCCATGGCAGCCTGCATGCAACAAAGAATTAAATCCATTCTTAGATCAATTCATTTAAAAATATTTAAACAAAGCACACCTGATATGCTCTGAGAGACAGATCAGCAATCTCATCCTTATCATTTCCAGTTTTAATCCCAGCAAGATACCTATAATAATCTCCTTTCCTGCCAAAGTTACAGAAATATGATCAAACAGGGAATGACAATGGAAGAATCAATCAAGAATAAAGTGAAAAATGACAATAAAGTCCTCACGTCTTGTTGTAAAAAACAGAGGACTCTGCACAGGTGCATCTTGGAAGGAGATGTTCATCAATGAGTGAGAAGATCGTTGTACAGATTTCGGAGATCTCTGTCTCCACCTTGTTCCGGTAATCCCTGATTCGATTAACGTTCGACTCGTTTCCAGCTTCCTTCTCCACAAGTGATGACAAGATACTCCAAGAAGATCTTCTGGAGCTGAGTTTATTCTTGAACCCTATCTCCAGCAATTTCCACTCACTCTCTGTAAATTCTTGATCCATTTTTAACACACTTGTCATTATATCTACCAAATCTGCAGAAATTCAGCTCAAAAATTTTTCACATTCAACAAGGAGTATAAAATCCGCAAGTTCACATTCATAATTTTCAACTAAATTCCCAAATATTCTACACATATACGCAAAAATCAGAGGAAATCAGGAGTAAACTACGAACAGAAAACAAGAATATCAGAATCACAAACCACTTCTAATTTGTGCACTCATGCATTATGCTTACTGAACTACTTCTAACAAAGATCAAAATCTAGAAATGCATAATTAAAATGAAGAACAATTAAAGAAGGCTAGGGCAGACAATCACATTCAGCCATATATCGATTCATGAACATTTTACCGTCGTAGCGCGTGGCTTCCTCTGCCAGCTTGGCGATGTAAACTAAAGAATCACGATCGGTCGGAAAAGCCATCGGCGGTTGAAGTGATTTCTCTCTCAACGTTCAGAAATTACGGTTTGCTCGTCGACGGCGAAGGAGTGGAGAAAAGTAGTTGAAATGATTCTGAAAATTATAGTGATTTCTTCTGGCGGATATAACTGAATTCGGGTCAAACGGGTCACGAAAGTTTGCGGTTTTATAACGCACGTGATTGCTGTTTCGAAATACCGGAAAGGCCCCTGGGAATTCAGAGAGAATGAAAGAAATGAAAGAAAAGAAAGGGCGAGATAAGAACTGTTTCGTAAATTTACAAGCACCTGATATTTGAGTAAGTTGAGTTATATATCGTTCAAAGTGTGTTTGATTTTTAATTAATTAATTTTTAAATATTTAATTTTATTTGGTTAATAGAGCTTTGGTGTAACATAACACAAACTGTTAATTTTCTTTTGAAAAATAGTAATGTTTGACTTTCTTTACACATTCAAAAGAAAATCAAATCTATATTACTCACTTTATTGAAGAGTTTAGTGAGTGATGAAGTGAACTAGCCTACTATTTTATTTCAAGTTACTTCTTCAAAAAAAAAATGTCTTATTTAAAAGGTCATATCCTAATTAAAATGAACGCTTAGAGATGTAAACGGGTAGGGTAGGGTACGGGTTGGACAAATCAACATACTACCCTATTTACCCTACCCTTACCCTACCCTATTACCCTAAAATTGAACATCGGGTAGAGTACGGATATACCCGTCGGGTACGAGGATAATCCACGGGTAAATGGGTACCCGCAATTATAAAATATTATATGAATATCCACCGTTTCTCAAACTTGTTCAATCCTACCCGTATTGAAATTAAAAAGTTTTTTTTAAGTATGTATATAAATTTGAAATTAAATAATGTACTTAAATATTATTAATTAAAAACTAAATAAATGATGTAAATACGTAATTTAAAAATTAAATTATATGTATATATATAATTTTTGAAAGTAGGAATATAAATATATACATACATAATTAGAAATATACTATAATATAAATAAAAATAAATATATTACTTGGACATTAATTAATTAAAAATTAGATAATGTAAATATGAATATATAAATATGTAATGTAATTAAAAATGTATAACATAATATATATATATATATATATATATATATATATATATATATATATATATATATATATATATATATATATATATATATATATATATATATAGTATGTGAGTATAATATATAGTATCGGGTAAATGGGTCGGGTATCGGGTCGGGTAAACGGGTATAAAAGGAGAACCCGTGCCCTACCCTTACCCGCAAAATTTTTATCGGGTTCGGGTATTACCCTACCCGTTACCCGATAAAGCCTACCCTACCAGTACCCACCACCTCGGGTACCCGCGGATAACCCGACCCTGCGGATAAAATTGACATCCCTATGAACGCTTAGCGAAATATTAATTGAGCAGGAAAGTGAAATAGGTAAAATAATTCTCAAATTAGGTTAAGTCCGTCCAAGATCATAAAACAATAAAACAATGTGAAATTTATATGTCTCAAAATAAATTTTTATAATTAACTATATTGTTTATAACATGTGTGGAAATTTTATTTACTAGTATTACTAGGTTAAGTCCGTCCAAGATCTTTAATATAAATAAATTAATAATTGTCTTATTTTAATTTTCCTTTTTAAAATAATATATATAAATATATTTATAAAAATAAATTTTTATGAGATATGCTTTATTTTAAACTACACTTAATTTAGACTGGCTTTATTTATTTATTTATAGAATTAAATTGAGTCTTATCAAATTTTAATTTTTTATAAATAATTGCGAAAGCACTTGCTGTACTACTCTTAATTCCAAGGAATTGGATCGATTAATTGCAGGGTGTATATTGGGTGCATTCGAGTGTAAGGGTGCACCTATATATGTATAACTTTTTATTATATTTTGTATACGTGTTTAGTTATAATTTTATACTTTTTTTCGTACTAAATTTTTTATTAAAAAACTAGTATTTATATGTGTATAACATTTTATTCAATAGTATATACATGTTTTTCTATTAATTGTATATTTTTTACACTCAATTTTTCATTAAAAAAACTAACAATTAAATTGTATATATTTTCTCATAATTGTATACATTTTTGTATATATTTGTATATAGATGCACCCAATCTTTTAAGTGCATCTCTTGCATAGTATATTTAGCCTTAATTGTATTACTATGATATATTGGATTGCTTTAATATATTATTATTAATATTGTTATCATTATTATTATTATTATTAAAGAGGTATTTGGGGGCATGAGGCATAAACTAAAGCCCTAATTATATTTGGAAATCAATTAAAAAAATCAAATAAACTGGAACGATAAATTACTATCTTATCTTATTTAGTTAATTCGAAATTATGAAGCTGGTTCCTAATATATCCTTAAATGCATATCTTTTTAATCTCTAATCTTATTATACTGCCTCTTTCTCTGTCCTAATTCTATAATACTGCCTCTTTCTTTTTCTGAATTCCTTTCTTTCTGCCGATGATGAATTCGCTCTCAACAACACCGCTCATCATTAAGCACAGCTATGGTTAGTTTATCGCTACTTTGTTGGATTAATGTGATTTTTACGAAATTGGAATTAATTGGTTGATTAGAACCTTTTGAATGATCTGATTCGTAATCCTAAATCGTGGATTGTGGGTCTAGAGTAAATATCACAATAAATTGATATTTTGTGCAGTAGAGATACATAAATTCATAAACTATACCTTAATCTTTAAATGCTGGCAATAGTTGGATTTAATTTCTATCTTACGTGTCAATCAATTAATGCAGAAAATCCTGTGTGACTGACCGTGAGTATGACTAACTTTAGTTTTTTTTTTTAATTTGAAATTCTCAATTTTAGTTATTTTTATTTTTTTGTCTAATTATTTTTGTCCAAATTTAAGTACTTTCCTCGAATTTTCTCATTTTTTCTGTCCAAATTACATTAAAAAGTGTACAAAATTTGAAACAAAAGTAGAGAAAAAAAAACTTAAAAGATTAAAATTGAACAATAAATTACCAAAATTGAGAATTGAAAAAAAAAATTAAAATTGGAATAGACCGTGATATTTTCCCATATTGAATATTCGTAATGTTTAGCAGAATGGGAGATGAAGAGGTTCTTGGATGAACACGATAAAAAAGTGAGAGTTGAGATATGTTCTTTGTCATCACTTAAGAAGTTACAATATGTGTATAGAAATCATTTATGATATTGATTTTAATCTCACCCTAAACTGCAATGTCAACCCTCTTTTGTTATTCACCAGGAAATGAGTATACATATCTAATAACTACTCGCTCATTTATTATTATTATTATTATTTGAGACCTTTGTTTTGCAGGAGAGCGGATTATTTGCGGCACATTGCTGAGATTAAAACTGGTAAAGATAAGACTAAATGGATTGATCTTTCTCGTGCTGCATACACGGTATATATATACTCCCTCAATCCCTGCTTTTGTTTTTTTGCATGTGGGTACTATTATTATTTAATAGAGTAGTTGTATTAGTGATGTGTGAGCCACATATTTTAATTATATTAGTGAGTGAGTGTGAATCTCATATGTGTAAAAAAAGAAATGAGAATTTTTGAATGGGAAGCCCAAAATGTAATAAAGGACCCTTTTAAAACGGAGGGAGTATATATATAGAGTTTAAAACATAACCGATATCATACTGTTATGAATCGATCAAAGAAAGAAAAGAAAACAACGAAGAACACAAACGTTTATAGTAGTTCGGCAATTGCCTACGTCAACTCTTAAGGGAGAAGAGATCTTATTGATGAAGATTACAATAATGATAAACTTAGATCTCATATGAACCCTAATCTTATGGGCTATGTGGATCAAACTTAGATCTCATACAAACCCTAATCTTGGGAATGTATGGATGATTCTATGAACCATACTGAATGACTAAAACGTAACCCATATATATACACTCCAATATATAATATATATGGATAATATGATATATATGGACAATATATGATTTGCATAATCTTAAATCATATATACTTTACTTGCATAACAAGTTATCCTCAATATCCAAGCCCATTAACCTTGGCAGCCCATTCTTACAACACTCGATCATAACCCTTGATCTATATGTTGATCATCCAACCTATCTTCCACGTGTTATATTGTTGACTTAACGTATGCAAGCGTCTACCTCTCAACAATCTCCACCTTAGACCTTGCATGCGTCTACTTCTCAACAATACTCCACCTTAGACCTTGCATTACCACATCAACACTCTTACTCTTCTTCTCCCACCTGCTGCATTACGGTGCAGCCACCCTTATCCACTGTTTTAAAGAGTACATCAAACTCCTTCACACTGTCTTTAGAGAGCAGAATACTCCTTAACTGTTTTAACGAGTACAGTAAACTCCTTAACAGTTTTTAACGAGACCAGTAAACTCCTTAACAGTTTTTAACGAGACCAGTAAACTCCTTAACTGTTTTTAAAAGAGAACAGCAACCCTCCTTTTGCATCACTACTCCACCTCGAGTAGCAACCTTTAACCATTGCTCCACCTTGAGCAACACCTCTTACCATTGCTCAACCTTGAGCAACACTTGCAACGTAACAACGTTGACTTACCGCCAAGCAACAACAAGTTCGAACCATTTTCCTAATGAAAGTGCCATTACTTTGAAGTCGATTCTAACTCACCAGGATTACCCGATGCTTCTCCTACTTGCTCGTTGTTACCACGCCACTCTTAAACGCCAACGAGTCTAAGTCACCACATCTCCTAGCTACCCCATTATATCGCTACTTCCTCCGAACACCATTCACTTATCGGAAAATCCTTTTCTTACAAACTTTTGTTGAGCTGACCTTATTCCTTTTTTGTGAACACCAAGCTGCTGTAAGCATGATTCCACCCCATGGAAAACCCATGTCCTGAACTCCACATTGGAGTACCATGCTACAAATATCCATAGCTCATCTCTGCCATGAACAGATACTGCATACTTACTTGAATTAATTCTAATTCTCCTTGCTGGAAGAGATTCTCTCAACCATGTCTTGACTCCACATTCCTGGGAGCCCCATGCCATTGCTGCATCTTTTTAAACAATGCAGGCATGACCTTGTACTGATCCAATTCTTGAATCTGTACTGAACCTCAAGCCACTTATGACTCACTATCTCCACAAGTGATTCACTGCTAATTGTTGAAAATTGTCCTTCCCTTATGAACAATCTCACTTCTTCTCTGTGAAAAACTTTGCCCATTGTTCATCCGCTAGATTTTACAAAAACCATTGAAAATCCAACTTTCCTCTGCTATGAACAATTTTGCTTCCCTTTAATTTGCTATAAGCAATTCTTAATCACAACTGGATTGACCCACCTTCCTTGCCGGAATATTCAATCAACCCAATTCGTGAACCCAGCTGCCAGCTTCATCATCCTCGTCGAAGAGAAGCTGTTGCTGTAGCCATTCAATTTCGAACAGTTCTGAACACTTCTCGGTCGTCGACGAGTTGCGCTGCTCGATTCCGTGGAACTACTGTGGTGTACTCTTGCCACGCTGGGCCTCCACCTCGCTTCCACTCTTAGACTGCCTTACTCCGGTCGCCGAAATTTCAAACACCGGCTCTGTTGGAGACTTGTCTTCCTTGATGGAGGACTACCATTATTGCTTAATTCCGATCGCTGCTAGTATTATGCCCAAGCCCTCTTTGATTTACATCAATTTCTACAGATCCGTACTTACCTCAAGAATCGCCACTGTTGGATTTCCCCCAACCAATAACGCCTTTCGGATCTGTTCTTGCGTCGGCCTACCACGAGGTTCGCGTTGTTGGATTTGCAACTCCACCGCAAAACCTGCTTCCGTCGCTAAACTCACTAGAATCCCATAACCCACTGGACAACAAGACTTCACATTCCTTCTGCCAAGAATTCCCTTTCTTGGAACCACCTCCATCGCTTTCTTCATCATCACTCCGAAATCCTCCGTGAACTCCTTGACGTCGAAACCAACAACACCAACCCAACTGCTGTTCAATGTTCATCTTCACCGTCCAGAATCAACGCCTATGAGTTCTGAATGTGCTGTTAAAATTACAGCTCGATCCAACGGCTGGTTTGTGATAAACGACCCTTCAACCACGGCTGCGCAGAACCGAATCACCAAAATCTTGACTTCGGTTTTCGGCCTATTCCATTCGACAGAGAATTCTAAACACCATCTCCACCGTTCAGAATGTATATCAACAAGTTAAGAACGTGCTGACAAACTTTCACTTCGATCCGACGGTTGAAACTCCAGATATGGCCTCTGCAATATTTCTGCGCATGGACTTCTCTCAAAAACGTGAATTCCTCCTCGTTTTTGCCTTCTTTCCCACACCTTCTCGCTTCTTCTTTCTTTGATCGTTTCTTTTCCCTTTTCCCACAGACGGCGCCAATTGTTATGAATCGATCAAAGAAAGAAAAGAAAACAACGAAGAACACAAACGTTTATAGTGGTTCGGCAATTGCCTACGTCCACTCTTAAGGGAGAAGAGATCTTATTGATGAAGATTAAACAATGATAAACTTAGATCTCATATGAACCCTAATCTTATGGGCTATGTGGATCAAACTTAGATCTCATACAAACCCTAATCTTGGGAATGTATGGATGATTCTATGAACCATACTGAATGACTAAAACGTAACCCATATATATACACTCCAATATATAATATATATGGATAATATGATATATATGGACAATATATGATTTGCATAATCTTAAATCATATATACTTTACTTGCATAACAAGTTATCCTCAATATCCAAGCCCATTAACCTTGGCAGCCCATTCCTACAACACTCGATCATAACCCTTGATCTATATGTTGATCATCCAACCTATCTTCCACGTGTTATATTGTTGACTTAACGTATGCAAGCGTCTACCTCTCAACACATACCTTTTTACTTAATCCGAAAAAGTCCCAAAATACTTACGACATTCAAAATACACAGGACATTCATTTCATCCTGCTTTCAATTTTGGATTTTATCCCAAAACAATATTTTTCACCAATTTCATCACACTTCGATTAAGTCCCGTGGAATTAGCAAAATTGTATATTTTTAAGTGAAAATAATCATTTTGGTGAGAATATAAAAATTATGGATACTTCGGAGAAATTAAAATTTTTGGGTCTATTTTGAAAAAAGTTAGTAATAAATTTGTATGGGAGTGTTTTGATTTCTTCCCTTGTAAGTATGTATATATTATATACTCCCATTAAAATTGTGATATATTTTTTGAGCTCGAAGATTAAGAAAGTATAATAATTTAATGAATAGAGGGTTAAGGATGTAATTTTTTAATGTGTAATGGCTAAGTTGTATTAGTGGTGTGTGTTGAGTTTGTATCAGCCCATATGAATGTATTAATTGTTTTCCCAAAAAGGAAGTGTCCCAATTTCTTTGGGTGTTTGAGTACTAATGATTTATTGTCCAATTGACATACTAAGTATTAATTACTCTCTTTATGTTTTTTCTTTCAGGATGCATGGAACATGGCTTGTAAAGAAACGGAGCATAATTCAAGTCATTTTCGACTGGGGGTGATTATGGGTGTTGTAGATCTCTACTTTGATATTTTGGACGATCCTAAAAGGTTTGCCATACATTAACCTTGACTCTAAATCTAAATGCATTTGGTAATTTGATTGCTCATAATTTAAAGTTGATATTTGTCCAGTGCGTGCGAACTCGCAAAGAAAGCAGTGGAAGATGCAAAAGAGGATATTTGCAGACATAACATAGTATTCTCTGAAGCCCTCCAACTGATGCGTCTCTTAAACTTAAGAGTTCGACAATGGTCTGAGAGACCAGATTCCTCTTTAATTGAAAGAGGTGCAGTTCCAAGTGAAGATGATCGTGTAATAAATCCTCGTGTAATATTACCAAGTGATGGCCTTCCCAGTAGAGTTCTGGTGTGCTCTTATGGTGAGTTACTTTCATATAGTTACTTATGCATCCGTTGACAGTTATTTCATGTGGTGACTTATTCCTATTGATGGCCTTTGTAGATGATCAAATATTCTCCGAAAGACAAACTGGTAAGTTATTACATTGTGGATAAACAAATTCTTTCTACATTAAAGAAATCTCCACCAAACTAGTTAGTTTCCTTGCTTGCTGTTCTTAAAAGAAGTCGAAAAGTGGGCTTTTTTGATAAGTTAATTTCATGCGGTTGTGGCACCGATGGAGGTGGTGGTGGTGGTGATTCTTCTCTCCCTTTTTCAAGAAAAATATCGGCAGATTATTAAGTTTGACTCTATCCAGATTAGTTAAGTTTTTTTGTAATTACTACTCTTTCCTTCTTAGCTCATTTATTTATTTTATATTGAGTTTGACTCTATCCAGATTAGTTAAGTTTTTTTTTTTTTAATGAATGAGGTTCTTGTGTTTCGGGACACCGTATTTCTTTACAATTTAAATCTCTAGCAATATACATATTTATATAGAATATGTAGGAGGAGGGTTCCCTTCACATAAAGGCACGGCGTGTCCTAGTGTGCGGGAGTTTTTCCCTTTTTTATTTTTTTTATTAGTACTCTTTCCTTCTTAGTTTCATTTATTTATATTATTTAAGTATTTTAAGAGGGGAAATTCTTTGTGAGACCATTTTATCTTCTATGTTGGACCATTTACATTTTTTAAAAAGATAAATTCATTTAGTGCTTTGTTACACATTTCTACATATTTTACATCTCAGATCTTTTAAATTAAAAAAAAAATGAGAAAGATTGATGTGTCAAAAATGACCAACTCAAAATATAATACTATTAATTAATCATCCCTAAGTTAGACAAATTTTGATTACAAATGGTATATTTCTAATTACGCCACGCGTTTTAATAATTAGAATTAGATTATATAATCTTATTGTTAACCATCCATAAATTCAACCCTAATTAAAAGTATTACAAAATATTAAAAAAAAATCAAATGAAATAGAAAAAAAAATACACATTTTAAATATGATTCTAATCATGCAATTAAAAATAATCAGTTTCTCCCTACATGTGTCATTATTTAATAATTTCGTTATTTATAACAACTAAATACGGGTATAATACAACCTATTAATTAACTAATTAAGAAAAATATAGTAATACATTAGTAAAGCATATTTAAAAATAATAACATTGAACATTTTCTATTTTTTTTTAAAATATATTTAAAATTTTCTAAAATAAGTAATTGACTAGTCAAGACTATGACTGAATTATGAAGACAATTATTCATGTACTTTGCTAAGAAAAACTGGGATGCAATTAATTAAAAAAAAAAGATAGCAGTTTGGTAAAGTAACAACATAAACAGGAGGAATTTCGGTACTTCGGAATGACCACCCTAATGGGTGTAAAATAAAGTGTGAATGTATTGAATAATGAGGGTACGAGCGTCATTTACTCGATATACATACACTGTTGTTGGTGAATGTATGGAATAATGAGGGTACAAGCGTCATTTACTCGATATACATACACGCACATATACGTACAGACTGTGTGAGGATGTCTGGTTTAGGGATTTAGAGGGTGGGAAATGGGAATGGAATGGAAGTGGTTGTTTGGTGCAATGGAATCATTCTCTACAGTGATTTTGATTCCAAACTTTGTGGGAATGGAACATTCCTCTTCTAGTTGGATAGTATGATACCCTTATAAAACCACACACTCAAAATCAATCCCATTCCCATTCCCATTCCCATTCCTCACCCTCCAAATCCCTCTGCCAAAACACCCCCTCAAACCAATTCCTATTCCCATTTCTTCAAAAATTTCAAACAATTATAGAGAGCATTTTTACACGCAATTCACGCACTCATCACTTTCCCTCTCTCACCCATCTTCTCTTTCTGCATTTTCCATCTTTGCTTTTGTTAGTTTTCTCTGTGTTCGTTTCATTTCATCTCCCTCTCTCTAGATTCTCTCTCTTCTTTTCTGTTCACAATAGCCTCTCCTCTGCCGGAGATAGCGAGGGATTTGGTCGGAAAATGCAACAGGAGCTGGATTTTCCTGCTTTGTGCATCGATTTCTCTGGCAAAAGTTGAGTTCAGCAATTTTCGCCAGCCATTTTAGTAAACGAGGGGAAACAAAATGCCCGAGACACTGTTATGCGTGAAGCTAGCGGAGCAGAGCAGGGAAGAAGAAATCGAATGACGATAGTTTCGACACAGAACGTTAGACATCAACTACGACTACGACGCCGACATCAGTTATTATTGTTAAGAAATATAGACACATGCATGCATAGCAGGTTTGTGTGTATGATAAGTGACTCATACGTGTAAGGAGGAGATTGGTGAAGCTAGTTGATCAATCATAAGGTGAGGATTGATGAGCTGGCACAAGGATGAACGTTGGATTGCATGCATGATCAAACGGTTGAGAAGATGAGCAGTTGGAAAGAAAATGAGAGCTGGGGGAGTTAGTTGGTTGTAACCAACTAACAAACTAAGGCATGCAGCTGATCACCATTCATCAAAAACGTGAGCATGCATGAGAGATCAGTATATATATAAGAATATAAGATTCATCTTCTTCTTGAGAGGGTTGTAATTCATCATCAATAAGATTCAAAACATCTTTAAGAGTGGATGTAGGCTTTACAGCTGAACCACTATACTTGCTTTGTTGTTCTTAGATTCATTAGTTCATTCATAGGTGTGTGAGATCTTAAGCTTCAATCAACAGTGAGTAAACGAGTGATCAAAAGTGAGGTTCAATTGTTTACAATCATAAGAAGTGGCGCCGTCTGTGGGAAGTGAGCTGCTGCCATCTGATTGAAGAAGGAGATCATCATGGTGACAACAAAGTTCGATGTGGAGAGGTTTACAGAAAAGTCAGATTTCAGTTTGTGGAGGATGAAGATGGAGGCCATTCTCATTCAACAAGGTCTTTCAGATGCTATTAAACCATTGCCTGAGAATCAAGCAGTGGAAGTTGATGCAGTTGCAGCTGCAGCTGATCAAGATCAACAATCTAAAGTAAGAAGTGCAATCATATTGTGTTTAGGAGACAAGGCCTTAAGGGAGATTGCAAAAGAAACCACAGCCAGAGGGATTTGGCAAAGGTTAGAACAACTTTACATGGTTAAAACTCTTGCTAATAGATTGTATAAGAAACAGAAGTTGTATTCATTCAAGATTACAGAAGAGAAGTCAATTCTTGGACAGTTAGATGAGTTTAATAGGATAATTGATGAGCTAGAGAACATAGATGTAGCTCTGCATACAGAAGATAAGGCTGTGATTCTGCTTTCAGCCCTCCCTTCATCATTTGAAGGATTAAGAGATACATTGCTGTTTGGAAATAATGAGACCATTACTCTAGATCAAGTACAACTTGCCTTGAGAGCAAAAGTACTGCACAAGAATACAGATGTACAGGCCAGTGGTGAAGTATTGGTTGCCAAGAAGCAAGGAACTTGGAGCAATAACACTAAGAAGGTTAGTTTTGACAAGAAGAAGCCTGCTAAGTCTCAGATTTTTTCAACAGATGAAGATAACAATAATTGCTTCCATTGCAACAAACCTGGACACTACAAGAAACAGTGCTTCAAATGGAAGGCAATGGTGGCCAAGAAAATTGCAGAAAAAGCTGATAGTAAGAAGAACCATGCTAATCAGGTAACTGACATTCAACCTAAGAATGATGTTATTGAGGCATTGTCTGTAGTATCTGATTCTATTTCAGATGAGTGGGTGTTAGATTCTGGATGTACTTTCCATATGACATCCATTAAAGAATGGTTCAGTGAGTTGACTGAATGTAATGAGGGATCAGTCCTTTTAGGAAATGATCAAACATGTAATATTGAAGGCATAGGTTCTATTAGGATGAAAATGTTTGATGGATCTGTAAAATTGCTGAAAGAAGTGAGATATGTGCCTAGCTTAAGGAGAAATTTGATCTCACTTGGTATGTTGGATACATTAGGATATGAAAGTAGGCTTAAGAATGGAATTCTCACTATCTTAAAGGGAAGTACAGTAGTTATAAGAGGAATCAAGAAAAATGATCTGTATTTCCTTGAGAGATCTGTCATATCTGGACAGATCAATGTATTACAAGACAAGGATGATGCAAGACTATGGCATGGGAGACTTGCACATGTAAGTCAAAGGGGACTACATGAATTAGCTAGACAAGGTCTGCTGAATCTGAGCTCATCAGTTATGTTAGATCAGTGTGAGGCTTGCATACTTGGAAAGTTAAAGAGAAGTAAATTTGGTACTGCAGAGCACAACACTAAGTCAAGATTGGAGTATATTCACTCAGATCTGTGGGGGCCATCCAAGACAACAACTATGGGAGGTGGAAGATATTTTATATCTTTCATTGATGATTACTCTAGAAAGTTGTGGATAAGGATTTTGAAATCAAAAGATGAGGCATTGGCAGCATTCAAGATATGGCTTACTGAAGTTGAAACTCAGACAGAGTGCAAGCTTAAGTGTTTGAGGACAGATAATGGACTAGAATTTGTATCACAAGAGTTCAACAATTACTGTCAAGAGAAAGGAATCAAGAGGCACAGAACAGTTCCTGGTACACCTCAACAAAATGGAGTTGCAGAGAGAATGAACCAAACATTGCTTGAAAGGGTAAGGTGCTTGCTGACCAGTGGAGGATTCTCTAAGGGGTTCTGGGGTGAGCTGGTATCTACAGCAGCTTATCTCATTAATATGTGCCCATCAGCAGCAATCAAGTTTAAAACTCCTGAGGAAGTATGGTCTGGAAAGCTTCCTAGTTATGATCACCTCAGAGTTATAGGCTGTCAGGCCTATGCACATCAGAAACAGGATAAGTTGGATCCAAGGGCCATCAAGTGTGTGCTTGTTGGATATCCAAAAGAAACAAAAGGTTATAAGTTGTGGTGTTATGAAGCTAATAAGTTTCTTATTAGCAGAGATGTGAGCTTCAATGAGAAAAAGATGCCTTTAATTGAAAGGGCAGCTGGTGTAGTTTCTGATACAGATAATGTTGAGCTTGAGGTGGAGCTTGGAACAGATAAGAAACAACAAGTAAGGAGTCAGAACACACCAATATCAGAAGAGGGTCAAACATCAGCTGAAAGAAGAACACTAAGTAGCTATCAGTTAGTAAGGGATAGATTGAGGAGGCAGATAAGAGCTCCTGTCAGATATATAGAGGCTGATGTTGTATCCTATGCACTGTATGTAGCAACAGATGTTGAAATGTAT
Source organism: Pogostemon cablin (assembly GCA_023678885.1). Classification (NCBI taxonomy): domain Eukaryota; kingdom Viridiplantae; phylum Streptophyta; class Magnoliopsida; order Lamiales; family Lamiaceae; genus Pogostemon; species Pogostemon cablin. The sequence goes on from CM042971.1 coordinate 33,239,731, forward strand.
GAACCAAGGTCATATTCTGAAGCAATTTCCAGTACTGAGAGTGATAAGTGGTTAGGAGCTATGGAAGATGAGTTACTATCTTTGAAGAAGAACAATACATGGATACTTGTTGATAAACCAACTGATCAGAAGCTTGTTGGATGTAAATGGTTATTCAAAAGAAAACCAGTAACAAGTAAAGAAGGTGGCTTTAGATACAAAGCAAGACTAGTTGCAAGAGGTTTTTCACAAAAGGAGGGTGTTGATTATAATGAGATCTTCTCTCCAGTTGTGAAGCATTGTTCTATTAGGATCCTACTTGCTATAGTGACTCAGTTTGACCTTGAATTGCATCAGATGGATGTTACTACTGCCTTCTTACATGGGAATCTTGAAGAAGATATATACATGCAAGTGCCTGAAGGTGTGGAGGTTGACAGATCAGTAAACAAGGCATGCAAGTTAGTCAAGTCTCTGTATGGACTTAAACAAAGTCCTAGGCAGTGGTACTTGAGGTTTGATGAATACATAACATCAAATGGTTTTGAAAGGAGCATGCATGACAGTTGTGTATATATAAAGAATGAAGAAGGGAATTTCACCTACCTATTGCTATATGTAGATGATATTCTGATTGCATGTGGAAATATCACAGGGATAAATGCAGTAAAGGAAGTACTAAGAAAGGAATTTGAGATGAAAGATCTTGGAGAAGCAAGTGTTATACTTGGGATGCAAATATTAAGAAACAGGTCAGTTGGGAGTTTGAGCTTGCATCAAGAGTCTTATCTAGTCAAAGTACTTAAGAGATACAATATGGATCAGTGTACATCAGTTTCAGTACCAGTGAAACAAGGTTTGAAATTGTCTTTACAAGATAGTCCAAAGACAGATGAAGAAAGGGCAATTATGGACAGAATACCATATGCAAATGCTGTTGGAAGTTTAATGTACTCAATGGTGTGCTGTAGACCAGACTTAGCATATGTAATGAGTCTGATCAGCAGGTTCATGAGTAAACCAGGACTACTACATTGGGAATCAGTGAAATGGGTTTTGAAGTACATTAAAGGATCAGTATCAGTGGGTTTAAAGTTTCAGAGAAGTACAAATTGGAATCAAGCTATTGTAGGATATGTTGATGCAGACTATGCTGCAAATCTTGATACAAGAAAGTCTTTGACAGGTTATGTGTTTAAAATGTTTGGTACTGCTATTAATTGGAAAGCAACACATCAACATGTGGTAGCATTATCAACCACAGAGGCTGAATATGTGGCACTCACAGAAGCTGTAAAAGAAGGGATTTGGTTGACAGGAATCTTAAAGGAATTTGGGATTTATCAAGAAGCTTTTGAGGTGTTTTGTGATAATCAAAGTGCTCTCCATCTATCCAAACATCAAGGGTATCATGAGAGAACAAAGCACATTGATGTAAGACTTTACTTCATAAGGGATACAGTTGAAAAGGGGGTTGTTGTAGTGAAGAAAATCAACACTGCAGAGAATCCAGCTGATGCATTGACCAAGGCATTACCAACTCTCAAGTTTGAGTTGTGTAAAACCTTGTTCAGTATGCAATAAAAGAAAATAGGGTTGGCTGTACCCTTAAAACAGCAGGGTGGGATGTTTTGAATCTTGTTGAGGTAGTGCAGTGTCTATAAGGTGGAGAATTGTTAAGAAATATAGACACATGCATGCATAGCAGGTTTGTGTGTATGATAAGTGACTCATACGTGTAAGGAGGAGATTGGTGAAGCTAGTTGATCAATCATAAGGTGAGGATTGATGAGCTGGCACAAGGATGAACGTTGGATTGCATGCATGATCAAACGGTTGAGAAGATGAGCAGTTGGAAAGAAAATGAGAGCTGGGGGAGTTAGTTGGTTGTAACCAACTAACAAACTAAGGCATGCAGCTGATCACCATTCATCAAAAACGTGAGCATGCATGAGAGATCAGTATATATATAAGAATATAAGATTCATCTTCTTCTTGAGAGGGTTGTAATTCATCATCAATAAGATTCAAAACATCTTTAAGAGTGGATGTAGGCTTTACAGCTGAACCACTATACTTGCTTTGTTGTTCTTAGATTCATTAGTTCATTCATAGGTGTGTGAGATCTTAAGCTTCAATCAACAGTGAGTAAACGAGTGATCAAAAGTGAGGTTCAATTGTTTACAATCATAAGAATTATTATTCCTCGGAGTAAGTCTCAGGCGACTTGCCGGAGAGCAACGCCGACTTCGATTTCCGAAACAACCGGCGCAACTGTTCTCGAGAAACGCCTCCCGAGTGGGGATCTGTATATTGGAACTTTCGCCAACAATACTGTACGAGTTATTATAGGATCGATGGTGTTGTTGGGAAAGTGACTATTTTTATTAAAGAAAAACTATTGTACAACACACTCAAGACTATCTAACAAATCTCAAGACAGAATACTGTCTCTCTTACAACTCTGCTTCTTACTGAACTTTCTTCTCACTCTTTGTGTGCCCTTACTATGCACACACTCTTATCCTATTTATAGCTGGTTAAGTCGGTGGTTATTACCACCTAGAGTAATCTAGACCATTGACCAACTCATGACTCATCTATAGCCTTCCCACCATGTCGGTTATCATATACAACTATCATCTGCTAGAAGGTTCTAGCTAGCTGCCCTGTTCAACTTAATCTATGCTTATCCAATCTCCATACTTTCTCGCAACATCTAGAATAATCCAGATATTCTAGAGAAGACGGTGTTGATCTTCAACACTCCCTTCCTTCTTCTGATCACGTTCATTTGCTTTTGGATAGATGTTTGCCACATTCTCCACTCATCACTAAAATTTGAAACTCCTTGAATCTCTTGTTCAGCTTGATGTCCCCCATTCGATCTATGTGGACACTTCGTTAATGCTTTCTTCTTCTTTTTTAGTTTCTTCCACGCCCAACCGAACTTTAGCTTCGGCAAGAGATTGGATCTTGACTTTCGTGGCAGACTGGATTTTTGTACCTGCGAACACACCACTTCCGCTGTGCAACTTTGAACTGATTTTGATTCATGTGTGATCTCATTTTCAATATTGGCCTCCTCATTTTTCATTTCTTCATCCGGGAGAACTAGTTCCCCTGTTTTCTCTTGCAAGAGAGCTTCTTTGTAAGAAATACTCCCCACGGATCGGGGAAGTACTTGTGGAGAGATGGGTGGGGAGTGGAAGAAAGGGAAAACGAGTGGAAAAGGGGAGTTCTCGTGGCCATCAGGTGGGACGTTTGAAGGTGAATTCGATGGAGGGAACGGGTACTTTTATCGGAGCGGATGGGGATATGTACAGAGGTTCGTGATCAGGGGATCGGAAACACGGGTATGGGTTAAGCCTTACAATAATGGAGATTACTACGAAGGTGATCTATGGGGAAATGAGTATGCTGGAGAATGGGGGGATGATTCATGGTAGAGGCGCTTTGAATGGAACCTTTTACCCTGCAAAGAATGCCAATGGAAATGGTAAAGATGAATGGTTTCTTATCCGCCCCATTACTAGTGGTGGGGGAGGATGGTACGGATTTAGTAGTGTTGAAGATGATGATCTATATCAACAATCTTCACACTCCTCTAAACACTTAGCAATCAACTAACAATGATTGAAGAAGAATCAAAACAAAGAAAATATGGAAGTATGTGTGTGTGTGTTTGAATCTGTAAATAACACCAGATGTATAGTGGTTCGGCTTATCAACCAAGCCTACATCCACTCTAGGGAGAGATCTTTATTGCTTGAACAAGTATGAATGAATTACAACGCACACATGCATGGATTTCAGCATTTATATACACCATGCAATATTAGCAAAGTTACAGGACCACTTCGTGTAACTACTTTCCAGCTGGATTATCAATCAGTTAGATCGAATCTTTCAGTTCACAACTGACTCCATCACACACCCTGCGTGACAAGCTACACATCCATGTGTAGAACCTTCCATTCCACGCGCATATGACACGTGTATAACCGCCACAAAGTACCCTGGTCCCCACCTGTGCACATGAGCTCATTTTAGCTTATTTGAGCAGACTTCCCAACATTCTTGCTGCTGTAACCGTTTTTCAACCTACAACACCACTGAGCATGAGTTTAATCATCCACTTAACACTCCTTAATGTTGATCAGGCACTAGGAATGAAGTTTTCCATCTCAAATCTCCACCTAAAACTTCATACTAAAGCATTACCAATCTCATCCCTTATTTCCACTGTTTTGTCAAGACAGCAAACTTGATCACTGCTTTTAAGAGAGCAGCAAAACTCTTCACTAACATACTCAGCACACATTAATAAGACTCTTACATAGTTCAATTTTGAACTAGGCAAGGCCTTAGTGAGAAAATCAGCTGGATTCTTGGCTGTTTCAATCTTCTTGACAACAACTTTTCCATCTTCCACCAAATCTCTAACAAAATACATCCTTACATCTATGTGCTTTGTTCTCTCTGGTGAAACCTTTTTCTTGTAAATCCATTTGCAACTTACCAGCTTCTGATACTTTGGTCTCTGAACAACTTTCCATGTCTGATTCTTCTCTAATGAAAGCAACTCTTCTTGCATAGCAGCACTCCACTTAGCATTATCCTTACTATTCATTGCTTTCTGATAGTTTCTAGGTTCATATGAATCTATATCCTCTGCAGAATATAATGCAAAGGATACAATATCAGCTTCTGCAAACCTTGCTGGAGTTTTAATAACCCTCCTCTGCCTATCTCTTGCTAGCTGATAACTGTTAAGTAACTCCTCAGTATCAGATGTAATCTGATCACCTCTTGTTGGTGAATCAGTACCTTCTTGAACTGATTCTTCCTCAGTTCTTGACTGATCCTCCTGAGACTTCTTCATAAGCTCCACCTCAAGCTCAGCCTTATCCTTCTGATTTTGAACTAGAGGTTTCAGTGGCATGACATCCTCATTAAATGTAACATCTCTGCTTAGTATAAACTTCTTACTTTCAATGCACCATAATCTGTAAGCTTTAACACCTTTAGGATATCCAATCATGACACATCTGATAGCTCTTGGAGCTAATTTATCTTGCTTGATGTGTGCATAAGCTAGACAACCAATTACTTTCAGTCTTGAATAGTTAGCAACTTTTCCAGTCCACACTTCTTGAGGTGTTTTAAATTTCAAAGGTGTTGATGAACTCCTATTAATAAGAAAAGCTACTGTACTAACCAACTCCCCCCAAAAATCTTTGGAAAGACCAGAACTACTCAAGATACACCTTACTCTCTCAAGTAAAGTCTGATTTAACCTCTCTGCCACACCATTTTGTTGTGGTGTTCCTGGTACTGTCTTATGCCTTATGATTCCCCTATCCTTACAGAACTTATTGAATTCATCAGAGCAATATTCAAGACCATTATCAGTTCTTAGTATCTTAATTTTACTACAGCAAGTATTCTCAACCTGAGTTAACCAGTTCTTGAAAGTAATGAAAGCAGCATCTTTGGTTTTCAGTATATATATCCATATCTTTCTACTATAATCATCAATAAATGAAATGAAATACCTGCCTCCACCTTTTGTTAGTGTTCTTGCAGGTCCCCATAGATCTGAATGGACATAATCAAGTCTGGATTTGCTAATATGTTCACCAATGCCAAACTTAAGTCTCTTAGCTTTCCCAAAGATGCAATCCTCACACTGATTAAGCTTGTCTGTTGAACTGATGTTAATGGCTCTCTGTCTTGCTAATTCCTGTAGTCCTTTCTCACTAATATGAGCCAATCTACCATGCCACATATGAATCTTATCATTTCCAGTAGTGACATAGTTTTGTCCAGTCACTGTATGGCCATCAAGAATGTACAATCCATCCTTCCTGATTCCCCTCATCACTTCACATTCCCCTTTCTCTACAATGAGTATACCTCCTTTTGATCTATACTCATAGTCTGAAGCATCTAAGATTCCTAATGAAATCAAATTTCTTTTAAGTTCTGGAACATACCTCACACCTGTCAAAGTCCTGACAGTTCCATCATGCATCCTCAATATAATTGATCCAATGCCTCTGATTTTACATGTGTGATCATTCCCTAACAACACTGATCCATCATTCTGGAGCTTAAGATCAGTGAACCAATGTTTCATAGGAGACATGTGAAATGTACATCCTGAATCTAAGATCCAATCCATGGATCTTCTTGATGAATCAACTAGCAATGCCTCAGGATAAGCAACAACCTGATTCTGATCATTTGTTACCTGATTTACCTGCACTCTTTGTTGGCCATCTTTATCAGCTTCTTGTTTCCTTTTCCTTTCATTCTTAAACTTGTAGCAGTTCTTCTTATAGTGGCCTGGCTCATGACAGTGAAAGCACTTTCTAACTTCCTTAACAGATCCAGAATAAACATTTCTGTTTGCTTGTTTCTTTGAATCAGAATTGCCCTTTTTGTTGTACCTTTTACCATGATCATTTCTTTTAACCATCAGACCCTCCCCTGATGTTTCATGATCATCAGAAACCTTCTGAAACTCCTTTGTCTTCAGAGCTATTTCAACCTCCTCAAGACTAATAGTTTCTCTATTTCCAAACAAGAGTGTATCCTTGAAGCTCTCAAATGACTTTGGAAGAGCTGATAACAACTTTGAGGCCTTATCTTCTGTTTCAATAGTAGCATTAACATTTTCTAGATCATCTAATATCTTATTAAATTCATCAAGTTGCACCAAAACTGATCTATCTTCATCCATCTTAAATGAATAGAACTTCTGCTTTAGATATAAACGGTTAGCAAGTGACTTTACCATGTATAGATCCTCAAGCTTCTTCCATACTGCCCTTGCAGAAGTCTCCTTCTGTACCTCCCTCAGAGCCTTATCACCAAGGCACAACACAATGGCACTTAATGCTCTTTCTTGTGTATCAGCTTCTGCAGTGGCTTCAATGGATGATTGTGCAGTTGCTTCAGTGGTTGGAGGCTTCTCCTTAATAGCATCTGCCAAACCTTGTTGTACCAGAATAGCTTTCATCTTGATCTTCCATAGTCCAAAGTCAGATTTCTCTGTGAATTTCTCAATGTCAAACTTGGTTGCAACCATTGTGTGAACCTCTTTCCAACTGCTTCTTGATTTCTTCTGTTTGATTGCTGATCTGTGTTTCTAGATTCCCACAGATGGCGCCACTTTGTTGAAGATGATGATCTATATCAACAATCTTCACACTCCTCTAAACACTTAGCAATCAACTAACAATGATTGAAGAAGAATCAAAACAAAGAAAATATGGAAGTATGTGTGTGTGTGTTTGAATCTGTAAATAACACCAGATGTATAGTGGTTCGGCTTATCAACCAAGCCTACATCCACTCTAGGGAGAGATCTTTATTGCTTGAACAAGTATGAATGAATTACAACGCACACATGCATGGATTTCAGCATTTATATACACCATGCAATATTAGCAAAGTTACAGGACCACTTCGTGTAACTACATTCCAGCTGGATTATCAATCAGTTAGATCGAATCTTTCAGTTCACAACTGACTCCATCACACACCCTGCGTGACAAGCTACACATCCATGTGTAGAACCTTCCATTCCACGCGCATATGACACGTGTATAACCGCCACAAAGTACCCTGGTCCCCACCTGTTCACATGAGCTCATTTTAGCTTATTTGAGCAGACTTCCCAACGTTCTTGCTGCTGTAACCGTTTTTCAACCTACAACACCACTGAGCATGAGTTTAATCATCCACTTAACACTCCTTAATGTTGATCAGGCACTAGGAATGAAGTTTTCCATCTCAAGTAGTGTTGGGTGGGGATGATTCATCGGGTTTCACCATTTATAGCTGCCTTGCTAGGAATGGCCGCAGCCCACTGCCCTATATTAAGGGTACTTTTCTCTATTCTTTAGGGGCAGTGTTGGTATTTCAAATATTCAAATACTTTAAGTCCACGTACACTAAACCATATTCTGTTAAGACCCTCAGAAATGGAGAGAGTATTTTTGGGGGTCGCCTGGAAAATCCTTAGACGTCGGCTTCCTACTAGATCCGCGCTTAAAAAGATAAATGTCTTGAAAGATGGAGATGACATCTCTTGCAGCTTTTGTGGCAATCATGAAGAACATTTATTCTTTGAATGCAACTTTTCCTATCAAGTTTGATGCCTTTGCTACTCTTGGTTAAAGTCTCCCATGCCTTGTGCCTTTGATCTAACAATGCATTTTCTACAACATTCTAGCGTGTTAGATACAAAAAGAAAAAAATATATTATTGAATGCATTTGGTGTTGTGCAGTTGGTTCATTTGGAATGCCAGGAACAAGAAAATATTTGAAAACAAGGAAACCAATCCGGAAAAGACGTTTGAGGAAATTAGTTACAAATCATGGTGCATTTTCTCTACACATTATAATAGTGATTTATCATTTTCAGATTGGTGTAACAACCCTAGAATGTGTTGTAAATAATTGGGGGTCTCTCTTCACAGTTATTGATGTTATGTTGTTTTGTAAACCTGTAACTTTTGATCCTTGGGTACTTTTGGTACTCCTAATAATATTTATTTTTCCTTAAAAAAAATTAATGTGCAGTGGGTAGTTGTATTAGTGAGAGTGTGGATCCCATATTTTAGTTGTATTAGTGAGTTTATGTGGGTCCCATATGTGTAAAAAAGAAAAATGTTCTTTAGATGAGATGCCCAAAGTGAAAAAAAAAAGACCCATTGGATAAGATGGAGGGAGTAATTAGTTGAAAATAACATTGAAAAAGTCAAAATACTTGTAATTCAGAAAACTTGACTAATCTTTGTGATTCAAAAAACTTAACTAATTGACAATAACATTGATAAAATCAACTGCCAACATTTTGGCTTTAAAAAAATATCATTTTGCCAACATTCGGCCCCAACTGAGCGGCAGACCAATTTGTTCACCTTCTGCATCTTGGCACACCTTAATATCATCTGGAAGCTCAAGATAAATTAGCATTTCTTTAATTAGAGCTTCTTTAATTAGAAGAGGAGCGTATGGATCATCTGCAATTTCAACTCCATCAACTGAGAGTTAAAAGTTTTTTTTTTGTCTCATAACTATTTAAAATTTTAGATTTTGTCCCCAAAAAAATATTTGTATCGATTTTATCCCACAATTATGGGTTTTATTTTGATTTTGCCCAATTTTTTCGAAACCTCAATTTTCTCCGAAAATTGGTCACGTGTATAAAAAGTTATAGGACAAAAAACTTTTAACCTCTGGTTTACAGAAAAATCAAAATATTTTTTTAACTATTTTTAAGAGCTTCGTAAATCATAAAGAAAAATATTATCTTGAGGACAAGATTTGTAATGGACTAAAGAATTTATTAAAATAGAGAAATAAACATCACAAGCTAACATCAAAACAAACAAATCACACATGCAAAGTTAAGACGTTTTTTGTCCCATAACTTTTTAAAACTTTAAATTTTATCCAAAAAAAGATATTTGTATCGATTTTGTCCCATAATTATGAGTTTTATTTCAATTTTGCCAAATTTTCGCCGGAACCCTCGATTTTCGCCGAAACGCACAAATTCATCAGTCATGTGCGACACACGTGACCAATTTCTGGTGAAAATTGGACAAAATTAATTATAAGATAAAATCGATATAAATATCTATTTTTAAAATTTAAAATAATTATGGGACAAAAAATAACTCATCAACTGATCCTCTGACACCATTTGGATCAGTTGTAGCTGTAACTGCAACCAATCAAAATTGTTTTTTCAAGATCAAATTTTCTAATGCTCACTAGGGTCTTGTGGAGCTTTTTTTTTTTTTTTGAAAAAAGCCAAAATTTTATTAAAATGAGTAGAGCATAAGAGGTGCTCAATATAATACAAATATTTTGAAATTAACTTAGAGGATAAACTACATGAAGCATCAACCAATCTCCCCTCCTCACCTTCTTTACAAATTAATACATATTTGGGGTTCTCTCAACCATTCACTAAAAGTGTACCCTGATCTTACGCGCCCCTTATTTTTAATCCAAAGCCATGTGTCGACTTTAGTCTTCATCACTATATTCTCACAATCAACGGTCCTTCCATTGAACACTTTGTCATTTCTCGCTCTCCAAATTTTCCATATCACACCATGCCAAATCAATTCCCAAAATCTATTTTTTTCCAAAAGTACCTTCTCACTATGATGAGTGAAATGCTCCATCAATGTATCTTGAGCTGCATATTTGATGTTGAACCAATGATAGATATTCTTCCAAGTCGTTTCTGCTATAGCACAATGAATAAACAAGTGGTTCAATTCTTCCTCAAAAGATCCACATAAATGGCATATCCTTGAGAAATTTTGATTGTAAGCTCCTCTCTTAACAAGATTCAATATAGTAGAAATCCTATTTTGGATTGCTCCAAGAGAACGCCACAACTTTGAGTGGAACATATTTATTCCAAACTCCACTAATCAAATTAGGACTTCCGGACCTCAAGCCATGTATTTCCTCCAACTTGCTATATGCTGATTTCACTGTATAGCTTCCACAATTCGAGTATCTCCAGATCCATCTATCACTGTCTTGTGATGAGAAAATGTATTTGTTAGCTTTTGAACATAAATCTCTTACCTTTTCTTCCTCCCATGAGAATAGTGGCCTTCTCCAACTCCACTTTTCAACGATAGTCCCATTCACCCTCTTCATTCTTTCCGCAACTGAGCATAGGGGGTTCATCTCTAATGAGAAAAGTCTTGGATAGCAAGATTTCATAGATTTCCCATCCAACCAATTGCAATGCCAGAAGCTAGTAATTTGCCCATTGCCAATACTTCGAACATTTCCTTCAAGAAACCAATCATTTTCAACTATTAGGGAGATGAGAGACTTCCACCATTTTGTCCATGTATTACACGATTTATTATTCATTTTTCACATTTCAACACACTTCAATAGATCGCCATACTTTGATTGAATCAATTTTATCCAAAGTAAGTCGCCTCCTTCTAAAATCCTCCAACCCCATTTACCTAGAAGGGCCTTGTTAAAAAGGTCAATTTTCTTTACACCCAATCCTCTGTGTTTCTTTCCTTTACACACTTGTTCCCATTTTATCCAAGCAATTCTTTTTGAACCTTGCTCACCTCCTCCCCATAAAAAATTTCTTCGCAAAGACGTGATGTGCTTGATGATTTTCTTCGGAGCTTTTGCAAAGGACAGGTTATAAATAGGGATATTAGAAAGAGTAGCATTTAGAAGGATTATTCTTCCACCAAAAGATATTTTGCAGTTTGAAACATGTTCATGGATTTGGACATTGCCAGCCAACTACAAATCAGGCATTGTAACCAATCGATGCAGTAGACCGATGATTATGAATTGATTTAGGGTTTTATTTTCATTAATTAAAACATAACTTAATTTATGAATCAACATCTATGATAGAGTCAAACTCAATAGGGTCTTGTGTGAGATCTTACTTGAGACGAATATAAAGTTATAATATCATTAAGGAAAAGTAATATTCAATTGATGAAAAGTAATAATGTTGCAGTGAATTATTTTATGAACTATGATAACATTTTATAGCGAAGTGATAATAATATTATCACTTTCTATCCATCTCACATAAAGACGTGAGATGGTCTCACCCTTTAAAAATCAATCAATATCTATAAATAGTAGTTTTCATCTATATATAGAAAATGGAATTCAAATATTAAGAAAATCGAGAGAGAACAACACACCATCAACATCTCTTTCTCACTATTCTCCAACACCCACTTTCAATTCCTCTCCCATAGATCAAATACTCAAAATCATCCCATAATTATCTCATTAAACCACATTACTCACTCCTGCTATCCTCTCACGCCACTCATATACTTTTCACTCCTACTTTTAATTATCAAAATAGATACCAACCGTTATCTTAGAATAAGTCCTATAAATTCAAGGGATTAAATCACGTAGTAGATCGATGATTATCAATTTGATTTATTTTTATTTTTTCATAAATGTTTCAATCAAGGAGCAGTGTGCTTCTCTTAATTCCTTGGAATAGGATTACATTTGATGATTCAAGCCACAACCTTTAATTATTATATATTTAAGCAGGTATTTTGAGGCACAAACTAAAGTCCTAATTATATGTTAGTTATTTAGTAAGATTAAATACCCTTTATTTCCTTAAAATTTTTTTAATGAGATGCAATACCCTCTAAAAATAAATGGTATACTCTTATTAATTAGAGTTGGTCTCCTGTGTCACCAGGGGCACACCGTGTCCCCATAGAAATACTAGAAATTCGTTTGTTCCCATGGGGGATAAATTCGTGTGTTTCCATGAGAGCACGATGTGTCTCAGGGGGCACACACTTTTTTGCCATTAATTAAAGTTAACCCTATACTTTTTGTTCTGAGGACATAAGAGCATCTCCAAGAGCTCATCTAAAATATATATTATGTACATTTTAAAGAGTAAAACAAGGAAAACAAGCTCTAACCTATTTTTTATTTTAACTTTTTAATTTAAAGAATTATTTTTACTCTTTAAATTTGATGAGCACAAACCACTCTTCATATTTTATTATTTTATTAAATGCTATAATTATTAGTGTTTTTACTCAATAAAAGTAGTTTAAACAATTAATAAAAGAGAAAGTAATGCAATAAATGAACATTGAAAAAAAAATTTTAAAGAATTTGTTGGAGTACAAAAAAATTAACAGAAAAAATATTGTCTTTAAATTTTATGTCTTTAAATATTAAAAGTAATTGAAATGGGAATTCGAATATCAATTTTATACAAATGAATCAAGATTTGATTTTGCAGTTTGAAACATCTTAATTGTTGGTATTTTAAGGTGATGGGTGATATTACTGTTGGTATTCACGATAAGTGAAGAAAGATGTATGGGTCGAATGGTGTGAAGCTGTGACTTGAAAATGTGGAAGACAGAATGATTAAGTGGGTGTGTAAGAATAGTAAGAAAGGGAATTGATAATAGTTAGTGGAGACGTATGGTTTTAAAATAGAGTGAATTAGACAAATGGGTTTTCTTATATTTCTTTACTAATAAGCCACAACCTATTTATAGTAATACAATGGCAGTGGTGTTGCATCATGATCATTCTAGATACTATCATGCACCGTCCTTTTGCTATCTGATATCTATCCATGTTTCTAGAGTTCTCATTACTTTTCTTATCACATCTATATCTTTCTAGAATGCCCTACAAGTTTCATGTATATTCTTTATTTATTTATTTATTTATTTTTTATTTTTTAATAAGCATCAATATTTATCACTCCCCCTTGATGCGCATTTGAGTGATTCTGAGCTTTTCTCGTAGTATTTCGAACCTTGATCTCGGTAGCGCTTTTGTGAATATATCTGCTAGCTGGTTTTCCGTTCCAATGTGCTTGAGCTCGACTTCTCCATTATTAGCTGCTTCTCGTAGGAAGTGGTATTTGATGGCGATGTGTTTCGTTCTGCTGTGTTGCACGGGATTTTTTGCCATTGCTATTGCTGACTTGTTGTCGCAGTAGATCTCTGTAGAATTTTCTTGGTGTTCTCCCATATATCCAAGAATGCGTCTTAGCCATATAGCTTGACTCACTGTTAGAGCAGCAGCTACGTATTCTGCTTCTGCTGAAGATTGTGCGACACAGTCTTGCTTTTTAGATGCCCACGAGAATACTCCTGAGCCGAGTGAGAATGTATAGCCTGAAGTACTTTTCATATCATCTGCTGATCCAGCCCAGTCGCTGTCAGTGTAGCCAACTAGCGTTGAGTTTTCTTGTGGCTCATACCAAATGCCATAGTCTTTAGTTCCTTGTAGATATCTCAGTATCCTCTTTGCAGCTCCATAGTGGACTTGGCTTGGACTCTGCATGAATCTTGATAGTAGACTCGTCGCATACATGATATCCGGTCTTGTAGCTGTTAGATATAGAAGGCTTCCAATGAGGCTTCTGTATGTTGATTCATCCGCCTTTGGAGTGCCATCTTCTTTGCAGAACTTCTCATTTGTGATAAGGGGAGTTGCTACAGGATTGCATCTTTCCATCTTGAACTTCTGTAGAAGATTATTTGTATATTTTCTCTGTGAGATAAATATCCCATTTTCTTTTTGACTTACCTCGATACCGAGAAAGTAGTTCATCAGTCCGAGGTCTGTCATTTCAAATGTCTTCATCATGTCTGCTTTGAACTCTTTGATCATGTCTTCATCGTTCCCTGTGTAGATAAGATCATCAACATATAAAGAAACGATTAGTCTTTTATTGTTACCTTGGGTCTTGATGTAGAGAGTTGGCTCGCTTTCACTTCTCTTGAATCCCTTATTGATGAAGAAATCATCTATACGACTGTACCAGGCCCGTGGAGCTTGTTTTAACCCATATAGTGCCTTTCGTAGTCTTAGCACCTTGTCTTCTTGTCCTTTTGCCACGAACCCTTGAGGTTGTTCAACATAGATCTCCTCTTCAAGGTATCCATTTAGAAATGCTGATTTGACATCCAGCTGGTATATCTTCCATTTCTTCTGGGCTGCTAGTGCAATGAGAGCCCTTATTGTATCCAGACGAGCTACTGGAGCAAATGTCTCGTTGTAGTCGATCCTTGGTAGCTGTGAGTAACCTTTGGCTACCAGTCTTGCCTTGTATTTCTGGATTGAGCCATCTGGATTAAGTTTAGTCTTATAGACCCACTTAACTCCAATGACTTCTTTGTTGCTTGGTAGATCCGCCAACTCCCATGTGTTGTTCTTCTCGATCATTTTGATCTCTTCTTCCATTGCATTGACCCATTCTTTTTCTTTGACGGCTTCTTCAAAGCTCGCTGGCTCGACTGCTGCAAAGTTGCACGTCTCATAGATTTCTCTTAGTGACTTCACTTTTCTTGGTGTTTCATCTGAGTCTGGTCCTTCTTGAGCTTGTGGTGCTGGAGACTCAGGACTTGGAAGTAGTGGAGATTTTGGTTCTTCTTCTTGACTTTCTTGATGCTCAATAGATCGACGTATTTGTGGCATCATGATACTTTTCTTCTCAACTTTTTCTTCATCCCAGTTCCATGATGCATTCTCATCGAACTCGACATCTCGACTGATGAAGAGTTTCTTTGTCTTGAGACTGTAGAGTCGATAGCCTTTAGACTGAGTGCTATATCCAAGAAATATGCACTTCTCGGTCTTCTCTTCCAGCTTGTGTCTCTTTTCTTTTGGGATGTGCGCGTAGCAAATGCTCCCAAAAACTCTAAGATGTTTTGCTGATGGCTTCCGTCCACTCCAGGCTTCAACTGGTGTTTTATTTTGTACTGTCTTTGTTGGACACCTATTCAGCAAGTAGACTGCAGTGTAGATAGCCTCTGCCCAGAATACTTTGGGCATGCCTTTCTCTGCTAGCATTGTTCTTGCCATCTCCATTACGGTCCTGTTCTTTCTCTCTGAGACTCCATTTTGTTCTGGAGCGTAGCCAACTGTTAGTTGATGGTTGACTCCTTCTTCTTCACAGAATTTGTTGAACTCCTTGGATGTGTACTCTGTCCCTCTATCACTGCGTAGAACCTTGATTTTCTGACCGCTTTGGTTCTCCACTAGATTTTTGAACTTCTTGAAGATAGAGAAGACTTCTGATCTTTCTTTCATAAAGTACACCCAAGTCATTCTTGTGTAGTCGTCAATGAAGAGAATGAAGTACCTGTTCTTCTCGAATGTTAGCGTCCTCATTGGCCCGCATACATCAGTGTGAACCAGCTCCAAAGCTTGTTTGGCTCGCCATGCTTGTTCTGATGGAAACGGCTTCCTGTGTTGCTTGCCTTCCATGCATTTTTCGCATACATCATTTTTTGGTTTGATTGGTGGAAGATCTCTCATCATATTCTTCTGTTGGAGTAGTTTTATCCCATAGAAGTTGAAGTGCCCGAACCTCCGGTGCCATAGCCATGATTGATCTTCTTGGGCATTTAGTGTTGTCTCCACATAGCTCCATTGGATTGGAAAGTTCCTTTGATGCTGCATTTTGACTGCAGCTATCACTTGATTTTTATTTGTCTTGTCATAAATGGTGCATGAGTCGCCTTTAAATACTAGAGAGTATCCTTTCTCTATCATTTGACCCACGCTGAGCAGATTAGTGCGTAGTTTTGGTACTAATAGCACATCATGAATGTACCTCGTACCTCTTCTTGTGTTGACAGCTATTGTGCCTTTTCCTTCAACTTCCACTAAGTCTCCGTTGCCCAGCTTCACTTGAGATTTGATATTTTTGTCAACATTTTGAAAGATCTTCTCGTCTCCTGTCATGTGGTTGCTGCACCCACTGTCTACGTACCACGTATCATTTTTTACTTCTGATGCGACATGGTTCGCATAGAAGAGATTATCTCCATCTTCTTTTTCTTCAGAGTAGTTGGCCTGGTGATCTTTCTTGGAGCGACAATTTTTCTCCAGATGTCCAAATCTTCCACAACTTTTGCATTGTGGTTTGCCTCGGTACCAACAATCTTTTTCGAGATGATTGGTTCTTTTACAAACTCCACATGGGGAATATTTTTCTTTCCTATTATTGTTATTTTCTCCAATTTTTCTCCCCCCAATTTTAGAATTCTGAGACCGTATTTTTAATTTAGACTGAAAAGCATTTTCAATATTTTCATCTTCATTTATGCTCAGTCTTTTTTCATAGGCTTCTAAAGAACCCAATAAATCTGTCACTGCTAATTTTTCTATATCTTTAGTCTCTTCTATAGTAGTGACTATTGGGTTGTATTTAATAGGAAGAGATATTAAAATCTTTTCTACTATTTTCTTATCGGTCATATCTTCCCCATAAGATTTTAGTTGATTTACTACTTCTCTTAGTTGAGTGTAGTAATCTTTTACGGTCTCAGATTCTTTCATTTTCATATTTACGAAATCTCTCCTAAGAGTTTGGAGTTTTAGATTTCGTACCTTGTCACTTCCTTGATATTCATCCTTTAGAATATCCCAGGCCTCCTTGGATGTCTTCGCTCCACTGATCCTCGGAAATAGAGACTCCGCCACAGCCATCTGTAGAATGTAAAGCGCTAAGTTGTCCTTCTCCGTGTTTTTGTCTAGTTTTTCTTTGTCCGTACTAGACAAAGATGATGCATCTGCGGGGATAGTGTACCCCTTGTCGACGATCTCCCATAGGCCTTGAGACATAAAATATGTCTTCATTTTAATGGCCCAATAGTTGTATCCTTCACCTGAAAAAGTTGGGATTGGGATTTGGTGGGTATTGGATAGAGAGGACATTTTTTGGGGTTTAGGAATGATTCGGGTAGTGTAGTGAAAGTTTTGGGTAGTAATTTGCGGAAGCTTATTTTAACCCAGTTAATGAACTAACCGGGCTCTGATACCACTGTTGGTATTTTAAGGTGATGGGTGATATTACTGTTGGTATTCACGATAAGTGAAGAAAGATGTATGGGTCGAATGGTGTGAAGCTGTGACTTGAAAATGTGGAAGACAGAATGATTAAGTGGGTGTGTAAGAATAGTAAGAAAGGGAATTGATAATAGTTAGTGGAGACGTATGGTTTTAAAATAGAGTGAATTAGACAAATGGGTTTTCTTATATTTCTTTACTAATAAGCCACAACCTATTTATAGTAATACAATGGCAGTGGTGTTGCATCATGATCATTCTAGATACTATCATGCACCGTCCTTTTGCTATCTGATATCTATCCATGTTTCTAGAGTTCTCATTACTTTTCTTATCACATCTATATCTTTCTAGAATGCCCTACAAGTTTCATGTATATTCTTTATTTATTTATTTATTTATTTTTTATTTTTTAATAAGCATCAATATTTATCATTAATGCATTTGGATGACATTTCAAGCCAAGTGTGCCACTACAAAAAAATCGAAGAAATAATTAAGAAGACGATCTGAGGAAAGCCAGAGAAATTCGTCTTAATTAGACGCTAACACATTTCCCGCCACTCGCCGGCTGTCTCACCACCGACTCTGACGGTTACGTTTATATCACCTAAAACGATGCCGGAATGTACTTTACCAGTTACGTTTACTGGCGACGTTCATGGGGTTATACTCTCTCCTTAAAAAATTTGATTAGAATATTTATAAAAATACAATTTTTTTCAAATGAAAAAGAATACAAATGATATCAATACTCATATACGTGTGATTTGAGGTTTTTTTTTTTTAAGGAGTGATTTGAGGTTGATTATATATTTATTTATTTTTTAAAACATGAAAAGCTATATTACATAGCTTGAATATCAATGTAAACATAGTTCACAACTACATCATGATATTAATAGAGAAGAAAAGAAGATCACAAGAAAAAAACAAAATTAACTAAGGTATGAGCCACGCTTTCCATACACTGGTTGATTCATACATTACTTTATGCGAATCTGCCAAAATTATTGACAAAATTATTACTAAAATTAATGTTACAAACTCTAATTTATTATCCATGATTCATATATTTAATTTTGATTAATTGATTCTCTTACATTGCATTGCTCAAATTTATATTATTGGGAGATTGAATATTATACTCAGCACAGAGTATGTATTACCCACCATCACGTGCATGAATTAGGGTTGTGAATAATGGATGTAATTTCAATAACTAGTTACGGTTATTTTTTAATTCTAAGTGTAGGGTTATTGATGTCATTTACCTATTTATTTGAAATAAATGTATTTTTATTGGTATTCAAATTAAATACAAGTTAGAGGGATAATTGTTAATTTTTCAAATCAAGGGATTTATCCTTGATTTAATTAGTAGTTTGAACAAATTTCAGAGTCTTATAGGATGCACCTGGACAATCTTAACCGTTGGATTAACTTCTAATTCAATCTCTACCATTACACTAAATAAAATAATTAATTTTTATTTTTTTAAAAAACTACCCCACTACTATTTTAAGCTATATTTTTGAGGGTGCACCGGTGCACCTCAGAATCACCCCAAACGAGTCCAACTTCAGTGCATCGGTGCACCTGAATAATATAAACCGCTAGATCATAATCTTATTTAATCCTAATCACTAAATAAAATTAAATAATTAAAAATTAATACAATAATTACCCACTACACCCTACCATTTAACCTATTAACCCCTAGGTACACCCGATGCACTATAGAATGACCCAAAATTAATATATCTAAGTTGAATGTGGAAGGAGAATCCTAAAAATCTGGTGGCCCGTAAAGTGTAATTTAAAAACAAATATATTAAAAAATAATTTGTTAGCAAGTGTAATTTTAGATTTCATGATAAAGAAACATTTATCATTCTTTACATAATACCCGATCCCCCTCCCCAAGTTCGTGTTCCGACTTGAGAACTCTCCATGGATTAAGGTACGCTTCCGCTTTATGGTGTATATCTCGTTAATCATAATAGAGTTAAGGTTTTTTGGATTTATTTCCAACAATCTCTGCTTCTCAGCCTCCGTGTGGGTTATTAGATGCCCTACACTGTGAGGGCCTCTTGTGAGGTATAGTGGGCTCTGGGCTTTTAGACATCTAATGACCTTTCTATCTGTCTAGATACATCGAATCTTTTGTGCATCATCTTCTGTGCCACACGTTATATGATTGACACGTAATATGGAGAAACAAATCCAACCACTGCTCATGGGGTTTAAGGATTATGGTATAGTTTCTCTTTCTTACGTGTCGTCAATCTAACGGGTGCCACAGATGATATACCAAATGACACAGAGAATGCGAGTCAGTCTATGTTTGTTCGACAGCCAATAGAGGTTAGCCCTGCCACAAAATGTAAATGTTAAAACAAAATGAATGTTCTAACTTATTTTCGCCCCTCTTTCCCTCTCCTCAGTGTACTTATTTTTTCAAAATTCAACGAAGATTTCATGATTTCGGGCTTGATTTCTAGCGTTATTGAATATTGTCACAGGAATGGAGTTTTCAATCTGGGTTTGATTCCAGCCCATCAGAGCAATTTGGGGGCGTTACTCAAAAGTAATTGAAAATGATGAGAAAATCACCGAGGAAGTTCAGTTTCATGTTCTTCTTCCATATTTCATGTTTTTGTTCGACTTTTTCTGCATAAGCTCTATTCTTTCTCTGTTTCTTGTTTCTATTATTTTTCTTTCAAACATAAAATCTGTTTATCACAAGTTTAAACTGATTGTGTTCAGGTGCTTCGTGTTCAGAGCATCGTGGAGTCACTGGACGTGCTGAAGTCAAGAAACAAAAGTTCCGTCAAGGACACCCAGTCGAGGGCGCCAAATTCTGCTCGTCAAAGTGCACACACCCCTTCGCCTATGCCATCTTCTTCCCCTACCCCCCAGCCACACATGGTCCCTCCTACTCCTTCCTCTGTACAACATAATGAGCTTTACTCGACGCCCCTTTGGAAATACTTAAAGTAGTTCTTGATGGGTTCAGTGACATTTGGGATCCTCTATTCCGGGGTGTCCTCTTGGAATAGAGAATTCTCTCTTTGAATCATGAACAACTTGGAGTATGGTTTTATATGTGTTGGATCAGTAGTCCGGTTGTTAGTACAACTTTAGTTTAATGATAGTATATCGTAAGCTGCACTTCTGAATTAAGTGAAAGTTTTGCTGTCATTATAAATTCTTTTGTTTAAAGTAGAACCCTTGTGATGTGTAAAAATCCGATAACGACCTTGTTAAATTTGTCCATTATTATATTTTTTGTTCACTTCCATCACAAAATTAGGGATGGCAATTACTGTTGTCACATTGTGCTGTGTTATTGTGACATAATTAGAAAAACACACAATTTTAATAATAAAAATTAAGGGAAAAATTAACTGTAGATTTTTACACCATATGACATGATAATAACTCTATAAAATGGTAAAAGACTAGTGTAACATCGTGTTACTAAATGACTTTTAATTAAATGTGAAAACAGCGCAACAATTATTCATGAACAATGTATAGTACAGTAATTGATAGATGACACATTTTTGTATTGCGTTTATATCCATGCCGGTATATTAACACATTTTTTTTAATTTAAGTCTCACTTTTGGATTTATTTTGGAAATGGATCATTTGAAGGTTCAATAATATTTTTTTTTGTTTTAATGGGTTAATTATATAAAAAGTCTCGATATTTTCGCCGATTGCAAATTAGTTCTAACTTTTCAATATTTACAAATAAGTATTCGACCTTAAGCTCGTTTTTCAAATCAAGCCATGGAACAATCATCCAGCTGCCTGAACGCTAACATGGTATTTCCTTTGCAGATTAGTCTCCATGTGTCATTGACTCACCCTCACCTAAGCATATCAGTTTCTACATGTCACTAGCTTACCCTCAACAACCTTACTTTACCTATTCTTTCTTCTAATCACCAACAGAATATACCAGCAGTTAACAAAATCATAGTAAAACCTCCCACACGTCAAAGTCTATATCCATATCATACTAAAAGTCATGAGAAGACTTAAAATATGGCATCGTTCATCCACTACCAGAAAAATAAATAAACAAGGGAAGAGAAGAGTGAAATATAATCAAGTAAGTTTTGCAGAAAGTATAATGAGAGTTATGTGTTGATACACCTCAAATAGAATAGAAAGCAGAAAACAGATTTGATATATGGAAATTGAGAAATTACAATAAAAAAAAAGAAATGAAAGATAAGCACTACTTCGAGCGAGTGCAAGTCCTAACTCTTAAGATACAAACTTTTGTGGGATAACCCAAAATGGAAAGTGTGTCATCTGAAATGAGACGGAGAGAATAAGTATTATTATGAGTACTAGCACTTTAGAGTTCAAAAGTTACATGATCTCATATATAATATAATATAATACCAATAATTGTGAATAAAAATTCCCCAAAATGCACCTCAACATCTTTCAAATTGGTTTCTAGTATTCAAAGATTTTTTTGTTTCTGACTTTCTAAATAAACCAAGCTGCACATGAGTAAATGCATTTAAATTTTTTGCCATTTTTAATTTATTCATAATGTTGTGGTACAGACTGAAATAAAAAATGTTGTCTAAGTATGGAGGAAGTAAACTCAAGCTTCAATTTTGAGTTTGAAACATGCATGTTCATGGATTTGGACATTGCGAGCCAACTACACATCAGGCATCGGTAGTAGACCGATGATTATGAATTGGTTTACTGTTTTATTTCATTAAAAAATAAATTAATTTATAAAGTAGAGTCAAACTTAATATTTTGCCGATATTCAGCATATATGAAGGACTATAATTGATATTTTCTCAACGACAGATGTGTCACTTAAACTTAAGAGTTCGATGATGGTCTTATACTAAAGGCTATACCGTTTAATACTTTTATATTAAAATCTCATTTAATACTAAACGATATAACCCTTAAGCAATGCGCAATTTGGGAGCACGCAAATTTTTGGATTCTTAATATTTGAATTCCATTCTCTATATAGTATATGGAAACTACGAGAAAATATCAATTTTAGTCCTTTATTTTTTACAAAATCAAAATTTAGTCCTATAATTTTAAGTATTCTCAATTTTAGTCCTTTAAGTTTTAATTTTTGTCCTATATCTTTTAAAATTTCAATTTTAGTCCTATAAGTTTTAAATTTAGTCCTATATCTTTTTGAGTTATCAAAATTAGTCATGTATCTTTTGAAGATATAGGAGAGAAAATATCAATTTTAGTCCTTTATCTTTTATCAAATCCAATTTTAGTCCTATAACTTTTAAAATTTTCAATTTTAGTCCTTTTAGTTTCAATTTTAGCCCTCTATCTTTTAAAATTTCAGTTGTAGTCCTATAAATTTAAAATTTAGTCTTATATCTTTTTGAGTTATCAAAATTAGTCTTGTATCTTTCGAAGATATATGACTAAATTTGAAAATTATAGGACTAAAATTGAAATTTTAAAAGTTATAGGACCAAAATTGAAACTAAAAGGACTAGAATTGAAAATACTAAAAGTTACATGACTAAAATTGGATTTGTTAAAAGATATAAGATCAAAATTGAAACTAAAAGGGCTAAAATTGAAAATACTAAAAGTTAAAAGACTAAAATTGAATTTGATAAAAGATACAGGACCAAAATTGATATTTTCTCTCGGAGGGCTTCTAGGTGTACTATGTTATGTATGCAAATATCATTTTTTGCATCTTCAACTGCTTTTTTGCGAGTTCGCACGGGAGAAACTAAATTTAAATTATGAGCAATCAAATTACCGAATGTATTTAGATTTAGACTCAAAAAATTAAAATTATGCATTTGGATTTAGACTTAAGATGATAGGATCTTGGGAATTCGAATATCAATTTGAGTGAGCTTCTTATACTCCTTAGAACACCGTATCCCTTTACAATTTAAACCCCTAGCAATACATATGGTTAAATAGAATATGGAGGGGGAGGATTGTGTTCTCATAGGGACACGGTGTGTGTGGTGGGGGCACATAAGTTTTTGCCTATCAATTTTACGTACCAAAAAATAAATACTCTTAGGATAGAATATGAATTAATTATTTTTTCACGTAGATTTAACAAAATACACATTTTAAACAAGTTTCTTGATTTTTCTTTGAAGTAATTAAGTCTTTTTAATATATTATATGAGTTAGGTGCGGATGATAATTTTAAATTAACTATTGTAGGGGTCCTTTCTCTAAAAATTCTCCATGCAAGCAAGTAATTTGATATTTTCTGGAGAATTGCATCTCCATAATGTATTTCAAAGTACAGTTTAATAAGAGAATTTGTCTTTGAAAGTTCATATCCTGAAAATGAACAATTAGCTACACTGTAAATCCTAAAGATTATAATTAAGTATAAAATAATTGATGAAGTGGAGAGCGAAATAGGTGATTAAAGTGATACTTAAATACTTCTCAAATTAGATCAAGTCCATCTCAAGATAATAAAACAATGAGTAATTTACCTGTCTCAAATTAATTTCTTATAATTGACCATATATGTTTATGAAACATACTTCAAAAATAAAACAACGACACTGGCCGTAGGTCACTATATTTTTTTTACTTAGTTTTAACTTTTTTATTTATAATACAATTTGTTAATTGATTCAATTATACAATTATAATTTTTAATCGGCAACCTTTCACTTTTTGCCAAGATCGAAATTATTTTTCTAAAGTAAATTAACGGAGCTCAAACTTGTGTTATGTTATACCGAATTGCTTAACCAAACTTGAACGATATATTAATATAACTCAACTTACTCAAATACAGTAACAAGTGCTTCTAATTTCTAAATTTACGAAACGGTTCTTATCTCGCGCTTTCTTTTCTTTCAATCTCTTTGAATTCCCAGGGGCCTTTCCGGTATTACGAAACTACAATCACGTGCAATATAAACATTTCAGCGAATTTCATTCTCTGAATTCCCAGGGGCCTTTCCGGTATTTCACTGCAATCACGTGCAACATAAACCGTAAAATTTCGCGAACCGGTTGACCCGAATTCAGTTATATCCGCCAGAAGAAATCACTATAAATTGGCCTGAAATACTACTCAGAATCATTTCAACTACTTTTCTCCACTCCTTCGCCGTCGACGAGAAAACCGCAATTTCTGAACGTTGAGAGAGAAATCACTTCAATCGCCGATGGCTTTTCCGGCCGAACGTGATCCTCTAGTTTACATGCCAAGCTGGCAAGGGAAGCCGGACGTGACGACGGTAAAAATGTTCATGAATCGATATATGGTTGAATGTGATTGTCTGCCCTAGCTTCTATGAGTGTTCTTCATTTTAATTATGAATTTCTAGATGTTGATTTTTGTTAGAAGTAGTTCAGTAATTAGTATCATGCATGAGTGAACAAATTAGAAGTTGTTTGTAATTCTGATATTGTTGTTTTCTGTTCGTATTTTACTTCTGATTTCCTCTGATTTTTGCGTATATGTGTAGATAATTCGGGAAGTTAGATATAAATCATGAATGTTAGCTTGAGGTTTTTTTACTTCCTTGTTGAATGTGAAAAATTTGTGTTGAATTTCTG
The DNA here is from genome assembly GCA_023678885.1 of Pogostemon cablin. NCBI lineage: Eukaryota > Viridiplantae > Streptophyta > Magnoliopsida > Lamiales > Lamiaceae > Pogostemon > Pogostemon cablin. The sequence continues at coordinate 33,264,716 of CM042971.1, forward strand.
CAGATTTGATAGATACAATGACAAGGCTGTCACAAATGGATCAAGAATTTACGTAGAGTGAGAGGAATATGCTGGCGATAGGGTTCAAGAATAAACTCAGCTCTAGAAGGTCTTCTTGGAAGATCTTGTCATCACTTGAGGAGAAGGAAGCTGGAAACGAGTCGAACGTTAATCGAATCAGGGTTTAACGGAACAAGGTGGAGACGGAGATCTCCGAAATCTGTACAACGATCATCTCACTCATTGATGAACGTCTCCTTCCAAGATGCACCTGTGCAGAGTCGTCTGTTTTTTACTACAAGGCGTAAGGAATTTGTTGTCATTTCACTTGATTCTTGGTTGATTTTTCCATTGTGATTCCCTCTTTGATCATCTTTCTGTACCTTTTGCAGGAAAGGGGATTATTATTGGTATCTTGCTGAGATTACAACTGGAAATGATAAGGATGAGATTGCTGATCAGTCTCTCAGAGCATATCAGGTGTGATTTGTTTAAAATTTTTTAAATGAATTGATCTTATGAGAATGGATATAATTCTTAGTTGTGGTTTGTTGCATGCAGGCTGCCATGGACAGAGCTGAGGCAGAGTTACCATGTACACATCCTCTTCGACTCAGTGGCGGACCTAGAATTTTTTTTCTACGACTTGTAATTATAAAAAATATTATTTTCTCCGTCCCAAAATTGATTGCACTGTTACTATAGATACGGAGTTTAAGAAATGTTAACTTTTTAGGGGTATTGTGGTATTTTTAGGTAATAAATAAATTATAAAGTATGTTATGTGTGTTAGGTGAGTGTGGTAAAATTGTAATTAAGATGAACTTTTATGGGTGGGGATTGATGTGATATTTTCTTTTTGGAAGGTGCAATCTATTTTGGGACGGATAAATGTGGAAAGTGTGCAATCAATTTTGGGACGGAGTGAGTATTATTTAATGTTTAAAATAGTACAATAAATTAATTTAATCTTAAAAAATTATAATTAATATTGACATCGTCCAATTTTTATTTGTAAAAAGCAATTCAAGATATTATAATCATAAATTTATAATATAAATTAAGATGAACAATAATAAATTTAGTGTAAATTTGTGTTGCAATTAATAATTTAAAATTACGAACCAATAAAAATTGTGAATAGTAATGAAGAAATTAAATGAGAAAAAAAATTTAATAGAAAGTGTAGTATATAATTAGGAGAAACATGATTATATATAAAATAAAATAATTAAAAAAATACATAGAAATAATATAAGAATGAAAAAGGAGAAGGGATAAAAACATTCCAACAAGTGGAATCGAATTTGTGTTGCCTTATTGGAAAGATTTGCCCTCCACCATTAAGCTACAGGATATATGTGATACTATATATGATATATATAGGTATTATTTTTGAATTTGGGGTACAGCTGTACCCCAATGAACCCAACTGGGTCCGCCACTGCAGTTCGACTGATGTCGGCTTTGAATCTCTCAATTCTACACTACGAGATTTTGAACTCGTATGAAAGGTACTTCATCATTAAGTGGTTAATTTTTTTGAATCTCGATCCGCTATAAGATCCAATAATGTTGTGATGTTGAACGAATTTCTTCAGGGCGCGCGTAGTTGGAAATCAAGAGATTAATGATGCAATTAAAGAGATAATCACAAACAATGAGCATCCAAATGAAGAGAGCAAAACACTTCTGAAGATCCTTAAAGACAATCTTGATCTATGAGCTTCTGCTTCAGGTAATAGTGATCTCCAATATTTTAAGTATATACTTATATTATTGCTAACTTAATTTAGGAAATGTGACACCTTTATTAAAGTACAATGTGGAATTTGCAGGTCATGAAAACAACTCTTCTCTATTTCGTGTTGTATGGGGTGATTTTCTATAATGATTCTGAATTGATGATTACTGATGAGACATCTGCAGTCTCTTGTGGTTTATATACTCTCATTAATGCTGTACGTATTGTTTCTTGGATTTAGGGAGAAATAACGAATATTGTCACTTTTACATTGCATGTCATGTCCTATTATACAATGGTGTCACACATGTACAAAAGAATTTTTTTTCTTGAATATCACTGTTCTGTTCTTTAGAGTTCATGTGTCATTCTTTTAATACTTGATTGAGTTGAAGAAGGATGACAAGTGGCAATGAATTGTGTGAAAAGAGTAAGATTAGGACTATTGAGGAAATATTATTAGTTTAATTCAACGATGCGGTCAAAGTTGAGCAGAGTCTGCATAGATCAAAATAGTGAAGTGATTTATTAGTACACCATATGATTTTTTTCTTTAAATTACTTTATATATAATACATGGACATAAGATCAAAATTTCTCTATTAGAAACTAATTATATAAAACTAGTAACATAAGCAAGTTTCAAGGTGTTCCACTTTATATTATATTTGATAAATTACTTAAAATTAATTTTATTTACATGTCCTTTTAGAATAAAAATAAAAAAAATATTTCTAAAAATCTTAAAAATAAAATAAATAAATAAATAAAGTATTTAAAAATAAATATTAAAATTAATTTTCAGATCTTCATAATTAATTACAATTTTTTATTAATTGTTTAACCTATTTCTATGGAATGATCAAAACATAAAAATTTTAAAAAAACATTTAATCCTAATATATTATAGGGTGTGGTTTTGACTCTTCAAATTTGAAAAGTCAAAATAATTGTTTAAATTGAAATATAAAATAAAGAAGTGTTGGAGCTCACTTTTAATTATATTTCTCTTCGGAATATGAATAATTTCCTTTTTATATTAACTCTTGCATAGATTCCAATATGTACTGAACACATGATCTTTATAATGAAAGTCGATTAATTTGACCTTTGTTTCATGAAATGGTTAATATAAGATAAAATTGTAATTGAGAATTTTTTTTTCAATATGTGCATACCATTAAGGATTAAGCCCAACGAACAATGAGAGATATCCAATCAAATGGTGAAGGATACACAAAATTTATTAGAATACAATTTCCTATCAAATTATGTTTTATAGTGACAACTAACAAAAATCCGGGCAAACCATTCAAAATATTTGAGTGTATCTCTGAAAACATGTTTTCTTGCATAAACAATTGTATGTCGCATCGTATGAACATAGTATGAAGGAGAAAAATATATAAAAAATTCTTGATATAAAACATAAAAAAAGTTAAGGATTTTCCATTAAAAAAAAATAATCATAGTAATGAATAAAAAATTAAAAAAAATTAGAAAAAAATTATACTTCTTCCATCTCTCAATAGTTTTTACCCTTATCATTCTGGGTTCATCCCCCAAAAGTTTACCTCCCTAAAAAGATAGAAATTCAAAACAACTCTCACTTATACACTATTTATATATAAAAAAAAATCACTCATTATACATAATACATCTAACATAATTTATCATTTATTTATTATAAAATAATATCATAATACTCTTAAAATTTATCACTTTTGTTAATCTCATACCCAGGAAGAGGTGAAAACTATTAACAAACAAAAAAATGATCACAAAGTATGATATGTATGCGACGTACGCACGTCCAAATAACTTAGTATATATAAAATATAATAAAATAAAAAACTTAATTCAATTTCTAATGCTTATAATAAATTATCTCTTAGTATTTGTATTATTTATTATTATATTAAAATTCTAAATAACTATATATATAGTTCATATTAAAATATATGAAAATATTTTTTAAATAACTAATTAAAAAAGTCAAATAACAATATTCAAAATATATCATTTAAGGATTATTTATACACATTTTAATTAATAATATTTTTAAGCATTTCATTACAATAAATAGGAATTAACCAATAATTGAACAACACATGTATTTTAAAATTTTCAATTCATTTTGGTTATGACACATTGTTTTTACAAAAATTATTTTAGGAAACTACTGTAATTATATGTATTATAAGATATTTAACTCCATTATTATTATTATTATTATTTCTTTAATTATTTTTCCTTAAAAAAGCATTTAATTGAATGCCTTTAATTAAAATCTAGCAATTTATATTAACGATTTTGTTTTCTATAAAGTTAAATTGGACTTCTGCTTTTGTTCTGAATCATATAGAATGTGCCGATCGGTTTAATTCCACAGGCCGAATAGAGATATGAGGCCCAATTTTACATGGCCCATATAGAAGGTTCTCAAATGGGCGTGGTGGACAAGCAAATAAATTCTAATACTACATTCCATCTGCGAAACAGCCAACGGTGTATCCCTAGTAGGAAGTCGATAACAGTCGTAGATTTTCAATCGGAGAAATATATCTGTAGAGAATGGCAGGAATTACTCAGTATTGGGAGACGGTGGTGATTCGCAAGAAGGCTCCAACCGCCGCCGCTCGTAAGGATAAGAAAGCCGTCAACGCCGCCCGCCGCGCCGGAACCGAGATCGAAACTGTCAACAAGTGTGCGTAATCCTATTTAAGCATTACTTTTTGAAAATATTTTATTTGATTCTTTTTTTACGTTAAACTGCGTTGGCAATAATCTTTTGGCTTTTTTCATGTTTCTAGGCGGTTTTTATCATATGCATGCTATTTGTGACTCGATTGGTTCTCTTTTGGTTTGATTGATACGGTTTTGCTGATGTAAAATTAATTAACATGTGATTGACTTGAATATTTTATTTGATTATTTTTTTAAGTTAAACTGCGTTGGCAATACTCTTTTGGCTTTTTTCATGTTTCTATGCAGCTTTTTATCATATGCGTGTGTGTAATTTGTGACTTGATTTGTTTTCTTTTGGTTTGATTGATACGGTTTTGCTGATTAAAATTAATTAACATGTGATTGACTTCACTCCGATGAGTTTAGGGATTTCTTTCAAAGATCACTGTTTCATGTAGCTGATTTATGATTCAGGATCTAGTCTGTTCTCAGTGGCTGGCTCTAAAAATTAATCCCTAGCTGTTCTGTGTGTAGCAATTTAAATCATCGTTTAATAAAACTTTGAATCCGAGGGAGAGGGAGGACTAGTGGGTGTCTGCAATGTGTCTTCTCGTGAAGTAATTTGATTTTGAAAATGCTGTAAAATTACTTCTGCCTATGGCAGCGTTCAAGAACAGAAGCATTTTGATGTATTTTCATTGTCAAAGTTATTAAGTTGGGCAAAAGCTCTTGTGCGCCCGGGGACACGGAAAGATGCTCCGTGTCCCCGTGTGAACACAGCCCCTCCTCCAATCATATTTAAACCTATGTATTGCTAGGGGTTTAAATTGTAAAGAGGCATGAAAATTGTAAAGGCGCACGGAATTTGCTCCGTGCGCCCGGGTGCACGGGAGCCTCACTCATTAAGTTGGAACATCTATTAGTTTAGTAGCTACCAAGGGTTTTCTCAGGGCATCTGAAAAGTTCCTTCAAAAGGGGAAAATGAAAAACATCTTGTTAGAATACAATATCTAGGACCACGAACCCACTTGTTTGATTCTTTGGGTAGTGGAACTTAACATGAATGCACTTAAGGTTTTTCTTGAAGTTTTATTGATTCACCATGCTGGCATTACAATTGTATTAGTCCAACTTCTGTGTGTTATGCTTCTTTCTATGAATTTATGATTTAACATGAATTTTAACTCTTTTGTTTGATGATTATTTGATCTAATCCTTGTTGTCTCTGCGCATATGTTTGTATATCACGATCAAGATAGTTAACCATCCTTCAACCTATATTTACTGTGTGGTTTTATATGAAGTACCATCAAGCTTAAATATCTATTTTGCTGCAGCTACTGCTGGGACAAATAAGGCTGCTTCGAGCACCACAACCCTGAACACCAGGAAGCTAGATGAAGAGACGGAAAATCTCGCTCGTGAGTTGAAATTGTTCATTTCTTTGACTGTGTTCATTTGTTCTAGCAGAGTTTTTTTGGCATAATATGCGCATGTTGTCTTCTTCTTTGTTTTGCTCATTGTTTATTTCTGTTCTGCAATGTGGTGTTGGATTCTTTCGAGTGTCTTGTGAGAATAGAAGGAGCTCTACACTAAATTGTAACATTTAAGGTTAGGATTGCTCGTTGTGCACTTTTCAACTTCAGGGAAAGCTTCATGGGTTAAACCGATCCAAAATATGAACATGAAATGCACTGTTGTGTTCCTTTTCTTAGGATGGTGAAAGTATTTTGTGGTTCTCTTTCTGCCTGTCTGAGTTCATTATTTTGTACAATGAAGACACTCTTGTTCTGACGTCTCTTATGATCACAGACGAGAAGGTTTCGAGCGAGCTGAAAAAGGCCATCATGCAGGAATATGAATCTGGAATGGCAATTCGAAACCAGCAGATCATAACAGAATTGGAGAGGGCACTTGGTATGAAGTCGTTAACTTGAAACTATAACGATCCTTAAAGATTTTAATTGTCTCATATGATCACAGGCAAGAAGATTCCGGAGCTGCATAAGGCCATCATGCAGGGTCGAACTGATAAGAAACTGACTCAAGCACAGCTTGCTCAGGTTGGGTTGTCTCGCTTGCTTATCTTTCATTCGTCTCTAAACTTATGAGCAGCAGAATTAATCTTGCCCACTCTTTTTGTGTTTGCAGTTGATTAATGAAAAGCCCCAAGTGATCCAGGAATATGAATCTGGAAAGGCAATTCCAAACCAGCAGATCATAACAGAATTGGAGAGTGCACCTGGTATGAATTTAAAACTATAACGATCCTTAAAGATTAGAATCATGATGTTGTTTATTTGATTTTTTAATTGTCTCATATGATCACAGGCAAGAAGATTCCGGAGCTGCAAAAGGCCATCATGCAGGGTCGAATTGATAAGAAACTGACTCAAGCACAGCTTGCTCAGGTTGGCTTGTCTCGCTTGCTTATCTTTTATTCGTCTCTAAACTTATGAGCAGCAGAATTCATCTTGCCCCACTCTTTTTGTATTTGCAGCTGATTAATGAAAAGCCCCAAGTGATCCAGGAATATGAATCTGGAAAGGCTCCAAACCAGCAGACTATAACAAAATTGGAGAGGGCACTCGGTATGAAGTCGTTAATTTAAAACTATAATGATCCTTTAGAATCATGATGTTGTTCATTTGATTTTATAATGATAGAATCATGATGTTGTTCATTTGATTTTTTTTGGGCTTTCATTTTTAGGTTATGTCAAATCTATGCTTTCTCAAGTGATTGGTGTGATGTCTGCGATGTTCAAAATTATCTTTGGAGATGTAGAAAGAGAAGACTCTGAAGTTCTCCGAGAAGCTTCGAAAGGGGAGGATGCTGTTGCTAAAGTCAGGAAGGAGGTGGACAGGCTTGCACAGCAGGTTGATTCTGACAAAGTTGATGATAAGACAATTGCTTATTTGACTGAAATGCTTACGAGACAATTGCTTACATTGGATGAGATCGAAGCTGAAGGGGAAGGGAGAAATCAAAGACGAATGGAGGTTAGTTAGCCTCCCCGGAAACCTTAAATTTGCTAGATTTTGATACTCTACCTGCAAATCACAAGTTTAAACTGATTGTGTTCAGGTGCGTCGTGTTCAGAGCATGGTGGAGTCACTGGACGTACTGAAGTCCAGAAACAAAAGTTCCGCTGCTCGTCAAAGTGCACTGAAGTCCAGAAACAAAAGTTCCGCCGCTCGTCAAAGTGCACGCACCCCTTAGCCTATGCCATCTTCTTCCCCTACCCCCAGCCACACATTGTCCCTCCTACCACTACGTATTCTTTCTGGGTCACTGAAAGTTTTGCTCTCATTATAAATTCTTTTGTTTAAAGTAGAATCTGTAAAAATCCGACGACCTTGTTAAATTGGTGCATTATTATCTTTTTTGTTCACTTTCATCACAAATTTAGGGATGCCAATTTGTGTTTTATTGTGACGTTTAAGCCAAAAAAAAAAAATGTTGTTGATATGAGAATAACATATAATTAGAAAAAAACACAATTTTAATAATAAAAATTTAAGTTAAAAACAGGCCCTATCCACTAAGTGTCATAAGGTCAAACATTATGTGATTATGCGAGGTACAATTTGTAGTTTTCAAAAAAAAAAAAAATTCGAATCTAATCTAATTTAAACTTCTTTTGAAAGAGTAAGATTAGGACTAATTTGAATATTGAGGAAATAGTGAAGTGATTTATTAGTTTAATTCATAACGATGCGGTCAAAGTTGAGCATAGTCTGCATAGCTCAAAATAGTGAAGTGATATATTAGTGTACCATATGATTTTTTAATTACTGTATATATAATACTTAGACGTAAGATCAAAATTTCTCTCTTACAAATTACTTATATAAAACTAGTAAATTACTTATATAAAACTAGTAACATAAGCAAGTTTCTAAGTGTTCCACCTTATATTATACTAGCATTGAGCCCGTGCGATGCAAGAGATTGATTAAATTTTACCCATCAATTTTAATAGCATAAATGTTCCTTTAATGGAATAAGATAAATATATCTTACCCTATCATTTTTAATGGAGTATAATAACATATTCATATAACGGAATAAAATAAATATGTCAATATTTATATGACCATCGAAATGTGACATTTTAACATTAAATTTGCATATTGATTTATTTTGTAAAATATTTAGTTTTAATTATTTACCAATATATAAATATATATATATATATATATATATATATATATATATATTTTTTTTGAATTTATTATGGAGTATATTATAAGACTCATTTTCATAATTTTTAATTGCAAATATTTACTTGTAATTTACTCCTTCCATCATATTACATTACATATTTCATATTTTTTCATTTATTTTTTATGATACACATTTTCCAAAAAAAAAATGTAATTAATACAAATAACATTTTAATACACGTTATTACTTTTAAAAAATATCACTACTATCTAACACACATCACTTTATATTTTATTTAATATCTAAAAAGACTAAATTATCCCTACAAAATCAAAATTAAATCAATAAAGTAATTTTTATAAGTAACGTGGTAACTTTGAAAAACACAATTAGATGGGGAAGTATTATATTTTCATATAAGTTTTATACTATATTTTTAAGTTACTTCATTTGTCAGTTATTATATTTTGTTTGATATATCGTACTCAAAATGATTAAACTCTTCAATACGTTAGAAAAATTCCATTCTAAATCATGTCATTCACAATAATTTTTTAAATAATAAAATAAAATTATTAAAATTAAGAATCTAACTCCGGTACACCTGCACACTCTTAATCGTTAGATTCATTCTTAATCCAATTTCAACCATTAAATAAATTAATATAATTAAATTTATTTTAAAAAAAACCACCTACTACCCTATTTTACCCGATTATCCATGAGGGTGCACCGTTGCACCAATGCACCCCAAATAACCCTAAATTAAAAGGTATAAAGATAAAATTATATATTACTTTTACTTGGATATATATAAAATACATTTACAAAAAAGTGTTTCCAATGCAAGCTTCGAATCCCCAATTCAAAAATAGCAATATCATTTCAAAAGTTTGTGACAACATACCACGACATTTACACTCTAAGATCTATTTTAAATCTCATGTTTTTGGTGATAATCGATTTTAGTTAGAGAATAATGTAGAGAACATAAAGATTACTATTTCTTTAACTCATAAAATATCATCTTATCAAAGATCTAAATAAACATTACAAAATTTATTTTTCTAAAATTGAAAATTCATGTAAAACAGAAAAAGTCATTATTGAAGAATGTAGTAAATATTAAAGAAATTTAAAAAAATGTGGTAATAATATCACTAAATTAAATTTCTAGAAACAAACCATATTTTACGATGGAAAATATATTAACATTTTTATACTCATATTGCACATAATTTAATTATCATTTTATAATTTTTATTGAAAACTTTTATATTAATTTTTCAAAATAACAAATTAACTTTTTTAAAATGTATTTAACATTGAATATCATTTAATTTATATAATGCGAAACTTATATAATCTTTAACTTGACATTATATAATAATTCAATTTTTAAATTCAATAGATATTTAAATAGTTGTATCCTATATATCTATTTACTTTTACAAAAGAAATTACATTACTTTTTTATATATAATAAAAAATTAAATACGTAAAAATTTACATTTATAAAATTTAAATTTTACATATTTTAATTTTTACTTCGTAAAGTCTAATCAGATTGTCACAAAATATTAACTTGAGTTTTAAATGGTAATTTAATTAATTTAATTTTATAAAAAAATTAAATAAAATTTAATTATTTCAATTTCCATAATATTGTGATCAACACATTCATTTTTATTTTATTATTTGTTATACAACTTTCATTTAATTTAATATATTAAACTACCTAAATAAATTATAGTATTCTAATTTAGTCTTTATTATGTATTGCACAATTTTATTTATTTTTGTTCAATCATTTATTTCTCATTTGAATGGATAATATATGAGTATTTCAATAAAAATAAATAATAATAATAATAATAATAATAATGAATTTTTATGCTTAAAAATTATTATACACGGATAAAAATGAAGTCATTCTTTAATTCAAACAATTAACTATTTTATAAATTCACTGTCTCTCCACAATCAATGAAAATTTGATCAACTAAATTTTGAGTTCTCTGCATAAATTATAAAGACGTTGTCAATATATTTTTTCTTTAATTTGAGTGATGATTTTTCTAACATGTAAGTCTTCGGTTAATATGAGTAATTTCTATATTAAGAATCAAATAAATGATGCAAAAAAATAAAAACTTCAATTGAAATATAAGAGTCTCGTAACCTGTATTATTTTGGGACATAAAAGTCATATCATATTGGGTTAATTACAAAAAAAATCCCAACCTTTCATTTTATTGCAAATAAATTCCAACTTTTTAGAAATTGCAAAAAAAAATCTCAATCTTTAAATTTCGTGTACCCAAAGGGCAGGAGAGGACTGCCCGACGTCTGACGTGGCGTTGACCTTTGCCACGTCAGCTTTGAATTTATTGCAGAAAAAAACCTTAACCCTTTGCTTTTATTGGAAATAAATCCCAACTTTTGAAATTTTGGCAAAAATAACCGTTATTTTTTTATTTTTTTTAAATTGCACCAATCTAATAAAAAAAATATGTATTTTATAATAAAATTATATTCTCAAAAATTATTATGTAGTAATATTTAAAACTTATATTTTAATGCTTACCTTTGTTTCAATACTTACGCTTGTTTTTTTAAGGTTGATTAACGAATATAATATTTTAATAGATAGTAAGTTTAAAAATATAATATTTAATGCAAGTGGGTAAGTGTATTATCATTGTATATGAGTCCCATGGTAATATATTTTGTTTTAGGTGGCCATATGCCAATACTTACTTTGATTTAATAAATTTAAAAAAAAATTATAATGCATAAAATATTTTAAAACTAAAATAAATTTATTATTTTATTTAATAATTTCTTAGAATTCAAAATTTAAATATAAAATATAATTGGTGCAATTTAAAATAAAAAATAAAATTTTGATGGACTTTTTTGCCAAAATTTCAAAGGTTGAGATTAAATTGCAATTTAAGTAATAAACTCAAAGGTGACGTGGCAAAGGTCAACGCCACGTCAGTCGTCGGGCAGCCATCTCCTGCTCGTTGGGTGCGTTTTGCACGAAATTTAAAGATCGAGATTGTTTTTGCAATTTTTCAAAGGTTGATATTTTTTTGCAATAAAATGTAAAGTTGAGGTTTTTTTGCAATTAACCTATAATATTTTGATATTTTTACATACGCAAAGACTTTGGTAAGACAGTCTCACTGATCTCTTTTTGTGAGACGAATTATCCATTTACCCAAACATAAAAATTTTAAAAGACTTGTTTAGTTGTAATCAAATTAGAAAATTGAATAATGAAAAGAAATAAATTAAATTTAAATATTTTTAAAAGGCTTTATTTGTTTGTTATCAAAATAAAAAATTGAAAAAATGAATTATGAAAATAAATTAATTAAGCATTACGTGTGTGTATATATAATCTAAATTTTGCTATTCATTTAAATTATTTTTTAGAATTTAAACGTTAAAAATTATAAAATGTGAAAATTGTTATAATAAAAAGTGATACCTAATCGATGAAAAGTGATAACAATATTGTCAATTATTTCCTGAACAATTTATAATATAAAAGGAATATAATAACATTTTAAACGAAAAGTGATAACATCTTTAATAAAAAGTGATAACTGATTACAAAAATATATTTTATAAATAATTTATAGAATTGATAAAACGTGATAATATTTTTAATAAAAAGTTATTACTAATCAAAGAAAAGTTATATCCGTATAATTGAATTATTTCACAGACAATTTACATAAATAAATAAAAAAATAATAGTATTTTAAATATAAAGTAATACTCCCTCCGTCCGCTTCTAATGTATCAATTTCATTATTTCTGGTGTCCGCTTCAATGTATGAATTTCTCTATTTAGTAAAAAAATACACAATATAACACACCACTTCCCTCTAATACAACTACGCACTTTACCTATAATAATAATACTCCTTAATCCACATTCAAAAAGCAAATAAAGACCTTAGAACTGTATACGTGCAAAAAGCAAATGTATACCTTAAAACCGGATAGAGGGAATACATGATAAGTAAAAAGTGATAACTGTTTAATTAAATTATTTTATGAACTAGTATTCGTATGAAGTGATAATATTTTTAATATAATTTGATGCACATGAAAGTTAATGATATATTATGAATTATAAAAGAAAAAAAAAATCTGCTACGCAGGTAAGAGGGATTTTACAAATTTTATGCAGTTAATTAGTATAATATATATATATATATATATATATATATATATATATATATATATATATATATATATATATATATATATATATATATATATATATATATATATATATATATATATATAATATTTAAGGTATAGTATACTAAATATTAATTAATTAACTAATTTGTTATTAGATGTTCAAATTTAAATTAATATCATTAATTAATTAATTAAGTTATGATCAATCAATTTATTAATCATAAATACTAAAAATTGTCTATTATATAATTAATAAATAATTATAATATATTTTGAATAATATTAAATTTGATTTAATTAATTATCAATCAACCGATTTACTTTAAATTATTAATTTTTATTTATTTATTTAGAAATCTTCAATATCAAATAAATGATTCCAATAATTGTTCTTCAATGGCTATTAATTGTGTTATATATAATATACTTTTAATTGCCAACAATTAATTTTAATTACTTAATTAAAAACATTTATTAAATGTTCAAATTTATTTAAATAGTTATATTATTGGTGGCGTTATTTTTTCAATTTACCATATAAATTTGGGGTCATTCTGGGCACCTCTATTTTAATAGGTAAAATGTAGGTAGTGGGTAGTTTTTTAATAAAAGAAATTTTATTATATTATTTTATTTTATGGTGTGGATTAAATTTAAAATGGATTTAACGGTTAAGATCGTACAGGTGCACCCGGTGCACCACAGTTGGACTCATAAATTTGACTTTTTATTTAACTAATGTGTTATTTCAATTGAAAAAGCAATTGAAATCTGTATCATTCATGAATTGGATACAATTACAAAATTTAATAATTTATTTATTTACATTATTCATTAAATATGATTTTACATAATTTATCTCATTATATTATTCCATCCGTTAGCCCGAAAGGTTCACATTTTGTCATTTTGGGTCCGCACCAAAGGTCCACATTTCCCTTGTTAAACACATGAGGCTCACACACATCACTAATACAATAAATTTATGGGACTCATACACCCCACTAATACAACTACCAACTACACCTTAAATAATAATATTCCTTAATCCACGTGCAAAAAATAAATTTTCACCTTTATGGCAGACGGAAGGAGTAATACATAATTTTTAAAATTAGAAAAAAAAAATTATTACAACGCAATTAATCATTTAGCACTTATGTTGTGGTCGTAGTATGAAAATTTTGACTAGTCTTACTAAATAACTTTTAATTAAATGTGAAAACAGTGCAACAATTATTTATGAACAATTTATAGTGTGACACGAATACAATAATTGATAGAAGACACATGTGATAATCGCGTGCCGTTTTCCGGTGAAAATATGATGTTTTTGGCCCTATTTCTTCACCGGTGGGACTAATTTGACAAACTTATTTTTTTTAAACTAAAAAGGATCATGAGGAAAGTTATTGGACCAAATCGGTATTTATCCCCACATTTTCATATTGTGTTAATATCCATGCCGGTATATTAACACATTTTTTTAAATTTAAGTCTCATTTTGGATTTATTTTGGAAATGGATCATTCGAAGGTTTAATTTTTTTGTTTTAATAGATTAATTAAATAAAAAGTCTCGATATTTTCGCCGATTACAAATTAGTTCAAACTTTTCAATGTTTACAAATAAGTACTCGACCTTAAGCCCGTTTTTCAAATCAAGCCATCGAACAGTCATCCAGCTGCTCGAACGCTAACATGGTATTTCCTTTGCAGATTAGTCTCCACGTGTCATTGACTCACCCTCACCTAAGCATATCAGTTTCTACATGTCACTAGCTTACCCTCAACAACCTTACTTTACCTATTCTCTCTTCTACTCACCAACAAAATATACCAGCAGTTAACAAAATCATAGCATGAGAGCCATTCAAAACCTCCCACACGTCAAAGTCTATGTCCATATCATACTAACAGTCATGAGAAGACTTAAAATATGGCATCGTTCATCCACTACCAGAAAAATAAATAAACAAGGGAAGAGAAGAGTGAAATATAATCAAGTAAGTTTTGTAGAAAGTATAATGAGAGCGATGTGTTGATACACCTCAAATAGAATTGAAAGCAGAAAACAGATTTGATATGGAAATTGAGAAATTACAATAAAAAGAAAGAAACGAAATATAAGCACTACTTCGAGCGAGTGCAAGTCCTAGCTCTTAAGATACAAACTTTTGTGGGATAACCAAAATAAAAAGTGTGTCATCTGAATGGGATGGAGAGAGTAAGTATTATCATGAGTACTAGCAATTTAGACTTTAGAGTTCAAAAGTTATATGATCTCATATAATATAATATAATATAATATAATATAATATAATATAATACCAATAATTTTACATGATCTATAAAGCGAGAAAATATTAATTTTGGTCCTGTATCTTTTACCAAATCCAATTTTAGTCCCGTAATTTTTAATATTTTCAATTTTAATCATTTTAGTTTCAATTTTGGTCCTATAACTTTTAAAATTTCAATTTTAATCCTATAAGTTTCAAATTTAGTCCTATATCTTCGAGTTAAAATCATTTTTGGTCCCATAAGTATAGAGGATTTTTGATTCCGTCCCAAAAAAGGTAAAATTTTTAATTTCGTCCCGTAACTCTTAATATTGGCTAATTTTGACCCCAAAATCGGCGGAAATTAATTTTTTGGCCGGAAAATAGCATGTGCACCGCACATGACGTCTAAAATTGGGGCTTTCCAGTAGCTTCAACCAACGTGGCAATTGAGGAAGAATTTGGATCAATCCCAACTCAAATTCCATTTTATTTTTCATTTCCACGTCTTCTAGTCTAACCTGCGCCGGAGGTGGCAGACTCTTTAGCTTGCACCATTCACCGAAATTGCCGCTTTTTCTTGAGGCGTTGAATTTCCAGAACGATAGCTCCACCGCATGGCTGGAGAGGATATAAACGCTGTCGTCGGCTGCGCACCTCGCCACCACACAGACGCCGCCGGGGACTGATCTGCTTTTCAGCCACCCGCCCGATGCAACGTCGTATAGGTATTAGGTCCATTGAACTCGCGTATAAGTGAGCCGCCAATGACTTAAAACACTTCGTCTACCAAGGCACCAATGCAACCATAGCTCCGGCGAGGGGCATCGCAGATCACGCGCCATGCGTTCTCCTCAGGATCGTACTCCTCCACGACCGACGATAAGGTGCAACCGCCAGCAACGAATATCTTCCCCTCCACGGTGGCGGCGGCGAACTTTTTCCTGAGGAAGATCGTCCCCGCCTTGGGCACGAGAGTCCCTGTCCAGGTGTCGTAGCTCAGCATCGACTTCCGACCAATGATGTATATCTTCCGGCCGATGGAAACCAAGCGGAAATGCGCGAACAGGGAGAAGGCATAACTACATCCCAAAGCGACGTTGTTGTCGATAGAGGGCACGAAGGAGGAGACTCTCACGAGCAAATGTTGGAAGGGGAGGGTAGCGGCGTAGAGGGCGGAATCTGTTTGTGAAGCTCTACGAGCATGGATGAGATTTGCTGCTTTTTTCCAGGTGGGTGTGTTCTTAATGATGATGTGGAAATGAAAAATAAAAATAAAACGGAATTTAAGTTGGGATTGGTTCAAATTCTTCCTCAATTGCCACGTTGGATGAAGCTACCGGAAAACCCCAATTTGAGGCGTCATGTGCGTTGCACATGCGATTTTCCGGCCAAAAATTAATTTCCGACGATTTTTGGACCAAAATTGGCCAATATTAGGAGTTACGAGACAGAATTGAAAATTTTATCTTTTTTGGGACGGAATCAAAAATTCTCTATAGTTATGAGATCAAAAATGATTTTAACTCTATATCTTCAAAAGATACATGACTAATTTTGATAACTCAAAAAGATATATGATTAAATTTGAAACTTATAAGACTAAAATTGAAAATTTAAAAGATATATGATCAAAATTGAAATTTTAAGGACTAAAATTGAAAATATTTAAAGTTATATGACTAAATTTGAATTTGGTAAAAGATAAAGGACTAAAATTGATATTTTAGTTTCCATATATTATATAGAGAATGGAATTCAAATATTAAGAACCCAAAAATTTGCGTGCTCCCAAATCGCGCATTGCTTAAAGATTATACCATTTAGTATTAAATGAAATTTTAATATAAAAGTATTAAACAATATATCCTTTAGTATAAGACCATAATCAAACTCTTAAGTTTAAGCGACACATCTGTTGGAGGGCTTCGAGGTGTACTATGTTATGTATGCAAATAGCATTTTTTGCATCTTCAGCTGCTTTTTTGCGAGTTCGCACGGGAGAAATTAAATTTAAATTATGAGCAATCAAATTACCGAATGTATTTAGATTTAGACTCAAAAGATTAAAATTATGCATTTGGATTTAGACTAAAGATGATAGGATCTTGGGAATTCGAATATTGAGTGAGTCTCTTGTGCCCTCGAGAACACCGTATCCCTTTGCAATTTAAATCCCTAACAATACATAGGGTTAAATAAAATATGGAGGGGAAGGTTGTGTTCTCATAGGGGCACGGTGTGTGTTGCGGGGCACACAAGTTTTTGGCTATCAATTTTGCATACCAAAAAATAAATACTCTTAGGATAGAATATGAATAATTATTTTTTCACGTAGATTTAACAAAATACACATTTTAAACAAGTTTCTTGATTTTTCTTAGAAGTAATTTAGTCTTTTTAACCTCCATCCACTCGAAAGAGGGTCTTATTTCCATTTTGGTCGTCCGCTTCAAAGAGGGTTATTTCCTTTTTTTTACACACATGAGGCCCACACACACACTAATACAACTAAAATATGGGGTCCACACTCCCACTAATACAACTACCCACTACACATTAAATAATAATACTCATTAATCAACGTACACAAAAGTAAATATCCCTCTTTCGGGCGGACGGATGGAGTATATTATATGAGTTAGGTGCGGATGATAATTTTAAATTAAAATGTATTGTGAAATTAAATATTTTATGTAAAGTGATTTTACGATTATACGTTCATAATGTGGTGGGACGACAGATAGAAATAAAAATTGTTCCCATTAATGTGGGACTAGGGAGTAGAATCAAGCTGCAGTCTGAAACATGTTCACGAAGTAATCGATGATTATGGGTTTGATTTACTTTTATTTTAAGTACGTTCTTCAATCGATGATTATGAATTTGATTTATTTTTTTTTTCATATTTTTTTCCATCGGGGACGTCATACATGATTTGCTAGAGTACTTCTCTTAGTTCCTTGGAATTGGATTATATTTGATGATTCAAGCCACATCTGGATTACCTTTAATATATATATTTAAGCAGGTATTTGAGGCACAAACTAATTAAAGCCCTAATTATATGTTAGTTCCTTAGTAAGATTAAATATTTGGCGATCAATAAAAAGTCAAATAAACTTGAAGGATATATATTACTCGCTATGGACCATGTTTCAAATTTAATATTTAACTTAATTGATGGACTTCTTGGAAGGAAATATTACAATGTGTAAAAAAATATCTTTCCCCACTTTACTCCAATTTCCCGTCTCCATAATATATTTCAAAGCTAACAACTTGCAGCAAGATAAACTATAGGATTGGAAATCCAATTATTGGAAAGAATAGTGTGTTCTAAGCTCAACCTTAATTCTAATCCAATTCCAAGTTCTAAATATGAACAACTCAAATACATCTTCCAAGTGTCCGTCCTTCCTTAGAAAACAATGTCATTTCACCATTTCCAAATGCTCCATATAACTCCAAGCCACATGGCATTCCAATTGGTAACCTTCATACCCTTCAATTTAGATTCAGTGTGTTTCAAAGTTAAGAATAGGGATAATATTCCCCGCTGGATAAATCCCAAACCATTTCCTAAACAAAGATCATAAAGGATATGATGTCACAATGCATCCAAAGAAAAGGTGTTCCTATGTTTCCTCAACATTTTTGCATAACGGACATTTGGTATTTTCAACATTCACTTCTGGTCTAGCAAGATTAACTACTGTAGAGGTTATTCCTTTAAAAATTCTCCATGCAAGTAATTTGACTTTTTCTGGGCATTGCATCTCCATAATATATTTCAAAGTACTGTCTCATAAGAAAATTTGTCTTTTATTATTTGAAAGGTCTATCCTGAAAATGAAGGATTAGCTACACTGTAAATCCAAAAAATTATAATTAAGTATAAAATAATTGATGAAGTGGAGAGCGAAATAGGTGATTATAGTGATAATTAATTACTTCTCAAATTAGATCAAGTCCATCCCAAGATAATAAAACAATGAGTAATTTACATGTCTCAAATTAATTTCTTATAATTGACTATATATCTTTATGAAACATACTTCAAAAATAAAACAGCGACACTGGCCGTAGGTCACTATATTTTTAATTAGTTTTAACTTTTTATTTATAATACGAATTGTTAATTGATTCAATTATACAATCATAATTTTTAATCGGCAACCTTTCACTTTTTGCCAAGATCGAAATTATTTTTCTAAAGTAAATTAACGGAGCTCAAACTTTTGTTATGTTTTTACCGAATTGCTTAACCAAAAAATATTAAATATAAATTAATTAATTAAAAATCATACACACTTAATGATATATTAATATAACTCAACTTACTCAAATACAGTAGCAACTGCTTCTAATTTCTAAATTTACGAAACAGTTCTTATCTCGCGCTTTCTTTTCTTTCAATCTCGTTGAATTCCCAGGGGCCTTTCCGGCATTACGAAACTACAATCACGTGCAATATAAACATTTAGCGAATTTCATTATCTCTGAATTCCCAGGGGCCTTTCCGGTATTTCCAAACTGCAATCACGTGCAACATACACCGTAAACTTTCGTGACCCGTTTGACCCGAATTCAGTTATATCCGCAGAAGAAATCACTATAATTGGCCTGAAATGCAACTACTCATTTTCAGAATCATTTCAACTACTTTTCTCCACTCCTTCGCCGTCGACGAGAAAACCGCAATTTCTGAACGTTGAGAGAGAAATCACTTCAATCGCCGATGGCTTTTCCGGCCGAACGTGATTCTTTAGTATACATCGTCAAGCTGGCAAGGGAAGCCGGACGTGACGACGGTAAAAATGTTCATGAATCGATATATGGTTGAATGTGATTGCTGCCTTAGCTTCTATGAGTGTTCTTCACTTTAATTATGAATTTCTAGATTTTGATTTTTGTTAGAAGTAGTTCAGTAAGTATAATGCATGAGTGAACAAATTAGAAGTTGTTTGTAATTCTGATATCGTTGTTTTCTGTTCGTATTTTA
This sequence comes from Pogostemon cablin, assembly GCA_023678885.1. Classification (NCBI taxonomy): domain Eukaryota; kingdom Viridiplantae; phylum Streptophyta; class Magnoliopsida; order Lamiales; family Lamiaceae; genus Pogostemon; species Pogostemon cablin. Next base: position 33,284,831 of record CM042971.1, read on the forward strand.
CTTCTGATTTCCTCTGATTTTTGCGTATATGTGTAGAATATTTGGGAATTTAGATATAAATCATGAATGTTAGCTTGAGGATTTTTTACTTCCTTGTTGAATGTGAAAAATTTTGTGTTGAATTTCTGCAGATTTGATAGATACAATGACAAGGCTGTCACAAATGGATCATGAATTTACGCAGAGTGAGAGGAATATGCTGGCGATAGGGTTCAAGAATAAACTCAGCTCTAGAAGGTCTACTTGGAAGATCTTGTCATCACTTGAGGAGAAGGAAGCTGGAAACGAGTTGAACGTTAATCGAATCAAGGTTTACCGGAACAAGGTGGAGACGGAGATCTCTGAAATCTGTACAACGATCATCTCACTCATTGATGAACGTCTCCTTCCAAGATGCACCTGTGCAGAGTCCTCTGTTTTTTACAACAAGACGTGAGGACTTTGTTGTCATTTTTTCACTTTATTCTTGATTGATTCTTCAATTGTCATTCCCTCTTTGAACGTACTTTGCAGGAAAGGGGATTATTATAGGTATCTTGCTGAGATTAGAACTGGAAATGATAAGAATGAGATTGCTGATCAGTCTCTCAGAGCATATCAGCTGTGATTTGTTTAAATTTTTTAAATGAATTGATCTTATAAGAATGGATATAATTCTTAGTTGTGTTTTGCTGCATGCAGGCTGCCATGGACAGAGCTGGGGCAGAGTTACCCTGTACACATCCTCTTCGACTGGTGTCGGCTCTGAATCTCTCAATTCTACTCTACGAGATTTTGAACTCATATGAAAGGTACTTCACCATTAAGTGGTTAATATTTTTGAATAAAGATCCGCCATAAGATCCAATAACGCTGTGATGTTGAACGAATTTCTTCAGGGCGCGCGTAGTTGGAAATCGAGCGATTAATGATGCAATTAATGAGATGATCACAAACAATGAGCATCCAAATGAAGAGAGCAAAACACTTCTAAAGATCCTTAAAGACAATCTTGATCTATGGGCTTCAGCTTCAGGTAATAGTGATCTCCAATATTTTAAGTATATACTTATATTATTGCTACTAAATTTAGGAAATGTGACACCTTTATTAAAGTACAATGTGGAATTTGCAGGTCATGAAAACAACTCTTCTCTATTTCGTGATGTATGGGGTGATTTCCTATAATGAAATTCTGAATTGATGATTACTGATCAGACATCTGCAGTCTCTTGTGGTTTATATACTCTCGTTAATGTTGTACGTATTGTTTCTTGGATTTAGGGAGAAATAACGAATATTGTCACTTTTACATTGCATGTCATGTCCTATTATACAATGGTGTCAAACATGTACAAAAGAATTTTTTTCTTGAATATCACTGTTCTGTTCTTTAGAGTTCATGTGTCGTTCTTTTAATACTTGAGTGAGTTGAAGTAGGATGACAAGTGGCAATGAATGGTGTGAAAAGAGTAAGATTAGGAGTACTGAGGAAATATTATTAGTTTAATTCATAACGATGCGGTCAAAGTTGAGCACAGTCTGCATAGATCAAAATAGTGAAGTGATATATTAGTGTACCATATGATTTTTTTTAATTACTGTATATATAATACTTAGACGTAAGATCAAAATTTCTCTCTTACAGATTACTTGTATAACACTAGTAACATAAGCAAGTTTCAAGGTGTTCGTTCCACTTATATTGAATAAATTATTAAAATTAATTTTATTTACAAGTTCTTTTAGAATAAAAATTAAAAAAATTATTTCTAAAAATAAAGTACTTAAAAATAAAATATTAAATTAAGGCAAAATATTGTATGGAACGGTTCCATGTATGAAATCTTATTTTAATCTTTTTGATGGTTTATGATTTATTTTAATGTTTATTTTGAAAGTGTGATATTTTTTAAAACTATAAATTAATATGTATATATATATATATGTGTGTGTGTGTGAACTACAAAGATTTCACATAGACGTTCTCAAAATAAAGAGTGCTTATTGCGTAAATATAGTTTCAGGTTGAACATTTGTGATATCCACTTTTTTTTTTCTTTTTCAACAAAATTTATGGTCCTCACCTTTTTGTTTGTTAGGCTTATTTAAAATTACAATAATACTACTAGAATTAACACTAATTTCCTATATAAATATTAAATCTATGAGAAAAAAATGCAAAATATATTATAAGAGTAAAATTACAGAAAGTAGTATTGTTTTAAACCACTAATACTAGGTATGAGCAAATGTCACACAAATAAATCTAAAACAATTAGAATACTTACCCATCAATAAAAACAAATCTTAGAAGCCATCATGAGCTCCAAAAGTTATGAAATATAACAAAAAAAATACAAATTAAAAAAAATGTACAACTCCCCAATCTATAATATTATAATACTAAATGAATATCAACATCATTAAAGTACTGAAATATCAAATAAGATATGCAAGTGAGCTAGTTAGAAAGCAAGGTAATTAATCCCAAAACTCTCTTCATATCACCTTTCAAATAATATTTTTTCAAATCAAGGAGTTTATTTAATAGTTTGAAAAAATTTCAGAGGGGAGTATTCGTAATTTATTATTTTTTAAATGTTATTTTACATTAAAATGCAAATAAAATTTGTAATTTGTATTAAAATATTTTTGAGTTAAAATTTTATTTTAAAAAAATAATTGTGACATAACGTTGACACATGGCGTGATGTGGCAGATGTATTGGTCCAATTTTTTTTGGTCCCATAACTTTTTATATATTAGGATCCTCTTGCGAAAAATATTTTCAAACTTAGAGAATATTTTCTTGTAAAAATTTGAGGTAAATCTTTGAGTCCATCTAAATTAAGTTCAGAGAAATATTACAATGTGCAAAAAGACTTGTTGTATCCTAAAAATGAACACTTAAATCCTACAAATCATAATAAAGTATAAAATAATTAATGAAGTAGGAGAGTGAAATATGTGATCAAAATGATAATTAAATACTTCTCAAATTAGGTCAAGTCCCTCCCAAAATCGTAAAACAATGAGTAATTTACAAGTCTCGAATTAAATTTTTATAATTAACTAGTATATGTTTATGACAAGAGTGGAAAATTTAACATAAATAAAAATAAAACAACAACACTGGCGATAGATCGTAGGTCACTTTATTTTTCTTAATTAGTTTTTTTCTTTTTATTAATTTGTAGTACCAATTGTTCATTGATTCATTTGAGCTATTATCGATCAGTTTTAATTGGTCACTTTTTTTAAAAAAAAAAAAATAATTACATATTATCCGTCTTACCTGGTCATTTCATAAAACGATTGCACACAAGTTTTTACAGGAATAATTATTTTTTCTAAAGTAAATTAACGGAACTCAAACTTACGTTATTGATGAGTGTAGAAATCTCATGAATTTAGGGTCCAATTATAGCATGGTTCTATACAATTATGCTTAGTTTGAGTGTTTAAGTGTCCTAGATTGCGCGATATTTGTAAATATTTGGAGAATTTTTACTTTGGTGGAATTTGTGTAATTTTCAGGTATAAATGAATTCTAGAGGTGAAGAGGAAGATGTAGGAAAAAACGGATCTCAATTCGGAGTTAAAACGAGGGAGAACGAACCAAAGACAACACAGAAAAGACAACACTATTCAAAAAGTGTTGTCTATTCAGAAGTGCAAAGAATGTCCAGAGAGCTGAAAAATTGCAAGAAAATACGGGCAGGTGCATAAAAACACGCCCGTGTTTTTATGCAAAAGTTTCAAATGTTAAAGTGCGATTTTCAGATTTTCCAAGGGGGTATAAATACCCCCAATTACACCATTTGCACCAGAAAATCAAGGGTTTTGGGTGCCCACACACATCACACACCACTCTACCCATTTTACACCTTCATCTTCATCCATCTTCCATCTTCCATCTCATCCATCTATCCTTCATTCCATCCATCCATTCCTCTTGATTTCCTCAAATCCATCCATCCATTCCACTAATCCACCAATCTAAGAAGGGAAGAACATCAAAGAGTGAAGATTGGAGCATGTTGAAGGAAGAGAAGACCAACTTCAAAAGGGAAGCCCATCAACCTTTGATTTGTTGTTTTCTTCATTATTTAGCTCAATTGGAGCATGCCATGGACAATATTGATTATATTATGATTTGGAGTGGCTAGTCCTCATGTGAGGCTAGCAATATGATTGGTGAAGAATAATGTAGATTTTGCACACCACGTGTTCGAAGAAATGATTGTATGAATATTTTCTATCATGAATGCTTATTCTCATTTCGTGTATGATTTGTGTGGTTAAATTTTCTATTCATAGTGTTAGGATGGCCATTCCAATATTGTGCTTAGTGATTTAATTGAATCGTTAATTGCATGAAATGACTTAGTTAGTGTGAGGGGAGGTAAGTCATACCCTTCTTGTGCTTAGAACCTCATGATAGGACATTAGCAATGAACTAGTGAGGGGAACCCAACTTATGATCATAGTACCTTCATGGGAATTGAGAGTAAGACACAATCCTAGGAGATTTAAACTTGTAAAAGAGTTGAAAACCTAATTGCCTTGGCCATAGGAATTAGGGGTACATAAGTGATTGCCCTTAATATCATAACATGATGACCTTCAAAGCATGTGTGTGTGAATCTACATGAGCTTTTTCCATTATATTGCTTGCCTTACATACTTCTTAGATTGCTCACCATCACCCATTATCCATCTCATATGTATATTTTCTATCCTTTAATTGCTTTATTTGGTAGTTTGTAGTGTTAATCACTTCCTCTCCTTATTGATTAGTCCTTCTAGAGTGAAACATATTTCGAATACGGATACATCACTTTCTCCCTTGGGTTCGATATTATAAATTTTGCACTTGGTCACCACGTCTACACACAACGATAGAGTACGCTTACTCTTATCAATTTGTACCAAAATTGAGGCTAAGTTCATTTATGTTATGCCAAAATCGAAATTATTTTTTTAAGACAATTTATAGTGTGCACCCGGGTGCACCTAAAGATATGGTGCACCCATATACAAATATAAACAAAAACATATACAATTAATATTAAAAATGTATACAATTTAATTGTTAATTTTTTTAATGAAAAATTGTATATAATATTTAATAAAAAGTTATACACATATAGATGCTAGTTTTTTTTAATGAAAACTTAATATGAAAAAAATATACAATTATTACAAAACACGTATACAAAATAGAATAATATGTATACAAAATAGAATAAAAAGATATACACATATGGGTGCACCCTTGCACCCGAGTTCACCCAATATACACTATTTTTTTAAAGTAAATTAACGGAACTCAAACTTGTGTTAGGTTATATACCAAAGCTTAATCAAATAAGATTAAATATAATTAATTAATTAATTAAAAATCAAACAAGAACGATATATAACTCAACTTACTCAACTACCGAGTGCTCCTAAATTTACGGAACATTTCTTATCTCACCCATTCTTTTTCTTTCAGGGTTCTCTTTCTCTCTGAATTCCCAGGGGCCTTTCCGGTATTTCGAAACTACAATCACGTGCAATATAAAACCCTTATATTTCTCGAACCGGTTGACCCGAATTCAGTTATCCAGAACCGGTGAAATCACTATAAATTGATCGGAAATACAACTAATCATTTTTCGAATCTTTTCAACAACTTTTCTCCACTCCTTCGCCGTCGACCCGCCGGAAACTGACGAGCAAACCGCAATTTCTGAACGTTGAGAGAGAAATCACTTCAATCGCCGATGGCTTTTCCGAACGAACGTGATTCTTTAGTTTACATCGCCAAGCTGGCAGTGGAATCCGGACGTGACGACGGTAAAAATGTTCATGAATCGATATATGGTTGAATGTGATTGTCTGCCATAGCTTCTCTGAGTGTTCTTCACTTTAATTAGGAATTTCTAGATTTTGATCTTTGTTAGAAGTAGTTCAGTAGTGTTTCTGCTTCAAGTATTATGCATGAGTGAAAAAATTAGAAGTGGTTTCGTATTTTACCCCTGATTTCCTCTGTTTTTTGCGTATATGTGTAGAATATTTGGGAAGTTAGATGAAAATCATGAATGTTAGCTTGCGGGTTTTTACTTCCTTGTTGAATGTGAAAAGATTTTGAGCTGAATTTCTGCAGATTTGATAGATACAATGACAAGACTGTCACAAATGGATCAAGAATTTACGGAGAGTGAGAGGAATTTGCTGGCGATAGGGTTCAAGAATAAACTCAGCTCTAGAAGGTCTTCTTGGAGGATCTTGTCATCACTTGAGGAGAAGGAAGCTGGAAACGAGTCGAACGTTAACCGAATCATGGAGAGCCGGAACAAGGTGGAGACGGAGATCTCCGAAATCTGTACAACGATCATCTCACTCATTGATGAACGTCTCCTTCCAAGATGCACCTGTGCAGAGTCCTCTGTATTTTACAACAAGACGTGAGGACTTTGTTGTCATTTCACTTTATTCTTGATTGATTCTTCCATTGTGATTCCCTGTTTGATCATCTTTCTGTACCTTTTGCAGGAAAGGGGATTATTATAGGTATCTTTCTGAGATTAGAACTGGAAATGATAAGGATGAGATTGCTGATCTGTCTCTCAGAGCATATCAGGTGTGCTTTGTTTAAATTTTAAATGAATTGATCTAATAAGAATGGATTTAATTCTTTGCTGTGTTTTGTTCCATGCAGGCTGCCATGGACAGAGCTGAGGCAGAGTTACCTTGTTCGCATCCGGTTCGACTGGTGTCGGCTCTGAATCTCTCAGTTTTACTCTATGAGATTTTGAACTCATATGAAAGGTACTTCACCATTAAGTGGTTAATTTTCTTGAATCTAGATCCACCATAAGATCCAATAATGCTGTGATGCTGAACCAATTTCTTCAGGGCGTGTGTAGTTGGAAATCGAGCAATTAATGATGCAATTCATGAGATGATCTCAAACAATGAGCATCCAAATGAAGAGAGCAAAACACTTCTGAAGATCCTCAAAGACAATCTTGATCTATGGGCAGAAGCTTCAGGTAATAGTGATCTCCAATGTTTTAAGGATATACTTATATTATTGCTAACTTAATTTAGGAAATGTGACACCTTTATTAAAGTACAATGTGGTATTTGCAGGTCATGAAAACAACTCTTCTCTATTTCATGATATATGGGGTTACCTTTTATCAGGATTCTGAAAATATTGAGACCATTGATGATTACTGAGTAGAGGTTGCAGTCTCTTGTGGTTTATATACTCCCTCCCTCTTACTCTCATTAATGTTGTACATATTGTTCCTTGGATTTAGGGAGTAATATCAAATATTACGACTTTCACATTGCATCTGATCATATCCTGTTATACAGTGATGTTACATATCATTTCATGTGTCACTGTTTTGATCTTTAGAGTTCATGTGTCATTCTTTAATACTAGCATGCATGAAATTAACTAGTATCATCCAATCATAGAATTTATAATAAGAAATGCTAACTTGTAAAACGATAAGACAAAAGACTTCAGTGAGTTGAAAGAAGTAAGGAAAGTGTTCAATGAATAGTGTGAAAATAGTAAGATAGGACTAGTTTGGATATATATACATTATACATATATTATTGAGGAAAAGTGAATTATTAGTTTAATCAATCGAGTTGGTCTCTTGTGAGACGGGTTATTGGTGAGACGGATGTGAGACGGGTCAACCCATCACTAAAGTATGCTTATTTGTTGTTAAAGTGTACTTATTTGTGGTTAAAGTATGTCGATAATAAATCAAATTATAACACACTAACATCATACTTTAATACATAATCCAACATACTTTAAAAAACATACATTAACAACCATTTAACATACTTTATTTAAATAATCGACATACTTTAACACGTCTCACAAACCGTCTCACGAAGGTAGCGTCTCACAAGAGACTTTGTCTAATCAATAAGGATACAAATGTAATTAAGAAGTCCTGATCTCACTGCAAATGTAATTGACCTCTCTACAAAACCAAGTGATCAAAGTTGAGGAAAAGTATTATTAGTTTAAAAGTGTATGAGATTATAAGGTTAAATTTGGTATTTTACTTTAATATTTTGTATGTGAGAGTAATTATTTGAACTCCTTATATCTCATAGTAATTTAGATTAAAAGTGTGTACCTATTAGTAATTTTTCCATAAATAAATTACATATTTAAAATTAAATATTAAAATAAGGCAAATTATTATGACCTATTTTAATGTTTACTCCTATGATTAACACTAAATCCTAATGATAAATATTAAACCATGATACAAAATACTGTTATAAACCACATAGATAAAATTACAATTATACTCTTTGAATCAAAACCAGACCTTAGGCATAAATATTGAACACAGTTGAATTATGAAAACTTTGCAATACTTACTCATCAATAAAAAACCACTCATTGATGTGGAATCACGTTACACTAATTGATTACTAAAGCAATAGGTAACTTGCCCCACGTCTCCTGCCATGGGTTCCTCCCCGCGGCTACAACCTGCATAGACCCAAATTCAACAAGAGTGAGGCTCTTGTGCACCCGGGCGCACGGAACACATTCCGTGCGCCTTTACAATTTTCATGCCCCTTTACAATTTAAACCCCTAGCAATACATAGGTTTAAATAGGATTGGAGGGGAGGGTTGTGTTCACATGGGGACACGGAGCATCTTTCCGTGTCCCCGGGCGCACAGGAGCTTTTGCCATTCAACAAAATGAGTAATTAACTACATTTGCAATGTACTCCCTTCGTCCCATAACAATTGACACATTTTTTTGGACACGGTGATTAAGGAGTATAATAATTTAATGTAAAGTAAAGTAAGAGAAATACTAATATTTAATGTATAGTGGGTGGTTGTATTAATGGTGTATGTGATGTGTGTGGGGGCCAATGTAATAAATAAATTGTTTTTGTGTGGATTCCATATCCTTAAAAAGGAAATATGTCAAATTCCGTGTGACAATCCAAAAAGGAAAATGTGTCAATATATTTGGGATGGAGGGAGTATAATGATTTTCACCAATGCAGAATTTTATGGGCTTTAATGGACTGTGTTTGTGATTTAATGGATCTGTTTTGTTGTGGATTATATGCATTCGGTATAACGGTGCACCCATATGTGTATAATTTTTTATTCTATTTTGTATACATGTTATTCTCTTTGTATATATGTGTTTCTTAATAATTGTATACTTTTTTCATAGTAATTTTTTCATTAAAAAACTAGCGTATATAACTTTTTATTCTATATACATGTTTTTTAATAATTGTATATTTTTTTACACTTAATTTTTTATTAAAAAACTAACAATTAATTTATATACATTTTTGTTCATAATTGTATATGTTTTTATTTATATTTATATACGTTTTTAAAAGTGTGTGCACTCTATCTTGAGGTGTACCGGTGCACAGTATAATTAACCTTTAAGAAATAACTAATGGAACTTAAAATGTCAAAGACTAAAAATGACTAATTTGAATTTTAACTCGATTAAAAATCAATTTTTTTATTTTTATTTATTATATAAATGGTTTATAAATTATTTTATTTAACGACATTATTTTATTTTTCAATTTTAAACTTTCTGAAAAAAAAATTGTTAAACATATATAGTACTTGCAAAGTGTTTTCAAAAGAACTAAAAAGTTAACAAGATAAAATTGACATAGATGAGTGGGTAAGAAATGAATGACATAGAAGATGGAAGGTAGGAGAATATGGGTGGCTATGTGGGATTGCGACGGCAATAGTTGGAATCATTTTCGTCATATGCACCTTCTTCGATTTTGATGTGTTCTTCTTCAGTTAAGTCGTCGAGCTCTGGGTTGCTTCGGCTATTGCGTGTGCGAACTAGATCGTCGTAGATATTGAGTTTTGAAGATCATAGTGGGTGACTGTTATCATGGAGCTTTCATTTACAGGAGGCAAAACTTCTATTGTTTGTAAGGTAATATATTAATGAAAAATGTCTAAAAATTAGTTTTCTAAAAATGTGAAATTATGATTATTATATATTTAGTAATGTTTTATTAATATATTATCTTAGATAAATACTTTCATGTTTTTTATTTCTAAAGTATTTTCATATTTATTCTGCAAAATCTTCCTTTTTCAACTTATATTCATTCTTAATTACATTAAAAAAAATTCTTTCTTAATTACATTAAAAAAATTCTTTCTTATAAATCAAATGAGATAATAGAACACCCTATTTATAATGGTGGTGCGGTGAATGTAGAAGCATGTATGCCTATTTTTCAATTTAATTCTAGAATGCTCTACAATATTTATTTTATTATATTTCATGGTTATCTTATAGTATTTCAGGAAATTTCTAGAAAATAATTATATAATAAAAGATTTAAAAGAGAAATAAATCAGAAGTTTAATAAAGAAAGTTCAATAAAGGAAGTAAATTTATAAAATGTCCTGGAAATTTAATAAAAAAATCACATTTTCTAGGCCTTGTTTATGATAACATGTTAAATGAATTTAAACTTATAAGGAGAGAATCGTCGAGTCACTCTAACATGCATTTGGTTAATGCAGTAGTAATATTGTTTATTGAATTTGATATGATATGAACCATAGATGGTATAGTTCTAGCAAACTGTGTTGTAAATTGTAATGTTGATTTTTAGCTAGAAGATAAACTCATACTTTAAATAGATTCTGTTGAAAATAGTATTCATGAAAAATATTACTGTTGGTTTGTAATGTTTCTTTACATGCAAAACAGAGGAGATATATATATTAATTTTGCTTAAATCTTGGTCCTATAACTTTTATTTTTAATTTTAGTCATTATGAAAGTTGGGAATAAAAACTATTTAAATAAAAATAATAATAAGAAAAATCAAAGTAATAAATAATTTTTTTGTAATTTAATTCCCACTCGTACAAGCAATATAATAAAAAAAAAATCAACATCAAATAAAATCAAGAAGTCGAGAAAAATTACAGTGAATATAAAATGGAAAAGAAATTGTTTAGAGGTAGAATTAGACATGCACAAAAAAACCGGAACCGGAGGTTTGAACTGGGGAACCGCCGGTCCCGGAACCGGCCAAAAAAAATCGGAACCGGCTAAGGAAGGTTTGGTTCCGGTTCCTCATATTTGGGAAAAAACCGGCGGTTCCGGTTCGAACCGCCGGTTTTTCAATTTTTTTTATTTTTTTTTAACTTTTTACGCTTAAAACAAAAAAAAAATTAAAACCGGAACCGGAACCGTTGGCCCCAGAACCGAAACTTTCGTACCCGGTTCGGTTCCGGTTCCCCCTACCTTGGAACCAGAACCGGCGGTTCCGAACCGGAGTGCATGTCTAGGTAGAATGGGGAAGTTACGAAAAGCCTAGCTTAAACGCCGTTAATTAGCTGACGGAATCTACCTGTTTTAAAAGTTTCCCCAAAAGTTATGCATTCAAAATATTTCAAAAGTATGCGTTTGTAATTAGGGGGTGTATCATTTATGCAAATATTTGTTCTGGAATTTGGTTTTAGTATATTGTGGCATGATTTATTAAAATATATTGAATTTGGTTTTTTTTTTTAAAAGCATATTGAATTTGGTTTTAGTATATTGTGGTATGATTTATTAAAATATATTAATTAGATAATAAATTATACATGAAAATTGTTCACTCTTTCCAATTTATTCTTTTCACATAATTGTTCACAAAAAAAAATATTTATATATCATTTTAATTAAACACTTCAGGAATAAACTTTAATTTAAAAAATGACATTCATTCTTTTCACACATGTTATGCCTTTTACTTTATTTTGTTATCTAAAAATACCATATTACTCCTTAAAAGTCAATGACGGTAGTCAAAAAGTAATTACTTATGTTAACTTTTTTTTTCAACTTTAATCATTTTGTTAAAATATTAGTACTGTAGCTTATTATTTTCAATTTTAGACATTTTGCAATTATTTTGCAAAATATATAGGACTTGAAATTACTTGATCTGTAAGATTTTTTTCCAGAAAATATCAAAATTTGTTGTTTATATTTGGCCTAATCCAAATTCATTCCTTAAGTTTTTGCTAAATTCGTAATTATTACACCATACATAAAAGACCAATTTTGATGTTTTCCCTTTTTATTTTTTACGGAAGGGTTGAAATTTTGAAAAGTTACGTGACTAAATTTTACACAAAGGACTAAAATTGAAAAAAATAAGAAGTTGCAGGATCAAAAGTAGATTGAGTTTTAAATAAAAAATCGTTTCATACAAATTTATTTTTTTTCAAAATAGTCACAAGAAACTTAATTTCTCCGAGGTAGTCTCATAGCTATTTAAATTCTCACCAAAATGATCATGTCAAAATTTTCAAATTTCATGGGATGAAATTGATGTTTTTTAAGTTATACTCCCTCCGTCCGCCACAAAGATGAACATTTGTTTTTTGCACGTGGATTAAGGAGTATTATTATTTAAGGTGTAGTTGATAGTTATATTAGTGGAGTGTATGTGTCCCATAAATTTATTGTATTAGGCTTCCCCCAATGGGGAGGTTTTTATTGAAGTGGCATATTTTAAAAATCTTGAGGAAGGTTTTTAATTGATGGGAGAAGTAGGAGGTTTTTACCGGGGTAGTGAGATCACTACCTGAGATTTAAGAAAATGAAGGAGAGTGGTTGCCACAGCCCAACATTATGGCGCGTGTATAACATGCGCGCATGAGAGCAGTAAAGAAGGAGGGCCCGCTATGCAGATGCTGTTACCAACCGTTTCAAACTTTTTTTTATTAAATCCACGTAATAAAATAAAACTTTGGAGAGTTTGGCACGCCTGTTTAAACTCAACTTCCTTCTTTATTTTATTTTATTTTTTTACAATTTAAAGACAAAAAATTCAATCTGTCAATTGATCAATCACAGTATATTGAGTCTAACTGCAGTGTACCAGGTGCACCAATGTACCTGCACGATCTACACCGTTAGATTTATTTATAATCTAATCTTAATTATTAAATAAATTAATATTATTAAATTTATTTTTTAAAAAAACCACCCACTGCCCCTTTTTAACTATTAACATGGGGTGCACCGGTGCACCAGGTGCACCCCAAATTAACCCCAGTATATTAACGTTATTATATCCGTTACATTCTAACCGTTATTTACTTTTTTTTATATTAAATTCCCACTATAAATATATCTTCCACTCTATTTTTTCCTACCTTATCTTCTATTCTCAATATCAATCTTATATACATATATCTTCTCATTAACACAAAAAAATGGATAGAGATCCGTGGATGCCTTCCGGGTTCAACTCTTCAAATTCCAGAGAAAATTCAATGCCTCCAAATGTGAATTTTCGCCCACGTGCCAACTTCTATCCCCAAAATCCAAATTTTCCAACTAATCTTCCAACAAATTTCCCGAATAATCATCCACCCCAAAATTTTCCAGCTAATTTTTCAAATTTTCCAGAAGGTAGTCTCCCTAAACACAATTCTTTTAATTCCTATGGAGCACCATTTTACATGTATCCAAATCCTTATATGTCTCCTCATCCTCAATACAGATTTCGTCCGCCAATTGGCACAAATATATCGGATACAGACAGAGATATAGACTCTGCATATCCGAACTCTTAGCGTTCATCTTTCTCGTCTCAATTCTCTCCAACAGGAGTGGAGCGGGTAAATCTTGTTGCAGACTTTGAGGAAGCCGAAGATCCACCAAATGCTCCGGCTACTAAAAGGAATCTTTATTCTTTTGATGAAAATGCTCTTCTCACGAGATGTTGGCTCGATATCAGCACGGACCCCATTGTCGAAAATGATCAGAAGTCAGAGCAAATGTAGATTCGAATCGCCAAGGCATACAACGCTAACTGTTCAGGAGATATGATAAGTAGGTCTCCTGATAAACTGAAGTCACATTTTTACGCACTAAAAAAAACAAGTGAAGTGGTTCAATTCTTGCTACAATCAGGAGAAAAAGACATGAGGGAGTGGGTGCAGTGATGTTGATATTGAAGACAAGGCTAAGGTTCAATTTAAAGAGGAATATAGGGTTAATTTTTTACAAATCAAAGCATGGAAAGTATTAAAAAACAGCCCAAAGTTTGCCGATCCAGATTATGCTGGTCGTGGTTCAAAGAAGACTACTAAAGTCTCGTCGACAGGAGAGTATATGGTATCTTCAAATACTGAATCGGAGGATGCAAATGAAGACATTGAGGAGCCCCCTCGTCCAATGGGAAGGAATGCGGCAAGGCTAGTTGGGAAGGGTAAAGGAAAAACAACTGCGTCAGTAGGAGAAATCGACAAAGCTCTTGAGAAAAGGCTTAAGAACTTGGAAGAGCAGCTCGGGACAAAGAACGAAGGAATTAGTAAGATTGCCAAACATAAAGATTATAAGATACTCATGAAAGATACCTCGAACATGACAGAGGATCAACTATGTATCCATCTACACGCTGTGGATCTAATCAAGAAAGAATGGAGGTTGTAAATTTGAAGAATTAGTTGTTGTATTTTTCAGCATTGTAATGTTAGTTAATGTATTTCGTTTCGTATGAAAACTCATCAATGTATTTCTTTTCATTTTGAAAACTAGCCGTTGTGAAATTATCCATTTTGAATCCACAGGTTTATTTAATGAAAACACACCGGTGTGTTTTAATGAAAATTTAATAGTGTCGCATGACATCTACTTTCAGTCCTGTATTTCTTTTTTTTTGAAAACTAGCCGTCGTGAAATTATCCATTGTGAAACTAGCCGTTATAAAATAGCCATTTTATAAACTAGCTGTTGAAAAAATCTACTCTATTTAAAGGATATAATTGGATTGTTGGAACTCCTATCAGAGACCAATACATTCATAGAAATAGGAATACCTTCCATTTCTTTCATTCTCTCAAACATGTCTTATTCTTCTTCTTCTTCTGAAAATGATAGTTGTCTTGAGTACATATTTGATAACACGATAGAGGAAGAAATAATGTCGGTACTTAAAAAAAGTTATGAGTTACGTGGCGGTGCTGGGTCTTCTGCTGGTGGTGCTAGAAAGCGAAGAACGTACGTGGACCGAAATTGTGAAGCGGGGCACACAAGACTCTACTGCGACTACTTCTCTGAAGATCCGATATACGGAAGCGAGACGTTTCATCGTCGCTTCTGTATGTCGAGAGAGTTATTCTTGTGCATAGTTGTTGCACTGGAGTCCCACGATGAGTATTTTCAGTGGAGGGTAGATGCAGCTGGGAAAAAAATATTCTCTCCACTACAAAAGTGCACGGTAGTCATTCGTCAATTGGCATATAGTGGACCTACAGACCATTGGGATGAGTATCTACGTGTTGCCGAAACAACCGCTGTAGAATGTCTCTTTAAGTTTTGTCGGTGTGTGATCGAACTATTTGGTGGACACTACTTGAGAAAGCCTAATGCCCTGGATTGTCAAAAGTTGTTACAAATGCACGAAGAAAGACACGGATTTTTCGGAATACTAGGGAGCCTTGATTGCATGCATTGGGAATGTAGGAACTGTCCGATAGCTTGGAAATGTCAATTCACACGCAGCGACCATGGCATTCCAATAATCATACTCGAAGCGGTTGCCTCTGCAGATTTATGGATATGTCATGCTTACTTTGGAGTAGCAGGATCCAACAACGACATAAATATGCTCAACCAATCTCCGTTATTTACGGATACTCTACAAGAACGCGCTCCATCTGTTAATTTCACAATCAATGGTAAGCAATATAATCAAGGATATTATCTTACTGATGGAATTTATCCAGAATGGGCGGCTTTTGTGAAAAGCTTTCCATGTCCTCAAGATCCAAAGAGGCAGCATTTCAAACGACTGCAAGAGGCTGCTAGGAAGGATGTCGAAAGAGCCTTTGGAGTGCTTCAAGCTCGTTGGGCAATGGTTAGCGGTCCAACTCATTTCTGGTACAAGAATAACTTGAAGGATATAATGTTAACTTGCATTATATTGCACAACATGATAATCGAAAATGAAGGAAATGCAGCGATTGATTGGTCCGACGATCCAAATGTGGTCATTCCTCCTCCACAAGTAAGTCAAGGATCAACTGGATCATTTAATGACTATGTCAGGAGAGGTGTACAACTACGAGATAAGCAAAAACATCTTCAGCTTAGACAAGATTTAATTGAGCGTCTTTGGAACCAATCCGGGGAATAATTATCTACATTAAATTGGTCGGAGTGAAATTTACTTTGTTGCTTTTGGAAGTTTTACTTTTATATTTTAATGTGTGTCTTTTTTATTTGTGTTTTTATGTTTTATATTATTTAAAAAAATAAATAATATTTTTTTTCTTTTTTTTATTTTATAAAATTTAAATAATTGGAATACATAATTATTTATAATTTATTTGTAAATTAGATATATATAGTTGATAAATAAAATGAGAATAAAATGAAATTGAGGTGGGTTCTACGAAAAAACCTACTTTTTGGTTTTATTGTTGGGGAAGAATTTTGTTTTGGAGGTAGGGTTTTTTACTTTTGAGGTGGCGCTGACGTGGCGCCCAAAAAACCTACTTTTTGGTTTTTCATTGGGGAAGGCCTTAGTGATGTTTGTGGGTCCCATGTGTTTAAAAAGGAAAATGTAGTCCTTTGGTGCGGACACCCAAAATGGCAAAATGTGGACCTTTCTGGCGGACGAATGGAGTATAGTATAGTACGAAATTGGTAATGAAATATTGTTTTGGGAAATCTTTGCTAAAAGGTTTGGAGCGAAATTAAATATTGTAACTATTTTGGGACGGAACCTCTACAAATAAAGTAAAAAGATACGATAAGGTATGTGTTTTAAACTCAATGTGGATTTACCAAAGTTATAGTACCAAAATTGATATTTTCTTTAAAAAAAAACAATGTCTAGAATTTCACATTTTATGAATCAGTACTGGATGACGATGAAAGATGAATGATGAGAGTGAAAATTTACGTCTTTTTAATCTCATAATACCTTATTTTTGTTAGAAGAAGGCCATATATTCATGTCGGATTGCGTAGCCTATGTATTTTACATGATTATGGTGCTACTAATGGGTATTTTTGAGTTTTGAAGGTTGAAACGAGGGAGAATGAGCCAAAGCTAAATGCTGAAAATCACACGACGTCTAACTTGGATAATTTTTCTGTATTCTTGTGGAGATCAAAACTGGACATGTAATATATGGTTGGAAAGCCATAGAAGAGAGGATCACGTGAGCGTAAGAATCACTTAATTCGGGGTTCAAACGAGAAAGTTATGTGTGAAACGGTGAGACTGTGCTGCTGAAGACAGCCCTACTCGAGTTGCAAGGTGCAGCTCGAGTTTCCAACTCGAGTCGAGCTGTAAGTCGAGCAGGAGGTCAGAATTTGTCCAGAGAGCTTACTCGAGTTGCAAGGTCCAACTCGACTTGCAACTCGAGTCGAGTTGGGGTCCGTGGGATGTCCAGAGAGCCAACACGAGTTGTATGAGCCAACACGACTTGCAACATGAGTCGTGTTGAGGTCCAAAAGCGATCCAAGAAGCAGAGCATCGCAACTCGAGTTGACAGGCAGCAACTCGAGTTGCTAACTCGAGTCGAGTTGGTGCAACACTGGTCGAGTTGCCAACTCGAGTTGGGTACCCCAACTCGAGTTGGGTTATTTTGGGCCAAAAATCGAGATTTTTGATCCCCTGTTCATGACAACGTGTAAAAATAGCCCATTCAAGTCAGTTTTCGTAGTAAAAGGTATAAGAAGGATCGAATCACTTGGAGAAAGAGACCGGATCATTCACCACAATAACACAACGTGAATTCAATTCACGCACCATCCACCCACATCCACCCACACACACTCAATCATCCATCCATCCATCCCATCGATCCGGAGGAAGATTCAAGTGCGGTTTAGAGAGCCAATCTAATTGGAGAGACGGAGGGAGAACGTGAACCACGTGACACTATGGTTTCATATTTCTCTTTATTCTTTTCAATTGTTTATTTTGTTATGAATTTGATAGCTATGAGGGTTGTGTGTAACCTCATGGGCTAAAATCCTTTACAGTTCTAAGGATTGAGGGTTAGATGTAGTTGATTTGGGAACCTAGACAAATCTTGTGAATTTATACTGTTGATAATCCTTATTTATTCGTTTTATCCAAACTTTGTCATGCGCTTGTAACGTCTTCATCGCATATTATTGATATTGCCCGTGATACTTGATATGCTATGTTAGCTTGTGTGCATGTGTACTTGATACTGTTTGATTGCTAGGGATTAAAGTAGTTTGCCCGTGAACACGTTAATCCTAAGAGCTAGTAAATAGGGTACTTGATTATCTTAGTGGAACAATGCAATTAAGAAGTCAAGTAGGAAGTGAATAAGATTGAATAAGAATTCCAGAAAATATATGTTAGTCGAATTGGCCATCCGGAGGTTTATAAAATTTGCCTTATTAGTATCTAGGAAGGAGGTTCAAAATTGTTCACGCATTATCTCTTGATGTAAATCCATTAAAACGGTATGAACGAACAGTAAGACGTCTAGGAAACCGAGTCAATTGCACTATACCTAAAACCTTAGATCTGTTATTTCTCTCTTGATTCAATCTTAAATATTCCTTACTTTTACTTACTTTGTTATTTGTTATTTAAATTCTCTAGTTATTAATCATCTTCGTACAATTGGAAATTGGTTACGTTAATTCTAGTTGAAAAGTAATATAAGATAGATAAATAAATAATTAGCTGTCTCAGTGGGAACGATATTTATACTTGGGGTACTTGCCACTACAACCGATATCCTTATACTTGGGGATTTTAGTTGAAGTGTGCAAAATTAGCCTAACAATGAATATATTAAGATGTTCTTCAATGGATACGATGATAAAATGAGAAATAAATATATTTTTTGTCATCAATTAAGAAGATTGAAGCAATACATTTTAAAGCGAAAATAATCATTTTGGTGAAAATATAAAAGTTATGAAACTATTTTGGAAAAATTAATTTTTTTGGTATTTTTTGAAAAAAGTAAATTTGAAGAGTTGTTCCATTGGAATTTTCTAAAATTTGGGACGCTTTTGAAAAAATTTCAGGAGTTAATTGGGACGATTTTGAAAAAAATTTAGTTATGAGACGATTTGCATCGAAAAATTAATTTTGGGACGAAATTTAAAATTTTGAAATAGCTAGAGAATTAAATCGAAAATTTTAAATAATTAGGAATCAAATTTGACTAAAGTTATGAAACTGAAAATGATTTAACTCTTAAAAAATCAATAAAGTTGTTGAAATAATTTTGTTAATCTAAGTGAAAAGGCAATTTACTAATATTCTGATTATTCTATCCGAAGGGAATATTTCCTTTTATGTATACACAGATGATATTCAAATTCCCAAGATCCTATATAATGATTCCTTACTCATTTCAATTATTTTTAAAATTGCATTTATTTTCAATACTTTATTTCTCACTCTTATAAATTTCCCATCAAAAGGTTTCCATAACCATTATCATTTGGAAAAAAACTTGTGTAAGACTGTCTCACGTAAGGGTTTACAGGAAAGTGACTTGAGACGGTCAGAAAGTGATAACTTTTATGAAGAAAAGTGATAATAAATTATGAAAAGTGAAAATGCTCTTTCATGAACAATTTATAGTGTAAATAAAAAGTGATAACATTTTATAGCGAAAGTGATAACGATTTATAGCGAAAATGATAACTATTTTAAAAAGTGAAAAATAGTCTCACGTGAGACGGTCTCATGCAAGACCTACCCTTATCATTTTATATCATTAGTTTTTGTTTCTCTTTTCTATATACCTACGTGAAATCTTTGTAATCCCCACATTTTTTTTACTATTAATTTATATAGTTTTAAAATTAAACTTTCACGATAAACATTAAACCGATAAAGAAAAAATAGGATTTCATACATGGAATTGTTCCATACAATATTCTGCCTTAATTTTAATATTTATTTTTAAATATGTTATTTATTTATTTTATTTTTAAGATTTTTAGAAATAAAATAAAATTTATAATTTTTATTCTAAGGACTTGTAAATAAAATTAATTTTAAATAATTTATCAGATATAATATAAAGTGGAACACCTTAAAACTTGCTTATGTAATTATTACTAGTTTTATACAAGTAATTTGTAAGAGAGGAATTTTGATCTAACGTCTAAGCATTAAATGCACAGTAATTTAAAAAAAAAAAAAAAAACCATATGGTACACACTACATAAATCTATGCAGACTATGCCAACTTTGACCCTTTCGTTATGAATTAAACTAATAAATCACTTCACTATTTCCTCAGACTTCAGTATTCAAACTACTCCTAATCTAACTCTTTTCACAGAATTCATTGCCAGTTCTCATTCTTCTTCAACTCACTTAAGTCTTTCTTGGTCAGTTTTACAAGTTGGCATTTATAATTATAATATATATTCTGTGATTGGATGATACTACTTATTAAAAGAATGGCACATAAACTCTAAAGAACAGAACAGTGATATTAAAGAAAAAAATTCCTTTTGTGCATGTCAATTATTATGTAAAAAGTGACGCATGATATGATATGTAACACCATTATATAACATGGCATAACATGCAACATAAAAGTGACAATATTCGATATTTCTCCCTAAATCCAAGGAACAATACGTACAGCATTAATGAGAGTAAGAGGGAGGGAGATTGCAACCTCTAATCAGTAATCAATATCAGTGGTCTCAAATATCTCAGAATCATGATAAAAGATAACCCCATACATGATGAAATAGAGAAGAGTTGTTTTCATGACCTGCAAATACCACATTGTACTTTAATAAAGGTGTCACATTTCCTAAATTAAGTTAGCAATAATATAAGTATATATTTATAATATTGGAGATGGATCACTACTACCTGGCACCTGCACCTTTTGCCCATTGATTAAGTTTGTCTTGAATGAGCTGCATAAGGTCGGTGATCTCTTTATTTGGATGCTCATTTTTTGAGAAAATATCATCAATTGCATCATTAATGGCTCGATTTCCAATTTCACTCGCCCTGAAGAAACGGTTTCAACATCACAGCATTATTGGATCTTATGGCGGATCTAGACTAAAGAAAAATAACCACTTAATGGTGAAGTACCTTTCAAGTGAATTCAAAATCTCATAGTGTAGAGTTGAGAGATTCAGAGCCGACACCAGTCTAACCGGATGCGAACATGGTAACTCTGCCTCAGCTCTGTCCATGGCAGCCTGCATGCATCAAAACACAACAAAGAATTAAATCCAGTCTTAGATTTTAAAAATATGTAAACAAAGCTCACCTGATATGCTTTGAGAGACAGATCAGCAATCTCATCCTTATCATTTCCAGTTTTAATCCCAGCAAGATACTTATAATAATCCCCTTTCCTGCAAAAGGTACAGAAAGATGATCAAACAGGGAATGACAATGGAAGAATCAATCAAGAATAAAGTGAAATGACAACAAAATCCTCACGTCTTATAGTAAAAAACAGAGGACTCTGCACAGGTGCATCTTGGAAGGAGATGTTCATCAATGAGTGAGAAGATCGTTGTACAGATTTCGGAGATCTCCGTCTCCACCTTGTTTCGGTAATCCCTGATTCGATTAACGTTCCACTCGTTTCCAGCTTCCTTCTCCTCAAGTGATGACAAGATACTCCAAGAAGATCTTCTAGAGCTGAGTTTATTCTTGAACCCTATCTCCAGCAAATTCCACTCACTCTCAGTAAATTCTTGGTCCATTTGTAACACTCTTGCCATTATATCTACCAAATCTGCAGAAATTCAGCTCAAAATTTTTTCACATTCAACAAGGAGTACAAAATCCGCAAGTTAACATTCATAATTTTCATCCAATTTCCCAAATATTCTACACATAAACACAAAAATCAGAGGAAATCAGGAGTAAAATAAGAACAGAAAACAACAATATCAGAATCACAAAACTCTTCTAATTTGTGCACTCATGCATTATGCTTACTGAA
This sequence comes from Pogostemon cablin, assembly GCA_023678885.1. Taxonomy (NCBI): domain Eukaryota; kingdom Viridiplantae; phylum Streptophyta; class Magnoliopsida; order Lamiales; family Lamiaceae; genus Pogostemon; species Pogostemon cablin. The sequence continues at coordinate 33,306,847 of CM042971.1, forward strand.
CTACTTCTAACAAAGATCAAAATCTAGAAATGCATAATTAAAATGAAGAACAAATAAAGAAGGCTAGGGCAGACAATCACATTCAGCCATATATCGATTCATGAACATTTTACCGTCGTAGCGTGTGGCTTCCACTGCCAGCTTGGCGATGTAAACTAAAGAATCACGATCGGTCGGAAAAGCCATCGGCGGTTGAAGTGATTTCTCTCTCAACGTTCAGAAATTGCGGTTTGCTCGTCGACGGCGAAGGAGTGGAGAAAAGTAGTTGAAATGATTCTGAAAATGAGTAGTTGTATTTCCGGCCAATTTATAGTGATTTCTTCTGGCGGACATAACTGAATTCGGGTCAAACGGGTCACGAAAGTTCACGTTTTATAATGCACGTGATTGCAGTTTCAAAATACCGGAAAGGCCCCTGGGAATTCAGAGAGAATGAAAGAAAAGAAAGGGCGAGATAAGAACTGTTTCGTAAATTTACAAGCACTTGGTATTTGAGTAAGTTGAGTTATATATCGTTCAAAGTGTGTTTGTTTTTTACTCCCTCCGTCCCAGTGAAATGGAGACAGTTACCTATAGTTTATAATAAGGTAGTGTTCGCAATGCACTGGGACGGAGGGAGTAATTAATTTTTAAGGCTAAATATAGTGTTCACCCGGGTGCACACGAAGCTTCGTGTGCACCCACGTACAAATATAAGCAAAAACATATACAATTATGAGTAAAAATGTATACAATTTAATTGTTAATTTTTTTAATAAAAAATTGAGTGTAAAAAAATGTACAATTATTAAAATACATATATACACTATTGAATAAAAAGTTATATACATATGAATGCTTATTTTTTTAATGAAAAACTTAGTGTGAAAAAAGTATACAATTATTACAAAACACGTATACAAAAGAGAATAACATGTATACAAAATAGAATAAAAAGTTATACAAATATGGGTGTAAGGGTGCACCCGGGTGCACCTAATATACACTCAATTTTTAATATTTAATTTTATTTGGTTAATAGAGCTTTGGTGTAACATAACACAAACCGTTAATTTTCTTTTGAAAAATAGTAATGTGTGAATTTCTTTACACATTCGATCCAAAAGAAAATCAAATCTATATTACTCACTTTATTAAAGAGTTTAGTGAGTGATGAAGCCTACTATTTTATTTCAAGTTTCTTCCTTAAAAAAAAATAAAAAATTGTCTTATTTAAAAGGTCATATCCTAATTAAAATGAACGCTTAGCGAAATATTAATGGAGCAGGAAAGTGAAATAGGTAAAATAATTCTCAAATTAGGTTATAAGTCCGTCCAAGATCATAAAACAATGTGAAATTTATATGTCTCAAAATAAATTTTTATAATTAACTACATTGTTTATAACATGTGTGGAAATTTTATTTACTAGTATTAATTATTATAAACAAATTTCATAAATCAATAATAGAAGTATTATACATTTCGAACTTCTAGCTAATTGAGAAAAAAAATCTAAAATACAAAATTGTTAATTTGTTTTTCGGAGTAAAGATGGGGTGAGAGAGATAATTTCAACAAGTCTTTTGCGCATTGAAATATTTCCTTCCAAGAAGTCATCAAATTGAATACTGGGTGATTGCAACCGTGCCCATTCAGACTTTTAAATATTCTATGTGCCGTGATTCTTTAAAAAAAAAAAAAATTGCCCTTATTAAACACACACTGATTTATTTATTTATTTTAGTATATTAATTGCAAGCAATTATTAAATCTTTAACATAAATAAATTAATAATTGTCTTATTTTATATTTTCCTTTTTTAAATAATATATATAAATATATTTATTTATATTTATGATATGCTTTATTTTAAACTATACTTAATTTAGACTGGCTTTATTTATTTATTTATAGAATTAAATTGAGTCTTATCAAATTTTAATTTTTTATAAATAATTGCGAAAGCACTTGCTGTACTTCTCTTAATTCCAAGGAATTGGATCGATTAATTGTAGAGTGTATATTGGGTGCATCCGAGTGTAAAGGTGCATATATATATGTATAACTTTTTATTCTATTTTGTATATGTGTTTAGTAATAATTGTATACTTTTTTCGCACTAAGTTTTTTATTAAAAATACTAGCATTCATATGTGTATAAATTTTTATTCAATAGTATATACATGTTTTTCTATTAATTGTATATTTTTTACAATTAATTTTTCATTAAAAAAACTAACAATTAAGTTATATATTTTTTTTTATAATTGTATATATTTTTGTATATATTTATATATAGATGCACTCAATCTTTAGTGCATCCGCTGCTGCAGAGTATATTTAGCCTTAATTGTATTACTTTGATATATTGGATTGCTTTAATATATTATTATTAATTATTAATATTGTTATTATTATTATTATTAAAGAGGTATTTGGGGGCCTGGGGCATAAACTAAAGCCCTAATTATATATTGGAAATCAATAAAAAAAATCAAATAAACTGGAACGATAAATTACTCATCTTATCTTATTTAGTTAATTCGAAATTATGAGGCTGCCTCTTTCTCTGTCTGAGTTCTATAATACTGCCTCTTTCTCTCTCTGAATTCCTTTCTTTCTGCCGATGATGAATTCGCTCTCAACAACACCGCTCATCAGCACAGCTACGGTTAGTTTATCGCTACTTTGTTGGATTAATGTGATTTTTACGAAATTGGAATTAATTGGTTAATTAGAACCTTTTGAATGATCTGATAGTAATCCTAAATCGTGGATTGTGGGTTAGAGTAAATATCAAATTGGATTTAATTTGATAATTATAATGATCTGATTCGTAATCCTAAATGTGGATTGTGGGTCTAGAGTAAATATCACAATAAATTGATAATAAACTATACCTTAATCTTTAATCTTTAAACACGGACAATTGTTGGATTTAATTCCTCATCTTACGTGTTAGTGTCAATCAATTAACGCAGATTAGTTATTTTTATTTTTTTATCTAATTATTTTTGTCCAAATTTAAGTACTTTCCTCGAATTTTCTCAATTTCTCTGTCCAAATTACATTAAAAAGTGTACAAAATTGGAACAAAAGTAGAAGGAAAAAAAAATTAAAAAGATTAAAATTGAACAAAAATTTGGAACAAAAGTAGAGGAAAAAAAACTTAAAAGATTAAAATTGAATAAGAAATTACCAAAATTGAGAATTGATTTAAAAAAAAAAAAAGTTGGAATAGACCGTGATATTTTCCCATATTGAATATTCTAAATGGTTGCCAGAATGGGAGATGAAGAGGTTCTTGGATGAACACGATAAAAAAGTGAGAGTTGAGATATGTTCTTTGTCATCACTTAATAAGAAGATTGAAGCAGCTGATGAACGGAGTGCTAACGAGATCACGTTGTGTCGGGCCAAGTTGGAGACACAGATCTATAATATGTGTATAGAAATCATTTATGATATTGATTTTAATCTCACACTAAACTGCAATGTCAACTCTCTTTTGTTATTCACCAGGAAGTGAGTATATATCTAATAACTACTCACTCATTTATTTTATTATTATTATTATTTGACACCTTTTGTTTTGCAGGAGAGCCGATTATTTGCGGCACATTGCTGAGATTAAAACTGGTAAAGATAAGACTAAATGGATTGAGCTTTCTCGTGCCGCATACACGGTATATATATACTCCCTCAATCCTATGCTTTTGTTTTTTTAGTTGTTAGTATTATTATTTAATATGTAGTGAGTAGTTGTATTAGTGGGTGTATGAACTTTATATTTTAATTGTATTTGTGGGTGTATGTGATTTCCATGTGTGTAAAAAAAATAAATAAGACTTTTTGGGTGGGACGCCAAAAATGTAATAATGAATCCTTTTAAGACGACGGGAGTATATATATATAGAGAGTTTAAAACATAGTAACCGGTATCATACCTTTTTACTTCATCCGAAAAAATCCCAAAATACTTGGGACATTCATTTCATCCGGCCTTTCAATTTTGCTCTGATTTTATTAAAAACAATATTTTTCACCAATTTCATCCCACTTCAATTAATAGCTATGGAATTAGCAAAATTGAACATTTTTAATTAAAAATAATCATTTTGCTGAGAATATAAAAATTATGAATACTTAGGAAAAATAAAAATTTTGGGTCTATTTTGGCAAAAGTTATTAATAAATTTGTATGGGAGGGTTTTGGTTTCTTCCCTTATATATACTCTCTCCGTCTTATTAAAGTTGTGATTTTTTTTAACACGAAGATTAAGAAAGTATAATAATTTAATGGATAATAGGTTTAAGATGTAATATTTTAATGGATAATGGCTAAGTTGTATTAGTGGAGTGTGTATGAGCCCATATGAATGAACATATTAATTATTTTTGTGTGAGTCTCATATATAACTAAAAATGAAATGTGTCAACTTGTATGGGACAATCCAAAAAGGAAGTGATCCAACTTCTTTGGGTGTTTGAGTACTAATGATTTAACGTACTACTCTCTCCGTCCGCCCGAAAGAGGGTTTTTTTTCTATTTTGGTCGTCCGTTCCAAAGAGGGCCATTTCCTTTTTTACACACATGGGACCCACATACACCCACTAATACAACTAAAATATGGGGTCCATACCCCACTAATATAACTACCCACTACACATTAAATAACAATACTCCTTAATCGACGTGCACAAAAGCAAAATACCCCATTTCACACGGACGGAGGGAGTATTAATTATCTATTTATGTTTTTGTTTCAGGATGCATGGAACATGGCTCGTAAAGAAACGGAGCATAGTTCAAGTCATTTTCGACTGGGGGTGATTATGGGTATTGTAGATCTCTACATTGATATTTTGGACGATCCTAAAAGGTTTGCCATACAGTAATAATCTTGACTCTAAATCTAAATGCATAATTTTAATCTTGATATTTGTCAGTGCGTGTGAACTCGCAAAGAAAGCAGTGGAAGATGCAAAAGAGGATATTTGCAGACATAACATAGTATTCTGTGAAGCCCTCCAACTGATGCGTCTCTTAAACTTAAGAGTTCGACGATGGTCTGAAAAACCTGCATATCCCTCTTTTATTGAAAGATGTGCAGTTTCAAGTGAAGATGATGTCGAAGCTCGTCCTCGTGTAATATTACCAAGTGATGGCCTTACCAGTAACGTTTTGGTGTGCTCTTATGGTGAGTTACTTTAATTTCATAGTTATGCATCCGTTGACACTTATTTCATGTGGTGACTTATTCCTATTGATGGCCTTTGTAGATGATCTGATATTCTCCGAAAGACAAACTGGTAAGTTATTACATTGTGGATAAACAAATTCTTTCTACATTAAAGAAATCTCCACCAATCTAGTTAGTTTCCTTGCTTGCAGTTCTTAAAAGAAGTCGAAAACTGGGCTTTTTTGCTAAGTTAATTTCATGTGGTTGTGCCACCGGTGGAGGTGGTGGTGATTCTTCTCTCCGTTTTTCAAGAAAAATATCGGCAGATTATTGAGTTTGACTGTATCCAGATTAGTTAAGTTTTTTTAATTACTACTCTTTACTTCTAAGTTTCATTTATTTAGTAGTATAAAATAGTGAGTTTGACTCTATCCATGCAGATAAGTTAAGTTTTACTCCCTCTGTCCAAAAATGTAATTTTTTTTTTTGCACGGAGATTAAAGAGTATAATATTTTAATGTAAAGTGAAGTGAGAAAAATAGTATTTAATGTGTAGTGGGTAGATGTATTAGTGGTGTGTGTGGAGTGTGTGTGGACCCATGTGAATGGGTCTCATATACTGTAAAGGGAATGTAACAACTTATATGGGACAATCCAAAAAGAAAATATCACAACTTTAGTGGGACGGAGAGAGTATTTATTACTACTCTTTCCTTCTTTGTTTCATTTATTTATATTCTTTTAAGTAAATTAAGAGGGGAAATTTTTTGTGAGACCATTTTATCTTCTACTGATAAGTCATATTTTAGCACGATTATTTGGTGGTAATTCAATTTTATTTAATTTAATTATATTTAATTATGTGCTAATATTAACTTATATTATTTTTGTGAGATAATTGATTTAATTATTTGAATTGATGTGGAAACAGGTTATTAAATAAGCAAATAAAGAAATAAATCAGCCAGCATATTTTTAGAATTAGATCTGCTCCCAAATCTGTATAATGATCGATCAAGAGGAGAGAAAAGGAGAAAAGAAAAAAATTTTGGAGATATTTTTGGGAGAGAAAAATAAGAAAAGAGATCAAGTAGGATTTCTTTAGGATCAAGACAGAGATATTTATGGGAGATATTGTATCTATTTTTGGGTGGAGCAGAAAACACGTTATTTGAACGTGAATTACTGTGAGCAGAAAAGAGGGGGAGAACACACGATTTTTTGGCGTGCAGATTGGGCGTGAAGCAGCGACACTCCAAGGCAGATTTGAAGTGAAAATTCAGAATAATCGTCATCCTGGTTTTATTTTATTTTATTTATTTTAATTTTGTTTTTGCTATGAACATGCGGGGCTAATCCCTAGTTTAGGATTCCTGAACCTCCCGTAGAATTATTAATTTAAATATTAAGTGTTTTTCATTGAATCTTGTGTGCAAGTTTATTTTATTACATGCTTTGATGTTCTTTATAGTAATTTAATAATTATTTTGGTCTGATCAACTAGATTAATTATTTAGTTGCTTACTGTTATTCTATGAACTACAATCCGTAATTGTTGTAGGAATTGGATCAAGTAACAAATAGAGACAATTCCCTCTAGGTGTAATAGAATCTAGGTTGTATGATACCTAGCCGGATTTCGTAGCCTAGTAATCCTATGTTTAGAGTTTTAATGCGTTTATGAGTTCGAATCCATAGGGTCACTCATAGATAGTTCAACTTGGAGGTCGTACTCTAATTGATGAACATAAGAATATTCGGGTTGATTGGTCGTACCGTCAATCTAGGGATTTGAGTTAACGCACTAGGCTAGATGTTTAATTCTTATAGTTAATTAATTTAGTAAACGGGAGGGGATCGACATCCTAAACTAGACTTTTATCACTTGGTTAATTTTATAATCTATTTTCATCTACTTTGTTATTTAAATTGAGCTAATTATTGTCATTATTTTTATAATTTTTCTGCAATCAAAATTCCCCCTATTTTATTTAATATGTTTGAGTCACTTGAATTTAATTAATGTTTGGTATACTTTCTTGGGTTCGACCCTACTTGCTACTAAACTATGTGATAGAGTGAGTTGAAAATAAATTGTATTTTGATAGGCCGGCGATTGGGAGAGAATCAGAAGGTGTGCCATATATGGATATAAAGATCTTTCAGTTTAGTTTCAAACGCAACAAACGGAGAGTCGTTTGGAATTTTCTATAAGGACTTATGCTCGTTTTTCTGGAAGGTGGCAGAAGCACCCGAAATCTGTCAAGTTCAAGCATTTGAAGTGTTTTGAGCCTTTCCAACTACCTATTCTTGGTCAAGTCAGCATATTTACTATATTAACTATTATATTAGTGTTATGCATGAGTTTTAGGGGTCAAAGAATTATTTAAGATGGTCAAATGAATCTATTAAGTGTAGAGTCAAGTGTTTAATACATGAGTGTTCTAGAGTCTTGTAATAGCTCCTATAAATAGAGCCTCATTCTATTGTATTTGAATTGAGAAAATTTGTGAGAATATAAGTTATTTGAGAGTGTTTACTCTTATCTAGAAGATGGATTTCTTCTAATTTTCTCTTAGTCTTTTGGTGGATTCCTTAAGACGACGAGTTTATTCCAAACTTGTGGTGGATTCCATTGAGTGAGGAATTGTATCCGAGTGTTCTCTTGTGTTACCTCCTAAATCTCCAATTTTCCGGTATCATGGCGACCAGAGCTTTCAGATCCAAGTGATGCAAAAATGAGATAATGTTCATTTTGTTGTTTAGGGTGAAAGAGAGAACACCTTTGAGGAAATATGTTTTGAGTTTATGTTTTGGAAATAATATTTTATAAGGATTCATGAATGAAATTAAAGGAAATGATGTCCATCAAAAAAAAAAAAGAAGATGATGGAACATGTATATCTATCTTGAGTTAGTCTCTTGTAAATCGGATAAACTATCGTAAACTCTATGGTCCCCATTAATTTAAACATTCTAGCAATACATAGGGTATATAGGATAGAAAAAGGACCACAGGGTCGTGAACCCAATTTATACGTTGTTATATCCGAGCTGCTTCTTCTTTTCTAGCAGCGTATCCGTACTTATTGTACATCCCGATGAGCTTCTCTGTTCCAGAATTCTGATGCCCAAACGAGCACATACGATGAGTTGATCTTAGCTGTAACTTTATGTGTCGTCTTTCTCCGTGTCTGAATCTATGCACTTCATCGTGTCTAACCATTTTTCCACTCTGAAACTGTTTTTAGATTCTCAAATCTTCGACCCTTTGAGCTTTGTTCTTCATAATTGTTAAAATTCTATGTCTATTTATAAATTCAAAGCCGTTGAAAGGCCTAAGAAGCACCTCAACTCTTGGAAATTTTTATTTTCTGACTTCGCCTCTCTCGTTTTCGAGATCTGGTTCCTCCCTGCATATGTTTACATCTTCTTGTCGATTGGCTTTATGAAATTTGTTGGCCAATTTCTGTGATTCCCCCCACCCCAAAGCTTTGATCCTTTGAGCTCTAAATTCTAATGTTTGTAATTGTCCTACTTTTTCCCCCAAGGTCTACATCCTTATTCTTGCAGTACTTTTAGTGTTGCTAAGATTTCATTAAAAAAAAAAAAAAAACAACAACAACAACACAATTTCGTCCCATAATTTTTAAAATGCGTCGATCCCGTAATTCGAAAAATTTTGCTACCATTTTGGTGTAAATTTAAATTTAAAAGTTATGGCATTATTTTGGAAGAATTAAGAATTTGAGATTATTTATATAATAAAGTAAATTTATATGCATGAGACTATTTATGTTTTAAACTCTTATGTTTTATATATAATTAGTCCTGTAATTCACTTATATACTCTAAAATGCAAAGTGTATTCAGTGCACCAATAGATTATCCTTAATTAACAATCCGAATACTTTTACATCATATATAATGTTTTCTGTATTACACTATTTATAACTTTTATTATATATATATACTAGTATGAATCCGTGTGTTACACGGGTTATAAAATTACAATTTTAAAAAATATAATTCAAGTTTTTATTCAACAATTTTAAAAATATAATTCAAGTTTAATATAATTATTTATACAACAATTTTAAAAAATATAATTTACGTTTAATATAAATATTTATTCAATTATAATCTAATACTCCATAAGTTTATATTGAAGAGTAAAATTCAATTCATATATATACTCAAATGTGAATTTTCTTCCATAGGTAAGATCTCTTAAATTCCTTCAAAGGATAAAAGGGAAAGGTCAATTAAGATTTCTATATTAGTTACTTTTTTCTTCTTCAACTTTCGTCTAGAAACTCTAGTATTTTCCTTACTAGACTAGACTAGACTAAACAATCTTAACTAAATTAGCCGATTTATTATTTCAAAGATTATATATACGGGCAAATTAGGAAAATGAAATGCTCACAAATAAGCAACCTCTTACTAGAGGTCAGTCTTACGAGAGATTACAAATATGTTTCTATTATCCCTCTATCCACTCTAAAGGCCCAATTTTATCGTTTTGGGCATCTATTCACACTCATTTCCTTAGTGAAAAAGGAATATAATATATGATCCATCACTCACTATTAATATAATTCCTACTATAAATTTTCTTTTGACCTCTTTGATTTAATAATTAGCTTATAAATTTCATAGTTTTAATATAACCTTTCAATTTCTTACAGAGAAGACCTTCCATATTTAAATGGAGTAGTATATACATATTTAATGGTCAGATTAAATAGTGAAAAAAAAATGAAATTAAATGGGGAGTGGATATGGACGCCATGTTACTAGTATATGTTAAGCTGAAGTCCATTAAAAATTACTCCATCGATCTATTTTCAAATGACACAACATCTATTTTGGATTATCTCACAAAAGTTGGTATGTTTTCAAAAAAAAAATAAAAAATAAAAAACAGTTATCATATTTCATACACTTTATTTAAAAAAAAAAACTACCACTATAGTCTATACCTAATATACTTTATTTATTACAAAAAATTATTATAATACCCCTAAAAATTATCACTTTCTTAATCTCCGTACCGAAATGAGGGTGCAATCTTTTGTGAGACGGAGGATGTATTATATTATCAAAATTATTTTTTTCAAATCATTTATACCTACAAGAACTGTTAAAATAAATGAGCCACTAGGTAAGTTCATTATGGTGGTGTTCGTTTCCGGGTTTTAAACTCAGGTTTTGGATTTCAAAACTCACATCCAAATTTTAAAAAGGGGTGACTATTTGCACCCCCGAAATTACTAAATATACCCATTTATTAAATACACCCCTAATATATTTAATAAAATACTATACATATTACTGAAGGTACCCCAATAAAGATAATTTTACCCTTTTAATTGTAAATCCTATTTTTAATTACTAGACATACCCCAATGAAGATATAAATCCTATTTTTAATTATTAAACATACCCCAATGAAGATATTGCTATCTTTTAATTTTGATCTTCTTCGAATCTGTCTACAAAACATTTCCGGCAACCACTTAATTACCATCTATTCACATGTTCCCATTTGGTTCGATGGCGTGTTCATTCCAACCAAAAATGATTTAAGAAATTATTTGATCGTGCAATAATGGAGGGCATACGTACATATCCGCACTTGTTTGCAAAGATTGATGTTGCTGAGAGATAAAAGATTGATTTTGCTATATCGTGGTTTGATGTGAGGGAAATGGTGTTTAAAATGGTGCCTCTGCCAAATTTTGAATATGAAAAGGGAATACTGTTCCACTGGAGAATTGGAATTTGGATGGGTAATGTGGTTGTTCTATTGACCCCTGCAAATAATGTGTTGGTGTTTGTCACACCCCAATTTTAATAAATAAGATTTATACGTAAAATTCTTTCATAAAAGTCCCTTTAAAAAGGGGATGACCAAACACTTGAACAAATAACCCATTAATAATAAAAAGAAAATTTTAAATAAGGCATATGTCCTATAAGTTTCATCAAACTTTAAGGAAATAATTCAAGTAAAAGGAAGTTAAATAAGGGGTAGGTCCTTTAAATTTCTGCAACTTTAATTTTGAGTAGAGTATTTAGCAAAAACCTTTAAAGAGAAGGACCAGAAGTTTATTTCCTAAAATCATAACATGTGAAACATACAGGACTTATCAAATTTAATAGACAAGTGATTTAGCAAAGAAGAAGATAAAGTTTAAGAATTTCAGACCTGTAAGTTATTGCAAAATTTTCCAAGAATTTAAAATACAGAATTTTATTCTAACTAGTTGTACTTCAACTAGGAAACGAAATCAATTTTAATTAAAACTTTATTTAAACTTTCGAAAATATTGGTATTTTATAATTACATCAACTAATACGAAAAGTAAATCACAATTTTTCCGAATTACTAAACTTACATCATACTCCTAATAAAACCAATTGACCATTTCAATTCTAATTGCAGTCAACATGTAAGCCTACAATTTTTTTTGACAGAGGCAACCAAACCAACTCAACGGCCACTAACAGATTTTTAACTATTAAATAAACTTTGATAATGTATCAATATTCAACACTAGATCAAACCTGTGAACTCTTAATGTAAGAGGAGGATCCACCGAAGGCAAATAAAGCATTCAACATTATGCAAATACACTTTCATTTCAAAAAGTCAAAACTCATTATACTTTCGGAATCAAATTTTTAAGTACAAAATTAGTTGCAACCAACATGTAAGTGAGACACAGTGTAATCCTATTTAAATTTCATGTTCAAAATATGTTGAAGTAAAACGTGAAATTGAGTGTACGTAGCAAACTGCAAATTATTGAAATTGGGACAAGTCCTATAAGTTTTAGCAACTTTATATTTTAAGAAGAGTATTTATAGCTGAATCTTTTAAAGAAAATGACTACAAGTTTTCCCAATTTCATATCATATAAAACATACATGATTTGTCAAATTTGTTTAAAAACAATTAATGAAAATACGACTTTAAGCAAGTAACTAACAGATAGAATTTCACGACCATATTTTTAAATAAAAACAACACATAATGCGGAATCATTGGACTTTTTAAAAGTCATTAAACGAAAATGTGCATCTAAATTTTTATTTTATAATAAATTACAACAAAGTTAATTTCTCCCTAATCAAATAATTTGTAAAGAATTTATGGAGTTCTACTATCTCTAATTTGGAAAATATAATACTACCACTTTATTAACTTTGAAAATATGGCTTTAACCCACAGCAAGAATTAATAATTAAAAAGGTATTGATGGGGTCAAACTCACAGAACATGCATTGTACAAACTTTTAAAGAACTTTGCAAGAATAAATTTTTCGGAAAAACGAATACCCCAACCAACGTCCTAGTTTAGCAATATAAATTGACAATCAACCACACATGTAATGCCAAATGAATTTATTGCAACAATCCCAAACATTCACAAGTTTCCAATAATTTAAAATCAATACGAAACTCTTACTGCATATGTGATACCACAAATTTAAATATAAATGTTATGGATAAAAATCATGTAAGTACGTAGCCTGTAACTGAAATTTTTATTAAAATATTTTATGAGGTCTCCTCTTGCCAACGCGCCCCCACTCGTACGCTACCACCACGCTAACCTGAAAAGGGGAGATAGATTGGGGTGAGCAATCACACGCTCAGTGAAGATTTAAACATGCTTACATATGTCAAATAATCCATGTGCGAGAATTTAATTTCACTTACAATACAATCCTGTCATGTCAAATAAGGCACCTTTCGGTCCATATTCATGTAATGATACGACATCGATTCGTTCCGTGTCAATAGTATAGCACCGTTACAGTCCATACTCATATATTGTAAAGCACCATTAAGGTCTTTACCCGTGTAAATTTATTATTTCATAAAGATCACAAACTCAAGGTGTGATGCAAATTTCTAATTTATTTCAATTATCACATATGAAATCAATTAACACATATAAGAATGATAAAATCGCCACCTTAAATACTTGCGTTGTCTTAAGCTTGCGTACTAACGTCACGATCGTGGTCTCCTTCGAAACCTATAATCATACAACTATACTTACTACCCATGATATAATACGATAATGAAATCTAAATAGAATGAGGGGTAGAAAAATTTAAGGTAATAGGTTAGAGCTTAGATCAATGGCAGAGAAGGAGAAAAGAAAGGAAAGGAGAAGAAAGAGGAAGAACAAGTGAGAACTTTACCTTCCTCTTTGTTTGCAGCCGTGAAGTGTATGTGTGGAAAAATAAGGAAGAGTTGGGCTTATGTAGACAAAGTTAATTGGAGTACAATGTGCATCTCTTCAAGGTATTAAACAAGTTTCTTATTAATAGTGGAATTGATGGAAGAAAAGGTCTCTCCCACATGGAATTCCAGCTAATTGTGTTTGGTAAGTAGAATTTAAAAATTTTGATTCCTTTGAGCTTTCGGCTGAAAAGAAAAGAATGAAAGGGGCTGGTCCTTTAAGAGTTGGCAGACAGAATATTGCAATTTAATATTATTGGGGTGTTACAGTGTTCATGTTTGGGTGCTTGCTGCACTTAAGTTCCTCACGCAGTCACACACTCTCTCACTGAAGGGCTGCCCAACGTGGTAGAGATATTTCCAGATCAATTATACAAGTTGGATATTACAGAGAGTCCAAATTTCCAAAACACCAATTGAAATGTCTTTTTTTAATCAATTTTTCTATCGTGGTCAACAAATTTTAGACGTAAGAAATTAAGTACTAAAACTGAATTACAGACATAGAGTTTTACAAAGTGAGGTTCTTAAATTAAGGCGAGTAAGTTTAGAAATATTGGATATGAATAATAAGATCTAATCATATAAATTTTTTATAAGGGTATTTTTGTCTTTTTAATCAAGGATTTTTTAATTTAAATATTAATAAGGTGCGTTTAGTTATTTCGGGGTGCGAATAGCCATTCCCTTTTAAAAAAACACCCGTATATATACCTACTACATTCTCTTTCATCAATTAATACACTTTCTCTCTTTATCTCTCTTCTCTCATTTAACTTTTTAAATAAATTAATATATTGATTTAACATAAAGTTAAAACCTATCATACTCAACTCAAAACAAACATAGAATCATTATTCATGATTTTCAAACTCCACATTAGCTCAATCCAAATATCACCTGTGAGTAGGGATGGAAATGGGACGGATATTTCCGGATATCCGGTCTATCCGAACCCTAATGGGTAGGGTACGGGTAGTTGTAAATAGATTTTGGACGGGTACGGGTAGTTGTGAAAAATACCATTATGGTTTGGGATGGGTACGAGTAATGTCTCAAATACCCGCGGGTACCCCGATTATATATATATATATTTTTATAAAATTTAATATATATTATACTCCTTCCGTCCCATATTTGTCTTCGTAGTTACTGTAGACATGGAGTTTAAGAAAAGTTATTTTTTGACCAACTTTATTGACTTTTGAAGGGTATTGTGGTATTTTTAGGTAATAAATAAATTGTAAAGTATGTTATGTGTTTTAAGTGAGAGTGGTATTTTTAAAATTAATGTAACTTTTGAGGTTGTTGGTTAGTGTGAAGTTTCCTTTTTTGGGGTGTGAAGATAAATGTGGGACAGGCGAAAACGGAAAGTGTGAAGATAAATGTGGGACGGAGGGAGTATAATTTATATATGATAAGATATTTTATATATTTAATTAATAGTTATAAGTTTTATTTAATCATATTTATTAAAAATTTATTTAAAATAATACAATTTATATTATATTTATTTTATATTTAATTAATAATAATGTAATTTTTATTATTATACTTATTTAGACAATAAAAAAATATAAATATATATAAAATAATTGAATATTAAACGGGTATGGGTACCCACGGGTATTGATAAACGGTGACGGGACGGGTACGGGTACCATAATAAAATTTTTAAACGGGATGGATACGAATACGGATACGGATAGTTATTTTTTTAATCGTATACGGGTACGGGTACCCCAAAATAAGCCGGTACCCTACCCGTTGCCATCCCTACCTGTGAGAAGTGATTGGTCGTAATATAGTGGGTATGACCAATTAAAGAAATTATCGAACCACAGGGAGGAACGTGCTAGAGTTTAAGCGATCTCAAGTTTATCGTGATTTTATAAGGACGACGGAAAAGGAGGATAGATAAGCATGCAAATAAATGCAATGCAAGAAATAAAGGATAAAAGGAATGCAAAGATAAATGGGTTCCAAATGATGCAAGGATGAGATTAACAACAATTATGACATAGATAATTAAGAAATTATGCAATTAATTCTAATCTCTCATGGACAAGGCATAGAAGCGATCACTAATTCCACATAAACTCTCTCTCGAGATGGATAGGATGTAGGCCTTCAACAAGGCTCCCAAAAGCACTTAGGATCGATATCATAGCAAACACCTCCCATTAAGTACTAATCACTCTATGAGTTCCCTAATAAGGTACTAAACCATAAGCAATATTCCCTTTTAAGGTACTATGAATTTACTAATGGTTTTGGTCTCCTCACCTAATCAACCAATCTCTCGATTAAGCTAATCAAATGTTCTATCAAAGGATTCTAAATCTAGAAGGATATCTCTATCTCATTCTAAATTAATGCACATGAAGTGTATGATGAAATGATTCAATGAACTATCCTAAACACATAATTGATTTCTCAATCTAATCACATGCCCATGACAATTAATCACACAAATCATACATATAAATCAAGCAATGAACAATCAATGATAGAAATAACACAAAGCCCATTCAAGATTAAAATCAAATTGCATAAAAACTAAATTATCCAACACCAATCATGGAGGCTAATCTCACAAAGGAGATTAGTCTCTCATAGTCACAAGAAATTCAACATAGACATTAAAATCCTTACAAACCATGATCAATCTATAAAGAAATGCACAAAAATTAGAATTGGATTCCCCCTTTGAAGTTCTTCAATGGAGATCTCCTTCTTCTTCTTGTGATCTCACTCTCCCTTGCTTCCTTGATCACTTGGATGATGGATTTGATGGAGGGGACCAAGAGTAGATGGATGGATGGAGAATGGATGAAAGGGATGGTGTGAAATGAAGAGAATTGTGTGTGAACTATGTGAACAGTCGAAACCCTTGCCAAAATCCCATCTAAAATTGAAGTTTTGGGTATTTATACCCCTTGGGAAGCTTCTAGAAGGATTCTGATATTTTTCTGATCCAGACACGACACGAGTCGTGCGACGCAACACGGCCATAAGGTGCCCGTGTTGCGTGAATTGGTGGCTCCGCACGGCTTCTCCTTACAGGCTCGTGTTGGCTACACGGATCGTGTGCTGCAACACGAGTCGAGCTCCGCAACACGGCCAAGTGGTGGTCGTGTTGGATGAATTGATGTAGGCGCATGGCCATTCTGGACAGGCCCGTGTTAGCTACACGAGTCGTGTGCTGCGACATGGCTCGTGCACCCGACACGGCCAGTCGTGTTGCTGCTGCCCTGTTTCCTTCACTGTTTTGGCTCGTTCTCTCTCGTTTCAACTCCGAATTTAGATCCACTTTTTCCTATGCCTTCCTTATCATATCTAGCATCCAATAAAAAGTGAAAATCATAGGTTTAAGCTCATTCACACACATTTCCATAAAAACACAAAACACAACCAAATAGCACATAAATACAGATAAAATAATATGAAAACACACATAAAAAGACACTAAAATCTAGGTGAAAATATCACTCATCAAGAAGCTAACCACCGGCTGAGGCACCAGCTGCCACTATTCACATAAAATTAAGCCAATAATAATACTCCATCTGTTCGTTCTAAAGAGTCTCATTTTTCATTTTGGGCGTCCGTCCTTTTGAGTCTCATTTCATTTTTACACACATGAGACCCCCACACACACCAAATAATATAATTAAAATATGGGGCTCACACTCCTAATAATACAACTACACGCTATACATTAAATAATAATTTTTAATCCACGTGTAAAAAGTAAATGCACCCCTTTGGAGCGGACGAAATGAGTAGCAAGTTTATATATATATATATATATATATATATATATATATATATATATATATGACTCACTTCACACCTAATTTGTTAAAACATTTTACTCTCTCTATCCCAATAATACATGCACGTATATGGTGACATAGAGTATAAAAATTAATTTTTTATTGTATTGATGTAAGAAAGAGAGGGGGTATTTGGATAATTAAATAGAATAAAATGTATAATATAATTTTTGATTAGATTGTTTGTAAAAAAATGTGACATATTTGTAATATTGTAATATTGTAAGGTTATTGATATTGTATTTGTTTCCATTTTTAGAATGAGCAAGGGGTTCTATTTTTTTTTTAAATTTAATAAAATAAAGAGTTGATCTATTGTACAACAATTGTCACTACAAAAAACAGTCAGATTACCGACGGAAAATTTTCGTCGGTAATACTTGGAAAAACTATCGGTAATGATTTTACCGACGGATTACCGATGGAAATTGATCCGTCGCTAAAACCATGGTCGGTAATTCATTGCCGACAAAAATTTAAATCCGTCGGTAATTACTGACGGATTATGACTGTCGGTAAATAGAATTTTTCGTCGGTAGTCATGCAAATAAAATTCGTCGGAAGCCAAAAATAGCGACAGAATTACCGACGAAAATATTCCGTCGCTAATTACCGACAGAAAAATCTATCGGTAACTATAAAATATGGTGTCATATAACACTTATATTAGCGACGGATTTACTGACGGAATAAATTACCGACGAAAAAATCCGTCGGTAAAATGCTGAAAGTCTGATTTAACAACGAATTTTTTCGTCGCTAAAGTATTTTATATTTTGTATTATATATTTTTAAATTAATATTAATACCTGATAAATAAACAAAAATTGTCATTAAATAAACCTTCAAAACACAACCTAATATAAAAACTCCAAAATTTCAAATAAAGACCCAAATTCATCACAAAATATCAAATCCTACTAAATCCTTAATACATAATATCTGATTACATTAAACATTGAGTAAAACTAGATTGGCTACTTGTACTTCCTTCGCCCAAATTTCCAATGCTGAAGATCGCTTTGTCATAATCTTCTGCAATATAATAAACACTGTGTAGTGAGGGGGATTCAACTGTAAATAAATTGAATTTCCTATATGTGCCTTCATGCTAATTGATCCACACGGGGGATTCAATAGCAACAAAAGCTCAAGTCATTTTGAAAATAAATATACATCATTTTACCAACATAGAAGCATTTGAAGTTCATTAAATCAAACAATTATAAATAATCTGCAAATAGTAGATAATAATTACATCTCAAAGAGTTGAAGACACAGTGAGTAAAAACGGAGTTAAAGTTTGTCTATCTTATAACAATTACAGCTAGCTTTAATAAGCAAATGAATAGTTTGTCAAAACTATAGCAAAGGGTAATTGCATTTCAACCTAAAAGATGAACCATTAAATAAAGGAGTACAGCCATCAAACTTATACTTCAAAAAGTATAAAAATATTACCTTGCATAACCGAGCAACATCAGCAGTAATAAGACCATTCGCATCAAAACTAAATTTCTGCAACTTCAAATGGAAAACAAAAAACAAAATCAAAACCAACACATACAATTCCAATAAAATGATTTTTAATAAATCGAAAAATTAAAATAAAATATTTGTTCCGCAGCTAGAACAATCCCATAAAAGGCGAGTAAATGCATTATACAGTATTCCAAAGTGTGAGCAATGTCAGCTGTGCATGTCTTAATGCTAACATGTAATCATTACAGAAACATATGTAATATGCATAAAGTGAAAGCAATAGAATATGACAAAATCCAGCAGTGTTAAAGTTGAAAGCTGAGGGCCGGAACAATTTCTGCCTAAAAAAATGTACAAGTTACCTCAGCAACAAGCATGACAGTTTCCATCAGCTCATCAACATTTTCCCCTTTGAGAGCACTTATCTGTTTTATTTGTTCAGTAGCAGCATTAGCAAACCCGAAGTATGTGTGTCCGGTTGAGTTGGGGGTGGGGGAAAAAATTAGGATGACGAGATTTTTATTTTTCCAACCTTAACCATTGGGGTGTCACCACCCCAGTCTTCAGGCATCAACCCAATCGGCGAAAGCTCTTGAATGACTCGGTCTAGATCAGCTCATTAATTCTTTATCAATCACATTGATGGGATAAATAAATGCAATCGAAATTTGCTTAAGAAAGAATAGTAAACTAAGAAAACGTATACAAACATCAGTACCAAGATACTTTATTTATAGCTACTATGATTGGCACCATTGCTGCCTTGGCATGGGCAATAGCCTCCTTAGTTTGAGGTCGGATCCCATCATCGGCTGCAACTACAATTACAGCAATGTCTGTCACTCTTGTTCCACGTGCTCTCATGGTCCAAATGCCTAAGGAAAATTTTCAAATAAGAATGAAACTAAATTCCTGCCATAGAGCCTACCACATTTATTCTAATACATATATTGAGGGCAGAAGAAGGACAAAATGGAAGTAACGGCATAAGCTTGAAAAGAAACTAGCTCATGTCCAGGAATATCAAGAAAAACACGTGTTTATAGCTTTCCATCGATAGGTACTTGTACTTTATACGCCCCAATTCCTTGAGTGATCCCACCGGCTTCAGATGCTGCCACCTAATAAGAGTAATGCTCAGCAGGAAACTATATCTTTTATAAAAAAAATGGGTAAGGCCAGTGTATTGTGGCATATCATATCAATGCAGCAATTAGTAAGAACTAATATTCATATTTATTAACAATATAAAATCAGAGTTAGGATTGAGGGAGCGGGGTGCACTCAGAAACCAGAGCAGAGATGGAGTAAAAACATGACAAAAGAACATGAGACAGATTTGTAAGTCTCTCAAATCACACCATCGCTTCAATAGTAGGGACAAATTGCAAACACTAGATACTTTCAAAGATGAAAAAAAAGAAAAATCACAGAGAATGAGAAAATAAGAAATCTTCAGTCAGTGCTTTAGATAGAACATAATCAATAGGTATTTTTGAAAAAGAGTTCATCAATGGAGGAAATGATTCTACGAAATCAAAGCTCAAAACTATAATTAAAATTCTGGAAAAAAAATAAAAAGAAAAATGGGAAAATAGAGGAGAACCTCAATTGCTCGAGAAGGTGAAGCTCCAGCGAGCGTGTGACCTGGAATGGGCGGCAGGTGCGGCGGTGACCTGGAGGCGCATGTAGGTTGGGTCGCGAGCTGGACTGGGACGCATCGCGAACTGGACCGGGACGCATCACGAACAGTTGGCGCAGCGAGGGTGGTGTCGCGGAGTGCGGCCAACGGCCGGAGGGGGTGGCGGGTTCCTCGATTTGGCGCAGCGAGGGTGGTGTCGCGAAATTCGATTACATTTTGGAACGATTTGGGTATATTGATGAATTAGGGCTTCGATCAGTTTTTTGATTTTTGGAGTTGAATTTGATTTGATTTCTGAAAAATAAGTTTGGGTTTGAGACTACAGCAGTAGATCTATTACAGCGGCGCGACGAATGAAGTGGCGAGAGGAGGCGAACTCCGACGAAAGGGCGTCAGTGATAGCTCATCGTTTCAAAAGAAAGAAATTGTGGTTTCTCGATTTTTGGGAGTAGAGAAGTTTTCTAGTGTTGAAAATGTTTGAGATCCCTAATTTTATTACCCTTGATTTCCGACGGATATATTTCGTCGGTAATATTAATTTAAATAAAATAAATATATCTAAAAATACATCATTTTGTTACATGATTAATTTTCAGAATAAAGGAATTTTAAATTTTATCGACAGAAATATTCCATCGGTATTATTTTTTAAAAGTTTACATAATTTACCGACGAAATATTTCTGTCGGTAATTTTAATTAATTATTTTAGGTTTATTTTTTATGACGAATATAAATCGTCAGTATTTATGGTGATAGCGACTGTGCAAAAATTCGCTAAAATTACCGACGGATTAATTCCGTCGGTAATGTTATTCATAAAAAAAACATAAGATATTTACCGATGGAATATTTCCGTCGCTAAATTTCCAGGAAGAAATCCCTCCTTAATTAGCGATGGATATACTGACGATTAAAAATTCCGTCACAAAATCCGTCGGTAATCCATCGGTAAAAACGTCAGTAAATTCTTTTGATTATTTTTCTACATAAATCAACTTATTTTGATTATTCGTCGCTAATCCGTCGGGAATCCATCGGGAATTAACGACGGATTTGATCCGTCGGTATTTTCATCGGTATTCTGACAGTTTCATATAGTGATGTACACTAAAAAATCTAACCCATATTTAGAAACGGGTCAGGTATATAATACTCCCTCCGTCCCCTTGAAAGGTGTCCATTTCAATATTCCAGCATCCGCTTCAAAAGGCATCATTTTTCTCTATTTAATAAAGAAAGTACACAATATGACCCACCACTTCCCTCTAATACAATTACCCATCTTATCTATAATAATAATACTCCTTAATTTACGTGAAAAAAGCAAATAAAAAACCTTAGAACCGTCCACTTGCAAACAACAAATGGACACCTTTCAAGGGGACGGAGGGAGTATTAAACATTCAAATGGGTCATTTATTCTCTCTGCGTCGGACACTTTTCCTCCACCTCTCTTCTCTCATTTCCCTTCCCTCCCCTCTCTTCTCTCTCTATCGTTTCCACTCCCTCTTCGTGCTGCCTCCACGCCGCCTCCGATCACAACCGCAGCCTTCGTCCTCCCCGATCTCTACCTCCGCCGCCTCGATTTCCTCAAATATGCCGTGCTGCCTCCGTCCCCATCGATCTGAACGCCACCTCCGTCCCTCTACCTCCGCAGATCTGAGTTTTTCCAACCTCAATCTCCGCCACCTCGGTCTCCTCAAATCTGTCGTGCCGTCTCCATTGCTCTACCTCCACAGATCTGAGTTTGGTGATTCTCTTTTTCTAATTGATGATAGAGATTCTCTCTCCTCTTAACCCTAATTAAGTTAGGCTATGTTCACGGAGGGATTATATGTATATTGTTTCTATTTCTTCTTCTTCCTATGGTGTTGTTGAGTAAACAAGCTGTACAAGTTAAATTTCATTATATTCATTTTTCAGAGCTAGCACCTCTTCTCTCTACATTGGCTTCTGAATTTTGACCTATTGCTTTAAATCTTTGTTTATCAGAAATTGTACTTTTTGTAATTCAATAATGTACAAATTTTTGTTAATAAGTGTATTACGTTTTTTATTTTTTGTAATATTTTTAGTTGTATACATTACTTTAAAAAGAGTAATACAATTATACATACAATCATATACACTAATACTGTATTTCTAAAAATTTATTCGAATCTTCGTTTATCAGAAGTTGTATTTTTTAATAATTCAATAATGTATATAATTTTTTTAATAAGTGTATTACGTTTTTTATTTTTTGTAATATTTTTAGTTTTATACATTACTTTAAAAAATGTAATACAGTTATACACACAATCATATACACAATACACCTACGAACCAAGTGAATATTTCATATACATTAATAAAGGAAAAAAAAGAGGAGAATGAAAATTAAAGGAAAAAAAAAGAGTAGAGAGAAAATTACTGAGAGAAAAATAGGAAAGAGAAAATTAGCTGAGAGAAATTAGGAATCAAGACGAAAGAAGAAAAAAGAAAAAAAGGAAAGAGAGAGAGCGTGAGGTTGAGAGGAGGAAGAAAATGAACTACCTGGTCAAATTTGTTTATATATGATTGGGTAAGTGAATTTAAATTATTTGTTGCACCTTAAAAATTGGTGTATACTAGTAATTGCCTAAAATAAAATAAATTTTTAAAAAATGTAAATTCAAGAACAGAAATCGCGATTCCAACGTCTTCAATCTCTCTGTTCTATTCACTCACCCTCATCGAATTTAAAAGATAAATGTTCCTATATATTTTAACCTTATCGAATTTAAAACATAAATGTTCCTATATTATTTAACTTTATTTGAGAAGGTCCCAAATAAATAGGATCTTCAATTTCATCCCAAACATTTTAATTTTCTTTTGATTTCGTCCCAATATAATAATTTTTTACCAATTGCGTATCATAATTTTGTTAAAGCACCGATTAAGTCTCATCCGATTAAATTTTAAAAAAAATTGTCATTTTTATGTAGAAATGATTAGAGTGTATATTGGGTGCACCCGGGTGCACCCATATGTGTATGACTTTTTATTCTATTTTGTATACATGTTATTTTATTTTGTATATGTATTTTGTAATAATTAGAGTATACTTTTTCACATTAATTTTATTAATAAAAAACTAACATCCATATGTGTATAACTTTTTATTCAATAGTGTATAGTACTCCCTCCGTCCCACATTTATCGTCACACTTTCCGTTTTCGTCCATCCCATATTTATCTTCACACCCCAAAAAAGAAAACTTCACGCTAACCAACAACCTCAAAAGTTACCTTAATTTCAAAAATACCACTCTCACTTAACACACATAACATACTTTACAATTTATTTATTACTTAAAAATTCCACAATACCCTTCAAAAGTCAATAAAGTTGGTCAAAAAGCAACTTTTCTTAAACTCCATGTCTACAATAACTACGAAGACAAATATGGGACGGAGGGAGTACAAATTTTTAATAATTATATATTTTTTACACTCAATTTTTTATTTAAAAAACTAACAATTAAATTGTATACATTTTTGCTCTTAATTGTATATGTTTTTGTTTATATTTGTATATGGGTGCACCCGGGTGCACACTATAATTATCCAAATGATTATTTTGGTGAGAATTTAAAAATTATGAGTCTATTTTAAAAGAATTAAGCTTTTTAGAATTATTTTAAATGAAGTAAATTTGTAAATGACTACTCCCTCCTTCCCGGGCAAAGAAGTACATTTGGTTTTTACACGTAGATTAAGGAGTATTATTAATTTTGTACATGATTGTATATATTTTTATTTATATTTGTATAGTTTGATATTGGAAAATAAAAAAAAATTTTAATAAAGGCAAAAGCTCCTGTGCACCCGGGCGCACGGAACACTTTTCGTGCGTCTTTAGAAATTTGTGCTAAATTGTATACCTTTTAGTATACAGATGTGTACCCTTTATTTTCTAAAGAAAAATCTGGGCGCACGAACAACACTCCGTGCGCCTTTAGAATTTTGTGTTAAATTGTATACCCTTTAGTATAAAAATGTGTACCCTTTATTTTCTAAAGAAAAAAAAATATTAATGAAAAGTGTATACCCTTTAGAACAAAATTGTGTACCTTTTAGTAATTAAAGTGTATACCCTTTAGACCAAATTAATGTACCCTTACCCATAATACAAAATTTCTAAAGGAGCACGGAATGTGTTCCGTGCGCCCGGGTGCACGCAAGCCTCACTCTTAAATAAATTAATATATATTGATTTGACATAAAGTTAAGACTTATAATACCCAAAATCCAAAACGAACATAAAATTATTCAAATCCCACCTAATTCCAAAATTAAAAAGGATATAATATCTCGATTATATTTGTTAGTCACCCGATTTATTAGGAAGTAGATTACGCCGCATGTGTTGCGCGAAGATCTGATTTGTTTGGTGCAAAAAAAACTCCAACAGATTTGTTGTTCTTGTTCAATTCAATCCTCAAATTCAGAATTGTAAGTTTACTATGAAAAAGGCGATGATTGAAAGGGAATTTCTTCTTCCCGAGACGATGATCCAACACATACAATCTTTTCTGGGAGTAAAAGAAGCAGCACAGAGCAGCCTACTATCCAAATCTTGGTACAGCGCTTGGTCCACTCGTCCAAACCTAGAATTCGATGCTATCCACTTTTCAAATGCAAATAAGTTTTGGGAATTCACGGGAAAGACAATGCAAAGGTACGACGAATCGAATCTTAAGATTGAAAGGTTCACGCTGTGTCGTTTGGGAAGTAGATCCGAGTCTACCACAAAAATGGCTCACGAATTAATTGTGAAGGCAATGAAAAGGGGTTCAATTTTATAAATCATTGGCCACCAATCATTCTACCTCGTGAGGTGCTCGAATCCAAAACCCTAACCAGATTATCTTTATCTAGGTGTGAAATTGATTTTCGGAAAGGGAAAATTAGTTGTTCAGGACTTAAGTCTCTTTGTCTTGACTATGTTAGGTTGAAGAGTTATAGTTATGCTAACGCTATATTACTAGACATAATTTCCAGTTGCCCCCTCATTGAGAATTTTATATTCCGTACGGAGGTGTGTTATAGTGTTCCAATCAATCTTTACAGCTAAGTCTTTGATCTTGCAGGGAGTGGATGTTGTTGATTCCTCGTTTTTCAGTGATCTGTCGTCTAAGTTTCCTTTACTGAAGAATTTAACCCTTGTGGATTGTGAGGGATACAAAGGAATGGAAATTTGTAGTCGTTCCCTTGAGTACATGAGCTTTTGAGGAAATATGTTTTGAGTTCATGTTTTTGAAATAATATTTTCACTTTTTAACAACTGTGTATCCATGTATTGATCTATTTATTGTAAGGATTCATACTGATGCCCAAACGAGCACACATACGATGAGTTGATCTTAGCTGTAACTTTATGTGTTGCCTTGCTCCATGTCTGAATCTATGCACTTCATCGTGTCTAACCTTTTTTCCACTCTGAAACTATGTTTACCTTTCCTTGATTCTCAAATCTTCTTCATTTGTTCTTTGACATTTTTCACTAACTTATTTTATGGGGTCAATTCAGTTTTGCCATAAAAATCTTGACCCTTTGAGCTTTGTTCTTCATAATTGTTAAAATTCTATGTCTATTTATAAATTCAAACCAGTTGAAAGGCCTAAGCAGCACCTCAACTCTTGTCGCTGTAGATCTGGTTTCTTTCTGCATGTATATCCATCTTTTTATCGATTGGCTTCATTATGAAATATTGAATTAAGTTATATACACATACCTATCACTAAAAAAAAGTATTTTTTAGCAACCGAATTTAGCAACGGAATTCAATCCGTTGGTAATTAGCAATGGATTAGTAACAAAAATGATATTTTTGTTTTAGCAACGGAATGCCAACGGAATTATGCTAAAATGGATTAGTAACAAAAATGATATTTTTGTTTTAGTAATGGAATGCCAACGGAATTATTCTCTATTTTAGCAACGGAATTCAATCCGTTGCTAATTACCAACAGAATAGCAAGGGAATACTTATATAAATTACCAACGGAATTATTAGCAACGGATTACCAACGGAATTATTTAGCAATGGAATTGATTTTTTGTTGCTAAAAATTTACCAACCACCACTTTACCAACGGAATTTTACCAACGGATTCCGTTGCTAATCCGTTGGTAAGCAAATTTAATAATGGAATTAAGGCTTTTAGCCACGGAATATTCCGTTGCTAAAAAACAGTTTTTTTAGTGTATTAGTAATAATCTCTTAATAATAATCCCTAAGTTTTAATTGGTATAAAAATATAAAAATATTTTGTTAAGAAAAAATATACTCCATAACCCAAATTTTTCTATGAAAAAGGAGTCAAACCTGAGTAGAGTCAAATTCAAAAACTTATTATTATTATTATTATTATTATTATTATTATTATTATTATTATTACAAATTTAGAGTTAAATATTTGTTTGGTCCCATAACTTCTTTTCTTTTTAATTTTAGTTCCAAAAAAGATATTTTTATAATTAGTCCCATAACTTTAATTTTTCTTTAATTTTGGTCCAATTTTTATCGGATTTGCCATTTATTGCCAGAAATCGGCGAGCAATGCTGACGTGGCTAGTCCAATTGTTTCTCAACCAACCAAAGATTGATGAAACTTAAGAAGAAGAATGAGGACAACACCAAAGATTGCAAAAACGTTTATAGTCACCCCATACATAAACATTTTGCAATTTTTGGTATTATCCTTCTTCTTCTTCTTAAGCTTTATCAATATTTGGCTAGTTGGTCTCGCCATGTCAGCATCACTTGCCAATTTCGGAAACAGATGGCAAATTCGGCGAAAATTGGATCAAAATTAAAGAAAAATGAAAGTTATAGGACTAATTATAAACAAATATTTTTTTGGGACTAAAATTAAAAAGAAAAAAAGTTACAGGACCAAACAAATATTTAACTCACAAATTTACAACCTTTCTTTTGATGGAAAGATAATCCAAACCACTAAAATTTTCTAATGAAATTATTACCAACAAAATTACATTTTTCTTTAGTAATGGAATACTGGTAAATTTATTAAGTTTTTAAGTTTTTATTGATAGAATAAAATTTGTTATCAATAAAATTATTAATAACGGATTATCGACGAGAATTATTTCCCAGCAAAACTTTTTTTTTTTAATTTATCAATCACTACTTTACCAACAGATTGGATCTCGTAAGTAATTCGTTGATAAACCAATTTAATAACTTTTAAAACAAAATATTCAAATAGTAAAAAATACTCTCTCCGTCCGACCGAAAAGTTCCCATTTCACTATATTGGACGTCCCATTCAAAAGTCCTCATTTTTCACTTTTAGTAAAAGTGCCCCACATATGTCCCACCACTTACTACTAATACAATTACTAATACAATTGCCCACTACACATAAAATAATAATATCCTTTAATTTATGCATAAAAAGGGACTGGTGATGTTTGGGAGTGACGGAGTAGTTTTTTTTTTAGTGAAATACCAAAAAAATTAGAGTAGGATAGTAAAATATCTATTCGTGCCTTAGAATTAATATGGAAATTTATGCAATTAGATTTCTTAATTAATTAGTAAGGAACATGGAATTTCGCGTTTCCTTAAATCAATCTGGAAATTTAAATCAATTAGATTTCCCCAAGTTTCCAACATGGAGTTCTCGTTGTTGGTTTTTTTTTTTTAATATTCTATAATCATTTATTTTAAATAAATCAAAAATTTGTTGTCCTTTTCTTATTTTTCTTTTTTTAAATTATTCATCATAATACATGATTGAATTGGTCTCTTGTTCAATCACAAAATTTATTCTTTTGTAAAATATTAAGACATAAATTTTTATACAAAAGAACATGACATTCAATGCATAAGGATCTTATTTAAATAGGCAAAAACTCAACTGCATCCGGGCGCACGGACCACATTCCGTGCGTCTTTAGAATTTTGTGTTAAATTGTATATCCTTTAGTATACAGATGTGTACCCTTTATTTTCTAAAGAAAATTATTGTGCGTATCTGGGCGCATGGACAACATTCCGTGCGCCTTTAAAATTTTGCGTTAAATTGTATACTCTTTAGTATAAAAATGTGTACCTTTATTTTTCTACAGAAAAAAATATTAATGAAAAGTGTATACCCTTTAGAACAAAATGATGTACCTTTTATTAATTAAAGTGTATACCCTTTAAACCAAAGCAATGTACCCTTACCCATAATACTAAATTTCTAAAGTCGCATGGGAATAATTAAGATCGGCACCTACCTTCGGACGCCAAGATTATATTGAGAATATAATCGTGTAACTTTTGATGAATGCAATTTTATTCTTATATGATTGTTATCTTTTTAATTTTAGTTCCTTGTGTCAGTTTTAATCTCGTAATTACTTTTTTTCCAATTTTAATCTTTTTGCAAAAAAATTTGCTAAACTTAGAAGAATTTATGAATGTAATACCCACTTTATTTATTTATTTATTTATATATATATATATATATATATATATATATATATATATATTATTGCAAGTGGTAGGCATAAACGTTAGCACACACGTAGTACATATTGTGGTTATATATACACATATTTCTGATTCATTTGTTGAGCAGAGGTGGGAGGAGTGAGTAGTTGAGAAGTAAGTCTCTCTCCTTATATATATTTGGACACACTAACACACATATATATATATATATATATATAAACACACACAACACACACGTATATACACACACTGCAAGTTTTGAAATTTCTATTTTGTTATCAAACCTTATCATGTTATATACGAAAATGATCGTCTCGATGCGTAGATTCCAAATATATAAATCTTTTGTGAAATGGATTTCGTATGAGTGAGAAAAACTCAGTCAAAGTTTGTACCTCTTTAATGGCATATTTTGTTTCGGTGTGAGTTAACTTTGATATTATAGTTCGTTTTGAAGCTCCCCTCACGAGGATCACAAAGGTATAATTAGTTTTGAGTTTTAACGTAAAATGAAGAAGTTGGGAAGAAACCCACTTCACGGTATAATTTCATATTTTCTACACTTCAATATTTTGATACAAAATTGGTACTGATGTGATCCTCTTCTCACGAGGATTCCAACGGTATTTTCGGAATTTCAAACGGAGTTGTATAACTCAAGTTGGGTCATTTTGTAATAAGTTAGGTCATTTTATAATAAGTTTAAAGTTTTGGGTAAGTTTAAATGAGAATTTGATTAATTATAAGGACTTGATTGCAATTTATAAAAATATTTATAAAAAAAAAATCAGAATTTAGAAACTGTGTACGGTAGTAAGGAGCTATGCTTCTATTTATTTTGATTAATTATTTATTTATTCATTTGTTTATTTATTTAATTACTTTATTTATTTATTTATTTATTTAATATCATAATTATATATATTTAACTTAATATTTTTATATTAAGTATTATTATAATTTATATTTATATATACTTTAATATTTCATTTATAATTATAATTTTGACTTATATAGTTTTTATAATAATTATAATCTATATTATTTTAGTTATAAAATCTTTATATAATATTCGTTTTTAATAAAATTAATGTCATTTATATTCATATTTTTAATGTTATGATTTATTACTAGAGTTGTAATATATGGTTGTTAAATTATTATTTTCTTAAAATTTTAATATATATATTTTTTTATTTATTATTTTATTCTATTTTATCAATTATTTATTTAACAATTAGTTTATTTAAGTATATAATTATATTATAAATTTAGTCTTAGTATAGAAATTATTATTAGAAGTAGAACTCAATTTAGTATACCCTTGCAGGCATACCTGAGACCGAAGAGCAAGCCTAGTCCAGTTTATTATTTCCTAGAAAGCTTCAAGGTGGGGGTAACTTTCACTCTTTACCGAGTGCTACATTTTTATGTCATGATTGCTATGTTAAGATGTGATATGTATTACTTATATGACATGTTATGTGCTATGTGAACTTTTAGTTCGATGACAAATATTTTCTACTAACACTTGTACGGAGTGACGACTCGGTCTAAAATATTTTCATTGTGTTATCGAACGACAATATGCAAATTATTTTATTAAATGACATATGTTACATTTTATGGTATATTTGGCATGCATATTTATTTTTAACTGTGCAATCATTTAAGTTAACCCACTGAGTGTATTTTAGACGCTCACCCCTTATCAATTTTCAGAAGAAGGTTTAGAAGATGGAAATGCCCCTGTAGGTGTACCAAGCCCTTAGAAGACTTTATATTATGACTTATATTTTATTATTCTGTTAGAACTTTATTTTAGATACATCATCTGAACGAACTTGTTTTGGATATTTTACTCTACTCGGGTGAGTAGATGCTTATATGTAATAATCTTCATGCAACTTTTACGTTATTATACTATCGCTTTGGGGATTTTTATATTTATTCCGCTGTGCATTCTCGACCCCTCTATTATTATATTGGGGAATTTTTATCTAGTAGAGTCCCAACCCCATAGCATAACCCGGGACGTTACAATGAAACTTGCAAAATTTTTGTGAAAGGACTATAATTGAAAATTAACTCTAATTAATGACTAAAAAGAAAAAAGTTATTAAGACTTAAGATGAATTTAATAAAAATTAGACAAAGAATTGTGGGAGACTTTTGTGAGATATAACATTTTAATTTTAAAAAATTATATCTGAATTATAAAAAGTAATAGTAATGTAATAATTAATTATTTTATAAATAATTTGTAGTATAAATAAAAAATATAAAATATTTAACAAAAAGTAATAACTGAAACCTTAAAACGGTCACGCGCAATACTTGTCCAAAAAG
This sequence comes from Pogostemon cablin, assembly GCA_023678885.1. Classification (NCBI taxonomy): domain Eukaryota; kingdom Viridiplantae; phylum Streptophyta; class Magnoliopsida; order Lamiales; family Lamiaceae; genus Pogostemon; species Pogostemon cablin. The sequence continues at coordinate 33,338,084 of CM042971.1, forward strand.
TTAAAGGATATAATATGTGCAAATCTCGATTTATAGTATTTGTTAGTCAGCCGATTTATTAGGTAGTGGAATAAAACGTGAAATTTGATAAACGCCAATTAAAACTTACACCGTATATGTGTTGCTCGTTATCCGTTTCGATTTTCTTGGGTGAAGATCTGATTTTGTTTGATGCAAATAAATACTCCATCATGTTCAATTTAATCCCCAAACTTAATTGTAAGTTTCCAATGAAGAAGAACAGTGAAGTTGAATTTCCTCTTCCCCAGGAGATGATCCACCACGTACAATCTTTTCTGGAAGTAAAAGAAGCAGCTCAGAGCAGCATACTATCCAAATCTTGGCACAGCGCTTGGTCTACTCGTCCAAACCTAGATTTCGATGTTCTCCACTTTGGAAATGTTAATCAGTTTTGGGAATTCACGGAAAAGACTATGCAAAGGTACGTGGAATCGAATCTTAAGATTGAAAGGTTTAGGCTGTGTTTGGGAAGTAGATCTGTGTCTCAGCAAAAAATGGCCAAGGAATTAATTGTGAAAGCAATGAAAATGGGTACAGTAGATTTCAATTTTAAAAATCATTGGCCACCAATCACTTTACCTCGTGAGGTGCTCGAATCCGAAACCCTAACCAGATTATATTTATATGGGTGTAAATTAGGTTTTGGGAAAGAAAGGAAGGTTAGTTGTTCAGGACTTAAGTCTCTCTGTTTTGAGTATGTTGAGTTGAAGAGTGATACTATAATATGGGATATAGTTTCCAGCTGCCCCCTCATTGAGAATTTTATATTGCTGCATACAAGAGTGTACGTTAGTGTTCCAACCTATCTTTACAGGTTGGATAAGCTCAAGTCTTTGATCTTGCACAGAGTGGATGTTGTTGATTCCTCGTTTTTCAGTGACCTGTCTTCTAAATTTCCTTTACTGGAGAATTTAACCCTTGTGGATTGTGATGGATACAAAGGAATGGAAATTTGTAGCCCTTCACTTAAGTACATGAGCTTTTCTCGCAATAATGACTATGACCACCTGTTGTGGGCTAAATGCGATGTTCCAAATATTCGCAAGTTTGAATATAAAGGTCGAAACTTGCCTTCACTGTCTTTTAAAACTGCTTCGAGGGAGTGGGAGTCTGATATAACTATATGTTGCTATTGTGGTAGTGCTGAATGGTTTATTGAGTTGAATAAATTCTTGGATTGTTTGAGATTGTCAAGAATTTCTCTCTGTCTCGACATTTTTTCCTTTGATGTTGTGGGCAGAGATGTGGATTTTCAAGGCTTTTGTGGAACTGCAGTGGAGAATTTGAAAATCGGAAGGATTTACTGTAGAGATCCAATCATTGTAGAATTTTTATTTCAGAGTTGTCGCCCTAAGTTCATAACTCATTATTGTTATCCTTCACTACCACGAAATATGTTTCTAACAATTCTTTATAAGGCACTTGCAAGAAGGATTAGGTCGACTTTGTTTGTTCTCGAGGAAGTAAATGTGGAGCTTTTTGAAGAGAGCGTTGCAGAGTGGCGGCCTTTGCCTTGGGAGACATTGTGGAGCAATTCATCTAAATCGAAGGGAAAGAAACAACTCCGATTGCAATTGAGATGGTCAAATGAGGTGATGCAAATATGAGATAATTTTTTTTGTAGTTTAGGGTGAAAAGAGAACACTTTTGATCGAGGAAATTATATGTTTTGAGTTGTTTTGGTGATAATATTTTCATTTTTTAAACAACTGTGTATCCATCTATTGATTTATTTATTGTAAGGATTCATGAAGGAAGATGATGGAACAAGTATATCTATCATAGAGGAACACAAGCTGCTTCTTTTTTAGCAGCGTTTCCTGTTGTGGGCTAAATATGATGTTCCAAATACTCGCAATAACTTTATGTGTCGTCTTGCTCTATGTACTTTATCGTTTCTAACCATTTTTCCACACTCAAACTATGTTAATTGATTCTCAAATCTTCTTTTTTGGTTTATTTATGCTTGTACATCTTCTTTCTCTATGGACCTTCCATCCTTGCTTTTTTATTCTTTGCTTTCTTCTTTAATCTTTTTTTTTTTTTTAAGGTGGCCAATTGTGTTTTTCTATTAGTTTCTTTTCCCTAATCTTGATCCTTTGAGCTTCCAACATCTTATTGCTTATGCATCATTTACTTCTCTTTCCTTTTTCTTATGCATCTATCCTTTTTTATTAGATTTCTTTCTTTATGAAATTTTTGATCCCCCCAACCCCCACCAAACCTGCTTATTGAGTTTTTCTCAAAGGTCTAAATCCTTATATTCTGTGATCTTGCTTGCTTTTTATGTCACTTGCTTTTAAATTCATTTAATACACAATCTTATTTTAAAATTTCAAATTTCACATATATTTCTTCCGTATAATCATCTTATCAAAATTTTAGTGAATGATTTCAAAATCTTTAAATGAACTTCTTATTTAATTTTGAAATAAGATCCATAAGTTTAGCTTTTTAATGATCCTCGATTGAAACATGAACTAATGTTCCACCACCCACATGAACAAATTCATTCCATATGATTTTACCCAGAAATCACATGGCATCTTTGAAGTTGAATATAAAATTGTTGGTCTTCGGCTTTTGCCCTTAGTAGTAAGCTGGAATGGAGCCAGCTCTCTCGACTGCAACATGTAATTCCAGCCATTTGTGTCTGCGTGGGCGGCGGTATATCCTCCTCCGACCGCCATTTCCACCCCCATTGCCTCCCTTTCCAGCTGTAGAGTCAATTATATTAATAAACCAAAATAATTTAAAAGAAATTTAAAATAAAATTATACCAAATTTTACCAAAATAAATTTGAAAAAAAAATTAAAAAGAAAAAATAATTAATCAAAATAAAATTGAATAAAATGAATAAAAAATTGAATACTAACTTGAAGAAATGTTCGGGGGAATAATTTATGCGACTGAATAAAAGTTCTTATTTATAGGTAAAGAGAAAATTAAATATATTTTGTGCTTCCAAATATGATTTGATCAAATCCATATTCAAATCAAATACATGTATTTATCTATACTAAATTTTAAATAATAATTAATAATTAATTCTGATTCGATCATATTCGTATTCAAATCTTAAAAAAATACATGTAATTATTTATATTAATTCATAATTAAAATAATTGAGAGAATTTGTGAAAAATAATTATGAATTATACCCTAAAATAAATCAATTAAACCTAGGTAAAACCCAAATCATCCTAAAAGTAAATAAATTTAGTATTATGTATTAATAAAAAGAAATAAAAAAAATATAACGAAATAATTATAAAATAAAAATAATAATAATAAAAATCACCAATTATAACGAATCAATCAATACATTTATTAATAACAATAAAAATAACAAATTTAATATTTCTATTTAATAAAAAAAATATAACGAAATGCATATACATGTGTGTGATAATTAACAGAAATAAAATAAATAAATAAATTTAAGAAATAAAATAAATAAAATTGATAAATGTGTAAATAAAAAAATAATGGAATCCACAAAAAAATAAAGTGATTTTAAAAGTTAAAAAAAGATCATCACAAAATTAAAGAAAATATAAATAAATAAGCTAAATTATATTAATATAAAAAGCTAAAAGAAATTTAAGATAAAATTATACCAAATTTTATCAAAATAAATTTAAAAAAAATAACGGAATTAACAAAAAAAATTAATAAATAAAGTTAATTTGAAAGTTAAAAAAGATCATCAAAAAATTAAAGAAAATAAAATAAATAAACTAAATTATATTAATAAAAAAATGGGAGTTTAAAGAAATTAAAAATAAAATTGTACCAAAATTAACAAAATTAAAAAATTAAAAATCAGATATCATCAATTCTTTAAAATTTGAAAAAAAAGTTTAAAGAGATTAATTTGCGTATAAAAAGTAGAAAGCTTAAAAATAAAATTTTTTGTACTCTTGTAGTTTAATGACAAAATCATAACAATATTAGAGGAAATAAATAATAATATATAAAAATTGGACATCAAGCATAAAGAAATTCAAAAGAAATAAATATTCATGAATCAAAAGAATTTAAAAATAAAATATAACAAATTTAATTAAAAAAATTTAAATAAAATTAATGAAATAACTTGAAGAAAGTTTCGGGATAATAGTTCATGTATGCGTGTGAAATTGAATAAATAATAGATCTTATTTATAGTTAGAGGATTTTTTTTTTCAAATATGATTTGATTTTGATTTTATCATATCCATATTCAAATCTTTAATTAAATACATGTATTTATCTGCATTAAATTTTAATTAATAATTAATTTTGATTTGATCATATTTTATTCAAATCTTAAATAAATATATGTAATTATCTATATTAATTAATAATTAAAATAAATCCATATTCAAATCTTTAATTAAATACATGTATTTATCTGCATTAAATTTTAATTAATAATTAAAATAATTGAGAAAAATTATGAGGATAACATATTATCAAAATTAAACTCTCCTTTTGGTATATTAAAGATTTATCCTTAATTATTTATTTATTAGGGGCGTTTAAAATTTTGGATTATTATGTGTTGGTGCACCGACCTAGAGTTTTTAGGTTATTTTTAGGTGCACCTAGTTCTAACCCTTAAATTTTATTAAGCTAATTAGTCGCTCAAATATTTAAGCTAACCGGCTTAAAGCCCAAGATAAGTCATAACCGACAGAAATCGGAGATATCAACTCAGTATAAATTCGCGGAAATACAATAAATTATCATCCATCCGAAATCTTTCAACTAATCTTCCCCACTTTTTGAACCTACAGAGAGAAACAAGTTACCTACAGTGAGAAACAAGTTTAATTTTTCGATCGCTGCTAAGTGCTAATGGTCAATCTCCCTTTAGAACGCCACGCTCTCGTTTACTTCGCCGGAATGGCGGCAAAAATCGAACGCTACCACGGTAAATTATTTTTAATATATTCATCTATAAGTAAATACTCCCTCCGTCCCATACCATCCTTTCCCATCCTTTCCCGTTTACTATACCATGTTGTTTAAGAAAAATTGATCTTTTTACGTTGTTTAAGAAAAAATATCTTTTTGATCAAATTTATTGACTTTAGATGGGTGGTATATTTGAAGTTAAAGTAACTTTTAAGGTTGTTGGGTAGAGTGATGTTCCTTTTTGGGTATGAAGTGTGGTGAGGGATGGGCGAATATAGAAAGTGTGAAGGGGTGAGAAAAAGGGAGTATAATATATATTCATGTTTAAAACTCAGTGGGAATTTCATATTAGATTCTGGAAATTATAAGCAATATAGTGCAGAGTTTTAATTTGTTAGTTCAATTTTCCCTTCATAGTCTTGTTAGGCTAGGTACTTTGTTTTCTGGTGTTCATGAATCATTATTTTTGGCAGAGGTTGTACTTGCAATGGAAAAAGTGGCAGAAATGGGTGAAGAATTGACAATTGAGGAGAGGAATCTCTTGACGTTGGGGTACAAGAACCAGGTCGATTCTCGAAGAACTAGTTTGAGAATGTTGTCACCATTTGAGCAGAAGGCAGCAGTCGAATCGAATACGAATCTGAACCGAAATCTAAACCGGATCAGGGAGTTCCGGATCAGGGTAGAGAATGAGCAATACAATATTTGCACAACCTTCATCTCTCTCATTGATACCCATCTTCTCCCCCTATGCACTTCTATAGAGACCTTTGTTTTTTACCACAAGACGTGAGCATGCACTTAATTTTTATTTTAATGTAATTTCACTAAATTCTTGGATTTTTGATCACTTGTCAAATTTGCAGGAAAGGGGATTTTTATAGGTATCTTACAGAGATTGAAACTGGAGAAGACAGGGAAACTGTTGCTGATGACTCTTTGCAATCATATCAGGTATGTTATAATTAAGTGGTCAATCTAAGAATCAATGCATACAGTATATAATTACTCTTATTTTGCAGACAGCTCTTAACAGAGCTAAGCAAGATTTACCTATTTCAAATGCAGTTCGATTGGCAACGATTTTGAATCATTCAGTCCTTCATTATGAGATCTTGAGCGATCCTGATAGGTAATTCGCCATAAGGTGATTATTATCTTGAATCTAATCAATATACATGCATGCCGCTTTAAATGATTTCTTTCTCCAGTGCGTGTCGATTCGTGAAGGAAGCAATTGATGAAACAAATCCTGTGATTGATACTTTGAGCATTGATAGCCATCGACTTCTGCAGTATCTCAACGATAATCTCAGCCAATGGTCAGCTGCCTCTGCAGGTACCATAGAAAATTAAATGTGGTTTAATTAGTGTGATCTTGATTAAACTTGAACTTTAATAATGTGATCTTGATGTTATAATAACTTAATTTATTTACTTTTTCAGATGAAAATGCTTCCAACAGAAGGGGTAGGGGTAGTCATGAGGATACAGGGGTGGGTTTGTAAAGCTTCCTTGTCGTACTCCTACTAATTTCTTTGCTTTGGTTAATGCAGTAGTAATAATGTTTCTTGAATTTGATAGGATATGAACTATAGATGGTAGGTCTAGCAAACTGTGTTGCAGGGTTGATTTTTAGATGTCAGCATTGCAAAATATAGTAATTGGCAGATGATCAGAAGATAAACTCACTCTTTGATTAGACTCTTGTTGAAATAGTATTCATGAAAAATATTCCTGTTCGTTTTTAATGTTTCTTTTACATGCAAAACGGAGGAGATAATATCAATACTGGTCCTGTAATTTTGCCTGAATCAAATTTTGGCTATATAATCTTTTTTTCAATTTTAGTCCTATAATTTTTATTTTTCAATTTTAGTCTTTTAGCAAAAAAATTTGCAATTTATAGGACTGAAAGTCCTGTAAGTTTGAATTTTATTGCAGAAAGATTAAAATTGAAATTTTAAAAAGTTATGGGTTTAAAATTAACATAAAGGGCTTAAGTTCAAAAATAAAAAGTCACAGGATCAAAGGTGGATTGAGTTTAGAATCAAAATGGTATCATACAAAGTTACTTTATTTAGTTCCAATGAACTTAATATCTTCGTAATAGTTATATAACTTTTAAATTTTCTCCGAAAGGCCATTTTTACTTTAAAATGTCAAAAAAATTTAATTCGATGGGATGAAAATGAATCGGTGTTTTTCAATAGTTATGAGACTAAATTGAAAAGAAAATATTATTTCGGAATAAATCGGAATAAAATTAAAAGGTTTGAGACAAAATTGAATATCCTAACTATTTTGTAGCCTTTTAAAAGAAGGATATGAGAAAATTTATGTTTTAAAATTGAAGTGGATTTACCAAAGTACCAAAATTGAAAATTGATAGTATTTTCTTAAAAAAAAAAGAGTACTGCTAGTTTGTCGAAATATTAAAATGTGAATACAGTTGAAATATTAAATATGAATAAACAAATATATCATAACTGTTTGATTGTCATTATTATTAATTATCTCATGAATTGATTAGATTGTGAGTTATATATTATAAAGTGTGAACATAAAAATTTGAATTCTAAAGACTCCAGGTTTAACAACTTGATAAAAAATACGGCGAGTACTATTAATAGGTAATTTGATTTGCTTGTATTAAGAATATGTCTTTTCACTACAACTTTTTTGTCCAGAGAGTTGAGGCTGAAATAAAAGTATAGAAGGTTTATAAAAGCTTCCAGGTGCGAATATTTTCTCTTATTTGTCAATGTTAAAATTGTTAAATTTACTCCCTCTGTCCCCAAGTTAAGTTCACCGACACTGTAGATATGGAGTTTAAAAAAAGTTGTTTTTTGATCAATTTTATTAACTTTTGAGAGGTATTGTGGTATTTTTAGGTAATAAATAAATTATAAAGTATGTTAGGTGTGTTAGGTGAGAGTGATATTTTTGAAATTAAGATAATTTTTAAGGTTGTTGGTTAGTGTGAAATTTCTTTTTTTGGGTGGTGAACATAAGTGTGAGATGAACAAAAATGGAAAGTGTGAAAGATAAGTAATATGGGACGGAGGGAGTAGTAATTTGCAATCTTGACCTTATGAAAGAATTGAGCATCACCTTGGAAGTTGCATGGAGTAATTAATTTCTGAAATTGATAAATTTATTTCAGTGAGACGGAGATAGCATTCTAGATCCATGGTGTAAAGCATTCCTTTTCATTCAAATATTATAAATCATGGTGGAGAATGTGATGAAAAGAGTCTTCTAGCCTTGAGGTTGCAACAAGTGTGAAAAGATTTTACGGAATCCATATGTGACTGAAGCAAACCTCATTCTCTTCCATCTGATCCATCCATTGACTTTCTGCCAAACAAGGTTGGTATAAGGTCACTGGAAAAAGAGATGGATATTTGTTTCTTGATGGAAACAAAATCCACAACTCTCATTCGTCTCCATATACCTACACCTATCCTTAGTTAGGACTCGTCCTTCATGAACCATCCATAGCCTAAAGCTATACATCTTCACTATCCATTTATGACAAATTTGTTTAAAGACAAAGCTATAGTCAGCTGTGACATTATGTCTCAAAAAGATGTACATTTTCTAGCTTTAAATGCTTCTTTTTCACAACAGTTGTGCAATATATGCTCCACTCGATCATCTCCTTGAGCTTCTTGTGCTACTCTTTTTCTGACACTTATCAAGGTCCTCCATAAATAAGACGAGTTGCCCGCTGGGGTGACCACCGTCCAATGATGAGAAGTGAGGTAAACAGAGTGTATACACTTCACTCATAGTGATGAAGTCTCACTATGTATGTCCCATAATGCGGCAGAAAGGAAAGTTGTGTTCCAAGTTGTAACATCTTTTAACCCTAACCCCACTGAATGCTTGGGTTGTAAGATGTCCTTCCAACTCACTAGGCTAACCTCCATTCCCCAAAGGAATCTGCGAATTAAGCTCTCTACTTTTCGTATCACTACTGCAGGCAATTTGGCAATAGCACATCAAAAGGATAAAATGCTATAAATACCTGATGTGATAAGCTCCATTCGACCCGTAGAGAGGAGCTTAGAAGATCAATTTTAAATCATACTATGAATATCATTCGAGGGAGGTGAGAAATCCTCCATTCCAATTCTCTTACTACATATGGGTATTCCCAAGTATTTAATAGGAAACGAACCATGGAATAATTAATTTCTTTCTCTTTGTTTTCATGCTTTGATCATAGTATTTTTCCTTTTTTGATATTTGAGAAAACACCTGTTGCTACATGTTTGGTATATAAATAATATATTTAGTTTTTCTTGTATATATTCATGGAGTATGTTTTAAGAGAGTAATCACAGTTTTTGTTATACTTTATTTAAGAAATATTATTTTTTAACTAATTTTATTAACTATGTATATAATCATTTTAAATAAAAAATAAAAAATAAAATAAGAATAATGTAAATTTGTGTTAGGTGAACATGACATTTTTAAAATAATGTAATCCACGTAGATTATTTGTGTCAAATGCTTTTAAAATGTGGAAAATGTAATGGTATAAACAAAGAAAGAAATGTGTAATGAGAGGGAGAACTGAAAAGTATATGAAGAATTTGAAAGGAATTATTTTTAAATTAATGGGTTCAAATATATCTTTGATTAGCCCAAAAGAAGAGAATTTAATAGAGAAGAGCCCAAGGTTCACGGCCCAAAAGAGTTGGACTTACCCATATTGAAGCCCAAAAAGACTACCAGGTCGATCGATGCCTATATTCGACAGATCCAACTGTTTTTTTTTTTAATTTAAGAATTAAAATTTAGGTTGGAAGATTAAGTATCTATGATGAGTATGTATGACTTGGAGAGTGAGGTGGCATTTGGGCAGCTTCCTCTTGACCGTGAATGCATTTCGCAACGAATTTAAAAGCTGATGAATGCAATTAACCCTATATTTAATTGTATTTTTTAGTTGTTGGTTTTAATTTTAATTTAAATTAATGATAAATTCTGAAGCATTAGTAAAACTTATGGACAATATTTATTTTCGCTTTTAAAATTAAAATTTTATATTTTCAAATTTTAAAAATCATCCTTACTTATATATATATACCTATGAACTTTATTATCCATAAATAAACATTCACTTTTTATACAGTCATGTAATTGATGTACTCTTTCATCTCTCAATACATACATAAAGTTAGAACATAATAATAATAATAATAATAATAATAATAATTAATGCACAGCAGTGCCTTTTTTTTCATTAGATTTTTTTTAATTCTTTTTTAATGATATAAAAATGGGGTGATTACTATCCACTACACTCCCTAAGCGTAATTAACTGATAGATACATTCTAAATTAACTCTTACTACTAACTACAAAATTTATGTATGTATTTCCCTTTTTGCCCTAATATCCAAATTTAGATTTTAAATGCAGATTTTTCTGCACGAAATGTAGATTTTAGTTAAAAATGCAAATTTGAGTGGGGTTAAGTTGATTTTTTTTCACGAAATGCAAATTCCGGTTAAAAAAAATGCAATTTGAAGGAGGTTTAGTTGATTAAATGCACGAAATGCAGATTTTTTTCTAAATCCGATTTCTCTCCTCATTCCCGTAATTAATGGCATGTTTTTCCCCAAATTCCACAACTGTACAAAACTACATTAAATGCAGATTTTTTTTGCACGAATTGCAAATCCTGGTTAAGAAATGCAAAAATTTTTTGAAGTTTTTTTGTAATTTTTTCGGCACTAAATGCAGATTTTGGTTTACATGCAGATTTGATTGATGGGGTTCAGTTAATTTTTTTTCTTAAATGCAAGAAGTGCAGATTCAGTGCACGAAATGCAGATTTTCAACTAGTTGTGGAAAATCTATATGGAGTATGAAATGCGCAAATGCAGATATGGAGTAACTGAATGAAATGCAGATTCTGAGTAAATAATATAATCTGCATTTCAATTCCACCAACATAATCTTTGATGATAAGTACCGTGCCAAAGCTGCAGAATTTGGTCTATCAATTCCTTTTTGATTTGCAAAATCAAATTAGAAAGTCAAAAGGCCAAAAAACATGAGTAAGTTTGCTGTCAAACAAATCAAATCCTCAAACAACTTTCTCTCTCTTCTCCCCAAAGTTGAAAATAGCATGCTGCTCCTCTTCTCTCTCGAAAGGTCGACAGGAATTCATCATTCCTTCTAATCACGGTTCAAATTTTCCATTAGCCGTCGTTCATCACCCAACACTGGAGAATCGCCGCGAATATCGCCAAGCCGTTTTGCCATCGGCTAAAATGGCGTATATACACTCGGTCAGATCTGCTGCCAAGCCCAGTCAGATCCGCCGCCGAAAATAGACGCCAGCCGTTGCCGCACGCTGCTGCTGTCGGAAATGAACGCCAGCCACCGCCATTCGCCGCCGATAGTTACGGTTGAAGTCGCATATGCCCGCCCTATCAGATCCACTGTGTGGAAGAGAATTGACTCAACATGAGTTGTAGAGAGGAAGATTCAGCAATTGTTTAGATATATATGAAGAAGCATGATAGGTCAAAGGGTACTTTTGGGATATCAAAGTGAGTTTGTGTACCTAGGAGCTTTTTTTATTTTCCATTGTATTAAGATGTAATTCACCCCTAAAGGTGTGTATCCCGTACTAATTATCTCTATAAAAATCCTTAAGAGATAATGATTTTTGTGTATATATAGCTTCACTTGCTAAAGAAGAAAATGCATAACTTAAACATGACAAACCAAAACATAGTAGTACTAGTATGTTTGTGCCCGGCGAAGTATTATTTTTTTAATTCAAGCTTATACCCACATAAATTATAAAGTCAAAAAGTAATTTTACAACATATTTTTATTTTAAAATTATCATATTTCCTTATAATATATTTTACAATTTATTTATTACCTTAAACATTAAATTATCTAAAAAAATTAAGTAAAAAAGATTTAATTTTAGGGTTATTATACAGTGCACCGAGTGTACCGGTGCACTTTGTAGTTTATAGACTAAAAACAGGGTGTAGTGGAGTAGCTTTTAAAATTTTTATTATTATTTTATTTTATTGAGTGGTGAAGATTAAATACAAATTCGATCTAACAGTTAAAATTATTTAGGTGCACCGGTGTCCAAGGTACATCGAAGTTAAACTCTTAATTTTATTTATATTTATATATTTATGTATTAAAATAAGTAACTTAAAATTGAAACGAAAAGATGGCGGGGAAAATTACTAGTTAATTTTAAAAGTCAGCGACGAGTCAGCAGTCAGCACTTTCAATTTTATCTGGCAATTGTCCGTCGAAAAAATTCTAACCCCGGAAATGGAGTTCTCCGGCGACAGAGCTCTCTCAATCTCAGAAATCGGCAGATTCGTTTGTGTTATTCTCCACGATTGGTCTCTATCGTTTTGATAATCCATTTTTCTTCAATTTCCATTGTCTAATCTTTGGTAAAATTTACTTTATTTATATTTTTTAATTTCGGTTTTTCTACGCTTCTTTCGCAGATTCGTCTCCATCAACTGTGACTACTGCCGCGTGCCAACCTTAACCAAGCTCTGTATCATCTTAGCTTTCCCCTGTTGGAGCTCGTGTTTGCGGGACAAACAATTATAAGGTACATCGAGTGACAACTCATATTGCGATTTTAGGGTTTTGTTGTCACGTGAATTAGTCCTTTGTCGCATCCATGTTTCGTCTTCTTCTAGATGTGTTTTGATTTCGACTGCCGCTGTGCGTAATAAAAGATTTAAGCTCGGTAGACAATGGCGCATAGGCTGCTGAGGGACGCGGAAGCTGATGGATGGGAGCGATAATCTGCTCAACTTCTAATTGCATTTGTTTTAAAGTCGATGGAAACCCATTGAAAAGGTACTTTCCAAATCTTAAATTTTGGAATTTAGTTAATTAATGTAAATAAATCATCTAGGCTCTAACTCTGGTACGATGAACATGGTAAGCCTTTGAAGTAGGCAAGTAAGCTCCCGAGTTTCTTTCTTTTCTAGAAGAAACATTAAACATTTTATTAACTATAATGACCAAGCATGATATGTGCAAAACAGTGGCTTAGAACTTAAAAGCTGCCACATTTAACCTCCCACTGCTTTGCATATGAATTTAATTAAAGTAGATCGAAGTCATCTAAAGGAAATTTTAGAATGTCAGGTGCTAAACAGAAATCTATGTGTGGTTATCCGGCTGATGCATCTATTAAAAAAAAAGTCGTGTGGGAATTAAGATGGACACGTAGAGTTGACTACCAGTTACCATTGACTTAGCTATCTGGAGTTAAGAGTGATCAAGATATGTAACTAAACTGAAACTATGCAATTTTGAGTAAGGACTATGGACAGCACAGAATATATATGCTCATTTCGAGTGATGTCTGTTTAGGTTTGTGAGAGCTAGTTTCTGTGGTTTGATTGATGAGCTGAGTTGCAAAAACTGTTTCAAACACATTTTCCCATTTTTCTTGATGATTTACATGAGAATATATATGATTCATATATTTGTGGTGTTGTATCGTAGTATTTCATTTAAGCAAAAATTCTAGGTAATTTTGGTTCTAAGTTGTAATACCCATCTTGGAATTGGTTAGACATAATAGATTCCTCCTTCTTGTTCATGAAGGTTTTCCATCCCTTCTCCCCAATTTGTAGAGCAAAGTGGAGAGATGATTTGGAGTCCCTTGGATACGTACTTTATTTTTTGAGAGGAAGGCCTGTGGTTGCGCAGCTGAGCCAGCTGAGCCGTCAAGTCGTCGAGATGCTTCTGTTTGAGGATCCGGCTCCGGCGAGCCGACTCGCGGTTGGAGATCCTCCTTGCGCTTCCTTTGATCCATCACCTGCTGCAGATCTTCTTCGGATCCTGAATTCTGGAGCCCAGATGAATTCGATGATATCCCACTTGAGGAATCCATGGTAATAATAACTTGGCAGAAATTAATTTAGTGTTTCTGATCCGATAATTGTATTTAATTAATTAATTAAGTAGGTATATGTGCATAAGAAAGTATTAGTTGTAATTAGGTAGAGAGAAGGTGGGGTTAATCATGAAATGTAGTAAAACCAGTAGAGAAAAACAATGGAGAAAGATTGAACTAAAGGGTTCTTCGCCAATAAGTGGAATTTATCATGAACCCAGAAAGGAATGCCCAAGATTGACAACAGCAACCACCTGAAAATCAAGAACAGTTTGTAATGAATGAAACCACCCAATCCTAAGGTAAGTTAAGCTTGGAGATAAATAATGGCAGAGTAACACTACTGGTGGTAGGAGAAGAGAGGGTATAAGAAAATGAATATTGATGATGTAGTGTACTCTTTGCTATATATTCTCATGTGTATGGCTTTAAATTCTTACTTCATATCAGTGAACTCAATTCATGTAAGATGTAATCCTGTATTTCTTACCGTTTATTCATGTTCATTTCTAGATATCAAGTGATGAAGCAGTGGAAACTGCAAAGCGATTGGCTCTTTAAGAGGGGCTACTGGTCAGTGCTTCTTGTCACATGACTCGTAACTTAGTGTAATTAAAAGTTACAGTGGATTACGCGTTGAAAACTGTCATTCTTGATTCAAAATTACCAGGTGATTTCCTCTGGAGCAGCAGCGGCTGCTGCTGTTAAGGTCGGGAAACGACCTGAAAATGCTGGAAAGCTTATCACGGTATGTTGTGTTTTGAGCAGAAAGAATGCGTTTATGGATGGTTCATGTAGCAGAAAGAATGCGTTTCCAATTTCATGAAAGTTGTACAATCTATCCAGATCAGGTTTAGGAAAAACAGACCATTTCATTTTTTGTTTGTTTGCGTGTTATCTCTTGCATTGAACACACTAGACTCCAATGCAGGTTGTGTTTCCAAGCTTTGGGGAAAGATTTGTTCACTGTTCTTTTCGAGTCCATACGTGAAGAATGTGAGAGAATGCGACCGGAGTTATGAATCGATCACGCCCGCCCTTGCATTTTCTGTGTTTTTAACCAGAACACGAGCTGGTCGGGGTTCTGCAACTGATCCTCAAAGCCTCTGCTCAAGGTAAGTGCACTAGCTACTTCTTAATCTTGGTCATGTGATACCAAGGTCCACACCTGGTTTCACATTGATACATCCTGTATATATTGTGTTTTAGAGACAACATATTTCACTATTGTTACACAAAAAACAGAAAATAAGTCGCCCTTTTAAGATCTTTGTCGAGAGTTGTATTAATAGATGCTGCCCCACTTGAAATCTTGCTTTCTTCGCTAATTTCTTGATCTTCTTTGTTATTTCTTGAATTATATGATTGCAAAAATTATGTAACTTTGAGAGGTCTTCTTTGTTAAACTTTTGGGCCAGCTTTTTACTTAATAAATAATATTTAAATTATTATATTAACTTTCTATATTCTGTATGAATATTCGATACAGATTTGACATAAGATATTTTCGCAAAACCCCGAATTCAGTTGTAACCGTTAGAAACCGGTGATATCTATTCTGTATCAGTTGTAACCGTTAGAAACCAGTGATATCTATTCTGTATAATTCGCAGTAAATGCCATCAACGATCATTTATCAGAAATTTTCAACTCTTCAGAAACTGAGAGAGAAAGCAGTTCAATGGCGGATCGTGATGATCTCATTTTCTTGGCCAGGGCACTAGAGCATGGCGAGAGATACAACGGTAAACTTTCTTCTTTTATTCTTTTTCTTCAAGTGATGAAGAATGTAGAGACTCAGCAGTTGTGGTTCGGTTTGATGTCATGAATCCCAACTCTACAGGTGTTAACTACATTCCATTCTTCACTTTCTTACAATGTTGGGACATTTTTTTGGCAGATGTGTTCGTTACAATGAAAGAAGTTTGTACAATGGCACAAGAACTAAACGAGGAAGAGAGGAACTTACTCTCTATTGGCTTCATCAATGAGGCAACATCTAGAAGGAAATCTTTAAAAGTACTGAAGTTCTTTGAATTGGAAGGGAATGAAGAGAAAGTCAAACAGATCAGGGATTTACAGGACAAGGTGGCGAAGGAGCTCTCGGATCTCTGTACAACATTTATCAGTTTGATGGATGAACATCTTATCCCTTCACTCACTTCTGCAGAATCCAAAGTATATTACAAGAAGATGTGAGTGTTTGTTTATTTTTATTTCTTGATTTATTAATATTTTTTTATTATTCTCAATGGAGCATATTCTCCCTTTCATTAATTTCTTTTATTGTAGGAAAGGGGATTGTTATAGGTTCCTTGCTGCAATCAGCCATGGTAGTGAGAGGCATGAGTATCTTGGCTCCTCATACAATGAATACAAGGTATGCATCAATGATCAATATAATAATGTTTTCAAATCGTTTAAATTTTTTTATTTTTTTTTATGTGCAGGATTGTGTTAAAGAAGCCAAGGATTTACCTATTTCAAATCCGGTTCGTTTGGCTTCCATGTTAAATCATGCAGTTTTCCGTTATGAGATAATGGAATCTGCTAACAGGTATGAATTAATTAATAATCTTGTGCATTATATTTAATCTAGCATTTATTCATCAGGTTGTTTCTGCAGTGCCATTTCTTTTGCAGAAGAAGCCATCAATGAATCAAATGCTGAAGTAGAAAAATCAGGTGACCCAAAAGCACTCAAGCTTATGGAGCTTCTCAAGAGCAACATACTTTTATGGTCTTCTGCAGGTAATTGCTATTATAAACAGACTTTTATGGTCTTAAGAGTAATAATTAATTTATGGTTACAATTGAGATTCTTTTGGAATTGTTAATCAATGTATATTCTGACTCTATGTTGACTAACCAACACTAGTGTCGTCAGAAAGTCAAATTCGTGAGATGTTTGGGGGGTTTTTGTTAACTTGGTGGGGCAGGTATAAAAGTTAGCATATCTTAGTATTGTTAGGTTCTGCTTAGCTATTCATCAAAATGGAAATGTAGGCCATATGTGTTTGGCAATACTGGCATAGGTAATTTGATTATTTGTCAATTTACTTCAATTCAAATGTAGAATTTAGGTAATGCAGAGTGATACACTACTTTCAGTACTTAGTAATTAATTCAAATGTTTATATTTTAACTTACAACGCAAGTTTTCGTTCGATGTTCATGTTTCAATATGCTCTCATAGGCTACAAATTGCATCTGTGATCCATTTGTCCAGTTGTCCTTTTATGACATTCTCCGAGGTCCATGTGCTTTATACCCCTCTCCTGGCTGAGATGGCCTTCTTCTGTTTGAGTATGACTTGGCGCAAAGCTTTTTTTACTATGCAGAGCTCATCACTTGCTACTTACTGTACACTAAAACAACTAAAAAAAAAAATTAGGTCAAGAATCATGTCTCTTGTACTAGTTTTTTCATTCCAGCACTTTTCTAAGAACACTTCTCTTCTTCATTGGCTTGACCCCTTCATGGATTAAGAAAAACTCTTTACTATAAAGGATTTCAACCTTATCTCTATGACTTGATTTGTTAGTCTTTTATATCATTATTTTTGTTACTGGTGTGATTTTATACTGCAGTATCATGTTTTGCATGTATTGACTTTGTACTCTGTCTGTGTATTAATTAATGGAATACTGATCAAACTCTTTGATTTCCTTACAGATGAAGATGAATTCCTCAAGAAAAACGGTAGTTATGAGGATTCTGACGTGTGGAAGGTCCTAAATTTCTCTGGCGTCCTTCCTCTCGGCCAGAATTAGCTCTACGCTTATACTAAAAAACTAGCCAACTGTGATGTACTAGTGTTGACTTGCTACAGCATGTAACAGCTAGATTGATGATCCAGAAAGAGTAGAGTTTGACTCTTTAAGAGAAATTCTCATACTTGGAATATTATAATCTTTACATGCAAAAAGATTTATCATTTTGATATCATTTAATTTGAAAATAGATCTCTTCTATTGATTATTTCTTAAAGAGTAAAAATAGTTCAACTAGTATATCAAATGTTGCAGCTAGGAAAGGGGCATTGGTGAATGGTGAATGCTGCACTTAGAGGGAAACTTAGACAGGATGATTAATTATAAACAATGTCATGATCTATATTAATTTTAGTGTAAAAGACGTGCGTAGAGAGATCATAGGGTTCGATTCCTGGTTTTACTTCATGAATCTTGCATGAAATGTATTTATTAATTCATTGAATACTTATAACTTTTCTCTAGTTTACGAATTACAAACGTTATAGCTTATATTAAATTGATTCTCAATTATGTGAAGGGAAAAAGGGATTATGAAGTTGGGGTTTAAAAAGAACAAATAAAAAAGGAAGCAAGCTTAGTAAAGAGTTATCAAAATAAGGAAACATGCCTTCATTTTTATTAAGACATTTTGTTAAACACTTTGTCCGATCATGCTTATAGACAATTATACCTGATCATACTTATAGACAATTGTACGATGTGAAAACCTAAAAATTGTTATAGTCTCTCCATCTCAAATATATTGATGTACCTTCCTTTTTGGATTGTACTCAAAAAATTGATAATTTTTCTTTGTAAGAATATAGGACCACACAAAAATAATTAATTTATTCATATTAACCTACATATAACATATATACCACTAATACAATTACTCACTATATATTAAAATATTATATTTTTCACTCACTACACATTAAATTATTATTCCTTAATTTTTGTGGAAAAAAAAGATGTAAATATCTTTTGAAGGGAGTAATAATATTCATGGTTACTCACCAATCGAAATATTTGTAAACGGATTTGTATTTTCATTGATAAAAATTTATCAAACACAATTTATCACAAACTTTATTGTTATTAATCTATTTGTCGATCAATTCCTTTGGTTAAAAGTGTTTTTCTTTTCCTAAATTTGTGATTAGGACTTATTAAATATTCAGATCTTTAAAAAATTTACAAATTATTTAATGACTTATTATTGTGCTTGTTACATATGACATGTACGTAATGTCACATATAAAATAAATAAAAAAACTAAAACTTAATTATAATTAAATACATGATTAATTCGCATAGGTGCATGCAAATTTAGACAACAAAAGTACATAAAAATTATGAAGTACTATTATATACTAAATAAATGGTAGGGAAAGACAGTATAAAATCGTCTCACTTAAGGATTTCTGTGAAACGAATAAAAAAATGATAACAATTTTAAATGAAAAGTGATAATCAATTTATAAAAAGCGATAATAATATAATGAACTATTTCATAAATAAATTTTAATATAAATAAAAAGTAAAAACTAAAAAATGTTATATAGAAAAATGTAAAATTTAGTTATAATTTATTAAGACACTTTGTTAAATATTATATTTTTTAATAAAAAGTATAACTAAAAGAAAATATTAGGAGTATAAAATAATCTCACACGTCGAAACTCCCATAATATTAATATTTTCCCTAAAACTAAGAAACTCCCATAATATTAATATTTTCCCTAAAACTAATACAGTAAACTTACTTATTAAATGAAATTATCACACTGGTCACCACACTTTAAAATCATGAATGATGATATAGAAGAATTTAATACGGCAAACACTTGCCATACAAGATACTTTAATTTTATTTTTCAAATATGAACACAACTAATAATTACTCCATATTAACACTTTTACAATACTGTACTACCACAAAAATGTTATATACGTTTTACACTTAATTTATTTAAAGTAAATAACACAATATACATAAATAAGCAGATACCCATTAAAGAAGAGCATAAAAAGCAACACAAGAATTTATGTGGAAAAGTCCAACATCGAAGAAAAATCACGGACCGACAAAATACCACTATGTAAAAAATTTTTACAATCACACATAATTTCTCTCTCCCCACCCCAATCTCTACACTCTTACAAATTTTTGATCAATTCACATCTTTCTCCCCATTCTCACAACCGAGAAAGAAAGAAAGGAACTTTAACTAAAATCAAACAGAAATATTAAATTGTACTTGATTGGTGCACTTAACATCTAGTCCAAGGGTCTCCTTATATAGTATCAAGAATCCCTCCCCTTTGCTCTCCATCCGATATAGGAAAAAAAAAAAAAAAAGGGTAAAATCCCTCATTTTATTCTTGATAAATCCAACACTTTATTCAACATTCACACACTTAAAATTATTCTTTTTTTCCATCATCACACGCACGGAAAAACAACTTCTTATTTTTTGTGACTGAAAATAAGTATATGTATTTTTTGGAGAGAGTATATATACAATTTTCATAGATAATATCAATATTAGCCCTGTAATTTTGATTATATTCAATTGTGGACTTATAATTTTTTTACTTTTTTAATTTCATTCTTTTTTTCTAATTATAATCTTGTAACTTTGTATTTTCCAATTTTAATCCTTTTTAAAATTTATGCTAAACTTATAGGACTTGAAAGTCCTGTAATTTGATTATACTTTTGAGTGGGGCTGGCCCCGAGGACACCGTGTCCTTTTACAATTTAAAATCCCTAACAATACATATGTTTAAATAGGATAGAGAGGGGAATGGTTATGTTCACATGGGGATACAGACAGTGTTCCCGGGGGCGCAGGAGCTTTTACCTACTCCCTCCATCCGCTTTCAAGGGTATAATTTTTCAATTTTGGGCGTCCGCCCCCAAGGATCTCATTTCATTTTTATCCACATACACCCACTAATACAACTAAAAAATGGGACCTCCACCTCCACCAATACAATTAATAACAATATTCCTTAATCTTCGTGTCCAAAAGCAAATAGCATCTTTGAATCGGATGGAGGGAGTATATTCTTACACAAGAATTATTCTGAGGGGCTTTGTGGGTATTTCATATTTATTAGACGCACCACGTGTATGAAATTCGAAATCATTCCTGCCTGCAGATATTTTCACTAATGTATAACCGCCCATGGATATTGTGATTCACTATAAATACGCAGGAAATACAATCGACTCTCATTTCTCAGAATCTTTCAACTAATTTTCTAAACTGGTGCAACTGACACCAAAACGGCGATTTCTGAAGCAACATAGAGAAAGCAGTTCAATTTTCCGATCGCCGATGGATATCCTTTCAAACCGTGAAGCTTTCGTTTTCTCTGCCGGAATGGCGGCAAAAGCCCAACGCTATCAAGGTAAATCTATACGTATTTATATTTAGGTTGATGTTTCGATGAATCATGCATAGATTCAGGAAAATTAGGGATTTATAATGTGCAATTTGTAATTAGAACTTGGTGTAAGTTGAGATCGATTAGTTTCTACTGCATTGATGTGAAGTGTATGTTTTCCCTTAGTTTTAATTTTTATGGTGTTGAATATTGAGTGTAAGACTTGAATTTTGGCAGACGTAATCGATGCAATGAAAAATCTGGTGGTAGAATTGGGTAAAAACGGATTGACAGTAGATGAGAGGAATTTGTTGTGGGATGGGTACAAGAATAATATCAGATCTCTTAGATTTGGTTGGAGGAAACTGTTTGCGATTGAGACGAAGGCAGTTGATCTGCATCTTCCAGAGGGGATTGTTGACAAGGTCAGGAGTTACGAGCTGAAGGTGGCGACAGAGCTCTCCGATATGTGCACAGAGGCCATCGCACTCATTAGGAACCATCTCATCCCCTGCGATTCCTCTGAGTCCACTGTGTTCTACCACAGAATGTGAGTCAGCAGTTTATTCATGTGATTTAACTACTTATTGATTCTATTCAATTGTCAATTTGATTATCAGTACTATGTTAATTTGCAGGATAGGGGATTTTTATAGGTATCTTGTTGAGGTTACACCTGATGATTATCTTAAAATGGTTGATCAGTCTTTAGGCGCATATGGGGTAAATTAATAGTGTTGTGTATTCATCTAAGAATGCTTCTTTAATTATTTGTGTGTTTCTTGCAGGTAGCATTAACCATAGCTAAGGCAGATTTACCAATTTCAAACCCTGTTCGACTGGAGACCATCTTGAATCATGCACTTCTCCACTATGTTAACATGGGCCAAACTGGAAGGTTTGCCATTAAATGATATCTTTATAATCTTGAATTTAAATCTGCTTGCATTCTATGATCTCATGATTGTGCGTTTCTCCAGGGCGTTCGATCTTGCGAATAATGCCATTCTTGAAGCAACTCCTCTGTTTGAACATACTGCAATACATCAAGATTCCCACAAATTCTTCAAGTATCTCAAGGACAACGTAGAACTATGGTCAAAATATGTTTCTGAAGGTAACAGCTGTATATCAACATCACTAGCTTTAGAAAATAAATTTGCATGACATGATCTCTGTTTTAATTACCATGAGCAAGCTGGAGATTGTTAATGTAATCGTTGATGAAGCTTTTATGATTGATTGCAGACCGAATTGCTATGCTTAAAAGAAATGTTTGTCATCCTGATGAGGGTCCAGAGGCAGTGGGTACTTGGTTATTGCCTGAGTGGACCTTTCTTATGTAGGCATCTCACTCCTACTTTCAGTAAAGCAGTGGAATCAACTACTGTTTCTTGAATTTGCAGTTAGTAAAAAACTAGCCAATTGTGATGTACTAGTGTTGACTTTAGCAGCATGTAATAGGTAGATGATCCAGAAAGAGTAAAGTTTGACTCTTTAAGAGAAATTCTCAAACTTGGAATACTATTATCTTTACATGCAAAAGGTTCATGATCATTTTGATATCATTTACTTGGAAAATAAATCTCTTTTTAGTCCATTTTCATGTTAAAATGCTTTTCTATTGATTATTTCTTAGAGTAAAAATAGTTCAGGTATATCAATAAGATATATGTAGATTAGCCACATTAAACTTATACAAGTGTCACTGCACCAGTCACAGATAATCTACATATTACCTACACCTTGTTTAATTTGAAATCTATACACGCATTAAACTCTGATGGGAAAGCATACTCTGGGGCAGTCTCATCTACCTACACGTACATCCCTCTGTATAAAAAACTTTTGGTCAGTTATCGAACTCATTAAGAAACTCGACTTACTTTCTTGATCTTGTGAAGCTGAATGCCACCTGAGACCTGAGAGGTGAGGAGTTTAGGATCACAAAAGCAATTAAGAAAACCTAAAATAAGATATTGCCATTATGTGATCATGAGTTAATTAATTAGGTTAGAACTAAAGCTAGCTGGAGTATTTATCTTTCTTCATTCTTGAAGTATTTATAGAGTTCTCATCAAAGATGGCATTATTTTTTAAATTCAAAACGTTATTAAAAATTTAACTCTCAATAAATCTATGTTTAAGTTACTCATCTTAATTGAGACATAGTAATTGATATAAACCACATGCCTGACTACTATAATTTGATAAAACACTAATCAATAGAAAGAAATTGTATATTCACTTATAATTAATCAAATTAATCATGTCAACATATTTAACTATGGATGATTTTCCACGATTTTTTCATATGTGCATATTTCAAATAATTCGTGCAGATATTTTCACAAAGCCCGAATTCAGTTCTAACTGCCAGAAACGACTCAGTATAAATTCGCAGAAATTCCAATCAATCAACGATCATTTCTGATAATCTTTCAACTAATTTTCTCCACTGACAGCGAAACGGTGATTTCTGAAAAAAGCATTTCAATTTTCGGATCTCCGGTGGCTATCTTTCAAAGCGTGAGAAGCTCTCCTTTTCTCTGCCGGAATGGCGGCGGAAGCCGAATGCTACGAAGGTAAATCTATACATATATGTTGTTGATGTTTCACTTGGATCTTCTTTACTGTTTGAATTTTGTAGCATAGATTTTGGAAAATTAGGTTTTACTTAATTTTGATTTGTAATTAGAACTTGGTGATGTTATGATGGAGCAGCTAGTTTCTTCTTCATTATGTTTTCAATTAGTTTTATGGTGTGGAATATGAAGTCTAAGAGTTGAATTTTCGCAGACTTGATCGATACAATGAGAGAAATGGTGGTAGAATTGGGTAAACAAGGATTGACAGTAGATGAGAGAAATTATTTCTCTGATGGGTACAAGAATAACATGAGTTCTCTTATATTTGCTTGGAGAAAATTGTTTTCAATTGAGACCAAGGCAGTTGATATGAATCTACGCGAAGAGATTGTTGAGAAGGTCAGGAAGTACGAGCTCAAGGTGGCGAACGAGCTCTCGTATATCTGCAGAGATGCGGTCTCACTCATTGAAAACCATCTCATCCCCTGCTATACATACTCTGCTGAGGCCTCTGTTTTTTTACAACAAATTGTGAGTGATTTTACTACTTGTTGATTTTAGTCACTTTTAAATTTGATTGTACATATATCTTTTGCAGGATAGGTGATTTTTATAGGTATCTTGTTGAGGTTACAGTTGATGATTATGGTACAATGGTTGACAAGTCTTTAGGAGCATATGAGGTAAATATATATATACATCTTTAATTCTGTTAAATTTGAATATCATTCATCTTAGAATATTGCAAGCATTTAGTTCTGATTTTGTGTGTTTATTGCAGCTAGCATTAACCATAGCTAAGAAAGAGTTACCTATTTCCAACCCAGTTAGACTGGAGACCATTTTGAATCATGCACTCCTCCATGTGAACATGGGCCAAACTAGAAGGTTTGCCATTACATGATCTTTATATTAATCTTGAATTTAAATCTGCGTGCATATGATTTCGTGATTTCTCGTTTCTCCAGGGCGTTCGAACTTGCGAATAACGTAATTCTTGAAGCAACCCCTGTGCTTGAAAATACTCCAAGGGATGCAATACATCAAGGTTCCCACAAATTCTTCCAGTATCTTAAAGACAATGCACAACCATGGTCAAAATTCGCTTCTGAAGGTAATTGCTTTATATCAACATCATGATCTCTGTTTTAGTTACCATGAGCAAACTAGAGATTAATATTCTTGTTAATGCATGTGATATTTGATGAAACTTAATGTTACCATTGATTGCAGATCGAATTGTTATGTTGAAAAGAAATGTTTTTCATCATGAGGGTGTAGAGGTTCTGGGTAGTTGCACATTGTCGCCTGAGTGGACCTTTCCTACATAGACATCTCACTTTCATTAAAGCAGTAGGACTACTGTTTCTTCAATTTGCAGTTGGTAAAAATCTAGCAAATTTTGATGTACTGCTGACTTTAGCATGTAATAGGCAGATGATGAGAAAGAGTTTGACTCTTAACTGAAATTCTCAAACTTGGAATATAGTCTTTACATGCAAAAAGGTTCACGAATATTAGAAATGATGATATCATTTTTCTTGTGTTAATATAATTTTAGTTGAATCCAAGTTTGGTCCTTTTTAATTTTAATTTTTGTCATCAATTTTAGTCCTTTTTTACTTTTTTTGCAAAACTTAAATGCGAGACTTTAGTCCTGTAAGTTTGATTATTTTTTTTTGAAAAAGACAAACGGAAAAATTAAAAGATATAGGATTAAAATTGATGCAAAATTACTAAAATTGAAAACACTAAGTTAAAAGGATCAAAATTGGATTTAATCAAAATTAAAGGATCAAAATTGAGATTTTCTCAACAATTATTCAGAAAAGGCAAATTTTTCGTAAACCTGGATAACTGGATTCCACCCGGACTAAATTAAAGAGTATAAAATAAATGACTGATTTTTTATTTTGATTTTCTTTCTTAATCATTAGAAAAAAAAAATCCTATATTTAAATTGAATAATTTTTTTATTTTTTAATTAAAATAAATACTGCATTCGTTCCATCCTAATAGTTACGTTTGCTTTTTGCACGGGGATTGAGAAGTATAGTATTTTAATGTGTATTGAGGTGAGAGAAATAGTATTTTAATGTAAAGTGAGTAGGTGTATTAGTGTGATGTGTGGGTCCATGAAGAGAGAAGTAATTAATTTGTGTGGGTCCTATATACCAAAAAGGGTAATGTAACCATTAGGATGAGACGCCCAAAAAGGAAATATGTAATTATTAGGATAGGACGGAGAGAGTATATTTTACATAAAGTATAGTAATATCCTTGAATTTTAGTTTTTTTGGCAAAGCCTCCCGTACTTAGGGCCACAGATTTAAATTCGTGCCTCCAAATTCAATTTTGTACTCCCTCTCTCCCATTGAAACGTACGCGTTTCCTTTGTAATTTACAAAGAAGCGCGTATATTTCAATATTTCAATTGGACGGAGGGATACCATTTAGTTATGAATATAATACCTTTAGTTAAGTTATATATATATTCTTGATTTTCTAAAAAAATAATAACAATATTAACACTTTTCATATTTCAGTTAACCATTTCAATAAAAAAATACTCTTATTAATTAAAGTGTATATCCTTTAAAATTGAATTTTAGGCAAAGACTTGTGTGAGACCATCTCACGCAAGGGCTTACGTGAGACGGTCAGAAAGTGATAACTTTTATATTAAAAAGTGATACTAAATCAATGAAAAGTGATAATGTTATTTCATGAACAATTTATAATATAAATGAAAAGTGACAATATTTTATAGCGAAAGTGATAACGTTTTATTGTTAAAAAATATAAAATGGTTTCATGTGAGACGGTCTCACGCAAGACCTACCCCAAATTTTATACTCTTGAGAACCTTGTGCACCGGACACACTATATCAAAACTGCAAAACTGAAGCTAGAGAGAGAAAGCAGTTCAAATTTCCGATCGCTGATGAATGTCCGTGAAGATCTCGTTTTCTCAGGCCGAATGGCGGCGGAAGCCGAACGCTACGAAGGTAAATCTATACGCTTATATGTTGATGTTTCGCTTTGCTGTTTGAATTTCACACTAATTTTGGAAAAACAGCAAATAACGTGCAGAGTTTTGATTTGTAATTACTAATAATATGATGCATGGTTTTATGGTGTTGAATAGAATATGAATTATGTGTAAGAGTTAAATTTTGGCAGACGTTATGGATGCAATAAAAAAGGTGGTGGTAGAATGTGGTAGAGAAGGATTGACGGTAGATGAGAGGAATTTGTTCTCGATTGGGTACACGAATAATATGAGATCTCTTCTTAAAGATTATCGAAAATTGTATTCCATTGAGACGATGGCAGTTGATTTCCATCTACACGAGGAGATTGTTGAGCAGGTGAGGGGGTACGAGGCCGAGCTGGAAACGGAGCTCTCCGATATCTGCACCGACGCCATTAATCTCCTTAACAACCATCTCCTTCCCTGCGATTCTCCCGACTACGCTGTGTTTTACCACAAAACGTAATGATATCTTGCTGCCGTTAATCTAGAAGATCGTACTAAAATTCTTGATCTGTCTTTAAGAGCATATGGCGTATATCTCCATCATTAATTAAACAACGTGTTGCAGAATGCATAAATGCATTTGAGTAGTTACGGGACTAAACCGGAAATTTAAAGTGATTTGGGACAGAAATCAAATTTGATAAAAGTTATGGGACTGAGGTGCATTTAACTGTTATCATGTGTATTTCTTGCAGGTAGCATTTAACATTGCTAGGGAAGAGTTTCCTATTTTAAACCCAGTTCGACTGGAGACCATTTTTTGTTATGCAATCATCCTCGGTGACAAAAAGCGCAAAACTGCGAGGGTTGCCTTTTAATGATGTTTATAATATACTCCCTCCGTCCGCCCGAAAGGTGGACATTTTGCCATTTTGGGCGTCCGCACCAAAGGTCCACATTTCTCTTTTTAAACACATGGGACCCACACACATTACTAATACAATAAATTTATGGGACTCATACACCCCACTAATACAACTACCAACTACACATTAAATAATAATACTCCTTAATCCACGCAAAAAGCAAATGTCCACCTTTGAGGCGGACGGAGGGAGTATTTTAAATTTAAATTCTAAGATTTGATCATTGCTTCTCGATCCAGGGCGTATGAGGTCGCGAACAACGCAATTGTCGAAGCAACTCCTGTGCTTGAAACTACTCCAAAGGATGCAATACTCAAGATTCCCACAAATTCCTCAAGTCTCACAAGGACAAAGCAAAACGATGGTCAAAATTGCTTGCTTATCTAGGTAATTGCTATACTTTAACATCACTTAACTTAAGAAAATGTAACACATATAGCTAGAGATATAATATTCTTGTTAATGTGATCTTTGATTTTGATTGATTGCAGCTCGTGATTTTGATGGCGTAGACTGGTATGATGGTCCAGAAGTAGTGACTAGTGAGTAGTTGGTTATTGCCTGAGTGGACCTTTTCTAGATAGGCATCTCACTTTCATTAAAGATGTAGGACTGCTGTTTCTTGAATTTGCAGTTGGTAGAAATCTAGCAAATTGTGATGTACTGCTCATTTTAGCATCATGTAATAGCTAGGTAGATGATCCAGAAGAGTTTCTCTTTAAGAGACATTCTCAAACTTGGAATTTAGTCTTTACATGCAAAAATGTTCACCAATGTTAGAAATGTTGATACTCCTCATTTTCTTTAAAATTTTACTCCATTTTCATGTTAAAGGGCTTATCTACTAATTTTAGAGTAAAAATAGTTCTAGTATTCAACAAGATATATATGGATCATACATGATGTAGAGTTAGCAACAACTTTTAGAACATAAATAGTCCCAGTATCTTTTTACTTTATTCAAAAATGTTCCAAAATAATTAGAATATTCATTTTCATCCCAAACCTTTCAATTTTGTTTCGATTTCATCGCAAAACAATAATTTTTTATTAATTTCATCCCGTAACTTTATAAAGTATTGATACAGTCTCATCTAGTGGAATTAGAGAAAAATTGAATATTTTTTAAGTAAAAACAACCATTTTGATGAGAACTAAAAGTTATGGGACTATTTCGGAAAATTAAGATTTTTGGAACTAGTTCGAAAAAATTAAATTTGCATGGGAGGACTTTAGTTTTTAATCTCAAAGAAATTGAATATTCACGAGGGAGTATTTACTTAATTATAATCAGTTAATCATGTCAACATATTAAACTATGGATGATTTTCCATGATTTATGTACATGCTCTGGGGAGCAAGGTAATTGGGTAACGTCGAAACAGAAAACAATTTGACTATTATTATTATTTTTTTTCTCTAAAGAATTTATGACCATTTAAAAAAACTGAGTTGGTAAATGAATAAAATACATATGGTGTTAGATTCATTTCATAATCCATCCACGTCACAACCTAACTCATGAAATTAATTGATCTATTTCAAATATATATACATATCCCACCAATGACCATTTCATAATGAAGCTGTCAAAGCTATAAAAAGTCCAAGTTTTTTTTTTCCCTCTCTCTTTAGGTATGCATGCAGTTTTCTATAAGTTTCATCAAAATTATAGGAAGTCGTAAAATAATAAAATATATCATTAATATTTTATATATGTATATTTTTTAATTTAGAAGATACCATTTCTTATTTATAAAATGTAATTTTTGCTTTGCTTTTAATAATCACATTTTTCCGTCTCGCTTCACACATCCCACGGAGCCTTCTATAAAATAATTATTCAAAAAATCCCCACATTTCTAATATACTTGTTTTTTTTTTTCAATTCATTTTTTATTTTAATCTCTAAACACTCATTTAGTCACATGGAACAAGTTAAATTTCGTTTTGACAATATTATTTTCAAATATTAACGTAATAATCATTAAAAGATTTTAGCAGTGCATTACCAACAAAAATTACATTTCTATTTTAATATATAATGCTAATGGATTTACAATATTTTTACTAACAAAATAATATTCGTTGTTACTCACAAATAAAAATATTTACCAACAAATTTAAATTTTCGTGGTAAAAATTTACCAATCACCACTTTATCAACTAATTTTGCTGTTAATTCATTAGAAAATCAGTTCCACTAGTATTTTTGTTTATTTATTTATGATTGAGACTTGATTAATTATCTCAGATCTTTAAACATATTACATCGTTTTTTCTGTTATATTTACAAATTAATTAATGACTTATTATTGTGCATGTTACAATATCATGCTCATATGACATGTAAATTCACATATAAAATAAATAAATAAAAATTAAAACTTTATTATAATTAAATACATGATTAATTCGCAAAGGTGCATGCAAATTTAAACAACAAAAAGTCAAAAAAAATTATGAAGTACTATTATATAAATAATAGTAATATTTTCCCTAGAATTAATACAGTAAACTTACTTCTTGAATAAAATTATCATACTGGTCACCACACACTAAAATCATGAATCATCATATACTTAGAATAATAATCTAACACGGCAAACACTTGCGATACAAGATGCTTTAATTTTTACTCAAAAAAAAAAAAATTTGCTTCAATTTTTTAAATTATCTAATTGAGAGGGCAGCACATAGGATCTCTAGTCCAGCTGCAGCATCGACGGCGACGACGAAGTGGGGGCCCACCTTGTGGGATCTGATCTAACGGTGGCGGAGTTACCTCTTGGACCATACGTCGATATCCATAATTATCACTAATCTTGTCCTCAACTGCCAATTAATTAAATTAATTAGGAGTATATATACGTAACACAAATATACTTGAAAATTACAATATATTTTTTCTTAATTTCTCACTCAAACTTCAATTTTACATTCGTAGAATGATACATATAAAATATACTATATGCATTTTTGGTTAAATATTAAGATTATTTATAAAATATTGTGACTATATTTATGTTTTGAAATTACCCACATTAACGGTGAAATGCATATCCATTTACTATATGGTACTCCTAATAATATTTATTTTTTCCTTAAAAAAACGGTGAAATGCAGATTCCGATTTTATCATTGGAAAAATAAAAATACAATTAATTTTAATTCGCAATTATGGTATTTAAATAGTTATTAATACTGAAATAAAATAAATAGGATGATGATGGAATGGGATTTTGTTACATTTTTGTTTTACATTTCTTAAATTACACGCAATATATGAGTGACGTATGAAGGGAGGAAAATCTAAATTATTCTCCTTAGAGCTCATATTTTCCTTTTAAAAATATAAAGTTTATCTAAATTTTATATGTCATTGATCAACAATTCGTAATAAGAGATGTAACACTAAAATATAATAACTAAAGATTTGAATGAGATGATGGTGGTTGAGTGACTTACTTGCTTGGTCTTGTGAGGTTGCCATCGGCTGAGGGGAGATGAGGAAGACGAAAACGATTAGGAGAAGGCTTAAGGAAAAGAATAGCCTATTGAATGAAGTCATTATATATAATTAATTATTTGATTAGAGTTTATTTAAAACCGATCGAAGATGGATTAACTTGTGTTGATTAAGCCTGTATTTATAGGAGGGTGTGGTTGGTTAATCAAGATAATTGTTGATTAATTTATTTCCTCTATTTAGTTAATTATTTAATTAAGGAGAGGAGACTATGTAATTAAGGCCATCAGCTCCTTTATTAAAAGTGAACACGCGGGTCAGCTATCCCATGCTTTTCTATTTTATATATTTTAATTTAATTACGGAATTACTGTTAGGATCATTTTAATTATCAATTGATACACTACAAAATAATTTTAAAAAATAAAAAAAATTCGGTTTGCCACGTGAGTAATTAATTGGGGAAGCAAAACATTCTTATACGGTAAAATTAAATTTGAGTGAGAACGTATCACAGAAAGACTTCCGCGTGAAATTGATAAAAAATAATAATTTTTATAATAAGATGTAATGCTTAATTAATAAAAAGTAGGAAAAGACTTGTGTGAGACCGTCTCACGTAAGGGCTTACAGGAAAGTGACGTGAGACGGTCAGAAAGTGATAACTTTATGAAGGAAAGTGATAATAAATTATGAAAAGTGAAAATGCTCTTTCATGAACAATTTATAGTGTAAATAAAAAGTTATAACATTTTATAGCGAAAGTGATAACGATTTATAACGAAAGTGATAACTATTTTAAAAAGTGAAAAATGGTCTCACGTGAGACGGTCTCATGCAAGACCTACCCTAAAAAAATAATAATGATGATGTTGTGAACTATTTTACGAATATAATAGAAATGAAAAGTGATAATAATATTATAAAAGAAAAGTGACAACATCTTTTATAAAAATAATAACTAATTATGAAAGTATAAAATACTCTTACGACAATATTAGATATGTCGGATCCTACTCATAATGCTTGAGAGAGATCCAATCCTAAAAATATGTGGAAGATATATTCCCTTATTTGCTCATTTAATAACCTGTTTCCACATCAATTCATATAATTAAAATAATTATCTCCCAAAAATAATATAAAACAATATAAGTCAATATTAGCACATAAAATATATATAATTAAATCAAATAGACTTGAATTACCACTAAATAAATATGCTAATATATGACTTATCAATGCTTTAATGATATTATAAAACAATATTTCAAATAATTTATCAATGTCTATAGATATGCATTAACACCCATGCATTATTTACGAGGGTATTATAATCAAAATTAGTAGTTTTCCAAAAGTAACCTCATGTATAAATTCAAATAACTATTAGTTGAAAAAAATCCCTAAAAATGTTTTTTTTTTCGTGTATAATATTCAATTAGACTTGTTATATGTGGCATTCAACTTATTACTTCTAAGGACCATCACGATATATGCATGCAATCAGAAATTCGAAAAATTTAGCATAATCATGACAATTGTAATTTAGGGGTTATATGTTGGAAGGTAGGAAATTATTTTAAAAATAAAAATAACTAATTTCAATAATTTTCGATTTTGCAGGTTTTGAATATTTCCTGAAAGCCATATTTGAGAAATTTCCAGACAAAAATAATATTGACAAAGAGTACGTCGGAGAGAGATGAACTTTTCTAGAAGACTTTGATGAGTCATGAGTGATGATAATTTTACTCATTAGTGCTAATCCATGGAGATGTAATTAATTAATTAATTAACATTTTAATAATCAAACAGTCAGAGTTGTTTGGGCATGTTTTCAAATGTATGGATTCTTAGTTAAGCTACGTACGTAGTTGGTTCCATGTATCAAAAACTTTGAATTTTTGTACCAGATTCATTCATGGATTAATAAATTTATCCTGAAATTATTTATTGATTCTTTTAATGCTTTTTCTTTAAGATAGATTATCACGTTACTATAAATCAATGTGAACTATTGGACCTTAATAATATCAACGTTAATTATTTTCTTAAATTTATTCATTATTAAAGATTTATTCATAATTATTATTATTTATGATATTATACTAATGAATAACATTTTAAATATGGGGTTACATATATATTTAGTAAAAAAATAATAATAACAGTTATGTATATTCGCTTAAACAAATATATTGGGAAAATTTCACATTTGGTCCCATAAGAATTCCTTCAATTCAATTATAGTCCCGTAGAAATATACCGGTCCCATAGCTAGCGGTTTTGGTCCCATAAGAATATTATAATCGAAAATTTTCATTCCAAATTAACTTATATTATTATAAACTACCAAATTTATATTATATTCTGTATTTCAAAATAGACATAGTCCGTTTTGGTCTTGTTAATGGTTCAAAATATTTAGTCAACTATTAACAATTTAGATGAAAAATTCCTATGGGACTAAATCTGCCAGTTTTGGGACCTTTTTGGCATTAAGCAATTCTTACGGGACTAAATATGAAATTATCCCCAAATATATTTAATGAATGTCATATATATATATATATATATATATATATATATATATATATATATATATATATATATATATATATATATATATATATACATGGCGAAATATATGTGTCCTAAAACATAAATATAAATTTTGTTGTCAACTTATTTAATTATGCTTTAAAAATGTTGCGATAAGAGTGTCCGGATTTATTAAATATGGTGGGCATCCTTAAAATTAATGATGAAATAGGTACCGACCAGCATAGTTCACCTTTTTCCATTGTATGTCAATTTTAACAATTAGGAAGGAAATGTGTATCTACCTCAACTTTTCAGTGCTGTCGTCAATCAAAAAGGAGTATTTTATTACTACTCAAATAGTCAAATTAGTAATAATTTAAAATAATATATATATATATATATATATATATATATATATATATATATATTGCATAAACATTAACGGTTATATCGTAAGTTATAGATTAAGGGATACTTCAATCCGTAACACAAATATCTTTACACTTTTTATTTCCGTCTCGCATAAATATCACATCATTTAATAACTTCAAAAAGTTATCTTAATCTAAAAATATTATCCTTACCTAACATATGTTACTTTATTTATTACTTAAAATACCACAACACTCTTAAAAAATCAATAAAATTAATCAAAAAATAATTTTTCTTAAATTATGTATCTACAGTATTGGTAAACATAATTATGAGCCGAGATAGAGAAAGTATTATTTTATGTATAATTAGTAGTTTTATATTAAAATTTATTATATTATTCTTTTATTTAAAATAAATAAACGTCAAAAGTTGTAATATTATAAAATAATTTGGAGCATTAGTTTTATGTTACTCTTTCCTGAAGAATAACAGTTCGGTTTATAAGTAATTTTTAACAGTTGGCACTTAAATAAAAAATTTACCAATTTCAAAAAAAAAAAAAAATTATCATTCTCCCAGTACATACAAATTTATGCGATATGGAGTAGTAACTAATTAATTACTAATTAAACAGCAAAATAAGACACGGGAATCGCCATGTAAGTAAGATCCAGATTGAATATTAAAGACACAAAGCAATAAGACATATATTAATGAGTTACGGTAGTTTTCTATACACCACAATGTATGTAGGCTAATTTGAAATTTATTAAAAGAAGTAGACATGGAAAAATAATAAAACCCTAAAGGCGAAAGCTCAAACTCTAAAGGCAAAAGTTCAAATTTCAAATTGATGAACACCAGTTGTATAGAAAACTTTAGCGTAGTCAACTAGTTGTGTAATGCACAGCATGCAACTGAAGATCTGACACCAAGACGTCGGTTAACATAACCGCCGCCACCTCGACCATCTATCTCTGTATATACATTAGGCAAACACTTGTGTGAGATGTCTCATTAGATAAGTTCTGTGAGATTTTGTGATAATATATTAATAAAAAATTATACTTGAGCGATGAGAAGTAATAATAGTTTAATAAACTATTTTATGAACAATTCATAATATATATAAAAAATGATAACATCTTTAATAAAGTGTGATAATTAATTAAGAACACGTAAAATGTTCTCACCCATGTGTTGCTCGATCTATATATAAAAGTTTTTATAAACTAACACCACAAAAAAATTAACTATTTTTTACGAACGGAATATTCCGTTGGTAAAAGCCTTAATTCCATTGTTAAATTGGTTTACCAACGGATTAACAACGGAATCCGTTGGTAAATTTCCGTTAGTAAAGTTGTGGTTGGTAAATTTTTAGCAACGAAAAATCAATTCCATTGGTAATCGTTGCTAAAGATTCCGTTGGTAATTTTATATAAAGATTCTTGTGGTAATCCATTGGTAAATCCATTGGTAATTTACCAATGGATTGAATTTCATTGGTAAAATAGAGAATAAATCTGTTGATATTTTATTGTTAATAGAAAAATATCATTTTAGTTGCTAATTCATTGGTAATTACCAACAGATTGAATTCCGTTGGTAAATTCCGTTGCTAAAAAATAATTTTTTTAGTGTAAATTGTCGGAGAGTGTTAGATTCATATTATGTGGATTAATAAAGTTTGTATTTGTGATTAATAAGGTGTGAGCATGAAAATCTCCTTTATTTCTTTATTTTTTTATTAGTCTCAAAGGAATGTTGTAACATATTCCACTATATTAGACCAATTACTTAATTTTATTAATGAGTTTAGAGGATAATTAAATTTGATACATAAACACACTTATTTTAGCCGTTTTAAAGGCTGTCGAGTAATATTAACTTAATTTTAACCAAATTATTAAATGACATTTACTAATATTTAATCAGGTCACACTCTAACACACATGTTTCTTAGCAGGAACATGTTATAATTTTCGCTGAAATAGAACACGACAAGAACTCAACTTACTTGCTTGATCCTATGAAGCAGCTGCCACCTGAGAGGAGTTCATGAGGATCACAAAAACGATTAAGACAAGACCTAAAACAAACAACAACCTCTCGTAAGAAGAAATCATTATATAAGTTAATTATGAATTGGAGTGGAATATAGTTGAAATATTAATCATCAATCAGATTTGAAGGATTTATAGGGTGCTCATCCGCGTGAATGGAAGGTCATTTTATTTTTTCAATTTAAAAACTCAATAGATCTATGTTGCCTATATTTTATTGCTCCTTTGTTTCGTCTATGATACTTTCTCTCTCTCTTTTTTTTTTTTTATCAAAATTTGTCTTTTAAATATGATCAATTTTTTTCCCTTCAATTTTCAATTTTGATCATTTTTTCTCAAATTTATTTCTTTTATTTCAAAATTTTGAACCAAAATTAAAAAAATTATTATGATATAAAATGACTAAATTTGAATTAAAAAAATTAAACTAAATTTGATAAAAGAAATAAATGGACAAAATTAGTGACCAAAATCAAATAAAAATGATCAAAATTGAGAATTACAAATAAAAAAGAATTAAAATTAGAATCAATCATATTTAAATTACGAATTTTTAATATTTTCTCCTCTTTTTAATTATTAGTCCATATATATATATATATGACAAAATAGAAATTTTATTGCTCAAGAGTAATCAGAAGCAGCAATGTTCACAAGAGAAGGAGGAAGAGAAAGAGAAAAAAGGTGAAAAACCAGAAAAGGCAAATGATGCTAGATTGTGCGCTAGAATGTTGCCTTCTCTTCGGATCCAACTGAATTCCACCCGTTCGAAAGAGAGACGAAGAGAATGGATATCCTCCACCACGGTACCAAAATATGATAAGTCAAGCTTTCAGTTCACTAGAGCATTGAAGAGAACCTGAGAATCCATTTCCAGTATTAATTACCTTTGTATGTTTCTGTTCGATTGCAATCTCCAAACCCTTAAGCGCTGCAAGTGCTTCACCCAACTCAACAGAAAAAATTGAGTTCTTCAACACAGCAAATGACCATAATATCTCCCCATTATGTCCTCTAGCTATACCTTCCAAACCCGTGCCATTTCCCCTAATAACTGAGGCATCGGTGTTGATTTTTATCACACTGTTCAAAGGGGGCCTCCAGTTTTTCTGTGTGGGATCTACTTGAGACCTAATATTCTTATTAGAGAGTTTTGCCTTCAAAAAATCATGCACATGGTTCAGAGTAAAAAATGCGACTCTTTGGGGTTCTAAAACTTTTCGCTGGAAGTAAAGTTGATTTCTAGCATACCAACCACTCTACAACAGAGTAGCAAAGTCCTGTTGAAAATTTTCAGATTTTTCAACCAGGACTGTGTTAATCCAATCAGCTAAAGGGGGAGGTAGTGTTGTATCACTAAATTCCAGATTCAAGTGTGATGTTTTTCAAAATTCTCGAGCCCATGGGTAGTCATGTAGTGCATGCTCTTCTATCTCTATATTCCCATTACATCTGCGGCACATCGGATCAACATCAACATACCGACTAATAAGATTTATAAGATGTTTTACTAATCATACGAGAGAAATGTGTATTCTTTTTAGTTTTTTAAATTTAATAAAATAAAAATTAAATTATATTGTAAAAATCATGTGTATTGAAAACCTTTAATATTAATTTTTTGGGTTTGAAAACTGTAATAGACATTATATAACGTAATAATAAAGGAGAAAATATGAAAACTCTAAAAACGTATTGAGAAGTATAAAAATTGTATAGGGAGAATATAAACATTATAATTTTATTCTTACGTATTAAAAAGGCATATCTAATGTTGTTGAAATAGTAATAATTTTTTATGATTTCATTATATATATTTCCTTGCATTGTAGCATATTATTATATTTTTAAGTGGACTTAATTAATAATGACATTAGTTTAGCTCATTAAGATACCGTTCATGACTTAAACAAGTAAAAAAACAAGTAAACATTTGAGCCCGAAATACAAGAAACCATAACATTGGATATCAATCAACATTAATCAATTAATAAAGGTAGAAAAAATCAAACGAGTTGGTAAGTGAAAAATAAAATACATTTAATTTTAGATTCATTACATAATGCACAAAGTTAATTTATTTCATAATTGACCTTGCTAGTTTTCATTATAAGGAAGCAGTCAAAGCTTTAAAGTCAAGTTATTTATTTTTTTTTCTTTTTTGTTTAAGGAACAAAATAGTGATGTTTCATAAAAATTTGACCATATATTGCTAGTTGTGATTTTTTTAAGAAATACCATTTTATATAAAATGTTATTTTGCCTTAACTAAATTATTTTTGGAAGCCGATGGCATAAAACAAGAAAACTACTATATAGGAAAGTTGGGAGTTAAAAGATACTAATTTATTTCATATCCTTTTGCTTTCTTTCAAAATGCCCCAAAATAATTAGGACATTTAATTTCATTCCAAAATTTTTAATTTTGCTTTGATTTATTTTCAAAGTAATATTTTTTTTGTCAATTTCTTCATTACTTTGTAAAAGTACAAATTCAATCTTATTTCATAGAATTAGAGAATTGGATATTTTTAAGTAAAAATATTCATTTTTGTGAGAATTTAAATTATAGAACTTTTTTGAAAAATAAAATTTATTAAAAACAAAGTAAATTTGTATGAGATTATTTTAATTTTTATTAAAGTTGCCCCTTTTCATTTTTTTTTTCAACTTTCTTTTTTTTTTTTTTTCTTCCACACATGCACTTATGTGGAGCGAGTCAAACTTCGTTAGTGATGTTGTTTTCAAATCCAGATAGGGTCATTTAATTAAACGCTAATTACTATATGTTATAATTAACGACGAAGTTACTGCAATAATTATTAGTTAGAGTAGTTATTTAGGATGGATAAAGATTAGTGTCTGGCTGACCAGAATAATTAATAGGTTATTTAATACATATTTTAGTTACCATTCTACCCTTACTTAATTTTGTTTATGTGAATGATATAGGAAAGGGGGCGGCTATTTGCACCCCAATTTTAATGAATGTACCCCATAAATTTTAAAGGGCTAAAATACCCATATTTGTTAAGACGTAAATATCCCTTTATAAATTATAGATTAAGATTTTTTATTTATATATTCGGTTGCAGCAACCGAACAAGTATATAAATAAGAAATCTTAAGGTGTTCGGTTGCTGCAACCGAATAAGCATATATAAAAAATCTTAAAGTGTTCGGTTGCTGCAAGCGAACAAACATTAGAATAAGAAGAAATATTAAGGTGTTCGATTGCTGCAGCCGA
This sequence comes from Pogostemon cablin, assembly GCA_023678885.1. Taxonomy (NCBI): domain Eukaryota; kingdom Viridiplantae; phylum Streptophyta; class Magnoliopsida; order Lamiales; family Lamiaceae; genus Pogostemon; species Pogostemon cablin. The sequence goes on from CM042971.1 coordinate 33,377,294, forward strand.
ACAAGCATATGTGTTCAGTTGCAGCAACCGAACACTTAAAGATTTCTTATTCATATCCTAACAAGCATATGTGTTTGGTTGCAGCAACACACAAGCATCTTTTCATGGACAATGTTTATATAAATTGGGAGTGTTTGTTGTGTTTGTCAAATACCTTAAAGGATTGTATTTGTCAAATACCTAAAAGGATCGTGTTTGTCAAATACCTAAGAGGTTATATAAATTTGGAGCGTCTTTCCATGGACAATATTCACCTTAGGCAGTGATTCAGTCAAATTGTTGGAAAATTGAAATAACACTGCAACAAGAGGGGTGATGAGTTGCAGTGTATAACTCGCAGGTTTGCTGTAAAAGTAGAACATGGAACATGGAAGGGCTAAGAAAGTCTGTTCTAATCTTCCTCTTTTTTTCTCTTCTGTGGAGTCAGGACGTCAACATATTCTTTCCTTCTTATTTCTCTTCTACGGCAACGTCGACCTGATCTTCTTTCCTTCACGGCGTTTCTTTCTTCTTTTATTTATTAATTAGTTTTTAGTAATTAGGGTTTAATTAATTAAAAGGGTAAAGTAGTCTTTAATGGGGTGTATTTAGTAATTTATATGTGTAACTTTTAATTTTAGTAGGGTATATTTAGAATTTGGGGTTCATTTAGTAGATTCGGTGTGCAAATAGCCGCCCCCTATCGGAAATATAAAAGGAAAATCAATGAACATTAATTACTTATGGATTAATTACTACTAGGTACACACTTTATACCCCTAATTACTACTAGGTACATTGATTTAAAATAATAATTATTATATATAAAATATTAAAGTAAAATACCAAATATACCCCTAAACCCATATACCTTTAAACCACAAACCCCAACCCCCACCCACCACCGGACCACCTGCCGGACTGCCGCCGCCGCCGGAGCTCCGGCGACCAGTCTCCGGAAAAACTGTTCGTCAGAAAAAAAAAAAAAAAAAAAAAAAAAAAAAAAAAAAAAAAAAAAATGGTCGCCGGAAAGTCGCCGGACCGCCGCCGCCGGAAAAAAACTGTCCGTCAGAAAGAAAAAAAAAAAAAAAAAACTGTTCGCCGGAAAAGCTGTCGGACCGCCGCCGCCGCCACCGGACCACCACACTTTTTTGCTGCACACTTTTTTTTGCTGCACACACTTTGCTGCATATGAACTTTTGCTGCACACAATATTTATGTGCAGCACATTATAGGGGTAATATTGGAATATCACTATATATTTTTGTACCTAGTAGTAATACTTTTGTATGTTTGTATCTCATAGTAATTTAGGGTTTTTTTGTGTACCTAGTAGTAATCCTCCCATTACTTATTTATTTCCTGCACCAAAATAAAAATCTTATCATTAATTAATCTTATTCAACTCTCTAATTGAGTGTGCATTATCTACTTTAAATACTTTATCCATTCATAATAATTTAGTTTTTTCTATTTCCAAATTAAACATCTAATTTCTTAAAATTTTCGAGATATTCGTTAATATAATATAATTAAATTAAATTAAAATAAAATAAGTGTTGCTCTTTTATTGGATTAACCAAAATTGTAAAAATGTATGAAAATCTCATGGATAGTATATATTCCTCCGAATGATCTCTTACGTATCATCATCTCAGACATCTCATTTAAATGACTATATTTTCTTTTTAAGTAGATGTAAAAAACAATAATTATATTTTCATGTGCTTCACATAATACTAATAAACATTAATATTAAAATATTCTATTTTTTATTTACTATTAAAATATTATTATAATTTTTAATCTTTTTATGTAAAAAGCATACTAATAAACAATAACATTAAAATATTCTATTTTTTTATTTAATATTAAAATATTATAATTTTTAATCTTTTTATGTAAAAAGCATACGTAATTATTCTGATTGAACGAAGGGAGTATATCTTTTAGTTGGTATAATATTGTAGCACTCCTATGAGATACTCCCTCTGTCCCCTTTAAAAGGTCTATCTTTTTTATTTTTGTCATCCCGTTTAAAGGGTCTCATTCTTTTTTTATACACATGATACCAACAAACATCCACTAATATAATTAAAATATGGGACTCTCACACCCAATAATACAACTACACATTACATATTAAGTAATAATACTTACTCCCTCCGTCCCCTTGAAACGTAACCGTTTGTTTTTTGCACGTGAATTAAGGAGTATAATAATTTAATGTATTTTGAGGTGAGAGAAATAATATTTTAAAGTGTAGTGGATTGTTGTATTAGTGTTGAGTGTGGGGTCATTAGAAGTCACATCAATCTAAAAAAGGAAATGGATACTTTGTTATGGAACGGACCAAAATGAAAAAATGGATAAGTATCAAGGGGACGGAGGGAGTATTAATCAAGTGCAAAAAACAAAAGACACTCTTTAAAGGGGAAGGGGAATGAGGGAGTATATTTTTTAGATTTTACTTGAGAGCCAATTTTAAATTTATGAAAAATATTGCGTTACTATTTTATATCCTATAAAAATATTTTTTCGAATCGAACCAAATCAAACTGAAATATTTTACAGTATAGACTTGAATTTCATCTGATATACCGTATTGAAATTCGAATGAACCGTACCAAATCATATTGAACCGAAAAATAGAATACAAATATACTTTATGATAAAACTTTATATCCTATTAAAACTTAATAATAAAAAAATATTATATTCTACTCCCTCCGTCCCACCATAAGATTTTCAGATTACTATTTTGTGCATCTTATTTAAAGATTTATATTTATCTATTTAGTGAGGATGGACTATATATTTAAAAATTAACACCCCTAAAAGTTTTACTCCCTGCATCAATCGATAATATATCAATTTGCTTTTTACACGTGAATTAAGGAGTATTATTATTTTATTTAATTGATTAGTGCCCAAATTTAATCTTAGTCTGAAGTTCTTATCAAACAAATTATTAATTTTATCAAAATTATTTAATTTATCGTTGTTTATGGAGATTATATGTAAATGGCTCATAAGACGGGCAAAGAGTTGGGTGAGATGCAATAGGTAGGGTACCCGCTTATTTTGAGACATCCGTACTCGTATTCGATTAAAAAGAGACTATTTGTACCAATTTTGTTTAAAAAATTTAATATATTACCCGTACTCATTTCATACCCTTTTATCAATATCCGCAGGTACCCGTACCCATTTAATATTTATTTATTTTATAGTATATATTTATAGTTTTTTATTAATAAATAAATATAATAAAAATATATATTATTATTAATTAAATATAAAATAATATGATATAATTTTTATTATTTTAAAATAAATATTTAATAAATATGATTAAATAAAACTTTTAACTTTAATTATATATATATAGATAAATATGGTACCCACGAGTATTAAGGCATTACTCATACCTGTCTCAAACCCGTTTTTAATTATTCGTACTCTTTCATTAAGATTCAAGTAGATCGAGTACTCGAAATACCCGTCCTATTATCATTCATAGTTGAGACCGTCTCACGGATTCTCATTATATGTATATTTCTTACGAATTTTTCTTATTTAATTTATAATTTTTACTATTTAAAATTATAATAATTAAAATTTTGATATACATTTAATTTATTCTTTAATTTTAAATTTTATAAATTTATTTTTTTAAAAGAAAGGCATTATGCGAGATGGTTATATTTTATAATTAAATAAATTTAAATAAATTTTTAAAAGAAAAATAAAAAAACATAATTATGTAAAATAAATTAAATTAAAATATAAGAAAAAATTAACTTGTAGTTCCTAAACTTTTTTCGAGCACTTGCACACATTTTGTTTACATTTGAATTTTAAGATCAGTTAGATGTCATTATATTTAGTGTTCAGTTTAAGAATATTTCAATAAATTATATTTTTAAATTATTAATTTAACTTAATATATTATATAATAAAAATAAAAAAATAATTATATATTCATAAATGATATTGAACCAATGTTGTTAAAATTAGATAGGATTGATTGGTTCAATCGATTGAATTGAAAATTAGAGTTGATACTGGTTCAAAACGCTAAAAATTAATTTTAACGTTGAATCATGTTGTGCCGGTCAAAACTGGAAAAATAGTCCATTCAATTTCTATAACTTTTATTTTTTTATTATTCAATTTTTTTTAATAATTTTTTTTATGATGTTTCTCTTTTTTATTATTATTATTTTTCAATTTATAAAATAATATTATCATTTTTCATTAATTGAATATCATTATTCATTATAGAAATTACGTAAAAACTCACATAAGCTATTACGTGAGAAAATCTCACACAACTCTTTGTATTGTATCAAGAGGAACAACAGCTATTCAATTTGATTGAATTATAAAAGTTCGACTGAAAAAGAAAAAAAAACTATGAAATTTGATTAGAATTAAAAAAGAAAAAATAGTGAAATGAATGCATGACAAATTATGTGGAGAGAGAAAAATAGAAGGCGCGATCCTCCACCCTCCCCCTTAATTCTAACAGTTTGTTATTAATGATGATTATTAATCTCGAAATTGTAATAACAATTAATTAGGAAAGAGACTGCTGATTATAATAAGGATATATTTGTCCATTAACATTAATATCTTACATTAATTTACACTAATGCCATTTTCTGCTGGCCAGATTCTGGCTAAATAACAGGATCCATTTAGGATATGGATCCTCTCCCTTTAAAATTTCCTCCATTTCCTTTAATTTGGGTCGTTCAATTAATATCTATGAATATTAAGTTGTCATGTCACCACAGGCATAACTGAGAAAAATAAAAATAAAAGATAAAATTATTTTTTAAAATTTAACTAGATAATGGTGATAATGGTGTGTGATATGCCAAGTATTGGTTGGTAGAAATTACAGCTAAAAGAAATTTATGTAAATTTATGAAATATGAAATGGGGATTTTGGCCGAAGAAGCATCAGACAGGTTGGAGTTATTACCTTCTTGGGACTCCATGGACCAAGATATTCTTTTATTATATGGTCAATACCGATCCACTTTAGCGGATCATATGGATATAGAAAAAGCTTCACATTTTGATGAATTGGAAACATCTCTTTTCCATTTCTATTTAGCCAGTTCATATCTTTCTTTCGTGTTTCCCGGGAGGAATTCGATCTCTTCAATCTCGGAATATCACCTAAATAACTGCGGCCAGAGAGGATCCAGATCTAGTTATTTAATAGAATTCGTAAAAATACTCGGGGAGAATCCGTAAAAATCATGATATAACCTAATGAATTCAATTACATTTAAATTAACTAATAGTGGCATTAATGCAGGACACCACTAGCTAAAAAATGTAAGGGGTAAGTTAGGAATCTTAAAATAGATAATTTATATTTTAATTGTGGATTTAACTTTCCCCATTTCAATTCTTCAACTCAATAATCAATATGTTTCTACGTACTAATATCCTATTAAATTTATCCTCGATTTTCAAATATTGATTTTATATTTCATATTAGTCTCTACCTCTTATAAATCTTCCATTTTATATATCCACACCCTGCATGTTATTCAGTTTAACCTCTCAATATATCCACAATTATATTAAATTTTCTATTTACCTCTTTGATTAAATAATTAGCTTATAAATTTCTTAATTACAATATAGCCTTTCAATTTCTTACAATTATGAAGCCGTCCAAATGTTTTCCTAATAGATTTTTTTTTTAAATCCGAAATCATCAAGATTTTCTTATTAATTATCAACTTTCAATTTTTATGCTTCCATATTTCAATAGTAGTATATACAGATTTAATGGTCGGATTAAATAGTTAAAACAAAAAATTGGAAATCAAATTAATACTATGTCAAAGATGGGTTATAATGTGAGAGAAATAAGGGGTGTTTCATAGTTGGGCTGAGCCTTGGGCTTGGACAATCTACAGGGGCCCAACTAAACCCAAGGTCCAACCAAAATTAGGCCTGCCTATCGTAAATCCTATATATATTTAGAAGCCCATTTGCATCCAAACTCTAGTAAATTAATGCTGATCTCTATGGGTAGTCGGATACACCTCAAATTCCCTGTTGCACCCCATGTTACATCTAGTGTTCCATGGGGTGCAATGGGAGACATGTGTCCCATTTTACACACAATTGTGTGTAAAATGGGACACATGTCTCCCATTGCACCCCATGGAACACTAGATGTAACATGGGGTGCAACTGGAGATCCCACTTGAGTCGGATAGACGCCATGTTAGGATGAAGTTCATTAAAAAAAATAATAATAATAAATAAATAATATCATATTATCAAGATTTTTTTTTCAAATCATTTATGCCTAATACAAATGTCTGCCGTACAAAAGCTGGTGGGCTAGTCCACCTGGTCATTGGGCTCCTCACTTAAGTGGGAGACAATGGTGCTTGTTGACTAACAACTAACATTTACCGATAAAAAAAAATGTGTGCAGTACAAGACACATAACAATATTATACTTCTTTGTTTCAACTTCAAACTTTTCGTTTTAGTCCGTTACAACTTTAAGTTCACTTTTCCTTAAAAGAAAATAACATTCAACAACTATACCCACAATGCACTCCATCTCAAAATTCAACTTCAAACTTTCACTTTTCCTTAAAAGAAAATAACATTCAACAACTATACTCACAATACACTCCATCTCAAAATTCAACTTCAAACTTTCACTTTTCCTTAAAAGGAAATAACATCAACAACTATACTCACAATACACTCCATTTCAAAATTCAACTTCAGACTTTTCGTTTTAGTTCGTTCTAACTTTAACTTCACTTTTCCTTAAAAGGAAATAACATTCAACAACTATACTCACAATACACTCCATTTCAAAATTGTAATTCACTCTAACCACACATAATATACTTTACCATTTATTCATTACCCAAAATTATCATATTATCCTCAAAGAGTTAATTTTTCTAAATTTACACATCTGCAGTAAATGGGGAGATGAAATCGAGATGGTGATATATAATTGGTGGGCATCATGATAATACAGTGTCACCTCAGTGACTTGATTGAAACATCAAACACTCTCTTCCTTAATTATAATTTATACCCACTCTTTAGGGTTCTAATAAATACTCTTTGAAGTAATTAATGAAGACATAATTAAATAATTAGTTGTGTATTAATTGGTACAGTTGCATGGTTTTGGAGGAGGATCGCCATGAGGTTTAATCCTTTCGAAACGCAGTTTCTGCCCCAAAATCATTCCTCCATAATTGATGTCACCTCCAATTTTGCCCTCCAAAATTAAACTTTCACCTGCCAATAATTACAATTAAGGCATAATACTTATACGAGAAGCTGTATATCATATCATGATATAATTAATCAGCTTTATATATATATATATATATATATATATATATATATATATATATATATATATATATATATATATATATATATATATATATATGATCTGTAATTATTTAATAATTATGCCATGAGAAGAGAGTAAAAGAAATTAAACATAACTTACTTGTTTGATCTTGTGAACGGCAGAGCAGGATGAGAGAGATGATTGAGAGAAGAAACACTAACTTCTCGTAACAATTCATAACTATATTAGAATATTTTTTTTTGGCTATAAAGATGAACTCTCTATTTATATAGAGAATATTAGTGTAGCTCTGAATCGCACGTTCTTTTCAAATTATTGTTATTATTAGAGTGTAACCTGATTAAGTATTAAATGGTTCAACTCTCTATCAGCTTAAGCTTTTAGATGAGGTGGTCGTTTAACATGGTATCAGAGCCCATGGTTAACAAAGGTCCAGGGTTCAAACCTCACCGTCACCCATTTATGAGAAAATTGCACATGCTAGGCTTAAGGCAAAATTTCCCCGCCTGCATGTGAGGGGGCGTATTAGAGTGTAACCTGATTAAGTATTAAATGGTTCAACTCTCTATCAGCTTAAGCTTTTAGATGAGGTGGTCGTTTAACAGTTATATATATTTATCATAATTTTTACTTATTCAAATGACTATATATGCTCATATTTCACATTTCTAGTTTTCGATTTCACATTTCCCGTTTTTCACAGTGACACATTAAATTTCTCCGCTCATAAAGAAAACATCATATCAATCGTCAACCTTAAAAATATATTTTAATTACAATATTATCGTTCTCACATAACACGCATAACATACTTTATAATTTATTTATTATCTAAAAATACTACATTACCCTTAAAAAATATAAGGGGCCGTTTGGAATAATAAAGAGGAATGGGCCGGAATGGTATCACTATGGAAAAGGAATACTTTGAAACCCATTCCACTATGGATAATTCCAACAAATTTAGGAATCAAACTCATAGTGCGAATATACCAAACAACTTTTTTTTCACTTTTATTCTCATTCCTCCTCTTCATACCTTTCAAACAAACAACCCCTAAAATTGATTTTTAAAAAAACAATTTTTTTTAAACTCCTTGCCTATAGTAATGGTACAATTTTAGATAATCGGGTAACCCTTAATTACGGGTCTGGATTTTCTGTGACACTTTGGTGTGACATTTCTTGTGACACTCCATTAATTGAGCGACACGTAAGAGAGAGGAGAGATACTATACCCTAACCAATAAACCCTTAGGGGTAAGGATTGATTTAACCTGCCACGTGTCATTCTATTAAGAGATGTTACAGGAGATGTCACACCAAAATGTCACAGGACATCCCGTGCCCTTAATTACATACTCCTTCCATCCCGCAGAAAGCTACGCGCTTCTTTTGTAAATTACAAAAGAAGCGCGTACATTTCTGCAGGACGGAGGTAGTATTACTGATAAAGTAGTAGGGTCAATAGAATTTTTTTTTTTTTTTTTTTGTGGGGGATGGGGGTAGCTGGCAGCTGCCCATAAACCTTGAATTTTCGGACAAATTTCACATTTGCATATAAGCATAAATGTCAAATTGTTTGATTGAAAATTGGGTCCTGATAACTAGCAAGATCTCAAAACTTTTTCCATTTGGAATTTTTCTTTAAAAATCATTAATTTCTTGAGACTTTGAATTTCTTTACATATGTCCATTTCTAGTTATTGAATTTTTTTATACACTTATGAGTATAATCTTTTCATGACATTAATAATATATATGATGAGTAAAACGTTAGAAAATTTTGGCGGTGTTAATTTTAGGGATTAAATAAAAAAGGTTTGAGTAGTTATTTCTTTTTTTCACGTTTTCGTATATCATTATGGAGGACCCTAATAAAATACTATCTCCATTCTATGAACATGTACATTTTTTAATTTTAAATATCTCAGATGTTTATGCGTGTTCTATATTAATAGTAAAAATATACAATATATATACAACTTACCTACAACTTACCTATTTTGATCACTTTATTCATTAATTTCAATAACATTATTTTTTTATCCTTTATTTATTATTCTCATCAACTTTATTTATATGTTCTTTTTAAATTATCAATTTATCCATATTTTTCTTATATTATTACATATATATTTAAAAAAATTATTTTTTAATCTAAATACCCGTGATCATAAATACTTGAAATGGAGAGAGTATTAAATAGTAAAAAAGTATTGAAATTGCGAATTGTTTTCCCATTTGGTGTGGAGTAAACGTGTCCGTTGGGAAATGACTTCGTTGAAGTTCAATTGTCATAAACGCGTATTTACTTTGCTTTATACTTGTAAGAAAATTAAAAAATTTAGTTATAATTAAAAATATAATTATAATTTTATCATTCAATATTTTTGTTTTTTTATGAAATATATCTTAGTTCATGCGTGTTCAAAATTTATCAAAAAATTCAGTAATTCTTTTTTCAGATATTTAAAAATTAATCATGAGAATTAGAGGTCAGTAAAGCCCATCAAATTAGTGGGCCTATTTATATTTGATAGAAGTTCATCTCGACCGACCCAAAACTGCAATAAATTAATTAATTAATGTTTTTTGTTTTTTTTGGGTAATCCCACATAGAAGGGGCCCATTATTATTATTAATCTAAATGTCCATTAAATAAGAATTATGAAAATTAAAGATGATAAAATGATAATTTTTATTTAGAACAGTTTTAAGTACGGGAGTAATTAGCAGTGCAATATAAATTGATTCACGAAATTATTTTCAAGAATTGATTCACTAGTTTTGTTTACATCCAATATATAATTACCATTACTTAAACATTAAAGAAGCATGAAACTTGGTGCTAGAAAACGGAAAAAAAGAGACTATTATATGTATAATTTTCAACGTACAATTGGCTGCAGATGATTATAACAAGATCAACAGAAAAATTAGAATTACACGATAATAAATTTGAAATAATTAAATGCAAACTTAGGAGACAAATTAAAGCAAAAATAAGAAATATTATTAATTAGTTGTGATTTCCACAACAACGTCGAAACATATTAGCCCTACCCAAGGTGCAGCATGGAGGCAATTCATAATCTGCATAATTATGACCACCAATTTTGCTTTCCACTCCAAAATCTGCACTCATTAATTATTTATAACCATAAATGTATATTTAAAGAAATTATAATATTTAAAAATTGTGTGTTTGAAAATATAGTACCTAAAATGATTTCTATTTTGTAAAGTAGTGATTCTGAGAAATGTGGTTTACTTACTTGTTTGATATTGTGAAGCTGCCACCATATTAGTAGTGTTCATGAGGTAGATCACAAAAATGTTCAACAGAACACATGATACAAACAGCAACCTATTGCAGGAAGTCATAGTACTTAGCTTACATTAATTCTTGAAGAAGTAATGAAGTGGGCTATATTTATAATTTTAAAAAAAGTTATGCATTTTATGTTTTCCTAATAGTTTAGGTTCTATTTTATCCCCTTTTAATTTATTGGTAGAATATAATTATAATTTTACTCTTAAGTTTATGATATATACTCCCTCCATCCCAACTTAAGAGTCTCATTTGTTTTTGGGCACGTGGATTAAGGAGTATTATTATTTAATGTGTAGTGGATAGTTGTATTAGTGGGTGTGGGGGCCCATGTTTTAATTGTATTAGTGGGTGTGGGTGGGTCCCATGTATCCAAAAAAGGAAATGGGACTCTTTGGGTGGGACAACCAAAATGATAAAATTACCCTCTTAACCTGGGACGGAGGGAGTATTACGATTCATGCTCTATTTTATCTCTGGATTTATATATCAGTTTAATTTATGAGGGTCACTTATGTGACATGGGGTCGCCCATGACCCTCTCACATGAGGGGGTGTGGTCCACCCCCTGACATGTGGGCACCCACCCCCTCATGTGAGAGGGTCATGGGCGACCTCGGGTCACCCAAGAATTACCCTTAATTTATTATTAATTGTGATTCATGATGTATTTTACTCAATATAAAGTTCATGTTCTATTTTATTTATATGCTTTATATTTAATTTAATTAATTCTTAAAATATTATAATTGTAGTTTCACCCTTATATTTTTGATGTATTTTATCATAATAGTTCATATTCTATCTTACCTGTAGAGTGTAATGTTTATTTTATGTTTGTTTAATTTGAGTGTAATGTGTATTTATGTTTGTTTTGGGATTTAAGAGGAGTATATTTGAACTATTTATGAAATCAATATGTAAGAGTAGGAAAGATGTGTCTAGAAGAACAAAATTAATGTGATGTACTATATATGTAAGAGATATGTAAGATTTATATAATTTGATTATATTAAACCCTAATTAAATAAGAAATGTATTACATAGTCCTTACCGGATACTAAAAATCCTAAACAAATATGGAGGTTAATATTAATTTTTAGAATATAATTATTATTAATTAATTAATATTAATATTTTTTTTATTTAATAATTGGTTAGGTACAACCGTTGTACCTAGAAGCCCTTGATTAATTTAGGGAAGACTTTAAGTCAACACTGCTAGTCGTTCAACTTGTGAGAAATTTCCACGATAATAATTAGGGAACACATATAACTGAGAAGACATTTAAGTCATCAATGCTTGTCAGTTGTCATTCAATTTGTGCGGCACATAATCTATTAAGATTGTAAATAATTAGTGGTTAGCGAGTTACTTGTGCTCGATTTAGATATGAGTTAGGTCTTATGTCCTGGAAGTGCTTTAGAATTTAGTATTTTGAGTAAGAATATATTATTTTGTTATAAATGATATACATTAAAAAAATATTTTTTAGCAATTGAATTTATTAATAGAATTCAATCGATTGGTAATTACCAATGAATTAGCAATAAAAATGATAATTTTATTTTAGCAACGGAATGCCAACAGATTTATTCTCTATTTTAGCAATGGAATTCAATGAGTTGATAATTACCAACGGATTACCAAGAGAATCATTATATAAATTACCAATGAATTATTAGCAACGGATTACCAATGGAATTATTTACCAACGAAATTGAATTTTCGTTCCTAAAAATTTACCAACCACCACTTTACCAACGGATTCCATTGCTACCAACGAAATATTCCGTTGATAAAAAAAGCTTTTTTTTGTAGTGGTATACACTTTAATTAATAAGGGTACACCATTTTGTTCTAAAAGATATATATTTTTCATTAATATTTTTTATTTTTCTTCAAAAAATAAAGGGTACACATCTTTATACTAAAAGGGTATACAATTTAACACAAAATTTTAAAGGCGCACGGAGTGTGCTCCCGTGCGCCCGGGTGCACACAAATTTTTGCCTTTAGATATTAAATGATAGAGATGGTAAAAAAATGCTTAATATTTATAATCGATTTTTATATTTTTATTAAGAAGTATAATATTTTTTATTTAAAAGAGTAATAATTTATATCTTCATATAAATATTTTTTATTTTTCAAAAAGTAATTTTATTTATAATATTTAATATATAGTGAACCGTTTTCACATGTATTCTCTCAAATAATTAATACATAATTGTATATAGGTTTGTAACATTTATGATTATATATATATTCATTATAAAAAATCAATATATGGTCACGTACACGCAGGGCCGGCCCTGGGATATGTCGCGAGGGCGACGGCCAGGGCCCCCAATTTTAAGGGCCTCACAAAAAAAAATATATTTATATATATATTTACTAATTATTTTATATGTTTTTATCAAATGTATTAATAAAATAAATTATATTTTAAATATAATTAGGTGTTTTTGTGCGTAGAGATTAAGAATTTTTATTATTTTTTTATTTTTAAGTGTATCTATAAAGTAGGGTAAATTATGGGTGTTTAATTAATTTAATAAGAAAAATATGTATAGTTATTTAAGGTAAAATAAAAGTGGTAATTTTATAATAATATGGTATTGTGTGAATTGTTATTTGGAAATGTGCACATCTTTTAGAATGAACGAAAATGAAAAGTGTGGAGTAAATATTGACACGGGAAATATAATTTAAAGATTTTATATATTAATAGTTCTCATGCGATGAACGAGTGTTCACACTTATTTTTTCATGACTTAAAAATTGACTTTAGTAATTGTTTTTTTTTTTTTTAAAAAAACTTTCTTTAAAATAGTCTAATATGTTTAGATAAAATGAATAAATTGTAATATATACTATGTATGTTAATATAAAATGAATGTCAATTATTATATTAAATGTAGTTTTGAGGTTATCGCATTAGTCATATTTATTTTTTTGAGTATGAAGGACGAAATAAAGATGGGAATAACCGTTACATGTGATGGAAAGTGCACACAACTAAAAAGATAAATACTCCCTCAATCTCGCGTTAATATTTACGTTTACTTTTTGCAGTAGATTAAGAGATATTATATTTTAATGTGTAGTAAAGTGATAAAAAATAATATTTAATATAAAGTGGGTAGTAGGAGTAGTATTTATATTGTGTGTGAACCTACGTGAAATAATTAATTGTTTTGTGTGGGCACAACTTGATAAAAAAATAAACGTAAATCTTAACTTGGACAACTAAAATGGAAAACGTAATTTTTAACGTGCATGAGATTGAGGAAGTAGATTATAGAGCCCCACTTTTTTAGTTCGCCAAGGGCCCCTGAAATGTCAAGGCTGGCCCTGCGGAGACGTTATCGCATAAAAGGGTCACACGATGACTGGAATATGGTTGCCTGAGGCATCACAGGTTATAGACAATGATGTCTAAAATTTTCTAAAAGTGATAGTATTTAAAAAAAAAAAAAAATACAGTGAAAAACATTTGTACGTTAAAATGTAATTTAGATATTCCTATAAATAATTCTTTTGATAACACGTGTTATTTATTTAGGCTTTTCTTACCGACGTAAATGACGTATCCAAATATTTAGCCCACGAGTACCATTCGCTCTTTAATTAGAGGTCCATTGGACCCAAAGCCCATCAAATAAGTGGGCCTATCTATTGGCACGGGGGAGTATTATTTTTAATTTAAACAATGAAGATTGTTACTAGAAAAACAAAAATGAGATACAATAATATGTGAAATTGATGAGCTGCATCAGTTTTTAACAATGGCCTGCTGAGAGGACCACTTTAGAATTAGAATTACATGATCATAAATTTGCAATAAGTACAAACTTAGGAGACAAAAGCAAAAATAGAGATAATTAATATTAGGTCGAAATTAAAATACTAATAATGGATTAATTAGTTGTGATGTTGTTTGTTGATATTGGTACCACAACAACTTTGACCCCTACCCCAGGAGCAGCATGGAGCGTAAGGCCCGCCGCCTTTCAACTCACCAAAACGTAAATAATAGCGACTTCCGATTCTGCCCTCCACACCCAAATCTGCACTCGTTATTTTTAACCATATATTTAAAATATTAAAATGTTAATTACATTATAAAGGAGAAGTAATATCCATATTTAAATAATTAAAAAATAATTACATTAGAACAAGTGTGCTAGCTCACCTGGTCACTGACTCCTTACTAAAGTGAGTAACTTTGATTCCCTTTGTGAGGAATTCCTCCTTACTAAAGTGAGTAACTTTGATTCCCTTTGTGAGGAATTCCTCCCACGTGGGGTGGTGGAAGGATAGTGTGAAAATATGGTATTTGTTATACGATCACATCATCTAAAAGTTTAAACTTATAGAGAGTTGTATATTTTAATACTTAATCAAGTCACACTCTAACACGCCCCCTCACATGCAAGCGGGGAATTTTTGCCTCAAGCCTTGCATGTGGAATTTTTTCATAAATGGGTGGCGGTGAGGTTCGAACCCTGGACCTTTGTTAACCATGGACTCTGATACCATGTTATACGACCACCTCATCTAAAAACTTAAGCTTGTAGAGAGTTGTATCGTTTAATACTTAATCAAGTCACACTCTAACAGTATTAATTCTAATTAAACTTGTGACCTCCTGCATCCTAAAAAGAATTTGATCACATTGTAATGCTGAGAAAAGTGGGTTACTTACTTGGTTGATGTTGTGAAGCTGACACCATATATATATTGGTGTTGAGGATGATCACAAATATGCTCAATACAAAGAGCAACTTATTGTAAGAAGTCATTATATGAGTACTTACTTATATTAATTTTGCAGAAGAGGGCTGTATATATATAGCCTACATTGGTAAGCCAATTTGATTCGTTGCATAGAAAAAAATACTACTATTGACTGATGGAATTGAAGCTCCTTTTGCTATTTTATATTATGTATGAATACAAGCATGTTATTTATTATGATTAAACATTTGAGAAGACTTTAAGTCAACACTGCTTCTCTTTTAACTTGTGGGAACTTTCCACGATGCATCAAAATATTAGGTGAGCACATAATCAACTAAAATGGTTGGTAGGCGAGTCAAGTCGAGCTAGTTAGCGAGTTACTTACGCTCAATTCAGATAAAATCCGATACAAATGCATTTAAATCGAGCTACACAAGTCACAAATGGAGCTCTATTAATTGAAGGTTACTAACATTATATTGGAAAGGATTACAAGCTAAAGTGTGTTACAAAAATTTTGAGTAGAGTCAAATTGATTTGAGTTTATATAAATATTGAGTAGAATTAATCGACATGAATTTATGTTATCTAATTAAGCTTGTATCAACTCAAACTGGAATTTAACATAATTATATATGATTAAGAAAATTTCTAAGAAATTTTGAGTTCTCCAATCGGGACGATTCGAGATTAATTGACAATAGTTATATTCACATTTTAAAATTTTGATGACGCAGCAAAATCTTAATCGTATACATGCATGCATACTTAGTATACTTTTTTTTTTTTTAAGTATTAAGTATACTTGAATTTTTTTTTATTCTTAGATTTTAATTTTTATTTAAATTAAATTCTAACTCTAATTTTACTACATTCTATGAACCATTTGAGAGAGGCACATTATTTACCTCTTTAATCAATCCTAGTGTAGGGTTGATGAGACCCTAAGGGTGGGTACACTATTTTTCTTTATTTTTTATTTTTTGAAATGGCGGTCGAGGGATTAACTTTTTAAATGTATTAATTGGCGTGTGGAGCCACAACTTTTCTTCATTAGTGCTAATCCCACTGGAAAGTATGTGATTAACATTTTCATAACTAAATAGTCAAAGTTGTAGGGTCAACCTTTTAGATTCTAGTTTAAGGTAGCTTCCCATAAATTTCGGATACGCTGAGCATTTATTAAACATAACTTTAAAAAATAATTATATATATATATATATATATATATATATATATATATATATATATATATATATATATATATATATATATATATATATATATATATAAAGGGTTTTTTTCTTTTCTTTTCTGAGAACCAATTAATTTACACATATACGTTTTTTTAAGAAATAAGAGCTTGATATTTTGAATAAAATTATAAAACTTAATTACTAATACAAGCATGCACACTGAAAATATTGGTTTTATTAATTGCGGATTATGAAAGATATATCCTATATCCTATTTAATTGAAATATATTTCCACTTCAAAACGCTTTATAAAAATTAATTAACTAATGCCATTATAAAATCAAACTAAAATTTAATTTAGTTCATATATTATTCTCTATTAAATTAGATTAAGTACAAAATTGCTATGTTTATATTAATCATTGGTATCTCAATAATAATAATAATAATAATAATAATAATAATAATAATAATAATAATAATAATAATAATAATAATAATAATAATATATTTCGCAAATACTTGCAATAGATTATCTAAGAAGAAGTAATATTTTAATAAAAAATTATATTTGATAGGTGAAAAAATAATAATAATAATTCAAGTGAACAATTTCACAAGCAATTCAAGATATAATTAATGGAAAGTGAATAATATTTTAATCTAAGTGACAATTAATTAAGAAAAAAAGTAAAAGTACAAAGAACTCACACAATTGTTCTCTCTCTATGCATATACATACACATATGTTTGAAAATTAGAACATTTAAAATAGCATGAACTCTAATATATACTCCTATATTATTGTGAATTCATCAGTTTCATTTTTATTTCAATTCCACATGCCACAATATGCATGTTAGCAATTACATCATGATTGTATAAAGTCCAAAGTAATGGAATATTGTTTCACGTAAAATTGATCATAACAAAATACTATAGTTTTCCCTTAGAGAAAATTAAAGAGATTAACCAATAAATCACAGAAATTTAACATACAATCACAAGACTTAGTTTTGTCGATTGCAGCATATACTAGGCGGCCTGGTCACGGTGCAGCATCTTCGGGGATCGTTGAACTCTCCTAAACGTCGATAACCATAACTACGACCACTTCCATGCTCAGCTAAGTCATTCACGAAATTTACATCTGTAAAATGAGAAGGAAAAGGATTTAATTAGTGATTAGTTTTGTAATTATGAAATGAATTAACATACCATATGATATGGATTAATTTGTTGAAATAAATGGATTGTAATGAGAATATATACATATGTACACTTACTAGTTTGATCATGTGAAGCTGCCACCTGAAATGATACCATAGAAAGTAGTAGTAGACCTAAAATGAACAACCTTTTCACGTAGAAAGACATTATAATATTTGGGATCGAATTGAATCTGAAATTAATATTGTTAAATGTAGCCAGTTTTGCAGCTTTATTTATAGGGGAAAATATGGTACTTGATTTTTCTTATTTTCAAAGATTTATTAATTAGAGAGATCTATATATCAAACTCGTGGATGTGTAGCTGACTAGAATTGCGAACTAGTTTCCCATTTGGCGTGGATTATTGGAAGGAATTAGAATGCGAATAATAGTGATAGTAGTAAGGAATGGTAATGGGTTTGTTATATAAAATTATGTTGTTTGGTTGATAGTAAGGAATAACTTTCATTACTATTGATTCTGTTTGGTATGATCAAATTCTATAGGAATCGATTCATAATTTTTACATATTATTTTTTTATTTAAATAATATTTTACTATTTATAAAAAAAATATTATTTTAACATTTATAATTTATAATTAAATTTTTATATCATTAAAATTTTGATCAACCGATATGGGTGTGGTATGAAAGTCATAGACTCCAAAATGGGGTGGAATGGCCCATTCTTAGATTTTGGGATATCAAAATCACTGTGCTACTTTCACTCCATCTAAACAATTATTCCCTCCGTCTCGGAAAACTTTTCATGTTTACTGTTCCACGTTGTTTAAGAAAAGTTGTACTTTTTGACCAACTTTATTGACTTTGGAGGGTATTATAGTATTTTTAGGTAATTAAAAAGTATAAAGTAATGATATGTATGTGAAAAAGGAGTGACAAATTTGAAATTAAAGTAACTTTTGAGGTTGTTGAATAAAGTGGTATTTCATTTTTTGGGAGTGAAATGTTTTATGGGACAAACAAATAAGGAAAGTGAGAAAAGTATTATGGGAAGGAGGGAGTATATCATTTCATTTCTATTCCTCCAATGTGGCCCACCAACCAAACACTCCCTAAGTATTTAATTAATTAAAATTCCACTTATCTCCATATACACATTTCACAAAAGACTATATCTACATTTAATTATAAGTTATTGCATTATCTCCTTAAAAAGTTTAATTTATCGATCGTGAATTCATCCAACAAATCTAACTACTCTAACTAAATATGACACAATGGGGGAATATTAAATGTTTTTATGGAATCATCTAAGAAATTTAACAAAAACCCAAATTCAACTTTTGGCTATTCTTTATTATAATTAAGAAGACTATTTAATATATATATATATATATATATATATATATATATATATCCCTCCGTCCATATATATTTATTCTTTACTATTGTTGTAGACACGAAGTTTAATAAAAATTATTTTTTATTAATTTTATTGACTTTTGAAGGGTAATGTAGTACTTTTAGGTTATTTAAATTATAAAGTAGGTTATGTGTATTTGGTGGGAGTTGTAAATTTGTAATTAAGATATACTTTTATGATACTATGAAATCTTTTCTTTTTTTTATGTGGTAAAATTTAACGTGGGATAGACAAAAATAAAAAATATAAAATTTAACTTCAGATAAAGAGAGTATTATAAGTCTCTAAGTCAAGAGATCTTAAAATAAATATTAAATCCTAAATATATATTCCTTCCGTCCCAAAATTATAGGCACGTTTATTATACCACGATTTTTAAGAAAAGTGTTCCTTTTTACCAAATTTGTTGACTTTAGATGGTAAAGTAATATTTTTAGGTAATAAAAAAGTATAAAGTAATGATATGTGTGTGAAAAATTAGTGACAAATTTGAAATTAAAGTAACTTTTGAGGTTGTTGGATAAAGTGATATTTACCATTTTTAGGTTGTGAACAAAATTGTGGGACGGAAAAATGTAGAAACGTGAAGAAAATTATGGGACGGAGGAGGGGGTAACAGGATATAAATTATCAGGGTTTATCGTGATTTCTGTACAAAGATTACTTTTATCTGAGTGAAGAATGTATATATAATTGAAGCCATATTTAAGTATGTTGGGTTGGGTTTCCAAATATGTGAAGAGCCCAATAGCCAACAATGTTAGGTTAGCCCAAGTAGGCTCGATACTTGGTTTTATCTTGTCCCGTAAGTCATTGACGGAAGAGAGAAGAAAAAGAGGGCAAAAACATAATTCACGTTTTTTAGAGAAAATCCAGCGCAGTGATATTGCAGAGGCAATAACCGGAGTTTCAACCGTTGGATCGAGCTGAATTTTGATTAACACGTTTGTAACTTGTGGAGGTACATTTTGAACGGTGAAGATCGTGTTTAGAGCTTTGAGTTGACGGGAATTCGCCGAAAACAGAAGCCGATTTTGTGGGCGATTTTGTTCTGCGCAGTCGAGGAGAAAGAGCTGTTTCTCACAAACTAACCGTTGGATCGAGCTGTAATTTGGACAGCACGTTCAGGACTCACAGAACAGAGGTTGATTCTGGACGGTGAAGATCGGATTCTGAGGGTTCTACAGTTGCGAACTCAGAACGTCAGTTTGCGTAGTTTGGTGAGGTCTTTCTAATCTCGTTGTTTGTTATCAAGTATTGATTGTCTTGATACGTTTGTGGTAGTTCATCTGTGGTGGCAGATTGTAACTCTTGGATTTTTTGTCTCATAGTGAAGTGTTTGGTGGGCTTCGGTCCCGTGGTTTTTTACCTTCTCACATTGAGGAGGTTTTCCACGTTAAATTGCTTGTTTTGTGCGTTGTTGATTGCTTGTTTTATCGTGCATTATATTATTAGGATTGTTTCCTGCTAGATTCACACAAGAGAGGGATAATTGATCATTCCGCTGCGTAGACGAATAGTTTATTATTTGATTATTCGTGTGTTTATCCCAACAAAGTGTAGTACTTCAAACTAAAAATACACAAGTTTTTATACGACAGTGTTACTCAATATATTTTGTTAGATCAGAAATAAAATATTTTTCCAAGCAAAAGGTGAAATATAATTTCGTAATATTATTGCAATCTGTATTATTTTTAATTGCTCACATCTCTTTTAATTTAGATATAGAAGGTTCATTGAGTAACTTTAAGTTAACAATTCTTGATTATACATTATACAATTGTCTTTAAGTATGATGAGACAAAGTGTTTGATAAAATGCCTTAAAGAAAATGAAAGCACGTTTCCTTATTCTGATTACGTACTCTTTACTAATTTCCCTGTTTGTTGTTTGTAAACCCTAAACTAATTTAGCGTTTGTAATTTGTAAACTATAGAACATTATAAGTATTAAATGAATTAATAAATAAATAAATTTCATGCAAACTTCATGAAGTACAACAGGAATCGAACCCTGCGATCTCTCTACGTACGTCTTTACATCATATTATCACAATCACATAATAAATAATTAATCAAGACATTGATTATTATATCTAATCATCCTGTCTAAGTTTTTTCCATCTAAGTTGAAATTTGAGTTTATAAAAATATTGAGTAGAATTAATCTACACGAATTTGAGTTTATAATCTAACTTTATATTAAGTGGAACTCGAATTTAACATAATTAAACTCGATAACTTAAAGTTCTAAAAATTCTGAGTGCTTAATTATATCCAGATGATTGCAGCTTTCATCATCTTCACATAAAAGGAAAACAAAATCTAACTACAATTTTGATGACGCAAAATCTTAATTGTATTCTTGCATGCATACTTAGTATATATACTTGATGGATATTTTTATTTTTTATTCTTAAATTTTAGAATGATTCTGTGGTGCACCCGCTATTATTAGTGGGTTTAAAATAGGGAGATTGAGTAGTTTTAATTTTTTTTTAAATTAATTATTTTATTTTATTTTGTTTTATGGTCGAGATTGAATTAAAATATAATCTAATAGTTAATATCATCCAAGTGCACCATCGGACTCTAAATTTTATTATCCTTCCTTTTTATTATTATTTTGTAAATTAACTCCAGTTCTATTGATAATTTTCATTAAAGAGTGGGGCTCTTATACTCCCAGGGACACACCGTGCGCCTTTAGAATTTAGTATTATAGGTAATGGTACATTATTTTATTCTAAAGGGTGTACACTTTAATTAATAAGGGTACATCATTTTGTTCTAAAGGATATACATTTTTCATTAATATTTTTTATTTTTCTTCAGAAAATAAAGGGTACACATTTTTATTCTAAAAGGTATACCCCCTCCGTCCCTTGGCAAGAGTCACATTTGTTTTTGGGCGCGTGGATTAAGAAGTATTTTATTTAATGTGTAATGAGTAGTTGTATTAGTGGGTGTGTGGAACCCATGTTTTAATTGTATTAGTGGTTGTGGGTGGGTCCCATATATCAAAAAAGGAAATAAGATCCTTTGGATGGGACAACCAAAATAGTAAAATGAGACTCTTACCTAGGGACGGAGGGAGTATAATTTAACACAAAATTCTAAAGCACAAGTTTTTACCTCCTTTAATGGAAATTATCAATATAACCGGAGTTAATTTAAAAATGAAATGAGAATTAACTTTTTAAAGGTTTTTTCGATTAGTGCTAATCCTGCTTGGAAAAGTATGTGATTAACTTTTTCATAACCAAATAGTCAAAGTTGTAGGGTCAACTTTTAAGAATCTAACTTAAGGTAGCTTCACATAAACTTCGGACACGCTGAGTGTTTATTAAACATAACTTTAACAAATAATTAATAAATATAAAACTTAATTACTAATTCAAACACACTGAAAAGTCTTGATTTATTAATAGTAGTTTATAATTTTATGAAATATATCCTAGCTTATTAATTGAAATATATTTCCCACTTCAAACACGCTGTATAAAAATTAATAATTAATTAATGCGATTATAATTATAGTAAAATTTTATTTGGTCTATTATATCAGATCAGATTAAATACAAAAAATGCTAGTTTATATTTATATTAATCAGTGCGAGCTCGAAAATAATAAAAACTATAGACGTATATACAAGATTTGAAACTTAGAACATAATTACAAGAGTATAATGGATAGAGTATCATGAGTTGTACAACCTTGTAATATGTTGTATATTAACTTTCTTCCATGTAATATGTCGTGTACTTATTTATGGGGTATCCTTTAATTAGTGCTAGGCATTCATTTGTAATTCATGTATATCACCTCTGTAAACTGGTATATATATACTTGTAAATGTGTGAATAATATATTCCCTCATAAACCAATTACATTCTTATATGGTATCACGCCAAGATCCTTCCTAATCACCAAGAATCAGCCCACCCTTCAATGCTTTTCATGGCTACCACAGTTGTTGATCCTCCTTCTAACAGAGGCTCAACTACCCAACTCATCGACATATCCCATCAAAACATTGTGAAACTCACATCCACCAACTACCTTACATGGAAACTCCAGATTGAGGCGATTCTCATTGGATATGATCTGTTTAAATTCATTGACGGGTCACACCCATGCCCGCCTAAGACAATCACCACAGAAACAGTTGCTGCTCCTAACCCAGAATATCAACAATGGGTTCGACAAGATAAGTTATTATTTGGTGCCCTTATTGGTTCTCTTTCTATACCTTTAATTCCACTTATACAAAGTGCCTCCACTACTGCAGCGGCTTGGAATACACTTGCTCATACTTATGCCCGTCCATCCCGAGGCCATATCAAACAACTCAAAGATCAACTTCGTCGATCAACAAAAGGCTCCCAATCCATCACTAACTACATGAATTATGTGAAGACACGGGCAGAACAACTAGCTGCTCTTGGGAAATCAATAGATCATGAAGATCTCCTTGAAACCATTCTCGCTGGCCTTGATGATGATTATCGTCAAATTGTGGATGTTGTCGAAGGAAGGGAGATACCTATTTCCTTTGATGAACTCCATGAAAATTTGTTGAATCGTGAATTATCCCTCCAACAGTCACAAAATAGCTTACTCCAACTACACGTCACGGCTAACCCAGCAGCAACAAAACCTTTCCATTCTTTTAGCTCCCATACTCAACGCCCACCAACTCCATTCTACTCTCAAAATCAGCAATCATCAAGGCAATCTAACCCAACTCTAAACTTTCGAACAACTCCACAACAAGGCCGCTCGGCACGACCCTATCTTGGGAAATGCCAAGCTTGTCGTGAGAAGGGTCACTCAGCCTCCCGGTGTCCCAACTTTTAATTGGTACCTCTGTCGGCAAATTCGTCTCAAACACCACCACCACCACCGCCACGATCAGGTACCTCACCATGGCAACCAAATGCTTACATTGCTACTGCAGGATAAGAACTTCAACCACCTTCATGGCTTCTTGATAGTGGAGCCTCACATCATGTTTCTAGTGATCTTAAAATCTATCCATGCATTCAAACTACACAGGATCTGATGACATCATAATAGGCGACGGCACTGGCCTATCCATATCTAAAATGGGTTCCACTTCTCTATCCACATCTTCTAGAAACTTTAATTTATATAATGTTTGTTTGTTCCCACCATGAAACGAAATTTGATATCTATTTCCCAATTCTGCAAGATTAATAATGCTTCTATTGAATTTTTTCTTTTTCCTTTACTGTAAAGGACAATCTGACAGGAACGCATCTTCTGGTGGGAAAGTTTAAAGATGGAGTATATGAGTGGCCTCATTCTAATTCTCGCCCGTCCGCCTTATCCTCCATCAAAGAGTCATCTCCTAATTGGCATCATCGTCTTGGCCATCCATCTGAATCAATCTTACATGTTTTGCTATCCCGCTTTGATTTAAAGTCTTTATCCACCCGCTTGAAACATGCTCCATGTAATTCTTGTTATTGCAATAAAAGTCTAAAACTTCCATTTAAAAAATCTTCGTTAACCTCCAAATTCCCTTTGCAAGTCATCTATTCTGATGTTTGGACATCTCCAATCTACTCAATTGTTGGCTTCAAATATTATGTCATTTTTGTTGACCACTATACCCACTATACTTGGATGTATCCCCTCAAAAAGAAATCTGAAGTAGCACAAGTATTTCCTCGTTTCAAATCACTTGTGGAAAACTTCTTTCAGCAGAAGATTAGGACCCTATATTCTGATAATGGTAGAGAGTTCATAGCACTAGCTAATTATTTATCTACAAATGGAATTTCACATAAAACATCCCCACCATACACACCTGAGCATAATGGATTCGCTGAACGTCGTCATCGACACATAGTTGAGATGGGTCTTGCTCTTATGACTACAGCTTCCCTCTCCTTTTCATTCTGGTCGTATGCCTTTCTTACGGCAACGTATCTTATAAATCATCTTCCAACACCTACTCTTCATATGAGTTCTCCATACGCCAAACTGTTTCAATAAGAACCTAATTATCATAAACTTCGAGCATTTGGCTGTCTTTGTTACCCATGGCTCCGACCTTATAAGCCTCACAAACTTGCCACCCGTTCCACTCCATGTGTGTTTTTAGGATATTCTCTATCTCAAAGTGCTTATTTGTATTATGATCCCTCTTCATGTCATATTTATGTATCTAGACATGTTCATTTTGTCAATTCCATCTTTCCTATGGCACATAGCACCTCGCACCAGTCTCAATCCACTAATTCCACTATCGATTGGTTTTCTCTTCCTCTCCTAACTGCCGACTCCAATACTCCTCCTACGACTACCTCAGAAGATGTGCAAATGTCATATTCCTCTCCAGTGCCGCCCTCTCAGGTATCATCTCCATTAACTTTAGAATCTCATTCCACAGACTCTGTTGAATCAGCCCATGCATCTGCCCATGCTTCTGAACCTGAAATCACCCTACCTTCCACTAACCAAATTATCACTAGGTCTAGAAATAACATTTTCAAACCCAAAACAAAGGTTAGCTTATCCACTCAACTATCTCATCTTTTGGAACCCACATGTGTGTCTCAATCAATGAAAGATGCACGATGGAGACAGGCCATGTCAGCTGAATTTGATGCATTAGTTTCTAATGGAACATGGAAGCTTGTGCCTCCTTCAAATAAGCAGAATGTGGTTGGTTGCAAGTGGATTTTCTGAATTAAACATAATTCTGATGGTTCTGTGGACAGGTTTAAGGCGAGGCTAGTAGCAAAGGGATTTCATCAACGTCCTGGTGTTATTACAATGAGACTTTTAGTCATGTTGTCAAACTAGTCACCACCCGACTTGTTTTATCACTGTTCGTTTGTCGGGGTTGGCCTCTTCGGCAACTAGATGTTAACAATGCTTTTTTACAGGGATCTTTACCTGATGATGTTTACATGTTTCAACCTCAAGGTTTTGTTGATCGTGATCGACCCAATTATGTTTGTAAGCTTCGACTAGCAATCTATGACCTTAAACAAGCACCCCGTGCATGGTATATTGAGCTTTGTAATTTTCTTACCACATCTGGCTTCTGCAACTCTGTGGCCGACACTTCATTGTTTACCCATAGCAAGGGTTATGTCACTATCTATGTCCTAGTTTACGTAGATGATATTATTGTGACAGGAAGTGAAGAGAATCAAGTTCAAAATTTCATCGACGCACTAGCTCGTCGATTCTCGATCAAAGACCTTGGTAGTCTTCATTATTTTCTTGGTGTTGAAGTTATACCATGCTCCACGAGAATTCTATTATCGCAGAGACGGTATATTGCAGACCTTCTTTCTCGTACTAGAATGACTGATGCTAGTCCTGTCTCTACACCAATGGCTACATCTCCTACTCTCACTTTGCTGTCTGGAACAGCTCTCACAGATCCATCTGAATATCGTACAGTGGTTGACAGTCTTCAATATCTTTCTCTTACTCGACCTGATATTGCCTATATGGTGAATAAGTTATCACAGTTCATGCACCGACCCACTTCAGACCATTGGACTGCTGTGAAACGCTTATTGCGTTATCTGTGTGGAACAATTCATCAAGGTATTCTTCTTCACCGCCAATCACCGCTGGTGTTACATGCCTATTCCGATGATGACTGGGCAGGAAATAATCATGGTTACACCTCCACTAGGGCTTACATTGTCTATCTTGGTCGCAATTCTATCTCATGGAGTTCAAAGAAATAATCGACAGTTGCACATTCTTCCACCGAGGCTGAGTATCTTTCAGTCGCCACAACTGCTGCTGAGCTTTGTTGGATAGGCTCACTACTAAAGGAACTCCAGATAATCCTCCATCGATCACTATCTATTTATTATGACAATGTTGGTGCTACACACTTGTGCTCAAATCCTGTTTTCCACTCACGCATGAAGCATGTTGCGCTCGATTATCACTTCATTCGCCAACTGGTTCAAACAGGTGATCTCCATGTAACCCATGTCTCTTCTATCGATCAACTAGCTGATGCTCTCACTAAACCTCTCACCCGATCTCGTTTCCACTCTCTGCTGTCCAAGATTGGTCTCTCTTCCAAGAGCTCCAGCTTGCGGGGGCATGATAGAGTATCATGAGCTGTAAAACCTTGTAATATGTTGTATATTAACTTTCTTCCATGTAATGTGCCGTGTACTTATTTATGGTATCTCTTAATTAGTGCTAGGCATTCATTTGTAATTCATGTATCTCACCTCTGTAAATTGGTATATATACTTGTAAATGTGTGAATAATATATTCCCTCATAAACCAATTACATTCTTATAATAATGACCTTTTAATATATTACTATAATACTGGAATTCATAGTTTCCATTCTTATTTCAACTCAATAAGGACAGTATATTAATTAGCCACCATATGCACGTTAATTAACAATTACAGTATGACTGCATGATCAAGTCCAAAACAAAGGAATGCCGTTTGAAGTATATAAATTAACAAAATACTTTTTTTTCTTAATAAAAATTAACCGGCCATGTAACCAATTCACAAAGTATTATATTAACATACAATCTCAAAACTTAGTCTGATCGCAGCATTTATCAGAAGGCCTGGAAATGGTGCAGCATAAATTGGGACCGGCTAAACGTCGATAACCATAGCTACGATCACTTCCACGATCAACTTTGTTTGCGAAATTTTCATCTGTAGAAATATGAAAAAACAAAAGGATTTAACGATTGGTTTTTAATTATGAAATTAATTAATATACTATAGGATCATGATATACATGGATTTGTTGAGATGGATTCATGCAATTATGAGAATATATATGTATGCATGTGACTTACTAGTTTGATCATGTGAGGCTGCCACCTGAAATGATACCAAGAAAGAAACTAGGAGGAGACCTAAAATGAACAACTTTTTCATGTAGAAAGACATTATAAAAATATTTAATTTATTAATTATAGCCAGTTTTGCAGCTTTATATATAGGGAAAAATATGATGATTTTTCTCATTTTCATACAATTAATTGGAGAGATCAAACTCGTGGATGTTTACTTGACTAGAATTGCGAATTTCTTTTCCCATTAATTTGCAAAATAAGACCTAAACATGCTAAATTGGTAACATCTAACTCTTGGTTTAATAACAAGTCCTGCAATGACTGCTTTAATAACATCATCTGTTGACAAAGTCCCCCCGGATGCAATATTATTACCGATTGAACACTGATATTTTATATTCCCTCCATTCCAAATTAGATTGCACTGTTGTTGTATACACATAGTTTAAGAAAAGATGTTTTTTATTAATTTTATTGACTTTTGGAGGATAATTGTAATTAAGATGTATTTTTTAGATTGGGGTCTGATATGAAATTTTCTTTTTTAGATGGTAAATTTGAATGTGAGACAGACAAAAAGGAAAAATGTGAAATTTAATATGAGATTAATAGAATTTTTTTTTAAAATGCTATTTTATAGGATACTCCCTCTATCCCACGTTAAGGTGTACACTTTTCATTTTGAGTTTAAGATTTAACATATATTTTGCTGTTTCCAAAAAAAAATTAAAAATTTACGTAACATGTATTTAATAAATATAATAGTAAATAGAATAGAGAAATGAATTGGCTGATACTAATTTGAAAATTTTATCATCAATTATTCAACACGCCTAACTGCATTAAGCCATTAACTTATAAATACTAACGTTACACAACATAGCGGGAAATATTCAATGTTTTAATGGAATCATCCAAGAAATTTAACAAATCAAAATTCAACTTTATTTTGGATAATCATACACTAATTATATATATATATATATATATATATATATATATATATATATATATATATATATATATATATATATATATATATATATATATATAAAATAAGGTGAACACAAATTTGTATAAGAAAGTGTTACTGAATAATTTTTTTGATCACAAATAAAATAGTTTTCCAAGCAAAAGGTGAAATTTTATTATGAAATATCATTACAAGCTTTATTTTTTTTAATTTGCAATATATT
Source organism: Pogostemon cablin (assembly GCA_023678885.1). Taxonomy (NCBI): domain Eukaryota; kingdom Viridiplantae; phylum Streptophyta; class Magnoliopsida; order Lamiales; family Lamiaceae; genus Pogostemon; species Pogostemon cablin. The sequence continues at coordinate 33,406,593 of CM042971.1, forward strand.
ACTTTCACTAGAATTTAATTTTCATTTATGCGTAATGAGTTTGATCCGGGGTCCATAAAATTTGCTAAATGAAAAAAAAAAACACACCTTACAAAGAAAAAAAAGACGAGCTATTTCAAATTCATTGCGTCGTGTGGGCCCACAACATTTCCCATTAGTCATTACTTCAGTCACTATATGAATAGTCAACGTTGTGATAGGGTATATATATATATATATATATATATATATATATATATATATATATATATATATATATATATATATATATATATATATATATATATATATATTCTTTTTCTTTATTTTACTTTTCAATGTAAAGATTTTTTACTTAAGTGCTATGTCGCCTATGCCTTCTAAGTATCATAAACTTTGAAATTTTGTCCAACTTTTATACTCCAGAATAAATATGGCAAAAGCTCATGTGTACTCGGGGATACGGGGATACGGTCCGCGTTCCCATGTGAATACTACATTTCTCATCTCTTTTCTATTTAAACATATGTATTGTTAGAAAGTTTAAATTATAAAAGGGCACGAAAATTGCAAAGAGGCATGAATATAAATCTGTGTGTTCGGGTACACAAGAGACTCACTCAAAAAGTATTGAAGCATACTCCAATTCTTTAATTAATGTTAATCTTGACGTAGTACATGGTAGATTTGAAATATATATGGTAAATTGTGTTGCTAAAAAATACTCCCTCCGGCCACTTACAAGGTATCCATTTCACTATTCCTGTCGTCCGCTTCAAATGTATCAATTTCCTCTATTTAGTAAAGAAAGTACACAATATGACCCACCACATCTCTCTAATACAACTACCCACCTTACCTATAATAATAATCCTTAATCCACGTGCAAACAGCAAACAGTTACCTTGTAAGTGGCCGGAGGTAGTACTTTTTTTTATAGTGTTATATATCACTTTTTATTTATACTACAAAATATTAATAAAATAATTCATTGTACTGTTATTATTTTATACTCCCTCCGTCCCTCTTTAATTAAGAGGGTCATTTGCTTTTTGGCACGTAGATTAAGGAGTAATATTATTTAATGTGTAGTAGGTGGTTGTATTAGTAGGAGTGTGAGTCCCAACATTTAATTGTATTAGAAGGGATGTGGGTCCCATGTGTGTAAAAAAGGAAAGGAGACTCTTTGGGTGGGACGATCAAAATGGAAAAATAACCATTTTAACCTGGGACGGAGGGAGTACTAATTCGAGTATTATGATTTCTACTAAAATATTATTAATTCTTATTCTTCCTAGAGAAATCTTCTCGTAACGGTTTAACACTAGTATTTTTCTTAATTTAGATATACCCGGTGCATTGAGTAGGCTGAGTAGCTTTAACAATTGTTGAATATGCATAGTACAATTACTTCAAGTATGATAGGCAAAGTTTTTGATAAAATATCTGAATGAAAATGAAGTCATGTTTACTTATTTTGATGACTCTTTACTAGTTAATTTCCTTGTTTGTTCTTTGTGAACCCTAACTTCATAATTTCTTTTCCCCTTTACCCTAAACTGAGAATCAATTCATATAGTATAAGATATAACGTTTGTAATTTGTAAAGTACTATATAGAGTATTCAATGAATAAATAAATAAATTTCATGCAAACTTCATAAAGTACAACAGAGATGAACCCTATGATCACTCTACGTTCTTGCGTCTTTACATCATATTAATACAATCATGTAATAATTAATTAAGACATTAATTATAATTACATTAATTAGATTCAATCATCCTGTCTAATTAGTTTCCAATATCTAAGTGCAGCATTCTCCAATGGCACTGCCCCTGTCCCAAGTGCAACACGCAGAGGGACTGTGCCTGCTAACACCAACACCACCCTCGCCCATACGTCGATAGCCATAACGACGACCACGCTTGTCGTCGTTTTCTGAGCTTACATCTGTCAATCAATACAACACTTAAGCATTAACCTAAAATACATTTTACTACATATATATTATCATGTATATACTATATGTATATAATGAAAATACATTTGTCTTACTTGTAAGGTCTTGTGAAACCGTCACACAAGAGGAAATGAAGAAGGCAAGTAAGAATGCAAGAATAATCAACCTCTTTGAAGAAGCCATTTTATGTAAGCTAATATTGTCGAAATAAAGCTGGATATTTAATTTTGAAGGAATAAAAACAATGAGGGAGTTTGTAATTTATAATGTATGAATTAAGCCGTGTTGCGTGATATTATTATTATTATTATTATTTTGATATTGGATGAGTTGAATAGAATTAAAATACGAATTCAATTAATTAATTAGTCTTGATATTAAATTTCTGTTGATTTGGTGAGCACGTAACTAATGATAACATCATATATATTTTATTATTTATGACCATTTCCTCATTTTTTTTAGTTATATATATGAATTAATATAAGTATTCATAAAATTTTAAACTAGTAACCTTTTTTCAATGATTAAATATCTTATTAATGATTATGGAATTGAAGAAAAATATAATTATATACTAGATTAAAATTATCAGGCATATTCATATATTTACTTTTGTGTATATTTTTTATTGTTTCACCATTAATTGTTGTGTTTTATCAGTTTCTTTTCGTAAGTAAATTTTCTTCTTTGTTTAATGGCAAAAGCTCCTGTGCACCCGGGCGCACGGAACACTTTCCGTGCGCCTTTAGAAATTTGTGCTAAATTGTATACCTTTTAGTATACAGATGTGTACCCTTTATTTTCTAAAGAAAAATCTGGGCGCACGAACAACACTCCGTGCGCCTTTAGAATTTTGTGTTAAATTGTATACCCTTTAGTATAAAAATGTGTACCCTTTATTTTCTAAAGAAAAAAAAATATTAATGAAAAGTGTATACCCTTTAGAACAAAATTGTGTACCTTTTAGTAATTAAAGTGTATACCCTTTAGACCAAATTAATGTACCCTTACCCATAATACAAAATTTCTAAAGGCGCACGGAATGTGTTCCGTGCGCCCGGGTGCACGCAAGCCTCACTCTTGTTTAATTCATGTTATTATCATTCTTCAAAGTTTATGTTGCAAAATTCAGTGGGATTACTAGTTATGTTGAAAAAAGAGTAAACAAATGTTTGTTAGTAATGAAATAAACTTTTGCAAATACTTCGTTGAAGAGGAGAGAGTTTATTTCAAAGTCGCCATGGCGTGTGGGGCCATTTTCTCATTAATTAGTCAGCGTAAAAACTGGACCCACTTGTAATTTATTATAAATAAATAAATTAAGACCATCTATAATATTGCGGTTTAAAAATCGATTATGAATTTTCAAAAGGGATAGGCTAAATACACACCCTCTTTATTGAAGATACACCCTATTATTATATTATTAATATATTAAATATATAAAATATCTATATTACCCTTAAAATCATTAAATACATACCTTATATATTTTAAATTAAATTATTTATAGACATCTTATCTAATAAAATCCTAATATCTCCTTCTTCGATTTTGTTCCTCTTTCGCCGTTAGAGTTCTTCTTCATCAAGTTTTTTCGACTATTACCAGTATTCTCATATGATGTTTTCATTTATATCTTCTAATGCCAATTGTATTTTTAGTCTAAAATCATAAATTGAATAAACTATAAAATAGAAATGTGTTTAATTACACGTTAAACATCGAAAATTTTAAAAATAACTATTTTTTTTAATATTCCAATCACAAAATGTATGTTTTGTGAAATTAGAAAAACGTAATTATTTATTTAAATTCAATTTTAAGCTCAAAGAACCCAGAGGCAGTGGTGGATCCAACTAGGGACAAGGGGTACAGCTGTACCCCCAAATCAAAAAAAAAAAAAAAAAAAAAAAAAAAAAAAAATAGTGATCATATATATATATATGGGTTAATACCAATATTCACTAATAGTTTGATGGTTAAGGGTGGTCTTTGTACCCTCTAAGTCAAGGGAGCAAACCTGGATTTCTACACTTTCTTTCTTTTTAATATAATTAAAGGCCATCAGCCAATTAGCGGCCCAATCTGCAAACCAGTATGGCCCAACTGATTCTTCTCCATTGCTTTATAATTATTACTCCTATTTCTTTTGCCTTTTTTTCTTGTTTCTTTTAATCGTTTTATTTTATAGTATTTCTTTGTGTTTTTCATTTTTATATATGTATTTTTTCTAATATTATACTGTAATTTTTCTTATAGTTTTTTTTATTTTATTTTAAACCTTGTGTATTTTAAATAAACACACAAAATTATAATATTATTAATTTAAAAACTTCAATAAAGTTTATTAATTTTAAAACAAATTTACACTTAATTCACATATTATATTATAAATTTATGATAATAATGTTTTATTGCTTTCTAAAATGAAAATTTGATTAATTATAATTTATGTGTTTTGATTTATTTATAGTAGATTTTTAAATAATAAAAAAATATTTTTATAACCACATATCGTACTCCATTTTCATTATTCTGGATCCGCCACTGCCCAGAGGCAACCAACTAGATCTATCCTCTTTATAAACATACATGCTGCCTTTGTTTCCAATTCTTAATCTCTCTCATACTTTGCTTCCTTGCACGGAATTCTCCTCCACTACGACACACGACAAACCAGAAATCTATAGTTTTAAAGAAAGAAAGTTGGTTATTAATGGGAGTAAAAAGTTAATAATATAATATTGAATCGAGCCATTAGTACCTTGAGTTATGAAGGGAATTATTATCCACAAAATAATTAAATTCATCCATGAAATAAGAATTAAACTCGTGAACATCTCCCTTGAGTTATGAAGGGAATTATTATCCAAAAAATAATTAAATTCAGCCATGAAATACGAATCAAACTTGTGAATTAGGGTCGATTGCAGTTTATATATGAAGGAATTTATTTTCCTCCTCAAATACGATACGTTAAAATTGCAGTTTTGAAAAGTGTAAGAGAAGTTTTTATTTTAATAAGAATGAATTGGGATTTTTTTGGTGGGTGTGTATAATTTTAATTTTGGAAAGGGTAATTTTGGATTTTTAAGGGGTGTGCATACAATAAATTTAATAAATAAAAAATTAAAAGGGGGCGTGTATTCAATAAAGAGTGTGTATTCAATAAAAATGGGTGTGTATTTAACAGTACTCTTTTCAAAAATTCACATTTATTATAAACAGAGTGTTTATTCTAATCTATCAATTACTTTTTATTTAAAAGAAATTTTTTTAGAGAAATAAACTATTACTCTTTTCAATGAAAAATATTACTCACAAATTCTTGCACTTTAATTTACTGAACACTCTTTAGCATATGGAAAATTTTACTCTTTAAAGAAACTTATAACTTTGTGAATGAAAAATATTATTATTTAAATTTTGATACGTTGTGATTTTTATATTTTTGTTGAGACGAATAACATTTGTCATTTAAAAGAGTCGTAGTTTATCTCTTTAAAAAGTAGTTTTTCACAAATTAAAGACAATAATTTTAAAAAAATAGATTGTGAGGTGAAAATAATTAGTGAGACAATTATATATATAGAGTATAGAGATGATAACTTGATTAATAATTAAGCTAATGATTAGGAAAACAATTCATTCCAAAGCATTTTCATTTGGGCCTATAGTTTCTTTTTATTATTGAAATTTGGTGTCATCTCTTCCAAAATGGGCTTGTATTAAATATCCAATTTTTAAGACTGTTCGTACGTATAATCTTTTTAAATTATAGTAATCTATAAACATCTCAAGCAAGCTTGTATAAAATTTAGAGTGAGATCGGCGTGAACTCAGTTTACTACACATTGTGATTTTTTTTTATTTTACAAAATTATTTTTTAATACATGGGGACTATGAGGATGAATTATTATTCTTTTTAACTAAAAGATATTACTCTTCAAATTCTGCTCAATAAAAATATAAAAAATCATGACATATCAAAATTTAAAGAGTAATATTTTTATTTAGAAGAATATTAATTTATCTCTTTGAAAAGTAATTTTTTCATATACTAAAAAATCATCCATAAATTAGGGTACGAGAATTTAAAAAGTAAATAAAATTTCATATATTAGAGAATATTTAGCAAGTCAAAATGCAAGTGTGAACTCTATTTACAAAAATGTTACACACTTGCACTTACATAAAATTTATACACATCCAAACTGTTTAATTAAAAAAATATTGTACAATAATACTTCCTCCGTCCTACGTATTTGTTCACATTTATACGGGTACGGAGATTAAAAAGTATTATTTTTTTTATAATATAATGTAAGAAAAAAATGTGGTTAAATTGATAATTTAAAGAAAAAAAGTAAATAAAGTAATTGAGAATAATGAATAAAATGTAAAAAAGTGAATAAAGTTGTTTGGATTGATGAATATAATATAAAAAGTAGGTGAAATGTATAATACATTTTTACTATTAATGAAATGTGAATAAATACGTAGGACACCCCAAAAATAAAAAATGCAAATAAATATGTGTAACGGAGGGAGTACATATTTTCGTACATATAAATTTGATTCTACATAAATGTTTAGATATTAATACTCACACTGTAACGCCCCGGGTTTTTCGCTATGGGGTTTGGACGCTACTAGATATACATCTCCCAATATAGTAATAGAGGGATCGAGCATGCACAACGGAAGTAATATAAATATAAATTACCCTCTTTTCATCACACACACATTATATATATATATATATATATATATACTTTCTCACACACTACCCTTTTTATTTCATTCATTTTGTTGTCAAACCTTATTATGCTATATACGAAAATGTTCGTCTCGAAGCGTAGATTCCAAATATATAATTCTTTTAGTCATTTTGAGTTAGAAAAGTTCCGTCAAAGTTTCAATTCCTTTAATGGCAGATTTTGTTTCGGTGTGAGTTAGCTTTGATATTATAGTCCGTTTTGAAGCTCTCCTCACGAGGATCACAAATGTATGATTAGTTTTGAGTTTTGACGTAAAACGAAGGATTTACAAAGAAACCCACTTCACGGTATAATTTCATATTTTCTAAACTTCAATATTTTGATACAAAATTGGTACTAATGTGATCCTCATCTCACGAGGATTCCAACGGTATTTTCAGATTTTCAAACAGAGTTGTATAACTCAAGTTGAGTCATTTTGTAATAAGTTTAAAGTTTAGGGTAAATTTAATTGAGAATTTAATATAATGCAGGGACTTGATTGCAATTTATAAATTATTAATAATATTAAATAACTAGAACTTTCTATTTAAACACCACATGGTAGACTGCAGTAGCTACTAGCTATGCCCATGTTCTTATTTTTTTATTATTTTATTTATTTTATATTAATTTAAAGTTTAATATTTTTATATTAAGTGTTATTATAATTATTATTTTAAGTGAAAAATCTTTATTTTATGTTTGTAATAAAATTAGTAAATAATTTTCAAGAATTTCTGAGATCGAAGAGCAAGCCTTGTCCACTCTACAATTTCCAATAAAGTTCAAGGTAGGGTAACTTTCACTCTTTATCGAGTGCTACATTTTTATGTCATGATTGCTATGTTAAGATGTGATATGTGTTAATGATATGTCATGTTATGTGTCATGTGTGCTTTTAGTTCGATGACAAATATTTTTCTACTAACACTTATACGGGATGACGACTCGGTGCACATATACCAACTAACACAAGTTACTGGCTACGTCGGTTCAGTACTAAAATGTATTTCAAGTATGCTAACATCGTACTGGGGTGAAAACTCGGTGCGCACAGACCAACTAACACAAGTTATCGGATGACGATTCGATCTAAAATATTTTCATTGAGTTATCGAACGACAATGTACAAATTATTTTATTAAATGTCATATATTACATTTTATGGTATATTTGGCATGCATATTTATTTTTAATTGTGCAATCATTTAAGTTAACCCACTGAGTATATTTCACACGCTCACCCCACCCACTCCAAACCCTTTTCAGGTTGAGGCTGCGACGGCGTACCAGGGCGGATGTGTTGCGTGAAAGCCCTTTTTATTAATGCGCTGCGCCAAAATCTTTTTATATAAATTCTTATGATATATTTTTCTATAATTTCCACTGTTTATGATATTTTATTAACTTTATTTTATGGTTCACACCCACATTGAAGGTTAATATTATCAAAGAATTACGAATAAATCTCCCTTTCTATTTATTGAAGAACTGGGGTGTGACACACACACTCAATTTTGAGTCATCTTAGTTATTTATACACATCATAAAAATTTACTATACTCCCAATAATTTTATTTTTTTCTTTTACACTTTATTTATTATTCCCAACAATTTTAGTTTTTTTTTTTTTTTTTATTTCCAACTCATCCCTTTTTACTTATATTATACATTTAAAAAACATCATTTTTAATTTTTTTTTAATTTCCAACCCATCCCTTTTTTACTTATATATTATACATTTAAAAAACATCATTTTGTAATGTGTGTGCCCGTATAAACAACATAACTACTTAGGATGGAAGGAGAACTATACCATGAAAGAATAATTTTGATAAATCATATTACCACTTATTAGATATTAATTAAATAAATTTAACACTTATATTAATATTTATAAAATATAATAATCTAATAAATACTATATAAACAATAAAATTAAACATGTGAAAATGTGAAAAATCAACTTAACTTAAAATTAATTTAAATAAATATACTAATTGATATGTATATAAAATATGAAGAATTAATTTAAATATAAAGCATAAAACTTAAATAATTAAATCTTAATATAATCTTTTTGATTGACACATAAAACATTTAAAAAATACAATTAAAATTAAATTTTACATAAAAAATGCAAATCACCCTATGACGTCTAAGAATTTTTTTTAAAGAAAAACAATTTAGAACTAACTAAAATATGTATGATATGTTTGAATGATTAATAACAATCTGAAAATGAAATTAACTTAAATGTATTTGAAAAAATATATGCATTTTTATCCTATATACGTGAGGGTTCATTTAAAATAAGTTTAATATCTCAAATTAACTCCAAAAGTTATGCAGTTAATTGTTGTCCGGCTTTAAAGTTTTTTGAATATATAAAATGTTGCAAAAATAATCTGAAAGCTTTGGGACAAAATATTCCATTTTTGGTACCAAATACTTAATTAATACTGTATGGGATTTTATTATTTTTTAAATGATTATCCCCATATGAAGAAAGTATTTTTCTCCAAATCATGTAGTTACAGAAGATGAATTCGATGAGCTTCCAATCAGCAATATCACACATACATATATATATATATATATATATATATAATTGGGATCACATGTTCCACTCCCTTGTTTCATCTCTGTTCCATCTATTAAATGTTTGCCACGTGTAGACCTAAAATATAACCACATACTCCAAGGGTTTAATGTGGAACAGGGGATTCGGATCGTGTGATCAATGAAGGTATAATGGAATAGTTTTCGTGAGAGAAATTAATAAAAAGAGATAAACATTTATAGTAAAATGAGTATTACATATTTATTGAAAAGTGACAATTAATCAATAAAAAGTAGGACGGGATGATCGCAATAAATTTGCGTGTCCTAATCAACACATGAATTCCAATTAGCTATACTAATCTTGTGTGTTTAAGTACTCTTGCAGCATGCGTTAGAATCCCTCGACCAGGTGCAGCAAGCAATGTTACCTCCGACATCATCGCCGTCCTCAACTAGACGGCGATAACCGTAACGACGACCACTGCCATGCTTAACGATGTTTGCCAAGCTAATTTCATCTGTCAATTATAACAACTTATATACATTAATAAAATAAATACGTACTGTTTTCGAAAATGTATAGTCTGTATGTTTGGCTTACTTGTATGATCTTGCGAAGCTGCATTGTGAGAGGAGATGAGGAAGACAAATAAACATATATGAAAAAACAATCTTTTCGAAGGAGCCATATTAATGTATTAATAAACTGAAGCTGGATATAATATTTAGATGGAATAAATTAAATGAGAGAGTTTGTAATTTATAATGTTGAAATTACGTTCGAACAAGACGCATGTGATATTTTATTATAATAATAATAGTTATTATTATTATGAGATAGTGTATAAAGAATTAAATTTCGATAGAATATTGAATCAATTAGTCTTGACTTGAAATCTTCACCACATTTTGTTCTCGATTTGGTGAGCACGTGAGACGCAATTTATGACCATTTCTTGAAGGACTTATGGAACTTGAGTTATATGAGATAATCGGAGTATAATTTAGGAAAAGCTTATTATTATCATATTATTTTTTAATTCATAGAATCTTTAGCCTTGATGGATTAATTGAAGAAAACAATTATCCCGGCATAATTTTTTTTAATTATTTTTATTTATACTATTACATCATTAGAGTTTGTTACATGTAGGGGTGGGCGGTATGACATACCGAAGATTTTTGGTCATACCACATACCGTACCAAAATTTTCGGTATATAAAAAATCATACCGTTACCTTACCTAAACTTTCGGTATACCTTAGTTCGGTATACTAATATTTCGGTGTAAGAAAATAGTATACCTTCTACTTACCAATATTTCGATATGCCATACCATACCTAAAATATCGGTATATACCATCCTATTAGATAGTTTGCTATGCCGTTATACATCTAAAATTCAATAAATCTAATAAAAACATGTACTAGAAAAGTAAAAGATAGCTATAAAACAAACTCTAATAAATAACAAATTCAAAAATATACGACAATCTACAAACGACCAAATTAAATAAGAGTAAGTCTCATGAAAACTGGGTTTACAGGTAAGCCTTATTACTCTTTAATATATAAAAAATTACTCTTTGAAGAGTAATAATTTTTACACTATAGAGTAATAATTCGTATCTCTAAAAAGTAATTTTTATGTACTTAAAGTAATCGATACATCGTGATTTAAAAGAATTTGAAGAGTAATTTTTTAATTTAAAAAGTAACAATTTATGTGCTAAAGAGTAATTTTTTATGTACTAAACAGTAATCGAGTTTACATAATTAATATATCTAAACTCGTTTTACACAAGTATTTGTCATTAAATAAATAGTACCTAAGAGATCTACACAAAATATATGGAATTTATATTAAAATCTACACTTTTAAATTTTCATATAAGATAGAATACTTAATTAAAAAAGAAGTACTAATATCATGAAATTAGTCAATGAACTTTATCAATAATTTATAATTATGAAGAAATATACAGTAGGATTTTAGATTTAATCTTTAATAAAATAGTGTATATATATAATTTAATTAAATATTATAATACATAAATAATAATTATAATTGTATGTATCATCTAATATGGTAATATCGTATCATATTACTCAAAAATTGAATATTTTACTGTATTTCGGCATATACCAAAATACCGCGGTATTGATCATTTATATACCTTTATCGTACCAAAATTTTCAATACGGTATCATACCTTACCAAAAATTTCGGCATACCTAAAATTTCGATAAAATCGGTATTTTTCATTATGGTAAGGGCGGTATACCGAAATTTCGATATTTTTTCCCAGCCCTAGTTACATGATCCATGCCTTATGGATTGGTAATGAGGTTGATTAATTACTTATATAGTCATGCATGCATAATTTTTTTATTTGGTTCTTTTGATTTCGTTTCATTAACTAAATAGTGTCATACCGAAATTCATTGGGTCGCTTCACATATATATATATATATATATATATTTATTTATTGGAAGTTCACATTATGAGAAGCTATATATATATATATATATATATATATATATATATATATATATATATATATATATATATATATATATATATATTTATTTATTTATTTATTGGAAGTTCACATTATGAGAAGCTATATATGAAATGGTAGACAAAGAGAGTGAGAGCTTAATTATTTTAGAGTCCGCCTTTGCGTGTGGGCCGGTACGTAAATCCCATTGGAAAAATTGACTCCACTAATTGCACTTGTACCAATTTTATCTCACAATACTACTAATTCTATAGTATAGTATATAATTTCTCACCATATCTCATAATACTTACATTTTATATTTAGATTATGTAATAGAGGATCGAAACTATAAAATATTAGTAATTTCTTAATTTTAAGGTATAGTTTATGTCTCTATTCAGATAGATAAAATTTATTTGGATTGCTTGAGACATTGTCAATTTGTCATGATAATGATAGATAGAGAGGTGAGAAATACGTACTCTTTTTTTAGGCAATCAATCTATTTAGTGCAATTGGTATGCATATGCCCGTTGGTTTACTAATGCTCTCTTTAATACAAAACTTAAATTTATGAGAATGTCTTTCGTACAAAGAGAAAAAAGATTATAGGATTAAAGTCTCATCTTTTGATAATTATTTCTTTTAGCGTGATTAAGATCTAATTAGAACATACATTAATTTCTCTCGTGATAGACCAATTATTCACTAGTTTATTTCGAGTATCATGCGAATATAAATGTAATCTCATACGTAAAAAAATGCTTAAAACAGAATGTTTATATGTTTACTATTCATCCCACTAAAGATATATTGTACCCTTCTTTTATGTGCAATCTTAAATGGAATGGAGAGACTAGAGAGTATATATAATATGAGGAAAAAAAATGCTAATAATATAAATGAAATAGTGTAGAATTTGAAATATAATATAAAAAAAAATCTTGTATGTACAAAAAAAAATTCAAATTTTATAGTAATAAAATTCTCATATACTAAATTATTATAGTACTCCCTCCGTCCCGGATATTTTTACCCGTTTGTACGGGCACGGAGATTAAGACGTTTTATTTTTTTAATATATAATGTAAGAGAAAGTAGGGATAACTTAGTAATTTAAAAAGAAAAAGTGAATAAAGTTATTGAGAATGATGAATAAAGTGTAAAAAAGTAATTAAAGTTGTTGGGATTGTAAAAAGTAGGTAATAAAATATTATGTATTTTTGCCAAAAATGGAATGGGTAAAAATACGTGGGACACCCCAAAATGGAAAGTGGGTAAAAATACGTGGGACGGAGGGAGTATTAAAGTTCAAAAAATATAGCGTATATTTATTGGGGGATATATTCAAAATTTTGTAATATGTTACCTATTTACTCTAACATGCATGATTTTTATATTTTGTATACAAGTATTACTAACAGCATTCTTGAAACAATTCGATACTTTTAAATAATAATAGAGTAAAACATACAATATTAATAATTACTATAAACTATAAAGTGTATTTTTTTTTTTTAAGTTTAGAATTTTTTCTTTCTTTCTTTTTAATTTTTTTTAATTTTTATTTTTATTTTTTCACGATTACGATGTACTGAACAAACAAAAAGAGTTTTTGGTACATATCAGTAATACATGGAGTACTTATTTGATGTGCAATATTACTGGCAGAGCAGGACGAACGACACAGCTGATTCCCAGGTAAGTCTCCTCCCACTTCTTTCACACATTGTTTGTTTTTTTCTTCTCCCCTTTCGAAATCCACCACCGCCGGACCGCTGCTACCAGGTCGGAGGTCGTAAAAAATTTTCAAATTTAATCACAACACCGAAATTTCACCTTATTTCACATTCCACACTATACACAAGTTTGCGGGAACACTCTCACTACTTAAGGAAACCTATTTTTTTTTTTCCGAACTTCATTCTTAATTTACGGTGCGTATGTTGTCCTTTTATTATGAATTTTGGACGTGTGGCTATTTAGACTATAAGGATTTATGCTATTATTATGGATTTTGATTTAGGGTTGTTTAGTGGTTGGGACATTTTATCAAACAACTGGTGTGCATAGTAAAATTTGATGGTGTTGATGCAATGTATGTTTTTTTTGGTTACATTCATTGGGATTTAGCTTTGTTTGATTAAAATTACTAAAAGCATTGTGTTGGTGTAGGGGGATAGAAAAAAGAAAAAAAAAAAAAAGAGAGAGAGAGAGAGAGTTAAAGATCCAGAGAAGAAAAACAAAATCGATAGTCTAGAGCTGGGAGAAATTTTGATATAGTTTTGTTATGTGTATAAGTGGTATAAAGTGCACTTCAATTTCTCTAACTGTGTTCTAGTGCTAAGATGATAATGACGAGGAAATTTATGATTTAGGCATGGGAATTGGTATCTAAATCTTGAACTGTTTGGTGTATAAATTAATTAGGTACAATTGCTCAGTAAATCCTATATTTGTTATAATACCTGATTTTATTTTCTTTTAGGCACCAATATGCCTAAGCAACAAAGGAACGTTCGTGCCCGCATTGATGACGGTGCTTCGTCGCCTACAGCCCGAACACCGCGGGCTCTCCTTTACACCTACCTATTCGAAACTATCACCCATCCGATCCCGACATGCCTTGCCTGGTCTTCTCGAGCCTATTTCCGATGTAGCCACATACGTGGGTTCGGTCCTCCAAGGCCTCTTAGAGCTCTCTTCAACCTGCTCATGGCTAGATCGATCGGTTTCGGGTCAAATAGGAAGAACTAGAAGATGGAACCTTTGGAAAGCGCCTACACCTAATGGCTTAAGCCGCTGTTCCCATTTCCTCGCTAACCCATCATGCAAAAGGTTCAAAAATGAGTCCTGCAACTTGTCGCTCGGTCGAAACGAGAAATAAAAAGACCCCCAGGAGATTCTAACTTCTCCTGAGCCAGTCAAGAATATGCGAAATCTAAAAACATATCTTTCCGTGGCACTGGTAGTAAGTACTCTATGCCGGGTTTTTGAACTCCATTTTCATTTTAAAAGAAGACCACTCGTAGACGTCAGGAGTTGCCTTTACAGAAGGATGGTGAGGTTGCTGGTCAATGCCAATAGCAGGAATGGCACTTTACAGCAAGAAGAAAGTACAACGAAAGTCAGAGAAGGGCTTCCATCCTCTCTTTCTCTGCTAGTAGCTCATCGAAGATCTGTTCTTTCAGAGTTGTCATAATCATAGTCTTCAAATTTCTATCTTCTTCAGCTGGAGTCAAAGGATTCTCTTCAAGACTTGGATGATGGCTACCAGAACTTTGACCCGGTACCGGAAAGGAAGATGCAAGAAGGAAGCAAGTCGTCCTAAGACAATTCGCTCTTCAAGGCTTACTGAGAGGTTCGCTTCCAGTTGCTGTATCCGATGCTGCCCAGGGCCAAAACTAGGATTCCGAACCTCGTGGATCTATGCCCAATAGTTCTACCAAGCTTCGTCTATTGGGCCTGTAAGATCGTTAGCTTGTTAGCTTATTAGAAACCCATGAAGTATGGAAAGTGCTAAACATTGGGAACTACCCAGGGAAGAGTTAGGAAGAGTTCCCGCTCCTTGGGAGGTCCCAAATAAATGATTACTTGAATCAGGGTTTTGAGCATAAAGATTCCACTGACCGGTAAAAAGCGGGGGATCGAGGCACTCCAAGAACTAGAAAAGTTCACAACTAAAGGTGAACTAAAATGTCCAGAAGGATGGAGAGGAGTCGAAGTAATATTCGATATCAATGTCTGTGATCGAGTAAATAGTTATACGAACGAATGGATCGTATTGACTTGGAAAATGGAAATATTTTATGGAATAAACCGCCTCTGAAGGCGAATCCACTTAAGCCTGGCGAGGACCTTGAATCAATCAATCCAATCGGCTTTCAAGGGGGTCTCCTACTCGGGTTAAAGTCATAATCAATAAAAAGGGGCTTACGTTTTTCAGCTGCATCGCACTGCCGCATAAACAATGGATCTGCTGGGCTGGATGCTGTGAGAAAGCAAAGAAATAAGTACAGTCTTCCTTAGAGAGAATCTTCCGCATGATTGTGCCTATTTAAGTTAAGGGCTTTTTTTGGATCTAAGCTCTCCCGATGCGCTCTCGTCATGTTTTGGTTTTGGAACGACGGCTAGGAGCGTAAGCTTTTTTCCAATACCGCAACATTCTCTGGTTAGAGATTATGCAGAACACGGCGATCATTAGAAATTCACGAATTAGAGATGCTGTAATATACTCTTTCCCATAACTTCTCATACCAGACCAACCCACTAAAATGCAAATAGGGATCAGAAATGTGGTCAATATCACGCAGAATAAAGAGATACCATCTATACCCAAATCAAAATTTATGTTTTCATAAGGAAGCCATCGAAGGCTTTCCACACCAGTCGCCTTTTCTTTTAAAGCAGCGATTATTCCCACAGCTTCTTCTATACCAGTCTTCTATCCAAGAGCGCTGACTCTCGTTGTGGTTATTGCATCAAGCACGGGTTACGGTGCACCCCAAAACAAAACGGGGCCGGAGAGACGGTAAACCTTAGATCGGCTAAGATCAAATTTAACTGTCTTTGATTGAGGAATAGGATGTTGCTCCTTCCATTCTATTATATTAAATAGAGTATTAAAAGAGCAAGGCCTTTCACTAATAGACATAAGTAACATAGTTGCTCTACGGGGCGGTATCTGCTTTTGACTGATAGAAAGTCTCTCTCTTTTCTCCCTCCTGACCGAACTCGCCAAAAAAAGAAAAATAGAGAAAGTTGTTCTTGCCGGACGAGTAGCGTCAGAGACATCTTTATCTGAGGAGGATGCTTCATCGTCCGGCTCCTCAGATAAAGATGTTAGGATCGTCCGGCTCATCCTCGGAATCCGAAAAATGGTGCAGCCAAGGAACGAACAAGGGAGCGACGGGCTGCTGATCTTGGTTGGGGGTGCCGAATGCTTTCCTTTATGTTGCAGTTCCTACTCTTCAAGTAGTAGCTACAGTTTCCTTTATTAGTTAATAGGGATCTAAAGCCTTTATTGTATTAGTGAGGGATTATTGGGTAATAAGCCCTATTTTTCGTGGTCCTTACGGGCAGAATTAGGCTTGCTAGATTTCCCATATAGGCGAGTTGCAACTTGACTTGAGAATCCTAAGGTGGCCTTTGGATGTTGTCGTGACCGCTTAGGCTTGCTGGATTTTGTCAGAAAATAAAGTCGGTTTCTGGGGTTCATTGATTAGTACATCCCCGGTGCTGGTAAGGTCGGGACCGTGGTCGTCCGTCTCCAGTTTGCCGGCCGATAAGATCTCTGAGATTGACCAGCCAGCTGGGCTGGTTTGGCTATTCTTTTCTATTGAAAAGGAGTCAGCTGTCTGCGCGAGTCACCTTTTTATAGGCTCCGTTGGACGACACGGCATTTTCGTTCAAATAGAATATAGGTCGGCCGTACTTGTGATGGTTCCCAAGTATTCAATATGACCACTTAGGTCTACGTTGCCATTTTATTGTTTTATGGAAGCGGGCGGGCTATTTTGTTTAGAAGCTCGGCCTGGTTTTCTCCTTTCTTTCTGGGGTCTTCCTTTTGTCACAGAAGAGGAGGGCATGGAAATCTGGAAGGTATCAATTTATTGGATAATGCGAGTAACTCGTCCTTCTATTATTCTTTGAATTCCCAGGTAAGAAAAAGTGCCGGAAAAGAGAAAAGCCGAAGGCTACTCCATTGGCTTCCAAAAAAAATGAGCAGCTTCAGCTTATTACCAACCTCAAGTGAAACTGGGTAAAGCCTAAACCTTACTCCTTTCCTTCTATCGGAACTGGCAACAGATCTCTAGATCCGATGCAACTAGAAGTCAGTCGATCTTCGTTCTTCTCCGTCTTCAGTCCAAACTCGAGTGAAACTCCGCTTCTTAAGAGATTCTTTGGCTTGTGTAGCGTTAACAGCAGTTTTCTCACTTGCCATTTCGGGGGAGGGAGGAGGAAGCTGAAGAGTGAGTCGAATTGCCCTCGCCCCTCTCACTTTCCCATCCGGTAGTTCAAGTCTGTGGTCCGAGAGCTACCAGTGCCTACTCAATAGCCGATTATTTTCTGGTAAGAAATCATGATATTAAGCCTTATGCGAGGCGAAACCCTTCTCCGCCGTTACGGAGTTCTTCTGCTCTAATCTCCAAAATAGAAGGTCAGCTGATTGAGGAGTTAGTATTGATTCATGCAAAGATGCTCCTCTGAAGCTGGAGTAAGGAATTTTCCACCTCACCGCCCTGAAGAGCAGTGGCTCTCTTGTTTTGCACGCCTACCCCAACAGATTCTTAGTTCGAATTCTTCTATCTTAGGATTTCTTCCCGATTGTTTGGCATTAAACTCTGTCATTCGGCATTCGGCTTTGCCCCTATAATGGTGATGAATGTATCTATGTTTGTACCAGGAAAGAGAAGGAACAATGGTAGGAGGCGCAGGCCAAGAGATCATAAAGGGCAAAAGGCAAATGAAAATCGGGATACCTATGACCCACAACTAAAAATGAACCTTGCGGACTTGCAATGACGAGGAGAGATCTGGAGCTACTGCATAGACGACTGGCCGGGTACATAAGCTATGGATCGAATGTGTATGGTTGTTTTTTACTGCGCCCTAGTCTTGCATATTCTTTTTTACCAAGAGCTCGTTTATGGATCAGATATCGATATCGGAAGATCAGGCCCATCACTTCTTCTTGACTTCGATGATTTGCCTGCAGGAGCCGGAGATGTGGGTACCAAACGGGCTAGCCACTCGTTCCCCAACAACCGCTTTAGCTTAGTGTTCGGTTCTTGCGCTCAAAATTCTTCTTACTGTTCCTAAAATAGCTTTTGGATTCTATTCCACCAATTCCTTTCATTTTCTATTCGGGATGATGAGCCCTACCCTACAGGACCGGGCAGATCGCCTGAATGCCGTGTCTTTCTCTGCCCAAAGACTTTCTCCTTAGGCGCATGTCTCAGCAATACAAAACGAGGTCTATTCAGGTAATAAGATGTTATTCCGCTTCAGAGACTCCTTGAATCTTCTCCCTAGCGGGGATACTAGTTACAAATCTACGCCCAGATCTTGGTCCAAAAGGCTCTACACCTACGGGGTTGACAATTGCCGATCTTTCTAGTAAGCAAAAAATGCTAATAGATTCTCTAAAGCAGGACATCCTTCTCCTTGGAGTCCAAAAAGCTCAAGAGATCTATTGGAAGCTTTATGAGATTGACATAGATAGCAAGATGGGCGTCTTTGGCTTTACGAGAGAAAGCTCGCCGGATCATTTTTGATCTTCCCGTCCCGGGTTCCTTTGGTTGTTTTCAAATTGCCTTGACTTTGGCATGTTCCCTTCCACCCATTGGTTTTATCGACTGTGGTTAGGAGTCACTGTCGGTCTTATCAACTGATCCTTCAACGGGAGTGGGCGGCAGAAAACTTTCTTTAAATGACTGCGCTTGAAAGTTCTTTTTGAACATTTAGGTTAGGAGACCCAACCAATTAGAAAAAGACGGCCTCGGCCGGAGGGCTTCCAGAGGGTGTGAATGCGTGTGAGGAGAGCTTTAGCTCTTTTCGAGCAGTTTCAAGATAAGGCCCTAGTCGGGCAGCCCGAACGGAGGTAGCTTTAATGTTCCTAAAAAGGTGCTGTTGCATTCACCCTAAAAGCACGATAATCGAGATCTGCGATGAAGCTCAATATAAAGACTCAAGTTTAATGAGTTGATACAGTGCGATATGCTTAGTGAGAACAACTACTGCCTTTCCTACCGTAGCGGGATCTAATTATTGGAAGCCACCGAAGAACTCAGCTCGCAATAGTCATAGGATCAGAACCGGCGGCAATCCAAGCCTACCCAATCATCTAAGCCTTGTTCTTCCCGCTTCGCCCCTTACTCGGATGATTTCTAGCATAAAAGAAAGAGAGATCTTTTCACATGGCGAGGGCAAAGTGGTTTATGATTGAATCTCAGAGGCATTCTTATCATTTGGTAGATCCAAGTCCATGGCCTATTTCGGGTTCACTCGGAGTTTTGGCAACAACCGTAGGAGGTGTGATGTACATGCACTCATTTCAAGGGGGTGCAACACTTTTACCGACACTTTTGGAACCTGCGGTTACCTCACCACAGTCATTTGCGCAGCTTTTTTCACGATGCTACAGCTTTATCAAAGGCATCAGTGTGCGCTGAGGAGATTATGCCGGTTCAAAGGGTGACTACTATACCATCACCGTGGATGAAGACCTCTATCAGTAGCCTATCTCCGAATGTGCGAAAACCCTAATAGGAATAGGCCGCTTTCTATTGTCCAAGGGGGAGACAAAGCCTTGAGTCTGTGCTACCTTAGGCAGCAGCTGCAGTCGATCTGGAAGCTCACGCAGCCATGGAAACTTGGTAAGGCTCTAAAAGAGTTGGATTCTTTGGAAGATAGGGATCGAATATTGAAACGTGGCCTCTGGAACATCAAGCCCGGGCTATTAACAGGTGATGGGTGCCTTTAGAACAGAACGGCTCAATTGAAGACCAAGCAAGGTTTTTGACTTATCCACCAACGGTGGAAGCAGGAAGAGTTCATCGACCATGCCAGCTAAACAAAATAAAGTAGCAGTTCCTGTACTTGCAGAGTTGAATGTGAAAGCTCAAGCTTACCCTTCTTTTGAACAGTATGCCACGTAGGAAGGAGGTCAATATGCTGTCGAAGTCGAGAACTAAAACTCAAGGGCTGACCTCTTCGCTAGTGCACAGGTTATACGGGTTGGTTTCCGGTTTGCTTTATCGCCTATAGGAAAGGTTCTTTCAACAAGGCTACGAGTTCTGGCATACTTTAGATTGGCTGTCGTACTTTCCTTTATAAAGGATGTCCTACTTCTATTTAATATTTAATCGAACCCTACTTCACTCAATCAATCTCCTAATCTTAATTAATAATTAAGATCAATATAAAAATCTAATAACATGTCGTATAGTTGTTGTAAGAAAGACGGAGGGTTTCCCGCCATCATGTGACAGCTAGAGTAGAGAAGGACTAGTGAAAACGACAGGAGGCGCCCAAAAAGGCCAAGTGACGAAAGGAAGAAGTGGATCCACTTTGCAAGTAGCATGGAATTGAGCGAAACTTTCTCAATTCCAAGGCAACAACTCCTTTTCCTTTTGGAGCTGACGTAACAAACTATGCCAGCCTCCCAACGCAGCGAACATAAATCCAATCCGAATAAAATAAAAAAAGGAACACCGTTCACGCCTTGCCCAGTTGTCCAGGCCGATTGGCTGCACTGGCCAATCGGAGAATTTTGAATGGAGGGAAAGCCTCTCACGACATTATGAGAGAGTGAGGGGATAAATAGGAGGCCCAAACTGAGAAGTGTTGCACCCCCTTGAAATGAGTGCATGTACATCACACCTCCTACGGTTGCTTTCCAGGGCTAACATGGACAACGAGTATAGCTCTAGATAATGAAAAGTCTCGCGCCCTTTCTATCATGCGCCACTGATTAGCTTATTCACTGGAAAAGTCCTCTCCAAATAGCCAATTGGTCGTGGATCCATATTGATGCAATGCGGCCAGATGAAGAAGACTGGCGCCTACTAAAATAAAGGGGAGATGCTCTTAGAGCTCTCTTCAACCTGCTCATGGCTAGATCGATCGGTTTCGGGTCAAATAGGAAGAACTAGACCTTTCTTACTAAGCCAACTTCCATGCTTTCACAAAGGAAAGCAGTGGCCGTTCGTGTATTGCATTGTATGCTGCGGAGAAATATGTGGTACTTCTGAAAAACATCCTCTATTTTGGCTTGCTCATGCAATCGATATTTCAGCATTGTATGACGTGACGAAAGCCCCGATGACCCCATCTAGAGGTCTAATCGATCTATGGCAGGCACCCCAAAAGAAAGGGGGTGATGGGAGTAACGCCCCCAGCAACGGGAACAAAATAAAAAACCTCTCCAGCTGAATGAGTAGATAAAAAGTTTCCTCCATTGGGGCTGAGAAATAGGTACTTGAGTGAACCCACGGAACGTGGTATATCTGTTGAGGAAGAAAGCGGAGTTCCAAATCGCCGCATCAAGAGGCGCTATGAAATAGCCCAGGGGAGTTGACTCGGCTTTCTTCCCCTCAGGTCAAAAAGAAAAGTAAGAACTCGCTTTCGAGTCTCTGAGCCCCGCAGGGCTGTGGCTCCAGCCAGAGCATTTCAGGTTCTACCACGAAAGGGTGGGTAAGGCCGAAGCCTAGACACAATAATTGATTAAATTCTCTCTCTCGATCTACTTTACCGACAAGAGCTCTGCGAGAACGGAAAAAAATAGGATTTGAAATCCACAAAGGGAAATTGCCTCTCCAAACGAAAGGGCTAAAACAAATACACGTCTAACCAGTTTATACTACAGCAGTTCGAAAGCGCCAAATCGTGAGTGTATAAGCCCCCTTCTCGTACCATCTTTAGCAGCCAAAGCTCCATCTTTAGCTCCTAAAGTAGGTTTTGAAGCTTATAACCTTGCCAAATATTTAAAGTTGAGGACCGACCCGAAGCTCATAAAGAAGCTAGAATAACTCAGAAGGATAGTGGCGCCTAGCCGTTGAGAGCGTCTGTTGTCTTTGTAGAGGAACAGTACGATCTTGGGCTGGCCCCCTTCGCATGACCTAGAAATGTAGCAGCTACGTGGATAAAGAATTGACTATATACTCAAACGTTTCGCTCCTACTCATATTTAACGAAGGGAAGGCCATACCCCACTTAAGAATCCTAAGGTGGCCTTTGGATGTTGTCGTGACCACTTAGGCTTGGTGGATTTTGTCAGAAAATAAAGTCGGTTTCTGGGGTTAATTGATTAGTACATCCCCGGTGCTGGAACCTTACTCTTTACATACCGATGTAGACTTTGTCCTTAGATCGATGCTAGCCAGCTAGTTGTGATAAGGAAGAAAGCGAACTCTATCTATAATAATAAGTCAAGTCAAGAATAATAATCGAACAGGAGGAGCTTGCCAGGATGGCTAGGTAAGCAAGCAATCCATTATGTAGGCGCAAACTCCCAGTTCTTTCTCTTATTTCTTTTTTAGTTTAGTGACAGTTCATCAAAAGAATTGTCCAAGGACCACGACTTGAACTACCGGATGGGGAAGTGAGAGGGGCGAGGGCAATTCGACTCACTCTTCAGCTTCCTCCTCCCTCCCCCGAAATGACAAGTGAGAAAACTGCTGCTAACGCTACACAAGCGGGGGATGCCCGGGGGGTCATCCTGAGCGATATGTAGCTACCGTTATAAATAGATCTAAATCCCTTGTATCTCACTCAGGCTATTGCGAGTTTGCAAAGAGGTTCATAATTGATAACCACAGAGAATGTCGGGATGTAAGTCCCGTCTCCTCTGCTTGTGTTATTTTGGCCTTTAGCTCAATCGCAGTGGTCCTCTTCAAGGAGGCTTCGATCTCTCTTTCTTTACCTTACCAGATGATAGATAAGAAGCTAGCGCGTTACGACTTAGGCAGTTGATCGGATCAAATAGCCCTTCGGGCAACCAACCAAACCCGGCACATCCAATTCCATTCCGATCAATAATTTAGAGGTATGGCTGAGTGGCTTAAGGCATTGGTTTGCTAAATCGACATACAATCTTCTTGTATCATGGGTTCGAATCCTATTTCCTCCGGCACATTGGACCAGGCCCAATAGTTCGAGAAAGTCCCAAGGTCCAGAGCGGTGCACGTCCGCCGGAAGCTAATCCAGTGCTTGTTGAGTGGAGGGAAAAAGGCTCTTACCAGCCCGTCCTTTTATTCCACAACTGATTCTTCTGGTTGGTTCAGACCTATTTTGTTATACCAGGGATTGGGGTCAATTCCCTAAGCCGAAAGAGCTTAAACAGGTCTTCCGTAACTTTAATACGCCCCTAGGACGAGCAGGAGGAAGAAATGAGGGGGACGTAACATAAAGAAGTCCCATCGAGATTGTCAGTTGGTAGAGCATTGGGCTTTTAACCTAATGGTCGCAGGTTCAAGTCCTGCTATACCCAAACCTACCTTACACTCTACTATGAGTAAGGACTAATTCGTGGCTTCAAAGATGACTCTTTGGCCTTTAGACCCCTTTTCTAATCGGAGTGAGATAGACTCTTTACCTAGAGGATAGAAGCGAAGAAATGCCTACCCATAATAGATCTACTCTTCTGTCTCGCCTCCTTACCTTGCTTGATAGGGCTCGAATTAAGTAAGGACTGGACCCCAGTTATTAATGGAATCCCTTGTCGGCTCTCTGTGAAATACTCATTTGGCCGAGGGCTTCCAAACACATCGTAAGCTAAACCGGTACTGATGAATAACCAACCCGCAATGAATAGGGAAGGTATAGTAATGCTATGAATGACCCAATATCGAATACTGGTAATAATATCACCAGCTCGACGAGAGATTCAAGGTCTACAAGTGCAAAGCGCTACGCAAACTCAAACAGAGAACCAGCCTACGAATACGAAGACTGATACAAAGGCAAAGGATCACGCTAAACATAAGACGCAAGGTGTACAGGCCACTATTGGAAAAAAAAGGAAGACTCTCCGATAGCTGACTCCGGCTTTCCAATAGTGGCCTGTACACCTTGCGTCTTATGTTTAGCGTGATCCTTTGCCTTTGTATCACTTTCCATACGATGAATGTTGTCCCATTTGAGAGGTCTCTGGAGGATCAACATTTCGAACCAGAGGTAGGCCGAGATGAAGAGTTTGACCGTCAGTGGCAGGAAGCATTGCAGTTCGCTAAAGAGCGACAGGCCGAAAGATACACCCTTTAACGGACCGTTCACGCGGCTATAAAAGAAGACTTTATTAGAAGTCCTAAATGCTTCTCGAAGATATTCTATTGACCTTTCAGAGAAGGTTTGCATAAAAAAAGACAGGGTTTTGGCAGGAGAGCTCAGCTTACAGCTTCGGTAGCTGGGAATGTCTCTTTCACTGTATCTGCCGGCTTAGTGAGTCCTTTCTTCCGTGATGAACTGTTGGCACCAGTCCTACATTTTGTCTCTGTGGGCCGAGGAGAAAAGGGGCTCGGCGTGTACATGAGAGCATTTGCATACTTTTTTTGAAAAACCCAGGTCATGAGACAGAGGAGAAGCATTCATTTACCTTTCAAAGAGCGTTTATCCTGCAGCATTTTAGCTAAAGACCTGCTACGGATTCTAGGAGGAAAGACCTGGGAACGGGCTCTTTCCTGGAAGTTCTTGCTGCAATCTGTCCTGGAAGATAATATCAACTTTCCGGGAATATTAGGAACCAACTGACGCTACTGCCTCGTGAAAGACCAAGTTAAGACAATTCTCAACGCCCTTACGAGGTAGCGATGAGTTAAACTACTCGTGTTGGCATGGGTTCCCCCCTTTTTTTATCCATTTCTTTACACTTTAGGGCCCCGAATGGAATCTTCTGTCTTAGAATGACGTAAGTCAAGCCCTAAGATTTGGCATTCCTGCGGAGTGGATGGAGGAATGACTTTTGAAAGATGAAAGCGCCGGAAAATGACTTTTTCATACTAAAGATAGGAGCTCAATTTCTTTCCGTAGCAGCCCGTTCAACTTACGATTAGGACCAGCCAAGCACGAAAGGAAAGAAGCTAAAGCTCAGGATTGGATTGGACTATCAGTCTCCTATCAAAATCCCAGTAGTTGATAACCTCGTTCTAGTTTATTCTCTTGATTCTGCAGTTGGGATTGAATACCGGGAGAACTGCTGAAGCTGCAGTCTATGTCCTAAAAAAACTCTCTATTGATGCCATCGCAGTGAGAGTCCTAACTCATTCTCTCGTTGCTCACAATCTGACTTATCCTAGGTAGGATACTGTCAAATACGCCTTTTTCTCTTCTCCGAGCAAAGTCAATCTTAAAGCTAGCCATTTACAAGTCAAAAGGGGGTCTAGCGATTTTAGCGCCATTGTAGGACTTTCATTCTTCAACACAGGCTTGACATTTCTACGAGCCAGTTTCATCAATTTAAGTTGGAGTTCGCTTAATCCATGTCAAACCATCGTAATCAGTCTAGTATAGTAGGCACAGTAAAGGCATCTCCATCGAAGCTTTGGGACGAAACTGTGGTGGACTCTTTTCTAGGGTTTGATTGAAAAAGCCTAGCTCCAGAATCCGCCGATAAGCAGCTAGTCTATCTCCTCGTTTAGGATTCGAATAAGGTCTTCTTGGTTAGCGTTCTTCACTCTGCTGTCATCTCTTGCCAGCTTCAGCTCCCGAGAAAGCAATTTCAGCCTTCCGGACAGTTATGGGCCATTCCTACGCCCCTCATCGGTCTGAATCCCCACCCGTTTTAGAGGAAGGCGCTCTTGTTCTCCCTTCTTTGTAGCCTCCTTCTTCACTCCATTCTTTCAATCCTATCTCGGTGAGTGCTTCCTACTTCTTCTTGTTAGAGGGCTTATATCGTATTGGAATTGGAATTTTTCTTCGAAATGCGTTCTGCAACCTCTGCGAAATAATCTTATGATCACAAGGGGTTGTGAAAATAAGCCTCCTTGTTGCGTTTTCTTGTGTAAAACCCTTGAATGTCTGTAGGCCTGCTCGCATTTTAATACTTCCACCAAGCATATGTTGGATATATCGTAGTAGTGGTAGATCTTCTAGTCCCATAGTAATTTCAAGAGAAGTATATCCTTTTTTACTAACTTGAATACTTTCATCACCATCGATAATTCCAGCTAGCGACTCACAGAAGGATTTAGGATAAGTTGTTGCGCGTGTAGTCTCTGAGGTTCCTACTAGACTGCTTTTATGTCGTTGGTTACCTGCTGATTGTCTTAGATACCCTATTTTGACTAGATCGGGGTAGTGGTCGCTGGTATTCTTCGCTACTGGATCCAAGATGTCCAACAAAACGACTTGGGAAGACTTCTTGGCATCGGCCTCTCTTTCTCTATATATTGATTCAAGGCGGGAAAGCGACTGGGCAACCAAAACCTAACCTCTCTGCTCGACTCCCCTGTGAATAGGGAGAAGTGGCGACTGGAAGAGCACGAACAAGAGCATTTTATCCAGAAGGCTCTGGCTCTGGTAGCGGCACTATACCTTAGCAAATCAGGCTCCGGCTAAGCCAAGCTAGAGTTCAAAGAGGTTTAAACCGGCGCTTCATCCAAGCGAGCGAATAGAGCTCATCGATGCGCTGATAGATCTTAGATGACTCCGAAATCAATGTTGTCCTTTAAGCAAGAAACAAGAACCATCGCAGGAAAGGCAGTTCTTACAAGTTCGCAAATTCTCGTATGAGAAGAATATAGTTCGACATTATATCTAGTATGGCTTTCAGTCAAGATTAGATATTTGTCGAAACGCTACACGGTAGCTACATATTGCTCAGGATGACCCCCCGGGCATCCCTCGCTTGTGTAGCGTTAGCAGCAGTTTTCTCACTTGCCATTTCGGGGGAGGGAGGATGAAGTTGAAGAGTGAGTCGAATTGCCCTCGCCCCCTCTCACTTCCCCATCCGGTAGTTCAAGTCTGTGGTTCGGGAGCTACCATTACCTAATATTATTACATGGGCGCGTATGGTAAGATGAGATACATCCTCTGGGCCTAAGTCGCTCCAAAAAGGCGTCCTTGATCCTCACGTAGTCGTAGGTCCCTCGTTCCTTTTCTCACTCGTCGATGGAACCTCACCCTCATGCTCCAAAATAGTCATTCTTACGCTTCCGGGGTGCGGCCCACTTGGTGTCGGATTAGCTCGATAGGTCAGTCAATAGTCTTTCGCAGAGTACCTCATCTTTTAGTGAACCCTGGGCGAAATCTGGTAGGAATGGATTTTCCGCTTGAGCTTCTTCCTCATGTTGAAGACCTTATTGTATTACTATCAGCTTTTTCCCGCAGGTTGAACGAAGAATAATAAAGAAGAAGAGGATCATGGGGGCTAAGTTTGATGAGGAACCCTTTTCACTCTTTATAAGGTGTTGCTTGACCTACTTTTTTTCCCTTGTCTTTGTTGGCTTCTTCGCGACGGTGCTCTAAGTGAATAAAGGTTGAGAAAGCTTTCATTCATCCAATCAAGGGGGATCAGATCACTTAAGCGGCCCAAGCAAAGCAATCTCTGAAAGCACCGCCTGTCCAGGGTTGAGCCCTGGGATTTGACGGCGGACTTAAAAAGGTCTGGGCGTGGATGTTCTTATTTGGACATCTTGTTTGGGCTACTGGATTTATGTTCTTAATCTCCTGGCGTGGATATTGGGTTCGCCACCACCCGAGAAGCAAAAGATTCTTATGGGCTGTGTTCCAGCTGTGTCAGTTGACTCATAACCAACACCAAACCTATCATTAGTAGTCTTTTGCAAGCTTTGGCTCGTTAAGACCTGGATGTTTAGCGTTGCAATGATTTTCCGGGGCTCTGACAGTTGCTCTAACCAAAGCAATCTTCTGATTTTTTTAATTACACGAACCAAGACTCTGACAAACAGCTCTTGTTCTGTAGCATAGCTTGGCGAATTAGACGAAACAGCCGATGTACAGTCTCCATTCTCATTAGGAGGTCAAACCAAGGACCTATGGAAGTCGGGGCTCGTCCCCGGTCAATATTGGATCAAAGGATTGGAAACCAGTCTCGTGTAAACGAGTCTAACCCCGAAAAGCAACTAAACAACCTCCACCAACCCGTCAATTGAATCATGAATTCTCATTCCAACAAATTACTTAGAATAAGAAGAAAGAGGCCGGGATAGAGTCTATTGGTAACACACGCACATGCCCACTCCCTTCTATATTCAAGCTAAGATTCTGCTCGTGAGCGTAATGGTATAAGCCTGTCTGACTGTGAGACCGACTGTACATACAATAGTCAGACACCAGGGATATTCGATCAGAGACTCATATCGAGCTTGTAATTCACGTTGTTCTTCTTTAGAGTGAGAGCCCTGAAAGAAAAAGGCGATTGGCACATAGGGGAGGTTGCCCGGGTTTCTCGGCCTGGTATCCTGCACCTTGCGTTCATGATATCTACATTCAACTGTGCCCCGGAGACGCGGTCGAATAATTATTTTTCTTTACGGGAAAAATAGCAGTGATCATCTACTTTATTCCAGTGGAGAAGGGGCCTTCCTCGTCTATTCGAATAAGTCAAAGCGATTTTGGTCCCAGAAATGGGAGAGGCAAAAGCAAATATAAAATCTTAGCCAATCCAGGCTCTGAAAAACCTCTCGCCTGTGCTTGGCTTACAGATTTGACTGAGCTGAACAGGAAGACCAATCCCTGAACGCTTCAGCAGTCGGGACAACGAACAGATTAGCTTATAGCACAGCATGTTCGCCACCACACTAGGCTGGCTGGTGCATTGGCTGGCCTTACTGTAATAAGTCCGAGAGAAGCGCACCTCTGTATCGACGGAATCACTCGTTGGGTCTAGTCGGTGGAACTGGTGAACCACGCGAGCTGGTTAGATGCCACCATCTGACCAAAGCTTCACGACTTATTTACAATTCTAGTGACAGAGAGAGATCAGGACTCAAATAGGTAATGGGAAGTACCATTGGGGCTGGAAAGCTGAATGAGATAGTAGGTAAAACCGGCCGAAACCCCTGCTTTTGCCCAAGACAACTAAATACACCTCAAGGTGCTGCCGAGGAACTGAGGGACCTTCTCGAGCACAGGATAGGTAATTGAAAGATAGAGCTAGCCTATTCGTTATGGGGAATCAATGCTCCGGACCGAATAGAGCTTACCTACGACACCTGGCTTTCTCCGGTGCATATTAGCTTAGCTGCGCTTACGCAGCCGGTTTGGCTTCCTCTCTGGCGGCCACTTTCCTTACCTTATGAAAATAAATCATCATCAACGATGATTCGAAATCATATGTCAATTCCTACAGTACAGAGTAGGGGAAAACTTGAGCATTTTCTGCATCGGTGGATGAAGAATCGCGAACATAATAATTTCTGGTTGAACATGTTTCCAGAAAAAGATACTTTCACAAGAAAAAAGTCCAAAAGGAATGGGATATTTTGCCAGTAGATCTGATTTCGCGCCCACCTTCGAGATGATCTTGCCCAAGGCAGTCGCATTCCAACATTCCTTCGGCAGCCCCGGTAGATTTATCCATACAGGTATGGAACTGATTTCTTTATCACCAAAGTCAAAGCATGTGGGCATTATTTTCAACAGTATGGTTCTACCAAAGACAAAATATGGACCCCATTGAGCACTAAGTCCCTATCTGCTGCATTTTAAAACTTAAATACGAGCCATCCACTTGAATGGGCATAATACTTGTACTTGACTTTCCAGGAGTCACAAAGTTGCAGGAGGGCTGTCTTGCTTGGAAACTTGGCAGCAAAGCTGACGAGGGATAAGAAAGTTGTTTGGTCATATCCCTTCATTCTTAACAAAGTTTGATTTTGGAAAAACACCACCATTATGGGAATGTCCACGCGGTAGAAAAATTCAAAATGAGATAGACTATTTACCTGGAGGATAGAAGCGAAGAAATGCCTACCCATAATAGATCTACTCAGGTTAGTCTTAGTAGGTCGTTGGCTCCACCTGTTATCTCCTTCTACGACATGCTGTTGCTACCGGGTATTCATTAAAAAAGAATGCATTTACGGGAGGAAAACTTGAATCTAGCTAGTCCTTGAAATCTCTGACTTTGTGGCCTTATCCAGCCTACCCTTTGAACATTTTCGTGCCCTGTCTTCTGCCATGAACTGGGCATTGCTTTGTTTTTCTCTTCTTTCCTATCAGCGAGTTCCGACCCTTTTGTTCGAAATTTCTACGTTCGTACCGAACCACTTGCAGAATCAAACCGATTGTATACCACCACTAATAAACACCAGAATAAGCGATATTCTCGGGCCTTCGAGTGATATAACCCAAAGGTCGGGCTTGAACCCCTGTCTTACTAAATCCGTAAGGTTCTAAATAGCTTGACTTGTTGATTACCACCTCCTTTACCGGCCCTCCAGTTCCTCTTCTAAAGACCCATCTTTAGCACAAAAGTTTCGTAAGGGGACTGGAGCAGGCTACCATGAGACAAAAGATCTTCTTTCTAAAGAGATTCGATTCGGAACTCTTATATGTCCAAGGTTCAATATTAGTACCGCTGCTTTCCCGGTTATTGCTTGTCTTTCCCATGCCTTTAGTCACGTGGTATACCTATACCAGATCGTTTAGGAATAAAGGGTGAGTCCAAGTAAATCCCCGCCATAAGGAATAGCGAAAACGACAGGAGCCGGCTAAAAAGGCCGAGTGACAAAAGGAAGAAGTGGATCCACTTTGTAAGCAGCATGGCGCTTATTTTGATCAAAAGTTGATGATCAAGCTCCGCCCAACCTATACAAGGTGATGCTCGCTTTCTCTGAGCCACTAGTGACCTTTGTTTTGCCTATTAAAGCATTCCCTGCCCCTCCTTATGTGTGAAAGAGTGGCATTTGTAGTCAAAGTTGAAGGAGCCCCAGAGCGCAACCTGTACAAGGGTCAACCCGGCGGCTTCTATGAGGAAGGCGGCGTAAAGGAGGCTCGAGGGTTTGTTAAGGAAGGCGGCAAGGGCCGACGAAGGGGGGAAAACGAAAGGCCTTTTCTGGTCCCCTATGAGCCGGGGGGTGTGCCACGACGAAACAAGGGCAAAAAAGGGAGCGGCGAAAGGAGTAGGCGAGGCAGCGGGCAAAGGCTTTCAAAGAAGCCTTAAACCGTTGGGAACACTCTAGTAATAGCGTAAAGGTCCTAGCCGAATTCAATCATTCAATCCTGGCCGATATCCCAGAGATCTTCCTAACAACTCCTAATCTGCGATTCGCGTCGTTCCAACATCCGGCGGGGAGCACCTCAGTATACGATCGCGTGCAGTAACTGGAAGTCCTATTACACTTAAGGCCAACTTCAATTCACCAAACCAAGGTTCATCTCGTGTACTGATTATGGACTCATTGCAGAGGCAAACGTAGAAGAGTAAAGAGAGGGCTGCACCGATACTTGTCCTTAAAGACGGGGTGCTCTTGTGCCATCGTTCCATTCTCTCTTCGGCTAGGTCCCTCGCGACCTTTGTATACCAGTTTTTTCCAGGTCGAAAGACCAAATACGAGGTGTAGAGGGAAAAGAAAGACTTTGATGAGTCTTCAGGTTTACCTGTTTTTGCAATTGCCAATGGCATAGATCGGGATAAGAGAAGTCGTAGAAGCTGGAACCTCTCTCAAATAGGTAACGGGAAGTACCATTGTGGCTGGAAAGTTGAATGAGGCTTATTCAATTTCATTGAAAGACGTTCTTGAAAAAGATAGGTTTTGATATCGTGAGATAGACAGCCAAATAAAATAAGTTATCCCACGGTGTTTACCACTAATCATCCTCGGATCCTTTCCCAGGGCGCAATAGCTCAACTCAAGCATCTCTGCGTTTTCTTGGGACCCTTACTCTTTTCACTCTGTTTCCGGTGATCAACAAAACAATAGAGAAGCTAGAACAGCCCGCTACAGCCGTGGACTACGCTCTCGTGAGACCCCTCTATTTGACTAACATACCAAAGAAAGGTAAAGTCGAATATTTGAACTTGGTTTAAATTTTGGTAATTGATT
The DNA here is from genome assembly GCA_023678885.1 of Pogostemon cablin. NCBI lineage: Eukaryota > Viridiplantae > Streptophyta > Magnoliopsida > Lamiales > Lamiaceae > Pogostemon > Pogostemon cablin. Next base: position 33,438,886 of record CM042971.1, read on the forward strand.
TAGAGCAAGTGTACTCTATCGTGTGTAGCACGCAAGCGACCAAGTGCAAAATTTATAAGATATCGAACCCAATGGCGAAAGTGGGTAGCCGTATTTGAGAAATGCTTTACTCTAGTAGGACGAATCGATAAGGATGTGATGATTAACACTAAAAACTAACACTAAGAAAGCAATTAAAGATAGATGGATACAATGGACATGGAAGATGGATGAAGGTAGAGCAATCTAAGAAGTATGCAAGGCAAGCAACACTCATGAAAAAGACTTATATAGACTCACACACACACATGCATTGATGATTTTCAAGTTATGATATTAAGGGCACTCTAAGAGCGTCTCCAATCTTAACTCTTCCTATAGGTACTTACGGATATTAATATACCGGTGTAGAGATATTATCACGAGGAATTTTCTCTAGTGGGCAGGGACGTTTTCCTAGTGTTCCCTTTCTAAGGTCAAGTGAAAATTGACTTGGTTCCCCTCACTAGTTCATCACTAATGTCCTATCATGAGGTTCTAAGCACTTGGAGGGAATAACTTTCCTCCCCTCATACTAACTAAGTCACCTCATACAATCAATGATTCAATTAAACCACCATACATAATATTGGAATGGCCATCCTAACACTATGCATAGAGAATTTAACCACACAAATCATGCATCAAATGAGAATAAGCATTCATGATAGAAAATATTCATAACAATCATTTCATCAAACATGTGGTGTGCAAAATCTACATAATTCCTAACCAATCACATTGCTAGCCTCACATGAGGACTAGCCACTACATAGCATTACAAATTCATTACAATCCAAGGCATGCTCTAATCTAGCTAAATAATGAAGAAAATCACAAATTAAAGGTAAGTTGGCTTCCCTTGCAATGTAGGCCTTCTTCTCCTTCAACATGCTCAAATCTTCACTCCTTGATGAATTCCTCTTCTTAGATTGTTGGATGGATGGATTAATGGATGGATTTGAGGAGATCAAGTGGTTTGGATGGATGAAGTGAAGGATGGAAGAGATGGAGATGAATGTGTGTGATTTTAGGTGTTTAGTGTGTGTGGAAACTGATCCAAAATGATTCCTCCCGAATTTTGTGGTCAAAACATGTATTTATACCCCCATGGAAACTTCTAGAACATTTAGAGATCATAAAACTGCCTTTTGAACCTACACGGGCCGTGCAGCGTCACACGGCCACGGAGGTGGCCGTGTAGCGTTTTCTGGTGTCCGAGCACGCCCATGCCTTACAGGGCCGTGCTCGGTACACGGGCCGTGTAGCGTATCGCGTGCTGCGCAGTCTCACCATTTCGCGCATAACTTCCACATCCGATCTCCATTTTTAGTGATTCTTGCGCTCACGCGATCCTCTCTTCCGTGGCTTTCCAACAATATATAGATCTGAGAAAACTTCCAACATTTGAGGGTATAACAAGTCATGCAAATTAGCACAACCGTGCTGAGTAAGAACTGCTTGCGCGACGTCACCATTTTAATCATAACTTTCTCGTTTGGGCTCCGGTTGAAGTGTTCCTTATACCAAAACGATCCTCTTTTCTATGGATTTCCAACCATGTATCACACTTCTATTTTTGAGCTCCAAAAAAGTACAGAAAAATTACACAAGTGGGACGTGCATTTTTCAGCATTTTGCTTTGACTCATTCTCCCTCGTTTTAACTCCAAATCGAGCTCTGTTTTTTCCCACATCTTCTTTATCATGTCTAGAATCCATTTTTACCTGATAATCACACAAATTACACCAATTTACTAATTCTCTAAATATTCACAAATGTAGCACAATTTAAGACACTTAATCATGAAAATTACACATTTATCATTTCAAGGCACACATCTCCATATCTTCACATAACACCACCAAATGATATACAAAATGAATAAAAACACACAAAATACATAATAAAAAGACACTAAAATCTAGGTGAAAACGACACCGATCAACCCCCCAAACTTAATGTGTTGCTCGTCCTCGAGCAACGAAAATGAAAAAACGAGAGGGGGAATTTTCACCTAGAGAAAGACCTAACGAACATAAGCAACAACACATCATAAGTAACAAGGACTACAAATCATATCAAGTCATACTACAACATTAAAATCATGACATAAAAAAAATTAACAAGTTCAAGTCTAAGAAAATAAAGAGTAATAAAGTCCCTTCCGGTCCAAGCCTCACAACGGGTATCAAAATGCACTCAACACTCTATGAAGTAGGGTAATTTTCACTCATCAATGGATTGAACCCGACGCACCATAGGCTTGCTCGCGGACTACATTCACAAGCCACCAAGGCTTCAACTAATGATCAAAAAGGCCTTTTATTTTTGGATGTAATGTTAGGCTTTTTGGTAAGGGTAGGGAGATTATGGATAAGAGTGACTCATCGAGTGTAAGTAATCGAAGAGATGATCAACTTCTTCACGTTTCTATCTTCCTTTTTTTTCTTTTCTAATCACAAGCACTAATCATTATCATTCCTTGGATTCTTGAGCTTCTTTTAATTTGCATGCTTCCTTTCTTTCGACTTTTGAATTCCTTGAGCATATTTTTGTTGTTTTGCTCCTTTTTTACTTTGAAGGTTGCATGTGCATTTTGCTTGAGCTCTTTTCATCCTTTTCTTGCTTGTTTATCATTTCCTTCTTTCTCTTGCACAATTCTCATATCAAACATTGTAGATCATCATCTCCTCAATCACCCACACAAAGGCATATATATAAGGCTTAAGTGGGTAATCATGGTTTGTATTGTGCTTATATCACAAGAAATAGGCTTAAAGACTCAAAGTGGCTAACTAGGGATGATGTATAGGGTAAGGAAATATATGACAATGGCTATAAAATTACAAGGATGGCCTAGGATCATTTCACTAACCTCCACCAATCGGGCTCATTCCCGTAGTCCATGAGCGAGTTCTAGTTTATCAAGGCTCAATCGACCCACTCATTAAGAAATTAACCATGGATGCACGGTTGAGGCTCAAACGCTCACAAGCTTTTGCTCGGACCTTTAGGAACTCATTACACCTCAATTCATCTCAAAATTGAACAAGTTAAATAGAACATGTCACAATTTCAACAAGTAGAAACCATTAACATGCTTGCCATCACCTATCACAAACAATGCATCATAGCTCACATTCAAAAACATTTAACTCCTTCCCAAAACATACCACCAAGCAACCCTATACAAGAATAAAAATTACAAACAAAACGCATGAGCAAAGACTCACCAAGCAAACAACAACACAAAAACACATAATCATGCAATAATCAAAATTCCATCCATCAAAAGAAAATAAAGCACAAATCATCATCCAATAACATGTAAGCTCAAGATTTTTGCCACCTTATTCAAAAATAAAAATAAAGCAAGTAAACTACCTAAATAAAGCAAGTAAAACTCCCAAGTACATAACACATGAAGTAACATGTTAATCCACTACAATCCAAATCAACATCAATTCATGTCAAGCAATTTAGAAGTGATAAGATGTAGAGTGAACTCCCTCAATAGGCATTTTGATAATGAAAGCGTTAGCTCCAAGCTCCATTCATGCTTCCACTATCCTTCATCCATGCTCAAACACTCAACAAACCATTAGCTCAACACTTGCAATAAAAATAAGGATTATTATGCACTCCCACACAACCAAACTAACCAAAATCAATCAAATACTCATGAGAAAAATTTTTAAATTTACCCAATTTTCACAAGACAATCAAGATAATCACTCTATCAACATGATACATCAAGCATACACAAGTGGTAAGGCACACCACGCACTATCCCCCCAAACTTAAATCGAAACAAGTTGAGAATTAAGTTTGCAAAAAGTGGTGAGACTTACCCTTGTAGTTTCCACCATTGATCATCTTAAACGTACCTTGTGATGACGTATGTGCATGCCAACATTCAAGTATGGCCACCACACACTCTCCCCCCAAACTTAAATTAACACAAGTGTTAAATTTAAGTTTGAACAAAGTGGTGTGACATACATCTTCATTCAAAATCTAGCACATCTCGTCTCATCCTTATGTGTTTTCCTTCATGAGCACAATCCACCTACACACAAAAAAATGCAAGAAAACTAAATCAAAGCAATTAAATGAAAGCATTAAAATAAATGATGGGTTGCCTCCCATCTAGCGCTAAGTTTAACGTCTTCAAGCCGGACGGATTATGGAGAACTCATCGGAATGGCCAAGGATATCGTTCATTCTTGCCATCAAATTTTAATCTTTGTGCTTCTTCCTCTATTAGACATTTGTGGCAAGTAACGACCTCGGTAGCATCTTTCGAGATTGGCTTTAGAAAATCAACTCGCTTGAGCTTGCATTCCATTGACCTTTCCTTCCGTGACCACCACTTATTCCTTTTTATCAAGTAAGTACCCAACACTTCTTCAAGTTCTCTCTTGTACCTAAAGCTTTGAGAAGAATCAATAGGTAAGACAAAGTCAATATAAACAATATTTTGAAAATCAATGCAACTTGAAGAGCTAAAAGATGGAGAAATGCTCATTTCACTTCCGAACTCATCATCAAGTGCTTCTAGACCTTGGTCCACTTCATCAAATTCATCAACCTCTTGTGATTCTTCATCTTCACTTAAATTTTCCTTATCAACAAGGGACAAGAAATCTTGTATAATATCTTCATCCTCAAAGCTCTCTTCTTCCTCAAGCTCTTTACTCTTCTCACTTGAATTTTCATCCTCCAACTTTTCTTCTTCCTTGTCTTCCTTATCCTCAATAATCTCAACATCTCTTGAGTCTTCTTCATTATCCCCCGAACACTCTTCTACCTTCAAATTTTCTTTAATCTTTTCATCACAATTCTCTATTTCACGAAGATTGTTCCGTTCTTTTGTCATTTGACTCATTTGACGTTCAAAGGCCTTCATTGTCCTTTCATTTTCCTTACTCATTTCTTTAAGCATTTTCATCATTTGACGTAATTGATCTTGTAAGGAAGGTTTCCCATCATCATATGGTGGACACTTTTCTTTGAAATTTTCTTGGACATACCCGTTTTGCATACATGTTCCATTCCCCATTTGGTAATTGGGCATGTTCCACACTTGTCCCCCATTAAAGTTGGAAGTAGGCATGGAGTAGGTATCTTGAGGCTCATAGCTTGAAAGACTTAGTTGAAAGCCTTGCCTTGTATCATTTCCATAAACATATCTTTTAACCTTTTCTATCAAGGCATCATTTTTGGATAGAAGGGTATCCATAGAAACTTGATTGTTGTAAGAACTCGGAACGGAATAAGTGTTTCCTTGATACGGTTGGAATGTATTAACATTGTAAGCTCCTTGCCATTCCTCATAACTCCCATTGTTGTAGCTTTGAGAGCTTGCTTGACTCATTTGACTACTATACCCATAGTTGCTCTCATTCTTATAGTCATTTGATTGTTGTGGTGGAACCAAACCAATTAGATTTCCATAATTTCCTCCCATGTATTGGTTCCACCCATCCATGTTCATACTCTTCTTTTCAAGGCTTGCTACAACTTTCCTTCACTTACTATTTTTGGTTTTGCTCCTTCTCCCCTTCTTTCAAGGTTGATGTACCTATTAAGAAGAACAAGTAAGAACAAGATTTTCCAAAACAAATATAGAATGCAAAAATAAGAAAAATGTCCTAAGTAGAGCTAACAAATTCAAACACGTTACACCGAAGGCTTTCTCCCCGGCAACGGCGCCATGAACTTGATTTAAATTTTGGTAATTGATTTAGAGCAAGTGTACTCTATCGTGTGTAGCACGTAAGCGACCAAGTGCAAAATTTATAAGATATCGAACCCAATGGCGAAAGTGGGTAGCCGTATTTGAGAAATGCTTTACTCTAGTAGGACGAATCGATAAGGATGTGATGATTAACACTAAAAACTAACACTAAGAAAGCAATTAAAGATAGATGGATACAATGGACATGGAAGATGGATGAAGGTAGAGCAATCTAAGAAGTATGCAAGGCAAGCAACACTCATGGAAAAGACTTATATAGACTCACACACACACATGCATTGATGATTTTCAAGTTATGATATTAAGGGCACTCTAAGAGCGTCTCCAATCTTAACTCTTCCTATAGGTACTTACGGATATTAATATACCGGTGTAGAGATATTATCACGAGGAATTTTCTCTAGTGGGCAGGGACGTTTTCCTAGTGTTCCCTTTCTAAGGTCAAGTGAAAATTGACTTGGTTCCCCTCACTAGTTCATCACTAATGTCCTATCATGAGGTTCTAAGCACTTGGAGGGAATGACTTTCCTCCCCTCATACTAACTAAGTCACCTCATACAATCAATGATTCAATTAAACCACCATACATAATATTGGAATGGCCATCCTAACACTATGCATAGAGAATTTAACCACACAAATCATGCATCAAATGAGAATAAGCATTCATGATAGAAAATATTCATAACAATCATTTCATCAAACATGTGGTGTGCAAAATCTACATAATTCCTAACCAATCACATTGCTAGCCTCACATGAGGACTAGCCACTACATAGCATTACAAATTCATTACAATCCAAGGCATGCTCTAATCTAGCTAAATAATGAAGAAAATCACAAATTAAAGGTAAGTTGGCTTCCCTTGCAATGTAGGCATTCTTCTCCTTCAACATGCTCAAATCTTCACTCCTTGATGAATTCCTCTTCTTAGATTGTTGGATGGATGGATTAATGGATGGATTTGAGGAGATCAAGTGGTTTGGATGGATGAAGTGAAGGATGGAAGAGATGGAGATGAATGTGTGTGATTTTAGGTGTTTAGTGTGTGTGGAAACTGATCAAAAATGATTCCTCCCGAATTTTGTGGTCAAAACATGTATTTATACCCCCATGGAAGCTTCTAGAACATTTAGAGATCATAAAACTGCCTTTTGAACCTACACGGGCCGTGCAGCGTCACACGGCCACTGAGGTGGCCGTGTAGCGTTTTCTGGTGTCCGAGCACGCCCATGCCTTACAGGGCCGTGCTCGGTACACGGGCCGTGTAGAGTATCGCGTGCTGCGCAGTCTCACCGTTTCGCGCATAACTTCCACATCCGATCTCCATTTTTAGTGATTCTTACGCTCACGCGATCCTCTCTTCCGTGGCTTTCCAACAATATATAGATCTGAGAAAACTTCCAACATTTGAGGGTATAACAAGTCATGCAAAGTAGCACAACCGTGCTGAGTAAGAACTGCTTGCGCGACGTCACCATTTTAATCATAACTTTCTCGTTTGGGCTCCGGTTGAAGTGTTCCTTATACCAAAACGATCCTCTTTTCTATAGATTTCCAACCATGTATCACACTTCTATTTTTGAGCTCCAAAAAAGTACAGAAAAATTACACAAGTGGGACGTGCATTTTTCAGCATTTTGCTTTGACTCATTCTCCCTCGTTTTAACTCCAAACCGAGCTCTGTTTTTTCCCACATCTTCTTTATCATGTCTAGAATCCATTTTTACCTGATAATCACACAAATTACACCAATTTACTAATTCTCTAAATATTCACAAATGTAGCACAATTTAAGGCACTTAATCATGAAAATCACACATTTATCATTTCAAGGCACACATCTCCATATCTTCACATAACACCACCAAATGATATACAAAATGAATAAAAACACACAAAATACATAATAAAAAGACACTAAAATCTAGGTGAAAACGACGTCGATCAATAATGCAGTTAGAGCAAAGCCCAGAATGGCATAACCGAATAATTGTTTCGCCAATGATGGATTTCGTGCAACACACCTAGGAGTACTCCTTCCTGCATATCCATACATCACATGTGTGAAGCATTTCGCTAGCCTTCAGAATGGAACTATGATTTGCCCTGTCTTGAGTCGGATAGAGCCCGGTTCACCTGTGCTTGCCAAAAACTACCTTGCTTTTACCTTGTTCTTGAGTTTCCACGGTTCTTTCCTATCGAAGTCCTTGTTGGGCAGGTGCTATTCAGGCAGATTCAACTTCGAGCTAGGATGGAACAGCAGGTGGGTTACACATTCCACTGTGCCGAGATGTAAGGTGCAGGTGGTGATGATCACCCCGGGGCCGCGGCACGAAATCATAAAGAAGCTAGAATAACTCAGAAAGAGAGTGGCGCCTAGCTGTTGAGAGCATCTGTTGTCTTTGTAGAGGAACAGTACGATCTTGGATTGGCCCCTTCGCATGACCTAGAAAGACTTAAGCATTCAAACAAAGGTTCCGAAGGAAAAGGGCTTAGCGCCTGGAAACCTAGAAAGAAGATGAAATCTAGTTCAGGGGCGAAGACGGAAGATTGAATGATCCGACAATAATAATGGCACGACGATACCCCTCTCTAAGCTCCTTCTATCTCTAGGAGGCCTAGCCCTCTTTCTCAACTCGAGTCTTAAGTTCAGCGACTTTCATCGTTGACGAACACCTTGCGGACAGGGGGAGCCGGGGGAAGCTGCATGCAACTGGTAAGGCCTCGTAGCAGTGGCGGGGGGTTCTGAAGCCCACTTTCTCCACCAAGTGAATAACCCCCGCATTTTCAATGTGAAATTGGGGTGCCCGTAATCCCAGATCTTCCTGGTTTGCTTTATACGTAAGTTTGGCTTAGCCCATTGGCTAGTTCGTAGGCCCCTCCCCCGGCACCCTATTAGACTCGCGAAAGTGGTAGGGGGCTTTACTGATCGTACATCCACGGGGGCCTTTGTTCAAAAGGGATATGCTTTTCTTTCGACCTAGGTAGTGAGCGGACTAAGCCGCAAAGTCTTTGCCCTCAGATGAAGATCTCACCGTAGTATCCGCTCCTAAGAAAATCATATTCATTCTTGCTTGGAATGTGGATAGGGAACTTAGAATCATCGTAGTAATTACACCTAAAGATATGTAGAGCTAGTGCAGACATGGTTATCTTGCTATCTATGTCAATCTCATAAAGCCTTCTTTTTTCTTCTCATCGGAGTTATTTCAGAAAGACTTGCCGGGGCCTTTAGCTGCTCCGGTATCGACAGCATTCACAGCTTCTTCTGTGCCACGCCACACCTCAACAGGAAATTCGAGAACAGTTAGAGGGCATTCGTGCTAAGATCTAATCTAATAGTTGATCCGTGTATAGGTTGAGATTCCAAGGCAAATAAAGAAGAAGAATTATCACATGCCCGCGTTGGAAGACCTAGAGCTTTTGACTCTTCCTCCCACTTGCGAAGCCTGCTCAATATCCCGACGGAATAGCGTAAATAAAGACTCTCTTGGTCCTTTCGAAGCTGAATTCCTATTTTTTCCGTTCTTGCTTTCTTTCTATCCGCTAATCAGGAATGGAATCGGACGCTACGAATACGAATTATTGAATGGGGGAAATTTTCAATATTAGACAAATAGGGCACTAGAACGCTATTCTTCCTCCTTCCCCGCTTAGGCCTTAGGGGCTTAGGACATTAGCAGTAAAGAAATGAATAGACGAGGGGTAATTCCACTAGTTCATTTAACTCTTGAATATGAATTCAACCAATAGAGGAGTGGGAATGGGAAACAAAACATGGGTTGGGTTAAATAAGCAGGATCTATAGCTTAAGACATAACGCGAAGAGAGCGAGGGCTACAGCAGTGGGGCAGCCCTTATGTGGTGCAAGCTGTGAAGGAAATTCTGCCCTTATTCATAGGCTTAAGGCTCATGGAACTACCTTCGAGAGGCAAGTGCCGTTAAAACGACGAATTCTCTCCGTTATATGCATGCTAATGGGGCAAGTATGTTTTTCATTGCTGCCTACCCTACGACAGTACTCATCAACAATTCATTTCCGCATCTGCATACATTCCTCTTGGAATTGACTTTCCATCTGGGACCTACCTTCCTCCTGGGGTTGCTTGTTTGATGGAATTTTTTGCTCTTCGCTGCATTATATGCCAATCCGAACTCAAAAATTCGTCGCCAACTTTGGGAGTCTATGCCGAACTTCGCTGACTCACATACTCTACCTTGGTTGGTTGCTGGCGCTTCCGTGGAAAATTCAGACTTTCTTTTTGATGCTGCGATCACATAAAAACATAAACTTTGAGGCAGCAGGGCATCCATATTTCTCATCTTGGGAAATTTCCCTAGGTCAACCTTTGAACTTAGTTTGAAACTCCTGCTTCCTTTCTCTCTTTTACAGCCTCGTGGACGGACGAAAGAACGGGCACGCCTAAACCTTGGATTGAATCAGCCCATTGCCTAAGTCCGAAGCGGCAGCTAGTCTTAGAGTCTCCTATCTTCTTGTCTTCTTCCGGAGCTTAAAGAAGCGGCCCCTATCAGAATTCATAATCAGAGAGAAAGCCATTGCGCGAATCTTGGGGCTTGACTTATAGATTAACGTGCGCCCAGCCAGATGATGTCTGCTCTGGTTGGTAGTGAGAGGACTCTTAGTACCTGCATACCCAAAAGGGGCGCTGGTTTCCTTTGCGCATAGCTAAGTTGAAGGTCAAAAAAAGGCTAAGCTCTCGGTAGAGGACTACCTCACTTGACTAGAAAAGCAAAGGGAAACGTAGCGAAAGCGGGTGCTTGAGTGAGTGATAAGGCTGTGCGGCTGCCAGAGCCGAAGCCAGAGCCACAGCCAGAGTTCGAGCCACAACCTAGTCCAGGGGTTCGGATCAAACGTGTTTACACCCCACAGGAACTGGGTGTCAGGCTCACAAGGCAAAAGCATGTGAACAGCTGGGCTAGACTAGCTCAGTCGGAGTTCCGGGCCACTCGATACCCAGACGATCATTGCATGGAGATTATGGGAATTCGGGCAGATGTTCAAGCCAAGTTGAGGCAGGTAAAGCTGCAGGAGCTGATGAGGGAGGCTCCAAAGACGTATTACCGGATGTGTTTGGAGTTTCTGAGCACTTTAGAGGTTGTCCGAGAATAGGGATCAAAGACTATAACACACATCAGGGTCCAGATCAATAATGAGATGTGTGATATAGACATCCCCACCATCCGACAGAGATTTGGTTTCGATGCAGATGGTATGATGGAGCCGAATGATACTTCATACGACGCTGATTTGTTCTGGCATGCCATCACTATTTCAACAAGGGAGCCACGATTCAATAGCCGAGCCAAGGCCACGTCTATTCGGAACCCGGTGCTTCGATATCTTCGCCAAATTTTGGCGGACACTATTTTTGCTCGCTTTGATACAGGAGCTTTTCGAGTGGCTGAGCTGATGGTGCTTTGGGGGATGTTGGGTGGCTATAAGGTTGATTTGACCCCACATATGATCGATCGTATGGAGACGCTCGGGACAAAGACGACACCTGGCTCTTTTATCACCATTGGGGGTCTTATCACACCATTCTACACTGATAGAGGATTGGATGTACGCACTTGGCAGGAGGTGCCGGGAAGTACCAGGTTGAACACTGCGTACGCGGAGAATTGTAAGATGATAGTTGTAGATTCCGAGGGACGGGTGTTTTACTCGTTTGGAGGGAACTCACCCGACTACTTTCCCCTACCCGTTCCAGAGCTTACCTCGGTGACCAACTTGGAGTATGTAGACAACTGGAAGATGAACACCCCGCGCCATCAAGCCATGATCGATGCTAACCCACTGAAGGGCTATGCTGCTATTGATTGTAAGATGCAGCCGAGACAGCCTGGTGCAGAGGTGGAACACGAGCACGAGCGTGGTGTACCTGTCACTCCACCGAGGGACTTAACTGAGTTGTATCAGCGCAATGATCAAGTTCAGCAGCAGATAATACAGAAACTGCAGCATATGGATGAGCAGCAGCAAAAATGGAGGGAGGAACAACTACAGTGGCAACAGTCATATGAAACTAGGATGAACTCAGTAGAGGATGCTCTGCGTCAGCTTACTGACCAAGTACAGCATCCGAGGCAGAATAATCAGCAGTCTGGAGGACATTCCGACGGTATGCCACCGTACCACCCTCGATCACCACGGTACCATCCTGGATCACCATGACACTGTGTGTGGTCTTTTTTTTTTTTTTTTTTAAGGTTTTAACTTAAAAAAGAACTCCATATGTATGTATTTATGTAACCACTGGTCAGTGTCATCGGATATCGCTGATGTATTTATTAGTAGAGAATGATACATTTAGACTGTGGACAACTGATGTTTTTGTTAGTAGAGAAGATTTCACCTTTATTCAGTTCATTGGAGCTAGAGACATTTCTTTGCCTTTTTCAGACAGAATTAGGAGTAATACTACATACATATCTGGAAACATATGATGATAGTTATTTGTGAATTAAAATGATTAGGATGGGCAGCACCACAGATCCCTGCTCCAGCTGCAACACGGCTTCTTCGGGCCCGGTGGCCATCCCGACTACATCTTGCGTCTCACACCAAAATCCTCGCCCAGACGGCGATAACCATAAGTACAACACGGCTTCTTCTGGAGAAAGTACTTATTTATAAGTCAGTTTAATTTAGAACTGTATTTATAGGGAAGAAAAACGCTACTAAGATATTTTATTCACGTAGTCGAAAATTACGACATTCTTGATTCATTCACACAGTGGCGGACGCAGGAATTTCGGACAGGGGGGCCCGGTGGCCATCCCGACTACATCTTGCGTCTCACACCAAAATCCTCGCCCAGACGGCGATAACCATAAGTACAACACGGCTTCTTCTGGAGAAAGTACTTATTTATAAGTCAGTTTAATTTAGAACTGTATTTATAGGGAAGAAAACGCTACTAAGATATTTTATTCACGTAGTCGAAAATTACGACATTCTTGATTCATTTACACAGTGGCGGACGCAGGAATTTCGGACAGGGGGGCCCGATTTCTTAGTATCGTAATATATTCGTCCCAAATTCAAATACACATTTACTATTTATGTGAATATTAGTAAAAGTAACTCTTAACTTACTTTTGTACTTTAATATTTTTACTTAAATAAATTGTAAATTATAAAACAAAGGATAAATAATTTTATTGCAAAAGAAAAAATAATAATAATAACAAATTTGCTCAAAATAAAAGGTTTCGAACAGGGGGGCCCGATTTCTTAGTATCGTAATATATTCGTCCCAAATTCAAATACACATTTACTATTTATGTGAATATTAGTAAAAGTAACTCTTAACTTACTTTTGTACTTTAATATTTTTACTTAAATAAATTGTAAATTAGAAAATAAATAATTTTATTGCAAAAGAAAAAATAATAATAATAACAAATTTGCTCAAAATGAAAGGGAAAAAATGATAATAGAAATGGTTGCGATCAAGGAAATTCAAACCAATGACCATTAGAAATTGAATGGTGTGTCCTATCCACTAGGCTACACAGACATACAATAATTTTTTCTATATATATACTAGTTATTGTTAAATTCTCAGGGGCCCAGTGCCCCCTGAGCCCAATGTAGGTCCGCCCATGCATTCACACATCGTTTTCCGACCACAAATTTGAAGCTCTATCCTCCATTACATTGATTAGTAATAGTAATTCTGGTCCTGATTTTTTATTTGGCTAGCTGTCGCTTAGTTTCAATAGTTGTGAATTTTTTAGGTAAATTTTCTGACTATTTAATCCGAAATATAATTTATGTTTATTAATTAAGTTTAAGAAATTATCAGTTTTGTTTATGTATTATAGAAATTAGGTATGCATGGGATCGTAACTTAGTTAATCATACAGTATATTAAAAATAAATTTAAAGAAGAAACAGAGTAATGCGTAGACTTGATGCCGCTTTCTTTGGACAAATTAATCTCATATTCTGACAGCGAAGCTAAGGAGAAATCACGCGTGATTAAGACCAAATTACGACTTACATTTTCCATCAGCAATATTAGACCAATTCATGAGTTTATGCTTTATGAGTTTATGTTATTGCATTATGCATATTGACATTAAATGGAGTATTGCTTTCCATTTTCCATGCAATTCTTGGTTCACTAATCTACCTAACAACTACTAAGAATTTGTACCAGTATAATATTATACTAATACGAGTAAAACTGAAATTTAAGAAAAATTTCTTAAAATAAGCAAAAAAATAAATAATAAATTAAAAAGAAAAAAGAAGATGTTTTTTGGGAATTTAATGAGAAAAATGTGTAAAAATATTTGATTAAGTAGGGACAAATGGGGTGGACGATACCACATCTATTGAACATAAGTGTAAAAAGTAACAACTTTATAAACATGCAATATTGTGATTGTGTAAAGATGTTAATAGTGTATAAACTGCTATTTTAGGCATCTCTATATATTTTAGGATTGACGAAAATAAAAAGTGTTAAGTTGGGACGATTGAATTACTATTTTTTTAAACATTATTCCCTCCATCCCATTATTAAAATCACAGAATATAAAAAAAGTATATTTTTAAATTATTTTTAAGGCAAGTTTGACGTAATAAATAAATTTTAAAGTAAGTAGTATATGTTGTAATGGAATGACAATTTTTTGAAATTAAAGTTTGTTTTGAAGTTATTAGATTTGTTTTCTATTTTTTTATTTTTAAAGTATGAACTTATTTATAAAACAGACAACAATAGTAAATGGAAACTTGTTTATGAGATGAAATGAGAAGTATGAACTTATTGCAAGATATTTATGGGGCATGCTCATTCCTCACCTATATAAGGAGCCCTCCTTCATTCACTCCAGACACACTAAAAAAATACTTGAAGACATAAACGCTCTGAAGAGATCAAGAACACAAGCAGCGCTCCCTTGAGATCTTCAAGCATCTTCAAGTCAAGAACGGCAAACGATTCGGGATTAAGGTGCGGAGCCCCCCAAATCAAGCGTTCTTCATATACTGAGTTCTTCGGTGTTCTTCGCGCCAAGAACAGCATACGACCCGGGATTAAGGTGCTAAGCCCCCCAGATCGAGTGTTCTTAGGATCAAGTACGTTTAATCCAAACAAAAGCTCGACGCTTCTGGATTAACGTTATAAGGTCCCAAATCCGAGTTCGGACAAGCTTCAACTGAAGATCCGACTCAGCACACACACAGTCAACGCGGTCAACGCAGTCAAAGTCAAAGTCAAAGTCAAGCCAAATTGGTTCGAGAGAAGAATCAGAGGATTGATAGAGATTGTTTCCTTAATCATCAAGTTCAATCCGTCTGGATTATCATTGTAATTCTTTTGTGTTTATTTTATTATAAATACAAAATTTGTTATTACAGTATATAATCTCTCTATTCCGCCATAACGTTTACAAATTACAAAAGAAGCGTAAATGTTATAAAGAGACGGAGGTTGACGTAAGTAATACAATAAAATTACAAAAATACTAAATTATACTTATTCCGTCCGCTTAAAAGAGGCTCATTTTGAATTAGTGGGCGTGTAAATCTCATATTTTAGTTGTATTTTTAGGTGTGTGTGTGCATATCATACGATGTAGAAACGGAAATGAGATCCTTTAAAAATGACAAATTTTTTAAGCGGAAATTATGACAATGAAGTACTTCCATGTCATAATATTATTAGATAAATACACAATATTATCCTATTTTAATTGGATCTTACTCAATTTAATGACTTTTTTTTCTTTTAATCCTCGAACTTTTTTTTAATTTTTTTCGTTTTTTCTATACTCCATATAAATAATAATTCATGCTACATGATAAACTTACTCTTCATATTTATATTCTCCTATAATTAATTTTAAGTGTAACACTAGCTAGTGACTAGTGTTACTTTTAAGTACAAACAAATAAACGATAAATATTAATATTACTGCTGATCGATCAGTTTCTTTAACTTAGAGGTCAACACTGCTGCATACATAGTAATTAATTGGTCAATTACATTCTTACTAATTAAAGATTGAACATTTTTTCAGTTCATGAAAGAAGCATTTTTTTGTCTTTTTTCAGACAGAAGGATTACACTGACAAATTATGCCACTAATTAGTTATTAGTAGTGAATTAGTCAATTAATTAGGAATATTGCCTCGGCAGCACCACAAATCCCTGCCCCAGCTGCAGCATCGACCCTGACCCGCCGGAATCTTGCTGTCACCAAAATTTTCCATCATACGCCGATAACCGCCACCGCCGCCTCGGCGTTTGTCGTCTGCCCAAATATAGCAACTTTCTTAAATCAATATACTTCTTTTGTACAAAGAAGCTGACTACTGAATTACATTACGTACCATTGAAGTTTTATCACTAGAGAGTGCAGTTTTTAGCAATTAGCTATTAAGATGATTATAGTGTAAAAATAAATATTCATTGTTTAATTATTAATTTTTATAAAAAAAAATAGGTGATTCTGACAAAATTATTATGATAGCCCAGTGTAATTAATTAATTTACACATTTTACTTTTGAAAAAAAATACAACAACCCACATTTGTACGTTTTATTTATTAAGAATCGATCATAATTTGAATAACATTTTAATTAGTTTCAGAAAACG
Source organism: Pogostemon cablin (assembly GCA_023678885.1). Lineage (NCBI taxonomy): Eukaryota > Viridiplantae > Streptophyta > Magnoliopsida > Lamiales > Lamiaceae > Pogostemon > Pogostemon cablin. Next base: position 33,455,310 of record CM042971.1, read on the forward strand.
TTGTAAATTAGTAACAACTTTGATAATATATATCAGATTTTTACTATATATATCAATACAAATATGAAATAATTAAAGGAATTGATTTTCAAAAGATTAATTATTGTAAATGAGGATAATTAAAGCTAGAGGCTTACTTGTGTGATCACGTGTAACAGTGATTTGATTGGACGTGAGGAAGATAGACAGAATCACAAGAAGACATAATAAAGAGCACACTCTTTTGTAAGAAGCCATTGCATTGCATGTATTAATATTTAACTGAATAATCTGGGTTATTGTTTTTAAATCAGTTTAATTTTTGGGATGTATTTATAGGGAAGAAAATGATTGTTTATGAGGGATATTTTAGTTACCTACTACCTAAGAATTAATTTCAACGACCCTACAATGCATAAATAAGACAAGTGCTAGTTGAAAATTGCGACATTAATTCGAAATGCATTCACATTTTGTTTTCTCAATCTTCTTCTTAATTTATTGACTATGTCTGCCCCTCGTACAGCGGTTCGGATCTCCTATTACATTTTGGTGTTGCATCTCCTGTTACAAATCATGGGATGATTGACACGTAGGATAAACTATTTTATACCCTAACAATCAACCCTAATGGGAAATGTTGAGATTTTCCTCCCTCATACGTGTCACTCATCTAACGCGTGTAATAGGAGATGTAACACCAAAATTTAACATAACATCCAAGATCCTCGTACAGTTAACTTAAGAAAATAAGAAATTATTAATTTGTAATATTCTAGTTGTTGCATTATATGGAGGGATTATATATGTGATATTTAAATTTATTATTATATACCTCCTTTTTTTTTTTTTTGACAGATTATTATATACCACCTTGCTACTCGAACATGATTATATTATCAAGTGATTATTTATTTTGTAGCAATAAATTAATCTCTAAAGACATCAACATTGGTCAAACATGGGTTCACTTCTGTTCAAGCATTTCATCAAACAATTCGGCTGCATTATTGCTGTAGGAAAAATAAAATAAAAAATTCGATGCAAGTTATTAATTATGATCAACGTCTTTACTTAATGTTTTGCAAATAATCTATACCAATAGATGTATTATTTTGAAAAATTAAATTGTAAAACGCCAGTGGTTTTGATTTATCAAAATAAGAATTATCTTCTCTCCTATCTTGAGTAAATTTCTCATGAAGTTTCATGTTTCAATTATTATAAATTATCTTATGAATGTAGCAAGATTGTGATCTTCAAAGTTGCTTCCACTCTATCCTAATCACTTGTAGTTTGATTTAAACAAAAAAACTGAAACTAAACTTGAAGTAGGAAGACAAGAATTATAGTGGTTCGATCAGTTGATCTACATCCACTTTCTAAAGGAGAGCAATCACTATATGATGATAACATGGTTACAACTTGAACTTGAAAACCCTAATCTTATGTGTGTGTGTATCTTTTTTCTTCTTGTGTTGATCTGCATACTTATATATATATATATATATATATATATATATATATATATATATATATATATAATACATGATCACACCTAACAACCATTTGATCAGTTGTAACTGCCTTCAACCGAACCAGCTTCTTATGCCAATCAACCTTCAAACTAACTGATCTTATAGCTCAACTCCTCAACTGACTCAAACTAACTAGCAGCACATTGGTTCGACCTGATGCCAGGTCGAACCCTGATCGAACCACAGCACAAGACACTTTTTGTATTCATTTCATAATTGGTTCGACCACGACACTGATGGTTCAACCACAACTTCTGGTCGAACCCTTGGTCGAACCATTATTCTGTTATAAATGCTCATCGGTTCGACCACGACACTAATGGTTCGACCACAACTTATGATCGAACCCTTGGTCGAACCATTACCATGTTCTGAAGTATTATTGATTCGACCACGTCACTCATGGTTCGACCACAACTTCTGGTCGAACCTTGGTCGAATCACTCCAAAACATTCATGCAAGCTTGTATATGCATGGTCTATTCTTAACAAATCTCCACCTTAGATCATGCATCATCACAAGTGACAACATACTCTCCACCTTGCTGCAATTACAGGCTGCAGCTCACCTTTCTTCCTCCAATTTTAGGAAATACCAATAAGACTCTTATACAATTCAAATTTTTGAATAGGTAGAGCCTTAGTAAACATATCAGCTGGATTCTCAGCTGTCTTAATCTTCTTGATAGTAACTAGCTTCTCCTCTATCATATATCTTATGAAATAGAGTCTCACATCAATGTGTTTAGTTCTCTCATGATACCCCTGATGTTTTGAGAGATGTACAGCACTTTGGTTATCACAATATACTTCAACAGTCTCTTGCTGAATACCAAATTCTCCCAAAATTCCAACTAGCCAAACACCTTCCTTGATTGCTTCTGTGAGAGCAACAAATTCTGCCTCTGTGGTAGAAAGAGCTACAATATGTTGATGTGTAGCCTTCCAACTTATTGTTGTACCAAATAAATCGAACACATAGCCTGTTATGGACTTCCTTGTATCAAGATTTGCTGCATAATCAGCATCCACATAACCTATAACAGCTCTGTCCCAAGTACTTTGTTTCTGAAACTTCAAACCAACTGATATAGTTCCCTTGATGTATCTGAGTGCCCACTTTACTGCATCCCAATGTATAGAGCCAGGATTGCTCATAAACCTACTGATCATACTCATCACATAAGCCAAATCTGGCATGCAACATACCATTGCATACATTAGACTACCAACAGCACTTGCATATGGTATATTGCTCATTTCTGCCCTTTCCTTATCTGTTTGAGATCCTTGAGCTAATGACAGACTCAATCCTTGCTTAACTGGTATTGAAACATCCTTACAGAGATTCATGTTATACCTTTTGAGAACCTTATCCAAGTAAGACTCTTGAAACAATGTTAGATGACCAGCTGATCTGTACCTTTCAATTTGCATGCCAAGTATCATTCTTGCTTCACCAAGATCTTTCATGCCAAACTCCTGTCTCAAGGTATCCTTCACTGTATTAACTCCTTTCATATCCTTGCATGCTATCAAAATATCATCTACATACAGTAGTAGATAAGTGTAGCATCCATCCTTGTATCTTATGTATACACAGCTATCATATTTACTTCTGACAAAACCATTTGATGTAATGTAATCATCAAACCTGAGGTACCACTATCTTGGACTTTGCTTCAGTCCATACAATGATTTGAGCAGCAAGCAAGCCTTTGAATCTGCACCTTTCAAACTAACACCTTCAGGTATCTTCATGTAGATCTTTTCCTCTAAATTTCCATGTAGAAAAGTTGTAGTTACATCCATCTGATGTAACTCCAAATCAAATTGAGTAACCAATGACAACAGGATCCTTATTGAGCAATGTTTCACTACTGGTGAGAAGATCTCATTATAATCAACTCATTCTTGCTGTGAAAAACCCCTTGCTACAAGTCTTGCCTTATACCTTATTCCTCCTTCTTTGTTTGTCACTGGTTTCTTCTTGTAAATCCATTTACAACTTACAAGTTTCTGATTTGCAGGCTTGTCAACAATTACCCAAGTATTGTTCCTCTTTAAGGACAACAACTCATCTTCCATTGCATCCAGCCACTTGGCACTTTCTTTTCCTGATATTGCCTCTGAATATGTTCTTGGCTCATAGATGTCAATGTCTGAAGCTACATAGAGAGCATATGACACAGTGTCAGCCTCTATGTATCTAACAGGTGTCCTGATTTGTCTTCTCAGCCTGTCTCTAACTAGTTGATAACTGCTCAAGGTTCTTCTTTCATTTGAGCTAGATCCCTCAGCTCTCTCTTCTTCAGCATTTACTTCATGCTCATCATTAATCTCCTGATTATGATCTTGCTGTACTGCTGTCTGATCATCATGCTCCACCTCAAATTCACACTTATCTGTAATGGTGGATTTCTCAGCACTTCTGTCAAACAATGGCATCTTATCTTCATTGAATGTTACATCTCTGCTAACAATAAACTTGTTAGTTTCATAACACTACAATCTATAACCTTTTACCTCTTTTGGATAGCCAACAAGCACACACTTGACAGCCCTTGGATCAAGTTTATCTTGCTTCTGATGTGAGTACACCTGGCAACCTATCACTCTCAAATGACTATAATCAGGTATCCTACCAGCCCATACTTGTTCAGGTGGCTTAAATTTAAGAGCTGTACATGGAGATAGGTTGATCAGGTAAGCTGCAGTTGACACCAATTCTCCCCAGAAGCCTTTTGAGAAACCTCCACTACTCATCATGCATCTAACCCTTGCAAGAAGTGTCTGATTCATCCTTTCAGCCACTCCATTCTGTTGTGGAGTTCCTGGTACAGTTTTGTGCCTCTTAATGCCCCTTTCTTGACAAAACTTGTTGAATTCATTTGACACAAACTCAAGTCCATTGTCTGTCCTTAAGCACTTGACCTTATCTCCTGTCTGAAGTTCTACTTCTGTCAACCAAACTTTAAAGACTGATAATGCTTCATCCTTGGTCTTCAAAATTCTTATCCATACCTTTCTTGAATAGTCATCAATGATTGATATGAAGTATCTTCCACCCCCAATAGTTGAGGTCTTGGAAGGCCCCCAAAGGTCAGAATGAATATATTCCAATCTGGCTTTGGTATTATGCTCAGCTGCACCAAATTTCAACCTCTTTGACTTGCCTAATATGCAGGCTTCACACTGATCTAACTTGCAGGTTGAACTGATCTCAAGCAGCTTCTGTCTTGCAAGTTCTTGCAAGCCTCTTTCACTTATGTGACCAAGCCTTCCATGCCAAACTTTAACACTACTATCATTCTTAGTTGTATTAATCTGTCCAACCATCACAGAACCAATTAAGAAGTACAAATCAGATTTCTTAAAACCTTTAACAACTACTGACTTTTCTTTTGTGATAGTAAGTGTTTCTCCCTTTAGATGACACTCATAACCTTGAGAAACTAACATTCCAAGAGATATTAGATTTCTCCTTAAGCTTGGTACATATCTAACATTCTTTATCATCCTGATTTTTCCATCAAACATTTTAAGGTTGATAGAACCAATTCCAACAATCTTGCAAGTATGATCATCACCTAGCATTACTGATCCTTCATCATGTGATCTTAATTCAGTAAACCAATCCTTCCTAGAAGTCATGTGGAATGTGCATCCTGAATCTAAGACCCACTCTTCTGATACTAAATTTGAACACACAGTCATTGCTTCAATGAAATCAGACTCTGTAGCAACTTGATTTGTTGTTACCTGATTTGCATGAGGCCTCTTATTACCTCCCTTTTCAGCTATCTTCTTTGCTACCATTGCTTTCCATTTGAAACACTGCTTCTTGAAGTGCCCAGGCTTATTGCAATGAAAGCAATTATTGTTCTCTTCTTCTTCTGATGGAGCACCTTGATTCTTTTCTGGCTTCCTTTTGTCAGCATTACTGTTCTTGTTGTTATTCTTGTTCCACTGATTCTGTTTCTTTGCTACTAAACCCTCTGCAACAGCCTGGTGATCTGGATTCTTCTTATGAAGAACCTTTGCCTTAACTGCCAGCAATACTTGATCAATTGTAATTGCTTCAGCATTAGCAAACAACAGTGTATCTCTTAATCCTTCAAAGGACTTAGGAAGAGCTGACATGAGGATGACAGCTTTGTCTTCAGATGACAGAGCCACATCAATATTTTCAAGATCATCAATGATCTTGTTAAACTCATCTAATTGACCAATGATTGATTTATCTTCTGATACCTTGAAGGAATACAGTTTCTGCTTCATGTACAACCGGTTGGCTAAACTTTTAACCATGTACAACTTCTCCAGTTTCTTCCATACTCCTCTGGCAGTTGCTTCCTTTGAGATTTCCCTCAGAGCCTTGTCTCCAAGGCACAGAATCAGTGCACTTCTAGCCTTTGACTGTTGTTCTTGATCTGCAGCCAGTGCCACAGCATCAACTGCACCAGCTTGATCCTCAGGAAGTGGTTTGATTGCATCTGATAAACCTTGCTGGATCAAGATCGCCTCCATCTTCATCCTCCACAGACTGAAGTCTGCCTTCTCTGAAAACTTCTCAATGTCAAACTTTGTAGTCACCATCTGATCTTCTTCTCCACTGAACTTCTTCTTCTTCTTGGCTTTCCCACAGACGGCGCCAATTCTTATGAATGTAGCAAGATTGTGATCTTCAAAGTTGCTTCCACTCTATCCTAATCACTTGTAGTTTGATTTAAACAAAAAAACTGAAACTAAACTTGAAGTAGGAAGACAAGAATTATAGTGGTTCGATCAGTTGATCTACATCCACTTTCTAAAGGAGAGCAATCACTATATGATGATAACATGGTTACTGTTAGATTGTATACTAAAAGTCTAGCTTTAGTATGAACAATGTCATAACATTATTTGAAATGAGAATCATTGATCAAATGATTGCATCTTATAATTTATTTTATATGCATGATGCAATAGTCCATTTACTTTATACTGTAGATAATATGTTGTGCGACAACACGCGGAAGATCATATTATCGGTTTCCTTATAAAGTATAAACAGATGCTCACAACTGAGATAGACGGGGGCTCTCTATCGGTATGGTTGTAGTGTGGTTTGGTATTAGCTTGTCTTGGCTATAGAATCACATTAGTGCACTTGTGTGTATTGAGTAGGACCGCCTGAGGTCGTTCGACTTATACTGACTTATAGAAGAACTTGATCTCTGTTATTATGGAAGTTCGTGCTCTTAATCCCTATACAATAACCTCGACACGTAGGGCAGTATGTATTTCTTTGATTCATCAATGGGTGAGATTTATAAGTATTAAATCAACAAACTCGGTGAGTTGGGAAGTAGTGCTGTATCTATGGTGTGCTGTTGATTGTAGAAGGAATCCATGTCCGTCATAGGTTGATGATGTCCCCTTGAGGAGCTCATAAGGTTTATCATGTAAATCTTGCAAGTGGATTAATTCCGGCATGATAAAAAGGTTGAATGGTACTACTCTTGGATGAGATATTAATTAATTTGAGTTGTCAGTAACTTAATTAATTAATGGACATTGTATATCTTAAACATGGGGAGACTATCGGGCTTATAATAAGAAGGAGCCCAGAACATAATTTTGGGATTGGACGGGTAGTGCAATAATAATATTTTAGTGGACTATATTATTATTATTGGATTTAATTAAAAGCTTTGGGCTAAGCTTGGTTAATTAAATCTAATTGAGGCCCAGCCCAATTTCTCCTCCTGGTCCCTGCAGTAGCCCAAGTATATAAGTTGTCTCAGTTCCTAATAACCTAACTCTGCGCCTCTTACGTAGAAAGAGATCAGGAACAGATTGAGAACTCTCTGGGGATTGCTGACCACTCAACACCAGAGAGTTGACTTTGGGTAATACTGCAGAAGATCAGAGGTGTTCTTCTCTGCAGTTCATCCTCTACACCAACCCAGAAGTACGGTAAACAATTTTATTGCTTCCGCTGTTATTTGTTTGCCTGATAACCTAAACGGATCACGTTTGGACCGCACGATCCAATTACCCAACAATTAGTATCAGAGCGTTGGTTTTGTGGTGAGACGTGAGACGTTGGTTAGGGTTTTTGTGATTATATGATTATGTGGATTGATCTAGATGTAATCACATGTTTTTCTGCTTCTCGTGTTTCTTTTATCGAAATCAAAGCATGTTTTAGGGTTTGTATAATTTTAATTATCCATGATAACCCTATTTGCTTTATTCACTGGATATGTAAATTCGATCATTCTTGTCTGCTCTATACACACATACGGCTATGGGTTTGACGCCAAAACGGGTTGTGGGTGTGACGCTGAACGACAACGAGGAACACTCATGACTGCACCATGAGCGATGGGTGAAAGGCTGTGAGCGGCGACCGAACGACGATGTCGAGATTGGACTGCTGCCCTGCAATCGCGATGGGCTGATTGGAAGCAGCGCTGTCGCAACAAGGTTTCTGGGCAGTTTTCTGGTGCATCAATCGATCGATCCAGCCCATCCAGTAGGCTTTCGAGCGGGGCATCTTCTTCCCCGGAGAGTCTGTGATGGAACCAGCAGAGCTCTCGGTTGATCGGCGACCTGGGCGAGTCCACTGGGAGGAGATCCACGGCGAGAGTTTCCTGGCAAGGCTGCAGTGGGTTCAGGCCGGCGAGTCTTTGCATCTTCCGAGCGCATCTGGTGTATCTTCCGGTAGAACCTGCTTGTTCTCCGATGGGGCCTATGCCTGATGCTTATCGGGCACCTTCAGTCGGTCGGAGATGGAGTTGCGACAGGTTTCTGTGCCCTCGTCGTGCCTCTCTTCCAGTCGATCGGGACTAACGGCATGATGCAGGCTGGAGGCTCGATTCTGGGTGGCAGGAGGCAGGACTCGAGAGCAGTGGCTGTGGTTGGCGGCAGCGCTGATGTCGTTGCTGGCTGGCGCTGCTGGGAGTTCCGGAGATGGTGTAGCAGTGACGGCAGACGGCACATGGAAGGAGGGCTGTCGGCGCGACTCCGGTGGGCTGACGGGACGACCGCCGAAAGCAGCGGCCACCAGGTCGCGCCGGTGACAGCTGCCGTGTGAGATGAAGATTGCAGCTGCTTACTGTGCGCGGAAGAAGCAACAGCGGCTGAAGCATTAGGGCAGCAATTCAAGGGCCCAATTTCTTGGTTTTGGGCTTTCTTGATGGGCTGTGGAATTTAGGCTGCCCCTTTGGACTTAGATTCAATTTGGTTTTGGGCTGGTTTTAAAAGACCCAATTTTAATTGATAGCATATTGGATGCTGGGCCTAATTTTCTGCTGGACCTTATTAATTTTAATTTGGTTTTGGGCTATTGGGCCTAATTTTAATTATAATGGTAATGGGCTGCTAGGCAATATTAATTGCTGGTTTTAATTAATTGTGGGATTGATGTTGGGCCAAGGTTAAATATTGGGCTAGACCTTAATGTTGAAATTGGCAGGGTAAATGGGCTTAATTATTTTATTAATTGGCTGCTCATTTTATGTTAATAATGTTTGGGTCAGCTGGGCCTATTTAATTGATCCAACATTTTATGCAATTAATTAATGTTATATAACTGATTAATTGATTTAATTGTCAATTATTGTTGTATATGTCAAAGGCATGTTCTATGTGATTTATTTATTTAAATTACTGTTAATAGAAGCATGTCTAAGATGTATATTTTATTTATGAAATATTATATGCATATTTAAAACCCTCGGTAATAAAATAACTAAGTGGGAGAGGGGATTGGTAATAAATTCCCGCGGCCTCCATTATTGGTTTGTAAGTGATGTGAGTAAACTTGCGTGTTGGCATAGGCCTTCCTCCCTAACGGATGAGTTTATTCACGGATCACTGGTACAGACTTCATAAATAATTATTGTTTGTAATGTGGCACATAAACTTGCGTGTTGGCATAGGCCTTCCTCCCTAACGGATGAGTTTGTGTGCGGTACACTGGTACAAACTTATAATTGATGATTGTAGGAAGCTACCCGAGCGCGTGTGTACTTCTCCAACTGTAAGGCACATAAGCTCGCGCAGTGGACTTGGGATCAAATAATGGTGTACACTTAGGTGTAAATAATTAGTATCCTCCCCAACGGAGTCACTGCTATTATTTGCATGGCTAAAGAGTAACCGACTATTAATTATTTTGTCATAAAGTTAGGTTGACAAATGAAATTAATGGGTAAAACCTTCTCTTGTAAATGTTCGGGTTTGTAAACGTCCACACTAACGTGGCTTGCAGACTCACGGTGCTTGAGATGTCGGTGAATTTTATTTTATATTATTTTGAGGGAAACAATATAAAAGGATAAAATTCGAAGTTTTGATCAGTATATTTATTTCTGATTCTCTGAATTTCGAATGGTATTATCTCACTAATTGTTAACTAAAAGACATTATATTTACTTGTCCAAATTAGTTGATTAGAAAAGAATCGTGATTTTGAAAATTATTGCTTAAGAAAATACATGTGTTCTCTCAAAGGACGGCTCATGATGCCTATTAAAGTCTTTAGTGAAGAGATGAGAGGATCATAGAAATATGATGAACTCATGTAACTCTTCAGATACTTGAGTAATTTAAAAGGCGCAAGATCATGATAGAATTTGATGAATGAATTGGAAATATATATGGAATAGAAGTTGAAAGGGAAACCTAAGTCAATTTTATTTTCCATAATTGCCTAGATGTTTTGAGAAAGTTCTACCTGAAATACTAGAGGATGTATATGGTGGGAGACTTCTGACAAAACATGTGGCAAAGGAAAACCAATTTTCATCATGAACTGAACAAGGTTAATATCTTATTTACTAATGGTTTAAACATGATTAGTGATGGCATCTACTGACACGAAGTATGTAGATACTGGAATCACTAAATGTTTATCACTGAGTAAGGATAAGATTGTTAATAACATGGGTAAAACTACAAAGGTAGTGGCTATTGCAGTGGGAGTTGTTTATTTATCTCATGATAAGAATAAACGATTGATTATGAGAAATTGTCTTTACGTACGTTTCATAGAAAGAATTTAATTTCGGTTTCTATGCATTAACGGATGGATACTTCATTTCATTTAAATGACATGGTCATAGTAATGAGGAATGAGGCTATAATACGTTATAGTACGTTGGTGGATAATAATTATACTCTTGAATCATGCACATCTCACTGATGCAATAAATTGTAATTAAATAATGCATCTTCTAATATAAGTAAGAGAAAGGAACCTTCGGAAATGAACTAAACATATATTTGGCGTCTAAGATTAATTCATTTTACTTGAGTAGGATTCAAAAGTTGATAGCCGATAGACCGTAAGGTTTATCTGAAGTGGAAACTATCGGACTTGTGAGTCTTACTTGGAAGTAAAAATGATTAACTGCCTTTTCAAGGCTGTGGGGTATAGAGCCAAAGATATATATGTTGGAATTAGTTCATTCTGATTCAAGCGAACCTAACATTATCCGGGCGAGAGGTGGTTATGAATATTCGAAGATTATTCTGGATACCAATATATTTAATTGATGCACTGCATGTCTAAGTTCTTGGATTAATTCAAGAATTGAAAGGCTGGTACAGTGAAGCGTCATGAAAAATATATTAAGTCATTACGATCTAATCGTGATGGCGAGTACCTCTTGGGATAGTTAGGAGCTATTAATCAGAAGTTGAGATTAAATCTCAAGTAGTCTACACCGGGTATGCCCCAGCTGAATGGTGTGGTGGGTAGAAGGTATAAGGCTCTTATGGTTATAATTAAATAGATGATGAATTATTTGGAATAATTAAATTCATTTTATGGATATACCCTAGATACAGTAATTCGTGAAACATTTGTCTGTATATGGGATATCCTAGAAAAATGAAGAGTGATTTATTTAGTCCAAAAGATCGAAGGGTGATTGTCAACACAAACACTAGATTTTTGGAAAAGGACTATGTAATAAATCACAAACCCATGTATAAGTTGTTCTAAAGGAAGTGAGAGGAAAACACTAAGTATAAGTACCAAGTGTACAAGAGGATATACCACAAGGTAAACTGCAACGCGTGTCACGTCTGATACACAATTACATGTAGTGCCTTGTCGTAGTGGGAGGGTTGTGTGACAACCCATAAAATATATGTTTTGGGAGAGTCGTAAGACTTGATCCCTAGTAAACATAGTATTATCCCACGGATACGACATAGCACTACAAGATTAAAATGCGGAATCTTAGTAAGTTGCAATGTACGTTGAAATAGAATCTACGGATTCTATATTAAGTCTGGGAACTTGTATGACCACTAAATGGTGTAAAAACCATTGCAAGTGATCATAGGAAATAAAAGAGGATCATACGGAAAGGTGAAAATCTTGGAAGCAAAGCTTGTTGCGAAAAGATGTACTCAGAAAGAAATGGTTCGATTATGAGGGAACATATTCGCTGGTAGCTATGCTTAAATTGATCCGGATTCTTTTATTTATTGCTGCTCATATTAAATTATGAGGGACAGCAAATAGATGTCAAGACAGCTTTCCTGATTGGAAGTCTTGAGGAAAACATCTATGTGAAGCAACCAGAGTAATTCATTGCAAAGTACTAATAGCATTTTGATAGTAAGCTTAAAAGTGTCCAGCGATGGACTTAAAGCAAGCTTTAATATCGTGAAGCATCTGTTTTGATTAGGTAATCCAGTGGCATGGATTTAAATCAATGAGCGGATGAGTCTTGTGTGTTGTAAAGAGTGATGGAAACGTGGTGGTGTTTCTTGTACTATACGTAGATAGTATCTTGCTCGTTGGAGACAATGAAAGAGTATTATCGGGCGTATGGGTACGGTTAATAAAGCGGTAGTGATAAAGGACTTAAGAAAGGCAAAATACATCCTTTTGATCACGGTAATACGGATCACAAGAAAGGATGTTATGCTTATCTCAAGTTTCATAAAATGATACAGTCCATACTCGTTTAGCATGAAAATTTATCTAAGTGAATGTGTCTTTGAGACACAAGAAGAAGATAAAGTAGATGAAAGCGGTTCCTTATGCTTCGGCGAATAAGGAAGCTTAATCTAAAGAATGCTATGAACGAAGTTGGATATCTGTTTTGCTAAATGCATGAACAGTGCGTATCAACATAACCCGGAACAAGAATGATGAACTGTGGTAAGATATATATGAAGTGCCTGAGAAGGACTGGTTATCATATATACACTTACTGGACAGATTCACTGCTTCTTGTGGATTACGTAGATTCGGATTTTTAGTCAGATTGGACGGCAGTAAATTCTCCTCGAAGGTTATGTGTTTAATTTTAGGAAGTAGAGTCATAATGTGGAGGAGTGTTATATAGAAATATATTTCAGACTCCGGACTCCATCATGGAAAGATGATGAATTGGAGGCTATAAGGCAGCCAAACTATCTATATGACTCTAGAGACTTCATGATGGACTTTGAAGTGTTTCTAAGTTTGCCCAAAGTAATCACAATTTACATTGATGATATTGGTGCAGTTGCAAACTTGAAGAAATCACAAGTCCATAAGGCAATTAAACACATGGAGCGCGAGTACCACCTGTTACGAGAAATCGTATGATGAGGGGAAGGTTGTTGTCGCCTAGATTGCATCGGATGATGACCTAGTAAATCCATTTACGAGGACCTTAAGGCGAGAGCTTTTTATGGTCGTGTAGTGGGAGTAGGAATCAGATGTATGGCAGAAGACATGACAGCATAGTCTTTTAGTATAAGTGGGAGATTGTTAGATTGTATACTAAAAGTCTAGCTTTAGTATGAACAATGTCATAACATTATTTGAAATGAGAATCATTGATCAAATGATTGCATCTTATAATTTATTTTATATGCATGATGCAATAGTCCATTTACTTTATACTGTAGATAATATGTTGTGCGACAACACGCGGAAGATCATATTATCGGTTTCCTTATAAAGTATAAACAGATGCTCACAACTGAGATAGACGGGGGCTCTCTATCGGTATGGTTGTAGTGTGGTTTGGTATTAGCTTGTCTTGGCTATAGAATCACATTAGTGCACTTGTGTGTATTGAGTAGGACCGCCTGAGGTCGTTCGACTTATACTGACTTATAGAAGAACTTGATCTCTGTTATTATGGAAGTTCGTGCTCTTAATCCCTATACAATAACCTCGACACGTAGGGCAGTATGTATTTCTTTGATTCATCAATGGGTGAGATTTATAAGTATTAAATCAACAAACTCGGTGAGTTGGGAAGTAGTGCTGTATCTATGGTGTGCTGTTGATTGTAGAAGGAATCCATGTCCGTCATAGGTTGATGATGTCCCCTTGAGGAGCTCATAAGGTTTATCATGTAAATCTTGCAAGTGGATTAATTCCGGCATGATAAAAAGGTTGAATGGTACTACTCTTGGATGAGATATTAATTAATTTGAGTTGTCAGTAACTTAATTAATTAATGGACATTGTATATCTTAAACATGGAGAGACTATCGGGCTTATAATAAGAAGGAGCCCAGAACATAATTTTGGGATTGGACGGGTAGTGCAATAATAATATTTTAGTGGACTATATTATTATTATTGGATTTAATTAAAAGCTTTGGGCTAAGCTTGGTTAATTAAATCTAATTGAGGCCCAGCCCAATTTCTCCTCCTGGTCCCTGCAGTAGCCCAAGTATATAAGTTGTCTCAGTTCCTAATAACCTAACTCTGCGCCTCTTACGTAGAAAGAGATCAGGAACAGATTGAGAACTCTCTGGGGATTGTTGACCACTCAACACCAGAGAGTTGACTTTGGGTAATACTGCAGAAGATCAGAGGTGTTCTTCTCTGCAGTTCATCCTCTACACCAACCCAGAAGTACGGTAAACAATTTTATTGCTTCCGCTGTTATTTGTTTGCCTGATAACCTAAACGGATCACGTTTGGACCGCACGATCCAATTACCCAACAGTTACAACTTGAACTTGAAAACCCTAATCTTATGTGTGTGTGTATCTTTTTTCTTCTTGTGTTGATCTGCATACTTATATATATATATATATATATATATATATATATATATATATAATACATGATCACACCTAACAACCATTTGATCAGTTGTAACTGCCTTCAACCGAACCAGCTTCTTATGCCAATCAACCTTCAAACTAACTGATCTTATAGCTCAACTCCTCAACTGACTCAAACTAACTAGCAGCACATTGGTTCGACCTGATGCCAGGTCGAACCCTGATCGAACCACAGCACAAGACACTTTCTGTTTTCATTTCATAATTGGTTCGACCACGACACTGATGGTTCGACCACAACTTCTGGTCGAACCCTTGGTCGAACCATTATTCTGTTATAACTGCTCATCGGTTCGACCACGACACTAATGGTTCGACCACAACTTATGGTCGAACCCTTGGTCGAACCATTACCATGTTCTGAAGTATTATTGATTCGACCACGTCACTCATGGTTCGACCACAACTTCTGGTCGAACCTTGGTCGAATCACTCCAAAACATTCATGCAAGCTTGTATATGCATGGTCTATTCTTAACAAATTACACTAGTATTTGATGTAGCAATATTCAACAAAGACATTAATCTTTCATTTTAAAACTAATCAAGATAAATGAGAGGGATTTTACATAAAGTTAAAAATTATCTTACAAAAATTCAAAACAATCATAGATTAAATCTAAAAAACCTCAAACA
Organism: Pogostemon cablin; assembly: GCA_023678885.1. NCBI lineage: Eukaryota > Viridiplantae > Streptophyta > Magnoliopsida > Lamiales > Lamiaceae > Pogostemon > Pogostemon cablin. Next base: position 33,470,552 of record CM042971.1, read on the forward strand.
AATATACCCATGCAAAATTTTTAACTTGTTAGAGTTACATTTGCAGTCCATCGATCACACACACCACTAAGCCTAAGACTACGACAGCTAATACAATCTCATTATAACTAATTAACTTTGCTAATCCAGATTAGCCGTACTAATCCAGTTTAATTTTTTCATTGCAGCATCCGAACCCATTTTCCAGGTGCAACAAGCCCTCAGTTCCGATCCAGCAACTACAGCAGCGTCGAGCCGGCGATAACCATAACGACGACCAATCTCATCTGTCAATTATTATTACAACTTGTACAGATGATTAATTTGAATTCTATTTAGAGCGCATGTGTAGAATGTATGTGTGATATATTAATTAGTTTATACGGCTAAACATAGATTATTAATAATTTAAATAAACTTGGCTTACTTGTTAGATATTGTGAAACTGCCATTTGATCAGAGAAGATGAGGAAGAGAAATAAACATAGAAAAAAAATTAATCTTTTCGAATAAGCCATGAAACTGATCATGTATATATATATGTTGTAGAACTGAAACTGAATATTTCTCTAATTTAGATGTAATAAAATTAAACTGGGAGTTTGTAATTTATAACGTTTAGATTTCTTTGGAAACACGACTGACTATCATATAATGTTTCATATATTATTTTTTTATTAGCGATAATTAAAAAATAATTAAATTGCGATTGAATGTGTCAGTAAGTCTTGACTTGTTTACTCAACTACTGGTCTATTTGATGAGCACGTAACATATCAGATTTAATTTATGACCATTTCTAGGTAATGAAAATATGGATCTATACGTTGATTATTTAAAATTAAAAAGAATAAATAAACTCTTTAATTCATTCATATATTCAATCCATAGCATTGATGGGTTTGAAGAAAATAAAATATTATAAATTGAGGAAATTTTGAATGAAAGCGTTTCATGGGTGAGATCCCTACCGTATTAGTTATGATTTTTTTTATAAAAAATATTATACATTTCTTTTAAATATTATCACTTTGTATTTATATTATAAATAAATTTTTTATGAAAAATTCAATTCACCATCATCTTTGGATACATCATGAATCAAAAGAGTAAGATAAAGTACACCTATATATATCATAAAATAAAATAAAATGAATATGAATCACGAGGATAAAGTACATCATGAACTACATGATGAAAGTACATGAACCACGATTATAAAATACGTCAGAATTAACATCCTAATAATAATAAATACTCAATCATAAATGTAGTTAAGGATATATAAGATAAATCATAACCACTAATGTGTGTATATATACGGCAATAATACTTTATTCATGCAATACTGTTTTTATTATGTTTTAATTATTCATTTCATTATTCTATTTAAAAGTATGATCATATCAAAATTCATTTGGCTATTAAATGGCGGAAAGAAATTAAATGATGATATATTTTTTTGGTAAGAAAATAAAGTTAAGTGTTGAAATTTTCAAAAACTAGTTGAAGCTAACGTAGGAGTGAGCTAATTTCAATTTTAAAGACTCAAAGTCGTCTTAGCGTGTGGGGCCATCATTCTTCCTAGTACTGTTCAATCTCGCATGTAGTCTCCAATGTTTATTATTATTTGATAATAATGTTTCTCGTCTGCCCAAATATAGCAACTTTCTTAAATCAATATATATACTTCATATATAAGCTGATGAGTACTGAATTACATCAACATTGAAGTTTTATCACTATAGTGAAGTTTTTAGCAATCAGCTATTTTAAGTTCCCATTTAATTTAATAGTTTAAAACAAATAGATATTCATTGTTTAATGGTAAATTTGTAAAACAATTAGCCGTTACCGACTTAATTATTATGATATGATGGCCAAGTGTAACTAATCAATTTACACAAAAAAAAAATAAATACAATAAGCCACATTAATTTGTACGTTTTTAATTAATGAGATTGAATCAATCATATAATAAGTTAAATATCATTTTAATTAGTTTCAGAATACTCCCTCCATCCCACTCAAATAGCACTATTTTATTATATTAGGCGTTCCGTTCAAATTGCACAATTTTCCTCTTTCAGTAAAAAGGGTTCACCACTACCCATCACATCTCTCTAATACACCTACTCACTTTACATAAAATAATAACTCCTTAATCTACGCGTAAAAAGTAAACGGTGCAATTTAACGGGACGGAGGGAGTACGTTGTTATAAAGTGGTACTAATTACATATAACTAATTAAATTTAATATAGCAAAGACTATTTGAGACCGTCTTACATAATACTTTTCGTGGGACAGATAAGATGTAGTAATATTTTAATGAAAAAGTGATATTTAATTGGTGAAAAGTCATAATGGTACAATTGACTATTTCATAAATAAATTATAGTATTACAACATTATTAAAGAAAATGAATAACATCTGTAATGAAAAGTAATAACTTATTAAAAGATGATTATGGGCAGCAACGTAGATCCCTGCTGATGCTGCAGCACCATCCCGATGGACCCGATTGCATCTTGCTCACACCAAAATCCTCGCCCAGACGACGATAACCATAACTACGACCACTCACACGGCCACCTCTGTCGTTAGTTTCCCAGCTTTCTTCTGGTAAAACTGTAACAACTTTTGTAAATCAAAAGTTTTCATACCAATAACAGTACTATAAGATACTTAAAGATAGAAAAGAATCAATTTGATTTACTAATAAAAAGAGATTGTAATGTGGATAATTAGTGGCTTACTTGTTTGATCACGTGAAACTGTCATTTGATTGAAGGTGAGGAAGACAGAAACAAGCACAAGAAGACATAAAAGCAAGCACACTCTTTTGTAAGAAGCCATTTCATGTATATATTACTGCATTAAATCTGGAGAAACTACTAACTAATAAGTCTTCTTGTGATTCATTAGTAGTTTCTCATTTGTTAGCAAGTGGCTTAATAATGTATTAATATTGAACAAAATAATCTGGACTAATTTTTTAAAAATCAGTTTAATTTTTGGGCAGTATTTATAGGGAAGAAAATGATAGATAGATATTTTAGCTACCCTACAATGCAAAAATAAGACAATTACGAGTTGAAAATTACGACATTAATTATCAATGCATTCACATTTTGTTTTCTCATGAATCTTCCACAAGAACAAATTAACTTACGACCACAAGAAATTACTATTAATTTGCATTATATATATGGAGGGATTATAAGTAATATAAATTTAAATTTATATCAAGTTATTAATTGTTTGGTAGCAATGAAATAATCTCTAAATGCACAAATTAATAGCTCACTGCTACAACATCAATACATGGGTTCACTTATAATCCATTTTATAAGTGTAATTATGATCCATTAAAAAAAAACAGGTGTAATTAAATTAAATTTATTATTTGTTAGAGTTACATTTGCACCCCATCACACATCACTAAGCCTAATACAATCTCATTATAACTAATTAACATATTAATTCAAATCAGCTGTATGCATGCATGTACTAGTGCAGTGTTTTATCATTGCAGCATCCGCCGGAACCCCTTTGCCAGCTGCAACAAGCCCCCTGTTTTCCTGACCCACCAACACCGGCTTCAAGACGGCGATAACTACGACCACTGCCACGCCGACCGTCTTTTGCTAAACTTTCATCTGCCAATTATTACAACTTATACACATGATTATTTTAAACTCTACTTAGAGCATGTATAGTCTATATATTTGGGATATAAAAAGTAGTTTATACATATGTCCGAAAATAAATTATTGATAATGAAAATAAACTTGTCTTACTTGTTAGATCGTGTAAAACTGCCATCTGAGAGGAGGTGAGGAAGACAAATAAACATAGAACAACAAACGTTAATCTTTTCAAAGAAGCCATGGAACTCATGCATGTGTTGTAGAACTGAAGCTGAATGTGTATCTAATTTTGATGGAATAAAATCAAACAGGGAGTTTGTAATTTATAAGGTTTAAATTTCTTTGGAAACACGACCGATCATATAATATTGTTGCAGCAATTGTTTTTTTATTTGGGGATATTTTGAAAAGAATCAAATTGCGATTGAATGTATCAATAAGTCTCACCACTGGTCTGTTTGATGAGCACGTGAGATCAAATTTATGACCATTTCAGCTTGATGATGAAAATATGGATCTACGTGGGTTAATCTTTAAAAAGTTATAATAAATAAAATATCATAATTTTTCAATTTTGTGATTCAGAAGGGGAGAACTGGCATCAGTATCTCAATTCAAACGTGGGTTTGATAAATAAATAAATTCAATTCAATGTATTCCTATATATATTCTTTAGTTTTTATGAGTTTGAAGAAAATAAAATACTATCAATTGTTGATCGATAAATTTGTGAGTATTTATTAAGGATTAATGATCAAATTCATATATTAATTACTATTTTTATATAAGTTATAAGTTGAAAAGATATATAGTTTGAATATACTCTAAATTAAATAGACATACACCACAACTATAAAAGTACACGTTCAACTACAATAACAAAAATGTTCCATAAACCATAATCCTAAATCATAAATATAAGTATTAATACAAGATAAACATAATTACATAACCACTAAAATATGTATACAAATACAAACGGTGCTAGAAATGCATAGTTTTCTGTTCTGTTTTATCATCATTTAATATATATATATATATATATATAAAATAAAGTTTTCAAAAAATTAGTTGAATCTAAGAAATGGTAGAAGAGAGTGAGCTTATTTCAAAGTCGTCTTAACGTGTGGGGCCATCATTCTTCCTCATTAAAAAAAAAGAAAAAAAAAAAAAAAAGGAGAGATCTCGTCGTACGTTGACTTGTCAGGGAGTCTTTCCTTTGACCAATTAGCTCCTTAATTTGTTGTTATTCTGATCCCAGAAATTCACTCGATTTCATTTACGTGTTTCATCTCTTATTCAACATTTTAAATACATGTCATGTGTTACAATTAATGTCTAAACTAATATCATGTGTACGAAGGTTTAATGGTCATTAATTGGGTATACTTCCTCCGTCCTATGCAAAGGGGGTATTTTTTTCTTATTATTTTGGGCATCTCACCCAAAGAGTTTACTTTTTTTTTACACATGGAACCCACTCACACACCTACTAATACAACTACTCACTACCCATTAAATAATAATACTCCTTAATTCACGTACAAAAAGTAAAATCAACCCTTTGCATGGGACGGATGGGGGTAGTTTTTAGATAAAAAGTTAATTATGAAATATTGAGTGGTATACTATATTTGTAACAGGTGATTTGAACAGGAAATTCACCAATCAAAGAAAAGGACATTGTGGTGGATTTTTTAAGGAGCATTAATTACGGTTAAAGATTTATTTAGGAAGTTGATCGAAGAAAAGGACATTGTGGTGGATTTGTCAAGGAGCATTGATTATGGTTAAAGATTTATTTAGGAAGTTGATCGATTAACATGCTGGCAATTTCGCATGCTTTGAACAATAAGATGCGTATCAGTTGTATGATAAAATGCTTGAACAAGAGTGCTTTCATATACTTCTACATACAATTGTTAGTGTTTCAACAATTTGGACATGATCTTGCTCATCCTTGCCGCCACATATTTCATCTTAGGCCTCTCCGACAAATCTGCTGTGCATTCCAAAGCTACTTCAATTGAAGATATCAGACATCTTTCATGTCTACCTCTCACATTTTCATCACTCAATTTCAACAGCTCTTCATCCACAATCTTCATCACTGAATTCGGATATGCTTCCGACACCCATCTCCTCATCGTTAACTCTCCCGAAAACATTGCATCCGACGGCTTCTTTCTCGTAATGACTTCCATCAACATTATGCCGTAGCTATACACATCCACCATGGCTGATATCAATCCATTTGACCCATACTCTACAAAAAAACACACATACATATATATAAGCTAAGTAATTAATCAAAAAACATAATACTATCTCATGAAAGAAAGATTATTACCTGGTGCCATGTATCCGATGGTGCCAAGAGTTCGTGTTTGCTGCACTCTCCGTTCTTGAGACAAGAGCTTCGCGATCCCAAAGTCGGCTACATGTGCAACCATGTCTTTGTCCAAAAGGACATTGTTGGGCTTAAGGTCACAATGTGCAACTGTGTGTGTCAACCCTTCATGCAGATACTCTATTGCAGACGCCACATCAACCATCAATGCAAACCTTTGGAATATGTTTAAGGAATGTTTGGCTGAGTAGAGCCACTGTTCAAGGTTGCCATTCGGCATGTATTCCATCACCAATGCCTTGAAATCAGGTTTGCTGCAAGAAGAGATGACCTTAACAAGGTTCCTATGTCGTATGTTGTGCATCATTTGGCACTCCACGTCGAAGCTCTTCATCGCGCCTTGCACGTCTAAATTGAAAACCTTAACAGCAACAACCATTTCCTCTGCGAATTCTGCCCTGTATACTGATCCGTAGCTGCCTCTGCCTATCAAGTTTGTTTCATCGAGGTTGCTCGTGGCGCTCAGGATCTCGTGCTGAGTAATCTTCTCGTTCATTCGGACAGCAGTCGAATTGGAAACGGAAGAAGATGGCCTTTCGCCACGCCTTCTTAGGATGAAGATGAGAACTATGGAAGCAACAAGTGCAGCAGAACCTAATATTGGTGGCAAAATGTACTTCAAAAACTTCTTCTTATCCGAATTCTTTGGATTACTCTGTTTGCAGGCTTCCACTTTGAATCGAGGCGCTCCACACAAGCCTTTATTACCGGCGAACATTCCATCTGTGAAGTTTGCAAAAGGCCCTTTATCTGGAATTTCGCCGCTGAGCTCATTGAATGAAACATTGAAGTAAGTAAGGCGTGAAAGAGTTTCCAACGACGATGGAATCGAACCGGAAAACATGTTCTCAGACAGGTCTAGATATTGCAACTCTATCAAAGAAGCAAGAGATTCATTTATAGGGCCACTTATTTTATTATCAGACAATGACAGATGCGTTAAACTCAGGAGCTCTGCTATTGACTCTGGAATTTCTCCAGATATTTGATTTTCAGACAGATCCAACTCAATGAGGCTATTCATGCTGCCAATCCCTTCAGACAACGAACCATCGATGAAATTGCTAGAGAAGTTTATCTTCTTAATCAACCTGTTAGACCAGAAAGATGATGGGATGCTGGAATTGAAACCGTTGTTTGCCAGATTGATCTCTGTCAACTTAGGAAGGCTCCCTAAACACTCTGGAATCTGTCCGAAGAATCTGTTCTCCCTTAAATCCAAGTGGAACATTTCATTCAGGTTGCAAAGTTCATCCAAGATAGGGCCCTCCAACTTATTGCCATAAAGATCCAACTTCTGCAATTTTCTTAAATTCCTCAATGCCCTCGGAATGGAACCGGACAGCTCATTAGAACCAAGATCTAACGCCACAAGATTGCTCAAGTTCCCAATCTCATCAGGGAGTGGACTCACGAATCTGCAAGATTGAGCTGTGAACTGCTGAAGTGATTCGGAAAGATTGCTCGATCCGAGGGATGCCGGGAGGACACCGGACAGAGGATTCAAGTCGATGTTTACAGTTTTCAAAGACTTGCAACTGGACAACGAAGTGAGGAAGTCCTGTTCGGGTCTGGACACGTTGTTAGTGAACCGGTTGTTCGACAACGTTAGCCTTGTGAGCTTGCTTAACTTGCCAAGAGTTGAGGGAATTTCTCCAGTGAAAGAGTTGTTGGAAAGGTCAAGTATTTTAAGATCAGACAGATTCGTGATGGAACTAGGAATCCCTCCATCGAATCTATTTCCTGTAAGAATCAAGTTTATAACATTTGGCATCATTCTGTCTATAGATAATGGAAGACTTCCAGTTAAGTTGTTCATCGACAGGGTAAAGCTTGACATGGTGGAAATGTTGAAAATAGATTGAGGTACTTCTCCGAAAAGGAAATTCGATTTAAGATTCAGCCATGTTAGATTGGGAAGCTGTCCGATTTCGGAAGGAATCGGACCGTGGAAGCTGTTTTCTGCGATGTCGAATAATATCAAATTTGGCAGAGATCCGATTGAAGGAGGAATGATACCTGTGAATGCATTGCGACCTAATCCAAGCCTCTGGATGGTTGTGATATTGGAAAATTCAGTTGGGATATTTCCAGAGAATTTGTTTCCCATGGCGGACAGAACTTGGAGAGAACGACAGGGGATTATGTAAGAAAGGATCTGTCCTTCAAACTGGTTCTGATAAATCCATAAGTTTTGAAGCTTGGATCCAGGGTGGCTGCATACATTTTCTGGAAATTTACCAGACATTTGATTCTCTGACACGTCGAATGTCAACAGAGAAGATATGTTGAACATTGTAGGTGGTATTTCTCCTGAGAAATAAAGTAAAATTGGAGAAATTTTACACAACTTAGAGAGCACCAATATTTTAGTGTTCCATCTTCTGCTAATATACATGCCCGTAAGAAAATCTCTACTTTTCATTTTCCAATAGTTTTCAACATAAATATAATATCAAAATACTCCCTCCGTCCCAGGCTAAGAGGGTTATTTTTCTATTTTGGTCATCCCACCCAAAGAGTCTCCTTTCTTTTTTTACACACATGAGATCCACACACCCCATCTAATACAATTATGGGATCCACACTCCCACTAATACAACTACCTACTGCACATTAAATAATAATACTCCTTAATCTACGTGCAAAAAAGCAAATGACCCTTTTACGCCGGGACAGAGGGAATATTATAGAAGATCGAACCCAAATATTAACAGAGTTGGAAATCCCTATTTTAAGGTGGTGTCCCAATCATTATTTTTATTAGAATACCAAACATTTTTAATATCAAATATTCATGTTAGAATATTTAGTGCAATTTTCTTGCAAGTTGATTTATGAAAACTCTATCACTGAAATTCTTTCGAACTTCATTCATAGCAGTTATATACTTGAATAAATATATTATCTCATTCCAGAGAATATTTCACACTTACCATTATAATTTTTTTTTTTAACATGTGCAAAATTTCAAAAGGTATTTTCAAAAAAGATATCCTAAGTCCTTAGTGGGATTTCCTTTTTCAAATTAGTGCTCCATCTATTTAAATATGATTAACAACTCACCTTTTCGAATTGACATGTTAATTATATCAAAATAGAAAAAAAAAATCCTGATTCCCCTGTTCCAAGATAAGATTACTCTTTTAGAAAGGAAATAATATCTCAATCCAAAATTTTAAAACTACATTTTTATTTAATATTCTCATCACTTTTTAATATACACAACATGCTTAATACATTATTTCTGACTTAAAAAAATCATATTATACCCTTTGAAGTCAATTAAACTGATAAAAGTAATAAATTTTGCTTCGTGACAAAGGGAGTATACTCTTATTCACATTGCAGACAGTGGAATTGGAAGTAAAACACAATACTGAGGAGAAAACAATGAGGAAAAAACAAAAAACAAAAAAACAAAACAAAATAGGGTCCAAATCCATTAGCAAATCCGGGTTGTCCACTCACGTGAGGACAGCTCAGCCTAAATTTTATGCCACACGCGGAGAGGGTGTGATTATTTTATCCAGCACCCAACTTTGACTATTCGAACGTAAGCCCACGTGGCACGTGATGCAGTTGCCATCGGATTAAACTTAACCCATAATTAATTTTATAAAAAAAATATGCGCGCACACACTTTGCCAAAATGAATTCTTATTATAGAATTAATTAAACAGTAAATCATAATTATTATTTTAGACATACCTGTAAATCTGTTCTTCCATAAGATGAACAGCTGAAGCTGTGATAAGTTTCCAAACTCCGCTGGAATATTACCAGTGAAACCATTATGCGACAAGTCAAATATTTTCAGTCCAACATTTCCAGATAAGCCTGTCGGGATATCGCCACTCAATTGATTATACGAAACGTTGAAACTCTCCAGGTTTGTCAACGATCCAACGCTGTCGGGCAATCGTTCAGTGAGCTGATTAGCCGACACGTCGAACACACGAAGCTGTCTCAAGTTGCCGATTTCACGAGGGATGGAGCCAGTGAGGTTGTTGTTGCTCAAGTCCAGGACTGTCAGGGCCGAGAGGTTGGCGATCGCGGGCGGAATGGTTCCGCGTAAGCCCGTGTTGGAAAGGAGCAGGCCCGTGATGAGTCCGGCCTGACTGCAGTTGACGCCAATCCAGGTGCAGAAAGAGGTGCGCTGTGTCCAGTTTCTTGACAGGATGTCGGAATTTAAGGATGCATTGAGGGCTAGAAGAGACGACTCGTCCACGCTGGACGAGTTTTGAGAGGCAACGAAGAATGTTTTGGAGATCAATCCCAGGAGGAAGAGAATGATCACAGTCATGTGTTTCTCTCTCACCATTTTTAGTTGCGTTAGAGAGAGAGTGTGTTAACAAGATTATAATACTAGGAAGGAGTTGAATTTGGTGATTATTATATGATGACTTGAGAAGATTCTAAAATTGGGACTTCACATGGTTGACAATTGCCTCAAACTTTGGCTACAAGTTTACGCATGTTTTGTACAAATGGATTACCAATTTTATTTTCGTGTTTTATTTTTTTTAAAAATTCGTTTACTTATCATATATTATAATTAATGTTTAAAATACGGTGATGTGGGTAAGGGTTAAATGGTTATTAATTATAATGTAATATTTTAATAGAAACGTTAGTCTCATAAATCGAGTTTACACTATAAACCCTATGGTCCTCCTTGTAAATCCTGTGGTCCTCTTAATTTAAACACCTAGCAATACTAGAATATAATAGGATTGTAGGGGAAACTAGAGTATAATAAAATTAGAGGAAAATTATAGAGTTTACATTGTAAACTCAATTTACATAAGCATTTATCTTAATAGAAAAACAAGTTACGAAACCATGGTAAAATAGGAGATCAGGCCGATGTTTTGAAGCAATCTGGTTTTTTACATCATTTTATGTACATAGATTAATCTTTTATGGGAGTATGATGTATATTATTATTTTTAAATAAATAAATTATAAAGTAATGTTAAATATGAGTGTTTTATTAAATAAAATGCATAACATTGGTTAATTATTTTGACTAATGTTGAAGTAATGAACTAATTTGGATGGTTAATTAAATTATTGTTTTAAGTAATTAATTTTGATTTTATATATGGTGTTCTAATATTTGGACATTTCTAGCTTTTGTGATCGATATGTTTGATTTAAACAGAAATATTATTCTGGACTTAAATAGGCTCCCTTCAATAATTAAGTAAACTTGTAGTCATTATCTAGAAAATGTTAATACTAATTTAATCTCCAAGGAAATGGCTGAAGTCGTTAATTAAACTATTATTTAAAAGTCAAATATTGAGAGTGACATTATAGCAACTTGTTTAAATTGACTGCATAAATGTATAAAATAGTATGTAACCATGAAAAAATAAAATCCCATTTATGAGAATGTTTGACTGGTCGTCGTCCAGTTATATATATTTTGACCAATTGGGTTAGCATTCATACACCTTATTTGACATTTCACTACAAAACGTACAGCCATGTATATGTTATGTCCTTAATGAATAATACTCCATAAAAATAGAAAAAAAAAAACAAAAAAACAAAAAAACAAAAAAAAAAGAAAAACAAAAAAAAGAACTCTACTCTCATCCCAAATTCACTCCACACCAGACAGCTCACTCATTTGACATTGACAACATTGAGAATGCAGGAATTCTTGACCGATATTTAACTTTCGAGCTACTTAAAATATGATTTTTTTTTTTTGAAATCAAGTTTTATTTGAAGAGAGTAGAACTTTATATAAATAATTATATACTTTTTTTATTAATAGTTAAAGTATAATTTTTTAATATGATTTTTTTTTTGAAGTTAAAATTTATTTGAAGAGAGTTAGAACATTATACAAATAATTATATACTACATTATATTGTTAAAATATAATTTTTAAATATATGATGAAAAAGTATTAAAATATAATTCAGTATAATCGTTTTCACTTTTCACCCACCTCAAAACAGACCGTTTTCATTTATAATTATTTAATTAGATTGTTAAATTTCATTATTCTAATTTTATTCTTATCAAATGTAAGTAATGCTTAACCAATATAAATCGTACTCTTAACCTTATGTATAGGATTTAAATAATTCATTTCATACTCATGTTTAATGCACAATAAAAGTATGGAGTGTAATCAATTAACGTGATTTATTATTCAAAATATAAGTACTCCTATTGTTTATTGTGGAGCTTTCAATTACCTACCACCATTTCGTCCGTACGAAGAAATGTGACAACAGCTCGTTCAATATCGTGATGCACATTTTCACATTTTTTTATACTATTAAAGCAAAATAAATTTCTAAAATAAAAATATTTAAATGTGAGGTGGAGGGTGTTTATGGTGTTTAATAAACAGTAAGATGACATTTCATGATCGGTTTTAATATCAGAATCTCTATGCATTCATTAAAAAAAAGTTAATATTTAAATTAATGGGCTTATTCAATTCATCTTTAGATAATTATTGAGCTTATTTAATCACTTAATATATTTTTGGAAATCAAGTAATATTACATCCGTCTCGGAGAAGTTATCATATTTGTTAGAGATGGAGATTAAGGTGTATAATAATTTAATATATGCTAAAACTTGTGTGTCTCCGAGACACCGTACCCCTAAATCCCATAGGAGAACCTGGGTTACTCAACTTAGTGAGGAGTCAGTGGCTAGGGGGACTAGCCCACCTGATTTATATACCCTATAGTATTAAATGGTACATTTTAGTACTCTCTTCGTCCCGTCTTTATGGTTATGTTTGCTTTTTGCACGTGGATTAATGAGTATAGTATTTTAATGTGTATTGAGGTGAGAGAAATAATATTTTAATGTAAAGTGGGTAGGTGTATTAGTGTGATGTGTGGTTCCATGGAGAGAGAAGTAATTAATTTGTGTGGGTCCCATATGCTAAAAAGAAAAATGTAACTATTAGGATTGGACGCCCAAAAAAGAAATATGTAACCATTAGGATGGACGAAGGGAATATAAGAATATGTACCCTTTATTTCTCGAAGAAATTTTTTTTTTAATCAAACATTTATATTATTTATATTTCAACTTATCTTTTCATTAAAAAAATTATACCCTTATTAATTAAAGTATATACCCTTTAGAATAAAATGTTGTACCCTTACACACTTTGTGCACCTGCAGACTCCATGAGAATATATTAATTCTTTTATATTTATGTGGTTTCTATATAATAAAAAAATTGATGTATGAACTTCTTTGGGAAAAATAAAAAATAAAAGTGTGTCGATTTATCTCAGGGATACAAGTTATTTCTTATAATGCATCGCAAAATTCAGGTAATAAAATATAGAACAGAAATGCACAATAAAATTGAGTAAAGTGTCCATGCTCTCATTCAATACTATACCATTCCTTTCTTGAGAATTGATAAACGAGGTATGCAATATTAGCGGCATCCAAGGGGCCTGGACCAGGTGCGACAGCTAGCCGACGGGGCCGGAGGGGGAAAGGCCTCACCTCTGGCTCTGGAAGTTCCGCCACCACCGCCGCCTTCCAAGCTATTATCTGTGAAATAACAAATTTTGTAGTTAGATAATACGACTATAGAGACATATATCGTAGTTGGGAAGTTGTAAGTATATTTGGTGAGAATATGTGAGCTTACTTGTTCGATTATTTACAACTGATGATTGAGAGGAAACGAGGAAGACATTATTACCAATTAGGACATATAAAAGAAACAACGTGATCAACCTTTTCAAAGAAGCAATAGATTTAACCTAGCTGATTTTTTTTTTTTCAGTTTTAGTTGTGCATTTATGGCTTTATATAGGGAAATTAAATAATTGTGAATTACATGATGACACGTCTTCTTTGTGAGTGTATTGAGATGGAGAAAATATATTTTTTTTCTCAGCAAGTATACAATTTGATAAAGGGTTAATTATGTTAAAATACATCACTTTTTCTACTTTTCTCAATTTAATCACGAATTATTTTTTTAATAAAAAAATACATGGTCTTTCTATTTTTTTCAATTTAATCACGAACTTTTATTTTTATCAATCAAATACACAATTTTTTAAATATTTTCTCAATTTAATCATGAATTTTTTTTCTTGTATGATACATGATCTTATATATTTCACAATGTAATCACAGTTTTTTTAATTAATAAAATATGACAATTTCAATTAAAAAATATTAATATACATTACATTTATTAAAATATAATATATACATTACATATTATAAATATAAAAAAATAAAATAAAATAATTGATAACCATTATTGTCTAAGTATAAAAGAAAAGTTGAATTAATTACAACTGTAATTAAATTAATTCCTGTCGAAAGGAAAAAAAATCCATGTGTTAGAAAATTAACTTTTATTTTTAGAATTTATTATTTTTTTAATATTTATTTTCAAATTATTTAAACTTATATAATGTTTACGTTACGTAGATTTAGAGAATGGGGACAGTTGTAATTTTAAACTTAAGTTTTATATTTTTATAATTTAATCACAAAATTTTCTATTAATAAAATATATAACTATCTTAATTAATAAAAATCACGCATGTTAAATATTTAAAATATAATATACATGAATTTAAATATTAACAATATTAAAAAAATTATTCATAAAAATCCATGACTAAATTTATTTAATAAAAATAAAAAGGTCATGATTATATTAAAAAAATACAAAAAGATCGTGTATTTAATTGATAAAAAAATACTTCGTGATTAAATTAAGAGAATATAGAAAGTCCGCGTATTTTTTTGATAAAAAAATAGTTCGTGATTAAATTGAAAAAAGACGAAAATGTTGTGTATTTTAACTTAATTAACCCTATGATAAAAGGGTAGGCCTTGCGTGAGACTATTTTTTACTTTTTTAAATAGTTATTACTTTCGCTATAAAATGTCATCGCTTTCTTTATAAAATATTATCACTTTTTATTTATACTATAAATTGTTCATGAAATAGCACTGTCACTTTTTATTAATTTATTATCACTTTTCTTTATAAAAGTTATCACTTTCTGACCGTCTCACGTAAGGGCTTATGTGAGACGATCTCACACACATCTTTGACATACTTAATTAGATTTTTTTCTAGGAGCGACGTTCGTATTCTATATTTATAACTCTTAAATTAATAGCACTTAAAAAAGTAAATAAAAATAAAGAAAGACATGCAATTGAAGGCAATCGGTATCACTTAAAAAGACACGATTGTGGAACAAGGGATTCAGATTAAATTGAGGGTGTAATATTACTGTGTAACAGATAACAAGCAAAATTCCCTATTCCACTTTGGTATTCCACCTAGTGCTCCATAATTTATTTTCTATTAAAAAATTATACCCTAGTTAATGATTATTATATCCTAGGGGCATGTGGCGAAATTTTGGGATTGATCGCGATATGTGACGAGAATATAATACATGAAACAGGAGATGAAATACAGAATAGAATAGGTAATTCCATTTGAACAGCTGTAAATACATAATAGAATATGTGATCCCATTTTGAACCGCTGTAATTAATAATCGATTTTGCGTAATTTTTTTTTCTCTTTTTTCTTTTTATTGATGCATTAACAGAGGTTTAGGAAGCTATCTCAGTTGAGGAGGGTCACAGCAATGGATCGATCCAATATCTTCTGTTAGGATTTCGTATTATATTTTGATGTTACATTTTATATTGTGAATTGTCGGATAAATGATATGTACGTAAGAAACCATATCTATATATTCTAAATGGAAAATATCATGAAACATAAATTAGGGATTTTCTGGAAAATATCATGAAACATAAATTAGGGATTTTCCAATGAAGTTGGTGAAAGCGCGTACTTCACTAGAATTATTTATGACCATTAATTATTATTTTTTCCTTTCATCAATTAATTATATACATTGTATTATTTGATCTAAGAGGCTAACTTCTAATATATGGCCACGATTTTACAAAGTATATAAAAAGAAGTGGAAACAATAAATAAAGCAGCTCATGTTGACATTGAAATGCATTCACACACATCATTGATCACTTTATTAGTATAAAAGAGAGATCATAAACTTTCCGATTACATGTCATTTAGTCAATGACATTTATTGATGAGACAGAAATTAATGAGCTGATTTATTTAAAAATTCAATTTGGATGTGTTATCATAAGAAAGAAGACTGATAAGTTTGTCAATCTTTGAAATTGATTTAAACCATTTGGAAAGTGATACATGGGTCCCATAAATAAATTTTACTACATGCCTGAACTTTCCATTTTAAATTGTTATTCATGCATTTTAGTCAAAGGCTGATTAATCCGAATTGTTTTTAATTTTCCATGTTAATTCCTCTTATTGGCATTTTAATTTTGTTAAAAAAAATCATATTTTTAATCTTATATGTCACGTTATTGGGATAATAAAACTTGTATAATTGGTTGCACATGAAATTATACATAAAAATGGCACCGGAGTTTCCGTCTACCACACGACATTAGCGGCATCCGACCCGCCTGGACCAGGTGCGACATGCTTGGGGCGTAGGAGGAATGACAAGTTGGGACTTTTTGGTTGAAGCAATAGTACCCTTACTCAAGCCTCACCATAATATTCATAACTCATGCGGTCACTACCACGATCTCCGTAAACTATCAATAACAATTTCATAAGTCAAATCGCAATTCATGTATATATAATTGAATTAATTAATTAAGTTAGACATGAAAACTCATAATATAAGAGAGCTTACTTGTATGATCATGTGAAGCTGCTATCGGAGAAGAGATGAGAAAAAAATAAGCTATTATAAGAAGCAACCACCTTTTACAATTATATGCCATGTTGTTAATGATTTGAATTCAGATCATTTAAGAGTGTATTTATAAGAAGATCTAGGTCATTAAATAATATTGTTGGAGCTAAAATTTCATCATCCCACAAAAGCTTGTATGACTTTCTTCAATGTAAATATTATGACTGAGTAAATATTATGACTAAGTAAAACAGCAAAGACAAATTAATCCTTGTAACGTCATGCCAGGAGACCAAATCAATTCGAAATTTTTTTGTAAGAATCGAGCCATTTAGTCCCGGCCAGATTTCCTGTGTCACCATGGTCTGTCATCTTATGTATCATACTATTGGACTTGCGACACGTATAAGAGAAGAAAAAACTAAATCCTAAAGTGAAGCACAGAATTGAACTAACTGGGGTAACGACAATTGATTGATTGTCTTATAATTAATTTGTTTGTCGAGATTCTTTGCTTTAAATTTTATTTAATTTTGAAGATTTTAGAAATGATAATAAAAATGTAACATGTTTTGGTTGTTGGAACATTATAAATCCAGCTCTTTTTAATTAATTATTCGGTTATATTTTTATTGAATTGATGTAAAGCAAAAGCACATCATGTATTTGATGAAATGCTTGATCAAGAGAGTGGGCAATAAATTATGTATCAGTATTTCATACTTAATCTTGAAAATAATTTTATCATTGCAGATTTTACGAAGTGATAATATATATAGGATTAATTAAACAATATTACTATGCAAATATCTCTGACCTACTAATTTTTTCTCACTCACTTTTGCAATTCCATGCATTAATATCTAGATTCATGGCACATGAAACTGTTGACAAACATGTATATTTGTAAAAATTCATAAGGTAATGATTAAATACTCCATAATACTGATCAATGTGATCGATGAAACACACATAGAAAAGAAAATAATAATAAACCCAAAAAAAAAAAAGCACAAACCCAGAACAATATAACTCATATTATTAGCGACACATGAAATTGTACATAAAAATGGCGCAGGAGTTTTCGTCAACATTAGCCGCATTTTTTCTCCCTGAACCAGGTGGAACAAGGTTTGCCAGCAACACGAACAATACCACGTATTTCCAATTTAGGATCTGTCAATAACAAATTTTGTAATTAAATCGAAATCGATCCTTCATATATATATGTAGAGCTATATAAGCTAATTAGGTAAATACATACATACATACATAGTTACGTTGACATGCAAGTGTTCATGAGTAAATGTACACATGAAATATATTTGGTGATAAATGATAATATAAAGAGAAAATATCAAAATTTGTCGTAAGTATGGGCTATTCATCCTTTTTCCTTGCAATTTTCAATTTGGTCATTTTTAATTTAATTTTAGTCCTTTTGGTCCAAATTTAATCATTTTCTAAAATTAATTAATTATCTCTTTTATCCAAATTTAATCATTTATGTTCAAAAAAATCCAAATTTGGCCCTAAAGCATATAAATTTTGGATCAAAAGTTGACAGAAAATGATCAAATTTTGAAAAAATAATCAAAATTGGACAAAAAGTACTAAAAATTGACAAAAAATGACCAAAACTGATCATTACAGAAAAAATGACTAAAGTTGGAATCGGATATACTTACAGGACTAATTTTGATATTTATCTCAGTACATATATTGTGTGAGAGAGAGAGATTACTTGTTTGATTATTAGTTAAAACTGCGGATTCTGATAGTTGAGGAGAGATGAGGAAGACATACCCAATAACAAGAACTACCAAAAAAAAACCGTTTCCAAGAAGCCATTAGTATTCAATTTAACCTAATCAAATGTTTTTATCAATTTTGGCTATATATAGGAAAATCATAATCAAGTGAGAACGTAATTTGAGAGAAATAGATGTTTTGATTTTTATGATAAATTATCACCCTTTTCACACTAAAAAAATTATTTACATGTTTATCACACATTTAATTAGTTGAAGAAAATATATGATCAGTGCACATAAAAATGTTACCAAAAGGAAAGAATGTATAATGATCATATTCTTTTCTTACTTTTTAATTGACTTATAATTCTAATAAAACTAGTACATGCATGTGATACACGGGTTATAATATTAATTTTTAAAATATATATTTATAATCTTTTAATTAATGATATTATGGATTTGAGTTAAATCTATATTTTAAAATAAGGGTTAATTGCAAAAAAAAACCACGAACTTTACTTCTATTGTAAATTAATCCTCACTTTTGAGAAATTGCAAAAAAAAAAAAAAAACCCACACCTTTAAGTATTGTTGCAAAAAAAAAAACCCAATTTGTGACTAAAAGTAGAGTTATTTTGGGGTTTTTTTGCAATAATATTTAAAGGTGGTGATTTTTTTTTGGCAATTTCTCAAAAGTGAGGATAAATTTGCAATAAGAGTAAAGTTCGTGATTTTTTTTGCAATTAACCCTTAAAATAATTATTGTCATGTTATACGCTACTGCGTGTTTAGAAATTTTGATTAAATTATTTCATTTTGTTCTTAAAATAATGAATGTATAAGGAGTTTTAGATTATTTTATGTCCATATTTAAATTTCTCTCAATTGATTTCTGTGAAATTTGAATTATATATATTAATAGGAAATGGAGAAAATAATTAGCCATGTTGAATATTGATATGTTTCATCTAATTTTCCGCGTATTATTTGACACTCATCATATCTTTCAAGTTGTAATTAAACTAGTAACAGAAATCATCAGCTTCTATATCACTTGAGATATTATAATTATAGTCATTTTCTCCTTTTAATATGCTATTAACGCAACACAATGTCAGATTTAAGAATTAAGTTTAAGGAGAAATTAAGAAATTATGTATGCTACTCTATAGTCTAATAAATTAACTAAAAAATATTTTCTTGTGAGACGGTTATATGTGAGACGGGTAATTGTGAGATGAGTCAGTCTATTATTAGAATATAATTATTATATAAGTAAAGTATGTCATTAAATAGTTAAGTATGATTTACTAAAATATGATGAATTAAGAAGATTTTAGGATGTCATAGTATCATTACTCAATAATTACACTTTCTTACACTTTCGTAAAACATATACTACCATAACATCTTAAAATCATATTTTAATTCATCAAATTCGCCCAATGATATATGTATGCATGTTATTAATGAGTTTTTACAGTTGTCTATTTATAGAAACTTTATATGCAATAAATTAATATAGTTAGAGTTAAATCGAAAGTGTTATCAATTAGAGTTATACAGGCCGGTCTAAAGCCGGCAACGGCCCATTCCGGCCCATATAATAACAAATTTGAGGGCCCATATCTTTTTGTATTAATTATTTGTAATCATATACTCTCCCGTCCCACCTAAAGAGGGTCTTTTACTTTTACATGTAGATTAAGGAGTATTATTATTTAATATGTAGTGGATAGTTGTATTAGTGGGAGTGTGGGCCCTATATTTTAATTGTATTAGTGAGTGTGTGTGGGTCCCATGTGTGTAAAAAAATAAATGACTCTTTGGCTGGGACGCCCAAAATGAAAAAATATAATTTTTGAAGGAGACGAAGGGAGTATATACTTTGTCAGTTTGATCCAATATAATTTCCTTTTAAAGATTTAGAAGGTATCTTAGACAAAGTCTCATGAGATAATAATTATGTGAGATAGAACGATCCCTTGTTAAAATATGACTATTATATAGGTAAAGTATACTAATTCGCAGTTAAAGTATGTTTCTTTAAAATATGATGAATAATACTCCCTCCGTCCCAGAGATATTGACGCATTTTTTTTGGGCACGGAGATTAAAGAGTATAATAATTTAATGTAAAATGAAGTGAGAGAAATAATATTTAATGTGTAGTGGGTAGTTGTATTAGTGGTGAGTGTGATGTGTGTGTGGGCCCATGTAAATAAATAAATTATTTTTGTGTGGTCCCATGTTCTTAAAAAGGAAATATGTCACAACCCAAAAAGGAAAGTGTGTCAATATCTTTGGGATGAAAGGAGTAAATTAAAGTATATTTTTAAAGGTGATATATTATAATTCACAACAATATATTTTAACTAATAATAAATATATTTTATCTATATAAACAACTATACTTTAACAATTGGTCGTGTCATTTATACCCACCTCATAACAGAATATTCCCTTGTTGATCCCATATATACTTTTGTCAGTTTGATCCCCCTTTAAAGATTTAGAAGGTTTCTTGTTCAATTGTTACAATATAAAATAAAAGCATAATTGCATTTTTTGGATTTTAAATGTGGATAAGAGATTATTATTATTATTATTATTATTATTATTAATCCTAAATCATATGATGTAGCCATACATAGGCAGTACTACCTTTTAAAAGCCCAATATTAAGCCCCTTTAGTAAAAGCCCAATTAAAAAATGTAGCCTACTGAGTGGGTTGAAAGGTCAACGGCTTTGATGGGATTTATATGTTAAACGGGCCATAACGGGCTTCGGGCTTCAGTTAATTGGGCCTTTAAATGGGTTACTAAAAGGTAAATCCAATTCTAACCTCCAAGGCTTTCAGGTTAAACGGGTCAGCCTGTAGACTGTACGATAAAAAAATATTTAAAAATATGTTATAAATTTAAATTTGTTATAAATAAATAATATAACAAATCCAAAATTATTTTGAAGATTATTTAAAATTTGAGAGAATTAAAATTATACAAGCAAAATATTGCTAAAACATACTCTTTCCGTCTCATTTCAATCTTTACATATTTCCAATTTAGGTGTTTTTCATTTCAATCTTTACATTTCTCTTTTTAGTAGATGGATCCACACAAATTAATTATTTCTCTTTCCATGGACTCACCAACCACACTAATACACATACATACCTTACATTAAAATATTATTTTTCTCACTTCACTATATATTAAAATATTATATTTCTTAATTTCTGTCCAAAAAACAAACGTAAAATTTGAAACGGAACGGAGGGGTATAATTCAATAGAATTTGTAATAATTAATTTAATTCTAATATATTTAGATGAGTATTATTTTATTATTTGAGAAAATGTTGAATTAGAGTAAAAGAAAAAATGAAAAAGAGATGAAAATAAAAGTGTGACGAGAGTTTGTCGATGAACTAGGGGTGGAGTGAGAGTTAATGAGCTAAACGGACTGCAAAATTGAAATCTTAATCCTGTTTTTTTTAGGCTTAATCGGATCGACCCTACGTACTTTTGGCTTTTAAAACTCTAGGATTTATCATGAACTTAGCCCACAAGAAAATTATCAAATTGATGAAAAAATTAAGTCTATTAAATATTGGATATACATGACAAAAAATAATGTTCTAACATCTCCTAAATTCTAACATTTAGTTCTGTAAGTTCTGTAGCAGAGAAACAAAAAACCAATGAATCTATACCCTATCATGAAACTCAACATCATAAACAAATTATTCCATTTCTGAGACTCCTTCAAACCTTGCTGCACCAACAACTCATGTCCATAGATCAAACACTCTTCTCCAATATTCTCCACACATTTCTTCTTCCCATATTGCCCTCCAAACTCATTGATCATGAAGCACTCAAATGGATACTTGAACAGACTCAAATACTGCATGAATCTCCACCATTTCGGTATCGAATCTTTCGACAGAAAGTATCCGGAGATGTAATCCGGTACTAGTGAAGTGAAACACGCGACGAAGGAATTTGATGCTAAGATGGTGATCCAGACGAGGAGGGTGAAGTAGAGGAAGCCATCGGGCTGGCGTCGAAGCCCGATGAGATAGTAAACTGGGGTGGTGTAGAGGAGGGAGAGTAGTAGGAGGAAAGGGAGGAAGACTAGTGTGTTGGATATGATGTAAGAAGAGATTCTGTAGGCTCCTCTTGATGAGCTAACTCTTGAGAAATGGTGATATTTTATAGAAATGCAGTGTGAGAGATGGGGGATTGGGGGGGATGATGTTATGCATGCATGCATATATGGTCACGTATTCCATGAAGCAAAAGCCGCAAAACAACTCTAACAATGATGTAATAAGGTTATCCTCAGTCAATCGAAGGTGGTGATTATCATGTGGGATATTGCAACTTGAAGCTGTTTTCTTGCTTGGGGTGGGTGGATGGGATGGGGGTGGGGCCCGTAGTGGTGCACATCTTCTGTGATGTAGAATTTGTCTGTTTCATCAGATTTTTTATTTTTATCTTTTAATTAGGAAAATAATTTCTTCTTTTTTAGGCTAGGGGGGATCAGTAAAATTCTAGTATGGCCAAACAGTTTTTTTTTTTCCTTACAAGAATTAACAAAGAAATTATCTTTAGTACTTGTGTGTTACGATCTTGTTTACATTAGTTCGAGTTTCTAATGTTATTTTGATGCACTATGTGATTATGTCAAATTTTTGATAAATCAAATGTACAGTAGAAGAGAAAATTATATTTTAGAAAGTAAGTATAAATTCTAAACATAATAGTTAGATTTTCTTATTAGGTGAAAATTGCTATTTATGATATATATAGTATAATTATTCTCTAATTAAAAGCATTAATTAATGGAGTAGTATTTTAAAAATGCTAGACCCATAAGATAGTTTGATCAGGTAAACATGGAAATAGAAAAATAAAATTAAAGTCCATCTTAGATTTGCATATATGTAATTAATTAAGAACATTTGAGCAATTTGAAGCAGCAATCTGTGAAAATGTCAATTCTTTTACTTAATGAAATATAAAAAAGAAAAAGAAATGTAAGTTAACAATCATTAGGGGCCGTTTTTTTCATTTATAAAATATTTTATGTAACTTCTTTTGAGTGAAAGTGTGTTTCAAGTATTTGTTTGTTTGTTTTTTTAATTCAATGTACTAAAACGAATAAAATAATAAATAAACGTTACTCAATCCAGTTTATTTAGTGGAACAATTAGGTCAAGTCTAGTGTTATTTGTTCTCTTAAGAGTTATAAATAAATTATACAAGAATGTTTTTCTTTCTTAGTTAGTTATTGTTTTTATTTAAAGCAAATACTTGTGTTACATCGTGCTTATTTAATTCGAGCATGATCGTTGGTCCTTCGTTCTCTTTTAGCTTATTTAATTTGGGCATTTTCATCTTTATTCTATTGGCTTTACAAATTTTACAAATTTAAGTCATTTCTTTTTAATGTTTGATTTGATATGGGTTTGGGCCTATATTATTTGGGCTACGACAACTAATAAGGATGGGCTTTAAATGCAATAACTCTTGCGAGCCCAAACAAATTACACCCGCTGTCATTAATTACAGCTAGCATATTAACTGCTTCGGTTTACTTTCCTTAATTACAGAAAAGTGCAATGGTAACTTTCCTTAATGACAGCTAGAGGTATTAACTGCTTAGGGTTTACTTTCCTTAAATATTTCATAATTCGACGGGTCAAGAAAATTAGAGAAGTGATTTGTCACTGTTAATTAGCGCTCATAATTATCAATCTAATTGAAATATTAAAATCATAATTTTTATTTAATTAGCTATTAATTTCAGGATTTTTTTTTTTTTAAAGGTAGTACTGGACTGGAGTAACGTAGCTGTTTGGCAAAAACTTATGGCGTAAAATGAAATTCCAATCATATTGCAATCCACGTGTCATAAAATCATTGGCTACTGAGATTTGTACACGGATGATATTCTTATGCACAGCCATCTCAAACCGCCGTAACGCCACCACTCCACTCTAAACCACCAGTTCTCCGCTGTGTGAAGTTAGCCTTAAAAGCTCCAAAACATGGCGTTGAGCACCATATCAAAGCTCAGCAATGCGAATGTTTGGCCAACAAATTCCAACAATTCCACTCACCATCGAAGTGCACCGCCGAGAATCCGAATTCCCGCGGCGGCGCAGTCCAGTGGCGGGGGATTAACGTCGGAATTCGAGGAGGGGCAGCTGGATAGACCAAAATGGACCGGCGAAACGCCGCTTTCTCGGCTCGTCGCAGCCCTCATTTCCTTTAAACCTCTGTACTCTGTTATGAAACTTGGCGCAAGACAAGTTCTAATCAGGTTAAATTCTAGGGTTTCCGAATTGTGCTTGTTCAAAATATTCTAACTTCATTTTAATTTAATTTCTGGGTTTGAATTTGGACAGTACAGCTGAAAAAACCAACATTCCATGGAGGGATATGACTAAGGAGATTTTGGAATCGGATGTATATAAAGAGAAGGATGCTATTGAAGATTCATCTCTTGTTTATCCCGATTGTAATTCCCTCAATTCTATGAATGCTTTTATTGTGTGATTTCTGCAATGGTGATAGAAGCAATCCACCCTTTCTCTTGTTGCTTTTGTTTTTCGGCCTATGCCCATCTTTCACGAATCAAATTCAAGAATTTAGACTTCTGGTGAATAATGTTGTATGGATTTATACTAGAGAACTGCTGCTCGAAACTGTTTGGCTGAATTTTTAACTCAAATGGTATCTGTGTAATGATGAATATGTTCTTTATAACTTAAACTGGAAATGAAGAAAACAGTAACAAATGCATCATGATTGGCATTCTCAACGCTTTGTATTTGATCTTATGCAGATTATCTCAATCCTTTTCATGCATATGATGAGGGTAACCTTTCTTGGCTGGTAATTCACTGTTTCTAGAGTTTGTTCTATTTTTCTAAACTTATGGAGAAGCGATAAACTCATAAAGACATTTTTCTATTACAGGCTGCAGCAGAAGCAGAGGCTGCTACCATGTCTATGGTGAGACGAGCTATACCGGATGCTTCATCTCTAGACGAAGCAAACCAAATAGTTCGTGGGAACTGGCTTCAAGCAATTGGAAACCATCACCAACAATATTCAGGGAGCTCAACAATTGGAGAGATTCTTGATATTGGATGCTCCGTTGGTGTGAGCACAAAATTTTTAGCTGACAAGTTCCCCTCAGCTAATGTCACTGTATGTTCAGGTTATGAATGTTTTTCTACAGTTATTTCACTGGAAATATTATGATTTAAGTAGAGTACTTATTTTGCAGGGACTCGATTTATCTCCTTACTTTCTTGCTGTTGCTCAATATAACGATAAGAAACGAAATGAGGGAAAACAGAAGATGAGATGGGTCCATGGAAATGGCGAAAGCACTGGCTTGCCCTCAAAATCATTCGATGTTGTTTCAATCTCCTACGTGGTATGCCTCATTTTCTTAACAACTCTTCCTTTGGTAATTACATGCACATTTTTAGGTCACATACACAATTCTTGTTTGTATCTTGTATGAATCCAGTTTCATGAGTGTCCTGAAAGAGCAATCAAGAATATGGCGAAGGAAGCATTTCGGCTTCTCAGACCTGGAGGGACTTTAGCTATAACGGATAACTCGGTAATTAACCAATTGTACTTTCATCATCAAAATGATCATAACCTTATCTACAGAATCATCCTATATATGCAGAAGTATAACTTTAACATTACTCACTCTACTTTTCTTTATTGTCACTTTTGCAGCCAAAATCAAAGATTCTTCAGGTAACTTCAAGACTTTACTTGTTTTCTAGACTCAATAGTTTCACTATACTAGGTTATCTATGAGATAGTTACTGTCAGCACTGAGTCAAGCAAGAAGTATTCTGAATCAATCAATGAAGTTAATTTAAAAAAAGCATCACAGAGAGAGATTGCAATTAGAATTTGACATGATTATATATGTGATAGCATCTACTACACCCCAAATATCAATGAACCCCCTTGAATCTTGATTGCTATAGTTACCCTTTTTTAGCTTCTATATGGTAAGATAACAAAGAATTAGTTAATTTGGTCTGACTAGATTACTAACCATCCATGCTTGAGTTATTTTTTTTTTTTTGAGGCTCATATGATGTTTCATGTACTTAAGGAACTCTCACCAGTCCTGTTCACATTGATGAAGAGCACCGAACCATTTCTCGATGAATACTACTTGACTGATCTCGAAGGAACGCTGAAGCAATCTGGCTTCGTCAACGTCAACACGGCATTGACGGATCCTAGGCACAGAACTGTGACAGCTACTGTGCCATTTTGATGCTTTTTTTACTCTGATTTTCCTTCCACAGATGTATCCATTCACTTTGATATTGTCAACATGCTTGTAAATTTCATAAGATTTATCAGAAATTGAGAAGTTGTAGAGACTTGGGGACTTTGATCATGAATAATCAATTCTAAACTCTAAAAATTTACTAATAAATTCTTGATATTCAAGGCACCACACACAAATGTAATTAGTCTAACTCATTATAAAGAGATTTTATATTGTTGGATCGAAAAATTCAAATTAAAATCCATTACTTAAATAAGCTTGAATAATTTGTTGCCTAGTTTCTTGGGTTGAAAATTTATAGCAGAGTCCCATTAGGGGTTCCCAATTGAGTCCACATTAAATAAAAAAAAAAAAAATTATAACCAATCAAAATTGATTTTGAGATCACTATTTTTATAATGTCCTAAAATAAATTCTGAATCCAGATGTCATCATGAAAATTGTTCTAAAAGTAGTGAAAATTCAAATCTTGTTTTCTTTATTAGCATATATATCTTATAATTAACTTTTCTTTATTAGATAAAATAAATGGATTCTGAATTAAATACAATAAATACAGGGGGGCAGAATAAGAGGTCGACTACCCCATTGGAAGTGTTGTTATGAGACATTTACATATGATATTTAATCCTTTATTAAAATACTTTTTTTTTCCTATTCAACAAATAGTACGACTTTTTAATCCCTAAAACTATTAATGCAAATTTGTTAATTCTTTCATGTCGGATTCTAAACGTAAATATTTATTTATTGTTTAATAAAGCCAATTGGTATACATATTGTAGTCAAAGATTAAATCTAAAATATCTCAAAATCATACTTAGCAATCAATAAAAATATTTTATTGTTTAATACAATCTAGTTGGTGTACATATTGTTATCAAGATTAACCCACAAAATGTATTCAAAATCATACTTCGCAATCATTAGAAATCTAAAATTTTCAGTTTTATATTGAATCAAACTAAATCTAGATTCGTAGAAACTCAAGATAAGGATTAATTAGAGAAAATCGTGCTTATTATTATTATTTATTTATTTTAATTTAATACTCTTGATAACAAAGAATTTGATACATCATTAACGATGTGATATATTAGTAATATATTTGGTTAGATTCATATGTATCATATATAATTTAAAAATTGAAAGAACGTAAAAAATCAAGTTTTTATATAGAAAATAATTAATTTCAAGGTATTAAAACATTGACTAACCCATAAATAAATACACTAATTATACGGGTATAAAAACATAAGAAGGGAGTCAATGGGCAACTTTTATGTACACGTGTCAAGAGCCCATGTCGAAAAAGAAACCAGGTGAACTCCGCCTCTACGTTTCTCATTCTCTTACTCAACTCCCTCTCTCTCTCTCTCTCTATAAAACTCTTTCTCTCTCTTGATTCTGTATATTCGTTGTATATAAATTTTTCTTTTCTTACCTGTGTATATCAGCATCTACGAATTAAATCGATAGAGAAGGGTTTTTCTGCTTGCTCTGTTCGTAAGTAACTTTCCTTTCACCTTTTACCTATTCTTTATTCTACTTTTTATTTTCTCTTTCATGTATGGATAATAATCACTTTTCAAGAACTTTTGCCTGACTTCTATGCTTTTGAACAATCTTGGAATTGTTTATGACCTTTTTTTTTTGTCAATCTTTTAGTTTTAGGGGTGGGTGGGTTGAAGTCTTGAAGATAGCTGAGTTTGATCGTGTGCGTGTGTGGCAGGTTCTTCTGTGATTTTTTTCTTTTTCTTATGGCTGTTAATAAAGTTGATTTCTTGAAAATTATTGGGTAGCATATTGAATTTCAATTTTAGTTTGGCTGATGATTGAATTGATGAGTTGGAGTATTTGTTGGAAGAATGGTACTAAAATTTAGCCCTTTTTGAATGAGGAAGACATATTGGCATTGATTTCTGTGTTCTTATGTGATTTAAGGTGTCAAAAGAGGAGAACTTGTGAAGAATTTATTCCAAATACATGGAAAGGGTTCTCAAAAAGCTTTACTTTTGGAGCAAAGTTTTGTATTTTGGAGCACCATGATATGTAGGAATATTTGAGTTTATGGCAAGGGTTTTCTTATTTGATGGTATTTCTATATTATTCATGTCTTTAGGTTTGCAAACCTCAAATAACTAAATCCCTTTTGTAAGTTTTAACCTTTCTTCAATTATTGTCTTCTTCCATGGAAGATGAGGAAGGGAATGCATTTTTTCTTTATATGTGTGTCCTTTATGGTCTGTATTTTGTTATGGTTGTGTGGTCTGGTAATCGCATATTAGCAAGATGTTTGGCTGATTTTTCTTCATGTTAGGCTTTATTAGGTTGGTTCCTGTCCAAGTAATAAATTTTATTTCTTTCTTTGTGGCTATCTTTTCCTGATTATGCATAACCAGCTACCATAGTATGACATTTATTTGCATCATCTTTAGAATGCATTTCACTTGTATTGATTCTGCATTTTTTTGTTTTGTCAAGATCAAATTAAATTGTCATAAGTGGTGTTGCATTAAATTGGACTCATCTTACATTAGAGAAACTGAATTTTGATCCAAATTACAGAAGGCTGTAAAGAGAAAATAATAATAATCAACCCTTGCATGGATATTTTTCTTGAATTGCTTAGCTTTCTCTCACAATCTTTGCTTTTGCCTGGCATTATATTTGTTTTATTTACTGGGACGGATGTGTGTCCCGACAGAAACCATGTTAATATGAGATGGAAGAGCTTTAAACTGATGTATTTCTTAGAATGTTTCTATAAAAAGATGTCATCCAAGTGATGATTAGCAAAAATGCAGTCTTTCAGTTGCTGTATAAGTTGATAGAGAGATCTAAGATGTAGTAAAACGACTTACACTACTCACTCATTTGTGATTGAATTCCTTCAGCAGAATATCAACTTTTCTGGGAACATAGATTGAGAAAATCTGTTGAAATCAAAGTGACATCCTGCTATGGAATTTAAAGGTATATCCTGGGTTGGGAATGTATACCAAAAGTTTGAGGATATGTGTTTGGAAGTGGAAGAAGCTATGTACCAGGTAAAGTCTTCCTCTCCCGCCTTAAGCTTCATTTCTGCTGAATAGTTTTATAGCAGAGTTAATGATATGATACTTATTACTGAAAAAGACTAATTATCCCAAAACTAAGTCAAAATGTGAGTTTTATTAGATTGGGACGGAGGTAGAACATTTTACACTTTTCCTTTGAGTTGGAGAGTGGAGTGCAATAAAACAAATTTTCCTATAATCAAATAAGTCATTGGTGAATGGTGATCACTACATGCTCTGGATAAACAATGTTATTGTGAAATCATTACATGTTTTTATGTCCTTAAACAGGATACTGTTAAATACGTGGAAAATCAGGTGCAGAAAGTCGGGTTTAGTGTAAAGAAGTTCATTTCAGTGGTAACGGAAGATTTGGTTCCTCCATCTTGTGCATACCCTGTGAGCTTAGCTTCCGGCGATTTGTCTCTTAACTCCTATTGTGATATTGATGTGATTAAAAAGCCAATACCATGCGTACTTGATAGTCATCATGATCTTAAGAAGAAAGAACACGAAGATCAAGTGATTTCTAATTCCACCACTGTAAAAGAACCATCCGTAGATGGCGGTTATGGTATAAAGTCTCTTTCTGTACGACCTCCTGGGGTTCTACATAAAATCTCCGAGTCACGTGCACTTGCACGTAAGAAATTTGGAGTACATAGAAGTCCAATTGGCATCAGAAGGATTTCTAGGAGCAATCAAAGTTTGAAAGATTCTTGTCAAACCACTTCCATAGCTGGAGATATAATTAAGTGTCCATCTGGTGACATGAGAAGCAGTTCTAGTGTGGCATCTGATGTCCAAATTCCAATGTCAGCCTTTGAAAGAGTTGTGAGTGGGGATTCTGGAGAAGCAGTGGGAAACGCATCTCTTGGTGATGCTCCAATTAAATCACCTGCTTCAGATAAAGTTCTGTCAGCTGAATCTGTGAGGCAAAATGAAGACGATCAAGACCGCACCTCCCCTGCTTCTGGAAAACCTTTTACTGCTGAATCCAAGAACCAAAGTAAGGATAACCGGAATGACATCTCCCCTGCTCTCGAGACTAATGTATTTGCTGCACCTGAAAGGTTGAAACAAGATTCTGGATCCACCTCATCCTGTTCTGCCCTGCCCTCTGAATCAACTGGTACTTATTCTTGGATAAATTAATCTTTTCTGTACACTTCCAATGTTGTAAGAGTGTTTTGTTCTTTGATAGTTACATCTGTGAATGTGTCAGGGTCCAGTATTGGAAGCAAGACGTGCAGTCTTGAAGCCGAGGGTGAGGTGGTTATGGTGTCCAATGAAGGTAGTTGAGTTTAGAGAAGAATGTTCTTCTATTGCTTGTTTTTATTTATCTGGTTTGTCCAAAAACGTTTGTTTTCGGCAGGTACATCCATGAAAGGTGGCTCGTCGATTAGTAGAATAACTCCGTGCAGTGCTGAGTCATGTGACAAGGAAATTATCAAGTCCAATGAAGGTAGGTTTTAACTGTAATTAGTTAAGAAATACAGGTGACTGCACAAATTGGTATTGAACATAAACGTAGAAGCAGAACTTTAGGAAATTGACCAAACTGACTCTACAACCATGAATGAGTTTGATGAAAGTTTTTTGTGCAATTAGGATCGACTCAATGTGACATGTTATTTGATCACATCGAGCTGTGTCTCTTCTTCTGTTAATGTCTGATTGATTTGAGTTTTCAGATGAATTTGAAATGGAGATGATCGAAGACAAGGAAGACGCCGAGCCAAGACAAGAACACTCCGAAAGGGAAACGTTGGACGAAAGCTGTGTCATGGTTGAAGGGGACAACCTTCACACTCTTCCTCAAGGGACTAGGAAGTCATACAAGGTTCTCTTTCTCCTCTCTCTCTCAACTGCATACATGCATGCATTTAACTAACTTTTATATTTTCAGAAAAAGCTCCGCGAAGCACTTCTGTCGAAGCTGAGATCAAGAAAAGATCGTCAGACTGTCTGCAATCTAGTCGGGGAAGGCGAGGAAGAGTCGACGACGAATCAGATTCTTACTCTGGAGTGTGATCAAAAACAGAAGGCACCAGTTTCGTTTGAGTCTGATTGGGAACTTCTCTAGAAACACAAAAAAAAATCTAGCTGGAGATGATGATCAACTTTGTGAATAATGGTGGAGAACACACCCTATCCTCTCCAAGTAATATAGCAGTTGAAATTATATGAAAGAGAGAATCTAAACATTGATCTCATTATTGCTTTAACACATCAACTACAACATAATATCTAAATTTTTACATATTTAAAGGAGTTGATGCCAATATTGATGATATCATCATGCCTAATTATAATCTGATTTCTACACCTTTCTAGTTTTGACACATCTTGCCACACGTATTGGTTTTAAACTTTATATTCTGATTTTATTATTATTATTATTATTGGTATTATTTTATTTAATTTCCTCTTAGGCATTATCCAGACAAGAAATGAGGTTGAAAATGCAATATCTGGAGACATGAAGACAGCTATACTGCCTGAAGTCAGATGAAATGATAAACAATCACATTCAGGCTTATAAAACTTTTATTAGTTACTATTATTTCATTTTATTTAACTTATTGCTCTATCACACATAAAATAAAGATAATAGAGAGAAGTTTCAGTTGATTTCAATCAGAATTCATCTATCAATAAAAAAATTATACAGGTAGATATCAATGAAAAATAAATTTAATTTCAAATATTCGATTTGTGGGACTAACTATATTCTTTAAAATTTTATTTGGAGCATAAGATAAACGATTTGTAAAAAGTTTAAATAAAAGAAGTATTCCCGTTTCACACCATTCTCATTCTGTGCTACAATAAGCTTCACATTTAAAAAAAGGAAACACACTTTTTATTTCGGCACCAGATCACCTATTACAACATAACATGACGTTTCATCTTATATTCCACATTTTGAAACCCAACATCATATCATCTATTACAATATTATGTTTCATCTTGTATTCCATTTTTTAATACTTGACATGTGTGAGGTGTTAAGATTATTTTTCAGATTAATATTACATGCCCCAAGAGTTTAATAATTATTTTAGGGTATAACTTTTTTATATAACCAATAGAACATGAATGGTAGAATAGAAAATTCAATTCTTTTATTCAATAATCTCAAAATTATTTTAATTTTAAATTTTTGATTCCTATTTAAAACACATAAAATTACTATAAACTTTATTTATTACCTAAAATACTAAAATACTCCTATAAGTCAATAAAATTAATAAAAAAAACCATTTTCTTGAATAACTGGACAGTAAATGTGCAATGGGATGGCATTATTTATCTTATCATATAAAATTATATGGATTTGGATTGGTGCATTTATAAATTTCTTATCTTCTACGCCATTTATCATATATCTAAAATTCTGCCACATCACCTTTTCCATTTATTACTCCTAAATTAAAGATCAGTTTGTTTTTCTCTTATTTAGTTTTTTTTTCATTTACTATTGTTAATTACAATTTTAATAATTATATGTAATATTTTAGTTCATGACCTATTTTACTTTTGAGAGGCTCTATTGTGAGACGTGTTTTTTGTGAGACGATCGTGAGACGGGTTGACTCATTATTAAAGTATGCTTATCATATAGGTAAAATATGATTATTTGTAGTTAAAGTATGTCAATAATTAATCATCTTATAACATCCTAAAATCATACTTTAATTCATCATTCATCATACGTTACAAAACATACTTAAATAATTATAATATATTTTATCTATTTAATAAGCATATTTTAACACGTTTCACAAACAATCTCACAT
This sequence comes from Pogostemon cablin, assembly GCA_023678885.1. NCBI lineage: Eukaryota > Viridiplantae > Streptophyta > Magnoliopsida > Lamiales > Lamiaceae > Pogostemon > Pogostemon cablin. The sequence goes on from CM042971.1 coordinate 33,504,329, forward strand.
AAGTAGCGCCTGACAAGAGAATTTGTCTTTACTTTTTAATTAATGAAACATTGTGGTTTATGGCCACTCATTGGATCTAACTATTGTAAAACCACCTCATCCTTCTGATTAATTAAATTTTTAATTCCTTCCAAAATTTCTATATATCTTTTTTAAAACATTAATTAATTAAATCTATTGCTAATAATTTGTCACGTCCTCAACTTAAATTAATCTTAAATTTATAAATTCATCCTTTTCTTTATATAATTATTTTGTTAATTAATTATTCATAATTATAATTATATATTTGGAATTAATATTAAACCCTAAAAATAAATATTAAACCCTAGAAACAAAATGGATTATATTATAAATCACATGATCAAAATTACAATTGTACTCTTAAAATTAACACTAAACCCTAAAAATAAATAAACCCTAGGGACAAAATATACCATAAACCACAAAGTAAAATTATAATTATATTTTTAAAATTAGGTGTTAAGTGTGTTCATCAACATGCTATATATTTGGGAATTCCAACATCTGTTGGTAGGTCTCGTTGTGATGTGTATAGATTACTTGTGGATCGGGTGGAGAAAAAGCTGAAGGACTGGAAAAGCAAAACTCTTTCATTGGCTGGGAAACTAACATTGATTAAATCAGTTGTGCAGACCATTCCAACTTATCTCATGAGTTGTTTTGCAATTCCTGATGGTGTTATTGATAATATCCAACGTTCCATATGTAGATTCTGGTGGGGACAAAAGGATGGGGATAGACAAACTCATTGGATTGGATGGGAAGAGTTGTGTAAATTGACATGGGAAGGGGGAATTGGCCTGAGAGATCTTGGGGCTTTTAATAAAGCTCTTTTGGCTAAACAGGGATGGAGAATAATTCAAAATGAGAACTCTCTTCTGGCACACACTTTGAAAGCTAGATATTTTCCTAATGGTATGTTTCGAACTGCACTTTCAGGCTACAACTTTAGTTTCACTTGGCAAAGCATTTTATAAGGAAGGAAAGTATTGGAGCTTGGATTAACATGGGCTGTTGGCAATGGTCGATTGATCAATGTATGGAATGAACCTTGGTTATGGAGTGGTGAGAATTCTTTTGTTTCTTCAGAGAGGGGTTAACTTTCATCATAACTATTGGTGAGAGATTTATTTCGAATGATCTGATGACGTGGAATGATGATTTAATCCATCAACATTTCAACAACGAAGATGCTTCTAGAATTCTGGCTATCCCAATTTCTCAATCACGGGTGGATAAACTGATTTGGAAACATGAGAAAACATGGATATATTCAACAAAATCTGGGTACATTAAATGGATGAGAGTGAGGAGGCATTATTATGGAACAACCACTGAGCTTAAGTGGAAATGGGTGTGGGGACTTGATATAATGCCCAAAGTCAAAGTATTCATGTGGAGGTTGCTTAAAGGAATTATTCCAACTAATGTTAATCTCATAACTCGGTTTGTTAATGTAGAACCAGAATGCATGAGGTGTGGTGATATAATTGAAACAATGGAGCATGTCTTCAAGGAATGTCCGTTTGCAGCAGACTGTTGGAAGATGATGGATTTCATCCATCTAGATCCAAGTAATGATGACAATATGGATGATTGGGTGATGCAAGTATCTCTATCTTTATCCAAGGAGAAGCAAATTTTATTTGCCACTATACTCTGGGCCATCTAGTTTGCTAGAAATGAGTTGGTATTCCATTATAGACATATTTCTACACAGAGGGTTATTGATATGGCTCAATCAATCATTGCTGATTACTATTCTGCTAATGCTAAACCGTTAAGCCTTGTACGAAGATGTTGAGAGTGGAATTTCACGCATTTTATGTGTGCACATTACACCATTTTGCTTAGGAAATTGATCGTTTTTGCATGGAATTGTGTATGTTTAAGTATTTACACGATTTTAAGGCTATTAAGGTGTTTTTGTGAGTTTCGAAGGCAGAAAACAGGGTAAAACAGGGCAGGATCGGAAGAGGAGCAAAACAGACCCGGAACGGCCCAGCTCGGGAGCAGCTCGGCGAGCCGCTCGAGCCGAGCTGGGTGCCGAGCGGCGGTAAACAGTGCCGAGTGGGGTCCCACTTGGACCCCAGTGACGTGGCCAGTACGTGGCAGGCCGCTCGGCTGGGTCCAGACCCCGCTCGAGCCGAGCTGGGTGCCGAGCGGCCCAGTTCAGAGCCCAGACGGGGCCTGTTCGATTCAACACTGTATAAATACCTTCCAGACGCGATTCTGATGCAGTTTCGGTCGCGAAAACAGCCCTGCATCCATCTTAGAAACAATTAGGGAGATCGAGACGTCAATCGGAGAGAGCCCAGCCATAAACCATCATCAATCCACACTCCTTTCATACTCATATCAGATTACAACCTGATTTCACCATCATCCAATTCCACAAGGGTTCCAAGTGCTAATCGAGGGAGAATCAAGCAATTGAAGAGACGGAGAAGGAACGTGAGATTGCTCCTACACTAGGGTTTCACAATTCTTATCTATTCCTTTCTATTACTTTGATTATTGTTATGAATTGCTTAGCCATGAGGATTGCTTGTAATCTCATGGGCTAATTTCCTATACAGTTCTAGGGTTTGATGGATTGATTTAATTGATTTGGGGATTTAGACCAAAGATTGGGATTTTATGCAGTTGAGCTTTTGATTTTACTTATTTTACTAAGACATGTTAATCTGCTTCGTAACGTCTTCATAATATATTCATGACATCCGCTATAATGCTTGGATTATTGTGTTAGCTTGTGTGCGTTCATGATTGGTATTGTCTATCTGTTAGGGATTAGAGTAGCTCCGCTATAAGCACTTTAATTTCATGAACTGGTTAATCAAATACTTGATTTGTTTAGTGGAACAATGCAATTAGACAATCAAGTAGGAAGTGAATAGAACCTTGTAGTAATTCCAGAAAATATCTTGTTAGTCAGGCTTACCAACCGGAGGTATTGTTGCTTGCTTTGATTAGTATCTAGGAATAAGGCTTGGTAATATTTGCGCACCTTAGGATTTAAACCAGATTAGACTGTTAGCTTTGAATCGAATCATATTCGGTGGGATAACAGGGATATGTGGTGTATTTTCAGTGAAACTGCATGAATGAACAATCGTAAGTCTAATAACCCAAATTAATTGGTCAATACCTGATACCTTAGAACTGTTCGTCATCTCTTGGTTAGAACTTGCTTTTATTTTTATTGCTTTTAATAATTCAGCAATTTATTATTTGCGTATTTTAGTTAATTATTTCACTTCAAAACCTTGGAAATTTGGTTACATAATTCTAATTAATTAGTAATTCATAGTAAAATAAATAATTAGTTGTCTCAGTGGGATCGATAATTTAACTTGGGAACTTGTTGCTACAATTGACATCCTTATACTTGAGGATTAAATTATAGTGCATAGAAAAAGCCTATCAAGTTTTTGGCGCCGTTGTGCCGGGGACAGTTTTAATTATTTATTTTCTTTTATTACTTAGTTAATTAGAATATTTTCTTTGGGATTTAATTGTTTTACTTTGGATTATTCTTAAAGTTGCATGCAAACTAGGTCAAAGACGAGAGCACAAGATCTCGAATTTGATCCGGAAATTGAAGCTTCTGCAAGAAAAAGAAGAGTAAAATCAAAGAATACCAAAGCACCTCCTAAAGCAATTTTAGAGGAGGAAGAAGTGCAGATTGAGAATCAGGCTATCCTAGAAGAGGCTGAATCGGAGTTTGAATCAGAATCTGAGACAGAACCTGAAACAGCATCAATGGGAGAAAGAGTCGATGAGGATGACATCGTCATCCGAGAAACATTCAAGTCCACCAATCTAGGAGGATCAGGCGTAGTTGGAGCCATTCAAGCTGATGAAACGAACGACATAAGGCCAGCCCTGATTCATATGGTGGAGAAAAACCCCTTTGCCGGAGGCGTTTTTGATGAGCCCTATGGCCATCTTAAGCGTTTCAACAGCTATATGGATACAGTGAAAGCTGCTGATGCTACTAATGATAGATGGAAGATGAGGCTTTTTCAGTTTTCATTGGTTGATAAGGCAAGGGAGTGGTATGATAAGCTAAAGGGAGACAGTTGCTCAAACTGGACTGAGTTGCAGCAGTTGTTCGTGGATCGATTTATGCCACCAGGAAAGGTTCTTTTACTGAAACAGGAGATCAATCAATTCAAGCAGCGGAGAGATGAGTCGTTTGGAGAGGCTTGGGAAAGGTTTACTGATGCGTTGAGGAGATGCCCTCAGCATGGATTCAAAAAGTCTCAACTCATCAGTGTCTTCTATAATGGCCTTGACAACGAATCGAGAGTGTTGGTTGATGCTTCTGCTGGAGGAACAATTTTTGGCAAGACATCCAATGCAGTAGAGAAATTGTTTGATGATATCTCTTTGAACTCAAGGGATTGGCCATCTGAGAGGATCCGAGGGACTTATATACTTGGTAAAGTTGCAAAGGTTGAAGAGAAATTTTCTGAAGCTGATAAGAATGATAAGGTTGTCGCTCAATTGGAACAGATGAATAAGAACCTGATTACTCTGATATCAGGTAATAATGGGGGAGGCAACCGAGGGTCTGCAAGTGATGATGTAGTGATGAACCTTCAAGAGGTCGAGGATGCTAATTGGGCTATGGGGCAGAGTCTTCAAGGTTCGAGAGCTCCTCAGAATTGGCAAGGAAATAGGTACCCTCAAGGTAATTCTAACCAGAGGAATATCCAAGGGGGAGGTCCTAATAATCAAGGAGGCAATTGGCAGAATCAGAGGCATGAGAACTTCTCTTATTCAAATCCGAATAATGCTGTTCCATATCCTCCTAATTTTGATCATGGCGCTAAAACTGAAGAAGGGAAGTCCAGTATTGATGATGTGTTGGCCAGGTATATGAAGAAGACTGACGGAGATATTGACAAGATTAACAATTGCATTGTTCTCATGGACGCGAATATGACAAAGCAGAATGAGGAAGTGAACAAGCAGTTGAAGAATTTGTCATATAACATAGGGCAGATCTCCACTACAGTAAATCAGCAGCAAGTGCAGTTGCAGAAAGGAAAGTTTCCTTCGGATACGGAAATCAACCCAAAGGAGAGTGCTAATGCGATCACGTTGAGGTCTGGGAAGCAGTCTAAAGGTACAACACTGATGCAGGATGTAACAGAACTTGTACAGCATGAAGCAGAACAGAAGCAGAACGAAACAGGGGCGGAGCAGAATGGAAAAGACGCCGCTCGGCCACCCGCTCGGGCCGAGCCATCTGCCGAGCGGGCTCAATCGCCGCCGAGCGGCCCACCAGACGGTTCAGAAGGTCCCTCCGGTTCAGTTGGAACCCTGCTCGGCTCAGTTTGTCCATCGCTCGGCTCGAGCGAGCCGACGAGCTGTCCTCCGGGGTTTCCTGCGCATCCGAATTCTGTACAGAGACAATCTGATCAGGAAATTTCTGATAAAAAATGGCAGAGAGCGAAGAAACTGAGAGAAGCGGAACAGGTATTCGAGAAAGACAGTTTGGGATTACCGATCACAAAAGTACCAATTCCTTTCCCTCAGAAATTCTTGTCGAAGAGCCTTGATGAGAAGTTTCGTAAGTTCGCTGATGTTATGAGGGATGTCCAAGTCACTATTCCTTTCTCGGAAGCATTGGAAGAGATGCCACATTATTCAAGGTTCATCAAGGAACTTATCTCCAGAAAGAGGAAGCTTAACAGTGTGGAGACAGTGAATTTGACGGAGAACTGCAGCTCTATTATTCAGAAAAAGCTTCCAGAGAAATTGAAGGATCCAGGGAGCTTCATCATTCCCTGTGAGATTGGAAAAGGACCATCTAGGAGAGCACTGTGTGATTTAGGAGCCAGTATAAATTTAATGTCTTTATCAGTGTTCAAGAAGCTTAGTTTGGGGGAGTTGAAACCTGCATCTGTTGCCCTACAGTTAGCAGATCGGTCGTTGACATACCCCGAGGGAGTGATTGAAGATGTGCTAGTGAAGGTGTCGAATTTGACTTTTCCTGTGGATTTCCTTGTACTTGACATGGAGGATGAAAAGGATGGTGCACCTCTGATCTTGGGGCGTCCATTCCTTGCAACTGGGAGAGCTCTAATAGATGTGTTCAAAGGAGAGTTGAGGTTGAGGGCTAATGATAAGGAGATCGTCTTTTCTTTGAATAAGGAGATGCAGTGGCCTACAGATCAGCAGCACTGCAAGTCTGTGGAAGTAGTAGAGGACTTCACCCTGCCTAATGCAGAGTTTGAGAGTTTGTCCAATGATGCATGTATTGACTATCTTGAGAAGTTACTTGCATTAGGTGATGCAAGGGATGAACAGATAAGAAAGACCACTGCTGACATAGTGAATCAAAATAAGAAGTCCACTGTTAAAGAGGAGATGCAGCCTGCTGCTAAGGAAGAGAAGCATGAGAGCCAAAGAGTTGAAGTGGTAGAGGAGATCGCAGGACCAGACGTATCTCTTACTTTTCCTACTACTAACTCTAATGTGATATTTGATAATCTTTTGGTTGCAGTAAGGATGGATGATCAATATTTGAAGCCTCCAAACTTACCTCCTGATTTTTATTCTCATATTGTTGAAACTTCTTACTTGTTTGATCCTTGTTTCGCTACACAGGTTGAGCCTACAATTGAGTGGAGGATTGACAAGAAGGACTCAAGATAATCATGGGAGGAAAAGAATTTAAAGAGTCTTATTTCAGTGACAAAGAAGGGTGAGATGGTTGGTGCGAACAAGAGAGGATGGAAGTACTTGAAAGTGAGAATGCGAGAAGACTGTCCTCCAAGTCAGTAGTTGAAAAGAGGTATCCCGTCGTGACTCTCCGACGTTAAACATGAGCGCTTGTTGGGGGCTGTCCCTTCCGTTTTATTGCTTTTATATGTCTGTGTTGGTGTAGGAGTTTTATTAGGTATTGCTCGACTACGGTATATACTTCTTTGCAAACTTAGTTTCTCACTTTGTTTGATCTAAGTTTGGGGGGAGGTTACGTACATACCTTGTCTTATAGTACCGAAGTAAAATTTTTGCATTGTGTTGTTGCTTGGAGGGTCGATTTTTTGCGGATTTTTAATATTTTCAATTTATTTGATGATGTTGAGGGTTCGATTTTTTGCGATTTTCCAGGGTTCGTGTTGTTTTTGTTTGTGTTTATTTGTTTTGTGTTAATCCTAGTATTGGTATAGTTGATTTTTGGTTCTCTATGATGATTTTCTGATTTTTCTTGGCACTTGATGGTATTTTTGTATGATTGTACTTGAGAAGCATTTTGATGTTGTGCTTGGATATTGAGATACTTGAAATTTGATTATGTGCAAGGATGATTAGCTATGTAGCTTGATTAGGTTTGCTCGTTCATTCCTATAGCCATGTGAGATTTTGAGCCTTTTGAAATCATGAGAAATTTCATGATTCAGTTTATTCTTGTGAGTGTCGTTCATACACACGTATTCTAGAACTTGGCTTTTTTATCTTGCTTGAAGCTACGTGTTTGACTAGACAATAGGAAATGATCTTAGGCCATCTTTGTTTTTTATTAGTCACTAGCCATATTATTTTTCTACCTAATGAAATATCCGTAGTCAGCCCTTTTGAGCCTAAAAGCCTTATTTGTTGGAAGCCTACGTGATTAGCCAATTGATCCCTTTTGCTAGCCTTTAAAAATTCCTACCTAGTAGAGAGTTGAAGGAGTCAATTTGGTATCTTGAGAAGAAACATAAAAGGAGAATAAGTTGGAAGTGATGAAATTTGTTGAAGAGAGTGGTTAAATTGTTGCATAAAGGGGTAGTGCCCGAAACTGGTACCCCATGAAAAGGGTAGTGCCTGAAACTGGTACCCCATGAAAAGGGTAGTGCCTGAAACTGGTACCCTTATTTGAAAAAGAAAAAAAAAAGAAAAGAAAAGAGGGAAGAAGAAAAACAATTTCAAGTAAGGATGTGGTGTTCAAAAGTGAAGGAGGAATCAAATTGCGAAGCATTGAAGAGTGTTGAAGAAGAAAGAAGAAAGTAAAGCTGTTTGTTGAAAAGCTGTAAGTCTTCTTTGATTCTCTACTAGTGATTGAGTCACCTTATCCATATACTCCCTACCTTTACCAAAGAGCCAACATTACAACCTAATGCAAGACCTTTGTGATCCTATTGTTGAAATTATCCCTTTAGTCGAGAGTTGAGATGATTGTCAAGCTTATGGTTACGCGTGTGTTTGAATTGACTTGAGTGTAAACACCTTACCCTGAAGTGTATATCTCACACTTGAGTGTTGAGCGTAAATACTACCCGTGAGAATGGGTGGATGAGCATTCCGAAAAGGTGAATTAGTTGATTTGAATTGTATGTTTTTAAATGGATGGTTATCTTGTATCCAAAGTATGATATTTAAATTGCTATATTGTCTTGAATGTTTTTCTGCTGTGAAATTTCCTCTCAGTTAATCTATTGGTTTTTGATGTTGTTGCCTCGGGACGAGCAACAGGTAAGTTTGGGGGTTTGTTGAGAGTGGAATTTCACGCATTTTATGTGTGCACATTACACCATTTTGCTTAGGAAATTGATCGTTTTTGCATGGAATTGTGTATGTTTAAGTATTTACACGATTTTAAGGCTATTAAGGTGTTTTTGTGAGTTTCGAAGGCAGAAAACAGGGTAAAACAGGGCAGGATCGGAAGAGGAGCAAAACAGACCCGGAACGGCCCAGCTCGGGAGCAGCTCGGCGAGCCGCTCGAGCTGAGCTGGGTGCCGAGCGGCGGTAAACAGTGCCGAGTGGGGTCCCACTTGGACCCCAGTGACGTGGCCAGTACGTGGCAGGCCGCTCGGCTGGGTCCAGACCCCGCTCGAGCCGAGCTGGGTGCCGAGCGGCCCAATTCAGAGCCCAGACGGGGCCTGTTCGATTCAACACTGTATAAATACCTTCCAGACGCGATTCTGATGCAGTTTCGGTCGCGAAAACAGCCCTGCATCCATCTTAGAAACAATTAGGGAGATCGAGACGTCAATCGGAGAGAGCCCAGCCATAAACCATCATCAATCCACACTCCTTTCATACCCATATCAGATTACAACCTGATTTCACCATCATCCAATTCCACAAGGGTTCCAAGTGCTAATCGAGGGAGAATCAAGCAATTGAAGAGACGGAGAAGGAACGTGAGATTGCTCCTACACTAGGGTTTCACAATTCTTATCTATTCCTTTCTATTACTTTGATTATTGTTATGAATTGCTTAGCCATGAGGATTGCTTGTAATCTCATGGGCTAATTTCCTATACAGTTCTAGGGTTTGATGGATTGATTTAATTGATTTGGGGATTTAGACCAAAGATTGGGATTTTATGCAGTTGAGCTTTTGATTTTACTTATTTTACTAAGACATGTTAATCTGCTTCGTAACGTCTTCATAATATATTCATGACATCCGCTATAATGCTTGGATTATTGTGTTAGCTTGTGTGCGTTCATGATTGGTATTGTCTATCTGTTAGGGATTAGAGTAGCTCCGCTATAAGCACTTTAATTTCATGAACTGGTTAATCAAATACTTGATTTGTTTAGTGGAACAATGCAATTAGACAATCAAGTAGGAAGTGAATAGAACCTTGTAGTAATTCCAGAAAATATCTTGTTAGTCAGGCTTACCAACCGGAGGTATTGTTGCTTGCTTTGATTAGTATCTAGGAATAAGGCTTGGTAATATTTGCGCACCTTAGGATTTAAACCAGATTAGACTGTTAGCTTTGAATCGAATCATATTCGGTGGGATAACAGGGATATGTGGTGTATTTTCAGTGAAACTGCATGAATGAACAATCGTAAGTCTAATAACCCAAATTAATTGGTCAATACCTGATACCTTAGAACTGTTCGTCATCTCTTGGTTAGAACTTGCTTTTATTTTTATTGCTTTTAATAATTCAGCAATTTATTATTTGCGTATTTTAGTTAATTATTTCACTTCAAAACCTTGGAAATTTGGTTACATAATTCTGATTAATTAGTAATTCATAGTAAAATAAATAATTAGCTGTCTCAGTGGGATCGATAATTTAACTTGGGAACTTGTTGCTACAATTGACATCCTTATACTTGAGGATTAAATTATAGTGCATAGAAAAAGCCTATCAGAAGACAAAGAAATTCATCATGGTCTCCTCCTGGGTCTGGAATGTTGAAACTGAATACGGATGCAGCATGTAGATGGAATGTTGGGATTGGACTCGGTGGTGTGCTTAGAAATAATGATGGCTCTGTTAAATGGTTGTTCGCTGAGTTAATTGAACCAACTTTATCTGTGGAGCTTGCGGAAGCTTTGGCGGTCCATATAGGTGTTCTCAAAGCTATTGAGGAGGGTATTGACAAAATCATCATTGAAACTGACTCTCAAATTGTCTTTTTTTGCTCTCCAATATCTCAAATTTGACCTCTCCTACTTTGGTGCTGTGATTAAGGAGATTCTTGATAGTTGTAGGGGTCTTGATATTTCTTTTAGTTGGGTGAGATGTTCTGGGAATTTTGTTGCCCATTTTCTTGCTCACTTTGCTTTTTCTTGTTTTTCTTTTTTTTTTTTCTCGCATTCCATTCCGGATGCGATTATTCCGGTTTTTGATATTGATATTTCGTCTATTTAATATAACTTATTTTTCTTTAAAAAAAATTGGGGAAATGAAAGAGTAAATAAATAGGATACTCCTGTTTTATGGATAAGTTATAAAGCATGCATTGTGACACGTAGACTACCAACTCAATTACATGGCTTACTCACATAGTCCTCCTTCCAACACGTGTCATTAAACAAAACACCTTCATCCACAATTCAACCGCCAAAACTCTGCTTTTTAAACCAAATCTCACCTCCCTTTCCATCACACACACAAACAAAATTAAAAGAAAAGAAATCCATATATCACACTTTTGTTTTGAGATTGTGTTTTCAACTGTTCGACAATGGCGTCGGATCAAGCGAGGAGAGAGACTGCAACTGATGAGAGAAACAACGAGGTGCAGAGAGATCGAGTTCCCAAAATGGCCACCCATTTCGAGTCTCTTGCGGAGAAGACGAGTCCCCCTCATGATGAAAAACGTGGCGGCGGTGGGGTTGATCGGAGTGAAGAAAGGGAAAGGGAAGAACAGGGGCTTTCGTTGGAGGAGATCGGGAAGTTTAGGGGGACAGCACAGCAGAACTCCATGGATGCTATCAGAGCGGCGGAAGAACGGTACCAGAAAGCGAAGAACAGCGCCGCCGAGGAAGCGAAAGAGCGGACCAAAGACACTGCCGTTAAAGCGAGGGATACGGCGGTGGAGAAAGCCCAACAAGCAAGGGATTACGCCGCGCACAAGGCGAACGAGGCTAAAGATGTCATTTCATCCAAGGGTGGCGCTATGATGGAAGCGGCGGCAGAGAAAGGCCAACAAGCTATGGGTTACACGGCGGAGAAGGCCACCGAGGCTAACAATGTCATTTCATCCCAGGGTGAAGCTATAATGGACACAGCGGCGGAGAAGGGCCAACAAGCAAAGGGCTACACGGCGGAGAAAACCACGGCGATCGCATCCAAGGCCGGAGCTTTAAAGGACACGGTGGTGGAGAAAGGGCAAACCGCCGCGGAATACGCCGCAGAGAAGGCAAGAGCCGCCAAGGACACGACGGTGGATACCACAACGACGGCCGCTCACTACGCCGGTGAGAAGGTGGGGGCTGCCAAGGACGCCACGGTGGAGAGCGGCAAAGGAGCTGTTGGATACGCCGGAAAAGTTACCACCGGTGTGAAGGATCAGGCGGTGGCGACTGGTTGGGGGGCGGCGCATTACACGATGGAGAAGGTAGCAGAGGCCACCAAGACGGCGGCGGGTGTAACATCGAGCGTCGCAGGGTACACAGGCGAGAAAGCGGTGGCGGCAAAGGACATGGTCGCCGGGGCAGGACAGAAAGTGGTGGGCTACGCCGGAGAAAAGGTGGCGGCGGTGAAGGACGCGGTGGTGGCAGCTGAGGAGAAAGCGGCAGAGTATGCTGCGAGGAAGAAGGCGGAGGCTGAGAGAGAGAAAGAAGCTAAAAAATCATCACAAGAAATGGTACTAAACTCCTGCATTTGTCATAACATTTATTATGATCTGTTGTCCGTCTAACCTCAAGTATTTTTTTTACAGAAAGGTGGAGAAACATTCACCACCGAGGAGCATTACGAGGAGGGACAAGAACAAGACAAAATCGGAGGCCGCGGAGGGGCGGAAGGCGAGCATGGGGGCAGCATTATTCAAGCGATTGGCGAGACTCTAGTCGAGATCGGACAGACGACGAAGGATCTGGTTACAGGGCAGTACCCAGAACAGAAAGAGCAAGAGGAGAGTTGCAAGGGAGGTGGTGAAGGGATTTAGATGTTTATGTAATAACTACATTGAATAAATAGGGATCAGATTGATCAGCAATCTGTGGTGTGATTGTGCATTTTGTTTGTATTGTGCAGTTCTATGAATCTTTTACTCTTTTCATCAAACAAAATATCCTAGATTCACAGTTAGCACACACATACATACAATCCTAAATTCCACCAACAATCATTCTTTGCCCAATTCTCATCAAGAAACTTTTCCCATTCTTGAATTTTCTTGCTCCATGGAGATAATGCGAGCAAGTCGATCATATACCTACAGCCATGACATAATATTTAGCCATTTTTAGATGCATACACAAATTTTATTACACCCATCTATATGGATGTAGCAACCATATTACTTGGAGATGTTTACATAAAATTTCAATGATATAATTACAAGGTGAAGATACCTCAGAGAGTTTGTTTTCTACTTGTGTTGTGCATGAGGGGTCATACCTGGACAACATTACAAGGATTTTAGCTTTTATCATATTCAAACAAGGAAATATTTCCCACTTAACATCGAATTGGGGTTACCATTCCCGTGGAATGCCAGCTTGTTCTCGAGCTGAATAATTGAAAGGGCCCTTCAGCTCCACATTGTACTCTTCCAGAATATCTGTCAAACAATACAAAGAATACAGATAATGGGCTTCTTTCTTGAGAGAGAGAGAGAGAGAGAGAGAGAGAGGAAGCTTGCCTGTGAAAGTAGAACCAGGGGTACGGCCAGTTTTCTGGCAAACGGTTACAAACCAAAAAACGCCAACGGCCACATGAGCGACTTCCTCATCAGCAATCTTTGCGACTATGTTTGAGGTTCGATTATCACCATAGCCGACCAGTTTATTGACGAGTCTTGGCCCAGCATCGAGTCCTCTGGCCTCCTATGCCGACAATCAAAAGGGAACAGACAGCTGTAGTTACAAGTTTTAATTGCAATAGATTGGTAATATTGCCACATTATACTCATGTAGTGAAATTGAGAACTCACAGTCCAGTTCAAGGCTTGATCAAATAACAAAACATTAACATTTCCTAATACACACTATAACCACTTCTGCTTTCAACTTCATTACATGTAGCGAAGAGACACAGACGCAAATGTTGTTTTTGGATTCAACCTTCACTCATTTTGCACTTTTTTTTGGGAGTGGTTAGGGTGGAATTAGATTGACATTTATTCAAATCAAATCCCTCAATTCACACACGGGATCTAGAGGAACAATGACTCAGAGAAAAATCATGCCATTCCATAATTATCATCAAAATAAGTGAGTGGTACAAGTACAAATCATACATTACAGTTATAAAACTTAAAGCACCTGCACCATCGGGATAACAGCAAGACGAGCAGCAACACTGTCTGATGATTTCTCACATTCCCTCCACAAGATACCATGAGCAGGCATGTCTCCATAACTACTCGCAAAAATGATATACAGGTCAGCAAGCAGTACAATAAACACTGGTGAATGCTAATGCTCCAATTCTCTCTACCTGTACCCAAGCTCATGAAGTCTCTGCAAACACCAAGTAAAATGTCTACTTTCATCATCAGCAACATGAGCAAAATCAGCAAAGAACCCTTCCCCAAGAAGCTCGGCATATGGAGAAAACCGAACAACAGTGTCCCATGCAAGATCAATAGCATTCAGCTCAACATGAGCAAGGTTATGGAGCATATAAGCATTGAGAGGCAAACCAGAGCTTTTTGGAGGTGGAATTTCTTTAGGGGAAACCTGAACTAAAGTCATGCCTTGAGTCAATGAAAATCATTGCAAACTTATACTCGCAATTGAATAGCAATGCAGCAAATTTAACTACAGTACAAAAGCACTTAACAATTTGCATTCAAGGGGGAAAGTGAAATTAAATCAAACATTAGAGCCCTCTCCTCCTAGCAATATAAAACTAAAATTTTGTCTTTCATCTGCTTTTCTTGCCAGAAAGGAAGGAAATAGCTTAATTTATATACATCTTTGAGGCACAATTAACATTAAGAACCCCAGAAAGATAGAATACATCAAAACCCATTAAAGCAACAACGAAATCAGCAGAATTTAATCAACAAACTACACTACATTATCAACATCCCCCAACAAATTGAGATTTATCAGGGTTATCATTGCAGAATGTGAACGATTTTAATAATTTAAAAAACATACCAATTGGGGTTTATCAGGGCGAGCAGGAAAAGAAGGCGCATCCGAAACCCCCACAGGCAAACCCTCTTTTCGCCATTTTGTGTAAGCCAAATGCGTAAGGTTAGCTTTTAAGAGGGGATCTTCAGTTCTAAGAACGACGTTACCCATTTCTGCCAAAGAAGAGCAAGAGCTGAACATAGCAGATGAAGATGGATTGAGGTTAGATTCATTTTGTTTTAGAATTGGGCCTTTTGGTCCCCAATATCGGTCTCGATTGAGTGGGCTGTGCCGCCAGTTGTGGAGGCCGGACCATTGAGGGTGACACTGGAGTGTTGGGTAGTCGATGGAATTAAATGAACTGGAGCAGAAGAAACGGCGGAGTTTCAGCGGCGGCCGGAGTGGCGGACTGCGGTGGATGCTGAATCGGTGTACGGCGGTAGAGAGCATAACCCGGGATTTGAGTGGCTGCAACATTTGGGGTCCCACCGTAGTTTAATTCGCCCACCCTTTATTTAATTTATTTATTATTTTAGAAAAAAATGTCAATATTTACCCCTTTTTCCTTTTTTTTGTAAAACTATTTCGTGACGATGGTTAAAATTGGGAATTATTTGGGTGACATGTGTCATCTATTACCCAAAATTTTATGGATTATTTTCTGTAATCTTATAAATATATATTTTTTAAATAAATATTTAATTGCGGTTGAAAATGCGGTTGAAGTTGAATAATCTGTACAAGCAACCGTCTGTTCAGGTACTCTGCGGTTATTAATTTTATTTTATTAAAAAATCCATTTCTTTTTATTGGTATGTAATGGTTGTTATGATATTTAGTCATATATGACCAAGATCACGTAAGAATCGGCCTTAAAATAAACTAACGAATTATGAATAAATTAATTTTTTTTTTGTAAATAAAAAGTACTTTATGGGTTACATTTAAAGACGATTTTTTAATGGATCAGATAAAACAGCCCCATAATTATTTACCACTTGACTTTTATAACTGGGCCGTGTCCCAGATAATTTTGGTTTGGGCCCAATAAGAAATTGTTTTTAAATTTGTATTTCTAAATTAAGTATATTAAACAAGCACGATCGATCTCGTTGTATCATAATTCAAATAATTATTTCAGGATAAGAAAAGAATAAGTATATATTATAGTTTGACGTACCGACATTTAACATCTATAATTTCAAGATAAGCTAATTAACAAAGTTTATATAAATGAATTCGAGTCTTCTTGGATTTTTGAACTATTTTTATATTCAAAGAAAACAAATCATAAAATAGTAAATCACATTGCTTAATAAAAGTGCAATAAAAGCTTAAAATATAATTAAGAATTCTAAGATTGGCAGTTGAAAACAGACAAATCAACTCTCTTTATCGCAGAAAGTGGTCCATACTTAGATAAAGTGAAGGATTAATTAATGTTCAGAAAATATAATTTAAATATTAATGTTCGGTGGTTGATATTGGTGTTTATGCTTATTTAATTCACTCAAATAACCATTAACCCATAATTAAATTAATTAAATCCTTCCTATGTGGATCCCAATCATAGAAACATGGTATGTCTGTCTGTATATATCATTATCATACTTGTCATCTTGTCCTTTAATTAGAACAAACTCATAATGAATATTCAACAAAAGAGTATCCAAGTCCCCCACCCCACCCCACCCCACACCAAAGAGAATGTAAGTAAAAAATTAAGGATAAAATCATAAATGATTAGTTAATTTAAAACATAGTTAAAATAGTACTCAAATATGCAAATTCATATATTTGAATTGAATAATTTTGATTTTGAGTATATTAATAGTAAGTTAAATATTATTATTGAGATACTAACTTAAAATAAGTCATGAATACCACAATGATAAATCATGAATTATGATTTATGAACGTCAAAAATAAAATTAGTCAGTGAACCATGCATGTATATAATAAATAGTACGAAATTTTTTGCATATATATGCGTACATAAAGGGTGTGAGTTTAGTGTAAATTCGGTTGACACATAAATCATGTTTTGCAAAATTACTCTTTAAACAAAACCTTTAAAGAGATAAATAATTATTTTTTTAATAAAAAATATTACTATTCAAATTCTAAAAAATATTACTAAACAAATTCTACTAAAAAAATATAAAAAATCAAAACATATCAAAATTTTAATAATATAATATTTTTCATTAAAAATAATAAGTAATAATACTAACAACAATGCAAAAACTAGTGAGGAATCAGTTTTATGGTGGAACTGGGGTTATATTTTAGTACGACAGAGGGTTGCTCTTTAAAATAATGGAGGATTACTCTTTAGTAAAAAAAGTAATATTAGTATTATTACTTTTAAAATCTTAATTTTATTGCTAAATTGATTTACTAACGGATTAAGTTGTTAATATGTTGATAAAGTGATGGTTGATAAATTTTTAGTAATGAAAATTCAATTATGTTGCAATTTATATAATGATTCTGTTAGTAAATTTCATTGCTAAAAGTTGTTTTTTATTTTTTTTATTATTATTTTTTTTGTAATGAGTGCATTATACACCAGATTGCACATTTATATATATATATATATATATATATATATATATATATATATATATATATATATATATATATATATATATATATATATATATATATATATATTCCCTCCGTCCAGGTTAAGGGGGCTATTTTTCTATTTTTGGTTGTCCCACTCAAATGGTCTCATTTCCTTTTTTACACATATGAGATCCACACACCTTCTCTAATACAATTAAAATATGGGGCTCATACTCTTACTAATACAACTACCCACTACACATTAAATAATAATACTCCATAATCTACGTGCCAAAAAGTAAATGGTCCTCTTACGTTGGGACGGAGGGAGTATATTATATGTGGCAAATTCTCATATGCATCCGCATTGACAACTTTTACATTAGTGAAAAAAAATATATACAAGAATAAATGAGATCTTATACACTTAATTTGTCAGTGAAATTTTAGTGAATTTTTTTGTTAGGGTGAATATTAAAAAGTTATACATTTATTATATGGGTGCACAATTGCACCCAAATAATAACTTATGTTTTTTTCATATGCGTATATGCTTGAAATTCAAATTAAAAAAAGACCGCTCTTGAGCTTAGTTTTTCTTCGACGACTGAACTGGGATTCTCTTATATATTTAAATTACATTTAGTGAGATAATGGAAATAAAAGAGTTGACTCATTTTCATTAATTCAGTGTAGTGTTTGTGTTTAATGTATAGTTAGTTTTTTTTAAAATCGGGTTTACATCATAAATTCTTATAAACTATGTGATCCTTTTAATTTGAACACCCTAACAATACATAGGGTATATAAAATTGGAAGAGGGGATCACAGGATTTACACTCGTGATTTCGATTTACACAAATGTGTTCAGTGTACATATACCCTTATTCTTTCAATTAATTTTATTCTCATTATAATTATCTTCATTAATGATTTTCATTACCATTATCATTATAATTTGAATCAAACTGTTATTGATTATATATATATAACTTATAACCACAATTTTATTTAATTTTAGTTTAATAATCCAGAAAAATAGAAAAATATATAAATCTAGAAACAAAAAAATCGCCCACCTATGTCATTACTAATTTTTCTTAGTGACAATCTTTTGTGAAATGGATATGATTATTATATATAAATAAATTATATTTATTAATAGTTAAAGTATATTTATAGTGAATCATATTATAACATTTTAATTAGAACTTTAATATATCATTTATCATATATAACATATTTTAACTACAATAAGCACATTTTATTTACATAAAATGGATAACTTTATCATCTTATTATAACGTTGAAGAGTTATAAGATCTGAACGATAATATTATACTCCCTCCGTCCCGGCATAAGAGGGTCATTTGTTTTATTTTGTACGTTGATTAAGGAGTATTATTATTTAATGTGTAGCGGGTAGTTGTATTAGTGAGAGCGTGGGTCCCATATTTTAATTGTATTAGAGAGGGTGTGTGGGTCCCGTGTGTGTAAAAAAGAAAATGAGACTCTTTGGGTCGGACCACTAAAATGGAAAAATGACCCTCTCATCCTGGGACGAAGGGAGTATACCCAAATTTCAATAGCGTAGTATAATAAGAAGGTCCCAAAGGGAGTATACCCAAATTTCAATAGCGTAGTATAATTAGAAACAAGTCTCAACGATAAAACTAAAAACTAAAAATAAGAATATATAAATGGTAGCTCATATTTCATTAAATAAAATAAAATTACTCCGCAGCAAAATTACATTCTCCCGGAAGTAGATATTATTAACTTAATTGCCACTTGTCAACAGATCAACACCTCTTGCTCTCTCAACATGAAACCCACCCGCCCACCCCACCCTTAATTAACAACGCTTAATTAACAAGAGAGAAATGAAACACACACACTGAGAAAATTAAGGTTGAATTAAGTCGTGTCTTAATGTTCTCCAGGTAACAACGTTGGAGGCATAGAATGATGCTGAGGGTCTGGCCCACCAGGTGCCACCCTGTCATAACCTCCATTCAATGATCTCCTCCTCATCTCCTCCAACTCACCTTCACTCAACCCTAGTTTCCTCCGCAAGAGCAAGACACCATCGCCGTTCTTGGCCGCGAAACGAGGCGTTGATATGAGGAAAACGACGAAGAAGAAGAGGAAGAGGGACCTCGGGAAAGCCATTAATTAGGATTAAGATTAGCGAAAGAAGTAAAGAAAGAAACCCTAGGTGGCTACTAATGGAAAGTTGCATGGATAAGGATATAGTCGCATATTGCATGCTATTTATAGGATAAATCGTGTAAACAAAGGGGGGACAGATAATAGTGGAGAAAACGTGGTTTTTTGTTTTTTTTAATAATTGGACAAAAGATCTTGCGTGGATGCATGATTAATATTTATTCCACCCTCGTATATACCAATGGACATTATTTTAACTTGTGTCGAATCCTTTCATTGTTTTTAGCTAATGATTCGATTATAATGGTCAATTTATACTTCACCTAAATCACTTAACTCAATTTTTACTATCAACAACCCTTATTTGTTAATAATGATGTGATTAATATATAGTTTAAGTACTTAAAAAGAAATAGCGTTACTCTATATATATACACGTAGAAAAAGAAATGGTTATTATATAATGGGTGACATGTTATTAGAAGTAATGTAAGAAATCACCTACTATTTTTTGAAGTTTTTTTTTAAACTTATTTTTAAGGATAATTAGTTTTAAAATACTAAATTTTACAAAAATTTCGTTGACTTGGTTGTTGACTCGGTTGAAATAAATGATTCGATTGTACATATTTATAATTCAATTGAAAATATTTTTAATTATAACTCAATTGTAAATATTATAATTCGATATTATGTATTTATGACTTGATTAAAGCTTTCTAATAAAGTCATAAACCGAGTCAAATTAATTTCTTTATTTAAAATATTTTAACGATAACCCCTAAATATGAGGTTTAAAAAAATATATATTAAACCCATTGGGGGTATATAAAAATTAAACCCATATTATTATTCAAGTGTGAGACATATATATGGTGTTCGTTGCCATAAGATCATAGAACACTTCTAATTGTGGAAAGATGCAAAGGGTCACATCGATATAGTAACCTAGGATTCGTTGATGCAGACTTTGTAATCCTATTACAGATGCTAACATTGGTTTGACGGTTTACTTTTACTAATTAGGGTAAATACTTAATTTTAAATTTCTTTGCTAGTTTTATCCCAATGTCAAAGATTAATGGGTGGGGTTACATTAATCTATATTCCATTAATCTATATCATGCCTTGGCGGCGCCCAATTATTTAAATTGTGCCAATACTAATACCTTAATTAACTTGTCACGGTGTAATATTTCTTGTATCGTTTTATTGAATGTAAGAGAGTAGAAAAGAAATTATATATATATATATATATATATATATATATATATATATATATATTTTCAAAATTAATAAATGAACCTATAGCCAAGAGTTAAAGGGCAAATGTTATGTAAAACGTTTGATGGTGAGATAATTTTATGCTTTTGTAAATAATTATCACTTTCGTTATAAAATATTATGATAAATATATCACAATTGATCATGTAAGTATGATCGATTTTAACTTTAATCTTTTATTACTTGCAATTCTCAATTTTAGTCTTTTTTTTGTTCAATTTTACTCATTTTAGTCCAAATTTAGTCATTTTCTCAAATTTGGTCATTTTTTTCCAAAATTAGTCTTTTATGTTAAAAAATGTCCAAAATTGGTCCTAAATCTATAAAATTTGGACCAAAAGTAGACTAAAAAGAACTAAAATTGGACAAAATGACCAAAATTGAGAATTGCAGAAAAGAAATGACTAAAGTTTGAATTCGATCATACTTACAGGACTAATTTTAATATTTACCCAAAATATTATCACTTTCGCTATAAAATATTATCACTTTTTATATATATTATAAATTGTTCAGGAAATAAATCACTATATCATTATCATTTTTATCAATTAAATATCATTTTTCATTAATGATATTATCTTTTTTTATCCATCTTACATAAGCACTTATGTAAAACGGTCTCCACACTTTTTCCCAATTTTAAAAAGCCAGACGATCAATATTAGCATGTACAATTTTAAAATATACCATTTTTACGGTCTCAATAAATTTGTACGTTCCTGCGAGAGTATCAAAGATTCTACCACTTTTAATCAGAATCATATCTTATATATTTGAAGAGGTAGATAAAATTAAATGGATAATAATATGAAATGATGAATGTGGTGATTTGGAGTACATCAAGAGACAAATATGTAATATTTCAAAATAATTTACAAATTGTTATAATTAATGGCCCCATAGTGCATGCATCCTTTTGACCACAATTATTTAAATTTAATATACTAAAATTTTACTTTATATACAATCTGATCTCGTGTCAATATGAAAATTGATATTCAAAAGTGGAATCAGAGAATATATATTTCTAGATTTTATTGCTTGATTAAATATATTTTTTAGTGAGAAAGCTTTATTTACAGGCAACAGATCCAGAAATAGATTGGTAAATTGTTAAGTATCTTGGTCATCATAGATTAGTGTGTTTCATGTGCGATTTTATAGCATTTTGCTGCAAATCCTGACCCTTTATGTTTCTACTTTTTGATTAATTAATTATGAATATGAAGGAATCACTATAATTTTTTTCGAAAAAATGCCATATTTTTTAAACTTTGGAAATAATTAATCTTAATTTGTGATTTTTTCTACGACTACGTCTAAAATTACATCTGCGACTCCTTACGCAATTTTTATGTGCGGCGCCTCTTACGATCATATATGCAATTACGTCAGCGACTTCATATATAATTTTTTTCATGTGTTCATACATGCGATTAAATGTGCGACCACACATATGCTCTAAACCCCTCATCCAGCGCTGATATATTAAAAAAAGTGATAACTTTTAGGGATATTATGATATTTTTTTTAGTAATAAATACTCCCTCCATCCCTGAAGTCTTGTTCACTATTTTCTCATTTGTTCGTCTCACTCCATACCTGAAGCCTTGTTCACTATTTTCTCATTTGTTCGTCTCACAAAATTGTTCATCCAATATCATTCTAATCTAACATTTCAAAGTACACATTAATTTCAAAATTATCATCACTTCTTTTCACACATAACATACTTTATACTACTTTATACTTTATTTATTAACTAAAAATACTATATTATCCCTAAAAGTTAATAAAATTAGTCAAAAAAGTAATTTTTTCTGAATATTTGTTGTACAATAAAGATAATTAAGGAACAGAGGCAGTAAATGATAAAGTATGTTAGGTATTGGTGATTTTTTTTTTTGTAAATAAAGTGTATAGAGAAATGTGAATGTTTTGATTTTTTATCTATTTTAGAAAGGTACAAATTTTTGTGAAACAATTAAAAATGAAAAGCGTGCAATTTAAAAGAAGATGACGGGAATAATTATATAATGAAAGGGAAAAAATTATTGTTATTTTTTAAAAAGGTGACATTTTAAAAAATATATATTATATCTAATAGTATTTTTCAAAATTAACTATTAATATTTGAGTCATTTTTCCCAACTTCTCTAATTAATTCCAATTTAATATTGATTACGTACGAAATTATTTTTTTTTTTTTTAAATTTCATGGCATTATATTGCATTTAAAAATGAGTTGATATTAGGTATATCCGGATGCAATGGTGCACTCATATGTGTATAATTTTTTATTCTATTTTGTATATATGTTATACTATTTTGTATACGTGTTTCTTAATAATTGTATTTTTTTTCACACTAAGTTTTTTATTAAAAAAACTAGCATCTATATGTGTATAACTTTTTATTCAATAGTGTATACATGTTTTTTAATAATTGTATTTTTTTTGCACTCAATTTTCATTAAAAAAAACTAACAATTAAATTGGAGTATACATTTTTGTTCATAATTGTATATGTTTTTATTTATATTTGTATATGTTTTTTAAAGTGGATACATCCTATCTTAGGGTACACCCCGGGTGTACAGTACAATTAGCCTTTAAAATATACTCCCTCCTCCATCCCGCCCATATTGCACCGTTTACTGTAGCTTTTGTAAGAGCTTTATGCAGTCAAACGGTGCAGTTTGACCGGGACGGAGGGAGTACATATTATATTTTAAAATGTGATTATATTGAAGTGCATGGAGATCATATAGGTCGACAATTATCATTATATTTCGTCATTAACAAATATATCACTACAAAAAATTTATTTTTTAGCAACGGAATTTACCAACGGAATTCAATCCGTTGGTAATTACCAACGTAATAGCAACAAAAAATATATTTTTCCTTTAGCAATAAAGTGCCAACGGATTTATTCTCTATTTTAGCAACGGAATTCAATCCGTTGGTAATTACCAACGAAATCATTATATAAATTATCAACACAATTATTAGCAATGGATTACCAACGGAATTGAATTTTCGTTGCTAAAAATTTACCAACCACCGCTTTACCAACGAAAATTTACCAAAGGATTCCGTTTTTAATCCGTTGGTTAACCAATTTAACAATAGAATTGAGGCTTTTACCAATGGAATATTCCGTTAATAAAAAACAGTTTTTTTTGTAATGTATGTTAATCAATGTTTTAAATATATAAATTCTAATGATTAAAGATTTAGGTTTTCATGAGTACATATATTCCATGAAAGAAAAAAAAATATTTTGAGATGCTGCTTATATGAAACGTGTTAAAGTATGTTGAATTATATATTAAAGTATGATAACCTGGTGGGCTAGCCCACCTGGCTATCGGGCTCCTCACACAAGTGAGTGACCCTCTGTTTTTACCTATTACTCTTCAAATTCTTTTATATCATAATTTATTGATTACTCTTTACTGCATGAAAAATTACTCTTTAGAGACATGAATTATTACTTTTCGTATAATATTATTTTACAAAGAGTAGTTTTTTTATGTACTAATGAATAATTTTAAAAAATAAAATTTACATGTAAACTCGATTTACACCACACCCACACTTTCCGCCACTATTCTTATATGTTTATTTATTTTTTCTTTTCTTATAAAATCATAGGAGTAATATTTAGAACCATGCATATGAATATTTAATTATTATAGAATTGTTATCTAAAATAAAATTAAAATGTTAGAATTTTTTTAAATAATTTATTGAATTTAATAATTATTAACAAATTACTAGATAATTTATGTAAAATTTTATAGTGAATTTATTTTATATATATAGTTAGTTAGTTAAATTTGACAAGTGTATCAATGAGATTAATTTAAAAAAAAAATACGATATTAAATTAAGGATAAATTTTCAGTCAAGTGAATTAACTATCAAAATTTTCAAAAAAATATAAATAAATAAAAATTTGTAAGATTTTTTTTTCATTTATAAAAAAAAAAGTGTCATTATTAAACTAGTATTTGATATAATTATATATAGTCAGACGAATTATATAAAAATAATAAAGAATAAAAGTGAGGAGGATATAATTAATTAATTAATTAAAGATCACTTTTCCGTCCGAGCCGCCCCATACATATCTCACTTACCTCTGTGTATTTGGCTGCTTAAAGAATCAAATTATCATATTTTATTTATTCATTTATAGTTGGAAACATTAATAATTAGGTCAAATTTAGTAAATGAAGAATAAAGAAAGTCAAATATATTTATTATATTATATATGTAGTACAACAAAAGCAACATTAACTTATAATCTTATCACATTACATTATAGTGCACCCCCACATTTCTTTTGTCATGTTCTTACAAAGGAAGAAGAATGGGATAAAAACCTTTTTAGTCCCATAACTTTTCTCATGGTCTTTTTTAGTCCCAAAAAAGATAAGTTTGTCAAATTAGTCTCACCGGCAAAGAAATAGGGCCAAAAATGTCCCATTTTTGCCGAAAAAAGCTGACATCACCTGGAAACAGCCACGTCACAGCCGGAATCATCGATTTTCGGCCGGTATAATGACGTGGCACCCTGATGGCAGGTGAGTCAGCGGGATAAAAACCTATTCAGTCCCATAACTTTCCTTATGTTCTATTTTAGTCCCAATAAAGATAAGTTTGTCAATTTAGTCCCACCCATGTAAAATAAGCCCAAATACGTTCTATTTTTGGAAAAATACGGACATCACCGAAAATGGCACGTGATTGTCAAGTGACAATCGGAATCTCTAATTTTCAGTCGGAATTAATTTTATTTTAATACCAACAAGGCATTTTAATTTTTTTAAATTTTAAATAATTAGAAAAAAATTAATAAGGGTCATCAGCCCATTTCTCTTCTGGCACGGAATCGCCGCTACCACGGCCCACATCACAAAAACCAGAACTTCGCCACTGACCACGATTTTGCTATCGGCCATGACACCGATCGGAATTATTTAAATAAAAATATCTTATTGACATTAAAATAACACTTAATTTGTTGACTCACCTGCCATCAGGGTGCTATGTCATCATCCCGGTTGAAAATCGGTGATTCCGATAATGTCCGTATTTTTCGGTGAAAATAGGACGTGTTTGGGCCTATTTCTACACGGGTGAGACTAAATTGACAAACTTATCTTTATTGGGACTAAAATAGAACATGAAGAAAGTTATGGGACTAAATAGATTTTATCCCGCTGACTCACCTGTCATCAGGGCGCCACGTCATCATACCGGTCGGAAATCGATAATTCCGGCTGTGACGTGGCTGTTTCCAGGTGATGTCAGCTTTTTTCGGCGAAAATGGGACGTTTTGGCCCTATTTCTTCGTCGGTGGGACTAATTTGACAAACTTATCTTTTTTTTGACTAAAAAATACCATGAAAAAAGTTATGGGACTAAAAAGGTTTTTATCCCGAAAATATATATTTATTAGTATCCACCGTCGAACAGCGATGGTGATAAATCAAATATTATGTTTTATCTAAATATAATTTTTTAACACATTAATGCAAGTACATATGACATTAATTTATGTTTTATCTAAATATTAAGGCATTAATTTATGTTAGAAAAGAGAAGAGTGAGGAGAGATAAAAATAAAAAGAATATTACTTAAGGAGAAATATTGATGTTAGGAAATTAGAAAACATGTGTATTGAGAATTATAGAGTTTGTATTTAAGTGTAATTTTTGAAAACAAAATTTAAATTTTTAAAACCATAAACAAACGTTAATCACACATAAATTATCATGATCATTTTTAAAGAACAGAGGTAAAATAATATTGCAATTTTGTACATTGGATTGAATCATTTATTCTTGAATAAATTAATTATAAAAGTCATAAAGAATAATATTTTAAATATTTAAGAGAAATTACAGGATGCTAATTAGATGGAAAGGAGTTGTAGCCGAAGGTAATTAAAATACGAAATGTACGTAATTATAATTATTAATTTGGCTAGAAGACTGTGATGACTTCAAAAGAAAAATGAAATAATTATAATCAAAAGTAAACATAAATGCTAATCTACACCATTTGATAATATTATCCAGAATTATACTAAAGTTATACGCACCCACCCCACTTGGGGGGAGGGGGTGCATTAACCCATTAATATTTCTTCTTTATTAGCAACAAAAATAGTCTATTCGTATATTAAATTTTTTTTATTATTCTTTTTTTAATATTATGACCAATTCTTTATAGAGAATTAAAAAAAAACAATTAGTAGAGTTTTTCATTAATTAATTTGAACTTTCGTATAAAATGGATATTAATCTTTAATTAATGATGATCTTAATTGGTGGTGACAATTTAAATTGGTTGGGCTGTGAATTTGGATTTCTGGCCCGACGGGCTTATAATTATTTATTCGACAAAGATAGCAATGGGAGGTCAACTATTCTCGAATTTCATGATGTGCAATTTTTTTTGATTCACGATCCATAGACCAAATAATTTGGTGAAGTAAGAAGCCATCGTCTACTTGTAGGACCCTCGACCCTCATTACAAGCCAGAACGTTGTGTTCTATTACTAAAAAAAATATTTTTTAACAATCGAATTTATCAACGGAATTCAATCCGTTGGTAATTATCAGTGAATTAGTAACAAAATTGACAATTTTGAATTTATTCTCTATTTTAACAATGAAATTCAATCCGTTGGTAATTAATTACCAATGGATTACGAAGGGAATCATTATATAAATTACCAACGGAATTATTAGCAACGGATTACCAACGAAATTGATTTTTCATTGATAAAAATTTACCAACCCCCACTTTACCAACGGAATTTTACCAACGGATTCTGTTGCTAATCCGTTGGTAAGCCAATTTAACAATAGAATTAAGGCTTAAAACAATTTTTTTATGTAGTGTGTATATATAGAAAAATCTCACAATTACTGATTGTACATGGGGATTTCACTTTAGAATATCTCAAATCCTGACCGCTAAATCACGAATTATTTATATAGGAGTATATTGTAATAAGAATTTCTGATATTTCGTATCGTAATTCTTATCAATATGTGTTTCATAATGTTACTAATCACAACAATAAATGCATTCTTATTTATGTTATAATAATGCTAATGTGAGTAATACCGAGATTTCATGTGTA
This sequence comes from Pogostemon cablin, assembly GCA_023678885.1. Lineage (NCBI taxonomy): Eukaryota > Viridiplantae > Streptophyta > Magnoliopsida > Lamiales > Lamiaceae > Pogostemon > Pogostemon cablin. The sequence goes on from CM042971.1 coordinate 33,532,058, forward strand.
GCTTTATTGCATCATTTTTTAGTTTTATGACTGGTGTGTAGAATATATAAATTTAATCCTAATTGAGTTAATGTTTTTTTAATTTTTTTTTCTGTCACTTATCCCACATTTACAATATTACAAATATATACAATACACAATTTCTACTCAAGAAATTCGTACATTATACCGTCATACTAAGTTGTGTACCTAATTAATTAAGAAATTCCGAGTTAATTTTGACAAATACTATGTGTGAAATGCTAAAGGTCGAATTTTATAAATTTAAATTTAATTATCAAAATATTCAATTTACAACCCAGAATTAAAAATTAAGGTCAATTAAGTCCTCGATGAAAATATATGGAGTAATAAGAATTTAAATGGTTGTGTAGTAAAACGAGTCATGTTGTCATCCATTAGTATTAAATTATATACTTCGTTATAAATTATAGTTAAACAAATTATATGAATAAAACGAATGATAAATACTAAATAATACTTTTGAATATTAATCTAAATAAGTGGACAGTTGACAATGAAGATAAGGATGTTTGTATATCATAATATTCCAAAGACAACCAACTTTCAAACACTACTTAATTTTTTTGTTAATAAAAAGCAGAAAATTAATACTAGTAGCAACATCTCATCAAAAAGTGAGGGTACTTTAGAAGCAAATGTCTATTCAAACTTAATTAACAAAATTACACTCAAAATAAAACCTTACATAAACACAAAAAAAAAAAAATACATACTCAAATGATACACGATCATGAAACATACTAAACTTCGTTACAATAATGTCCTCAAATAATTCGATCGTAGTTTTCAATGATGGTGAGGATCTGGTCCGCCCGGGGCAGACCTATTAATCCTATACCGACTGATTGGACCATTGTCGTCGCCTTCATAATCTTGATTGAGTAATTTCTTCTGAAACATTGCTCGAAAAGACTCGGTCACCGTGCCCGCCTTCTTGATGTCGCGAGCCTCGTATGTCACCACCATTGTTGAAAGCAAGACAAGAATGAAGTAGAATTTGAAAGAAGTCATGTTGTAGTAATTAGATTGTTGTTTTGAGTAATGAGAGGATGACAAGAAATGATGAGATGGGGGGAGGTATATATAGTAGCGCATTTATGTGTGTGTGAGTAAACACATGAGTGGTTCTCTGTTTGTGTATTGATTGGCAAATTTGCTCCTCGTACCTACCTAGCTAGATAATTAGTGTGTTTGTGGTAGTAAAGTTAAGTCTTGAGAACTCAAACTCCACTTTCAAGTCTTGCAAAAAGTGGTTTGTCTAATCAGCACCATTTGGAGCTTCTTACATTCTGAAGTTGAAAAGGGTCAATCTGAGTTGGAAAATTGTTCCAACTTAAGTTTCAATATCTGATCTCACAATTAAATGTCAAAGGGACCTGTAATTTCACCAAGGCCCAATGGCTCAACAGCCACTCTCTCACTCCCTCTTATGATGTGGTGTGTGATGATGTGGGGTTTTTGGTGTGCCCATCGTTAAACTCTCATTGTTTGAATTCTGCATTAAATATGAAATTTGACTTCTTGTAAGCACAATTTAACAATAAGTCATATACAATAAGTTTGGAAAAACTGTAATTTTGAGGATGATAACTTAGGAGGTTTATATTTTTAGAACACTATATTGTCAAACTAACAATCAAAGAACAAATTAGGTTAAATTGAAATTTTCGAGCTCAATTGCATTTTTTTTTCATGGGAGGCCAAATATATGAGCTCATGCCATTACCATATCCTCCAAAGATCATGTTATTAAATGCGTAAAATCCAATTCAAGAAAAAATAAGAATTGGGGTAACATAACAATTTTGGAGGATGTGGCAATGATAATATATAGAATAAAAAACTCATTTATTGGGCCTCGCGTGAAAAATAAATAAATAAATAAATAAATAAATAAAATTGCAATTGAGCCCAAAACATTTTAATTTCAGCCTAATTTGTCAATTAATTGTGAAAATATGCCCTCTAATTATCAGTCTGACTACATAGTGTCCAAGAAATACGAACAACCTTCGGTCACCGTTTTGAAATGGTAATTTTCCTCCATAAGTCTTGAATAACGTACATCCCAATATTTAAGCCCTTCACCAATTTTCAAAGTAGGGTGTACTATTTTTATTTTTTATTTTTTATGAAGAAGATAAATTAAGTGAGTTAAAAAATAACTAAAGAAATTGCAACTTGTAATTTAGAATATTATTTTACTTGTTTTATGAGTACAAGCATGAATGATTCAATATATGGGGGGAGAATGTGTTGATTAAAGAAGTGTTACTTTTCTAATTTTCTCCAAAAAAAAATGCATGAATATTTTAAATGTTGGTCGGGTACTAGTGACGATAAAGTGTGAAAAAAGTTATAAAATTTAATTAATTAATTCAATTTTTAATTTTATTTTCCTTCAATTCAGACGATTCTCCACTCTGAAATTAAAGTCGACCGAAGTTACTCTACGACGAAATGTCACACTTATTAATAATCTGGATTTGTCTGGTTTCAAGATTCATTTTACTTATTTAATTTGTCATGTTATTAATAATAACTAATGGGTTAATTACATAAAAAATTCTAACCTTTTCGACGATTGCGAATTAGTCCAAACGTTTGAATATTTACAAATAAGTATGATTGGCGCTATTTTCACCTAGATTTTAGTGTATTTTGGTATGTCTTTTCGTATGATTTTATCCGTATTTTATGTGTTATTTGGTTGTGTTTTGTGTTTTTATTGAAATGTGTGTGAATGAGCTTAAACATAAGATTTTCACTTTTATTGGATGCTAGATATGATAAGGAAGACATAGGAAAAAACGGATCTAAATTCGGAGTTGAAACGAGGGAGAACGGGCAAAAATGAAAGAAGTAAAACAGGGCGTGCACCTACACGGGCCGTGTACGGAACACGGCCCTGTAAGAAGTGACCGTGTGCGGACACCAGAAGTACCAACTCGGTCATCCCTGTGGCCGAGTGTAGTACACGGACCGTGTGCAGAAACACGGGCCGTGCACCAAGCACGGCCCTGTAAGAGAGGGTCGTGCGACAACGTTAGAAAACGCAACAAGGCCACCCCTGTGGCCGTGTGCTGCGCACGAGCCGTGCGCTGTCCAGAGCTCGCCGTTGACCAGAAGCCCTAGACACGACTCGGGCCATGTTACAGCACACGAGCCGTGTAGGTGTCAAAACTGCTGAAATTTTCAGAAACTTCTAGAAGCTTCCCAAGGGGTATAAATACCCATTTATTCAACAATTGAGAGAAGATCCGAAATTCCACCCTTCTACACACACATCACACACCTTTCCTTCAATTTCACACCATAATCCCCATCCACCTTCATCCATCTTGATCCATCTTCATCATCTCCATCATTTTCATCCATTCTTCATCCCTTCCATTTGGGTGTTGAAGATCTCAAGAAATCAAGAGCTAGAGTTGGATATCCATGAGTATTGAAGATTCTCTACAAGAAATTGTTAGGGAAGATTCACATCTCTTTTGATTTTCTTTTGGATCTAAGACTATGGGTATTTGTAATTAATCATTTATGTGTTTTGTTACCTTTATCATGTTAGGCTAATCCCTCTAGTGGGATTAGGAACATGAAGAGCATATTAGATTTGTATTATCATGTGGATTAAATTAGTTTTTGATTTAATTGATGTTGATTTCTATTCATGGAGTTTAATTGTCTTGATGTTGTGATGGCATGGTTTGTTATTCATAATTGATTATTGGTTTAATGGATTGTTGATCAATGAATTGATTTATGGTGATTAAATGCTATCATAATGTTCATGTATGTATTGCTTGGAGTGAGACGGAAACGACTCTCTATAGTATTAGGAAGGCATGATTAGACATCGAGTTTGGGTTTGACCGAAAGGATATTTGAATTCGATGAGGGGAACCAATCCATTCGTTGGCCTTAGTACACAAAAAGGGAGAGTTTACTCTAACTAGTACCTAGATGGAAGGGGTTAATATTGGGCTTTGATCTTAAGTGCTTTTGGGAGTCTAAAATGGATCAACAACCTTTGTAACCCGAAAGGGAGCTTAGGATACAATTGTGATCACCCTTAGTCTACATCAATTAAGTTGGATTCCTTTTGCATGATAGTATGAATTGAGTATGCTTGGATGTTTCTAATCCCATGTTTTTCATCCTTGAACTTTAACACCTATCCTCTTTTATTTTCATTCATCTTCACTTGTCGTTTCTCTTATTTGCTATTTTTATTTACTTGCTACTTGCTTAAGTGGTTAATCAATCTCAAAACCCCCTATCATCTTTACAAAAACGACATGAACATGAGCTCACATATTTTGCTAGTCCGAACATAACTCCTTTGTGGATTGATAATTTTTCTTGGGATATACTACTACAACGATCGAGTATTCTTGCTCGTGAGTGCTACAAAAATAGGCAAACAAAGTACTCGACTTTAAGCTCCTATTGAAAATCGAACCATCGGTCAGATTTTGACTATCCTTTGACTGCCCAAAAGCTGACGTGGAATAAAAAGAATCTTTTCTTCAATACCCTATCCTGCTGGTTCTCGATCTCTCAATTTTTTTTTCAAGAATGTTACACCGATGACTAATGGGGCACCATTTTTTTGCCAAGAATCCCTCTTGCTATTCCACCTGAAATTAATCACAACAATATGAAGATTTGAGAGAGCCATGTACAGTCCACCGAATCAGGAATCGTTGATCATTGACGATATTGCTATGGGTAGAGTTTTGCCGACGAAAGGGAAGCTCTTGCAGGTAGTTCTACAAGTCGGCCCGCTTTCGAGGTGGCGGAATCCGCCGCAGCTGCAGCCATTTCAGATCCCTCCGGTGTCCATTAAAAGCTCCGACAGTACTTTTTCTTACAAACCATTGTCGAAATTTGGACAATTGTCTCCACTGATTTGTGGGACCAATGCTTCTGTAATGAACACTGGTGGCTATTCCCCTTTATTCAAGAGATAAAGATTCGTTTGATCACAACAATATAATAATTAATCACAATCGATTTTGAGTTCTTCCTCTCTGTTCATCCCAAAACTGTAAACCCATGTTCTTAGCGAAATTAATGTAGCTTTACTGCTCCTTTAGTGAAGGACTCCCAGAACCCTCGACCTCGACATCTCTGAACTCTTTGTTGTTATTGTCATTCTCTTCTTGCACCCATCGGAGCCATGGAAAGGGCTAAGGCTGAAAAAGCTGACTAGAGCCATAAATGCTTACAGGCCAGCGCCGGCCAAGCTGCAAGAAATAGCAGAAGTCGTAGCAAGTCGCCGGAGGCCGTAACCCAATGGCGCTTGCATTTTCATAGTAAAAAAAACCAACAGAACACACTCCGCTGGAGAGGAGTGAGGCCGCAACAAATATACTGAATGAAGACAAGGGTCTCCATGGGGATGGACGCACCGGAGAGTAGACAATTATGGAGGAGGGACAGAAATCGCGACACCGTTCTGGAACATCATCGGTGCGGCAGGAACACGACGGCAGAAAGGCAAACCACCAATGCCCATCGTGAACTCCAATACATAGATAATATCATATGTCACATTTTTTAATTTTTTTTACTGGTGGATTGTGATGTGGATGAAAAAAAAATTACACGCAAGCAATCGGGCAGCCTCCTGCTGCCCGATGGTTCAATTTGCAAAGAAGGATTAAAGTCGAGTATTTATTTATAATTATCTAAAAGTTTGGACTAATTCACAATCGGCGAAAAGGTTAGATTTTTTACGTAATTAACCCATAACTAATTGTACAATGTAATTAATTAAGCAATAAATATTACATAAGTGGAGTCGAAAAAAACACCCTTGCTTTTTTCATTAAAAGGAATCCAGGTAAGTCTACCATTCTTCTGATCCTATTCATTTTGGATTCTAGCTAGCTGAATTTTAATTAATTTTAATTTTATCTTAATTAATTCATTGTACAAACAAAGGGAAAAAGGCAACATTGTGTCATTTAATACATAAGCAATAAAGAAACTTCCACTCTTGTACTATATAGTAAATAATTAAGTAACAGCAAATCATCGATGATTTAATTTAGGCCAAAATCTTGAGATTTATAGATCGTTGTGTCTAATTAAAATCATGCTTGGTGGATCTAAAATGTTGCATTTACAATCATAATTTCATTAGGAATATTTAAAATTTAATTTTAATCGACATGTACGAATTGACAATTACTTTTTTTTTTTAATTATCAATTCAATTTCATGATTAATAACGATCCCAATATGTACTTAAATCTATTTATTGTTGGGATGATTTTAATTTTGAAGTGTAAAATATTTTCTTAGTGTAGTTAGTTTTCTTAAAGAAATATTATATCCCTTCTTCTCGTAAAATTGACACATTTAATTTAAATTTAAATAGTATAACACTACTATTTTCAATAGGAATTTATGTACGTGTATGATGTTGCAAGAATTTAATTGGAGTTTCAGATGTTTGAAATAATAATAATAATAATAATAATAATAATAATAATAATAATAATATTAATATTTTTTTATGACGCATGGAATGTTTATATTATCTATGGAATGGATTTTTTGAATTTTTGGGCTTAGAGTACCATTTTGGGCCGTATAGAATTATAGCGTTTGGGCTTAATGGGTTTATGGGTCCTTACTGAATAATTATAGAGATTAGTGTGTGCTCCGTCCATTCCGTCCTTATAGTTACTTTGTTTTTTGCACGTGAATTAATGAATATAGTATTTTAATGTGTATTGAGGTGATAAAATTAATATTTTAATATAAAGTGAGTTGATGTATTAGTGTGATGTGTGGCCCATTGAGAGAGAATTAATTAATTTGTGTGGGTCTCATATGCTAAAAAGGGAAATATAACCATTAGGATGTGACGCCCAAAAAGAAAATATGTAACCATTAGGATGAGACGAAGGGAGTATTATTTATCTCATTAAATATTTATCATGAATAAATTAAGAGTCCGACTAGGGTGCACTTGATGCACCGGTGCACTTGGATGATCTCAACCGTTAGATTAATTTTAAATTTGATTTTAAATTTGATCTTCACCATTAAATAATATAATATAATTTAAAAAATTAATAAAAAGCTACCCATTAATCCCACTTTATCTTATAAATGTTGGGGTGCAACGGTACACCAAGTGCAATGATCCACAAATTAATTATGGCCATTAATTTTAGGAAATTTTGAATTTACAGTATACCTTTTGGTCTATATATAAAATAAAATAACTCAGCTGAATCTATAAATATAAACCCAATTTCGTCAACTCACGTTTCTTATTCTCCGGTCAAATTACCCTTCACAGCATATACTGTTTTACGTGGTTTAAAAAAATTATTTTTTTATTAATTTTGAGAATTTAAATACTTTTAAATAATAAATAGCATGTAAATAATGTCCCAGAACACTTAAATACTAATATATAAATCTTTTTATATAAAAAAAACTAATATATAAATCTATTTAGCAATATTATCATCGTGAAGTCTTAATATTCTCATCACAATATATAGTTTTTTTTTCCCTTATGATTGAAATGAACCACTCTATCGATTGATAGACGACAATGAAAGTATTAAAATGCGTCTAATTGGACATTCTGTTTTAAATTTGAAAACAGGAAAATAAATAAAAATAATATAATTTAGATTAATTCTGTATAAGTATGTAGTTGCAAAAAAGTCATACGTTTTGAGTCATTTTCCAAGACTTTAAAGTCAAAGAAGAAAGGTTGCCCATGTTGTACGTTATTACCTATTAGGCTATTACAGCCAAGATTAATGTACCTTAGTCAACTTCAGTTATTGCCCTCAGAAATTAGGGAAATGCTGATTTCATTGTAATTCATTGTCCACATTTCCTGCTTCATTTACATATGGTCTGAAATTATGACCATAAATATCACTATTTACTTAATTTTGACTATATTATTTCAATTAATATTAATTTATTTCATTACACTTATTCGTATATATGTTTATTTATTTATTTTTTTTTCATGAGGTTATAATCACATTTGTTTACTTATAATAATAATAATAATATATTATTATTATTGTTATTATATTTGTATAATAATAATATATTTATTTACACTTCGTATATATTATTATATTTGTTTAATAATAATATATTTTAGATTCTTATCTATTTATATTTACTTACCATTTAAATAAAGATCCAAATCATATTTAATTTTTAATATGGAATTAATAATTTAAACTTTCTCTCAAATCGATCACTTCAATGCCTAGAAATTTCACCAATAATGAAAACAACTTAAAACAAATTTATTCATATATATTAATTACACATTCCAAATCATTCAATAGACATAAATTAAGTAAAATTGTTCAAAAATTCTACATTCCAAGTCAAACTCTCATTATAAAATAAACAAAACTATTTCCATATCCCATAATTTTCTTACACGTAAAATCAAAATATTTTCACTCTTTCACATTGCAAACCCTCTCCCAAAAATCTCAACCCTAAAACAATAAAATCATACTTTCCTAATATAAACACATCATCCTTAATTAATTATTTCTCTTACAAGAAACATAAACCCTAGCCATGGGAATCGACGACGACGACAACAACATTTTCTCCGACCACCGTAGAAACTACGACGTCAACAGCAAGATCATGCTCATCGCCATTATCTCTCTTTCCTTCGTCGTCATTCTCGTCACTTTCCTCCACGTCTACGCCCGCTGCGTCCTCCGCCGCCAAGCCCGCCGCCAGGCCGCCGTCCGCAGCTTCAGCCTCATCACCACCTCCGCCAACATGCACGTGGTCGAGGCCGTGCCTAAACACGGCCTCGACCCGTCAGTGATCGCCGCCTTGCCTTTGTTCGCATATGGCAGCGATCGGCAGAGCTCTATCGAGTGCGCCGTCTGCCTAAGCCAGCTGGAAGACGGCGAACCCGCGAGAGCTCTGCCGAACTGCAAGCATACTTTTCATGCAAGCTGCATTGATCAGTGGTTCGGATCGAATTCGACTTGTCCGATTTGTCGGACGGAGGTGGAGCCGAGGCTGGTGCCGGAGCCGCGGGAGGGTATGGTGGTTGCCGCGGTGGCGCCGCCGTCGGCTCCGCCGTTGGAGGACGGAAAAGTGGGTGGATCAAGCTCGACATTGAGTTCGTTTAGGAGAATTCTTAGCAGAGAAAGATCATCGAGAAGTATGCAAGTTCAATCTCGTGATCCCATGCCAGATCTTGAAAGGCAGTGAATGTGATCAGCTGATGATCCAAAAGTACAAGCGTTTGCAGCGGTTATGCTTCTCCGGTTTGTACCTTCCATGTCTATTTTTGTAATTACATACACGTAGTCGTAACGTGAAAATGAGATAATTTTTTAATACAATTGATTGATTAAGTTTAATGTATTTTTATTTTTTTAATAATTATGTACTGGTCGAGTGTGTATATGTTTAAGTGCTTTCTTGATATTTGAATATTAATTACCAGTGTTTTAAAAAAATATACTCCATATCAATTACCTATAATCCTGTTATTATCCTGTAATTATGCGCATTAGCTATAGATTGTTATTTGATAACATAAATCAATGAAATAATCTATTAGACTATTTTAATTTAATTGAATAATAATACATTCATCGTGTGCTAATTAAAAGGTTACAGAATGTAAAGTGTTTTTTGTTAGAATTTCTAAATATTTTTACCATGCATCAATTAATAATAGATTTATTAAAAATATTAATTTAAAACCCAGTGTGTTCTTTATATAATTATTAATAATTATATGGGGTAGTATTTTTCAGGGAAGTTTAACTTTGGGAGTAAATTAACAAATTTATTATTAGAAGTCTTATGAACTTAAGCAAGATCTTGTTAACTTCTCAAGATCTCACACACACACGTTTGGTTGATTACTCACGTTTCACTCATGGATTGATTGTAAAGCTGAAAGAAATGAAAAAAACGATCAACTCAAGGATGTATAGTGGTTCGGCGTAAGCCTACATCCACTTCTTAAGGAGAGAACTTCACTAGTGATGATGATGAAAAAGATTACAGAATCAACAAGCACACTCATGAACCAAAACCCTAAGCTTGAACTTATATGAAGATGTGAAGAAGATGATGATGCAGATGCATGGAGTGCTGATATATATAGATGAATGATGAACTGATCCACACTGCTTCAACTTATAGCAGTGAACCGCTTCAACCGTTTGATACCTTTCCATCCAATCACATGCATGCATTGGGAATCAGTTATAACAAACTGATTCCTTCCAACCGTTTTGATTCCCTCAGCTCAAGCTTCTCCCGTCAGCTCAAGCTTCCAGAAACTTCCACCGAAGGTACGCTGGAATGCTGATCATCTCAGCTGTAATCCAACGGTCATCCTTCTACATCATGCAATCCTTTGCATGTCCAATTCAACCAATGCATGGTCTCCACGTGGTACCCTACTCAACTCCATACAGCAATACCCATGCATGGTCTACATCTTCACAAATCTCCACCTTAGACCTTGCATCACCACACTAGATCATTCCTACTCCACCTTGCTGCTATTTGTAGGTAGCAGCCCCCTTTCCTTCCTTGTTTAACACAACTGAACCAACCCCTTACACAGCTCATACTTATGAGCTGGTAAAGCCTTTGTGAACATGTCTGCTGGATTCTCAGAGGTTTTGATCTTCTTGACACTTACTTCTCCATTGTCTATCATGTCTCTTATAAAATATAACCTCACATCAATGTGTTTAGTTCTCTCATGGTACCCCTGATGCTTGGAGAGATGCACTGCACTTTGATTATCACAATACACTTCAACTGAATCTTGCTCAACTCCAAACTCCCTCAATATACCAGTCAGCCATATTCCTTCTTTAATTGCTTCTGTGAGAGCAACAAACTCTGATTCAGTAGTAGATAAGGCCACTACATGTTGATGTGTTGCCTTCCAACTTACTGCAGTACCAAATAGATTGAACACATAACCAGTAAGTGACTTCCTAGTATCAAGATTTGCTGCATAATCAGCATCAACACATCCAACTACTGCCTTATCCCAAGTTTCCCTTTTCTGAAACTTCAACCCAGCTGTGATAGTACCTTTCACATACCTGAGAGCCCATTTCACTGATTCCCAATGTAAAATGCCTGGATTGCTCATAAATCTACTAATCATGCTCATCACATAAGCTAAGTCTGGTCTGCAACACACCATTGCATACATCAGACTGCCAACAGCACTAGCATAGGGAATTTTGCTCATTTTAACCTTCTCTTGATCTGTCTGAGGAGCTTGAAGAAGTGACAAACTCACTCCTTGCTTTGCTGGTGTTGTCACTGACTTACTGAGATTCATATTGTATCTCTTCAACACTTTATCCAAGTATGATTCTTGGAACAACTTCAACTCCCCAGCTGATCTGTCTCTTTCAATCTGCATTCCAAGGATCACATTTGCTTCCCCTAGATCCTTCATATCAAATTCTTGCTTCAGTAACCCTTTTACTTCATCTATACCAGTTTGATCCTTACAAGCTATAAGGATATCATCTACATACAACAGTAAGTATGTATAGCATCCTTCTTTGCTTCTGATATAGACACAACCGCCATGTAAACTTCTGTTAAATCCATTTGATGTAATGTAATCATCAAACTTCAAATACCACTGCCTTGGGCTTTGCTTCAGACCATACAAGGATTTCAGAAGTAAACAAGCCTTACTGTCAGCTCCTTCTACATTCACACCATCAGGAATCTTCATGTAAATATCCTCTTGTAAGTCTCCATGCAAGAAAGCAGTAGTAACATCCATCTGGTGTAGCTCAAGGTCAAACTGAGTCACTAATCCCAATAGGATTCTGATAGAGCAATGCTTTACAACAGGTGAGAATATCTCATTGTAATCAACACCCTCTTTCTGTGAGAAACCTCTTGCCACAAGCCTTGCCTTGTACCTAACACCTCCTTCTTTGCTTGTAATAGGCTTCTTCTTATAAATCCATTTACAACTGACTAGCTTCTTATTCTGTGGTCTTTCAACAATCTGCCAAGTTTTGTTCTTATGCAGAGATAGCAACTCTTCCTCCATAGCAACTATCCACTTGTTGTTCTCACTTCCTGATATAGCTTCATCATATGTCTTTGGCTCATTACTCTCTATATCAGATGCAACATATAGTGCATATGATACTATATCAGCTTCCATGTATCTCACAGGAGCCTTGATCTGCCTCCTTAACCTATCTCTGACAAGCTGATAAGTACTCAAATCATATCTGGAGCTTGATGAACCAGGTGAGCTCTCTTCAATATTCTGATCATGCATCTTGCTGTCATGAAGTGAATCTTTCTTTGATTGCTCCACCTGAGGCTCATCTGTATCTGTAGTAATAGAAACTACAGAATTTCTTTCAACAAGTGGCATCTTCTTCTCATTGAAAGTCACATCTCTGCTGATAATAAACTTATTAGCTTCATAACACAACAACCTGTAAGCTTTAACCTCCTTAGGGTAGCCAACCATTACACATTTTAATGCTCTTGGTTCCAACTTATCCTGCTTCACATGGGAGTACACTTGACAACCTATCACTCTTAAATGATCATAACTGGGAGCCTTTCCAGACCATACTTCTTCAGGTGGTTTGAACTTCAGAGCAGCTGATGGACATAGGTTGATCAAGTATACTGAAGTTGTCACAAGTTCACCCCAGAATCCCTTAGTAAATCCTCCACTGCTCAGCATGCACCTAACTCTTTCAAGCAAGGTTTGATTCATTCTTTCTGCAACACCATTCTGTTGTGGAGTTCCAGGTGTAGTCTTGTGCCTCTTAATTCCTCTTTCTTTGCAGAAGTTATTGAACTCTTCTGAAACAAATTCAAGTCCATTGTCTGATCTTAAGCACTTCAGTTTGCAGCCTGTTTGGTTCTCCACTTCAGCAAGCCATTCCTTAAATGCAGTGAATGCTTGATCCTTTGATTTTAGGATTTTCACCCATAACTTCCTAGAGTAATCATCTATGAAAGATATGAAGTATCTTCCTCCTCCCATGGTTGGATTCCTAGAAGGTCCCCACAGATCTGTATGAACATACTGAAGTTTCTCTGATGAGGTATGTTCACCTGAACCAAATTTCAACCTCTTAGACTTACTTAGGATACAATCTTCACATTGATCCAACTTACAGGTTGAACTTATATCTAGTAATTTCTGTCTTGCTAGCTCCTGTAACCCCCTCTCACTTACATGAGCTAGGCTTCCATGCCATAGATGAACATCTTCTTGATCTTGTGAGGTGTTCACCTGTCCTGTAACAACTGATCCTTCAAGAAAATAGAGATCAGAGCACTTAACTCCCCTCATCACTACTGAATTTCCTTTCATGATGGTGAGTATGCCCTTTTTCACATAGTATTCACACCCTAGGGTATCTAACATCCCTAGTGATATCAAATTCCTCCTCAAACCTGGTACATATCTCACATTTGTGAGCAGCTTAACAGTTCCATCAAACATTCTAAATTTTACAGAACCAATACCCTCAATCTTTATAGCTTGATCATTGCCTAACAGGACTGATCTTTCATTAAATGGTTTTAGTTCAGTGAACCAATCTTTAACAGATGTCATATGAAAGGTACAACCTGAATCTAACACCCATTGATCTGATACTTGATCAGAGCCAACAACCAAAGCTTCAATATATTCTTTATCTTTATTATTTTTATTTTCAGTTACCTGATTGGCATGGATCCTTTGATTTTCACCTTTTTCTGCAATCTTCCTAGCAACCATAGCCTTCCACTTATGACATTGCTTCTTAAAATGTCCAGGTTTGTTGCAGTGGAAGCAATTGTTGTTTTCTTCATCTGCTGATGAACTCTGATTCCCCTTTTCTGATTTCTTCTGCCATTTCTTATCAGAGCCATTCTTCTTGTCATTCTTATTCCATTTGTTCTGTTTGTTCACAACAAGACCTTCTCCTGCAACTGTATGATCTGATGTCTTATGGAGCACCTTAGCTTTGATTGCCAGGATTACTTGCTCTAGAGAGATAGATTCAACATTTCCATACAACAGTGTATCCCTTAAACCTTCAAAAGATTTAGGAAGAGCTGACATTAATATGACAGCCTTATCTTCACTTGACAGTGCAACATCAATGTTTTCTAAATCATCTATGATCTTATTGAAATCATCTAGTTGGTTTAGAATGGACTTATCTTCTGTTACTTTGAAGGAGTAGAGCTTCTGCTTTGTGTACAGTCTATTTGCCAAGGTCTTCACCATGTAAAGATCAGCTAACTTCTTCCACATATCCCTTGCAGATACTTCCCTTGAGATTTCTCTCAGAGCTTTGTCACCTAAGCACAGTATGATTGTACTTCTTGCCTTTGATTGTTGATCCTGTTCTGCAGCTTGTGCTACTGCATCCAGAGCAGCTGCTTGGTTTTCTGGAACTGGTTTGATTGCATCTGCCAATCCTTGTTGAATCAGTATAGCTTCCATCTTCATCATCCACAGACTGAAATCGACCTTCTCTGTGAACTTCTCCACATCAAACTTGGTTGTCACCATGATTCTTCCTTCTGATCTGATAACTAATGGCTACTTCTTCTTCTCTTTCCCACAGACGGCGCCACTTCTTATGAACTTAAGCAAGATCTTGTTAACTTCTCAAGATCTCACACACACACGTTTGGTTGATTACTCACGTTTCACTCATGGATTGATTGTAAAACTGAAAGAAATGAAAAAAACGATCAACTCAAGAATGTATAGTGGTTCGGCGTAAGCCTACATCCACTTCTTAAGGAGAGAACTTCACTAGTGATGATGATGAAAAAGATTACAGAATCAACAAGCACACTCATGAACCAAAACCCTAAGCTTGAACTTATATGAAGATGTGAAGAAGATGATGATGCAGATGCATGGAGTGCTGATATATATAGATGAATGATGAACTGATCCACACTGCTTCAACTTATAGCAGTGAACCGCTTCAACCGTTTGATACCTTTCCATCCAATCACATGCATGCATTGGGAATCAGTTATAACAAACTGATTCCTTCCAACCGTTTTGATTCCCTCAGCTCAAGCTTCTCCCGTCAGCTCAAGCTTCCAGAAACTTCCACCGAAGGCACGCTGGAATGCTGATCATCTCAGCTGTAATCCAACGGTCATCCTTCTACATCATGCAATCCTTTGCATGTCCAATTCAACCAATGCATGGACTCCACGTGGTACCCTACTCAACTCCATACAGCAATACCCATGCATGGTCTACTTCTTCACAAGAAGTAATTCTTTACAGGATGATAGGGGGAATTAAACTCTTGATATTTGGTGACCTAAAATAGGTTAATAATTAATAATGAGATAGCATGCGACGTAAAATATTAAAATGAGGGATTAGGTGGGGCGGCACCATGTGAAATTATGGACAAGATGCACCTTTTACATGTCAAAACCATTGACTTTTAATATAATTAAATAATTAATTAGTTACTATAACATTATTAATGTATTTTCATTTATATTTTTTTTAAAGTATAAATAAATCTTTTAATTTGTTTCACATCCCCAATAGTTTTTTCATAGAGTGTATATTAGGTGCACCCGGGTGAAGGGTGCACCCATATGTGTACACTTTTTTATTCTATTTTGTATACATGTTACTTTCTTTTGTATAAGTATTTTGTAATAATTGTATATTTTTTTCCCAATAAGTTTTTCATTAAAAAAACTAACATTTATATGTGTATAATTTTTTATTCAATAGTGTATACATGTATTTTAATAATTGTATATTTTTTTACACTTAATTTTTCATTAAAAAATTAACAATTAAATTGTATACATTTTTACTCATAATTGTATATATTTTTGTTTATATTTGTATGAGGGTGCACACGAAGCTTCGTGTACACCCGGGTGCACACTATATTTAGCCTTTTTCATATATATATATATATATATATATATATATATAATGCTAGACTTAATACATATACAAATGAGTTTAAGTTAGTTTAAAATTACACTTTAAATTTATTTTCGAATATTTTTTTTAAAAAAAATCAACATTGAGTTCCGTATCATTTTTATTTCCTCATATTATATGTGATCATAGAGTGTATATTGGGTGCACCCATATATGTGTATAATTTTTTATTCTAATTTGTATGCATGTTATTCTATTCTGTACACGTGTTTCGTAATAATTGTATATTTTTTTCACACTAACTTTTTTATTAAAAAAACTAGTATTATATGTGTATAACTTTTTATTCAATAGTGTATACATATTTTTTAATAATTGTATATTTTTTTACATTTAATTTTTCATTAAAAAACCTAACAATTAAATTGTATACATTTTTGTTCTTAATTTTATATATATATATATATATATATATATATATATATATATATATATATATATATAGGTGCACTTAGGTACACCCGGTGCATACTATAATTATCCGTGATCATATTCATGCTCATTTTAATTACTTACTATATTATTATTGTCACTAGTTCAGTGAACGTACTCATCTTTTATTTCCTCTTCGAGGTTTTCATTGTATACCTAAAAATAGATTTATTATTAATTAGAAGCTCAAAGATTTTTTTTTATTATTATTCAAAAATCCTGAAAGATGTAAAATTATTGATTATTTAGGAACTATTTCAAGATCCCAATTGATAGAGAAAAAAAATCATTCAAACAGTTAATAATTTATTTTTCTGAAAAAAACTTAAATAATGGAGTAATATTATTATTGGTAGGTCTTGGGTGAGATCGTGTTACGGATCTTTTATATGAGATGGATCATATCATATCCATTAATTAACATAAAATTAAAATAAAAATTAAAGGAGCACAACTGCACAAGGGCGGCTCTGTTTGGTTTATTAATTAAAATCAACCATTTTAGCGGCTAACCTTTAAGGCAAGTAAGCGACCTTCACGCAAACAACTAGCAAATTACGACTTTTATTTCAAATCAATTATTAATTTTCACTTTTAACAATATATATATATATATATATATATATATATATATATATATATATATATATATATATATATATATAAATCTAATTAATTTACTTTTACAGTTAAATTTTTAATTTTCTAATTTAAATACAACAAAACAAAATCCTTCAAAATATAATTAATGGGTTAATGGGTGACCAGTCTCACGGAGACCTATTATTATTATTATAGAAAACAATTACGTGCATGAAAAGCAATTTTAAAGAGAGAATAATTTGTGAATCGTGAACTCAATTGGTGATTAATCTTGGACTTGGAAAATCTGTAAGAAAATATTGCCACGAACCCCACCCCACCCCATGTAAAAACGAACACACGCAAACACGACTTTGACCCGACTCTCATTCTACATCCTTTCACACCTTACTCGTTCACTTTCAACCAAAAATTAAAAAAATATATAGGAGTATTTAAAAAATTAAATAATAAATTTTTTAAAAAAATAAAAAATCCCATGACCACTCGTTATCTTTCCCATTATAGTCCACATTCCACTGTACTTGTATTCGGGAAATCGAGGTGCTTGATGAATCATACTGTGGGCGGGCCGGGTACTCGGGTTCTATTTAGTTTTATAGATCCAAAATACGACTAATTTACACGGATAATTTCTTCGGGAACTTAGCATTCTTGAAAAGCATATTATTACAATCTACTCCATGTAAATATCAAATATTACACTAATCTCCCCTCAGGTTTACATGCATTCATTTCAGGAGTCTCTCTCGTCCCTCCAAAAAATTTCTTTCAAAATAACCATGCAGATTTTACCTGACAATCATCAAGAATTCGAAAAGCTAAGCATTCTTCAGAATTGTTCGAAGAAAGATTACACATGCATATGAACATCAGATAGAATAGAGCATCAATAACTTGAAAGAAAGATTTTGAGTTTTCTAGTTGAGCTAAAGATCATCATGAATGACGGAATTCAGATGACGATTTTCAGAATATTCGAACGAACACTCACCTAAAATTCATTATACTGGTGGAAGTGCAAGTGAGTTGAATTTTGGAGGGGAATTCAAAACATCCATGCAAGTTGAAGCTTCAGAAATGGATGGTTTGTAGTCCTTCAACCATATGATTTGATCATTCTCGAGGTGTGTTGTAATCACTGGAGCGACATGCTGCGTTCGAGTAATTTGATAAGCAATTAACACGAAGATCAAATAGAGCACAACCAATATTTTTCAATGATAGAGATGTAAATATTCTTTAGAACATACTGTTGTACCTCTTGATCATTCTTTCCCACATTTGCTAGATGATCAACGAGTCTCTTTATTCGGTTGCTTCTTGTAACTTTGCTAGCACTCGTGCCACCATATCGTGTATAACTTCTAACGCCAGCTCTGCCCCATGTCAAGTAGTCCAGATTCAGTAGAGAATGTGAACTCCTTGCGTTCTCCGTCGTTGGTTCTGTAGAATTTGGACTATCTTCTGCTTCTTCCTCATCAACAACAGCCATAGGAGTCTGGATAGGAGAAATTTCCTCACTCGGCCCACCAGTCCCCTGACAGAGCTCAGGTTGATTTTCATGAGTTGTTGCATTATCGGTTTCTTCATGATTTTTACTCGAATCATCACACTTGATGCTCTGGCTGTTCCTCCTAGAATAAATTTTACGACCACGAGGCACTCTTGAAGTAGAAGCACCGGCTTCTCTACCAACTTTGCGGGACTTAACTACTGCTTCTGATTGTCGCAGAGAAATTTTAGCAATAGATGCTTGAATCTGTCAACAGAAACATGGAATAACATCATGAAATCACATTTCGTAAGAAATTGGTTGAACCACCTTAGAAATTTTTAATCTTGAACATAAACATGATGAAATCGACTCTTATAGAAAACTGCTTAATCAGGAAGTACAGTGTTTGGAGGTAGCAAGCCTGAAAGAGTAAGAGATCTCACCTGCTCATTAACTGCCTTCTCTTCATCTTGCAGAATCAATTCCTGAATAAAAACAGTAAGAATTTCATAAAATGAAGAAAAGAAACAGAAAAAGGCAAATCTTTATTGATTTGAATCTACCTCCTTTTCATACTTCTCCAAATCCGGATACACAGAACATATAAATTTATCAAAGTCTACATTATCTCTCAAAGATCGGCGGCTTGCACAGTGAGTGCGGCAAGCAGGACATTCATTATTCCTACAGATAAGCTACCATCATTTAGGTACTATAAATCATGGTATTTGGAGATTATATCTACTTGACTAGACAAAGAACATCAGATAGAATAAGAACTCATAAATGTGATGTACCCCAATCTCATAGATTTGTCGATGCATTCTCTGCAAAAGCGATGTAAGCATTCCATCACGGTCCGTGTTTTCTTGATGATGCCTGTGCTATACAAAAAGCAAAAATACAATTCTTACTATCCTAACAAAATTAAAGAAATTTTTCAGATGGAAAAAGTGATATCTTTTTTCTAACTCTAGTCACTTCTTACCATTAATGATCAAAGATCAAGTACTCGAACTGATAAAATTATCAGAACATAATTTTCCACAAAGTATTTCATAACAAAAAATTATCTGAAAAAGAGATTTTGAACTTTAATTCAGATACTAAAACTGTAAGTATTTCCAAAAACCAAATTACAAAGTATAGAAGTAAAAATTTAACCTTTTTTTTTTTTTTTACTATAGCCGGTCTCTCACCAATACTTATAACAATATTTAATACCGAAAGTGTACAAGGCTAATGGTATATAGATCCAAATTTGTTGATGTATGCAATTCTTAATAATTCACTCGGTTCATTGCATGCTGCATGTGCAATTTTTCTGATATTAATTATGCGGAGTATATCATATAAACCCACAAAAAAGAGCTGGCTTCAACAATTTAATGTACTCTGCAGAACTTGTTCAATTTCAGTGCATCAAATAATATATATGGCTTAGAACACAGGATACTCTGTAACTTTACACTTTAATAAAGCCAATCCCACTAAACTTAGTATAAAATGAAGACATTACAAGAAGAGATGAAAGAGAAATCAAAGATGCAAGACAGCTAGAGAATCAAGAAAACCACACAACCGAAAGTATCAAAGTAATGAAGAAATTCATGTAATTCTAAATTGCATGATTATCACTTGGAAAAGCAGAAAGATCTAGGCTTTTTTAGACATGCTACATCGTCTAAAGCCCCACAGAATCAAGCAAAAACGCCTCTTGTCGTAATCCTATCATATGGAAGCAACTAAAGAAAGCAGAGAGAGGAGAGTTTACCTAGACATATTGGGCATTGTACATTGTTTCGAAGGTCAGATAACGACACAGCTACAAATCTGCAATGTAGAGTAAAGAGATTATATTAAAACAACATGTTGGAAATCCTAAATCAATCAATTGAGAAATCAGTATAAAAGGAAGTACAAGGATCAAACAGATATCTTTTGCATCAAGAAACAAGTTCATAATTAGTCATAGAAGAACATCAGTTTGAATTACAGAGAGATGCCTATTTGAATCACTCACTCTGAACTTCATCATCAAAATCAAGAACAAATAAGATGAACAAACTGAAAGCAAGAAATCTGAACAATCATGCACAAATACAACACTCAAAACGTGCAAAAATACATAAAATAAATCCATTCACACACAATGTGCGTGTGTGAGCCCACAAACATTGACGCCCCCAAAAGAGGAAATAAACAACGAAAACGACAGAATGATTACTCCTCAAATTCCTCTGGGTCGGTGCCACTCTCATCCGTCTCCATTTCTGCAACAGAACAAAACAAGAAATCGAATTAAAATCAATCAGCACAAACCACTAAAACCCAAAATTGAAGTTAACAAACACACAGAGAGAATCAAAAAATGAAGTGCACGTAAAATAGTAACATAACCTGCTTCTGGGTTTTCTGGAATTTGGTCCGGTGTTGGTTCCGGCGATGCATGTCGTTCTTCCTGATGAGGCGGCGACGGCGCACCACCACCACCGAACCGAACTGGCGGATGCTTGCGGCGGCGACCCCCACGCCGATTGAAAACATTATGCGCCGGCATTAATTCCAAGCACACACCACTCCTTGCCCGTTTATATATATACGATTCTGCTTCGTGTTGTGCGTTTTTTCACTCTGATAAATCAGTTTGCGTTGGTTTAGGTGTATGTGTATTTATATATATATATATATATACATGTATACATATACGTATTTTTATACTGTAAAGTAGGAGAGAACTGAGAAGGGCAAGGAGAATTAGAAACTCTTTCTCTCTCTCTCTTATTCACATATACTTGTTTTCTGAGGTACTATATTAACTCTAAAAGCGCTAATTGAAATAGCGCTTTACTTTATATAATGCAATGGCCCCACATTAAAAGTGCGTCACAGAGATGTCTTAAATTAAATATCTGCTCCTTACTCTTCCACAAGATTCATTAGCATTTAAATTAAATTATTTTTATTGAAATAAGAAAGAAAATAAAAAATAACGATGTGACACACTTTATTGTGTACTAATGTGTGCACGAACATTGCACAATTCATATTTTAAAGTTAATTTAAATACTATGAATTTATTAGATAATTTTCTTATGTATGAAATATAATTTGTATTATACTTTTGTAGTTAAGTTATTAATCATTGGGTAAATTAACTTTGAATGCATTTTAGAGATGTATACAATGTTAAGGATGCAAAAACTCAATGCACCTACTGAAATCTAAGAAAATAAATATCAATTTGAATCTGAAATGTCATTTTAGATTTGCCAATCATATTATAATATAATATCTAAGAAATGTATTGAATTGAGACATCTTGCTAAATTGATTTCGTAATATGAATGTTATTGTTGTGTGTGTATATATGTTGGAATGTTATTGTTTTGTGTGTGTTTATGAATGTTCATTTTCAAACACACGCGCTTATAGCGCACGTGTGTTGTTTATTGATATTTATATTGCAACTTTGGAAAGTTTTCAAGTAAAAAATTACTACATATTTTATTAGCATGTGAATCGCACGTGTTGTGAGTAGTGATTACAAGTGAAACGCATGTATTCTCACACAGTACAAGAGTTTGTTTAAAGTACACGCGCTCATAGCGCGTGTTGTTTCTTTATATATTGCAGTTTAGGGAAATTTTCAAGTTAAAAATTATAAAATTTATTCACACGTGAACCGCACGTGTTGTGAATAGTGATTTATTTACATATGAAACGCATGTAAGTGTTCATTTGTAAGTAAACACGCTTATAATGCACATATTGTTTATTTATTGCAGTTTTGGAAAGTTTTCAAATTAAAATTTGTAATTGATATATTTAATGATATAAACATATATTCCATGTATTTAATTCTTATTCTTATGTATGTAATTCTTGTGTGTAATTGGTAATTTAGATACCTAAATTTACAATAAATAATTATTTAGAAAAAAATTTATTATGAGCCTCTACCATCTTTGCAATATTTTACATTAAAAAAGAAAATAAAAATTATCGTACTTTATTACCAACTTTTGCAGCGTTGTATAGATGGATTAGATGTAACTTGCAAGCAAACTCTTTCACTCTGCACTTGTTATTAATATTTTGTTTCGAAGACGCTATATATTCATTAATGTTGCACGTTATTTTAATAAAGATATTTTATTGACCAATTTAAATTTATTAATTTTTTTAAGAATAATTTCACAAATAAATTATAGTACTCTCCGTTGTAAGTGAATGAATACTTAGAATTTTGTATAATTTTTTGGTGGGAGGAGTATAATGGAGGGGAGTTTGATTAAAAAACAAATAATGTATTTGAGTTGTTGGTATTGATATTTAATTTGTGGAGTTGTGTAGTTATGCTTATTGGCATTAATGTGTTTTGTGTGGGGTTCCGATTTATTATAAAAAAGGGAAATTAACGTGATCATATAATTAGTACGCTCAAAATTGTAATATGTAATCATTGAAATGAAAGAAATGGAGTATATAATATACACACAATATATTACTTATTACTTTCTTCGTCCCACGTTTATCTTCACATTTTCATTTTTCGTTCATCCTATACTTATCTTCATCACTCAAAAAAGGAAATTTAATATCAACCAACAATCTAAAAAATTATCTTAATTTAAAAAATGTCACTTTCACCAAATACACATAACATATTTTATAATTTATTTATTATTTAAAAATACCACAATGCCCTTAAAAAGTCAATAAAGTTAGTTAAAAAGTAATTTTTCTTAAAATACGTATCTACAGTACCGATAAAAATAACTATGAGATAGAGGGAGTATATACTCCTCCGTCCCATTGAAACGTACGCGTTTTTCCATTTTGGTCCGTCCCAATACAAGGTGTACATTTTCCTTTTTTGATAAAGTAGACCCACACATATTAATTATTTCTCTCTCCATGGACCCACATATCATACTAATACATCTACCCACTTTACATTAAAATATTATTTCGCTCACCTCACTAATTAAAATATTATATCACTTAATTTATGTGAAAAAAATAAAAGCGTACGTTGTAACGGGACAGAATGAGTAATAAACAGAATGGGTCGAAATAGAAAAATGAGGGGAATGGTCTATATGTAAACCTGTCCCATTCTCCAAACAGTGTAGATCAGATTCGCCCCAAAAGGGTTAGATGAAATTGTCATTCCTAAATATTTCTCATCTAAACATTAGTGAAAATAATTTAATTAATTAATTCAAACTCAGGATTTTTTTTAATTAGCTATGAGATTAAAACTCAGAACTTTTTATTAGAAGATTCTAGTACTCCTGTTATAAGCTCAAAATTTTAGTAGATTTATAAGATTATCATGTGTAAGTGACAGAATTTTCTAGATATATAGAATCAAGGTCCATTAGTTTAAGAATCTTATCCAGGGTTGTCTAGGTTCTCCTTGTCCCCCATGTTTTCTTAAATCTTTAAAGTGCTTGTTTGTTTTTAGTTTTTTAATTCAAATTATAATTGTGAAATTCATTCGTTGATTTAGTTGGAGTTAAGTAGAATTAAATTACATTATATCTCTTACACACATCACATTTTATACTCACCCACATTATCTTCTACTCTTACAATATAAAATAAAAAATTTATCCTATTTAAATGTCAAAACAAATATTTACATTATTTGTTAAATTTTATAAATGAAACTTATATAATTTAATTTTATTAAACATCAATTTAAAATAAAAATGATTACATGATTCTAAACGTGAAAACTCCTAATGTGGAAGAAGAAGAGTGTAATTTAATTCGTAGCTTGTAATGAATAATTCCCTCCATAATATTGATAAATTTAGTCCGACATAACGACACCCAGAGAAATTATTTTTAGAAAAAAAACTATTGTACAGTTTGATTAATCGATTTACCAATCTAGCATTTTATTAGTCAATTCACCATTATCACTCAATATATGAATCTGTAGTTTATATTTACATCTACCAATTAAAACAAAGAGAATGAAGTTACTTTCTAAAATAAGAGTATTTTACAACTTAGTGTGAACTCCTTTGTTCATTCATTCAGTACTAAAACAAAACACGTCCAACAATACATAAATTAAAGGATTAATTTTATCTAACAATCACCAGTTCAAAAGTTGTAACTGCTCTAGAAATTAAGATTAAATCTATAAATAAAGAAATAATAGGAGTAATAATAATTTCTAATAAAACTAAAATGAAATATTGAATCGATAATTTTGCTCCGCTGGATTCAAAAAACGTGGTCGAATATTTACACATAATAATATACAAAAAACGTGATTTCTAGCAGTTATAATCAAGATCATTCAAGCTTCCATGGGTGGAGCTAGATTGAGATCAAGATCCAGCTCTCTCATCCCAAACTCAGATCCATCCAATTGATTCTCATCCACCACGGATGAACAATCCGATTTGCTAACCATGGCAGCGCCGTCACGCGGATACCCCAACGCCACCGTGTTCAGCGGATAACCCGCCGCATAAAACGACGTCGTACGGGGTTCAAAATACAAAAACGGCACCGCCACACGCGGCTGCTGCCGGAAAACCCGATATCCGTTCCCACGACTCACCGCGGCGGCGACCGGTACGGCGCCGACCCTGTGCGCGAGATCGAGCTCGACCGGGTTGCCGGGCGAGTCGGCGGTGATGCTGCGGCTGGGGCTGTGGGCGGCGGCGGAGGGGATGGGGAAGTTAACCTTGGCCTTGGAGCCGCGGAAGTCACGTGCGGCGGCGTCGTAGGCGCAAGCCGCCTCCTCGGCGGTGTCGAAGGTGCCGAGCCAGACGCGGGTCTTCTTATTCGGGTCGCGGATCTCGGCGGCGTAACGGCCCCACGGCCTCTTCCTGACGCCTCTGTAGTGCACCTCTTTAAAGGCGTTAAAGCTGTCGTTTCCTTGGGAGGGCTTCTTCGTCATCGCCATTGTTGGTATGAGGGTGTAGGTCGTGTGGATCTGTAGGGTAAATGGGGAGAAGGGTGGGGTGTATATATAGGAGGAAGAGGAGGGGGGGAATTGGGGGGAGGTCAACGAGGATATTGACGTGGGAGGTGGCGCCACCCAAGTAGGTGTGTGTAGTGTGTGTGATTGATTTCAAGATTTGTGCTTTTGCTGTGATTCTTCAAACCGTATATATTCCGCTAACTCCCATCAATCACTCACTTAACTTTCTTTAATTACGGTTACCATTTTTTTAACAATTTCTTATCTTTTTATCAACTTAACTACCTTAGAATACGCATAATAGATGGAAGTTTTAATTGCTTCAAATTTAATTAATTTAATTGGATAATAGTATGTTTTATCTTAGTTGTGTGAACACTTTTAATTCCATAAACACTTTATTCTAGTTTCATAATTTACTTTATGATTTTATGTTGCAATCAAGAGTTTTTTTTTTAATTCGATTCGATGCAGTGTGTTCCCCCCCCCCCCCCCCATTTTATTTTTATTGAGAAAAAATCAATTATATCGACCTTATTTTAGAGATTTAATTACAACAGAAACTTATGTAATTACATTAAATAACACATTAAATCAATTTAAAAAATATACTCCAAAAGAAATTAAGTACATACTTCCAACTTCAATGAAAATAAATACTCTCTAATATGCCATATTAAAAAAATGAAAAAAGTGACTATTAATAATTGATTTCTTATCCATTTTATTGATTTTTAAAATTAATGCAATTTTTTAAAATAAGAAATAAATTATAAAGTATTTAAAGTTTGTTAAGTGAGTGATAAATTGAAACTACAATATAAGTATTTTGAAACTACTAGACTAGAAATATTTGAAAGTATGATAGAATTTTTTATATTCTGAAATAAGAAAATGATAGAATTAAAAAGGAATAAATAAATGAATATGTTAAGTAACAAACCTAAGCTTAAATTTAAAAAAAAAATGGGAAGCACTATTTATGATGTTAATTATAGGGGGAAAAAAACAATAATAGTGCATAAAGGGATAATTGGGAATTAAAATAGGATTTATAGAGGTGCTGGGCAGTTACAAGAGCGGGCGGGGCAAATTAGTATTGGGGTTAGTTAGGGTGAAATGAGCCGTCTTTCGGCCGCCTTGGATTATCCGTACTCTGTGGGCCCATATTTGATGTGCTGCCCACCTTCCTTTCGACGCGTGGGCCATCTACGCGTCTCCACCTTCTCATTCCTTTCTTTCTCTCTCATCCTTTATTTAGTCTCTCTCTCTCTCTTTAATTATTTTTGACAGTTACCCTAAACTCCACACACACTATGTACCTTATCTAATGGGTTGAATTACTCCCTCCATCCAAAAAATATTGACACATTTTTCTTTTTAATTATCCCACAAAAATTAATATATTTCTTTTTAAGAACATGAAACTCACCCAAAAACAATTTATTTATTTGAATGAGCCCACATACACATCACACTCACCACTAATATAACTACCCACTCTATATTAAATATTATTTCTCTCACTTCATTTTACATTAAATTATTACACTCCTTAATCTCCGTGCTCAAAAAAATGCGTCAATTTCTCCAGGACGGAAGGAGTACTTTTTAACACATTTATAATACTCCATCCCTTAACAAAAGTTACATACTCCCTCCGTCCAGTTCTAAGGTATCCATTTACTTTTTGCACGTGAATTAAAGAGTATTACTATTATTATATGTAAAGTGAGTAGTTGTATTTGTTAGAGTGATTTGATTAAGTATTAATGACGTGATTGTTACGAAGGAATTAGATGGAAATGGAATCACTATTCCATACTGTATTCATATTATAATTATTGATAAGTTTTTTTAATAGGAATCAATATTCCATAAGGAATGTGTATTTCTTTAAATATGATAATTGTGATTCCTCCCAATTAGATGTGTTTAGCTATTCCAAATATTGGAATGGTATTCCTCCCAATTAGATAGGTTTAACTATTCCATACATGTAGGAATCGAATTAAAATTTTCATTTTAATAAAAATAATATTTATTTTTTTATTTTTTTATTTTTATAGTATTATCTTTTATTTCAAATATACATAAATTTATTAAAATAAAATTTTAATTATTTTTTAAAATCTTATTTAATTATTCAATTAATATTTAAAATTTATGAAATAAACAATAAAAAAATAAATCTTATTTAATATAAAATGAAGTATCCTGTAATAAATTTAAAACATAGAGCATATGTCATTATAATGTGTCTTGTGAATTTTTGAATTGATATATTTTTTTTTAATATTTGAAAATTTTTTATTATTATATAAATATTAACAAATAAAAATAAATAAATATTTCTTATGTTAAAAATATAATTTAATTATTTAATATAAATAATACAATAATTACACTATATTATAGAATATTAACAATGAAATTGGAATTATTAAAAAAATGTATTTTTCATTACTTAAGTTATTCCCAAGTGATACCAATCATGAGAATTTTAATTTTTAATCATTCATTTCCCATCTTTATTCCATTCATAAGTTCATTCCATTCCAACATAATTCCATTCAATCATACCAATCACGCCGTAAATGATTATCCTTAGTTTAACATGATATCAGAGTTTATGGTTAACAAAGGTTTAGGGTTCGAATCTCACAGCCACCCATTTATGAAAAAATTCCATATACAAGGCTTAAGGCAAAAGTTAACCCCGCCTGCATGTGAGGGGGCGTGTTAAGTATTAAACGATTATTCTCTCTAATAGCTTAAGCTTTTAGATGAGGTGGTATGCAAGGCTTGAGGCAAAAGTTAACCCTGCCTGCATGTGAGGGGACGTGTTAGAGTGATTTGATTAAGTATTAAACGATTATTCTCGCTATTAAGCTTTTAGATGAGGTGGTCGTTTAACAGATGGAAGTGGTGGGCCATATTGTGTACATTTTTACTAAATAGGGAAAATTGATACATTTGAGTCGGACGTCAAAAATAGTAAAATGGATACCTTAGAAGCGGACGGGTTATATTGGGTCTTCCATTCAAAGGTTCTCATTTTCTCTTTTTAGTAAAAAGACTCATCACTACACATCATATCACTCTAATACAACTATTCTATATACATAAAATAATAATATTATTTAATTTACGTGCAAAAAGTAAACATCCACCTTTGTCTGGGACGGAGGGAGTAGTTTCTTTATCCTCATTTCAACCTTACTCAACCTTTGTTTGTAGTGTATCCTTCCCAAAATATTGTTACATTTTAATCTTAATCTTATAGTTTATTCTCTAAAAAATACTCTTTCCATAAGCCCGAAAGAAAATTTTGTACTTTAGTGCACATTGATTAATGAGTATTATGATTTAATGTGTAGTAAATAGTTGTATTAGTGGGAATGTGGATCTCATAATTTAAATTTTATCAGTGGTGTGTAGGTCTTATGTGTGTAAAAAGAAAATGACCATTTTTTGGGGCAGACGACCAAAATGAAAAAAAGATCATATTTCGAGCGAGCGGACGGAGGGAATATTACTTTCTCTGTCTCAAATTCATATTCATGTTTACGATTTATTATTAGCATTAATATTAATAAATGTTACTTTTTAACTTATTTTAGGAGTATTTTGATATTTTTGAGTAATAAATAAATAATAAAGTATATTATGTGTTATAAAAAGGTTATGACATATTTAAAATTAAAGTGTATTGAAGAAAAAATAGTTATTTGTCCTTTTATTTTATGAAAGTGTGATATTGAAATTGAGACGGATCAAAACGAAAAGTTTAAAATTGAAGTTAGGACGAAAGGATCATAACATTTTAATCAGTCATCTCGAGCAAATTTTGTTATTTTAATTTGTTCAAGGACATATACAAAATAATTAAAATATCTTTATTGAGCTCACACACAACATTAATACAACTATTCACTACATATCAAAATATATAATCATTAACTCATTATACATAAAAATATTCATGTGAAAAAAAATATAAACGTTTGCTCAGGACAGACGAACTATTAGTTAGGTCGTCTTATAAATCTTGTTACATTATCTTTTTTGGTAGATAAAATCCACACAAAACAACTAATATATCTCCGTGAAACTCACATACAACATTAATACAACCACTCAAAAAATATACATTAACATAATATATCTTGTGATAGGTGGTCAACACCCAGGTCATCACTCCTCCTCCTCCAAGACAAGGCTGAAGTCCCCCGAGAGTCGGCCCAAAGTCAGCCCGAGAATCGGCCCCAGATATGACTCGGCCTCCTCTCCATGCCTTCCACTCCAGAGATGACTCGGCCTCCTCTCCAAGCCTTCCACGCCAGAGATGAGCTCAGCCTTCCAAGCTCTCTATGCCAGAAGCCGAGCTCTGCCCCGCTGAGGTCTTCCAAAGCTAAAGTCCTTAGGATGGTTAATGGATGACTTGTCAAGTCATCTGTCACATCATTGTTAGACTCTCAATCTCCCAGAGTAAGATTCGTAATCTCCCAAAGCAAGATTCATATCTCCAGCATTTAATGCCCACTTGCTACTAGCCTATAGCACCTATTACTAGAATATTAGGCTCACCCTACTTATATAAGAGAGGAGCCGCACCTTCATCTTCAACAACACTACCATTATCACCTTCACCATCAACACTGAGCTAGATTTATCATCACCACTGTAAAGGAGAATTATCTCCTTCCACCATACAATTACAAAAAAAACACAGAGAGAAGCAGACTCTCTCCTTCAAACTCCCACAAACGTGGGAGAAATTATTGTGTTCTTCTTCTTCTTCTATACTTTTTCCACATTATGTTAGATTAGTCCGATTAAATCATATAACAGCCACATTAAATACTCACCTCACCCATCAAAAATTGACTATCTACATTTGGCGCTAGAAGGAGGTCATATCCCCTCTGCAATTCCAAGAAATCATGATGTCCAACTCTCATCTAACGGGCACAAGTGCAAAGGCTTCCAACTCTAAAGGAAAGCAAGCAACTCACAACAAGGGTCATACCCACAAAATGGCTCTAATGGAAGCAATGGATGAAGAAATCATAGCCTTGAAAAGAAGCCAAGATGAGTTAGAGAAGGGACAACAGTTTGGGGTGAATGAACCACCTTTGGGTGAAAACCCATTTACACCAGACATTACTTCTCAACCATACCAGCTGGAGGTGAAGTTCCCACAAATTGGCACCTATGATGGCAGATCTGACCCCATGGTGCACCTAAAGAAATTCACGACCTGGATGATCGCCCAAGGGAGCTCAGAAGCTACCAAGTGCCGATTATTCCCATTAACTCTCGGGGACACGGCCTAGACATGGTAGAGTTCACTCCCCCAGCCTCTATTGATAGCTGGGATGAACTCTCCGAGCTCTTCCTATTCCAATTTGCCTACCTGGTCCAAGTAAAAGGCTCCAAGCTGAAGCTAGCCTATATAAAATTAGACCCTGAAGAGTCCCTCCAAAGCTTCATAAGAAGATTCAATGACCAAAAGGCAATAGGAGAAAAGATGAGTGATGAGACATACACGTGCTGGCCACTGTTGCCTTATGGCTAGGGTCAGACATGTGGGTGGCCGTTCAGCGGAACCCTCCACCATCTTACGAAGCATTCATGGCAATGGCACACCCCTTCATCTGGCTATAACAAGCTTGGGAGGGGGTTAGAGAGCGAGCTTGAGGGGGTTAGAGAGCATTCGCCCACTCATAAATAAAGATCCAACATAAAGAAGATCCAACCCAACATAAGGCGAATCCAATCCACTCAACAGATCCGATCGAGAGCAGACCAGTTCGTGGGTAGATCCAACATGTCCAAAGGCAGATCTGACCTATCCACAGGCAGATCCGACCGAGTGGACCATTTCATGGATAGATTTGACATGTCCAGGAGGCAAAACCAGCCTACCGAAGGCAAATATGACCTATCTGAAGACAGAAACTCTCCATACACTCGGTCCTATATGGACCCACAAGATGAGCCGCCATGAGGATATTCGAGAGCATGGAGACTCAAAAATTATCCTAAGCTCAAAAGCTCCCGAGTAGCCGAGGCTTAAACCTAAAGAGGTTGAACCTCGGGGGCTAAAGCCCGACAGCCAAGGGAAAAGCTCAAGAAGGCTTACTCAACCTCGACCATAGGTGCCAAAGCCCCCCAAGCAGCCAAGGCATTGATCCAAAGGCTAAGCTCAGGGGCTAAGGCCCGATAGTCGAGAAAGTAAGTTCGGAGGACCCTATTAAACCCCAGGCATAGGCTCAAACGCCCCCGAACAACCGAGGCACATGCCCAAAAAGGTCTAGCTCGAGGGCTAATGCCTATAGCCGAGGGTTATGCTCAAGAAACCATACCAATCCCCAGGCAAAGGCTCCAATAGCTAAGGCATAAGCCCAGATAGCTAAATCACGAGCTCATGGAAGCTCCCACACGAGGCTCAAACCTTACGAGGTTCAAGCCAAAAAAAGGCCTAGACGCAAATCCGAGAAGGCCCTTACAGGAGGTTCACACCTTGCGAGCTCACCAAAGGATGAGCCACATCTCGCAGAAAGGTCATGGAGCCCCTAGGAGCTGCGAGCCTTAGTTCCAAGCTCCATCATCCAAATGGCTAAAGATAAGTGAAGGGACAATAGACCCTTTGATAAATCTCAAATAATTTAAGCCTCCATATATTTTGTTTGGCAATAATAGTGCATTAACCACTATGCTTATCTCTGTAGCCACTTCCTCCTTTGTCTGGGACCGCAATTACATTCTGGAGGGTCACAATATGAGCTAAGTCGGATCCGACCAACGTAGTCAACCGCCAAGCCATAGCATGTGCCTGGAGTAAGAACGAACGTCTCAGAAAGATGTTCAACATGATGAAAGACTGGGGGCTCATACTTCCGAAATTGAGTCCTTTGGAGGAGCTACCACATAATTGAAGTGAGAAGTAGAGCTATATCTAAGATGATCGACCCGCCGATGAGTTGGTACTCTTTTTCTCTACCTGCAGTTTTTTTTTCATCGGGTTTTTTCGTAGAAAGGTTTTTTAATGAGGCCAACAAAGGGTCATCTGTAGCCGAGAGACAAATCACTTCAGTGCGAGATTACTCCTTGCAATTCCATTACAAGCAACAACCTCGGGGGCTAATGTGATAGGTGGTCAGCACCCAGGTCACCACTCCTCCTCCTCCAAGATAAGGCTGAAGCCCTCCGAGAGTCGGCCCCCAGAGATGACTCAGCCTCCTCTCCAGGCCTTCCACTCCAGAGATGACTCGGCCTCCTCTCCAAGCCTTCCACGCCAGAGGTGAGCTCAGCCTTCCAAGCTCTCCATGCAAGAAGCCGAGCTCTGCCCTGCTGAGGTTTTCCAAAGCTGGAGTCCTTAGGATGGCTAGTGGATGACTTGTCAAGTTATCTGTCACATCATTATTAGTCTCTCAATCTCCCAGAGCAAGATTTGTAATCTTTCAAAGCAAGATTCATATCTCCAGCATTTAATGCCCACTTGCTAATAGCCTATAACACCTATTGCTAGAATATTATGCTCACCCCACTTGTATAAGAGAGGAGCCGCATCTTCATCTTCAACAACACTTCCATCATCACTTTCACCATCAACACTAAGCTAGATTTATCATCACCACTGTAAAGGAGAATTATCTCCCTCCACCATACAATCACAAAAAAAAAAAAACACAGAGAGAAACAAACTCTCTCCTTCAAGCTCCCACAAATGTGGGAGGAATTCTTGTGTTCTTCTTCTTCTATGCTTTCTCCATATTATGTTAGATTAGTCCAATTAAACCATATAACAGGCACATTAAATACTCACCTCACCCATAAAAAATCGACTGTCTACATATCTCTCAACTTAAATAATAATATGTATCTATATACCCAATACACTACCTAATAACCTAAAAATAAATATCTAACCTAATTGAAATTCAAAACAATCCTAAGATGTTTGAATCCTCTAACAAACACCCCATAAAAGCAATTTAAGGAATAATAATACTCCTTGAGACAAGAATTTAGGAACTTTAATTTCATGGATTATGATTGCTCTTTGGTAGACAAGAATAACTAGATCAAGCATAGTATATATTAGAAGCTACACCGATAATGCAACTTCAAAGTGCTTTTTTTACTATTAAGAGTATCGAAAGGTTTTTATGAGGTTCATTTATTATGACCAGTTTTTTATTTAATATTTTAATACAAACTTTTTATTTAATGAAAAAAAAAGGTGATATTTCCAAATTTGGTGTAAATGTACATATAGTTTTGACGAGATACTCTCATGTGAGACGTGTTATTTGTGAGACGGGTGTGAGACATGTCGATCCATCATTAAAGTATGCTTATTGTATAGTTAAAGTGTGTTTATTTGTAGTTAAAGTATGTTAATAATAAATCATATTATAACACACTAAAATCATACTTTAATGCATAATTCAACATACTTTAAAAATATACTTTAATAACCATTTAACATACTTTATTTATACAATAAGCATACTTAGTGATGAGTCAATCCGTCTTACAAGACTTTGATTAAATATAGTAGTAATTATTTAAAAATAATATCCCAAAATATCATAGCAGCCTCAAAGCTTACAAGAGGAGTTTGTCTATTTTGCACTTGGCCGATGCAATTAATGGTATTACAGTATATTTAAAAAGAAAATATTATTAATAATAAGAATATAATTTAGTATAAGGAAAGATATTCGGTCAAAATTTAGAATATTAATATAATAATTTTTTATTAGTTAAGAAAGTTAAAATTTAAAGGGCTACAAGATCACATTTTTTTTTTTCTAAATAAATTAACACTTTTCAATAGAGTTGTTAATAAGCCCGCAAACCGTGGGCCCGAACCGATTAACCCGAAAAAAATTAGGGTTAGGGCCAAGAAATTTGAGCCCGTTTAACATTCGGGCTTTTTGGCCCGAACCAATTAACCCGTGGGCTAATAGGGTTGGCCCGTGGGCTAACCGAGCCGGCCTGTAGGGTTGGAAATTATTATTATTATTATGTTTAATTAATTTTAACACTCATAATCTATACATCGACCACCCAATCTCACCTTACTCCCAACCCATCGTTGGACAAACTCTCACCATCTTTTAATTTTCATCTCTTTCTCATCTTTTTTCTTACTCTAACCCAAAATTTTCTCTAATAAATAAAATAATACTTGAATAAATATATTAAGATTAATTTAATTATCACAAATTCTTTTAATTTATATCTTTTAACAATATTTTGTATGTATTAATCTTAATTCTCTCAAATTTTAAATAATGTATTAGTTAATTTTGAATTTTTATATTATTTATAATAAATTATAATTTATAATTTTTTAAATATTTTTTATCGTACAACCCGCAAGCCCGGCCCGTTTAACCCGTAGCCCGTTAGGACCAGCCCTAATGGGTTAGGGCTGGCCCGTTTAACATCTCTACTTCTCAACAAATATGTTATCACCCTTTTATTGGATTTTGTGCTTTTCATTTATATTATAAATTTATTTATAAAATAATTATTTGTTAGTTTTTTTTTAAGTACAAATAATTTTATATTAAAAATATAATCACCGAAATTTCAATTTTTAATCAAAGGTTTTACATTATCTAAAAGACATTTAATTTAAATAATAAGGATATTATTAGTATTAATTTTTCGTATTTATAAATTCATATTTAGATTATTATTAGTAATAATTTATAAATTCGTATTATTATTATTATTATTATTATTATTTTATTATTTTTTTTCCCACAGAGAAAACGGAAATACTCCACAATAGTGAATGGAAGTAGGGTTTTAGATCGGTAAAACCCCCAATTTTGCAGCAGCACTAAACAGAACTCAAGATCGAAATTTTCTTCATAAGAAGAGAAAATGTCATTCGCCGCCGCTCGATCTGTTTTCCGGTCGTCAACTGTCCGTAACGCCGCCGCGAGGCTCGCCTCCCAACCTAAAGCCGCTCGCTCACCGTTCCGTCTCCCTTCAAGAAACCCTCTCGCTCAAAGCCTCTCCAGGTATCTCCATTCCCTGCCTGCACTCATTCAATTGCGGACACACACACCAAGCAACGGTTTATAATTTTTAGAATCAATTTCTCGTTTTGAAGGATTCCTGTTGAGATGAGTGCGTGCTCGATGTCGATGCAGCCGTTCCACACAGCCACCGCCTCGGCATTGATGACGTCGTTGCTCACAGTTTCTCGCTGCGGTCTTGCCTGGCTTCCTGAAGGTGCTTTTTCCTCTGTTTTATATTTTTCTGATTGGTGCTAATTGATTACTCTGTGATTTTTATTATTATTTTATTCAAAATAGTGATATGAGTACTATTTTATTGGTGCTTGAAAGCTGCTTTCTTTGTATGAAGAACTCAATTTAAAGGCTGAAGAATTAACTATTAAGTATTAACCTGAATAAACGTGTCTCTATCATATATATACTTTGGTGTTATGGTGTTTGTATTTTCGTGCTCTGCAATGCTGTTTATGAAGAGGTTTTCCTCTTTGTGAGTGTGTATGTGTGTTTGTAATCTATACCTTAAGTGTGTATAAATGAATTGTTAATGTCACGAGTTTTTTCATAAAATATGGAAGAAAGTAGGTTGATATCTTCTCCATTTTGTGTTTGAGTAC
This sequence comes from Pogostemon cablin, assembly GCA_023678885.1. Taxonomy (NCBI): domain Eukaryota; kingdom Viridiplantae; phylum Streptophyta; class Magnoliopsida; order Lamiales; family Lamiaceae; genus Pogostemon; species Pogostemon cablin. The sequence goes on from CM042971.1 coordinate 33,568,260, forward strand.
CAGAGATGCAAGGGTTAAGGGCTATTGGATTGAGCATTACTACAGGATAGGGATGTCAACTACCCTCTTTTACATTTAATCCATGTCGATGTCAGTCTTTTTGTTGTAGTTTCAAAACTCTATTTTTCAATCTGATGTTCTAGTTTGCATTGAACTTGCCATGTTTGTGTTTGAGAAAGACTCTTGTTCTTGGGTTTCCAAAAGGGTGTGATTGCAAGTGGTCTTTCATTTCTCTCGGAGAAGTTGTAGAGATTTATTTTAATCTGTGGTGTCCCATTATTCATGTCTTTTTTTCAAGAGCCAGTGAGTCACTATTCAGGCATCATTGTGCCTATATACTATAAAGACAACCTTCCTATATCCTTTTCCTTATTTGATTGAGTTCATTAACCACATCTTATTCTGTACTTATGTGTTGATTCTTCTCTTACTGTTTTTTCAAACTGACACAATTTTCACTGATGTTTTAAGTTTTCTTTGTGGTAATCAAGTCCGGTTTTCAAGTATCTGGAAAATTATCGTGAAAAGTGTGACTTGTGTAGTATTTCCGTAATTTTTCGCACTAAAATAATGTATTAAAATTTCTCCAGTCCTGCTCTCTAGTAGAAGTCCTGAATGCTGTTAGGATGCCCTAATCCATGGCTTTTCATTCTTGATTTAGGTATCTAGCAAAGCCTGTAGAGATCTCTTTTGCTGCCCTCCATGTGTATTGTTCTGGTGAGTTAGTCTTTTCCAAAAATGTCTGTCACCTGACCTCAGAACATTAGGGAATGCATGGTTATAGGATGCAAGTCAATCTAGTTTGTATCATCATTTCGTTCTATGTCTTCATGCTCTGTCTTCTCCTAGATTATCTTTCTTTCTAATGGTTGGTCGGTCGGAATACCTAAATATAATAATTTGTATTTATGTATGTCTTTTTCAATTCTAATTCAAATTTCTTAATTTGTCTGGTGCTAAAACCAATTAGATGTCTGTTTCCTAAAGCCTTTTTGTAGTTTTAAATTAGTGTCTTTATTCTTCCTATTGTAGGCCATTGACACAACTAAATGAAGGTGCAGAGGCAATGAAGAATATTTTAGATCTCTCTTTCATAATTCTATATTTTAAGTTGAACGGATCATTGACTGTTGCATAGTTGAAAAATAAAATTTTGATATTGTATCAACTCCTGTTTGTGGGGTTCAATTACCTATTATTTGATCTTCCATGTGTGTTTTAAGTCTCAACTTCTTCATTTTTTACTCTAGTTACTTTCTAGAGAGTTTCTATATTTTGCTTGTGGACGGGTATGATTATCCAATCCTCACTAGATTAGGGTAACCTCTAACCTTTACGAGACATATGATCAGAGAATTTATAAGACAACGAACACTCAAACTTATACATGCTTTTATCTTTATTTAATCAGCTTGCTTTGATGGTGTGTGATGACCTTTGGAAGGCAAGGATTTGAATTTGCTGGAGAAGGGGCACATCACTCTAGACCTAGAGATATTACTAAATATTTCCTTTTTCTTAGTGATAGTTTTCGATACCACCATTTTCTTTAACTGTTAATCTGAATTCTAAATGAACATGCATGATCGATGTTTTTCTGAAGTTATTTTCTTATAATTGCTATGCGTGATGTCAGTGGTCAATATCTTCCAAAGTACTGAAACGATTCTAATGTATTAATCAGCTTGCAACGAGACATCGTGATCAGTTGAATCTTTCAAGGTCTCGAGCAAGACTTCCCCTATTATCTGAACTTGTGCTACCCTCTTTAGAGAGATGTTCATCATCAAATGTAGCAAATGAACCCAAGAATTATTTTGCTGTTTCGTAACTATACGTGATTTAGACTGGAAACGTAGTTGAGATGTGTGCGTTCTGCTACATATCGTAATGTTGGCATTATTATTATTATTATTTTTTTTCGTAATGAAGCATTTGATGATCTGAAGCAGTTGTGATGAATTTTGTTGAACTGAGGTGGATTCTTTCATCATTGTTTGTTTGCCAGGTTGTGATGATAATTAAAGGAAGTTTTCTCAAGCACCACACATCACCCATTATGTATTAGGGGCTTCTCATTGACAAACTTTTTTTAAGACAATCCAAGCAAGATCTTGACAAACACAGCTTTTGATTGAATTAGTGTTGGTTTTACTCTATAATATGAATCTGTTAGTGTTACTGCGGAGCCTATTTTTGTACTTGTACGTATTTGAGCTCAATCGTCGGGCTGATTCATGAATTTTCAAGCCTAGTATAGTCATGCTCGAGCTCAACTCAATAAAATTATGGAGTGTGGTATTCAGGCTTGAGATTGGCTCGTGAAGTTTAACGAACAAATTCAAATGAATATCGAATTCAGTTTTTGCTTTTAACCTATACTCTTAAATGTAAGATACCGAAACCAAATTTCGTACCCAAACTGAATTAAATTCCATGTATTATACACTTTGTTCTAATTGAATTTAGTAAAACCATATCACATAAATCTTATTACCTCTTAAACACATCATATGCTACTCTTTTACACATATCAACTCATATTCTTATATATTGATTTGACATAAATTTAAAATGTACGCCAACTATTGATTAAATCCATGTAGTTCTAAATTTACTTTTCTTATTACTAATCGAATTGGATTCCCTATTGGATCTAAAGTACTTTAGTCTTGCTAGTGAGCATCATCCAATGTGCTTTATTTAATTAATTAATTAATTATTTATTTATTAATTTTCTCTTTATTCCAATTTATAAGTGTCCACATTGTAAACAAACCATATGGAATCCCTGTTAAACTTTGTAGAATTTCTTGATATATATAAATAATTTATATTAATCCCTCTCTCTTTTCAGTATAAAGACTAAAAAGATGGTCTCAAAATAACATGTAACTTCGCATCTCAAATCAAGAAACTCCATATCTTGATTTGGATTGCCATTACTACTAAAGATAAAACAGAGCAAATAAACAAGAAATCTGAAACTATGTATTCTAATGTTCAAGGATTGAAATCTTGATCAACATCTGCAATTCCCTCTTGCTTCTCATACTCTTCCATGGAATCAAACTCGTACTTCGACTTCTTATCTTTACTGTAATAATACCCTTCTTCGTTGTTTTCTAATCCACCAGGGCTCCCATTTCCACTCTCAGTGTCATAGTAGTACTTGCCATTGCTCTGTAACCTCGTATCGCTCATTCCCTGTGGCTCGCTCTTGTAACCGTTGTCGAAGTCATAACCCTTATCGGTGTTGTGGTAGCCCTTGTCATTCGGCGTCCAGAAAGCGTTGTTGTTGCTCAAGCTGTCGGAGTAGCCGTTGTTGTAGGTGTAGGTTTCCCCGTTGTTGAATTCTTCGTCGTTGTTGTCCTTGGCGTATAGGCCATAATATGGAGTGTCGCTCTCGTTCTCATATGGGGCCGGTGCAGGGCCGTAATCGGCCCCGATGGTTGTCGGGGCCGATGATGGGATGATATTGTCTCCGAAAGTTGTCGGAGACGGGGCTGGTGCGAAGTCATCAGCCCCAGTCCCGACGGGTGCCAACGTCGGGGTGCTGCTAATTTGGCTCGTGGGGGCCGGAGATGGAGTTGGTGATGAGAAGGGATTAGTATTTGGTATAGTTAAGTGGTTGGTTGCTTTAAGGTGGGGATATTTGGAGAAGAACTTGCTCTCTCTAGCTTGGATTTGGTAGCAAGAAAATGCCATTATGAGAAAGAAAAAGGACAATAGTTTGAAGAATGTAGCCATTGTTGAGAGTGAGAGGTGGGTTTTGGCTTTTTTTTGGAAGTAGTTCATACTTGGTACTTGCATTATTATATATGTAAGAATGAATGGTGAGGTGTTGTTTTGTTTGGCGAAATGTTTTGCGGAGATTGAGGAATTAAATAAATGTGGAGGTATGAAATCATGACATTTTGCAAAGTTGCATGTGGTGGTAATAAATTGTCCAACAACAAGCTTTAATTATAATTAAGGTGATCATTTTTTAAATTAAAATTGAAGACAAAAGCTAGCTAGATATAATCTTACGGTATGGTTTCTTAGGTGGGCTATTACTTTGTATGGTAAGTGAATTTTTTTTTGTGAGGAGGGTGTATTACTTTCTATATACTCTGCTCTGTCTCATAATTGCTGATTTAATTGTCTAGGTGTCACGAAATTTTGCAAGAGCAAATATTCTGGTGTAAATTGTTAAAACTATTCTTAATTTGATGTAATTATGAACTAATGTAAATTTAATTGGACCAACATAAAAAATGGTGTTTGTATTTGTTGATGCACACTTTCGTTGGGATGATTTAAGATTTTTGATGGGGAAATGCTTTCTTTATTTTCTTTTCTAATTTCCCCTGAAAATGTAAAAAATAAATAAAGAACATTAAAGTATTATGTGGAATTAGTTAATAGTGAAAAAGTGGAGATTAAATTTGAAATAGTAGAGAATTGGGAGAGCACGAAATAAAAGCAAATTAAGGTCAAAATTATGGTGTCGGTATCAATAGAGTTAGTTTGGATTCTAAGCAATCAATTACTCTCTCACCCTAATCACCACCGTTGATGGCGTCCGCTTTAAGCAAATTCATTCCTTTTTCATAGTATTTCTAATACCAAAAAAAAAAAAAAAATGACAATGGAAATTATATTAATCTTTTTTGTGGTAATACTAATACATATGATTGAATTGAATGTGTGTCCTATAATTATAATTTCATTTTATAGTTTATAGGATCTATTTTACCTTTTAAGTTCTTGGAAGTTAATTATCCAGGATGTTATTATTATGGGATAAAATACACGGCCCAAAGAACTCAAAGAAATGCCCAATAGGCCCAAAGGAAAGAAAAGGATACGGAAGATCTCAAGGCCCATCATAACCCTACAGAATTATCCCAGGAATAATCAAGAATAAACCTGGGGTAAATATGGAGATAAACCCGGGAAGTTATTCTGGAATAACTCCAGGAAACAATGCTTAGTTTCCTGGGTACAGGGAAATGAGAAACAAAAACTAGAAAAAGCATGGAAGGGGCTGCAGTGGTCGTCCATATCAGTTTAATTGGATTCTTCATCAACAAATCAAGAAAGAGAAGTTACAAGAGCATCAAATTTGTTGTGAGATTATTCTAGAATATAACACATGACAATCTATTAGTGGAAGGAACAATCTAAAAACTAGTAAGAGCATCTAAGCTCACATGGGAAGAAAAAGAAATATAAATAGGAGAAAAACTATACCAAATATACGTTGATGCGCTTTACTAAATAGATCAATGAAAAATACAAAGGCTCAATAGCCAAATCCAACAAGAAATCTCTATTCTACTATTTGTTCCATTGATTATCTCATGTTGGACCTAGTTTGAGTCTTCACAACGAAAACAGGCCACAACAATTACTATTAGAAAATATATATTAAAATTTAGGGTATAATTATGATGTTATGATTATATTTCATGTAGTATTTTATAATTGTGGGTTATTGTCTATTTAACCCACGAATTTAGAGTTTTATCTTTTAAGTATACGATGTTAAAATCCAAAATATAATTGTTTTTAACCCATAAATAAGCCGATTTCATGCAATGTTATCAAAATAGAACCCGGTTGGAAACAACATTAAAATCGGGTTTGAATCGGCTAAAATTGAAAAATTGCTCCAACAATTTTTTTTCTTAGATTTTTTTATTTTTTATTTATTTTTATTTTTATTTTTTATAATATTTCCCTTTTACTTCTGAAAGGGTATTTAATTTTTTTATTAAATTATGAATTATAGCATCGTATGGATATGTTATAAACTACATGAATGAAGTACAAATAGTAAATTATGAATATTTTTATTTGATTATATTTTTATTTAAATTATATTTTTTAACTAAGAACTAAATTGAAAATGAGTTTCAGACTAATATCCAAATAAGAAAATTTCCTAAAGAGGCCAGGCCCATTGATGGCCCAATTTTAATGGACACCAAATAAAATTATCCAATTACTAAAGCCACACTTTCAAAACAAATCACCCCTACACAAATGTATTCAGCCCGAATAGAAAATAAGATGGGCCTCAATTATCCAAGTTACGATCACAAAGTAAGTTGGGCTTAACTTTTTTTTATTAACGGAAATTAAAAAACTCGAAACTGGTTCATGTTATAAATGGATGAGATCCAATCACATTTTACTCTCTTATTTAAATTTTTACAAACATGTACCTCTTTCATCAACACTTATGTGGTATTATCTCATGAAACGAGTTCAAGTAAACTATTTCATTAAAAAAAATTTATAGTTTAAATCTTCTTAGAAAAAAATGATAACTAATTAAGAAAAATAAAGCAGTCTTATTATGAGACAATTTAATGATCTAATACAAATGTTGCCTCTTTAGGTTAATTATTTAGGTATATACAAAATGAGAGTATATTGATCTCAAATAAATTAAAGAGACATTAAAAAAACTATTTTTTATCAACGGAATATTTCGTTGGGAAAAGCCTTAATTTCATTGTTAAATTGGTTTACTAACAGATTAGCAACAGAATCCGTTGGTCTGTTGATAAAGTGATGATTGATAAATATTTAACAATGAAAATTCAATTTCGTTGGAAAATAATTTTGTTGGTAATCCGTGAGTAATAATTATATTGGTAATTTATATAATGATTCCCTTGCTAATCCGTTGGTAATTACCAACAGAATGAATTCTGTTGGTGAAATAGAGAATAAATTCGTTGGCATTCTGTTGTGTGCTAAAAGAAAAATATCATTTTTGTTGTCAAATCTGTTGCTAATTACCGATTGATTGAATTCCATTGGTAAATTATGTAGCTAAAAATATATATATTTTTTAGTAATATATATATCAAAGTTGGAGACGAATAACTTAAAAGATCATGGTGCCGTTGGAACATGACTCTATATTATTATTAAAATTTCCAAAAAATGATGTCCATAGTTCATTATAATGTACACTGTTCTTGCACTCAAGGGAACAAGAACACACACAGTGGGAAACGGGAAGCAGACACATTTGATTCGATCCAAGTTGTTGTCGTCGAATTGTGGTGCGAAAGAAGTTAAGATCAAGACGATGATGGTGGTATTTTGGATACACCTTGACGTTGTAGTTCAGACATGACACTGTCCATTGATGGTGGCTTAAGTCCAAGTGGCAGTGGCAACCATGGCTTTGCTATTACATCTCCAATGGCTGCATCTATACTTTCCTTCGACTGCCAAACAATGGACGATTATAATGTTAATTACTACACACACATAAATATTTTTAATATGTGTAACTTGTAATGAAGAAGAAATCAATCTATAGGGGACAACCCTACGGTTTTTTATGGAGTCAGAATTAACACGTGTATGGATGGAAAAGATTAATTTAATTAGAAACTATCACTCCAAATCAATGCATAAACCCTAATTCAACCAACAATGGACTCCATATCATTCATGTTAATCTATATTAGTTTGATATATATATATATATATATAAAGAAATAATTTAGAGAGCTAACCGGGTGAACCTCAGAAGGGGCTTGGGTTAGTGTAGGGTCCACTTTATACGTCGCAGGAGGAGGTACTCCGGCAACCGGCGGACATGGAAACCTCTGCAACATAAGGCACTCTTTGTGAGATATTTCAGAAAAAAAAAGAAAAAGAAAAAAGTTTTATCTTTAGATATAAAAGAAAAATGCAAGATGAATGAATTGTACATCTGAATCCATCAAATATATAGTACATTGTTAAATTATGGAAGCAATGTACAAATTTAAATATCAAAACTTTGAAGAATAGAGGGTTGAATAATCACCGGTGGCGGCAAATTGTACGGCGGAAAGCAAGGCGTTCCCGTCGTCGGAACCTACAGATACACAAAATATAATTAGTTATATCATACGAGTTAGCCTTATGTGGTCGCGATTTTACTTTTTAGTACATAAAAAATTAATCATCAGAACAATGAATAAACAAGTTTGATTGCAAGTAGGGTTAGGTACAAGACTTACGTATTGGTGGTGGCCGGAATGCCAAAAAGGTGGGTCGGCCGGCGGCCAAGGCGGAAGAGATGGTAGTGGAGCTACATGTTTAGGCCATGTGGCCATCAATGATTGGTCGGCGGATGGATGACCCCAAACGTGTAGTGGTCTAAAGTGAGGCAGTGGTGCCACCGGAGGAAACCCCATGGTCGGTGCAATCCATGGATTCATCTCTCTCTTCGACGGCCGCCCACCGGCTGCCGTAGCACCGTACACCGTCCGCCGGTGGCTCCAGCTTGCCGCCTCAGCTTCTCTTGCTAGCAAATGTTTCCGATGAGATCGATATTTCTGCCATGTAAGTAATGGTTCATTTTTACAAAATTAATTATATATTAACATATTATAAAGTAAGATTATGACTGTAATGAATAATTATATCAATCTTGCTAATTATTTGAGGAAGTTAGATGCTACTACCAATAATCTTGATTTTTTTTTTAATTATTATTACTAGAGGCAATAATAACACTTTTGTGATGCTTTAAAAAAAAATTGTAATAAAATCTAGGTTTGATTACAATGCATTTGTGCTGTCTGTTATATTAGAACATACATGTTCCCAAATCTATATAATCTGGTACATGTGATGCAACAAGTTCTGAAATTGGGGCAATATTAAATCTAATTTTTTCCCCATATCTACTGGTGTTACCCAATGTAGACTATTATAGAATTGAAAAAGGTAGCACTTCTGAAACAGTAATTAGCTTTTTCACTTGGAGACAAAATGAATCAAGGTAAAGAAAGACTAGACAAATAATGAGCTGACAAATCACTTTCTCACTTTGCTTCAACATCTGCCATAATTTCCAGAAAGACTGTAATAATCCACTGCTGAATCTTCATTCTAAAAGTAATCTTTTCATTATTTACTTTTATTTATTTTTTTCTTTGGAAAAACCCTACTCTGATTTTCCTGCTATAGATAATCTTCAAAGTCACACCACCCTCCCACATATTAGAGTGTCAGTTTTGTGTAGAGATATTATTAAAGTAGAATGAGCTCTAATAGTGCATATTCAAATTTGACTTGAGTAATCATCAAGCTCGAACTTGGCTCGATAAAGAAACGAGTTTAAGAACGAGCTCTAGCTTACTCGAGTAATTTTCTATCTGAATCAAGCTCAAAATCGATTGGCTCATTAAACAAATTGAGTCAAGTTTATTAAGTCTTATGGAGCTGATTTTTAATAAATTATATTTTATATTTATTATTAAAATAATTGATTCTTATCGAACTGAACTCGACTCGTTAATGAAATGAGCGTAAGGCGAGCTCGAATAGTCACAAGTTGAATCGAGCTCGAACTTTAATGAGCCGAGCTCTCGAATAGTTCGTTTATTTTAATAGCTCTACTTTGTTTGAGATCATTTCACGATAAAAACATTTTACATTTTTATAATTAATCATCAATTTTATTAAAAATGTTATCACTTTTAACTATAATAAATTATTAATAAAATAGTTTACTACTTAGAACATCATTTTTTTTATTAAAATATTATTATATTTTATCCGTTTATCGAAAATTATTCGAAGTTATTCCGTGTGTGTATATACTTAAAAAGAAGAATACCACACAAGTCTTCGAAAATACTACCCCATTAAATAAATATAAAAAACCGGTATGATTGATAATTGTGGAGAGAGAGGAGAGAGAGTATACTTGAAGATGGCTGGCAATGTTATGGCGGGTGAGAGTATCAATTCCCATAATTTCAAGAATTCTAGACGGAACCGCCTTATCCAACCCCAGCTGCTCCACCGCCTGAACGAACCGCCGGTGTAATTCCGGCGTCCAATCTACCTACACACATTTCATCAAATCCTATCATCTCACATTTAATAAAAGGGTCCAATCAGCAACTATCGATTCTTAGGATCCTTAAATTTAAAAATCACCCTTGATACTCGTGATGTGTGCTTTCTCACTATAAATATGAAAGAGAAAGTAGAGAGAGAAAGAGGGTAATACCTTGGGTTTCTTTTTCACCAGAGGATTTTTAGACGATTTTCTACTTTTCTCCTTTCCAGGTGGATTATCCACAACGGATTCCTCCATTTTACTCATAATCTCCTGATCCGGCCCGAACCCGACATCCGAACCCGAAACCGAACCGGACTCCGGAGCAGCTGGATGAATCACGTTTTCGCTATTTCCAGAATTACTCTCCTCCTCCATTTCTGACATCTTCATCTCCGATTCAGCACTGACGGAGAAATCGGCCAGAAATTCCTGATGCATCTCCAAATCGGGCAAAACGTCGCCGTCGCTGATTCCGACGAAAATGTCGTCGAAATCAATGCTGTCGAGCAGATTCTCGCTCGTGAATTCCTGAAATTCGTACTCATCCATCGAAAATCCCCTTTCTCTCTCATTCTTCACGCTCATCAATGGCGACACAGTAAGCATCCCAATTCCGGAAGCTGTTATGGAATCGGTCGGCTACTGCAGACTCTGTCTACTCCAACCGAATTGATTGGAGGGAATTTTACTATTAAATCCGAGTTTTTGCTTCTGTAAATGTTCTGTTTTATTTTTTCGAGCGAGAGTGTGGAGAGAGAGTGGAGCAATTTGATATCGACCACAATTTGTGTGTGGGGGCTCTGCAGATTTGTTTTTTGTCTTTGTTTTTGCTGAGTAATATATTCAACTCAACGCTACTCAGTTTATTGTTTCATGTTCTCTCTGATAACTAGAATTTTATTAAGAATGAAAATAAAATCAAATCACTCAGATATTTGATTTGAGATTGTTCACTAAAACTTGTTTGATTTGATAAATATTATCAAATAAACTTCAATAAACTTTTATGTTCGATAAAATTAAAAGTTCAACTTGAGCTCAAGCTCAATTAATGAAAATAGTTAAATTAAGTGTGAATTTATTAGTTTATCAAACTATTCAAGTTCGACTCGATAAAAGTTGATTCGAATTTAGATTGATTTCTTTTCAAACAAGCTTAGGTACATGTTCCATGAAGTTTAATAATATTTCAAACAAGTTCGAATAACACACTTTATTATTTACACTCATATTTTTAAGAATAATTTAATATTTTTATGTTGTATATGAATTGTTAAGTATGTTATTTATTTGTTATTGGATTGAGGAGATTATTTTTAGATATTAAGAATTTTATAGAACAACGAGGAAAATATAAAGAGATGAGTATGTACGTAAATGTATATTTGGAAACGTATTTGGATTTGTGGATGCCCTTTTTTGAAGTTTAAAAAAATCTCTAAAGTGTATTGCTCGTGAATTGTTTTAATGAAATATTACTATATTCACAAAAAAAAAAAAAGTTTGATACTAGATATTGGATTAGATTTGAAACATACGTGTTTGTTTTTATTAAGCTTTCTACTATTATTTCAATTTAAAATATTATTTTTCATAGAATCTGAAAGCCTGGACAAAAAATTTGAAATTGACAATATAAAAACCTCATATTTTAAATCTAGCCATAAGGTAATATTTGCTCTTGATAAAATTTAAAGAAAATTAAAAGTAATACACGCAGGATAAAAATTTTGGAAATTTCAACACATATTGCAAATATATTCTTCTTTGATAGAGTATATATTATTATTTTCATCTAATTTCTAATTTCATGTAAAAGAGGTGCATAATTATAGTAAGGTTCTTTTAGAAAAAAGAAAATACAGTGAGGTTACAGGTGGCATTATGGAGAAACGAAAAGGATATTTACGTCCTTCTAACCAATTTAATTCAATGGAAGAATTTCCGCGTAAATATACCAACTAATTTCTTTTTTAAGGAAATATTAATTGGATTAGGATTTCCATTTCAATAGATTAATTGCGTTTAATTATTAGTATTATATTTATAAAGATAAATTCATTACTATTAATGATTTCATTTATTATTTGCTATTCCGATTACAAATTCACTTTAAAAAAAAATTTAATAAATTGATTTTTCCATCAACATTAACCAATAGAAATCAATCCAACGAATTGTCAACAAAAATTATATTTTACTTTTAGCAACGCAGTGAAAAAGAATTTATATTATTTTTACCAACGAAATAATTTTCGTTGTTAATTACTACAGTGACAAAGAATTTATATTATTTTTACCAACGAAATAATTTTCGTTGTTAATTACTAATGGAATCATTATATAAATTGTCACAGAATAATTAATAACATATTACCAATGAAAATATTTACCAACTTGATTGAATTTTTATTGGTAAAAATTTACCAATCATCATCTTATCAATGGAAAATTGCCAACAAATTTTGTTATTAGTCTGTTAATAATATTAATCCAAGACCTGAAAAATGAGTAAACTATCAATTTTGGGCTTGAATTATGTTTTTATCGATTAAGGGGCTTGAATTATGTAAAATTATCAATTCAGGGCCTGAACTTAGGCCCTAAATTGATAAAATATGAGGTAATATTTGACAAAATTAGGCCTTAGATTGATAGTTTTACATATTTCAGGCCTTGAATTGATAGAAAAATAATTCAGGCCCCGAATTGATAGTTTACCCATAATTCGGGCATTGAAGGGATAAAACTCCAATAATAAAATTGAAGTTTTAATCAATAGATTACCTATGGAATATTACATGTTAAAAATAATTTGTTTTTTAAAAAAAAAGGTGATTATTGCTGTGAAGTACTCCTATTGATTATTTTATTTACTCGATCTTTAAAACAATTACTCCATACCCTTCGTTGTGCAAAATTGTAATTAGCTGTCAATTGAATCTTATTGGGCCGCTTATTATACTTATCTCGAGTTAATGGACCTCTAAAGGCCCATTAAGAGTCGTAATAATTTATAATTAGATAGCCCCACAATAACGAACATTAAAGAGATTCCAAATCACTTCCAAACTTATAGGCCCAATTATAAACATATGGAGTATGCAAGACATCTCACAATTAAAATAAATAAATAAATAATATAAAAAAAGATTAAATATGTTGCACATGACTTGCAAATGAGTTAACACATCAAGTACAGAACATAGATTAAATATTATTATTTATAGACAAGATAGATTAAAATGGGGCCACAAAGAGATGAATAATCGTTATCCATTTGGATTATACAGAAGGTTCTCAAACTTTTTTGAGTTTTTTGAGTAATTCCCACCTAGGGCAGCATACTTTGGTTGACCGTTAAATTTGAAGAAAAAAATAATAAAATATTAAATTAATACATCAGAAAAAAAAAACAATGTTCAAACTCTGAAAACAAAATAGGAATATAGCATTTGAATACCCACTCCTTTTTTTATATCTACTAAATATAATTTAATTTCTGGCCCTACACTCAATTATTGAAATTGAAATTGAAATTGAATATGTTTATGACACCTCAAAATTAATGATTGAAATCTAGAGCTTTTCATTTATTTATTTACTCCTAATTATTTATATTTTTTGTTAATATCTAAATTCACAATTGGCAATTCTCATTTTTTCTATATAAGGATACATATTAATGTAAGAATAAATTGCATGCTGTAAAGAATTTATACTTTATGAAGATAATTTTTTTTATTTTTTTGAACTTCAACTCAAACAACTTTAGGAATGTGGACAAACATTCATAATTTCATTGTTCATATGATGTCAGATCTAAACTTAAAAAATGAAGTATTTTTTTTATGCAAAAATAAATGAAAAAAATTTACTTTCGATTAATATAACTCTAATCATTAATTAATTTTTATGAAAAATTGTTATATGGCCTTTCTTGCATGAATCAAGCCAAGATAGTTTGTATTCTCTCCATTCCATGTAATTTCTTCACTTCCCAATTTTTAAAATTAATATTCTTCCTTTTATTTTAATAAATTATTTTTCATTTTTTATTTTTAATTTGAAAGAAATGATAGAATACTACCAGACTGTCGTGTTTTTCAAGAAGTTATTTGTGGCTATAAATTTTTTGTATTCTTGTGTACTCTATTTTCAGCTACTGTATTTAGGACCATTGATATTTTGTTTATATTATATATAACTTGTGAAGTTGACAATGTAAAATTATTTTTCACTTAGTGCCACGTTGAAATATGTCTCTTCAAGTGACCTTACCCATTCTATATAAACACATTCTCCGTCCGTCCAATTGATTACTTTTTGTTATTTTAGTCGTCTAATCAAAGGGTCATTTTTCATTTTTTAAACATATGGGATCCACTCATACACATTTTTCAATACAATTAAAATATAGAGTCCACACTCCTACTAATACAACTGCCCACTATACATTAAATAATAATACTCCTTAGTCTACGTGCCAAAATAAAAGCAACCATTTGAGCGGGACAGAGGGAGTAATATATTGCGGTGTAGGTAACATATATTAAGATATTTTTATTAAGAATTGGAAATTTTTGTTTTGGTAATAGTGAATTAGTCAGCTGTTAAATATAGATAGGTTGTAAATTAAATATAGAATTGATATTAGGTGCATTATATGTGTATAACTTTTTATTCTATTTTGTATATAAGTTATTTTATTTTGTATACGTGTTTTTTAATAATTGTATACTTTTTTTCGCACTAAGTTTTTCATTAAAAAAAATCAGCATCCATATGTGTATAACTTTTTATTCAATAGTGTATACTTCCTCCGTTCCCCTGATAAGTGTCCTTTTTTGCACGTGGATTAAGAAGTATAATATTTTAAAGTGTAATGAGATGAGAGAAATAATATTTTAATGTGGGGTGAGTAGTTGTATTAGTATTGAGTGTGGACCCCACGTGTAGTGGGTTGAGTATAATAATATTATTGTGTGTGTCACATCAATCCAAAAGAGAAATGGACAATTTGTAATGAGACGGACTAAAATGACAAAATGGACACTTATCGAGGGGACGGAGGGAGTATATGTTTTTTAATAATTGTATATTTTTTACACTCAATTTTTCATTAAAAAAATTAACAATTAAATTGTATACATTTTTATTCATAATTGTATATGTTTTTATTTATATTTGTATATGTTTTTTAAAGTGGGTTCACCATATCTTAGGGTGCACCCGGGTGCACTGTATAATTAGTCTTAAATATATTACTTTCCACTTTTGTTTTAAAAAGTTGCTCCCTTTATTTTTGCTTATTTTTGTGGGTGGAGTTTTAAAAAAAAAATATTTTTATTTATATAATAAGATAATAAAGGAATATTTTAAATAATTTAATGAAAATTGTGTGTGTAAAGTTGTTCGAATGTATGTAAAAAGTGGATGTTATGTTAAAATTTTAAATATGTGTAAAAAGTGGATATTACAAAATTGTATTTTTACCACTTTAGGAAAAGAAAAATATACTCCATCGTCCCACGTATTTTTACCCACTTTCTATTTTGAAGTGTCCCACATATTTTTACTCATTCCATTAATAGTAAAAATACACTACACATATTAGTATCTACTTTTTACACTTTATTCATCCATCTCAATAACTTTATTTACTTTTTTACTCTTTATTCATCATTCCCAACAATTTTATTTACTTTTTCTCTCAATATTACTAATTTATTCATACTTTTTCTTACATTATACTATATTAAAAAAAAATACTTCTTAATTTACATGACCGTACAAACATATAAAAATACCCGGGACGGAAGGAGTATAATACTTCTATGAAAAAAATAAAAAAAGGAAAAGTGTGAAAATATTTATAGGGATGTAGTATATTCTAACTAATTTTATTAATTTTTGGATACCTTAATTTTTCTATTTAGAAATTAAAAAATATACTTAAAATGTATTTAAAGAAGATTTAAATTTTGAAATTTATTTTATAACATTATTAGAGCATTGTGGATGAGTTTAAACCCATTATCACTCCTTCACCTCATTTTACATACTTTTCAATTAAATTCAATTACCCCATCTACATTCATTTTCAGTTTAAAGTTTAAACCATTATAGTTTTACTTTTTTTTATTAGATAATTATATTAAATTACATACATCTATCACTATATTTTTTTTTATTTTAAATGGACAAATGAACTAAGTTCATGAACCAAGCGTTACAATGGGTTTAAACTCACCCACTCACATTTTGTTTGAGTTAAATAAAATTGGGTTTAAACTCAAATTTTTGGATCCAATGGATGCTCTTACATACATTATTTTCAGTATTATATTTGGATGGAGTGATGTGAGAAGGAGGTTTAAATCAATTCTTCAAATCACTAACAAATGTTTGTGTGCAATATTAAACTAAATAATTTATAAATTTATGATTTTATTTATCAATAAATGATGTTAAATATATGAATTTAAAATCGATTTTTTTAGTTGTTTAGGAAGAACAGTGTTATTTGAAATTCTTTTATAGTTTAATTTTTTCTACTAAAAAATGGTAGATCTTGCGTGAGATCGTTTTTCACTTTTTAAAATAGTTATCACGTTCGTTATAAAAAGTTATCACTTTCGTTATAAAATATTATTACTTTTTATTTATACTATAAATTGTTCATGAAATAATATTATCACTTTTTTCATTAATTTATTATTATCACTTTCTTTTATAAAAGTTATCACTTTCTTATCGTCTCAACGTGAGGCGATCTCACATAAGTTTTTGCCAAAAAAAAAGATAAAATAAAATAAAAAATTATAAAATAATTTTTAAATACTATTGAAAATTTTTTTTATCAAGCCCGAAATTATAAAACTATCCAAAAATAATTTAGAGCAACACTGGCTAAATAGTCATTTTATTTAAAAATGTTACGTGCCATTTACTATGCTAAGTTATCATTTTATTAAAAAATGTTACTCCAATTATTTTTTATTTATATTTAGAATTCTACATGTAATTTATTGAACCACTATCACATCCCATTAAGCATAGTATTAATTTTTTTATTAAAAAATTATCACTTATTTGTTTTACAGAAGTTTTCTCGTGATATGCCTCACAAAGTGTTTATTATTATTATTATGATCGAACCTTAACGAGTGGAGTCCAAATTCAATCTCGACCCTCCCACTGCCGCTGCTTCACCCGGTTCATTCGAACCATCAATACATATGCGGCCTCCTAAATGGCACCACTCCACTGATATATCTCTACAGTTTCCGCTACAACCTCTCTACAGGGCTTAGCTTCTCTATAGACTATAATAGTAGCTCCACAAATTGACACAGGAAACTTGCCCTTTTCAATATCATAATCGTGCAGAAACCACAGCCATCGAAGCTGCATTACTCCTTCATTATGTTTTGAAATATACACTCTAGTTGTTAAAGATTCCAATCCTCTGTAGTAGCACCACTAGTGCTATGGTGATTTTACAACATACGGTAGCAGCTCTTACCTGCTGATAGATGAACTAAGATCAAATTGTAGCCCCAAGCAAAGGAAAGAGGGCGCTCTCTAATCGGTGCATGGCTCGTACCACAATGATATTATAACATACAAGTGCAATAGTTAAGTCTACCTCAAATACATACCACTTCTCTCGAGTTTCATGGTTGCCTTCGCTAGTTTTGTTCACACAGCAAGGTGCCTAGCCCATGCAAATTTTCTCATTAGTATGCCAAACTGTGAGGTGCCTGTAAGCAATGATCAGAGATAAAGAGGGAGTAATTTCTGGGTAATTGGTCTAATTTCGCCACCAATCTGCTGCTGTGGGTTTTTGGTCCAATTCCGACCATTTGTTAGCTTTGTCATAAATATGGCACTATTGCAGTATCTTAATAAGAACACAGCCCCACTGCTTTCAATGATCAGTTCAGTCTCCCAGTAAGATTGACTGCACATGCTACCATTCAGCAGCATGAGGAATCTCAGGAACTTTGAGCCCCAAACAATGAAACATATATAATGAGATTCTATAATTTATCTGTTTAAAGTGAAAAATAAGTGTTTTTTGAGGTTTTTGAGTAAAGGCATTATTTCATATTTGGGGTGTTGTTGGACTAAACAAGAGCAAGGAAAGTTTGAAGAATTCAATGGGACAGAGGGAGTACTTACTACAAATGGCTCTCTTCATCTAATATAGTAAAAGAAAACAACAACTGTTGAACAAATGAATTTACATTGCCCTTCAATATAGAGGCAATCTATTGTGACAGAGAATATCACTATGGATATAACAATGAAGACATTCTATGTTTCTACAAAATGGTAAGGATACATGCACCTGTTTTTTCCTTCATGTTTCTCATTTTTCCGGATTATCTGAACTTCGATCCTCACTGGCATTACTCTTGTCAGAGTAATCAGTTGAATCAACTGTTTCTGATGAGCTTGATGATGCTTCACCCTCCCTACTAGAACCTTCCATAAACGTATTGAAGGCGAGCTGGCCGGAATAGAGCAACAAACCTATAGAATTGGCGCCAAATACGAATGTAGCAAGATAACATATGCCATTGATGATTGTCCTGCACAAGAGTTGATAACCAAAGTAATTTGTCTGTAATATCAACAAGAAAATACAATTTGCAAACTGATCAAAGTTACCTTATTGTCAGGCTTATTTGGCGGACCTGATAAAAAGGAAGTAGCATTAGAAGGGATGAATTCAGGATTCACAAGTGAATATCAAAATGCCTTTCAATATGGATGAAATGTTTATGCATCGATCAAGATTCAGTTTTTCTTGTCAACCACAAATAGCTCTATGAAAATGATAACGACCCAATAAACAGAAAACTAGTATATTTCAGTCTGAAAAAAAGGGGCAAAATCATAAATTGTGATGGCTTAGAAAAACATATAGAAGAACACACCGAGTAGTTATCTGAAATTGTTTGTCGGTTGAGAGAAGATTCGATTATGAGTGTAAATTTGTAAAGAATGAGTGCGATCACACCAGCTGTTATTGCGCCCAGAAAGGTCTGAATAGGCGTCGGCGGAGACTTGCCGCCAACTGACGACACAGTCACGGATTTCAAGCTATCCATGGCCTCCTCAGCTAATGATTTCTTCTCACCAGATGATCTAAATTTCTGGTTAAACGACAGAGAATAACCGCCCAGTCAGTATTATAACTCACAAATTGAAATTACAAAGCTAAGCGATTCAACAATGTGGACACAATCTCAGCTGGGATTTTTATCGAACACATCATGGGCAAAGCAGGTAAAAAATTCGAAGAATAAAACAAGAGGCAAATGGGCAGAAAGAAAGAAGAACACAGTCTCCGTGGCACGCTTAGCGCGGCGGCGGAGGGAGCGGAAGAGAAACACAGTTATGGCGCCGGTGAGGAGAACGCTGGTGGCAGTCTGGAGAGGTGTGGGCTCGTCATCGGTAGCGAAAATCGAGGAGGTTGAGGGAGGGAGCTCAACTGGCCCCTCTAGAGACGAGGGGGCGGCGTCGGTGGCGGTGGTGAGTTCTCCGGATGCTTGGACTATCCATGTTTTGCGGGAGTGGTGATTTGCGGGCCTGAAGGACAATTTCAGGGGAATTGGGAGCGGAGGAGATGGGAGGTTGGGGGAGGAGAAGCGGAGGAGGTGGAGGTGGAGGTGGTGGTGGTGGATGAGCAACATTTGATTTTAATGGATTGGAGTTGATGTTGCTTAAAGGTAAATAAATAAATGTATGGGCTTGAAGTTGTGGTGCAAAAATAAAAGGCCCAATAAATAGTTTATTTCCAAACAAAATAAACCCATCCTAGTTTGGGCTGAAATTCGTTGCTGGGCTTTTTATCTTTGGGCGTAGAATCCGTAATTTGTTGGTACCTAAGAGTATACATCTCTTTCTTTACTCCACCCCACGGTCAGCACCTAAGGTTCGTATCAATTTATTATAATAAATTTTAATTTTTTGTGAAATCAATATGTAAATATATGTAATGAAAAGTGTAAAATTGTATTAATTGATTTAAGGGAGATAGAGAGAATGTGTATCAATTAAAAAGAGAGAATATCTAAAAAGTGAATAAGTTAGAGGTTAATAAAGTTTGTAAATATATATGAGAGTGATTTTGAAAATTTTCGGGGATAGATTTTGAAAACTAAAATTCAGATTTTAAAACTGAAAATAAACATATATAGCTTAAGGTATTTATTTCTCTATTTATAAAAGAAAGGTTTAACTCCACGTATACCACTAATACAACTAGTTATTGTACATTAAAAAATAAGTAATATTTTATAATTTAAGTGAAAAAAACACTTTCTCCATCACACATTAATTTTTACCCCTCTATTGTCACGAAAATAATGTGATTTTTCACTTTAATTTATTCTCTGTACGTAGTACGGTCTATACTATTAAACCATTGTTTATTGTCGGTAATTTAGACAACAATTATAATACAAGATATGTGTTTAAATTATTACATAGTAGATGAAATATGAAGATGGGATGTGTGGATAACCCCACTATGTGATATAATTGCATGTATCAAAATGATTTTCTTGAACCAGATAGAGACTCTAAATTCAAAATAACTTCTCTACAACAAATTAATTTATTTCCATTTGAAAACAAAAGAAATAAAAAAAGAATTTTTTATTTAAAAAAAAAAAGAAAAAAACATAATCTTGATAGACACATCAATAATGGAGTTAAAAAGGAAGGGTGTAGCTATCCCACCACCTATTCCCTTTTTCTTAATCCAACCCACTTCCAAATTAAATATCCATTCAATTCAGCACAATACTCATCCATCACTCTCTCTCTCTTCTCTCACTTCTTGTGTTCTATTTTCAAATTTGCCACATTTAATATCCAAATCCCTTGATTAATCAATTAATTAACTAATCAAACATGCATCATGTTATCATATTCATCCATTGATGGATGATGGATGGCAAATGGGGTTAACTCCAACACCAAGAAAATCCCTAGTTTCTCCATTAATATCTGAGATCTCTTCATTATGCAAACGACGTCGCTTGGAGGAGTAGAGCTGCAGAGGATTCAGAGCAGAGTGGTCATTCACAGAGCTTTCCACATCACTCCCAATGCCACTGGTTGCAGAGCTTGTACTGTACAACCCACAAAGCAGCTTGTTCCCATGATCTTCTTGAACTGAATTGTTATCACTGCTCTTCAACACAAAGCTGCTGCTGCTCATGATCATGTTTCCTTGGATTAATGAAGGGTCATGTGTTGTTGTTGTTGTTGCCCCCATTTGAGCAGCCTTTTGTAATAAAGCAGTAGCTGACATTCTTGCAGAATTATCTGATTGGTGATCATGGTATGAGCTCATCTGGTTTTGATGGCTGAACAGTGATGGAACATTGACATCCATTTCATTGGATGAAAATTTGTAGCCAAAATCCCAATTCAAGTGGGGGTTAGGGGGTGGTGGAGGGTTCATGAGTAAGGGGTAATGATCATGAGAGATGTGGTTAGGTAGTCCCATTGATGGGTGAAGTTCTTGGAGGTGGTTTTTGGGTGTGGTTGGATGAGGGAACGAGACGGGGACGGGTCGTTCCATGGCGATTATTGGATCGATGTTTTGGTCGTTTGTTGTCTTGAAAAGAGAAGGGAAATGCTGGCCCATGGTTAGTGAGGCTCCAAGAAAATGATAGTGGATGTTGTTCATGTGTGTTGCTGCTGTAACTCTGGCTGTTTCTTGGGCTAGTGCATCACAAAATGCTCTATGAGTGATGAAGCTATCCCTCCTGTCCACACCACATTGCAATTTCATCAATGCAAATCTCAATTTGAATGCTCAACTTGACCTAAATTAAGTGTACATATCTTTTTACACCTACTATATAGATGATAAAAAGCATATATACTAGCTCAAAAAATCCCCCCTCCCATATACCGTTTCGAATTCCCTATGTTATTTTAGTGTAACATTTCATGTGCCACATTGTTGGATAAATGATACGTAGAAGAGAAGAAAAACCACACTGAATCTCTGCGCCATTTTCGTGCATCATCTTCTGTGTCATATGTTATATGATTGACATGTAAGAGGGGAGAGATATCCAACCATTGCCCCCAGGGTTTAAACTTTTTTTTTTAGGCTATAGTTTTCCTCTTGTGTCATCCATCTAATGGTGTGACATAGAAGATAATGTACAAAATGACATACAAAATCCGAACCGAGGAAAAATCATGCTCTAAAATGAAAATTATCAAACCCTAGGGGAAATAGTCGGATTTCCTTCCCTGATTACGTGTGAATCATACTATTAGTGGCAAGGGAGACGGCCCCGTGCCCATTTTAGTGTAGTTCTTGAACAATATGTCCTATATATCCATATACAGAAATGGAGAGAGAGAGAGAGAGAGGGTACCTAGAGAAGATAGTGCCACAGTCACATTTATACTCCCTAGTGCCACAAGTCTTGGAATGAGCCTTCCAATCAGATTGCACAGCATATCTTTTGGAACACTTATCACACTTCCATTTCTTCTCACCATGCTTTCTACAGAAGTGTTTCTTGATTCCGGTTAGGTCTCCGAGAGCCCTCGACGGGTGGTGGTGAACGCACGTCTTCTCCGGGCAGACGTACACGCGCTTCCGCACTTCCTTGCTGTCCCTTTGCTTCAGCTTCCATGGCAGATTATGCCCTCTTCTATGCAACTGCAAGTTTTGATCTCTTTGGAAACCCTTCCCACATATTTCACACAAGAATCTATTTGTTGCCATTAGTGTCTTTGGAGACAACACCACTACTTCTGCCTCAGGATCTACGCTTTCATTTCCATTATTAATCATTAAACTATAATCAAAATGCTAAAAATAACATCTTTATATATATTATGGATAAATATTCTTAATTTGAATAAAATTAATCAAATTAATTTGGTAATTTTACCTGGGGTGCCTGGAAGGCTTCTTTTCTTCTTGGCAGGAGGGTTTGATTCATGACCATGATCAAGAATGGTAATAGAAGCTTCTGTCATCTTCTTACACAAAATTAATTCCCTGTTTGGATGGATTCAATTAATCTACACAAGCTTGAATTATTGGAAATAATTGGATAGAAGTAATAATACTTATTACTTAGTGATGCAAGGAAGGGAAGAACTCCAAATAGAATGAGTGGTTTAAGTGAAATTTCTTTCAATCTTATTAAGTAGTAATAACACTACAGATCTCTCTCTCTCACATCCTTTCTCTCTCTAATTACAAATGTTTAACAGCTTCCTGTCGGAATAAAATAACAAAAATTCTTTTCCCAAAAAGAGAATTGTGGGTTGAGGTGGGGTGGGGGTTTATGATGACACATATGATGAGAGAAAAGTTGGACTACATACCTTTCTGATTGGAATGATTATCCCATAATTGTTCTTTTTAATTACAAATTGTTTTACTTTATATTTTAGTTGTAAGAAAACATTGACCAGAAGTTGAGCTCCAACTTACTTAGCATAAGTTGAGTTGGCAGAGAAAATTAATTTTATAAATTTGGGAAAATTTTCATTTTAATTTAGGTATATTGGAAAAGGTATAAATTGGAGCTTCATCATACGCTAAATACATATTGGACTCTCAACTAATTATTATTTTCTTTTTAGTTGTTTCTTTTTCAATTTGACCAAATTGGACCCCTTTTATAATTTAATTATTTAAATTTTGGCATATATATCACCTCCTACGTAATAAAATAAAATGCAATAACGTTAATTAGTTCTATTTCTTTTTGGACGGGTCCCCCCAATATATATAAGCTCACACTTGTGAATTTAATAATATATATAATTTATTAGTCGACCAAATTCAATCCAAAATTTTTAATTAAAAATTATTTGAAAAAATGGTCGTGATCCACAAAAAACACTATCATCGATTTTGAATGGGGTGGATCCTATGAGGTTTTATTAATTTTATTTCCTTTAATTTGTTTAAAATTATAAGTGCCCAACTTTTATTTTTTTTTTAAATCTGAGTAATTGATAACTTTAATTGTACCACGATTTGACCATTACAATCAAATTTTTAATACTTATGATAGTATAATTTAGAATTCAATTATTTTATGAGTAATACCAAATAGAGAACGGATATATATATATATATATATATATATATATATATATATATATATATATATATATATATATATATATATATATATATATATATAATATAATATGAAAAAAAAGTATCCAATCGTATTTCTTGTGAATTGTTCACGATCGTAAGGATTGTGAAAACCATGCACGTGGCTACAATTGTTCAAAACGAGGGTATATTCAAAGAAACGACAGCAAGAAGTTAAACAAATTATAAAAAGGGAATAATCGTCCCCTACATCATTTTAATCTTATAGGGGGTGAAAGTGGAAATTTACTCAATAAAAAGAATAAGATTTTGATAATAATCGAAGTTCTCCTATCAATTTCCTTTTAAATAAAATAAATTTGAGAAAAATAATTTTAATTATAGAAAAAGACATGAGAAATGCTTGCATACATACATTACAGAACTTTATATGCATTATTATTATACTATTTTAGTTTTCTAGTATAGAATACATAATTTATTTCAGGGTTTACTATATGAATTAGTTTATTGTTAATTACGACATTATTACAATATATTTATTTATTTATATTTATTTATTGTAAAGAGGGGTAATAACTTTAACCACTTGACCTTTTGTTGAGACCAAACATTTACGTTGGACTTGTTCCTTCGATTAATTTTCATCTCTTTATTGCTTTTTCTAAAGTTGTTAATAAAGCAATCTTTTCTTTAAAGTAATCTGTTGGGATTCAATAACACAACTTTTTAGTTTACATTTATGATTTTATGAATTATATATTAATTAAACCTAATTATAAATTATACTCCCTGTCTCGGGCAAAGGGCTGTTTTTTATTTTTTGCACGTGGATTAATGAATATTATTATTTAATGTGTAGTGAGTAGTTGTATTAGTGAGAGTGTATGCCTTATATTTTAATTGTATTAATGGTGAGTGTGTGTCTCATGCGTGTAAAAAAAGAAAGATGACTCTTTGGATGAGACATCCAAAATAACAAAAAAAGACTCTTTGGGTGAGACGGAAGAAGTATACACTATTCATTTTGTATGTTATATTAATTTTACTAATAAAAAGAAAGGAAAAAAAAATCTATCCATTCAGATCGAGTTCAATTAATGTACTAATTAATCTATTAATTAGAATGATTCTATACACATCAAAATATTATAATTAATGATTTTGTTCAGTTAATAATTTATAGGGACTAGTATATGTTTAATAACTTAAAATACATGATGCTCTATGATAATTAAACCACATATATAATGCAATTAAGCTCCCAAGACATAAACAAGGTCTAAAAAGGAGACCAAATCAGATTAAACTAAAAAGAAATTAATTAGATTAATAATATAGCACGTACTAATTAAGGGGTAGAAAAAGAGTAACTATATTGTTGGGGGGGGGGGGGGGGGGGGGGGGGGGGGGGTACTGACAAAAGCAGTGAATTTTTTGAAGTGTGAGTGGTCGTCTCCTTGTGGGCTGACTTTTTCTCGTAACATTTAATCATAATCTAATGATGTTTTCTTTAGTTTAAGTATTAATCTTTGGATTGTAGCTGTTGAACTTTGGCGACTACAGAATATTCTTTCCCTTCTCCAAAGCTCTTTCTGTCCATCATCTCTTCTCACACCTTTGGGAGAGATCTAGACAGAGAAAGTGAGCAAGAGAGAGAAAATAATTAAGACCACTATATTAATCCTAATTATACTCCTAATTTTTTTTTCTTGTTTATAGTATTGTAATATTGATATTGATATGATGAATTCAACATTAAATCCTTAAACAAGTGAAGTATAATTAATAATCAAAATTTAGTGGACTATAAGGAAAAGTGAATTGTTATCATCAAGGGTGTGTTTGTTTGTTTGTTGTCTTTTATGTAGACTTCATGTGTGTGAGTATATATGTAGTAATATGTGAATCTTGGTCTTTGGAAAATTTAACACTTAGATTTTGGACTTCCAAAGTATTATCTAGTTTCAAGGTTTTAAGTTTTGTCTCCAACTCTGTATTCAGCTGTTGCCATTTTCTCAAATTTCGATGTGGGGTTTTCTATATGTAATTTATTATGATTAAAATAAAACAAGCCAAGAATTTTTGGAATGGAATATATGTAACTTCTTGAAATGGAATTCTATAGGCTCCCAAATTTATTTATTTTTATTTTTTTTACAGAACAACTAACTCCCAATTTGATCTATAAATAGATATGAAAATTTCGCATTATATCATTTTTTTTACATCATTTAACTGTTATTTATAATATAAGTGAAAAAATTATTTAGCTATATACTTTTGAAGTTATATATTTTTCTATTAGTATTCAGTTTTCTAATTCACTCTCATGACATTTCATAAATCCAACTATGTAACCTAAGAGATAATGTACTAATTTGACCCAAAAAATTTAAAATTATTTACACCGGCATATCACGAAAATATTAATTAAAATATTTATTTCATACTCACGCATTCAACAATTTAATTAAACCAATGTATTATAGAAATGATATTCAAATTTCTTAACATGATCGATCATATTCACATGGGACTATTTTTAAAAAATAATCTAGAAAGGGATTCATAAATAAAATCAATTTTTTCATGAAAATTTCCCAATTTATTTATGGATCTTATATAAAATTCCACATGCTTGTAGGTACCATTAAAAGATTAGAGAATATATTCTTTGCCTTTTAAAGAAACCTAATTTTATGCCATTACTTACCACCCATCTTTACATTATATATAATTATTGATTATTTAATACTCCCTCCGTCCATTGAAATGTACGCGCTTCCTTTGTAATTACAAAGGAAGCGCGTATGAAATTGGAGGTAGTGTAAGAAAAGTAGCAAACTGAATCCTGTTTTTATACAAGCTTGATTCTTTGAGCCAATCAAGATGTATGATATCTGACCTCAAATTTGGCTGAACTGAACATCTTATAAAGAATTTTTGGGTAATTAAGGTTAAATTTAATGGTAAAATATATATAAAAGATGAAAAAATCTGAATTATTTGTATGATATTTATAGCTTATTGGAGCGTGGTATACATTTATTTTTTAGCTAAAATGAGTTTAACTATTTATTGTTTTGGCCAATCTGTATTTATTTTTCAACTATTTGGAAATTTTCAGGTTAAAATAAAATAATTTTAAACTCTATCTATAATATTCACAATGTAAGTTATTAAGAATAGACATTATTAAATCTATCTTATCACGCTTTAGCTAACATGAGTTTAATTGAGTATTTAAAATTTGATGATCCTCGGATCATTAAATTTATGAATGGACATGTAAACTTAATTTAATTTGTGAAGTGCTTAATTAAATCTCATTGACCTATAAAAGGTGTTCAAACATTCAAAGCACATGTTCCCACCAAAAATGTCACTAATTTGATCCCAAATTGAGGAAAATGCCCAATTTGATTATATTTAATTATTTTATTAAAAGAAATTAAGGGTAGCTAGATTGATTAATCATGTCATATTTTTAAATCATATCTGAATTTAAAATTGTAGTAACATGATTTATATATATAGGAATATGATATATGAATGTACAGTATTATACTTATGCAAACATTTGCCTAAATTTTAAGTTGCATCAATTTTGTTAGGGGGATGTGTTTGTATAACAACGTATCACGTTGAATTATTTTACATTTTCGTAATTAATTATCATTTTTTTATTAAAAAATTATCACTTCTTATTTATATTATAAATAGTTCATGAAATAATTCACAATACTGGTATCACTTTTCATTAATTGAATATATTTTTTATCCAACTCAAAAAATTCATATCTTGAAACGGTTTCACACAAGTATTTGCCAATTTTACATTTTGGTAATTAATTATCATTTTTTATTAAAAAATTATCACTTCTTATTTATATTATAAATAGTTCATGAAATAATTCACAATACTGTTATTACTTTTCATTAATTGAATATATTTTTTATCCATCTCAAAAAATTCATATCTTGAAACGGTTTCACACAAGTATTTGACATTTTGTTAAGTTTCTTCTGTACTCAAAGAAGTGAATTTATATTTTACATAAAAAGGAATATATATTTAGATTGAGTATAGGGTTTGGACCGTTTCGTTTGATGGTCCAATTAAAGCTGTGACTTTTTAGGCCGAATCCGTTAGCCCATAAGTTAAAACTTAAATGGCCTGTCCCTTGGGCCTTCACTCCACTATTACTTAATATAAATATAAATATTATTATTATTATTATTATTATTATTAAACTATAATATTTGTGTTTGAGTCTGTAATAAATTTATTATTTAATCCTCTGCTCATTTAATTAGCATGGGGACCAATAAGGTTGCTTCAGATTATCTAAGAAACAGAAGTAATACTATATAAAGTTTTTTTTATTTCCACTTCATTATCATTGCTACTGAACTTAACATAGTTAAAATTATCGCCTCATGCGATAATTATTATCCACCATAAAAAAAAAAAACAAACAAAATTAATGGTGTTGCTGTTACATAAGTTATGAAAACTAGAGAATTAATTAAATAAAAAAATTAAAATGATCACAGCCAGAGGGCCCCAGCTTGTTTCAACAAAGGAGTCAATTCACCCGTAATATCGTGGCCATGACCCGATCCAACCCGCCGAACCACCGACCTCCGATAAACACCGCCGGAAACTGGACCGCGCCTCCATCCACCACCCGAACGACGTCGTCCTCGCCGCCCTCCTCCACCTCGTACACGGCGGGGTTGACGCCCAAACTCAGCAGCAGCCGCCTCACCACGTGGCACATGCAGCACCCCCTCCTCGCGAATACTATCACTGCATTCTCCTTCACCATTTCCATCACATCACCTCTTCACCCTAAACGGGTCGGATCCTTCTCCTGGATCGAACTCTGACGGGTTGTACGGCTCCAGTACGGAATTGCTTCTTGCATTTTAATAAACAAAATGGTACTTGTGTCTTACTACTGTAGCAATTGATGGACTGTGTATTTGTATTTATACATTCATATATATATATATATATATATATAGTGTATATAGGTGGAGAGGGGGTGGGGGTGGGGGTGGGGGGTGGTGGAGGAGAGGAGGTGGGGGCGGTTGCACGTTATTAACGCGTCATAATTGTGTGGCTTTGTAATAAGGTACGTCACATAAGCTTGCAATATGCATAAGGTTCTAAAATTGGGTACGTCATCACCTACGTAACACACGTCATCATTATCGCTAATCCATAGACTTTTATTACAGGTGCCACGTCACTCATGTGACATGCCGATTTTTATTCCGTGGCACTGAAATTAACTGGCACAGTTTTTATTATTTTATTTTATTTTATAATATTTCGGGAGATTTTAATCGTATTAAACAAAATTACTTTTCACAAAAATAACTTAAATTATATATTATCTTAGAGTTACAATGTTATGTCTTGAGTGTTTTAGTTCACTTATAAGATTCACCAAAAACTAGCATAATTAATGAAAAAATATATACACACACATTTTTGGTCTTATAAAAAATATTTAGTTTTAAATGAGTTCTAAATGTTGCATTTTTTTGTCAACTCACTACATATTTTAATGAAAAAAAAAATGATTTTATCAAATATATTTTCTACTGGGACAACCCAAAATGAAAAGTGTGACATTTTTTCTGAAACGGAAGGAGTACGCAATATCTTTTTTCTACTTTTATGAACATGATGATGATTGTACGTATTCTGGAGTTGCGTGCATATTAGGCGAAAATTATACTCTGCTTCTAAGATATTCATTTTATTATTTTTGGCGTCCTCTTTAGAGTTATTCATTTTCTTCTATTTAGTAAAAAAAGTAAACAATATGGTCCACCATTTTCCTCTAATACAGCTATCCACTTTACATATAATAATAATGCTCCTTAATTCACGTGCAAAAAGCAAATCGATACCTTAAAACCGCACTGAGGGAGTAATTAATATGGTTATATAGGGTGGATTTATATTATCAAAAATTAGATAGAGCTTATTTCATACGTTAAGGTAAGTACGGATGTTAAAACACGGTTGAAATTAAACTTAATTTAATTTCAATAAATTTAGTAGTATTAATTTTAATCATGAAGCTAAAATAGAAGTATATATATAATTAAATAAGTAAGAAATGATTAATTATAGAGGGATGGAGATGGTGTATGACCACGATGAAGGCACATGCACAAAACTGGCGCTTTGTCGCAATTTACAAAACCAAGGTTCTCTGCATGCGTCATGGGCTTCATTTTCTTTATACCATATAATCATTTACGATGATCATATTAATAATTAAATAAATAACTCTATTTTATTAATTAATGTATATTATAGTATAAACAAATACTTTTTTTCCTACTTAACATTTACTTAAAAAATAATACTCCCTCCGTCCCGGGTATTTTTACCCGTTTGTACGGGCACGGAGATTAAGACGTTTTATTTTTTTAATATATAATGTAAGAGAAAGTAGGGATAAATTAGTAATTTAAAAAGAAAAGGTGAATAAAGTTATTGGGAATGATGAATAAAGTGTAAAAAAGTAATTAAAGTTATTGAGATTGTAAAAAGTAGGTAATAAAATATTATGTATTTTTGCCAAAAATGGAATGGGTAAAAATACGTGGGACACCCCAAAATGGAAAGTGAGTAAAAATACGTGGGAGGAGCTTTGTTTAGGGGGAGGTGAGATGAAGATCGATTGAACTATTTCTAGAAAGATTTTATAAAACAGGTAAAAATGATTTACTCACTTCATAAAGAGATTGATTATGTTATTTCATGAATGAATAGTTTATAGTATAAATAAAAATTGATAATATTTTTTAAATAAATTAATTATTAATTTAAAAAGAAATAGTCTTTTATAAATTGGGTTTACATCATAAACTCTTCTAAACCTTGTAATCCCTCTTAATTTAAACATCATAACAATACATATGATAAATAGAATTGGAAGGAGAGAAGCACAAGGTTTACACCATAAATTTAAAAATGTAAAATGGTCTGACACGGTCTCACGCAAGACTTGCCCTTTATTGAAAATGTTTTTCAACAATTTTTTTTTACTTTAACATTTAAATTAAAAAATTAAATTTAAATTTAAAGAATAATTAGGGAGTGAAAACAACTCTTTATAATAGATGATACATAAAAAATACTTAATTCCTTTTGTATTTTTCTTTTGAAAATAATTTAAAAAATTATTAGAAGAAAAATACTGTGATAGAAAATAAAATATTCCCTCATTCCCATCAAAAGATGATCTTTTGCTTTTTTGCATGTAGATTAATGAGTATTATTATTTAATGTGTAATAAATATTTGTATTAGTGGGAGTGTGAACCCCATATTTTTAATTTATTAGAGGGGTGTGCGGGTCCCATATGTGTAAAAAATAAAATGGGAACATTTGGGTTGAAAGACCAAAATAGTGTGTGAGGATGTAATTTTTTTTTTTAATAAAAAAAGTAAAGTATAATTTCTGTTTTATGAATATAATCGAACTTCTGAGATACATATAATAAATCATACGACTCCATATACAAAAAAATTGTCGTTGTAATTTAATGTACTGTACTGAAAAATGGTACCATTATTTATTATTCTATCATCTCCCTTAAACGGTCTGTACCATCGATGTATTATACTCCCTCCGTCCCCCAAAGTATTTCACACTTTCCTTTTTCATCCGTCCCTCAAAGTATTTCACACTTTACTTTTACTAAATTTGGTAAAAAATACATTATACTAATACTCACTTTTTACACATATCCCAATATAATACTTACTTTTTCACATCTCCCAAAAACTTTACACACTTTTTTCACATCTCTCAATAATTTTACACACCTTTTTCATTAAATCAACTAAAATATATATTCTCTTTCTTACTTTATACATAAAAATACAAAATTTTCTTAAACTCCGCGCACACCAATACGCGAAATACTTCCCGGGACGGAGGGAGTATAATTCAATTCAATTGTAAAAAACATTTCTATCCTTGGACCTCGAATGTTGACATTTTTACATATTCCCTCCATCCCAAGCTAAGGGAGTCATTTTATCATTTTGTCGTTCCACTTCAAGAGAGTCATTTCTATTTTAAGAATGTGAAGGCCTCACTACTAACACTTCATAACAATACTTTATATTTCCAAAAGACAAAAATACCCCCACTATAATTAATGAATTAATTAGGTGGAAGGGTAGAAAGGTATTTCAAAAATTCCACATACCCACTGCATATTAAATAATAGAGTTAATTGCATTAAAATACGCGACCTTTTTCTCTTTTTCTAATTTAATCACGAACTTTTTTTATTATCAAAAAAATACACGACCTTCTTATTTTTTCTCAATTTAATCACAAACTTTCTTTTTATTAATTAAATACATGATCTTTTTGTATTTTTTCAATTTAATCATAATTTTTTCCTTGTAATCTTTTATAAATTTTCATTTGGTCAAAATTCTTTTATTAATAAAAAATCAATGCACATTAAATAATTTCAATATTATAGATAGATTAAATTTTAAACATTAAATAAATTTTAAAACAATTTAAAAAAATTAATGTACTTTGCCTCAAATTTAATTAATTATTTTTTAAAGAATTCGACAATCGATAAATTAAAAAAAAATATAATACTTGTATAGATAATTAAATATACGTTAAGAACAAAAATCAATAATATTTTAATATATTTAAAAGTTTGTACAGATAATTAAAATTATGTTATAAGTATGATTTACATTTAATACATGTATAAAATATTAGTTTTCAATTAATATTAGTCGGAGGTAGGTGGACTAAAAATATAGCTATGTTTTTGTAAAATCTGTTTATTTAGTAGATTCTTTTTTAATAAATTTTCGTAAAAATTTTTTTTAATAGATTTTAATTACGTAAGAATTTTGATAAAGTGACACAATATAAAAATCATGTATGTTAACTAAAAAAAATTATGATAGAATTGGAAAAATACATAAAAGGTCATGTATTTAATTAATAAAGCAAAAGTTCGTGATTAAATTGAGAAAAAATAAAAGGTCATGTACTTTTTTGACAAAAAAAATTCCTGATTAAATTGTGTAAAGAAGAAAAGCTTGTGTATTTTAATGCAATTAACCCTAAATAATAATACTCCTTAATCTACGTGAACAAAAGCATTTGGTTCTCTTAGCCTGGGAACTCCCTCCGTCCAATTTCATATGGCACACTTTTCATTTTGGGTTGTCCCACAAAAGTTTGCATCTTCCTAAAAAAGCAAAACGTCAAACACAATCATCCTTCCCTATATACTTTATTTACAAAAAAACCACCTCTACCTAACTCACCTAACATACTTTATCATTTATTTATTACAAAAAATATCATAATACCCCTAAAAATTATCACTTTCTTAATCTCCGTACCGGAAAGGAATGTGCAGTCTTTCTTGGGGCAGAGAGAGTATTATATAGATCACACATGTATGTATGTATATATTATCCTTGGACCATTCGAATTTGGTTATTTTAATTCTTTTTTTTAATCCAAATTTAA
Source organism: Pogostemon cablin (assembly GCA_023678885.1). NCBI lineage: Eukaryota > Viridiplantae > Streptophyta > Magnoliopsida > Lamiales > Lamiaceae > Pogostemon > Pogostemon cablin. The sequence goes on from CM042971.1 coordinate 33,601,818, forward strand.
TTTTAGTCAAAAATTTGAATAAAAAAAGGAGTAAAATCAAATAAAAATAATCAAAAGTGTAAATTAGAATAAAGTTAGAATCGACTATGTTTACAGGACAAATTATGATACACTCATTCTGTCTTATCAAAAAGTTACATTTTGTTAATTAGGACATTCCATTAAAAGAGTTATATTTACTTTTTATAGTGCCTACACACAACATTAATACCATTATTCATTATAAATTGAAATACTATATTTTTTAATCTTTTGTACAAATAATAAAAGTAAATATGTTAGTCGGGCAGAGGAGTATATATATAACCAAATCATCAAATACAGATGGGTTGATAATTTTATTATAGTCCTGAACGTAAATTAAGATTAGAATTCTGAACCTTTATTAAAATATTCATAATTTTGATAACATATTAAATGAGAATCTTAATATTATTAGGTGATCATTTCTGATTGGTTTAGTGAAACAATTCAGATTTAATGAATTGGATGAGCAATAAATGAGACTCATGAGGTTGTGAATTTTCTTCGAGCCATTAATTTCCATTTGATAAAATATTTATTTATTTATGATATAATGGGCAAATCGATGATTTGTTAGATGTTACTGTTAGATAATTAATTAATGTATTATAAATTAATATTTTTTTAATAAAGATCTAAAGTAATATAATAGCAAAGTGAAAAAGTCAAAATTGAGTCAATTTTTAATTTGCACACTTGAATTTGATTACTATAAGCCATTTTGATTCTCATCCATTCATCACATTATTGAATCTCATCCATTCATCACAATTATAAGATTAGATCTTGGTTTGATACCTTATTTAAAATATACCTTATTTAATTTTTGTCATAATGATACCATATTTAATTAATTTTAATTTTAAAATTTTAAATTTTCCTCTTATTTATTTCAATATTATTTATGGTACTAACAATTAAGTTTATATTATGATTTATTTTTGTAATTATAATTATAATAATGTATTTTTTTGAAACTATAATATAGTTTGAAACTATAATGTAATTTTAACAATTAACTCATTATTAAATTATTTTCTTCTTTATTAATAATTTTGAATTAATATTATTGGTCCTAACATTAATTATTTTAAATGGGTATGTGTAATCTACGGGTATTGATAAATGAGTTTGGAACTGTATTAAATTATTTTCTTCATTATTAATAATTTTGAATTAATATTATTAGTCCTAACATTTTAATAATTTTAAATGGGTATGTATGTGTAATCAATAGGTATTAATAAATGGATCCATTCATCACATTATTGAATCCCATCCATTCATCACAATTATAAGATTAGATCTTGGTTTGATACCTTATTTAAAATATACCTTATTTAATTTTTGTTATAATGATACCATATTTAATTAATTTTAATTTTAAAACTTTAAATTTTCCTCTTATTTATTTCAATATTATTTATGGTACTAACAATTAAGTTTATATTATGATTTATTTTTGTAATTATAATTATAATGTATTTTTTTGAAACTATAATATAGTTTGAAACTATAATGTAATTTTAACAATTAACTCATTATTAAATTATTTTCTTCTTTATTAATAATTTTGAATTAATATTATTGGTCCTAACATCTTAATTATTTTAAATGGGTATGTGTAATATATGGGTATTGATAAATGAGTTTGGAACTGTATTAAATTATTTTCTTCATTATTAATAATTTTAAATTAATATTATTAGTCCTAACATCTTAATAATTTTAAATGGGTATGTATGTGTAATCAACAGGTATTAATAAACGGGTTTGGAACGAAATTAAATTATTTTATATTTTTTTAATGAAACGGGTACGAATATGAGTAGTTGGGTATTAATAAACGGGTTTAGGATGGGTATGAGTATCATAATATTTTTTTTAATGAAACGATTTAAAAATATTAATTTTTAGATGATATTTATTTATACACGGGTACGAGTATTATGAAATAAGCAAATATCTTACATAACTAATAAACATAATTATTTATTATGTTCAAAAAAATATAATAATTTTATAAAAATGCTCAATATTTACCACTACTTAATGGTAAGAGTCTACATATCATGTTTCTTGATTATTAAATTATTAATAATTAATATTATTAGTCATAACATCTTAATAATTTTAAATGGTTATGTGTAATCAACGTGTATTGATAAACATATTTGAAATTATTTATTTATACATGAGTACGAATATTACGAAATATAAGCAAGTATCTTACATAATTAATAAATATCATTATTTATTATGTTAAAAAATATAATTATTTTATAAAAACGCTCAATATTTACCATTACTTTCTTTCAGTTATATATTTAAAATAAAATTTTTCTTAATCTTTTTACTGCTAAAAATGAACATACTAGCATGGATTGAGGGATTGTATTACATTAAATTTCCAATTCTGATAAATTCTATGTAGAAATATACTTATATTTTATAAAATGTTTAAATAATATTAGAATACTTTAGTCCCGTGCAACGCACGAGTTCAAAAGCTAGTTTATTGTAAAAGCAAATAACTCGTGTATCATGATTGCACAGACCAACTTGGTAATATACTACTTCCTCCGTCCCATAATACTTTTCACGTTTACTGTTCCACGTTGTTTTAGAAATGTGCACTTTTTGACCAACTTTATTGACTTTGGAGGGTATTGTAGTATTTTTAGGTAATAAAAGGAGTATAAAATAATGATATGTGTGTGAAAAAAGAGTGACAAATTTAAAATTAAAGTAACTTTTGAGGTTGTTGTATAAAGTGATATTTCCTTTTTTGGGGGGTGAAATATTTTATGGGACAAACAAATGAGGAATGTGAGAAAAGTATTATTGGACGGAGAGAGTAATTTGAAAATATTGTAGTTTAATTTTTATCTTCCATTTTTAGTTATTAAAATTTTTATAAGATGAATAATTTGTAGACAAATAAATATAATATTTACCATATAAATTTGAAACAATAATTATTATAAGGCAAAGCAAATATTTGTGTGAGAGCATTTTATTGTAAAATTTTCGTAAAATAAATATAAAGTGATAATATTTTAATAAAAATAATAGTTGTATAGGGAATTATTTATGCTCTATTCTATTTTTAAATTATCATTGTAGTTCATCTTTATTGTTAATTATTTAGAGTTAATTCTTATAATCATAATTAAAAATTAAAAATAATACTACATAATATAAATTCGGATCGGTTATAAACTTATACTACATCAAAGATGGTTGGCGGATTCTCTGTGTCATTTGATACATAATCTCCTGTGTCACTCCGTTAGATGGACGATACGTAGGAGATTATAAATCATAAATGGGTCTTAGATCCGTTCATAAATGGGCCTAGACATGTTTCAGCAATTATAGGTTTAATTACGCAGCTCAAAACATGTTTATACTTTATATACACAACTAAATATTCATTGAAAGAGAGTATACATGTTCTATTCAATATTCATGAGTTTAACATAAACAGTCAATTCAATATCTTTTTATTTTATTTAAAAAGATTTCAAAATAATTAGTCCTAAAATAGTTAGGACATTACTTTTTTTTCCAAACTTTTCAATTTTGATTCGATTTCTTTTTAAATTAATAATTTTTTTTACCAATTTCGTCTCATAACTTTGTAAAAATATCAACTCAGTTTCATCCTATAAAATTAGAAAATTTGAAAAATTTTAAGTAAAAATGACCATTTTAGTGAAATTTAAAAGTTAAAGAAGTATTTTAAAGAAATTTAAAATTTTGAAATTATTTTAAATAAAGTAAATTGGTGTAGAAAGATTTAGATTTTAAACTCTAATGAATGCTCCTAGTAATCAAACTCACCTACTTTAGAATATTTTTCTTTACCAATTTTCTTCTTTTCAATTAAGGAGGTATACATATCAATTAATTTCTTAGGTAAATGTCGTTAAAAATATTGAATAGTGAATTTGGGGAGTAGTAAATGAAAATTGTACAGAGAGGTTGTAATTTTCATGACGAACCGAATGATAAATTATGAGTGAGTCTCTTGTGCGTCCGAGCACACGGATTTAGATTCGTGCCCCTTTGCAATTTTCGTATCCCTTTACAATTTAAATTCCCTAGCAATACATAAGTTTAAATAGAATAGAGAGGGAAAGAGTTGTGTTCACATGGAAACACGGACCGTGTCCTCGTGTCCCCGTGAGCGCAGAAACTTTTGCCTTAAATTATTATCTTCAGCAAGTCAAAATATTGAAAAAGTGAAAAATTTTATTTTCTAAGTAACACTTCCTCTGTCTAAAAAAATAGCTAGCGTTTATTGTTTTACTTTTCAAAGAAAAATTCCTTTATTGATCTATTTCATTCTATTTAATAAAAAAAATACTCCATAAAATATATTATACTTGTTAAGTGAGATTAACAATTTTAGAATTAAAATATCTTTTGGAGTAGTAGAATAAAAATACTCCATGTATTATATATTCCTCTGTCCACAATTAACTCATCTTGACATAACTATTTTTTCCCGTTTACAACTCATCTTCACAAGCCATAAACGAAATGACACTAAACTCAATAACTCTACAATTTAATTATAAATTTGTCATCAACTCTTTACACACGTAATTTTCAATTTATTTATTTCTCAAAATACTAAATTATCCTAAAATAAATATTTTTTTTACTATATGTAAAAATCAAACATATAAATATGAATAGGGGGAGGAAATGATTTTTTAAAAAAAAATTATTATTAAAATAGTCTAAAGGATGTGAAGGAGTTGATATGAAAGTATGAATAGTTAATGATGGTATAAAAATAATAACAATTCTTCACATTGTCAAGTAGTAGAAAATAACAATTCTTCTTCCATTGTCATAAAGTTATACCTGGACCCTTTGGAGTAGTGTACACATGGTGCATTCAATGTTTGAACAGTAACAGGTCATGGGTTTAATACTCATTTTAATTATTGTGTATATTGATTGCATATGGTTTAATTCATTAAAATAGTACTTATATAAATATTTAGTTTTAATACTACAATATTGATTTATTAAATAAAAATGCAATATTCCGTTCTCATGACTCTACTCTCTCACACACACATCATCCGAATCTTACATTTACACATTGATTTGACATTAAATTAAAATTAGCCTACTTAAATTCTAAACAAATATAAACTAATCACTAATTAATATATTGGTTGAATTTACCACATTCACGTAACTGAATCTACAATTCTTATTCATATTTAAACTCAAAATAAGCATCATCCAAAAATAGTACTCAAATTAACAGTACACTTAACCTTTTTTTTATTTTTTATTATAGAACAAAGTTAATTGTAATATAGTTAGTAATTAAATCATCAACACCCATATACCTAATTCTCCTAGTCTCCTTATAACTCCCCTCCTATTTGCTTCCAAAGGGATTCGAACCCAAATCAGTTACTTTAATGAAGAGCACAGTGACAAATGAGCTACCCCACCTATTTAACAATACACCTAACTTAAGATGAGATTTTGTTAAAGTACGGTAATAGCTATCTTTTTCAAATAGCACACTTTTTTTTCCTTTTATATATTTTGAAAAATAGAGTATATTTTCACTAGTACTAGTATATTGATACACTGCAAATTACATCGACTACTTGGAATAAATAAAATTGTGATGGCAAATACGACGGTACCCACTATAAAAAACTGTTTTTTAACAATGAAATATTCCGTTGCTAAAAGCCTTAATTCCATTGTTAAATTGGCTTACCAACGGATTAGCAATGGAATCCGTTGGTAAAATTCTGTTGCTAAAGTGATGGTTGGTAAATTTTTAGTAATGAAAAATCAATTCCGTTGGTAATCCATTGCTAATAATTCTGTTGGTAATTTATATAATGATTCACTTGCTAATCCGTTGGTAATTAGCAACAGATTGAATTCCGTTGCTAAAATAGAGAATAAATCCGTTAGCATTCCATTGCTAAAACAAAAATAGTATCATTTTTGTTGTTAATCCATTGGTAATTACCAATGGATTGAATTCCGTTGCTAAATTCGATTGCTAAAAAATAATTTTTTTGTAGTAACCGCCTTATATATTACGAAAATAATTTTGTGAAACAGGTAAACTATTATTAACAAAAATTGATTAGTTGAATTAATGAAAAGTATTACTTCCTACGTCTCATAAAACGCTTCGCGTTTATTGTTCCACATTATTTAAAATATATAAAGTAATGGTATGTGTGTGAAAAATGAGTAACAAATTTGAAAATAAAGTAACTTTTGAGATTGTTAGATAAAATGATGTTTTTTTTTGTGAAATATAAAGAATTTTATGAGAAAAACAAATGAGGGAAGTGCTAAGGATATTTCAGTAAGTTACCAATATTTTGTATTGTAGTAATATAATTTGAGTATTTTTATTTATAGAATATTTCATTGATTTTCATTTTAAAAGACAAAATTTATTCAGAGAAAGTAGAGCATAAGGTATGGTTATACTCCAAGTAATAATATTACTACAAATGACTAAAGAAAGGATACTATACATAATACAACAATACAAACACGATTATACGTGTGTTGTAAAGTTCTCTGCATTATTCACAAAATTTGTATCCTAACTCTTTGTCTCTATGTATATATATTAATGCAATTCAGAGTAATACAGTACTTGTTAGTACTTGCGAGAAATCATCTCACCGTAAAATTATTTACGTTATCTATTTAATTGCCATTTTGAAAATATTATTGCTTTTTATTGAGAATGTTATTATTTTTATAATATAAATTGTTAATTCACTGAATCATTATTTTTTAATTATTTGATATCACTTTAATTTAATTAAAATATTATCACTCTTATCATATTACTAAACTTATTCCATTAAATTTATTCTTCGTGTTTTGCCTTAATTTAAATGATTAATTAAAAAAGTGATTTAAATAAATAAATGATAGGGAGACCCGATATCTCCGTTTCTGTTTGTATGTGCAACTGAATGTTTGAGTTTGATGATGAGAAAAGCTTGCTCAGAAGGGTTGTTTTCACCTATTCGAGTGGGGGAGGGGTGGAAGTTTCTCACCTCCAATTTGCGGATGATACTATATTTTTTGGAGTGGCTACAGTGAAAAATATAATGATTTTGAAAAGCATTTTGAGGATATTTGAGCTTTGGTCAGGACTGAGAATCAGTTTTAACAAAAGCATTTTGGCAGGGGTTAATACGAGTTCTTTGTTATTAGAAGAAATGTCAGCTTATCTCAATTGCAAGGTGGGTAGTCTCCGTCGTCCATACTTGGGCATGTCTATCGGGGCTAATTTTCGAAGAAAGTATACTTGGGCTCCAGTCATCAGTAAAATCGAAAATCATCTAAGTCGTTGGGAGAACAAATGAATATCTTTTGGAGGTCGGATTGTGCTTCTTAACGCAGTTCTCACAAACATGCCCACCTATTTGTTATCATATTCCAAAGCTCCGAGTGGCATCATCAGTAAAATAACCTCATTTCAAAGGAAATTTTTGTGGGGATGTGATGGAAAAAGGTCCAAAAAAATTCATTGGATGAATTGGGAAATCATTTGCAAACCAAAAGAAAAAGGAGGTCCTGGGACAAGAATCATTAAGCTTTTCAACCTTACTCTCTTGGGGAAATAGGCTTGGAGATTGCTATTAGGAGGCAAAGATTTGTGGGTGCAGGTACTTACATCAAAATATGGGGACCTTTTAAAGTGCATAGAAGAATAGAAGGAAAAAAAGAAGTGTTGCAGAGCTTGGTCTTCATGGTGGTATAATCTAGTTTCCCTTTTTGGTGGTAATGATTGGTTTTTTAATGGATGTTCTAGATTAATTGGTAATGGATGTGAATCTAAATTTTGGTCATCCAAATGGGTTGGTGGAAAATACTTGAAGGATTTATATCCTAGATTATATCAGGTTGATTCAAATGTCCATTGTGTCATAGCGGATAGAGTTGAGTGGAGGGAGGGATCATTGATTGAAAAATGGAATTGGCGTAGGACTTTATTTTCTTGGGAAGAAGTGCAAGCTGTAGATTTGATTTCCAAGGTGGAGAAATTTACTAAAATCACGGATGAGCCTGACAGGTGGTCTTGGTATCACACTCCTTGTGGTCTTTACACTGTCAAATCAGCTTATAATATCCTTCAAAGCTCCAATTTAGACGATTGTATCTTTCCAGAGATCAACCGAGTATGGTGCAACAAGATTTCTCTCAAAATTTCATCATTCTCATGGAAGGCTATTCAAGATAGAATTCCAACAAGAAATAATCTAAAAAAAAGAGGTGCGTTGAATCCTAATTTTTCGTCAGATTACCCTTTATGTGATTCATCACTTGAAGATGTTAACCACCTCTTACTCAAATGTAAGATAGCTTCAAAGGTTTGGGAAAAAGTCTATGAATGGCTTGGTTCAGAGCAAGCTTCTGGAAATTCTGTATGGGTCATTTATTATCGCATAGGAGTTTGGTTAAGCCAAATCGTTCAAAACCTTGGCAATTATTTGGGCATGGTGTGATTTGGTGTATATGGAAGACTAGAAATGACAAGGTGTTTAATGGAGTAGAAGCAGATTGCAACAGGATAGTTATGAGAATCAAAGTTATCACTTGACTTTGGATTAAAGAATCGGAGAGTTGTAGATTTGGGAGTTCTTTTAGTGAATGGATAAGGAAGCCACTATTATGTATTGATTGATAATAAATTTTACATACTATTGTACGAGTTATTGAGCATATCTGATGCTCCATAACTCCTTTTAATTATCAATAAAACTTTACTTTTTAAAAATATATATATAATAAATTAGTTAATGTTTAAAGAATGCATTAGAAAATATATACAAGAAAATATTCTAAATTAGCAAGTATTAATTATGAGATGGACCGGAGTGCATAATTCACTTCTAAATAAAATGATTTTTTTTTAATTAAATCAGTCAAATTTAAACTTATCCTTATGATGTACTCATTAATTTTCCAACTGCCTAGCTATATTCATTAGAAAAGATAATTATAATAACATAAAATAAATCTCATGGTCAACCTATTTTAATTTCTATCCGATCCATCAAATTAAGTCTTTCACAAGTTGTAACTTGTTAGTATATAAATAATAAATGATAATTTAATGTAATATAATTTAAAAAATCATTTGTTTTCTATCTAGATCTCACCTTGTGCACAAGTTGTAAGTGCATTATAATAATCATATACAACAAGATAAAATTATATTTAAGAAAATTGTAAATTTGTTTATGAAATTATAATAATAATATTAGTCATAATATTGCTCAACATTAAAATCATGATATGTTTTACACATTATTTTAAATCATGTTGCATTTTAAACAGAGAGTTACAAATTTTTTTATTTTTTATTTTTAAATGCAATTAGCATGACAATATTTTTACAGAGTTTGTTCCTTTCCCTCATTTTTAACAAAAGAATACCATTATTATTTTGCTAGACTAAATAAAAGATAAAATTCATCTAATAAAAAGAATAGTATGGTGAGAAAAATATAAAATTAGAGTAATGAAATAGTAATAGTAATTAATATTAATTATAATAAATTCTCACCTTTTTGCTCATTATGATCTCTTGCTTGAATCCCCTTAAGAGTTGTCGCTATAGCTGTAATAAGCATGAACGAATTCTCTAATTCTTATTCATAAGCATGAACGAATTCTCTAATTCTTATTTTTTTTTCTTTACATTATTATATACTCCCTCCGTCCAATTTCAGATTGCATACTTCCTATTTTGAGTTGTCCCACAAAAGTTTGCATATTCCTAAAAAAATAAAAAATCAAACACAATCACCATTCCCTATACACTTTATTTACAAAAAAATCACCCCTACCTAACTCACCTAACATACTTTATCATTTATTTATTACTAAAAAATACCATAATACCCCTAAAAATTATCACTTTCTTAATCTCCGTGCCGGAAAGGGATGTGCAGTCTTTCTTGAGTCTTTCTTGGGACGGAGGGAGTATTAATAAAAAAATTAAAAACCTACAACTATTAATCATAATAAGCCCGTCGAAAGAAACTTTGAAACAACTCACTTCATTTCATTTCAAATCCTTCGATCCAAGTGAAAATTTTCAGAACTAAATATTAAAAAAAAAGCACACTAATTAGAGGCATTAAAAATATTTTTAAAAAAAATTATAAGCAAACATGTAAATCGAGTTCACTGCGTAAACCCTGTAATCCCCTCTCAATTCTATTATACTCTATAATTTGTTAGGGTTTAAATTAAAAGAGGGCTATAATTCGATTCACAGAGACAAACTCTAAATTATAATCATAGCCATAAAGCCCCAGCCTTTTTGAGCAAGGGGGTGAGTTCCCCCCTTATATGAGTGGCGAGGATCCGATCCAACCCGCCGAACCACCGGCCGCCGATGAACACCACCGGAAACTGCTCAGAATCCTCATCCATGACGAAGGCGGCGGCAGAGGCGTCCGCTGCACGGAGCTCTCCGATGACGAGGTCTTGGAAGCCCTCCTCGACCTCGTACACGGGGGGATTGACCCCCAAGCTCTGGAGGAGGCGCTTGACCACGTGGGTCATGCAGCAGCCACTTCCGGCAAAAACCATGACGGCGTTCTCCTTCACCATCCTTCGTACGTCGTCTTTCCGGCCGGTGTTGATCGGAGCCTTTTCTCCGACAGTTTTAACGTTGTTGTGTGTCTGGAGGCGGCTCCTCTGTGGAAACAACGCGTTTTGCATGGTGGAAATTTATCTGTTGTAGAAAATAGTGTTGGATATTATTTTATTATTATTTATTTTTATTAAGGGCATAAAAATGTCTGAATTGTAACTCCTAAAACTGCTCCTTTTATAGTAGATGATATAAATACACCCGACAGTTATATGTGATCATTGATATTGTAACAAATGAAACATATGAGTCATACATGATGAGTGCTAATGTCTATAATGACAGTGGAGAAAATTCAAACGTTTGTATTAGAGTTTAATTATTATTTTTATTTTATTTTTAGAGTTAAAATTTTCTCTCTTTTTTAAGGCATAGGATCGCCTATTATAATATTGTATTTTATCTTGTTTTTTAATTAAATTACACATATCATAATAACATTTTAAGTTAATTAACGTCACATGTTTAGGGTTCAATGATGTATAGTTTTATATATGCAAATTAGAAAATACTCCCTACGTCCTTTAATGTATTCATTTTGTTATTATTGTCCTTCATTTATAAATTATTAATTTACTTTTTTGGCAAGATGAGACTCACTAAAAATAATTATTATTCTCATCTCGTTGTATATGAGCTCACACACAATAATAATACAATTACTCACTATATATTAAAATATTATATTTTTCAAATCACTATCCATTGAATTATTATACTCTCTCCGACCACTTATAAGGTAACCGTTTGCTGTTTGCACGTGGACAATTCTAAGGTCTTTATTTGTTTTTTGCACGTAAATTAAGAAGTATTATTATTATAGGTAAAGTGGGTAGTTATACAAGAGGGAAGTAGTTGATCATATTATGTACTTTCTTTACTAAATAGAGGAAATTGATACATTTGAAGTGGACGTCAGGAATAGTGAAATGGATACATTGTAAGTGGCCGGAAGTACTACTTTTTAAGTTAAGTGAAAAACAAATAAATACAGATCAAGACAAAGGGATTATTTAGATAAAGTGTTATTTATATTGCTGTCGGATGTGCAGCATCAACAAAACACCACGCAGTTGTGTAGAAATCGGATGTATAGTAATACTACGCATGTGTACAAAATATAGGCTTCAACTGAATTAATTTAGTAAATGATTGAATGAATAATTATTTGGGGGTAAATTCATGCTATTACTTGAGCTTAATTGAGGGTTAATAGTAAATATCTTTTTAGTACATTTATGTTACATTTCATTTATGTTATATGCATTTGATTAATTAATTAATGATACGGTATGAAAATCTCAATATTTTTCTTCTTCTCTTGAATATAAATTTTGCCTCTTAAATATGTGTCATCCATCCAAATATGTGCACAGGATATTTAATACTAAAATATAGTAAGAGATTTGAACTATAATTTATTGTAGTTGATAGTAAGATACGTTTAAATAATAATAATAATACTAATTATCATTCATGAAATAATTTTATTAAACAAATATCTTTTCATATATACTTAGTATCAATTTTTATAAAAAAAAATATTATTACTTTTTACCAATTTATAGGATAAATTTTAAGGAAAAAGTCTCCTATAATTTTTTGCCATAGTATTGAGAGATCAATGTTGGTCGCCAACACTTACATTTTTTTTTCCTCCAATTTTTTCTATTATATAGAATGATTAAAAAAATAAACACACTAAGAAATTTTATAGGAAATATAACATTATTATGCCAAAAATAGAAGTGTAGAATAGAATTTATGCATGCATCAACCCATTAGCCCCAGCACCCAACTAACTCAGTAACTCGGTTCAGGACCACAATCACACAAATTAAATTCCCAGGACCACTAAATTATTGTAGGGTTGGTTACCGTAAGGTACAAATTATAAATTAGTATAACTATGCAATACATGAGTCATAAAATATTATAACTAGATACAAAATTAAGTATTGCAATTCCTATATTATCCCTATATCCCAAACAGTGTTCAGAATTAGGGAAGTTAGAATATCTCTATCGCCTTAATTATAGTAACGTTCTCAATTATGGCTGTTATCCATTTCTTAATTATATCCCTATATTATAAAAAACCCTTTTCTTAAATACGTTTCTCTAAAATTATTATGTGCAACAAATTGTATTATGTGTGCAGAGTAATTAGGTGAGAAAAAGTTTGTGTGCAGCATTGTTTGTGTGTAGAGTAACTAGGTGAGAGAAAATTTGTTTGCAGCGTAATTAGGTGAGAATCATCAGACGATTTTTAAAAAATCTCTTTTCTTAACTTACATTGCTCTTAAAATTTTATGTGCAACATAAAAATATATGTATCGTAAGTATTTTGTGGTGAAAAAATATTATGTGCAACATAACATACAAATTTTTTGTGCAGCATCATATACAAATTTTAATATTATGTGCAACATAACATACAAATTTTTGTGCAATTTAACGTGAGAAATAATTTATGTGCATTATAAATTATGAGAAAAAACATACAAATTTCTGTGCAGCATAAGCATAAATTATATGTAACAAAACATACAAAAAAATATTATGTGCAACATAACATACAAATTTTTGTGCAGCATAATTTAGCGTGAGAAATAGAAATGAGTCAGATTCGAAGAGCCAAAACGAGAAATAAAATTCTAATAGAAACATTATTTTCTATAAAAAATTCATCAACCAAATCGACTTATCATGGGTTTGTAAGGTTTACTAATACCAATAAATTTGAATGGACACAATTTAATATCTCTAAACAGCAACATCACAAAACCATCTTCCAATCACCCATTTTCATCAAAAATAGTGTTGGTGGAGTTCATAGCAACATAGCGACCTAATTTTCCTCCCTTTCTAACCATTGAGTTCTAGTACTAGATCTGAAGATGTCAACGAGAATTCATCGCGTGCAGCGGTAGGCAAGCAGATGGTGGATGTTTACATATTTTGGCGCCAGTTCAATGGGTATATGATTTCCGGTGAGGCACTTGCAGCGACTTTTGATGGAAACGTGAAGGCTTTGGTGACGGGTTTATTGTTGTTTTGGCGATGAGATCCAGACATACGATGGGGAACTCGTGGCGACATATGTTGAACTGGCAGCAAGAAATGATCTTTCATCGAACGACAGTGATTCCAACGCAGAATTGTGATGGCGATTCGGCGGCGTTTCTTCGGGCACGACCATGGAAATTGATAGCAAAATTTTGGAGAAGAAACTCTCGAAGAAAAAAATTTCAATTTCTGCGTTAAAATTCGTCACTTCTTCAAAAAAATGATTTAATTGAGGAAAATGGGGAATTGATTTCTTCTAAATAGTGAAAGTCAAAGAAAATCATGCATAAAATAATTTATTGCTATTTAAAAAAAGGGTAATATTGAAATATGATAATGTAAAATTGTAGTTGTCAATAATTTAATTTTTTCATTGTATCTGACAATAATATCACTATGAAAGGCGTATCTTACACTAATTATTCCATTATTGTATTGCATCACAATTTCATAATTAATAAACGTTAAATAAAAGACAAAATATTCGGTTTCGGAGCACTTTCTGGTGAGACGGATATATGTGAGATGAGCTGTTAAACCGATTGACTCATTATCAAAATATACTTATATTAAATAATGTATATTTATTGGTACTTAAAGTATATTTATATAAAATCATACTATAACACTTTGAGTCATGTTTTTATTCATTATTTATTATAATTTAAAAAAATATATTATAACTATCAATAAATATATTCTACCTAAATAGTAACAAGATATTTAACATCATGACTCACATAAGCACAATCTCAAAACACTTTGACTTGGGTTTCACATTACTCCTATAAATTATTTGCATTTTGATGGTGTATGTTCTACTCCATCCGTCTAAGTTAAACTTCACACTTTCAATTTTCATTCCTCATATATTAAACTTCATCACTCAAAAAAGAAACATCACATCAGTCCGCACTTCTAAAAGTTAATCTTAATTAAGAATTTATCACTCTCATCCAACACACATAATATACTTTATAATTTATTTATTACCTAAAAATACTACTTTACCCTTCAAAAGTCAATAAAAAGTTGTAACTTTTCTTAAATTGCATATCTACACTAATAAAATAATATGAGAAGGGGGTATTGTATTTTTAAATGTTAATAAAAGCATTCAGGTTCACAAAATATTATACTTAAAACTTAAAAAAAAAAAAAAAAAAAATATATATATATATATATATATAGTACTTTCAACTAAAAATAAAATAAAAATTTACACACTCAAATAAATAGTATTCAATCTAATTAATACTATATGGGACAAAGTTTTCCGTACACTGTGTGCAGCATACACTTGAACGTAATATAATTATTTTATATTTATAATTTAAGATTTTATCCTCTATTTTTATAAGTGTAAATTTACTCCTTATCGATCTTTCGTTTTCACGCATACATGCAGATCATTTTTAAAATATGTTACAGATTTTCTATCTACTCTTGAGATAAAAAAAAATTAGTCAATTAATAATTTAAAAATCAGGAGACCTTACATGAGGATAAATACTTTGTTTGAAATCATATTATGAATGGAGGTATATGAAATAAATAAGAATTGATAAAATTTTAATAAAATGTAATAATTGATTGATAAAAATGATAATTGTTTAAGTTAATTATTATATTAATAATTCATGATATGAATAAAAATAATAATATTTTTAATGTAATGTAAAAGTTAAAATAATTTTAACCAAATACTGCTCTTGCTAGGGATGGCAGTTTCGTGGGTTTTTTCAGGTACCCGATTCGATCAAACTTTAATGGGATGTGTTCGGGTACCTATAATTAGGTTTGGGACGGGTTTGGGAAAAAATAAAATTTTCATTAGTGTTCGGGTAGGGTTTGAATTCACCTCATATACCCGTCCCATTTAATATTTATATGTATGTGTTTTATAGAGGGTTCGAACACTTAACCTCATATTAAAAAAAAATATATCCCTTTACTGTTTATACACAAATAATTCTTGTTACATGCATGTTTCAATATTTAAATAAATATACAAATCATTAGTCTAACCTATCATTTTATTTTATTTGTATGTTATTTGAAGTTTGAATTGAAGATCTTAAAACTTGTGTGGTAATTTTAGAGTTAAAATCATTTTTTGTCCCATAACTATAAAGAATTTTTGATTCTGTCCCAAAAAAGATAAAAATTTAAATTTCATCCCGTAACTCTTGAAATTGGCCAAGTTTGGTCCCAAAGTCGCCGGAACCCTATATTTTGGCCGGAAATTCGCGCGCCCGCCGCACGTGATCATTAAAATTGGGGCTTCCCGGCAAGGTAATTGATCACTGCCAGGTCATGAACTCTACTGGGCAATTGGCACTTGAATATTAACTTCTTCTCCTTCACGCTTATGCCCACCTCCTCCATCCTCGATTCCGCCCTATCCAACCTCTCCAAGCTCACTCCAACATTCACCAGATTATTCCCCACCACCACCACCGTCTCCCCGCCGTCCTCCTCCCACGCATTACTCAACCGTGTAATTTAACTATTCACATCGTTCTGAGTGTGGAAATATGAATAGAAGAACCGATTTCGAAGCGAGTGTGGAGCGGTGAAAGAGTCGGAGAAACAACCTCAACTCGTTCTGAGTGAGTGAGTCAACTGCATGAGCAACAACGAGGTCATTCATTGCTCTGGTGCCTCTTCTGTACAGAGTGCCCATCCGCTGCAATGCATGCGACAAATTCGAAGCCGAAGAGGAAGATTCTGGAAGGTTGGAAGACAGCTGTCTTCTGGAAACTCTGTGGAGACAGCGGGCGGCGGCGGAGGCGGTGGTGGAGTGGAGAGGGTGAAGAGGAGTAGGGTGGTGAAGAGGAGGAGCAAGCAAACGGACTGTTGATTGGGCTTTGTGAAGAAGGTGGGCTGAATATTTTCGATTGAGTGATGAAGAAAATGGATTGAAATTGTTGGATTTTTTCTTCGATTCTTGATTTTGATCTTCCTCAGGGAAGAAAACTAGGAGGAATCTCATTCCCCACCCTACGCATTATACATTAATCTTGAAATATTGAATATTTCCAATTGGCAGAGTGCGAATAATTTTCCACCACTGAGAGGGAGGCTGGTGTTCGCCGTACCGAAGACATTGATGACCGGATTGAACTCGGTGGTGAGAATTTGTGCGGCGGCGATGATGGAACGACGGTGAAGGAACAGAATTTACTCGAGATGACGAGGTGCTGGATCTCATGCTGTCCATGTTAATCTCATTTGCCACGTAGGATTACCTTGCCGGAAAGCCTCAATTTTGGTAATCACGTGCGGCGGGCGTGCGAATTTCCGGCCAAAATATAGGGTTCCGACGACTTTGGGACCAAAATTGGCCAATTTAAAGAGTTACGGGACGAAATTTAAATTTTTATCTTTTTTGGGACAAAATCAAAAATTCCTTATAGTTGTGGGACCAAAATTGATTTTAACTCGGTAATTTTATGTCATGTTTTAATTATTATTTAACGTTGAGATCAAGAATGTTTAATGTTGTAGACATATTTATTTAAATGTTTGAGACTTGAAATATAATATATTAGGTTAAAAAAATAAACAAACAAGTTTGATGGGTTCAGATATCCACAGGTAGGAACAATCTGGTACAGGACGGATACGAGTATTGCAAGTAATATTTTAAACGATAATAGAACGGATACGGATAATAATTTTTTATCGGATATGAGTTCAGGAACCCCATAAAATGAAGATACCCTACCCGTTGTCATCCCTAGCTCTTGCACATAAAAAGAGGTTTGTTTTGATGGAGAGTATGATGTATATGTTCAATTTTTAAAAATAAAGAACACAAACGTATTATTTAGGAAAATTATCAAAATTAGTCCAATAAGTATGATCCATTCAAACTTTAGTATTTTTTTTCCTACAATTCTCAATTTTGGTCATTTCTTATTCAATTTTAATTATTTTTGTCCACTTTTGGTCCAAAACTTACACATTTTAGGACCAATTTTGGATATTTTTAAACATAAAGGACTAAATTTGGACAAAAAAACTTACTATATTTGAGAAAATGACTAAATTTGGAAAAAAATACTAAAATTTTACAAAAAATTATCAAAATTGAGAATTACAAATGTAAAATGACTAAAATTGAAATCAATCATGCTTACAAAATTAATTGTAACATTTTCCTTATTATTTATAAAGAGAAATAATTTATTTGTACCAAAATATATTTAGTCATTATCTAAAATTTAGGAAATGCTTGGTAACGGGTGTTGAGAGGGGTAGGGGTGTGCACGGTGCGGTTATGCAATTTTTTCGATATAATTTAAATTGCATTGTCATATACGGTTCGGTTTACTAATCAAGTTTAAAATGCGATTATTCAAGTAATATTGTTTATGCGATTTTAAACGGTTTCGGTCGGTTTGGCGATTTTATTAATAGATTAGCCTACATAAATATCGATCCGGATCTCTTATTTTATAACTGTACTATACTTCGTATTTTACAACTCATTTTCTAATAAAAAAAACATATACCATAAGTAATGATCATTACATCCTTGTACATTTGGCGATAATTTAGCCATGATAATAACACATAGCAAACATTTAATATGTAGAATAGGTGATGAAACTTATAAATATAATAGGTGATCCCATTTACATTAATATATAAAAAGAAACATATAGTCATGTGAAAATATTTGCAACCTTGATCTAACAATACATAGGAGGTTAGACTGGTTGATTGACTTATAGTTGGGATTCTACATAGATGTATGAGAGAAATAATAAAGATAATAAGTACTCAATTGAAGTAAGAAGAATAGAAGTTAGGACACATGTATGGTAAGAGTGAAGATAAAGACAACAACATTAATAGAATTTTTTTATAGTAGTGAATAACGAATGAGTAATGACTGATTAGAGCTATTTTCACCTACATTTTAGTGTATTTTTATTTGTGTTTTCGTATTATTTTATTCGTATTTGTGTATTAATTGGTTGTGTTTTGTATTTTTATTGAAATGTGTGTGAATGAGCTTAAACATAAGATTTTCACTTTTTATTGGATGCTATACATGATAAGGAAGATATAGAAAAAAGCGGATCTAAATTCGGAGTTGAAACGAAGGAGAACGAGCCAAAATAAAATGTGAAAAAACAGGGGCATGCACCAACACGGGCCGTGTACGGAACACGGCCCTGTAAGAAGTGGTCGTGTGCCGACATCAGAAGATCCAACATGACCACCCTGTGCCCGTGTTACAACACACGAGCCGTGTTGCAGTACACGAGCCGTGTTGTGTAACACGGCCCTGTAAGGAGAGGCCGTGCAGCAGCATCAGAAGACACAACACGGCCACCTTGTGGCCGTGTTATAAAGCACGACTCGTGCCGTGTAAAATCCTGCTAAAATTTCCAGATCATTCTAGAAGCCTCCATAGGGGTATAAATGCCCATTTATTCAACATTTGAAAAAATCCGAAATCCCTTCCTCTACACTCACATCACACACCTTTCCTTCCATTTCACACCATAATCTCCATCCACCTTCATCCATCTTGATCCATCTTCATCATCTCCATTAAGTCTCCATCAAAACTTCATCCCTTCCATTGGGTGTGAGAGATTTCAAGAAATCAAGAGCTAGAGTTGGAGATCCATGAGTATTGAAGATTCTCTACAAGAAATTGCTAGGGAAGATTCACATCTCTTTTGATTTTCTTTTGGATTTAGACTATGGATATTTGTAATAAATCATTTATGTGTTTTGTTACCTTTATCATGTTAGACTAATCCCTCTAGTGGGATTAGGAACATGAAGAGCATGTTAGATTTGTATTATCATGTGGATTAAATTGGTTTTTGATTTAATTGATGTTGATTTCTATTCATGGAGTTTAATTGCCTTGATGTTGTGATGGCATGGTTTGTTATTCATAATTGATTATTGGTTTAATGGATTGTTGATCAATGAATTGATTTATGGTAATTAAATGCTATCATGATGCTCATGTATGTATTGTTTGGAGTGAGACGGAAATGACCCTCTATAGTATTAGGAAGGCATGAATAGACATTGAGTTTGGGTTTGACCGAAAGGATATTTGAATTCAATGAGGGGAACCAATCCATTCGTTGGCCTTAGTACACAAAAAGGGAGAATTTAATCTAACTAGTACCTAGATGGAAGTGGTTAATATTGGGCTTTGATCTTAAGTGCTTTTGGGAGTCCAAAATGGATCAACAACCTTTGTAACCCGAAAGGGAGCTTAGGATACAATCGTGATCACCCTTAGTCTACATCAATTGAGTTGAATTCCTTTTGCATGATAATATGAATCGAGTGTGCTTGGATGTTTCTAATCCCATGTTTTTCCATACTTGAACTTTAGCATCCATTTTCTTTACTTGTCATTTCTCATTTTCGCTCTCTTATTTACTTGTTACTTGCTTTAGTTGTTAGTCATCTCAAAACCCCCGATCATCTTTACAAAAACAACATGAACATGAACTCACGTATTTTGCTAGTCCGAACATAACTCCTTTGTGGATTGATAATTTTTCTTGGGATATACTAATACAACGATCGAGTATTCTTGCTCGTGAGTGCTACAAAAATAGGCAAACAATGACTAAACTATTTAAATACTAACATGTATAAATATAATATAATACTAATAAAAACTAGCGGTGTGGTCGGTGCGGTTTCGACTATAAAAATAAAACTGCACCATAAAGTGCGGTGCGATGTTTTCTTAAATCATAAATTGCGATTTATATAAATAATTGTATATAGCGTTGCGGTACAATTAGGTGCGGGCGGTTTTTGCGGTTTTCAAAAATTTTGTCCAGCCCTAGAGAGGGGATAATGAGAATGAAAGTATGTTAATTTTTATTCTTAAATGAAATTATGAAAATTCAAAATTTCTTCAATCATTCTATGTTTCATTGATTACTCTCACTTTAATCCAAAATCATTCTCATTATCATTATCATTATCATCGTTAATAATTCTCATTATGAAATTTGAACCGCAGCCGTTTAAATATTTGAATAGTTTAATGACACATGTGACACCCATTTGAAATCTAATACTACTAATTATTAAAATTTTACATTTAAAAATTTTTAAAATTACAAATTCCTAGATTTAAACCATCAAAAGAAAGGGAGACCCTCTTGTAAGACGGATTGTGAGACATGTCAATTCATTAATAAAATATATTTATTATATAGATAAAGTATACTTATTGATAATTAAAGTATGTTTATAATGACTCATACTATGACATTCAAAAATCATACTTTAATGCATCATTCATCATATTAAAAAAAACATGCTTTAACTAACTAAGAAAAATATATTTTAGCAAGTTTCACAAATTGTCTTACATAAATACTGCTTCACAATAAACTTTATCCAAAATAAAGTCTTATCATGCAATATCCCAAAAGGTAAATGAAATTTAAAAAAAAAATCCTAATTTAGGTAAATATAATTATGATTGAAGTAGTTGTGAATAATACACTTTTTAGTTTTGACAAGAGCTGTCAATTTCATTTATACTCCATATCATAGATTATAATCTGGAGAAGTCTGCCTGAGTGGCTTAAAATTAGGAATAAATTTACCGACAGTACGTCTCATAAAATGATGTCTTTTTAGTATTAAAAAAACAAAGAGAGAGGGGCATACTCCCTCCATCCATCTAGTAATTATCTTCACCAATATTATAGAAGCATGGTTTAAAAAAAAATTACTAACTCTATTAATTTTTTAAGATATTATAATATTTTTAGAGAATAAATAAAATAAAAATTACATTATGCGTATAAGAATTGTATTTTTGAAATTAAAATGATAACTTTTTAGTTGGTATTACTTATTTTTTTCACTTCCTTTATCAATAACGTATCTATTTGTTTTTTGCACGTGTATTAAGGAGTATTATTAGTTTATATACAAAGTGAGTAGTTGTATATGATTATGTTTTTTTTTAATTTTTTATTATATATTATTATTAAGATTAGTTATATATTTGAAATATGTATGGAAAATATTTTATGGGATTTCCTCAATGAAATATGGAATATACTGCTCATCAATTTCCTCGAAAACCTCTCCCAAGCAATGCCATAACCCAAATGAGATCCACAATAGCATAATACCAAGCAAACTTTGTCAGCTAATAAATAAATAAAATCAAATCTCCATTAACCTTCGCAACTTAGTCACAACTCAACCCTAACCCACCCACCCAGAAAAAATTATGCTGCTGGTATTCAGATTGAAGCTCCAAAATAGAGCAGACAAAGTAAACGAGCAACCAGAAGATTTACATTGGCAACACGACCACCCACAGATGACTTAAAAGAATACAAGCAGAAATGAATCCCATCCCCCACAGATGACTTAATAGTACACAGATAGCAAAAATCCAAGTCTGTGCCAAAAATATGCAAGTGGAAAAGCAATTAAATATGAGGAAGGCGGAGCGGGAAATGGAGGATCCGAGAGACGATGGCCGACGAAGAAGGAAGGCTGAACAGTGAGGAGTCAGCCGACAACGATGAAGATTGAGTACCCATTGATGTTTGAGTTTGTACGTCATACGACTTTGGCTATGAAATCGTAAAAGAAGAAAGGGATGCAATTAGGGTTTTCGATTTTATGAAGCAATTAGACCTATTTTGGGAATTTTGATGTTTATACGCATTCACTGTGCACAACGTATTGTTAATACCACGTCCACAGTCATATTATTAATGTTGAAGACTACAGTGCCAATCCCTTTCAATCCACCGAACAGGATACGTATGAACGGGCCCTTTAAAATAATATTATGACCTACCAAACAATGTATTACCACATATTAATATTATGGGGAATCTATATTATGCCCTACCAAACGAAGGGTAAGTTTTTATATCAAATCAAACCGAAGATGTTTTTTTTTTTAATTAAACGATACTTAAAATTTTATTTAAAACAACCATATAATAAAAAGATATGGAGTAATTTATAAGAAAAGAAAATTATATGAAATAGTTCAACATAAATCGTTTTGATGTGACCACGTCCATTTGTGAGTTATTCTTATAGATCTTAATTTATTTTATTTTATTATATACTTCCTCCATTTTTCGAATGACATACTTTTCATTTATGGTTATCCCATAAAAGTTTGTATTTTTCTTAAAAAGCAAAAAGTCAAACACAATAATTTTTTCTCATACATTTTATTTACAGAAAAGTCACCTTTATATATCACATCTAACACACTTTATCATTTATTTATTATAAAAAAATATCATGTTATTATTTTTCTTAATCTTCATGTCGGGATGGGGGTAGACTTAAATGGACGGAAGGAGCATAATAGTTTTATATAAAATATTAATAATTCATGCATAAAACTAAGGTTACAATTGTGATGTACAAGAATATTTGATACAATGCCCTCTATATTCATACAATGCCTTCTAACTTCATAACTTTAATTAGTTATATGTGTATACCTGGGTATATATCTCTATAATATAATACTCTATCCGTCCTGAATTTATCTGCACCGACACTATAGATATGAAGTTAAAGAAAAGTTACTTTTTAATTGACTTTATTGACTTTTTAGAGGTATTGTGATATTTTTAGATAATAAATAAATTATAAAGTATGTTATGTATGTTAGGTGAGAGTGATATTTTTGAAATTATGACAACTTTTGAGGTTGTTAGTTAATGTGAAAATTTTTTTAGTATTATAGATATATAACCTCAGTTAATGTGATTTTTTTGTTTTGTTTTGGGCAGTATTATAGATATACTATTTAGATATCTATGAATTGAAACATTATTAATTCTATATCTGAAATTAAACTGAGACAAGTCAATATTCACCTAACATAATGACCTCTGCAAGTTGGTGTCCTTCTCTGAGTCATTGTGTGCCCAAATTAAATTCTAATTAATTAAGTGCAGTCTACCCCAACTATATACACCTATACATGTAAATATATCAAGATCATCATTAATGTTATTTGGCCTTAGGTTCAACCTCTTAGTATTTATTGATATTTAAAATGCTAATTATTTAATAATTCATGATCATATTTGCTACGATAATAGAATAAATTATACTGTCTTTGTCAGATAAAAATATATTTTTGACATTTTGATCGATAGTCTATTTCAAAAATATTTATAACTCTTTTCAGTAATAAGCTCCCACCCATTTCTATCACTTACTACTAATACAACTATTCACTTTATATAAAATAATAATAATCATTAAGTAACGTATAAACAGTAAATGAATCTCTTATCTATAGATGAAGAGGTATATATTTTGAATTTAGGGGAGAAAAACACAATACTTTAACTACTTGTTATTTATGGAGCTAATGATCAAAATTCTTGGGTTCATTAATTCTTACTTCAGAAAAATAATTGCATTTTAAGTTGGTTTTAAAAGTGGTAGTACTTTTTCTTTACAAAATCCTATTATTATTAGGTAAAAAAAAATGAACGTTTATCATTCAAAACTTGGGTTCAAAAAATCTAATGCTAAAATATAATGCTAACTTTTAAGGTGATGAAACAATTGTTTGTAAAGCTATTTTATAAGCGGCGTTTTACGGTGATGTTATTTTATGCTTTTTTTAATTAGTTATTAAATATAATAAAAATATTAACCATCATTTTTCTTTTAAATATTATCAATTTTCATTTATATTATAAATTATTCATGAAATAAATTATTACATTATTATTATTAATTAATTCTTATCAATTATGTATCACTTTATATATATATATGACGAAATAACTTTCATAAGACAATATTCTCACAACTCTGTCATTTTATAATATTCCATCCATTTAAGAGAATATGTCAACTTCTCCATCACGGAGTACTTCCTAAGTCTCATGTATATTTTTCACATTTTTCACCTTGAGTCATTTTGGTATCTTTGCACATTCGGGTAAAAAATAAAAAATAAAAAATAAAAAAAAGAAATTATTACTCTAGGTACAAACTTTCTATATATATAATTATGAATATAATGGATAATAACTATCTCAATAAATAAATAAAATAACAACTAACCTTAAACTACAATACTCTCTCCATTCCCTCTAAAAGTACTAATTTGATATTTTGAACGTGTTCTAAACGTACTTATTTATATATATATATATATATATATATATATATATATATATATATATATATATTACCCGGTGCGATGCACTAGATAATTTTTTTCTTAATAAAATAATTTGTTAATGTAATTATTACAATATAAAATTAATTTGAATTCGTAAGGATTTATAAAACTCCTATATGGGTATCTTAAAAATAAAAATACATATTCATAATGACTTCTTATTTAAATATAATAAAAATTATGTATGTACCAATTATGTATATACTGAGCTTCTCAGTATAAATCGTGCTCCATTATATAATGTTGATCTATAATCTATATTTTTAAGAAATATTATTGAAACACCAATATATAATTCAAAAGTTCTAAGCCTTTGATTATATATTATAAAAAATCAACATAATTGAGTTACTAATTTGTGTCAGCCTAAACTTACAAATACTATAAGAATTCAAATATTCTCTCTACTTACATGTGACTAATAACAAAATATAGTCACAATTTGCATCTAATATTATTTTATGTATAATCAAATAATATATTCAGAACGACTTTCTCTTTTAAATATTCAATTTCTCTATGATCAAATTCCATACTCAAATGAGTATTTCTAATAATAGATCTAATTTTATCACCAGTCTGTTTTATAAGATTTTTTTCTTTTTAGGTTTCAATAGTAGATTAATCATAATTATCGCCCTCTCATTTACAATCTTTCAACTTCAAATCTAATTAGAGAAGTCCTAAATTCTAATTAAATCATTGTCTATTGAACAATCTTTTTATAAATATGATAATCTTTCCATAAATATAATTAATTAATGATCACAAAGATATTACCTTCGAATAAACAAATTGATCAAAGTAATTAAAATTAAGTTTTCTCTTAAAATAATGATTTTTAACCAAAAATGTAAATCTCCAAAATTGATCATATGATGTCCTTTAAACTTTGACCAAGTATATAAAAAAAAGAATATATTAATCACACCCCGATTTTATATGCCATGTATAAATCTCATGTAGAATTTTAAACTGTTATGAAGCAATAAAGAGAATTAATTAATATTATATGTTGGGATATGTAAATTTTTAGTAAAGGAAGATCTCTTTAAATTTTATTAAAATTAACCTTGTAAAGTAGCATGGATTAGTATTTAAATTAATTAATAAATAATATAAAAACTAAAAATGGGTAAGTACAGAAAATTTAGTAATAAAAAATTAAAATTTGTAAATTAGTATAGATTGATTGATTAATATTTAAATTCATTAATTAATGAATAGTATAAAAATTGAAAATTGGTAAGCAATCTATTGATTAGTATTTAAATTCATTAATAAATAGTAATATAAAGATTGAAAATTGGTAAGTAAAGGAAAAATTCAAAATACACATCAAAATCTCAAGTGATATTGGGCACGATTGGTGCATCAAATGCACCTTGGAGTTTAAGGATAAATTTAGAGTATAATATAGTAATTATAAAAATTTTAAAATTTAAATCAAAGATATGTAAATTAATTTAAAATTTAACGATTTAAATGCTAAATGTTCGTACATTAGGTGTACTCTAATAATTTTTTAAATTTTAATGGTTATTAAAAAATAAAAAAAATAATATTATATAATTATTTCTTTAATTTCAGTCTTATTCAAAAATCTAATATTGTATAATTAATTCTTCAAAATCAATTCTAATAGATTGGCTCCTAAATTATCATAAAATTAAAATTAATTAAATGAGGAAAATATTGAATGTGATTTACAAAAGTTAAATATGGCTATTGATATATTAATTATGATGATTTATATTAACATTAATTGATTATATAAAAATTAAATTAAAAATATTAAATTGAAAAATATAATAATAAAATTATTATTACCTATTAGATAAGTTGACTTTGAAAAGAATATAACAGAATATTAAATAAGAAACTGTCATAAAAAATTATAATTATTAAAATAATTAGTATAGCAATGTTATATTTTATTTATAAACTAAATTTTTATTTGATTATTTGACTTTAGAAAGATATATTAAATAAAATATATAGAAACTAATCAATTAAAATATTTTACAATAAAAGAAATTAATCACCCACTAAATAAAATAATCAACAATATTAATTTTACAAAAATAATTATTCCACCTAAATAAGTAATTGACACATTTATAAAGAAATTGTCATAATAAATTTTTTATTTAAATGGAGGGAGTATAAAGAAAAAATACTACTCCCTCCGTCCCACGTATTTTTACCCACTTTCCATTTTGGGGTGTCCCACATATTTTTACCCATTCCATTTTTGGCAAAAAATATATAATATTTTATTACCTACTTTTTAAAATCCCAACAACTTTAATTATTTTTTTACATTTTATTCATCATTCTAAATAACTTTATTCACTTTTTTTAATTACTAATTTATCCATACTTTCTCTTACATTATATATTAAAAAAATAAAACGTCTTAATCTCTGTGCCCGTACAAATGGGTAAAAATACCCGGGACGGAGGGAGTAATTTAATTAATTTAAATTGGTATTGATTTATCTTAAAAATAAAAAAAATGGTCATAATAATTTTTTTATTTAAATATATTAAAAATTATTGATATAGGTATAAAGCCGCTCATGATTGTTCTTTGACGTGTTAATAAAGTATTCTTTAATTTGAGTGATGATTCCTTTCAATGAGTTGCTTATCCATTAAAAATTAAATAAATAACAAAAAATAACCTTAAAAAAATTAATAATAAAATAAATAATAATTAAATTTTGAATCAAATATTTAATTAATATAACTTATTTCGTGTTCCATAATGCCATCACAGTGAAAAAGAAATTTAATTTGAAAGCATTCCTTAAAGCAACAATATCATGTGTAAAACAAAAATAATAATAATAATAATAAAACGATAATTTATATTTTGTAATCTAATTTATAAATAATATGAAAGCATTTTATATTAAAAAAGTCATCTAAATTCAAAATATTCAAAAAACTATAATATTAAATTTATCGGCCAATAATCTCTCAAAACTTATTACATCAATAAAATTATATTTTATTTAATCCTTCAGCTTTCTACACTTCTTTAAATTATTTAAAAAATATAAATTAATATTAAATTTTTAAATTTATTAATAAGTACGTTTAAATTCAATTTATTATGTACTTAAAATTTTAATATTTTGATATAAAACTTTATTATTTTGAAGGGATCAAAATCTATATAAAATATAAAATAATCATAATATCTAAAGTTATAAATAGAAAATTAGAGATGATAAATTATAATATAAATTTAGTATAAAGAATATGAAACGGTCAAAATCTAATCATTAAATGATTAAAATTGTACTGTTAATCATGAATACGTTAATGCATCCGTGATTTCAAAATTTACTAATTAATTATTATGGGAGAATTAAGTTATTATTATTATTATTTAATCCAACCAATATTACTTAAATGTGCTTTTAATTAAATTATGCTCCTAATAATATCTAATAAATTAACGTTGTTTACAAATATTTTTTTACAACACATTTAATTTGTATAAAAGTATGCACATGCAAGGAATATTATAAAAATAAGAACATACAATTAAACTATTATAATTATAATAAATAAATAAGTAAATCATCACATTAAAAAGATTCTTATATATCATGGTTGCTTTTATAAGAATGATTATATTATATTAAAATTTTGAAACAATTTAATATAATTATAAATATACAATTTTTTTATTAATAATAATTTAAAGAAATCATAGGAAGTATTATGGTAAAAAGAAATTATAAAATCAAAACAAATAACATAGAGTAATCCTGTAAATTTATGATAAAGCATTATAAAAATTCAAAACTTGTCACTTATAAATTTTTTTTGTTAAATTACATTTTGTATTATAATCCTAAACATATGATTCAATATCAAACTGGTAAACATATCTGGTAGAAATATCATTGCAAATAAATTATGATTATTTCCAATCTTTTTCCCACGATCCACGTTCCACATGTTATGAGATCTTCATCGGAATGACTTCAATGGAAATTCGAAACTCCACAATCTGTATTAAAATAATTATATATATGCGAGTAATATGAGAAAAGGAGAAAATACTCAAAGGTAAATATGAGAGTGAAACTTAAAAAAAATTGTAAAAAATATTTATTGTGATGTGTGAGCGAGATTAGATAAAATATGATTAGATGAGAGGAACCAAGAAAATTTTTAATAGCATGATAGGGTTTGAACCATTTAAATTATATGAACATATATAAATTACTAAAAATGTAAATAATACATAAATCCTCGTATGACTATATATAGAGAGAGAGAGGAAAAGAAGAAAGAACATATATCATATGAAAAACTACTGAAATCAACTTATAACATAAATAAAAAGGTACAAATATTTTGAATGCAATACAAATATTTTTTGATTGTGTGTTTATATAGATACATGACAATAAATACTAATTAATTGAGACTATTAAAGGATATCATATTTTCCTCAATATTCTATGAAAAATAGCTCAATTATTGATTAGTATTTAAATTCAATAATGAATAATTAGATAAAAATAAGAAAAGTTTAATTATAAAAAGTTGGAAGAAAAAAAAAACAGAAGTAAACATAAAATAACATAAGGAAGAGATGAAATCAAATCTAAAAAACTTATGAAATAGGAACGTTACAAAAATACTTTTAATACAGAAAAGGAGGAAATAATAAATAGTATTATAGAAAGTGCTCCAAGCACTCTTCTCCTGCCATGTCACCAAGAGGGATGGAGAGCTACTCCAAGTCAGCAAATATAAACTGTTGTATAGATGTATTAAGATATATATATATATATATATATATATATATATATATATATATATATATATATATATATATATATATATATATATATATATATATATAATACATACATATTACTAAAATAATTATTTACTATACATTAGTAATAATACATTTTAATATGTTAGGAAATTTTTAATTTCCTATTTAATCTAATTGTGGACCATATATTATTATACAATTATATTAGTTATTCAATTATTTTAGGGACTTAATTAAGTGATCAAATCAAGGTTAAAATTCCATGAGCTATAATGATAATAATATGGGTCAATTGAGTAAATACCCAATACTACATGACTAGGTGATTATGGGTGGCTCAATTGTGTAATATATAGAGGCTCATAGGTTATGGTCCCCAATATACTAAGCCGCACATAGTTCTCTCTTCTCCCCATCGGGAATTACGACGGTCTCATAAGGAATACGGAGTTTTAGTTGAGGAAGGTCATAATACCTATTTCTCCGAGTTCGTATTCCGCTATACAGTTTAGATCTCATTTATTGTAATAGGGTTTAAAGTTTAAAATCTATGAATTTATTTCCAACATAATTTACATAGAAAAAATAATCGATATGTTATGGAGAGGAGGGAATATTATAAAAATGCCATTATTATCAATCCCATAGTCACTATTTTATGCGAATTAATCAATTCATAAACATAGAGAAGTTTACATCTATGCATACTTGTATACATTGCTTCAATAAATTTTTTTACTAGTAAATTTTAATTGTTGGTAATAACGACATTGCTTTAATAATACTACAGGTATTTAACATAAATAATACTACCTTTTACAGCGTTTGGTAGTACATACTATTAAAGGGGCCCAATACAAATGCTCGGCCCGGTAGAAAATCACTGTTTCCCTTTACATTATTAATATCTAGTTGGGCGCAGTATCAATTACTCCCTCCGTTCCATAGAAGTTGACACACTTTCCTTTTTGGTTTGTCCCACTAAAGTTGACACATTTCCTTTTTAATACATGGGACCCACGCAAAAACAATAAATCTATTCTCATGGGCCCCACATATCACCTCTAATACAACTATCCACTACACATTAAATATTATTTTTCTCACTTCACTTTACTTCACT
The DNA here is from genome assembly GCA_023678885.1 of Pogostemon cablin. Classification (NCBI taxonomy): domain Eukaryota; kingdom Viridiplantae; phylum Streptophyta; class Magnoliopsida; order Lamiales; family Lamiaceae; genus Pogostemon; species Pogostemon cablin. The sequence continues at coordinate 33,632,770 of CM042971.1, forward strand.
TTACATTAAATTATTATACTCCTTAATCTCCGTGCCCAAAAGAAATTATACCAACTTCTCCGGGACGGAGGGAGTATATGAATTGAATAGTACATTTAGATTAACCTATAAATTTACCCATTTGCCCTCAAAATCAATGAATCAAATGGTTTATTTACTGATAACCCATAGTTAATGTCTCATAGTTTTAAAGAGTTCGTGTTATTAATCCACATCAATATCTCAAAACATTTTTTAATAAATTATCTAAGATAAAATTTAAAAAATAACATTAGTAAATTATAATTTTAAAATATCAGCTATTGATGTATAAATCAAATATTATTTTTCAGTTAATAATTTAAAAATATAACATTAAAAATATAATACTAAGATAAAGAATTGAGTGAAATTGTCTCATAATTCTAATTCATGTCCATTGATTATATTTTAAAAGGCGTTCTATCAAATTAAAAATTAAAAATGTTAATTATAAAATAAAATTATAATATATATATATATATATATATATATATATATATATATATATATATATATATATATATATATATATATATATATATATATATATATATATATATATATATATATATATATATATATATATATATATATATATATATATATATATATATATATATATATATATATATATACTAGTACAGAGCCTCCCGTAATTTGCGGGATAATTTTTTTTAAAAAAGAAAATATATTTTTATTAAATAACTAAATCGAATAAAAAAAATAATAATAAAATTAATTAAAAAGTGAAAAATTGTCTTACGTGAGACGGTCTCACGCAAGACCTACCCTTAAAATAATTAAATCAAATTAAATAAATAATAAATAATTAAATTAATTCAAATATACCACAAATTGACACGTCACTGCGGAGGCTCCTGGAAGCGACACGCAGCCAATAAAACTCTCAATTAGTATATTAAATATATATATATATATATATATATTTAATACTTTTTCTTTATTTAAAAATATAAATTTCTTTTTATTTATTTTTTAATTTAAATATTACTAATTAACTGTTATAATTTTAATTTTTATTTACAAAAAATGATATTGATCAAATAAGGTAATAATTTTAGTGTGTTAGATTTTAAACAAATAACATAATAATATTAGCAAATTTTAACATTATAAAAAAATCAGAATATTAACGTAAATTATGATTTTATATAATAATAGATATTTTAAATTAAGTAATTTTTTATTAATTTATAATATTATTTATTATGTATTTGATGATGTAAATTTAAATTTTATAGTATGAAATAGAATACAAAATAATTTTAAAAATATATTTTTGTTTTCATCATCTTTTCGTATATATGTATAAATATATGTTATATATAATTCAAATCCACACATTTAATGAGGGTATAAATGTAATATTACATTTTATATTTAATGTTACTATTAGTTACCAAACACCTTCATAATATTAATTTCAATCTTTATGTATTCTACCAAACAAATTTACTTTTTTATATTACCCCTTTATATCAACATACATAATACTTACCCCATAATACCACCTTATTTTGTATTACTTACCAAACGAAAGGTAAGTGTAATGTATCAATTTATATGGACAAATTCAAGTTATTCCCAAGTTTCTTACACCTCTAAGTGACAAGTGGTATGAGCTTGTAAGCTGCACGTGCGTTATTCGGCCTCCTTTTGTGTTGAGGAAAATAAAATAAAAAGAAAAATGTATTTTCATCACTTTTTTTTTCTTCAATTGTATTAAATGAGAATTATACAATTACTAAAATGTAGAATACGAAATCATATTAGTTAAAAGTTTATTTTGTTCCATAATTATTTAAAATTTTAGATTTTGCCTCAAAAAAAATATTTGTATCGATTTTATCTCATAACTATGTGTTTTCTTTCAATTTTTCCCAATTTTTGCCGGAACCCCAATTTTCGCCGGATATTGGTCACGTGCATTGCACGTGACTAATGAAATTAGGGGTTCCATCGAAAATTTGGCAAAATTGAAATAAAACTCATAGTTATAAGACAAAATAGATACAAATATATTTTTTGGGATAAAATTTAAAATTTAAAAGTTATGGCACAAAAAAAACTTTTAACTCTTGGGTTAATTCCTAAAAAATTCACCACCTTATTAGGGGTTTTCAAATCTATCACGACCTTTTATTTTTGTTAATTCAATACACGATCTATTTAATATTTTCAATTCTTTCACGAATATTTATTTTTGTCAATTTAATACGCGATCTATTTATTATTTTCAATTCTATCACAACTTTTATTTTTTGCTATTTGATACACCACTTATTTTATTTTTTCAATTCAATTAAATTTATTATTATTATTAATAAGTGCAATTAGTTTGTAAACTTTTTTATTTTTAATAATTTCTTAAGGACGTAGAGTTTTATTAATTCAATGTAAACAAAATAATCTCTTATTTTCTTATCCAATTTCAATTTTTAGTAAATTTTTCATTAGGAAGAGTGCGCCTTTTATATTAACTTTGTTAATTTTGAGGGTAAACTTATATTTTTAAATAATAAATAAATGATAAGTAAATTATACTTATATGTTAGGTGAAAGTGATATTTTTGAAAATATGATGTATTGAGGGTTATTTATTTTGAAAAATTTTTAGTAATCCCTCCATCTGCTCATAAGGATATTATTTGTTTTTTCGTGTAAATTAAAAAGTATTATTATTTACGGAGAGTGCATAGTTGTATTAGTGGGATGTGTGACTGTGAGTCTCACATTTTAATTGTTTTAGTTGCATGTGTAGGTCCTCTTTATGTAAAAAGGGAAAAAGAAAATCTTTTGAAGCGTACGCCTAAATTAGCAAAATAACACCATTAGAGACGGATGGGAGGAGAGTTATAATCTTTTGAAGGTAAAGAAAATTTTAACAGAAAAAAAAATTAGGGAAAAAAATTGAAAATCTTATTAGATAGGGAACAATTCTTATAGATAAAATTTAATTTGATATTGATTGATGCTCATATATATCAATAAGCCATGTGTGATAATTTAATTTTAATTAATTTCTTGCTGCTATTAGTACACATGCATTAATTTTCTCAATATTAATTTTTTCAAATAAATGAGAAACTACTGCTTTATCTGTTCCTCTAATTTGTGGTTGAAGAGGGTCAAATAAATAGACACCTAAAAACAGAGTCAGATGGATGCCCAATTATTTAAAAACGTACGTGCAAACTGATTCCCTCGTCATCCCGTATATTTAAGCTTATTTGGATCGGTATAAAAATTAAGAAGTGTTGCTTTATAAATATAAAATTTAAAGAAATATAGGAGTAAATTAGTAATTTAAAAAATAAATAAATAAACTTGTAGGAAATAGTGAATAAAATATAGAAAATTAAATAAAAATATTGGAATTGATTAATTAAATATAATAAAAAATAGATAAAATATACTCCATAATATATTTTTTACCATTAATAAAATTTAAATAAATACTTTTGACAACTCAGAATGAAAAATCAAAATGAGAAGTTTACTATACTAATAGATGAAGTAAAACATTTGATGCTGCATGTTTGCAAATTGCAACTTAGAAAATACGTAATGATATTAATTTATGAAGAAATAAAAAAATAATTATTTGTAAAGAATTATAAAATTTTACTTTAAAAAAATTAAAAATATTTCAATTGACAAATATTTAACTTAAAATAAATATATAAAGCTAATAAACATTGACTTAAATAGCATTTCGAATTGAAAATTAATTATTATAGTAATAATAATAGTACAGTCGCACGTAATTCACTACAAAAAAATTATTTTTTAACAACAGAATATTCCATTGCTAAAAACCTTAATTTCATTGTTAAATTGGCTTACCAACGGATTAGCAATGAAATTCGTTGGTAAAATTCCATTGGTAAAGTGATGGTTGTAAATTTTTAGCAACGAAAAATCAATTCCGTTGCTAACTAATTCCGTTGGTAATACGTTGCTAATAATTCCGTTGGTAATTTATATAATGATTTCCTTGCTATTCTGTTGGTAATTAGCAACGGATTGAATTCCGTTGTTAAAATAGAGAATAATTCTGTTGGTATTATGTTGCTAAAACAAAAATATCATTTTTGTTGCTAATCCATTTCTAATTACCAACGAAAAGAATTCCGTTGCTAACTTGGGTGGCTAAAAAATACTTTTTTTTTTAGTGATTATGAGAATTCTAATACGTAAGATTATTATGCTAATATTGCTATAAGGGTAGTATACTAATATTCTAATGTCAATTTATTAAAAAATATGACTGGATCCAATTACACCAATATTATATCCGTGTAGTTAAACAAATGCTAGTCAATATATATTACTCCATCACTTTTTATATTTATTTTGAATTATTTATAAAATAAATTAATGCACTATTATTATTCATTATCAGTGTACCACTATACACTTTTTTGCCTACAATTATAATTGTATTCAATGGAACCTGATAAAATCTGAAATTAAGTATATATTATAACAGTTATTAAACGATTTCTTTAATTATTTTTCGAGGTATTTTATTAATTTTCTTAATTAGGAGCTTTTTGAAATAATTTAACGTGTAGATTAATCGAACTAGACATAAGACTCTAGCTAGATATTTTTTGAACTCATTGATTTATGAAAGTAATAATTATATAATATGTAATAAATTATATGTTCCTTTCGTTATGTCTATAAGAATTTCATTTTTTTTCAATTAAGTTTTTTATTCAAATAATTAATAAATATTCTATTTTTTAAAATGATTAATTATGTCAGCAAATTTATTAAATAATAATAGTAATCTCATATGTCTATCAACCAATTATTGGGCTTAAACAATGTGCCGAAAAGAAGTTGGGTTTAGAAAAATGGGCCTAACTTGGTTATATTTATAGAAATATGGGCTTAAATTGATCTTGTAATATCCACAATAATAATTATATATATATATATATATATATATATATATATATATATATATATATATATATATATATATATTTAAGCTTGTAATATCCATAATAATAATTATATATATATATATATTTATTTATTTATTTATTTATTCATAATTGAATATATAATATTATATACTTGAGGCTTATCTAGTTTAGGTAGTCTGATGCGGAGATAAACTTGGAAGCAAGTTGATAGATATGATTAGATTGCACAGTAAATTTTACTATTAGTTACCAAATTATCTTCCACATATATATACATATAACTACCTTATTCCATTGATAGTTACATGTGATTTACGGGAGAGTGAGGTGAGTTCGTACATGCATAAGTATATATGTATGTGTGCATATATATGATCTCACGCTCACACTGACACACACATATACATACACATAAATAAGCACACAACTCACAAACGTATATAAACATACTGATGTTTTGAGAAAAAATTTTAATTCTTTGTCAAATCTTATCATGTTATATACGAAAATGATCGTCTCGATGCGTAGATTCCAAATATGTCTCTTTTGTGAAATAGATTTTGTATGAGTGAGAAAAACCCTATCGAAGTTTTAACTCTTTAATATCATATTTTGTATCGTTGGGACATGAAAAATTGGTATGCATGTGATTCTCATTTTGCGAGGACTCCATACGTGCTTTTAGATTTTCAAATAGAGTTGTATAACTCAAGTTGAGTCATTTTTTTGTAATAAGGTTAAAGTTTAGAGTAAATTTAAATGGAAATTTAATATAATATAGGGACTTGATTGCAATTTATAAAAAAATATTAATATAAAAAAAAAGAAGAAAATGAGATTTTGAAATGCCCGTGAACTGTTTTCAAAAAACAGCACGGCATATGCGTGCAATATATATTATATATTATATTTATATTTTAATATTGAATATATATATATATATATATATAATTATTTAATTCTTTTTAAATATTAATTATAATTTTACCACTATTATTATTTTAGGTATAAAATCTTTATTTAATATCCGTTTTTAATAAAATTAATGTTATTTGTATCCATATTTTAAATGTTAGTATTTATTACTAAAGTTGTAAAATATGATTGCTAAATTATTATTTTTAAAATTTTAAAGTATGTATTTCTATTTATTATTTTATTTTAAATCATTTTATTTAACAATTAATTATTTATATTTTCTTGAGTTAGTTAATATTTAGTTTACTTTTTAATTATATAATAATATTAGAAATTTCATTTAAGTACTAGGAATTACTATTAGAGATAGAATTCAGTTTAGTATATCCTTGCAGGTATACCTGAGACAAACGAGCAAGTTTAGTCTATTCTACTCTCTTATATAATTTCTTCTATGACACAAGCAATAATCATAAACATGCATAGGACAATGACATACTCATGAATAAGGACATATCATATAAGAAAAAAATATAAGTCTCAAATCAAAATATTAATAAAGGAATAAGTATACTGCAGGTATCCAACTTAAAATCTAGATCATCAATTCAAAACAATTTAACCTTCAGAACCTAGTACTATCCAGAAAAGTACTAGCCCATGGTGTTACAAGCAACAACCATATCTGTGGAAAGAAACTTACCCATGAGTCTATAAATCAACAATAAGAAATTAAAGAATGAAGAAAAACCCGTGTCTGGAATAAATCTCCGTCTTCTCTTTCCGTCTTGATGATCCTCCTCCATTTTCCTTCCCAAGTAGCAAACATCGTGATTGAGGGTGATAGGTGAAAACGGGTGAAGGGTAGAGATGGATAGCGGAAGGTGATGAAAAGTATGTATGGATGTGTAGGAGTATGAAGAGTTAGGTTTTGAAACACCCCAATGGGTCCTTTTATAGTTGAAGGCTGCTAAAAATCGGATTCCAACTCAAATAGGGCTTTTTCACATAAAAAATGACGAAAGGGCCAAAAAATGATGAAACGGGCCTACTGGACAGTGGCACGAGTCGTGCAGGCATGCACGAGTCGTGCCGCCCTTGGCACGGGTCGTGCCACCCATTGGCAGTCTGCGCGACCTCACGGTTTTGCTCATAACTTCTTCATCCGATCTTTGATTGAGGTGATTTTTATACTCACGCGATCCTCTCTTCCTTGACTTTCCAACCATATAAAGAACTCCTGAAAATTCATCCATTTGAATATAGCACAAGTCGTGAAAAATGGCACTGCTCGTGCTGGTCGGCACAACTTGTGCATCTTCACCGTTTTGATCATATCTCCCTCACCTGACATCCAATTAAGGTGTTCCTTGAGTCAAAATGACCTTCTCTTCAGTTGCTTTCCAACCATATATCACATGATCAGTTTGGACTTCCACAAAGATACAGAAAATTATGCAAAGAGGACATGCATTTTTCAGCATTCTTTCACGATTTCACTCCTCATTCCAACTTTGCACCTGTAATCCATTTTCTACCTAAAAATATGAAATAACACCTTAAATGCACCAATATCTAAAATATATGAAAATTAACTATTTAGTGCTAAAATACGAACATAAATTTCTCAAAACGGTGCTAAATCGGATCCTAAAACATGCAGATTTTCACACTAATCAACCACTTGAGCTAGATGGAGTGCATGATGTATTTTACGTGTCCATTCTACGAAAATATGTATTTGATTCAAGTCACATTGTTAACCACGAGGTTATAATAATCGACAACAACTTAGCATACGAGGAATTTCCTATAGCCATTCATGACAAGAAAGTTCATAAGTTAAGGAATCGTGAAGTTACTTTAGTCAAAGTCCAATGGAGCCAACACAATGAAGAGGAAGCAACGTGGGAACGCGAAGACGACATACGAAGTAAATATCCAAATCTACTCATATCTGGTAAATAAAATTTCGAGGATGAAATTTTATTGTTAGTAGGGGTGGATGTAATATCCACAATAATAATTATATTTATATATATATACACATATATATATTTATTTATTTATTCATAATTGAATATATATATAATACTATATACTAGAGGCTTATCTAGTTTGGGTTGTCTAATGTGGAGATAAACTTGGAAGCAAGTTGATAGATATGATTAGATTGCACAGTAAATTTTATCTTATTAGTTACCAAATTATCTTTCATATATATATATATATATATATATATATATATATATATATATATATATATATATATATATATATATATATATATATATATATATATACATATAACTACCTTATTCCACTGATAGTTACAGATGATTTACGGAGAAAGTGAGATGAGTTCCTACATGTATAAGTATATATGTATGTGTGTATATGTATGATCTCACGCTCACACACTGACACACACATAAATAAGCACACAACTCACAAACATATATACACATACTGATGTTTTGAGAAATTTTCAATTCTTTGTCAAACCTTATCATGTTATATACAAAAATGATCGTCTCGATGCGTAAATTCTAAATATATGCCTCTTAATTTCGTATGAGTGAGAAAAATCATGTCGAAGTTTTAACCCTTTAATAGCGTATTTTGTATCGTTGGGATATAACTTTGTATTATAGGCCATTTTGAAACCCTCCTCAAGAGGATCACAAATATATAATTAGTTTTGAGTTTGGACGTGAAATGGAGAAGATGGGAAGAGACCCACTTCGTGTGAAAATTTTGTCCCCTTTAAACTTCGTTATTTTCATGAAAAATTGGTATGCATGTGATCCTCATTTTGCGAGGACTCCATACGTGCTTTTAGATTTTCAAACAGAGTTGTATAACTCAAGTTGGGTCATTTTGTAATAAGGTTAAAGTTTAGGGTAAGTTTAAATGAGAATTTAATATAATATAGGAACTTGATTGCAATTATTTATAAAAAATATTAATATAAAAAAAAAGAAGAAAATGAGATTTTGAAATGACCGTGAACTATTTTCAAAAAACAGCACGGCATATGCGTGCAATATATATATTATATATTATATTTATATTTTAATATTGAGTATATATATATATAATTATTTAATTCTTTTTAAATATTAATTATAATTTTACCACTATTATTATTTTAGGTATAAAATCTTTATTTAATATCCGTTTTTAATAAAATTAATATTATTTGTATCCATATTTTAAATGTTATGATTTATTACTAAAGTTGTAAAATATGATTGTTAAATTATTATTTTTAAAATTTTAAAGTATGTATTTCTATTTATTATTTTATTTTAACTCATTTTATTTAACGATTAATTATTTATATTTTCTTAAATTAGTTAATTTTTAGTTTACTTTTTAATTATATAATAATATTAGAAATTCCATTTAAGTATTAGGAATTACTATTAGAGATAGAACTCAGTTTAATATATCCTTGCAAGCAAACCTGAGACAAACGAACAAGTTTAGTCTATCCTACTCTCTCTTAGAAGCTTTAAGGTGGGGTAACTTTCACTCTTTACCGAGTGCTATATTTTTATGTCATGATTGCTATGTTAAGATGTGATATGTTTTACTGATATGTCATGTTATGTGCCATGTGTGCTTTTAGTTCGATGACAAATATTTTTTTCTACTAACACTTATACGTGGTGACGACTCAGTGCACATATAGCAACTAACACAAGTTACTGGCCACGTCAGTTCAATACTAAAATGTATTTCAAAGTATGCTAACATCGTACTGGGATGACGGCCTGGTGTACATATACCAACTAACACAAGTTATCGGATGACGGTTCGGTCTAAAATATTTTTATTTAGTTATCGAACGACAATATGCAAAATTATTTTATTAAATTGGCATATGTTACATTTTATGATATTTTTGGCATGCATATTTATTTTTAACTGTGCAATCATTTAAGTTAACCCACTGAGTGTATTTTAGACGTTCACCCCTAATTATTTTTCAGAACAAGATTCAGAAGATGAAAAGGCTCTTGCAGATATTCCAAGCCCTTAGAATACTTTATATTATGACTTATATTTTAGTATTCTGTTAGAACTTTATTTCAGATATATCATCTGAAGTACTTGTTTTGGATATTTCACTCTACTCCGGAAAGTAGACAATATTATGTAAAAGAATCTCTATGCAACTTTTGTTTTATTATATTATCACTTTGGGGATTTTTATATTATTTCAGCTGTGCATAGCGTAACCGAAGGCATTACAGATCAACCATTTGAGAAAACCCCAGTGTAATCGAGAAATAGAACAAAATCAAGAGCCGAATAATTTCGCATAAATTTATATGAAATGTTTTTTGTTGTTGTTGTGAGTATTAAACGATTACCAAATTATCACAACAATTCAATAAGAACAAAATAAAAAAAATGTTTAATATAAATTTAAGTGGTTCTATCAGAAGATTTATATTCATTGGCCATATAAGTAGCTTTATTATCGATGATATAATATACAAAAACAATATTCTAATCAACATTATGGAAGAGATAAAGCTAAATTACACTCTCTTCTAGTCTAACTTCATAGATTTATATACTCGTCCACCCAATACTCCCTCCATCCCTTTAAAAGATGGTATTTTTTCTATTTTCGGCGTGCCATCCAAAAAGTCTTCTTTTATTTTTTACACATATGAGATTCACACACACCCACTAATACAATTAAAATATGGGACTCACACTCCCACTAATACAACTACCCACTACATATTAAATAATAATACTCCTTAATCTACATGCCAAAAAGCAAAAAATCCTCTTAATGAGGGACGGAGGGAGTAGGTATACATTTACTTTTTTGCACGTAGATTAAGGAGTATTATTATTTAATGTGTAGTAGGTAGTTGTATTAGTGTGGTGTGTAAATTCTATATATTAACTATATTAGTGATGGATGTGAGTCCCACGTATTTAAAAAATAAATATACATTTGGTGCGAACGTCTAAAATAGCATAATGTATACCTTTTTGCGATGGAAGAATTATGTTTTTTCACTCCCTATCACACTCCAACTTACCTTAATTTGGATGGCTTTTCTTAGAGTAGTTTTTTAGAACCAAAAAACTGTATTATTATGACCGATTGAAAATGAGAAACCAATTGATATCCCACCAATTGCAACAATACAATCGTCCTATAACTTTTTTTTTTTAACTCAATTATCGTAAATTATTTTACAGAATACCATGCATAACAGTTTAATTAAAAATATTTAAAATCGTGAATGCTGAATAGTGCATTTTTAATCTTCGATTAATGTCTTGTGAATTGACCCTCTAGAAAAGAGTAGATGAATGGATTAAAAAATAATACTCCTCCGTCCCGGGTATTTTTACCCATTTGTACGGACACGGAGATTAAGATATTTTATTTCTTAAATATATAATGTAAGAGAAAGTAGAGATAAATTAGTAATTTAAAAAGAAAAGTGAATAAAGTTATTGAGAATGATGAATAAAGTGTAAAAAAATAATTAAAGTTGTTGGGATTGTAAAAAGTAGGTAATAAAATATTATGTATTTTTGACAAAAATAAAATGGGTAAAAATACGTTGGACACCCTCAAAATGGAAAGTGTGTAAAAATACGTGGGAAGGAGGGAATAATAAATAAATAAGTAAATAAATAATTGCATAATCTCATGCGGCGGTTCATGATTGGATGAGATGTCATTTTACAGTAAACGAAAACAAAGCAAAAAAAATATATTATTAAAAAAAGAAGAAAATATAATACTTACAATTTTGAGATGATGCGAAAAAAAACTTATTGCTTCCACACGCAAAAGTAGAGAAAAAAACTCACGCTTTCTCCCCCTCGCAACGGTGGCTAACGGCGGCGCGTCTGGTGGCTGTGGCGGTGGCTGAGGTTCTACAGTTGGATGGCAAGAAGCAACAAATACACCCCCCTCAACTTCAATGGATTTTTTGAGAAAAAGCTGAACAACAACAATCAGCCCGCCGCCAACAATCCCGCCGCTAAATCATTCGCGAATCAGAGCAAAACTGGTATTTCAAATTCACGAATCCATGGCCATATGCTCGTTCTGACCCGACCCGCACCCAAACCCATTCCCGCTCCTCAGAAACCGGAAAACGAAGGCCAGAATTTTTCTGCTGCACCGACGCCGCAACCAGATCTAATCCGATCCTCTTCGGAACCGGATTCGATTTCTCTCCGACCTCAGGGCAGAACCGGATCCGCTCCGGCGTCGAGTTCGTCCCCGCTTCCTTCCCCAGTGTCCCCTTTGCCGTTGAAGTCTGATCGTTTCGTTCCGCCGCATCTCAGGCCGGGGTTCGTTGGTAAAGAAGAGAAGCCTGGACCCGAGCTCGTGAAGGGTGGACCCGGTGGTTTTAAGGGTAAACCTGAGTTCAGAGGGCCTAAACCAGGTCAGATTCAGGATCCCGGGCATTACCGATCGGAAACGGTTAACGGAAGGCCGAAATCTGGAGGTGGATATGACCCGATAATTAGAGGCCGTGAGCTCTCGGATCTTAAACGTCCTGGTTCGGGTGGTGCACGGCCCAGTTCGAGCGGATGATGGTATGATTCTTTACTTTCAATGTTTGATAGCATGAATTGCGTTTCATATGTTTTTGTTGTGTTTCCTCTGTGTTGATATTTTTCTTGATCAACAATTGGAACCCGTGAATCGTGATATGATTTAATTTTCTGTTATTTGTTTATGAATGCTATTACCATCTGCGTATTAGAGATGAGATCATATCGAATTTCTCATATTGGATGTACCTGCTGTGTTTTCAATGGTTATTTCACAAGAAATAGTTAGTGTTTTCTAGATGCGCAATAATTGGTAAAGAATCACATCCCTTTTTTTGATGCATCTAGATGAAAATTTTGAGTTCTTTGCTCGGCTATTGGAATCATTAAGTTGATAGGTTGCTTTGAACAACAATTTTGCTTAAATGTTAGTAGTTTTAATTTGTGAAATGTTATTAAGTGGGTATTTATACTATTTTTACCTTTTAAAGTATTTTCTTTAAATTGAGATGTTAGAAGTGTACTTAGGGCTTGTAAGTAAAGTGTGGGAAGTGAGGAAATATATTTCATTAGAGGTCGTGTGTGGAATTACGGAAGGTGGATTGATACTGAAGCTTGGAGCAGTCAGGATTTAGTGGTGCAATGAAAATATTTTTGCTTTGGTGTGTTATTTGTCCTGCAATTTGAATGTAAGTCGGAAAACTTAAATGTTTTGGATACGAATAACAATTTTAAAGACTCTGAACTAGCTAGCTTCACCAGCCCGCACCAGTCAAGATTTGGTGGTGAAATGAAAATGTATTTCATTTGATGTTTGATGTATTATTTGTCTTGCAATTTGAATTTATATAGAAATACTTGATTGTCTTGATACAAATAACAATTTAAAAGACTTCATACATTGGGTTACTAAGGTAACAAGGTTTTGGTTCCTTCTTTTTTTTCCCCGCACAACGCTTGCTTTCATTTGATACTTGATTCGTTTGCAGACTAGGCTGATAGGTTAGTACTTCTGATGATATTGTCTTGACTAGTCACGAGGCGTTTTTCGTATTACATTTTATGATGGGCATTGGATGTGCATTATAACTAGAATTATTGTAGATGCCATTTGTGAATACTGAACTAGCTTTGTAGGCTATTATAAACATGCCAAAAACTTGCTCCAAACGGTGGGTTCTCACTATCTTTTTTGTGTTTTACTAATATATTCTATTTCTTCGACCCATGCTTTATCTTTTTGGACATTTTTCTAATTGTATACACTGCTGTGTTTTAATATCCCCTAAACATGTTATTATGCAGCATTTTCCTAAATTGATCTTCTTTATCGACGAGTACAAGAGCAGTCTATAGCTCCATTGGCAGATTTGCATCACTGATCTTTTGCTGAAGTTAGGTCCTATTTTAAACAGCTGGGATTTTTGGTCTCTAGTTGCTGTTGACTTAGAATGCTTTGAACCTTTCGGTAATGAAAGATGGATCATGACACAGTTGGGTCTATGGTTTAGTGTTCTACTGTAAGTTTAGCTGTTGGGGCTCGACCACCATTACGTTGTTTTCGTTTTGACGCTGTCTATTTGAATGATGGAGACTTTGAAGTGTAATCTCTGCTTTTGTCATCTTTTATGTTCTTTCTGTGAAAATATTTGGATGGAATTATACATCCTCAGTATTTGTATTGAAACAACCTCCTTAAATTTGGTTTGGTGGTTGTGATTTTGGCACTGCTGGTTGTCATGGATTTAAGATTCTACTTCAGGAAGGTAAGATCAAATTTCTTTACACAGATATATATGTTGATAGATTAAAATTAAATATGTTACATTTTTCATTTGATAATTTCTTCAAGGTTAAGGCCAGGTGTAGGGAATTAAATTTTGTGCAACTGAGTTTTAACACTATTTCAAATTTTCAATTGTTAATTTTTTTGTTTGAGAGTGACTAGGGTGAGACCAGTTCCATGAAATTTTGATGGAACCGGATCTCACCAACATGAAATGGGTTAAAAAAAATTTCACTGTGTTATCATCTGTGATTCCAAAATTAAACATGCCCAATCCCTCAAAATAAGCTACTTCTTTCCATTCCAATTTCCCAAAATTGAATCCTCACATACGCTGCTCTCCTTTCTTCTCAATGCTCCACCAGTTTTGCCAGCATTTTCTCTCTCCCTCCCCCCTCTCCCCTCTTACTCTTTCCACCATCCACCGCAGCCCCGTCTCTACCGCAGTGAGAATGGTGATAAGAAAGCGGCGACGGCGATGGCACCCATTGCAGCTCCGGCGGGGAGCACAACCCCTAATTCGGCGACGCAGATGCTGAGGGAGTTCTCGTTGGAGATATTCGATAAGAGGGAGCTTCAGTTCATGGCGGCGGCGATCCGGCAAAACCCTAGGGAGAATTGGTTGAAATTAGATTAGGGTTTTAGGGTAGAGAATTTTGAAGGGGTTTTTTCCTTTTCTTGACATGATTGATTTTCTTTTTCCTAATGCTTTTCCTTAAAATCTCCTTTTTCTTTAATTTGTGATGATGCCAGAATTTGTATATAACCTTATTCTTGGTTTAAGACTCCCCCTTTGAAACTTGATTTGAATTTGCTAACAATTTGTGATGTTTGGAATGTGGAATAGTAATTATTTGTTAACGTTCTGCATTTGAAATTTCTCAAATTAAATGCAGTATTTCTCATGAAAGCTTTTTCTTTTCTAATGAAATTTTTATATGTGGAATTGAGTTTGATGTTTTGAGAGATTAAAAAGAAGAGGAAATGTTATCTGTTGATGTGATAGTTTTATAGCACAAAGTAGCTTGTGTTGATGTCTTGGACCTAAATTTAAACACCAATGATCGAATAGAAAGTTCATGTTTAGAAACTTTGGGAATGTTTTTTCCTTCCTCTTCATTTAATTCTAGAGATTTATTCACCTTTAATGATACAGAAATCCTACCGTTCTGAAATTATAGAATAACTCAAATTATTAAGAAGAGTAACCCAGTTAATAGAAAATAGTAATTTAAAAGATGTTAATCAAATAGAACAATATTTTATTTTATGAAATCCAAATATGAAATTAGAGAGAGAGAGTAATCCAAATTATTATAAAGAGTAATCCTATTAATAGAAAAGAGTAATATAAAAGAAGTTAATTAAATAGAACAACTAAATAGAACAATATTTTATTCTAAAATTCGAATATGAAATTAAAGAGTAATCCAAATTATTATAAAGAGTAACCCAATTAATAAGAAAGAGTAACTCAATTAATAACAATATTTTATTTTCTGAAATGCGAATATAAAATTAAAGAGTAACCCTAATTATTAAAAAGTGTAACCCAATTAATAGAATAAATTTTATTTTCTGAAATGCGAATATAAAATTAAAGAGAAATTCTAATTATTAAAAAGAGTAACCCAATTAATATAATAGAGTAACCCAAATAGAACAATATTTTATTTATTGAAATCCGAATATGACATTAAAAAGTAATAAAAATTAGTATTATAAAAAATTAATAAAAAATAGTAACCTAAAACATGTTAACCGTGTTGAAGATAAATAACTTTGGGCTAAATAGCTTTGGGCTTTGTACTTTGCATCATGGGCCATAGGTTAGGGCATACTTTGTATCTATATATATTCACAATTGTATAGGCTGTAAGAATCATATTCAATACAATTATTTCCTTTACATGGTATCAAGAGCATAGTCGATACCTAGTTTCTTTTTATTTTGCAGCGCCGTCACTCTCCTTCAGCAAGCTTCATCTTCTTCGCTGCAATTTTTTTTTCTTTCTCTCATGGCTCCCACCGATACCACCATCACTCCCACCGATACCACCATCACTGTCGTGCATCTTAATGCGCCAACACACTTCCCCATCAAACTTACTCCTACTAATTTCTCCGTCTGGAGTCGCCAAGTTCAATCAACATTGATTGGTCTCGATCTCATCGGCTACATTGATGGATCGACTGCTGCACCATCAAAATCTCAAGATGGATCAGCAGCACCTAATCCCTCATATCTTGCTTGGTACCGCCAAGACCAAGTCATAGTCGCTGCCTTACTTGGCAGTTGTGTTGACTCCATTCAGCCCTTGATATCTACTGCCACCTCTTCTCGTGAAGCCTGGAATCGATTGAATAACACCTACGCCAGCACTACTCCTGGCCGTGTCCTTTTTCTAAAGGCCAGATTAGCCCAAAACCCTAGAGGAACAAGAACTATCGCCGATTATCTTAAGGATATGGGGGACATAGCCGATGCCTTGGCCCTTGCTGGTCACCCACTTTCAGATTCAGATTTGGTCACATCCATTATAACGCAACTTGGCGAGGAGTATCGCTCCGTGTACTCAGCCCTTCGTGTCCGCGAGACAGCAGTCACTCTGGCCGACTTGTCCGACATTTTACAGGATATTGAACGCTTGGTTGCACCATCTGATCCGCCACCTCTTCTCCCAACAGCGAACTACACCAGATTCGGCTCATCACAGCAGTCTGGTGGCTCCCAGCAGTTTGATCGCTCTAGACGTGGGCGAGGCTCACGTGGCGGACGTGGAGGCCGCTTCGGTGGACGCACTTCTTTTGGTGGTTCGCACGCTGATTTTTCTCAAGGCTCCAACACTGTTATATGTCAGTTTTGTTATTATCCAGGCCACACTGCAAAAGTGTGTAGGAAGCTTGCAGCCTTTCTTCAGGATCAACATATTACTGTCCAGGCTAATCACTCGGTGTCTGGCTTCTCTCCTCGTGTGAACAGTACCATTGCCAGTCCATCTTCTACACCAAGTGCTGCTTCCTCATGGATTTTTGATAGTGGCGCCACCCATCACACGGCTCATACTCCACAGAATTTTCAGTCATTCTCCGATTATGGAGGCCCCGACGAGATCCAACTTGGTAATGGTAACACTCTCCCTATCTCCCATATTGGTCATATAAATATTCCTACGACATCTCGTCCCCTTTTCCTAACCCATGTTCTATGTGCCCCTCAACTTCACTGCAATTTGATTTCTGTTTCTCAACTGTGTTCTACCAATAATGTTTCCGTTGAATTTTTTCCTTCCCATTTTCTTGTTAAGGATCTCAACACGGGGACTCTTCTTTTGCGGGGGCGGAACGAAAATAACCTTTACAAGCTTCCCACTCAGCTACCTCCAGCCATCTATGCTACTTCTCTTGCCTCTTTTGACTGGCATCACAGACTTGGTCATCCATCTCTGCGTCTATCAAAAGCTCTAGCCTCTAGATTAAATTATGATATTTCCTTTCCATCAGATTTTCATTGTAATTCTTGTTTAATAAACAAGAGTCATAAGTTGCCGTTTCATATGAATTCTCTCTCTAGCACAAGACCTCTTGAATTGATATACACTGATGTGTGGAGTACTTCTACCAAATCTGTTGATGGTTTTGCATATTATATAATCTTTGTTGATCACTTTTCTAAATACATATGGCTATATCCTTTAAAACGCAAGTCTGATGTCTTTCATATCTTTCCTCAATTTCATAGACTTGTTGAGAAGTTCTTTGGTTTCTCCATCAAATCTTTGTTCTCTGATAATGGTGGAGAATTCCAGAAACTCATACCAATACTGAATGCCTCTGGCATTTCCCACTTCACCACCCCACTGCATACCCCAGAACATAACGGCACCTCCGAACGCCGTCATCGTCACATAGTAGAAACTGGTCTCTCCTTACTACATCATGCATCCATCCCTGTCACATATTGGTCCTATGCTTTTCAAACTGCAGTATACCTCATAAATCGCCTTCCCACACCTGTTTTAACCAATCGCTCACCTTATCAAATTCTTTACAACACCATGCCCAATTACAATAAGTTGCAACCATTTGGTTGCCTATGTTTTCCATGGTTACGTCCTTACCGCTCCACTAAACTTGAGCCTCGTTCCTCCCCATGTATATTCTTAGGCTACTCCATGGCTCGGTCTGCATACAAGTGTCTTGACCCTTCCAACTCTAAATTATATTTCTCTCGTCACGTCCGTTTTGTTACTCATGTTTTCCCCTATCCTACCCTATACTCCTTCCCATCGCCTACTAACAATTCCACTCCACCTACTTCCTCACCATATCGTCCTCTCCCCACCACTTCGACACCTGCCCCGCCATCTAATCCTCCTATCAGCCAAGATCTCCTTCCTAATCCCCCGTCTCCCCCTCCACCAAATAATGTAGATGTTCCGCCTCCCACATCTCCCCACCCTCCTCTCTTACATCGACCAACCAGAGAACGACGTCCAAACTCCAAATATTTTAACTCCAACTTTGTAAATATAACCACTCTACATCCTCTTCCCCAAGCCCTTGAACCATCCACAGTTACTGTTGCCTTGAAAGATCCTCGTTGGAAGGCCGCCATGAATGAAGAATATCAGGCTCTAATGAGAAATCATACTTGGGATCTAGTACCTAACTCCGGTCAGCCCACCATCAGCTGCAAGTGGGTGTTCCGTGTGAAGCGCAATATTGATGGGTCTGTGGCGCGCTATAAGGCTCGGTTGGTTGTAAGGGGATTTCTTCAACGTCCAGGAAGGGATTATTCGGAGACCTTTAGTCCTGTTATTAAACCAGTTACAATACGGTTAATAATTTCTGTTGCTTTATCTGCTAATTGGTCTATTCAACAGCTTGATATAAATAATGCATTCCTGAATGGTAATTTAACCGAGGAGGTCTACATGGTTCAGCCCCAAGGTTTTCGGGATTCATCGAGACCGCAACATGTGTGTCGGCTAAACAAGGCTCTCTATGGTTTGAAACAGGCACCGCGTGCCTGGTATCTTGCTCTATCTGATTTTCTGCTAAGTTTTGGTTTCAGTCGATCTGTTGCTGATTCCTCATTATTTTACTTTTGCAAAGATGGAATTGTTCTCTATTTTGTTGTCTATGTCGATGATATTCTTGTCACAGGAAACAACAAGAAATTTGTCGATGGTTTCATTGCTACACTTGCTGCTCGGTTTTCTCTAAAAAATATGGGTCATCTTCATCATTTCTTGGGTGTTGAGATCATCAATACCTCTACAGGGGTGTTCTTATCGCAGAGAAGCTACATTGCAGACATTCTCTCTCAACTGGACATGAGTGGAGCTAAGTCTGTATCTACACCGATGCATCATTCTTTAAAGCTTCGAACACATGATGGAACTCCTATTGCGGAGCCTCATCTGTACCGCCGAGCTCTTGGGTTTCTCCAGTATTTATCTCTTACAAGACCGGATGTCTCGTTTGCTGTCAACAAGCTTTCTCAGTACTTGCACACTCCCCGAGAGCCTCACTGGGATGCTGTTAAACGTGTTTTACGATACTTAAAGGGTACTATAAACTATGGGCTCTTCCTTCATCGGAATGTCACCCCTACTATTTCTGTTTTCTCTGATGCTGACTGGGGTGGATCTCTTGAGGATGGTCGTTCTACTACTGGCTATTGTATATATTTGGGCAGAAACCTTGTTTCTTGGAAGTCCACCAAGCAAAAGTGTGTGTCTCGCTCTTCCACGGAAGCTGAGTATAGAGCAATTGCGAATGCCGCTGCAGAAACCTCTTGGATACGCCATCTCCTTGCTGAATTGAAGATCAACATTGCCTCTCCACCTATGCTTCACTGTGATAATCTTGGTGCGACTTTTGTGTGTAAAAATCCTATTTTCCACTCTCGAATGAAGCATCTGGCATTAGACTATTTTTTTGTTAGGGAATTAATTCAGCGTGGCTGTCTCTCTATTCGTCATATTGCTGCTGGTGATCAGATTGCCGACATCCTAACAAAGCCCCTCGGTACTTCTTTCTATCTTCGTTTTCGGTCCAAGATGGGTCTCCCTGACGGATCCTCCATCTTGCAGGGGCGTGTTGAAGATAAATAACTTTGGGCTAAATAGCTTTGGGCTTTGTACTTTGCATCATGGGCCATAGGTTAGGGCATACTTTGTATCTATATATATTCACAATTGTATAGGCTGTAAGAATCATATTCAATACAATTATTTCCTTTACAAACCGAACATATTTTGCTAACCAAAACCAAAACATATTTATTCTTTCTCGTGGTTAGATGGCTAAACATTTCACTGCCAAATCAAAAACCGACCATACACATTCAAAAGAAAAGAAAATTTGTGTCCTGTAATGAAACCAAACCAGAATCCACAACTTCACTTATGTCATTTCTTTCTACTGCTTCAGCCACCCATTCTTTCAACTACATTTCGTAGTCAACATGGGCTTCTTCCTTTTAAACATCTCCAGTAACATCACCCCGTAGCTGTAAACGTCTCCACTTGTCGACACTTTCCCTTCCATTCCATACTCTGTCAGCATTACAACATGATCAAGAAATGATTGACATAGAATTCAATTTCATCAAAATAGGAAACAAATGTTTTACCTGGTGCTGCATAACCTATAGTTGCCAATGTTATATTTGCATCTCCCTCGTGGAAGAGCTTGGCGATTCCAAAATCAGCAATTTGAGCATTGCTGGGCTTTACGTCGAAATGAGCGACGGGGAACGTATGGCCATGGTGAAGATACTCCAAGGCTGAGGCAACGTCGATTACAATGTTCAGTCTTTGTACAAGATTCAAGCAGTGCTTGTCTGAATATAACCAACTTCTCCAAGCTCCCATTAGGCATAAAGGCTTTGAATTCAGTGCTTGTCTTTGCCTTTTTGTTTTAATGTTTTTTCTGAGTGTCTTTTTTTCTTGATTAATTTATTAGAATATTTTTCTTTGGTTTTTTAATAATTATTTTTCCTATCTAGTAATAAATAAATAAATACTACAATATTACCAAATTGTTTCCAATCACGCGAAAACATTGAGGGAATTAATAATAAAAATTCCTAAATTATATAATGAAGTTATAAAAAAATATATCCACAAAAACAGAGTTCATATCCGAGGTTAACAAAACATAAAGCCCATTAATGTAAAAATGGGCCAGTTTTTGGTGATTGCTATTTTATTTTTATTCATAAGCCCAAGTGACTTTAGGGCTTAAGGTTTAGGATTCCAGAGAAGTCCAGTGTATTAGAGCCCAATCAGTTACTCAAGAAAATATAATTGAAAAATAATATAGTAGTAATAAAGTCCAATAAGATAGTGCTAATTGTGAAAAATACCCACTTTGGTTTTTCCACTTTTATTACCAACATTTTCACTCAAACATTATCAATTTTACCATTTACCAAAAATTTGGTCAATTATACCCCTCACACCCCACTCACCCTATCCATTCCACACACCCCCAATCTACCCTACCTCCACCACCATGCAGCGGCGGCGGCGACAGCTCCGGCTATAGTGATGGTGGCTCCGGCGACTTCTCCGGTGATGATGGCGGCGACTCTGGTCACCGGCGAACGTCAGGCTGCAGCGGCAGTCCGGCGAGTCTCCAGCTGTGATGGTCCGACAGTCCGGCGAGTTTTCGGCTGCCGGTGGTGGCGGTCCGGTGGCCGGCGGCAACTTGGTGGAGGAAGAGGGGTTTAGGAGTTGAAGGGTATAAGGATTTTATCCAACGGCAATAGAGTAAAAAAAATATAACTTTGGTAGATTTGATAACTTTTTAACAAAATTGTTGGTATTAATTTTTAACTTAAAATTTTGTATAAAAAAAAAAAGTGTCCGGATAAGATATTGCATGAAGCCACATTAAATTTCTCGTTACGTATATCTTCTTTTGTGTTTGTTCATGTAGTAATGACTCATAAGATAAAATTAAAACAACCTAAACATCTAATTTTCTAATTTTCGTGTTTATATTTTCTTATTAGTTAAGATATGCAACCAGAATCCAACTGTTTATAACACGAGATGTAATATCAGGAAATTGAGGATACTAGAAACAACTCAATAATGGATCTCAATCCTAAAATACGAGTAATTTTGTAGTTTGTAAAGCCAGCCTTCCGAAAGATGTTAGCCCACTCTTTGTGGGTTCTCTCTTTTCCAGCCACCCAAACCAACATCTGCAAATCCCACATTAGCTGTGTTTCCGTTGCCACGTCATCTTCATGTCATCCACAACAATGTCTACGATGATCACTTTTCCACTCTTCGTTATTGCTTCTTTGCATTTTTTAAGTATTCTCACACAATCTTCATCGCTCCAGTCATGCAATATCCACTGTAATAACAACACCAAAAAATAATTCTTACATCACTTCAAAATTTCAATTCAAAATTGGAAATATATATGTATGCAGTGTTATTTTAACTAAAAATGGCAGCTCATAAGAATAAAGAAAGTGTTATTATTATTATTAGAAGAAGAAATTTGATACCTTTAGAAAAACAGCATCAACAGGAGGAATAAACTCGAACATATCCCCACTAACAAACCTATGGCTTTGTTTGGATGGATGAATTTGAGGAAGGGTTTATAAATCCATCCCTCAAATCTATCCCTCATGTTTGGATGCTACTTGAAATCAACGGATTTATAAATCTAAGATTTTAAATCAATGGGTTTCAAATTATGAATTTGATTTTGAATTTTTTTAGTTGTTTTTGAATGGATTTCAAATTCTTACTCAAATCGTGTCATTTGAAATCTTTCCATTGTTGTGTAATTGATTATATTAATATATAAAAATAGTATAAAAAATTGATAAACTAATTTTTTTTTTAAAATATATTTTTTTTTTATTTCAAATTATGCCATCGAGCCTACTCCTACCCACCCCACCCCCCACCCCACCCAAAATTTTTTTTTATAAATTTTTAAATTTTTAATATTTGAATAATAAAAATATTACCACTCAACCCCACCCCCACCCCCCACCAACACTACCCCAAGTTAAATTTTTTTTATAAAATAATAAATTTTAATATTTGAATAATAAAAATATTACCACCCAATCCTACCTCCTACCCACCCACCCCCACCCGCACCCCCACTCCCCACCAACATCACCCCAAGCCAATTTTTTTTTATTATAAAATTTTAGATTTGAATATTTAAATAATAAAAATATTACCACCTAACCTACCCCTACCCACCCCCATCACCCCACACTCCAAAAAATTTTTTTTATAAAATTTTAGATTTTAGTATTTAAATAATGAAATTATTACCACCCAAACCCAACCCACCCAACCTACCCCTCCACACCCCCACCCCACCCCTCTTCCAAAAAAAAATTTAAAAATAAAATTTTAGATTTTATTTTTTAAATATTAAAATTTAATTTTTTTTTAAAAAAATTTGGTGGGTGGGGGTGGTGTGGGTGGATGGATAGAGTGGTAGGATTGAGCGGTAATATTTTTATTATTTAAATATTAAAAAGTAAAGTTTTATATAATTTTTTTTTGGTGGGGATGGTGGGGATGGGGGTAGGGTTGAGTGGTAATATTTTTATTATTCAAATATTAAAAATCTAAAATTTTATTAAAAAAAATTTGGGTGGGGTGGAGGGGGTTGGGTAGTGGTAGGTTGGGTGGTAGAGTTCCTTCCCAAAAAAAATTATTTTTAATAAAATTTTAGATTTTAATATTTAATATAATAAAAAATTATTATTTTTATTTATTATATATAAAATTTTGTTTTAAAAATAATTTTTGAATTATGGATTTGAAATATTTCCAAAGATCCATAATTTATCCAAACAGTGGAATTCAAATGAATTGATTTAAAATCCAAGGAATTTAAAATTCACAGATTTTCAAATTAATTGGATTTGAAATGACTCAATCCAAACACAACCTAAGATTCTCAGATCCTTCCAATCCATCAACAACATTTGCAAGAACAAGAACAACACATTTCAGCCCCGGAAACCCGTCCCCCCTCCGACGTCCACCATCGTCCCCAACCCTTCAAACACTTTCTTACAATCCTTCACAAGCACACTTGTCACAACCCTAGAGTCCCTAGCCAAACCCTCGTGAAACAGTTGACCAAACCTCTTGTCAACCCTAATATGCTCCCACACTGTTCTCCCATGTTTGGTCTCAAATGGAGTGGACGATTCATTCCTAAACCATTCACTCATATGTTGCCATGGATCCCCGAAATCCGGGTCCAAAACGGCACGTGCAAAAGTCGCCATGCTGACCGCCCCATCTCTCAGTAACAGACGGACATTCGCGTGAGACAGTAAGCCTTCCCCTCCTTGTTTTCCAGGATCTTGACCTTGTCGAAAATCTTGGAACGCATTAGGATTCGCATCAAACGATATAGGCCATCGGATTTTTCTTTATTGATGAGTAGGGCATCGGATAATTCGGGTAGGGTTATTAAACTTGATCGCATTTTTCAATGTAAAAGAGCAAGCGTACTCTTGTCGTGTAGGCATGGGCAACCAAGTTGAATTATCAAACCGGGGAAATTTAGGATTCATGGCCTTTAGGTATAGTATCGTGATTAGTTATGGACGATCGAAAAGGAGGATAAGAAAAATAAAAGGAAATAAAATGCAAGGAAAATAAATCTAATTATAATATTTTTGGATGCAATTGTAGTTTCTCTATGCACTCAAACAATCGTTAATTGATTCAATTTTTAAACTAATCATGGTAAGGGCGATCACTAAATCATACCTACACCTAAGCTCTTTGCCAAAATGGCTCATTAGATCGTCTCCAATGCTCACAATTCCCATAAGTACTTACGGATATTAATATACCTACTAGAGATATTATCATGAAGAATTTTCTCTTTGAGGCAGAGACGTTTTCCTATGTTCCCTTTCTAGGTACTATGCTCACATTGGTTTGGTTCCTCTCACTAACTCAATTATAAATAATCTCACTAGTGTTCATTTATGTAGTTCTAAACATAGGAAGGTTTTGGCCAAACTCCCCCCATATTAATACTCATGCAATAAATGGAAAAAACTCACATATGCTAATCATGTAAAGCAACTAAGGTGAAAGCAACAACATGACATGTTGATCTAGAAAATTTTTTTTTAACTACAGACGGATCCCTCACCCCAAAAGGGGGAGGGATCTCAACTATGGAGATCTTTAGTGAAAAAACTCTCTTTGAATCTAATGATTCAATTTAATGGAATTTAATTGATGGAGAATTGTGTTGTGAGGCTTCCAAATGAGGGTATTTATAGTTATAGGGTGAGAAGAATTTTAAGAGAATTTCCAATGTGGGATACTTAACCTTTTGGGACAAGGATGGAATTTAAGGAAATTTTAGTGAATTTTGGAGCAAAATAGGTTCAGCAAGTGTGTTTAACAGGTGAATCGAATCTGGAACCCACTCAAACCAGGGTCTGGCCGGGCGGTTCAGGCGCTGGCATAAGAACCGGCCTTGTGTGGAAGGTGCTGGGTTCGAAACTCGCTACCTCCATTTTCTCTAATTAATTTCAGCGCCAGCAGCTTAGTGGAAAAAGATTTTGAGCTCAACCCAATAAGCTGTTACGCATGTAGTCAAGCGGTTGATGGCGCGCTCCTTCATGCTTGAGGTCAACACCTTCCTTTCTTTTTTTATTTAATTGAAACCCTCAGGCACAACAACATGAGCGGCCCAATAAACGCTAAGCCCACACCAGCGGCCCAATTTCCTTCCAGCAACATGACCCAACTGCTCCAGCCCATTTGTGGTCAAATTTTGATCCATCTAGCTCAATGTTCCATTATATTTTTATTTGTCTTGTTCTTTCTCGTTTTAACTTCAAATTGAGCTCCGTTTTCTCCCATATCTTCCTCTTCACATCAAGAATATATTTTTGCCTCAAAATCACCATTTTTCTACAAAAATACCTTTCTCAAACTAATTAAGTAATAAATATAATTTTCATTAAAATCATGCTTAATTATTGAATTTAAGCCGAACAAATCCAATTAAATTCATGCAATTAAGCCCAAAATTCCAAGTTAATTTCACACCGATCAGTTATCGGCTTACCGTGCTCGTGGATCGCGTCGGGCATACCTAATTCGACTGCACATTTTAGAGCCATAGAGTTGACGTAGTTGAAGATGTGATTCCACATTTGTGTTTGATCATCGAAAAGCTCTTGCGTGGACAACTCTACCCCTTCTACATTAGCCATCGCCATTTCTGAAAGATGTATGATATTGCTTTGCTTTCATAAATGTAGCCACCAATATATATATATAGAGAGTAATTAATTTGTGTTTTTTAAGGTGGATGTAATAAATAGTTAGTCAAATTACTTAATTTATTTTTTAAGATGGGTGATTTATGATAAAAGTGATTGCACATGTAATTACAATGAAAAATTATTTCCAAAACATTGACTTGCGTCTTTATATAGTTTTAAATTTTGCAATTTGGCCATTGAGGAGTATTTTAACCATAAATCAATTATCATATTCTTTTTACATACTGTATAATTAACTGCCAACGAATCAAAATAAATGCAGATTTTTTAATATAATCAAAGTCAAAAGTAATGCCAAATAATGCACATTTTTTAATTTGCTAAATTTACCTTATTTTGGAACCCACTCTAACCGTATTAATAAATGCTATTCAATTCCATTAATTAATGTTGTAATATTATATTCTTGTGTTTCATAAGTTGTACAATAACATGTTATATTAAAAAAATAAATAAATAAAATTTAAGCGCCATATCGTTCAGTTTAAGCTGCAACGAGATTCTGAAACCGCCGCGGCTGGCTGAATATGAAAAACAGAGTAGAACATACAAAGTGGGGTAATGTCTGGAGCTTAAATACAATGTCTAAGATTACCATATTTGTTTGGCATATTATACATAATATCTTGTCAACTATCATTAATCTTATAAGCCATTTTGTTGATATCAACCCAATATGTATGAGATGTGGTACTAAGAGTCAGACTCTCAAATTGTTGTCAATTCATTTTTGAATCAAACTCCAAACTGTACCTATCTTGGTAGGGTACTACAGAATATCCAAAGAAAAGCTTCACGGACGAGAGATGTTTTCTACCGTTGGACAAGATAAAAGACCAATATAATTGCTCATACTAACTTATTATGTTTTTTACTTGTGATTCTCCTTTCTTTTCTCTTAACGTTCCTGATGTAGTTATGAATTATGTTGAAGTTGATATTCAAGCTATCTAATATAACTTTTGTTTATATATATATATATAAAAGATAATAATTTGTGCATTACAACTCATTATAACTCTATGTATGTTCATCAAATTTGCCAACCATTAAAAAAGAAAAATGCAAGCAAAATTAATGAAGTAGGTAAATCAGAAACCAAATTCAAGCGTGTTCTCACAACATAGTACTTAATCTTAACATATTTCACACAATATTTATCATAATTATTTGCAAGACAACAATTAAAGTACAAAACAACATTAAAAAATTAAATATATAATCAGGGAAAAACTTCAATGACAGACCTTAACCCTAAAATATGAGTAATTTTAAAGGTTTTGAAGTCTGCTGCAAAGAAGAGCTTTGCCCAATCCTTCTTCGTTCTCTCTTTCCCCTCTACGACCGTCATCATCAACATGTCGAAAAATAGTTGAGTTGCAGTTGCTTCAGCATCCTCCGTCTGATCATCGACAACCATGTCCACGATAATCACCTTTCCACCACCATCGATCTTGCTCGAAATTATTACTTCTTTGCATCTTTTAAGTATTTTTATACAATCCTCGTCACCCCAATCATGGAATATCCACTATTAATCCATCAATAACTATGAATTTGTTAGTCAAAAGAAATGATAAATATGTAAATTTGAATTTAGCAATTGATTGATATATATATGACCACATGCACGTATATATGGCGAATAAAACATATGTTATAATTTCATTTTATTTACAAACATATCCACTATTTAAAATTTTATTTTATTTTATTTTATTTATTTATTTTTATATGATTTATGACCTATTTTATCTTAGGGTTTAATATTTACTTTAGGGTTTATTATTAATTTTAAAAATATAGTAATTATAATTAAAACAACTTTCTAACATTAATAACAATATTATCACACGTTAATAGTATACACAAAATTACAACATATTTTGCATCAATTGGTTCTCATGTTACATTTTAGTATTACATTTATTGTATCGTTGGATTATTGACATGTATGATATAATAAAATATATATCTTAAAAGGAAAGTATCAACTTAAGAGGAAATATTGAGATTTTCCTCTCTACATACGTGTCACTCATCTAACACGTCTAACAGAAGATATAACACCAAGGGGGTAAAATAACAATATCATTTTGCATATGATTAAATTAAAATGATGTGACATGCATACCTTAAGAAAAACTGCATCAGCACTAGGAATTGATTGAAACATATCTCCCCCTACAAAGTTCACATTCTCACACCCTTCCAAGGCATCAACAACATGAGGAAGATCAAGAACAATGCATTTCAAGCCCGGAACGCCGTCTGCCACTGCCTTCGCCACCGTCCCGGTACCACCTGCAACATCCACCATCGTCTCCAACCCCTCAAACACATGCCTACCATGTTTCATGAGTATGCTAGTCACAAACCTAGCATCACTAGCCATGGCCTCATTAAACACTTCATTCCAACTCTTGTCAACCCCTGCATACTCCCAAAGAGTCTTCTCATGTTTAGTGACAAATGGAGAGGGATATCCATTGTGAAACCACCCACTCACATGGTGAAATGGATCTATCAAGATGGGATCGAGCATGGCAAGCGAAAAGTGCGCCATGCTCAGGGTCTCATCTCTGAGTAAGAGACGAGACGCGGGGGTGAGGCAGTAAGCCTCACCCTCTTCCGACATGACCTTGTCGAAAAACTTGGAATGGACTAGGATTCGCATGAGACGAAAGAGTCCAATGTCGGACTTCACCTTGTGTACGGCTAAGGCGTCGCCTAGTCGGGATAGTGTCATCGGTTTGCCGTGTTTGTGGATCGCGTCGGGTATACCTAATTGAATTGCACATTTTAAGGACATGGAGTTGATGTAATTGAAAATGTGGTTCCATACATGAGCATGAGCATTAAGAAGCTCTTGTGTGGATGAATCAAGTTGGCCATTAAGCAATGCCATTTTGTTTCGTGTGATGTGAAGTAGCAAGATTTTTTTCACTACTTATAAGAACATGTAACTATATTAAATTGAAGGTGAGTTTCTTAAAATACAAGTTTCCAAAATTTTAATTTATTCTCAAACATTTAGGTAGGACGTAGCCAGCCGAAATTAATTGGAACGAAATAATAACTTCATACTCCATCCATCAATCTGTACTTTCATGTTTCACGTTATTTAATAGTATTTTTTTTATTTTATTTATCATTTAGTATTTATGTTATGCGTGTTAAAATTAGATGATAATTTTGAAATTACAAGATATTTGAATTAAGAGTTGTTCTTTTGTGTGTCTGGTGAATTTTACATTTAAATTTAAAGGATATACACTTTAATTTGTAATAGTATTACTATATTATTTATTCAATAAAAGAAGTTGAAATATGAATAGTAATAATATTTGAGTAAGGAAAAAATAATTCCAAAAAGTTAATTGGATAATAGGTTTTCGCTACATATTTAATATAGAGGGAACAATTTTTTAAGGGCCGTCAAATTTGGGTACATGATGCACCTGAGCATGCAATTTTTATATTAAATTATTTATTTATTTATTTATTTCTTTATTTTTTAAAGCATGAATGATTCTGACACAAATAAATGAATAGAAAAAGTTTGAATGGGATTGAGGAAGCACATAGTTTGGACAAACTAAATTAAAAACCAGAGACAGTATCTTTGATATAGATATAAGATCGAATACTTTGAGTGGACAGCCAAATTGAGTAAGTAATACAGACCAAATAAATTAGAAGAAGATTTAATTATTAAATATGAGATAAATTATTACTGTTTTCATGACATTATTACAAACATATTTTCAATTGAGAAGTAGTGGGTGGGTTACTTGTATACATAAATGTATATCATGCGGAGCCCATCAAAGATATCATTGCTAATCACGTACTTATCAATTAAATTAGCATGCATGCTTTTTCATGAGATGTGATTGGGATGGAGATCAAATGGATTAAAGAAAAAAGCAAAAGCTCCTGCGCCCGGGACACAGGACATTGTACGTGTTCTTATGTGAACTCAACACTTTTCCTCCCTATTTTATTTAATCCTATATATTGCTAGAAAGTTTAAATTGTAAAGGGGCATGGTGTTTAGGGGCACAAGAGCCCCACTAAAAAAAATCAGCAATAATATTACTACTCCATCAATCCGCCCCAAAAAATATATATAGAGAGAGTTTTAAAGGTCTTATTTCATTTTTTAAACCCACACCCATCTACTAATACAATTAAAATATGGGGTTTACACATTCACTAATATAACTGTTTACTACCATTAGATAAT
This sequence comes from Pogostemon cablin, assembly GCA_023678885.1. Taxonomy (NCBI): domain Eukaryota; kingdom Viridiplantae; phylum Streptophyta; class Magnoliopsida; order Lamiales; family Lamiaceae; genus Pogostemon; species Pogostemon cablin. Next base: position 33,663,600 of record CM042971.1, read on the forward strand.
ACTCTTTAATCCACGTGTAAAAACAAATGGATCTCTTTAAAACGGATGAAGGTAGCATTTTAGTTTTATATACTTACACACTCTGTTTTAGGTGTTCTGTTCACCCATGGTTCACCATATTCTATTAATTCAACCACATCAAATAATAATACCTCTTTATTTATATGCAAAAGGTAAATATATTGGAGAGGGTGTATAATTTAAAGTTTATTTTTTCTCTTGAGATTTAAAGTATTTTTTTTAGGAATTGTATAATTAATTCATTTTAAAATTTTGATTTACTCATGTTTTCTAAATTATTGCATCTTCTTAGTTTATATGTTGTTATAGGGCACACTCTTGTTAGATGAGTACAAATGGGATGGATTGTGATACGAGTCGATCTATTATTAAAATATAATTATTATATAGGTAGAATATGATTACTGATAATTAAATTATTTTTGTAATGAATCATATTATAATATTATTAGAATTATACTCCCTCTTGCCAGTACAAAAGTCACCATTTTACCATTTTGAACGTTTAATTCAGATATACTTATTTCCTCTTTTTAGTAAAAGAGTATCACATACGGTCTCACTCACTGCTAATATAATTACACACTATACAAAAATAAAATACTCTTTAATCCTAAGTGCAAAAGGAAAATGAGGACGTTTGCATTGGCTAGAATGAGTGCTTTAATGCATTATTAATTAGAAAACATATTTTAATTATTAATAAATATATTTTATTTATATCAAAATTATACCTTAACACATCTTACAAATTTTCTTAGATAAGCACTGTATCATAAAAACTTTGTCTCATACTATATCATACCACACATATTTTAATAAAATAAAATTACATAACATACATTTTTAGGTTATTCTCACCTACTTTAAAATTAACTTATAAAATCTAGGTGCAGGAGTGCACATAATTTCACTCTATATATTTATGTGCTTTAATCAATCAAGTTTAGGAGTTTCTCGTTGAAGCATTAGAGACACTTTATAATATCTTGATGGGCTTTAAAATAATAAGCCCAGCTCTAATTCGATGAAGGGCCCATTTATATAATTACTTTTCAACGATTTTTGGTGGGTTTCAACTTTGGTGGCGATGAAAGTGGGCCTACTAAATATAAATGGATCCATGGTGAATGGAAATGGGGCCTATTTTATTATTATTTATTAATTTTCTTTTCATATTCTTCATTTATTAATATTTTTATAGCAAGCACTTCTGTATTTCAAGTGAATGTTCCAGCTATTTTCACATGTGCCTTGTAAAATTTTCACGTGACTTTTGGGTATTTTTCTAAAGAAAAAGCGTATAAATATATTCAAATTTTCCAATCAAACTTGAATGACATTGATATTTGATACTACACAAGACAAGACAAAAGCAATTAAAAATGAGCCTACGTTGTTTATTTCACGTGTGTTTTATTTCACTTTTTTTTTAAATTGAAAAGAAATAATGTCGATGAGATAAAACACATATATGGAATAGACAATCTTTCTCATCAAACATTGTTTCATATATGCAAATATAAACAAATTATAAAATACATTTAAAATAATTATGGAAAAACCTCGATCATTGATTTCAATCCTAAAATAGGAGTAATCTTATAAGTTTTGAAACCAGAAGCCAAGAAGAGTTTGGCCCACTCTTTCTCAGTTATCTCTCCTCCATTGTCGAGACATCAAAAGCATATCGAACAATAGTTTAGTTTCCTTAGCTTCATCTCCTTCTCTCTCATTATTGTCCAAAACTATTTCCACAATTATCACTTTTCCACCTGTATTTAGGGCTTCTTTGCAATTTCGCAATAGTTTAACACCCCATTCAAAGTTCCACATGTGAAGATTCCACTGTGTATGATGCAATGAAATTTAATTATATATTAATAATGCTGTCAATATTTATTGCAATTCTTTACGTGTATAAGGCATGATAGCTACTTAGATACGTACTAACATTTTTGTATAGCTATTATAAATGTTAAATGTTGATAAAATAATGAAGTAAAAGAAAAGGATATTATTGCAAATGATTGACATTATATGTAAGTATAAATCTTACGTGAGATCGTCACATTGAATAATTTAGTAGAACCGGATGTAGAATTGATAAATATTGATACTGTCTCATTGCACATATACTGATTGATATCAATCTTATGCATCAACACGAATTAAACTTATTTGATAAGACTCCCTCAAAAAAATTAAATTCATTTTCTTATTTTCAACTACTTTTTCTTATTTATTTAATTTTTCCCTTAACACATACTCCCTCCGTCCCGCGTTAACGTTGACGTTTGTTTTTTTGCGCAGAGATTAAGAGATATAATATTTTAATGTGTAGTGAGGTGAGATAAATAATATTTAATGTAAAGTGAGTAGTTGTATTAGTGTTGTGTGTGGGTCCTAAATGAAATAATTAATTATTCTGTGTGGGCCCAATTAGATAAAAAATGAAATGTAAACCTTAATTTGGGACAACTGAAAAATGTAAGCCTTAATTCGGTATGAGGGAGTATTGACATACCTAGTATATTTTTTAGGATTGTTTAACAAAAGACAAGAACGGATCAAAAAGTAATACTACCATGATTATATAAAAGTAGTAGTAGTAATCTAATCAACTTTTGTCTCTTTACATAACATATTATTCTCTCCAAATTGGAGTAACATATTCTTTCTATTCAGTTAATTTCACATGATCATGATCACGTGTTAAATTTTAACAAATTTTAACCAAAAAAAAAAACTAATTACCTTGAGGAAAAAAGCATCAGCATGAGGAATGGAGTCGAACATGTCTCCACTGACGTATCTCAAATTGTCCGATCCTTACAAGCCATCAACAACACGTGGAAGGTCGAAAACGACGCATTTCAAGCCGGGCATGGCGTCGGCAATGCCCTTCACCACCATCCCAGCACCGCCTCCGACGTCCACCATCGTCTTCACCCCCTCGAGCAAGTGCTTGCATTCCTTCACGATCACATCCGCCACGAGGCGTGCATCGCTAGCCATGGCCTCATTGTACATCCCGCTACAATTCTTGTCCATATCTACATACTCCCAAGGAGATATCCCATACTTGGTGAAAAATGTGGAGGGAAGATCGTTTATGAACCACTCACTCATGCATTGGAACGGATCCATCATGACCGGGTCGAGCATCGCAAGAGCAAAAGGTCTCATGCTCAATGGCTCCTCGTCTCCGAGCAGGAGACGGGAGGAGGGTGTGAGGGAGTAAGCCTCCCCCTCATCCTCCTCCTCATCCTGCTCGGACACGTGGATCCTTTTGAATAGTCCGGAATGGACTAGAATTCGCATGAGGCGAAAGAGACCGGGGATCTTGGCTTCGTTGATGGAGAGGGCGACGGCTAGTTGAGAAAGTGTGATCGGTTTGCCGTGTTTGTGGATCGCGTCGGGTATACCTAATTGAAGGGCGCATTTTAGTGCCATGGAGTTGATGTAGTTGAAAATGTGGTTCCATAAGTGAACTTGAGCATTGAGAAGCTCTTGTGTGGATGCCATTTTTAGAGGATAGGGTTTTGCTGGTTTGATTGATCAATCAACGACCTTTTATTTAATAATTATAGACGAATAATCAAGGCTAATAATTATTTGAACATCTATTTCGAATGAGAATGCTCTAAATAACTCCATAACACGTGACTATATTAAATTGAAAGTGGGTTTCTAGAAATAAGAGTTTCCAAAATTTTAATATATTTTCAAACATTTAGCCAATCAAATTAATTGATTTTATGAAAAACGGATTTTCTGTTAAATTTTAGCTTTACATATTTTATTACAATAGATGTGTTATGTTAAAGTGACCTCGTTTAAGTATAAAAAGATATTCTTTCTTCTAATAATATAAGATGATGATGGAAAATATTATCCATGAGGTGGGTTTTCAATGTAGTAACCGAATAGGGTTTACGTCCACGGCCCAACCAATTTATATATGATTCGGTGGACGGGCCTACCCATTCATAAATCTTGAAGAAATTGGGCTTCGTCTTAAGTATTGTAGGCTTTGAGTGTTTCGGTATTAATTATGGGCCAGTGTATACGAATGGATCCATATTCAATGGGCCGTGTCTATTGAATGGATCATTGTGATATTCTTGGACTATATTAGTTTTTTATTAATATAATTGATTTTTGTGTATGTTTTTTAAGAAAAAGTAATCATTGTGCATAAAAATTATGTACACCATTGTGGTTTATATCATATATTGTACTCCTAATGTTCGAGTAAGTATAGTGTAAATGTAAATCCTTCTATTTAAAAATTATAACAACAATTATATTCTTGAATATTTTGAATTGTAAACATATATATTAAACCTCCAGAGATAATATATGACAATATGTGAACATGGTTCACATAACTAATAAGTATATTCAATGGTTGTTTTTTTCGAACTTATAAATAAAAGGTATTTATATACACCCTGGTTTACAAAATGCAAGCTCGTATTTTAAATACTTATCACTACTAACATTTATCTAACATATGCAAGAGATATACGGATAGAGAAATTATAAATTGAGTTGGTTTTCTGGAGGACACACCGTGCTTCTATAGAAACATAAGGGAGATACACCCTCATGGAAACACAAGAGTTTTAATATGGGGGCACGGTGTGTCTCAGGGAACACAGAAGTTTTTACCTTATAAATTTAGGAAAAAATACTTCCTCTATGCCAAATAAATTGGCATAGTTTTTTTTTTTAATTGTCCCACATAATTAATACATTTTCTTTTTAAATATATTATTAAACTCACACAAAAACAATTAATATATAGGAGTATATGTGGGTCTTCACACACACCAAACTCAGCACTAATACAACTATTCATTATACATTAAAATATTATATATTCAACTTACTTTACATTACAATATTCAACTAAAAATGTGTAAATAGTTTTGGTATCATTAATAATGACTAAATCGAGATAATTGAGAGCACGCCATCATATTACGACACATGTCCTATGGCCATAGTACGAAGATGGAAACAATATCATGGTACATAAAATAAAAGTTCCAAAAGATTTTTTTTTTAAAAAAGTACTTGGTGTATAATGTTTCTCAGTAAATAATAAAATTTCAGGAGCGTGTCTTATTGCGACACGCCACTCAGTCTAGGAGTCATTTTCGTACTTTTGTCCAAAGATCATTAAAGGCGTTAGTTTTTCTTTATTTTCTCATAAAAGAATAATATCACGATAAATATTTGTTTAAACTAAAAAAAAGAAGAAGATAGTGAACAATACTTTATTTTTATTTTCTAAGTATATTGAAACATAAATGACATTGTTTCTTTTGAAAGAATATTACGAGAAAAATCATTAAGGTCCTCGATCGTTATTTCCCTTTTATTTCTTTTAAAGATGGGTGTTACACAGAAAACTTTTATGAGATAAATAATATTACCTCCGCGACTTACAAGGTACTCGTTTTACTATTTTTGGCGTCCGCTTCAAAGATATTAAATTCATCTATTTAATAAAGAAAGTAAATAATATGACCCACCACTTCCCTTTTATACAACTACCCTCTTTATTTATAATAATAATAATATTCCTTAATCCACGTGCAAAAAGCAAATAAAGACCTTAGAATTGTCCACGTGCAAACAGCAAACGGTTACCTTTCAAGTGACTTGTGGGAGTAAATGATTTTATTTGAATAAAATATTATATTTATACTAACAAAAAGCGATAGTAGGACAATAAATTATTTTAATGAATAGTAGATTATTTTTTTATATAAAAGTGAAAATTAATTTTAAAAAATATTTTTACACTATATACGTGCATTGGAAATTTTTACATTTGGTCCTATAATAGACCGAAATGTGAAAATTTTTAATATGTATATAAGTTTGTTGTAAATAATTTTTTTTAAATAAAAATATTTAAAAAACAATAGTAATAAATTTTTTTATAGATCCAAGATGTCTTCCTTTAAACCAGTTGAGCTACCCATAAAAGTTGGTTTGGTGAGAAGTTTGTTTTGATTGTCTGCATAAACGGTTCATACATGTGCTCTATTTCTATAAAATTAGTATTTTGTAATTTATGCAAAATTATTTTTAAAAAAAATAAACTATTATAATCCTGAATGAAATATATTATACTATTTCAACAAGAATATAAAAAAATAATAGTATTATAGTATAATAAAGAGAAATATTTTTTATTCTGAAGAGTAATGGTCATTTCTCTAAAATTTATTTTTTTTATGGGCTAAAAACTAATTGATAAATTAAGGTGACATAATTTGAAGAGTAATATTTTTCAATAATTAATGTCTTTAAAAAATATTTTTTTATATATTAAAGAGTAATCGATTAACACTACTCCCTTCGTCCGGTTCTAAGGTATCCATTTACTTTTTACACGTGAATTAAGGAGTATTATTATTATATTTAAAGTGGGTAGTTACATTAAAGGGAAGTGATGGGTCATATTGTGTATTTTTTGCTAAATAGGAGAAATGGATACCTTTGAAACAGACGCAAAAAATAATAAAATTGATATTTTAAAAGCTGACTATGGAAGTATTATTTTATTTATTTTTTCTTGTAATTTTCGAAAAAAGTTAAAAAAGTACATGATATAACACTTTGACACGTGTTTAGGTGGCCATAAATAGGTGAAAAAAAGTGACAAGTGGTATTGGAATAAATAATTTTGGAGAAAATACAATTTTTAACCTTTAATTTGACTAATTTAATTTTAATTCTAAACTTTAACATATCAATTAAAAAAAAGGCTAATTATACTGTGCACCCTAAGATAGGATGCATTCACTTTAAAAAAACGTATACAAATATAAACAAAAACATATAAAATAATTAACAAAATTATATAATTTAATTGTTAATTTTTTTTAATGAAAATTGAGTGTAAAAAGATATAAAATTATTAAAAAACATGTATACATTATTGAATAAAAAGTTATACACATATGGATGTTAGTTTATTTAATAAAAACTTAGTATAAAAAAATATACAATTATTAAGAAATAAGTATACAAAATTGAATAACATGTATACAAAATATAATAAAAAATTATACACATATGGATGCACCCTAGCGCCGCACCTAATATCAACTCTTAAAAAAAATTGCAAAGGTAATAAAACTGAAATTGACACAAATAATTAATATTTAAAAAAAAATTATAGGTTTAATTAAGATATATTTAAAACCCGTGATAAAGATAATTAATTAAGGAACTTTTAGGGGTAAATGGTGAATGTTCTCTCAGCATAGATTCCCTCTATTTATATGAGATGGAGAGGCTCCCATGGGGGTACATATCTTGGTCATTACCTTCTAGTATTTATTACTCATAAATTGAAATGATGATAAGCAAGGTGGGTGACACACCGACACTACATCCGGGTGTTATAGAGGGTTGGAGAGATAAATAATGGTGATTCAATTGATCAATCAAAATTAGACCATTGCATATAAACTTCCCGGCCGATAAAGAGATGAAGATGATGGTGCTCAATTTATTAATAGAGGCTAGACCACTGTATACCAAGAGTTCCTTCATTTTGTGAAGTTGCTCCTATAAAGCGGCAGTAAGGATTTGATTCTTAATTATTAATACAAGATGTTACCATAACCAGTTGAGCTGCCCATACAAACTACTTCTATCGGTAATTGGTAATTGTTTATACTCTCCCCTTCCGCTTTAAAGAGTTTTTATTTTTCATTTTAGGTGTCTGCCCCAAGGATTTAATTTCATTTTTTACACAACACACACCTATTAATACAATTAAAATATGAAACTTACACACTCACTAATACAACTATCATTACATATTAAATAATAATATTACTTAATCTACATAAAAAATCTAAAGGGTCTCATTAAACTGGACGTTTGGAGTAGTTCAATTCTCCTATGAGGACTGAAACACCCGTCACAAATTGAAATCTTAACTCTCTACTAATACTAGCTTAGTGTTAAAGAAGAAATTTGAAAACATAAATTAATTTATTTCACATAATTATTTCAATTAAAAACTTTTTATTTCATAGTTGTCCAAAGGACCACATGCATACATTATTGCACACTCACTCTATATTAACTGATACAATCACACATTACTACAAACCCAATTGATACAGTGCAACAAGAATTAAAGCAAACATTGTTTGATACTAAATCATAACATATTATGGAAATACTTGGATTACAGACCTCAAACCCAATACAGGGGTAATCTTATAACTTTTGAAGCCAGAAGCCAAGAAAAGTTTAGCCCATTCTTTTTCAGTTCTCTCTCCTCCTTCGTTTCGAGACATCAAAATCATATCGAAGAACAACTTAGTTTCCTTAGCTTCATGTCCTTCTTTTGGATTGTAATCCAAAACTGTTTCCACAATAATCACTTTTCCACCCGGCTTTAGGGCTTCTTTGCAATTTCTCAATAGTTTAACACCCGATTCAAAGTTCCACATGTGTAGATTCCACTGTAGTGAAAATAAAATGAAATATATATCTTTATTGATAATTATTAAAGCTTAATATATAATTGAGTATTTGACTCTGTAATGTATGATATATAGAGGTACCATTTCATTTGGGAAAAGAAAAAAAGAAAAAAGTTATATAACTGTTGACGTATGACACTTTTGGATGTGTTCCATGTATACAAAATTTGGTAGATAATTTTATTTAATTATGAGTATCAATTTCATTCACCGACGTGCACCTATTTAATTTTGAATGGACGATAAATAATCCTAAGCTTAAATTATAAAATAACAAATTCACACATTCATACATACGAGTTAATTAGATAGTTTTAGCTATGAATAAATTGGCGATAAAACTCTCAAACAAAATATAATAAACAACCAACTTAAAATGATAATATATATAGCTAGCAGTTTTATGCATGAAATATTTTGCCAATAATTATACATTATCAACTATTGAAAAACGAAAAGCTTAAATATATAAAACGAAATTCGTTGGAGATTGAAAAAAAAAGTTAATTCTTCTTATCCTATTATTATTTATTTAAGGGAAAATATCAAAATTGTCTTTTATGTTGGTGTAATTCAAATTCAATCTCAAATTTTGTTAAATTCGTAATTTTAATCCTCTAGTGTCCGATTTTAATCATTTTTGTCCAAATTAAGTCATTTTATCGAATTTAGTCCAATTTTTTTTGTCTAAATTTAGTCATTTATGTCAGAGTTTGTCCAAATTTAGTCATTTATATAAGAATTTATCTAGGTTTAGTCATTTATGTTAGAAACTTATCCAATTATAGTCCAAAATTATAGGATTGAATTTGATAAAAGGACTAAATTTGGACAAAAAAATCAAAATCGGACACTAGAGGATCAAAATTATGAATTTAGCAAACTTGGGGATTGAATTTGGATTACACCAAACATAAATGACCAATTTTGATATTTTCCCCTTATTTAATACTCCCTCCGTCCCATGTAATGAGGGACAGAGACCTTATGTTTAACATAAGGTATCTGGCCCTCTTAGCTTGGGACGGAGGGAGTACATTTGTGGGTTAAATGCTAAAATGATTTCAAATCCTTTTATTTTTTTTCTAAGTATTTTATACAAATGAGTATAAATTACCTTTGTTTCATCCTTGCCCTGAAATAAGAACGTCCTCACTCCTCATGTTTATTTTTATTCAATTAATTTTCCCATATTCTAATTAACGTCCATATCATACAGCATGTACGAGTTGAAATATATATACATTTTTTTTCTAAAAAAAAAATCAAAATAAATTATCTATGTTAAAGAAAGTCGGATTTAAACGTCCCAAAAAAACCAATAATTAAATCAACTTTTGTGTCTGAATATGACAAACGGTACGTATTTCTTCTCTCGTTATTACTATCTTAATAAAAACAATACATATCCTAGCTGTTTTATATAGTATACATTTTTTTTATTAAGTTAATTTCATACGACCACATGATGTACAATTATAATGTTAATGATACCCATGTAGCATGTACGGAAATGGAAAATAAAATTTAAAAAAAAAAATTGGAATAAAAATTTCGTACCTTAAGGAAGAGAGCATCAGCTTGAGGAATGGACTCGAACATGTCTCCACTGACGTAGCTCAAATTCTCCGACCCTTTCAAGCCTTCAACAACATGTGGAAGCTCGAAAACGATGCATTTCAAGCCGGGGGTGGCGTCCGCGATGCCCTTCGCCACCATCCCAGTGCCGCCTCCCACGTCCACCATCGTCTCCACCCCCTCGAACACGTGCTTGCATTCCTTCACTAGAAGACGCGCCACCAAGCGCGCATCGCTAGCCATTCCCTCATTGTACATGTGGTTGATGTTCTTGTCGATCCCCGAGTATTCCCAAGTAGTCATCCCATTCTTGGTGAAAAATGGGGAGGGTAGATCGTTCTTGAACCACTCACTAAAGTATTGGAAAGGATCCATGACGATAGGGTCGAGCCATGCAAGCACAAGAGGCGCCATGCTAATCGGCCCGTCTCCAATCAGGAGACGGGACGAGGGAGTGAGGCAGTAAGCCTCCTCATCATCATGCTCGGAGGCATTCACCTTGTCGAAGAATTTGGAATGGACTAGAATTCGCATGAGGCGGAAGAGGCCACGCGATTTGGCTTTGTTGATGGGGAGGGCGTCGGCTAGCTGAGAAAGCGTCATTGGTTTGCCGTGTTTGTGGATCGCGTCGGGTATACCTAATTGAACGGCGCATTTTAGTGCCATGGAGTTGATGTAGTTGAAAATGTGGTTCCACACGTGAACTTGAGCATCAAGAAGCTCTTGTGTGGATGATTCAACTCCAACACCATTAGTGAAAGCCATTCTTAGAGGATAGGGTTTTTGCTTGTTAGTTGAAGAACCTTTTACCTACTATTTATAGACAAATATTCGAGGACAATTATTTGAAGATTTAATTCGAGTAATAATCTTGAAAATAACTCCATGCATGTTCACTTTAGGAAAAATTCAGTATGGGTTTTTTTTGCTAGGAATTAATATGAAGATATAAAGGGGAGTGTGATATGTTTTAACCTAATTTTGGTGATGACGAGGTTGTCAAATGCAATTTTTATTAGTATGTTTGTTTGGTTTGGTTAACATTTATTACTGAATAAATAAGGTTTAATTAGTAACAAATCTTTTTTGTCTGTATTTAGTTCGTGTCGATTTGTTAGCCAGAGATTAATTAATAAAATTACGGTCAAATATATATTATTATAATATCATAATTAGTTAGTGGGGTATCCAGTTTAGAAAGAAATTAGAGAGGATTAGCATAGTGGGAGGATAATGTGAATAATAAAGATATATTTATTTAAATTAATAGAGTTAAATATTTGTTTGGTCCCGTAACTTTTTTTCTTTTTAATTTTAGTCCCAAAAAAGATATTTGTTTATAATTAGTCCCATAACTTTAATTTTTTTTTAATTTTGGTCCAATTTTTATCGGATTTGCCACTTGTTGCCGGAAACCGGCGAGCGATGCTGACGTGGCTAGTCCAATTGTTTCTTTACCAACCAAATATTGATGAAATTTAAGAAGAAGAATGAAGACAACACCAAAGATTGCAAAAACGTTTATAGTCACCCCATACATAAACATTTTGCAATTTTTGGTGTTATCTTTCTTCTTCTTCTTAAGCTTCATCAATATTTGGCTGGTTGGACTCGTCATGTCAGCATCACTTGCCAATTTCGGAAACAGGTGGCAAATTCGACGAAAATTGGATCAAAATTAAAGAAAAACGAAAGTTATGGGACTAATTATAAACAAATATCTTTTTTGGGACTAAAATTAAAAAGAAAAAAAGTTACGGGACCAAACAAATATTTAACTCAAATTAATAATATGAAAATATAGTGTATGTTAATGTGTCGATATAAGAATGGATATTGTGTAATGTAATAAACCAAAAATGGGATGAAACTACTCCTAGCCTTACACGTCCCTCAATCGCCAAACAATTTAATTACACTGTGAAAATCGTGATTTTTTTTATATATGACTTTTCTTTTCTTTTTTTCTTTATAGACTTATAGGTTCAAAGTATTTTGCAACTAGAATTTATTGTTATATGACATCTAATTATTTAATTTAATTATTGGCTTCATGAAATAGGCTTCACGCACTCAATTCTCTCTGCCATGCAGACCGTGAGATTATTTATTTATTTAAGTAAATTTTGAAAATTAATTATTAAAGTTAGATGATTTTGAAGTTCGTGTTTGATTTGCGTAGTATACGATAGAATTAGTTTTTATGATGAGTGTAAGAAGAGTGGTTTAATTATTTCAAGGATTATATATATATATATATATATATATATATATATATATATATATATATATATATATATATATATATATATTATTCTTAGATTGCCATATTAATTTTAGTTTTGGTTCAAACTCATTTCATTTTTTGAGATATTTATAAATTTACCAAATTGATTTCCTAGTTCAATGGTGCAATTAAATTAAGAAATGGAATTGGTAACTTACATGATCCGCAGTTTTAATATTTGCGTCTACTTTTATTTTTAAAATTAAAAATATGATATTTTAATATATAGTAGATTGAAATATATAGTATTTAATGTAAAATGAAAAATTGTATTAATATTGTGTATGAAATCTATGGAAATTTATTAATTATATTAATGTTAAGTGTGGGGTAATGTGTTGACTTTGTAATGAGATGAATTAAAATGACAAAATTGATACGTATCAAAGTAAATGAAGAGATTATAATAGTACAAATTTTGTTTCTTACTTACATGTCATCCAATCAACGATTTGCAACCGAAGATGTAATCATAAATAGGAAGAAAGAGAGAGCTCATAACAAGTGATCTCATAATCGATCATCACTGAACCAAAATTTAATGAAAGAGAGACAGCTCGCGGCCGCAGACGCCGTTGTCCACCACCCCATCTGTCTCGCGATACAGAGGACATCTCGCGAATTACGGTTTTTTATGTAGGGTATAATTAAAGTTGGAGGGGGAAATGGGTATTATTAAAGTTTAAGAGGGCGAAAATGGGTATCTTGGTCTTCCCACAAAAGATGAATTACATCTGCAATTCCATGGATTTCATGCGTAGAGTACTTTAATCTTTTTTTTTTGTTTAGAAATTAAAATTAAGTGCACCTCACTAGCTCTCATTTTGCTTAAATTGCTCTTTAATATAAAAAAAATTAGTTTTTAGATATATTATTATATTTTTAAATAAATATGATATATAATTGTCAAACTCTAATATACTCCATGTCGTAATATTTTAGTATGTTCTTATTGATTTGAGTAATATTTTTCCTCGGGTGTGGTTGGTTAGTTGCACATTTTCTAATTATTATTCCTTAATATCGTAATTTTTTTTATAAGGTTATAATTTATCATATATAAAAATAATATTTTTTTATTTAAAACCTTTCATTTAAAATTTAATTTATATAAAGAAATAAGTAAGAATTTGTGTGTCACCAAACACAATTATGAGAATATGTATAGTAAAACATCATGTGCATTAGTTATAGATGCTTTCACATTCAACACATAAAATTAATATATATATATATATATATATATATATATATATATATATATATATATATATATATATATATATATATATATATATATATATATATATATATATATTGTTAGCGAGTTTTCAAAAAGATTACTATTTTTTCAATTTTACTGAATAATTGAATATAAAAAAAATATATTAAGTAACCCAAAGTATATATATTGAAAAAAACAATATAAATTAAATGTACGAAAATTAACTCGTGCAAAGCATCTCACATTAGATGATTTGTGGCAATATGTCATTTAAGACTGGAGTTATAAAATGTATATTTATAATTGAAAGTATATTCGAAGAATATGCTAAAATTATTCGAAAATTAATGATCTTCAAATAAAAAACAAAAATTGCTGAGGGAATGGTTCTATTTTAGGATTCACAATCTTAAAATCATGTTCGACACTATTACAACAAATTATATATATAGAGGTATTCACAGTGTAGTATATTATTTAATATGAGTTGTTATCGTGTGCATCCAATATATGTTATTTTTAATTAATAATGTATATGTTTTTCTTAATAGTTATAGTTAATTTTTTACTAAAAAAACTAACAAAAAAATTTCGCTAACAAAATTTCTAAGTTTTTGTTCATTAATGTATAGTATATTTTTAGAGTTAGCTAGCTTCCTATTAACCGAGTTTGCAGTATAAACTTTGTGCTCTCTCTTGTAAATTCTATGATCTTCCTTAATTTAAATATTCTAACAAAACATAAAATATAATAGGATTGTAATGGGAGAGAGTTTATACCGTGAACCAATTCACAAGAGTATTTGTCATATTTTTATTTATTAGGGTAAGTATATGTTTTTAAACGTGGACTGTGTACCCGAATGCAAGAATATTTTTTCATTTAATATTTATGCATAAAGTTGTATGAATAATTTTATTAAATCATTCTATTTTTTTATACAAGGGAATGATTAGTCTTTTGTATGAGAACATTTTTTTTTTAAATGACGAATTATAACTCTTTCATATAAATAAAGGAACACATGATATTTTGAAAAATAACACCCTTATAATAATATTGATTGATTCATAATAATGTTTTCTTTCAGATGATATATGTACCTACATCCAAACTTCACTCCATTCATATTCATAGTATACTATATGAATAATAGTTATAATAATATTCGAAGTTGTATACTATAAATCTTTCAACATTCGAACCTTACATTAGTTCTATTAATTTGTTTAAAACAAAAGGTTAACACTTTTATATGTGTTGACTAAATTCTAAATATTAATGAATTTATTTTAATAGGTGTCTGGTTAGATTGATCCCCTGGAGCAAGTGTATGGCCAGATTCACAATCATGTGTTACACCGTCCCTTTCATTCCTCCCACTAAATTTAAAAAAATATACAGTGATAGTTATATTAATATATGGAATTTTTTTCTAAAAAAAAAAAATATATTTACAGAGAATAAGCAAAATGAATACTTCATTAATGAGTGGAAAGAGCATATAATCTGTTGTGCGTTTTTCAACTATGAATTAAAATAACAATTAAACTCTAAAATTTTATATTGAATTCTAAATATAGAAATTAATTTTAATGTCAATAAAACATGAATTATAATAGTGAAAGTTCCTCAAAATTAATATTAAATATTTAAAAATAAAATAAGTAAGTGACAAATAATTGACATTTGATTTAAATATAATTAAGTGTAGTTGATCAAGTCGTCCAACTTTCATTGTTCTAGAAATTTAAAAATTTTATGACAATTACATCATCTTCAGTTATACGTGGCAACAAACAACAGTTTTTGACTTAAATTTCAAGAAAAATTGATATCTTCCACATGATTTATGATGGTTTTATTTGAACATTATTTTATTGTGACTTGTCCCCACAAATATGCTATTATTTCAAATACATAAAAAAAAATGTTAGTATACACTCTCTCTGTCCCGCGTTATAGGTTGTTCTAGTTTAAATTTTATATTTTTTTTTTCATGTTGAACCCACACAAAACAATTAATTATATTATATTGGGTCACACACAATATTAATACAACTACTCACATTTATATTGAATACGGAGTATTATTTATCTCACCTCACTGCTTATTAAAATATTATATCTTTTAATCTCTATACAAAAAGCAAACGGAGTATATAATAATTCTATTTTATATTTACTAGGTGCCTGATATAATGACACAATGAAACAGTATATGAAAGAATTTATTTGAGATAAATATTATAGTAGAGGGAGCCTCTTGTGAATCAAACATTTTTATTTTACAAATTTACACTAAGTACATAAAAATTTATTTTTAAGAAATAATATCATTCTTTTGAATGAAAAGTAAAATTCATTTCAACTAGAATATAGAGCTTACAGCATATATATTAAAATTTAATCAGGAATATTTTTTATTTAAAAATAATAATAGTTTGTGTTTTGAGAGTAACTTTTCATGTGCTAAAAAATAATATTTATAAAATTAAAATATAAAATAAACCTAATTCACATAAATATGTAATTATAGTTGAAAGAAATTGTGAAGACACACTTGACAAAATCTCCACTAATGTTATTTCCTATGTGTAGTACTCTTACAGAAAAATAACACACCAATATTTTATATGAGATCAAATCATTAGATATGGAGGAATACATAATATTGGACTACTTTTGTTTATTTTTTCAAAATCATATGATTTTTTTAATATTTATTTTGGTAACACCTTTTTAGTATTGAATATCTCTCCCACAAACACACACTCTCTCTAACATAGTATATACGATAAAGTGGGAAAAGTTTATTTAGTAGTTTTTATAATGCATAGGATCAGTCCAATAGAACTAGAAAAAATACGGCCCAACATTACTTCGTTTAGACCCTAAAACAGCCCACTTTACAAACTTGAAAACTTGCGTTTCATGATTTCAACAAATTTATTTAATTCCTATGGAAATTTATTTATTTTTCTTTTTTAATTTTTTAAACTAGATTATACTAGCATGTTAATTATGACATTTTATTTTGTAAGGATTAAATCTAATTATTTAATGGTGAAAATTGAAAGTGATATCAATCCTCGTGAATTCTTGTTATATTTGGAGAAAGGATGACATTAATCATAAAACATATACTATAAAATAAAAAATTTATGTTGTGATATTTAAAATTTTTTCTTTGTAACATGGAGATATTATCTAAGAAGGTGAGATGATATCCACTAGCAAACCGAATGGCTTCTGGTGGTACATCAGTCATAATAACAATAATAATAATGATAATAATATAAATAATAATAATTATTATTATTATTATTATTATTATATATTTATAAAAGTTTATTTATTATGCAATGTCGAAATCAATAAATGGGGACCAGATTTTTTGTCTTGATCTCAGTATTATTTTGCATTTCGCTAATGCGGAGTAGAATATAAAAGGACTGTTGTCACTCACCAACCATACATATATATTAATAATTAGGAGATTTATTACAATATAAAAATATTAATATACTCTCTTCGTTCCACAATAAAGAGTGCATTTTACCATTTTTGTTCATCCCAACACAAGAAGTGCAGTTACCTTTTTAGTAAATGAGACTCACACAAAACTATTAATATATATCCATGGGACCTACACATCATACTAATACAACTCTCAACTACCCATTAAATATTATATCTCTTAATGTAGATGCAAAAAAGTTTCGCCACTCTTGTAGTAGGACGGAGGGAGTATATATAGTTATATATGAGTGATAGATGTGAATCGAGTTCACACGTAAACTTTATTTTTGGAAAATTACTCTTTGAAGATTAATAGTATCTTTTATTAGAAGAGTAATAAATCATCTCTTTAAAAAGTGATTTTTTATATATTAAAGAGTAATCAAATAAATTAGGATTTACAATATTTAAAGAGTAATTTTTTTTATTTAGAAAAGTAATAATTTATCTTTTTGAAAAGTAATTTTTTATTCTTTCAATAGTAATAATTAAAAAATTGATTCACATATTAAACCGATTAACAAAAAGTATAATAATACTCCTTTCGTCCCATTAAATTGTGCACGTATTCTAGTGCGCGAAGATTAAGAAAAATTAATTTTTTATGTATAAAGATATGTAAAGTTATTTGAATGTGTGTAAAATATGATTATTTTAGATAATTTAATGAAAAATGTTTGTAAAGTTGTTGGGATGTGTGTAGAAAGTTAGTAGTAGTGTAATGTTTTTTTTTTCATTTTTGAAAACGTACATAAGTATTGAGACGGATTAAAAAGAAAAGTGTGCAGTTATTAATGGGATGGAAGGAGTACTTCATAAAATATGAGGACAGATAAATGAATAAAAATATCAATCATGTTCCGTTCTTCCTAAGTTAAAGTTTACGTTTTCCATTTTGATTGTCCCAAGTTAATGTTTACGTTTCCTTTTTTGTCAAGTTAAATCCACACAAAATAATTAATTATTTTATGTAGGTTACACATACAATATAAATACAACTGCCACTTTATATTAAATATTTTTCTTATTTCACTATCTCTTAATTTACATAAAAAGATAAAGTAAATATTAACTTGGGAGAAAAAAAGAGTACTTAATTATATGCGAGTATCGTAAAAGTTGAGGTGACAGGTTATAAATAAAAGTGACCACTCAAAGAAAAGCACGAAACAGGTCATGTGGAAGACATTATTATTTGTACAAAATTTGTGCCCACCACAGAAAATGATAGAATTAGCATCAATATTGAAATTTGTCCAAAGTTAAATTACCTGCAAAATACACGTGTGTTTATGTGGCCACCAGACTTTCTTGTTTAAGGTGTTAAAATATTATTGGAGCACTTGGCACGGTTGAATCAAACCACGCACTTATTTATTTAAAAAATAAAAATTTATCGGATAAAAGTTTGAATTTTTTCACCATAATTTATCGATTAGTATTTAATAAAAAAAATATTATTCATTCAAATAAAAACTATTACTCTCAAAATTCTAATTCTCTCTGTACTCGTATTCATCTTTCTATTTGGTCCATCACATTACAAAGTTTTTATTTTCTTTTTGAATTGATATGGCGAAAAAAAAAAGTAATTAGTATTCAATCTATTATATATGAAGTCCACACTCAACACTAATACTACTACTCACTTCATATTGAAATATTACATCTCTTATCCACTATAAATTAAATTATTATACTCTTTAATCTACATGCAAAAAGTAAATAATTACGTATCAAGTGGATAAAGTGATTATATTGTGATTTTTTATATACATGTTGAACATAATGTGAGGAATAATAATTTTATATTGAAGAATAATAATTTATCTTTTTAAATAGTAATTTTGTAAGAAAATAAGATATATGATGAACTGAGTTCACAAGTTTCTCACTATTTAATATGTAATGCACAAATTGAGAAATATTAATATTTTAATGTATAATGAGTAATTGTAATCTCATTTATAAATAAAAATAAAAATGAAATAATTAGACTGTAACACCCAAATTAATAAAATAAACATTAGAGTAAGAAATAATAATTATCTATAAAAGAACTTTTGTTATGAAAAATAATGGGATTTAAGTCTAATAACAACATTTTTGGGCCTTGTGCAAATCTATGGACAATGTGATATTTTGAGCCCATATAATTGACCGGGCCAATCTAATAGGTTATGTTGATCAGATCCTTCTTTGGAAGGAAAAATATGGGGATTTCTGATTGGTTGAGCAATTAATTTAGCTAGTAATTTGCAAAAGTTAAATTATACCTTACACCTAGTTGAGACTTTGTGCTAAAAAATTAGTGAAGGTTTACTTTTTCTAAATCAAAAATATTATCTTAATTAAATTCTAATATGCTGTGACTTTTTATATTATTTTAAGACGAATAATTTTTTTTCATGCACTCGAATAATAGTTCATCACTAAAAATAATAATTTCATGAAAATCAAGGTGTATGATGAAATAGTTTAATTAAGACAAATTCTTTAAAAAATGGTTTAAGAAATATTATTATAAATAGTAATAATAATAATATTTATAGTATATTCTATTATTAAAATAAATTTGTTAGTGCAAATTATATTTTCGTAGAAATATTTAATTGATAATCTTACGCTAATACTACTGTGTACCTGGGTCCACCCCAAGATACGAAGCAACCATTTTCAGAAACGTATACAATTATGAATAAAAAATATATAATTATAAACAAAAATATACACACTTTGTTAATGAGTTTTTTAGTTAGTTTTTTTAATGAAAATTGAGTGTAAAAAATATATAATTATTAAAAAAACATATATACATTACTGAATAAAAAGTATATACATATGAATGCTAGTTTTTTAATAAAAAATTAAGTGTGAAAAAAGTATACAATTATTAAAAAATATGTATACAATATAGAATTAAAAATCATACACATATAGGTACACCTTTGCACCGGGTAACCTAATATCAACTCATAATCTTAAAACAACTGGGCAGTAATAATCATATGCATAACAAACTATCTTGTCTCAATATTAAGTACAAATAGTTTCATAACAATATTTATAATGTAAAAGATTTTTGTACTGTAAATTATATCTACTCTCTTAGGAGTGTTATGATTAAGTGAAATTAAGATGGAATGAAATGTCCTTAGAAATGAAATAGAGATAAGAAATGTGTAATTAAAATTTATTATTCTCGTATTAGTATTGTTTAAGAACAAACAAGTAATAAAAAGATGGAATATATTTTTTAATTTATTGTATATTAAACGAAGAATGTGAGTATCGTTTAGTTTACTAATTCTTCAATATATATTTGTCTAAAAATAATTTATATTTTAAAGATGATATTATTTGATTTGATAAGAAAATTAGGATTAGAAAGGACAATTCCATTCCTTAACAATTCCACAATAGTAATTATAAGTTATAATTTTATTCCAAAGATTTCATTTTTACAGGGTTTAATGCTAACTTATATATAATATAATTATCTTTTAAGGTTACAATCATATAGAAAATTAGACAAGCACTTAGAGTTTATATATTTTTGTTAAGAAAATGACATTACTACATTGGGTCCCCTTCCACATCAAGAAAAGCCACCCAAACACACAATAATAAAAAATCTTTATCATCATATCTTAATAGATTCCGATTTTTAGTGCTATTTTGATGTAACATTTTCTGTGCTTCATCGTTATTGGATGGATGACATATAAAAGAGAGTGAAACTATATTTAAGAAAGAAAAATATCAATTTTAAGGATAATGGTAAGGTTTTCTTCCCTAATTACATGCATGTCAATCATTCATTAGTTAATAACACAGAGAGATAATGAACAAAAAGAGTTAAATATTTGTTTGGTCCCGTAACTTTTTTTCTTTTTAATTTTAGTCCCAAAAAAGATATTCGTTTATAATTAGTCCCATAACTTTCATTTTTCTTTAATTTTGGTCCAATTTTTATCGGATTTGCCACTTATTGCCGGAAACCGACGAGCGATGCTGACGTGGCTAGTCCAATTATTTCTCAACCAACCAAAGATTGATGAAACTTAAGAAAAAGAATGAAGACAACACCAAAGATTGCAAAAATGTTTATAGTCACCCCATACATAAACATTTTGCAATTTTTGGTGTTATTCTTCTTCTTCTTCTTAAGCTTCATCAATA
This sequence comes from Pogostemon cablin, assembly GCA_023678885.1. Taxonomy (NCBI): domain Eukaryota; kingdom Viridiplantae; phylum Streptophyta; class Magnoliopsida; order Lamiales; family Lamiaceae; genus Pogostemon; species Pogostemon cablin. The sequence continues at coordinate 33,684,947 of CM042971.1, forward strand.
TTTGACTGGTTGGACTCGTCATGTCAGCATCACTTGCCAATTTCGGAAATAAGTGGCAAATTCGGCGAAAATTGGACCAAAATTAAAAAAAAAAGAAAGTTATGGGACTAATTATAAACAAATATCTTTTTTGGGACTAAAATTAAAAAGAAAAAAAGTTACGGGACCAAACAAATATTTAACTCGAACAAAAATGACATAAAAAATCCGTAGGTATCTGTACAAAGTGTTCAACACAATAACACAAACTATAAATATTTAACATAATAATAACACTAAAACAAATTTATAACAATCATGGAAACACTTCAATTACAGATCTCAACCCTAAAATGGGAGTGATTTTGTAAGTCTTAAAACCTGCAGCTAAGAAAAGGTTCTCCCACTCTTTCTCAGTTCTCTCTCCTCCAGCAAACCTAGACATTAGAAGCACATCAAACAATATCTGGGTTTCAGTTGCCTCATGGTTTTCTTGGTCATTACCAACCACCATGTCCACAATAATCATCTTTCCACTTTTACCCTTGTGAGTAATTGCTTCTTTGCATTTTTCTAGAATTACAACAGCCTCCTCATGAGTCCACATGTTGAGAGTCCACTGTTTCATCATCATAAAACCAATAAAAAATCATTAACTAAAGAATAACATTAACTTCATATATTATCATGGGTAAATATTACTATTGATCCGGTAAGTATAATCTATTCCAACTTTAGCCCTTTATCATTTGCAATTCCCAATTTTGGTAATTTTTTGTCCAATTTTAGTCCAATTTTAATCATTTTCTCAAATTTGATCATGTTTTTTATCCAAAATTAATCATTTATGTTAAAAAATATTCAAAATTGGTCCTAAATGTATAAATTTTGGACCAAAAGTGGATTTAAAATTACCAAAATTAAGAATTGAAAAAAAAAAGACTAAAGTTGAAATCGATCATACTTACAAAACTAATTTTAATATTTACCTTAATAGCACAAACATACATTCCCTTATGTGAATTTTAATGGTTTAAATGCTATTATATTGCGCTTATTAAGCTTAATCGTTTATTTTTTAAGTTTATAATATTTAAGGGCATAATTATTCATACACTTTTAAATAGAGAAGATTCACATAAAATATAAAATAGGGTTAACGTATACTCTTTCTAGCACAAGGTATTTCATTTGGCACCATCTTATCATAACTTGTGTGAGTCCATTTGGATTACATAATTATTTGGCCTACTTAATTGCACTAATTCATTATAATTGTTCTTAATCAAATTCATTTCTTACTGAATATATATGGACGCATTCTAGTTTAAATTATTAATTTGAATTTAATATAGAATTTTATGGAATAATTTATAATAAGTCATTCGTAATCAAATTTAACTTATAATAATAATAATAATTATTATTATAAAAGTGGCGTCAAAATAGAAGATCCCAACAAAAACATTCCACCCAATTTGAAACGCGTGTATCCCTATTTTGAAATCGTGTCACACTCCACCACCCACCCAACCAACTACCAAAATTAAATACTCCTCAATAGTGTATTTTGTTGGATTCTACCCCATTACTCCATTTACTAGTAATAATAATATTTTTCGTTTTTTTTTTAAACCAGCAAAGTTAAATAATAAAATTTATATAAGATTGTTCCACGCGGTAACAATTTTTTTTAAAAAAAATTAGTAATCGCATTTTATTTTAACTTATTTTCACTTTTATTTTATACTGTATGTAACTGGTTTAAGAAATAATTTACTTGAACAATTAATATTTTTTGTCAATCATATATAACTTATTATTAATAAAAATGAATTTAAAACATAAATCATTATAATACTTTTTTTTATTATATTCGAAAATATTTTAAAATATTCATTTTCATTCTAGACCTTTTAGTGTTGCTCTGATTTCATCTCTGAACAATCCTTTTCACTAACTTCGTCCCTTAACATTTGTAAAATCATCAATTTAGTCTCATGGCATGAGAAAAATGGATATTTTTAAATAAAATATTCAATTTAGGTTAAAATATAAAAAATATGAGACTATTTTGAAATTTTAAAAATTTGAAACTATTTTAAATAAAATAAATTTATATGGGATAATTTTGATTTTAAACTCTTAAAATGATATCCTTTCTTATTCGCTCATGAAATGAATATATAGTATAACATCTGATCAAAGTAAATGGGATTAAAGAAAATTATAATCATGAAAAATAGGTACAAATTAAGGACATGATCCGTAATTAAGTAACTTCTTATTTCTTATCAAATGTATATATCATTTTAAATTAAGATATGTTACCATGCATGCACTTGTTTCACTTTTTATCATGACAGAACTAACAATCTTAATAAGCGTTGTATAACAAATTATTACTCTTAGATAATAAACTAATAGTAACAATAGATATTTTTTTAAAACAATATTTTTTAAAAAGAAGCACCTATAACCCGTTCTACACAAAACATACTCACAAATATTAATATGGTTGCTTAATTAATACTGTATTATAATAATATTATCCACTTTTTATATTTTATTAAGTTAATGTCTACAGTAACATACACCTTATCTTATTAAATTATTAACGCTTCATTTTTTTTTTACATTTTTAACTAAAATTTTTATTTATTTTTTCAAAGTATCCATGTGTTCATCTCTCTTTTCTTGCTACTTACTTACCAAATATACAAAAACAAAAAATTCTACATTCCTCTTATAATTTTTGAGTTGATATTAGGTGCACCCGGGTGCACCATATATGTTTAGCTTTTATTTTATTTTGTATACATGTCATTCTATTTTGTATACGTATTTCTTAATAATTGTATACTTTTTTCATACTAAGTTTTTCATTAAAAAAAACCAGCATCCATATGTATATAACTTTTTATTAAATAGTATATACATGTTTTTTTAATAATTGTATATTTTTTACACTCAATTTTTCATTAAAAAAAACTAACAATTAAATTGTATATATTTTTGTTCATAATTGTATATGTTTTTGAAAGTGAGTGCACTTTATCTTAAGGTGCACCCGAGTGCACCCTATAATTAGCCTAATTTATTATTTCTTCAATAATATAAAATAATAATAAAATCAAAACAGTATAATAATATAATTAAGTCCATATGTGCATACGTGGCATGAATATTTTAACTAATGCAAGAATTCAATACCTTAAATAAAACAGCATCAGCAGGAGGGATGAACTTCCTCATATCTCCACTTACAAACTTCAATGTCTCAGTTTCCTCCAATCCTGCAATGACATGTGGAAGCTCGAGCACCGTGCATTTCAACCCGGGGACGGCGGCGGCGATCGTCTTCGCCACCATCCCAGTGCCGCCGCCGACGTCCACCATCGTCTCCAACCCCTCGAACACGTGCCCACACTCCTTCACAAGTATGCCCGCCACGAGGCGTGCATCGCTGGCCATGGCCTCATTGTACAGCTGGCTCCACGTCGGATCAGCCCCTGCAAAGTCAAAGGGAGTCTTCCCATGTTTGGTTAGAAATGGAGTCGAGTCATCGTTTCGAAACCACTCACCCAAATGGTCAAACGGGTCCATGTAAACCGGGTTTAGTAAGGCCAAGGTTAAGGGCGCAATGCTCAACGGCTCGTCTCTGAGCAGGAGACGAGCCGCTGGCGTGAGACCGTAGGCCTCTTCGTTTTCCTCCGAAGTCTTGACAAGGTCGAAAATTTTTGACTGGACAAGAGTCCGGAGCAGACGGAAGAGGCCGCGGGATTTGGCCTTGTTTATGGGGATTGCTTCGGCCAATTCAGAAAGCGTTATTGGCTTGCCGTGTTTGTGGATGACGTCGGGTATACCTAATTCGACGGCACATTTTAGCGCCATCGAGTTTATGAAGCTGAAGATGTGGTTCCATATATGAGTTTGAGCATCAACAAGCTCTTTTGTAGATGAACATTGTGATCCATTTTGCGAAGCCATTTTTTTGTTGTTGTGATTGTACATCATTTTATCTACTATTTATACAACATACGATAGAATTTTTTATTAATAAAATAAAATAAACTATGAATATTCATGAGGCCAAACAAAACTTTAGGCTAGCTACTGGCTTCTTCTTTCATTTTTAATTATTTTTTTTAAAATTATTATTTTTATTTCAGATATTAATTTTTATTTTATGTTAACATATTTTAATCTGTAAGGCTTTATTATTATCAAAATTTTATAAATTATAAGAGAAAGAATGCTTTAAAAGAACTGATTTTGAGTTATATTTTCAGTCATGCGGAATTCTTTATTCTTTTACTATCATCTTCCAAAAAAACCAATCATCATTCCTAAAATTTATATTTTCCATTTTACAATATAGTTTCTGAAGGCTTTTGTATTTATAACCCATCCAACGGTGTAAGAAATATTATATCAAAATGATATAGAAAATTAATCCAAACTGATTTTCAACCAATTTTTTTGATGCAATTCTTTTAAGACAATGACTTGTATACAACCTCCATTTTGGTAAAACCCCGATACAATCTCATTCCTTCACCTTTAATGTGTGTTTTTTTTTTTAACTATTGTTGTTATTTTTTTAATTTAATTTTAGGGATATAATTACAATTTTACCCTTGTGGTTTAGGGTATAATTTATCCATAGGGTTTAGGGTATAATTTATCCCTAGGTTTAGGGTATAATTGTAATTTTACCCTTGTGCTTTAAGGTATAATTTATCCATAGGGTTTATGGTATAATAATCATTTAAATAAAATAAATTTAAAATAAAATAAAAAACAACATTAATGAAGAAGTAAAAATTAATTAAGAAGGGTGAGGACCAAGGGTGTACCAATTGGTACACCCGGTTCTACCCTAATCCCCCCTTCTTTTAATATAACTTGAATTTTTTAAATATTATTGTTTTACTATAATACAATTTTAATAAATTAAGTAGGACATGTGTAGAAAGCTAGAAGCCTAGAAGTTCCAGACGTGTATTCGGAACTAAAGTATGAGATAAAATCAAACTTATGTTGAAGATCACGGCTGTTAATTATTTCGTGAGTGAGATATTTATAAATAAATATAAAAAATTAAATATCATATTAGTTATGCAACACCTGGACATCCACTCGCCCATCTTTTTACATCATAATCATGAATGCTCGCATGCTAATGTATTGTTAAAAAAAAAAAAAAAAACTCACCCCACATCCCAACTCGGTAAAATGGTGAAAAGTAAATTATGACAACTTAATTAATCAAACACCTCGACCTGATAGAATGGTGAACGAGTTAATTATAATAGCTGAACTAATCAAGAAATAAAATCACTATTAGTGTACAAGGAACTTCTCATTGTGAAAATTTGCTCTCACACTTCACTGATAGAATTTGATCCTTATCATCATACAAGTTGAGTTGCACATGCCACTCACATGCATGCTCCATGTATTAACAATACAAAATCAAATATTTAGGCAATTTAAAATTAAAGAAAATTTGAACCATTTATAAATTGGAAAACATAAGAAATTAACAATATTTTTTTTTTTTACATTAGACATGTGTCATTGGTTATATGAGTGATATGCAAACGACATAGAATTCCATTTCTCTTATTGAATTTGTATTTATTTTAGAGTTTAATATCTTTTATTTTTTTGCTTATCATTCATCAATGTTGTTGGACCAAAAAATGGTGTATTGTGTGGTGGAAGGAGTTAAAAAAAAAGTAATATATATATATATATATATTTCCTCTTTCTCGTTTATATAACATAACAACATTTATTATGAGAGGGAGTACTATATATTCCTTCCGTCTACTTTCAAGAGTATTATTTTTTCATTTTGGGCGTCCGCCCCCAAGGGTCTTATTTCATTTTTTATCCACACACATCCACTAATACAACTAAAAATAGGACCCACACCTCCACTAATACAACTACTCACTACACATTAAATAACAATACTCCTTAATTTCTGTGCCCAAAAACAAATGGCACCCTTGAATCCGGACGGAAGGAATATATGAGTATTGTGGCAATTGAGCTGATGTAAAATTGATCCTCATCCTAACAGAATTGATTGAACGACATCATCATAGATATCATACTTTTATCATAACTGTTTACGAAATGATAGGTGATTCTTAGCTGATCACCGGTCACTGAGGGCATCGGTGACCCGTAATCACCCAAGTAAACCTCTAAAATGATTTCCCAAAAATGATTATCATATTTTTTTAAATAAATTATCATTTTTTAGGAAAGGATCATTGGTACTCATGCCAAAATCATTATAGATGTTAATTAAATTTTCTAAATGATATTTTTCTTCATTAATTTTTATTATTTTCCTTAATTTCGTATTATGATTTAGGGTTTTAGTTATTATAGATTTAAAATTTAGAAAATTAGAAATATGTAATTTAAGGAATATATGATTTTCTGACTGTGCTAATTTGACAGGTAATTTGTAGAAAGTACTTAAAGCAACTCGAACAAAAGCTTTTCAAGAAGATAGAATATACACTTTGCCAGGCTTATCTTATGATGTTTGGATGAGTGTCGCCCTCATTGTTTATCTTTGCTAAAGCCCAATCATCTTCAAAAAGGCCTGGCCCTTATGAAAACAAATAAGGCCCAAAGATAAATTGTCCCTTCTCAATAAATCTTCCTCTAAGATAGAAATATACGTGTCTCTCAGCTATTGGGCCTGGCTTTATATTAATTTTAATTGAGAATTTGTTCACAACCCTTTCACTAAGAGACAAAAGATTTTTTTTTTAAATACTATAATAGAACATTACTTCACTTTTAATACATTGCGTATTGTCTCCTTCTTAGACTCGTATTTTTTTATATTATCATGTTCGTATTAATAGTAAATATCAGACCTAAGAAAACTCACTTTTTAATTGATTTTTTTATTATTTTTTAAGGATAATTATATATATATCATAAAAATTTTAATTACTATAAATAGGACATTACTTCACTTTTAATAAATTACATATTCTCTCCTTCCTAGACTCAATTCTTTTATATTATCTTGTTCGTATTTATAGTAAATATCAAACATAAGAAAACTCACTTTTTAATTAATTTTTTTTTATTTTTTAAGTGATAATATTAAAAAAAAAATAACATCTTTAATACACTATAATAACTAATTATGAAATCATAAAATAATTTTATCATATATATGATTTGTTATTTAGGGTTTTAACTTAGATCTCGGAAGTTTATTCTCCATGTAAAGAATCTTTAACTTAATTATATAATACTCTTCGATGCAAGATAATACTACTGACATAGTATATCATAAACATACAATTCGATTCCACTATTCCACAATGGTGTTTCACTCCCTGTTTCATAACTTGTTTCCATAAAAATATTATATCCTAGTTAATGACCAATAAATCCTTGGGGCATGTCATTGTATTTTAGGCATTAGATTAATACACATGGCAAAAATCTAATAAATGAAACAGGAGATGAAATAAGGAAGTGGAATAGGTGATCCCAATTGCATAAACATATTGTAACAAACACTTAATTTTCAATAACAAACACTTAATTTTACAATTCCAAATGAGATTACACTCCACACAATACAAAGCATGATAACATTATTATTTTGCATGCACCCATTATTTCAGAAATGGAACATTAATCAGGGGAAAACCTGAATGACAGACCTCAATCCTAAAACAGGGCTAATCTTGTAACTCTTAAAACCTGAATCAAAGAAGAGTTTCTCCCACTCTTTCTGGGTTCTCTCACCTCCTGCAAACCTGCTCATAATATGCATGTCATAGAACAGATGAGTTTGAGCTGCTTTATCATCTTCTTTCTGATCTTCCACCACTATTTCAACAATGATCACCTTTCTTCCACTCTTCCTGCTCGAACTTATTGCCTCTTTGCATTTCTTCATAAGTTTAACACTATCTTCATAACTCCACATACTAAGGTTCCACTGTTAATCCACAGTTACATAGTTAGAGATTAATGGAATCAATCAAAGAAACCACATAACAATAGAACATTAGGTAGTTACATTACAAGATTGAAATATAGTACTCCATCATCTTCACATGTAGATACCAAGTTTAAAAAAATTTGTTTTTTGACTAACTTTATTGACTTTTGGAGGGTAACATAGTATTTTTAAGTGATAAATAAATTATAAAGTTTGTTATGTGTGTTAGGTGAGAGTGATAAATTTATAATTAAGATGGACTTTTAGGGGGTGAGAATTTATGTGATGTTTTTTTTAGAAGGTGAAGTTTGATGTGGGATGGACGTGGGACGGAGGGATTACAAAATAGAACTCTAATGTACTATACCTTGAGTAGGACAGCATCAGCATGAGGAATAAACTCGAACATGTCTCCACCAACAAAGCTCACACTCTCAGACCCTTCCACTCCCGCAACGACTTGAGGAAGCTCCAACACCGTACATTTCAAGCCGGGCATGGCGTCGGCAAGGGCCTTGGACACCATTCCAGTGCCACCCCCGACCTCAACCAGTGCTTCCACCCCCTCGAACATATGCTTGCATTCTTTAACAAGTATGCCAGCCACGAGGCGTGAATCACTAGCCATGGCGTCATGATAAAGTTGCTTCCACTTGGGATCGGAACCCGTGTAGTCCCACACATTCCTCCCATTCTTGGTGTAAAATGGGGTGGAGTCCTCGTTTTGAAACCATTCACTCAAGTATTGGAACGGGTCCATCATAATCGGGTCGAGCGCCCCGATTGCAAAAGGAGCAATGCTTAACGGGTCGTCTCGAATCAAGAGACGACATGTCGGCGTGAGGCAATAAGCCTCCTCCTCCTCGCACTCGCGAACCTTGACCTTATCGAAGAATTTCGAATGGACTAGAACTCGCATGAGGCGATAGAGGCCGTTGGATTTCGATGGGTTAATGGATAGGGCACGTACCAAATCGGAAAGTGTCATCGGCTTGCCGTGTTTGTGGATGGCGTCGGGTATGCCTAATTGAATGGCACATTTTAAGGTCATAGAGTTGATGAAATTGTAGATGTGGCTCCACACTTGGGCTTGAGCATCAACAAGCTCTTGTGTGGATGAATCTACTTCAACACCATTTAGTATTGTCATTTTTTTTAAGTATGATGATATGGATTGTGGTGAATGTAGTCAATCAAGAAGTTGCTTCTATTTATAGGTCATTACATACCCCTTGCTATAATAAAATATAACAATTATATATACAACCAATATGTGCCCTTTCTTTTATTAATTATAATAACTATTTATAGCTCGTTACATAGCCTTGCTATAATAAACTATAACAATAATTCCAGTATTTTATTATTTATTTATTATTTAAAAATATTTTTTAATAGAAATCAATCATATTAATTTATGATAAAAAAAGTTTTTTACATTTTTAATTTTTGTCAAAGAGCATTGGAACATCTTTTAATTATTAGAATCATAACTTACCGTGATTAGGATTTATAAAGCCCTTAATTGAGTAATTTAATTCATTGTACTATTATAACAATAATTTAAGGATTAATATGCGCCACTAAAATATGTATGTGTGTGTATTTGACCGTGTAAAATATTACTTCTAAGGAAAAATAATAATAATAAATAAATAAATACTATAGAAAAATACTATGCTCCATCTTATAAATGAAACACTAACAACTCAAATCAAATCAAAATATCAGAAAGAAAAATAAATTAAAATAAAATACCCAAAAAAACACAAATTTACTAAGTTTAAGAATATAATAAATACTAAGTATGAAGAATGACAAATAATAATGTAAATCAGCAAACCTTGCTTCTTGATTTTATCCAAAAATATTCTTACTCTAAAAGTAGAATTGAGGCTAAGTTTGAAGCAACTTTAAATTCTTCATTTTGTTCTTAACTTATGATATGTATTCAATTTAATAATAATATAAATATTTATTAAATTTGTATAATTTAAAACTTTAATTTTCAAGTGAGGTAACATATAAAACAAAAACAAATAATCACAATATATTTAATCATAATTATGTGTAACGAAAAGTTGGTTGTGGTTCATGACACTAAAACAAATAAATTAAATAGACTTAATAACAAATTAAATAAATTAAATATAATTTATATATACATTAATATCAAATTCAAAGTAATTAAAAATATGACAATGTTATTATACCCACGACAATTCTAGTCCTCTCTCTATTTTTAATATGAACCCCGAATGCTACACAAAGTTACGTGAGATAATTGAATTGATATTTTTTAATTTATTTAATATAAAAAATTAATGAATAATATTAACTTAATTAAATATCTTTTTAATTCAATTAATATAGTTTTACACATTTATATAATTATGCTTCTTAAAAACTCAATACTATGTTTTATAAATATATACAATTATAAGTATAATAAAAACTTTAAATCAATATATTAAAAATATATATATCCCATCTATCTATCTATCTATACATATATAAAAGCAAAATGATTTTGCTAAAATTGGACTCAATTTTTCCCCAATTTTCTAATTTTACCTATTTTGGAAACCTTTTAATTTAATCCTAATCCTTTATTATTTAAGAATTCATTTTCACCATTAATCATCCCTTGATATTTTTATTCAACAAATTTTAAGTACATCCTTTTCTAATTTATTTATATATTTTTATTCAACAAAATTTTAAGTAGTTCATTTTCTAATTTATTTATATTTTTATTTATATTTTTTAATTGTCATTTAAAAATTTAAATGCCTCATTAGGGTTTAGGAACAAATCTCTTAAGATTTTCCCCTTTTCTAATTTTACCTTTTTTTGAAACCTTTTAATTTAATTCTAATCCTTTATTATTTAAGAATTCATCATCACCATTAGTCATCCCTTGAGCAAAATGATTTTGCTAAAATTGGACTCACCTTTTTTAATTTATTTATATATTTTTATTCAACAAATTTTAAGTACCTGGACTCAATTTTTCCCCCTTTTTTAATTTTACCTCTTTTGGAAACCTTTTACAAATTTTCCCCCCTTTTTTTATTTTACCTCTTTTGGAAACCTTTTAATTTAATCCTAATCCTTTATTATTTAAGAATTCATCTTCACCATTAACCATCCCTTGACATTTTTATTCAACAAATTTTACTTACCACCTTTTCTAAATTCAACAAATTTTAAGTACCTACTTTTCTAATTTATTTATATATTTTTATTCAACAAATTTTAAGTACCTGGACTCAATTTTCCCCCCTTTTTTAGTTTTACCTCTTTTGGGAACCTTTTAATTTAATCCTAATCCTTTATTATTTAAAAATTCATCTTCACCATTAATCATCCCTTGATATTTTTATTCAACAAAATGATTTTGCTAAAATTGGACTCAATAATCTCAGCCTGGTTTAGGGTTTAGGGATTTAGGGTTTAGGATTTAAGGGTTTAGGGTTTAGGGAGTTAAATATTTGTTTGGTCCCGTAACTTTTTTTCTTTTTAATTTTAATCCCAAAAAAGATATTTGTTTATAATTAGTCCCAGAACTTTCATTTTTCTTTAATTTTGGTCCAATTTTTATCGGATTTGCCACTTGTTGCCGGAAACCGACGAGCGATGCTGACGTGGCTAGTCCAATTATTTCTCAACCAACCAAAGATTGATGAAACTTAAGAAGAAGAATGAAGACAACACCAAAGATTGCAAAAACGTTTATAGTCACCCCATACATAAACATTTTGCAATTTTTGGTGTTATCCTTCTTCTTCTTCTTAAGCTTCATCAATATTTGGCTGGTTGGACTCGTCATGTTAGCATCACTTGCCAATTTCGGAAACAGGTGGCAAATTCGGCGAAAATTGGACCAAAATTAAAGAAAAATGAAAGTTATGGGACTAATTATGAACAAATATCTTTTTTGGGACTAAAATTAAAAAGAAAAAAAGTTACGGGACCAAACAAATATTTAACTCGGGTTTAGGGGTTTAGGGTTTTATTTTTTTTAATTGTCTATTTTAATTGATGAACATATATACCTCTTTTGGAAACCTTTTAATTTAATCCTAATCCTTTATTATTTAAGAATTCATCTTCACCATTAACCAATGATTTTGCTAAAATTGGACTCAATTTTTCCCCCCTTTTTTAATTTTACCTCTTTTGGAAACCTTTAAATTTAATCATAATCCTTTGAAATAATTACTGATAGGTACACACTTTGTAGCCCTAATTACTACTAGATACATTGATTTAAAATAATTATTATTTAATACAAAATATTAAAGTAAAATACCAAATATACCCCTAAACTCATATACCTTTAAAACACTAACCCCAACCTCCACCCACCACCGGACCACCGCTGTCGCTGCCGGACCGCCGCCGCCGCCGCCGGCGGAGCTCCGGCGGCCGGTCGCCGAAAAATCTGTTCGTCAAAAAAAAAAAAAAAAAAAAAAAAAAAAAAAAACTGGTCGCCGGAAAGCTGCCGCGCCGCCGCCGCCGGAGCTCCGGCAGCCGGTCGCCGGAAAAACTGTTCGTCCAAAAAAAAAAAAAAAAAAAAAAAACTGGTCGCCGGAAAAAACTGCCACCGCCGGAAAAGCTGCCGGACCGCCGCCGCCGGACCACCACATTTTTTTGCTGCACACACTTTTTTTTTTCCTGCACACACTTTTTTTGCTGCACACACTTTGCTGCACATGAACTTTTGCTGCACACAATATTTATGTGCAGCACATTAATAGGGGTAATATTGGAATATCACTATATATTTTTGTACCTAGTAGTAATACTTTTGTATGTTTGTATCTCATAGTAATTTAGGGTTTTTTGTGTACCTAGTAGTAATCCTCCCTAATCCTTTATTATTTAAGAATTCATCTTCACCATTAACCATCTCTTGACATTTTTATTCAACAAATTTTAAGTGCCTCATTTTCTAAATTCAACAAATTTTAAGTACATCATTTTCTAATTTATTTATATATTTTTATTCAACAAATTTTAAGTACATGGACTCAATTTTTCCCCTCTTTTTTTAATTTTAACTCTTTTGGAAACCTTTTAATTTAATCATAATCTTTTATTATTTAAAATTCACCTTCACCATTAACCATCCCTTGAAATTTTTATTCAATAAAATGATTTTACTAAAATTGGACTCAATAATCTCAGCCTGGTTTAGGGTTTAGGGATTTAGGGTTTAGGATTTAAGAGTTTAGGGTTTAGGGTTTTAGGGTTTTATTTTTTTTAATTGTCTATTTTAATTGATGAACATATATACCTCTTTTTGAAACATTTTAATTTAATCCTAATCCTTTATTATTTAAGAATTCATCTTCACCATTAACCAATGATTTTGCTAAAATTGGACTCAATTTTCCCCCCTTTTTTAATTTTACCTCTTTTGGAAACCTTTTAATTTAATCATAATCCTTTATTATTTAAGAATTCATCTTCACCATTAACCATCTCTTGACATTTTTATTCAACAAATTTTAAGTGCCTCCTTTTCTAAATTCAACAAATTTTAAGTACCTCCTTTTCTAATTTATTTATATATTTTATTTAACAAATTTTAAGTACCTGGACTCAATTTTTCCCCCTTTTTTAATTTTATCTCTTTTGGAAACCTTTTAATTTAATCCTAATCCTTTATTATTTAAAATTCATCTTCACCATTAACCATCCCTTGACATTTTTATTCAATAAAATAATTTTGCAAAAATTGGACTCAATAATCTCAGCCTGATTTAGGGTTTAGGGATTTAGGATTTAGGATTTAGGATTTAAGGGTTTAGGGTTTTAGGATTTTATTTTTTTAAATGTCTATTTTAATTGATGAACATATATACCTCTTTTGGAAACCTTTTAATTTAATCCTAATCCTTTATTATTTAAGAATTCATCTTCACCATTAACCCTCTCTTGACATTTTTATTCCACAAATTTTAAGTACCTCATTTTTTAATTTATTTATACACTTTTATTCAACAAATTTTAAGTACCTCATTTTCTGATTTATTTATATTTTTTAATTGTCATTTAAAAATTTAAGTGCCTCCTTTAGGGTTTAGGAACAAATCTCTTAGGGTTTTCCCCCTTTTCTAATTTTATCTTTTTGGAAACTTTTTAATTTAATCATAATCCTTTATCATTTACGAATTCATCTTCACCATTAGCCATCATTTGAGCAAAATGATTTTGCTAAAATTGGACTCACATTTTCTAATTTATTTATATATTTTTATTCAATAAATTTTAAGTACCTGGACTCAATTTTTCCCCCCTTTTTAATTTTACCTCTTTTGGAAACCTTTTAATTTAATCCTAATCATTTATTATTTAAGAATTCATCTTCACCATTAACCATCCCTTGACATTTTTATTCAACAAATTTTAAGTACCTCATTTTCTAAATTCAATAAATTTTAAGTGCCTCATTTTCTAATTTATTTATATATTTTATTCAACAAATTTTAAGTACATGGACTCAATTTTCCCCCCTTTTTTTAATTTTACCTCTTTTGGAAACCTTTTAATTTAATCATAATCCTTTATTATTTAAAAATTCATCTTCACCATTAACCATCCCTTGATATTTTTATTCAACAAAATGATTTTGCTAAAATTGGACTCAATAATCTCAGCCTGGTTTAGGGTTTAGGGATTTAGAGTTTAGGATTTAAGGGTTTGGGGTTTTAGGGTTTTATTTTTTTTAATTGTCTATTTTAATTGATGAACATATATACATCTTTTGGAAACTTTTTAATTTAATCATAATCCTTTATTATTTAAGAATTCATCTTCACCATTTATGTATGTATTATTTTTCATTTATGTATGTATCATAATCAAATTTTCATTTATGTATGTATTATTTTTTTTTATAAAAATCTGACTAAATGTTTTCTGATTATCCAGTTATTAAAATTTTACAATCGCATAATTGGATTGTAATGTTCCATATTTCCCCTAAAATTAAACAACCCATTACATATATAGTTCTATTATAAAAATCCATGACCGTGCAACGCACGGATCCGGGTAAATACTAGTTCATATTAAAATTGAAAGGAAAATTTATTATGTGAAAATTGGGCTTATGAAGATAATTGATATGGATAAATTTTAATTTCTTATTAAATTTTAAGCCCAACTCAATTTAAAACTTTTATTTGAAGGAACAAAAAATAAAAGAATGCTTATGTTGAGTTATAAACCCATGACCTCTTTATAATTAATCAATCAATGATATTTGACACCTCACAAATTCAGAAAAATCATAAATACTTAATTAACCAAATTATGACACTTCACACTTTTTAAATCTAATTTTGGAAACTTGTTTTTTTTAATATATAAAGAGATTTATTTCAATTAATATAAGTAATAATTAGCTCATGTTTAGCATTTATTGAAAAGTATATAGTATATTTATTTGATGGGTTGGTTTCTTATGTATTCATGTTTAAAGTGTATATATTTTTATTTTAATGGATCTGGAGTATAGTTTACTCCCTCCATCCCGGTCAAACAGCACTATTTGCTTTTTGCACGTAGATTAAGGAGTATTATTATTTTATGTAAAGTGGGTAGGTGTATTAGAGAAATGTGATAGGTAGTGGTGGGCCATTGGTGGACCCTTTTTACTAAAAGAGAAAAATTGTGCAATTTGGACAGGACGCCCAATATAGTAAAATGGTTTTATTTGGGCTAAACGGAGTGAGTAATTGATAAAGGTAATAATATGTTTTCAGTAAAAAAACGTTGAAATATAAAAAGTATTAAAATTTGACTAAATTTTTTTTCTGAAAAATCAAGAATATTAATTTTATACTAAAAAGTATAATATTTAATACTAAAAAAATATAAAATTGGATTTCGGTGCACGAAAGTAGCTCCGTAGCCAGATGCACACAAGATTTTGTCTTCCCTGATATAAATTCAATAATTTATCTTTAACAAAGAAAATACTAGTGTTACTTGGAAATTGAGGAATAAGATTATTTTGCATCAATATATATACACACACAGTGGCGGCCCTGAACATTTTACAATTAGTAGCATATATATAGAAATTGTTCCTAATTTTCTCAGTAGTCTAGTAGTGAAGCAAAGCTGTTGACTTGTTAAAGATTGTGAGTTCGGTTCACTTCAAGATATGATTGCATTATTTATTGATTTTCTCTTCCAGCAAGCATTTTTTTTTTTTGGTTTTTTCCTCTTTTATCTCTTTTATTTTAATTGATACATTATTTAAATAACATATTTATTTAATAATTTTAATGGCTTTACATTCAAAATTATCATTCTTATCTAACCCAACTTAAAATAGTAAAATACTCTTAGAAAATTGTTAATAAAAGGTGATAAATAAAATAATTCTTCTTAAAAATTATAGAACAAAATATGCAAACTATTGTACGGGAAGAATTGGGCTTCCTCAACGGAAATTTTATGTACGCCACTACACACGACACAGGTGTTGATTATTCTAAGTATATCAATTCTAATTATTGATATTGAACTTTGAACTTTTCATTTATCCAAGGAGACATAAATAATGTTTAATCCATTTTCTGGAGGATTCTAAATTGAAAATTAATCTTTATTTGAGGTCATCTCATAATATTAATAATAAATTTATCTAACGATTTATATTATGATTAGTGAAATACTGAAATGATAAATATTCATAATAAATTTATCTAACGTTAAATTATTTCTCAAATGATTGTGAGACGTTTGGTATGCAAACACACATTCTAGAATGTTTGTGAAGCGGTTCATATAAATGTAAGATACATTTTGAGACGTGACAACTATTGTTAAAGGGTAATATTTTAAAATTATTGTTCATCTCTCTTAAATTGATGTCTTGTTTTGGATTTTTACGGAATTTGAAAAATTAATGGGTGGTGATATATGTTTTTTTCGAATTTGGATAAAATTTTCATGCTCTCTTGACATATTGTGCATCTAGATCCGACAGACTTAGAAAATTGTATTATTTAGTCTTAAATGGTGTACTATTTAATATAAAAAAATTATATTTTTTAAATAAATTTTTTATCCAAACTTTAATATTATTCATATTTCAATTAATTCTTTCATTGAAAAATAATATTTTTATAAATTAAACGGTATACTTTTTAAAACAAAATTTTATATCTTTGAAGTTTTTGTGTGCAAGAAAAATAGGAGATAAGAAAAGCGAGGAGATAAGAGATAAATTAAAAATCAAATCAATGTATAAGATACGATATTAACTTATATAATAAAGTAGGAGAGGGATGAAAGATAAAGAAAAAAAAAACTAATGGATGAGAGAAGTTGTATAAAAGATAGGTGTTTTAAAGATTATATAAAGGTGTATATAAAAATAATTTTATGCGGATTTTCAAAATTAAAATCTGATTTTCAAAATGAAAAGAGATTGTAACTTCTCAAATGCTACCCTAGCTAGTAAGACCTTTAATTAATTTATTTATTTATGTATGTATTAGTATAAAATATTTACTCCCTCCATTCCACAAATATTTGCAATTGTATGCCTCTTCTGGCATAGAGATTAAGAAAAGTGATAATTTTTAGAGGTATTATGATATTTTTTTTATAATAAATAAATGATAAAGTAGGTTAGGTGTGTTAGGTAAGCGTGGTTTTTTTTTGTAAATAAAGTATATGGTGAAGGGTGATTGTATTTTACTTTTTGCTTTTTTAAGAGGGTGCAAATTTTTGTGGGACAACTCAAAATGAAAAGTGTGTCATCTGAAATGAGACTGTGGAAGTATTTAGTAAAATAATTGGAATGTACGTGGAAGGGGGGAGAGTGAGCGAGAGACACGTGGTTATGTACCATGTGACTTCGTTTAAGTTTATACTCCCTCCATCCCGAAGTCGTTGTCCTACTTACTGTAGATACGGAGCTTAAAAAAAGTTATTTTTTTTACTTTTCAACTCTATTATGTGAGGGTAAAATTGTCAAAATCATTTGGGGAGTTTTTGGATTAACTAAATCATTAGTGTTAATCCAAAAAATTACCAAAAGAAAATAAAGAAAAAAATAGAGAAATTTTTATCCTACTAAAAATGTGAACTGCTGATGCATACATATCATTCTTCAAAATTACAAATACGAAATTTTAAATGATCAAACTTATAATAATAAATTTAAAAACCTACACTATTACACAATACCTAGACTATTAGAAACTTGAGTTGGATGGTTAGCTTTACAAAAATACAGATTACACCTCAAATTTATGCATGCATCATCATTGGTGGTTCCCTCCAAAAATCCTGCCACAATCTTAAAAATCCCTCCAAAAGATCTGGCACATCAAAAAAATTCCCTCAAACAGTTTGGTCAGCCCTGCCAGAAATTTTCCATCCAACTGCCCAACCTCCTTTTAGTTTTCCACCAATTTATCAAGGATAAAAACAGTCATCAGTGTATTAATTTTCATTAATAGAAATGCATTAATGACAACCACCACAAGTTCTCACCTTTCCATAGAAAAAAAATTTAATAGAGCAGTTTTTGATTAGGCACACCAAAGATGGGAAGATTGATCATGGAAAGGCAAAGGAAGCAGCAGTTGTATTCAATGTATCTACAAGGACTGTAGGTCGTATTTGGGCCATTGTAAAGCAACAAATGGAGGAATGGAAACCAATACACCTTGTCTCTAAGAAGGCATGTGTATCAATTTTCAAAAGGGTACACTTTAATGTTGATAAAGTGAACAGTATTCCATTTCAAAGTAGATCAACAATCAGAGATTTATCAACAGTTATAGGTGTGAGCAAATCAACAGTGGGCAGATGGGTTAAAGGAGGTTCTCTTAGGGCACACGCAAATGCAATCAAGCTTGAGCAAACTCCGAAAAATAAGCTTCAAAGGCTAAATTACTGTTTGGATGCCATCTACTATGACAGGTATGCAAAAAAGCTTAAGTTCAAGGAAATGCATAATGTAGTGCACATAGATGAGAAATGATATTTTTTTACTAGAGTTTCTGAGAGGTATTACATGGTTCCTGGTGAGGTAGAACCACATAGAACATGTAAGCATAAAAATTTCATCCAAAAAATTATGTTATGTATGCAGTGTCAAGGTCATTGTTTGATAGTGAAGGACAGATCCTATTTGATAGGAAAATTGGAACTTTCCCATTCACAACAGTGGAACCGGTAAGAAGAAACTCAAATAATAGGGTAAGAGGAACTATGGAAATAAAACCTATTGACATAGTCAACAAAGAAGTTATCAAAGATTGCATAGTGAATCAGGTAATAGTCAGACCTTATTGATAAGGTAATCATCCTATAATTTGCATGTATTTAGTCACCTTACCTTTGTCTGATCAAAAGGGCAACACTAACACGCAAAATTTAGTGTACCTAGCAGATTATACCAGCAATCAAATCCAAATGGCCTTCATGTTTGGGGAAGGACATATGAATACAACAGGATAATGCAAGGCCCCACATTAAAGATAGTGACCTTGATTTTGAGAGGCTGTAAGGTCTAATGAGTTTAATATCAAACTTGTATGCTACCCCATTCTCACCAGACACTAATTTTAATGACTTGAGATAGTAATAATTATGAGAATATGTATAGTAAAATATCATGTGCATTAGTTATAGATGCTTTCACATTCAACATATAAAATTAATATATATATATATATATATATATATATATATATATATATATATATATATATATATATATATATATATATATATATATATATATATATATATATATATATATATATTGTTAGCGAATTTTCAAAAAGATTACTATTTTTTTCAATTTTACTGAATAATTGAATATAAAAAAAAATATATTAAGTAACCCAAAGTATATATATTGAAAAAATCAATATAAATTAAATGTACGAAAATTAACTCGTGCAAAGCATCTCACA
This sequence comes from Pogostemon cablin, assembly GCA_023678885.1. Taxonomy (NCBI): domain Eukaryota; kingdom Viridiplantae; phylum Streptophyta; class Magnoliopsida; order Lamiales; family Lamiaceae; genus Pogostemon; species Pogostemon cablin. The sequence goes on from CM042971.1 coordinate 33,704,891, forward strand.
TTAGATGATTTGTGGCAATATGTCATTTAAGACTGGAGTTATAAAATGTATATTTATAATTGAAAGTATATTCAAAGAATATGCTAAAATTATTCGAAAATTAATGATCTTCAAATAAAAAACAAAAATTGCTGAGGGAATGGTTCTATTTTAGGATTCACAATCTTAAAATCATGTTCGACACTATTACAACAAATTATATATATAGAGGCATTCACAGTGTAGTATATTATTTAATATGAGTTGTTATCGTGTGCATCCAATATATGTTATTTTTAATTAATAATGTATATGTTTTTCTTAATAGTTATATTTAATTTTTTACTAAAAATACTAATAAAAAAATTTCGCTAACAAAATTTCTAAGTTTTTGTTCATTAATGTATAGTATATTTTTAGAGTTAGCTAGCTTCCTATTAACCGAGTTTGCGGTGTAAACTTTGTACTCCTTGTAAACTCTATGATCTTCCTTAATTTAAACATTCTAACAAAACATAAAATATAATAGAATTGTAATGGGAGAGAGTTTATACCGTGAACCCAAGAGTATTTGCCATATTTTTATTTATTAGTGTAAGTATATGTTTTTAACTTGGACGGTGTACCCAATGCAAGAATATTTTTCATTTAATATTTATGCATAAAGTCGTATGAATAATTTTATTAAATCATTCTATTTTTTTTATACAAGGGAATGATTAGTCTTTTGTATGAGAACGTTTTTTTTTTTAAATGACGAATTATAACTCTTTCATATAAATAAAGGAACACATGATATTTTGAAAAATAACACCCTTAATAATATTGATTGATTCATAATAATGTTTTCTTTCAGATGATATATGTACCTACATCCAAACTTCACTCCATTCATATTCATAGTATACTATATGAATAATAGTTATAACAATATTCGAAGTTGTATACTATAAATCTTTCAACATTCGAACCTTACATTAGTTCTATTAATTTGTTTAAAACAAAAGGTTAACACTTTTATATGTGTTGACTAAATTCTAAATATTAATGAATTTATTTTAATAGGTGTCTGGTTAGATTGATCCCCTGGAGCAAGTGTATGGCCAGATTCACAATCATGTGTTACACCGTCCCTTTCATTCCTCCCACTAAATTTAAAAAAATATACAGTGATAGTTATATTAATATATGGATTTTTTTTTCTAAAAAAAATGAATATTATTGGACAGGTACTTAAATAAATGTGACCACTCAAAGAAAAGAACGAAACAGGTCATGTGGAAGTATTTGTACAAAATTTGTGCCCACCACAGAAAATGATAGAATTAGCATCAATATTGAAATTTGTCCAAAGTTAAATTACCTGCAAAATACACGTGTGTTTATGTGGCCACCAGACTTTCTTGTTTAAGGTGTTAAAATATTATTGGAGCACTTGGCACGGTTGAATCAAACCACGCACTTATTTATTTAAAAAATAAAAATTTATCGGATAAAAGTTTGAATTTTTTCACCATAATTTATCGATTAGTACTTAATACAAAAAATATTATTCATTCAAATAAAAACTATTACTCTCAAAATTCTAATTCTCTCTGTACTCGTATTCATCTTTCTATTTGGTCCATCACATTACAAAGTTTTTATTTTCTTTTTGAATTGATATAGCGAAAAAAAAAAGTAATTAGTATTCAATCTACTATATATGAAGTCCACACTCAAAATTAATACTACTACTCACTCCATATTGAAATATTACATCTCTTATCCACTATAAATTAAATTATTATACTCTTTAATCTACATGCAAAAAGTAAATGATTACGTATCAAGTGGATAAAGTGATTATGTTGTGATTTTTTATATACATGTTGAACATAGTGTGAGGAATAATAATTTTATATTGAAGAATAATAATTTATCTTTTTAAAGAGTAATTTAAAAAAAAAAAAGATATATGATGAACTGAGTTCACAAGTTTCTCACTATTTAATATGTAATGACACTACAAAAAACTGTTTTTTAACAACGAAATATTTCGTCGCTAAAAATCTTAATTCCATTGTTAAATTGACTTATCAACGGATTAGCAATGGAATCTGTTGGTAAAATTCCGTTGGTAAAGTGGTGGTTGGTAAATTTATAACAACGAAAAATCAATTCCGTTGCTAAATAATTCCGCTGGTAATCCGTTGCTAATAATTCCGTTGGTAATTTATATAATGATTCCCTTGCTATTCTGTTGGTAATTAGCAACGGATTGAATTCCATTGTTAAAATAGAAAACAATTCCATTGGCATTCCGTTGCTAAAACAAAAATATCATTTTTGTTGCTAATCCATTGCTAATTACCAAAGGAAAGAATTATGTTGCTAATTTCGGTTGCTAAAAAATATTTTTTTTGTAGTGTGAGTTGAGAAATATTACTCCCTCCGTCCCAACTTCAACTTCACACTTTCCGTTTTGATCCGTCCCAAATTCAACTTCACACTTCCATAAAAGGAAAAAGCAACAAACTAATATTCCTCTAACATACTTTAATTTCAAATTTGTCATCACCTTTTTAACACACATAACATACTTTATCATTTATTTATTACCCAAAAATACCATACTACCCTCAAAAGTAAGTCAAAAAGTGACTTTTCTTAAACTCTGTATCTACAGTAAACGTGAACTTGAATTTGGGACGGAGGGAGTAATATTTTAATGTATAATGAGTAATTGTAATCTCATTTATAAATAAAAATAAAAAATGAAATAATTAGACTGTAACACCCAAATTAATAAAATAAACATTAGAATAAGAAATAATAATTATCTATAAAAGAACATTTGTTATGAAAAATAATGGGATTTAAGTCTAATAACAACATTTTTGGGCCTTGTGCAAATCTAAGGACAATGTGATATTTTGAGCCCATATAATTGACCGGCCCAATCTAATAGGTTATGTTGATCAGATCCTTCTTTGGAAGGAAAAATATGGGGATTTCTGATTGGTTGAGCAATTAATTTAGTAATTTGCAAAAGTTAAATTATACCTTACACCTAGTTGAGACTTTGTGCTAGAAAATTAGTGAAGGCTTACTTTTTCTAAATCAAAAATATTCTTAATTAAATTCTAATATGCTGTGACTTTTTATATTATTTTAAGACGAATAATTTTTTTTCATTCACTCAAATAATAGTTCATCACTAAAAATAATAATTTCATGAAAATCAAGATGTATGGTGAAATAGTTTAATTAAGACAAACTCTTTAAAAAATGGTTTAAGAAATATTATTATAAATAATAAATAATAATAATAATAATATTTATAGTATATTCTATTATTAAAATAAATTTGTTAGTGCAAATTATATTTTCGTAGAAATATTTAATTGATAATCTTACGCTAATACAACTGTGCACCTGGATCCACCCCAAGATACGGGGCAACCACTTTCAGAAACATATACAATTATGAATAAAAAAAATATAATTATGAATAAAAATATATACACTTTGTTAATGAGTTTTTTAGTTAGTTTTTTTTAATAAAAATTGAGTGTAAAAAATATACAATTATTAAAAAAAATATGTATACATTACTGAATAAAAAGTATATACATATGGATGCTAGTTTTTTAACTAAAAAATTGAATGTGAAAAAAGTATATAATTATTAAAAAATATGTATATAATATAGAATTAAAAATCATACCGTCCACCTTTGCACCGGTAAATCTAATATCAACTCATAATCTTAAAACAACTGGGCAGTAATAATCATATGCATAACAAACTATCTTGTCTCAATATTAAGTACAAATAGTTTCATAACAATATTTATAATGTAAAAGATTTTTGTACTGTAAATTATATCTACTCTCTTCGGAGTGTTATGATTAAGTGAAATTAAGATGGAATGAAATGGCCTTAGAAATGAAATAGAGATAAGAAATGAGTAATTAAAATTTATTATTCTCGTATTAGTATTGTTTAAGAACAAACAAGTAATAAAAAGATGGAATATATATATTTTTTAATTTATTGTATATTAAACGAAGAATGTAAGTATCGTTTATTTTATTTATTCTTCAATATATATTTGTCTAAAAATAATTTATATTTTAAAGATGATATTATTTGATTTGATAAGAAAATTAGGATTAGAAAGGACAATTCCATTCCTTAACAATTCCACAATAGTAATTATAAGTTATAATTTTATTCCAAAGATTTCATTTTTACAGGGTTTAATGCTAACTTATATATAATATAATTATCTTTTAAGGTTACAATCATATAGAAAATTAGACAAGCACTTAGAGTTTATATATTTTTGTTAAGAAAATGACATTACTACATTGGGTCCCCTTCCACATCAAGAAAAGCCACCCAAACACACAATAATAAAAAATCTTTATCATCATATCTTAATAGATTCGGATTTTTAGTGCTATTTTGATGTAACATTTTCTGTGCTCCATCGTTGTTGGATGGATGACATATAAAAGAGAGTGAAACTATATTTAAGAAAGAAAAATATCAATTTTAAGGATAATGGTAAGGTTTTCTTCCCTAATTACATGCATGTCAATCATTCATTAGTTAATAACACAAAGAGATGATGAACAAAAATGACATAAAAAATCCGTAGATATCTGTACAAAGTGTTCAACACAATAACACAAACTATAAATATTTAACATAATAATAACACTAAAACAAATTTATAACAATCATGGAAACACTTCAATTACAGATCTCAACCCTAAAATGGGAGTGATTTTGTAAGTCTTAAAACCTGCAGCTAAGAAAAGGTTCTCCCACTCTTTCTCAGTTCTCTCTCCTCCAGCAAACCTAGACATTAGAAGCACATCAAACAATATCTGGGTTTCAGTTGCCTCATGGTTTTCTTGGTCATTACCAACCACCATGTCCACAATAATCATCTTTCCACTTTTACCCTTGTGAGTAATTGCTTCTTTGCATTTTTCTAGAATTACATCAGCCTCCTCATGAGTCCACATGTTGAGAGTCCACTGTTTCATCATCATAAAACCAATAAAAAATCATTAACTAAAGAATAACATTAACTTCATATATTATCATGGGTAAATATTACTATTGATCCGGTAAGTATAATCTATTCCAACTTTAGCCCTTTATCATTTGCAATTCCCAATTTTGGTAATTTTTTGTCCAATTGTAGTCCAATTTTAATCATTTTCTCAAATTTGATCATGTTTTTTATCCAAAATTAATCATTTATGTTAAAAAATATTCAAAATTGGTCCTAAATGTATAAATTTTGGACCAAAAGTGGATTTAAAATTACCAAAATTAAGAATTGCAAAAAAAAAAAGACTAAAGTTGAAATCGATCATACTTACAAAACTAATTTTAATATTTACCTTAATAGCACAAACATACATTCCCTTATGTGAATTTTAATGGTTTACATGCTATTATATTGCGCTTATTAAGTTTAATCGTTTATTTTTTAAGTTTATAATATTTAAGGGCATAATTATTCGTACACTTTTAAATAGAGAAGATTCACATAAAATATAAAATAGGGTTAACGTATACTCTTTCTAGCACAAGGTATTTCATTTGGCACCATCTTATCATAACTTGTGTGAGTCCATTTGGATTACATAATTATTTGGCCTACTTAATTGCACTAATTCATTATAATTGTTCTTAATCAAATTCATTTCTTACTGAATATATATGGACGCATTCTAGTTTAAATTATTAATTTGAATTTAAATAGAATTTTATGGAATAATTTATAATAAGTCATTCGTAATCAAATTTAACTTATAATTAAAATGATATCCTTTCTTATTCGCTCATGAAATGAATATATAGTATAACATCTGATCAAAGTAAATGGGATTAAAGAAAATTAAAATCATGAAAAATAGGTACAAATTAAGGACATGATCCGTAATTAAGTAACTTTTTATTTCTTATGAAATTTGATGATTGATTTAGAATGACGTTTTATATATATAAATAAATGAATTAATTATCTCATTCATTTAATAGACTCCGTATAAAATTCACTTCAAGATTTCTTATCAAATGTATATATCATTTTAAATTAAGATATGTTACCATGCATGCACTTGTTTCACTTTTCATCATGACAGAACTAACAATCTTAATAAGTGTTGTATAACAAATTATTACTCTTAGATAATAAACTAATAGTAACAATAGATATTTTTTTAAAACAATATTTTTTAAAAAGAAGCACCTATAACCCGTTCTACACAAAACATACTCACAAATATTAATATGGTTGCTTAATTAATACTGTATTATAATAATATTATCCACTTTTTATATTTTATTAAGTTAATGTCTACAGTAACATACACCTTATCTTATTAAATTATTAACGCTTCATTTTTTTCTTACATTTTTAACTAAATTTTTTATTTATTTTTTCAAAGTATCCATGTGTTCATCTCTCTTTTCTTGCTACTTACTTACCAAATATACAAAAACAAAAAATTCTACATTCCTCTTATAATTTTTTGAGTTGATATTAGGTGCACCCGGGTGACCATATATGTTTAGCTTTTATTTTATTTTGTATACATGTCATTCTATTTTGTATACGTGTTTCTTAATAATTGTATACTTTTTTCATACTAAGTTTTTCATTAAAAAAAACCAGCATCCATATGTTTATAACTTTTTATTAAATAGTATATACATGTTTTTTTAATAATTGTATATTTTTTTACACTCAATTTTTCATTAAAAAAAACTAACAATTAAATTGTATATATTTTTGTTCATAATTGTATATATTTTTGAAAGTGAGTGCACTTTATCTTAAGGTGCACCCGAGTGCACCCTATAATTAGCCTAATTTATTATTTCTTCAATAATATAAAATAATAATAAAATCAAAACAGTATAATAATATAATTAAGTCCATATGTGCATACGTGGCATGAATATTTTAACTAATGCAAGAATTCAATACCTTAAATAAAACAGCATCAGCAGGAGGGATGAACTTCCTCATATCTCCACTTACAAACTTCAATGTCTCAGTTTCCTCCAATCCTGCAATGACATGTGGAAGCTCGAGCACCGTGCATTTCAACCCGGGGACGGCGGCGGCGATCGTCTTCGCCACCATCCCAGTGCCGCCGCCGACGTCCACCATCGTCTCCAACCCCTCGAACACGTGCCCACACTCCTTCACAAGTATGCCCGCCACGAGGCGTGCATCGCTGGCCATGGCCTCATTGTACAGCTGGCTCCACGTCGGATCAGCCCCTGCAAAGTCAAAGGGAGTCTTCCCATGTTTGGTTAGAAATGGAGTCGAGTCATCGTTTCGAAACCACTCACCCAAATGGTCAAACGGGTCCATGTAAACCGGGTTTAGTAAGGCCAAGGTTAAGGGCGCAATGCTCAACGGCTCGTCTCTGAGCAGGAGACGAGCCGCTGGCGTGAGACCGTAGGCCTCTTCGTTTTCCTCCGAAGTCTTGACAAGGTCGAAAATTTTTGACTGGACAAGAGTCCGGAGCAGACGGAAGAGGCCGCGGGATTTGGCCTTGTTTATGGGGATTGCTTCGGCCAATTCAGAAAGCGTTATTGGCTTGCCGTGTTTGTGGATGACGTCGGGTATACCTAATTCGACGGCACATTTTAGCGCCATCGAGTTTATGAAGCTGAAGATGTGGTTCCATATATGAGTTTGAGCATCAACAAGCTCTTTTGTAGATGAACATTGTGATCCATTTTGCGAAGCCATTTTTTTGTTGTTGTGATTGTACATCATTTTATCTACTATTTATACAACATACGATAGAATTTTTTATTAATAAAATAAAATAAACTATGAATATTCATGAGGCCAAACAAAACTTTAGGCTAGCTACTGGCTTCTTCTTTCATTTTTAATTATTTTTTTTTTAAATTATTATTTTTATTTCAGATCTTAATTTTTATTTTATGTTAACATATTTTAATTTGTAAGGCTTTATTATTATCAAAATTTTATAAATTATAACAGAAAGAATGCTTTAAAAGAACTGATTTTGAGTTATATTTTCAGTCATGCGGAATTCTTTATTCTTTTACTATCATCTTCCAAAAAACCAATCATCATTCCTAACATTTATATTTTCCATTTTACAATATAGTTTCTGAAGGCTTTTGTATTTATAACCCATCTATAAGAAATATTATATCAAAATGATATAGAAGATTAATCCAAACTGATTTTCAACCAATTTTTTTGATGCAATTCTTTTAAGACAATGACTTGTATACAACCTCCATTTTGATAAAACCCCGATACAATTTCATTCCTTCACCTTTAATGTGTGTGTGTTTTTTTTTTTAACTGTTGTTGTTATTTTTTTATTTAATTTTAGGGATATAATTACAATTTTACCCTTGTGGTTTAGGGTATAATTTATCCATATGGTTTAAGGTATAATTGTAATTTTACCCTTGTGACTTAGGGTATAATTTTATCCCTAGGGTTTAGGGTATAATTGTTATTTTACCCTTGTGCTTTAGGGTATAATTTATCCCTAGGGTTATAGTATAATAATCATTAAAATAAAATAAATTTAAAAATAAAATAAAAAACAACATTAATGATGAAGTAGAAATTAATTAAGAAGGATGAGGACCAAGGGTGTATCAATTGATATATCCGGTTGTACCCTAGTCCCCCTTCTTTTAATATAACTTGAATTTTTTAAATATTATTGTTTTACTATAATACAATTTTAATAAATTAAGTAGGACGTGTAGAAAGCTAGAAGCCTAGAAGTTCCAGACGTGTATTCGGAACTAAAGTATGAGATAAAATCAAACTTATGTTGAAGATCACGGCTGTTAATTATTTCGTGAGTGAGATATTTATAAATAAATATAAAAAATTAAATATCATATTAGTTATGCAGCACCTGGACATCCACTCGCCCATCTTTTTACATCATAATCATGAATACTCACATGCTAATGTATTGTTAAAAAAAAAAAAAAAATCACCCCACATCCCAACTCGGTAAAATGGTAAAAAGTAAATTATGACAACTTAATTAATCAAACACCTCTACCTGATAGAATGATGAATGAGTAAATTATGATAACTCAACTAATCAAGAGATAAAATCACTATTAATGTACAAGAAACTTCTCATTTTGAAAATTTGCTCTCACTTCACTGATAGAATTTGATCCTTATCATCATACAAATTGAGCTGCACATGCCACTCACATGCATGCTCCATGTATTAACAATACAAAATCAAATATTTAGGCAATTTAAAATTAAAGAAAATTTGAACAATTTATAAATTGGAAAACATAAGAAATTAACAATAAAATTAGTGCTCAGAAGATTCATTATTATTATTTTTTTACATTAGACATGTGTCATTGGTTATATGAGTGATATGTAAACGACATAGAATTTCATTTCTCTTATTGAATTTGTATTTATTTTAGAGTTTAATATCTTTTATTTTTTGCGTATCATTCATCAATGTTGTTGGACCAAAAAATGGTGTATTGTGTGGTGGAAGGAGTTTAAAAAAAAAAAAAAATATATATATATATATATATTTCCTCTTTCTTGTTTATATAACATAACAACAGTTACTGTGAGAGAGAGTACTATATGCTCCTTCCATCTGCTTTTAAGGGTATCATTTTTTCATTTTGGGCATCCGCCTCCAATGGTGTTATTTTCTTTTTTATCCACACACATCCACTAATACAGCTAAAAATGGGACACACACCTCCACTAATACAACCACTCACTACACATTAAGTAACAATATTCTTTAATTTCTGTGCCCAAAAACAAATGGTACCTTTGAATCTGGAAGGAGGGAGTATATGAGTATTGTGGCAATTGAGTTGATGTAAAATTGATCCTCATCCTGACAGAATTGATTGAACGACATCATCATAGATATCATACTTTTATCATAACTGATTATGAAATGATATGTGATTCTTAGCTGATCACGGGTCATTGAGGGCATCGGTGACCTGTAATCACCCAAGTAAACCTCTAAAATGATTTCCCAAAAATGATTATCATATTTTTTAAAATAAATTATTATTTTTTAGGAAAGGATCATTGGTACTCATGCCAAAATCATTATAGATGTTAATTAAATTTTCTAAATGATATTTTTCTTCATTAATTTTTATTGTTTTCCTTAATTTCGTGTTATGATTTAGGGTTTTAGTTATTATAGATTTAAAATTTAGAAAATTAGAAATATGTAATTTAAGGAATATATGATTTTCTGACTGTGCTAATATGACAGGTAATTTGTAGAAAGTATTTAAAGCAACTCGAACAAAAGCTTTTCAAGAAGATAGAATATACACTTTGCCAGGCTTATCTTATGATGTTTGGATGAGTGTCGCCCTCATTGTTTATCTTAGGTAAAGCCCAATCATCTTCAAAAAGGCCTGGCCCATATGAAAACAAATAAGGCCCAAAGATAAATGGTCCCTTCTCAATAAATCTTCTCTCTCAGCTATTGGGCCTGGCTTTTATATTAATTTTAATTGAGAATTTGTTCACAACCCTTTCACTAAGAGACAAAGATTTTTTTTTTTAAATACTATAATAGAACATTACTTCACTTTTAATACATTGCGTATTGTCTCCTTCTTAGACTCGTATTCTTTTATATTATCATGTTCGTATTAATAGTAAATATCAAACGTAAGAAAACTCACTTTTTAATTGATTTTATTATTATTTTTTAAGGATAATTATATATATATCATAAAAATTTTAATTACTATAAATAGGACATTACTACTTTTAATAAATTACATATTCTCTCCTTCCTAGACTCATTCTTTTATATTATCTTGTTCGTATTTATAGTAAATATCAAACATAAGAAAACTCACTTTTTAATTAATTTTTTTTTAATTTTTTAAGTGATAATATTAAAAAAAAAATTACATCTTTAATACACTATAATAACTAATTATGAAATCATAAAATAATTTTATCATAAAAGTATGATTTGTTATTTAGGGTTTTAACTTAGATCTCGGAAGTTTATTCTCCATGTAAAGAATCTTTAACTTAATTATATAATAAGCAAGATAATACTACTGACATAGTATATCATAAACATATTGCAACAAACACTTAATTTTCAATGACAAACACTTAATTTTACAATTCCAAATGAGATTACACTCCACACAATACATAGCATGATAACATTATTATTTTGCATGCACCCATTATTTCAGAAATGGAACATTAATCAGGGGAAAACCTGAATGACAGACCTCAATCCTAAAACAGGGCTAATCTTGTAACTCTTAAAACCTGAATCAAAGAAGAGTTTCTCCCACTCTTTCTGGGTTCTCTCACCTCCTGCAAACCTGCTCATAATATGCATGTCATAGAACAGATGAGTTTGAGCTGCTTTATCATCTTCTTTCTGATCTTCCACCACTATTTCAACAATGATCACCTTTCTTCCACTCTTCCTGCTCGAACTTATTGCCTCTTTGCATTTCTTCATAAGTTTAACACTATCTTCATAACTCCACATACTAAGGTTCCACTGTTAATCCACAGTTACATAGTTAGAGATTAATGGAATCAATCAAAGAAACCACATAACAATAGAACATTAGGTAGTTACATTACAAGATTGAAATATAGTACTCCATCATCTTCACATGTAGATACCAAGTTTAAAAAAATTTGTTTTTTGACTAACTTTATTGACTTTTGGAGGGTAACATAGTATTTTTAAGTGATAAATAAATTATAAAGTTTGTTATGTGTGTTAGGTGAGAGTGATAAATTTATAATTAAGATGGACTTTTAGGGGGTGAGAATTTATGTGATGTTTTTTTTAGAAGGTGAAGTTTGATGTGGGATGGACGTGGGACGGAGGGATTACAAAATAGAACTCTAATGTACTATACCTTGAGTAGGACAGCATCAGCATGAGGAATAAACTCGAACATGTCTCCACCAACAAAGCTCACACTCTCAGACCCTTCCACTCCCGCAACGACTTGAGGAAGCTCCAACACCGTACATTTCAAGCCGGGCATGGCGTCGGCAAGGGCCTTGGACACCATTCCAGTGCCACCCCCGACGTCAACCAGTGCTTCCACCCCCTCGAACATATGCTTGCATTCTTTAACAAGTATGCCAGCCACGAGGCGTGAATCACTAGCCATGGCGTCATGATAAAGTTGCTTCCACTTGGGATCGGAACCCGTGTAGTCCCACACATTCCTCCCATTCTTGGTGTAAAATGGGGTGGAGTCCTCGTTTTGAAACCATTCACTCAAGTATTGGAACGGGTCCATCATAATCGGGTCGAGCGCCCCGATTGCAAAAGGAGCAATGCTTAACGGGTCGTCTCGAATCAAGAGACGACATGTCGGCGTGAGGCAATAAGCCTCCTCCTCCTCGCACTCGCGAACCTTGACCTTATCGAAGAATTTCGAATGGACTAGAACTCGCATGAGGCGATAGAGGCCGTTGGATTTCGATGGGTTAATGGATAGGGCACGTACCAAATCGGAAAGTGTCATCGGCTTGCCGTGTTTGTGGATGGCGTCGGGTATGCCTAATTGAATGGCACATTTTAAGGTCATAGAGTTGATGAAATTGTAGATGTGGCTCCACACTTGGGCTTGAGCATCAACAAGCTCTTGTGTGGATGAATCTACTTCAACACCATTTAGTATTGTCATTTTTTTTAAGTATGATGATATGGATTGTGGTGAATGTAGTCAATCAAGAAGTTGCTTCTATTTATAGGTCATTACATACCCCTTGCTATAATAAAATATAACAATTATATATACAACCAATATGTGCCCTTTCTTTTATTAATTATAATAACTATTTATAGCTCGTTACATAGCCTTGCTATAATAAACTATAACAATAATTCCAGTATTTTATTATTTATTTATTATTTAAAAATATTTTTTAATAGAAATCAATCATATTAATTTATGATAAAAAAAGTTTTTTACATTTTTAATTTTTGTCAAAGAGCATTGGAACATCTTTTAATTATTAGAATCATAACTTACCGTGATTAGGATTTATAAAGCCCTTAATTGAGTAATTTAATTCATTGTACTATTATAACAATAATTTAAGGATTAATATGCGCCACTAAAATATGTATGTGTGTGTATTTGACCGTGTAAAATATTACTTCTAAGGAAAAATAATAATAATAAATAAATAAATACTATAGAAAAATACTATGCTCCATCTTATAAATGAAACACTAACAACTCAAATCAAATCAAAATATCAGAAAGAAAAATAAATTAAAATAAAATACCCAAAAAAACACAAATTTACTAAGTTTAAGAATATAATAAATACTAAGTATGAAGAATGACAAATAATAATGTAAATCAGCAAACCTTGCTTCTTGATTTTATCCAAAAATATTCTTACTCTAAAAGTAGAATTGAGGCTAAGTTTGAAGCAACTTTAAATTCTTCATTTTGTTCTTAACTTATGATATGTATTCAATTTAATAATAATATAAATATTTATTAAATTTGTATAATTTAAAACTTTAATTTTCAAGTGAGGTAACATATAAAACAAAAACAAATAATCACAATATATTTAATCATAATTATGTGTAACGAAAAGTTGGTTGTGGTTCATGACACTAAAACAAATAAATTAAATAGACTTAATAACAAATTAAATAAATTAAATATAATTTATATATACATTAATATCAAATTCAAAGTAATTAAAAATATGACAATGTTATTATACCCACGACAATTCTAGTCCTCTCTCTATTTTTAATATGAACCCCGAATGCTACACAAAGTTACGTGAGATAATTGAATTGATATTTTTTAATTTATTTAATATAAAAAATTAATGAATAATATTAACTTAATTAAATATCTTTTTAATTCAATTAATATAGTTTTACACATTTATATAATTATGCTTCTTAAAAACTCAATACTATGTTTTATAAATATATACAATTATAAGTATAATAAAAACTTTAAATCAATATATTAAAAATATATATATCCCATCTATCTATCTATCTATCTATACATATATAAAAGCAAAATGATTTTGCTAAAATTGGACTCAATTTTTCCCCAATTTTCTAATTTTACCTATTTTGGAAACCTTTTAATTTAATCCTAATCCTTTATTATTTAAGAATTCATTTTCACCATTAATCATCCCTTGATATTTTTATTCAACAAATTTTAAGTACATCCTTTTCTAATTTATTTATATATTTTTATTCAACAAAATTTTAAGTAGTTCATTTTCTAATTTATTTATATTTTTATTTATATTTTTTAATTGTCATTTAAAAATTTAAATGCCTCATTAGGGTTTAGGAACAAATCTCTTAAGATTTTCCCCTTTTCTAATTTTACCTTTTTTTGAAACCTTTTAATTTAATTCTAATCCTTTATTATTTAAGAATTCATCATCACCATTAGTCATCCCTTGAGCAAAATGATTTTGCTAAAATTGGACTCACCTTTTTTAATTTATTTATATATTTTTATTCAACAAATTTTAAGTACCTGGACTCAATTTTTCCCCCTTTTTTAATTTTACCTCTTTTGGAAACCTTTTACAAATTTTCCCCCCTTTTTTTATTTTATCTCTTTTGGAAACCTTTTAATTTAATCCTAATCCTTTATTATTTAAGAATTCATCTTCACCATTAACCATCCCTTGACATTTTTATTCAACAAATTTTACTTACCACCTTTTCTAAATTCAACAAATTTTAAGTACCTACTTTTCTAATTTATTTATATATTTTTATTCAACAAATTTTAAGTACCTGGACTCAATTTTCCCCCCTTTTTTAGTTTTACCTCTTTTGGGAACCTTTTAATTTAATCCTAATCCTTTATTATTTAAAAATTCATCTTCACCATTAATCATCCCTTGATATTTTTATTCAACAAAATGATTTTGCTAAAATTGGACTCAATAATCTCAGCCTGGTTTAGGGTTTAGGGATTTAGGGTTTAGGATTTAAGGGTTTAGGGTTTAGGGAGTTAAATATTTGTTTGGTCCCGTAACTTTTTTTCTTTTTAATTTTAATCCCAAAAAAGATATTTGTTTATAATTAGTCCCAGAACTTTCATTTTTCTTTAATTTTGGTCCAATTTTTATCGGATTTGCCACTTGTTGCCGGAAACCGACGAGCGATGCTGACGTGGCTAGTCCAATTATTTCTCAACCAACCAAAGATTGATGAAACTTAAGAAGAAGAATGAAGACAACACCAAAGATTGCAAAAACGTTTATAGTCACCCCATACATAAACATTTTGCAATCAAGAAGTTGCTTCTATTTATAGGTCATTACATACCCCTTGCTATAATAAAATATAACAATTATATATACCAACCAATATGTGCCCTTTCTTTTATTAATTATAATAACTATTTATAGCTCGTTACATAGCCTTGCTATAATAAACTATAACAATAATTCCAGTATGGACCATTTCTAGGCTATGATAAACTATAACAATAATTCCAGTATGGACCATTTCTATTTTTTAATCACTCCCCCTTCACGCTAATTAAATATTTCATCCGTTACAAGATGAAATAGTCCTTCTGCAACCGGATACAAGACCATATTACGGAGTATAATTTAAAAAGTACTAGTACAATGCCCGCGTGCGACGCAGATAATCGTATTTTATTATTTATTTATTATTTAAAAATATATTTTTTTAATAGAAATCAATCATATTAATTTATGATAAAGAAAGTTTTTTACATTTTTAATTTGGTAAAAGAGCATTGGAACATCTTTTAATTATTAGAATCATAACTTACCGTGATTAGGATTTATAAAGCCCTTAATTGAGTAATTTAATTCATTGTACTATTATAACAATAATTTAAGGATTGATATGCGCCACTAAAATATGTATGTGTGTGTATTTGAAATATTACTTCTAAGGAAAAAAATAATAATAAATAAATAAATAAGACTATAGAAAAATACTATGCTCCACCTTACAAATGAGACACTAACAACTCAAATCAAATCAAAATATCAAAAAGAAAAATAAATTAAAATAAAATACCCAAAAAACACAAATTTACTAAGTTTAAGAATATAATAAATACTAAGTATAAAGAATTAATAACAATATATACATATAGACAAATAATAATGTAAATCAGCAAACCTTGCTTCTTGATTTTGTCCAAAAATATTCTTACTCTAAAAGTAGAATTGAGGCTCAAGTTTGAAGCAACTTTAAATTCTTCATTTTGTTCTTAATTTATGATATGTATTCACTTTAATAATAATATAAATATTTATTAAATTTGTATAATTTAAAACTTTACTTTTCAATTGAGGTAACATATAAAACAAAAACAAATAATCACAATATATTTAATCATAATTACGTGTAACGAAAAGTTGGTGGTGGTTCATGACACTAAAACAAATAAATTAAATAGACTTAATAACAAATTAAATAAATTAAATATAATTTATATATACATTAAAATCAAATTTAAAGTAATTAAAAATATGACAATGTTATTATACCCACGGCAATTCTAGTCTTCTCTCTAATTTTTAATATGAACCCCGAATGCTACACAAAGTTACGTGAAATAATTGAATTGATATTTTTTAATTTATTTAATATAAAAAATTAATGAATAATATTAACTTAATTAAATATCTTTTTAATTCAATTAATATAGTTTTACACATTTATATAATTATGCTTCTTAAAAACTCAATACTATGTTTTATAAATATATACAATTATAAGTATAATAAAAACTTTAAATCAATGTATTAAAAAATATATATCCCATTCATATTAAAATTGAAAGGAAAATTGATTATGTGAAAATTGGGCTTATGAAGATAATTGATATGGATAAATTTTAATTTCTTATTAAATTTTAAGCCCAATTCAATTAAAAATTTTTATTTGAAGGAACAAAAAATAAAAGAATGCTTATGTTGAGTTATAAACCCATGACCTCTTTATAATTAATCAATCAATGATATTTGACACCTCACAAATTCACAAAAATCATAAATACTTAATTAACCAAATCATGACACTCCACTCTTTTTAAATCTAATTTTGGAAACTTATTTTGTTTTAATATATAAAGAGATTTATTTCAATTAATGTAAGTAATAATTAGCTCATGTTTAGTATTTATTGAAAAGTATATAGTATATTTATTTGATGGGTTGGTTTCTTATGTATTCATGTTTAAAGTGTATATTTTTATTTTAAAGGATCTGGAGTATAGTTTACTCCCTCCGTCCCGGTCAAACAGCACCATTTGCTTTTTGCATGTAAATTAAGGAGTATTATTATTTTATGTAAAGTGGGTAGGTGTATTAGAGAAATGTGATAGGTAGTGGTGGGTCATTGGTGGACCCTTTTTACTAAAAGAGAAAAATTGTGCAATTTGGACGGGACGCCCAATATAGTAAAATGGTTCTATTTGGGCTGAACGGATGGAGTAATTGATAAAGGTAATAATATGTTTTCAGTAAAAAAATCGTTGAAATATAAAAAGTATTAAAATTTGACTAAAATTTTTTTTTCTGAAAAATCAAGAATATTAATTTTATACTAAAGAGTATAATATTTAATACTAAAAAAACATAAAATTGGATTTCGGTGCACGAAAGTAGCTCCGTAGCCAGATGCACTCAAGATTTTGTCTTCCCTGATATAAATTTAATAATTTATCTTTAACAAAACTGTTGAAGAGATTTGCATCAATATATATATACACACACAGTAGCGGACCTATGTAGGAGGGGGCACTGGCCCCTAAACATTTTACAATTAGTAGCATATATATAGAAATTGTTTCTAATTTCATCAGTAGCCCATGGTGAAGCAAAGCTGTTGACTTGTTAAAGATTGTGAGTTCGGTTCACTTCAAGACATGATTGCATTATTTATTTATTTTCTCTTCCAGCAAGCATTTTTTTTTTGGTTTTTTCCTCTTTTAACTCTTTTATTTTAATTGATACATTATTTAAATAACATATTTATTTAATAATTTTAATGGCTCTACATTCAAAATTATCACTCTTATCTAACCCAACTTAAAATAATAAAATACTCTTAGAAAATTGTTAATAAAAGGTGATAAATAAAATAATTCTTCTTAAAAATTATAAAACAAAATATGAAAACTATTGTACGAGAAGAATTAGGCCCCTCAACGAAAATCTTGCGTCCGCCACTGTACACACGACACAGGTGTTGATTATTCTAAGTATATCAATTCTAATTATTGACATTTAACTTTGAACTTTTCATTTATCCAAGGAGACATAAATAATGTTTAATCCATTTTCTGGAGGATTCTAAATTGAAAATTAATCTTTATTTGAGGTCATCTCATAATATTAATAATAAATTTATCTAACTATTTATATTATGATTAGTGAAATACTGAAATGATAAATATTCATAATAAATTTATCTAACGTTAAATCATTTCTCAAATGATTGTGAGACGTTTGGTATGCAAACACACATTCTATAATGATTGTGAAGCGGTTCATATAAATGTAAGATAGATTTTGAGACGTGACAACTATTGTTAAAGGGTACTATTTTAAAATTATTGTTCATCTCTCTTAAATTGATGTCTTGTTTTGGATTTTTACGGAATTTGAAAAATTAATGAGTAGTGATATATGTTTTTTTCGAATTTGGATAAAATTTTCATGCTCTCTTGACATATTGTGCATCTAGATCCGACGGACTTAGAAAATTGTATTATTTAGAATTAAATGGTGTACTATTTAATATAAAAATTTATATCTTTTAATTAATTTTTTTATCCAAATTTTAATATCATTCATATTTCAGTTAATTCTTTCATTGAAAAATAATACCTTTATAAATTATATTGTATACCTTTTAAAACAAAATTTTATATCTTTGAAGTTTTTGTGTGCAAGAAAAGTAGGAGATAAGAAAAGCGAGGAGATAAGAGATAAATAAAAAATCAAATCAATGTATGAAATATGATATTAACTTATATAATAAAGTAGGAGAGGGATGAAAGATAAAGAAAAAAAACTAATGGATGAGAGAAGTTGTATAAAAGATAGGTGTTTTAAAGATTATAGAAAGGTGTATATAAAAATAATTTTATGCGGATTTTCAAAATTAAAATCTGATTTTCATAATGAAAAGAGATTGTAACTTCTCAAATGCTACCCTAGCTAGTAAGACCTTTAATTAATTTATTTATGTATGTATTAGTATAAAATATTTACTCCCTCCGATCCACGAATGTTTGCAATTGCATGCCTCTTCCGGCATAGAAATTAAGAAAAGTGATAATTTTTAGAGGTATTATGATATTTTTTTATAATAAATAAATGATAAATTAGGTTAGGTGTGTTAGGTAAGTGTGGTTTTTTTGGTAAATAAAGTGTATGGTGAAGGGTGATTGTATTTTACTTTTTGCTTTTTTAGGAGGGTGCAAATTTTTGTGGGACAACTCAAAATGAAAAGTGTGTCATCTGAAATGAGACGGTGGAAGTATTTAGTAAAATAATTGGAATATACGTGGAAGGGGGGAGAGTGAGCGAGAGACACGTGGTTATGTACCATGTGACTTCGTCTAAGTTTATACTCCCTCCGTCCCGAAGTCGTTGTCCTACTTACTGTAGATACGGAGTTTAAGAAAAGTTATTTTTTTTACTTTTCAACTCTATTATGTGAGGGTAAAATTGTCCAAATCATTTGGGAGTTTTTGGATTAACTAAATCATTAGTGTTAATCCAAAAAATTACCAAAAGAAAATAAAGAAAAAAATAGAGAAATTTTTATCCTACTAAAAATGTGAACTGTTGATGCATACATATCATTCTTCAAAATTACAAATACGAAATTTTAAATGATCAAGCTTACAATAATAAATTTAAATACCTACACTATTATACAATACCTAGACTATTAGAAACTTGAGTTGGATGGTTAGTTTTACAAAAATACAAATTACACATCATATTTATGCATGCATCATCATTGGTGGTTCTCTCCAAAAATCCTGCCACAATCTTAAAAATCCTCCAAAAGATCTGGCACATCAAAAAAATTCCCTCCAACAGTTTGGGCAGCCCTGCCAGAAATTTTCCCTCCAACTGCCCAACCTCCTTTTAGTTTTCCCCCCCCCCCCCCAATTTATCAAGGATAAAAACAGTCATCAGTGTATTAATTTTCATTAATAGAAATGCATTAATGGCAACCACCACAAGTTCTCACCTTTCCACAGAAAAAAAAATTAATAGGGCAGTTTTTGATTAGACACACCAAAGATGGGAAGATTGATCATGGAAAGGCAAAGGAAGCAGCAGTTGTATTCAATGCATCTACAAGGAATGGAGGTAGTATTTGGGCCATTGTAAAGCAGCAAATGGAGGAAGGGAAACCAGTACACCTTGTCACCAAGAAGGCATGTCTATCAATTTCCAAAAGGGTACACTTTAATGTTGATAAAGAGAAGAGTATTCCATTTCAAAGTAGATCAACAATCAGAGATTTATCAACAGTTATAGGTGTGAGCAAATCAACAGTGGGCAGATGGGTTAAAGGAGGTTCTCTTAGGGCACACGCAAACGCAATCAAGCCTGAGCAAACTCCGAAGAACAAGCTTCAAAGGCTAAATTACTGTTTGGATGCCATCTACTATGACAGGTATGCAAAAAAGGTTAAGTTTAAGGAAATGCATAATGTAGTGCATGTAGATGAGAAATGGTACTTTCTTACTAGAGTTTCTGAGAGGTATTACATGGTTCCTGGTGAGGTAGAACCACATAGAACATGTAAGTCTAAAAATTTCATCCAAAAAATCATGTTTATGTATGCGGTGTCAAGGCCATTGTTTGATAGTGAAGGACAGGTCCTATTTGATGGAAAAATTAGAACTTCCCATTCACAACAGTGGAACTGGTAAGGAGAAACTCAAAGAATAGGTAAGATGAACTATGAAAACAAAGCCTATTGACATAGTCAACAAAGAAGTTATCAAAGATTGCATAGTGAATCAGGTAATAGTCAGACCTTATTGATAAGGTCATCATCCTATAATTTGCATGTATTTAGTCATCTTACCTTTGTTTGATCAAAAGGGCAACACTAACATGCAAAATTTGGTGTACCTGACAGATTATACCAGCAATCAAATCCAAATGGCCTTCATGTTTGGGGAAGGACATATGGATACTGCAAGGCCCCATATTAAAGATAGTGACTTTGATTTTGAGAGGGTTGCAAGGTCTGATGGGTTTAATATCAAACTTGTATGCTAACCCCCACTCTCACCAGACACTAATTTTAATGACTTGGGCTTTTTTAGAGCCATTCAGTCATTACAGTTTAAAACAGAAAGCAAGAATGTTGAAGATTTGATAAAAAATGTTAAGAATGCTTATGAAGACATGACATTTGTCACTTTAAACAATGTGTTTCTTAGTTTGCAAGCTTGCCTCATTGAGATTATGAAAGTGGATGGAGGTATTAACTACAAAGTGCCCCACACTGGAAAAGGAAGGTTAATGAGACAGGGTGTACTGCCTATGTCCTTGGAGATTGATGAAGAATTTGTGAGAGGATGCATAAACAGGTTGATGCAAGAAGACGATGTCTATAAACCAGTTTATGACATCTCAGACCTCATGAACAGCCTGGGATATTGATTTTTGGATAATATTTTTTGATGTTTACAGCTTAAACAATGGATATTAGGATATCTTTTTGTTGTTTTGAAGTTGTTTAAGTTGTAAACATACTTGATGTATAATGAATATTCTGATTATTGTATTACCCTCAGAACAATATCATCATCGGGTAATTGAGTCTCCTAACAAGGTCTGTAATCCTTGTGGTGACTCTAAGTTCAGCACACATGTTCAAAGTCACCTAAACATGTTTAAAAACCTTGTTGATGACTTAGACATTGTGCTTTACCTAATTTCATTATCGGCAAGTGTCTAAGATTCCTAAACAGGTTTAAAAACCTTATTGGTGACTTATACATGGTGCTTTACCTAATTTCTTTATAGGAAAGTGTCTAAGTCTCCTAAATAGGTATAAAACCTTGTTGGTGACTTAGATATGCATCAAGAAAGGTTTTTAGTGTACCAACAATAAGGCAACAGTTTCACAGGCCCTCGAAATAAAATCATCACAGGGCTATTAACTGAACTTGATCGCATTTTTCAATGTAAAAGAGCAAGGTACTCTTGTCGTGTAGGCACGGGCAACCAAGTTGAATTATCGAACCAGGGGAATTTAGGATTCATGGCCTTTAGGTATAGTATCGTGATTAGTTAGGGACGATCGAAAAGGAGGATAAGAAAAATAAAAAAAATAAAATGCAAAGGAATAAATCTAATTATAATATTTTTGTATGCAATGGTAGTTTCTCGATGCACTCAAACAATCATTAATTGATTCTATTTTTAAAATAATCATGGTAAGGGCGATCACTAAAGCATACCTATACCTAAACTCTTGACTAAGATGAATAGGATGCAAGTAAAAATGGCTCATTAGATCTCTCCAATGCTCACAATTCCCATAGGTACTTAGGGATATTAATATACCAATATAGAGATATTATCACGAAGAATTTTCTCTAGTAGGCAGAGACGTTTTCCTAATGTTCCTTTTCTAGGTACTATGCTCACATTGGCTTGGTCCCCTTCACTAACTCAATCACAAGTAATCTCGCTAGTGTTCGTTTATGTAGTTCTAAACATAGGAAGGTTTTGGCCAAACTCCCCCCATATTAATCCTCATGCAATAAATGAAAAAAACTCACATATGATAATCATGTAAAACAACTAAGGTGAAGCAACAACAAGACATGTTGATACACAATACACAACCTAATCACTATACACTAATATCAAAGGCATTAATCTCAAATTAAAATATGCATACATATTTCATAAACAAAGCATAATCATAGTCGGAAATTCAATTAAGAAACATAATCATGCATCAATCACCCACCAAAGAAAATTAAGATAATAAGTAGGATTAAATTTCACCTAATGAAGTTTTACATCCATGAGGATCATCCTTTCCTTGGTGTCCCCACCTTCTAGGAAAACAATAAAATCCTAATCTAGAAAAAATATTTAAACTATGGACGGATCCCTCACCCAGAAAGGGGGAGGGATCTCAACTATAGAGATCTTTAGTGAAAAAGCTCTCTTTGAATCTAATGATTCAATTTAATAGAATTTAATTGATGGAGAATTGGTGTGTGGTGGCTTTCATGGAAGAGGATATTTATAGTAGTAAGGGTGAGAGAGATTTGAGTGAGTTTCCAATGTGGGACAAGTGGGTTCATGTAGTGGTAGTGAGAGGAATTTGTGGTAAGTAATCAATGTGGATAATTTAGCTCATGGGACAAAAAATGAGATTTATAGAAAAATTTTCTTTGGCCCGTTCTTGCTCGTTTCAACTCCAAATCGAGCTCCATTTTCTCTCACACATTCCTCTTCACTTGTAGAATCCATTTTTGTCTCAAAATCATACTTTTTCTGCAAAAATAAACAAAAATACCTTTCTCAAACTAATTAAGCAATAAATAGAATTTCCATTAAAATCATGCTTAATTATTGAATTAAAGCCAAATAAATCCAATTAAATTCATGCAATTAGCCCAAAATTCTAGGTGAATTTTACGCCGATCATTAACCAAGCTCAACAGATACAATTATGCACAGCCACATATATGCACCACTGCCTCACAGGGCTATCATAGAACAAGCCACAAAAGGAACACCAATCAAGCTCAACAGACCACACAGGGCCACCACTTCATATAAAAACATCGAGCCTCAGTCGCAGGGACACCAACACAGAACATCATAAGACCACACAGGGCCAGCACTTCACATAAAAATATCATAAGACCACACATGGCCACCAATCAAGTTCAACAGAACACCAATCAAGCCCCCATCGTAAAAACTGACCTCACAGGGCCTTTATGTCACATAAAAAAAATTCAAGGGACAGGGAAGAGAAAATAAGACCACCCAAAGCAAAAACAAGGGGAGTAGGGTCTACCGACACGCAGAGAAGCAGAGGCAGATCCACTCCCACATGAAGTTGCGGAAGTCGTCAGTCATTTCACAAGGGACGGAGACCGGTGGATCCACTGTTTCAGGTAAAACCGGACCAAGATCTATAAAGAGAGGGCAAGGGATGACTGTATTCTTATCAGAATTACCGGCAACCATCAACACTGGATCCAGGCTGCCGACAACAGAATCGCACGTATCAGGCACAAACATCACTGTATCTAGGCCGCCGATAACAGAATCATACGTATCGGCCACCCACAACACTGGATCTAGCCGATCGACTTCTCCATCGATCGAATCGGGAACCATCAATACTGGATCCATGACGTCGGCGTTTGACTAGGAGAAATCAGGAAACATCAACGTCGAAAACACGACGGCGACTGAGGGTTCTACCCCCGATGACTCCTGGACCACTGGGAATGGGTCAGAATCTGTCGAGGAAGTTTCGCCGAGCGAGAAAACTGCCAAGCTCAAAGGACAGAGAGAAGAGGGGGAAGAGAATGACAGATGAGAGAGAGTGAGGGAGTGATTAGGGTTTGTGTCTTACCAGTTTTGTGTGTGTGTGTGTGTGATCCGTTTAGTGTGTGTATTAGTAGGTTTAATTAAGTGTATTGTTAGATAGGTTAATTAATGTTTTAGTATTTTAAGTGGGTTGGGTATTTTGTAAATTTAGCATATGAGGGTGGTATTTTAGTGATAAAAAATTTCCTTTTTTGGAATAAGACAATAAGTTTGGGACGAATAAAACGGTAAGTAGGACAATGAGTTTGGGACGGAGGGAGTAAAATTTAATAATTCTAATCAGAATATTTGAATATTCCATTACAGGTTTACTATTTTATTTGGTCAACATAAATAAAGTACTGATTAGCACTAAAAAATATTTTTTATTGTTAAATTGGCTTACCAATGGATTAGTAACGGAATCCGTTGGGAAAATTTCGTTGATAAAGTGGTGATTGGTTAATTTTTAGCAGCGAAAAATCAATTCCATTGGTAAATAATTCCGTTGATAATCCATTGTTAATAATTCCGTTGGTAATTTATATAATGATTTCCTTAGTAATCCGTTCGTAATTACCAACGGATTGAATTCCGTAGCTAAAGTAGAGAATAAATCCATTGGTATTCCATTGTTAAAATAAAAATGTCATTTTTATTGCTAATCCATTGGTAATAACCAACGGAATTCCATTGATAAATTTAGTTGCTAAAAAATATATTTTTTTTGTATCGTAACATTACTAAGAGTTAAATTATATCAACATACTACTTTTAATGAAGGTTTGTCTTCCCATTCTTCAATTTATTCATTTAATTTAATATTTTTTATGGAGAAATTACTAAAAAAAACTGTTTTTACGGATGAAATTTTTTGCGCTTTAATTTAAATCTATTAGTAATTTTTCATTGAAAAAATTGTAATTGGTAAATTTCCAGCAATAAAATTTTAATTTTATTGCTACCAATTACCAGCAACAAAAATTCAATTTTATTGCTAAATAATTCTGCTGGTATATATAATGATAATGATTCTGTTGGTAATCTGTTAAATAACAATGGATTTTATTCCGTTGATAAATATATACTAATGAATTCGTTGGCATTTGGTTGGTAAATGAAAAATATAATTTTTGTTGATAATCCGTTGGTAATTAGTGCAATTTATATAATTATATGTTTTTCCATTATTAAAATTGAGTTTTTATTTTTGTGAATTCAGAAATTAGGTTAAAGGACTGAAATTGTTTATTATATATTATAACGAGATATCCTCTTGTGAGATGTTGTGAGACGGATCGATCAATTACTAAAGTATGCTTATTATATAGGTAAATTATATTTATTTATAGTTAAAGTATGTCAATAATGAATCATATTATAACACCCTAAAATCATACTTTAATTAATCATTTATCATATTTTAAAAAATATATTTTATCAATCATTAAGTATGTTTTATCTATATAATAAACATATTTTAACACATTTCACAAATCGTCTCACATAGTATAAAACATTTCGCAAGAGAATTTGTTTAAGTTAATAATTTCAATTGCACATTGTAAAGATAATAGAGTAATAATTTAAACTTAAATTTAAATTTGATTTAATTATTATTAAAATTGAATTAACGTAATAACGTAAAATTGAATTAATTTATTTAATTATTAAAAATAACAATTATATTATATTGAAATGATTGTTTTAAACACTAAAAGAACATTAATTAAACCCATATTTCAACAGAATCTGAAGTTGTTATCTGACAGCAACACTTTGATTTCATATCCACATATGAGATATGGAGTATTAAATAACTATGATGATTAGTTGTATTATATACTACTCTGCCCAATTATAAGGTACCCATTTATTTTTTCATGCGGATTAAGGAGTATTATTTTTATATATAAAGTGGTAGGTCATATTGTGTATTTTTTTTACTAAATGGGGGAAATAAATACCTTTGAAGCAGACGTCAAAAAAAGTAAAATGGGGTACCTTAGAAGCGGACGGAGGGAGTGATAAAATGTGTTTAGTTATTCAAAATGTAGTCAACACTAATATATGTACTCCCTCAGTTCCATAATACTTTTTACATTTAATGTTCCACGTTGTTTAAAAGAAGTTGTACTTTTTGACTCAACTTTATTGACTTTAGAGGGTATTGTAGTATTTTTAGGTAATAAAAAAGTATAAAGTAATGAGATGTGTGAGAAAAAGGAGTGACAAATTTGAAATTAAAGTAACTTTTGAGGTTGTTAGATAAAGTGATGTTTCCTTTTTTGGGGTGTGAAAGGTTTTGTGGTACAAACAAATAAGGAAAGTGTGAAAGGTTTTATGGGACGGATGGAGTATAAAATAGTCTCACAATATACTAATAAAAAATGATAATCATATAATAAAAAGTTATTATTAATGGATGAATTATTTTTGAATAATTTATATTTTAAATACAATATAATAACATTTTTAATAAAAAAAATAGAACTAATTATAAAAAAAATAAAATAAAACGATCTAACATGAATAATGCACCATGCCAAAAATCTGTAAAGATAAATTAGTGTTTTAGCTGGTCTACAAAATCATCATACAACCACCTAATCTTAAATCTCGTCATCTTGTTTTGAAATGATATGATAATGATATGAAATGTAATAAAATTATTACGATAATTCATGTAGTGTTATGGTCGGTGTAACAATAATTGAGTATAAAATAAAGGCAATGTAAATTGGGTTTATTTGTAAATTCTATTTCTTAAATTTATTTTTTATTATATAAAATATTACTTTTGGAAAAGAGTAACTTTTATAAAAAAGAGTAATAATTCATGTTTAAAGAGTAATTTTTCATGTACTAAAAAATAATAGATAAATCAAAGTTTACAAGAATTTGAAGAGTAATTTTTTTAATTTAAAAGAATAACAATTTATATGTCTAAAGATAAATTTTTTATGTATTAAAGAGTAATAAGATTTACATACTAAGATATGTAAACCCAATTTACATAAGTGTTTGTGATAAAGTGATAATATTTCATACCATAAATAACTTGTGAGACTGTATCTTGTAAGACCACTTGACTTTTATTGATTAATTATTACTATTTTACTAAGATATTATCATTTTTTATCTATCATACTAATTATTAATTCATAAAATAATTTAATTGGACGATCATTTAATTTCATCAATAAATTATCACTTTTATTAAAAATATTATTACTTCTTCCATATAACAAAACTTACTTGTAAAATTATCTTACACAATTTTTTTCACTTTTCATTTACTTATCTTTCAAAATTATTCTCACTAGTCCTAAAAAGGGAGGCTAACACTTGCGAGTTCCACACTTTTCAAAATGCAATTAAACCCATAAAACTTCCGTTTGTCACTCGATGACCTTAACTAAAGTTGAGAACGTCGAAAACGGGAAGGGCATATTTTAAATCTTAAATTACATACAAAATCTCAACAAAATCTGAAGTTGTTATTTGACAACAACACTATATTATACATATTCACATGTATTAAACAATGATAATTAGTAATATATACTAATAAAATGTGTATATAACGTGTTATAAAAAATTCTGTCACACTTATATTCACGAGGCACCTTTTTTTAAACAAATAAAAAGTGATACTCTCTTTGTCTCATAATAGTTGTTTTAATTAAGGTAGACATGAACTTTAATAAAAATTATTTTTTAACCTACTTTATTG
The DNA here is from genome assembly GCA_023678885.1 of Pogostemon cablin. Taxonomy (NCBI): domain Eukaryota; kingdom Viridiplantae; phylum Streptophyta; class Magnoliopsida; order Lamiales; family Lamiaceae; genus Pogostemon; species Pogostemon cablin. Next base: position 33,733,291 of record CM042971.1, read on the forward strand.
ACTTTTAGAGAGTAGTATAGTCTTTTATGTAATAAATAAATTATAAAGGGCAAAGACTTGTGTCAGACAAATAAAAAATGATAGCATTATTATCACTTACGCTATAAAATATTATCAGTTTCGTTATAAAATGTTATCATTTTTTATTTATATTATAAATTGTTCATGTAGTCACTGCACTATTATATCTTTTAATCGATTGAGTATTATTTTTCATTAATAATGTTATCACTTTTTATTCGTATCACATAAGGACTTACGTGAGACAGTCTCATACAATACTTGCCCATTATAAAGTATGTTATCCGTCTCATATAAGACTTACCATTTATAAAGTATGTTATGTGTGTTGTATAAGTGTAGTGAATTTAAAATTGAGATGTATTTTGAGGTTGTGTTAATATGAAGTTTTCATTTTTGGAGTGAGACATTTATTGCGGAATGGACGGAAATGGAAAGTAAGACAATTATTATGGGACGTAGAGATTAATATTAATAAAAAATTTATTTAATTGATGAAAAGTTGATAAATTATTTAATAAACAATTTATTTTTAAATAAAAATATAATAACATTGTTAATAAAAAAACTAATTATAAAAAATAAAATAAAACGATTAACATAATTATTCGAAAGATATAGATTCGTTTATGCAATAATGCACAATGCAAAAATCTTTAAAGGTAAATTAGTGTTTTAGGTGGTTAAAATCTCATTAGAATTGTCTGTGTAAAAATAATTGAATATCAAGTATTACTATTTTTGTGCCATAAATAACTTTTTTTTTATTATTCAATAAATAAATTTTGCATGAGACTGTATTTCGGTTAGGACAGTTGACTTTTTTTTATTATTTTTTTCAAGAGACTTTTTATTTATTATTTTTTTTTTAAGAAAATAACATAACTAAATTGCTGGAATCAGCCGGCACTGATTGACAAGAGGAAATCAGGGGAGTTTTTCACGAGCTTTCTAAACTGACATGGTTCTTAACAAAAAAAAGCATGCTCGTGGGCTATTACATTATAACAGCGATTGACCCAACACAAATCAAATGTAATAGGAGAGGAGAGAAGAGCTTGAATGTCACAGAAAATAGCTGAAGCAGCTGATGGGCATTCAACAACATCTTTAGCACAAAGAATGACATTACGAGCATCTCCAATAATTGAACACTTAGGGAAATTACGCGCTACTGCAAGAGAGAGAGCTTCTCGTAGGGCAATAAATTCTGCAACAGCTGGATCAGTGATACCATCAAATTTCTTGGCAAGACCATAACAGAAATAGCCATTTGCATTCTTCACATAAACACCACCACCTGCACAATTAGGATGTCTTGAAATTGCCCCATCAAAGTATATGCAAATAGAGTTGCTAGGCGGCTGTAGTTGGAGAGTTGAAAGACTAGGAGAGAGTCTTCCCTTCTATCCATTAGCAAACCTATAATCAGAGAGAAGTCGACAAGCTGCATAGATGCATGATATCATGAGGAACAGTAGTGACACCTTCAAACAACAATTTGTTTTGAGAAGACCAAATGAGATACACTAGAGTAGCAAATAATTCTACAAGGTTTTTATCAGAAGCAAGGAGAATCTCACGGAACCACAAATCAGCAGATGACTGATTAAATTGAAGCACAAAAGAGAGAACACCACATTGATCCCACACAGTTTTTGCAAACACGCATCCAAAGAAAATGTGGTGAGCATTATAGGGACCATTTAAGCATAAAGAACAAGAGGCATCTACTAAAACACCACGTAGCTACAAATTTTCTGGGGTAGGTGTAAGCAATTAAAATTTACGGTCCAATTAAATGGCGACACGTGGATTTTATTAAATGTTAATTTATTTTGGAATTTAAATAAATTAATTCCTAAAGTAAATTAATAAATAATTTGAGTCCAACAAATTAAATGGGGCTTAAATTAAGTAATACCTGACCCAAGGCCAAATTAAATGAGGCCTGACCCAAGTCAAGCAAGCCTGAATTAAATGAGGCCTGACTTAAGTCAAACAAGCCCAGACAAATTAAATCAGGCCCAAATAAAAATAGGCCTGATTGCAGCCCAAACAAGTGGAGGCCCAAGCCCGCAAGTTGTGGCCCAAATAGAGTGGACCAATCAGAATGCAGAGCATTTATGAGGGGGTCTTCACTTCTCACCTATATAAAGGGGTCTCCTCCCTTCATTTTAAAACAGACTGAAGCTTCTGAAGACACAGACACTTTGAAGAGATTGAAACACGAGCAACGCTCCTCAAGATCTTCAAGGCGAAGAACGATATACGACCCGGGATAAAGGTGCTAAGCCCCCAGATCGAGTGTTTTCCACACACTAAGTTCTTCAGTGTTCTTCGAGCTAAGAACGACGTACGACCCGGGATAAAGGTGCTAAGCCCCCCAGATCGAGTGTTTTCACATCAAACACGTTTAATCCAAACAAAGGCTCGACGCCTCTGGATAAACGTTACAAGTCCCTAATTCGAGTCCGGACAAGCTTCAGACGAAGATCCGACTCAACACACAAAGTCAGTGCAGTCAACAAAGTCAGCGCACACACAAGTCAAGTCAAAGACAAGACAAAGTCAAAGTCAAGTCAAGCCACGTTGGTTCGAGAGAAGAATCAGAGGATTAATAGAGATCGTTTCCTTAATTATCAAGTTTAATCCTTTTGGATTATTATTGTAATTAACTTGTATTTATTTTATTATAAATACAAAAATTTGTTGTTACAAATTTTGGCACGCCCAGTGGGACCATCTCTACCTCTCATCTCTTCTCCCTACAAAGATACAACATGACTCCTGTCAAGATCACAGTAGGAAGGACTTCTGCCTCCAAGCCCTCCGCCTCGTTGAGTGAACAAGTTGCTGTCGTTACAAGGAGTATGTCGATGAAAGCTCATTCAGAGGCCTCCTCCGGCTCTAACTTTTCGGTTGAAATGGCTTCAAGAAAACAGCTACCCATGAAAGAGGATAGTGATGAAGATTCTGCATGCTCACATCCTCGTTCATCCTCAAGCTCTTCATCGGACTCAATTGCAGCCCCGGTAATGATGGCCGGCACTACAACTATTGAGGAGCAATTAGCAAATATGATGAAAGCTATCGAAGGGCTCACGAAACATATAGAAGCTCAAGACACCAAAATCTCCCAATTGATGGAAAAAAGAGACGTTGCGGAGACTAGCCGTGCAAACGGAAAAGGAGTTGTGGACGAGAGTGAGGTGGAAGAGTCCACAAAACGCCAAACTACTGAAAAAGAGCAAACTGAAAGAGGAGTGCAACTTTCAGCTGATGGAATGCTCCAAGTGGAGCAACTCAAAGATATTATACTTGGAACAATAAAAGAAAGGTTTGAGGAGAATGCCAAGCCTACCGTCACTTATGTTAAGCCTTACACAAAAAGAGTGAATAACTTAAGGTTGCCACCTGGTTATCAGCCTCCTAAATTCCAGCAATTTGATGGCAAAGGAAACCCTAGACAGCATGTGGCACATTTCATTGAGACGTGCAATGATGCTGGTACTTATGAAGACTATATGGTGAGGCAATTCGTCCGCTCTCTCAAAGGAAATGCCTTTGATTGGTATATCGACTTGCAGCCTGAGTCCATCGATAGTTGGGCACAAATGGAATATGAATTCCTCAATCGTTTCTACAGCACGAGGAGAACCGTTAGCATGACTGAGCTAACTAATGCTCGCCAATTGAAGGACGAGCCTGTGATTGATTATATCAATCGATGGAGAAACTTGAGTTTAAATTGCAAAGACCGATTATCCGGAGAGTCTGCTATCGAAATGTGCATCCAAGGGATGGAGTGGAATTTACTCTACATACTTAAAGGGATTCAGCCAAAGACTTTCGAGGAGTTGGCTACGAGAGCTCATGATATGGAATTGAGCATGGCAGCCAGTGGAATCAAACACTCACCAGTGTCGGATTCTTACAAGCCCAGAGACAGACAAGAAGCCAAGAAAGGGGGCAAGCCTTATGCAAGAAACTCCAATAAAGAATCAAATGCCATAAACACTGCTACAGTCAAGATTCGAAAGAATGGAGATGACAAGAAAGATAAAGGAAAACAAGTTACCCAAGAGTGGGGGCAAAGAAGGTTGACCCTGAAGGAGATGCAAGAAAAAGAGTATCCATTTCTGAACTCTGATGTTTCTGGCATATTTGATGATCTGATGAAAGACAAACTCATCGAACTCCCCGAAATGAAACGTCCAGAGGAAGCAAGTCGAACCAATGACCCAAAATATTGCAAGTACCATAGATTGGTGGGTCATCCCATTCATGATTGCTTCATCTTCAAGGAAAAGATCATGCAGTTGGCTAAGGAGGGAAAGATTGTGTTGGAGGATGAAGCGGCTGCAAACTTCGCTTCCATAAAAGAAGTTCACAATGAAGGCTCTTGTCATGCGGTGAGTGAGGAGGGCAATGAAGATGAACGAGTTGAGAACAAGGAAAAAGCTTATTCTATGAAGGTGACCTTCGCAGATGAAGACATGTTGTTGGGTTCACAGCCTCACAACCGACCTCTATTTGTAACTGGTTATACGCAAGGGCTGCAAGTAAAGCGTATACTTGTTGACGGAGGCTCAGCAGTAAACATTCTGTCTTTAAGAATGTTGAAAAAATTAGAGATACCGGTGGATGAACTCAATCATAGCCGATTGGTGATCCAAGGGTTCAATCATGAAGGGCAAAGGACTCTCGGCACGATTGTTCTCGATTTGATGATTGATGAGATGAGATCAACGATACTCTTCCATGTCATAGACGCAAAAACTTCATACAATATGCTTTTGGGGCGTCCATGGCTGCACGAGAATGGTGTGGTCCCTTCTACATTACACCAGTGTTTCAAGTATAATGAAGGCAACAGTGTGAAAAGAGTATTTGGCGATGATAAGCCGTTTACTGAAGCTGAATCTTACTTTGCTGATGCTAAATACTTCTTCAAGAACACAAAGGAAGTGAACCGAGAAGAAGCCCCAGCACAAGATAATAGGGGCAGTAAACAAATAAAGGAGGAAGGTAGCACATCATCCACCACTCTCAAGAAGAGCAAAGGCAAAGAGCTTGAGGCCCTGGAAGAATTAACATTACCTTTAACAAAAATTGATGAAGGTAAGACTTCTTCTCCACCGCTCAAAGGATTCGTACGTCCTATTGAAGGAGCAAAAACTGAGCATGGTGAAGTATTTGAAGCAGAAATATCTAAGTCATATGGCCCGCAAGCTTTCAAACTCCTTAAGAAGGCTGGGTATGAACCAAAGGAGAAACCGGTGATGAGCAAGTTGCCTCAAGAGACTGTCATCTCATCTGAACATGGGTTCAATGCCACTCAAAAAATGTTGAAAAATAGTGGCCACACTGTCAAGAATGCTAAGCCAGGTTTGGGATATGTCCCTCAAAAGCCAGTCCGCATAGCAATCAGAAGAGCAAACACAAATTATATCACAGAGGGAGAAGTTTCGTCCACAGAAGACATTTTTGATGAAAGTGGAAGGAAAATCAAGAGGAGTTCTGTCTTCGAAAGGCTTGGAAGTGTCTTCGAAAGGCTCGGGCCATGTGAAAGGAACAAGATTGGGAAGAAAAATAATTTCAAGTCTCCTAGCTTTCCAAAACTCCGAAGTCGAATCCCTTCTCGTATGAAGAGGCAAAATATCTTGACAGTCTCATGTGGAAGAGAGTTGAAGGCTAAGATGCAGACGATTGTCTTTACTAAAGAAGACAATGATGATGATAAAGAAAGTGTAGCTTCCACCAACCATATCACTGCTCTTGGGGATTCTCAAGTGGAGGAAGTGGATGCCGAGGATGCCCCTCCGCAATTTGAGGAGGGTGTGAAAGCCACTGTCGATGAGTTGAAAGAAATCAACTTAGGTGACGAAAGCGACTCACGTCCTACTTACATAAGTGCCCTGCTAAGTAATGAGGAAGAAGAAAAATATATCAGCCTTCTACGAGAATTTCGGGATGTTTTTGCATGGTCGCATAAAGAAATGCCAGGCTTGGATCCAAAGATCGCAGTGCATCATTTGTCCATAAAAAAGGGAACCCGGCCAATCAAGCAAATGCAGCGTCGATTTCGACCAGAGTTAATTCCATTAATTGAAGAGGAAATTAATAAGCTTCTTGAAGCAGGCAAGATCAGAGAAGTCAAGTATCCTACATGGATTTCTAACATCGTGCCAGTGAGAAAGAAAAATGGGCAAATCAGAGTATGTGTTGATTTTCGGGATTTGAACATGGCGTGTCCGAAAGATGACTTCCCACTGCCAATTGCTGAGCTCATGATAGATGCAACAACGGGACATGAGGTCCTTTCGTTTATGGATGGATCATCTGGCTACAACCAGATTGGTCTGGCTCCCGAAGACCAAGAGAAAACAGCCTTTCGTACTCCGAAAGGAATATATTGCTATAATGTGATGCCATTTGGCTTAAAGAATGCTGGTGCCACTTATCAACGAGCCATGCAGAAGATATTTGATGACATGCTTCATAAGATCGTCGAATGCTACGTTGATGATATTGTGGTGAAATCAAAGAAAAAGAAAAATCATCTCCATGATTTAAGGCGAGTGTTTGAGCGCTTAAGGGAGCATCAACTCAAGATGAATCCACTAAAGTGTGCATTTGGGGTTACATCCGGAAAATTTCTTGGATTTATTGTTCGCCGTCGAGGAATCGAGATTGAAAAGGCGAAGATCGATGCAATCATGAAGATGCATGTGCTCGGAACATCCATGAACTCAAAAGTCTGCAAGGAAAATTGGCATACTTGAGAAGATTCATATCAAACTTGGCCGGTCGATGTCAACCGTTTAGTCATCTCATGAAGAAAGGCAGTATATTTGAATGGGATGAAGCTTGCAATAATGCTTTCAATAGCATTAAAGAGTACTTGATGAAGGCACCAGTGTTGTGTGCGCCAATACCTGGACGTCCGTTAATTCTCTACCTAGCTGCTCAAGAACGTTCTGTTGGAGCTTTACTCGCACAAGAGAATGATGATGGAAAAGAAACTGCCCTTTACTATTTGAGTAGAACCATGACTCCAAATGAGTTGAAATATTCACCAATTGAGAAGATCTGCTTGGCCCTTATCTTCGTGATTCAGAAGTTGAAACATTACTTCCAAGCTCATACAGTTCGGTTAGTTTCAAAAGCTAACCCACTAAAGTTCGTCATGTCAAAGTCAGTACTCTCAGATCGGCTTGCCAGGTGGTATCTCCAACTTCAACAGTTTGAGATTGTATATATCCCTCAAAAGGCCGTAAAAGGACAAGTGTTGGCAGATTTTCTAGCTGATCATCCAATGCCTGCGGAATGGGAACTGTCTGATGAACTCCCTGATGAAGATGCTTTCGCGGTGGAGATAGCTTCTCCTTGGAAAATGTATTTTGATGGAGCATCTCATAGGGAAGGGGCCGGTGCTGGAGTCGTATTCGTAACATCCAGTGGCGAAGTTTTGCCATTCTCATTTTCCTTAACAGAAAACTGCTCTAACAATGTAGCCGAGTATCAAGCACTCATACTTGGTTTAGAGATGGCCATCGATATAAAGCAATTACACCTTAAAGTGTATGGTGATTCGTTACTTGTGATAAACCAACTACTTGGGGTGTATGAAGTAAGGAAGCTTGAGTTGTTCCCATACCACAAGTATGCTCAAAAGCTGATGAGCTGGCTTGGTGATGTTGATATCGAGCATTTACCCAGAAGAGAGAATAAGCAAGCTGACGCCCTCGCCAAGCTAGCATCAAATATAGCTATGCCGGAGGCGCAAGTTCAAATTTCAGTGTGCAAAAGTTGGGTTGTACCACCAATCTTCGAGGATGATGATTATGAAGAAGTCGAAAGTTATTTGGTGGAAGTCTTCGAAATTGAAGAAGAGGATTGGCGTCAACCACTCATCGATTATCTCAAGTATGATAAATTGCCAAATGAGCCACGCCAAAGGGTTGATATTCGGCGACGGGCACCTCGATTTATTTACTTCAAAGGCACAATGTATAGAAGATCATTTGATGGAATTTTCTTGAGATGCCTAAGTAAAGAAGAGTCTGTTCAAGCAATGGAGGAAGCTCATTCCGGAATTTGCGGTGCTCATCAGTCTGGGCCGAAGCTACACTTCAGAATCAAAAGAATGGGCTACTATTGGCCAACAATGGTGAAAGATTGCATGGAATATGCACAAAAATGTCAGGCTTGCCAATTTCATGGGAACTTGATCCATCAACCTCCGGAGCCTTTGCACCCGACAGTTGCTTCATGGCCTTTTGATGCTTGGGGATTAGATGTGGTGGGGCCTCTCACAAAATCTTCTGGTGGTCATCTCTACATCCTTGCTGCCACCGATTACTTTTCCAAATGGGCTGAAGCTGTGCCTTTGAGGGAAGTAAAGAAGGAAAATGTTGCTGATTTCATTCGAATCAACATCATTTACAGATATGGTGTTCCCCGCTATATCATCACCGATAATGGAAAGCCATTCAGCAACAGCTGGATCGATAAGTTGTGTGAGAAGTTCGACTTCAAACAAAGGAAGTCGTCAATGTATAATGCAGCTGCCAATGGTCTAGCTGAAGCATTCAACAAAACCCTGTGCAGTCTGTTGAAGAAAGTGGTTTCCAAGTCTAAGAGAGATTGGCATGAAAGAATAAATGAAGCTTTATGGGCGTACCGCACCACCTATAGGACTCCTACTCAGGCTACTCCGTATTCTTTGGTTTATGGTGTTGAAGCTGTGGTACCTCTCGAGAAACAAATTCCTTCTTTAAGGATGGCCATACAGGAAGGCTTAACCGAAGAAGAAAATGCAAAGTTGCGCCTTCAAGAGTTAGAAGCTCTAGATGAGAAGAGGTTAGAGGCACAACAAAGACTTGAGTGTTATCAATCTCGCTTATCCAGAACATTCAACAAAAGGGTGAAGATACGTTCTTTTCAAGTTGGCGACTTGGTGCTTGCCGTGAGAAGACCTATTGTGGTTACACATCGTGTTGGAAATAAGTTTCTCCAAAAATGGGATGGCCCTCATGTTGTAAAGGAAGTATACACAAATGGCGCCTACAAGTTGATATCAGAAGATGGCGTAAACATTGGCCCCATAAATGGAAAATTCTTGAAACGCTATTACGCGTAAAACAACTACAAGATACAACGCTCCTTGATATGAGCTAAAACTGTCCACATGATACTCCTTGATATGAGTTCAAACTATCTGACACAAATAATACAACGCTCCTTGACGTACGAGCTTAAACTGCATGTTACTCCTGGTCCGCACGAGTATAAACTGTGTACGACAAACTCCTGGTCCACACGAGTATAAACTGTGTACGACAAACTCCTGGTCCGCACGAGTATAAACTGTGTATGACAAACTCCTGGTCCGCACGAGTATAAACTGTGCACGACACACTCCTGGCCCGCATGAGTATAAACTGTGCACGGCACCCCCAATCAAAACCATGTCCCTTTGAACTACGTTATGACTTGATTCTCTTTAAAGAGATACGTAGGCATCTTAACATTTGTTAAGTCCAGTCATGTGTTCGTTTGTTTGTATCAAATTTGTGAAGCAAAAAGCAAATTAAGATATAAAGACAGCAGGTAAACATCCTAAAAGCAGTAAAGCAAATCCAAAGATGCAGTGATGAATAAGAAGAGAAAAAAAAAAAAAAAGATAAGAGGGAATATGGATTTTATTGATAATATCATTACAGTTCAAAAAAAGACATTGAAATGAAATGGTTTCAATACAAACTAATGAAAAATATTCATACTGGATAACTCATCTCGAGCGGCCTCCAAAGCTTGTGTAACAGTCCTTAATTCATCAGCAATGGAATCTTCTAGGATAGGTGTTTTCTTTAGTACACCAATGTCCCTGGCAGCAGTTTGGGCTCCAAGCTTTGCATTTTGAACGGATTCGCGAAGACGTTCAACCTTTCGGGATACTGTTTCCTTCTCTTTCAACAGGGTCTTAATTTCTTCCGCAATCTGCTTCAACCTAGTCTCGGATTCTTGCAATTGCTTGATATCTACAGCTTCTTTGCCTTTGTGTTCATCAGCACGCTTCCTTGCATCGGTCAGGCGCTTATTAACTTCTCTCCTGGATAGCCCATCAGCAAGTTTTATCTTCACGGCATCATACGCATCAGCTTTAGTAAATAAGAAGTCAAATGATGCTTCTAAAGCAGATCCGTCAATCTCTGGAGCGCTCTTGAAATTATTCACCATTTTGAGTCCCTCATTTCGCATAGAAGATAAGGAGCTGACAGAAGTCCTTTTCAACTTATCTTGAAAGCTTTTCCACACTTTCATATTAACTAGTTTCCTAGCATCCGTGATCTCAGCATCAAAGTTAAATGTTGTAATTTCTGGGGCTTCCATTGTAGTAATTGGAGGATGAGACTCGGGCACAATAGGAGAAATTTGATTTACATCATCTACTAAGTCTTTAAGGGCTGCAGCGGAAGCTGATCCTTCTTCCTCAAGTTCGTCATAATCAGAGCCAAATACAGCATCCAGATGCTACAAAAAATGGGATATTAGAAATAGTTATATATGGAAGTATAGAATTCATAATAAAAAAAAAAGGATTGAAAACCTCGGTTTGAGTTATCAGGATGTGCACAGGAGATTCGCCTCTTTTGGTCCTCTTCAAGTTTCGGTCTGTGCTACTCTCATTTGAATAAGAGAGATCACTATTTCTTTTTTTTGCTACACCTGACGTTCCAACAATCACCTTCTGAGGAGGTGGGGCTTCTAACGGTACAGTTGCTTCATCAATCTTGGCATTATCTGAATTGCCAATAATGTCAACTTCTTCCTCTACTGTGTGGCTCGGAACAATTCTGATTAGATCCGTCATATGATCTATGAAATAAGTCCCATGAAGTTGAGAGGACCACTCAGCATACTTTGGTGAGCAGAAGTTTCTGAACTCTGTGGGGGCGCATGGAAAAGTCGCTTTAGTGCGAGAATTGCGTAAGATACATCGCCTCCAAAGCTGAAGCCCTTGCTCTAAAGTAGACTCTCGAAAGTCTGTTCTCAGTTTCCCTGGAGTATCTTCTTGATAAAAGCCAAATTGACGGCTGAATCGATGTGGGCTATAAGGTTCAACAAAAAATCTCCCATTCTGTCGTAGAGTAAGATAACTCATACGAATAGCAATGAAGAAACTCCAATCACGCCAAGATGCTTGGTCAATATCAATATACTCCCTTGGATTATTTATTCGGCGAACATTACAAAGCAATGAAGCATTACTTCCATTTTGAAGTCTTTTGCGAGCATTAGTTGGAGTAAAGAACTTTGCTCCATTCTCACCTGAATATGTTACCATTAAAGGGATCTTCAGTTCATGTGGATTTGGATAATGAGTATTGAAATAATGAGCCAACCAGGTGTACACAAAGTGTACGGGAAATGTTGATTTCAGCTCAGAGGGTCTAGGATCATTTGAAATTTTGTTCAAGCCTCTATAGATACTCGTCAAGACTGGGACGACAAGTCCAACTGACCTTCCTGTAGCCATCAAACTCGCTACCTTAAAGGTTCCAGGACGTATTAAATCTACTTCATCGGTAGGGAGTACGAAAGAGCAAAGCCAGCAAGCTAGATAAGCAGCCAGATATGTCTCCTCTTGGTGCATAACATCAATACCGAGCATTTTGAAGGGTCCTGTTTCTGCAGAGGTCCATTTCTTATGATCACCAATAGCCCCATTTGGGTTGTGTGTTTTCTTGCGGCGGTTCTTCCTACTCTTCTCTACACGTACAGGAGGTTTCTTGTATGTTATAGGTCGACAAAACCAAAATTTTACCCATCGAGTGAGTGAAACAGAGTCAGTACCATCAAGACTGCGAAGTCTATGGTAGGCGTGCAGCAAGTGCCGACAACTAGATGGAATACGTAAGCCATTGAGGTCACGATCATTGAAGAGTTCAGGTTTATCAGGCACAACCTCTTCATATAAATGACCGGCTAGTGGCAAGCCCGTCCAGTTGTACAAATCCCATAGAGAAATTGATATTTCTCCAAAAGAAGTGAGCAAAGTGTTAGTAACAGGGCACCACGCCTCACAGAAAGCTTTGATGATCTCTTGGTTGCAGTCATATGTGAATAAAGATGCAAAAATTGGGTCATAAATCTTTATTCTTGCAAGATCATCATGATATCTGCTTAGAACAACTTCAGTCCATTCCCAGTAGCCAGGAGTATAACGGAATTCTCCAGGAAAATTCACCGAATTGCCCCACGCTGCATGATCATCAATTATTCGGCGCCCTAATGTGGGCAAAGGGTCAAGGTTTTCATCTTCGGTATGGTTAATCGCCTTCAAAATTACAACTTTGGTTTCACCCAAGTTCAGATCTTCAGTCCAAGTCTTTAGATCAGGTTCGCTATTCTCGCAAGGAATTTTGTCTATAGGTGCACCCATCAAGGGTCTCTCAATCGGAAGATAAGTTGCTCCATCGGATGGTGAGTTCTTATTGTCAAGAATCACCAATTGGCGCTTATTGGAGTCTATGACCATACCAGCGAAGTAAACCATCTTGAAGTTGAATTAACTGCAAGGAAATATGAGAGAGTATATCAGCAAAAGTAGTTCAAATTAATTTATATTTTTTTTGATTTAATTAATTAAAAGGCCCAAAAATGAATTCATGGGTCAATTAATTATTAAATTTGAAATTATAAATTAAACATAAGATGGGAAAGGCTTGAGATTGAAGCGAGCAATTAAATTAATTAATGTTCAAAGTTTGATAAACCAAGTGCAGGTACATGGATTAGATTTAAACTAAGTCATTAAGTGTTGGACCCAAATTATAACACTTTATGCAGAGTTGTGATGGCCCAAATTCATAAATATTGTTACAAGCCCAAAGTTCAACAAGTTGAATAAATTAAACTTTGAGGGCCCAAGAAAATTAAATTAGTGAGCCCAAGTTCTGAATCTCACTTAAAGCCCAAATTAGTATTGAAACAAGGAAGCCCAAGTTATTAAATTAATTGGGCCTGGGGGATCCAAATTGGCATGAAATTGATGGTCAAAATTGGGAAGATGGGTTGACTCTTATCCCAAATTAACAGATTTTTTTTCCCCAGCCAAATCGAGTGGAGGTCACACACGCCGCACCAGATTTGCCTCTCACCGCTCGTCGCTTGTCGTCGACGCCATCCGCCGTTTCTAGCGCTGCTGACCGATGGGAATGGACGACTACTTGGATTCACCGCCACTGTCCACCCGATATGTCGCAACCCCTCACGCCAACTCCGCCGTGTTGCTGCTGCCTACCGTCGAAGACACGAGCACGAAGGCCACGCACGCTGCCACCGGATCCTCCGCGCCGCCAGCGTTGTCAAGTCGCGGGTTCGCCTCTCACCCAGCCGAATCGCCCGCCGCCGTCGCTGCGAATCATCAATCGCCATTCCTTCGATCGCCGTGCCGTCGCGCCTATTGCTGTCGTCAGAATCAGACTCCGGCCAAAGTTGCTCACGTCGAACCGGCCACCCTCACCCAGATCGGATGAACGCCGCACCCGCTCAGCCACCGGAGATCACCATCTCGCTGCCAGAAGCGTAAACCCACAACCAACGAGCCATCGATTCATCACTGCTCAACCACCTTCGACACCGCCGAGGAGACGGCTTGCGCCTATGAACGCCGCCGCACGTGACTTCCGCGGCTCCAAGGCCAAGGTTAACTTCCCCATCTGCCGTCCACCAATCTGCCCACCGGCCGCGCTCGTCGCTACTTGTTGCCGCCTTGCCACCGGAAGAACGAAGCAGACGCCGCCCGAGCCCACCGCGAGTCAGCCACTTCACCACTTCGCCGTCGAGGATCGTCGACCGCCGCGCTGCTGCAAATCGCGACCACGCCACCAATCTTCTCGCCTGCTCCACGCTCCACCAGCAGACCGTTCAACACCACCCCCATGGGCTACGATCCGGCCAGAACCGCCTCGACTGCTCGTCGCACGTTGCTGCACGCTACTGCCTGGAGCGCACCGCAACCACCGCAAGACTCGACCTCGGCGCGAGCCAGCCGCTCCCTCACACGAGATCACTATCTGCCCGTCAACTCTCATGCCGGAGTTTATTCCCCTTATTGATTTCATTAGCCCCATCGATCGCGAACCACGATGCACTGCCAACACAAGCATCCGCCGTTGGCTTCGTTCTGGTCAAACGCCATCAAGTCACGTCACTCCGGTATACGGCCAACATGTTACCTCCGAAACTTGCGTATCCCCGTTGGAGTTCCTCATATCGAATTCACCATCACAAACACCGCAGCCAGTGACCGCCGCTGCAAGAAACCGCCACGTTCACACGCAACTGATACCGAGGGACAACCGAGGGACATGCATTAACGCCATAAAGGGACAACCGAGGGACATTTGTTAAGGCCGTAAAGGGACAATCAGGGAACAAAGGTTAATTTTCATGAAGGAACAACGTTAAAGGACAATTGTGTTAAAGGACAAGGTTTCTTACAGTTGACATGAGGAATCCATATAAAAAAAAAAAATAAAAAAATAAAATAAAAAAAAAAAAAAAAAAAAAAAGAAAAAAATGATAAGAAACAGAACAAAGGATGTGAAAGTACAGTATATGGGCTATGCACATAAACGATGCTATTATTGCTAAATTGCTCACATGATAAAGAAATAAAGAAGCAAATTTAAAAGATTGAGGCTTACACTATCAGTGGGCAATGCTTGATGAAGGAATTTGCAAAGCAAAGGAGAATAACTCTTCGAAGAAAGAAACGGTAAGTGCAGAAAAGAAAAGAAGAGCTGTAAATGTTTTACACTCGATTGGTGAAAAAAAAAAATCAAAGACCTTGGGCCTTTTTATATAGTGAAGAGGCTGCAGCAAATTATGGAAATTGTCTTGGAGAACAAGAAACAAATATGTCCCATATTTTCTTATCTTGGTGAACAAGAAACAAATATGTCCCATATTTTCTTATCTTGGTGAACAAGAAACAAATATGTCCCATATTTTCTTATCTTGGTGAACAAGAAACAAATATGTCCCATATTCTCTTATCTTGGTGAACAAGAAACAAATATGCCCCATATTCTCTTATCTTGGTGGACAAGAAACAAATTTATTCCATATTTTCTTTTGGAGTTGGGCATAAGAAAATAAATTGGGCCATCTAATATTGGGCCAAGAGAAAAAAAAGTTTATTTGGAAAAATTAATTTTTTTTCTTCAATTGCAAAAGCCCAAATTATAAATGCTGAAAATAAAAGGGACTTTTGCGATTCCTTCACAACAAGACATGGCGTCCGTGAAACAAATCGCAAGGGGGCATTTGTAAGCAATTAAAATTTACGGTCCAATTAAATGGCGACACGTGGATTTTATTAAATGTTAATTTATTTTGGAATTTAAATAAATTAATTCCTAAAGTAAATTAATAAATAATTTGAGTCCAACAAATTAAATGGGGCTTAAATTAAGTAATACCTGACCCAAGGCCAAATTAAATGAGGCCTGACCCAAGTCAAGCAAGCCTGAATTAAATGAGGCCTGACTTAAGTCAAACAAGCCCAGACAAATTAAATCAGGCCCAAATAAAAATAGGCCTGATTGCAGCCCAAACAAGTGGAGGCCCAAGCCCGCAAGTTGTGGCCCAAATAGAGTGGACCAATCAGAATGCAGAGCATTTATGAGGGGGTCTTCACTTCTCACCTATATAAAGGGGTCTCCTCCCTTCATTTTAAAACAGACTGAAGCTTCTGAAGACACAGACACTTTGAAGAGATTGAAACACGAGCAACGCTCCTCAAGATCTTCAAGGCGAAGAACGATATACGACCCGGGATAAAGGTGCTAAGCCCCCAGATCGAGTGTTTTCCACACACTAAGTTCTTCAGTGTTCTTCGAGCTAAGAACGACGTACGACCCGGGATAAAGGTGCTAAGCCCCCCAGATCGAGTGTTTTCACATCAAACACGTTTAATCCAAACAAAGGCTCGACGCCTCTGGATAAACGTTACAAGTCCCTAATTCGAGTCCGGACAAGCTTCAGACGAAGATCCGACTCAACACACAAAGTCAGTGCAGTCAACAAAGTCAGCGCACACACAAGTCAAGTCAAAGACAAGACAAAGTCAAAGTCAAGTCAAGCCACGTTGGTTCGAGAGAAGAATCAGAGGATTAATAGAGATCGTTTCCTTAATTATCAAGTTTAATCCTTTTGGATTATTATTGTAATTAACTTGTATTTATTTTATTATAAATACAAAAATTTGTTGTTACAGTAGGAAAAGTGTTAGAGCAGCATCTCCACAGAAAATGTAAAATACATTGAGGAATCTTAAGCTTCCAAAGATGCTTCCAGTTGGATGGGGACTCTTTATTTATTATATGATAATCTATTTTCATCAATAAATTATCACTTTTGTTAAAATTATTATTAAATCTTTCATCACACAAAATTTAAATTTTATTTGGTAAAATGATCTCATGCCATTTTCATTTTCTTGTGTAAAAATTGTCCTCAATCAGTCCAAACAGAAAATGACAGACAAACTCAATAATTCAATAATACACTTTAATTTAAAAATTACTTATTTATTATAAATAACATAATACAATTTATTGTTAAAAAAATAAATATACTCCTATCAAACTTTCCCAAATGTATATAAAAAAAATGATAAAACTTGCGTGAGTTGTCATCCAAATTCAAAGGCTTAAAAAAGTTGTACTCCCCCCTCCGTCCCGTTTTAATGTTTACATTTCTATTTTGCGCATCTCATTTCAATATTTACGTTTTCTTTTTGGAATATGGACTCACCTAAAATAATTAATATATCATCCAACACTAATACACCTACCCATTTTACATTAAATATTATATATTTCCACTCACTATCTATTAAAATATTATATTTCTTAATCAACGTGTAAAAAATAAACGTAAACATTGAAACGAGACGGATGGAGTACATTTTAATATTAAATGTAGTACCGTTTTAATGTAAAAATAAGTACCCTTCATTTACAAAGAAAAAAAAAAATTCTAACACAAATCAAATATTAATACCATTCATGTTTCAATGGGATGTTTCATTGAAGAAATATTACCCTTATAAATTAAAGTATATATTTTTAAAATAAAATATTATATCGTTAAACGCATCAACTCATAAAACTATATTTTTTTTAAATATCCATATTTATAATAATTGCGTGAATATAATTATTGGAACATGTCGCCTAAACCCTAAAGCCCATTTGTGATCGAATGAGAAATGAAGAATGTCCGCCAATCCATGGGCTGCATGATTGTACTCATTGGCCCATCACATGAACTAATCTGGGCCAACTTTTGTACTTCAGTTAATTGACATCGAGGGCCCATGAACGAACTCGGGCTCACAAACGTCGGTCCGTGTGCCATATTTAATTCATATACATCTATTAATAAAAATATATACATTAATAAATAAAAATTTATACAGTACATTTGTAAATTTTTAGCGAATTTCCTGTTAGTATTTTAATGAACAGATGAATATAAAAAAGACAAAAAAAATTCTTAAAAAAATATATAGTATAGTTTTATAAAAAAAAATTAAAAAAAACAAAACTATACTATATGTTTTTTTAAGAATTTTTTTTGGTCTTTTTTATATTCATCTGTTCATTAAAATACTAACAGGAAATTCGCTAAAAATTTACAAATAAACTATTTTATAAAACTATACTATATATTATTTTAAGAATTTTTTTTGGTCTTTTTTATATTCATCTGTTCATTAAAATACTAAAAGGAAATTCGCTAAAAATTTACAAATAAACTGTATAAATCATTTAATATCAATGTACTGATAATTATAAAAATCTTAAATACTCCACACTAAATATAATAAATATGGTCAAAGGAAAAATATAGTCTTGAATTATGCAGCACCTGCTCCATATAGGTACATACCCCATCCGTCTCTAAAAAGCTTGCACCCCTCTTTTCGGCACGGAGATTAAGAAAGTTATAACTTTTAGGAGTATAATGGTATTTTTATATAATATATAAATGATAAAGTATGGTAGGTAGAGATAGTTTTTTTGTAATTAAAATGTATGGGGGAAGTGTGGTTGTTTTTTACTTTTTGCTTTTTTTGGAATGTGCAAACTTTTGTGGGACAGCCCAAAATGAAAAATGTGTCATCTGAAGTGAGACGGATGGAGTATTTCTGTACATCCTAGATCAAATACAAAATTAAGAGGCCAAATGCCTAATCACTCCTAATTAACAGTGAGGAGGTGTTTGGTTAGGATAATAGGTGGGGTTAAAAGGAATAAAGATATATGGATTCTCATAGATATTTTATTTAATATGAGAATCAAAATTTCTTAATTATTCTAATTAATTCAATTATTATTTTTACTCTTTAATCGCATTAAATTTTATTGTAATTGACCTCCTTAATAATACCTACTATAATTCCGATTGAAAAATTCGAAACAAGTCACCACAAAATACATTCATTTGATAATATATACAAGAGTCTGCATTACTAAAAACTGTTATTAAAAAAAAAAAAAAAAAAAAAAGAAGAATGAGTTAGTTTGTCCACACTCAATTATTATAAATGTGTGATAACGATGTTTCAACTTGTGAAAATATCACAATTTTTTTTAATTATTTTTTTTCAATTCTCAATTTTTGTCATTTCTTATTAATTTTAGTTATTTTTGTCCAATTTTGATAATTTTTTATTTACTTTTAGTCTAAATTGTATACATTTTTAGATCAATTTTAGACATTTTTTTTAACATAAAGCTAATTTTGGAGGAAAAAAAGAAGATTATATTCGAGAAAATGACTAAATTTGAACATAAACGATTAAATTGAATAAAAATAACCAAAATTAAAATTTGCAAATAAAAGTTTTTTGAAATCAATCATACGAAATCAATTATGATATTTTCTTCAACTTTCATCTATTTTAGCCAACCACAAATATAAAAATATTGATCGCACATCAAACGTGATGTTATTTTTAATTGATACTGATAGCGATGTAATTTAATAATTTGATTTGATAGTTTGTAGAACATGTATAGTGCAAATCGCGAAAGCGTGTAACCTATTTAATTATTAGTTGCTTATAAAATTATATTCTATATCACAAGAATAATCCTTAAACTTAAAAGAATATGATATCATATGATTCACGGTTCACAAAAATAAATTATAATTGTACACTTAAAACTAGTACTAAATTTTAAAAATAAAGAGTAATCACAAGATATAAAATAATATATGACTCACGCATAAGGACAATGGAGATCAACTCAAAAAAAAAAAATAAATAAATAAATAAAAAAACTACAAGGATTAAATTATAAAATTTCATATCCTAAAAATAAACGTTAAGCCCTTGTAAGGATACACATTAAATTTTAGAGCTAAAATAGTACACTACATAAATAAAATACCATACTTCCTCCGTCTCATCCTAATGGTTACATATTTCTTTTTTGGACATCTCATCCTAGTGGTTACATTTTCCTTTTTAGTATATGATACCCACACAAATTAATTATTTCTCTCTCCATGGACCCACACATCACACTAATATACCTATCCACTTTATATTAAAATATTATTTCTCTCACCTCAATACACATTAAAATACTATATTCATTAATCCTCGTGCAAAAAGCAAACGTAACCATAAGGACGGGACGGAAGGAGTACATTTTTTGCATAATTTTCAAAGTTGAAAAATGCTACTACCATTTTTTTCAAATTCATTTTTAGTATGATTTTATAAAATTAAAGTTAATATTTATTGTTAAACTATTTAGTAACGTTTCCTATTTTGGATTTTTGGAAATTGCAAGGAAAATTGCTAAAATTTGCTTATTCTATTAAAATGGGAGCTAAACTTGGTTTCAATTTTGGTATAAATTGATTAGAGCAAGTGTACTCTATCGCGTAGTAGACGTAGTGACCAAGTGCAAATTTTATTATATCGAACCCAATGGCGAAAATGGGTAGCCGTATTTGAAAGATGTTTTACTCTAGAATGACTAATCAATAAAGGAGGGGGTTGAATTAACACTACAAACTAACTAAGAAAGCAATTAAAGATAAAAGAATACAATGGACATGGAAGATGGATGAAGGTGGACAATCTAAGAAGTATGTAAGGCAAGCAACATTCATAGAAAATGTATATATAGACTTACACACACACATGCATTGATGGTCTTCATGTTATGATATTAAAGGCAATCACGTATGTACCCCTAATTCCTATGGCCAAGGCAATTAGGTTCTCAACTCTTTTACAAGTTTAAATCTCCTAGGATTGTTCCTACTCTCAATTCCCATAAGGTACTATGATCATAAGTTTGGTTCCCCTCACTAGTTCATTATTAATGTCCTATCATGAGGTTCTAAGTACAAGAAAGGTAGGGCTCACCTCCCCTCACACTAACTAAGTCATATCATGCAATCAATGATTCAATTAAACCACTAAGCATAATATTGGAATGACTATCCTAACATTATGAACAGAGAATTTAATCACACAAATCATACATAAAATGAGAATAAGCATTCATGATAAAAAATATTCATAACAATCATTTCATCAAACATGTGGTGTGCAAAATTTACATAATCCATAATCAATCATATTGCTAGCCTCACATGAGGACTAGCCATTACAAATCATAACAAAATCAACATAATCCATGGCATGCTCCAATTGAGCCAAACAATGAAGAAAATAATAAAATAAAGGTAAGTTGATTCCCCTTTGATGGTGAACTTCCTCCTCCTTGATTATGCTAAAATCTTCAACCAATGATGAATTCTCTTTCTTAGATTGGTGGATGGATGGATTAATGGATGGATTTGAGGAGATCAAGTGGATTGGATGGATGAAGGGTATGTAGATGGATGGAATGGAGTTAGTGTGTGAAAATATGGTGTAAAATATGTGTGGAGCTGATCCCAAATGATTCCTCCCTTATTTTACACTCAAAATTGGTTTTTTTTACCCCTTGGAACCTTCTAGAACACGTTCTAATCATAAAATTAACTTCGGGCCGAGCTCGGGTCAAGTTCGGGTTGGTGCAGCGCAGTCTCATAGTTTCGCACATAACTTTCACATTCAAACTCTGATTTGAGTAATTCTTGCGCTCGCACGATCCTCTGCATATAAAGAACTGACAAAACTTCCAACATTTAAGGTGTAACAAGTCATGCAAAGTGGCACAATCGTACTGAGTAAGAACAGCTTGCGCGACGTCAACATTTTAATCATAACTTTCTCGTTTGGGCTCCGATTGAGGTGTTTCTTATGCCAAAACGATCATCTTTTCTGTAGCTTTCCTACCATGTATCACACTTTTAGTTTTGAGCTCCACACGAGTACATAAAAATTATAAAAGTTGGACGTGTGTTTTTCTGCATTTTGCTTTGACTCGTTTTCCCTCGTTTCAACTCCGAATTGAGCTCCATTTTTTCTCACATCTTCCTTTATCACGTATAGAATCTATTTTTACCTAAAAATCACACAAATTACACCAAATATACACAAATATAGTACAATTTAAGGCACTTAATCATAAAAACCACACATTTCCATATCTTTATATAACACCACCAAATGATATACAAAATGAATAAAAATACAAGAAAAAACATAATAAAGAGACACTAAAATTTAGGTGAAAATGACATCAATTAGGAGCATAGAAAGAAACAAAGTCGATTTGAAGTCAAATGAAAAATGGGAGCATAAAAGAAACAAAGTCGATTTGAAGTCAAATGAGCAAAACAAAAAGGTAGGTATCATGTGAGACCGTTTCACATAAGGGCTAATGTGAGACGGATAAAAAATGATAACATTATTATCACTTTGTTATAAAATGTTATAACTTTTTATTTATACTATAAATTGTTCATGAAATAATTCACTGCACCATTGTCATTTTCATCAATTGAGTATCACTTATCATTAATGATGTTATTATTTTTTATCCGTCTCACGTAAAGGCTTATGTGAGACGGTTTTACATAAGTCTTTGCCAAACAAAAATGCATAATAAGAAATAAAAAAAAAGGTATAATGTGTGGTAGAAGATTACAAGTATTATCCAAACGGGATAGAAGGATTATATACTGTAATTGCTTAGAAAATTCATTAATATTGTAACAGCACTATAGTGGTTTATTTTTATGAAGAACAAAAAGATTCTTAATACTCCCTTTTAGTTTTTGCTTTTTACATGTTGAATAAGAAATATTATTATTTAATATGTAGTGTGTAGTTGTATCAGTGGGAGTGTGAGTCCATATTTTAATTATATTAACGGTGTGTGGGTCCTATATTTGTAAAAAATAAAAGAGAACTTTTTGAGTGGGACGCCCAAAATAGAAAAAAAGAGAGACTATTAGAGTGGGACGGAAGGAATATATATGGTGTATAACTTGCACTACAAGAAATAAGTGTTATATGGCACCATATTTTGTATTTACCGACGGATTTTTTCGTCGGTAATTAGCGACGGAATATTTCTGTCGAAAATTTCGTCGTTATTTTTTGGCTTTCGATGAGTTTTATATGCATGACTACCGACGAAAAATTCTATTTACCGACGTCCATAATCCGTCGGTAATTACTGATGGATTTAAATTTTCGTCGGTAATGAATTACCAACCATGGTTTTAGCGACAGATCAATTTCTGTCGGTAATTCGTCGATAAAATCATTACCGACGGTTTTTTCAAGTATTATCGACGAAAATTTTTCATCAGTAATCTGACAGTTTCTTGTAATGTTGGTGGAATTCCTATAAATTATATATATAAAAAAATAATAACACTGTCAATTTAAAAAAAATATAGTTATAGTTGTTAGTTGCGTGTACTTATACTCAATAACTATAAATCGGGATTTGGTTTCATGTAATCTTTTTAAATAAATGCAACATGTTGTTGTACTAACTAGCTAATTTAATTAATTAATGAACCATGTTGAAATTTTTAAGAAGAGTTGTATGTAGTGGTTAGTTGCTTATACGTGGGCTAATATTATATTCTTAAAATGATTGATATTTTAGTCAAACTACAATATACCTTTGAATAATCTGAATTATTAAATAAAATTTTTATTTAATTTTCACTATTTAATAAAATAAAATAATTAAAAATAAATTTGTTAACTAAATTTTATACTAAAAATTTAGATGTATAGATACACCAAGTACACAAGAATGACCCTGATTTTAAATTTGTAATTAATTTGATCTTCCTTTTATACCAACTAATTTGTAATTTTTTTTGGAAAATATTACGACTAGTTCGGTGAATATAACCGGTTTAAACTTTAATTTTTTTTATTTGCAATTCTCAATTTTGATAATTTTTTATTTAAATTTAATCTTTTACTTCCTCCGTCCATCCTCAATATATCTATTTGCTTTTTACATGTAGATTAAGGAGTATTATTATTTTATGTGTAGTAGGTAGTTGTATTAGTGGAGGGTGTGAGTCCCATATTTTTATTTGTATTAGTAGAGGGTATGGGTCTCATAGTCCAAAAGAAGAAATTGATAGATTAAGAATGAACGACCCAAAATGGTAAAATTGATAGATTGATAGTGGACGGAGAGAGTATATTAAAAAAAAGTACAAAATTGATCAAATATAGTACAAAATTTGGACCAAAAGTAGACAAAAAAATGAAAAAAATGAACAGTAAAGGACCAAAATTGAGAATTGCAAATAAAAAAAGACTAAAATTAAAATCGATCATATTTACAGGATCAATTGTGATATTTTTTCTCATTTTTTTTATTTTTATAATCATTATTATAATAAGTGTAAAATTTTTCGTATACTATAAAGTAAAAGGGGGTAAAATCAAGATTGTACAACATATTCACAAGATTTAAGTTTTTTTAGTAGCAATAGACAAAACTATCCAAAATTCAATTGATAAAAATCAATACAAACACTTTTGAAACTGTATTTCTTTTTTACCAAACGATAACCATAAGGACCAAAACACTTGAGAAAAATTGAAAATAAGGACCAAATCCCCACCGCCGCCGCCACCTCGTCGGCCTCCGCCACCTCGTTGGCCTCCGCCACATCCGTACTAACATCGGAACTGACACATTGCGTATTATTATAGTTTAAATAATGAGGTATTAAATTCCAAAAAGTGACATCTAATTAAAATTGATATAAAAGTTATTTGTTGGTGGTAAATATATTGAAGTGTAGAATTTGAGTATTTTATCAAAAAAAATTTAAGTGGGTGTACATTGCACCCGGTGTACCGGATAATTTGCCAAGTAGAATACCACTCCCTCCGTCCCACCGAAGGGTCTCCATTTTACTATATTGGGTGTCTTATCCAAATGTTCTTATTTTCCACTTTTAGTAAAAAGGTACCGCTTGTGGCCCAACACTCACTACTAATACAACCATCCACTACACATAAAATAATAATACTCTTTAATCTATGCACAAAAACAAATAGGCAAAAGCTCCTGCGCCCTCGGGAACACGAAGGGATACTCTATGTCCCCATGTGAACACAACTCTCCTCCTTTAGATCCTATTTAAACATATGTATTGTCAGGGGTTTAAATTGCAAAGGCGCACGAAATGTGCTCCGTGCATCTGGGTACATGGGAACCTCACTCAAACAAATAACCACCTTTCGACTAGATAGATGGAGTATATATTTCTTTTGATTATTTATGGCTCACGTGCAAACTCTATGTATGATTAGCGCGGATTTTCTTAGTTAACTCTCATCCATAATATTTGTACTTTAACTTTTTTTTATTTACAAATTAATAGGTTAATAACTTTTTACTTTTCAGAAATGATAAAAGAAACTCGCCTAATTAAAGTCGCACGTGAAAACGAACAACACATGTGAATGAGATTTATTTATCACACAAATGCACACTATATCAACCTATTCTATTTTTATATTTCATCTACCGTCTCATATCTTAAATATATAATATTTATTATAATTATTATTTAAATTATCTTAAAGTACATAAAATTTAATGGCCAATTATTTTGTACACATATTCTCAAAAACTTATACACTTATGAATAAATATATATATATAATAAATAAAAATGTATATAATTTGTAAAGGAATTTTCTCTTAGCTTTTTTAATAAAAAACTGAAGGTAAAAAAATATACAAATTATTAAAAATTATATATATACATTATTAAATAAAAATATATACACATAGTACGTGTGCACCCAAGTGCACTAATTTCAACTCAAGATATCATTTGTTAAAATATAGTATTTCGGTCTAAATCTAATTCTATTTCACAATGGTGTTAATCAGTATTTCATAACATATACTTTTTCTGTTATAATATTATACACTAACACAAATAATCTGTGAATATTTAAAATATGAAATCATACATATAATATGAAAGTACAATTGATGATCTCATTTGATAGTATTTTAATTATGATATAAAAATAAATAATAACCCTCGAGAGCATGCATAGAAAATATCATAATTCATCATAAATATGATCATATGATTGATTTCAATTTTAATCATTTTTTTTATTTTTAATTTTCAAGTTTAATTGATCCTTTTATTTCCAATTAATTTTGGACTAAAACTACACAAATATTTCTTTAAAAAGGGACTATATATGAACAAAAAGACTAATAAATTGAATAAAAAATTATCAAAATTGAGTATTTTTAAAAAAAAAAGAGTAAGGTGAGAATTTAGAATCAGCCATATCTACATGATATTATATTATCTCTATATAAAAATAAGTCAAAAATGTTCATTTGACGTTGCTATATATACATGAAGGTAGATCAAGAAAGAAAACATGAAGAAAAAAAAACATCAAACATATCCTAAAATGGCATTGCCTATTGGAATTGATTCCTCTCGAGAGCTTCTTGATGCTCAAGCTCATGTGTGGAACCACATTTACAACTTCGTAAACTCCATATCCCTTAAATGTGCCATTCAATTAGGTATACCCGACGCCATCCAAAACCACGGCAAACCAATCACGCTTTCTCACTTAGTCGACTCCCTCCCAATCAACAAAGCCAAATCCAATGGTCTCCGTCGCCTCATGCGACTTCTCGTCCATTCCAGATTCTTTGACCAAGTCAGGGTTTCTGGAAAGGACGGGAAGGACGAGGAGGCTTATTGTCTCACTCCAGCGTCTCGTCTCTTGTTAAAAGACGAGCCCTTCAGCATTGCGCCTTACGCACTAGCTGTTTTCAACCCGGTCATGTTTGACCCGTTTCTATGCATCACCGAATGGTTACAGAACGATGACCCGACCCAGTTTCACACCGCACTTGGGAAGGGTGTTTGGGAGTATACAGGGATTGATCAGACGTGGTATGAGCTGTATTACGATGCAATTGGTCGTGATTCAAAGCTGGTGGCGAGTTTGCTTGTGAAGGAATGCAAGCACGTGTTCCAGGGTTTGAAGACCATGGTGGACGTTGGGGGCGGCCCTGGAGTCGTGTCGAAGGCTCTCGTTTACGCCTTTCTGGGCTTGAAGTGTACCGTGCTCGACCTTCCACATGTTGTTGCTGGCTTGGAAGGGTCTGAAAATCTAAACTATGTGGGTGGAGACATGTTTGTTTCTGTTCCTCATGCTGATGCTGTTTTCCTCAAGGTAATAATGAGAGTTAACATGGCTTTTGCCAAATTCGATTTTGGTCTCAAATTACTTTAAATTTTTGGTTCAGTCCTATAGCTATCTCAAAATTTTAGATTTCGTCTCGGAACAATTTTTTTTGTCGCAAATCGTCGCCTTACACCTTAAAATTTTAAAAAACCATCTTAATTTTTGGACGAATTTGAAAATTTTCAGAGTTAATTTGGGACAATTTTGAAAAAATTTCAGGAGTTATGAGACGATTTGCGACGAAAAATTAGTTGTGGGTAGAAATCTACAATTTTGAAATAGTTACGGGACTAAACCAAACATTTTAAGTAATCTGGAACCAAAATCGAATTTGGTAAAACTATAGTACTAAAAGTTCATTTAACTAGTAATAATGATAACATCCTTAACATGCACTCTGATTTTGTTTCAATATATTAACAACTCTAACTAGTTAATGAACTCATGGTTGACAGTGGAATCTCATTATGTGGACTCATGAAGAGAGTGTTAAACTGTTGAAAAACTGCAAGGAAGCAATAAGCGATAGCAAGAATGGTGGGAAAGTGATTATTGTTGAAATGGTTGTGAATGATGAGAGAGAAGAGAGGGAAAAAGGGACAGAAACTCAACTCTTCTTTGATATGCATGTAATGACTGGATTTGCTGGAGGAGAGAGAACTGAGAAAGAGTGGGCCAACCTCTTCTTTGATGCTGGTTTCAAGAGTTATAAAATTACTCCTGCTTTAGGACTAAGATCTGTTATTGAAGTTTTTCCATAATTATTTGTTTCGTGATTTGATTCTTCTGGTGATTGTTGTCTCCCACATGACCAAAATTATGTTGTCTCCCACTATGATTATGGGCAATGTAATAAGTACTGTACGAGTGATCAGATAATAAAGATTCCCCACTTTATTTGGGGTTTCTCAATTTGGCAAATATTGGTCTGATATCTCTGACATAATCATTTAGTGCTACGGATATTATAACTATTCTTTTACCATGATCTAAAACAAAAAATAATTTTAAAGCTAAAGAGCATATATAATATTTATTCGAGTATAAGGGAAAGGGATACTCAACTTTGATAAGATTAGACAATTACAATAGAAAATTATCATAATACCAATTCTTAATTTATGAAACGATTTCTTGATAAATGGGGTTAATAAAATCATTGGAATATTAATTGGAATATGATCAATTTGTTTACTATTACACTTACATTCCGATAAAAAGTTTGAAATATTAACCATCTTATATACTCCCTCCATCCCGCTCAAAGGGTTGTTTTTGTTTTTTCACGTGAATTAAGAAAATTATTATTTAATGTGTAGTGTGTAGTTATATTAATGGAAGTGTGAGACCCATATTTTAATTGTATTAATGAGTGTGTGGGTCATGTATGAAAAAGGGAAATAAGACTCTTTGGATGAGACGCCAAAAATAGAAAAATTGACCCTTTGGGTGGGACAGAGGGAGTATATTTCTTTCTTTTTGAAAAATTCAAAATACTCCATCCGTCCTAATAAAAAATGATCGTTTGCTTTTTGTATGCGAATTAAAAATATTATTATTTTATCTCAGAATTTTTAGTTTTATTCGGATTTCTTTCTATAACATTAATCTCTTACGAATGATGTCATAGATAAAGTCAGACTTCATTGTAGTAAATTAATACTCCCTCCATCCCAAATTTATTAAATTTTTAGGTATTTGTGATATTTTAAGTTAATAGTAAATTGAAATTATTACATTTGGATACAAACTTTCTATGTATAATTATGTTAAGATACATCCATAAAAATAAATTATTAATAGGTACAATCTTTATATTTAAAATTCCAACTTTGTTCTTAATTAAAATATATTCCAATAATCTTTCTTCCATTCCCAACGCATTTCTGTTATCGATTGCTTCTAGTTGAATTATGGTTTCAACATTTTCCTTCTTCGGCAATATGATGCACTAATTTGATTGTGTGGATTCTTCTGCTGGACACTATCATTTTTAGCCTTCTTGATGATCATGCTATCTGTTATATCTAGTAGAACATGTATGAGACCAATGCAAACGACAAGTATAGAGGTGCTATATCAATGGGCATTCCTGGTGAGATCGCTGGACTTCATGTTGCTTGGTTGAAATACGGCCGAATTCGGTGGAGTATGTTGTTAGAACCTGCCATTATACTTGCCAAACAAGGCTTTATTGTGACTCCATACCTCGGACAAAATATTGCTAAACAAGCTGAAAAGTCTGTGCTTTAATCTGGAACTTGGGAACACCCTAAGAGCAATAGCAGAAGAGGGGCCAGAAGTGTTATACAATTGAGATATTGGCGAAAGATTGATAGAAGATGTGAAGAAAGGTGGTGGGATTTTGACAATGGAGGATTTGAGAAACTACAGAGTGAATGTCACTGATGCAATTACACGTTGCTTGGCATGCCGCCTCCTTCTAGTGGAACACTAGGCCTGTCTCTAGTGTGTTTGAGCTGGTTAATATTTCATTTGTTATCTCCAACTTGGAATCAAGCAGTTGTGAATCTGTGATTGCCATTTGGTTGTTGTTTAATTGCAGGTTCTGAAGGTCTTGGAAAACTATGGGAGTCGAGATGGTGTTGAGGGTCTTTTAGGCCGCACCTCATGATTGAAGCTATCAAGCATATGCTTGCTGTTCGGATGAATCTTGGCGACCCTGACTTTGCTGATATCAGTGAAGCCGTAGGAGACATGTTATCCTCCTATTTTGCTAGTATGATTCAAAGAAAGATAGACGATAACACCACATTCCCTCCTGAGTATTATCTGCCAAGGTTTTCCACATCATCCCCCTACATACCTTCATCATGTCAACTGCACAAAAATAATTTTAAGATTGCACTTTGCAGATGGAGGCAGCTAAGAGATCACAGAACGTCTCATTTTTGCGTGGTGGACACAGATAGAAATGCGGTGTCAATCAGTGAACTATCCTTTCGGAGGTGGGGTGCTCTCCCCTTCCACTGGCATTGTCCTCAACAACGAAATGGGTGATTTCTTGCCAATTGAGATATCACCTGATCACCTCCCTTCTGCCCTGGCTAACTTTATAAAAGCAAACAAGAGGCCCCCATCATTGTCCTCAGGGTAATTTTCTCCTCTATACTAAAAGTCTAAAGCCACTCACTTTCACATTAATTACTTATTTATAATGCTTGAGTTGATGCATAAAGGAGGGTCGACCACCATTTCATATTGGGAATGGATCCTTTAGCTGCTGTTAAGAGTCCAAGAGTCTACCATGAATCCATAATCATAAAGTTTGTAATATATTTATAAAGGAAAGGAAAATATTCATTTCTTCCTTACTTCTGCAGTTAATCCCAGTCGTCGCGTACGAGAACTGGACAGTGGCAAATGGAGAACGCATCAAAGTTAGTGGAGAGAGGCTGCAGTTCTTGAGAGAAAGAAAGCATCAACTAAATGCTAAAGTAGGGGAGCTATATGCCAACTTGTGGTTCAAAAGCTAAATTCTAACAACGTGGAGGAGTTTGGTAGAAAAATGAAAAATGAGAAACTAGTAGGAGAGTACCATGGATTACTAACTGTTGTGAGTGATCCAAGAAAAGGTTGATGGCCAGCAGGTGTGTGATGCTTTAAATTATTGGATTAATTGATTATTGATTCATAGAATTTGAATTTTTTTAATGTTTTAAGAATTTTCTTGTAAAATTAAAAAAAATATATTTGAGAGTGTATCCTCAATGTAATTTGCTAAATAGTTTGTGTGATATGTGATATTCATGAATGAAAGGTAAAATAAATGTGAATATGTAAGCTTTTTACAGATTTTCTCTTAACAATGCTCCAATTCCCTTTTTTTCCCTTGAATTATCTACGAATGTGGTTTTTGGTTCAATATACTTTTAATAGTTTTCTAATGTAAATTTGTTGTTAGGTTATATTCCTTGCACATTCATTGTCTACATACCACAGCTCATTTTTCAATCATATAAGATCACTTTAGGTACTCATTTTACAGTGGGTACTTTAGTTTTAGCCATTTTGGAAAACCAAACTTACTTATCTTTAATACTCCCTCCATCCCAAAAAAGTTGGTATAATTTTTTTTGCCACGAAGATTAAAGAGTATAATAATTTAATGTAAAGTGAAGTAAAGTAAGAAAAATAATATTTAATGTGTAGTGGGTAGTTGTATTAGAGGTGTTATGTGGGGCCCATGAGAATAGATTAATTGTTTGTGTGTGGGTCCCATGTATTAAAAAGGAAATATGTCAATTTTAGTGGGACAAATCAAAAAGGAAAGTGTGTCAACTTCTATGAGACGGAGGGAGTACTACTTATTTCAAGAGTTAGATACCCGGTTACACAGATTAAGCCATAATATGGATTTCATTTCTAGTTGTTTTATTAATGAATAAATTAAACAATGGAAGACATAACTTCTAAGTTATCATTATCCTGTCCAATCAATGTAAACAGAAACAAATAGGTTCTAAAATCTAAACTAGGAATTCTTAAATCATCAGTTATTCAATATACTCAATACAACACACAAGATCAGGATTGGTAAAATCATCATAAAAAGAGAAAAAAATATCTTCTTGATGTGCTGAAATTGAAACTTACAATTCTGACACATTATACAAACTCAAATGAGATATATTGGGGCATCCTGTTTAGCACTGATAGGTTTTTTCTACGCACTATAATTAAATCCTCAAGTATAAGGATGTCAATTGTAGCAACAAGTACCCAAGTTAAATTATCGATCCCGCTAAGACAACTAATTATTTATTTATTCTATGAATTACTAATTAATCAGAATTGAGTAACCAATTTCCAATGTTTTGTTGTGAATTAATCTAAATAACGAAATATTAAATAACTGAATTAATTAAAAGCAAAGTAAAATAAAAGCAAGTGTCTAATCAAGAGATGACAAACAGTTCTAAGGTATCAGGTAGAGACCAATTAATTTGGGTTATTAAACTTACGATTGTTCATTCATGCAGTTTTACTGAAAATACACCACATATCCCTGTTATCCCACCGAATATGATTCGATTCAAAGCTAACAGTCTAATCTGGTTTAAATCCTAAGGTGCGCAAATATTACCAAGCCTTATTCCTAGATACTAATCAAAGCAAGCAACAATACCTCCGGATGGTAAGCCCGACTAACAAGATATTTTCTGAAATTACTACAAGGTTCTATTCACTTCCTACTTGATTGTCTAATTGCATTGTTCCACTAAACTAATCAAGTATTTGATTAACCAGTTCATGAAATTAAAGTGCTTATAGCGGAGCTACTCTAATCCCTAACAGATAGACAATACCAATCATGAACGCACACAAGCTAACACAATAATCCAAGCGTTATAGCGGATGTCATGAATATATTATGAAGACGTTACGAAGCAGATTAACATGTCTTAGTAAAATAAGTAAAATCAAAAGCTCAACTACATAAAATCCCAATCTTTGGTCTAAATCCCCAAATCAATCAAATCAATCCATCAAACCCTAGAACTATATATAAAATTAGCCCATGAGGTCACAAGCAACACTCATGGCTAAGCAATTCATACCAAAAATCAAAGTAAAAGGAAGGAAAAGATAGGAATTATGAAATCCTAGTGTAGACGTAGTCTTTCGTTCCTTCTCCGTCTCTCCAATTGCTTGATTCTCCCTCAATTAGCACTTGGAACCCTCTTGGAAGTGGATGGATGGTAAAATCAGGTTGTAATCTGATATGGGTGTAAAAGGAGGTGTGAATTAATGATGGATTATGGATGGGTTCTCTCCAATTTGTGTCTCGATCTCCCTAATTGTTTCTAGGACTGATGCAGGGCTTTTTCGCGATCAAAACTGCTTCAGAATCGCGACTTGAGGGTATATATACGCTGCTGCATCGAACAGGTCTCGTCTGGGCCCGATTTTGGGCCGCTCGGCACCTTGCTCGGGCCGAGCTCATGGCCGAGCGGCCCCCAAACCAGCCGAGCAGCATATGGTTGGAATGGGGCCGTCATGTAGGTTCTGAAGCAATCCAACTCGGCTGGAAATTCGCACAAAGTTGGTCCCGCTCGAGCCGAGCGGCCTCCCGAGCTGCGGAGACTGCACTGCGCGACTTCACCGTTTTAAGCATAACTTCTTTATACCGACTCCAATTTGAATGATTTTTGCGCTCACGTGTTCCTCTTTTCCTTGGATTTCTATCCATATAAAGAACTCTGAGAAACTCCAACATTTGAATATGTAAAAAGTCATACAAAGTGGCTGCTCGGTACAGCATGTGCGATGTTAGCACTTTGATCATAACTTTCTCGTTTGGAATCCAATTGGGGTGTTCTTTATGTCATAATGACTCTCTCTTCTGTGGCTTTCCAACCATATATCACATGATCAATTTGTACTTCTACAATAATACAGAAAATTTGTGCAACGTGGACTGTATTTTTCAGCATTCCTTCTCACTTTCACTCCTCATTCCAACTTTGAACTTTTGATCATGTTTTACCCTTCAAAACTCAACAAAACACCTTAGTAGCATCTTAATATGTAAGATATGAAAACCATGCCATTCTATACAAAATCATGGCCACATTCTATCAAAAACGGTGTAATGTGAGACCTAAAATACGTGAAATTTCACTCTCAACAAGCACCCAATCATGCTTTCTCCATTAGCTGTATTGGAGACAGGATGTTGGCTTTGCTCGCTTCTACGACATACCCATTCATCACCATTTCCTCCAGCATGAAGTGTGCTTTCTCCAAATAAAACATGATATTCAACTCACACTTCAAAATATCACTGTTAAGATATCAAATGCAATTTGGTACTTGCATTTTTTTAATAATCAGTAATTTACCACATTGCCAAAATGGCGGTCCATTGTTTCGACTAGCAGGTGCATAAATTCCAGAATAGCAAGCTCATTCTGCAGACAAAAATATAAAAAAGCTGATAATTTTTTTCAAAAAACATATATATTGAAGGATACGTAGCAGGAGTTCACCAACTAAAACTTTTCAGCCAGCACCAAGATCATCACAAGCATAAGAAGTTCCACTATTCAAGTTATTCAATACTGTTTCCTTTATTCTTAGATGAGTTCCCAAGGTATCAGTTCACACATAATTTATTTTTTTGTTTTAAAAGAGAAGGAAGTCCAAACACAATCAAAATTGCAACATTTGCATTAAACTTTGAACCTCATTATAATTTAAAATTGCACCAAATCCAAATAACTACACCTTAAACTCTGCAATACACTTAACATTTAAACTAATTGCATTTCACTGATGCATTTACATGTGCAACAAATGCACCCACTCCATTCAAACTTGTACCAAACGCATTACATTTGCTATAATTTCATACAACTTTTCATTTTTACTGCACTAAACGTAACCCACTTCAAATGTAAACTTGCACCAATATTATTTTAAATTCGCCACATAAGCTTTAAACTTTATACCAAATATATAATTTGAATTTGCACCAAATTCAAAGAACTTGCAACAAATGCATTCAGTCTAGCACCAAAATTGCACCAAATGCATAGAACTTCATTGACTATATCAATCGTAATCTGCACAAAATGCATGACTTCAGAATACTCATCTTGAAGACATTGCCCTAGAACTTCTCATCCCAGAACATCATTGAATAAATGCACCAAATGAATTCAAACTGCATCAGACGCAGAACATGATTACATGCACCAAATGCATATCACGAAACAAAACAAGCATTTAAACTCCCAATTTAAACAAGCTTTTAAGCATGAATTTGAACTGCAACGAATGCAGTTCACAACTCCCCATTTAAGCATGCACCAATTACAAGATAACAACTCCCCATATAAACTACACCAAATGCAGATCGAATTACACCAAATGCAGGAAATGCATACCAGATACTAGACAAGCATTTAAAAATTGCATCATGTGCATCCAATACATATCAGATTACTAGACAAGTATTTAAAAATTACACCAGCTACGCCAGAACTCCCCATTTAAGCATGAATTCGAACAGCACCAAATGCAGAACAAAACTCCCCATTTAAGCATGCCCCAAATGCAAGATTTCAATTGCTATGCTTTCACACAAATTCCTATTCAAGGATGTACCCAAAGGCAGGGTTTATTACATGCACCAATTGCATGGAATCATACATGCACCAAATGCAGGCTTTAATACATGCACCAATTGCATCTAAAAGTATAATTGCACGAATTATACAAAAAATATCAAAATCCCCAAATGAAATAAAGGGTTTCAAACAGATTTATATATACACTACTGGTGAAAAGTTCATGCGGTGCAAACCTGGTGAATTTGTTCAACTTCGTGGATACCAAATTCCTCAAGCTTCGATTTAGATGAAAATCCAAATATTAGCGATCTGATAAACTCCAAAATCGATGGATACGACCGATTTTGAACTGGGGGTCTTCGACTACCAGTTTTTAACTCCCTTTCTGAACTGGAATTTTCGACTACCAATTTTGAAACTTTACTTTCTGCAATCGAATAGGGGAATCGAAGAGGGAAACCCTTGCGCAATCTACTGTCTTGTGTGATACTGCAGATTTCAGTGATGAGGAATCAAAAATAATGGAGAAGAAATCAATTTCTGCAATTACTGCAATTGACATCCCAAAGCATGGGTTCTAAAAAAGGGTAGGAAAAATCGCGGGATTTTGTTTGACAATGGGAAGGGGATCTTGTTTGACAATGAGGAAAAAGGTCGATATTTTTGTTTATACAAATATTGGGGTAAAAAGAAAAATATAGACACAAATATTGTAGTTAATAGTAAAATGTGTTTTGCAATGTATCTACAAGTTAATAATACTCTGAGATTTGAGTGGGTAGTAATCAACTCTAGTAATTTATAAAGTGTGTTATGTGTGAGTGATATTTTTGACATTAAGATAACTTTTGAGGTTGTTGATTGATGTGAAGTTTCTTATTTTGGGTGGTGAAGATAAGTTTGGGACGGACAAAAACGGAAAGTGTAGGATAGAGGGAGTATTAATTTATAAATGACTAATTATAGTGTGCACCCGGGGTGCACCTAAAGATAGGGTTCACCCACATACAAATATACACAAAAACATATACAATTAAGAGCAAAAATGTATACAATTTAATTGTTAGTTTTTTTAATGAAAAATTGAGTGTAAAAAATATACAATTATTAAAAAAAATATGCATACACTATTGAATAAAAAGTTATACACATATATATGTTAGTTTTTTAATGAAAAATTTAGTGTGAAAAAAGTATACAATTATTACAAAACATGTATACAAAATAGAATAAAATGTATACAAAATAGAATAACATATGGGTGTACCCTTGCACCCGGGTGTACCAAATATACACTCTTTATAAATATATCATAGTTTCTTATTTTTATTGATTTTTTGAAATAATATAATTTTTTAAGTAATAAATAAATTATAAAATATATCGCAGTAGTTTGAAGATTTTAAAATTATAAGTAATGGAGAAAATCCAAACAAGGATTACGATTATCTCTCAATTTACAAGAAACTCATTTTAAAATTAAAACTAATTGAGAAAATCCAATCAAGGATTACGATTCTTTCTCAATGTGTACAAGAAACTCACATAACAATTTATTTATCCAAGTAATTGTGCTATGATAAGAATCCAAGTAAAACAACTGACATTGTTATTTATTTATCCAAGTAATTGTGCTATGATAAGAATCCAAGTAAAACAACTGACATAAAATTTACGATCGTACAATTATTATTAAAATCAAGTAATAGCACACAACAAATAGAATAAAAATATATTTTTAGAAATAGAAATATGTTTTATAAAACAATATGGAGCTGAGAATGTAAGTTTTGGGCATGATGTAGGTGTGATTCGATGTCCCTAAGATTGCTATTCAATTAGCTAGGTATTCCCGATACCATCCACCACCATATGGCAAATCAATCACGCTTCCTCACTTAGTGGACGTCCTCCCATCAACAAAAACCAAATCCATGCGACTTTTCTTCATTCAACAAAGTCTTCAAGATTTCTACAAAGTATGAAATAGATATGGAGGCTTATTGTCTCATCAGCCCTTCGGCATTGAGCCGTATGCACTAACTGTACTTTCAAGCCTGTTACATTCTACCTATTTCTAAAGGAAGAGCCTAACCCAGTTCCACACTACACATGGGAGTACACTGGTGGAAACATTGGTCCACCGGCAGGGTGACGAAGGCCATTGCGACGTCATTCCCGGATTATAATGTTCAGTGTTGGATCTTCTGCAGGTCGTTACCGGCTTGGAAGAGCTTTATTGGTGGAGACATGTTCCATTTCATTCATCATGCTGATGTTGTTCTCTACTCAAGGTATCATTGATGAGTGATATTTTCACCTAAATTTTAGTGTCCTTTTATGTGTGTTTTCGTATGATTTTATCTGTATTTTGTGTTCTATTTGGTTGTGTTTTGTGATTTTATGGAAATGTATGAGAATGAGCTTAAACGTGTTAAAATAGGTAAAAAAAGGAGCAAAAACGGAGTCGGGAGAAAGAAGGAAGCAAAGCAGCATAAACACGGCCAGCCATGTTTGGTACTCGAGGCGTGTAGCGCTCACGACCCGTGTACCGCGCACGGGTCTGTAAGATTTGGCCGTGCGCGGTCGTCAGAAATCACAACACGGCCACCCATATGGCCGTGCACCGCGCACATGCCGTGCGCTGTCCAGAGTTCATCGTTGACTAGAAATTCCAGACACGACTCAAGCCGTATACTGAACACGGTCCTGTAAGCCGAGGCCGAGCTCAGTCATCCGAAACACCTACACGGCCACCCCTGTGGACGTGTACGGAACTCAAGCCGTGTAGGTACAATTTCTGTGAAAAAATCAGAATTTTTCTAGAAGCTTCCCAAGGGGTATAAATACCCAATACTTTAATATTTCAGGAGATATTCGTGGGTTTGAGGCTGCACACACACATCACACATATTTTCCTTCATTTTACACCATCATCTTCATCCATTCTTCATCCACACCATCTACCATCATCCCACCATCAAATCTACCATCCATTTGAGGAAAAGAAGCAAGAAAGAGAGGAGAATTGCAAATGAGAGAAGAAAATCACCATTGGAGGCATTCAAGGAAGTTTTCATCTATACTTTGTATTGAATCCTATTGTTTATCATGTTTTGTAAGGATTTTAATGTCTATGTTAATTTCCTTGTTAATATGGTAGACTAATCTCCTTTGTGAGATTAACAACATGAGAGTTGTTGGATAATTTTAGGATTTGTGTATTTGAATTCATATGTTGATTGGATCTATGATTTTCTATCAATAATTATTAATTTCTTGATTTGTATTGTTGATTTGTGTGGTTAATTATCATGAACATGTGATTAGATTGAGAAATCAATTATATGTTTAAGATAATTCATTGAATCATTTCATCATACATTTCATATGCATTATAAATTGTAAAGAGGTTGAGAAATCCTTTAGAATTAGAACCCTTTGATAGAACATGTGGTTGGTTTGATCGAGAGGTTGATTAATCATGTGAAGGGACTCTCATTTCAAACTTAGTACCTAGTTGGAATTGTTTGAGTAAGAACCAATTCGTTGAACTAATTGAGATTCATATCATATCCATCTCGAGAGGGAGCTTAGGTGAACTTAGTGTTGGCCCTTAGTCTTATACCCATGATTCATATGAATTTGATGCATGTATCCTAGAATTTTCACTTCTTAATTGTTGTTGATCTCACTTTTACTTAATTTGGAAACACTCTTCATTTGTTTATCTTGTTTGTGATCATTGCTTGCTTTGATTACTTGTCATTTATTTGTTTACAATCAATCTCTTTGATGATTCGTCTCTATAAAATTACAACAAACGTGAGATCGCTCAAGCACTAGTACCTATCTCCCTGTGGTTCGATAAATTCTTGAATTGGTCAACCCGACTACAAGTTATGGCTAATCAATTATCAAGCATGAGGAATGAAATCAAACATATCTCCACCAATACCTTCCAAGCCCGCAAATATCCAACACCGTACATTTTAATCTGGGGACGGCATCGCAATGGCCTTCGTAACCACCCTTCCACATTTTGCTGGCTTCAAAGGGTTGAGAATTTAAACTATGTTAGTTTGTTTATGTTCCTCATGGTGCTGTGTTCCTTAAGTCCACCTAAATGCATTATTAAGTATTAACAATTTTTTCTTTAATTAGTTTATCGTTAAAACTTGAGATAAAAACCTTCATTCCCATAATAAAATTCCACTGTTGATCCATAATAAGACTAATAAAATTAGTCCTGCTTTTGGATTAAGGTACGTTGTCGAGGTTTTTCCACGATTGAATAATAATATTTTAATAAAGTTATAATCTATAGATGAAAAATGATAATATTATGAAAATTTTAATAAAAAGTAAGGCTAGTAACTAATTAAGAAAATATGAAATAGTCATCGTCTTATACAAATGTTGTTCAATATATAAAACTATTACATTATGATGGAATTAAGAGTGATTAAATTCATGAGAATGATTCACGGGAAAACTTCAATAACGGATCTTAACCCTAAAACGGAATTAATCTTGTAAGATGCAAAGCCAGCAGTGTAGAAGAGTTTAGCCCATTCTTGTTCAGTTCTCTCTTTTCCAGAATTAAAAGACATCAACAACACATCAAGTAAGAGTTGAGTTTCAGTAGCCTCATGATTTTCTTTATCATCACCCACAGCCATATCAATAATCACAACTTTGCCACCATTGTTCTTGCTTGGAGTTATGGCCTCTTTGCAATTTTCCAATAATTTTACACAATCTTCGTCGTCCCAATCGTGTAGCAACCACTGAAATCAATCGTCGATAGTTAGTCTACGTACTATGATTTTAATATTTCATATCATGGATTACAATTTTAATGGACCTGAATTTTTATTTTTATTTTTTAAAGTAAATTTTGGTGGATTTAGTCTTTTAGAAAATTAATGTATGAATTAAAGTCGAATAAAATTAATTCTACCTAGAATCAAGTAATACAAAAGTAGTTATGAACAATTTTTTTATATTCAAATGAAGAAAAAAGCAAAGATTTTTCCATCTTAAAAATACGTACTGAAAAAAAAAAAGGGTCGTTGTATAACAAAGAAAATGAGTGAAATTCACTGTCAGTGACATAAACTTTTGCCATATTCAATTTCCGTCCCAAATTACTTATAATTTTCAATTTAGTTCTATAACTATCTCAAAATTTTAGATTCGTCCCAAAATTAATTTTTCATCGCAAATCATTCCACACTTTAGAAATTTTTTCAAAATCAATCCAAATTTTTAGAAGCTTCCAAAATTTTATGGACATTTTTTTGATTGAAATCGTCCCATAACTCCTGAAAATTTCTAAAATCGTCCAAAAAAAATGACGATTTCTGATTGAGTCCAAAAGTTATGGGATATTTTTCAAAATTTTAACTTTTTGGGATGAAAATCAAAATTAGTTGTGGGACGTTTAATGAATTTAACTCCAAAGAAAATTGTTGTGATTTTCGTACGTGAAAATTTAAAAAAAAAATCTTGTCTACTAAAAAATAAAAAATTCAGTACCTTGAGAAAAATTACATCACCACAAGGAATAAACTTGAACATATCGCCACTTATATAACTCAAATTTTCAGACCCATGTAAGCCATCAACAACGCGTGGAAGATCGAACACCGTACATTTCATGCCGGGAAACGCGTCGGCAACGGCCTTGGCCACCGTCCCGGCGCCTCCCGCCACCTCCACCATTGATTCCGTCCCCTCAAAAACATGCATCCACTCTTTAAGAGGAAAACTAGTGACAAATCGAGCATCACGATCCAAGCTATCGTTAAACATCCGATTCCACGTGTGATCGCCACGTGCAAACTCCCCCGGAACCCTCCCATGATTGGTGACAAACGTAGTCGAATCTTCCTTAAGAAACCACTCGCTTGTGTTTTGGAACACGTCCACGAACATGGGATCCGTGCACACGAGTGCAAAAGGCGCCATGCTCGTGGGCTCGTCTCTCAACAAGAGACGGGAAGCTGGCGTGAGACAATAAGCCTCCTCCTCGCCTTTGGAGAGGTCGAAGAACTTGGAGTGGACTAGAAGTCGCATGAGACGATGGAGGGCGTCGGATTTGGGGGTGTTGATGGAGAGGGCGTTGGCTAGTTCGGAAAGTGTCATCGGTTTGCCGTGTTTGTGGATGACATCGGGTATACCTAATTGAATTGCACATCTTAGACACATAGAGTTGATGAAGATGAAAGTGTGGTTTAGGACATGAGATTGAGCATCAAGAAGCTCTTGTGTGGAATCTACCCTATCAAAATGTGCCATTTCTTTTATTGTTTGATTAATTGTTGGTGAAAATGTTACTTATTTCACACATGCATGACCTCCTATTTATAGAAAGGGGCGAGAGCTATTCTACATAATATTTTTAAAGTTGGATAAACATACTTAAATATAAGGGTGTTTTTTATCTTAGAGAGAAAAAAAAAAGGTAAAAGAATATTAATTTTTCGTGTATTTCCCTCAATTCCAAACCACACGTTAATGTGATCAAATTAAGCACAAAATTCTTATGAATCACAAGATATAACTATCAGCCATGCACATGTTACATGACTATATTTATTTTAATATTTTAGCATAAAGTCAAAACTTCACAATCAAACCGACCACGCACGTTTTATGAGTGTAGAGAGATCAAAAAAAAAAAATTTAATCTTTTTAATATTAATTAACTTAGAAAAGTTCTCTCTAAAGGGGATTATTGATGTAAGAGGTTGTACTATTCAATGAAATTTGTTCCATCTGAAATCATATCATGAACTATTATCTTTTTACATATCACGATTGAATTCATTATATAAAAATTAATTCATTTTTACATGCATACTAATTTGTAAAAGGTAATAATTTGTTTGAATCTTGTTATGTGGATGCTTCTCGATATCTATTGTTCATGTGATCTTAATTAACACTAGTTTGTTCTTGAATTGAAACGACTTCTTTTGTATGGGCCACAATTTGCAGTTGGGCTCAAAGGTATATAAGGGAAAATGGGCCGATAGAGATTCTTAAGATATTGAGCCCGCGGTAAACCTTTTTCTTTGAACCGTATGGCCCAATCAAAAAACTCGTTACTTCCCACCATTGTTGATGTTTCTTTACACTTTTTCAACTGTTTCAACACTCTCCTCTATGTGCTCAAGTTCCACTTCTTAATTCTTAATAAGAACCATTATTTGATCAATAGAATTATGAGGGTTACTTCCGTGACCCGTGGTCATTGGTGACCACGGTCAGCGGAGACCGTTGGATCTTTCTCATTTTAATACACCCCATTGGATCAAAAAAAATCAATTTTTAATTAATAAGCTACCCCTTCAGCAAAATTTCTTACAAAAGGTGAGAGATTGTCACTGAACCTGTCAGTGGGATGAAGAAAGGACAGCCTGCAAATTACAGAAAAGAGAGATGCACCGAGTACACACACCACCTCCCCCTTCTTCTCTCTCAACATCCATTCCAAAACAACTCAAACAGTAACTACAATTCCATTCATGGCATAAGAGTCCATTTCTGCCTCAATTGTGGATTCAATTTCATTTCTATACAGAGGAATTGCGTGAATTTGTGCGATATAAATGGCGTCGGAAAATTTGATGACGATGGAGCAGCCATGGATGCTCGCCCTTCCTTCGCCGCCGATTCTTGGATTTCCGACATCTTCACCAAGGAAAACGACACTCACGAAGGCGCTGCAGAAGTCGTTCTCGGCGACGTCCTCCGACGCCGATGCCTACTCCGTCGAATTGGTCGAGTCTCTCTTCGCGCAGCCGGCACCGCTTCAGACGCCGACTCTTTCCGGCGGCTCCGAAAATGAATTAGCTCAGCTGCAGAAGCTGCGCCGCGGCGGCGTCGCGAGCGTCGAAGCGCGCGATCACGACGTTTATCACAGCGGATCCAGCTAATTTCCGGCAGATGGTGCATCAGTTGACGAACCGCACCATCACCATTTACCACTCGTCGTCTACTGCCGCAACCACGCACCACCTTGGTCAAGCACCGGAGATCACCGCCCATCCACCGCCACTACAGCCGAGCCCCATCGCCGGAAAAGCAACATCAGTCATTGCCGGAGCCGCCGAAGGCCACTGCTGGAAGTGCGTATGCCCTTATCTGTTGCAGATTTACTCCTCCCATTGACTGAAATCTCAGCCGCACAGGCCGCCGGAAGCGCGACACCATCCACTCAGTCCTCACCATTTCGTCTTTTCGGTTAGAATTCAGAAACTACCTCCGCCGAGTACTTAAAATTCCGTTGCATATTCACCGTTCCGAACGAATATCCCAACCCCACATGCAGTTGGTGAGAGTGGTGCAACGCGCCGCCGCCGAGGCTCTTTAATTGGTAGTACTGCACTGCCACCGCCGGAGTTGATACTCCTCCGAAGAACAGCATGTTGTTGCCCCTTCACTATTCTCAGCTCCTCCACTTTCGCCGCCTCCAACGATGACGATAGGCGCACGGGTAGCCGCCGATAGGCGCAGCCAACAGGAGGGTCCGAACCTCCATATCGAACAACAATTGTGGATGAAGGAAGAGAGCCCATGGTGGCGTAGAGGACACATAAAATAGAGAAAAACAAAAAAGTTGATACATTACGTCATGCATTTTGACCATAACCGGTTACCTGCGCTGACCAGGGTCATCAGTGACATGTGGTCACTGAAGAATCGGCCTAGAATTATTAATATAATGTTCTTATTATGGATTAAGAAGTGGAATCTGATTACGTGGAAGAGAAAG
Source organism: Pogostemon cablin (assembly GCA_023678885.1). Lineage (NCBI taxonomy): Eukaryota > Viridiplantae > Streptophyta > Magnoliopsida > Lamiales > Lamiaceae > Pogostemon > Pogostemon cablin. The sequence goes on from CM042971.1 coordinate 33,776,933, forward strand.
TTAGACGGTTGAAAAACTACAAAGAAGCATTAACTCACGACAATGGTGGGAAGTGTTAAGGTTTAGATTATCTAATTATATGTATTAGTATTATCAGTTATTTAGTCTTATCTAATGTTTAGTTATTCCTATTAAATAGGATGCAGTTATAGGATGCAGATATATATTTATGTGTTCATGTAATAGATAGGATGTACGTTGTTGTGGTATTGCAATTCAATATTGATGATTGTCTGATTCCTAATATTGTGGTATCAGAGCCAGGTTGAGAAAAAAAAAAAAAAAAAAGGAGAGAGAAAAGAAAAGAACAATCAAAGCAGCAGTCTTTGTGTTTCATTATTGCAAGAAAAATGACGAGTGAAGGAAGTTTTGTGCAACCAGCGATTCCTCGCTTTGATGGTCATTATGATCATTGGAGCATGTTGATGGAGAATTTCTTAAGATCCAAAGAATATTGGAGCCTTGTGGAAGAGGGTTATGTTGAACCAGATAAAGGAGCAGTGTTGACAGAGGCTCAACAGAAGAAACTTGATGAATCAAAGTTGAAAGATTTAAAGGCGAAAAATTATTTATTTCAAGCCATTGATCGAAGCATTCTGGAGACCATTCTTGAGAAGAACACGTCTAAACAAATATGGGACTCCATGAAAAAGAAGTTCGAAGGCAATGAACGAGTCAAACGATCTATTCTTCAAGCTCTTCGTAAAGAGTTTGAAACCCTTGAGATGAAATCTGGTGAGGGTGTCTCTGACTATTTCTCAAGAGTGATGTCTGTTGCAAATAAGATGAGAATTTATGGTGAAAAAATGACTGATGTGACGATAGTTGAAAAGATATTGCGATCCTTGAGTGAGAAATTTAATTACATTGTTTGCTCTATTGAAGAATCGAAGGATATTGATCATCTTTCTGTTGATGAATTGCAAAGTTCTTTAATTGTTCATGAGCAGAAATTCAATAAACACAAGGAGGAAGAGCAAGCATTGAATGTAAGTTCTGAAGATAGAATTGGAGGAAGGAGTTATGGTCGTGGCTTTGGTAGGGGAGGTCGTGGATTTGATCGAGGAAGAGGAAGAGGTAGAGGTCGTGGTAGAGGACGTCAGTATTTCGACAAGAGTGTTGTGGAGTGTTACAAATGTCACAAGCTTGGACATTTTCAATATGAGTGCCCAAGTTTGGAGAAAGAAGCTAATTATGCCGAACAAGGAGACGAGGAAGAGATGTTGCTGATGTCTTCTGTTGAGATCGATGAAGATAAAAAAGAAAATGTTTGGTTCTTAGACTCAGGCTGTAGTAACCATATGTGTGGAGATAAATCTCTCTTTTGTGACTTGGATGAATGTTTCAGACAGACAGTGAAGTTGGGGAACAATTCAAAAATGAAAGTGATGGGAAAGGGAAACATAAGATTAAAGGTGAATGATTTTAAACATGTTGTTACTGAGGTGTTATTTGTGCCTGATTTAAAAAACAATCTGTTGAGCATTGGACAGCTGCAAGAGAAAGGTCTAACAATTGTTATACAACACAACAAATGTAAGATCTATCACTCAGAGAAAGGCTTGATTCTACAGGCGGAGATGTCCACAAATAGAATGTTCACTCTGGTGGCTGTTTCACAACCAGAACAACCAGGCTGTCTTTTCACAACACAAAATGTTTCATACCTTTGGCATTGTAGGTATGGACATTTGAGTTATAAAGGCTTAAAAACACTACAGCAAAAGGAGATGGTGCATGGATTGCCGCAATTCGAAGCCTCAACAACAATTTGTACTGATTGCATGATTGGAAAGCAACACAGAGATGCATTTCCAAAGCAGAGCACCTGGAGAGCCTCTCAAAAACTTCAACTCATTCATGCTGACATATGTGGTCCTATCACACCTATCTCTAACAGCAAGAAGAGGTATCTCATTAGTTTCATTGATGATTTTAGTCGAAAAACATGGATATATTTTTTGGCTGAAAAATCTGAGGCTTTAGTTACTTTCAAACATTATAAAAGTTGTGTTGAGAAAGAATCAGGTTGTGATATAAAGTGCTTGCGCACTGATCGTGGAGGTGAGTTTACTTCACAAGATTTCAATAATTTTTGTGAAGAAAATGGTATTAAGAGGCAATTGACAGCTGCTTACACTCCGCAACAAAACGGAGTTGCCGAGAGGAAGAATCGAACCATTATGAACATGGTTCGAAGTATGCTTTCAGAAAAGAAAATTCCGAAGGCATTTTGGCCAGAAGCTGTTAATTGGGCTCTATATGTTTTGAATCGATGTCCTACTCTTGTGGTAAAGAACATTACTCCTGAAGAAGCATGGAATGGAGTAAAGCCATCAGTTGAACATTTTCGAGTTTTTGGGTGTATTGCACATGTTCATGTACCTGATGTTAAAAGAACCAAGTTAGACGATAAAAGTTTGACTTGCGTATTATTAGGAGTCAGTAAAGAGTCTAAAGCTTACAGACTCTATGATCCTGTTGCAAAAAGGATTGTGGTGAGTAGAGATGTTATTTTTGAAGAAAATAAATCATGGGATTGGGAGAAAAATAAAGAAGCTGAAATAGCAGATGTGCTGGAGTGCGAAGATGTTGAAGGAAATAAATATGTGATCGGTGATAATGAGGCAGAAAATGGTGATAATTGTGGTACGGAAGGACCTTCTAACGCGGTTCATGAAGAGAATTCACTTGATTCTCATGAAGGGAGAGTTAGAATGCCACCGGTTTGGATGAGAGATTATGAAACTGGTGAAGGTTTATCTGAAGAAGAAGATGAGACTAATTTAGCTTTGTTTGCATCCACGGATCCAATTTATTTTGCAGAGGCTGTAAAAAGTGCAAAATGGAGAGCAGCCATGGATGCCGAAATAAAATCCATTGAAAAGAATGAGACATGGGTTTTAACTGATTTACCTGTTGGTGCAAAGAAGATTGGTCTCAAGTGGTTGTATAAAACAAAGCTTAATGAACATGGAGAGATAGACAAGTACAAAGCACGCCTTGTGGCAAAAGGCTATGCACAAGAACATGGAGTTGATTATACAGAGGTTTTTGCACCTGTGGCAAGGATGGATACGGTTCGACTTATTATAGCACTTGCAGCTCAAAGAAATTGGACAATTTATCAATTAGATGTGAAATCAGCTTTTCTTCATGGAGAATTAAGTGAAGACGTATTTGTTGAGCAACCAAGGGGCTTCGAGCAAAGGGACAATTTAGACAAAGTATACAAGCTAAAGAAAGCTTTATACGGACTTAAACAAGCCCCACGAGCTTGGTTTAGTCGTATAGAAGCACACTTTGAGAAGGAGGGGTTTGAGAAGTGTCACAGCGAGCATACCCTTTTTGTGAAAACAAGCGGAGGAGGTAAGATTTTAATTGTTAGCTTGTATGTTGATGATTTAATTTTCACTAGTAATGATGACACAATGCTTCGTGAGTTCAAGAGTTCAATGATGCATGAGTTTGATATGACTGATTTGGGGAAAATGAGATACTTTCTTGGGGTTGAAGTGATTCAAGATACTGATGGCATTTATATTTGTCAAAGAAAATATGCATCTGATGTATTGAGAAGATTTGGGATGGAAGAGAGTAATCTTGTTCATAATCCAATTGTTCCAGGTTTTAAAGTATTTAAAGATGAAAATGGTGTCAAGATAAGTGACAAATACTTCAAGCAATTGGTAGGGAGTCTTATGTATCTAACCACAACTCGACCTGATTTGATGTACGTGGTTAGTTTGATGAGTAGATATATGGGGCAACCAACTGAGCTTCACTTACAGGTTGCAAAGAGAGTATTGAGGTACTTGAGAGGTACAACAAACCTTGGGATTTTTTACAAAAGATGGGGGAATGAAAAGTTAGTTGCTTTCACTGATAGCGACTATGCGGGTGATTTGGAGGATAGGAAAAGCACATCAGGGTATGTATTCATGTTGGGTTCAGGAGTAGTATCATGGTCATCAAAGAAACAGCCTATTGTCTCATTATCTACTACTGAAGCTGAATTCATTGCAGCTGCCTCGTGTGCTTGTCAAGCTGTTTGGATGAGAAGAATCTTGGAAAGGATTGGTTATACACAAGGCAATTGCACTACTGTTTTTTGTGACAATAGTTCAACAATAAAATTATCAAAGAACCCGGTGATGCATGGACGGAGCAAGCATATAGATGTGCGCTTTCATTTTCTGCGTGATCTTACAAGGGAAGGAGTGGTGGAATTAATTCATTGTGACACAAAAGACCAGATTGCAGATGTGATGACAAAACCTCTTAAACTTGATCAGTTTTTGAAGTTGAGAGGATTGATGGGAGTCTGTGAAGTTCCAGCTATGCATGTAAACTAATTGTTGCTGATAATTAGTTTAAGGGAGGGTGTTAAGGTTTAGATTATCTAATTATATGTATTAGTATTATCAGTTATTTAGTCTTATCTAATGTTTAGTTATTCCTATTAAATAGGATGCAGTTATAGGATGCAGATATATATTTATGTGTTCATGTAATAGATAGGATGTACGTTGTTGTGGTATTGCAATTCAATATTGATGATTGTCTGATTCCTAATAGGAAGGTGATTATTATTAAAATTGTGTATGTGAATGATAAAAAAAAAAAAGAAATTGAGACACAGAAACCCAACTCTTCTTTGATGTTAATGTAATAACTGGTTTGCTGAAGTAGAGAGAACCTTTTCGAGAGGGCTAACATATTCTTTGTTTAACACTTATAAAATCACTCCAGCTTTAGGGCTAAGATCTGTTATTGAGGTTTTTCCATAATTGATTCTCATCTTTGTTTATTTCATAGTTTGATTAATTTATTCACGGGTGTGCATCTCTTCTTGCAGTTGTAATTGTCAACACCAAAATTATGTTGTCTAGCGCCATGATTTTGGCCTCTAGAATGTATGAACGGATTTTCTCAATTTAGCTAAATTGATACTTTCGTGAGATGGGTATTATCATTTAGAATCAATGTTTAATAAAATAAAATAAATTAATATGAATTATTACCTACTATCCATTTATGATCACCCACAACCGTGTCAATAATCACAATTTTACCACCATTGTTAATCTTGCTTGGACTTATGGCTTCTTTGCATTTTTGCAATAATTCAACAAAATCTTCTTCGTTCAGCCACTGAAATCAATCGTGAATGCGTTAGTTTACTATGATTTTAACGTTCCATCTAAAATCATATCATGAATTATTATCTTTTTACATATGTCAAACTACTAATTCTTTGAATAAAATATTATTATTATTAGAAAACTCATTATATAATATAAAATTAGTTCATTTTTAAATTAGTAATAATTTGTAAAGGGTTTATTGAATCAAGTTATTGTTAGAGAGAATTTTAAAAATACTAAAATCTCAAAGTTTAAAATTAATACCACCACTTTTTCTTTCAAAATTGTTTGGAGGAAGTGGAAGAGCTACAAAATTAACGACATGTAAGCGTGAGAGAGAGAGTTATTAGTAGTAGAACATATAGCCGATAAGGTTATCCACACAGGGGTATTAATGTCCGAAAAGGGACAAATGGGTATAATTATTTGCTTTGTCAAAAATAAAATAAAAGTTTGAATTTTGAGTATTTTAAATTTCTCCCTATCTTAATTAACACAAGTTTGTTCTCGAATTGAAACCACTCCTGGCCACAATTGCAGTTGGGCTGAAAGGCAGATAAGTAAAAGTGGGCCGTGACCCGAAATAAGCTAAAATGGGCCGAAATTCTAGAAATACTTATGCTCAGAAAATGAGATTATGTTGAGGGAATAATTGATCCTTAAGATATTGGCCCATAAAACTTTTATTTTTATTGTTATAGCCTTAAAGAGCCGAGTTCGGCTTACAAAACGAGAATTAGACGAGCTCAAATTCGAATTTAGAGTAGTCACGAGTCAAGTCGCGTAGAGCTATCGAGTGATTCGTTTATTTTAATACTTCTAAATGAAATAGAATACATAATGAAGGAATTATTCATGGAAAAACTTCAATAACTGATCTTAAGCTTAAAACAGAATTAATTTTGTGAGTAGTGAAGCCAGCAGTGAGGAAGAGATTGGCCCATTCTTTCTCAGTTCTCTCTCTCCCTGAGCTATAATACATCAACACATCAATTAGCAGCTGAGTTTCAATTTTCTCATCTTCTTTCTGATCACCCACCACCATGTCCACAATAATTACCTTCCCTCCCTTCTTACTAGCCCTTATAGCTTCTTTGCAGTTTTTCAAGATTTTAAGACAATCTTCATCACCCCAATCATGAAGTATCCACTGAAATACAATTATTTTTAGTGTTAATCTTAAATTAAATTACGATCAATACTTCAATTGCAAGAAATTAAAAATAAATAAAATAAAATTTTGCCATCCAAAGGCATAATCTTTATATATTATGCTGTAATATTTTGATATTTTGACTCTAAAAGTGAGTGTTTGATTTACTAAAATTATCGGTTAATAAAACTTGTAAATGTTACAAACAAGAAACGAATGTGAAAATCGTATTATTTTTTTATTTGATTCATGGAGGTGTTGTAACATTTACATATCTCTCTAGGTTATAATTAATTCATTGAGTTCTCCTAGTTTCAACTAATGGATTTAGAAGAAAATTAAGTCCATTTATGTAAATTTTGTGTAAATTCCCTTATTTTTTAGTAGCTTTTAGAGGCATATTATTTACTTTATGTGAAAAAAAATTGTATTCTTATTTGATCGTTTACTCGAGACACAAATATACTCATGTTCTTATAGTATCTTTGTTTGTAAAGTTATAAAATTTTAATAACATTATAATATTTGAAAATTGATCATTTAAATAACAAAATGAATTTCCACACCTTGAGAAAAACCGCATCAGCAGGAGGAATGAACTCAAACATATCACCACTGATATAGCTTAAATTCTTTGACCCCTGTAAGCCAGCAACCACATGTGGGAGGTCCAGCACGGTGCACCTCAATCCCGGAAAGGCGGCCGCGATCGCTCCGGCCACCGTCCCGGTGCCGCCCGCCACATCCACCATGGTCTCCATCCCCTCAAACACATGCTTCCATTCCTTGAGAGCTATTGTAGTCGTCACCAAGCGAGCATCACTAGCCATTCCCTCATTGAACATTTTATTCCACTTTTGATCAAACCCTGCATACTCCCACACACTCCTCCCATGTCTGGTCACAAATGGGCTCGAATCCTCGCCCTGCAGCCACTCACTCGTGTGCTGGAATATGTCTACGAAGACAGGGTCGAGCAGAGCAAGCACACAGGGGACCATGCTCGTGGGCTCGTCTCTGAGCAAGAGACGAGACGCTCGGTTGAGACGATAAGCCTCGTCCCCGCCCACCTTGACGGTGTCGAAGAATTTGGAATGGACGAGGATTCGCATGAGACGGTAGAGCTTATAAGAGATTGCTTGCTGTTGTCTCTTGTTGTTTTATTTATTCAAGATGTATATATATATATACAGATTATAAAAGAGTGAACGGTAATAAAATTAATACAAATCCCACAATTATCTCCTTAAATTATGGTCCACTATCTCCTTGAATTATGGACAGTTGTGTCGGCCATTTCTCCTTGAATTATGGACAATTGTCTCCTTGAATTGTCTTCTGTAATACGCCCCCGCAAAATCGACGTTCCGTCAGCAACAGAGATTTTGGAACGCAGTAAATGGAAGCGGAGACGAGGAAGTGCCTTGGTTAGAATATCAGCTAACTGGTCTAGAGTGTTTACATGTGAGACTCGTAGAACACCTTTCCCTGTTAGATCTCGAACAAAGTGAATGTCAATGGTGATGTGTTTCATACGGGAATGGAGCACAGGATGTAAAGCGAGCTTGGTGGCGCTGATATTATCACATAATAACCGAGGTGGTAGACGAACTAAAATACCAAGATCATTAAAGAGATGTTTCAACCAACACACTTCAGCAGCAGCCGAGGCTAGAGCACGGTACTCAGCTTCTGTAGACGAGCGAGCCACGCCAGTTTGTTTGCGAGATCTCCAAGAGATAGCATTTGGCCCAACAAAAATGACATAAGCTGATGTAGATTTTCCATCTATCACGCTGCCCCCAAAGTCAGAGTCGGAGTATGCAGTGATTGACAAATCTGAAGGGCGTCGTAGAAGGAGACCATGATATATTGTGCCTTTGAGGTAACGAAAAAGACGTTTCACTGAACTCCAATCATGAGTAGACGGAGAAGACATTGATTGTGCTAATTTGTTGACAACGAATGCAATATCTGGCCTGGTGAGAGTGAGGTATTGTAAGCCTCCAATAGCTCGTCGATATTCTGTTGGATCAAAAGGTGAAGGCGGTTCAACAGGTGGATGATTAGTGACTGGAGTTGAAAGTGATTTAGCACCATCCATGTGATGTCTTTGTAGTAATTCCACCAAGTATTTGTGTTGGGATAGAAAAAGGCCTTCTTTACAGGCAGCTACTTCAACTCCAAGAAAGTAAGAGAGGACACCAAGATCTTTAACAGCAAAGTGAGACTCTAGATGTGAGATAACACAAGATATTTGATCTGTATCAGAACCTGTAATGATTAAGTCATCAACATATACAAGCACAAATATATGAAAGGAGTTACGATGAAGAGTGAAAAGAGAAGTGTCCGTTAGAGACTGAATAAATCCAAACTTGAGTAATGCCGAGCTAAGGGCTTGATACCAAGCTCGTGGGGCTTGTTTCAAACCATAGAGTGACTTGCGGAGTTTGCAAACATGTAAGGGATGATTAGAATCTATAAATCCAGGTGGTTGATGCAAGTACACTGGTTGATCAAGTGTGCCATGTAAAAATGCATTAGAAATATCAAGCTGTCGAATATGCCAATCATTCATAAGAGCAATTGAGAGAACTATTCGTATGGTGACCGGCTTAATTACCGGACTGAATGTCTCATTGTAATCAACCTCCGGACGTTGATGAAAGCCTTTAGCAACGAGCCGTGCTTTATATCTGTCGATCGAACCATCAGGTTTCCTCTTAATTCGAAAGATCCACTTGCACCCAATAATATTTGCATTTGGTGGAGGAACTACTAAATCCCAGGTTCCATGCTTGAGCAAGGCAGTAAACTCATCTGACATTGCCTCACGCCATTTAGGATTTGATAGGGCTTTAGAGATTGTTGTAGGTTCAACATCATCTGGTAGGGGGTGCTTTGTTGAAGTATTAAATAACTTGGGCTTGAAGATTCCACGTTGACTTCGAGTGACCATATGATGAGTACGATCATTCGACGGATGAGTAATAATAGTGTCAGGATCATGATGTGAAGTAGGAGATTCCATAGGGTTAGGGTCCGAGGTAACAACGGGGTGATAATCTGTGTTTGGAGAGCCATTTAAAGAAGGATTTGGTGAAGGCTGATTTGTGTGAATAGTAGGAGACTTAGAAGCTGTTGGAAGTAATAAAATGGATGACTGTAGGTGTGTTGGCATGGAGTACATGTTAGGTGGTTTTAGAGGGTACTCTTCCTTTGCAGGAAAGCGATTTTCTATGAACTGTACATGGCGAGAGATGAAAATTCGATTATTGACGGAGTCCAAACATTTGTATGCATTTTGACTTGTTGAGTAGCCAAGAAAGATACAGGGTCGTGAGGGGTAATCCAATTTATCTTTGGTATAAGGTTTTAGCCATGGAAAACAAAGGCATCCGAAGACACGAAGCTTTCTTAAATTTGGCCTTCGGTGAAATAGTTTCTCAAATGGAGAACGTCCCTGCAAAACAACTGTTGGCATTCTATTAATCAAATAAATAGCAGTTTGAAAAGCATATGACCAATATTTTACGGGAAGACCCGCATGGTGTAGTAAGGCTCGTCCTGTTTCAAGAATGTGACGGTGACGACGTTCTGAAGTTCCGTTTTGTTGAGGAGTATGAGGAGAAGTTGTAAGCCAGCTAATACCATTTGAATTCAAGTAAGTACGTAAGGCCAAATACTCACCTCCATTATCACTGTAAAAATTTTTTATTTGAAAATCAAATTGTTTTTCAACTAATAATCGAAATTGGTGGAAAACAGATGCAACTTGAGATTTGGTAGCAATAGGAAATAACCAACAATATTTTGTAAAGTGATCAACAAATAACACATAAAATCGAGATCCATCATCAGAAGTGGCAACAGGTCCCCATACATCAGAGTAGATATAATGCAATGGATGAACAGAGAGTAATGAAGTTTCATGAAATGGTAAACGATGTGTCTTACAAACATTACATGAATCACATGGATCAATTGATGTTTTCTGATTATTTAAAATAGGTAAATCAAAAGATGATATAATAGAACGACTTGTCTTTATGGAAGGGTGACCAAGTCGTGCGTGCCATGTTGATGATGTTGTACGATCACCTAAAGTGGCAATATTAGTGGTGGGTATTAAATTAGGAGATGGAGGTCGAAAGTAATACACGCCATCAGTGCATCGCCCTCGTACTAGTGGCGCCCCCGTGACCTGATCCTTTACGAGAAAATAAGATGGATAAAATTCTAAGGAAACATTATTGTCTCTAGTAAATTGATGAACAGATAGTAAATTTTGGGTAGCAGTAGGAACGTGTAAAACGTTTGATAACTTGAAATTTCGATTAGGAAATTTTAAAAACGAGATACCCGTATTTTGAATGGGAAGGCCAGATCCATCAGCAAGACGAACTTCCTCAGTGCCGTCGTATTCTGAGTGAATGGTAAGGTTATTAATATCTGCGGTGAGATTATGGGATGCTCCAGAGTCAACAAGCCAAGGTTGAGATGGTAGTGTCGATGTAGGTGAGCGGACAACATTGGCAGACGCATTAAACCTGCGACAGAATGGAGCTGTATGTCCTGGGTATCCACATAGTTGGCAAACTATTGGCCCACGATGATGGTGGCCTCCACCCGGGGATGATCTCCCGCGGGCGTTTGAATTTCTGTTGATGGTGTAAGCTCGACCATTGTTGTGAGTAGTTCCGCCACGGGAATTGTTGTTTCTGCCACCCCTGTAGAGATGTTGTCCTCCATGATTGCCAGTATATGGTCTTGGTGAAAAGTGTCCTCCGTTAGCAACGTTTGCAGTGGCTACTAGATTAGTAGTTTGGAGATCAATTTGCTTGAGATAACTTTCATGTGCGATGACCTTGTGGTATAGTTCAGAGAATGTGATTGGATTGTCACGAGCCTGAATGAAGGAGGCTAATTCACGGTAGTTTGGGCCAAGCCCATCTAAAACGTAGAAGGCAACATCATCATCAGGAAGACGACGATCAATTACAGCGAGCTCATCAACTTTAGATTTGATTTGTTGTATACCATATAAGAGATTGCTTGCTGTTGTCTCTTGTTGTTTTATTTATTCAAGATGTATATATATATATACAGATTATAAAAGAATGAACGGTAATAAAATTAATACAAATCCCACAATTATCTCCTTAAATTATGGTCCACTATCTCCTTGAATTATGGACAGTTGTGTCGGCCATTTCTCCTTGAATTATGGACAATTGTCTCCTTGAATTGTCTTCTGTAATAGAGCTCATTGGACTTGGCTCTGTTGATGGGAAGGGCGTCGGCTAGTTCGGAAAGCGTCAATGGTTTGCCGTGGCTGTGGATGGCGTCGGGTATGCCTAATTGAATGGCTGCTTTTAGAGCCATTGAGTTGATGAAGTTGAACGTGTGGTTCCACACATGAGCTTGACCATCAACAACCTCTTTCATGGAATCTACCTCATTAGCCAATGCCATCTTTTATTTTTATTAATGGTTGTCTGGTGTTTCCAGTCACATGGGCTGAGGTATTATAAAGAGTATGAATAACATTTTTTTTAGTATAAAATTATTGAGTATAAGATAAGATAATACTAATCTAGCTGCGATCCTACAATTACAGGTTCCACAAATATCTCGTGCATGGGTAATATATAACTCTCTCCATCCCACGACAAAAAGTGTATCTGGTCATTTTCGTCCGTCCCAACATAACAAGAGTTATATTTCCTTTTTAGTAAAAGGGACCACAAAAATAATTAATATATCTCCATAAAACCCACACACCATATTAATACACATACCCACTCTACATTAATATATTATATTATTTTTCCCCCCTCATCTACACATTAAATAGGGTAATTTCTAATATTGCCACTTTCAATACTTTTTTTTTTTAAAATGCCACCCATCATAATTTTTTTTCAAAAATGCCATTTTTATGTTTTTTTGACCTAAATACCCTTTTCATTCATAAAACCCCATTTCTTCTTCTCTTTCAATATTTTGCCTTATTCTCTGCCTACTCATCGTTCTTCTTCAAAAAATTTAAAGATTTGAGAAGGTCACTGTACAATGTATCGGCACAACATGAGAAAAGCGACAACGGCACAATGCAACCCAATATGAATCTAGGTTAGTAAAGCTTACAATTTATTTTTCATAAACTAAATTTAAGATTTTTGTGAAAATTAACATGTTATGTCGGGATGATGTTATTTTGGTATTTGATTAGATGAATAAGAATTTTTACATCACCTGATGTGTTTAGAATATTGATTAACACACATATTGTAAATATTTTGATAAAAATCTAAACTATGAGGTATAAAAATCACAATTTTTGAAGAGTCGCGTGACAGGTTACGTGACAGGTTAAGCGTAAGGTCGCACGCACCTTCAGTAAGTAGTCACTTGTAAGTCACACGAATGGTTGCATGAACGTCGCTAGTGAGTCACGTACTTAGTCGCGTGAATAGTCGTCGCGTGCTTAGTTGCTTGATTAGTCTCATGAGTCGTTTAGTTAGTCGCGTGTATATTCGCTTGATTAGTCACGTGTATGGTCGCTTGAGTAGTCGCATGCATGGTCGCTTTATTAGTCGCGTGCATAGTCGTACACGTGTGTAGTCGCTTGGTTAGTCGCGTGTATGGTCGCATATATAGTGGCGTGCATATTTGCTTGAGTAGTCGTGCATGGTCGCGTGAATAGTACGTGCATGGTCGCTTGGTTAGTCGAGTACATGGTCACATATATAGTCGCATGCGCATGATTTGTCAAGCATATAAACAAATGAGGCTGCACGTAAATAATGCATATACAATTTTGTTGTATTTTTTAATATTAAATATATATTTTAAATTTCAGATAAGATTCCTATTGTCTCAAGGAGGCTGTACGTAAGCAACGAATATTGTCTCAAGGAGAAGGGGTGGTGAAAAGATCTTGCTCGCATTGCCATCGTACTGGGCATAATCGAAAAATATGCAAAAATTCCATACCTTTACATCCACCATTATAGACTTTGTATGGACTTAGTAGTTTATATCTTTTTTGTAATTTGTATGTTCAGTTTGTATTGACAATTTAATTTGAGACTTTAAAGTTTATTATGTTTATTTACTTCACAATATTACTTATGTTTTGCTAGGTGGTTAGGTTAGTCGCACAACCATTCGCATGTAGAGTCATGTGTGTGCTTGAAATGCACTTTAGTTCTAAGGTAGATTGCATAGTTTGTCGCACAAAGATCGCATGCAGGCAGGGTTGCACATATGGTCGCGTAAATGGTCGCATGGTTGCATACAGGGTCGCATAGATAGTCACACAGTTGATCGCATATAGGGTTGCACAAGTAGTCACACAAATTATCTCATATAAGGTCATATAGATGGTCGCGTACAGGGTCTCATAATTGATTGCATATTGGTTGGACATATGGTCGCATACAAGGTCTCATACAGGATCGCACAATTGGTCGCGTATAGAGTCGCAAATATGGTCGCGTACAGGGTCTCATAATTGTCGCATATTGGTCGCGTATAGGGTTGCACAAATGGTCACACAAATGGTCGCATGGTCTCATAGTTGGTTGCATATAGGGTCGCGTACAGGGTCGCAAAAATGGTCATGTACAGGGTCGCAAAAATAGTTGTGTGGGTATTGTGCGACCTTTCTAGCGACTATTTGTGTGATTGTTCATGCTTCATGTGTAACGAAAAAATGCGAATACATTGCTTATAATAGAAAAGTCAATGGTCCAAACAAAATATTATAAGATTAAAGGAACTTCGAATATATAAAGTTAATGGACCAAACAAAAAATACCTACTTACAATAATTTGGGTACATAGCTCAACTGAAATGCAACAAGTTCATCAAATAACTAAATAGTTGAAGTACTACTAATTACAATGCAACAAGTTCGTTTGAAAATAGCTCCGCACAGAATTGTTTCCTCCACTCTACACAGTTTGAAGGATCGATCTTATCAACCAAGTGGTCAGTGGCAAGACACGATAGCTAAAAGACCGCAATCATCTCTTTCACGTTGGTTAGGTGTTTGGTCATAGAGTACCAAAATCCATTCATTCTTAGAGTCTTTAATACCCTTTTTTCCCAAACTTTTGTCTCTGAACAAATAGACGAAAGCATCACTGCCATAAGTTTAAACTCTTTTTCAATAACATCCATGGAACTATTTTTTGACATCCATGAAAAAGAGATGAACTTAATATCAACTTTAAAGTTGTTGAACATAGTGAAACTGTCAAAAGTAGAAAAATGAACATATTTGCCCACTTGAAATGAACACATGCTCGATGTTAACTTCATATATATTTCTGTGTTCTAGCCTTTTCAAGTAGAAAAATCACTCAAGCTGAACAATCGTAGGAAATATATCAACACACACAAATGTGTAATAATTTTTGCGATGCCACTCGTTTTGCTGCAAAAGCAACCATGAAAATCTCCACATACTATTATTCCATAAATCAGAATAAACAAAACCAAATAGCTATTATTGGAGAGGATCTTTGCACGACAAAGTCACCTCATGTGGTTCAAAATGAGATGTAGTATTATAATTATAGAAACAAGGGTATAAACTTTACCAATACAAGACATCAATGAATTATCTACCTAATAATTCCTATGATATTGGCTATAGCAATAAAATACTACTAGTACATAATGGAGCCCTACTGCATGCCCACATAATTATGAACTGAAAAAAATAAGAATTGCCACTATTCTTCAATGAAATCTACTCCTTACTAACCACTAGATTCCAACAATATTACTCCAACAGTCTTACTATCACCTCCGTTAAACCTTAAATCCATTGTCCGCAACGAAAAATTCCAACAACTAAATTATGATAAAATAATATCAAATCATAACCAATAAAATTTATCAAAAAAACAAAGTATATTCTCTTTACTAGAGAGGAGGTGAAAACAAAACATGAAACCCAGAAATAAAATTTCAAAATCTATTTAAGAAACCTCAAACCTAGTAATTTTATAACAAACATGTATCATCATATCAGCTTAGAATTCCCCTAATTTCTAAATTTAAACACCCAGTGAACACATTACCTTTCTTGACTCTCGTAGGAGTGCCATCATCAGGCTTGAGAATGTCCCCAACGATTTCACATGACTCGTGGTGTAGATTCGATAGTGTCTGGTTCTTCAGAAATGAGAAGTAAGGGCTTGAGAAGGAGCAGGACTTGCCTGAGCCCGGAAGCTTTAGTCGATCCCAAAGGGTGCTATCGCGCGCAACAGAAATATAAATAAATAATTCAATTTAATAAAAAAATAAATCTATTCTGAACAAAAGAATTAGCAACAAAACCTTGGCTTCTTCAAATTATGGATGAAAATAATAGAAAAATCTACCGCATATGAGGAAGCACAAAAAGCAAAAAAGTAAAAGACAGAATACGAAAAGAAACGTCGGAAAATTCAACAACAAAATACTAAAAATCCATAGATTTGGACAACATCAACCGCGATTTAAACATCGTGAAAAACTGATCACTTATAAAAAAAAGAGAAAAAAGGATCTACGCCTACAGATGTATGGGCCTTTTATGTATGATATACATACACAATTGTGCGTATGAGGAGCAGGACTTGCCCGAGCCCGGAAGCTTTAGTCGATCCCAAAGTCTTGGTAGGGTCCCCTTTTTCTCTCTTGTTCCACAATCTACAAATTTAAGAGAAAATGAGAAGAGAAAATCGGTGAACTGCTGTTGTCTTAGTTAAGAAAGGGTTTTCCATTTTGATTTCCTGATGCCAGTGTTTTTTATTCAGAGGTGAAGGGAAATTATGTCTAAAAAAATAAGGGTGGCATTCTTATAAAAAATTTATGGTAGGTGGCAATTTTAAAAATCAATTAGTAAAAATGGCATTTCTAAAAATTTCCCCATTAAATATTATATTCCTTAATCTAAGCGCCAAAAAGTTTTGCTACCCTTATTATTGGACAGAGGGAGTAATATATATTTCTTAGGTTTTTATTTAATCGTAAATAATTTTGATATTGAAAAATATCCAACTCAATACATGCATAGGTGTTACCGTGTTACTTCTCATGTTGCACACTCGACATACACGTGTTTATGTGTTGAAGAAAATATCAACCGTTTTCCTTAAAATTGATATTTTATTTTTAGGGATTAATCTTATTTTATTCTACGTATCAATCATCTAATAATTTGTAATAAAAAATGTAACACCAAAATATAACAAAAAATCCAAATCAGGTGCACATTGAGGCTTTCCAATTTTCTTAAAATAGGCCGTGGTCCGTAGATAAGTGAAAATGGCCGAATTATGGAGATGTTTATGGGCCCGAAAAGGAGATTATGTTTAGGAATTAATACATATTCTTAATATATTGTGCCTAGTATTTTAATTTTGAAACCTAGGGCCCAATAAACAAATTAGTTACTTTTTAGAAGCCCAACTGGGCAATAGTCGTATCACTATTATCATCAGAGAGAAAAAATTAAGCAGCGTCAATGGCGAAGCCGCTAGGTTCCACCGGAGAGTTCTTCAAGAGACGCGATGAATGGCGGAAACATCCGATGTTAACCAATCAGTGGCGGCACGCCACCCCTGGCCTCGGAATCGCTCTCGTCGCCTTCGGCGTCTACCTGATCGGTGAAGCTGCCTACGACAAGATCTACGCCCCCAAGTCCCATTCTCACTCACACTCCACCTCATCTGCTTCTCACTGAATTGGTCAGATTCCTAATCTGGTATTATTTTCATCTTTTAGATTATGTCTGGTTTGTTTTGTGAAATTCAGTCACGGATGCTTAAAATTTTCATTCACGGGTAAAAAGAGGTACTGTGGAAATTGTTCATATACGAATCAATAGAGTAATTGAGTGAGTCACGGGTTCAAGTAAGAAGTACTTTTCTTCCTAAAATGGCATTGCTTTAGCTTATTGGAATTGATTCCGCCGATGTCATCAAGCCCGTGAATAAATAAGGGTTTATAACTCTTCCGAATGGCATCGGGAATTCAATGTTTCCCATTCTTCTTGATGCTCAAGTCGCGTGTGTTTCCAATAGTTAGGTATTCCCGATGCCATCCACAGCCATGGCGACGTTTTCACACTTAGTCGACGCCCTCCCCATCGACAAAACCAAATCCAACTCCCTCTATGCCTCACGCAGAATCTAGTTCATTTCAAATTCTTGGACAAAGTCGAGGTTCCTGCAAAGGACGAGAGGGTGGTGGAGGCTTATTGTCTCACCCCGTCTTGTCCCTTCAGCATTACGCCTAATGCACTAGCGGTTTTCGCGAGTCGATTATGCTCGATTCATTTCTATACATGACCCAATGGTTCAAAAATGAAAACCCCGACTAATTTCACACTGTACACGGGTTAGATTCCAAGTGGAAGCAACCTTATCATAATGCCAATGCCCTGGTGGACTCGCCGACGTGCATACTAGTATGCAAGTCAACAGGCGTGCATCGCTTCCCATTGCATTATGATAAAGTTGCTTCCACTTGAATCTTCGTCTACTCCCATGTGCCGTGTGAAACTGGATCGGGTCTTCGTTTTTGAACCATTCGGTCACCCATAGAAATGGTTTTCTATGGGTCAAACTTAATCGACTCAAAAACTGCTAGTACATCAGGCGCAACGCTGAGGGGGCTCATCCCCTTAGCAAGAGACGCAGGGGTGAGACAATAAGCCTCCTCCTCTATCTCGTCCTTTCCAGAAACCTTGACTTTATCGAAAATTTTGAAATGTACAAGTCGCCCGAGGCGATACAGACCGTTGGATTGGGGTTCGGTTGATGGGGATGGCGTCAACTAAGTGAGAAAGCGCGAGTGGTTTGCCGTGGATGTGGATGGCATTGGGTATTCCTAATAGAATTGCACATTTTAGGGACTTTGAATTTACAGGGATTGCACATTTTGTCTCTAAGAATTTACCCGAGTGTTTTGTTTGTTAATTTAAGTTGCCATTCCTTTTTTTTTCTTCTGAAATTTAGAATTTTATGAACCTGAACTCGAATTTACCCTTCTTTTATTTTCCTCCAGTTTTATTGTCGGACATCTTATAGATGTGAAATTCTGGCTTATTCCTTGTGACTAATTTTTAGTTTCTTTGTTATGATTAATTGTGCAAGTGATGATTGATGTGCCACTGTGTGCTTGTATTGCTTCCTGGTTGATGTTCTTGTTGGCTGTTTTTCTTATGAGCTTCAATGTTCATTGGCTTGAACTAAGAATGCAGCTGTTAACCGGGCACTAGATTATGTTGAGGTTAATTTGACGGGTGTTTATTCTAAAATAGGACTTTGTGAATGTACGTAGTCTGCTATTTGACCTCCAGACATCTAGTGCTTCAATGCTGAAATTCAATTCAATCTAAAACTTTCTTATTACCACCATGATAGGGATGAATAGTCTCTTGCTTTATCGTCTTACTGCCATCGTATTTTTCAGCCAGTTGAGTTTTGGGCTTGGTGGGAAACCTATTGATTTTAATGAAGTAATGCGCAAGTAGTTTTACAACTTCTTGATAGATTATAGGAATGTGCCATTCAAAATTATATTAGAGGTCAACCTGTGATAGGAATTATAACTTTTAACTGGTTCATCTTGAGTGTTCTTAGTGCATTTGGGATATTCTTTTAAAAATCATATAATATTGACATTATGATCTTATTGAATCGACTGGTGCTTACAAATCTCATTTTAACTTGTTGCTTTTCCTTTGAGATAGAGTAGAGAATGAACCAACACAATGGAGGTGTCTTGTAGTTCAGATAGAGAAGTAGAATTTAGAGATCAATCATGAATGATATTGTCAAGAAACTTATGATTCTTGAGATTTTCTGTTGATTATAATTGTTTGAGATTGTGATTAGGAATTTAGAAATATACATTGTGATTAAATTGCAAAAATAATATCAGGATCGTGTTAAATAATCTTAAGCCATTTTAATGTAGATTTTGTTTAAGAATAAGATGTGTCCTAATTTTTTTTTTAGGGGTACATGTGCAAGAGCCTATAGGCTTCATCCCAATTTGTTACCTTTTCACCTGAGCTAACCATAGTGTATGAAGGAAAAACACCACCAAAGAACACCATATGCTCAGTTATTACTCTGTTTTTCGCCTGTCGTTATCTCAAGTACCCAAAGAATGAATTGAACTGCATTAGAAATGGTGCTCCAACATAAGAGAGTTACCTCTGCTTCTTGCATCATGGGATTGGTTAGAAATAAAAAAAAAAAAAATCATTTAGAATCTAAATCCCTCAACATGGTTCAATTCTATGTTACCAGTTATTATTCTTCAGTTGTACCTTGTTATCCAATTGTTTTGCTTTAATATTTTCATTTGTAATGTACCTAAGTTTGCTTTTCTTTTTTCTTTAAAAAAAAAATGCAAAACTGTGAAACTATGTGCCAAACTGATGTTTACATTTTTACAGATGAAGGAATATGGTGTGAAACAGAGGAGCAGAATTCAGTTTCTCACTTTTGTTGGCATTTCTCTTGTGTTTTAATAAAGCATTGATCAGACTTTATTTGTAAGTGAAAGAATTATTTCTTTTTCATGAAATGGGTAATACTTTTTGTATTACATGCTCTCAAAAAACTAGTACTCCAATTGATTTCAACAAGTGTGACTCACTATTATTTTAGCTTTAGTTCATTATTAGTCTCCCTATTACTCCTATTTTGTATTTTTTGCTATTAATTTAGGGCTGTTATTCGAGCTGAAGTACTTAACTTGTTTTGCTTTTAATCTATTTCTTTAGTTTTTATTCTTTATTTTATTAATCTAATTAACTCTTGAATAATTTGATACTGAAATTCACCTTCAATATTTTTGTTGGGTTTTTTACTTTGCGAAAAGATTTCTGACCGTTGGATCTGCCGATTAAATTTAATTCAATCAACCTATAAATAATGACCTACTTTTAATTACAGAATGAGCAAATCAGTAAGGTGTTTATTTAATTACAAATTAATCATCCACTAAACACTGATAAAATATTTACAAATTCGAGATGAAGATTAGAAAATAAAAAATCGTTGTGAACGAATAAAAAAGTTGTAAAAGCAATAAAAGACAATGCATTTTGCAATCCTCTAGACCGATATGTCTCTTGCATCTAATTCAGAACATCTTCAGTTTGCTATTTCCCATATAGTGAAGTAAGAGTTTAAAATACTCTTTGCTGCCAAGTTTTTAATGAAAAATACAAAAGTGCCCAAAATGACAAAAACACCCCGAGGATGACTCGATAATATAATAAAAATGTTGACTCGATAATGACTTTTTTCAAAAATTGCAATCGTGTCGTTATCGAGTCAGGGTGTTTTTGTCATTTTGAGCACTTTTGTATTTTTTCTTAAAAACTTGGCAAAAATGAAAATTTTTATATGTAAGTGGGTATTGTAGCAATCTTCCTTTATATACTTTTAGTGATACACTGATATTAATCATATGTTATCATTAAACAAAAAAGTCAATGACGAAATATATTTCTAAATATATGTTTATTTTATTTTATTTTAAAGCCAAAAGTAAGATTAATCATTGAGGAAACGGCATCAAAATAAGAAAGAGGAATATTAACATCAAAATAATTAGATAAAGATTATTGAAAGCAAATTTGGCTAACTTGTGAGATAAAATATTTGCCGAATGACGAACCCAATTAAAAGAGATATCTTCAAAAGAGGGGATAAAGCTAGGATGTCCTCAACGATAGAGACAAAGTAAGATAAATCCTTCTTTATTTGATCAAGGCATAGTAGAGGACAACCGAGTTATTCTCAAGAATGATGTGTAACAAGAAATTTCCACAACATAAGTAAAGGGCACTCTCTTTAATTCACACATGTACATGAAACGGGTAGACACATTCTAAAAATAGTGAATGATATTATATCACATAAATTCATACTTTAATACATCATATATTATATTTTAAAAACATAATTTAACGATCAATAAACATACTAATCATACTTTAACCCGTGTCGTAATCATGAGTACCGAATTTTGTCCATAAGTAATTAATATTGGTTGGCATAATTGCATTCAATAAACTACTTAATCGAAGCACATTTTAATAATTATCTTTTTAGAATATTTATATGTATATCGTGCATCTAACTTAATCAATTCAATTAATTGTATTATTTCCCTATAATTAGTCTATACCCACATGATGCATTCTGTAAATTATAAGTAGAAATATAAATAAAATGAAGTTAAAAGTTAGAGTACTTTTCTATCATAACGACAAAATGTGCATGCAAAGAGTTTATATACAGATTTATAATATATACAAAAATAATTATGCATTATTGCCAAACATATATATTAATTTAAAACTTTTATTTTATGAAATTGATTTCATGTGGAGGGGAGTCAATAATTGTCATCTTTCTATATGATAAATAGTTACTACTCTTTTAGTGACAAACTATAAACTTTAAAAAAATTCACTATTTAACAATAAAAATTAACTTATATTTTAAGATAAGTGTTTATCATACAATAAAGTAACAATTTCTTATGGTAGAACTGTTTCCGTGCCATCTTTTACCAGATTAAATTAAGGATTCATCTTTTATATTCTTTTATTTTAATTAGCATTTGTTAGATCCATCCTTAAATCATTTAGTTTTTTTTTTTAGGAAACTTAAATTATAAATATTGAGAGATTAATGAAAAGTGATTAGGCGGGAAAATAGAGGGTAGCAAAAAGTATCTGGCTAATATTAATTATATATACATAGATATGGCCATTAATAATTATTTTATAAGAATTGCCCTATCCATAGAGTATAGTACCCCTCCCTTACGTACCATTATTACACCCTATTTATAATTAATTAAGCACGGTAATTAAATCATAATGCGGCCATTTAATAATTTAATAGTAGCCCTTAATTATGATTAACTGAAAGGCAAAAGCTTCTGTGCGCCCGGGGACACGGAAAGATGCTCCGTGTCCCCATGTGAACACAACCCTCCCCTCCAATCCTATTAAACCTATGTATTGCTAGGGGTTTAAATTGTAAAGGGACATGAAAATTGTAAAGGCACACGGAATGTGTTCCGTGCGCCCGGGTGCACAAGAGCCTCACTCTAACTGAAATCAAACTAAATTGCTAAAGATCTAATTATAAACTAGCTAGTTGAACAATTTTTCATGTTTTGATAAAATTTAAAGTAATAGTAATAAAAATATCAAATTAATTAAGCGTAAATTGTATTCGACTTGAATTCGATTCGTTTGAACTCGACTCGACTCGTTTTTATACAACCTAACTCCACCAACATTTAGATACGCGTACAAAGAATTGTGGCCTTAAACTACAAGCTAGTTCATATATAGGCAAATTATCTCGCATATATTAAATTAAATCTGTTTGATTAATGCATATAGGAGTTCTTATTAGCCTACTTCATTATTAGTTTTGTACGAAAAGAATATTTTGGGTTGTAGGATTGCATAATCAAATAGTGAATATAAGTTAAGTCATTTTTGCTGATTTTTTTTTAATAATATCTTATTTGAATTAATTAAACTTTAATATTCTCTAGAGAAAATTTATGTAGGCCAAAAGAACCCATGGATGTTTGCTCTCCTTTTACTCTTCGTGCAGTGTTTATATATAATACACTTCAATCTTAACTTTATTATTAATGTAAATATGTGAAAAATACTCAAATTCACTATATTAAAAAAAACTATAATTACCTAATAAGGGACATAGTTGACATTCTTTAATTCTGTACATTATTGTATCTTTTGTATTTATTCTTTGATTTGGTCTCCATGATTTACGGAGATTTTATTGTACATTGACATGTATATAATACAACTTTCACATCATCACAAATCAGTGATGATCGCGTATTTCTTCTGTTATGGTATCAAGCTTCTTCCCAAACCCTAATCTGCAACCCTAATCTTCCTCCTCTCATCTTCTTCGCTTTGCCGATCATCCACGGCCTTTCTTCTCTCACGGCCATTCTGAAATTCTGAAATTCTACTCTCTTCTCCTTCCCTCATCCATGGCCGCTGCTAATCCCCCCTCCAATCAGACCACAGCTATGATTAATCTTGTGCAAATCAAGCTGTCTCCCTCGACTTATCTCATGTGGAAGCGCCAATTCCTCTCCATGGTCACCACCTTTGAACTCACCGATCTCATTGATGGTACTTCCATCGCCCCACCGAACACCATCCGCTCTGCCGCCGGTGATGATTCTCCGAACCCGGAGTACACTGCATGGTTTTTACGGGAACAGAAACTACTTGGCGTTCTCTACGCCACTCTCGAACCGGAGGCGATGGCGGAAGTGCTTGACTGCACATCGTTCCGATCGGCCTGGCTCGCTCTCGAGTCTGCCTTTGCGCATGCATCCACATCACGGGCGAATCAACTCCGTGAAGAGCTGTTATCCCTGCGCCGCGACACTCAGACTGTGGCTGAGTATGGTCGCCGCTTTAAGGGCCTCTGCGACCAACTTTCAGCCATCCAGAAGCCTGTTGGAGAGAGCGACAAGAGCCATTGGTTCTTACGAGGGCTTGGTCCGGCGTTCGCCAACTTCGCGGACACCCGAATGGCTATGAATCATGTTCCCCTCTTTCGTGATCTTCTCCACCAGGCTATTCAATTTGATTTGATGACCAAGTCTATGGAAGGGTCTTCATCGTCTTCTTCTACTCCAGTAGCCTTTATGGTGGACGACAGTGGTTCTGTTGCATCTCACACCACTGGACAGCAACGCCCGCGTGGGGGTTCTCAGCCGCACCAGCGCCGTGGTTCTGGCAGTGGGCGTGGAGGTGGCCGTCGGCCCTTTATTCCGCGTTGTCAGCTCTGTCGAGGTGAGCACTACGCGGACAAATGTCCGCGTTATGTCCAGCTGCAGCGACAGGCTAGTTCCGGCCATTCACAGCCTGCCTCCATGGCGAACCTGGCTCACGCCTTTAGTGCAGCCTGCAATGTCTCAGATAGCACCTCCGCATCAGACTGGTTCGTGGATTCAGGTGCATCGGCCCATATGACTCCTCGCAGCTCTCAACTGGACTCCTTCCAACCATATTCGGGTAATGGTTCCATTGTTGTTGGTAATGGACATTCTCTCCCTATCTCTCACATTGGTTCTAGTCGTTTTTCTAATAGTGTGAATTTGTTGGATGTATTGGTGGTTCCGGATATTACTAAAAATCTTCTCTCCATTAGCAAGTTGACATCGGATCATAATGTTGATGTGGTATTTTCTGATAAATCTTTTACTGTTCAGAACCGAATAACAAAAGAAACTCTGGCTCAGGGGAAGTGTGAGAAGGGCCTTTACGTACTGGAGAGAGGAAATTCGGCCCTCATTGCTTCTTTGAATCCTAAAGCTTTAAAAGCTAGTTTTAATTTGTGGCATTTGCGTCTGGGACATGTTAATTTTGGTGTTATTTCATTATTAAATAAATTGGGACATTTATCTGTTACGTCTTTATTACCGAACCCCACTGTCTGTTCTTCTTGTCAAATGGCTAAAAGCAAGAAATTATCTTTTTCATTGAATGATAAACGTGCCACTTCTGTGCTTGACTTGGTTCACTGTGATTTGTGGGGACCAGCCCCAGTTACATCATCAGCTGGTTATCGTTATTATGCTGTATTTGTGGATGATTTTTCACGTTTCTCATGGATCTATCCCTTGCGTGTAAAATCTGATTTCTTTGAGGTGTTGGTTAGATTTCATACTTTTGTTTGCAATCAATTCTCTCGATCCATGAAAGTGTTTCAGTCTGATGGGGGTACAGAATTTATAAATAAGAGAGTTGACGAGTTCATGATTCGTCACGGCATATTTCATAGAATTTCATGTCCCTATACTCCGGAGCAAAATGGTCGAGCTGAGAGAAAACATAGGCACATCACTGAAACAGGTCTTTCTATGTTATTTCAATCTTCAGCCCTTGCATCAATGTGGTTCGATGCCTTTGCCACAGCTGTCTATGTTATCAATCGGCTTCCTTCATCTGTCTTGGGAGATAAATCCCCATTTGAGCTGTTGTTTAATTCTGTGCCAAATTATACTATCTTCAAGCCTTTTGGCTGTCGGGTTTTTCCGTACCTTCGTGATCATGCGGCCAACAAACTATCACCTCGCAGCTTGCCTTGTATATTTCTGGGGTACAGCAGTATTCACAAGGGTTTTCGGTGTCTCGATCCCTCTTCCGCACGCATTTATGTCACTAGGCATGCTCAGTTTGATGAACAGGTTTTTCCTTTTTCCGAAGGCACTGCATCCTCAATACATGATCTTCCTATATCCAGTTTTTTGGATCCAGTTGTTCCTAGTACAGTTGCACAAAATGGTCGGCCACCTCACCTCCATACCGAATCGGAATTTATCAGCCCTGTGCCTCCTGATCCACCGGTGCCAGTTGTGGACCATGATGATCCACCAGTCCCTGCTTCACATGCAAACTCGCCGGTTCATGCTCCACCGAAGTCACCACCTCAGCATTCGATGATTACTAGGGGACGTGCAGGTATCTTTAAGCCTAAGTACCCTGTTAACATTGCTTACACTGCTTTGCTATCTTCGCTTGCAGCCTCTTCCGAGCCACGTGGTTTCAGATCTGCTTGTAAATCTGCTCATTGGATGAGCGCCATGAATGAAGAAATTGATGCATTACGAAGCAACAAGACATGGGAGCTTGTTCCTCCTCCCCCTAACACCAACATTGTGGGTTCTAAGTGGGTCTTTAGGACCAAGTATCGCTCAGATGGCTCTATAGAGCGTCACAAAGCACGCCTCGTTGCTCAGGGTTTCACTCAAGTTCCTGGTGTTGATTTCCACCACACTTTCAGTCCTGTTGTCAAAGCCGCTACTGTTCGCACCATCCTGGCTCTTTCTGTTCTTCACAGATGGTCCTTATACCAGCTAGATGTCAAGAACGCATTTTTAAATGGAGTTCTCACAAACCCGGTTTACATGGCTCAACCACCCGGCTTTGTTGATCCTCAGCGCCCCAATCATGTTTGTCGACTACAGAAGGCCTTATATGGTCTTCGTCAAGCTCCTTTGGCCTGGTTTCAAAGATTTAGTTCTTTTCTCTTGTCTCTGGGTTTTCGGTCGACACAATCTGATTCATCCCTGTTCTGTTTGCACAGAGGATCTTCCGTTGTTTTTCTTCTGCTTTATGTCGATGACATAATCCTCACTGGAAATGATTCAAGAATGCTACAGAATCTTATCAAGCGTATAGATGCGGAATTTGCTATCAAGGACCTCGGTAGATTGAGCTATTTCTTGGGGCTCGAGATATCCTATACTGCTCATGGACTTTTTGTTGGTCAGGCAAAATATGCTTATGATATATTGGAGCGTGCGAAAATGTTGGACAGCAAGCCTGTCTCAACACCTCTACCCACCGGTGTCTCGTTATCTAGTACCGGTTCTTCCTTCAATGATCCAACGTTATATCGGTCTCTTGTGGGTGCCTTGCAATACCTCACCATCACTCGGCCCGATCTGTCCTTTGCTGTGAACTCTGTTAGCCAATTTCTTCAGTCTCCAACAGACGATCACTTCTTGGCTGTCAAGCGTATTCTTCGCTATGTTAAGGGCACCATTCACTATGGCTTGGACTTCACTCATCGCTCAGACACCTCTATAGTTGGTTATTCTGATGCTGACTGGGCTCGGTGTCTGGAGACTCGTCGATCTACATATGGTTTTTCTATCTTCTTGGGGGGAAATCTAGTTTCATGGAGCGCTAAGAAGCAACCCACAGTTGCTCGTTCTAGCTGCGAATCTGAGTATAGGGCTCTCGCTAATACTGCTTCAGAAATGGTTTGGCTTACTAATTTATTGCAGGAACTTCGTCAATTGCCTCAAAGCAGACCGATACTCTTGTCTGATAATAAGAGTGCTATCTTCCTTAGTCAGAATCCTGTGGCTCACAAACGGGCTAAACATATCGACATTGACTGTCACTTTATTCGTGAGCTTGTTTCTGCTGGAAAAATACACACTCAGTTTGTTCCCTCTCATCTCCAGTTGGCGGATATTTTTACAAAGAGCCTCCCTCGCCCCGCTTTTCAGTTTTTAAGATCCAAGCTTTGCGTTGGTTTGCACCCCACGCTACGCTTGACGGGGGGTAATAAGGGACATAGTTGACATTCTTTAATTCTGTACATTATTGTATCTTTTGTATTTATTCTTTGATTTGGTCTCCATGATTTACGGAGATTTTATTGTACATTGACATGTATATAATACAACTTTCACATCATCACAAATCAGTGATGATCGCGTATTTCTTCTGTTATTACCCCTATATTATTATACCTTGCAAATATTTAACTATCACTTTTAAATTTTATTTTTTAAAAAATAAATTTTAGCAATAAATCTCAATTGAGAATTTGAAGAAAAAAAAAGACCGAGGTTTCATTATTATTGCAAACATAATAACAAAATTATAAAATTATTGTGCTAGAATTAAATCCTTTCCATTAACGGAATATTACTTTAGTAAAAGCCTTAATTCCATTATTAAATTGGTTTACTAACGGATTAACAACGGGATCTGTTGGTAAAGTGGTGGATGGTAAATTTTATCAACGAAAAATCAATTTTGTTGGTAAATAATTCCGTTAGTAATCTGTTACTAATAATTCGGCTGGTAATTTATATAATGATTCCATTGGTAATCTGTTGGTAATTAACAACGGATTGAATTTCGTTGCTAAAATAGATAATAAATTCGTTTGCATTCCGTTGCTAAAATAAAAATGTCATTTTGTTGATAATCCATCGTAGTTACCAACAGATTGAATTCTATTGATAAATTCGATTGCTAATATATAGGAGTATATATATATATATATATATATATATATATATATATATATATATATATATATATATATATATATATATATATTTCTTGTAGTGTTCTGCCAATTTTATAAGATTTAAATTTAATGTGACATGATGTATTGTGAGAGTGAAAATAATCAATCAAATCAGTTTTCTTACTCAATTAAAATAAGGTAATTGAGAAGATAAAACAAACCGTATGTAATTAAGGTAATTTTCTTACGTGATTACTGTTAATCTTCCATATATATCACAACCTATTACACGTTTTTAAAAAACTGATTATTTTTATTACATTAATAAAGAATTAACCATTGTCTTTATTATATCAAGATTTTCTTGAAGATAATAATTTTTTTATTTAAAAAAGTAAAATTCTCTGTTCACGTCAAAGAATATTTTAATTAAGGCAATTACTAATATTACAATTTCATACTATATACATCGATATCCATTATTGTATTTTAATTAAGCAATGAGAAAATCTTAACCATATACTCCCCCATCAATTTTGTCATTTTAGTCCGTCTCATTATCAAGTATTCATTTCCATTTTTAAATTGATGTGACCACACATGACCCCACACTCAACACTAATATAACTACCCACTACACTTTAAAATAATATTTCTCTCACCTTAAAATATATTAAATTATTATACTCCTTAATCCACGTGCAAAAAGCAATGATTACGTATCAAGTGGATGGAGGGAGTATATCCTTTGTACGATTATATTAATAAAATTTTCATTACAAGATTCGTTTTGTTTTAGATCAGATTGATTCATCCTTGTAAAATTATTTATAGGTGATTAATTTCAAGTAATCAATCCTATTTCCATTATTATTATTCCCTATAACTCCTTTCTCTCTCGATCATCTCATCTCCAAGTAATCCTATTTCCATTATTATTATTCCTGCAAATATTAATTTCTTTCTTCCATCACCTCTCTTTCAACAACAACAACATGGACGATCATCTGATTTCTTACCAGAAGTTCAACTTCGAGCTGATACGAGGTAAATTATCTCCTTCAATCACCCAACAATACTACGTCAACTTCAACTTCACATTCCAATTCAAAATCTCCGAATTCACGACGAATTCGGGCTCCGTAGCCCTAACGGCCCGGATCAAAGACACCATGGAAGAATCCGTCCACGTTCCCTTTGAGATCATGTCGGCCCGCGAGACGGCCCAACTTTTCGCCCTCGACACGTGGCGGGCCATCACCACCGTCCTTGCATGCCTCCCACTTACGGTTACCGACCACAACCGCGGACGGCTAATCGACTTCGCCATCGGAGAAGCCAACCAAGCCGTCCGGAACACAATGTACGAGGAGTACGAGGCCGTGGACCTCGACATCCTCGTACAGATCGAGGACTGGCAGCAGGTTGATCATCATCAGGACAGCTGTACGATGCTGAGGAAGTGGGATGGTACGATGAGTGATAACTGCTGCATCTGCTGTCAGGAGATGGTGTCCGAAGGGTGGTTGGTGGCGATGCCATGTCAGCATGTATTTCACGGCGGTTGTATCAGGAAGTGGTTGAACTACAGCCATTACTGTCCTCTTTGCCGATTTGAGATGCCCACTGCCACCCCACAAATAGATATGTAGGTATCCCATTTTTGTTGATTAATTAATTTTGTATCTACAAAAACAAAATTCTATTCATTCAATTTTTTAATCTATTTATTTATTATCTAGTTTTTTGAGTTGTTAATGGGAATAGAGGTGTGTTTGTTGATGAATGTAGATGATGAGAAATAGTGAATCACTTATTACTAAGGGTAAATATCAATTTTGGTACTCTAGGATCAAATTCATTTTTAGTTCTCAAATTTGATAATTTCTCAAAATTGGTCCTTCGGTGTCCGAAATTAGTCATTTTAGTCCACTTTTAGTCATTTTTGTCCACTTTTGGTCCCTTTTCCGGTAACTTTAAGGACCAAAAGTTGACAAAGAGGACTAATTTCGGACACTGGAAGAACAATTTTGAGAAATTTCCAAATCTGATGACTAAAAGTGTATTTGACATATCAGAGAGCACCAAAATTGATATTTTCCCGATTACTAATCTGCGTTTATGTGTGCTTTGCTGTAAATGTCTTTAATTTATTATGATGAATTCTTGTGTTTGGAAGCTTGGATAGTCTTAAAAACTCTCTCTCTTTCTTCACTTTTCCTTGTTATTTGATCTTTTAATTAGTTATGTTAATTGCTTAGGAATCCAATTCATGTTAAAAACAAACTATTGATCCAATTCATTGCAATGATTTTGATTAGTTGTTCTCTTTAAAGCAAGTTGTGGGAGACAATTTAAATTCTTGAATGGTTAAAAATAAGAGAACTGCGCAACTAATTGCATTTATATGCTCCCTCCGTCCCACATCAATGGTTACGACGCGTAACCATTGATGTGGGATGGAGGGAGTAAGCTTTATTTAAGGGAGGAAGGCTATAATATCTTTTAAAACTAATAGCAAAAGTTAAGAGAATTTTAATATTTACACTTGAAAATAGAATTTACAAACTATATTAACCTAAGTAATAATTGTATCGAACAAAACACAGTATATACTACTCCATAACGTAGACATTACTATATATTACAAAAATTTCGTCTACTTCCTAATTGATATATTTCTAATTGAATTAGCATCCATGTATAAATCTAGAAAATAGAGTAATTTAGTTTTAAAAGGGATGTTATAGTAATTTACGGGTAAAAAGCAATATAAAAAGTGATGCACGAGAAAATAATATAATTTAATTTCTATAAAAACACACCACCAACGTTGTACAAAATATCATCAGAAGTGTCATTTGGGTCGGGTATTGGTTTTTTAACCATTCATCGAACATAATCGAATGGAGAAGATGCAAGGGTGAGATAATAAGCCTCCAGAAACCTTGACTTTATCGAAAAATTTGGAATGGACAAGTCTGATGAGGCGATACAATTGTGCTAACCTATTGATTACAATGAAGTATATATATATTGCGCCAAGCAGTACTTTTACTAACTTCTTGATAGACTGTAGGAATGTGCCATTCAAAATTATATTACAACATCTTTAGTGTTCTTAGTGCATTTGAGATATTCTTTTAAAAATCATATAATATTCACATATTATGATCTTATTCAATCGTCTTGTGCTTACAAAATCTCATTTCCTTTGAGATTTTAACACCAGGCCATGGGCCTCATAAAATTGGATTAAATTTAAAATGAGTTTTGTTTTATTGGCCCACCAAATAGTTTAACAGTAAAAGCAAAACACAAAAAACTTGATTAATCTGAAATTAATTACTATCAGTGATCAGTGTAAAGGGGGTAAAAGTAAGATTTTTTCAATTACAAATTGTATGAATCCAAAAAATATTTGAATCCAAAAAACTTGTGCTTTGGAACGTGTTGGTTTGGTTGTGTGTGTTTCCACCAGTAATAAATCAATAATTTTGTCCTCAATTCTATCAACGGGACTGTTGGTTGGAATTCTCGCTTTTTCTGCTTATAATCCTGGTTGTAATAAGGGTTTTAATGCTAATTAAGTTTTGAGTGTATATTGGGTGGTGCCTATTTTGTATACATATTATTCTATTTTGTATATGTGTTTTGTAATAATTGTATACTTTTTTCACATTAATTTTTCATTAAAAAAATTAACATTCATATGTGTATAACATTTTATTGAATATTATATACAATTTTTCATTAAAAAATTAACAATTAAATTGTATACATTTTTACTCTTAATTGTATATGTTTTTGTTTATATTTGTATGTGGGTGCACCTAAAGATAGGTGCACCCGGGTGCACACTATAAATTGTCTTTAAGTTTTTTATCGTGCGGTTACAAGTTAAGTTAAGAATATTTTATTTTATTTATTTTGGTGAAAAGAAAAAAGAGAAAGGAAAAAAAGAAAATTATATCAGAAGATAAGAAATATGACTGATATGTGCACAATTTTTCAATTTATATTTTACTATTTTTCTCGTACTATATTAATAATATTAAAAAACCAGTAAAATAAAATTACTATTAATTAATTATTATCCACAATTACATTGGACGATTATTAGGAGGATTGTATCTTGTAACTGGAGTATACTAATACAGTTCTAAAAGTGTCATGAATGAAGGATTTTTATAAATGAAAGCCAGCTGCAATAGAACATTAAATCCATTAATCAAAAAATAAATAAATTAGTGAAACAGTAATGCGTCTTATGAATAAAACTTCTATGGAAAACTTTTTATTTTCCAAGCCTTTTGAAAATCCCATCTCGAAATAACGTTTATTTTTTATTCAATGAATACATACTCCCCGTCCCATTTTAATTTTACAAATTTCCAATTTAAGCATCTCATCTCAATTTTTGCATTCTCTTTTTAATACATGAAACACATAAAAAACAATTAATGTATTTTCATTAAATACTATATTTCTCGCATAAAACAAACTTACAGATCAAAACGGCACGGAAGGAATACTACATTGGTACAAATATAGTTTTGCACAACGCTAGTCTGTCCAAACTTCAGGGCCATGAAGGTTTGGGCCGTCTTTAATATGGGCCTGACTTGCAGGCCCAGATAGGAGCAAAGGAGTTTATTTAAACATAGTTGGGAAAATGGGTCGCCTCAATGGCCCAATAACTAGCTACTCAAGAGCATGGAGTATAAAAATAAAATACGCACACTAATATAGCGTATGAATTTAATTGAAACGTAATTAGAAATAGAATCTTGTATATAATTACCAGTTAATGAGATAAACAGGAAGCAATCAAGAAAGAGATACGGACATTTGATTAAACAGAGTTTTGCAATAAAATCACACCATTTGATAATCAAATACGAATACATGTGTAGATATCAACCTAAAGCACTCAAATATAATCTCATGTAAGAAAGAAATCCTACGAGTCTAATATAGTATAATAATAATAATACAGCTATGAATTCAACGAGAGGCGTAAAGATAAATAACAATGAAAAAAAAAAATAGGAGGAGATGATCAAGAACAGAACCTTGGATTTACCTGAAAAAGATTTCACATGCTCATAAACTATAACTGTGGTGCCCCATCATTCCAAGTAATCAACGTATATACTTATAACTGATTTTCGAATCGAAAAATGATACGAAACAAACGGCTTACCAATCTTTAAGAAGAGCAACAGCCGGCTTTCTTTACTGCTGACACATCATCCTTGGAGCCAACGTTGATGGTCTGCCCCTTGGGTAAAGCTGCTGGATCGTCGCCACCATCAAGAGCTTTTCTGCTGACTACGCGGTGTATTTGTGTTAGAACTTCGGTGAAAGCGTTCTCCACGTTTAGTGATTCCAGAGCAGATGTCTCCATGAAGAATGTCTTCTCCTTCTCGGCAAAAGCTGTGGCGTCCTCCGTGGAGACGGCTCGCAAGTGACGTAGGTCAGCCTTGTTTCCCACGAGCATGATGACAATATTTGAATCTGTGTGATCCCTGAGTTCCTTCAACCATCTCTCCACATTTTCGAATGTAACATGGCGAGTGACATCGTACACTAGCAATGCCCCAACAGCTCCTCGATAATAGGCGCTTGTTATTGCACGGTATCTGAAGGGGAAAACAATAAAGTCAGGTATTCAAAACTCCATAAGCATTAGAAATAGAACATGAACATCAGGGTTCCATGAGGATTTGGTTTCTTGAAAGTGAATCTAAAAGAAAACAGGAAGAAAGGAAAGGGGAGTGAAGCTAATGAGCTTATTACAGAACTAACATCATCAAGACAAGATAATGAAGCACACCTGACTCACCTGACACTAAGGTTCAGCAGGTACTGAGCTTACAATGGAACTTTTAAGTTTTAACCTCTGAAGTCTGAAATCTAGAAATAATCTAACTTTTTTTTATGTATACTCCCTAGGAATAGCCATAAAGAAAACACTGATTCTAGTATAGATCACCAGATCAATTCGTGCCAGAATTCAATGTCCTCAGTAACAATTTTCAAAGATGTAAAAAAATGAAATAATGAATCATTTTAGTTCCTCGAATTGCATTAAAAAGTTTTACTCTAAAATGCAAAAAAAATTAGCAGCCAGTCCTCCCATCTACTGAAATTAACATTCGCTTTTCTCCATTCATACTATCAATTGCCCGCCATTGATATACTTAAAAGTTAAAACGGTACTATGACTAAGAATTAAAATTACTGTTGAACTTATGCCGCTGCTAAATTGCAAACTACAGGGGTAGATCCAATTTTCCCAATGCAAGCATAGAGATTACACCAAAGCTTTACTTGGCCCGATTAACTTGTTATTCAATGCATTGTTTGAAGACACAAAATGTTGATCTACGCTCAACAAGAATCTAAAAACCCTAACACAAAATCTCAACATTAACAAGACCTGCCGATTAGTTCAAAATATCGTAGATCAGCTGTCATAAATAAGGGAAAATGCATTAATGACATAATGCTGAGAGATCTAAGCTCCAAGTGCATTAGATCTATACAGATCACGCAAATTCCAAAATCTTGGATCTCAGACCAAAATCCTAATCATAAACAATGCTAACAGAAATATGCAAAATCAAATTTCATGTCTCCAGGAGAAAAACATCAAACAAACCAGAAATTGAGATCTAGAACAGAATTTTCACCGCGGAAGTAAATGAAAATTTGAAACAACCAACAATTGAACCAAATGAAGAACAATGGCGTACCGTTCCTGACCGGCGGTGTCCCAAATCTGGGCCTTGACGACTTTCTCCTCGACACGGATGCTGCGAGTGGCGAACTCAACTCCGATTGTGGATTTAGACTCCAAACTGAACTCATTTCGAGTGAATCTGGAAAGCAAATTGGATTTTCCGACGCCGGAATCGCCGATCAACACCACCTTGAACAAATAATCATAGTCGTCGTCTGCTCGATACGCACCCATGAGTGAGTGAAAATGTGTGCGTATATATCAACGTATACACACACAAGAAGTGTATATATAAAAAAATTGTATATATACGCGAAGGGTTTCGCAATGTGTGTGAAATTGAGAGAGAGAAAGAGAGAGAGGGAGAGAGAGAGCTTCGCTAAGGAAAGAAGGAATGCCGAGAGAAGAGGGAGATCTATTCAAAGTTTTTTATAGCTCTATTTCTTTATTAATTAACTAATTACTGTCACTTTTTTCTTTTTTCCTTTTTTTTAATGAATTGTTTTCTTTTTGTTTTTCTATAGGTGTGAACATATGTGTTTGTGGAAGAAATTTCTTTTTATTTTTTTATTTAAATAAATGTAGCTGCTATTCAACAATGGGGTAATTTTTATGAACTTTAAACTGATTTTTGTTGAGATTTTCAACTGGATATTAATAAAATATTACGTTAATATTTCGTTCAAAATCCCATTAATTGAATTATTCAAAAACTTACTGCCTTGTCACGAGGGAGGCCATAGTAAAATAAATATATAGGTAAAGAGTTTCGAGAAATGAGTATTGAGTTTCGAGAAACGATATGTTTATTTAAGTATAAAAAATTAATAAAAATGAGATGTGAATAACTTTTAAGGAGGAGCAATCTAACTATTTGTCTAATATTTCTCTTTTAAATTTAGAGAAGAAAACACACTATATTACTCCCTCCGTATCCCAAAGTATTTCACACTTTCCTTTTTCTTCCCCAAAATATTTTTTACTTTCTTTTTTCATTCGTCCCTCAAAGTATTTCACAATTTACTTTTACTAAATTTGGTAAAAAATACATTATAACAATACTCACTTTTTACACACATCCCAATATAATACTTATTTTTTCATATCTCCCAACAACTTTACACACCTCCCAATAACTTTACACACACTTTTCATTAAATCAACTAAAATATATATTCTCTTTCTTACTTTATACATAAAAATACAAAATTTTCTTAAACTCCGCGCACACCAATACATGAAATACTTGTTGGGAGAGTATTTGCATTAATCCCACATTTTCATTTCAACCAAGTCTATTCTTTTAATATTTTTTATTCTATTTTCTCTAAATTTATAAGCGGAAAAGAAAAAACATGATCTCGTTAAATACCGTTAGAAATTAGAACTAAAGATATTGCCACAAAAAAAAAAGTCAATTACGTTTAACAAATATGAACGTGTAGGGAGATACTATGATACGAAATTTCAAGCAGTAGACTAAACAAATCAACTTAGTCTAGAAATGGTAATACTAATCAAAACCAAGAGAATTTCGATGAA
This sequence comes from Pogostemon cablin, assembly GCA_023678885.1. Lineage (NCBI taxonomy): Eukaryota > Viridiplantae > Streptophyta > Magnoliopsida > Lamiales > Lamiaceae > Pogostemon > Pogostemon cablin. The sequence goes on from CM042971.1 coordinate 33,813,414, forward strand.
GAAATACGATAATATTCCATATTTCGTATTTCATGTCGTAATAGTATTCACAGCATGTTCCAATACCACTAATGTACAGTATAGCTCATAAATGTAACAGTAGAATAAATAGCAGATATTCAGAGTTTATGGCGCCAAGAGAACTTTGCACGTCTTATTACATACAATCCCGTCCAACGGAAATAATATATGATACAACTGTGTGTCTTCGTTGATGGTGTCTGTCAAAAATCAGCAACATCGTGCATTTTGCTCGATGCACAAAATTGTACGTGTTCGTTCATTCCTTGGGCCTTTTACTCATGGCTTTTCGCTTGTTAACCTCCAGGTATCTCTTTCTTAACCGGATCGCACTTGGTGTAACCTGCACATCGGATTCAGGATTCAACACCTAACCAGGTTTGCTTAAGTAATAGAATAAACGAGGTTCTGGAAACGGACATACCTCAATGAGTTCATCGAATGCAACATACCCAATTGCTTCTTCAAGAGACATCTGCAAGAAAACGCAATGGGATTTACAGTGCTGAGCTGCGATCTAACCTAATGCCTCGTTCTATTTTTTATTTTTAAAAAATACCATGTGTACATCTCACTACTGTTAAACTACAAACTTCTTTATCCTAAAAAGAATGGTTAAGAGTACATACAAGGCGAGGTGGGGTTAGCTTCACATTTTCATCCTTTGAAGCTGCTCGTATATTTGTAAGTTCTTTACTTCTCACGGGATTAACCTGTAACAAGCAATAGGTTATGCAAATGGAATATCATCTTAATAAGAAAAACAGATGGTAGGGTGAACAAAAATTTGAACCACAACCTCCTAACTAATACCGATGGCTATGTACATACAACAAACCTGGAGAAATTTAAATATTTTTGAAGTAAATTAAAGAGAATCATCTTTTCCTTACATCAAGATCTGTTTCCCTCGAATGTTCACCAATAATCATCCCATCATATGCCTGCAAGTAAATGAAATTTGATTGGATGGTGTGCAATCTCATAGCCAACACATCACTATGAATAACATGAAATGCACTGTTTTTTTATCAACAATTTACTCGAGTGCCTTGAGAGGGAAATCACACCAACCTCCATTCCAGGTTTAACAAAAAGTATGCCACGAGGTTCTAAACTCATCAATGCGTAAGCAGTAATAGTCCCATAACCCATTGAAACCTGTAAGGAAAGACTAGATTAGGAATACAGGCCTAGTAACTATCATGCACTATAGTCTGCTAATTTGCGTTGCTTCATTTATACATACAGACAATTGAAAAGAGCCCATGGAAAATCTTAGATCTGTTGTTCTAGCATGTAATAAATATACTGACCAGCACAAAATATTTTTGGTATAACAACATGAAGCTTTTATTTATATATTTATCTCTTTCAATTGGGTGGATGTAGCTCATTGATGTAACATATTGTAAACATGTTTCATTGAATAACATTATAAGAAGTATATATAATTATCTTGACAAAAATCACAAATGTGCCAGAGACCAGCTATTGACGATATAATTGTCTCGTTCTAGTCTATCTACATAAAACACAGAAACATCTCTAAAGCAACTTCAACGAAGTTTAAAGAATAACATTAGTTATAAGAATTAACTTTACTGCCGAAAAATACACTCCCTCTGTCCCAAAAAGATAGGCTCAGTAATTTTTTTCACAGAGATTAAGAATACATATTTATAGTTATTGATATTGTAAATTTATTCTGAATCCTCCTGTTTTACCTTTATGCTAAAAAAAAATCAAATGATTTTTTGTTAAAAACTAGAAATATGGAATAGATAAATAAATTACACTAAATGTAATAAAGAGGACACGACCCTATATTGTGGGACGGACAAAAAAAAAAGAGAGTATGTTTTTGGGATGGATGGAGTAATGAAAATGAATAGTGAATCAATGAAGGTGACATGATAACATACCAGCACTCCTTTTCTGACGTTTCCCAGAGGACCTCTATGTTTCTCATAACCTGCATAACATATACACAAAAGGAAAATAATCAAACAGATCAATGCAGAGATTGACCTCAGTTTCTAAGCAAAAAATAACTTCACATTTGAAGTCCATCAAAAACCAGAATGGTTAATCATGACAAAATGATACACAACACAAACAAATGTGATTGATAAAACATGAACTACCAGGACAAAGTAATGGGAGTACCTTGGAATGCACGATGCATAAATCCAGTGCCTCGTGTAACACTGTTGAACACACTTCTATAACCAACTAACCCCCTGTAATCACAGGGAAAAAAAAAAAGAAATCTCCTCAATCAAAAATCAAATCACATTGTATTGCAACAACCCGAATCAGAATGTGCGGACTATGGCAGAAGGATTTCTGATCTAAACAACATCTGGGGAGAACCATGCTCAATGAAAGTGCAATAAATGGAAAAAAAATTAGAAGGCAAAGAGAAAATATGGGGGGAAAAGTGCACGCACAAACAAGAGGAAAGAGTGAATAAAAAAATAAAATAAGAAAGCAGTACATGCCTTGAAGGACAAGTCAGACAAAGTCTAGTCCTACCAACATGACCAGGGACTGGACCCATGTCAGTAACCTCTCCTCGCCTGTGAGAGAGAGCTTCCATAACTAAACCCACATGCTCTTCATTAACCTGGCATTATCAAGGTGGGCAAATCATTCAATAAAATTCTTAACAGATTAAAGCTTTGTAAATTTGGTTTACAGATATCACCTCGATAGTCACTTCTTCAATCGGCTCCAGTTTTTGCCCATTCTCATTTTTATACCTGATTTAATGAAGATATAATTAAAAAATCTAATTATGAGGCATTCATGTATGAACAATTGCAATATCTGATAGTTTGACCATTGCATCAGACATGGTAGAATAAACAGCCTAAAAGCCTAAATTATAGCCTTATTCAGTAATTGATTTTTTATTAAATATCTCACTTTAAAAAATAAAAATAAAAGGAAAAATAAAACATGAAAAATATAGGATAAGTATTACTTCAGAAAGAGATTGAATTGGATGTTGCTTTCTACAACATAACGTAAACCAAACATTACTTTCATCCACATATAACTCATGATTCCCAAATCACTCACCATCAATTATTAAAACATATCCCAAAAACACAACAAAAACTAGAGATAGGTTAGGAATTTCGTTAAGAATAGGCTATATATTGAACATGAAATACAAAAGAGAACGGATTAAGAGGAAGTCAAAACAACATAAGGCACCAGATCAAAAAAAAACTCACATGACTTTGGGAGGTGAAACAGATAACTCAAATTTTTCACGCCTCATGTTCTCAATCAATATGCCTGTTTCAATAATAAATAAAACCTTGTGTAACTTCAACAAACAATTGACATTGAAGCCAAAAGAACAAATATTTAAGAAAGAACAGATGATCAATTATATCATTTTAATGATAATTAAGTAGGTATGTAAATTTACAAATACACTGAGTCAAAAAACTCACCCAATTGAAGCTCGCCCCTCCCTTGAACTTCATAAGCATCAGATAAACCAGGAATCACATTTATCGAAAGATTTCTTTCAGCTTCAGCCATCAAGCGATCTCCAATTTGCTTTCCAGTTAACTACATATATAGCATATAATAGAAGAATGTTAACATGCTGGTAGGACTATGAGTACACACTGCAGGGCATCAATGTGAGTCTTCAATTTGCATGAATGAATATGAAACAAAAAAATCCATACGGACAGCATGTCAAAAAAGTTACCAAAAAAGAAACCATCTAAGATGCATGATATGAAGAAGTTGGTGGTATGGTTATAAGGTGGAAATTATAAGGATAAAGGGCTTAGATAAATAACTAATTTGTAAGACCTGCTATTTTAGACCCGACAAGAAAAGGCCTTTACTAAAAGGCTGTGACTTGACATGTAACTCAAAATTACAGAGAAGATAAGGTTATTATGAGATGAAAATTATAAGGTTAGGGAGTAGAAGAAGATTTAATTTTTATGATTGCCCTTTCGGAATTGACAACCAAACCTGTCACTGGCAACTCAAAACTCAAAAGTACAGAGAAGACATGGGCAACAGAGAAGACATGGGCAATGTAGTAGTTTCTCACCCAAATTTAGTGAGCTAGAAGGGCAACAATTTGAACAAAATAAAGCTCAGGAATAATCTAAAAAGACAAAGGTGACACAGAATTATTTATGAGGAAAAGCAAACAAGAGTAAGGATCTTACATATGTACCATCTCGACCTGCCAAAGGTGAATCATTCACGCCAAAAGTCATGGAAATGGTAGGGGGGTCAAGCTCAACAGTGGGCAGAGCAGTCATGACCTACCACAAAACTAGAAACCTCAATTACAAGTTTCACATAAATTTTGATGATGTCCATCAAAGATGTGAGCAACTTGGGTCAAAGCCACCAGTGATTTAATCAATAATCCTTTCCAAGAATAATACAGAATAACTGAGTCCAGAAAATAGCAAAAATATAAGTTTGATTACCTGAACATTTGCTATAGTGTGCCCAATTGCTGGACTCGCCAATCCAGCCATAGACACTATATCGCCAGCACCAGCACTATCTACTAAAACAATATTGGTGCCCTTTTTCTTCATCAGTTTCACAACCTACAGAAAAATATAGAGGAAATCTTGATATCACAACTAGAATAACAAACTAAGCTATAACAATTTACACATTATATCCTTTTAGCAATAATTATTCACGCATGATATCCTTTTCAGTATAAAATTTAATAAGACAAACCTTCCCTTCTTCAATTTTGACAATACCAGAGTCAGTGCTCTGAAGTCCATGCACCTTATCACCAACTTGGAGAATCCCAGAATTAATACGACCAGTTAAAATCCGACCAACAAAATTATCTCTTTCCATCATAGAGACCTGAAAGGAGCTGTCAACAAATATTCTCAAGGTTTCACAGTAAAGGTGACAATGGAGGTAGATACTGTTTAACTTTTATAGTCTTAACACCGTAATTTAAAAAAAAAAAACTGCAGAGGAAGAAAGAAAATATATACATAATTATCCCAAATGGAAATCCTGAAAATCTAGATGTGGCATACCGATTGTAACATGTGTAGACAAATCTATCTATTCTTACCCAGATAACATCCCTATTAAAGATGTTCAGAATCTTCATGACATTCTAAATTTATAAATGCCTAGATGGATTTGTAATCCTTATCATGCACCCATTATTTTTTTGTCTTATTTACTGAATTAGCTGCAATTTCCACGACACTGAGGCATATTTAGACATAAATCGCTATGGTCCTCTCTGGTTCTAAATTCTAACTTATTCTTTATATGATTCCAGGAGTTGCCTGATTTCTAGTGAGACTTGCCAAATTCTAGTTAATACCTTTCTACGTTTGTAGAACAATGAATTTTTGCAGAACCATACAATAAGGGAAAAAAAGGAAGAATCAGAGAGCCAAGTGTTCCTCTATCCATTAGCTCATGGAGACCAATAACCTTTTAGATACTTAAAGTATTATAGGATAGATCATCAGAAAGTGCGGAGGCCCTGAGTGTATGAATTCCAAGTAGAATAAAAGCTTAAGAAATGAAAAAAATGAATGAATAGTAAAAATTTATCTCCACTAACCAGCATCTGAAAAGGAGCATCAAGGGTTGCAGTTGGTGGAGAAACATGTCTTATTATAGCATCAAGCAATACAGACATATTCTTTGCATCTTCAGGAGGATTCTTTGTATAAGTAGACGAGGCCCATCCTTCTTTTGCAGAAGCATAAAGAACAGGAAATTCCAATTGCTCCTCTGAGGAAAACATAAGAGACAAATGCAAATGTTAAAACAGTCAAGACTTACACAGTTAAAATCCAATAAATGAAAAATATAACACATGCTTCTAGCACCTGTGGCACCAAGATTAGCAAAAAGGTCAAAAACCAGGCTCTCGACTTCGCTGCACCTTTCTTCAGTAACTACACATACAGCATGCAAATAAAAAATTAAACATAGTTTAAAATTCATTATCACCAAGAACATTGATTAGATTATATTGGGAAATATTCAGAAACATTTTAGAATTATATGGAAACCCCATACAGTTATCAAGTGGTTTTCATCATCGATGACCCCTTAAATATAGGTTCTTGCAAATTTAATTCTTGAGATGCATCAAAAGACTATTTGACTGCTTGTTGTCCTAAGAACAGTATACAGCGCAAAAAGCTGCCCAGATGTTCTGTACGATGTTCAGTTTCTTCTAGGACACCAAACCATCAATAAAAAATCTTTGATTAGATTACACTTGCAATTCAGAAACATTCTAGAAAGTTTTCAGATAAAAAATGTGAATATATGAAATCCAGTACAGTTATCCATGCGGCTGCCATCATAAATGAATCCTATTATTCTTGAGGTTCAACAAATTTCTATTTAACTGCTTGTACTAAGAACGGTATTTAAGCAACAGTACCTGCTGGTCGGTCTACTTTATTTAGAAGAAGAAGAGGACGTAGACCATATTTTAATGCCTTTGCAAGAACAAATTTTGTCTGTGCCAATGGACCTTCACCAGCATCAACAACTAAAATTGCTCCCTCAACCATACCCACAACTCGCTCAACCTATTAAAAGCAAAGAGACAAAAGAATACTCTATGAATTAAAGACTTGAGAGGCTGCATCTAGAATATTACTGCAGTCAACATTACATAAAAAGCAGTTCATCAGATTCCGTACTTCACCACCAAAATCAGCATGTCCTGGTGTGTCAACCATGTTTAGTTCATGCCCGTTCCACGAAATAGATGTAACCTGCAAGTCATGAAAAGAATAGAAAATGAGATGATCTAAAACATACATAAACCGAATCACAGAAAATCAGAAGATTAAATGATTAACCACCTAGTAATATTTCTTAATTTGATAATGAATGCCTCCCTCTAACAACAAAATAACATGCCCACTAAGTAAAACTTGTGTATCAAAATGCATGTTAACACTACCAACACAATAATCTACATTCTACACTGAAAGTTGTACATTCGCAGTTCTACACCATAACCACTGGCTCAGAAGTAGATACCTTATGGAACATTCATCAACCTACTACCAACCAATAGTAGCAGCCGTAAGTCCGGCCTTTTTGTCATCATTGCCAATGGATATGATATGTAAAAAGAACCTATAGACCATATTCAAAAGAGAGTAGCTTTATCTTGCTTTATTGCATATCAATATCAATAACCTTCAGCCCTTCTCCGTTTACTCAAAAGTAATCTGACTATGGTCTACTCCGGCAACATAACGCCGGCCCCTCCGATTCGAATGGATCAGTCCTATTTCATTTTGCGAAGAATTATAGATAAACTATTTAATACTGATTTTAATAATTATAAAACTAAACGCATTTCTTAAACCCAAAAAAAAAAAAAAAAAAAAACAACAACAACTAATGGAAGAAAGCAACACCTTGGAGGCGATGGTTATGCCGCGCTCCCGCTCGAGTGTAATGGAATCTAGAGCTCGTTCGTGAGGAATATCGGCGCCGCATTGTCGGAGGAGCCGATCCATGAGTGTGGTCTTCCCATGGTCAACGTGAGCTATTACGGCGACATTCCTAAGGCGACTGGGGTCCACCACGGTGCCGGGAGCATCCGCAGTCGACGGCGAGGCGGTAGCCGCGTTAGAAGAGGAGAACAACCTTGTGAATCCCGTAGAGCGTGAGAATAGAACGGGCTTCCGATAATTGGCCGAGGAGGATTTCCCGGCGGCGGTGGACCAGAGAGACCGGAGCAGAGGGCCCACCATTTATAGCAGCGTCTGGAGAAATGGCGGCTTATGCTTGTGAACACTGTCAGCTGGTACTACAATTTGTAGGGTTTATGGGATTTTTTTGCCCCTTTTTCTATTTCTTTTCCTTTTTATTTTGTAGGGTTTAAGGATGTCTAAAGCAAAAAGCGACTTTACCCTATTGTGGAGGAACGATGAAGCGCGATTTTGTACAAAATTCCATATCAATTTTATAAGTTTCGAATATGTGCTCATAAATGAAATTAAATTTCAAATAAATGTTTTTAACTTTATATGCATAGTAAGTACAATCTATTATGATATTATATACTCCCTCCTTTGCCAACCATTGCGAACATTTTATTATAAAATCTTACATGCAATCATTTGTCATTATTTTTTAAAATAAAATTTTTTATATAAATTAAATTATTTTGCATCAATCACAGAGACAGACTATTCATATTTCATTTATTTTTTGTGACTGATTCTATAAATTCTCTTTACATGATTTGCAAATTTGAAAACATAATGAAGTTATTTCATTTCATTATTGGCTTCATATTGGCAAATATATTCATTATTTATTTTGATAATAATGTTTAAAGTGTCTATGAATATTCTAGCAAAAGGTGATAACTTCAATTCTGAAGCCATGGTGTGAACAAATTATTGAGATTTGGGATTTTTAGAAAAAAAAAAAAAAAGTGCAACCTTAAGAAACACTATAAAACATTAGATAAAATAATGTAAATTAAGAAACCAGAAAAAAAAAAATGTTGACAATTGAAAAACAAAGGGCAATAAATAAGAAATGGAGTATTAATTAGCTGATATCAGAGCCAGTAATTTTAAGAACTTCCTTCCCAAAGTGTGCTTTCCATTGACTTGGAGTCCAAAGGATTATATTGACCTGTAACTATAATACATATAAACTCATCAATATTTATTTTTGAATAGCTTATTATATGTCTTTTTTTTCCAGAAAAGAAAAAAAAATTAAAAAAGATTGTGTTTCTGCAGTGTTTATCTTTCATACCTGCATTGAAGTATTGTTGGTTGAAACCATTAGACAAATGCTGCTGAGGTAGAATTATAGCAGAGCCATTTTCCCTTTCTGCCCGTAATGTCTCACTTTCTTGATGAATATGATGGTTTTGGGAATATCCAAACGTGCAAATCCCATTTACATTTAAATTATTGGTATTATTATTATTGTTGTTGCTATTACTATTAGTATTATTTATAACTTTGTTGTTGTTTGCCCATCCCATTAGCCCTTGTGCTTTGTACACAATTCCTCCTTGATTTGAGACTTGAAGAAATTGTTGACATTGATTTTTGTACAATCTCAGCTCTTCACACACTCTTATATAATCTCCATAAGGTCCTAGCACCGGATCCCTCTGCCTGCACAAGGCTTCCCACACGAGCGAATCGACAGCCATCTTACGATCCTCTTCACCTAGTCTCGTGATGATCTTTGTGGTGTTGCTGACACCAAACACTTTCTGAACTGCCTGGAATTCCCGGCCCTTTTCCACCGGGAAGAAAGGCGCCAACGTGCATGTCTCGGTGCACTTCTTTCTTTGGTGCTTGCATGACGCGCATGCAGACGTACCACTACCTCGTTGCATTTATATTTGTAATGAAGTTTGATCTTTCAATAAAGTGTGTGGCTTGTTTATTGATATTAGCTCATTGTAAATGAGTGGTTGATTCTTCATGTGGAAATATAAAAGAACGAACTAAATAAAGTAAATAATTGGTTTTATAGAGTAGTGGTTTGAAAAGAATGAAAAGATTGCCTATTTTTGTTAGATTTAAGGATCACAAGTAGAAGAGTAGCTAGTAGTGAAGAAATTGTTTAATATAGAGCACGAAAAGATGGTCACTATTCCTAAATTTATTGGTAGTTCACATGAAGAGCAGGTATAAAATAAAGGACAAAAAAACATATCTTTTTTTTTTTTTTTGAATGGGGTGATTAAGATAACATAGATATGGTTATCTGCATGTTAAAATTTTACTACTACATATACTTACAACATTTTTTTTTTTGCCTTTCTTAAAATCAAAAAGTAAAAATAAAAGGTTTTAAGAGTAAATCCACACTAACCTTCATCTATGAATATAGCGATGGATAAGAAACTTCAATCAACACAAATTAATTGTGCCACAAATATTCCCGATAATCTTTTACTTTAAAAGATGTTCGATCTCAAATATAATTGCAACTACCTAGGAACGCATATCATCTTTCCTTCAGTACAGATGTTTACACAACCAAAAGATACAAAAAATTAGATGATTAGCACCTTCTCTAACGGCCTCGACCACGTCCACGACCACGACCCCGGCCACGACCGCGGCCCACAGGTCTCCCTAAATTAGACAGATAATAAGATGTTAAGACATGATAAGAGATGTTTTTATTTGAAAAGGTACACACATAGCCAAGTGTAGTGGTCACTGTACCAGCAGTGGGCTTCTTGGGTTTAACCCTAGGCGTCTCCTCCACCAACAGAGTCTCTAGATTTAAGCTGTCAGGAAGGATGTAGTACCGGATATTGTTACCCCTTACACTTAGATGATCCATCGTCACTGGATTCTTACCCTTCAAAGTAAGTTTTACAGTTTTTAGATGTGTGTTCATGCTGATATCAACACCTACAAACAACAGATTCAGAGTTAGATATTACAGTTTATTTGGCCAAATCCTATATATCTTGAATCATTAAGTGGTTGAAGAGGACATCCATAAAATCTACACTAGACAGGAATAGCCAAGGATGTGGTACTGGATAATATCTAGCATGGCAAAAGGAACAGTTAGATGATCTGGAATTTGGAGGTAGTAGGGAACTTGAGAGAGCTTGTCATATAGCCTAATAATATTTGATATTTCCCAAGTTGAAAGGTTGGGTATCTATTGGTCTATTATCAGTGGAATCAGAAAACATATTCTGGATAAAACACCTTCGTTAAAGTAAGTCTATTGCCTTATAATTCCAAAATGTTGTTCATAAGACCTTGGAACATATAACTTCAAACAAACTTCCCATTACAGTTGGATTTTGGAACATATTTATATGAACAAAAAAAATCAGTTCTGTAAACCACATTAGACAAGAAAATTTTACACAGTGGCGTCTAAATATTTTTGGCTGATAAAACATACACGACTACTGAGTAGATAAAGTTATTTGATCCATGTATGTGTTAGGCACTGATTTGACTGATAAGTGAGTACTAAAATAACTCCAAATATGAAATGCATTTGGGTATGATTTCTAGTACTTGGATGGTTTTTAATCCCAAAAACACCCTCCTGAGTCGGTGAAAGTTTAATGTGAAAAAAATAGAAAAAACTTCTCGTGTAACATAGTTACATGGCCACAAAATCACTAAGGCAAAATACATTAAGAGACACACTTCCTGACACACTACAACTTTTAATTAAAAATAATCTCTTAATATAACCTTCCCAGATAAACACGTGCCCAGGCCCCAATTGGCATCTTGTTGCAAAAGGACATCCATAGAAAATAAGTAATGTAATCTAGGTTCTACACGAGCGATGGAATGTTAGCAACTGATTCGAAATCAAGGACAAACAGCAAAAGAAATCACCTATTGCCTACAAGAGCTAGTGGGAAATGAAAAGAGACCATCATAGTAAATTGATGTTTAAAGTCCTTATACGGCATGCCATCACAGTCAACATGAAACAGTTAAGACCATAGACGCTTATACAGGAACTATAAAATTTGAACGAAAGGTCTTTTTGTAAATGTAGCATTAACTTTTTCAGCAACTCATCAGTATCCAGCCACTTATACAATACTCTCAATTCAACCACAATACATTGGAGTTATTCCTGACAGTATGTTTAAGTCTAACATATAGCCTTGGAGCAAAATAGGATCACTTGGTTCGAATCAGAGAAGGCATGACTCGTGTTCAAAGCTAAAACCCTAATAATTAAGGGGTCGAGGCCTGAGAAGGACTCCAGGTTTTAAAAAATTATACCCTTGCAGAAAAAACGAATCAAACCGCCATTTTTCATCTCCAAAAAATCACTTGACAAACAAATTACTGTAAATTCAGAACAAAATTGAAATTTTATTAAAATAATTTGAAATGCGATACGACTGCAGAAATTATTGAGAAAATCACGCGAAGATATAAAGGATAAAAGGACGAGGAGAAGAACCTGTAATGGTTCCGTGAACTACGGTGCCATTCTTGAGCTCAATTGACACAGTCTCATTGTTCAATTTCATCAAAAATCTGAGCAAATGAAAAGCAAAAGAATAAAATCACTTTCTACTTAAGTAAAACAGTATCATTGTAGAGAAAGGGAGGAAGGACAACAAACCTAACGAGCTTCATCGTTCCAGCGAAGAACACGAAGCTAGGGTTTCTGTAGAAGAGCAAAGGAGATACTGTCGATGGAGAGGGTTTTAGAGGCGCATTCTTCAATTGAGTCTATGGAGGGAGTAGTACGGCAAACTTTGGAGATCTAACTGAATTTGATATTTGGGCTTTTCACGGGCCAAATGGGCCCTTACTTTTTTCTTTTTAGAGATGGGCCTTTACTTAAAGCCATCTTAAATAAATGAACTGATCAGATGAAATTAAAAAAAGCCCTAATTAAATGGGCAAAGATTTTCACGGAATGACTTTAGTCCTCTTAGTCTTTCCACACACGCACGCCACCTGTTCGATCATTTGCCCAAAAGAACACTCCCTCCATCTTCTGCATTTTTTCAGATCATATCAGTATTTGATTGAAATATGGCGTTGTCTACTATGAAATCTTGTTATTTTTTCCGCTCCATTTGTCAGATTTCCTTAGCTCACTCTGCAACTCCACTTCTGAATCTTGAAGAATCCATACGAGAAGCAGTTGAAGCGAAGTCTTATGATAAAATACCAGAGATTCTCAATGCTTCAAAAAAATCATGTCACAATCCAAATCCCTTTTCATTTCTCTCCACACTGGCAGAAAGCCATAGAATCCGTGTGGTTGATGATATCCTACAGTCATTCATCTCTCTCCGGCCACGTTATCTCCCCCATTTGGCCTACTCCTCACTCCTCTCCTGCACTCTTCAGACTCCGAAGCCTCTCCCGCTTGCACTGGCCGTCATGCAACGCATGCTTCGCTCCGGCTGTCTTCCTCCGCCCCAAACTTATCTCATGCTTTCGAATGCGTGGCTTGAGCATAGAAAGGTGCCCCACGCAGTTCATTGTATACTGCTCGAAATGAAGTCAATTGGTTACTCTCCGGATTGTGGGACTTGCAATCATCTCATTCTCTCTCTCTGCAAAGTTGATCACATTGCAGAAGCTGTTGAAGTCTTAAGAGGAATGAGCAAAGCAGGGTGCATTCCGGACTTGGACAGTTTCGGTATCTTGATCTGTGAAATGAGTGAGCTTAGAATGACACGAGGGGTTGTGGAAATGGTGAAGGAAATGGTTAGTGTTCATTCGTTGAGTCCAAGGAAAGACACCGTTGTGAAAGCAGTTGGTGCAATGAGGGCTAACAGAGACATATGGAAAGCAGTTGAGATGATTGAGTTTTTGGAAAACGAAGGGATCAGAGTTGGATTTGAAGCGTATGAGGTGGTTCTTGAGGGTTGTTTGGAGGCTCGACAGTTTATTTTGGCCGGAAAGTTTGTGATTAGAATGACGGAGAGAGGGTTCATCCCGTATATTAGGGTAAGGCAGAGGGTGTTCGAGGGGCTGGTTAGCATTGGTGAAACAGAGTTTGCTACAACTGTGAGGCACAGATTTGCAGAGTTGAAATCTTAGAGCTCTTCTTGATTGGTTCATCGAAGCACTAACACGGTATCTCACGACTTCGTGTACTTAATTTGTCTTGTGTGCAATAAGGTATGTTGTTGTAACAATTCATTGCAGTTAGTAGAGTTGGATCTTTATGTAGAGTTTTCTCAAGGTTTTATTTGTTATAAAATGGTATTGTGTGTTGCATACTTCTCAAAAAACATTGATTTTAAGTATAATTATGGATGGACCTCAGTATAGTTTAACTTAACAATCTTGTTGCAATTCACCATTCAGCATATGATGGTAGAAAAAGTAAACATTATTGTGACATTGGGTCCCAACGGGAATAAACAAAAACTTCCAGCGTTAAAAAGTTATTTCAAAAAGTAATAATTCCACAGTTTAGGGATGTAATTGCAAATTTTATCACCTCAAAACTTACCCGTTAACCCGTTTGTAACGTTAGCATGCTCAGTTCTCGAATAATCCAAACGGTCATTTTCCCGGGTTACAAATTCAACCCGCTTCGGGCTTCACATTATTGCCAACGGCTACCCCATTTCTCTGCTCTCCACCTTCTCAATCTTTCACCTCCAAAATGGTATCTATAATCTTCTTGCAAGCTCTAATGTTCTTCTGCGTTTCTTCAATCTCCGCCGTGGGTGGTGACGACGGCGGAGGAGGGCGGAGGGAGATATGGTGCGTGGCGAAGAACAATGCCGAGGATGCGGCTCTTCAGTCGTCCCTCGACTGGGCGTGCGGGCCGGGTGGAGCGGACTGCGGGCCCATCCAAAAGGGCGGGCCGTGCTACGATGCGTCGGACCTCCAGCGTACGGCGTCGTATGCGTTCAATGATTACTACCTCAAACATGGCAGCTCTGAAGACGCCTGCAATTTCAGCAACACCGCTGCTGTTACTTCTCTCAACCCGAGTGAGCACTCTTACTAAGTTCCGATTCATGAATTTTTCATGAAAATTTAATTATTAATTGATGAAATCACTTCTCTGAAACAGGTCGCCGTAATTGCAAATTTCCTTCCAGGTAATTAAACAAGATGAATGAATTCAACATGTTGCTTAAATTTTTCAACACTTTAAAGTAGTTCACCTTTTGCAGCTTAAACACTGGCAATGGAAGCTTGGGCGGGTCGGCAATGGCAGGTGCAGATGATGAAGATCTAAGCAGTAGTGATTCCACTGCTCTTCACCCGTTGAATTGGAGAATAATGACACTTCATCTCTTTGTTGCCATCACTTGTGTTGTCGTCTCATTAAGACTCTAAATTGAACCTCTCCTTCATGTTGAAAATATGCATGGACTCCTTCATTCACAAAAGTAGGGATGATATGTACATCCATGCCTTGTAATGTAACTACTATGTTCATAGTTGTATTCTTAACTTGAATACCATTTAATTAATTCTTTTAGCATTAAAAGCATTTCTTTGAATCTTATCTTACATTAAATTTCATGTCACATTTTAATATACATTTTTTGTTATAGATAGTTGTAACTTGTATGAATATAATATAGTAAAAGAAAGATAAAATATCTATTTTAAGGGAGATGATTCAAACTTTTTCCTCCCTTGCCACTCATAATCCTTCAATCGCTAGTAAGGTACATTTGTTTTTTTTTTTTTTTCAATTAAGAAATATTATTATTTAATGTACAATAGTTAATTGTAATAGTGATTTATACAAATTTCATACTCCCACCGTCCCACATTAACTTTGACGTTTATTTTTTGCATGGAGATTAAAAAATATACTCCCTTCGTCTCATTTCAGATGACACACTTTCCATTTTGGGCTGTCCCACAAAAGTTTGCACATTCCAAAAAAAGCAAAAAGTAAAAAACAATCACCCTTCCCCATACATTTTAATTACAAAAAAATCATCTCTACCTACCATATTTTATCATTTATATATTACATAAAAATACCATTATACCCCTAAAAGTTATCACTTTCTTAATCTCTGTGCCGAAAAGAGGGGTGCAAGCTTTTTAGAGACGGAGGGAGTAATATTTTAATGTGTAGTGAAGTGAGAGAATAATAATTAATGTAAAGTGGGTAGTTGTATTAGTGTTGTGTGTTGACCCTACATGAGATAATTAATTATTTTGTGTGGGCCCAATATGACAAAAAAAATATAAATCTTAACTTGGGTTTTTGTGTGGGCCCAATATGACAAAAAAAAATGTAAATCTTAACTTGGGACAACCTAAAATAAAAAATGGAAATATTAATGCAGGACTGAGGGAGTATTTTAGTTGTATTAATAATGTATGTACACTTCATATACTTTGTCTTAAAAAAAAATAAACACTTGAACATACACTTAAAATGACAAAATTAAACTTTTACTAACATATAATGAGCGTAAGATAATGTGTAATGGGGGAGATGTAAAAAATTCACAAAAATCTCATTCTAACAAAAATTAAAAAAATAAATGTATGATTAAATGAGTGATAATAGGCTTATATCAGTAGTATTTAAATAAATAAATATACGAATATTACTACGAAAACTGAGCCTGCATAAATCCATGACCAATCGAAGAAATTCTTTCTGTAAGTGCAGTAAATTCCAGCGCGGTGATGAACTCCACGCTGATACAAAGGCCTCTACTGTGTTTTTATCCACCCAATTTCTGCACAGTTCATAAAAAATTTCAGCACAGCGGCAAATTTTTTTCTTTCAAGTCTCATTGCACCGGAAACAACAACAATCCTGAACCCCACGAGGTAATTTCGATTTTTAAAATGTTTAGCGTTTTTATGTTACTTTATCTCCCTCAATTCCTCTCTGTTTTGCATTTTGGGCCTCGAATAGACTCAAAATTTCACTGGGGATGTGAAGTTATCTATGTGGGCACTGTTCATTTTTCTGCATAAATTGAATAAAACAAATAGTTTGAGATGATTGTAATGATTTTTGGATATTGGAATGAGGTTAAGTGTAGAAGGTGAATTATTGATTCGTGAACCAGCTTATTTAAAATCCTCTGTTTATTGCCAATCTTGTGTAATAATAATTAATTAATACAAGAATGGTAAAGCCCACAATAATTTGGGTGTTTGATTTTTTTTATTTTTTTTTGCAAAGCCAAGCTCTTTATTCGTTTCTTCGAGAATGCAGTGGAAAGAAAAGGGCAGGGAAATTGGTAGTTACGATAAGATTTCACTGGAAAAGCTGAATCTTCATCACCTTATCCAAATGAGAGATGATCATTTATATTTTTAAAGTGGGATAAGTTGTTTGTTAATCTAAGATTGTTCATAGAAGGAAAGAGTTTTCCAAATTGTTGTTATTCGATAAAGGCACGGAACAAGAACTTCCGGAGTAGTAGTAAAATTGAAGACAGCATGTGATACAGTATTCTTGGATCTCTTCCTTTTGCTAAGAAAACCCCTGCTTTGCTGATGATATTTTAGGTTTTTCCTGTCTTGTAACAGAGTTTCTCAGTTCTCAAACCACAAATTCAAGGCGATACCGGAAACATATGGAGCTCTATGGGTTTTTATGTGTTTAGTATCCATGTTCCTTTGAGTTTTGGTGGCTTGTCTACTGCTGCCAAGATATTGAATCAACCTTTCCTCGATCCACAGCTTGAGGTCAGTTTAACATTTATGTAATTAATTATTGATAAACGAAATGTATTTGGCTACTGAACTGTCAAATGCTTGGCAAAGTATTCCTTGCACTGGGTTCACCATGCACCCTAGTGGTTTATGTCCAAGAAATAAGTAGGGTTCACCATACACCTGATCTACAGGACACTACCTCCAAATGCTAATATAAAATGTCCTTCCCCATTGCCTATTGAAAGTAATAAGATAGTATTATTTCTCATTATTTTTGAACTAATTGAAATGTATCCCCTTGTTGCACTAGTTTATTACTTAGAAATTACTTTGTATAGGAACCGCTGGGATTTTTCAATTGTTAAGCAAGATTTTCTTTAAGCTAATGTTTCAGATGGGAATTTTGTCATTCCGTCTTGATAGCCACATGATAAAATTTTCTGTTTGCCCTACTGTTGATAAACGCACTTAGATGCACTGTAGTTTTTGTTAATATACATTAATAGACTCTCTTGTCTGGATGAGATAGTGATTTAATTTAGCATTAAGGATGGAAATATTAGTGTCTTCAACATTTTAACATTTCTTATATACTATTACCTTAATGAAATTAGCTTGGTGACGAAATAAGATGGACTTGGTTTAGTGTTTCCTGCACAGGCATTGTTATTACTAGGAATTCAAACGATGGAGCTTAGCATTGTTCTGCTGCTTCTAAGGTGTCCTGGGAAACCTCAGTATCATCTTTCGGATTTCTTTCTTGCCAACAAGACCTCAAAACGAAGGAGCTGGTTGCTGGCATCAGTTCTTGGTTACAGTTTCCTTCACACGTTGGTTTTCATCACGTCATATTTTGCTGATAGATTGATTGGGCCCAAGGTAAACTCATCCATGTTTAATTTATCAATGAAGTTCAGTTGTGTGTTGAAGATGAACTTAACTAACAATAGCACCTAGCAACCTTTTTAAGGTGTTTGTTAACACCACTGACACTATACACCAGAATACATATCAACTATCAAGATAGTTAAGCAAATTTATGGATCAGCTAGATGGCATAAAGCAATTGGAAGAGATGGAACGTATACAATGATAATCTACACACATGATCTTCCCAATTCTTGTCAGGCTCACATGTGTTTCTACTCAAATTTGAATTCAAATGTTGTTTTTCTATTTCCTTTATCGCCCATCATCTATAACAAATGGGACAAAGAAATCTTGAGTGATTTATTTTCATTTTAGATTGGTCTCTTCTGATAGTAGCACAATCAAACTGAGATCAATTTACTTACCATTACAGGATGTGAATGTCCCTTTCTCAAGCAAATTGTTTCTAGTGGCTCAGTTTCTTTAACTGCCTGTATTCTCATCTACTGCATTGTCACGCCGTTGCTTGAAGAAGTGGTGTACAGAGGCTTTCTTTTAACATCTCTTGCCTCCACAATGAAATGGCAGCAAGCAGTTGCTGTCAGTTCCATTCTTTTCAGCGCAGCTCACTTCTCCGGTGAGAATTTTTTACAACTTCTCGTTGTTGGATTCGTACTCGGATGCTCTTATTGTTGGACAGGAAACCTAAGTACATCGATAGCCATACATTCGTTGTACAATGCCCTGATCCTTTTTTCAACACTTTCATCGTGAGTATGTTTAATTATTACTACTACTTATGATGTGAAATTGCTACACCTTATAACCATAGCTTCACCTATTACTACTTGTGATAATGCATGTTTAGTTAATTCTGCATAAGATTTTCTGTGCATACGAGCAGTAGTGACATACAGTAGGACGTTGAATGTAAACTTGTCGTCAAGAGCCATATAATCTGTGTGACATTAGATACGCTAGCTAGGAAAGTCGAAAAGTGGGGACTCCAAGTTCTAATGTTTACGAGTGTAGGCTACATCTTCCATGATGGTGGTTTGTGCATGTATTGTGCTATTCAGCAAACTTGGAATCAAAGAATCTTTGCTTTACATTGCAATTCCAGCTAATAACAACGTGGTAGAAGCAGCATAAAGTGCAAAAGTATCATGTTTTTGTTAGGTTTCTGAATTATGATCATTCACACATCATAGCTTCTTCTTTTTTTGCCAAGCGACCTAAAGTTTCCATGATTTACATTTTGCAACTCGGGGGCAAGCCAACTATTTTGGGCCGAAAATGCCCCCACACGTTAGGGGCAAAAAAGTGACTGCCCTCTATCATGGAGATTTTGGGTGGTTAGAAGTATGACAAAATAGAGTTTCAGGGTATTGAGAATAGGGTTGATGTTTTTTGACATTGACCTTTTTGCCCCTCAAATTCTATAAGAAGTTCATGTCCACCTGATTGATATGGGGTCATCCTCACGTGCTACGCAACCTTGATCATGATTGGCACGTGATCCTAAACCGTACCATACAATGCTTTTTAAAACAGTATCTATAGTTTTTTTCAATAGTTACTATACCTGCATCTGTGTGACTGGTACGCACATATTGGAGCGAAAGTGGGGTAATTGAAGCAATGAAGAAAATATTATCCGGTTTCATACTTTTCTCTTTAGCTTTTTTTTTTTTTTGTACTTTTCTTTGATCACTTTCGTACATAGTCACTCAATCAAATTGATTGAATTATGGAATGCAATTGTTCAAGAGATCATGGTTCACCGCTGATTCGATTAAGAATAGAATCACCAATTAAATAATAATTAAAGTAATGTTGGAAAATTTAATTGGTTTGTAAGGATTAATTAATAAATTAATCAGTAATTAAATAATAATTAAAGTGAGTAAAATTAGTGTCAGATGATTAGTTATGATTAGTTGGAGATTTTGGGCCTTGAGCCCGATAATCCGGCCATGGTTGGGTAGCCCAAAAACCCTAATCATTAGTGTCAGATGATTAGGGTTTCATACTTTTCTCTTTAGCCTTTTTTTTTTTTTACTTTTCTTTGATCACTTTCGTACATGGTCACTCAATCAAATTGATTGAATTATGGAAGGCAATTGTTGAAGAGATCATGGTTCACCGCTGATTCGATTAAGAATAGGTTTTAGATGTTAGGAAATTTAATTGGTTAGTAAGAATTAATTAATAAATTAATTACTAATTAAATAATAATTAAAGTGATGCTAGGAAATTTAATTGATTAGTAAAGATTAATTAATAAATTAATCAGTAATTAAATAATAATTAAAGTGAGTAAAATTAGTGTCAGATGATTAGTTATGATTAGTTGGAGATTTTGGGTCTTGAGCCCGATAATCAGGCCATGGTTGGGTAGCCCAGAAACCCTAATCATCTCCAACAAATACAACATGTAGTAGTATATTGTATATGGACAGTCAAAGGTTATGTGTGAACAGAATCAGAGATAATTTTGTGTGAACACAATCAATAACAAATCAAGCAGCTAAAAATTATGTCTGAATAGAATCAGGATAATTTTGTGTGAACATAATCAATGACAAATCAAGCAATCCGAGTCTATAAATAGAATCATTCTTCACTCCGAAATTCCTACGATAGTAGTGCCTTCGCCGGAATAGTTTGGATCCACGATCCAAATCTGTAAGAAAAAGGTTAGTATTTTTTTTTTCATTGCAATAATGATTGATTCAAATACTAGATGACTATGAACTGGTGTATTGTTTGTAAGGTAGTATAAAAGGGTCCATATTTGGATTTAAACTAGAACATGGACATGGCTGGGATAGAATCTTTAGTACAATAGAATTAGGCAATATCCATTTGTTTAATTTTGAAACAAAGATTCTCTCCCTGTCATTCCTCTCTTTCTCTCTGTAGTTAATTCAAATTTGAATCTTAAAAACTACTTTGACTGCCGTTATCGTTGCTAATTGCTTCTCGCCCTTAATAATTCTCTGAAGTCAACATATAGTAAATACTGTTTTCACATTAAATTAATTTAAATAACTTTAAGTGCCCTCTAGAAAAATCTAATTTTAAAAAGGTTTAATTTTAAAGAAAAAAATTATTTCTATTCAAATTAATTTTTACCTTTGAGAATTAAAAAAAAATCAATTCTTATCTTTGAAATTGAAAAAAAAAATCACTGCAAAACACATTAAATTTCTTAAAAAAAGCTTACCTTAAATCTCCATTTTTTAGAAAAATATACTCCACATCGAGCATGTTATGCAACCATAAATAATGGTGTGCTTTTTTTTTTCTCGAAGTGAGAATTAATATAAAGTTTATGAGTTTAGCTTAATTAATCCTTTTAAAAATATAGATGCTTTGATTTAAATATTTTAATTAATTTTAAAATAATACTCGAGTTCAACCGAATTAAGGGGGACCAATCAGAGCCCACACACGTCTCATTCTTATCAATTAAGCAACCCCACACAATGTAACAATACAAGATCTGTCCGTGGGATGCGCGCCACGTGTCGCTCTGAGTTGGACCCCACGACCACAAGTCCCCTACCTATTTAAATCTCTGAATCCCCCTTCTCATCATAAAACAACAAATCCTCACACCACTTTCTCTGTTCGAATTTAGGAAATATCAAGAGAGAAAAAGGAAGAGCAGATGGGGAGCTTTGAAGAACAAGTGAAGCAAAGAGCTAAGGAGCTTCAGATCTTGTTCAAGAAGGGTGCCACAATTGTTGGTAAATCTTGCAAGAAGGGATGGCACAAGATCAAAGACATTAAAAAATGAATTAACTCTTATCTTTTTGTTACTTTGGATTTTTTGTTTCATTCATGTTATCTTATTCCTCCCTCTTTAGTCTTTCCCCCTCTCTCTCTTGTAGTCTTTACATGTTTTGTAGAGGGTGTGTGGGTGGGGTGGGGGCTCCTTTTTGTCATTCTGAATGCTATGTTCTTGTTTTTTAATTTTCTTGTACTCAATTTTGTATAAGGATATTTATTTATTTGTAATATGATTTTGGCCAGTCCTTCAAGTAAATTAGCAAATATGATATCTTGTTCTCTTTTGTTATCTTGAAAGTTGAAACATTGATACGTGTAGTACTTATTTTGAATATGTTAAAATTGGGTAATTTTCTCAATGGACTCAATGAAATATGATTTGGGCTCTAGTTGTGATTTGCTGCAGCCCAATGGACTTTTTGAAATTGCACGTGTAGTGGAGTAATGTTTTTGTTTATCTTGTAATTGTGAAAACTTTAACTATATTATGAAAGGTAAAAATAACTCAAGTTCGTACAAATTTATATGCACTTAACTAAATAAAAAAAAATAAATATATATATATATATATATAAGGATTTTTTTTCATCTTACATTATTTTTTTACCAATAAATAAAAGGACATATCTCAAGTTGCCTTGCCAATTAAAATTCGATTTTTTATTTTTTAATTCCAAAATTCTACAATATATAACTAACGATAACATTTTAATTAAACAAGCAGAAGAATAAAATTTGCTTCTTTTCAAAGGCATTTATTCCGATTTAATAAACTATATTCACATTGAAACCATTGCACTGAGAAGAGACCCAACAAATTATTGGGCCCAAGTATTGTAATGTTCAAAAAACACAAAATGATTTATTTTGTGTCACTAAATTACCCAATTGCAAATAAAACTCAAGCCCAAATACACACTTATATTTTTCTAAATATAAATATTATTTTTGTCATGTTATTCTCTAAATACTTTATTTTTATTTTTTTTTTAAAAAAAATTCATTTTCAGTTTATTTATTATTTCTTGATTTTTCAATTTTATTGGTTTTTCTTTGAGAAAATATCAATTTTGGTCCTGTATCTTTTTCAAAATTCAATTTTAGTCCTGAAACTTTTGCTATTTTCAATTTTAGTCATTTTAATTTCAAATTTGGTCCTGTAACTTTTAAATTTTCAATTTTAATCCTATAAGTTTCAAATTTAGTCTTGTATCTTTTTGAATTTTCAAAATTAGTCCTATTACAAATTATATCATATTTCAAAAGATACAGGACTAATTTTGATAATTTAAAAGGATACAGGACTAAATTTGAAACTTATAGGACTAAAATTGAAAATTTAAAACTTACAGGACTAAAATTGAAACTAAAATGACTAAAATTGAAAATACAAAAAATTATAGGACTAAAATTGGATTTTTAAAAAGATACATGAACAAAAATGATATTTTCTCGTTTTTGAGTCTTTATATATACTTTCTCTTATTCTAAATTTTGGTTTATTAGTATAAGATTTTTTTCTAAAAATTAAAATCTGTACTAATTATTTTCTTAAATATAAAAATATTCTCTCTATTAGATTCTCCAAAATTCGAATCTTCCCTTTTTCCATCACCGTCGCAAATCAACCCACCACGCTACAGCAATCAGCACCGTTGATCTCCATCAGATCCATACATTTTCTCCGTAGTCCGCGAAACACATGAATAAAACTCGCATTTTTGAAGTTAGCATTTTTATACCTGTAAGGACAAAAAGTCGTTTCAATTTCAATTTTCCCCAAATTACTGTCGTTTAGGTTTCAATTTCCTCTCCCTCCACATACCCCCTTCTCTCTTTGCGTTCCCGATTTCCTACTCCGAGTATACATACACAAAATTGCTGAGTGTATGCGTTTCTTGTTGTGATCATCGTGTTGAATTTCTCTTTTTTTCGTTTCTTTTTCTGTCTTTAATTTGCCGCTTTTCGAGGAAATGGAAATGGTCGCCGTGGAGGATTCGAGCTTTTTGATGGTCTATTGGTGTGCTATCGGAGGAGGAATGGTTGCCGGAAAACGAATAGCTCGACGGTTTGTTAAGACTTTTATAATACCTACGGTACCGCGAAGTTGTCGTTTTAGGGTTGTTTAAATTGGAATTTAGGTTTCGTTATATTTCTATTCGATTGTCTGTTTTCTCTGATTGGAGCATCAACTTGGGCATTTGAACTTCGTGTTGTGTGGTATTTTGTGAATTTCTTGTTCATCGTGTGAATTAGGTTTGGAATTGAGGGAAACAAGAAATTTGAGTTCTCTGTATGCTCTTACCGAATTTGGTGGCAGAAGTCAAGTATCGTGGAATTTATTGGTATAAGATGCTTCAATTGCGTTCTAGCTTTCATGAATATCACGCAATGGGCTCCCACTGAAGGTTGTTTTCACTTAATGTAATCAGAGTTTCGAATTGGATCATTATTAT
This sequence comes from Pogostemon cablin, assembly GCA_023678885.1. Taxonomy (NCBI): domain Eukaryota; kingdom Viridiplantae; phylum Streptophyta; class Magnoliopsida; order Lamiales; family Lamiaceae; genus Pogostemon; species Pogostemon cablin. Next base: position 33,837,718 of record CM042971.1, read on the forward strand.
GTGGATATTAAGGTTTAGGTTTTTTAATTAATTAGCTTCGAAGAAACAGACTAAGTGTTGAAGATTTCTTATGGCGGGGAGGGAGTTATGGTTTCCAAATAAGAGTGTTGGTAATTTGAAGGAGAAGTTGGTGAGGACAGCTCTTCGTAATGTGAGATCACAAGGTCACCCTTATGTGGAGCTTAGGCAAGATGGGAAGAAGTTGATATTTTTCTGTACTTTGTGTCTTGCGCCTTGTTACGGTGAATCAAACTTGTGGGATCACTTGAAAGGCAATGTACACACTAAAAGACTAGCTGCTGCACAAGTTACGCTGCTGAAACCAAATCCTTGGCCGTTCAATGATGGTGTGTTTTTCTTTCATGAGACGGAAGAGAAAAATGAAACTTTACGTTTCTCATGTTCTGAGAAAGAGAAGTTGCTAGACATCCATGATTCTGATGCAAAGAGCCTTGCAGTGGTAAATTATGTAATGGAACCTAGTGCTGAGAATTCTGCTGATTTTGATGAAAATAATGGCGACTCAAACATGGATTGTGACGCATCTGGTAAACAATTAGTTATTCCTGCTGTGCTGCAAAGAGATGAGGTATCTGAATTGTCAGTGAGACATATGGGTGTTGGTAAAATCAGTGCTAGGTTTATTGAGAAGGATGGTGTCTCCCGTGAATTTCGTAGAATATGGTGTGAATGGCTTGGGGATGAGGTTTTCACAAATGAGGAAACTAACATAAAAGAGCACGACTTTGCTGTTGTTACATTTGCTTACAACTATGACTTGGGACGAAGGGGGTTATTATCTGATTTTAGATGCTTGCTTCCTTCTAGTGGACTTGTGGAAGCTGACGTTCGTGTTTGTCCTAGAGGGAGGAAAAGGAAGTCATTTTCTGATACAGAATTAAGCGAGGCTTTATGTATCTCTTCTGGAGAGGAGCCAAAATCTTCACATTGTTCAAAATCAAAAAAGTTGATACATGGAAATGATGATCAACAACTGTATTCTCATATTCTTTCAAGCAAGACTATGACAAAAAGATTCAAAGACCAACTGCATGTTTTTTCTGAGAGGAGTTGTGATATCTGCCGTCAGAGGATGTTCCCTGATAAAGATGTGGCTGCGCTGCTGAACATGAGAACTGGAAAGCTTGTTTGCAGTAGTAGAAATACGACTGGGGTTGTCTTTTTTTCTTTTTCTTTTCTTAATGAGCTATTTTTTTTAAATTTTGTGGCTTTTCTAGTATCTTTACTCATTTATATTGATCTTTATGATTTCATTTTCATGCAGGCGTTCCATGTATTTCATATATCCTGTCTCATTCACTGGATATTGTATTTTGAGGTTGAATTATCTGAGAATCAGTCAAAGGAGCCCAAGGCGACTAAGCAGCCCAAATCAAAGGCAAAGGGGCTTAAATCGAAGGCAAAACCCAGTCCAGAGAAGGTTAAAGGCAAGAATGGAGTAAAGAAAAAGAAGGACAGGTTGCAAGAGAAGCGAATTCACTCGGTATTCTGTCCTGAATGCCAGGGCAGTGGTACAAGAATTGATGGGGATGAGCTTGAGAAGCCAATTGTCCCACTCTCAGAGGTTAACTTCACTTCTCCATTTGAATATTTTTTTATAGCTTAAAGTTTTTGTTCTTTTTCTTTATTAAGCGAAGATTTTGTGTATGTATGTATGTATTAATTCAGATATTCTGGTACAAGATCAAACTTTGCGACGCCCATAAGGCATGGTTGAAAAGTCCTGAACTACTGCAAAACTGCTCGATGGGGTTTGGTTTCCCGTCTAAATCGGATGAAACGCACCAGGTAAGGCTTGTTCAATTGTCGAAGCATCCGAACGAGATATGTGACTTCCTGATTCCCATGTATGCTAACATATATCATGTGAACATTACACTTTTCAGGAAAATGTAGTTCCACTGAAGTTGCTCAACTTCTACCGTGCCGAATGCCTGGATTAGAAAGTGAAGGAGGTTTATTTACTTCTGAAGTCTTCTTTTGGCTGTTAAGGATGATTTAATTGCTTGGAATAGCTGTATATGTTTAGACAACTGTTTTTAGTTGGACATTTGCTAGTAAATTAAATGCCCTTTTATTTGCGTCTTATGTGAACAACCTTTCAATTAAAATAGATCATGCAAGATTGGCACCTCAACATGAACATTCTTGAATATTCACATTGTATTTCTCATTGTCCTTTACATCTCAAATTTTAGTCTGTAATACCAAATCATTTTAAAGTCAAATTTTGAATCCACAAAATTTTAGTACGTATATACTCCTCGATCTTTATATTTTCATTTTTAGTATATGGTACTATAAGGCCTCGTTTGATACGTGGTAATATGGGTTAATCTGTGGTAATATGGGTAGGGGTGGCAATTCGTGCTAACGGGTTGGGTTTCGTGTCGACACGATAAGGTCAAACCCGAACACGACACGATAAGGATTCGTGCTGACACGACACGAACACGAAAAATTGCGGGTTGACACGACATGACACGATAACAACACGATAAGAAAATAATAAATAAATTAAAAATACATAATTAAAATTTTAAAATCATCAAATACAATCCCATTGTCTACAGTCTACATAAAATAAATATACATGTTTGAGGCTAATTATAACATCCAATTTCATTAATTTTACAATCTTTGCCTCCAATCCAAGCAATTTCATCCTGCATAAATAATCCAAGCAATTTCATCCTGCATAAATAGATAAAATTAATTAGCATTCAAATTAAAAAATGAAATTGTAAGTTTAAAAAATTTCTGTAAGATAGTGAATGCAAAGACTACATGCCAAATAATTATAAAAAAGTTTTACCTTTCAAGCAAAGCTGGAATTTTGTGTTGAATCATCTAGGTTTGAATCATCCACACTAGGATTTAGTAAATCTTCTGATATCTCATCAATTGGAAGTTGCTTTTCCAAAACTTTCAAAAGTAAAATAATAAAATTAGAAATAACAAGATATGTTTTAACACAATGTAAAATATATTGTAATAAACTTTTGTACCTTTATCTCCAAATAACCAATCTCTTGTACAAATAATAGCTTCCACAGTATTTGGTTTAAGTGCACTTCCATATTGATCTAGCACTCTTCCACCAACACTAAACACGGATTCTGAAGTAACTGTAGTTATAGGAATACTCAAAATATCACGAGCCATGCAAGCAACATGAGGATATCTATAAACCACTAAATTAATCACATGAGCACAACAACGTATGTGAAAATAATCTCCCTTACAAAGAAGTGCATCATTCAATTGCAACTGTGTAACCAACAAATCAACTGAAACATCATTAGATGATGCATTATCCAAAGTCAAAGAGAATATCTTATTTTCAATCCCCCAATCCGAAAACATAGAAAGCAATTTATTAGATAATGCTACACCAGTATGTGGAGATGGCATGAGAGAAAAGTTTAATACCCTCTTTTGTAGCACCCAATTTTCATCAATAAAGTGACACGTTAAAGAAATATAACCATCAGTGGTAATAGAACTCCAACAATCTGAAGTTAAGCATATTCTTCCTGGTACCATCTCTAACATGCATTTAATCCTTCCTTTCTCCTTTTCATACATTTTCAAAACATCACTCTTCAAGGTGTTTTTAGAAACTAAATTAACTTCAGGAAAAAGGTATTCAAAAGCTAACCTAATGCAGTTATACTCAACAAACCTAAAAGGCAAATCATGAACAATCACAGCAGAACACAGCAACTCTCTAAAATAATTAGGATCAAACTTTTGTGCAACACTCCTAGCCATTAATGCTTTTCCAACATCACGTGTGCTTTTCCTAGGACAAACTTCTAAATGGCGTCTCATATTTTCCGTTCCAGTTCTACTAGTTACTTTATTGTACACAAGTCCATAGTATTTGCATTTGCAAACTTTAACCCCTTTACTAAGTCTCTTAATAATAATAAAATGGGTCCAGACATCAGACCTCAATTTTCTTTTGTTTTTGTGACCCGTCTTTTCTTCTTCTTCATCTTCTTCTTCAGCATTTGAATGTATTTTCATATCTGCTGCTCCTTCACCATCATGTGTGTTATTTAAATTTTCTTCTCCATCAACAGTAGCACTTCCAATGTCAGACATTATAACCTAGTTAAAAAAATCATAAAATAAGTTAATTAAAAAAATTATTCACATACTGTAGACTTGTGTATAATTTCAGTGGAAAACTAATTATAGAAGACATAGAAATTATGATAACAATTTAAAATTTGAGGAACAACAATTTAAGGATCTGATGACTTATGTCTCCTTATTTTAGATAATTAAGATTAATAAAAATCCCCAATTTTTTTCTCATAAACGTTATTAACGTAATTCAATAATATACACTCCATAAAACTTGTTTTAGGTGTAATCTTTCAAGATGGAAGCTAAAAAAAAAATTAAAAAAATTGAAAATTGAACCCAAACCTTCTTTTTCAATGGATGCCTGCGAGATGGGAGGTAGTTGTTGACGTTGAGGCGCAATCCGAAACACTAATCGCACAGCAGATGTGGGTGTGGTGGATAAACATGAACAATAAGAAGAAAGAATGAGAGATGCACAGCAGAATATCAGATGTGAGTAATGGGTATGGTGGAATCGTGGATATTGGATAGATGCGAACAGGAAGAGGAAAGAAGGAGAGAGAGAATGAAAGATAGTCAGATAGAGCTAAGAACTAACAACGACGGAACTAAAAATCTAATATATTATCTAGCTAGGGTTTTAATATTTTATTATATATACTAACAGGTTGTTAACAGGTTACGGGTTATTAACAGGTTAATGGGTCATCTATTAACATTGGTCGTGTTTAACGGGTTGACACGAACCTGACACGACACGACACGAAAATTTCGTGTTCTTATCGGGTTGACCTATTAGTGACACGAACCCAATAAGACTAAACACTAACCCGCATTTATCGTGTCGTGCCCGTGTCGTGTCGGGAATTGTCACCCCTAAATATGGGTTAATCTGGTGAGTTATAGTTTTTTTTATGCAGTTTGATAGCCCAGATTTTATTTGTAAAGGGCCCGTAAAAAAGCTTGTGGCATGGTTGAAATCACTGTTGGCTTCACATAATTTATATTACCCTCACCACATAATTTATATTACCCTCACCGTGGCATTAAGAATACGTTCAGTACGCCCTCAGGGCATAGCTCAAGTGATAGAGAGGAGGATGGAAAGGTCTTTCAACTGAGCTGGGTAGATGCAGGGTGAGGGTTCGAATCCTGCCTTTGGCATGGATTTGGCCCCTTGCAAACACAAGTTAAACAGTAAGCCCTCTCTATAAGCCACTTGAGGCACATCATGCGATTTACCTCCTCCACCAATCCCCAGGGCAGGGGCGGTGGGGGCCCTGATGATGGGGTACACCAAGAATACGTTCAGTACAGTGAACCAAGAAAAGGCATGACTTTTACAAAAACACCCCTCATCATTATTTTCTCCATATATAATCAAATTTTATTCCCAATTTTGGGAATAATTAAAATTGCTTCTTCTATTTATCTGCCTTAACCCTAGCTTCGTTTCTCAATCTCCCAAAAATTGGTGGCAAGCCCTTCCTCTTGTGTGCGGAATTCGTGTGGAAATGGAAGTGTTTGACGTCCTTCAATTCTTCCGTTGACATCAAGTAGCTCGACCAAAACTTCATTTCAAAAAATTTTTTTTGTAGAAAAATGGGAAGTAAAATTAATTGTTTTGGTTAATGTGAAATTTTAATTGATAAGTGCGCGTATATACAGAGAAAGAGGGAATAATGGAGGAGAAAGAAGACATGTGAGATTGGAGGGAAGGAGGGAGAAGAGAGAAGATGGAGTGGATGGGTGCGTGTAGATACAGAAGGAAGGAGAGGGGAAAGAGAAGAGAATATGGGGAGAGAGTTGAGCAAACAAAATAATAAATTAAATTTTTTATTTTAGTAATAAAGAATAAATAAATAAATAAATAAATAATAATCTATAAAATTAAAAAGAAAGGGTGTAAATGTAATTTGATCATATATCTTGATTCTTTTATTTTCTATCAAACATCTCAATATTTTATTATGCCTATTTTAATACACTTTATCAAATAATCTTCACTTTTAATATTATATATATTTATCTTCATTAAAATCTCAATTCTTATATATACTCTCTTATCTCATCTCAACTATCAAACAAGCTATACAAATCAATTAATATCTTATAGTGGGATCACACTCAGCATTCATCTTAAATTATCACAAGTTTAATAACAGTCAAAGCTAAATTCATATTAAACATATTTATTTACTACTATATTACTATAACTAAACGTCAAAGGGAAATTCAAATTAAACATACTCCTTCCGTCCCATTTAAGATGACACATTTTCCATTTTGGATTGTTCCACAAAAGTTTGCACCTTTCTAAAAAAGCAAAAAGTCAGAGGCAATCACTCTTCTCCATACACTTTATTTACAAAAAAAATCACATCTATCTAACTTGCTTAAAATACTTTATCATTTATTTATTACTTAAAAATATCATAATACCTCTAAAAGTTATCATTTTTTTAATCTCCGTGTCCAAAAGGGGTGTGCAATTTTACTTGGAGGGAGTATTTACTATCTATATTATGCAAAAAAGTGGAATCTCACCAAGGCGCATAGTTACTATCTAATACTCCCTCCGTCCCAAAGATATTGACACACTTTCCTTTTTGGGTTGTCCCACAACAATTGACATATTTCCTTTTTAAGGATATGGGACCCACACGAAACCAATTTATTTATTTACATGGACCCACACACACATCACACTCACCACTAATACAACTACCCACTACACATTAAATATTATTTCTCTCACTTCACTTTACATTAAATTATTATACTCCTTAATCTCCGTGCCCAAAAAAAATGTGTCAATTGTTTTGGGACGGAGGGAGTATCTATATTGCTATTCACATAACAGGTTGTTGTTGATATCTATCTAGTGGGTTGGAAAATTTAAAATTGATAAGTATTGTGTGAGATCGTGTGTGACAATTTATACTTTTTAAAATAGTTATCATTTTCGTTATAAAACATTATCATTTTTGTTATAAAATATTATTACTTTTTACTTACATTAAAAATTGTTCATGAAATATCATTATTACTTTTCATTTATTGAGTATCACTTTTTATAATAAAAATTATCACTTTTTATCCGTTTTATGTAAACCCTTATGTAAGATGATTTCAAACAAGTCTTTGCATTTAAAATTAATGAGGTTTAACGATCATAGATCGAGTACAAATATTCATGAACAAATTAGACTCTTTAATTGTTATTTAGTAATTATATCAACACACATGTGTTTGATGTTTGTTTAACTTACCAAACAAATGTTAATGATTAGAAATTTACTCATAAAATACCACTTAATTTGCATTTGACTGATAAAAATTAAAAATTCTAAAATATGCTAAATATTCAATCTTCAATTTGCAAATTGATTATAGTAAATGCTATTTCAACATATATGTAATATGTGGAATAGTATTGGGCTTGTCACTTGACCCAATAAGACAAGTCCAGTGAGCTAATTTTTTATTTTTATTTATTTATTTTATTTTTTTAAGTTTAGATGATATCTATTCCTCTTTTACTTTTTATTTTTTTTCATACACATCCATCTTCACTAATCACCATAAAAAAATATAATATCATTTAGTAACTTCAAAATTTATATTAGTTTTAAAATAGTTGATCTATTCTAAAATTAGTATATATTAAAAATATGATTCATATTTAAAAACGGGTCTACTATATAATTCTAAAAATTTCAAATAGATCATTAAGAATCACGGCTCCTCTCTCTTCTCCCAATCTAGCCGCTCTTCAATCCCAATCTGCTTGTCGATCCGCCTTCTCTCCCCTCTCTCAATCTGGCCGCGCCGCCACGTCGATCCGCCTCCTCTCTCAATCTGGTCGCGCTGATCGCGCCGCCCTATCGATCCTATTCATATCGATCCTATTTCTCTTTCAATTTGGTCGCGCCACCACGTCGATTCGCCTCCTTTCTCTTTCCTTTCGATCTCATCTTACTCGCTATGTTTCTTCGGCCATGTCTTCCCTCTCTTATCGAAGATTAGATTCTCCTGTTGAGGAGCAGTTGATGAACCAGTGGATGGATGAATTCGTGGCTGTCGTGCTCTTATTTAATTTTAAGTTTAAGTGGAATAATTACTCTCGTTTAAGTTTAAGTGGAATAATTAGTGGAGAAATTAATTGCAACTCCTATTAGGGTGGATGAATTGTTTGGTGTAAGTTGTTTGATTCATTGTTTGCTGTAAGATGTTTGGATGAAATTCTAGTAGGGTGGATGAATTGTTTACTGATGCATTCTTTGTTGTGTTAATAAAAAAAAATATATGATATACTTTAATGAGTTACAACTTATACACTTGCATATTAAAATATATACACTTATCAAAGTATATACTGTATTACATCTTATACTAAAATATATAATATTTTTTTATTAATATGTATAATAAAAATCAATAAATATATAGATTAAAATATTGATAAAAATAATATCAATTTTTAAAAAAAAAAATTATTACATTTATTGAGAAATACATATACACTATTTAATTACAACTAATACATTTGATTATTAAAATACATATTAAAAATCAATAAGATTTAATATAGTTTTTATATATATAATTAAATATACATTTACAAATAAAAAATAATTCATTTGTGTGATTAAAAATATACACTACACCGAATTAAAACAAAACACAATTTCCACCCATCGTAATCATCAACAACAATCAAAATTATCAACAACCAGCATAATTTTTACTATTCGACATACATATTGGAATAAATGAAGACAAGTAATTACAACCTTGAAAACAATCAGTATTAAACCATAATAACTTTATATTTGAAAATTTTTGAGAAAGTAAGAAAAATAAAAAATAAAAATAAAAAATAAAAATAAAAATGAATATTTGAAGAATTATAAAATCTGATTCATTCATCAGAGTGGTGTTGATCTTTGAATGTGTGAATTTATTGAGAAGTAGATCCACCGAAACTGCTATAGAATCTGCGGGAGAAGTAGATTTGTACCAATTTAATTTGTACCAATTTCGAATAGTATACTGGTAGTTTCATTCTACTAAAAAAAATAGACTAACATTCCTTTTACATGCATTTAAGAAAGGCAATTTATAGTGTGCACTCGGGCACCTAAAGATAGGGTGCACCCATATACAAATATAAATAAAAATATACATAATTAAGAGTAAAAATATATACAATTTAATTGTTAATTTTTTTAATGAAAATTTGTATATAATATTCAATAAAAATTTATACACATATGGATATTAGTTTTTTTAATGAAAACTTAACGTGAAAAAAGTATATAATTATTACAAAACACGTATACAAAATAGAATAATATGTATACAAAATAGAATAAAAAGACATACATATGGTGCACCTTGCACCCGGTGCACCTAATATACACTCTTTAAGAAATTATACTTATTAAAATTGTAATTTTGCTTACCCTTTACTTTTTCAGTATTTAAATGCATTATAAATGAAGTTTTGTAACTAGTTTAAATTTTATTAATATCAATTTAGTCTCTTTAAATTCAATTAACGTGTTAAATAATAAAACAGTACAGTTTAAAGGCTAAATATAGTGTGCACCCGGGTGCACACGAAGCTTCGTGTGCACCCACGTACAAATATAAGCAAAAACATATACAATTATGAGTAAAAATGTATACAATTTAATTGTTAATTTTTTTAATAAAAAATTGAGTGTAAAAAAATGTACAATTATTAAAATACATGTATACACTATTGAATAAAAAGTTATACACATATGAATGCTTATTTTTTTAATGAAAAATTTAGTGTGAAAAAAGTATACAAATATTACAAAACACGTATACAAAAGAGAATAACATGTATACAAAATAGAATAAAAAGTTATACAAATATGGGTGCAAGGGTACACCCGAGTGTACCTAATGGCTAATATACACCCCAGTTTAAATAAATATATATATATACATATTTAAGTCGTTGGTCAAATATTGAACAGTGAATCGATTATTTAAATTGATCATCAAAAGGTATAATCAACGTGATCCAATTGATTTTCTTAGCTTATATTATTAATAATATTGTTGTTATCTGGCAGAAACTGGACTTGTAAATGTGTCCAAAACCGAAAAATAGCTCATGAGTATCAATTTTTTTTTTTTTTTTACCAGCTCATATTATTATCACATTTGAAACAACATTATTCCATCAATTTTTTTAATAATTGGTTCATAATTGAGCACACCCTTAATACAAATTATAACATATTATTTAATAATTAAACTAATAAACATTTCAAATCAGCATTTTTAAAAATTTGTATGGGATTGTGAAAATTTGTTTTAATAATAAAGCCTTCTGTAAAATAATGAGTCGAATTAAACTTTGATTGCAGAACACTCATCGTATACGGTAATGGTATACCCAATGAAATACACTCGAGAGATTTTCTTATATTATATTTTAAAAATAAAATTTTTTATTAACAACTTTCTCGTAATATCTTATAAATGGTCGTGCATTTTTAATTCTCTGGCTATAATTTATTTGATTGAACATATAAATAATTTATTTAATCTGCCAAAATTCTCCACCTCTCTTGCCCATTTTTTAATTGTCAATTTTTTATTTATAAGCTATACATCACTAACTTAATATTGACACCCATAGAAAAGACCTATTAAATAAATCGGAGCCACTCGATATCTTTATTTATTTAAATTATAATTGTTATAATAGGTGCCATAAATTATTAAACTAATGGAGAAAATGATTAAATAAGCTAGCTAGGAATATTTTCCTTATTTTTTGACCTTTTATATAATACCTTCAACTTAATTTTTAAGTCACTTGGTATACCTGGATTTACAAACCGTAAGTATATTTAGATCGATCTACTTATAATTTTGCGAGAAGAATTTGACAATAATAATTTTTTATTAGAATTTGACAATAATAAAAATAAAAATTGTAATAAATCTAAAAAGTAAAATATATAACTTAAACCACAACAATTGAATAATAAAAACACACACACACCATAATACATAGATAATAATTAATACATGCACTTGCTATGATATTTTAAAGCCTATAGCAGTAATGATTTAGGAGAAATATATAGAGAAAAGAAAAAAGAAAAAAAAATTAATCATTTTTCATGTGACTTGAAACATAACTATTTTCACTGTCAAAGAGAACTCTTAAAACTCTTTTTAGTTTATATTTTTAGAAAACGTTTTACATAAAAAAGGATTCATACTTAATTAATTGAAAAGGTTTGAAAACTTATTTTAAATCAAATTTGAGAAATTGGAGCTCTTATTGTTTCATAAAAATAAATGTAATTAATAAAAAGTCTACACACTTTGCTAGGACTTATTGAGGAAAATCTGCATTAATATATGACTAACAAAGAAATTAGGTAAAAGAAAATTTGATTTAATCACTTTTTATTTGATAGTATGATGGACTTAGATTGATAGCACACTCAGTGGATTCATCGTTAACTGACAAAATATTATTTGTTTACTGTTAAATATTAGTTTATTTACTAAAAAATTAATTTATTAATAGTCGTAGAAAACGCATCCAATGAAATGATAATGTGCATTATTATATTATTTTGATTAATTAAGTTGTGGCCTAACTTGGTGTGACGTATGGAAACATGAAATTAAAGTGGATCTACGTGTATTAATCTACTTCGATTAAGTATTAGTTCAAACATTTGAGAAAACTGTTGAGTAAATAAATTAATAAGTAAAGTTAGTGCCGTTTCCTAAATATTATGTCCACGACACTCATTAATTTAAGAGTACGACGCTATGCACATGGTGCATCGATGTATTTAGACGATCTTAATTGTTAGATTATATTTTAATTTGATCTATACCATTAAATTAAATTAAATATTAAAATTTTAAAATATAATTATACACTAACTCCTATATTTAACTCATTAAACCCCAAGTGCACTGGTACACCCGGTGCACTACAAAATCACCCTTAATTTAAACGTTTAAATTTAGGGAGGGAAGATACAGGAATACTTACGTTACGTTAGATAAGTGAGAAGTTACGTGGAGTAATAATATTTTAAAAGAGTTAGTCATGTAAATCGGGTTTATTAAATCATGTGATCTCTTTTAATTTAAACATCATAGCAATACATAAAGTATATACTAAATAGAATTGAAAGGAGGACTACAGAATTTACCCTGTAAAATCGATTTATACAAGTTTTGATGATTTTTTAAATGGTAATATTTAATAAAAAGATAGTTTTAAATTTTTAATTTATACCACAAATTATTGAGGACTATTATTTCTTTTCATAAATGAAGAATATTTTTTTTGTTAAAATGTTATACTTTTTATCTATCTTGCGAGGTTCGTGACATGATCTTATATAATTATTCATTATAGTTAAAAAAAAATAAAATTAATAAATACATTCATTCAACAACATATATAAAACCGATGTAAATAAATAATAGTATGGAGTCAGTTTAAAACTGGATTTTATTTTGATAAATATATTTTTTAAATTTAGAAATGGTATTGGAGAATATCTTAAAATATGACTTTTGCCTTAATCAAATTAAACTTTATGAAATTTGGTTTGTAGCAATTCAATCAATCTTGTAGAAATGCAGCCAATGCTTAAAGCACTTTACTCAATTAATTTACAATCATAACTTTCAAGCTTACTAATTCACAATTTCATTTTATTTATTCTTTCAAATTGAGTAAGTTTTTAACTTTACCCAAATGTTTTTCGAGCCTATCTATATCACAAAACTTTCCACATCTTTTCAACTTCTTTAATTGAGTATATTTTTAACTTTACCTGATTATTTTCCATAATTTCTAGAAAATAAAAAAAATATATTGTCTCGAAATTGGCCGTTGTCGTCCGGAAAGGTTAGCCTAAATCAAACAATTAGATTAGACCAAGTTAAATTAATTAAATATGTGGAAAATTATGCAACTTAATTAAAATACACATGGACCCACCCCTTTCAATTATATTATGGGAAATATATACTTTGACTACAGGATTTATTAATTCAAGAAAAGTCATTAATCAATTATATTTTTTTATCAATTAAATATTTTATCCGTAAAATCTTAATTTAATTGTTAAATTAGTTTACGAATAAATTAATAACAAAATTCATTAGTAATTTTTCATTGATAACGTAGTCGTTGGTATATTTTTATCAACAAAAATTCAATTCTATTGTAAATATTTTTATTGATAATTCATTGTCAATAATTTCGTTTGTAAATTATACTTATTCCTTTGTTATCCATTGGTAAAAGCATTATAAATTTGTTGGAATTATGTTGCTAAGAGACTAATGTAATTTTAATTGTCACTTTGTTGGCATAAAAATATTATAAATTTATTGGAATTATGTTGCTAAAAGACAATATAAACACTTGTATAAATCGGGTTCACGGTATAAATTATGTGATCCCTTCCAAATCCTATACTCCGTATCCTATGTATTGTTAGAGTGTTTAAATTAAGGGGATCACAGAATTTACAAAATTTTATGATATAAATTCGATTTATAAGAGACTAACTCAAAAGACAAATGTAATTATAAGTTTCAATCCACTAGTAATTGTCAACTAATTGAATTCTGTTTGTAAATTCTATTTTTAAAAATGATTTTTTTTCTAAATACATGATATCCTCCAAGTAAATTTTTTTAACGCATTATTATTATTATTTTTAAGATAATAGAATTGATGTGTAATAGTAATTGATAGAGATTAAATAGATTTGACTTGGTCAACGCTTACTAATGGTCAATCAAATCTGTAAATTCAATATTACAAATTGAAACAGATCAAAAGTTGAGTCCAATTGATACTGACGATTGGGTCCAGCCCAATTGAATATATTTATGATTTGAACTTCTTGCATGGTAAATAATTAAAAATTATTACTATAATTAAACTTTTATAGAAGGGGCCCACAGGAACTATAAAAAAAACTTATATTCTACAATAATTCACATATAAATTTAACACACAGTAATTTTTTTATTAAATGTCTTTTTCTTTTTTTGTCATATTCATGTGATTTGCTATTTTCTCTTCCAACGAATCTTGCCTGAAATTAAAATAAATAAACAAAATTTTAAAAAATAAAATAAAGTGATATTACTATTTTTTAAGAAAGAAAAATCTAAATATAGTTATTTATTTATTTAACAAAAAAATTAACTTAAAATTGTCTATTTTTTCTTAAATTTATTATATTTAATTCGTAATGTGATGAAACCAAACATATATGGTTTCAAATAAGACAAAGTCTCTTGTGAGACGCTACTTTCATGAGACGGTTTGTGAGACGTGTTAAAGTATGTCGATTATTTAAATAAAGTATGTTAAATGGTTGTTAATGTATGTTTTTTAAAGTATGTTGTATTATGTATTAAAGTATGATGTAAGTGTGTTATAATTTGATTTATTATCGACATACTTTAACCATAAATAAGCACACTTTAACCACAAATAAGCATATTTTAGTGACGGGTTGACCCGTCTCACATCTGTCTCACCAATAACCCGTCTCACAAGAGACTAACTCTTCAAATAAAACAATTTGGATATTAAATATTTTTGACAGATGAATGAGATGTTAACTGATTCATTCCTAACTTTTCACCATGTAGTGATTAAAATTTAATCATATTTGGTGCGATTCTGCCACATGTAGTTCATACTTCATAGATGTGACTGATACAATATTTATTTTTGAAATTTAGTATTTAGTATAATTTTATTCATATTAAAAAAAGAAATTAGAATATGCCTTTGTTTAATTCTTAATTATTATTATCCTTCTTCTTAATGTGACGAAAATAATGTCAAAATTTGTGTTAGAGATTTAACATGATTTTCCACTGAACGATGTGATGCAGAAAAATTTTAATATATTTAATCTAAACATTTGTGCAAATTAATTGGTTCATAGTATATTGCTACTATTTAAATTAAAAAGAAATCACACAGTTAACCCTGTTTAGAAACTCAATTTATAGAATATACAAACTCTATATTTATTAAAAAAAAAAAAAGATTGAAACAAAGACCGTGACAGTATATGTAAATAACAATAATATGTTATGTCACTCTATTATTATAATTAAAAATATAATAATACTAGTTGGCCGTTGAACCAATTTAATTAAATATATATATATATATATATAACAAACTTGGTTAGTTGAACCAATTCAATTACTTTGAACAAAATTTATGCTTTTTTTAGAAACGCAGACATTAATGTCACGTCGTATAGAAATAGGTTTTAAAAAAAAAGTCTCCCCCACTTCATGTGTCTCAATACCTTGGTCCGAATATACTTCCCATAGAAATACATCAATTTTTTAAACAATGGAATTGATAAAAGTTTAAATTAAAAAAAAATCAAAATGTATATGAGAATGAGATATTCTCTTGTGAGACAGGTTATTTGTGAGACGGGTATGAGACGGGTCGACCCATTACAAAAATATGCTTATTGTATAGATAAAATATGCTTATTTGTAGTTAAAGTAAGTTAATAATAAATTATATTATAACAAGTTAAAATCATACTTTAATACATAATTCAGTACTTTATAAAACGTACTTTAACAATTATTAAACATACTTTATCTATACAATAATCATACTTTAGTGATGAATCGATCAATCTTACAAATAGTTCATCACCCAAGAGACTTTGTTATTCTATATTATATGCTAAAATATGAGTATTATTTACTCCATTCCTCCTAAAACATGTTAACTATTTATAGTTGTCCAATGATTACTCCCACCGTCCGGATTCAAGAGTGTCATTTGCTTTTGGGCACAGAAATTAAGGAGTATTGTTATTTAATGTGTAGTGGATAGTTGTATTAGTAGAGGTGTGGGTTGTTAGGCAATTTTTGCGCACCTCAATTTACGATCCCCAAGTGTAGGGATGTCAATTGTAATGACAAGTACCCCAGTTAAAATTATATCATTCCCACTGAGACAGTTGATTATTTATTTAATTTCTATTACTCTTTAATCAGAATTGTGGTAACCAATTTCCAATTGTTTGAATGAATTAATATCTAAGAATTTAAATGATAATTTACAATAAATAAAAACAAAAGGAATTATTCAAGGATGATCAAGAGAGAAATAACAGCTCTAAGATATCAGGTTTAGTGCAATTGATTTGGTCTCCTAGATGTCCTATTGTAATTCTGTTTTAATGGAAATACATCATAAGACGATGCGTGAATAGTTTTGAACCCTCTTCCTAGATACTAATAAGGCAAATTTCATAAATATCCGGATGGCCAATTCGACTAACATATATTCTCTGATAGTACTATTCAATCTTATTCACTTCTTACTTGAATTCTTAATTACATTGTTCCACTAAGACAATCAAGTACCTTATTTACCAGCCTTTAGAATTATCGTGTTCACGGGCAAACTACTATAACCCCTAGCAAACAGACAATATTAAATACATATGCACACAAGCTAACATAACATACCAGGCATCACGGGCAACATCAATAATATGATATGAAAACGTTACAAACGTATAACAAAATATGGATAAATCGAATAAACAAGGATTATCAACAATATGAATTCACAATACTTGTCTAGGTTTCCAAATCAATTACATCTAACCTTCAATCCTTAGAACTGCAAAGGGTTTTTAGCCCACGAGGTCACAAACAACTCTCATGGTTGACAAATTCATAATCAAAACAACAAAAGAAGAAATTAAAGATAAGAATACGAAACCCTAGTGTCACGTGGTTTGCGTTCTTCCCCATTTCTCTGTTGGATCGCTCTCTCAATCGCACTAGAATCCTCCTCTAGACCGATGGGATGAATGGATGGATGAATTGCTGTGAATAGATGGGTGGATTGATGGACTGATGGTGCGTGAATGAATTTCACATTCTGTTTCTGTGTTCGATGATCGGTCCCCCTTCTCCAGGAGTTATGATCCATATTTATACCATGGGCCTCGAAACTGACTCATTTGGGCTATTTTTACACATTGTCACGCACAAGGGATATAAAATTCTAATTTTTGGCCCAAACTTACGCAACACGAGTTGGAATGCCCAACTTGAGTTGCTAGCATGACTCGTGTTGCACTGAATCGCAACTCGTGTGCCCTAACATGAGTCGTGTTACCAAGTCGAGCTCTAGCCTGTAAAGTCGAGCTGCAATGCTCTGAAATTGATTCGGCCACGGACCCCAACACGAGCCGAGCTGGCAAGTCGAGCTACTATCTGTCAACTCGTGTTGGCTCATTGTATAAAATCTGCCGCAACTCTGCCTCACACGACACGTAACTCGGCTTGCCTCAGACGCAACTCGACTCAAGCTACAAGTTGAGTTGCCCAAAACAAGTCAAGTTGACTAACTGATCAATTCTGACCCTCTACGGCTCCCTACTCGACTCGAGTTGCTGGGTCGAGCTGACTCATGGAACTCGAGTAAGCTCCTTTACAGCTCGTTTCTTGCTCGTCTTTGTTTTGCTTCATTTTTACCTTGTTTTAACCTTCAAAACTCCACAAAACATATTAGTAGCACCATAATCATATAAAATACATAAACTACGCAATCCAACACGAATATATGACCTTATCCTAACAAAAATAAGGTAATATGAGATCGGAAAGACGTAGATTTCCACTCTCATTATGGGTCCCATATTTTAGTTATATTAGTGGGTGTATGTATAAAAAAGGAAATAAGACCCTTGGGGGCGAATGCCCAAAATGGAAAATGATACCCTTAAAAGCGGATGGAGGGAGTATGTGCATACAGTATATAACTTGAGTAGAATTATTATTTTTTATTAATTTTATTAATTTTTAGGAGTATTATTATATTTTTAGATCATAAATAAAATATAAAATATATTTTATTATGTATTAGATGCGAGTTATTTTTTAAAATTAAAATAAAAAATTTAAGTTATTAACTAATGTGATATTTCTTTTTACAAATAGTGATGATAATTTTCTTTTTACAAATAATGATGATAAATATGGAATTGACGGAAACCAAAAATATAAAAATAAATATATAACTGAGGGAATATTAATCATTCCTGCCAATATTGCTTCCACTGTGAACTTAGGAGGGATCGAAGTGATAAACTTTAAGGATAATAAAACTAAAGCAAAATTACAAATAAATAAAACAAAAACAATAATAATTTAAGGCAAAAACTTGTGAGCATGGATCACCTTTAGAATTTTGTGTTAAATTGTAAATTCTTTATTATAAAGATGTGTACCCTTTATTTTATTAAATAAATAAAAAATATTAGTGAAAAGTACATAACCTTTACAACAAAATAGTGTACCTTATTAATTAAAGTGTATACCTTTTAAAACAAAAAAATAGTATACCTTATTCATAATACTAAATTCTAACCTCGGTCACTCCTAATTAATATGTAATTAAGAAACTATAAATTTCCTTCAAATAGAGTGGTTCATAACACGGAGTATTAAGCATCTCTTAATTGAAATAGGCAAAATTGCTAAATTAGTACGAATTGTAAGAATAGATGGTTGTTTTAATTTATTTACAAACTTTTTCTAAATGGTTACATGACATATATTATTTAATTATTTATTTACATGACATATAAAAGTAATACATTTATTATTTAATTATTATATTCTAAATTAAAATTAATATTCCTCACTATTGAGTAAAAAAAATAGATAATAAAAATTTGGTATACTAAGAGTAATACTGTTAATATTATAAAATAAAAATTTAAGTAAATAGTAGTATATTATTGAATCCAGATGTATGTTTTTAGGATCCATCCATTTAGGTTCACACTCTTAAGTAAATAATACTATCATACATTTCATATTTATTGTTTTACATTGTTTAAAAAAATTTGCATTTTTTGATCAATTTTATTGACTTTAGAGGGTATTATAGTAATTTTAGGTAATAAAAAAATGTAAAGTAATTGTATGAGTGTGAAAAATGAATGACAAATTTGAAATTAAAGTAATTTTTGATGTTGTTGAATAAAGTGAAATTTTTTTTTTGAGGTATGAAGGTGAGACAAATAAATGAGGAAATTGTTAAGGGTTTTGTACGACGGAAGAAATATTAAATTGATAATTAATACTAGTTTTTTGTTGAAAAATAATAATTTTATTTTTTTCTTAATTATCTTTATAATGATATATGAAAAATAATAATTTTTTTTTTATCTTCAAAATTACCTTCAAGTACTTAGAATAAAATGTATCATTCCGAGCCACAATAATTATTTAGTTTAATATGTTATTAATGTATGTGAACATTGCACATTAATTCAACATGTATTGTGCTGATAAATTTAAGGGGTTGATGTTAGGGCGAAAATCATTTTATATAGTTTTTTAATTAATTATCATATTTTATTAAAAATATTACTCTTTATTTATTTTTAAAAATATTATTATTATTTTATTTATATAATAAATTGTTTATAAAATAGTTGCTCATGAATTTTTATTAATTGATTATCACTTTTTATTAAAAATATTATCACTTTTAATTTGTCTCACGCAAGTTTTTTCTTAAATTAATTTTTTTTCAAATGTTAAATATATCATTAATTTTTTTTCTACATTTTTTTAATTATTATAATTATTTTTTAATTCAAATCATTAAATGATTTTTTCACATGAGATGTCATTTTGAAAAATCTAGATATTTATAAAACAAGTACAAAAAATATCTTGTGATCTATTGGGAGGATTAATTAAATAACTAGGTTGTTGATCTTATTAAATTATTGTACTTAAAAAGTTTATTGGATGTTGAAAATTTTGAGTCGATCTACTTTTGTCTTGAGTTTATATATTCAACATGATTTTCTGGTGGATCATTATTTTTATATTATGTACCATTGTTTATTTGTTTATTTATTATTTTTCATACACTAAATTGTAATATATAATATATATATATATATATATATCTTAAATTATAGTATTACTATATGTAAAAAATTATGTCATTTAAAAGCAAAATCTCATAGATAAAGGAAACAATTAACTTGGTCGAAAATAATAACAGAAAAATATTATGCAAGATTTGAAAAATTAAATTTTATCTATCTGAACCAATTAATTCATTACTCAAATTGGAATGGCAAAAACTCATGTGCACCCGGGCGAATGTACCATATTTAGTGCGCCTTTAGAATTTTATGTTAAATTGTATACTCTTTAGTATACAGATGTGTACCCTTTATTTTCTAAAGAAAATTATTGTGTGTATCTGGAAGCATGAACAACACTCCATGCGCTTTTAAAATTTTGTGTTAAATTGTATACCCTTTAGTATATAAATGTGTACCCTTTATTTTATAAAGAAAAAATTTTTTAATAAAAAATGTATACCCTTTAGAACAAAATGGTGTAACTTTTATTAATTAAAGTATATACCTTTTAGATCAAAGCAATGTACCCTTACCCATAATACTAAATTTTTAAAGGCATACGGAATGTGTTACCGTGTGCGCAAGCCTCACCCAATTGGAATTGATATCAATGTATAATGTATACGAGATATGAATTTAACTCTATGTATTTTTTTTCTTTTCTTCGTAGTATATATCCTATTCATATCTTATATACGTACAAGTGGTATAAGTTTGGAGTTGTCTATTTTTGACTTCAATACAATCTATAGTTAATTAATTAAATTAATCTATTACTTATAATGATCAATATGTGAACCCTATTGAAAATCATTCGGATTTGAGTGTATATTGGGTGCATCCGGGTGTAAGGATGCACTCATATGTATATGTCTTTTTATTCCATGTTGTATATGTTGCGAAACTTGATAGTAATCAACACCCTAGATTACTATACTCAATCACTCAATATGGCAAGAACACACACACTCATGACTTGAATTGAAAGCTAAAACAGGAATGAAAACAGTAGAAAATGAAGAAGCAATGCACAAGAGTTTATAGTGGTTCGATCTTAAAGATCTACATCCACTGTGAGGAAGAAAACTCTCTTATTGATGATGTTACACAAGATAGATGATCAGCTAATCTAACGAGCTTCAAGATTACTCAAGAACAGCTTCAAAACTAACTATCAGATAATGAAAAACGATTCTCCCACCATGGCAGCTGTGTGTGAGCTTTTATGCATACCCCCTCCAAATAACAGCCTGCCAAGTGCACCAATGGAATGCTCACACCTCACGTGCTCTCTAACAAACTAGCTGGAGGCTCACAACTACCCATGTGACAACTCATGTAACCAACAAATTGACCCACGTGCCCCCATGTGATCTTGCATGCTAGCATGCAGCTGATTTCCATCTTTAGTAAGTGTGATTAACTTCATGCAATGTACTTACCAACCGTGGAAAGCTTCCAGTTACGCAGCAACTCCCATGCACACACTTTGGATCAAGATTTACACTACATGCTTCAACATTCTCCACCTTAAATCATGTATCCATCAAACAATTTAGATTGCTATCCTTCCTCACCACTGCTCACTCTGAGAAGTCCTTCCTTTCTTCAGCTAACTACATCCCACTAAGCCTAAGCTTAAAATACTCATGACATAGACCATATCTGGCCTGCAACATATCATACAGTACATGAGGCTGCCAACTGCACTTGCATAGGGAATTTTGTCCATTTCTGTTGATTCTGATGTAGATGAAGGTCCTTGCTGCAGAGACAGTTTCAAACATTTTTTAAATGGTGTTGAAACTGATTTACTTTTATACATATTGTACCTCTTTAGCACTTTACACAAGTAAGCTTCTTGATTAAGAATCAAGCTTCCCTTGCTCCTGTTTCTGTTGATAGACATACCAAGTATCATCTTAACTTCCCCTAGATCTTTCATGTCAAACTCTGATTCCAGTATGACTCTCAGTATACCAATCATGGAGTGGCTAGCTATCAACATATCATCTACATAGAGCAGCAGATAAGTGTATTGACCTTTCTCTTGTAAGTAATACACACAGCTGTCATATGAACTCCTGACAAATTCACAGCCCACAACGTATTGATCAAACCTTAAGTACCATTGTCTAGGGCTCTGCTTGAGACCATAGAGAGACTTCTTTAGCAGACAAGCCTTAGAATTATGATTCTGAACACTTACTCCCTCTGGTACAGCCATGTAAATTTGTTCTTCCAATTCACCATGTAAAAAAGCAGTTGTCACATTCATTTGATGTAATTCAAGATCATACTATGTAACTAGTGAAAGTATGATCCTTATAGAACAATGTTTGATAACAGGTAAGAAGATTTCATTATAATCTACCCCTTCTTTATGTGAGAACCCTTTGGCTACAAGCCTAGCTTTATACCTTACTTTTCCATTTGGAACTGCAGACGACTTTCTTTTGAAAATCCATTTGCATCCCACTAATTTCTGTCTCTGAGATTTGTTAACAATCTCCCATGTTCCATTCCTCTCAAGTGACATGAGCTCTTTATTAATGGCAGTAATCCACTGATCATTATCAGTGCTTGTTATAGCTTCCTTGTAGCTCTTAGGTTTACTAGATTCAATTTATGTGGCTGTGAATAGAGCATATGATACAAGATCAGCTTGTACATATCTTGATGGTGGATTAATTTCCCTCCTCTGTTATCTCTTGCAAGGTGATAAGTACTTAGCTCATTTCTGTTGTCTGCTACTTCTGGATATGTTCCTAAAGTTTCTTCAAGCTCCACCTCAGACTCAACACCCTTATCAGCTGCTGTGGCATGCTCAGTTTGCTCCAGAAATGGAATCCTTGACTCATCAAACTTGACATCTCTACTCACAAGGAATTTATGATTATCTAAACTCCATAACTTGTAACCCTTCACTCCTGATGGATATCCTACCATCACACATCTCAAGGCCCTTGAATCTAGTTTATCTTGCTTTATATATGCATAAGCAAGACATCCAATGACCCTTAGGTTGCTGTAGTCAGCAGGCTTTCCCTTCCACACTTCCTCAGGTGTTTTGAATTTTAAAGGTGTTGAGGGACTCCTGTTGATCAAGTATCCTGCTGTAGTTACAAGTTCCCCCCAGAAACTCTTTTGAAATCCTCCTGCACTGATCATACATCTCATTATCTCTAGGAGAGTTTGATTTAACCTTTCTGCAACTCCATTTTGTTGTGGAGTTGATGGAACTGTTCTGTGTCTTTTGATTCCTCTATCTCTGCAGAACTTATTGAATTCATCTGAGAGATATTCTAATCCATTATCAGTTCTAAAATATTTCAATGTCTTTCCAGTGATGTTCTCAACTTCTGTCAGCCAATCTTTGAACTTTGCAAAGGCTTCATCCTTGGACTTCAAAATATATATCCATGCTTTCCTTGAAAAATCATCTATGAATAAGATAAAATACTTCCCTCCTCCTTTTGTTGGATTCTTGGAAGGTCTCCACAAATCAGAGTGAACATAATCAAGTATGGATACTGATGTATGTTCACCAACACCAAATTTGAGTCTTTTTTATTTTCCCATCACACAGTGTTCATATAGGTTCAGATTAACTGATGTTTCTCCACATAACAGGTCTTGTTTTATTAATTTTTGCATCCCCCTCTCACTAATATGTCCTAATCTTTCATGCCATAATGAGGAGATATCAAGATTCTTAGTAGTACATACTTGTCCAGAGATTGCATTTCCATTGAGGAAATAAAGATCATGTTTCCTTTCAAGAAAACTTCACTGCCTTTTATAACACTGATCATGCCATTTATCAAGATAGATGTGTATCCCATAGAATTCAACATTCCAAGAGAAATTAAGTTCCTTCTAAGCTCAGGGACATACCTGACATTATGAAGAACTCTTACTTCTCCATCTGTCATTTTCAACTTCACAGATCCCATGCCTTTTATACAGCATGTTTGATCATTTCCTAGCAAGACAGAGCCTCCAGTTTGTTGCTTGAAATCAGTGAACAAGTGCTTACTAGGTGTCATGTGAAATGTACAGCCTGAATTCATTACCCATTCAGCATTAACTTCTGAATTTGCAACAGTCAGAGCTTCAATGAAACCTTCACCACCTTCTTTGGCTTGAACTGTCTGATTTACTTAAACTTTTGGTTCTGTTTCTTTGCCCTTTTCTATTCCATTTCCCTTGTCAGCTTTCCATTTATAGCAATTTCTCCTCATGTGGCCAGGTTGGTGACAGTAGTAACACTTTCTTATTTCACCTTTCTTAGTTAATTCACCTTCTTTACTTTCTGTCCTTCCACTGCTATTATTAAACTTATACTTCTTGTCATTTTTCTTGGATTGATTGTTCTTCTTGACAACCAGTCCTTCTCTCCCTGAGCTTGCAACATTATGTGATAACAGCTGCAATTCTCTTGACTTGAGGGCAAGCAATACACTGTCAAACTTGACAGTGCCTTGATTTGCATATAACAAGGTATCTTTAAAACTTTGAAATGACTTTGGAAGTGTTGTCATCAGCATGAGGACCCTTTCTTCTTCAGAAATCTTAACGTCAACACTTTCAAGATCATTTAAAATCTTGATGAATTCATCAACTTGACTTAGTATAGGCTTTTCATCAGATATCTTGTATGCATGTATTTTCTCTCTGATATGCAACCTATTTGCTAGTGTTTTCACCATATACAGAGACTCCAATTTTTTCCAAACACCAATAGCAGTTGTTTCCCTAGCTACTTCCCGTAATGCATTATCCCCCAAATATAAAATGATTGTAGAATGAGCTTTACGGAGTACCTCATCATCTACTTGTGCTCTTAGAGGTCCTGCTGCTAATGGATCTTTGATGATCTCTATCTTGACAGGTGGAGGTGGCTTCAATGCATCAATGAGCCCCTGCTGTGTCAAGATCGCCTTCATCTTGAGTTTCCAGAGACTGAAATCCGTTTTCTCAGAGAGCTTCTCAATATCAAATCGGGTGGTGTTCATCTTCCTGGATTCAGCTTCCTTGAATTCCCACAGGATGGCGCCAATTGTTGTGAAACTTGACAGTAATCAACACCCTAGATTACTATACTCAATTGCTCAATATGGTAAGAACACACACACACTCTTGACTTGAATTGAAAGCTAAAACGGGAATGAAACCAATAGAAAATGAAGAAGCAAAGGGTTTATAGTGTTTCGATCTTAAAGATCTACATCCACTGTGAGGAAAAAAACTCTCTTATTGATGATGTTACACAAGATAGATGATCAGCTAATCTAAGATTGCTCAAGAACAGCTTCAAACTAACTATCAGATAATGAAAAACGATTCTCCCACCATGGCATCTGTATGTGAGCTTTTATGCATACCCCCTCCAAATAACAGCCTGCCAAGTGCACCAATGGGATGCTCACACCTCACGTGCTCTCTAACAAACTAGCTGGAGGCTCACATGCTCACAACTACCCATGTGACAGCTCATGTAACCAACAAACTGACCCACGTGCCCCCATGTGATCTTGCATGCTAGCATGCAGCTGATTTCCATCTTTAGTAAGTGTGATCAACTTCATGCAACGTACTTACCAACCGTGAAAGCTTCCAGCTACGCATCAACTCCCATGTACACACTTTGGATCAAGATTTACACTACATGCTTCAACAGTATACATATTATTTTATTTTGTATACGTGTTTTGTAATAATTGTATACTTTTTTCACATTAAGTTTTCATTAAAAAAACTAACATCCATATGTGTATAACTTTTTATTGAATATTATATACAATTTTTCATTAAAAAAATTAACAATTAAATTGTATATATTTTTACTCTTAATTGTATATTTTTTGTTTATATTTATATATGGATACATTCGGGTGCACATTATAAATTGCCTTACGATTTTAATTAATTTTATTTATCAAAAAGTTGTGCTTGCACGAATCTTGGATCTAATTTTGTTGACTCTATCCATATAAAAGAATTACTCCTATCATAAAATACTACTTTTATTTTATGTAAAATAAAATTTATATGTATATAGCTAGCGTACTCTCTTTAAGTATTTTTTATATGTATTATGCACATAAATTAATTTATACTTTTATATAATGACACTGTTATTTTTTAATTTTGTTTAAAATTTAGATTACCAAAATGTTATTTCTACTTAAAAATATTCTTTTTTTAATCTTTAAAATTATTTCAGTTGAAAAGTCCTCGAAGATTATATACGTCAGTTTAAACAACCTATATCAAGTATGGTGGATCTTCTCTAAATTAACCTAATTAATTTAAATCCTGATTATCTTCTTAATTTATTAATTAGGATAATAAAAGTTACACAAATATATGCAAATTCTAAATAACTAACCTTTCCTAAAGAAATAGGAGTATATACTACGTACATTAATTTCCAACATTAATGACTCGAGAAATTAGCATCAAGCTGGCAACTGCTTAACTAGAAAACAGAAGTCATCTCTTTTATATATAGATGAGAAGGTCAAAAGTAGTTAATTTAACTTAAGATAAATTAATATGTCAAACGTGTAAGTGACCAATCAAGCAATAATTTGATTTGAACTCGTCCAATAAGATTCATCTAATATCGCTGCCAAAATAAAATAATAAAATAAAAATATATATTGTTGAATTTGAAACATACTGCTTATTAATAAAAAAATAACTTTAATAAATAAAAATTTATACAATTTATTAAAAAATAATACATTGATCATTAAAAATACTACATGTATATTACTAATTAAAACTTATAATTTAGAATGAGTACATGAAAAATTAACTCCATACGATACGCTAGGGTGCATGTCATATTAACTTATAAATTTATTATTTATTTATTTCTAAAAACGATGCATAATAAAGTTCCAAAATTTTATCGTCAAATTAAAGACACAAATCCAAGAAAAGTATTGATGAAAAGGATGAGATCAATTTTTTTTAAAGGAATGAATAATATTTTATTATAGGGCATGAGCATTGTCCTTTTCAACAGTACAATAAAACTTCCATTTACAACAACCACATAGTAAAATAAAACTTAGATATTCACATGATCTTATCGTAGGACATACAATTGATAACAAACCAAAAATTCTATAAACATTTGCAGGGATTAGTTATCCAATCTTTATAATCAATGTTTCTTTTAATGTCTTTTCTTCTCCAAACCCACCAAAGCCACACATGAGATTTGATCTCCTCCATTATTTTTTTCACTCCATTTCCCCTCCTCAAAGATAATATTATTTCTATTTTTCCATAAAGACCAAATTGTACATAGTCAAATGTCTATAGCTAGCTTCCGTCTCACCTTAGATTGGAATAAGTCCCCGAAAAGAAGAAGCGCACCTGGAGCGTTGTTTGGGATTGGAGACTGTATTCTCATCCAGTTCAAGCACTCTCCCCATATTCTTTGTGACATTGGACATTCGCAGAATCTATGCTCCACTGTTTCTTCATTTCCTCTACATATAGAGCATGTAGTCGTGCTTGAAGGTGGTAGGCTTTTTTTTTTTCAACTCCACCGCCGTTGATATTTTTCCTTGCACTACTCTCCATGCTAGCACTTTCATTTTTGCATCTGCTTTGCTCTTTCATATTCTCTTGTACAATTCTTGTTGATGCTTCTCAGCTAGTACTTTCCTTTCTTCCAAGCATGCATAAGCACTTTTCACGTCATATCTTCCTTTCTTGCTTGCTTCTCATCTCCAGTGGTCATTCTCTTCTTGTATATTATACCTGCATAATGATTCCAGTAATTCATTAAATAAGTTAGACTCTCATTCCCTCAACTCTCTTCTCCAATCACACTTCCTTTTCCATTCTACCCCCCTTCCCATACCCCCATATCACTTACTTTGTAATCTTTACCTATACTCAGCTCAAATAACTTGTGATACCTCTTTTTAAGAGACTCAATCCCCACCCAAACTTCATCCCAAAAACCCGTATCCCGCCCATTTACTATCACTTTTCTACAATTTTCTTCAAACCATTTCCCTTTACCATCTTCTAGACATGACATTACCCCTTCCCACCATCCTCTCCCTTTCATGCTAAACATGGTACCCAACCCCGATTCCTTAGCACATCTTTTCCTTTGTCTAGCCCTAGTAATTTTTACCCATAAACTGTTCCTTCCCTCTAAAACTTTTCACGTCCATTTCCCCATCAAACTCTTGTTATAATCTATTAGATTTTTCACTCCCAATCCTCCCTTATCTTTAGCCCTTGTAATATTTCCCCACCTAACCCATGAGATTTTTTTTCACTCTCTTTCCCACCCCAAAGGAATTTTTTCTGAATAGAAGCAATGATTTTCAACACACACAAAGGCGCCCTAAAAATTGACAGAGCATACGTCGGGATCGCAGATAAAATTGAGTTTAGTAACACCACTCGCCCCCCTATAGACATCTTCGAACTTTCTCACTTCTTTATTTTACTTCTTATTTTCTCCACCACATATCTCTATTCACTTTTTTTCTGTGTGAACAACCCACATAAGTACCTAAGTACTTCATCGGAAGGCTTCCACTGTTACAACAAAGAATATTCGCCATGTCTATCATCAAACTTTTCTCCATATTTATGTTATTCAACGAACATTTAGCCACATTAATCTTGAGGCCAGATATCCATTCGAGTAAGATTAGGAATCTTTTGAGAAATAATACATTTTTCATCGATGCTTTCCCCAAAAATACCGTATCATCTGCAAACTGCAAATGAGACACTTTCAGTTTCTCCTCCCCAATCTCCACTGGTTCTAACAGGCCGCTCGAAGTTGCCTTTGCCATTAGTATACCAATACACTCTGCAACAATGATAAACAAGAAAGGGGATAAGGGGTCCCCCTGTCTAAGTCCTCTCTCCATTCCAAAGTCACCAGATGGGCTTCCATTAACTAAAACTGAAGCATGAGCAGATTTCACACAAACCATAATCCATTTAATCCATTTTTTCTCAAATTTAAAAACTACCATCATGTCTTCCAGGAACTGGTACTCAACTGAATCATACACCTTTGCAAAATCAATTTTGTAGCACATAATTTCTTTCTTTCTCTCCTTCGATTCCTCAAATATATTTTGCAGAGATACGATGCATTCAGTTATATGACGCCCTCCCACAAATGCAAACTGTTCTTCCGATATTATTGAAGGTAGAACCTTACTCAATTTTTTAGCTAGCAATTTTGACAGAATTTTGTAAGGCCCCCCGATCAAAGATATAAGTCTATAGTCCTTAATTTCTGCTGATCTTTCTGATTTTTGAATAAGTGTGATGAAAGAATTATTCAATCCCTTTGGCATTATTCCAGACTCGTGAAATTCTTTCAGAAACCGCATGAAATCTTCTTTAATACTGCTCCAACAATCTCTGAATATTGCCATATTGAAACCATCCGGCCCCAGGCTCTTATTTTCGTCACAATTGTTCAGCACATCAACCACTTCCTCTTCTGTGAATGGGCTTATCAAGATGTTATTTTCTTCCTCTGAAATGAATCTCGATAGAAGATTTGCTTTCAATTTCGGCCTCTTCCAATCAACTTTCTTAAAATGGTTTTTAAATGTCTCAAGAATTTCTTTTTTCACCATATCCACATCCTGTATCCACTCACCATTTATATGCAACCCCCTTATTTCATTTGCCTTTTTCCTTCCGTTGATAATTTTGTGAAATGCCGCTGTGTTCAAATCTCCATTCACGACCCAATTTCTTTTTGCCTTTTGCTTCAAATTCCTTTTTCTCATTTTTATGTCACACAGGAGCAATGCTCTTTCTCTGCTTCTCTTTATGATGTCTTCATCATCCAAACCAAATGTATCATTGAATACATCTAGCTTCCATATCTCCTTTCTCCTTTCTTCAATTATGTTGTTTAAATATCCAAACACTTCTCTGCTCCATATTTTTAAGTCTGCTCTTAACAATTTAATCTTTTCTTTTATCACAAATCCCTCCAACCTGAAACACTGTAGTGGTCCCACTTTTCTTTCACAAATTCTTTGAATCATGGATGATCCAGCTATGAGTTGAGGCTCTTAAAAGGTTTAGGGCCCCAATTTACCATTCTATTTTCCATGACTATCGGGCAATGATCTGATAAGCCTCTTTTTAAACCCCTTTGATATATCTCCGACCATTCATCTAACCATTTTTTATTGATTAGAAATCTGTCCAACCTGTTTTTGCAAGAACCATCAGCCCTGTAATATGTGTATAACCTACCACATAATGGTAAATCAATTAACTCAGCTTCCCATATGAATTCGTCAAACTTTCTAGAGTCCCTCATGTTACCTCCTGCATTTTTTCCTGATCTCTCTGTTTCCCTCCTAATCTCATTGAAATCCCCTCCCACGCATATACATTGATCACCATATTGAACTACAATATTTTTAATCAAATCCCATAACATGCTTTTTCGTCTACTGTTGCAAGGAGCATAAATATTTACCATACAAACATTCAAATTGTTATTCTTTCATACTCCGTTAATCACCAGGATCCCCTCACTATCCCACCAACTCCTCACTTCTAAGCTATATGGATTCCAGAATGTTAATAAACACTCTGATCTACCTTCTGATGCTTTTACTACTCCTCTGCATCTTATTTTTCCCCCCAAACATGATATTTCTCTTTCACTAATTGATTCCAATTTTGTCTCATGTACGAAACCAACATCAAATTTCTCAGTTTCAAACCATTCTCTCAACTCATCCTTCTTTCCGGATGACCCCCCAGTCCCCTACAGTTGTAGCTAAACACCTTCATTTAAAATAATTTTCTCCCCTTCACTCCTCGACTTTTCCTCATTCATTATACATTTCAGGATTGGAATGAGTTCCCTCACCATTCTTTCATCCGATTCCTCGCCATTTCTTTCTTATTCTCTTGGTCAATTTCTTTATTTTGGATCATCACAGTGTTATCTCCCATGTATGTCAACTTGAATATGCCTCCAACTTCGCTTCTGATTTCCTCTTTATTATCTTCCCATTCAAATTCATCCTTAAGCATGGCGACCCTGTTTTTAACTGCCCAATCTTTCTCGCACTCACTTGGTTCGAACGTTGCTATCTGCTCTTTCTCCACTGCCATTTTATTTGGATTTTGCCCAATAAGAGTAATTTCTTTGTATGTGATTCCTTCTTCCCTACATCTTCCCCCAATAGTGACTTCTTCTTTTTGCTTTCTCGGATCGTTTCTTGTTTTTATTCCTTCTTGAGACTTTTGAGTGACCAATTTTAAGTTGTTCCTGTTATATCTTGCTTGGAATACCCTAAGTTTGAAAGAACCCACCCACAGTGTATTCCCCTTCCATATCAAATCTTCAATTTCCTCTTGATTTTCGATCTTAAACCTTGCAAAGCCAAACCTTTTCCCGTTCTTGTCCAGCTTCTTGAGACAAAACAAATCAACAATTTCTCCTATTTTCTTGAACTTGAACCATAAACCTTCTCCTCACAATTATATGGAAAGTTCCTGAAGAACATTGTTGTTACCATTCCTTTCTCATATTGTCCATTAAACACACTCTTACCTAACTATCCCGCTTTCCTCTCTGTCAATCCTATGTCGCCTTTGACAGGTTTTTTTTATGCCTCATTGGAATCCACTCGGCTAGGTTCTCTCTCCCCCGGCTGAGTTTCTCTCTCTAGGATTCATCTAGAATATGGTCCAATCAAAGATACGTTGCATTTGATGATATATGGATGAGATTAATTATTACTCTTGACTATTATATGATAGGGTAGTAATATTTTCTGTCGCATTATACCTTATAATTATATTACTTCTCCCAATTGCCCAATTTTTTTAGATTTCTTCAAAGGATTGTTTAGTCAAATTCGAATACCTTTATATTACTAAATTTCTCAATATGATCTTGAATTTTCTTTTTCTTCCAAGATTCTTTATGATATGATTTGTATGTTGTGGTGCAACTTGTAAAATAAAAGCAATTACGTGTGATATACATCATCAATTAATATACTAATTTTTTTAGGAATTTTATCAATCCAATACCTGAAAAATGGATAAACTATCAATTTGGGACCTGAATTATTTTTTCTATCAATCTGAGCCTAAAATATACGTAACTATCAATTTAGGGCCTGAATTTAGGCCCTAAATTAATAAAATATGAGATAATATTTGATAAATTCAGGTCCTTGATTGATAGTTTTACATATTTCAAGTTCTGGATTGATAGAAAAAATAATTTAGGCCCCAAATTGATAGTTTACCTATTTTTCAAGCCTTGAATTGATAAAATTCTTTTTTTAATTAGGAACTTACAAAAAAAAATTAAAATTTTGCGTTTATGAATGCAGTAAATAAAAAAATTAAAATCATATTACTCATTTTAAATTTAGTAAAAGTTGTAGGAATAAATGGAAAATAATTTTATTATATGATCTTCAATTAGAGGAATACATGTTTAAGTTACAAATTAGGTTCTCTGGCTTACCTATTAAATTGTAACTGTGCTTTTGATCGGTGTTTAATTTTAACAATTGAACCAGTATTTAACTTTTTAAAAGGCCTTAAAGATATAGTTTTTGGGCAAAATTGTTGAATCGCACAAAAATTGGGAATTTTCCACCTCAAACCCAAAATCCTGGCATGAGAAAGTGTTAAAAAAAAAGGAAAAATAGATTTTTTTGTCCGCTAACTTTCATTCATTTTGAAATTAGTTCATTAATTTTTTTAATTTTGAAATTAATCCGTTAATTTTATAACAATTTTGAAATTAGTCCATTAACTTCATAAAATTCAATATTTTGGTCCTTTGACCTGCCATAGCAGGTCATTTGAATATTTTTACCCCAATTAATCTATATCATATTTTTATTTAACCAATTTTATCTCACTTTTCATTTTTCACTTCCATATACCAAACAAACAATATTAATCTCATTACTAAAGTGGAGCAAATTTGACTAAATATTGATACTTCCTCCGTCCGCTCGAAAGAGAGTCTTTTTTCCATTTTGGTCGTCCGTTCCAAAGAGGGTCACTTACTTTTTTACACACATGAGATCCACACACACCCACTAATACAATTAAAATATGGGATCCACACTCCCACTAATACAACTACCCACTACACATTAAATAACAATACTTCTTAATTAACGTGCACAAAAGCAAAATACCCTCTTTCGGGCGGACGGAGAGAGTATAATATAAATTCTTAGTGGAGGCTATTTTTTTTAAATAGTATATATATATATATATATATATATATATATTACATTTTTTTTTAGAATAACATGCTAATGACCTGTTGAAACGGACGATTTTGTTGAACTTGGTAAACATGATGGACGATTTTCAAAATTTTCAAATATAATGGACGATTTTCAAAATTCTGCAAATATAATAAATGGATTTTCAAAAAGTGAAAAACTTATGGACTAAATTCAAAATTGGGCAAAATTAGCGAACAAAAAAATATATTTTCCCAAAAAAAATATTATGGCTCAATTGATTAACGAGAATTATATCGACATTATCCACATCACACGAGTCTGGCATGAAAGATTGCTCACACACACGATAGTGAGATTTGATCCTTAATTAGTTTTTGGACAAATTATCAGCTATTGACGAGCTCCTTAAAAATAGAGTTGCTCTTATGTGCATAGTACTCCCTCCTACCAATATAAAGGTAATCAATTGTTTGTTTTTTACGCGTAAATTAAATAATATTATTATAATATGTGTATTGAATAGTTGTATTAAAGAGAAGTTGTGGTCATTTAATATATTTTTTTTGCTAAAAATAGAATATGAACACTTTTAATTTAAACATCCAAAATGATAAAATTAATAAATTTAGATTGGGCGGACGGAATATATAAGTTGGAATATCAATGGACCATAATAGTTCAGGCCATTACATCTCTACGTATGTGTGAAAATGTACTT
Organism: Pogostemon cablin; assembly: GCA_023678885.1. Classification (NCBI taxonomy): domain Eukaryota; kingdom Viridiplantae; phylum Streptophyta; class Magnoliopsida; order Lamiales; family Lamiaceae; genus Pogostemon; species Pogostemon cablin. The sequence goes on from CM042971.1 coordinate 33,871,851, forward strand.
ACATTTAAATTAAATATATTTATTTTAGTTAGTCGGAATATTATTATTATTATTTTATCGTAACACTCGACTAAAATATCAGGAGTATTAATGTTGAATCAAGAATACTCTTTCGTTGCATGTATTTATTTTTGACTGTTTCACTTATTTTTATTTATTCCATTAATTAACGAAAAAATGAAAGAAGAAAAAAGGAAGGGGGGATATGGGAGAGTGTCTGAGACGCGCGGCGGTGTAGCCACGTCAAGGCATGGGCGCCTAGGCTGTAATAATGTGTGTGTGTGTTATCCAAAACAAGCATTCCAAAACGACTACGTCGCCTTCACGCTTACACACACAGTGTGTGTAATTAGCGACTGCATCTCTTTTGTATATATACCCAACCTCCCTTTCCATCTCACCCATATTCACGCTATCTCCTGCTTCGCCCCTACGTACTCTCTCTTCTCTCTGTCCTCCCATTTTTGAGATTATCCTTTTCCTATTCCACAATAATACGCTTCTTTTTCCTGCTTTTTCCTGGAAACATCCGCACTTCTATTCTGCTGGCTATATTTTAATAAGGGATTCATTTCAATCCAGAGATTTATATCTATATAGAAACCCCCTTTTACCATCTTGGTATGTTCTTCTTCCTGCTTCTTCGATTTGGTGTGTCTTCTTTGCATGTGGGTTGTCTGAGTTCTGAGTTTTCGATTTAAAGATTCGATTTTTGGGGAGGGGTTTTCTTCTTCTGCGGGTGTCATGGTATGATCTTTAAGTCTAGCTGTCTGGTTGGCCATTTTTGGAGCTTTGTGGAGGAAATTTTAATTGGGTTCTTGAAAAACGTGAAATCACATTTCGGAATTTAATCTCTGAAATTTGGAATTTCGAAGCTCTGCAATGGAGATATACTGTAAATCGAGGATAAAAGTTTCTGCTTTTTAAATGTGCTGCAAACCATATACATACATAGATACATATATAGATACATAACTATAAGTAGGGTTTTCCTTGAATGTTGAATTTGGGGGTAAAAATTCTTTAAATTTCTACAACTTTTTTTTTTGTCCTTCCAGGTTTTAGTTGCTTTAATCCTTATCTTTTCCTAATTTTACTCTTCTTTTCCTTAAATTAATAACTGTGTTGTGATTATATAGGTACAAACTCATACACATATTAAACTGGGTGGTTGTGATAATTTCAAGAAGTTGTAATAATACCATGAGTTTTGTTTCTTTCTCATATCTGGAGATCTGCTGTATTTTGCTTGGTTTTGCCTTTTTGAATATGTGGGATATTGTTCTTCACATGGTTGTTCATCTAACCTATACTTTTAGAGAAGATAATTATCATGCTCTGTTTATTTGATGCTTGTTTATTAATTTTTCAAGGCAATTAGGTGGGTTGTTGGGACTTATTATGAATAATAATGCTGCGCTGATAATGATGGATGCTTTTTTGATGCAGAATAATTATTGAAAAAGAACTTCTCTGCTTGAAGCATTTATTTGTTGAAAATTGTGGATAAGAATGTATGTTCATTAGTCTTCAAAATCATTAATTTTGATTCATTGATCATGTGATACAGAATTTCTCACTCACATGTTCTAACCTCTTTAACACGGCATAACTAGCTTTCAATGGTTTTTCTTGATTGTTAGAAGTTGATTTTATCACAATATGTTTGTGGTTGATGAGATTAAACCTGTTTGTGGTGTTGTCCTTAGTTTTTTTGAGGAGATTTCTTGAATTAACGAACTTCTTTCATTGCAGATTAGTCTTAAATTCAATTCGAATCGAGTCAGTTGAGGTTATCTAGCTAACTACAAACTCCATGGAGCAGTACTTCCACCAAGCCGCGATGAACGGTGAATTCAACGAAGATGGAGCTTCGTTTGAGAAGCTGAAGTCGGTGTCCTCGACCCTTGATGAACCGGACGCGAATCCATCGGTTGGCTTCGAGTGCAACATCTGCCTCGACCTTGTTCACGACCCTGTTGTCACATTATGTGGACATCTCTACTGCTGGCCCTGTATTTACCGATGGATCAACTTCAATGACAGCTCTGTCGAGACCCCGGATCACCAGAAACCGCAGTGCCCCGTCTGCAAGAGCGAGGTGTCGGACAAGCTGCTGATTCCCCTCTACGGTCGAGGCGAAGCCACAAACTCCCCTAAGGACAAGCTCTCCCACCTTATACCACAGAGGCCACCTAGTCCAAGATGTGGGAATAACATGATCATACCAACTGCTACAACCAACCATCCATATCCCTATCAGCAGCAGCCTCATCAACAGAGATACGCCCTACCGACGGGGGGCTACATGGCACCTCCGTCGCTAGGTCATGGTGGGAGCCCCCCGCCACATTTAGCCGATCCAATGATCGGAATGTTCGGAGAAATGGTGTACGCTAGAATATTCGGGAATTCGGAGACGGCCTTGTACGCGTATCCGAACTCATACCGTTTATCGGGGAGCAACACTCTTCGGCTACGAAGACACATGATGCAAACCGATAGATCTCTAAGCAGAGTGTTCTTCTTCTTCTGCTGTTGTATGATACTATGTCTTATCTTGTTCTAAGGAAAGTTGGTTTAAGTTTTGGTTTGCTAAACATATGTAAAGATTACGTTAGTCTGAGTTGTGAGACGGATCAGTACCATAAACTGGGAACTGTGTGATGTGTAATAGAGTTTTGTAAGAAATTTAAGCTGTGGTGATTAAAATGTGGCATTGGAATAAGGTTGTCTTGAAAGTTAATCAAAAGTTGAATCTATTAGCATGTTAATACACAACATTGCTTTAAGATTTGCATAGTACTAATTGGTTGGAGTTTTCAACTGGAAAAGAATAAAATATACTACACTTTCCATGTTTGTAGGAGAAACATATGGCTAATTGGGTAAAAATGGTGTTAGAGAGAGAATCACCTTCACTGGGTGAAAAATTATTAAATAAAAGACTTCATTGTTGACCAGTAATTAATAAGTGATCCGAGAAAGCTTACCCCCACTATTTTGTTTCAATTTAATGACAATTACGTGTATGTACAATAACACGCTAATTACTTCTTTCTATGCTCACTCACTAAGTAAATGTTGCCCACACAGTTAATATATTTTTATTGGATTAATATAAAATATTAATATAATTATACACTATATATTAAAATATTAGGAGTATATCACTAAATTTACTATACAGTAAAATACTCTAATATGTACAAACAGTAAACGTAACAATATTTATGAGACAGAATAAGTATACTCTGACTATATAATACTAGTAATCTTATATAAATACTCTCTTTGTCTCACAATAAGGAGTGCATTTTATCATTTTCGTTCGTCTCAATACAAGAGGTGTATTTTTTTTTTGGTAAATGAGATTCACACAAAACAATTAATATATCTTCATGGACCCTACACACCATTCTAATACACATATTCACTATAAATTAAAATATTACTTTTTCTCATCTCAGCTACCCTCAACTACTCATTAAATATTATATCCCTTAATCTACGTGAAAAAAAAAATGCATCTTATGCAGGGATGGAGGGAGTATGTATTTTTAAAAGATATTTCTTCTGTTTTGGATCGATAGACGCATTTCTTTTTTGATAAGAAGATCAAGCAATTGTATCTCATTGAATTTTCAACTTACTTTTTAACGGTAGAATAGTCTATTTATATTATTTAAGTGGTGTGATTAGTTTGATGTGTCAATTTTTTTTAAGGATAGAATTGTCTAATTGTGTAATAAGTAATTTTTTATTATTTAAAAAAATATGGAATAATTCAAAAAAAAAATGTATTAATTTTTGTGCTAGAATAAAGAGTAATATTGTTATTTTCAAACACATACTATAATATCATTGTAATGAAATTTTTTGGAGAGGAACCTCAGTCGATAGCACAAGAGTATCTCTCGAATATGTAATTAATAATTCACAAAATCAAATTTTTGTTGATATTTTGGCTCACATGTGCATATGATATAACAATTGATAATGGGTGGATAACAGAGAGAGATTTTTTTTTCTTCCTAAATATAAAAAATAATTTATTACTTTGAAAGATATGACATTTACCCACAAATTACATAGAAACACGCAAAAAGAAATATCCAAGTTTCTACTCATGGAAATAGAGTTGTAATTTTTAAATTAGTTTTGCAATTTAATTTCTCTTAAATTGTGAGTAGATTGATTAGTGTTTAATATTCCAACACGGATTAATCTTAATCTTAATATATAAAAGTAGAATAAATCTAATCCTGACCATTTATTTTTAAAACAAATCTCAGTCACTCATTAAAATAATTAAATAATTATAATTATGACATTTTCAAATTAGGAAATAATTTAGTCAAAATTTTAACTATTTATTTCTAAAAAATCTCAGCCACCCATTAAAATAATTAAATAATTATAATTATGATATTTTTCAAATTAGGAAATAATTAAGCAGAATAAATCTAATCATAACAATCTATTTCTAAAACAAATCTCAGTCACCCATTAAAATAATTAAATAATTATAATTATGACATTTTTCAAATTAGAAAATAATGAAAAGGCCCAAGCCCGCAGAATTATGTCGAATCATCCATTGACTAATCAAATTGCGAGTTATATATGTGGCTTCCTCACCCTTCACCTATATAAGGAGCCCTCCTCCATTCATTCTAGACACACCGAGAGCGATTCTCTACGAAGATCAAATCTTCAATGAGAATCAACTCAAGAACTGAATACATCTGGGAGGTTCTAAACCGCCTGAATTAAGCGTTCTACAGTCAAGTTTTTCAGTGAATGGCTTATAATATGGGATTCAGGAGCTAAACTGCTCGAATTTAAGCCTGCTTAAGTCAAAGTTCTTCTAGGAACGGCCTATAATCTAGGTCAAAATTCTTCCAGGAATGGCCTATAATCTGGGATTCAGGTGCTAAACAGCCCGGATTCACAGCTCGGATTCAAATATTTTTAAGTCGAGCACCCATTAAAATAATTAAATAATTATAATTATGACTTATTATTTATTAAAAAAATAATAATATTAAATATAAATCAAATCCTAACCATCTATTTTTCAAACAAATCTCAACCAAAAATAAATTCAATCCTGACCATCTATTTCTCAAACAAATATCAGCAACTCATTGAAATAATTAAATTAAATAATTGTAATTATGATTTTTTTCAAATTAGGAAATAATTAAAATAAATCCAATCATGGCTCTGATCATCTATTTTTTAAACAAATCTCAGCCACCCATTAAAATAATTAAATTAAATAATTGTAATTATAATTTTTTAAATTAAGAAATAATTAAATAATTATAATAAATATCATCTATTTCTCAAACAAATCTCAGTCACCCATTAAAACAATTAAATAATTATAATTATGACTTTTCAAATTAGGAAATAAAATATTATTTATTAAAAATTAATAATATTAAATATAAATAAATCAAATCATAACCATCTATTTTTCAAACAAATCTCAATCACCCATTAAAATAATTAAATAATTTTAATTATAACTTTTTTAAATAAGGAAATAACTTAATGTTTGCAAAGGGTTTAGGTTTTAGGATTTAGGGTTTTAGGTTTAGTGTTTAGGGATTTAAGGTTTTAGGGTTTATCTCAAACAAATCTCAGACATCCATTAAAATAATTAAATTAAATAATTGTAATTATAACATTTTCAAATTAGGAAATAATTTAGTCCAATTTAAAATAAATCTAATCTTGGCCATCTATTTGTTAAATAAATCTCAGCCGCCTATTAAAATCCTGGTCATCTAAATCTCAAACAAATCTCAATTTAATGTTTCCAAAGGGTTCTAATCCTGGCCCTGACCATTTATTTCTCAAATAAATCTCAGTCACCCATTAAAATAATTAAATTAAATAATTGTAATTATAATTTTTTCAAATTAGGAAATAATTTAATAATTATAATAAATGCAATTATTGCCATCTATTTCTCAAACAAATCTCAGTCACCCATTAAAATAATTAAATAATTATAATTATAACTTTTTCAAACTAGGAAATAAGATATTATTTATTAAAAAATTAATAATATTAAATATAAATCAAATCCTAACCATCTATTTTTCAAACAAATCTCAATCACCCATTAAAATAATTAAATAATTATAATTATAACTTCTTCAAATTAGGAAATAATTTAATGTTTGCAAAGTGTTTAGGTTTTAGGGTTTGAGATTTAGGGTTTTAGGGTTTAGGGCTTATCTCAAACAAATCTCAGACACCCATTAAAATAATTAAATTAAATAATTGTAATTATAACTTTTCCAAATTAGGAAATAATTTAGTCCAATCTAGAATAAATCCAATCTTGACCATCTATTTCTTAAACAAATCTCAGCCACCTCTCAGTCACCTATTAAAATAATTAAATAATTATAATAAATCTAGTCCTGACCATCTATTTCTCAAACAAATCTCAGTTTAATGTTTCCAAAGGGTTTAGGGTTTAGGATTTTTTCAAATTAGGAAATAATTAAATAATTATAATAAATGCAATCCTTGCCATCTATTTCTCAAACAAATCTCAGTCACCCATTAAAATAATTAAATAATTATAATTATGAAATTTTCAAATTAGCAATTAAGATATTATTTATTAAAAAATTAATAATATTAAATATAAATCAAATCCTAACCATCTATTTTTCAAACAAATCTCAATTACCCATTAAAATAATTAAATAACTGTAATTATAACTTTTTCAAATTAGGAAATAATTTAATATTTGCAAAGAGTTTAGGTTTTAGGGTTTTAGAGTTTAGGATTTAGGGTTTTAGGGTTTAGGGTTTAAGATTTAGGGTTTTAGGGTTTAGAGCTTTAAGGTTTTAGGGTTTATCTCAAACAAATCTCAGACACCTATTAAAATAATTAAATTAAATAATTGTAATTATAACTTTTTCAAATTAGAAAATAATTTAGTTCAATCTAGAATAAATCCAATCTTGACCATCTATTTGTTAAACAAATCTCAGTCACCTCTCAGCCACCTATTAAAATAATTAAATAATTATAATAAATCCAATCCTGATTATCTATTTCTCAAATAAATCTCAATTTAATGTTTTCAAAGGGTTTAGGGTTTTAGGGTTTAGGGATTAGGGTTTTAGGGTTTATGGCATAATATTTCCAGAGGGCCAAATCCTGACCATCTATTTCTAAAACAAATCTCAGCAATCCATTAAAATAATTAAAAAACTGTAATTATGATTTTTTACAAATCAGGAAATAATTTAGTACAAATCCTAACCATTCATTTCTCAAATAAATCTCAGTCACCCATTAAAATATTTAAATAATTATAGTTATGATTTTTTTAAATTAGAAAATAAGATATTATTTATTAAAATTTAAATAATATTAAATACTCATATTATTTGAATATATTCAAAATTTTCAATAGCCACCGATTAAAATAATTAAATAATTATAATTATGATTTTTTTTAATCAGAAAATAAGATAATATTTATTAAAATTTGAATAATATTAAATATATTATTTGAATATATTAAAATTTTCAAACAACTATAATGATTGTTTACACGAAACTTTAGATGAGTCTTTTAAATTATTTATAATTAATGTTTGGTTGAGTTAATCAACAGTAAAATATTTCATTAATTGATTGATGCTTATAAATTAGCAATATAGAATCTGATCTTATAATTTTAAAAAAAAAAGAAAATTTTATTGTTCCATTTTACATTACTAAAATTCTGCATTTTAACCTCATTGTAAAAAATATTACTAAATTTATACAAATTGATCAACCTAATAGACTCACAAGGTTTTATAAGTGTTTTTCTCATAACAACATTATACTATAATATTAAAACATTAGGTTTTTTAAAATTCAAATAAATGTTATTCGGTTCAAACATCATAAAATTAAGTGAAATTGTTACCCTAAAAATAACACATTTCGTGCGACGCACGAGTCAATTACTAGTTAATCATATAGAATGTAAAACTCTAATTATCACCCACGATGATTTTAGACGTCTATATTTTCTTTCGAATCAATTTAGTGAAGATTTACTATTCTAATATTGAGTACATTTAAATTTGATGCTAATCACAGGATTAGAGATGAATAAACGTCATCAGTGGCTTATTAATTGTGAGAAATTTATTTATAACAACAAATTTAAGTATAGAAAGAAATTATATTTTGGTAAATTGCAAAGAAATTGTTTGCAAGACCAGGTTTGACTAAAATACAACACGACATCTGAAAAGGTTGGTCTAAACTTTTGGCAGTATTAAATAATCACGTTGTCTGGAAGTAATTTCGTTTCATTAATAATGATAAGGATTAATATTTTTTAGGGAAATACCACAATTTGCCCTACGGGGAAGTCAACATCTTTTTTGCTCTACCTTTTTTAATACATCTAAATTGCCCTAAAAATACATGTAATGCCATGAATACCCTCAAGGATGGTCCACCTTTTTGTATTGGGAATGAGTTGACAAGTACAGTTGCATGCAAAATAGATGTGTCAGGGAATATGTTGATTATTTATGGGTGACACATTAATTAAAGAAGAAATAAATAAGTCTACTAAAATATAACCCCTAATTCGGCGGACAAGCTGAATGAAGTGCAAAAGTCAAATTTTAAAATGCACGAAATTTAATTTTTAAATTCCTTAAATTGTTAGATTATAATAGGCTTTTTATTAATTAACACATGCAGTATTTAGGTGATTAAACACATGCAACTACCTACCACTTCACTGAAACACACTTCATTAAATTGGGTGAAAATTAAGGCCCTGTTTTCACAATCAATTCATTTATGTAAATTCTTGTCACATTAAACTCTCAACTATCCCCACCAACCAAATAATTTCACCACCAACAAACATAAAAATTGGGCACAGTGGATTCAAACTTCATTCCTCTGTATCCACAAATTATTGGAGCATAAAAAGGTGATCGGCTCCCGTATTTACCCACCGTTTTGTCGACGGATCCATAGTTAGAGCCAAAGGTAAGATACGAACACTGTTTGCATTGTATTTTATTTATTGCTTTCTTTTAATGTTTTAGGGTTTTTAGGGCTTTAGGGTTTCAAAAACGCATGTCCGCTGAGTGAAATGGTTATATATATATCCATGTCCGCCAAAGAAAATGGTGAAGTATGCATGTAATATGCATGAATACCACTACATACACCCATCGTAGACTTTTCCGCTAATATGCATGGTTAATTGTGCTTGTCCACCCATTATTTGAGACTTATCGTCCATATCCGCCTATTATTTGACAGTATTTCAGCTTGTCCGCCGAAAATAGTAGCCCAATTTAGCGTGTCCGCCAAAAGTAGTTGCCCAGTAGATCCTGTCCGCCAAAAATTGTGCCTGTCCGCCAAATATTGAGCCTGTCCGCCGATGTTTTCACCATATTTGAGCATGTCCGCCGAATCTGTACCATATATGACCCTGTCCACCGACTATTTGACCCTATATGAGAATGTCCGCCTATTTTCTCACCCTAATTTATTATGTTCGCCGATTTTTCACCCAAAATGGTCTTGTCCGCCAATTTTCTCACCCTAATTTATCATGTTCGCCGATTTTTTCACCCGTAATGGTATTGTCCGCCGATTTTTCCTTCCTAAGTGAGCATGTCCGCCGATATTTTCACCCTAATTGAGCATGTCAACCGATTATTTGGGCTTAATAGTTTATGTCCACCGATTTTTCCACCGTAATTGGGCATGTGAACTGATTATTTGACCCTAATTGAGCATATCCGCCGAAATATTACTGGTTTTTGAACATGTTCGCCGGACAAGCTCAAACAGGGCTAAGAAATTGGCGGACAAGCTATTTTGTACTACAAATATTGACGGACGAGGTCACTTTACATACAATTATCGGCGGACAAGTTCAAATACACTAGAAAAATCGGCGGACAAGCACATTAAAGACACAAAAACGGCGGACACGCTATTTTATGCAGAAATAATGGCAAAATAATGCTAACTAATGGTCAGAAACTCGGCGGACAGGCTCAAAAAACTCATAAAATAGGCGGACAAGCTCAAACAGTGACAAAATATTGGCGGACATGCTATATTGTACTACAAATATTGACAGACAAGGTCACTTTACATACAATTATCGGCGGACAAGTTCAACTACGCTAGAAAAATCGGCGGACAAGCACAGTAAAGGCACAAAAACGGCGGACAAGCTATTTTATGCAGAAATAATGGCAAAATAATGCTAACTAATGGTCAGAAACTCGGCGGACAGGCTCAAAAAACTCATAAAATCGGCGGACAAACTCAAACAGTGACAAAATATTGGCGGACATGCTATATTGTACTACAAATATTGACGGACAAGGTCACTTTACATACAATTATCAGCGGACAAGTTCAACTACGCTAGAAAAATCGGCGGACAAGCACAGTAAAGGCACAAAAACGGCGGACAAGCTATTTTATGCAGAAATAATGGCAAAATAATGCTAACTAATAATCAGAAACTCGGCGGACAGGCTCAAAAAACTCATAAAATCGCCGGACAAGCTCAAACAGGGCCAAAAAATTAGCGGACATGCTATATGGTACTACAAATATTGACGGACAACGTCACTTTACATACAATTATCGGCGGACATGTTCAACTAGCTAGAAAAATTGGCGGACGGAGCGCTGTGTGCGACAGAAAAATCAAGAGTTTGAGAGAGAGATAGAGAGGGAGAGTATGGGAGGGATGAGTGCCGATGAAAAGAGAGAGAGATATACAGGGAGTAAATAACAAAAATTTTGAGATAAAGGGGTCAAAGATTCTCTCGTCAATTTCAATGTCATTAAAAACGGTACTATTAACCGCTGGGCAGTAATCACGAGATTTCAAAAAAAAAAGAAAGATATGACATGTGTCAGGGGGTAAATTAGGAATATACATCAAAAACAGGGCAAATTAGATGTTTTAAAAAGGATAGGACAAAAAAGATGTTGCATGGGTCATATAGGGCATAAAAAGTGATGTCCCTTTTTTTAACTAATATTTAATGTATGTGGACCAGTGTGGTATCCTTTTTAAATTAAGCCATCATCATTTATCAATGTTTTTATATTGTCATTTACAGTAGCTTAGTGTACTAGTGGTGGGTGGGGCCGGTCGGTGGGGTGGTGTGAGGTGGGGTTGGTGAGGGTGAGATAGTGAGATTAAGATAGATTGATCATTCAAAGAATGAAATCATGGAATCACAAAAAGCATGCAAAAACATTGTAGATGCGAATAATTATAAAAATTAATAATTCTTCGTCTTAGATTAAACTGCAGTATTGTTGTTGTAGACACGAGAAAAATTATTCTTTTATTAATTTTATTAAAAATTTTATGTAATACTCAGTAGGATCAAACATTTACATTTGTTTTTTTTTATATAAATAATGATCTAATTAAAGAGATACTCCCCCTTCTCATTAGTAGGTATTCGTTTATTTTTTACACGTGGATTAATGAGTATAATATTTTAATGTATAATGAGGTGAGAAAAATAAAGATAGAGTATATTATTTACACACGAATATATATCGTTTGCTTTTTGTATATAAATAAGTAATTAATAATAATATAATATTAATGATATTAGTATTATGCGTAGGCCCATTGCTTATAGCCCACGAATATATATATATATATATATATATATATATATATATATATATATATATATATATATATATATATATATATATATATATATATATTATTGAGTTGATATTAGGTACACTCGGGTGTAAGGGTGCACCCATATATGTATAACTTTTTATTCTATTTTGTATACATTTTATTCTATTTTGTATACGTGTTTCTTAATAATTGTATATTTTTTTCACACTAAGTTTTTCATTAAAAAAACTAGCATTCATATGTGTATAACTTTTTAGTCAATAGTGTATACATGTTTTTTAATAATTGTATAGTATACTCCCTCCGTCCCCCCCAAAATATTTCACATTTTTTTTATCCATTCCTCAAAGTATTTCACACTTCACTTTTACTAAAATTAGTAAAAAATAAATTATTATAATATTCACTTTTTACACACATCCCAATATAATACTAACTTTTTCACATCTTGCAACAACTTTTCACATCTTTCTCATTAAATTAACTAAAATATATATTATCTCTCTTACTTTATACACAAAAAAAATTCTTAATCTCCGCGCACACCAATACGTAAAATACTTCACGGGACGGAGGGAATATTTTTTATATTCAATTTTTCATTAAAAAACTAACAATTAAATTATATAATTTTTTATAATTATATATATTTTTATTTATATTTGTATATTTAAGGTGGGTGCAATCAGCCCATATTGTTTGATCCGATTATAAAATTTATTGGGAATCAGTGAAATTTCTAGTCTAATGGCTCAATTTTAAACTTATACTTAAAAAGTATATTATATATATATATATATATATATATATATATTTAACTTATTCTACTTATTTATCATTACTAATTATTTCATTCAATATTTAACTACTTGTTTAACTAAATTTACAAAATTATAAGTTTACATACAAATTAATTATAGTGCAACACTTGTGTGACTGCTTTTATTTTGGCAGTTAATGGAGTATTATTTTTCAGTTAGCACGTTATAACTTTCTTAGTTTTAATTTATATTATAAATTGTTAAATAAAATAATTTACAAAATGATTAGCATTTTTTATCTATTAATTATATTTATTTATTAATGTATTATCACTTTTATGCAGGAATTTATTTCAAAAAATGATCTCGTGTTTGTCATTTAAGTATATATGGAGTATTTAGTTTCGTAAAAAAGTACTCTTTCGTCCGATATATTTTTACCCATTTGTATGTTATTTATTTAATATAAAATATAAAAAAAATATTAATAAATTAGTAATTTAAATAGAAAAAGTAAATAAGTGGTGGAGGTCGGCGGCCGACGCGGTGGCTGCTGGAGGCTGTTGGATAGAAGCTTCCAAAGCGACGTGGGCCCTTGCTGGCGGCTTATTATAACTATATTTTTTTATATAATAATATTTTATTTTCTTGATGTAGATAGGCTATATAATTGCAACAAAAGTGTCAAAATTAAATTCCTTTAAAAAAAATCAAAATTAATTTAAAACCATCTTCTAGAAAAGTATCCATTACTTTCAACGATGATATTTTTGATACAACTTGGAAAACAACGGGGAATTGTGCAATTATATATGATCGATTTTATTTCAATGAATATTCAACACCAACATTCGTCCATTTTCTGGTGGTTATATTTACAGCATGACAGCATATAATAAGCATTAATTAATTAGTTTGAGAAATATATAATGTAGATTACTGATTAAGATCAAAAAAAAAAAATATTTGCATCATGATAATTAATATAAATTGCATTCCGTTATATGGATTATTCAATAAATAAATGAAACATTCCTCACAAGATCACTTGCATGTAATAAAAGCAAAATGATAAATTTTCTGTGAGAGATGTCTAAATGTGATTGTAATACAAGTATATTTATAAGTTATTAAAGTATGATTTTCTATAATATAATGATTAATGCATTAAATATAATATTAGGGTACATATTATAAAACAAACTGGATTTTTTATAATAGTGAATTATTATAATTCAAGATCTTTTATTCTATTAAAGCGGCGACTTTCTAAATTCTCATAGAGTCCCCTTGGAATTCCTTGCAGAATTTGCTAGTTTATTTCGTAATAAATTCGGTCACTGTACCGATTCATAGTAAACATCGAGCTAATGAATCCTCCTCTTTTTGCCATTGAATATTCCAAACAAATTCCTCCGTAACACTCATAATGATCAATTTTACAAAGATCCCACTATATTGCGGAAGCTTGTAACGTTGGTCCTGATAAATCCCAATTTAGTGCCTCTTCTCTATTAATAATACCTATGTCCTCAACCTTTTCAAACAAAAAAAAAATACAATTCCGTATAAGAACATACAAATTAACATACTTTAACTATTTATAATAAATATATTTTACAATAATTTAATAATAAACGACTCACAATCCATTTATTATATAGTATTTATTTTACGAGAAAGTGCCAAAAAAAAATTTAGAGTGTACAAAATCATTCAGGAAAAATATGAAAGTACTTGGTTAAATAAATTTGAAAGTTCATGGCCTTAATCGAACTGTCGACGTATGAATTGAAATTTTTAGGGGTTCAAAGAATAATTTTTCAACCCTCTATCCCTCTTAAAAAATAGTTCACATTTTCCATTTAATTGTTTCATAATAATACCATTGGCACTGCTTAAAAAAATAACACATTTACTTAACAACCTTAAATTTTACCTTAATATTAAATTTGTTAATTTCATCTATGACACAGAGAAAACTTTACACTTTAATTATCTAAAAATACAATATTAAAAAAAAAAAAAACTTAAATATGGAACACTCGTACGTGTGTGTATGTATGGGTGGGGTATTATGTAGAAAAACTCAATGAAATTCATCAAAATAATTTGAATTTTACGAAATTTAAACTCCAAAGAGGAATATCGGAATTCAAGTCTCTTTTGATGAGAAAGAAAAGGAAAAAGAAATTTGATTACTTTATTCTACTGCTTATTATATTTTCACTTTTGACTTTAATATTTGAATCCAATTGAGAATTGATCTAAAAACCTATTGTCACAATTCTGTGGAATAAACGTGATTAAATCAAATTGATCGTTTTAGCCTGTTATCATATTTTTATACTCCTTCCATATGTCCAGAGAATGTTCATTTAGCGTTCTGAGTGTTCGATTCAAAGTATATCATCTTTTCTGTCTGTAAAAAAAAATTCCACTCATGACTCGCCACAATCAACTAATACAAGTATATTCACTAAATGGATTATAAAAATAATAGGAGCAATTATCATTAATTTACGTGAAAAAGCATGGGATACCCTTCAAAAATAAGGGAGGAAGTATAAGTTTTATATCATGAATAAAAGTGATATATGATCCATGACAAGTGATAATAGTTTAATTAAAATACTCTCATTAACAATTTTTATAATACTCCACATGAAAATGATAGAGTAATATTTTTAATAAAATAATATAATTAATAAGAAAATTAAAAGTGTCTCACTTTAGTTTCACATATTACTTGCACTCTATTTTTACGCGAGAGAAACTCCCATGTGAGATGAGTTTTTTGTGAGACGAT
Source organism: Pogostemon cablin (assembly GCA_023678885.1). Classification (NCBI taxonomy): domain Eukaryota; kingdom Viridiplantae; phylum Streptophyta; class Magnoliopsida; order Lamiales; family Lamiaceae; genus Pogostemon; species Pogostemon cablin. Next base: position 33,887,135 of record CM042971.1, read on the forward strand.
TGTAAGACGGGTTGACCCATTATTAAAGTATGCTTATTATATAAATAAAGTATGCTTATTTATAATTAAAGTATGTCAATAATGAATCATATTATAACACCCTAAAATCATACTTTAATTCATCATTTATCATATTTTAGAAAACATACTTTAACAACCATATATCATACTTTATCTATATAATAGACATACTTTAACACGTCTCACAAACCGTCTCACATATACAATGTTTCACAAGAGAATTTGTCTTTTCGTTAAAATGACTTAAATTTTTTCTTTTAAAACAGCTAATTAATTTAATAGAAAAATCTAAAGTGGAATAACAAATTATATGTCGAAAGTGCAAATTGAATTATAAAGATATCCGACCCTTAATGCTTATTCAAAAGCTCCAAATTGTCCTACTATTTTAAGGGCCAATGATTGGTCTGTCGGTTTTTTTTTTATTATTTTTTTCATGAAGATAATAAAGATTTAATTAAATTAAAGTTTAAAATATCATTGGATGAGGAGAATGAAAGTAAGAAGCAGTAAAGATAATATATTAAATCCTTGATAGATCACTTTGATAAGGTTATGATCATGAATTTAGTGAAAAACTGGTAAGAAAATAATAATAAATTAATTCTAAACTCAACAAGTCATAAACCACTTTTCTTGGACTCTCAATTAAATTAAATTATATTGTAATATAACTATATAAGTATATAAATAACTAAAATCCAATGGGATATATGAGTAGAGCTGAAGGGTTATTAATATACCGCAAGGTATAGTTGTTCTTGTTGAACATTTTTTCTTATAATTTATTGAGATTATTACTATTTTTTAATTAATATAATTGAGTTCGAGTAATTTTTGTGACCTAGAATGAATCACGATGATATTATTTAAATATTCGTGTGGAAGCCCAATAAATAAGATTCAAAATTAAATAGATATATTGAATTTTCCAATGAAATTTCGATTCAAAGGGAAAGAAAATTCAATGTATTATTGGAGATGTTCATCATTGAAATAAAAGGGGAATCTGATAATAAATACACCATCCACAACCAATAGTGACACACTTAAACACAACTTTTTTCTTAAAAAAAATACGTTTTAAAGCTTTATACGAAAATTTTAGAAGATAGTATGTAATATGTTACTTAAAAGTGATAAATTTGAAATTAAAATGTATTTTAAAATTATAAATTGATTTGATGTTTTATTTTTTAGTATGATATTTATTGTGGGATTGACAAAAATAAAAAATATTTTATTTCTCCCATTGAAATGACTGCAGTTTGGTTTGTCCCAATACAAAAAGGAAGTTGAATTCCTGTTACACATTCCATGTTTTATTGGTGTTTCTTTATATAAAAAAATTATATCCTACAAATGACCATTAAATCCTTAGGGCATGTATTGAATTTTGGCATTTGATTATGACACGTGACAAGTATTTAATTTGTGTAATAGGAGATGAAAGTGCAACAAGTGATCCCATTTGTACAAAAAAGTGCATTTCTTTTTTTTAAATAAATGAAACTCATACACACCTTAATATACCTACACACGGCTATATATTAAAATATGGAGTAGTATTTCTTTATGTTAATTTTAGAAAAAAAAAAAAAAGGAGTATAACATTTATTATAGATTGAAGGGTGTAATAAAATGTACTCGCTGTGTGAGCAATTTTCTATTTTGGTAAAATAGACAAATTAATCCAACCGATATGAGAGAGAAATTGTAGTGTAGATGGTCCAACACTTGACAAATGAGAGAGAGAAAATGAAGTAATGTTCATACAAAGAGAACTTGAATTGATAAGTTGAACCGACCACCTATAATAATCCTTCTAGATGTTTCTTTGCTGGGTGACTAGTGTAATCGTTCCATAGTGAAATTTTTAATATTTTAATATTGGTTATTAATTTTTTATTAATATACTGTATTACTTTTTATTAATTAAATATGATTTTTTATTTTAAAGATTATTACTTCTACCTCTTGCGTAAAGCATTATGTGAAACGTTTCACGTCATTCTCTGCCTTCTTTCAATATATTAATCAATGATTAAATTAAAGAATTATAATTACGATTTGTAAATCAAATATGAAAACCAGAAATACTAGAGATGTTACTTCCATAATACTTGCGTCTATGGTTCATCCACTACAATTTGTCTGCTAAATTGCACACCCACTGTCCACTAATTTACTCCATCTAGAAGCCTCCCTTTATTTTTTTACTATTACTAGATATTATCCATCCGTAAAAAAATTAAGAATATTACTACTTTTATATTTAATTTATTTTTAACCATAACATATATATGTATATAAATATAATTTCTTATTTATTTATTTGAATTTACGTATTTTATAAAAACTACTAACTAAGTATGTATAATATATAAATACAATTTGAGTGAGGCTTGCGTGCACCCGAGCGCACGGAACACATTTCGTGCGCCTTTAGAAATTTTGTATTATGGGTAAGGGTACATTAATTTGGTCTAAAGGGTATACACTTTAATTACTAAAAGGTACACAATTTTGTTCTAAAGGGTATACACTTTTCATTAATATTTTTTTTTCTTTAGAAAATAAAGGGTACACATTTTTATACTAAAGGGTATACAATTTAACACAAAATTCTAAAGGCGCACGGAGTGTTGTTCGTGCGCCCAGATTTTTCTTTAGAAAATAAAGGGTACACATCTGTATACTAAAAGGTATACAATTTAGCACAAATTTCTAAAGGCGCACGGAAAGTGTTCCGTGCGCCCGGGTGTACAGGAGCTTTTGCCATACAATTTTTTTAACCTAACGTAATTAAGAAAGATATAGTATACTATAATTTATATTTAATTTTTAATTGAATAAAATATGGATAAATAAAATATAAAATATTATTTAATATAAAAAATTAAAAATATTGAAATAATATTTATGGAGACGATCCTAATAAAAATTAAATTGAAAGAAAAATTAAAATAAATCACAAAATTTCAAAAATAAATTTCATAAATTAATCCTAAAGATTAAATTAAAAGAATATTTATAGAGATGTGGAAATATAATTGAATGAAAAATTAAAATAAAGTACAAAATTTTGAAAATAAAATTCATAGATTAACCCAAAAGGTTAAATAAAAAATATATTTCACATGTGCTTTGAATCTTCAATTCTAAAATTTCTAAAATTAATTCTAGATTGTTCAAATTCATCACTCCAAACACTGGAGATTTTTTTTAATGATTGAAGCTGCAAATAAGATCAAATAAAAATAAGAACAATAAGATTTAAAAAAATTATAAAAATAAATTTTATAAATTATAAAGAAAACAATAAAAACGAAGGAAAAACCATAAAATTATAAGATAAACGAATAAAAAAAAGGAATGATACCTCAAAGGAGAATGATTGAATATAAAAATAAGATCAACTAAAAATATAAAAGATAAAATCAATTAAAGTATAAAAATAGAGTTTATAAAATTATAAAGAAAACATTCTAAAATTAATTATGGATTGTCCAAATTCATCACTCCAAATATTGATGATTTTTTTAATGATTTAAATTGAAATAAGATCGAATAAAAATAAAATTAATAAGATTAAAAAAATTATAAAAACAGGATTTATAGAATACGAAGAATATACAAAATAAATAAAGAAAAAATATAAATAATAAAAAAGAAGAATGATACCTCAAATGGAATGATTGAACCTGAAAATAAGACCTGACCCTGAAAATAAAATCAAATAAAAGTATATAAGATAAAATAAATTAAAGTATAAAAATAAGGTTTATAGAATTATTATAAAGAAAATACAAAAATCGAAGAGAAACGAAAATAAGATTTCAAAATAAAAAAACTTTAAATGAGAATGATTGAACATGCACATAAGATCAAGTATGAAAATGATTGAATATAAAAATAAGATCAAATAAAAGTATAAAAGATAAAATAAATTAAAGTATAGAAATATGGTTTATAGAATTATAAATAAAATAAATAAATAGATGAGAAAAAAATAACAAAAAATAAAAAAGATAAATGATACCTCAATTGAAATGATTGAACTTGAAAATAAGATCAAATAAAAGTATATAAGATAAAAGAAATTAAAGTATATAAATAAGATTTATAGAATTATTATAAAGAAAATACAAAAATCGAAGAAAAACGAAAATAAGATTTAAAAAATAAAACAAAAAAATACTTCAAATGAGAATGATTGAACCTGCACATAAGATCAAGTAGGAGAATGATTGAATATAAAAATAAGATCAAATAAAGTATAAAAAATAAAATAAATTAAAGCATAGAAATAGGGTTTATAGAATTATAAATAAAATAAATATATAGATGAAAAAAATAACAAAAAATAAAAAAGAAGAATGATACATAGAGAATGAACCTGCAAGATCAAATAAAAGTGAATATAAAAGATAAAACAAATTAAAGTATATATAAGAAATAGTATGAAAGTGAAATAGAGAATAAAAAGAAGCTCACCACAAAAAAAGTAATGATTTGATTAGGTAATGAAAAGGTTTATATAGAATGGTTATAAAGAATGACGATCGTGATTAAAAGCAATCAACGACGTAGGAAAAAAAGTGAAAATTTACCAAAGATTACGTTGATAAATTTGATACTATATACATAGATTAAATTAAAATATATAACTTGGTATATTGATTTAAAATTAGTATATTGATTGATAATGAGTATAATATGTCAATAATATTTTTTATATTTACCCAATTTATATTTTTAATTTAGAAATAAATAAATATGAATACATGCCAATAATATTTTTTATATTTACCAAATTTATATTTTTGATTTAAAAATAAATAAATATGAATATATGCCAATAATATTTTTTATATTTACCAATTTTATATTTTTAATTTAAAATAAATAAATAATTTTTCTCATATTAACAAAATTTATATGAGTGAGGCTTGCGTGCGCCTTTAGAAATTTTGTATTATGGGTAAGAGCACATTAATTTGGTCTAAATGGTATACACTTTAATTACTAAAAGGTACACAATTTTGTTCTAAAGGGTATACACTTTTCATTAATATTTTTTTTTCTTTAGAAAATAAAAGGTACACATTTTTATACTAAAGGGTATACAATTTAACACAAAATTCTAAAGGCGCACGGAGTGTTGTTCGTGCGCCCAGATTTTTCTTTAGAAAATAAAGGGTACACATCTGTATACTAAAAGGTATACAATTTAGCACAAATTTCTAAAGGCGCACGGAAAGTGTTCCGTGCGCCCGGGTGCACAGGAGCTTATGCCAATTTATATTGTAAAACAAAAAGTAAAATTTAAATAATAAAATCTATTATTAGTATAATTAAATTTTATGATTGAAATCAAAAGCATTAATTAATGGACGATCAAGATTAAAATTGAATTATTTATAAATAGAGTAAAATTGAAAAAAAATTGAAAACAAAAGTATAAGGGCATCAACAAAAATACCACTGATAAATTATTTTCTATAAATATCATTCATTATAATTTTTTTTAAGAAAATACCATTATTTTAAATATTTTATCCTAATATGTGACTCCATCTCAACTACATCTGCAATTTTATATACAATTTTCATGCGACATTCCACACGACTACGTCCACAAGCAACTATAAATATTTGTTCCCTTATATAATTTTTTCAAATAATAATATTTTTAATAAAAAGTAATAACTAATTAAAAAAGCGTAATATGTTAAATATATCAAATTTATTAATTTTCGAAGTAATATGTAATAAGTACTGTCTTGTACGAGACCGCCTCATGGAAAAATTATTTTTTAATTAATTATCACTTTTTATTAAATATATTATCAATTTTATGTATATTATAAATTATTCATAAAATAATTTATTGTGTTTTGTTATAATTTTATATTAAAATATTAATACTTTTAATCTGACTCACATAATTAATTTAATTAGACGATTTCAATCACTTCATTGTCCTATATTAATAGGCAAAAAACTTGTGTGCACTCGGGCGCATGGGGCACACTTCGTACGCCTTTAGAATTTTGTGTTAAGTACATCCTTTAGTATAAAAGATATGTACCCTTTATTTTCTAAAGAAAAATAAAAAATATTAATGAAAAGTGTATACCCTTTAGAACAAAATAGTGTACCCTTATTAATTAAAGTATATACATTTTAAAACAAAATAGAAGTATATCTTTACACATCATACTAAATTCTAAAAACGCACACCAGTCCACGGGCATAGTAGCCTCACTCATATTAATAACATTGGTGAAATAACTGTGAACAACTAAAATGATATACTAGCTACTATTGTCATACAGTATATTAATAACACTTGTGAAATACTAACTGTGAACAAATGAAGTTATAGTACTAGCTACTAGTTCTTAAAAGAATATGCAACCATTTATCTTGAAATACCAGCAGCATGGCCATTTGTCATTTAAAATGAAAAGCTTTAGATGATATATTAAATTTGTTAAAGTATAATTATATTTATATATTATATGTATAGTGTATTAGAGTGGAGTATATTTACTGCTACACTGAAAAACCGGTGCCCAAAAAAGGTAATATTGAAATAAATTCGATTCATGACCCTAAATTGATTAGTCAGTCATTCAACAAAAATATTATTTTCTACCCTAATTAAATTACGTGCACGAAATAAATTTAATTTGATGTGCTGATTCATACTTTGATTAAAAAAAAAACAAGTCAGTCGTACACACTGTAATTAATAACCATTAATTGTACAGCAAGTAAATAAACATATAATAGCATTTTAAAAGATTCTCATATCATATGAAGAGTATTTTCATATGAGAGAGAGCATTTTTTATTTTAAAATTTTATATTTTTATGATGTTCTAATAAACTTTTTATATTTTCATTTTTAATATTCAATTATAATATTTTTTTAATATTTTGAAAATTATTTCTTGCAAGTAAAGATATATATATATATATATATATATATAAATATTTAATACAATAAATTTATTAGTAATATTATGTAAATTATTATGTAAATTTAAATATAAAAATAGAGGGTGTGTTAGAATTTAATTTTACTAAAATTCTCTTTAAAAAATGAATATTTTATTATTTACATCAATTTTTGATGCTGCTCAAACATCATTTTCAATACACTACTCTTTAATTTAAAAAACTATATTCATGTAAAATAAATGCATCTTTGATTTTATTTTTAATATATATATATATATATATATATATATATATATATATATATATATATATATATATATATATATATATATATATATATATATATATATATATATATATATATATAAACTCTCTTTATATTTGATTGTTTAATATTAATTAATTTATTATGCATATTATGTAATAATTCACTCTATTTTAGTTTTAATTATATAAAATAGAAAAATTACTTTAACTCTTCTTGAAAAGATTGCCTGGCTGTTATCTAAATTTAAAAGTTAATATAATTAGTTTATTAAAAGAATATTTAAGTTGGAGCCTCTTTTTATTTTTTATTTTTGAATGTTTTCAATCTAAAGAGCCATGCATTAAAAGTAGTTTAATAAAATTTGAGAGTCAAGTCAATATGTTAAGATTAATTAAATATAGCAATTAATGTGGTCTTAATGTATGTGTATTTGTATGTGTCAGTTTACTTAATATACATATAATAATTCATATGTTTATGATGTCGAAATAAAAGAAAAAAAATCAAAATACACTCGACCCTAGTTATTTAACAATTTCTATTAAATTAATAATAAAATGGAAAATTTCTGCAGCAAAGTTCTCTGGGCTCTCCCTATGTGTCCCATGATTGTTGGGCCTTCATTCTATACTTTTAATGATCATTCTTCTTTGGTGGACTTTATTTGGCCCATGATTATTATTGATGAGCCTTAATTGAATTCTGGTTAATTGTCATTTTGCTTTGGTAGACTTTATGTGGCCCATTATTGTTGGTGTGCGAATTTTCTTACCAAAGAATTTTACCTGCCATAAATTAAACATATCATCTGAAAATTGAATTCATATATATTGGACTAAAGTAGGCCCATATTAAATGGGCCGCTCAGCCTATAAAGTACGGCTTCAAATACCCGTTTACGAAATTATCCAAAACCACCCAAGAAATGGTCAGCCATCCTCCTTTTCACTTCAACTACTCATTTCAGCTCTAATACAACATTTTTCTTCAATTCTCGACAGAAATTCTGCAAGTTTTTCAGCAATACTCGTCAATTTCTCTCGGAGATGAGGTCCATTACCTCAGAAAACTCGTCTTCAATGGCGGTGGGTGAAGTTGAGCCCACCATAAGCCTTCAAGAGTGGCAGGGTTGGGGCACCGTTTCGCCTGTGCCATCGATGGTTATTCAAGTAATTCGAGATTTGAAGCTTTTGGAAAAGTACATTGAGTCTCCCATGACGTTTTGCGGCAACCACGGCACACTCACGGTGAAAACCCCAATATTTTGTTCATGGCATTTGAATGGTGTATCGAGTAATCTAAAATTGATTGTGTTGATTTTTTTTATTTTTTTAAGTTTATGATACTTTGATTTTCGGCTGAGCTTATACCGAATTTGATGATCATTCGCATAGACCATCATTTTTTTCTGTTCTTTGTTCTGTTGTTCATTCTGGTGCAGTTATGGAAATATAGTAATTTTTGTGCTTTTTTTTTTTTTTTATTAAGAGGTGGGGTTTTTTTTTTTTGGTTAATGTTAATTCTCTTTTCCAGATCAAAATCAAGGCCTAAATGTTAATCTACGATTCTATTTGTAGAATTCAAGCATTTGCGGTGGATAATGTATTAGTTCTTAGCTCAATGTTTGGTTGTGTTGATCTAGTGTCTGGAATGCCGACTAATCAATGCTTAATTTGACTTGTTTCTTTCATCAAAGGGAAATATGGACAATGACTATGGCTAAATTGGATTGTCATTTTCATTTAATGATATTAGATATTTTACTTTATCTAGAGTTTAGCTTTACTGATCTCAATGCTTTAAACATGATTGTGCTTGCTGCATACATGTTTTGATCAGTGTGGTTGGTTAATCTGCTTCTGAAGGGTTTGGACTATGATTTTGTCCAATGACATCTAATTATCTCTCTGGCTTCCAGGGAGATTTCAAGGTGGCAGAAGACAAGAAGCATCGGGCAACGTATGCATCTTTAAGTAATTCTGAAGAAAAGATTCAATTCTTTTCGGCTCGACAAATAGCTTGCCGGTTACTTGGAAGTAGAGGTTATCTCTGCCAGAAGGTGCATGGTTGATTAGTCATTTATACTATTATATATCGTGATTCTATGAGTATAATTGATTAGTTTTTTATCTTGTGAAAGATTTAACTTCTTTGTCTTATTGACTTCTGTGTCAATTTTTCTGGATTCGTACTTCGTTATTTTTGAACATCTGTTGTATTTTATTTGCTTATTACTAGTGCTGGCTTCCCCAAGGAGATTGCATCTGTTCAAGAGTTGCAAAGTGTTCTCTTTGGCAGAAATTACGCATCTGGTTATATATGCACCCAAAGGTTTGAGCTTGTTTCATGACACCATTTAACTTCTAGTTTCTAGCAATAGTTCCCTAAACATTTATATTCAAGCCTTGAAAATGTAAGTTCATCGAGAGGAATTGATTCCAATACTAGTCTTATTCTCCTTCTGCGTTATTTTATTTTGAGCTGTATAAATTAGAATTAGATAAATCATATGTTCCATTTTTCAACAGGATTTCTTAAGGCAGAATAATACTGGGAAATTATTATGGCAAGTTTTTGGTGTGCAAGCTGCAAACTTGTGTCTCTATGGCATAGCTGAGCATGAAGAATTGATGTGGAATGAATTGAGTCGTGCGGGTATAATTTACTCACCATGTTTCTTTGCCAACTGCGAGACTTCTATCATCCGTGGCTTTCCTATGAGTAACGTATGTTATTCATGGATCATTGTATATAGTTCCATCATATTCCCCCAGCCCTACCCCATGAACACTGCACATAGCAAAGATTATGGAGAATAATTTCACCAGTTTTTATTATTAATTAATGCATATATTTATTGTTAATGTTATAATGATTTTTTCACTGTTTCCTTCTTGCTTATTTTTTACAAAGTATTAATATTTGTTGTGTCATTACCTTTTGTTGATTTATCAGTGACTTTTTTAAGAATGCAATTAATTAATTTTCAGGTAGAAACAAGGTTTGGTGTCTTTATCCAGATAAAAGTGCAATGACCAGATCTGTTAAGGATTTCTTTGGCTGCTCCACGAAACCCGGAAGCCAAGAGGTATTGATTACTAAAGCCCACTAGTGCTGGTCTGAATTCGGTTATAGTGTTATAAAGCATGTGACATTCTTACATTTGTTATACAGAAATGAGCCAGTGTCATTTTTCTTTTACAAATTTGGGACTTATGACAGCATGAGCTAACTGATGTATTATTTTTTCATGAATCAGTTGAAATGTTGCTATATTGCTGTATCAGTTGAATATCAGTTTAACAAGACACATTCACTTTGATTAATTGAGATGGACAGATGATTTTCTTTCTTCTTTTTCCTGATAATCTGCAACACAATGTGATCAATTCTATGTAGCGGCATCTTTATCAGCATATGTTCCCCCTTCATGAGTATATGCTAAAACTAGTCCAATTATGTTGCTCAGGCAGATGATGATTTCACCATGCACTTTATCTTGATCGATGGTACTTGGAGCAATTCAGGTGCAATGTTCAAACGTTTGCAGGTACGACAGCAAAACGATTTGTCATCCTTATAGTAACAGTCTACCTCATAAATCGACTCAAACTTCATAAACATCAAAGATGAAAAGCTTAAGTTGTGGAACTAAAATATTGTGAGAGAATAGCCCTTGCTGAATTACATTGTTTAAAATCTCTATGTTATCTTTCAATCAAGAGAATTTCATCATGGCAATAATTTATAAAGGTTCGAGCTGAATCAGAATGGGGAGACGAACTTCGCTGTATATCTCTGAACACAGTTGTATCTTTGATGCATAAACTAAGGTAATCTAGTCGAATCCCTTCCTTTTGCTTGTGTACGTTCACAGTCAGTTTTTCAATTGGATTTTCGACGCTTAAATTATCAAGTTTGTTTTATCTGATGGAAAAATACTCTCTAATGTATGAGGTGAGATCAGACCCCAACCTTCTTGGGACCGTACGTGTACAGCAGCTGCAGCAATCGGCCTCCTGTACGAACTCCAACTTGTTCCTGAATTCAGTTCCTTTGGATTGGACAAACAAGCTGAAGCTGTAGAGAATGCGTTGGAGGTGTTGTTAGAAGGGCTCGTTGCTCGAAGACTCCGTATGGGAAGGTCGATCTGTCGTAAGGCAAGACACAACATTGATATTTGCTAACACTGAAGTCGTACATGCTGGAGATGGCATTTTTTTTTTCCATTTTGAGGCCATCAACTACGAATCTGTGTGCGTACACACGTCTTGTGTCAAAACAGAAATTAAACGAATTAATTCGGTATATGTATATTTCAAAAGACAATTTTTGCGAGACATTGCTTTTGTGAGATGCATTATGAAACGTATTAAAAAATAGTTTTTATATTAGTAAAGTTTATTTATTAATAGTTAAAGTATGCATTAATTAAAGAATATTTTTTATATAAATTAAGTTTGTTTATTAATAGTTAAAGTATGCATTAAAAATGGTTTTTATACCAGTAAAGTTTATTTATTAATAGTTAAAGGGCAAAAGGTCATTCAGACTCCTCAACTTATTCAGCAGGGTCAAGTGCACCCTCAAACTATTTTTTTTAGCATTCAAGCCCTTTAATTTTTTTTATTAATCAAATTGGCCCTTTATTTTTTATCAGAAGATCAAAACTATATTTTATTAATTAAAATATTAACACCACTCAATATAGGTGGGCCCATTGTTTAAAATAAAAAATAAAGAATAAGAATTTTAGCTAGAGTTGTCAGACACGTAGGCATAAAATTTCAGCCGGAATTCACATTCTTCTTCCTCGCATCGAAGCAGCGAACCACTACTATCCATTCCATCACCATCTGCTACCACCAGCCACCGCCTGAGATCTGCCGCTGCCAGAATCTAACGACATCGCGACGCCAGCTATCCTTGGGCAGTGGTTGAGCAATGTCCCGGATGACAGCGTTTACGGCGGGCCAAAGCCCCAGATCCATGACCGGCGCGTTACACTCACGAGCCTCAGCCAGAAGCACAAGAAGGGCGAGCCCATAACAATGGTGACGGCGTACGATTATCCGTAGGCGTGCACTTGGACATGGCGGGGATTGATATTTGCTTGGTGGGCGATTCTGCTTCCATGGTTGTTCACGGCCACGATACTACTCTGCCCATCACCTTAGATGAGATGCTCGTCCATTGTCGCGCGGTGGCGCGGGGTGCCAAGCGCCCGCTGCTCATAGGGGACTTGCCTTTTGGCACTTATGAGTCCATCACTCATCAGGTTGATAAATCTATCCTGTTTGGCTTCATTTTTTTTAGAAATTGAGTTGGTAGGCGTTTAAGCAAAGAAATAAGAGTAATATCAAGGTGTACTACCTTATGAATTAAAATGAAATTTTATCAATTTGGGACTTGAAAAGTGAATAACTATCAATTTGGGTCTTAATTATCAACTGGTCGTCGGCAAGAGATGGGGCTAGCTGGTGTCGAGATGTCGATGGATTTCGGCAACGGCGGATCTCAGGCAGTGGCTGGTGGTAGCAGATGGTGATGGAATAGGTAGTAGTGGTTCGCTGCTTCGATGCGAGGAAGAAGAGTGTGAATTCTGGCTGAAATTTTACGTCTACGTGTCTGACAACTTCGGCTAAAATTCTTATTCTTTATTTTTTATTTTAAACATGGGCCCCACCTATATTGTGGTGTTAATATTTTAATTAACAAAATACAGTTTTGATCTTCTAGGCCAATTTGATTAATCAAAAAAATTAAAGGGTTTGAATGCTAAAAAAATAGTTTGAGGGTGCACTTGATCCCCCTGAATAAGTTGAGGGGGTTTGGATGACCTTTTGCCCATAGTTAAATATGTAACGAGATTAGAGTTAAGCTGAAACATTTCAATGCTAATGCAACAACAAATGACACATCTGAGGTGACTAAAGAAATTTTCTTAATGTGCATCAGTACATGTTTTTGATACGTGCCCACATTCTAACATTATATCACTTCCAACAATCAGTATTGAAAGTTCACAATTTTTTTAACAAAAATAAAAAAAGAAGTCAAAAAAAAAAATTCCTTCTAGATATACGATTTGACGATTCGATTGTATTAATTATTACAGGTTTCAGACATAAAAGATAACGTAGAAGAAATGAATATGCAAGTTCAATCTTACATATAATAATTGAAATAATTGGGTAATACATGAATGGCTAGTTATTTATTTTATTTATATTGATTATATGTCGTTTTTGCGTGTGTGTTATGTTCTCTTTTTATAATCACGTTTTAAAGTACATTCAAATCAAAATATTTTACCAATCAACTCAAATTTATAATTAATTGATGTAATGGGCAGAAAATCCAAATAAGCACTTTAATTCTGCTTATATTATTCCGATAAAAAAAATTCTGCTTATTTTATTTTAACAATTCATAGTTGTATGATTCACCTATTATTTCAGTTTTTTCTCTCTCCTTATAATACATAATTTAGTCATAAATTAAAATTAATAAATTGTACTATAATAATAATAGTTAATAAACATGCCGTATAAGATAAATAAAATGTAAAATAAAGGATAGTCTTGTACGAAATAGCATGTTTTTATCATTTTTTATTAAATATTAAAGATATTATTACTCCCGTTATAGAAATCGGTGTCCAAGAAAAAAAAAATCACATATTACTGTAAAACAAAAAAGGGACCACATACTCATATTTATGGTAGTGTACCACAATAAAATAAACTAATTTAAATCCCAAAATTACATTATTAAAAGAAAAAGAATGGAAAATTAATTATATCAGAATCACACTAAAAATATTAATTACTCCAATATCTGTCTATAATGTTCCAAAGCTTTTCTCCCGCAATGATACAGACAATAATTAACTAAAGCTCTTTTGTTTTTCTTCAATTATTGGGCACCAATAATTAGGAGAAAAAAAAAGAAATTAAAAAAATAGATAATAATCATTCTTATCTATGAGCTGTAACCAGTGTTTCTATGAATCGCAATCCATCAAACCTCGGCGCAAATTTATCCGAAGACGTCGATCCCTCCGATCCTGAATTCTCGCCCGTTTTCCTCGCACAATTATCCTGTAAACAAAATTCCAATTATAATTATTCTCTAATTTTAACGAAAACAGGGAGTAATCAACGATTAAAAGCGGAAAACTCCTCAAAATAGAGAGATCTCCGAATAGAAAAGTGAAATAGCTTGTGAAAATTCAGTAACAGGGGAAGACGATGAAGTCGTTGAATTACCTGGCGAGGGAAGTGAATTTTGGGGGAAGAAGCCGAGGAGATGGCAGTAGCAGAAGCCGCAGCAACAGAAGCAGCTATGACGCCTGATTTCTTCATGATTGGAATCGAATCAAAAGCTGTGATGGATGGATTGATGAATCGGATCGGAGGTTGCAGAGAGTTTAGAGAGAGAAAGGGGATTTATGGTGGAGGGAGAAAGTTGCGTGGAGGGGGTATTTATATGGTGTGGAGAGGCGTGCTAGGTCAATTTTGTTTTTCGAATAAATACGCGGCAACCATTATGGAACTGTTCGCCCACCCTCCCCTACTTAATTACGCTCTTACCCTTACTTGTGATTTGTGAATTGGCTTCTCTCTCTATGCGCCTTAATTTAATTAGAGTTTAGGATAAATTTAAGAATCTTACTGTGCACAAAAGTTATTCGATAGGATCTGTAAGACTGTAACATCTAAATCGCATTACATATCGGACTAAATCGTTAAATTTTATAATAATCAAGTATTCTTCAAATTTTAGAGTTGTTAAAAATTTAATTTAAATATACTTTATTAATTTCGTAATTTATTCAATAATAATTCATTTTTTATTTTCATAACAAACTTTATAACCAGACGTACCATAATTTTTCTTTTTAATATTTGTATTAAATTTTGTCACGAGAAAAGTTCCATAGTCAATTATTTCATAAATAATTTATAGTATAAATAGAAAATTATAATATTTTTAATAAAATAAATAAATTTATAATAGTCTCGAAGTTAAACATTCTCACACAACTCTTTTGCCCATCATTTTTACTGCCTAAAAAATATCAATTTCACTTAATATATGTAGCATATCTTATAATTTACTATTTATTAGTTTAATAGACTTACATTAACCGCCAAGTTTTTTTTATTTAATACGGTGTAATGTCATATAATTCGTCAGATTTAAATTTAAAATATTGGATCATAGTCAATAACTCACTAATTATATTTTATTATTCTTTTTAATTCTTCTCATATCATTGAATGTCAAAGTAAAATATTTATTTAGAAGAGTTAAAATGTTCAGTACAATGTTGATTTGCTACAACATGAGTAATAGTTAAATAAGTACCATGAACATGATGAATTGTAATAGTCATGACATAATATGTCACTCCAACCATTAATTCCATTATTAAAGTTGACTTTTGATATATATATATATATATATATATATATTCATGCACCTCGATTAAAAGAAAAAACACATGAACTAGTATTGGTCGGTCCCACATGACACATTTATTTTACTTTTTTTTTACTTTCAAATTTTAATCAAATGTGGATAATTTGAATAGATAGAATTCATAAACTAATTAGGAAAGTGGATAATTTACATTTGATTCAATTCATTTCGTAAGAGCTACGTTGATAATAAATATTTATGATCATGCATAATTCACATTATTCCTTTTAACTATTTAAGCATGTGACTCATTGATGTGAGATGTATGCAAATTGAATTATTGAGGATATAGCAACTTATTTGATCGATTATTTGGGTTGAATTCAATTATTGATTTTTCTTTTTTTTTATTTAATTTTAAATTTAAATTCGATCGATTTAATGTATCTCTATAAGGAATTAAAGAATCTATCAAACTTCTCAATTTTAAAGAACTACTCCATTATTAACTTTTATTTATTTTTACACTTCTTTTGTAATCTATTTATAAAGTAAAGTATATTCATTCCATCCCATATTAAATGTCTATATTTATTTTCTTATATTGATCAAGATATAAGAAATAATATAATATTTTAATATATAGTGATTTGATGGATATAATATTTTAATATAGAATTCAAATCGATAAATTAGATTAAATTGTAGTATGATATATCATGATGAACTAACATGAATGACAAAAAGGAAGAAATTTAAATTTAAAATACAAATATGAATTTGGGAGTAATTTTTTTTTTATATTTTATTTATTTTTCCTTATTATGTAGATTCATAC
Source organism: Pogostemon cablin (assembly GCA_023678885.1). Lineage (NCBI taxonomy): Eukaryota > Viridiplantae > Streptophyta > Magnoliopsida > Lamiales > Lamiaceae > Pogostemon > Pogostemon cablin. Next base: position 33,903,661 of record CM042971.1, read on the forward strand.
CTCTAATAAAACACGTAATTAATACTGTAATATACAAAAAATGACTTTATAAAATCCCATATGTGTGATCGATCGAGACCTCTAGAAATAACATCACTTATTTCAACCCAAATTACAACTTGGACTTTGGAGGAAGGTGGGGTGGTAAGTGGTGACCTACAAGTAGAAGGGGGTAGTATCGTAAATACGTGAGTAAAAGCATTTATAACGATGTTTTCCGCGTCTTGGTAATAATTAATACTAACATTAATAGTATTATATTACACTCCCACACCCAAAACAAAACTCTTAATAAAAAAAATTTAATAACCTCAAAATTAATTTAATTTTAAATCTGTTACTACCATCACCGTAAAAATTAATAAAATTGATTAAAAGATGGTAAAAACTTGTGTGTGCCCGAGCACGGGGAAACACATTCCGTGTGTCTTTAGAATTTTGTGTTAAATTGTATATCCTTTAGTATAAAGATGTGTACCCTTTATTTTACAAGACAATCCTTTAGAATTGTGTGTTAAATTGTATAACTTTAGTATAAAGATGTGTACCCTTTATTTTCTGAAGAAAAATAAAAAAATAATGAATACTCCGTATATACCTTTTAGAACAAATGGTGTATCCTAATTAATTAATTAAAGTGTATACCTTTTAAAAAAATAATCTACTCTTATTTATAATACGAAATTCTAAAGGCACACGCAAGCCTCACTCCTAAAAGATTAATTAATATTTTTTAAAACAATTAATAAGTTTGAAGAAGGTATGTGACGAGAAATAATAATACTCGTCTTTTGGTGGAAGGATGCATAAATTGATAGGCCGATATTTAGGAGTTGTAGCCAATAGTGGAGCACCACGTGTATGGCGGAGATGAGTCCACGGCATAAACAGGGTGTTACCACATGTTTAGCCTAAGGCCCGCAAAACGGCAGGTGGAGTGAGGAGTGGTGTAATAACGACAGATCGGACTCACTAATGGTCAATTTCCCGAATATACCCCCGACGGTCCGTCTCGAATTGATGCCATCGGCCATCTAATACCACTCACACCTGTCACCTCCACAAACGCCCATCTTTTGCCAAAATTTATATGCAAGTAGAATTGGTAGTATCATCTTGTGGTCGAGATGTATTCTAGGATTTATAGATATTTTTATTTTTGGAAATATCAAACTAAATTAATCGATACTCGAACGAGACCGTTTGATAAAAAAATAGTTTGAACTCGATTTTATAAAAATATCAAATAGATTTTTATGTTCCATAAAATTAAAAGCCCATCTTAAACTTGAGCTTGATTTATGAAAAATAAGTAAAGTAAATGTAATAGTATTATAAAATTAATTGAAGTCGACTCGTGTTTGGCTCGATAAAAGCTCGTTCAGGCTCGCTCGATTACTTATTAATTAGCAAGTTCAATACTATATACTTTGAAGCTTTCAAACAAATTTGAACATCTCTTTGTTCAGCTCGACTTGACTCATTTATACCACTAAATATATTTAGGTAGTTATTGGGAGAAGTATTTACATTACATATTAATTCAATTTTTAATTTATTTTGAAATTAAAATAACTTTTGCCATACTATTTTAACAAATGGAGTGGAGTATATCATTAGTTTTAATGATTTGGTTTTCTATATTTATTGTCTTTTTAAATTAAAATTAGACAGAATAAATACGTACATAGATATCTGGTATACATAAGATTAATACTCCCTCCATCCCAGGTATTTTTACTCATTTGTACGGACACGGAGATTAAGACGATTTTTTTTAATATATAATATAAGAGAAAGTAGAGATAAATTAGTAATTTAAAAAGAAAAAGTGAATAAAGTTATTGGGAATGATGAATAAATTGTAAATAAGTAATTAAAGTTGTTGGGATTGTAAAAAGTAGGTAATAAAATATTATGTATTTTTGTCAAAAATGAAATGGGTAAAAATACGTGGGACACCCCAAAATGGAAAGTGGGTAAAAATACGTGGGATGGAGGGAGTATTATTAATGATATATAATATTCTCTTTATGTAGTTAATTAATATTTTAAAAAGTTTACTCCCTCCGTCTCGGCGTAAGATTCCTTTTGTTTTTTGCACGTAAATTAAGGAGTATTATTATTTAATGTGTAGTGAGTAGTTGTATTAGTGGGAGTGTGACCCCATATTTTAATTGTATTAGAGGGGGTGTGTGAGTTCCATGTGTGTAGAAAAAAAAAAGAACTCTTTGAGTGAGATGATCAAAATGGAAAAAAAGACTTTTTGGGACGGAGGGAGTATATTTTAATAGTTTTCGTACATTGTTTTATATGCACAATTTTCCTGATCTTATACAGTAGGAAATGATTAAAATAGAGAAGAAAGAAGGGAATTTCTGAAGCTAGGGCAATCAAAATTGTAGGGTAGAAGTAGCTAGTGTTAAGATTTGATTGAGATTAGTGATACGAAGAGTGGACAATATGGATAAGGTTAGAACATGCTTGTAAGGAAAATATCTCTTTTTATATACATCACTTCTTTGTCCATCGATCGTGTGAAAATCGTTTTGTGAGATTATTATGTTACTCCAAACTTGTTATCTATTGTAGGGCATTTTCCTAATATATACTCCACACAACTGCTTCTTTCTTGTTATAATAAATTAAAATTGGACCACCTTTTATTATACTTGTATCACAAGCATGTGCAATGTTATTAGTATTCTTGATTATATTTGGGATTTGATAATTAAATGTCAACTACTTATCTTTTTTAATGGAGTATTTATTTATTTATATATTTGGCGAGAATAATGTTCTCACCGACAGCAAAGACCACCAATCATGGAGAACCTAACACGTGTTTTTGCATATCTCAATCAAATTGCCGTCATATTTAAAATAACGAAACCGTCGACACCCCAACTGAAATACTCCCTCCGTCCCAAAAGTTATCTTCACCGTTAATATAGATACGGAGTTTAAGAAAAATTATTTTTGATTAATTTTATTGACTTTTAAGAGATATTATAGTATTTTTAGGTAATAAATAAATTATAAAATATGTTATGTGTATTAGGTAAGAGTGATATTTTTTAAATTAATGTAACTTTTGAGGTTATTGGTTAATGTGAAGTTTACTTTTTTGGGTGGTGAAGATAAGTGTGGGACGGACGAAAACGGAAAGTGTGAATATAAGTGTGGGACGGAAGGAGTATGTTATTAAGGTTAAAAGTATAATTTATTAAAATATATAATTATTATATAAATAAAATACGTTATTGAAAATATAATTTATTGACAATTTATAGTGTGCACCCGGGTGCACCTAAAGATAGGGTGCACCCATATACAAATATAAATAAAAATATATACAATTAAGAGTAAAAATGTATACAATTTAATTGTTAATTTTTTTAATAAAAAATTATTTATAATATTCAATAAAATGTTATACACATATGGATATTAATTTTTTTAATGAAAAATTAATGTGAAAAAAGCATACAATTATTACAAAACACGTATACAAAATAGAATAATATGTATATAAAATAGAATAAAAAAGTATACACATATGGGTGCACCCTTGCACCGAATATACACTCTAATTTATTAATGTACGATGAATGATTAATTAACGGATAATTGTAGGGTGATATAATAGTACTTTAAAAACAAATTATAATATCCTACCATTAATAGTTTGATCCATCGTTCGTCATATTCCAATAAGAATTCATAACCACTCAATATATAACTAGTTTATTTATATTATACAATAATTATAATTTAATAATGAATTAACTTATCTTATAACTTGTCTCACATAGATATCGTGTCACAATTAACTTTCTCTTAAATTAATTACTAGTATTAGTTTAAAAATGTGTTTTTTTTCTTTTTTCCTTTTTAAATTGTACTCCTATAAGAGTGGTTTCCCAATGTAATCATTGCTTAATTAGAAAATGAAAATGAAGGGCGGAACTGGAGCGGCCCGACTCGACTCCAGATTAAGCGGGTCAATGTTGGGTCAATTTAAGGGTCTGTTTGGGACAACGATAAAGAGAATGATATCCCAACTAGCAGGCGGGCCCCACCTCGAGAAAAACATGCGACAACTTTTGCCTCTCCAAACTAATCCTTAGTTCATGGAAAACTATAATAAAAAATTATTTATTAGGTAAAATGGTGAATGATAAGATTATTAATGAACTATATTACTCCACATGATATACACATGGATGTCAACTCTGTGTAGTAATTGTACGTTGTCCAACTCTTAATGGACAGATAAATATATAATTACTCCATAATAAAAGTAACAACTCTCATAATTATTTAAGTTGTAAATGATTATATAAATAATATTTCAACATCAACTTCGATCTAAGTAAACTTTTCACTTTAAAATATAGATTGAAATAATCGTATAGTTTTATGTCTATTGTGACATGAAAGTTACGGTCCCTTCTTTTTCCTATTCTTTTATGTAATGTAATTGACGATAACTTTTTCATTTAAATAGATGATTATTATTTTTATATGATTAATTATTAATCTTTTTTTTAAAGACTACACATTTTTTTATTATTATTATTATTTGTTAGGTATGTTCTTAGCTAGTTAATTTTAGGATTAAGGAAGAAGATAAGATTGTGTAACAGAGCTAAGAACGATCACAATTAAACATAATAAACTATTAAACGAGTGAGAGATGGATTTCGACCAAAGACCTTGATCAATTTTATTACTCTCCTCGAGAACAACACTCATAAGATCCTCCCAATTACAAGTGTAATGTCTAGTATGAGAATGAATAACATGCTTCTCTCTTGTGAGAGAAGTTGTCCAATCCCGTGGCGCCACTGTTTGCCTATTTTTGTGCACTCACGAGCAAGAATACTCGATCGTTGTAGTAGTATATCCCAAGAAAAATTATCAATCCAATAAGGAGTTATGTTCGGACTAGCAAAATACGTGAGCTCAAGTTCATATTGTTTTTGTAAGGATGATCGGGGGTTTTGAAATTGATTAACAACTAAAACAAGTAGCAAGTAAATAAGATAGCAAATAAGATAAATGACAAGTAAAGAAAATGGGTGCTAAAGTTCAAGTATGGAAAAACATGGGATTAGAAACATCCAAGCACACTCGATTCATATTATCATGCAAAAGGAATTCAACTCAATTGATGTAGACTAAGGGTGATCACGATTGTATCCTAAGCTCCCTTTCGGGTTACAAAGGTTGTTGATCCATTTTAGACTCCCAAAAGCACTTAAGATCAAAGCCCAACATTAACCCCTTCCATCTAGGTACTAGTTAGATTAAACTCTCCCTTTTTGTGTACTAAGGCCAACGAATGGATTGGTTCCCCTCATTGAATTCAAATATCCTTTCGGTCAAACCCAAACTCAATGTCTATTCATGCCTTCCTAATACTATAGAGGGTCGTTTCCGTCTCACTCCAAGCAATACATACATGAACATCATAATAGCATTTAATTACCACAAATAATCCATTGATCAACAATCCATTAAACCAATAAACATTCATGAATAACAAACCATGCCATCACAACATCAAGACAATTAAACTCCATGAATAGAAATCAACATCAATTAAATCAAAAACCAATTTAATCCACATGATAATATAAATCTAATATGCTCTTCATATTCCTAATCCCACTAGAGGGATTAGCCTAACATGATAAAAGTAATAAAACAAATAAATGATTCATTACAAATACCCATAGTCTTAGATCTAAAGAAATACAAAATGAATGGATTCTTCCCTATCAATTTCTTGAAGAGAATCTTCTATTCTTCTTGATCTCCATCTCTAGCTCTTGATTTCTTGAGATCTCTCACACCCAATGGAAGGGATGAAGTTTTGATGGAGAATTAATGGAGATGATGGAGATGGATCAAGATGGATGAAGGTGGATGAAGATGATGGTGGAAAATGGAAGAAATGGTGTGTGAGGTGTGTGTAGATGATGGGATTTTCGGATCTTCTGCCAATTGTTGAATAAAGGGGTATTTATACCCCTATGGAGGCTTCTAGAAGGATCTGGAAATTTCTGCAGGAAAATACACAACACGAGTCGTGTTACGCAACACGGCCACGAGGTGGCCGTGTTGTGTCTTCTGATGCTCCCGCACGGCCTCGCCTTACAGGGTCGTGTTGATGACACGGCTCGTGCTGCCAACACCAGTCGTGTGTTGTAATACGGGCACAGGTGTGATCGTGTTGGCTCTTCTGATGTCGGCACACGGCCACTTCTTACAGGGCCGTGTTGGCGACACGGCTCGTGCTCCCGACTCGACTCGTGCAACTGGACACGACCTGAAGTTGCCCGTGTTGAATGACTAGATGTCGCCACACGGCCAACTCTTACAGGGCCGTGTTGGCTACACGGCTCGTGTGCTGGCTCCTGCATTTCTTCACTATTTTGGCTCGTTCTCCCTCGTTTCAACTCCAAATTGAGATCCGCTTTTTCCTACATCTTCCTTATCATGTTTAGCATCCAATAAAAAGTGAAAATCTTAAGTTTAAGCTCATTCTCACACATTTCAATAAAAATACAAAACACAACCAAATAACATATAAAATACGGATAAAATAATACGAAAACACATATAAAAAGACACTAAAATCTAGGTGAAAATAGCTCTAATCAGCCACCTGGACGAAGACAAGTAGTCATAAATGGAGTTGGCCGGTACATCGATGACTTTGAGGATAGTGCAGGGAGCTGCTAGACGTCTTGCAGGGTGCAACAAGTCTCCTTTTTTCCTTTACTCGCTTCCTATTGGTTGGTGAAGACTGAAGAGGGATGTACCTATCGTGTGTTGTCTTCTAGTTGGGAGTGTTGTCCAAGACATTCATTCTTACTATTATTCTTGTCTTCTAGCCTGCCACTTCTAGACGTTCTCCCAGTGATGTCTATACTTTACCCAGCAAGTCTGAAAATCTCTTCAGCCATCGGATAGATAGGTTTCCGACACTATGTTGTCCGGCTGATTCCCTGAACGCCTCCTTTGGTTTCGGGGTCGAGGTATCCTGCCGAGATGTCTTGACTGCCTATCTTCATGGTGGGCTTTTTGCCTCTCATCCCTCTCCTGGTTTCGTCTCCCTGGGCTCTTCGGCACTCGATGATGGATTTGTTTCTTGGGCTTCTTCTCGATTATTCCTGGGTGCCTCTTGGGCTATCCTTTGGGCTGTTATCATTTCTTTATTACTCTCTATTCCTGTTCTTGGGTCTCTCCGTAATTGGGCCTTTTGTTCATGACGGGCTAGTTTGTTGGGCTTTCGACCCGTTTAGCATGGGAATATAATATCCATAACATTATTATTATTATTATTAATAATATTATTATTATTATTATTTTCCCAATAAAAGACAATACACTTGATTGTAAAGAGTCATAAATCAAATGCATATATAAGAAAGCAGCCCTAGCGTGAATTCTAAAGGGAAAAGTAAATTTTATGGCGTACTAAACTTTTTGTTTTTATTTTATTATTTTTTAATAAGAAAAGAGAAAAGGTACACCTCACTCTGAGGAGTATGATTAAGCCCAATAATGCTATGACCCATGATTTTGAATCTTAAGCTAACCTTTTTAAGAATATAATATGATTTCTTTTCTCAAATAAAAAATATATTTTCTTGTTTGGTTTCTTAAAGAATACAATATGATTTTTTTTCCAAACTCAAATAAGGGTCCCTCTAAATGCACACCCCTCTTTATTAAATATACACTCCATCAATATAAAATTAATATATATATTTTTAAAAAGTCTAAAATATCATTAATTCATTAAATACACACCCCAATATTTTATACTAATTTAATAAACCCTAACTTGATCAACTCCCACCTATTAATCTTAATTTTTTCACGTTCTTTAACTGCATCACGACGTCTTCCAACCTAAATCAAGAAGAAAAAGTGTATCCCATATGTAATGTTACAGAAATCGCCAGAATAACAAACAAATTGAGTAAATAGTTACAGTATAAGATTAGAAATTTTCAATACTGAAAGACTTGATTGTGTACATGATGTGGTAATACTTGTGATTCTTCCATAAATGAATTATTAGTGGCAGAAAATTTATTAATAATCAGTCACACTTCTTCCAGTTAGGGCAGTGATTGAATGTCAGTTCCTTTAAGTATGAATACGTCGACTGATGATGAAGATGAAGATGAGGTTTCTAGTGAGGTTATTCCCAAGAACTCTCGACTCACACATTGCAGTCTCTTATGAATGTGTTTGAAATATAACTTCTATTTGATCTCTCTCTCACACTCTATCTCACTCACTATCAATTATGGTTTAAATCAACACAAAATATGATAATGAATACTTGAGAAACACAAGGAAATATAGTGGTTCGATCTTAAAGATCTACATCCACTTTGGAGAAAATGAATCACTATAATGAGAAGGTTACAAGTTGAAAAGATGAAGAAAACCGAATCTGAAAACTTCTAAGAAAACCCTAAACTGATATGAAGAGATGATGATGATGATTGATGTGTGTTGTTGTTTCCTTTTTTATCACTAATGTATAACTACCAGCAAGCTAGTTGTATGCGGTTTGAAACTGACTTAACAACAGCTCAAGAAACTTGCCAAGTCATCAATCCATCAACCGTTCTTCAAACTGACTAACTGACATGCAGCACTTTTGATTCGACCTGATGCTAGGTCGAATCCCGATCGAACCCTGGTCGAACTGCAATTCTGTTTTCATTTCATGATTGATTCGACCACGACACTTTTGATTCGACCACAACTTCTGATCGAATCAAGGTCGAATCAGTATTCGGTTATAATTGCTCATTGTTCGACCACGACACTCATTGTTCGACCTTATCTTCTGGTCGAACCTTGGTCGAACCACTACCATACTCTGAATTATCATTTGTTCGACCACGCCACTCTTTGTTCGACTCTAACTTTTAGTCGAACCGAGGTCGAACAACTCCAAAACATCTTTTCAAGCTTGTACATGCATGAGCTACACTTTAACAAATCTCCACCTTAGACCATGCATCACCATAAGCAACACACTTCTCCACCTTGCTGCACTTACAGGCTGCAGCACACCATTCTTCAACTTGTTTTAATGAAGACCAATAAGACTCTTACACAGATCAAACTTCTGAACTGGTAGAGCCTTAGTAAAAGCATCAGCAGGATTCTCTGATGTCTTAATCTTCTTGACAGTCACCAACTTTTCTTCAATCAAGTCCCTTATATAGTAAAGCCTTACATCAATGTGTTTAGTCCTCTCATGATATCCCTGATGTTTTGAGAGATGTACAGCACTTTGGTTATCACAAAACACTTCAACAATGTCTTGCTGAACACCAAACTCTCCCAAAATTCCAACTAACCAAACACCTTCCTTGATTGCTTCTGTAAGAGCAACAAATTCTGCCTATGTGGTAGAAAGTGCTACAATGTGTTGATGTGTAGCCTTCCAACTTATTGCTGTGCCAAATAAGTTAAACACATAACCTGTCATGGACTTTCTTGTATCAAGATTAGCTGCATAATCTGCATCAACATAACCAACAACAGCCTCATTCCAAACATCTTGTTTCTGAAACTTTAAACCAACTGATATAGTTCCCTTGATGTATCTGAGTGCCCACTTTACTGCATCCCAATGAACTAGACCAGGATTACTCATAAACCTACTAATCACACTCATCACATAGGCTAAGTCTGGTCTACAGCATACCATAGCATACATCAGACTACCTACTGCACTTGCATATGGTATTTTACTCATTTCAAACCTTTCTTTATCTGTTTGAGGTCCTTGAGCCAATGACAGATTTAACCCTTGCTTAACTGGTACTGAAACATCCTTACAAAGATTCATATTATACCTTTTGAGAACCTTACCTAAGTAAGATTCTTGAAATAATGTTAGAAGACCAGCTGATCTGTCCCTTCCAATTTGCATACCAAGTATCATTCTTGCTTCACCAAGATCTTTCATGTCAAACTCCTGCCTCAAGGTATTCTTTACTGTATCAACCCCTTTCATATCATTGCATGCTATCAAAATATCATCTACATACAGTAGTAGATAAGTGTAGCATCCATCTTTGTGTCTTATGTATACACAGCTATCATACTTGCTTCTGACAAAACCATTTTAAGTAATGTAATCATCAAACCTGAGGTACCACTGACTTGGACTCTGCTTCAGTCCATATAATGACTTAAGCAGCAAACAAGCCTTTGAATCTGTACCTTTCAAACTAACACCTTCAGGAATCTTCATATAGATCCTTTATTCCAAATTTCCATGTAGAAAAGTTGTTGTTACATCCATCTGATGTAATTCCAAATCAAATTGAGTGACCAATGACAGCAGAATCCTTATTGAGCAATGTTTCACTACTGGTGAGAAAATCTCATTATAATCAACTCCTTCTTGCTGTGAAAAACCTCTTGCTACAAGCCTTGCCTTATACCTTATTCCTCCTTCTTTACTTGTCACTGGTTTCTTCTTGTATATCCACTTACAACTTACAAGCTTCTGATTTGCAGGTTTATCAACAATTACCCAAGTGTTGTTCTTCTTTAATGACAGCAGCTCTTCTTCCATTGCATCCATCCACTTGGCATTGTCCTTTCCAGATATTGCCTCTGAATATGTTCTTGGCTCATAGATGTCAATGTCTGAAGCTACATAGAGAGCATATGACACAGTGTCAGCCTCTATGTATCTAATAGGTGTCCTGATTTGTCTTCTCAGCCTGTCTCTAACTAGTTGATAACTGCTCAAAGTTCTTCTTTCACTTGAGCTAGATCCCTCAGCTCTCTCTTCTTCAGCATTTACTTCATGCTCATCATTAATCTCCTGATTATGATCTTGTTGTACTGCTGTCTGATCATCATGCTCCACCTCAAATTCACACTTATCTGTAATGGTGGACTTCTCATCACTTCTGTCAAACAATGGCATCTTATCTTCATTGAATGTTATATCTCTGCTAATAATAAACTTGTTAGTTTCATAACACCACAGCCTATAACCTTTTACCTCTTTTGGATAGCCAACAAGCACACACTTGACAGCCCTTGGATCAAGTTTATCTTGCTTCTGATGAGAATACACCTGGTAACCTATCACCCTCAAATGACTATAATCAGGTATCCTTCCAGTCCATACTTGTTCAGGTGGTTTGAATTTAAGAGTTGTACATGGAGATAGGTTGACCAGATAGGCTGCTGTTGATACCAACTCACCCCAGAAGCCTTTTGAGAAACCTCCACTACTCATCATGCATCTAACCCTTGCAAGAAGTGTCTGATTCATCCTTTCAGCCACTCTATTCTGTTGTGGAGTTCCTGGTAAGTTTTGTGCCTTTTAATACCCTTTTCTTGACAAAACTTGTTGAAATCATTTGACACAAACTCAAGTCCATTGTCTGTCCTTAAGCACTTAACCTTATCTCCAGTCTGAAGTTCTACCTCTGTCAATCAAATTTTAAAGACTGATAAGGCTTCATCCTTGATTTTTAAAATTCTTATCCATACCTTTCTTGAATAGTCATCAATGAATGATATAAAATACCTTCCACCTCCCATTGTTGAGGTCTTGGAAGGCCCCCAAAGATCAAAATGAATATATTCCAATCTGGCTTTGGTATTATGCTCAGCTGCACCAAATTTCAACCTCTTTGATTTACCTAATATGCAAGCTTCACACTGATCTAACTTGCAGGTTGAACTGATCTCAAGCAGCTTCTGTCTTGCAAGTTCTTGCAAACCTCTTTCACTTATGTGACCAAGCCTTCCATGCCAAACTTTAACACTACTATCATCCTTAGTTGCATTAATCTGTCCTACCAACACAGAACCATCTAAGAAGTACAAATCAGACTTCTTAAAACCTTTAACAACTATTGAATTTCCTTTTATGATAGTAAGTGTTTCTCCCTTTAAATGGCACTCATGACCTTGAGAAACTAACATTCCAAGAGATATTAGATTTCTTCTCAAACTTGGTACATATCTGACACTTGTTAACAACCTGATTTTCCCATCAAACATTTTAAGTTTGACAGAACCTATACCTTCAATCTTACAGGTGTGATCATCACCTAGCATGACTGATCCTTCATCATGTGATCTTAGTTCAGTAAACCAATCCTTTCTGGAAGTCATGTGAAATGTGCGTCCTGAATCCAAGACCCATTCTTCTGATACTGAACTAGAACACACTGTCATTGCTTCAATGAAATCAGAATCTGAACCAACTTGATTAGTTGTTACCTGATTTGCATGAGGTCTCTTATTTCCCCCCTTTTCAGCTATTTTCTTTGCTACCATTGCTTTCCATTTGAAACACTGCTTCTTGAAGTGTCCAGGCTTATTGCAATGAAAGCAATTCTTGTTCTCATCTTCATCTGATGGAGCACCTTGATTCTTTTCTGGCTTCCTCTTATCAACATGACTGCTCTTGTTATTATTCTTATTCCATTGATTCTGTTTCTTTGCTAGTAAACCTTCTGCAACAGCCTGTTGATCTGGACTCTTCTTGTGAAGAACCTTTGCCTTAATTGCCAGCAATACTTGCTCAAGTGTGATTGCTTCAGCATTAGCAAACAAGAGAGTATCTCTTAACCCTTCAAAGGACTTAGGAAGAGCTGACATGAGGATGACAGCTTTGTCTTCAGATGACAGAGCCACATCAATGTTTTCAAGATCATCTATGATCTTGTTAAACTCATCTAATTGACCAATGATTGATTTATCTTTAGATACCTTGAAGGAATACAACTTCTGCTTCATGTACAAACGGTTTGCCAAACTTTTAACCATGTATAGCTCCTCCAATTTCCTCCATACTCCTCTGGCAGTTGCTTCCTTTGAGATTTCCCTTAGAGCTTTATCTCCAAGGCACAGAATTAGAGCACTTCTAGCCTTTGATTGTTGTTCTTGATCTGCTGCAAGTGCAACAGCATCAACTGCTGCAGCTTGATTCTCAGGGAGAGGTTTGATTGCATCTGATAACCCTTGCTGGATCAAGATTGCCTCCATCTTTATCCTCCACAGACTGAAGTCTGCCTTCTCTGAAAACTTCTCAATATCAAACTTAGTAGTCACCATCTGATCTTCTTCTCCACTGATCTTCTTCCTTCTTCTTGGCTTCCCACAGACGGCGCCAATTCTTATGAATGTGTTTGAAATATAACTTCTATTTGATCTCTCTCTCACACTCTATCTCACTCACTATCAATTATGGTTTAAATCAACACAAAATATGATAATGAATACTTGAGAAACACAAGGAATTATAGTGGTTCGATCTTAAAAATCTACATCCACTTTGGAGAAAATGAATCACTATAATGAGAAGGTTACAAGCTGAAAAGATGAAGAAAACCGAATCTGAAAACTTCTAAGAAAACCCTAAACTGATATGAAGAGATGATGATGATGATTGATGTGTGTTGCTGTTTCCTTTTTTATCACTAATGCATAACTACCAGCAAGCTAGTTGTATGCGGTTTGAAACTGACTTAACAACAGCTCAAGAAACTTGCCAAGTCATCAATCCATCAACCGTTCTTCAAACTGACTAACTGACATGCAGCACTTTTAATTCGACCTGATGCCAGGTCGAATCCCGATCGAACCCTGGTCGAACTGCAATTCTGTTTTCATTTCATGATTGATTCGACCACGACACTTTTGATTCGACCACAACTTCTGATCGAATCAAGGTCGAATCAGTATTCGGTTATAACTGCTCATTGTTCGACCACGACACTCATTGTTCGACCTTATCTTCTGGTCGAACCTTGGTCGAACCACTACCATACTTTGAATTATCATTTGTTTGACCACGCCACTCTTTGTTCGACTCTAACTTTTAGTCGAACCGAGGTCGAACAACTCCAAAACATCTTTTCAAGCTTGTACATGCATGAGCTACACTTTAACACAGTCCATGCATTTCTTCCCTTCTCTTAATTTCTCTGCTCTTCCTTCTTTTATTTTTATTTTCTTTTCCCAGCGTGTTGTCTGCGTTTCTTCCCACTTTTGTGTGTGTTCTATGTGTCATAAAATTTTTGGGAGTTTCCTAAATATGTGAATGAGGTTCGAAATAAATATAGTCTTGTTATACTTATATTATTCTAATGGATGCTATTGGATACAAGGAAAATCAACTAGTGGATAGAAAATGGATCCAACAGGAGGCTATGGTACTCGGGCAAGAAGAAAGCTAATGGATTATTGGGGATGTATATTCCTAAAATAAATATGGAGGGTGTTTATAATTTTAAAATTAAAAAAGGGTAAATTTGGAATTTTAAGGGTGTATATATAACAATATTACAATTTAAAAAATAAAAAGAGGATGTATATTCAATAAAAAATTATGTGTATTTAACTCCAGCCAATGAAAAAACACTTCATAAACACTCAAATTATAAGTTTGAAAAAACACTTCATAAACACTCAAATTATAGTTTAACTTAAAAGGAGTTAGCTAGATGTACGTGCATCCGTCTGCACGTGTGCGCATTCCTATCTGTATTTGTGTGTATATATTTATTAGTAATACATATTAATTCTTATTTATTTATATATATTTTAATTAATAAATGTATATATATTTTAAATACGGATGAATGAATTTAAATCCATGCATTTGTCATTTTAAATGTAATTTTAGTGATATATACATATATTAAGAATAATAGTATGCAAGTCTAAAATATATTTTATGTTTTGGATACCATTTATTAAATAAGATTTATTGATTAATTTTGTTAGTTTATTCTTTATAAAGGTGTGAACATTTTCAAATAGTGAAGGGGGTACAAATTAAAAAATATATATTATTTATTGAATTGAAAACTATCAATTCGAAGTACAATATTTAATAATTGAATTAATTTCAATTTGTAATGATACTGTTTTGTGCCACAAGAGGCTTGACCATTGTAAAGAGACAATTATGTTGGTGGGGTATGATTTGAGAATTATGCCTTCATCAGAATCACATATATTGCGGCTGAATAAAGAAGAACACACAAGCTGAAAAGTTATTAGAATCAAATTAATTTGCTTCTACTTTTCATTGGTCAAAAGTAAGAATTAAATAATGATGAATCTTGAAAATAACAATGAGAATTAATATCTTTTTAAAATTTACTTTTAATTTTTGCGACAACTCATCACATAGGAACAATATGCCCTTCTTCTTTTTTTCTTTTTTTTTTAATGTTTGATTGAAAGTTATGTGTACTTTATATTTCAATGCACGGGAAAGAAAAAAAAATTATAGATTTAAAAAAAAAAATTCTATAATAATTTATTTAGTTATTTAAATATTAAAATTGTATTTTATTATATTTACATTTACATATTATCATTTTTATCATACTATCATATAACTAAATCCTATTTAAAATGTTATATGCATTTAAAAATCTAATTTTAAAAGGTAATATTTAAATTATTAACAACGTCATAATGAATTTCCATTGTATCGGTATATAATATTTCATTCAATTCCATAACTGGATAAATTAAACTAAAATCTCTAACCTGAATTGATACGTGAGCGTTTAATTTGCAAATACTCTTTTCGATGACGACGGGCTGATTCAAGATACAGCTTAAAATTAAAATTTATTTGAAAATATTTAATCTAATATATTAATAATTAAATAAAATACTTACCTAAATTTATTCTCAAAAAACTTTTCTCTGCTATTGTTTGACATCCAAATTTGGTTGGTGATTTGATACTATCTATCTTTGGGAAGCATGGACTACATGAGAAATTCCGAATGTAATCTTCCAAATTCATGGATCATCAGAAATTTTAAATGTAAACTTTAAAGTGATTGATAGGTGTGTTTAGCATTAACCGATTATGCAAACATCATGTTAATTGGTTTTGATTATTATATACCATTTTGGAATTAATCATGTTACTATAAATATGTCCAAAAGTTTTGTGAAATATTAAAAATGAATTTTAATTAATGCATGTTTTTGAGGCAAACGTCATTTCCATGCATAATTTTTATGATTTGTGTAACATAAATGTATTTCTATAATTCCTATCGCTATTAATTAGCATTAACCAATTATGCAAACATCATGACAATTAATAAAAATTAAATAAATACTCCCAATTCAAAGTTTCTTTCCCGGAATTTGCAGCTGACAAAGGTGAAAACTTTGACTCAATTTTTAAGACTTAAAAAGAAAAAAAATAATTCGAAAATGAGAAAATATAGCCAAATAAAAGAAATAGTTCAAATATGAGAAATAATATCAAATTGTGTTTGAGAATGAAATAATGTGGAAATATAAAACCATCCACACATATATATAGCATAATTGAACCCTTTAATGTACCTACTCTAAATAAAATAATTATTAATAATGGAAAGTAGCAACAATCAGTATAAATAAATATTAAGAATATAATTAACTTATTAAAAAAAATATAATGATGGATGTGTTTTGTTAATGAAATCATATATGATTAACTTATATATAAAATAAAAGAAAAATTAGAACTCAGCAGAGTCATCGTCACCATTATATTAATAGAAATCATTGAGGATTAATTTACTAAAAATAAAAATGAATAATACTGATGTATTCCAAATATTCTAAGATTTCTAAAATTATTAAAATTAAATTAGGTGCTTATAATACTGATGTATTCCAATATCCAATTTTAATTTACTAAAATTAAAATAGGTGCTTCTAATATGCTAATTAAAATTAAAACTCCAATAACTTCAGTAACTCCAAGGCAATAAGTATGTTTATAATATGCTAATTAAAATTAAAACTCCAATAACTCTACTCCAAGGCAATAAGTAGTAATTAAATAAGAGCTTATAATATGCTTTTCTTTTATAATTAAAATTAAGATAACACATAATTATTTTACTATTTTTAAACTGACACATTTGATTCATCTTATGCTATATACTTGACACATAAGTTAAACTCCATGAGAAGTGGACAACTCATATCCAAAACTTCCATATTGAATTCATCTTAAACTATATAGTTGACACATAGGCTAGATTCCATGAGAAGTGGACAACTCATCATACTAAACTCCTAATTAGTATATGTAAGATTTGATGATCATATGATCTTCATTTATTTCTTTTTTCTTATAGGGTAGGGTTGGATCGAGGAAAATGGAAATAGATTTATAAATCTCTTATTCAAAATCTCATCAAGGCATAGATTAAATACACACCACTTCTTATTGAATACACACCATATTATTATAATATTAAAATATTATATATTTAAAAAGTCTATATTACCCTTAAGATCATTAAATACACACTCCATATATTCTAAAACTAACTTATTAAATACACACCCCATAATATATATTTTATATTATATTTTATACCGCCTTTAATTCTTATCTTCTTCCTCCTTTTACCATTCAATTCAGAATATGTACAGAAGAAAGAATTATAAATTTTCTAGAACATCAATAAATATTAATAATCTTGATTCTTGATCTATCTATATACACACATTAACATGCGTGTACAAATTTAATCATCAATTAAAAATGATTGAAAGAAATAAAGTTTGAATTAATGAGGATGAAATTGATGAGTAAAATCATTAGATTACTTGTGTTTTTTATTAACTTTTGATCGAGGCGCATGAAATAAAGTCATTGGGATGCAACATCACAATTTTGGCTCTTTTTTTTTTATCTCATTATCATTATTTTTTTCTTTTCCTCAATTCTTTAAAGAACGCATTTCATGAGCGTTGTATTTTTATTTATTTATTTTTTGTTAAATTTAGAAATTCTATGATTTCTGTAAGAAATAATCAAGATTTATAATGTTGGGATGAAGAAAAAAAAGATGCTGATGAATCTACTCTTATTCGCCATTAATGATTTTCTAAAGCTTCCATCGTCTTCAAAGGCAGTAATAAGAAAGGAGATGGATTTTAGGGAAAGCCAGTAATAAGAAGAAGATGGATTTTACGGTGTGTATTATATTAATTTTAAAAGGGTAGTTTTGGAGTTTTAGGGATGTGTATTTAGTAAAATTAAAAAAATTAAATTTAAAAGGGGTGTACATTTAATAAAAAGGGGTGTGTATTTAACAACAATCTCTCATTAAATGTAGAATGTAATATCAAATGAATTTTAAAAAATTACTAATAAATAGATTTCAAATTATAAGTTTGAAATTTTAACCTCCTTTGAAACAAATGCAATAATTGGGGAACTATTCCATCAAAATTTGTTCAAGCTGAGTCTAATGGGTGCAAATAAGAAAAGAGTGAATCGGATGTAAACTATCTTTCATGTAAAAACTCCCTATTTAAAAATTACAAAGACAATTATACCCTTAAATAAGAATAAATATTAAACTCTAAATGAATAATAAAATTTAAACTAATAAAGTTTACCTAATTAACTAAGTGAGTCCAATTATTCGCTAAAAAAATTAGAGCAGCACCATGTTGGTTGACTTAGTGCAAGGCATATCCATCCGACAAACCTTGGCATTATTATTATAGTCAATTAGAATCATATTGCCACCTGCAGCATATGGAATGGCATAAAGCCACTTTTAAAGGAATGGTGATTTGTATCTAGATCCTCTCTAATAATTTTACTCAATTTCTCCTCATAATAGTTACAGTAAGGAGAAATTGAGTTAAGTTACTGAAGAGAATCTGCATCTGATGGTTGCAGACAACATTGCAAAGCTTTCAAAAACAATAATACTTCATTCCATCTTCAACAAAAACTTGAAAACACCTTGTTTGATCCTCTGAAACGAGGTCTAGCTCAAGTTTTGGGGGTTCAAATGTCATCACCAAAGTCCAACATCCGTTGCTCTCTATATATGAGTGAGCATAAAATGTATGAGATTCAATGTTTTGTAACAGAAAGTTCCATGATGAACAAACTTCAAGCAATTTTTATCAGGCGTCAATCGCCCATCAATCTTGCATATCAGTTTATTTGTCCTAATTTGCAGGCCAAAATTGAATATGAATAAGTATTTTCGTAAACGATGGATCCGAAAAAGACTAGTACCTTGCAAGAAATTAATTTCTATGTTTAGTAGATTTATGCTGCAAGGGTTCTTGCTAAGAAGAACCTAATTGCTAATGTGAAGGTTCTTGACTAATATTGAGGGTTGTGTTTGGATGGAGAGATTGGAAATGAAAGATTTCAAATCTTCTAAAATTAAAGTGGACTTCCAATCTAGACCACTTACACAAATGGTCCACAATGCGTGATGACTTTTATGCCCATTACAGTATTAAAACTATACAAATTACTATGAATAAATAGTATAGTATTATAAAGTACAAATCCATGTTGGAATCCCACCATCAGCTCAACTAGTTCATCACACGATATTTGTAAAGAACTAAGAATTACAAACACAATTTATTGAGCACTGTTGCACAAACAAGCAGCAAATGGTTTTACATCTTTAGTTTTTCTAAAGAAGACAAATTACGGAGATCATGCATACCCTAAATACTCTGATTAATATAGTATTCATTGGCCCCTAATATCCTCACTGTCCAAATTGGAGAAATAATTTCATTACAACACTTCCCATATACATATGAGTTCTCAGCAAAGGTACTAACACAACAAAAATGCTGCAATTGGGAGGATCAAGTAAAATAATATACAAATAATTAATAGAATATTGATTTAATCCATGTTATAATCTTATTTAATTAATTTATAATATAATAGTTAGCACTACTATTTTACTTCCATATTTCATCTGATAACTTACATGTCAAAAACTTAATTTGATTATGATATTGATTGGTATATAGAAATAAAAATAAATAAAATCTGTCATATAATAATTTACAATATTAATTAACAAAAATTGATTATGACAACAAGTTGAGATGGCCGAGTTGGTCTAAGGCGCCAGATTAAGGTTCTGGTCCGAAAGGGCGTGGGTTCAAATCCCACTCTCAACATTTTATTTTTCTTTAAATTTCAAATTTCAATTTAATATGATATCAATTTTTATATTAATTAATTAATTAATTAAAATTAAAAATAATAATTACAGAATATAATCAAACTACTATCCAGTTAATTATAGTAAAAAAACTACACCGTCCCTATTCAATTATATATAGACAATTTCCTTCACTACAACATCTTATTACCATATTAACCATCTACCCAAAAATAACATACAATAATTCTTTATTTAAGAATCATAACAAAATTCACTATATATATATATATACATTGTCAAAACCCCAATTAACTATTCTCTTCATTATATTTCTGCAGCCTCTCCTTACACAGATAAATTTTACTGCAATCCCAAAATTTCATGCATTATTATTATTTTTTAAAAAATAATAATTCATTTAATAAAAAAAAATGTCTTTACACTATAGTGATCATCATGGGAAAACCGGTCGTATCGATTATAATGAGAGGATTAGCAGGACTCTCTTTTCTAACAGCAGCAATCGTCATGCTCAAAAGTAAACAAGTTATTCATTTTAATTTTATCAATTTCATCATTGAACCTTCAAATTGGAGTGGTTTAACGTAAGTTTTTATTTAATTATAAATTTCTTTTATTATATTTAATTTTATTGTAATTTAAAATATATACATGTATGTGCTCATTATTATAAATAATTTGTGATGTAGGTTTTGCATTATTGTTAATTTTATTGCAAGTGGGTTTAACCTTTTGGTTCTATTTTGCGTTCCTGATGGCGATAATATTTGGAGAAGAGTTATTGTTCTTGACGTGGTAATTATTTCATTTTCAATATTATTTATTTTAGTTATGTGTAATTTCTTGAAATTTAGAATGCATTGTTACGCAAGAAAGTGTAGGTTTTAGTTTAAATTATTCTTAGTATATACACAAATTAAAGAAGAGAACAATATATTTTATGTGCATGAAAGATTCTTGTTTCCTTTTATGATAGAGCATAAATAAGTCAATTAAAAAACAAAATTAAGTGAATATGATTCTTTTGTTAATTAGCTAATTATACATTCTACAACCTAATATTATTGCTACTCCAAATTTATAATTTATAATTATAGTCAAATTAGCACATTAATATTCTAAAATTTAAAACCTATTAGCTTATCTCCTAAGTAGAACTAATTTAAGCAGTCCTATACTTTTTAAATTATTTATTTATTATCATTACTATTATTATTATTTATTCTGAAAATATTATTTGCAGATTACGAGTATCCTAGTTGGCGCAACCCTTGGAGCAGGTTGGCAAACATATATCCTCACAATCAATGGAAATAAAATGGTAAGTTGGGCTCCAATATGTGGTGTTACATCTTTCTTCTGCAATAAAGTATTGGGCTCACTCATCACCTCAACTTTTGGGTTTGCTATTTCTAATGGGCTTCTTATGTGGTCTCTCAGAGTGAGCCTTATGGAAGACTAAATTAAATTAGGCCCAATGTAAGCGATTTTTGTTCTTTGTTAGGGTGATTTTTATTCTTAATTTAATAGTTATGGATCTTTGTAATTTTGTAATTTCAATTTTTTTTTTTGCTGAGGAATTAATACCAAATACCTTTCATATGAATGCACCCTTGCATCGGGTGCACCCAATATACACTCTAATTTATTAATGTACGATGAATGATTAATTAACGGATAATTGTAGGGTGATATAATAGTACTTTAAAAACAAATTATAATATCCTACCATTAATAGTTTGATCCATCGTTCGTCATATTCCAATAAGAATTCATAACCACTCAATATATAACTAGTTTATTTATATTATATAATAATTATAATTTAATAATGGATTAACTTATCTTATAACTTGTCTCGCATAGATATCGTGTCACAATTAACTTTCTCTTAAATTAATTACTAGTATTAGTTTAAAAATGTATAATTTTTTTTTCTTTTTTCCTTTTTAAATTGTGCTCCTATAAGAGTTGTTTCCCAATGTAATCATTGCTTAATTAGAAAATGAAAATGAAGGGCGGAACTGGAGCGGCCCGACTCGACTCTAAATAAAGCGGGTCAATGTTGGGTCAATTTAAGGGTCTGTTTGGGACAACGATAATGAGAATGATATCCCAACTAGCAGGCGGGCCCCACCTCGAGAAAAACATGCGACAACTTGGAGTAAGTATATATTTATCTGTCCATTAAGAGTTGGACAACGTACAATTACTAAACAGAGTTGACATCCATGTGTATATCATGTGGAGATAGTATAGTTCATTAATAATCTTATCATTCACGATTTTACCTAAAAAATAATTTTTTATTAGAATTTTCAATGAACTAAGGATTAGTTTGGAGTTGGCCGGTACATCGACGACTCTGAGGCTAGTGCAGGGAGCTGCTAGACGTCTTGCAGGGTGCAGCAAGTCTCCTTTTGTCCTTTACTCGCTTCCTATTGGTTGGTGAAGACTGAAGAGGGATGTACTCAGGGGCGGACGCACTGAGGGGTTAGGGGGGGCACTGGGCCCCCCTGAACTTCTAAAAATTACTAGTATAGATATAGAAATTTTCTTGAAATACTTTTGTGTCCAAGTGGTGAAGTGAGGATGTTTTAGTTTTAAAGGTCCCGTGTTCGATTCATGCAGCACTGTTATTTTTTTCCTCTCTTTTATTTATTTATTTATTTTCCCTCTAAATAACATATTTATTTAATAATTTTAATGACTTTAGTTTCAAAATTGTTACTCTTACATAATACAATTAAAAATACTAAAACATCTTTAGAAAAATGTTAATAAAAGTTGGTAAATAAAATAATTCTTCTTAAAATTTGTAGAACAAAAAACACAAACTATTGTATGAGAAAAGTTGGGCCCCCCTCGACGGAAATCCTGCGTCCGCCACTGGATGTACCTGTCGTGTGTTGTCTTCTAGTTGGGAGTGTTGTCCAAGACATTCATTCTTACTGTTATTCTTGTCTTCTAGCCTGCCATTTCTAGCCGTTCTCCAGTGATGTCTGTACTTTACCCAGCAAGTCTGATAATCTCTTCAGCCATCGGATAGATAGGTTTCCGACACTATGTTGTTCGGCCGATTCCCTGAACACCTCCTTTAGTTTCGGGGTCAAGGTATCCTGCCAAGATGTCTTGGCTGCCTATCTTCATGGTGGGCTTTCTGCCTCTCATCCCTCTCCTGGTTTCGTCTCCCTGGGCTCTTCGACCCTCGATGATGGGCTTGTTTTTTGGGCTTCTTCTCGATTATTCATCGGGTGCCTCTTGGGCTATCCTTTGGGCCGTCATCATTTTATAAAGTTACCCTCTATTTCTGTTCTTCGGCCTCTCCGTAGTTGGGCCTTTTGTTCGTGACAGGCTAGTTTGTTAGGCTTTCGACCCATTTAGTATGGGGATATAATATCCATAATATTATTATTATTATTGTTGTTATTATTATTATTATTATTGTTTTCCCAATAAAAGACAATACACTTGATTGTAAAGAGTCATAAATCAAATGCATATATAAGAAAGCAGCCCTAGCGTGAATTCTAAAGGGAAAAGTAAATTTTATTGCGTACTAAACTTTTTGTTTTTATTTTTATTATTTTTTAATAAGAAAAGAGAAAAGGTACACCTCACTCTGAGGAGTATGATTAAGCCCATTAATGCTATGACCCATGATTTTGGAATCTTAAGCTAACCTTTTTAAGAATATAATATGATTTCTTTTCTCAAATAAAAAATATATTTTCTTGTTTGGTTTCTTAAAGAATACAATATGAATTTTTCCCCAAACTCAAATAAGGGTGTACACCCCTCTTTATTAAATATACACCCATCAATATAAAATTAATATATATATTTTTAAAAAGTTTAAAATATCATTAATTCATTAAATACACACCCCAATATTTTATACTAATTTAATAAACCCTAACTTGATCAACTCCCACCTATTAATCTTAATTTTTTCACGTTCTTTAACTGCATCACGACGTCTTCCAACCTAAATCAAGAAGAAAAAGTGTATCCCATATGTAATGTTACAGAAATAGCCAGAAACAACAAACAAATTGAGTAAATAGTTACAGTATATGATTAGAAATTTTCAATACTAAAAGACTTGATTGTGTACATGATGTGGTAATACTTGTGATTCTTCCACAAATGAATTATTAGTGGCAGAAAATTTATTAATAACCAGTCACACTTCTTCCGCAGTGATTGAATGTCAGTTCCTTTAAGTATGAATACGTCGACTGATGATGGAGATGAAGATGAGGTTTCTAGTGAGGTTATTCCCAAGAACTCTCGACTCACACATTGCAGTCCATGCATTTCTTCCCTTCTCTTAATTTCTCTGCTCTTCCTTCTTTTATTTTTATTTTCTTTTCCCGGCGTGTTGTGTGCGTTTCTTCCCACTTTTGTGTGTGTTCTATGTGTCATAAAATTTTTGGGAGTTTCCTAAATATGTGAATGAGGTTCGAAATAAATATAGTCTTGTTATTCTTATATTATTCTAATGGATGCTAATGGATACAAGGAAAATCAACTAGTGGATAGAAAATGGATCCAACAGGAGGCTATGGTACTCGGGCAAGAAGAAAGCTAATGGATTATTGGGGA
This sequence comes from Pogostemon cablin, assembly GCA_023678885.1. Classification (NCBI taxonomy): domain Eukaryota; kingdom Viridiplantae; phylum Streptophyta; class Magnoliopsida; order Lamiales; family Lamiaceae; genus Pogostemon; species Pogostemon cablin. Next base: position 33,928,311 of record CM042971.1, read on the forward strand.
TGTATATTCCTAAAATAAATATTGAGGGTGTTTATAATTTTAAAATTAAAAAGGGTAAATTTGGAATTTTAAGGATGTATATATAATAATATTAAGATTTAAAAAATTAAAATGGGTGTGTATTCAATAAAAAATGATATGTATTTAACACCGCTCAATGAAAAATCACTTCATAAACACTCAAATTAACTTAAAAAGAGTTAGCTAGATGTACGTGCATCCGTCTGCACGTGTTCGCATTCCTATCTGTATTTGTGTGTATATATTTATTAGTAATACATATTAATTCTTATTTATTTATATATATTTTAATTAATAAATATATATATATATTTTAAATACGGATGAATGAATTTAAATCCATGCATTTTCATTTTAAATGTAATTTTAGTGATATATATATATATTAAGAATAATAGTATGCAAGTCTAAAATATATTTTATGTTTTGGATACCATTTATTAAATAAGATTTATTGATTAATTTTGTTAGTTTATTCTTTATAAAGGTGTGAACATTTTCAAATAGTGAAGGGGGTACAAATTAAAAAATATATATTATTTATTGAATTGAAAACTATCAATTCGAAGTACAATATTTAATAATTGAATTAATTTCAATTTGTAATGATACTGTTTTGTGCCACAAGAGGCTTGACCATTGTAAAGAGACAATTATGTTGGTGGGGTATGATTTGAGAATTATGCCTTCATCAGAATCACATATATTGCGGCTGAATAAAGAAGAACACAAGCTGAAAAGTTATTAGAATCAAATTAATTTGCTTCTACTTTTTATTGGTCAAAAGTAAGAATTAAATAATGATGAATCTTGAAAATAACAATGAGAATTAATATCTTTTTAAAATTTACTTTTAATTTTTGCGACAACTCATCACATAGGAACAATATGCCCTTCTTTTTTTTTTTTTTTTTTTACTGTTTGGTTGAAAGTTATGTGTACTTTATATTTCGATGCACGGGAAACAAAAGAAATTACAGGTTTAAAAAAAAAAATTCTATAATAATTTATTTAGTTATTTAAATATTAAAATTGTATTTTATTATATTTACATTTACATATTATCATTTTTATCATACTATCATATAACTAAATCCTATTTAAAATGTTATATGCATTTAAAAATCTAAATTTAAAAGGTAATATTTAAATTATTAACAACGCCATAATGAATTAAACTAAAATCTCTAACCTGAATTGACACGTGAGCGTTTAATTTGCAAACACTCTTTTCGATGACGACGGGCTGATTCAAGATACAGCTTAAAATTAAAATTTATTTGAAAATATTTAATCTAATATATTAATAATTAAATAAAATACTTACCTAAATTTATTCTCAAAAAAATTTTCTCTGCTATTGCTTGACATCCTAATTTGGTTGGTGATTTGATACTATCTATTTTCGGGAAGCATGGACTACATGAGAGATTTCGAATGTAATCTTCGAAATTCATGGACCATAGAGATTTTGAATGTAAACTTTAAAGTGATTGATAGGTGTAATGAGAAAAAAAGTATTTATTATAGGAGATACTTTTTAAATTAATTCCTATAGATATTAATTAGCATTAACCGATTATGCAAACATCATGTTAATTGGTTTTGATTATTATATACCATTTTGGAATTAATCATGTTACACACATTAACATGCGTGTACAAATTTAATCATCAATTAAAAATAATTGACAGAAATAAAGTTTGAATTAATGAGGATGAAACTGATGAGTAAAATCATTAGATTACTTGTGTTTTTTATTAACTTTTGATCGAGGCGCATGAAATAAAGTCATTGGGATGCAACATCACAATTTTGGCTCTTTTTTTTTTATCTCATTATCATTATTTTTTTCTTTTCCTCAATTCTTTAAAGAACGCATTTCATGAGCGTTGTATTTTTATTTATTTATTTTTTTGTTAAATTTAGAAATTCTATGATTTTTGTAAGAAATAATCAAGATTTATAATGTTGGGATGAAGAAAAAAAAGATGCTGATGAATCTACTCTTATTCGCCATTAATGATTTTCTAAAGCTTCCATCGTCTTCAAAGGCAGTAATAAGAAAGGAGATGGATTTTAGGGAAAGCCAGTAATAAGAAGAAGATGGATTTTACGGTGTGTATTATATTAATTTTAAAAGGGTAGTTTTGGAGTTTTAGGGATGTGTATTTAGTAAAATTAAAAAAATTAAGTTTAAAAGGGGTGTACATTTAATAAAAAGGGGTGTGTATTTAACAACAATCTCTCATTAAATGTAGAATGTAATATCAAATGAATTTTAAAAAATTACTAATAAATAGATTTCAAATTATAAGTTTGAAATTTTAACCTCCTTTGAAACAAATGCAATAATTGGGGAACTATTCCATCAAAATTTGTTCAAGCTGAGTCTAATGGGTGCAAATAAGAAAAGAGTGAATCGGATGTAAACTATCTTTCATGTAAAAACTCCCTATTTAAAAATTACAAAGACAATTATACCCTTAAATAAGAATAAATATTAAACTCTAAATGAATAATAAAATTTAAACTAATAAAGTTTACCTAATTAACTAAGTGAGTCCAATTATTCGCTAAAAAAATTAGAGCAGCACCATGTTGGTTGACTTAGTGCAAGGCATATCCATCCGACAAACCTTGGCATTATTATTATAGTCAATTAGAATCATATTGCCACCTGCAGCATATGGAATGGCATAAAGCCACTTTTAAAGGAATGGTGATTTGTATCTAGATCCTCTCTAATAATTTTACTCAATTTCTCCTCATAATAGTTACAGTAAGGAGAAATTGAGTTAAGTTACTGAAGAGAATCTGCATCTGATGGTTGCAGACAACATTGCAAAGCTTTCAAAAACAATAATACTTCATTCCATCTTCAACAAAAACTTGAAAACACCTTGTTTGATCCTCTGAAACGAGGTCTAGCTCAAGTTTTGGGGGTTCAAATGTCATCACCAAAGTCCAACATCCGTTGCTCTCTATATATGAGTGAGCATAAAATGTATGAGATTCAATGTTTTGTAACAGAAAGTTCCATGATGAACAAACTTCAAGCAATTTTTATCAGGCGTCAATCGCCCATCAATCTTGCATATCAGTTTATTTGTCCTAATTTGCAGGCCAAAATTGAATATGAATAAGTATTTTCGTAAACGATGGATCCGAAAAAGACTAGTACCTTGCAAGAAATTAATTTCTATGTTTAGTAGATTTATGCTGCAAGGGTTCTTGCTAAGAAGAACCTAATTGCTAATGTGAAGGTTCTTGACTAATATTGAGGGTTGTGTTTGGATGGAGAGATTGGAAATGAAAGATTTCAAATCTTCTAAAATTAAAGTGGACTTCCAATCTAGACCACTTACACAAATGGTCCACAATGCGTGATGACTTTTATGCCCATTACAGTATTAAAACTATACAAATTACTATGAATAAATAGTATAGTATTATAAAGTACAAATCCATGTTGGAATCCCACCATCAGCTCAACTAGTTCATCACACGATATTTGTAAAGAACTAAGAATTACAAACACAATTTATTGAGCACTGTTGCACAAACAAGCAGCAAATGGTTTTACATCTTTAGTTTTTCTAAAGAAGACAAATTACGGAGATCATGCATACCCTAAATACTCTGATTAATATAGTATTCATTGGCCCCTAATATCCTCACTGTCCAAATTGGAGAAATAATTTCATTACAACACTTCCCATATACATATGAGTTCTCAGCAAAGGTACTAACACAACAAAAATGCTGCAATTGGGAGGATCAAGTAAAATAATATACAAATAATTAATAGAATATTGATTTAATCCATGTTATAATCTTATTTAATTAATTTATAATATAATAGTTAGCACTACTATTTTACTTCCATATTTCATCTGATAATTTACATGTCAAAACTTAATTTGATTATGATATTGATTGGTATATAGAAATAAAAATAAATAAAATCTGTCATATAATAATTTACAATATTAATTAAAAAATTGATTATGACAACAAGTTGAGATGGCCGAGTTGGTCTAAGGCGCCAGATTAAGGTTCTTGTCCGAAAGGGCGTTGGTTCAAATCCCACTCTCAACATTTTATTTTTCTTTAAATTTCAAATTTCAATTTAATATGATATCAATTTTTATATTAATTAATTAATTAATTAAAATTAAAATTAATAATTACAGAATATAATCAAACTACTATCCAGTTAATTATAGTAAAAAAACTACACCGTCCCTATTCAATTATATATAGACAATTTCCTTCACTACATCTTATTACCATATTAACCATCTACCCAAAAATAACATACAATAATTCTTTATTTAAGAATCATAACAAAATTCACTATATATATATATACATTGTCAAAACCCCAATTAACTATTCTCTTCATTATATTTCTGCAGCTTCTCCTTACACAGGTAAATTTTACTGCAATCCCAAAATTTCATGCATTATTATTATTTTTTAAAAAATAATAATTCATTGAATAAAAAAAAATATGTCTTTACACTATAGTGATCATCATGGGAAAACCAGTCGTATCGATTATAATGAGAGGATTAGCAGGACTCTCTTTTCTAACAGCAGCAATCGTCATGCTCAAAAGTAAACAAGTTATTCATTTTAATTTTATCAATTTCATCATGGAACCTTCAAATTGGAGTGGTTTAACGTAAGTTTTTATTTAATTATAAATTTCTTTTATTATATTTAATTTTATTGTAATTTAAAATATATACATGTATGTGCTCATTATTATAAATAATTTGTGATGTAGGTTTTGCATTATTGTTAATTTTATTGCAAGTGGGTTTAACCTTTTGGTTCTATTTTGCGTTCCTGATGGCGATAATATTTGGAGAAGAGTTATTGTTCTTGACGTGGTAATTATTTCATTTTCAATATTATTTATTTTAGTTATGTGTAATTTCTTGAAATTTAGAATGCATTGTTACGCAAGAAAGTGTAGGTTTTAGTTTAAATTATTCTTAGTATATACACAAATTAAAGAAGAGAACAATATATTTTATGTGCATGAAAGATTCTTGTTTCCTTTTATGATAGAGCATAAATAAGTCAATTAAAAAACAAAATTAAGTGAATATGATTCTTTTGTTAATTAGCTAATTATACATTCTACAACCTAATACTTATTATTGCTACTCCAAATTTATAATTTATAATTATAGTCAAATTAGCACATTATTATTCTAAAATTTAAAACCTATTAGCTTATCTCCTAAGTATAACTAATTTAAGCAATCCTATACTTTTTAAATGATTTATTTATTATCATTACTATTATTATTATTTATTCTGAAAATATTATTTGCAGATTACGAGTATCCTAGTTGGCGCAACCCTTGGAGCAGGTTGGCAAACATATATCCTAACAATCAATGGAAATAAAATGGTAAGTTGGGCTCCAATATGTGGTGTTGCATCTTTCTTCTGCAATAAAGTATTGGGCTCACTCATCACCTCAACTTTCGGGTTTGCTATTTCTAATGGGCTTCTTATGTGGTCTCTCAGAGTAAGCCTTCTGGAAGACTAAATTAAATTAGGCCCAATGTAAGCGATTTTTGTTCTTTGTTAGGGTGATTTTTATTCTTAATTTAATAGTTATGGATCTTTGTAATTTTGTAATTTCAATTTTTTTTTTGCTGAGGAATTAATACCAAATACCTTTCATTTTGAATACTATTTTTTTGATACATGCTCCGTTATGTGTAAAATCCTAAAATTTTTAGGTGTATTATTTTACTTTTGTGTGAGTCTTCATTTATCAAGAGAAAAAAAAACGTATGATTGTATATATTTTATAAGAGTTGGTCTTTTGCACATTTTGGGTGTGAAAGATGATAGTAATATTTTATTTTAATGTGTATACATTTTAATTTATAAAGTTATTATTATTTTTTAATGAAAGAGTCAATTGATATATGAATTATATTAATGTTTGAGTAAATTTTTTTTAAAATAAAAATTAAGAATATAATTTCATGAGACAGGCAAATTTGAAAACAAAATTTTTTTTAAAATAAAAATTAAGAATATAATTTCATGAGACAGGCAAATTTGAAAACAATAGGATAATATTTGAATTTGGTATGTAAAAGCATACCAAAAAATGAACCTATACCTTAATTTACACTCATATAATTTCAATTTTATAATAAAATTATGTTTATTCATACTTAATCAGAGATATAATAATGATGATGATATATTTAAAAAATATTTCAAAATGGAGTTGATCTCGTGTTTACTGTTCCTTTTAAATTCTACTATAATCATCTTAATTTAAATGCCTTAATTAAACATATAAATGAGGACCACATAAATTCAATTCGCACCTTGTTTACCTTCAAAAAAGTGTAGGGTTTTAGAACATAATATACTATTAAATTATGAGTAGAGGAATGCTATTAATCGTTTATTAACACGAGATTAAGTTGATCACGCTTTTCCCAAATTCCTAAAGATATTACTTTATTAATTTATTTATTATTAAATGGCTATTGATTAACGAAGCCTCACGCCTACATTCGATTGCTCGGGAGCTAAGCAAACTATACAACATATACGCTCTGTATCTCTATCTTCTCAATCTCTCTCTACAAACTCTGACTGCACTATGGCATCCGGCTCATCGGTTCGTGGAACCAACGCATACGATTTCGGCTCTGATGATATTCTCTGTTCTTACGAGGATTACGGCACTCAGGATGCTAACAATGGAGCTCATTCCGATCCTTCCGTCGCAGCTAATTCCGCCAATGTAATTGCTACTTTTTATTCTTGCGCTTTATGATTTTTCCTTGGTTTTCTGCTTCTTGGGGATTAGATTTATGTGTTGCTTCTGATTGTGGATTGAAATTTGTAATTCAGTTTAGGTTTACAGTGTTGACTTGCGTGCTGTTTCTGTGATTGATAGGGGTTTAGGGTTTTGAAGGGATCTAATTTGAATCATGTTATTTTCATTATCTTAGAACCCTAGAAAAGTGTTAATTTTGTAATCAGTGCGAGAATTGCAAATATAGAGCTGATTTATGTTATGAAGTTTGCCTGATATTGAGAAAACCATAATCTATGAGCATATATGTTATGTATGTGACTCTAATGTCTCTAAAAAGTCATCTTCAGCCTTAGATTACGGTAATAGCATCTGTTTATGATGTATGTATCAGTTGAGACTGGTGAAAGGAAGATGTATTCATCAATCCTGCATCTATGCGACTATGAACAAAGTGTGTTGGACTGTTTTACATAGCATAGTAGGGGGTGATAAATGTTGTTCTAGATCTTACACGGAAAGTTATTTTTCCTATTTCCTCAAACATTTTTTTCATTGTATGCGCAAGTCTGATAAATTCAATTTTAAGATTATAATTTGGTGTAAAGTAATCTTCATCACACGTTACTTGGGAAGAAATGAAAACAAAACAAGGAATTAACAAATAAGAAATTTTAAGCATCAGTTGATTTTTTCTGGAAAATTAGTTCTTGATGGTTGAAGTTTTACTTATCCCAAGTGCTGCCTTTTGATTGAGGATCATATAACTAAAAACTGAAAATTTGTATCTGCTTTAGGTTGATAAGGATTTCCGCATGGGCGGCAGGGCAAGAGTTTGTAGTGTCGCAACTGTTGAAACCGCTGTGAAGAAGCACACTGACAATATCATGCGCTTTCTCGAGGGAATTAGTTCAAGGTTGTCGCAGTTGGAATTATACTGTTATAATCTTGACAAGACTATTGGGCAGATGCGCACTGATTTAGTTCGTGATCACGAAGAGTCAGAGTCAAAGCTCAAATCATTGGATAAGCATGTCCAAGAGGTCTGTTTTCATTGCCTGCACTGTTAATAGCTTCCTTGATATATTGTTTAGAAACTGGGATGTTTTTGTCATTTTGGTGCAACAAATGTTGAATGTCTCTCTCTCTCTCTCTCTCTCTCTCTCTCTCTCTTTTTTTACTCTCCTTCAATTTGATGTTACTGGATATCTTTCACATTGGCTCTATTTACTTTTAATTACATTTTTCAGTTTATTGTTTGTTGGCTATGTTTGGTTGATGTTCTATGATCTTTATTGTTTTTGCACGCAGGTTCACCGGTCTGTACAGATCCTAAGAGATAAGCAGGAACTTGCTGATACTCAGAAGGAGCTAGCCAAGCTTCAGCTTGCGCAGAAAGATTCCTCCTCCGGCAACACTAATCAACAAAAAGAGGACAGAGCTTCAACTCCTGCTACGGAAGGCAAAAAAAGCGAGAACGTGTCAGAGGTTCATGAACAGCAGTTGGCACTCGTACCCCACCAAGGAGCTACACAATCTTCCCCTCCTAGACCAATTGAGCATCAGCAGACCCCTATGCCTCCGCCATCATCCGTGCCTCAGCAAGGGTTGCCACCCGGAGCTGCATATTACTTTCCTCCACCTCAAGCAACCACTATGACAGCCCCATCTGGCCAACCATCTCAGACTCAGTACCTTCCAATAATGTCTCAAGTTCAAGACCCTTCAAGGGCACTACCACCACCACCGCAGCAATCTCAAGTTAATCAGGGCTCACACCTGTCAGTACCTACATACCCTCATCAGTGGCCCCCGAGTCAACCACCACTAATGAATGCTCAGATTAGAAATCAAGTTGTTTATCCTAACTATACTCAGCCTAACCATTCTCCTGCAGAAATGGCTACTAATAGCATGCCTATGCAAGCGCCATACACTGGCTCTTCTCAAGCAGGTGGTCCCGGTACTGAGCCAATACCATATGGGTATGGTCCCACAGGCCGACCAATTCAACAACAGCCTCCACCACAGCATAGCAAGACAGGGTATGGAACGCCACCATCAGATGGATATGTTCCTAGTGGGCCCCGCCCATCGCTTCCCCCAGGAAATGCTTATGTGATGTTTGATGGCGAAGGAGGAAGGGTGCAACCTCCTCCACAACCTCACTTCCAGCAAAGTGCTTATCCACCAAGTTCCTTCCCCATGCAGAACACGCAGCGTCCACCTACTGGTAATATGGGCGCCCCTCATTCCGTCCAAAGCCATCCCTACAATGAGCTGGTTGAGAAGTTGATGGGCATGGGCTACAGGGGTGAAAATGTTGTTGGGATCATTCGGAGGCTGGAGGAAAGTGGGCAGCCTATTGATTTTAATTCGGTTCTTGACAGGTTGAACGGACATACTGCTGGTGGTCCTCAGAGAGGATGGTCTAGTTAAGGCAAGACAATGCACCCTCTCTACCCACGGTGCATTCCACCGGGCGTGGCATTCACTATACATTTCTTCGCATACTCCCAATTCGTGTTGTCTGCAGGAATTTGCGGTGGTTGCCATACCTAGTGGAACTCATCGAGTGTAGCACGTGGGAGCTTCGTTCGAACTTATTTCGACTCCTGTCTCATTTCCATGCTTTCAGTTTTATCATGTACTGAATAAAGGAGGATGTGTGCATGATTTGGTAATACTGGGATACTGAGATGCTTTTATTTTTGCATCTCTCTTTCCCTTTGCCTTAGCCGGTGTTATAAGGACATACTGTCTGAATTTGTGCAATGCAAGTCTCATTATATTCATCTCTTGTCCAAATTTATTTAGATGGAATTGAGTATTGGCTCAATATAAAGGTCAAATGGCAGTGCCCTAGAATGTTATTCAATTATTTTGTCACGAGTTATTTGAAAATTAAATACTAAAAATATTATTGTGATGGAGTAACAATAATGAGGTTTGATATTGATGATTGTACGGTTGAGGGTCTGACACGCTACAACTACTTAACAATTGAACAGGATTAATCTATAATTAATATGATCATGATCTTTATTTTGCCTATTTCACATAAGAAAATATAATATAAAAAATGATAACGAAATAAAGTTGTTAGGTTAACCGACCAAAAACCAATATAATTTCCTCAGATTTACTTTTGTCCCTTTTGACAAATTTGAAAAAGTATTCATTAATTTCATACCCATTTATCAGCATATGCATAACTATTTAAATTTAATCGTAAAGGTGCAATTAATGAAAATAATAAGTTATCATTAAAATTTTAGCTACTTAGAGTTTTTACCACTTAAATATTAAATCTAAATATCAATGAAATGGGTTTATTCATTATAAATGAACGTGGTGAAATGAAACAATCATAATAATAAATTAATAGACCCACCAAAAGTATGATTGGTTTGTGTTTGATTCCTTCTCAATTCTATTACATCAGCCATCCTAATCTAAGCCACACAAAAGAAATTAAAATACTAACAATGGTAGCAGTCGGTGCGGTTTTATCCAGTTACTGTACGCACGAGTTTTAATTGTAAAAACGTTTCTTCATATGCGAAGACATTTAAGCGAACCTGAGAGAGTTTTCAATTCAAGCTATTGTATCGTTTGCAATTGCTCGGAAGTTAAGCAAACGATTCTCTCTCTCTCTCTCTCTCTAACATTCTCTCTCGCTCTACATATACATATCTTTTGCGTATCCGCCATTTTATCACCTCTCTCTGTGTCTCGAAAGTGTAATTAGCTATGGCATCCGGTTCTTCCGGACGCGCGACGAATTCGGGATCCAAATCGTTCGATTTCGGGTCCGATGATATTCTCTGCTCCTACGAGGATTACGGCAATCAGGATGTGAATAATGGAATCCATTCCGATCCTTCCAGCGCTGATAATTCGGTCAAGGTGATTTCTTTTGTCTTTATCTGTTGCTGATAGTTATAAGGAATTTTGTAGTGTTTTTTTTTTTTTTCGTTTGTTTATTTTCGAATGATTAGGTATAATTTAATTTAGGGTTTGATGTTTGGTTTAAGGTGTTGACTTTTAATCTTGTATGTTCATAAGATTGATCAGGTCTTTAATGTTGAAGTGATTTGTATTGTATGTATAGTTCATAGTTCATTCCCTTTTTACATTTAGAAGCATGCCTCTTTTTGGTGTTTCCCTTTTTTTTTTTGGTGTGAGGGAGATTTGGGTGGATGGTAGCATGTTTTTCTCAGCTCGGATAGATTTTTATCTTGAAATTATATTCTGTTTCAGGGGTTTGCTTTGTTCAATTTGCTGTAAAGTGTAAACCTTAATACTTACTGTGAGGATGATGCATAATGTTAAAGATATAAAATTTTCTCTTAAAAGTAATGCGGTAAGACTGTATTTGACTGGAGTTGATGGTGAGAAAAGAACCACTGTTCTAATGGGAAGCTCGTCGGTTATTGCAGGCTTGTATTTTATCTAAATAGCATCCTGTTGTTATTTTTTCTGCTGGAGTAACTTCTTGTTTGTGAAATCTGTGTTAACTTTGTAGGTTGAGCACTTAGATAGCCTATTTAGATTATGCGTATCATATGCAATTAAAGCAAGCCTATCAGAGGAAACATTAAAGGACTGAGGGGCATATTGGGTCGTAGAGTCAAGAACATGATGACTAGAGATTCATTTCTTGCTTATTGCCCTAAACTGTTTTGCATTGAGAATTTTTTTTCTATGCATGCAGTTAAATGAAGATTGATTTGAACAAGAATTTTAGCTTTTATAATCTGTGCGTTTGCCTTTCTTTGCTGCAGGAGGCATATTTGATAGATTTCTATTTATCCAGTTATGTTTGTAGGGGTTGTGTTTTGTCCTTTTTTTTTCCGGCTTTTTTACTTCTCTGTTGTAATAATTTTATGCACTGTTTAAACAGGAGTTTAACAAAACCAGAATGGCAAGATCTTATCCAGCAACTTATGGTACACCAGAAGAATCTTCGTTTAATCAAAGTGTCATCTCCACTGTTGATAACGTAATGAAGAAATACACAGACAATATCATGCGTTTTCTTGAGGGAATAAGTTCACGGCTGTCACAGTTAGAATTGTATTGCTATAATCTCGACAAATCAATTGGTGAGATGCGCTCTGACTTTGTTCGTGATCATGGAGAGTCAGAGTCAAAGCTCAAATCTTTGGAAAAGCATGTCCAAGAGGTCTGTTTCAAATGGGGTATTGTTGTGCATCATCATATGTTAGTGCAACTGCGACACGATTCTACTTTTCTGGATCCCCCATTACATTTTACTTTGTTAAATATTTTGGGAGTTGCATCATTATTTTGTCAAATTATGATTATCAACGCCATGGCATTGCTGATATAGATATCCCTTGGTGGTCCATGTTCATGTGTTTTGGTTTGTGGTGTCATCAGTCAGAATGACATTCCTGAGTTAGATGGTGTGAGTTAAAACAGTCTCAATTTTTTTCTAATGGATTGATTGTGCAATTTTTTTAAAAAAAATGTAGGTTCACAGGTCTGTGCAGATCTTGAGAGATAAACAAGAAATTGCCGATACTCAGAAGGAGTTAGCCAAGCTTCAGCTTGTGCAGAAGGAGACCTCTTCAACTAGTAATAAGCAACAGAGTGAGGAGAGAGCCTCAACACCCGTTGCAGAGCCCAAGAAAGGCGAAAACTCTCCAGATGTTCATGATCAGCAGTTGGCACTTGCACTACCCCACCAGGTAGCTCCACAGCATTCTCACCCTGCCCGTCCCCTTGAGCATCAGCAGCCATCCATGGCACCCCCATCATCCATGCCTCCCCAGAGTATGACTCAAGTGCATGGATATTATTTGCCTCCACCACAAATGACAAATATCTCGACTCAGTCCCAACCATCTCAAACTCAATACCTGCCCTCACAATCCCAAGTCCAAGATCTATCGAGGATGACCTCACAGCCAACACAACCTCAAGTAAACCCGAGCCCACAAGTTCAGTCGCTACCTGGATATCAGCAGCAGTGGTCCCAGCCCATTCAACCAAACCAGCAGCCTGTCATGCAACCACAGATCAGAACCTCCTCTCAAGTGGTTTACTCCTCCTATATGCCCAGTCAGTCGAATCAGTCTCCTGCTGACATACCTCCAGGCAGCATGCCTACGCAAATTTCATTTGTGGGAGCATCTCAACCCGGTCCTGCTGGCCCCGATGGGATACCATATGGTTACGGTTCTGTTGGTCGACCAATTCAACAGCAGCCTCCGCCTCCATCACAGCAACTCAAGACTGGCTATGCAGCACAACCAGGAGACGGCTACATGACTAATGGGCCTCGTCCGTCACTTCCACCTGGCAACACGTACATGGTTTTTGATGGTGAACCAGGAAGAATTCACCATCACCATCCTCCACCACAGTCTCATTTCCAACAAAGCGGTTATCCGCCTAATAGTATCCCACTACAGAACCCACAGCGCATCCCTAGCAATAGTATGGTGGGTCCTCCTCAGTCTATGCGAGGCCATCCATACAATGAATTGATTGAGAAGTTGACTGGGATGGGTTACAGAGGCGAACATGTTGTCGGCGTTATTCAGAGGCTGGAAGAGAGCGGTCAGCCCATCGACTTCAACGCAGTGCTCGATAGATTGAATGGACACTCTTCTGGGAGTTCTCAGAGAGGATGGTCTGGCTAGAACATGCTCGTATGATATTCGTATTTGTTTCGTGTTTACAAAGTACCATCATGTAATGAATAAAAGATTAAGAGATGTATGCTTGATTTGGTAAATATAGGGATGAAGAGATGCTTTTTATATCTGTAATCTCTTTCCCATTGTTGTACTGTTAAGTTGTAGCCAAGCTTTTATTACATTGGCAAAGAACTAGTTAGACATATAATCTCTACGCATGTGGTTATTTCTTTTTTATGTTTTATACGTACTCTAACGATGTAATTTGTTCATTGGTAGTAATATGTACGTTTATGCTTAAATTTATGCTCAAATTTATGCATAAAAATTACTCCTACATGCCAAACAATGAACAGAAGACTTGCTTAGAGCTAAAATATGTTTAAAAAATCACCTTAAATATTCACAATTCGATAAAAAAATATTCTTTATTTATAAAATGAAAATACAATTATATTCTCAAATATTCTAAACTCTACTAATAAACATTATACTTAATAGTTAATACTCTATTTGAGTTCAAAAGATAATTATATACCTTTAAATATACTTGGCTAATTATACTGTACACTCGGGTGCACCCTAAAATACGGTATATTCATTTTAAAAAAATGAATACAAATATAAACAAAACATATACAATTATGAACAAAAATGTATACAATTTAATTGTTAGTTTCTTTAATGAAAATTTGAGTGTAAAAAAATATACAATTATTAAAAAACATGTAATATACATTATTGAATAAAATGTTATACACATATGGATATTAATTTTTTTAGTGAAAAACTTAGTGTGAAAAAAGTATACAATTATTAAGAAAAACATATACAAAATAAAATAAAAAAGTTATAAATATATGGATGCACCCTTACATCTGGGTGCACCTAATATCAACTCAATATACTTTAAACTCTATGGTAAAATAAGAGTTAATTCTTAAAAATTCACCATCTTATTTAGGAAATTTTGAATTTATAATTAATCTTTTATTTTTGCTAATTCAATCCATTAAATATTTTCAATTCTATCACGATATTTTATTTTTGTCAATTCAATTCACGATCTATAAATATTTTCAATTCTATCATGATTTTTTATTTTTATCAATTCAATTCACGATCTATTTAATATATATATATATATATATATATATATATATATATATATATTATCAATTCAATATATGATCAATTTAATATTCCTTTCTATCATATCTTTTATTTTTGTCAATTTAGATCACGATCTATTTAATATTTTAAATTATATCGTAATTTATTTTTGTAATATGATATACCAATTTATTTTTGTCAATTCAATTCACGATCTATAAATATTTTTAATTCTATCCCAATCTTTTATTTTTGTCAATTCAATTCACGATCTATTTAATATATATATATATATATATATATATATATATATATTATCAATTCAATATACGATCCATTTAATATTCCTTTCTATCCGATCTTTTATTTTTGTCAATTTAGATCACGATCTATTTAATATTTTAAATTATATCGCAATTTATTTTTGTAATATGATATACCAACTTTTTGTCAAATCACGATTTATTTAATATTTTCAATTCTATCGTAATTTATTTTTGCAATTTAATATACCATTTATTTCATATTTTTAAATTAAATAAATAAAAAAAAAAAAATATATATATATATATATATATATATATATATATATATAAACCCACAATTGTTATTATAAGTACACGTCGAATAAAATAAATTGATGGACTTGATGTAGCACGTCACGTCATATACGTATAATAATAAAAATAGATAAATACTACTCCTACATGATACTCCTTGTTGCTTGAAATTATTTATTTATTAAGAATACACAACGGATCGTTGGAATAAGAATAATGCCATACAATATTATTTGTTTATTTATTTATTTAATAATAATAATATTATTATTATAATTATTATTTTATTATTAATGACCTAATACATCAACTACATTAATTTAATATTTGTACTCAATTACTCATAATAATAATAATAATAATAATAATAATAATAATAATAATAATAATAATAATATAATGGTATATTATAAATAGAATTATTTAATAATAATATTATAAATATTATTGGATTGCTTGAAATTATTTGCTTATACCTATATTTATTTAGAATACACAATGGAATTGTTGGCATAAGAATAATGCAATACAATATTATGGATTGTCTATTTATTTCTTTTTACTTTTATTGAATTTAGGGGTATTTTAATATTTTTTAGGTAATAAATAAAGTGTTAAATAATGTTATTAGTGTGAAAAAAAGTGCCAAATTTGAAGTTATTTTACAATACACCTGGTGCATTATTGAATTTTTTTAAAATTATTTTATTTTATTGAGTTGTGAGGATTAAATAAAATTTTAAGAGAAACTCTCTTGTGAGACGGATTTTTATGAGACGAGTCGACCCAATATTAAAGTATGTTTATTATATGGGTAAAATATGCTTATTTGTTATTAAAGTATGTTAATAATGAATCGTATGATAACACAATAAAATCATATTTTAATTCATTATTCATCATCATATTTTTAAAAACATACTTTAACAATCATTAAACATATTTTATCTATATAATAAACATACTTTAACATGTCTCACAAATACAGAGACTTTGTCAAATTTTAATATAAAAGTTTAGATTATGTAAGTGCACCATAAGTTTAATTTCAAATTTGAGCAGTTTAATTTCAAATGTGAAAGCGTAAATTAAAGCAATTTATGAGGTTATGGATTAAAGTGTGAAACCTTTTATGAGACCAAGAGATACTATGTTTAAAGACATCCATCAATTTTGTTGTATATATAAAAAAGTGGTATATCAAGTTGAAAAATAAGTTGTAACAAAATTAAATAGATTGTATAGTAAATTGATAAAATAAAAAAAGAAAACAAAATCTAAAATATAATAGGACAACTGCAAGAAATAAATCAAAACATGAATGAAGTGAAACTATGTTATGTTATGGTGCAAGAAACAGATAAAAACATGAATGAATTAAAAAAATCTAGGTGGTGGCCATTGGCATTTCAAAACGGCAAAGAGGACAGCAATGGCCAGTCCTCAGCCACTTGATGATGCAGTTGCCGTGAAAAACATGACGGCACGGCATCGACAACAACTCCTCTTCACCGGAGCCGGAGCCAGGCTCACACAAGTCTTCTCCACAGATGCAACAACTTTCTCCTGCAACCTCCATAAAATCAACTTCGTACTTCGTCAACAACGCTATGGCTGATTCCGCAGCAGGGACCATCCTGTCAGGTTCCTCCGACAAATCAAGAACATAATCAAGATGAACATGATTGTGTATTTCGATCATATTGAAGTTAAGATCAATCTTGAAATTACAACTAACACCACCGCACAAGGGATCAGTTCTAACTATGTATCTGAGCTGTAACATTGCAAGCTCGAGCATCTTTCTTCGCTCGTTTTCTGATAAATTCATGCTCAATAGTACCAATTCGAGTGCATCTTCGATGTCTTTATAAGACAGTAAACTATGCACGATTTTTCGGTGAACTTTATTGTAGCCAAACACGTCATCTCCATTAAAGAAGAACTCCTCTGGAGAATCTGAGCATTCTATCCAATTGTTCACTTTTAAAACCATAGAAAAATTGAAGCTGATGATGCTTTCTTGTAAGAGAATAGGCTTGACTGATGCTGAGATTCCTTCGAGCACCAAAGAGGATTCGAGGCATTCGAAATTGTGAGACATGATCGATATATATGTTGGGATATCATATGATGATGTATATATTGATTTTTAATTTGTTTAATGTCGGTTAGTAAATAGTAATATTTGCTAAAATAATAATAAATCTTGATAAGTTATTTTGGTAAAGAGAATATAGGTTCGTAATAGCATCAAAGCTCAAAAATAATATTTATATTTATTATATAGAATATCATGTATATTAATTTATCACGCTATATTACTGTAAGCACTTGAATTTTATTGTTTATTAAAGGAAAATATGTGGCAAATTAATGCAATAATTATCAATTAATTATTTATTTATTAAGGGATTTAAATAAATAAATTCCTAAAATAGATTAATAAGTAATTGATAATTAATTTAAAACCCAACAAATTAAGTAGGATTTAAATTAAGTAAAACTTGACTCCCAAGTCAAATAAAGTTTGGAAGGTTCCAGAATCTGGTCAAATTAAGCAATGATCATTCAAGCTGTGTTATATTTGGAACGGCCCAAGCCCGCAGAATCGGGTCAAATCTGTAATGGACCAATCAGATTGCAAGTTATTTATGGGGCATGCTCATTCCTCACCTATATAAGGAGTCCTCATCCATTCATTCCGGACACACACTAAAACATCTGAAGACACAAACGCTTTGAAGAGATTGAAACACGAGCAACGCTCCTCAAGATCTTCAAGCATCTTCAATTCAAGAACGGCAAACGAAAGATCTTCAAGCATCTTCAATTCAAGAACGGCAAACGATTTGGGATTAAGGTGCGGAGCCCCCCAAATCAAGCGTTCTTCATAAACTAAGTTTTTCGGTGTTCTTCGCGCCAAGAACAACATACGACCTGAGATAAAGGTGCCAAGCCCCCCAGATCGAGTGTTTCTTCGGATCAAGTACGTTTAATTCAAACAAAGGCTCGACGCCTCTGGATAAACGTTATAAGATCCCAAATCCGAGTTCGGACAAGCTTCAACTGAAGATCCGACTCAAAACACACAGTCAACGCGGTCAACACAAGTCAAAGTCAAGCCAAATTGGTTCGAGAGAAGAATCAGAGGATAATAGATATTGCTTCCTAAATTATCAAGTTTAATCCTTCTGGATTATCATTGTAATTCTTTTGTGTTTATTTTATTATAAATACAATATTTGTTGTTATAAATTTTGGCACGCCCAGTGGGACAGTCTCTACCTCTCATCTCTTCTCTCAACAAGCTCAAAGATACAAAGTATGACTCCTCTTAGGATCGCAATAAAAAGGTCATCTACCTCAAAGCCTTTAGAGCTACAAGCTGTGAAGACGCAAGTCATGACTCCACTAAAGATTGTGATACGAAGGAAAACTGCATCAAAGCCTCAAGAGTTGCAAATTGAAAATGTTAAACTCGTTACAAGAAGTATATCTGAAGCCTCCTCAGAGACAAACCATGTGGTTGAGATTGCTCTTAATAAGCCATTGCATGGAGACAAAAACAGTGAAGATGATTCTACCTACTCAACTCCTCACTCAATACCAAGCTCACCATCTACCTCAGCTGCAGCTGCAGTGATGACAACAAATGCTATGACCATTGAGGAACAACTCGCAAGTATGATAAGAGCCATTGAAGGACTCAACAAGCACATGGAAGCTCAAGACGTAAAAATCTCCATACTTATGAAGAAAATGGAGAATGTGGAGACAAGTCATGCAAATGAGAAACAAGTTGGGGATGAGCACGAGAAAGAAGACTCAGCGAAACACCATCCTCTTGAAAAGAAGCCAGTTGAAGAAGAAATACAAATTTCAACTGACAAAATGCTTCCTGTGAACCAACTGAAGAACATCGTTTTAGAGATGATAAAAGACAAGTTTGAAGGAAGCTCAAAATCTTCTTCAAGATACGCTAAGCCATATACAAAGAGGATTGACAACTTGAGGATGCCAACTGACTACCAACCTCTCAAGTTTCAACAATTTGACGGCAAAGGCAATCCGAGACAACATGTGGCGCACTTCGTCGAGACATGCAATGATTCTGGGACCAACGGAGATCACATGGTGAGACAATTCGTCTGATCTTTAAGAAGAAATGCCTTTGATTGGTACATCGACTTGGAAGCCAACTCCATTGACAGTTGGGGGCAAATGAAAAAAGTATTCCTCAACCGCTTCTATAGCACACGAAGAATTGTTAGCATGATGGAGCTAACAAATACTCGTCAAAGGGATGAAGAATATGTCATCGACTACATCAATAGATGGAGGAGTCTAAGCCTCAATTGCAAAGAAAAGCTATCAAAAACTTCAGCTATAGAAATGTGCATTCAAGGGATGCAATGGAATCTTAGCTACATACTCCAAGGAATTCGGCCTGAAACTTTTGAAGAGTTGGCTTCATGAGCTCACGACATGGAGTTAAGCCTGACATCAAATGACATTAAATGGCCCTCTATTCAAGACTCTTACGAGTTTGAATACATGTCCTTCGATGAGCCCTTGGAAGAGGAACCACAAACAAAGGCTGCAGCTTCTATAAAGATTAACAGAAATAAAGTTGAAGCAAGAGAAAATAGTGCATCCCAAGATTGAGGGCAATAAACTGTTGATAAATCAAGACAAAGCTCATTGACACGAGCTAAACCTGTCTGCATTACGCTCATTGATACGAGCTTAAACTATCTAAAATCTTTCAAGTCAAATCTCCTTGACATGAGCTAAAACTGTCTGCATTACGCTCCTTGATACGAGCTTAAACTATCTAAAATCTTTCAAGTCAATGCTCCTTGACATGAGCTAAAACTGTCTGCATTACGCTCCTTGATACGAGATTAAACTATCTAAAATCTTTCAAGTTAAAGCTCCTTGACATGAGCAAAAACTGTCTACATTACGCTCCTTGATACGAGTTTAAACTATCTAAAATCTCCCAAGTCGAAGCTCCCTGACACGAGCGAAAACTGTCCATATTACGCTCCTTGACACGAGCTAAAACTATCTACAAGTCACGCTCCTTGATATGAGCTAAAACTATCTACAAGTCACGCTCCTTGATATGAGTTTAAACTATCTAAAAGTCTCAAAATCATGCTCCTTGATACGAGTTTAAATTGTCTAAACTCAAATTAAATCTCCTTGAGAAGAGACTAAACTCTCTACATGTTACGCTCCTCGACACGAGCTAAAAATGTCCACATAATACTCCTTGATACGAGTTTAAAATATCTAAAATCTTCAAGTTACGCTCCTTGATATGAGTATAAACTATCTACACATCAAATCAAATCTCCTTGGGAAGAGAAAAAAACTCTCTACTGATTAGAGCTATTTTCACCTAGATTTTAGTGTTTTTTTATATGTGTTTTCGTATTATTTTATCCGTATTTTATGTGTTATTTGGTTGTGTTTTGTGTTTTTATTGAAATATGTGTGAATGAGCTTAAACTTAAGATTTTCACTTTTTATTGGATGCTAAACATGATAAGGAAGATGTAGGAAAAAGCGGATCTCAATTCGGAGTTGAAACGAGGGAGAACGAGCCAAAACAGTGAAGAAATACAGGAGCCAGCACCAACACGGGCCGTGTAGCCAACACGGCCCTGTAAGAGGTGGCCGTGCGGCGACACCTAGTCATTCAACACGGGCAACTTAAGGCCGTGTCCAGTCGCACGAGTCGTGTTGGCAGCACGAGCCGTGTCATCAACACGGCCCTGTAAGAAAAGGCCGTGCGGGAGCATCAGTTCACACGACACGGCCACCTTATGGCCGTGTGACAGAGCACGACTCGTGCTGTGTAAAATCCTGGAAAAAAATCAGAATCCTTCTAGAAGCCTCCCAAGGGGTATAAATACCCAATACTTCAATATGTGAGAGGAGATCCGATTTCCAACCCTTCTACACACACCTCACACATCATTTCTTCCATTTTCCACCTTCATCTTCATCCATCTTCATCCACCCATCAAATCTTCCATTTTTGGTGCTAAAGACTTCGAAATCAAGAGCTAGAGGTGGAGATCAAGAAGAATAGAAGATTCTCTTCAAGAAATTGATAGGGAAGAATCCATTCATTTTGTATTTCTTTAGATCTAAGACTATGGGTATTTGTAATGAATCATTTATTTGTTTTGTTACCCTTATCATGTTAGGCTAATCCCTCTAGTGGGATTAGGAGCATGAAGAGCATATTAGATTTATATTATCATGTGGATTAAATTGGTTTTTGATTTAATTGATGTTGATTTCTATTCATGGAGTTTAATTATCTTGATGTTGTGATGGCATGGTTTGTCATTCATGAATGTTTATTGGTTTAATGGATTGTTGATCAATGGATTATTTGTGGTAATTAAATGCTATCATGATGTTCATGTATGTATTGCTTGGAGTGAGACGGAAACGACCCTCTATAGTATTAGGAAGGCATGAATAGACATTGAGTTTGGGTTTGACCGAAAGGATATTTGAATTCAATGAGGGGAACCAATCCATTCGTTGGCCTTAGTACACAAAAAGGGAGAGTTTAATCTAACTAGTACCTAGATGGAAGGGGTTAATGTTGGGCTTTGATCTTAAGTGCTTTTGGGAGTCTAAAATGGATCAACAACCTTTGTAACCCGAAAGGGAGCTTAGGATACAATCGTGATCACCCTTAGTCTACATCAATTGAGTTGAATTCCTTTTGCATGATAATATGAATCGAGTGTGCTTGGATGCTTCTAATCCAATGTTTTTCATACTTGAACTTTAGCACCCATTTCCTTTACTTGTTATTCATCTTTACTTGTCATTTCTCTTATTCGCTATTTTTATTTACTTGCTACTTGTTTAAGTGGTAAATCATCTCATAACCCCCGATCATCTTTACAAAGACAACATGAACATGAGCTCACGTATTTTGCTAGTCCGAACATAACTCCTTTGTGGATTGATAATTTTTCTTGGGATATACTACTACAACGATCGAGTATTCTTGCTCGTGAGTGCTACAAAAATAGACAAACATCTACACATAAAGCTCCTTGATATGAGAGAAAACTATCCACACAATGCTCCTCGACATGAGAGAAAATTGTCCACACAATGCTCCTCGACACGAGTGAAAAATGTCAACACAAGGCTCCTTGACACGAGCATAAACTGTCTACAAGTTCAAATTCAAGACTCATTGACACGAGTATAAACTGTCAGCAAATTCAAGTTCAACCATCCATGATGCACGAGCCTAAACTGCATGTTATTCCTGGCCCACATGAGTATAAAATGCATACGGCACCCCTCATTCAAACCAAATCATGTTCCTTGAACTACGTTATGACTTGATCCTCTTCAAAGAGGTACGTAGGCAGCTTAGTACTCTGCTAAGTTCAGTCATAATTCATGCAATTCATATCAAGTTGGTGAGGCACGCAATAAAGTTCAATCATGTTGATCAAGAATGGATTATCGCAATTTGTTCACTTCAACACAAAGGCGTCCGTGAACAAAATGGGAGGGGCATTTGTAAGCACTTGAATTTTATTGCTTATTAAAGGAAAATATGTGGCAAATTAATGCAATAATTATCAATTAATTATTTATTTATTAAGGGATTTAAATAAATAAATTCCTAAAATAGATTAATAAATAATTGATAATTAATTTAAAACCCAACAAATTAAGTAGGGTTTAAATTAAGTAAAATTTGACTCCCAAGTCAAATAAAGTCTGGAAGGTTCCAGAATCTGGTCAAATTAAGCAATAACCATTCAACCTGTGTTATATTTGGAACGGCCCAAGCCCGCAGAATCGGGTCAAATCTGTCATGGACCAATCAGATTGCAAGTTATTTATGGGGCATGCTCATTCCTCACCTATATAAGGAGTCCTCCTTCATTCATTCCGGACACACACTAAAATATCTGAAGACACAAACGCTTTGAAGAGATTGAAACACGAGCAACGCTCCTCAAGATCTTCAAGTATCTTCAATTCAAGAACGGCAAACGATTCGGGATTAAGGTGCGGAGCCCCCCAAATCAAGCGTTCTTCATAAACTAAGTTCTTCGGTGTTCTTCGCGCCAAGAACAACATACGACCTGAGATAAAGGTGCTAAGCCCCCCAGATCGAGTGTTTCTTCGGATCAAGTACGTTTAATTCAAACAAAGGCTCGACTCCTCTGGATAAACGTTATAAGATCCCAAATTCGAGTTCGGACAAGCTTCAACTGAAGATTCGACTCAAAACACACAGTCAACGCTGTCAACACGGTCAACACAAGTCAAAGTCAAGTAAAATTGGTTCGAGAGAAGAATCAGAGGATAGTAAAGATTGTTTCCTAAATTATCAAGTTTAATCCTTCTGGATTATCATTGTAATTCTTTTGTGTTTATTTTATTATAAATACAATATTTGTTGTTACAATTACATTTTGGTTATTTGGTAATTGACAACTATAAGAGGAATATATATATATATATATATATATATATATATATATATATATATATATATATATATATATATATATATATATATATATATTCTTCTATTACTATTTTGGTTATTTTATAGGTCACACATGGTAAGAAGGAGAGAGATAAAGCCTAGTTAGTTTTATTATTATTGTTATTAAACCTAATTATTATTATGCATGCATGATCAAATCATGAGGATTTAGTTTTTGGTGACTTAGATTTTCAATATTTATTTTCAATTATTTTTAATAATTTTTTCAATTTAGCTTGTTATAATGTTAACACTCGTGTTAACCGGATAAAGAGTGTAATATTTCATCAATATATATTGGGTTAATTGCGTAAAAAACCACGAACTTTCAACGAATTGCAAATTAATCCTGATTTTTATAAAATTGCAAAAAAAACCACGACCTTTCATATTTGTGCAATTCGCACCCATCGGGAAGCTGAAGCTGCCCGACCGCTGACGTGGCGTTGACCTTGCCACGTCAGCTTTTAGTTGATTGCAAAAAAAACCCCAACCTTTACTTAAATTGCAATTTAATCCCAACCTTTGAAATTTTGGCAAAAAAGACCATAAATTTTTTATTTTATTTTTAAATTGCATCTTCTAATAAAAATTTATACATTATTTTATTTTTAAATTTAAACTCTAAAATATTATTAAATAAAATAATAAAATTATTATATGAATAAATGTTTATTACTTAAATTATGTGAATAAAATTAATTATATCTATTAAGTAGTAAAAAAATTATACAATCTCTAAATATTTAAATTCTTTTAATTTTTAAAATATTTTTATACATTATAAAATTATTATAATTTATAAAATCAAAGTATTCGCCATGTCTCAATATCTTTTCGTAATTTCACATTATATATAAAAGAATGACAAATATACCTATGAAATGTTTAAGGAATTTTATAATTTATTAAAAGAAATGATTTAAAATTAATTTAAAGAGTGTAATATTTCATCAATATATATTTTAAATAATTTGTTATTTAGTTTGCTAACGTTATCCATAATTTTATCTAAATCTGTAATTCGATGAGCAAAGAGAGATTTAAAGTGATCAACACATATATATAGAGTTGCAATTAATGATTCTAATCCATGGCTTCATTAATTAATCTCATTAAATTATGACTAAATCCTTCCGCCGCCGGACGTTCAATTTCACGACCACCAGAACAGAATTCTTCCCCTCCGACACCCCTCACCATCAGATCCAACTCAACTTTTTTATCCAAAATAGGGTGTCCAATTGGATTCAAAACCCTAATTCCTCATCCCTACACTTAATACGACGACGTATTTTGCCCACGATCAAGCACGCTGTCCGTCTATCCCTATGGCGATTCCTGTCCGACGAACGAACTCGTGAAGAAGTTGTCGGAGAACTCGAAATTTGTCTTACTCTGTCGGAAGACGAGCT
This sequence comes from Pogostemon cablin, assembly GCA_023678885.1. NCBI lineage: Eukaryota > Viridiplantae > Streptophyta > Magnoliopsida > Lamiales > Lamiaceae > Pogostemon > Pogostemon cablin. Next base: position 33,953,469 of record CM042971.1, read on the forward strand.
CCGCCTGCTGATCGAGTTTGCCCGGAACACTGCCCGGAATGTCATGAAATCAAAATCCGACGTGGCGGGATTCGCCACTCTGGAACTTGATTTCACGACCGTCGTGGAAGACGGACAGGTTCGAGTGTACGAAGATTGTTTGGTGAGAGCGTTGATCGATTTGCTCGGAGACTTGTCGGAAGAAGGCGAAGATGACGGCGGAAAGTGGCTGATAACGGCTAGTAGTTGCCCGTATTGTTCGATGATCATGTAATTAATCATGCACGTTGCATGGCTAATGAATATAGGTATTCTGTCTAATTAATTGATTAAAATAAAATAGTTTGTAAATTTTGTCACATTGAATATTCTTTTTTATTCTAGCTTACTCCATATTGTTGGCTCATATATAATTAATAAATGGTTGTTTGATGATCTCGCAGCTTCATGTCTCAACTAAGACCAAACCCTGCACTATCGATCTTTTGCTTCGATTTTTCTTCGAATGGAGCTATATATCTCTCTTCGTAGAAAGACCAAATCCCGCACTAACTTTTGCTACGGTTTTGTTCAATGGAGCTATCTCTCTTCGTTTAAAATGTGCTGGTGTAACTCAACTTTCTATGAATTACCCCAGGATTATGTAATTGTCGAATTTCAAGCTCTTCAGGTTGTCATCTCACTCTATTTGAACAATTTCTCCGTCGTTAGAGATGCTTCAACTATCATCCTCTATAATATTAATACACTCCTAGATTATGTACATGTTACATCTTTTTGTTACATACTACTCCCTCCGTCCCACACTAAGGATAGTTTTTGCTTTTTGGCACGTAGATTAAGGAATATTATTATTTAATGTGTAGTGGGTAATTGTATTAGTGGGTGTGTTTAAATCTCATGTGTGTAAAAAAGAAAAATGGACTCTTTGGATGTAACTACTAAAATGAAAAAAATACTCCTATATTCTTTGAGTGGGGTATTTATTAACCGGATTTGGTTGTTAATTTTTATGTTTGGTAGAGCTCTTTATTTTTTCACCTTGCCTCTTGAATTTGTTTTGTTAATTAGTACACTATATCCTTATGCATGACATAGGTGGATTAGAATAAAATATTTGTGGTATTTAATTATTAAAATTAAAATGAATTGAGTATATATGAATTTGCGGTAACAATTAATATTAATTGATATCCGGAAATATGTTTATAACTTTTTATTCAATAGTGTATATATGTTCTTTATAATTGTATAATTTTTTTACATTCAATTTTTCATTTAAAAAACTAACAAAAAATTCGCTAACAAATATAATATACATTTTTATTTATAAGTGTATAAGTTTCTGAAAGTGGGTGCACAGTGTTAATATATATATATATATATATAATTTAAAAAATATTTTGGGGGACTCCCTTGTAACCCACTGTATCCTTGCCTGGTAATGATCTTTGTGATAGTAGTTGTCTGGTTGAGGTTCCAATTAATGGTAATAAAGTATTAACTCAAATAATCCGTAGCCTAATGCAAATGGGGCCAGCCAATTTATGTGAGCCCATTGGACTGAACCAATTGAAACTCTCCACATTCATTCAAACTTGAAACAAACGTAACAAACCAAATACTAGAATGTCAATTCCTGCAAAGTTGATAATATATATCAAATCTCATATATTTATTGATGGCATGCAGTGAACTTAAACTCAAAATATTCTTTATCTTTTTTCTTTTTCCCTTAAATTATGATCATTCCTACTAAATATTTAATCAGATGATTTCCAACTCTCGTTGTCTTGTTTTCCTGTGATCCAATTCAAATTACAATCACCTAGAATTGGGGGGGTACTTTGGTCTTATTGTAGACCAACTCGGCCAATTGAATGCAAAAATTAGGACGTGTTTGACTTTTAATAGATGGATAGAGAAATTTATTGTATTTAAATAAATAATAATAACGCGTAGCGTTAAATACCTCGATGTTGCATCTTCTCCTAAGCACTTTAACTTTTCTCCCATCAAATTAATTTTCGAAAGGGAAAATTAAGTTGAAGCATAAATTCAGAACTATACAATCTGATTTTTATTATTTTTTCATAATAAATTGTATTATTTTTAATTTATTAATATATAGGTGTTTCTGAATGAATGTATTATTTTTTATGTTTAATTGTACCAATTTTTATGCATCTTTATAATAAATTACATTATTTTTTAATTCACTAATATAGATTATATACTATATATATTCAAATTAAATTAGAGTTTGAATGTGTCAATTTTTAATATTCTATATTTGAACATTATAAGTACAGAATTTGATCAATTAAAAAGCGTGAATGGTAGTATTTGAAATTTAGTGTTATTACCCCTCTTTAAATTAAATTTAAATTAATTATAGCCACCGGTGATCTTTTAAATTTTTGGATTTTGAGAAAAAATTGTGTGAGATATTTTCAAAAAATGAATTCCGTAAGAAAGGGCAAAACAAATAAAAAGTAATAATGCTTTAATAAAAATATTAAAAGTTAGACTAGATGGATGAAATCATATTAGGGGAAGGATGGAGTTTATGTTAGTCTATTATTAGGTTACCAACGTTCGTACTTAATTGTCTACTTGTCTGATGTATTTATCGTAAGATTATAAAGTAATTAATTTTCAATACAACACGAAAAGAGAACTTTTGGATCTCAACTTCGATATAATAGGAATATTGTCGGTTATCACCCAAATGAATTACTACTTCATTTGTTTTAACTTTTAAGAGATTGCAATTTTTATTTTATTTTTTTAAAGTTATATTTATGATGTGACATGTCTCTCTATTTATTTTTTATTTTTTATTTATTACACGTAATTTTATAATTATATTTGCATAATATTTTGATTATTATTGCTAAATATTTCTTATTTATAAATACATTTTTTGTTACTACTACAATTTGTTAAATTAATTTTAATTTTGAGGAGATGATTATAATGTCAATTAATCGGAAGCTCATATTGTGGGAGCTAATATAATTCTCAATTGACCAAGAGAAATTATTTTTTAATTTTAAAAATTATGGTATTAATTTTATTTTCAAACCATTTAATTTTATTAATAAGAATATTAGTGTTTTTTAGGTTGTCTCAAATCCAAATATTCCGATTTAAACATTTACATAGAGATGAGACTTTGCTTTTAGCTTTTAAATTTTTAAAGGTAAAAACTTGTATGAGATCATCTCGCGGAATGTGAAACTTAATTGATGAAAAATAATAATAATATTGTAAAAATTTTATAGTTTAAATAAAAGTAAAAAAATAATAATAATATATTTAATAAGAAGTGATAACTAATTATAAAAACACAAATTAATTTTATGGTACGACAATTTCACATAAATTATCCTCTTTAAAACATTTATTAGGTAAAACTATTTCTCCAGCGATAAATCGATTTTTCCCTCTCTTTATTTTGAAATTTAATAAACTAAGTGTATATTTTAATAAAAATAAATATTTCCTCCGTCTCATTTAGATGACACACTTTTTATTTTTGGCTGTCCCACTAAAGTTTGCACCTTCCAAAAAAAGCAAAAAGTAAAAAAAATCATCATTCCTCATACACCTTATTTACAAAAAAATCATCTCTACCTAACATAGTTAAAAGTTTGTTTTGTCCCATAACTATTTGAAACTTTAGATTTTGTCCCAAAAAAAATATTTGTATCAATTTTGTCCCATAACTATTGATTTTGTTTCAATTTTGCCCAATTTTCGCCGGAACCCTAAGATTTGGCCGGAAAATGTCACATGCCTTGCATGTGATTCTCTAATTTGGGAGAATCTAGTTAAATTAGCTGACTAGGATTTTTCAATTGTAATTCAACCAACCATGTTGCCACCTCATATATCAAGTGTAAAAATAAAATAAAATTCAATAAATGTTGGAAATTCAATAAAAAAAAATTATTATTAATATTAAAACAAAAGAAGAAGATGAACACATAAAAAAACACATTAAAATCAAAACAGAAAATTAAAGAAGAAGATGAACAGTGAACAGAACATTCGATGCTTCTCCGATCACCTTGCACGATGCGTCTCTCTCTCCGATATTCTTTCGGTGCTTGGTCGATGCGTCAGAGACCAGTTGACTTGGGATCGGTGCCACCCTAGAGCTTCGGGAGCAGTTTCAGCTTCTTCTCACTTTGTCATCGGCGAACACCTCCGTCGAAGACGTACTTTACATTCCAGTGACGGAGGCTCCTCCAGAGGTCACTCTCCGCGTCCCTAGAACCGAGAACTGCCCTTGTCTGCCTCTCCTTCTTCTTTCTCTTCACGATCGATCCCATCGTTTTGCTAGATTCTTCTATCTCTCCACTCTCTGCCCTCGCCGTCGACGACACCGCCACCGCCATCGTCGCAATTGGATTGGAAAATCTTAGATTTAGTTTATCCCTAACGATATTATCCCTATATTATTGAAAATCATAGTGCCACCGCCATCGACGACACCATGACTATCCACCATCGGCGCCGCCCCCAATATCGGAGATCCAAGAAAACCAGCGACGCTGCTCCGTCACCACCACACAAAACCAAGAAATTCCATGGCGTCGCTGCCTACTATCATCGGTAACCTCCATCAGCAGAATTTGGGGTTTGGGCTATTCAAATTTGGAGTATTGGAGGAAGAAATAGATTACGATTCTTCGATTTTGTAGAAAGAGTAAAATCGTAATATGTTGGAGGGAGGAAGTTGAGGTGGATAAGGGTTCTTCCCAGGCCTGGCGGAAGGGGCAAGGCACGGCACCGGCGGGTTGGGTGGTTAGCGGCTGAGGGATATCGGCGACCGGTGGTTCTTTATGTACTGGGCCACTGGTTATGACAGCAACAAAAACGGGCGAGGGTGGTGAAGGGCGACAGCGTTTCGTCGGCAGAGAGGGTTGACCAATTTGTTTCATTTCTTTTCTTCTTTTTTTTTAATGTTAACTGATGTTTTTTTTTCTTTTATAAAAACTAAAAAATGGTATCATGTCAGCATATTATGTGTAAGAATTTATATTTATTTATTTTTTAATTATATGTGGCGTGTCATTTTTTTACTGGTGGAATTTTAATGGTATCACCAACTCAGCAAAGGTCATCGGATTTCCCCAATTTGAAGCGCACGTGCGTTGGGCGTGACCATTTCGGGCCAAATTTTAGGGTTCCGGCGAAAATTCACTACTAGAAAAACGCTGATAGACATCGGTGCTGCACCGATGTCTATTTCACCATAGAGGTGATGTTGTATCCCATGATGTCTAAACTCACGCTGATAGACATCGGTTATCCACCGATGTCTTTTCTAGAAAAGACATCGGCTCGGACCATTAGACATCGGTTATCTACCGATGTCTTTTCTTGAATAGACATCGGTTTGGACCATTAGACATCGGTTATCCACCGATGTCTTCTGAAGAATAGACATCAAGTTTCACCCATTTGACATCGGTTTTCAACCGATATTTTTTCCATAAAAGACATCGGCTTGAATACATTAGACATCGGTTACCCACTGATGTCTTTTCCATGGGAATTTTTTTTTTAAAATCTAATTATACATAAATATAAATTATTATTAAAATTAAATTAAATTGTTATAACTAAAAAATTCTAATAATGATAAATTATATTTAGAAAGGTAACTGTACAAAGTGCACTACATTAAAAGTACAATAGTGTAAAACCAATAACTGTTCCTTAGTGAATACAATCTATACAGTTTAACTTTCCCAAAACATAATGTTACAATGACCAACACAATCTGTCCAAGTTTAACTTCCACTAACAATAACTTACCTAACACAATGTTACAACGAACACAATCTATACAATAAACTAACAAGCACCATATGTAGAAGAAACCAACCACACAAGCAGAGAAAGTGATTCCATTTCTGTTTTGATTCCATCTCTGCTTTTGCATCGTCCAAGTCCACCAAAGCTCTTTTGACAAAGTCTGCTCCAATCTGTATGAGGTCATCAAACCTATTAGAACTACTAAAATAAAGTTTGGAGGAAAAAACTGAAATGTTGACCAATTTATACAAAAATGTCATTTCGAAAAATATAAGTGTGTAATTTAATTAAGCATAAATCAGAATACAACTCAAGATATCAGTATTGCTGTTTTTATCATCTTCACATAAACAAATACTAGGAGATGAGAGAATAAATTAATTTTTCCCTAAAGGGATAGCATATATAGTACAAAAGGTATTCCAATGTATGCAAATAGTTGCTCAAAGTTGACGAGAATCAATTTCATTAACCACAGTTCATCCTTACTGATCATTAAACCAAATTTAAATAATCATGAGTGGCCACCAATAAAGCATAGAAATCTACTGTTTTTCACAAGCATCTCACAACAAGTAAATAAAGAAATAAACACTAAATACGAGGTAAGTCCTCACGAGTTAGATAAAGGGGGAAAATCATCGGATATAAGAACAAACCAGTTTGGCTTTGATGCTCTTGTTTCCAATGGATGCCATAACAAATTCAGGAATAATTCAAAGAAAAACTTGAAGCAGTAGTAAATTTTGAATCTTTAACTTCAATTTGGAGGGTCGGGCTCGCTAACAACTCTAAATCTTGCAGGTTTTACTTTAACAAACATTCTGTAAGTCTGAAATTATTGGACTATTAGACAAATATACATTTAAAATAAGAGTTTTACCATCCTTAAAATAATCTCTAAACCATAACTTAAATAATAAAATGTAAATATAATAAATACGTATAACTTTAATAGAAAAATGGGGGGGGGGAAGAAAATAGATTATTAAGACTACTGAGAACTTGAAATGTAAATTTTATATCATTGTGTTAAGAATAAAATAAATTTAAAACTGATGTAAGAGTTCAATTGTCTGAGTTGGATTACGCATGAATTAATATGAATGTATGATACAGTTTCCATATGTATATGATTACATTTTGACCAACTGTTGTTTACATATTGCTAAAAGTCAATGGATTTAATCATTCCTTATTCTTAAACAACAATGTATGTATATGATTACAAATTCATTGTAAGTGTGATCTATTATGGTTCCAAATTAAATTCACTTAGCTAAAGAAGGGAATTTACAGATTATGTAACTGACACCTGAGGCTTATCATCTATGTCATTAAGATACATGAGTTTTTCCCATTATCAAATGCTAAAAATTAATCAAGATCTCTCATGAGTATCATATTGGTATATCTTGGAGAGGCTCCTAGTTCATACTCTAAAATCTTTAATGGCTCCAAATACAAATAAAAAATCTGTTTAAAATTTAGAGGCGATTACTATAAGAAGAAGATAAGCTATCAAAATTATATAAATATAAATTTTAGTAATGCTGCGTAAAGAAAAGATCAATTTCAAAAGTTAGTGTTACAAAATTCTCAAATAAGCATTTGACAAAAAGTATTTTCCACCACAACTAGGTAATGTTCCCCCTGCTAAGCTACAACAATATGTGCATGGCTAAATAGAAACTCACCTATAGTGTGGCGCCAAAAGCCAAAGACTCAATTCTGCAATTTATTTCCTTGTCATTTGTAAACTCAACAAACAACTGATCCAGCACAACTATAACCTTCATGTATTATAAGAACTCAAAACACTAACCAATTGTTTAAAACTTTATGCTCTAATAGAAAGGATCAAGGACATTCAAGCATTTGTAAAATTAAATAAAAAGACTGAAGGAAGTGCTTACATCTCTAATGTACCAAAGAACTGTACAAAGTATTTCTAAGGATAAGGCATGCGTTGCCACTCTTCAAGACTGCTGATCTGGAATTTAAAGGCATAAAAAACTTAGAAAGCTTCAGTTCATGGCAAATTAAGATGGATCCCCTTTTCACCACATAAAGGGTTGCTATCTCGTAAGGATGGCAAAAAAATAAATGCGCTGGAAATCCTTATAAACACCCACCCCATAATTGAGATAACGATCAAAGAGAATATACACGTGTTTAATTGAGAAAGAATCCCATCCACCTGATGAAGTGCCCCGGTATTTCGGAGATTTTAGGCTTCTAAAATATAAATACTCAGTTTTTTGCCCACTCCATATTAATTTCTCTCATCTCATCCATCCCATCCACCTTAATTTCAAATCCAACAATAGGTAAGGAGGGAATCCTGGACCATTAAAATAGAATAGGCAATGGATGTTCATCCTCCCCCCACCTGTACAAATATGCTACACCTAAATCATCTTACCTTTTTTAGAATTACAAAATTTAAGCAAATAAAACACATCACTCTACACCATCCTTGATCTTACCAAACAACTTGAGTGTAATACCCGGAAAAATTCTTTATTTTATAATTTGTATTTTACGCATTTTTATAATTATGTGGTAATTATTTATATATTTTATTTACATTTTATTTGAGACATCCGTGATAATAATGGTGACAATATATGAAATATATGTGTGCATAAATATTTACGTGTATTAATTTGAATAATAATAATAATATAATAACATTAATTTAATAATAATGTGTGTTGATTACTTGATTGTCAATCCAAAATGAATTATTGTCATGTGGATACGTAGATTAAATTGAAACCATAATAATAATAATAGTTTGACTAAAAATAGTAATAATAATAATATAAAAAGTAAAAAAAATGATGATGGTAGGGGCCTAGGGGGAATTGGCGACCCCCACCACTTATCTATGTATATATGTATGGGTTGAGGAGGTGATTGCCTCACACCCAAATTCATTTCACCGAGAGAGAGAGAGAAAGAAAATGAGAGGAAGGAGTCCATGCCGGAACGTATGTGTCGCAGCGGATTAATTATATTTCTTCACGTGTCTATAATATTATTATTATCGGAATCCAGTAAGTAGAGGTCTAACTACAGTGCATAAACAGACTTTTGTGTGATTTATTTGTCATTATTATGTCATGAATTATTTGTGATCAAATGTTGATGTGTTAAATGGGTTATGATGCATATTTAATTGCCCTGATTGCATACCACGCATAGTCATGAAAAGTGTTTTCCCCAATATTAATAAGATACTAATGGTGTGTGCGGCCACTATATATGCATCTCTGTCGGGGTTCGGAAAAATCGTCCCCATTGAGCTCATTTGGGGTGCATATCATAAGTGTGTCGTGGGGATCCCGCAACGTGAACAGTTTTCTAAATAAAAGAGACCAATTAGTAGATTAGGAAATAAAAGCATTTTCATGCATTGTCATGCATGATTTCTATTTACTGAGATTTTTATCTCATTAGTTTATGCATTGTAGGTGAGTTGCGCAGCGGAAGCGTGGTTGGGTACCGTCAGATCCTGAGAGTTGTATACATGGATGACGACCTGTTGGCTGGGCCGGTGTAATGAACTGTTGTATTGTATAAAAGTGAAGAAAAATGAATATTTATTATTGTCTATTATTAGTGGTGAAAAGTGGGTCGTGACAGAATGGTATCAGAGCACGGTCATGGTCCTGTAGACTGTCCATGTATACAATCTTGGTATCTTTGGTACACCACCAGACCAGTAAGTTCTATGATATGTTAAATATGTGATTTTGTATTAACATAATTATGGTCTCATTTATTTCATATGTGATGATTATAAAATGTTGAAGTAGAGTGGGATTAAATTTCGAGGACGAAATTCTTATAAGGTGTGGAGATTGTAATACCCGGAAAAATTCTTTATTTTATAATTTGTATTTTACGCATTTTTATAATTATGTGGTAATTATTTATATATTTTATTTACATTTTATTTGAGACATCCGTGATAATAATGGTGACAATATATGAAATATATGTGTGCATAAATATTTACGTGTATTAATTTGAATAATAATAATAATATAATAACATTAATTTAATAATAATGTGTGTTGATTACTTGATTGTCAATCCAAAATGAATTATTGTCATGTGGATACGTAGATTAAATTGAAACCATAATAATAATAATAGTTTGACTAAAAATAGTAATAATAATAATATAAAAAGTAAAAAAAATGATGATGGTAGGGGCCTAGGGGGAATTGGCGACCCCCACCACTTATCTATGTATATATGTATGGGTTGAGGAGGTGATTGCCTCACACCCAAATTCATTTCACCGAGAGAGAGAGAGAAAGAAAATGAGAGGAAGGAGTCCATGCCGGAACGTATGTGTCGCAGCGGATTAATTATATTTCTTCACGTGTCTATAATATTATTATTATCGGAATCCAGTAAGTAGAGGTCTAACTACAGTGCATAAACAGACTTTTGTGTGATTTATTTGTCATTATTATGTCATGAATTATTTGTGATCAAATGTTGATGTGTTAAATGGGTTATGATGCATATTTAATTGCCCTGATTGCATACCACGCATAGTCATGAAAAGTGTTTTCCCCAATATTAATAAGATACTAATGGTGTGTGCGGCCACTATATATACATCTCTGTCGGGGTTCGGAAAAATCGTCCCCATTGAGCTCATTTGGGGTGCATATCATAAGTGTGTCGTGGGGATCCCGCAACGTGAACAGTTTTCTAAATAAAAGAGACCAATTAGTAGATTAGGAAATAAAAGCATTTTCATGCATTGTCATGCATGATTTCTATTTACTGAGATTTTTATCTCATTAGTTTATGCATTGTAGGTGAGTTGCGCAGCGGAAGCGTGGTTGGGTACCGTCAGATCCTGAGAGTTGTATACATGGATGACGACCTGTTGGCTGGGCCGGTGTAATGAACTGTTGTATTGTATAAAAGTGAAGAAAAATGAATATTTATTATTGTCTATTATTAGTGGTGAAAAGTGGGTCGTGACATTGAGTATCTCACCAATCTTCCCCTGAATCTTGATGTCATCAGGGGAAAATGCAATCAAATTATTTAGCTACAAAACGAATCGACATGCCCATACGTTCAATTTCCCACTCAAAAAAACACATTAGAATTAATGTCCAAAGCAGAATTCTTGTGAATGGACTCCACTAGCAAAATAGCCATCACTTGATCGAAGAAGCGGGGAATAGGCCAAATTGAGGACAACAGAGTGGCAAGCAAAAACACACATACCTGCTTGTAAAAGTAAAACATTGGAAAAAGCAAATTAAGAAGAAATACCTAGCTTGAACTGCAGCTGCGCCGTTTCTTCCTGGTCGAATAAGTCAATTGAGAATGGGGGGAGGCAGGCTAAGCGTATACCTAAGACAAAAATGAAATCAATACACAGACTTCAATTTGCTTCAGAAGCTCTGACAATATGCCAAAACTAGCATTCACCAAATGTATGAAACCAAAATTTACAAGAGAAACAATAGTAGATATCACCGAAAATTTAAGAAGCTTCAAATAATGTAGGAGGAAGCCTACCCACCGAAATAGAATATCTGGTGAAAATCGAAAGATAATAAGCTGTGGAAAGTATTCTGGCGCCAAACATTCAACACCAAAAGGTAGCAAAATCCTGAGGCACAACGGTAGCAACTCACTCGTTCTCTCTCCACAAATAAACACAATTTACAAACTGACCTCGCACGAACACACCTCAAAATTCGTATGTAAAAAAAAATTAAAAAATTCAGTACAAACTTATTTCAAAAGTCGAGGGGAAAAGAACAAAAGAAGAGCACAAAAGAAGAGGAGGAGCACAAAAGAAGAAGAGAGGGAATGAGAGATATTAGGGTTCATCCTTACCGAGTTGTCGACGCGGATTGAGGATAAGGTATCGATGCTATCTAAAATCGGAAGCGGAGATCGAACTTGGCGTGAATTCAAGTGGCAACGGCGAGAATGAGAAGGATGAATTCAAGTGGCAGCAGCGTTAGGGTTAAATTGGGGGTGGAGGGAAAAAAACAATTCTAGGGTTTAAATGTAATTAAATATGTACTTTGTTTTACGAAATTTTAGTAATATATGATTTGGTAAAAATGGTTTGAAAACTTAAATGGTGAAGCATGTGCCCAGGATCGAACCTTCTATGAAGCGAAAAAAATTTTAAAATCAAAATTTTGAATTACAACACATGATAGACATCGGTTAGTGAAACCGATGTCTATCAAAGAACATACATCATATAAAAGACATCGGTTTAGTCCACCGATGTCTATAAGCGTTTTTTTTTAAGATTTCGAATAGACATCACTTGATAGACATCGGTTAGTTAAAACCTATGTCTATCAGCGCATTTTGAATTAAAACCGATGTCTATCAGCGCATTTTTACGCTGATAGACATCGGTTATTGAAAAGACATCGGTTCTTAACAAAAAGACATCACATTTTACCAAAAACCGATGTCTATTCAGTGATGTCTTTCCACAGATTTGTAGTAGTGATTGGGCAAAATTGAAACAAAACTAATAGTTATGGGACAAAATCGATACAAATATCTTTTTTGGGATAAAATCTAAAATTTTCAATAGTTATGGGACAAAATAAACTTTTAACTCCTACCTAACATATTTTATCATTTATTTATTACAAAAAAAATACCATTATATCCCTAAAAGTTATAACTTTCTTAATTTTCGTACCGAAAATGGGGCGCAAATTTTTTCGGAACGGAGGGAGTAGTGTAGTAACGAAGAATATGAGGTAGGCACGTGAATAAGTCGTAAATTAAATCTCGATTGTCGAGCTTGTAAATTGGTTGACCATCACCTCACATGAAAACATGATATCCACTTTTATAAAGTCAATTTTTTTTAATGACTCTAAAAATTAACTTAAGGTATATATTAATTTCTATGTAATTTATTTTATTTTTTAAAAGAATTTGGTATGTTTCAATTTTATAAAATTACATTTCTGGGGTGCGATTTGATCCTTAATTAAATGTTCAAAATATCACTCCTACAATCAATTGGATTGTCTATGTGGACAATTTTTGCTGATATATTGTTTAGAGTGATATATTTGATTAATTACTCTAAGTGGAGTATGTAATGTATCACTTAATATTTAATCCATCACTATAATAAGATGCATGCATATGACTCATAATATGTTGTACTTTATTGTAAAATTTTGAATTTGAATTTGTTTTTCTTCTTACATTATTGTAATTTTTTATTAAATCAAACTTTGATATGGATTATTTCATCTAAAAATCTAAATTTATAATAATGTGTAAATTTATTTATATGATTATTTCATCTAATCTAAATTTATAATAATGTGTACTGTTTATCGAATATCACTCAATTCATAATAGTTTTTATGAAGCAACCCATGCAAAATTTATTAGATAATGAATTTAAGAGTCCAATAAGGATCTTAATCATCAACTTAAATTTTAAATTAAATAAAATTATTAAAAATTAAATGTAAAAAACTATCCAATACCACATTATTTAAACCTATAATCACCCTGAATTTAATAACATTTTTAGAATTTAATTGAAGAGAAACTGTAAGCAATAATGTTATAATTATGGATAGTTATGTACTAAACTATTTTAGCAAATTATTGCTTCTATATTTACAATTGTATAATAATCGTCGAAGAATAATCGTCAAAATTATTTATGTTAATTATTTTTCTTGAAATTATAGTATTGCTTTTTTTATATAACTATTTACTAACTAATAAACCGATTATACATTCCTGAAATAATTTTCAGAGTATATAAGGAATTTATTTTCTGTAATTAATTGGGGGACGAACATAAATAGTAGATTAGGAATAGGGATGATCGCGTTTAATGCTAACCCTGGTTTACGACGCTTGAATGGGAATAAGTAACTCCAATTTGCAGTGTGTACAACATTCACTGCACCGCGTACCACAAGTCGCTGTCATGATTCAAAACCCATCTCTCTCATACCCAAACTGCGTATTTTCCCATCCGCCATTGCTAATTCAAAGTTTTGGTCCTTACCTTCACCAAATCTGCTACACGGGAAACCAATTTTAAACCCCTGCCACCACCTTCGCCACCCCCTCCGCCGCCCACCGTAGCAGATAGATAGCTTTGCAAAACCCAAACACCTCCTCTAAATTCTCAGATCTCTCACGAATGATACAATGAATCAACGCCCCTCACGACCTGGAGATGAGGAGGTTTACAACATTATCCCAATTCACAACCTCCTTGCTGACCACCCTTCACTTCGATTTCCCGAGGTACGGGCCGCCGCCGCCGCTCTTCGCTCCGTCGGCGACCTCCGCCGGCCTCCTTTCGCCCCATGGAATCCTCTTTACGACCTTCTGGACTGGCTTGCCCTCTTCTTCGGTTTCCAAGCCTCCAACGTGAACAACCAGAGGGAGCACCTTGTGCTCCACCTCTCTAATGCTCAGATGCGGCTCTCTCCACCTCCTGACAACATAGATACCCTCGACCCAACTGTGCTCCGCCGCTTCCGCCGCCATCTGTTGAAGAATTACTCCAACTGGTGCTCGTATCTCAATGTTAAGTCGAACATCTGGCTTTCAGACTCACACTCACGCCACTCAGCTGCCGATCACCGGCGCGAGCTCCTGTACGTTTCACTGTATTTACTTATTTGGGGTGAGGCTGCTAATTTACGTTTCGTTCCTGAATGCATTTGTTATATATTTCATAATATGGCAATGGAATTGAACAAGATATTGGAGGATTATATTGATGAGCACACGGGTAGACCCTTTCTGCCCTCTGTATCAGGGGAGAACGCTTTTTTGAATAAAATTGTGAAGCCAATTTACGAAACTATTAAGGCCGAGGTCGATAATAGTAAGAACGGGACAGCTCCTCACTCTGCTTGGAGGAACTATGATGATATTAATGAGTATTTTTGGAGTAAGAGGTGTTTTGACAAACTGAAATGGCCTATTGATGTTGGGAGTAATTTTTTTGTGACGGGGCATAAGGGGAATAAGGTAGGGAAGACGGGGTTTGTCGAGCAGAGGTCATTTTGGAATTTGTTTAGGAGCTTCGATAAGATGTGGATTATGTTGATTTTGTTTCTCCAAGCAGCCATTATTGTGGCTTGGGATGGAAGGGAGGACTACCCATGGCAGGCCTTAAGTAAAAGGCGTGTTCAGGTGAAGTGCTTGACAGTATTTATCACTTGGAGCGCTTTGAGATTTTTGCAGTCTTTATTAGATATTGGAATGCAGTACAGTTTGGTTTCGAGGGAGACCAAATCTTTGGGACTGAGAATGGTTTTGAAAACTGTGGTTGCAGCTGGGTGGATTGTAGTGTTTGGGGTATTTTATGGAAGGATATTGAGTCAGAAGAATACTGCTGCTGTAACGAGGAAGGTGGAGAACTTTATTGAGGTTGTGGTGGTCTTTCTTGCACCAGAGCTGTTAGCAGTGGCTTTATTTCTTGTGCCGTGGATAAGGAATTTTTTGGAGAAGACGAACTGGAAGATATTTTACCTGTTGTCGTGGTGGTTTCAGAGCAAGACTTTTGTGGGTCGAGGGCTTAGGGAAGGGCTTGTTGACAATGTTAAGTACAGCCTTTTCTGGATTGTGGTGCTTGCAACTAAGTTTGTTTTCAGTTACTTCATGCAGATAAAGCCCATGATTGCTCCAACAAAGGCGTTTCTGGAACTCAGAAATGTTAAATATGAGTGGCATGAGTTCTTTCATAAAAGTAATCGGTTTGCGGTGGGGTTGTTGTGGCTTCCTGTGGTTTTGATTTACCTAATGGATATCCAGATTTGGTATTCAATTTACTCTTCATTTGTTGGAGCGGCTGTTGGGTTGTTTGATCACTTGGGTGAAATTCGGAACATGCAACAGTTGAGGCTGAGATTTCAATTCTTTGCTAGTGCTATTCAGTTTAATCTCATGCCGGAAGAACAGCTCTTGAATACTAGAGGGACTTTAAAGAGCAAATTCAAGGATGCCATTAATCGTTTGAAGCTGAGATATGGACTGGGTCGGCCCTTTAAGAAACTTGAATCCAACCAGGTGGAGGCCTATAAATTTGCATTGATTTGGAATGAGATAATCAGTATATTCAGAGAGGAAGACATCATTTGTGACCGCGAGGTTGAGCTTTTGGAGCTGCCCCAAAATGACAGAAATGATCCCAAATGTAACTGGGAAATTAGGGTGATTCAGTGGCCATGCTTGCTCTTATGTAATGAACTACTGCTTGCTCTCAGCCAGGGAAGGGAGTTAGTTGATGCTCCCGATCGTTGGCTCTGGTATAAAATATGCAAGAATGAGTATAGGCGATGTGCGGTCATTGAAGCATATGACAGCGTAAAGCACTTTCTACTGGCAATTGTGAAAATTGATTCTGAGGAGCGGTCCATAATCAGAAAATTTTTCAACGAAATTGATGAATGGGTTCGGCAGGAGAAATTCACAAAAAACTACAAGCTGACTGCACTCCCCAAAATCCATGAAAAGTTGGTGCATCTTATTAGTCTTACTCTGAAGCCTGAGAAAAATGTTGATAAGGTGGTAAATGCTCTTCAGGCTCTATATGAGACCGCCATCAGAGATCTCCTGAAAGAGCCGAGAAGCAGCGAGCAGCTGAAAGAGGATGGCTTGGCTCCTCGAAGGACAGTTTCTGGTGATGAACTGCTCTTTCAGAATGCTGTTGACTTGCCTAGTGAAAGTAATGAGATATTCTATCGTAGGGTTCGGAGGATGCATACCATTCTCACCTCACGGGATTCCATGCAGAAAGTTCCTGAAAATCTGGAGGCTAGGCGTCGAATTGCTTTCTTCAGTAATTCCCTGTTCATGAACATGCCTCATGCTCCCCAAGTTGAGAAGATGATGGCCTTCAGTGTTTTGACCCCATACTACAGTGAAGAGGTTCTGTACAGCAAGGAGCAGCTCCGGACTGAGAATGAAGATGGCATTTCAACACTTTATTACCTGCAAACAATTTATGCCAGTGACTGGAGGAACTTTTTAGAGAGGATGCGTAGAGAAGGGATGAAAAGTGAAAGTGAACTTTGGACGACTCGGCTGAGAGATCTCCGATCATGGGCATCATATCGAGGCCAGACACTCACCCGCACAGTAAGGGGCATGATGTACTATTATCGGGCTCTTGAGATGCTTGCTTTTCTGGATTCTGCTTCTGAGATGGACATGAGAGAAGGAAGCCAGCAGCTGGGGTCTATGAGGCGAAATGACCATAGGGATGATTTGAGCTCAGAAACATCACCCTCTTCCAGATCTTTAAGCAGAGCAAATAGTTCAGTGAGTGTTCTCTTCAAAGGCCATGAGCGTGGAACAGCTTTGATGAAATATACTTATGTGGTTGCTTGCCAGATTTATGGTACTCAAAAGGCTAAAAAGGATCCCCATGCTGAGGAGATACTTAATTTGATGAAAAATTACGAAGCTCTTCGTGTTGCCTATGTTGATGAAGTGTCATCTGGGAGGGATGAGAAAGAGTACTTCTCCGTATTGGTGAAATATGATCGGAAATTAGAGAGGGAAGTCGAGATATTTCGGGTCAAGTTGCCTGGGCCACTGAAGCTGGGAGAAGGTAAACCGGAGAATCAGAATCATGCAATCATTTTCACCAGGGGAGATGCGGTCCAAACAATTGACATGAACCAGGATAATTACTTTGAGGAGGCATTGAAGATGCGGAATCTGTTGGAGGAATTCAAATCTTACTATGGTATCAGGAAACCAACCATTCTTGGAGTTCGGGAGCACATTTTTACTGGTTCTGTATCATCACTTGCTTGGTTCATGTCCGCTCAAGAGACTAGTTTTGTCACCTTGGGGCAGCGCGTATTAGCTAATCCTTTGAAAATTCGGATGCATTATGGGCATCCAGATGTGTTCGACAGATTTTGGTTTCTGACACGGGGAGGGATAAGCAAGGCTTCTAGAGTGATCAATATCAGTGAGGATATTTTTGCTGGATTCAATTGCACTTTGAGAGGTGGGAATGTTACCCACCATGAATACATCCAAGTTGGGAAGGGAAGAGATGTTGGGCTGAATCAAGTCTCTATGTTCGAAGCAAAGGTTGCCAGTGGGAATGGTGAACAGATACTCAGTCGAGATGTTTACAGACTGGGTCATAGGCTCGACTTCTTCCGAATGCTCTCATTCTTTTATACAACTGTTGGGTTTTTCTTCAATACCATGATGATTCTCCTGACTGTGTATGCATTTTTGTGGGGACGGCTTTATTTGGCGTTGAGTGGGGTGGAAGGCTCTGCTTTGGCAAATACCAATGATAACAGGGCACTTGGTACAATCTTGAACCAGCAGCTCATCATCCAACTTGGTCTCTTTACTGCTTTGCCAATGGTTGTGGAGAACTCACTTGAGCATGGATTTCTGAATTCTATCTGGGATTTTATAACAATGCAGCTCCAACTTTCTTCAGTCTTCTACACATTCTCCATGGGGACCCGTGGTCATTACTTTGGCAGAACCATTCTTCACGGGGGTGCAAAATATCGGGCAACTGGCCGTGGTTTTGTGGTGGAGCACAAGAGCTTTGCTGAGATTTATAGATTATTTGCTCGTAGTCATTTTGTTAAGGCTATTGAACTTGGATTGATACTCACTGTATATGCTTCCTACAGCCCGGTAGCTAAAGGAACTCTAGTGTACATAGCACTGACCATTTCAAGTTGGTTTTTAGTGGTATCTTGGATTTTGGGGCCCTTCATTTTTAATCCTTCGGGGTTTGATTGGTTAAAGACTGTGTATGACTTTGATGAATTCATGGGTTGGATTTGGTACAGTGGTGGAGTGTTTGCTAAATCAGAACTAAGCTGGGAAAAGTGGTGGGATGAAGAGCAATCTCATTTGCGGACTACTGGTCTTTGGGGAAAGGTGCTCGAAATCATACTGGACCTCCGTTTCTTCTTTTTCCAGTATGGTATCGTGTATCAACTTGGAATTGCAGCTGGAAGCAAGAGCATAGCTGTCTACTTGCTCTCGTGGATCTACGTTTTTGTAGCGTTTGGGATCTACTCGATTATTACTTATGCTCGCGACAAATATGCAGCCAAGGAACACATCTACTACCGTTTGGTTCAGTTCCTTGTGATCATCCTTGCAGTGGTTGTGATAGTGGCATTGCTCGAGTTTACCAGCTTCAAATTTCTGGATATTTTCACAAGTTTATTAGCTTTCATTCCCACTGGTTGGGGATTCATATCCATTGCACAAGTCCTTCGTCCCTTCTTGGAGAAAACATTGCTGTGGGAAGCTGTTGTTTCGGTTGCTCGGATGTACGACATTATGTTCGGAGTGATTGTCATGGCCCCGGTGGCCCTTCTCTCATGGCTGCCTGGGTTCCAAAATATGCAGACGAGGATGCTTTTCAATCAAGCATTTAGTCGGGGCTTGCACATATCCCAAATTTTGGCTGGTAGAAAACCCAAGTCTGATTTGTAACATAAGGTAAACCTACCCCTCTAGTTATTTATTCACTTCATCATAGCTGTTCCTGTTTTTTTTGGGAAATTCATTACACCCCTATTTACAGCATTTACAAGAAAAAATTGAAAGAAAATCGTAGATAAACCTCAGCATTTTTTTCTCTGATGATTCTGGAAACATCGCTCATAATAATGTAGAAGTGCAACTCTGGCTGTGTTTGTACAGGAATATTAGGAACCTGTGGTAGTTGTGTTCATGGTGATAGAGCAGTTGAACCATCCCTTTGGAAGAAGATTTACACATTGAGAGTTTTCTGAAATGTGCAAATGTGCTTGTCCTCATTGTAAGTATCAATGATTTATTTTTAATTTATAATTTGAAGTTCATTATACAAGTGAATGGAATTGGGATTTTGCAGGTTTAGAATACAAAATGGTAATGGAGCTTGGATTTGTAGTCTGGACATAGCAGCAGCAGCAGCATTATTTCTGATAGTTGGGCTGGTTTGCATCTTCTTCTTCTTTGTCGTCTTTATCTTTTACTTGTTCTGTAATTAGACGATTCGTTGTCATACAGAGTGATTCATTTGTATGCGTTTTGTGAGAAGATCTATATTCGCCTTGAGTAAATATTCATATCGGACTGTGTATGTATTTCTCGTATGAATTGGCCCTATCCAAATTTTGCTTCACTTTGACTCTGTTCCTTGAGCTCCTTCTCAGCCTCACTTCCCCCAATGATTTTAAATTATTTTTTCAGAAATTTCCACTTCTTTTTTTACATCATCGTATTAAAAAGTCAATACATTATTTCTTAATAGTGTATGCAAAATAGGGTACGGAGGGAATACGTATTAAGTATCACTACTTGCTTGCTTAGAGTTTTGGCTCACGTTCTAGTAGTGACCCCCCTCTACACACACTCACACACATATATATGGATGGGTGGGTGGGGTGTTTTTTTTTGGGGGGGTGGGGCCCGTGTGGGGGGTGGGGGTGCCAATTGGGTTCGTGGTTTCCAACATCCGTGGCATGCGCATGTGTTGTCATTAAACTGTATTTATTTACTGTATTTATTAGGCATGCGCATGTGTTGGCATTAAACTGTATTTATTTACTGTATTTATTATTTGGGAAAATAGATTTTTTCGTCAGTTAATTTTCACTCATTTTGAAATTAGTCCATTAATTTTTTTAATTTTGAAATTAGTCCGTTAATTTTATAACAATTTTAAAATTAGTCCATTAACTTCATAAAATTCAACATTTTGGTCATTTGATCTGCTATGGTAGGTCATTTGAATATTTTCACTCCAATTAATTTATATCATATTTTTTTTAACTAATTTTATCTCACTTTTCATTTTTCACTTCCCTATACCAAACAAATAATATTAATCTCAATACTAAAGTGGAGCAAATTTAATTAAATATTGATACTTCTTTCATCCGCTCGAAAGAGGGTCTTTTTTTCATTTTGGTCGTCCGTTTCGAAGAGGGTCACTTCATTTTTTACACAAATGGGAACCACACACACCCACTAATATAATTAAAATATGGGGTCCACACTCCCACTAATGCAACTACCCACTACATATTAAATAACAATACTTCTTAATCAACGTGCACAAAAGCAAAATGCCTTCTTTCGGACGGACGGAGGGAGTATAATATAAATTCTTAGTGGGGTCTATTTTTTTGTAAAATAGTATATATATATATTACATATTTTTTATTTTTATCTTTTAGAATAACCTGCTAATGACCTGTTGAAACGGACGATTTTGTTGAACTTGGTAAACATGATGGACCATTTTCAAAATTTTCAAATATAATGGACGGTTTTCAAAATTTTGCAAATATAATGGACGATTTTCAAAAAGTGAAAAACTTATGGACTAAATTCAAAATTGAACAAAGTTAACAGACGAAAAAATCTATTTTCCCTTATTATTTTTTCTTTTGGGTAAAATATGTTTTCTACAACTACCGTAAGTTGTTTTTACATTTTAGTATGACTGGTTAAACTCCTTTATAACGTGTAATGTAACCTCGAAGAGATTTTATTTTTTGGTAAAGATGGTATTCATATTCAGAATATCCAGAATTATTAAAAAAGTATTGAGTATATATTAGTCCATCTGTCTCAAGAATGCATTTACTTTTTTCATTTTGGACTGTCCCAAGAATATATTCACTCTTTTCATTTTGGTACATCCTAAGAATATTTTTACCCCCTAAAAATGAAAACAATACACAATATCAATAACCTTACAATACTACAATATTACAAAAATGCCACTTTCTTTTACACACAATATAGTTAAAGACAACTATATTATATACTTTATTCTACTTAATTATCCAAAATAACCCTTCTCTTTCTTACCTCATACTACCAAAAAGTTACTCCCTCCGTCCCACGTATTTTTACCCACTTTCCATTTTGGGGTGTCCCACGTATTTTTACCCATTCAATTTTTGGCAAAAATACATATTATTTTATTACCTACTTTTTACAATTCCAACAACTTTAATTACTTTTTTACACTTTATTCATCATTCACAATAACTTTATTCACTTTTTCTTTTTAAATTACTAATTTATCTCTATTTTTTCTTACATTATATATTAAAAAAATAAAATGTCTTAATCTCCGTGCCCGTACAAAGGGTTAAAATACCCGGAACGAAGGGAGTATTTTTTTTAAACTTCGTGTCAGAAAATACGCGAATGTATTCCTGGGATGGAGGGACTACCCTTTATTAAAAAAAAATTATTTTGTGTATTCAATATTTTATTTTGATATATTCTTATTCTTGGAAATTATCATCTTGGAGGTTCAGAAATCTATGATTATCCAGCAGTCACAGTTTCCTTATTACGAGAAAAAATAATTTTGTCTGAATGATAATTAATAACATCTCATTTAAATTTCCACATTTCTTAAAATCTATTAAAAAAAATTAAAGGGTTAATTGTTATAAATGTTTTTACTTTTACTTCGATTGCTAATTAGTGCATGTTTGCCTATTTTTGTAGCACTTACGAGCAAGAATACTCGATCGTTGTAGTAGTATATCCTAAGAAAAATTATCAATCCACACAGGAGTTATGTTCGGACTAGCAAAATACGTGAGCTCATGTTCATGTCGTTTTTATAAAGATGATTGGGGTTTTTGAGATGATTAACAACTAAAGCAATGAGCAAGTACATAAGAATAACAAATAAGCGAAATGACAAGTAAAGAAAATGGGTGCTAAAGTTCAAGTATGGAAAATATGGGATTAGAAACATCCAAGCACACTCGATTCATATTATCATGCAAAAGGAATTCAACTCAATTGATGTAGACTAAGGGTGATCACGATAGTATCCTAAGCTCCCTTTCGGGTTACAAAGATTGTTGATCCATTTTAGACTCCCAAAAGCACCTAAGATCAAAGCCCAACATTAACCCCTTCCATCTAGGTACTAGTTAGATTAAACTCTCCCTTTTTGCGTACTAAGGCCAACGAATGGATTGGTTCCCCTCATTGAATTCAAATATCCTTTCGGTCAAACCCAAACTCAATGTCTATTCATGCCTTCCTAATACTATAGAGGGTCGTTTTCTTCTCACTCCAAGCAATACATACATGAACATCATGATAGCATTTAATTACCACAAATAATCCATTGATCAACAATCCATTAAACCAATAAACATTCATGAATAACAAACCATGCCATCACAACATCAAGACAATTAAACTCCATGAATAGAAATCAACATCAATTAAATCAAAAACCAATTTAATCCTTATGATAATATAAATCTAATATGCTCTTCATGCTCCTAATCCCACTAGAGGGATTAGCCTAACATGATAAGGGTAACAAAACAAATAAATGATTCATTACAAATACCCATAGTATTAGATCTAAAGAAATACAAAATGAATGGATTCTTCCCTATCAATTTCTTGAAGAGAATCTTCTATTCTTCTTGATCTCCACCTCTACCTCTTGATTTTGAAGTCTTTAGCACCACAAATGGAAGATTTGATGGGTAGATGAAGATGGATGAAGATGATGGTGGAAAATGGAAGAAATGGTGTGTGATGTGTGTGTAGAGGATGGGAATTTCGGATCTTCTCCCAATTGTTGAATAAAGGGGTATTTATACCCCTATGGAGGCTTCTAGAAGGATCTGAAAATTTCAGCAGAAATGTACACGACACGAGTCGTGCTCTGCAACACGGCCACAAGGTAGTCGTGTTGTGTCTTCTGATGCTGTCGCACGGCCTCTCCTTACAGGGCCGTGTTACGCAACACGGCTCGTGTGCTGCAACACGAGTCGTGTGTTGTAACACGGGCACATGGTGTTCGTGTTGACTCTTCTGATGTCGGCACACGGCCACTTCTTACAGGGCCGTGTTGGCTACACTGCCCGTGTTGGTGCTGGCTCCTGTATTTCTTCACTGTTTTGGCTCGTTCTCCCTCGTTTCAACTCCGAATTGAGATCCGCTTTTTCCTACATCTTCCTTATCATGTTTAGCATCCAATAAAAGTGAAAATCTTAAGTTTAAGCTCATTCACACATATTTCAATAAAAACACAAAACACAACCAAATAACACATAAAATACGGATAAAATAATACGAAAACACATATAAAAAGACACTAAAATTTAGGTGAAAATAGCTCTAATCAGTGCAACTTTTTGGGATTTTTTTTTGAAAAAAAAATACATCACTTTTAAAATGTAATTTTGCATTTCGAACCCTCAATCATGCAATCGTTTGAACCAAAGAGCTCAATTCATATTAAATATTAAAAGATATAACTTATTAATAGTGTTGATCTTGGACATGAAAGTTTTATCCTACGTATAATATACTTTATATTTTACTTTTGTATGTTGGAAATCAATCCAAAAAACCTTAACACTATTATGATTAACAAGATTTAAACCGTAAAGTGGAAGCGTACCTTAATCCATAAAGTTGTTAAGCGGAACACGAACTCGGAGATCGATAGGTATTGTGGTCTTCCTCAACTAAGCCTCATTATTCCTTATGGGACCATAGTAATCTCTCCCGATGGGGAGAAGGGAAGACTATGTGCAGCTTAGTATATTGGGGACCATAACCTGTGAGCCTTTATATACTACTTGACTAGACCACCCATAATCACCTTGTCACGTAGTATTAGGTATCTACTCAATTAGACATATCAAAATATTATAGCCCATGGACTTTACACCTTAATTGAATCACTTAATTACGTCCATAAAATAATTGGATAGCTAATATAATTGTATAATAATATATATTGCCCACAATTAGACTATATTGGAAATTAAAAATTTTCAACAATCTCCCACTTGAGCTATATATTTCTCCAAAATAATTATATCAAGAGTCCTTAGTTGCGCAGCTTTATGCTATTCTTCTTCAGGCTATACTTAACAATTTGGTACATCTCATATACTAATATGGAATCACCGCGGCATTCACCACATTATAAATCGTGGTTAAATCCCGACAATCACCAATATCAATATACTCAATGACATAGATCAAATATGGTGAGTAGCATGAAAATTACATGTCAAATGTGACCAACATCATGTCTATTTTCAATTGGTCCAACTTTAATTCTTAGTGAGATCAATCCATAATGTAAAATATTACTAAATGAAAAATTAACTTAAGTGAATTCACAATGAATTCAAAACCATCAACTTAATTCTGCAGAAAACCGAATTATCAAAACCAAAGTGTCTTGAAAACTTTAAAGAACAATAAATATAGACTCCAACTGAACCAATGTATTCTAAAACCATATAACACCCACATGAGTAGCTAGCTCATAAAATTGCAGGACGTTGAATATATAATTGGTGGATCCATATTTAGAGTCTGTCATAATATGCTCTTCTAAAATTTTATCTACACAAAATACTTTCTTTAACAACCAAGAATTCTATATCAATTTGTTTGACTTATAAGTATTCTTGTCATAAATACTTTACTGCGAACTAACTGTCACAATAAACTTTACGTGACAAAGTTTCGCAACCTTTATTTCATGTTTGAATGCCCCTTAGTGTGCTACTGATTATGTTGTCATGGTTAATGAGCTAACGTGTTTGCTTAATACTTTTACTTGTATAGCTCTCCAGACCAACATAAGATATAGCCTGAAGTGGATCTTATAATGTATTGGCATCTAACAAACATAAAATCAGACTACTTTATGATCTCCTACTAATCCGATCTCTTATATGCAAGCATGTTATCTTTAGTTCTCTATAAATATCTTATAAAGATTCACGCTAGAGTTACTTAAATGTCTACTTAATATACCAACAATAGAAGCCAAATTAGGTCTTGTGCAGACTTCATCATACAACAACTTTCAACAATCAAAACATATAAAATATTTCTACATTTCTTAAATCTTTAGTTTAACTTTAGGGCATCTGATTGAGACTGCACTTGTCTCCCTTAGTTTAACTTTAATCTTCTCCCTCTGAATTACATAATCATCTAAATTTATCTCAAAACCAAATGAGACAATAACTTCATGATGATGATTGTGATTCCTGTAAGGGAAAGTTTTCTTGAATGCATATATGAATTTCCTTTTAGTTCTTAAACCGTTGAGATTGTTTCATCAATGTTACCATAATGAATCTTTATCTTTACATCCATCTAATGTGATTCAAGATCAAAATATGCTACTAATGTCACGATTATCTTAAAAGAACCTTTCTCAGTAATCGGATAGAAAGTCCCTTAAAACAATGCATTCCTATCTTTTTGAGTATAATCCTTTAACAAGATGCAAACTTCATCATCTTGTATTGATTTAAACTCAAAACTTATAGCATTAACCCACTTTTGAGTATTTTGACCTTACATGACTTGATAAACATTGTTTAAATATTCTACCATTAATTTCATAGTATCCTCATTATTCAAGAGAAAAACTACATAATCATCTAAATTGTCTTTCTCTCTACTCTAGTGGTTTACTTGGTGACATTAATTCTTGAGGTTGTTGAATTTGTTATTCCCTAAATATTATTGACATTGTCCGATCGATATTCTGAATTCCATAATCTTAAAAGGCATAAGTGGAGGTCGAATTGACTCCCCTTTTAAGGGCAATATCTCTAATATTATTCTTTCGCCCAAATCAACATCCTCAAAGAATACCGTATTACCCGTCTCAAATATCATCGATTAATTGGATTATAAACTTTATCTTTATTCATAACCAATAAAGTAGCTTGTATTTAGTTGAGTCCAATTTTTTTAGTAGATCCCAATGATCTAGCCTTAGTTGGACATCACCATATGTGAAACTCAAAAAGTTCTCACAATTACTTTGGTTGGAACTTTATTGAGACCATAAGCTGCAATCTTTAGTATTTATCCAATTAGTAACAATACGTTGTGGAGTACTATTTTTGTCTTTTAACTACACCACAATACCATTCATGCTAAGTAATCTTAATGTGGTGTATTATAAAATAATTTCATAAGCCTTTAGAATTAAACAAAAGGTTATACTTTAGTTTTGTCTTTAGCAGCTTTCTTAATGGATTTTCTTGTATTGCCTTATACTTTATTGATACCAAATTTTCTTGAAGCCTTCTAGTCCCATTTTTATTGTTGAAGTTCTCATCATGTATGATTTTGTTGTTGATATAGGTTAAACTTAATTAGTAGACTTCTTAATTATACAGATAATTATTGCAAAATAATATATCATGCTCGCATTAAGCTTTATAATCTTTCAAAAATTAAATAATTTAGAATCATCTTGAGGAATCGAGCACAATATTAGTATCAAGTCCAATGATGACAATACTAACTTGTAAGTGACATCCTCTTTGTAGTAATCAAATACTGACAATAAGAACTGTCAATCAATAGTCTTCCTTTGGACCGACTTATTACTCACATGTCAAATAAATAATTATCACGTATTTACCACCACATGTGCTTGTGTATTTCGGGTCAAATATTAATTTACCTTTGGGTCGATCAATACCCACATGAAAATACTCGCAACATACATGTCATAAAATAAATTATGACTAGTGATACTAGTTGGGGACCCATCACAAGACATCTTGTGCAACATTAACCTCGTCTATGGACAAAAATTAACTGCATGGGTAATCTTGGTGTAATAATCAAATATTGACAATAAGTTCTGTCAAACAAAAGTCTATCTTTGGATCGACTCATGTTCACATGAACAATTCAAAATAATTATCGCATACTTATTATCACATGTGTGTTATTATTATGTTAAACTGTGCCTACCTATGGGCCGAACACAGAACGCATAAATAAGTACACACCCATCTATGTAATTTCAATAAAGTCGCACTCCACACACAGAGACTGCTATAGCAACATGAGCCTTTAATTCACTAGATTGAAAAATTACTAGCCAATTGAATAAATACTTAAAATAAATATTTATGTTTAATTGACGATATTAAAAAAATATCTCCCCAATTTTAATTAATTAAATTTCACAAATTAAATAGGAATTTGACGTGATTCTTATATATTTAAATTAATGAAAGATTTTTTAACTTAAGTAAGAATTCCAAATTCCAATTTAGAATAAACTAAATTAGGTAAATATTCTTATTAATATTTTAAATATACTATCAAATGCATGGCACTGTAATCACAATAATTGTACATTGCTAGCAATTATTATAATCTAAATCCACATTTATGGTGTCACATAATATTAGGAATATTTGACGACAATATATATTCAAATTCCTTAGTCATGATGATTGCACACATGGCATTACCAATAATGAAAAAATTCATTAATATAAATTAATATAGTTCTTAACGCACTTCCAATCTTCTAATTAATTGGAATAAGGCTCTGCCACAAATAAGAATCAACTACTGAATTGACCATGACACCCACAATAACATATTCATGACACCATTAGCAAAACTATCAATCGACTATGGCAAATAATGTGGGATTATCACACGAACTTGTCTTATATATGTAGCATCAAATTTTCCAAAAAACAAGGGCGGATTATTTTACCCTTCTGGATATTTATTCTAATAACAAAAAAAAATTATAACCAAGCCTTGTATAACCATAAAATGGAACATACCGTACGAAATCATAATAATTGTGCATTGTTAGCAATTAATTAAAATTTATTTTGGCACAAAATCAAACGCACATTTCCATATACAAATACAACACAATTGCTAAATTGCCATTAAACAACTCACTTATTCAAAAATTCAATTCGATAGTCCAAACACATTTATCCAAAATAGGCCACTCTATGGGAACTCAATTACCATTACCAAATGGCCATAACACATATATTAAACACATGTATATGTACCAAAACACATGATGGCAGAAAATCAAGAATTGATCAGGAATATGTAGTCAATTTCTTTTAATTAAATGGCATATAGTGCATTCAATCTTCTTGAATAGAATAAGAATTTATCACGACCAATAAAAATAATTATTCTGTCAACCAAAAATATACATTGAAATTCCTACCCATAATTATGCTTTCATGGCCATTAATCATCAACATGAAGAGATCGGAATTTACACAAAAGTATCAAAACTGAATCCAAATTTATGCGATTAAATAATTCACATGTGATCACAATTTATTCCCAAATATGCTAAAAAAAGATAATTATATTCCCATACTATATATTTATGGAGGAAATAGCTAAATTCAAAACCCATTATCAACATATGATGATAGGCATTATTCTAAATAAAGCATTCCGTATGCTTGTCCAAAGTGATGAATGGTCAGATATTAGGACAAAATTATTCCACTGGCAAATACCAATTCTCATATAATGACATGGATCACAATTGTCCAATTTTAATTCTTTATACATAATCATCATGTTCATTATATTGAAATTCCAGAATTGCAATACATGTTCTACAATACTGCGAACACACAACTTAATTACACCATCAGTGCGTGTATCGATATACGCTCTAACACTTGATTCAATCATATAAATAATTTCAATTTTGAATCTAAATAATTTCACATAATGATCAAACATTAATGTTTGGATTTAAACATAATTCTTTCAGATCTCAGAGAATCATAAATAGGGTGGCTTTGATACCACTTGTTGGGTTTATCCGTCCAGAGAGTCGGGTCCACTCAATCCATTAGCATGATATTGTCCGCTTTGAGCCGCCCATTGGCCCGCACAGTTTTACCACTCTGGGTATTACACCCAAAATGCCTCATGCTAGAGAGAGTCCATCCCTCATTTATAAATCCATCGACATCTCCACTTCTAACCGATGTGGGACTTTGGTTGATACCCAACCAACATTTCTCCCTCAAACAAAGTCCCACAGCTAGACCGTCCAGTTTGAGGTTCGAACATCTCACCAATCCCGGGCTG
The DNA here is from genome assembly GCA_023678885.1 of Pogostemon cablin. NCBI lineage: Eukaryota > Viridiplantae > Streptophyta > Magnoliopsida > Lamiales > Lamiaceae > Pogostemon > Pogostemon cablin. The sequence continues at coordinate 33,983,253 of CM042971.1, forward strand.
GGCCGGTTAAGTCAGGGGGCCTGGCTCTGATACCACTTGTTGGAAATCAATCCAAAAAACCTTAATCCTATTATGATTAACGAAATTTAAACCGTAAAGAGGAAGCGTACCTTAATCCATAGAGTTGTTAAGCGGAACACGAACTCGGAGATCAGTAGGTATTGTGGTCTTCCTCAACTAAGTCTCCTTATTTCTTATGGGACTGTAGTAATCCCTCCCGATGGGAAGACTATGTGCAACTTAGTATATTGGGGACCATAACATGTGAGCCTTTATATACTACTTAATTAGATCACCATAATCACCTAGTCACGTAGTATTGAGTATCTACTCAATTGACCATATCAAAATATTATAGTCCATGGACTTTACACCTTAATTGGATTATTTAATTAAGCCCATAAAATAATTGAATAGCTAATATAATTATATAATAATGTATATTGCCCACAATTAGACTATATTGAAAATTAAAAATTTCCAACATTGTATATATTTATCCAAAAATTTAATTAACCTTCAAAAGTTAATGAAGTAATTCCATGGAGGACCGAAACAGGGGTTAATTAAGTTGCACTTGCACATATATAGTATTTTAATAAATTAAACAAATAAGTAAGCCCAACTATCAGTTAATAACTGTATCACCTTATGCTCTACATCGAAGATCCAGATAATTGACTAAATATTAAAATAACCAAATATGGGGCCTAATTATTTTATTTTATTTTATTTTTTATTTCATTTCAAACTCCATATGTAAACAAAAATGGATATATATCATTTGGCTTTAATATATTCAACGATCCCTAACAACCAAATGCCGACAGAATTACACACCGTTCCGCTTTCTCACACGTACTCGCCACTCTCATTCTCTCTCCTCCACTCGACGTTTACCAGTCTTGATCATACTGAGATATTTAAATCCAATTGTGGCTAACGCCAACTACTTCTCAGAGGCTCCCCACTTGCTTGCACACCAAGTGTTTGCTATATGATCCGCTGAGAGAGACAGAGAAAGAGTGGGTGTATTTGAGTCAAACCCATATCTGAATCTGTAAGTAGGCTCTGAAAATGGACGTTGCTTTTCTGGGTGGTGGAGGAGAAGGTTCTGGTGGCACTGGAATAACGAGAAGAGGCAATAGGCGTGGATTCAATCGAAGATCAGATGCTATTGTTCATGGATCGCCCTATGAGAAAGCTGCTGCTTTGGTTGATCTTGTATGTTGGTTTTCTTGATTAATTTTCTCACTTAAATGTTGATTAGGAAAAAAAAAAAGCAAGGTAGCTGGTTATGTAGCACAGTAACAAAAGTGGGAAATTTGGGGTCTTAATGCATTAGAGTGAGTTGTGTAATTGATAATAAATGAAGGTGCTCAAATTCTGTAAAAAATGTGGTTTCTTCAGGTATGATTCACCCGAATGGTTGGTATGTCTTTTACACACTATTTCTGTTTTTGGGTATTGTGCTTGCTTGAGAAAATCCCAATTCCATGTATTACTATTCCTTTTTCTATTTTGGGAGATTTTAATGGATTATGGCTTATGCAATTAGAGTTACATCTGGAAATGTGTGCTCAAGCAGAACGTGGGATTTCTTTTTGTATCAAATGAATGTGCCTATTAATAAACTCGTCTCAACTTAGATTCTGAGTAGTTTGATTCAAAAGTATGTGCAAGGCTTTTGCAATGGCTATCAATTTTTGGACCTTTTCAATTACGTGGAAAAGAGCCTGCGTCTTTACAGAACATTCGTTCTTCCTCTGAAGTTCAATTTTCTTAAGAGAGTGATAAATGAATGATGGTGGGAAAGCTCTTTAGATAAGATAAGTGTTACTTTGTTTGCTTTGAACAGAGTACCCTGGAATTTTTACACCACTGTTCAGACTCTGTGGATTGGAACCAACAAGTCGTTACATAATTGAGCCTAGATTCATCTAAACCCTATCTCATATGTTTAATTCATTTATTGGAAAACATATCTTGTTGAACTATTTCTAGAATACTTGAGTCCATTGCTGTGTCTTATTTTGATAATTTCAAATTGTGTGGTGCCATTGCAGGCTGAAGATGGAATTGGCATACCTGAGGAAATCTATGACCTTCCAAGTTTTGGAAGCTCCTTAAAAACATATCTGATGTTTATACAATTTGATTTCCTCTGGTCCCTGAACTACTTTGCCTTAATCCTTCTGAATTTCTTGGAGGTATATAGCCATTTTACTCATCTTCTCTCTCCATAATCCTTCATATTTTTGCCCTGATGATTTTCCTCACATAGAATTTGGTTTTCAGAAACCTTTATGGTGTTCTGAAGAATGCAGTAAAAGGGCTTATTACTATTTGGGAGAACTGCCTTACTTGACTAGAACTGAGAGTCTCATTTATGAGGTAAACTGGAAAGTAGAGGATTTGAATATTTTTCAGCGTATGGAAATTTTACAAATCATCAATTGATACTATACGTTCTATATTTTCACCCAGTTGATAATTTCAACAGATTGCATATTTAAATGATTTTAGTTCAGATGTATTTTTCCTCCTGTTGCATTGAAGCTCTTATATTGAAGCAAAACTATTCTTAGCAATTATTCTGCCTTTCTTCCAGTAACTGTTGTAAGTTTCTAGAAATATCGGTATATGAATGCTGTTATACTTTTATGTTATTTTGAGAATGGAAATATCCTATCTCTGCTAATGAATCAGTACCATAGGTGTAACTTCATATATCTAATGCTTTTATGCCTTCCATTCTCGATGAACTGTGTTGTAGCTGTTACATTCTCATAGATTGAGCTTTCTCTTTCCTACCCTTTATCCTGCAGGTGTTAACTCTCGTGATTCTTGTTGTGCATATTCTCTTTCCTATAATATATGAAGGGGCCGGTATCTTCTGGAAGTGTCATACTAATAAACTTAAGGTAAATTGTACTATTTTCAGTTGCATGATTTCTATTTTGTCACTTTTTAAGCAAGGAAGTCTTCAGTAACATGAATAATGTAAGAGTTATCAATATTCTTCATAGAGTATCTATTTATTGGTGTGCTTTTGCGACCTAAACGTTCTCAGAATATTTGAATCTAGGCTGGTTCACGATAATATTTGCTCCCTTAGGGCTTAGTGCAAATTTTAAAACGTACAGGGTTTGCTTAATGTTTTGAGGCGATGTCAACTTATGGTGTCTGATGTTTTGTTATAATCTAATGCTAACTAGTGAATCATGTAAATGGATATGGAATTTGGATATAAAATGTTGTCAAAGAGGTTCTTCTTATTTTCATTACATAGTCCATGAATTCATGATAATCTTCAGGAAAATACTGTTGCTTTAGGTGGTTGATATTTCCTAACTTGGACCCTATTGACCTAGTTAGTTTGAATCTCCAGTTTCCTGGTTGGCTGTTGAATCTCAACTCATTTTCATGATTTTTGGTACATATATTAATGCCAATAATCTAATTATGATAGAATGTTTCTAAGGCATATGTTGTAAGTAGTGTGCTGCTTCAAAAGTATATTCATTTTGAAGTATGACTATCTTTCCTGAGTTTCCTCATTAATAAAAATTAATTTTGACTCTCTTTCCTCGTTTTATTTGCAGGTTCTTTTGCTGTCATTATTGATAATTGATCTGTCACTTTATGTTGCATTGCTGTCTCCGGCTGCATTCCCATTTCGGCTTGCACCCTATATCAGGGTTGTTTTTTTTATCTTAAACATCAGGTAATGGTGATGTTCACTTTACAGTTGCTGTTCTCTCTCTCTCTCTCTCTCTCTCCTTTCATGGCTGGATAGTTGGACCATTAAGATTAGGGTTAATATATTTATATACTGATGTTGCAAAAATTTTGAAAAGAGAAGTTGTATCTTTCCATTCTGACTAGCCATGAATATTGAGATTTAACCATTTTTTATACTCTCTTCAATTGTCTTGTGCCCAAGATTTATAATTTTCACGGGCTGGAGACTTGGCCTGTACTATTATATCTCTTGGCTCTTGCCTTTTCTTCTCTCTTATTGATGCAACAATTTTTGTTATATTTTGGGCAAGATTTCTCTCTTATAATTTTTGCCCAAGATTCTGTTATATTTTCAAAATTTAATTATGACATGGTCGTGCATGTTTTATTCACCATAGGGATCTACGAGATAGCATCGTCATATTGTATGGAATGCTTCTCACATACCTCAATGTCCTGGTGCGTCTTTCACCATAAGATGCACTGAATTTTTCCATTTCTCTGTTCTTTGAATTATTATAAAAACAATGTAATAATAATTTATATTGTTCACTTCTGTTTCTTGTGGTTGGGGATCAAATGCAGGCATTATTGCTATTGTTTCTTCTGTTCTCTAGCTGGTTGGCATATGTCATCTTTGAAGATACTGAACAGGGAAAGATTATATTCAGTTCATATGGTGCTACATTGTACCAGATGTTTATTTTGTTCACCACTTCCAACAATCCAGATGTTTGGATTCCTGCGTACAAGTAAATAGATTAAAAGATTGTATCTTGTTTGCTATCACTGGCTATCTTCTGGGATTTCTTGTTATACATGAAAGTTGCCTAGCAATTAAATCAAATTTTTTGAAATTACAATCAGGTGTCTCAATTTCATTGTTTTCCCGTATCTTCTCAAATTTATCTACATTTAGTCATGCATTTGTCCTCTATTTTTCTTTGTAGGGCTTCACGTTGGTCTAGCCTGTTCTTTGTCCTGTATGTTCTAATTGGTGTTTACTTCGTCACCAATTTGATCCTTGCCGTCGTATATGATAGCTTCAAGGGTGAGGTATTATTTCCAGTCTTTGACTATATGATTGAAAGTGATAATGGTTAGTTTTTTGGGGAAGCATTTGGTTATTATTAATTAAACTTCAATAGCAAGTAGTACTTATTAGAAAATTTTTGAAGTACTAGAATTTTTGAAAAAGTGAAGGTGGTTTGTTTTTTGGGGAAAGATTTTAAAATTTAAAAAAGCAATTGCAGGAGTAGGGGTTTTTATTTTTTTAGGAGAGCTTGACTTATGAAAAATTGTTTTAAGTTAATTATAAGTTGAACGATCTAACCTGTGGAGGTGGAAAATATAATTATTATGTTAAGCAACTGCAGAAAATATGGTCAATGTAAATTTTTTTTTTCTAACAAATGGTTATAGAACTTCAAATTGTTTGATTTAGCATTCCAACGAATTGAACACTCATCTGTGGGCAGAGGGAGTTTATCTCTAGCATCAACTCCATGCCTACTAGTCTGGGCCTTAAATTTAACACATATATCTTTCTGTGCATGAAATATATTTCTTTGTGAAAGCTTAACAAATACTTATTCCTAGTTTTCTCCTTAGCTTGTAAAACAAGTGGCTGAGAAGGATTGTACGAGATCAAGGATACTGAAGAAAGCATTTAATATAATTGATAGCGAAGTAAGTGATTATTCACTTCCATATATATCAATTTATTGCTGTTTTTCCCTTTATGGTTTTGAACCCGTGCTTTACAATCAAAATTTCTGATGCATATTATTTTTTATTCACATTTTAATTGGGATTCATTTTCTTAAGTTGCTAGTTTCTCTTATCCATGCTTTGCTGTGTGCTCAAGTTTCTGTTTCTAACTCTCCAACATGCTCAACTTCAATAGATTTTCTTTTCAGATAGTTAAGTTTGATTCAGACAGAAGGTAGGGATACACCTATCAGTTTTATTTGATTTTGTTGGGAACCAATCTACCAAACCTTCCATAGGTTTTTATATGTCTGCGTACGTTACTGAAGTAGCCATTCTAACTTTATATGCATACAACGATTCTTATTGGGTTATTATCTATGAACATAGTTGATGAATAATTGCATGGATTATTATTTGATTCACTTAATTTTGAATAGGTTTCCTTTTTTTCCTTTTTATTTTTTCTTCACATTTTGGGCTTTGGCAGAATCTTGGTTACCTTGACAAAGAACAATGCATTCGCCTATTTGAAGAACTAAACAATTACAGGTAGAGTTATTTTGCTAGGAAACTTGCCCCTGTTAGATTTTATCGTACCTTAGACTTTATTATGCTTAGAAAATTGTGTTCTTACTTTAAATAGTAGTGGTCATATATTCTTACTTCAAAAAGTTATTCCATTTCCAGTGGCATTTGTTTTGCTTTGAAGTCTTTATTGAGATTATATTTGAAATGCTTATATATTGAAACATCTTTAATTTTAACATACATAGGACATTGCCAAAAATATCACGAGAGGATTATGAGCTAATATTCTATGAGTTGGATGACAGTCATGACGTGAAGGTATCTTGTCATATTTTTATTCTATTAATGGGACACATCTTTATTAGCATTTTCACTCATATATCACAATACCATGTTGGTTTCTATGCTAATATTTTCACTCATTTTATCAATTGCCATGCAATTATTAGTAAATAATTTTCCTATTAAGGAGTTCAGTCTTTTGTTTACTGACACCTCTATTTCTTTTGCTGCTCCTCTGATGCACATGCAGGTTAATCTGGATGAATTTGATGATCTGTCTAAGGCAATTGGACTCAGATTTCAGAAAGAGGACATAGTAAATATACTTTCCATGATCTGGAAAATATTATTCTTCGTTCTGCATCTTACCAACTGTACTTGTCTTTGCAGGAACCTATTTTTATGAACTGCTGTCCTACATTCTATAAGTCTCCTGCCTCTCACGCAATGAAAGAATTCGTGCAAGGACCCAAATTTGGTTACATTATAGCTTTCATTCTCATCTTGAATTTTGCTGCTGTCGTTATTGAGACGTCGGTAAGGATGTGCTTTATGTAACATTTCAAGTGGAATTTTGCTCCAGTGCACTTTTATGTTTTGATTAGAATTTATGCTGAATATCTGTAAAATATTAACTTCTTCATTAACTTCCATTATATACTGATATTTTGGTTCCAATTTACTGCAGCTTGATATAGCGAACAGTACTGCTCAAGAGGCTTGGCAAACAGTGGAGTTTGTATTTGGTAAGGCTATTTAAATATCTGAGGAATACATGATCTCATTTTTTTATGTTAGCCTGAACCCTTTTATCTGGGGCATATTTTGTTGGAAGTAATAGTCAAGAAGGAAATCGTTTTTTATCAGTTTATAGTGTTGTCCGCTCTTCATTATGCTTTCATTAAAGCCATTGAGACCATCGACATTAGATTCATGAAAAATGAGTTTAATTTCAGTATCCCCTTCCACCGTCCGGGTTAGAAGAGGAAAGACACGTAAATGAACAGTATACTAACAATTTGTAAAAAGTAAAGGCAGATAGATATCTATATGCATTGTGTTGTAATATATCTGTGCTAGCTAAGTGGTTTACATAATGTGGAGAGTTGCAACAAATTAAATTAAATTAAATTAAAATTCAAGGGGGAGACTGAATTACCTACATACTAGATAGTTTTCACATAAACTCTATTTTCTTAAAAACAAAATATGAAACATTTTCACGTTGTTATAAAAAAAGAAATTTAGGTATAAAGTTATCGAAGTTAGGAACACGTTGACTCATGCAGTGGCTTCTCTATGAAAATTTTCTTCAACCTTTATTATATCTTTATACTGGATATTTCTTTCCACAGGATGGATCTATGTCTTGGAAGTGTTGTTAAAAGTTTACTCTTTTGGATTCGTGAATTACTGGAGAGATGGCCAAAATCGTTTCGACTTTATTGTCACTTGGGTGATTGGTAAGCATAGTAATTTTCTTAATGGGAGTATATTTTGAAATTTCTGTGGGTGGTTTTTACAAGAGTTGTTGCTATTCCCTCTCTCAACCATTTAATGTTCATCATGGTTGCAGTTAATGTGTCTATCAACTAAAGCTCATGCTGATAAGAAATTATAGATATGAATCTTACAACTGCACATTATGCCACTATATTAATGGTCAATAACAGATGAAATTTCATTTTCGAAACATCACTTTTGTTATATTAGTCTATTAGGATAGTTGATAACCAAGTGAAATCCTGACTAAATTTCTATCAGCTCAAATTTAAACTTTGTATGCTGAAGGCTCCTCGTTTCTCTGATAAGCACTGAATAACCAGCATGTTAGTGCTGTAAATGTTGGAGGAGAACAAGGGAATCATTGCTAGGAGGAAATGGACAATTCTTTTGTCGAATATCTGACTGTACTTAAGCTATAAAATGTACATCTGTTGCTTATGCTGAAAATAGTTTGGAGAATAATATCTCTTGTTTGTCGCAGTTATCGGAGAAACAGCCACTTTTATAACTCCCAGTGGGCAAACCTTCCTATCCAATGGAGAATGGTGAGATCACATCCTTCATGATTACCAGCTCATTGATTTTGCAACATTAATGTACCATACTTTTCTTTTTTTTGGTTAAGAAAACTCATTTGCTGTGACTCATCATCATGTGTAAAAAGGCAAATCATCAGATATTCATCTAATATTGTCTATCTAGCATTAAATATATCAGACTTTTTTTTGCAGATTTTTCTAAAAAGGTGGCATCAATAATCATACCCTTCCTTTTTCTCCTGCTGTTTTTACTAGTGTTCACTGAAAACTTAATAGCTTCTTACCAAAAGTAATATCATTTGAAAAATTATGTGAAATAAACTTATGCATACCCTACGCACAGGATTCGATACCTTCTTATTGCAAGAATGTTAAGATTGATAAGGCTCTTGATGCATGTTAAGCAATATCGTGCTTTCGTTGCAACATTTTTTACCTTGATACCGAGTCTAATGCCATATCTCGGGACCATATTCTGTGTCCTGTGCATTTATTGCTCTGTTGGAGTACAGGTACATGATTGCTAATTACCTATTCATTTCCTTAACTTTCCTTTCTTCATTTTATATGTTTCACTATTTAAGAGTTCATTTAATTTCTTCTTGACATTGTAGATCTTTGGTGGTATGGTTAATGATGGAAATCCAAAACTCAGTGAAACTGATCTTGACGATAATGAGTATCCTTCCAATCATTCTTAAGCATCTAAAATTACAGTTTTTCATGCATTCAATGATAATGCCCTTAACAATTTTAGTTACTTACTCTTCAACTTCAATGATTATCCCAACGGGATGATCACACTTTTCAATTTGCTCGTGATGGGAAATTGGCAGGCATGGATGCAGGTACGTTCTTGAAAATGGTCTATCATGTCCCAATTATTACACATATTTTGTCATTTATTTAACACTTTAAGACACATTTCTTCGAACGAATATAAAAACAGAATGGGTGAAACAATCAGTGAAGTAGAACTGACTTTTGTCTTTAAACCTAAAAAATGCTGGTTTTAACTAATCGGTTTGAGTTTTCAGAGCTACAAGGTCTTGGCTGGTACTGCATGGACTCATATCTACTTCATCAGCTTCTATCTGGTTACGGTCCTACTACTTTTGAATTTGGTAAGATGCAGTCGATGCTTCATTAATTTAATTCTTACTCTTCAACCATGTTCTTGCCTAAATCATATGTTTGAGTTTTCTTTTGAAGCTCGATGCAGTCGATGTTTTTTCATTCTTCGGATTTACAGTCAAGTGAAATGAGGAGGGACCCCTTGGTCTTTACTAAGCATTTTTCGGTTATTTTTTCAGGTGGTGGCCTTTGTCTTGGAAGCTTTCTTTGCTGAAATGGACCTCGAAGCTTCTGAGAAATCTGGCGATGTGGAGTCCAAGGTCAGTGGCTAATAATCCGAACAAGCTTATGATTCAATGCTGCGTTTTACAAAAATGCTTACACTTCCTTTACTTGGGTTGTTCCTTCAAGAATGACATTTTAAACCTATATCTGCAACTGCAATGCATATCATTCAGATAAATTACAATAAACTAGAAAAAAATTCATTGTTACATCTGGTTATATATAATTCATGAAAGTCACACAAACTCTTGCTCTGCAAATCCAGGAAGAACGAAGAGGTCGAAGGCTCGTTGGGTATGTCTACTCTCTACATGCATCATGCTTCAATAAATACACACCTCTTCAATTTTTGTGATCCATCTTATTAATAAACACGGAATTTCCTGTCGTTGGTGTCGTGCAGAACGAAGACGAGGAACCAGAGGGTCGATGCTCTTCTACACCATATGTTGAGTGCAGAACTGCACGAAACCGAAGCTTCCGCAGAATCCACACCCTAAACTGCTCACCAGGTTTACTGCTCTTACGTTACACTCTTTCTGTACACATCAACCCCGTTTTACAGCATTGTTTGACCCTGTGAAAACGATCTCCTTTTTTTTTTTTTTTTTTCAAGTATACTTCCGATTATGATGATCGAGAACGAGGTAGTATAGATGGTAGGTGACAGGTCGTGGATTCTTGTTTTGGACGATATATTTGTCGGAATTAATTCAAGATGGATTTCCTTAATTTTATTATTATTTTCCATTATTTCTCATCCTTGTGTAATAATTTGTTGATTAATAGAATAACAGTAGATTAAAGTATAGTGGGACTAACTTAGATATCCAAGCTTGTTAAACATCAAATTGAAATGGGAATCTGAATTGAGATGAATACGTAACTTACAAGAGAATTCTCATTGATAGAATTCAAAATATATAATAATTATCATAACATTTATTAAATATTTAACGTACTACTTGTCTTGATGATTATCAGGTGGTTCATATATACTCCCTCCGTCTCACTTTAGATGACAAACTTTTTATTTTGGGTTGTCCCACAAAAGTTTGCACATTCCAAAAAAAAGCAAAAAGTAAAAAACAATCATCCTTCCCCATACACTTTAATTACAAAAAAACAATATCTACCTACCATATTTTATTATTTATATTTACATAAAAATATCATTATACCCCTAAAAATTATCACTTTCTTAATCTTCGTGCCGAAAAGAGGGGTGCAGCTTTTTAGAGACGGAGGGAGTAGTTAATAAGCAGTCCAGCATATTATTGCATAATAATTCAATTATTATATAATTCTTTTACACATTAGCAAAAAATAAAAAGTTAGGGGAGGGGAGGGGAGGGGAGGGGAGGGGAGGGGTGGGGTGGGATGGAATCGAAGACGTTCTCATATAAGACTTGCTCGGCTTCCGATGCACCGTTCCGGCATCCCTCAATAGGCTGACAACCCCTCCTATATGTGTTTGTCGGGATATGGGGCGTATTTGTCCTTTCTGGCGCAGCTATTACAGGATACCCAATAGTTTTTCCCATTGATGATGATAAAACATGGCTCATTATCACAACCAATGTCACTACAAATCTCCATTCAACCATGATTCAATATATATGAAGTATATATTTTTAGAGTTAAACACTAGTGCGTCTAGATTCGACTCTCTCTAAAATTTATACTCTTTTGTAACGAGTGTTATACTCTTTAATATAAAAATTTATAAACACTCACAATCATCGATGCATTTATGAGGGTTGAATATTTATAACATAACATAAATTACTCTTATAAATGCATTGGTATATGTAACAAAAAATAATTGATAGCTTGATGAGTAACTCCTACTTATAAAGATACGTTAAACTTGTACGTATGCATACGGATCCATGCACATCAAATCTAAACTATGCCCTATATTACATATTTTATACTTTATTTATTATATAAAAAATTAAATACCAAAATACCTTTAAAAATCAATAAAATAGAATGAAACATTAATTAGACATGATCCAGAGGAGAGTATACGTGTATAAATAATTATATAATAATATATGTTTAAAAAATAAAACAGATATTGAATAAAAATAAATAAGAGCGGTAGTAGATCATTTGGGAATTAGTCTTACTTGAATTATTACTTAACGGAAAATATGAGCTTTGGAATTTCAGACTTGTCGAGATTAGGATCATAAGCAATATTTCACCTTTCACTAAGGAAAAACTATTTTTAATTAAATATATTAATTTTTAAGAATAATTTAATCCCTTAAAATAATGAATCTATGTGTAAAGTATGATTACGCATATTAGATGTAAATAAAAGAGAAAATTATGAAATTTATTTTGTAAGAGGTGTTAGGAGATTTTGAATTTAATTTCAATATATTAATCTAATTATATTATTACTTAGGTCTAGTTTACATAGTACTTTACAAATCAATAAAAAAAATTCGAGTCTTGGATCCGTAGACTAGTTTACATAGTTTCAGTCTTATATTAAAAAAAAAAAAAATTATCTCATCCAAGATACCCTTTCTAAATCTTTTGGTTATTATCTTTCAATTCAAGTGTAAACATCCATCCAAATTCCATGATTATATATAGAGTTAAAATCATTTTTGTCCTATAACTATAAGGAATATATAGAGTTAAAATCATTTTTGTCCTATAACTATAAGGAATTTTTGATTATATCCAAAAAAAAAAAATCAATTTTGTCCCATAACTCTTGAAATTTGCCAATTTTGGTGTCAAAGTCGCCGGAATCCCATTTTTTGGCCAGGAATTTGCACGTGGGCCGCACTGATCACCAAAATTGGGGCTTTCCAGCAAGGACAGCTCCCTCTGATACCCTGAGCGTTAGTCGAACTTTGGATCTTCATCAGCTCCCTCCGACATCCGTTAGTTTTATTGATTCTGGATCACCAGAACCACACGCTGAGCATCACCCCCGCAATCATCAATATGTTTCTTGATTTCTACAGTCGACGTGGCGGAGAGTATTTGATGTGATAGCCAGAGAAGAATGAGATATCCTGGAATGTATGTTCAGAATGGGAAGATTGAAGATGCAAGGAGGTTGTCTGTCTTGAGTTTTCGTGATTACTTCCATTGTTGGTTCCGAAATGCAAGAAAAGGACCATTTCGGCGAGTTGCCATGAGATTTGGTGCGCTGACGTGGACGATCTGTTCAAGAAGTTCAAGCACATGGCGGGTGGATTCGAGATTGCCGACGTGTTTCCATCTCTGAAGCACACCCAATCACACTCCTCCCGCACATCCTGCATAGAATTCATCGCGCTGGTTTCGAATTTGTTGATCGGCGTTTGTCTGCCGCTCTCAGCCCGGAGCATAGCCCATTCACCGTTGTGAAGGTGTTCGCTTCCGGCATAATTCTCGGCATCGGATTTATGCACGTGCTGCCGGATTCCTTCGAGATGATTATGTCGAGCTGTTTGAACTTTGAAGCAGCACAAGTTTCCTTACACTGAATTCGTTGCCATGTGTAGGCACCTGAATTTTATTGTCTATTAAATAAAATATATGGCAAATTAATGCAGTAATTATCAATTAATTATTTATTTATTAAGAAATTTAAATAAATTAATTCCTAAAATAAATGAGTAAATAATTGATAATTGAGCCTTATCCAATACAGCAGGCTTAATTAAAGGAGATAAGCCCAACATATCTTTTAAAGGAGAAAATATCTCTTAAGTTGTTATTTTCTCTACATATAAATAAGGGTCTTCAGTCCTCATTCCAGATACACCAAAAACATCTGAAGACGCGCTTCTGAAGAGATCAAGAATACGAGCAGTGCTCCCTTGAGATCTTCAAGCATCTTCAAGTCAAGAATTGAGATCTTCAAGCATCTTCAAGTCAAGAACGGTCTGCAATCAGAGATCAAGCTGCCAAGCCCTCTGATCCGGCGTTATTCCAGCCAACCGCCTCCGATCAGAGATCAAGCTGCCAAGCCCTCCGATCCGGCGTTATTCCAGCCAACCGCCTCCGATCAGAGATCAAGCTGCCAAGCCCTCCGATCCGGCGTTCTTCCAGCCAACCGCCTCCGATCAGAGATCAAGCTGCCAAGCCCTCCGATCCGGCGTTCTTCCAGCCATCCGCCTCCGATCAGAGATCAAGCTGACAAGCCCTCCAATCCGGCGTTCTTCCAGCCATCCGCCTCCGATCAGAGATTAAGCTGCCAAGCCCTCCGATCCGGCGTTCTTCCAGTCATCCGCCTCTGGTCAGAGATCAAGGTGCCAAGCCCCTCCGATCCGGCGATCTTTCAGTCAACAACCTTCTTCCACATAAAAGTCTTCAAGTCAACGTTCAATCCGAACAAAGGCTCGACGTCTCTGGGTCAACGTCAAGACTACATAGTCAGAGCTCGGACAAGCTTCATTCGAAGATCCGGCTCCGAAAGTTGATAAAGTCAAGAAGTCAACTCAAGAGAGGAATCAGAGGACAAATAGAAGCTGTTTACCTTAATTCTCAAGTTCAATCCATATTGGATTTTCTTTGTAATTTATTTTGTATTTTAGTAAATACAAAATCTGTTGTTACAAATTTTGACATGCCCAGTGGGACAGTTTCTACCTCTCATCTCCTCTCTTCGAAAGTTTGAAAGTACAAAGTATGGCTCCTCTCAGGATTGCCATAAGAAGATCTTCTACCTTGAAGCCTTCAGAGCTGCAGACTGAAAAGATTCAAAGAACAACTCCACTCAGGATTGCGATACGAAGGTCTACTGCCTCAAAACCTTCAGAGTTGCAAATTAAAGATGTTGAAGTAGTTATAAGGAGTATGTCTGAAGTCTCCTTAGAGACAAACCACGTAGTGGGGACTGTTCTCGATAAGCCAATGCACGACGTCAAAGATTGTGAAGAGGACTTTATCTGCCCAACTCCTCGATCCATAGAAAGTTTGGCGTATGACTCATTCATAGCCTGCGCCATGGCAACAAATGCTTCGTCTGTCGAAGAACAACTGGCAAGCTTGACCCAATCTGTTGCTGCACTCACCAAACAGAGCCAAGAACAAGGTCTGTTGATATCCAAACTGATGAAAAAGATGGAGATAGCACAGACAAGTCATGTAAATGAGAAACGAGTTGAGGATGAAGACGATGAGGAGGACTCCGCGAATCACCATCCATATGAAATAAATTCAGTTGAGGAAGTGATACAAATTTCAGCTAACGGAATGCTCTCTATGAATCAACTGAAGAATATCGTACTAGAGACGATAAAAGACAACTTTAAAGGGAGCTCCAAATCTTCTGTTGCTTACAATAAGCCATATACGAAGAGAATTGACAACTTGAAGATGCCAGTTGACTACCAGCCTCCTAAATTTCAACAATTCGATGGTAAAGGCAACCCAAGACAACACATAGCGCACTTTGTCGAGACATGCAATGATGCTGGAACCTTTGATGATCACATGCTCAAACAATTTGTCCGCTCGCTGAAAGGAAATGCTTTTGATTGGTATATCGACTTGGAAGCTAACTCCATCGACAACTGGAGGCAAATGGAAAATGAGTTTCTCAATCGCTTCTACAGCACTCGAATGACTGTTAGTATGATCGAATTGACTAACACTTGCCAGTGGAAAGAAGAGCCAGCACTCGATTATATTAATCGATGGAGAAATCTAAGCTTGAATTGTAAAGATCAATTGTCCGAAGTCTCTGCCATCAACATGTGCATTCAAGGAATGCAATGGAGTCTGCGATACATCCTCCAAGGGATTCAACCAAAGACTTTTGAAGAACTAGCTACAAGAGCTCATGATATGGAGTTAAGTATGCCATCAAGTGACTTCGAATTTCCAAGCAACAACTTTTATGAATTTGAAGACATTTCACCTGATGAACCTCTCGAGGAGGAATCACAGTCAAAGAAGCCAGTGTCAATAAAAATTCAAAGAAATGAAGTTAAAGCAAGAGAAAGTAATGCACCCAATGATTGGGGGTAATGAACTATTAACAAAGTCAATGCTCCTTGACACGAGCTAAAACTGTCTGCATTACGCTCCTTGATACGAGCTTAAACTATCTAAAAACTTTCCAAATGTTATGCTCCTTGACACGAGCTAAAACTGTCTGCATTACGCTCCTTGATACGAGCTTAAACTATCTAAAAACTCTCCAAATGTTATGCTCCTTTGATACGAGCCTAAACTATCAAACTCAAATCAAATCTCCTTGAGAAGAGACAAAACTCTCTACATGTTATGCTCCTAGATACGAGCTTAAACTATCTAACTCAAATCAAATCTCCTTGAGAAGAGACGAAACTCTCTATATTTTACACTCCTTGATATGAGTATAAACTGTTTAACTCAAATCAAATCTTCTTGAGAAGAGACGAAACTCTCTATACTCCTTGATATGAGTATAAATTGTCAGCAAAATTAAAGCTCAAGACTCCTCGGGAAGAGTATAAACTGTCTACAAATTCAAATTGAAGACTCCTTGACATGAGTATAAATTGTCAGCAAGTTCAAGTTCAAAGCTCTTTAATGCACGAGCATAAACTGCATGTTACTCCTGGCCCGTATGAGTATAAACTGTGTACGGTACCCCCATTCAAACCAAATCATGTCCCTTTGAACTACGTTATGACTTGATTCTCTGTGAAGAGGTACGTAGGCAACTTAACACTCTGCTAAGTTCAGTCATAATTCAGGCTATTCGTATCAAGGTGCTGAGGCAAGCAATAAAATTCAGTCATGTTGATCAATAATGGAGTGTCGCAATTTGTTCACTTCAACACAAAGGCGTTCTTGAACAAAATGCGAGGGGGCATTTGTAGGCACCTGAATTTTATTTTCTATTAAATAAAATATATGGCAAATTAATGCAGTAATTATCAATTAATTATTTATTTATTAAGGAATTTAAATAAATTAATTCCTAAAATAAATGAGTAAACAATTGATAATTGAGCCTTATCCAATCCAGCAGGCTTAATTAAAGGAGATAAGCCCAACATATCTTTTAAAGGAGAAAATATCTCTTAAGTAGTTATTTTCTCTACATATAAATAAGGGTCTTCAGTCCTCATTCCAGACACACCAAAAACATCTGAAGACGCGCTTCTAAAGAGATCAAGAATACGAGCAGTGCTCCCTTGAGATCTTCAAACATCTTCAAGTCAAGACTTGAGATCTTCAAGCATCTTCAAGTCAAGAACGGTCTGCAATCAGAGATCAAGCTGTCAAGCCCTCTGATCCGGCGTTATTCCAGCCAACCGCCTCCGATCAGAGATCAAGCTGCCAAGCCCTCCGATCCGGCGTTATTCCAGCCAACCGCATCCGATCAGAGATCAAGCTGCCAAGCCCTCCGATCCGGCGTTATTCCAGCCAACCGCCTCCGATCAGAGATCAAGCTGCCAAGCCCTCCGATCCGGCGTTCTTCCAGTCAACCGCCTCCGATCAGAGATCAAGCTGCCAAGCCCTCCGATCCGGCGTTCTTCCAGCCATCCGCATCCGATCAGAGATTAAGCTGACAAGCCCTCCAATCCGGCGTTCTTCCAGCCATCCGCCTCCGATCAGAGATTAAGCTGCCAAGCCCTCCGATCCGGCGTTCTTCCAGTCATCCGCCTCTGGTCAGAGATCAAGGTGCCAAGCCCCTCCGATCCGGCGATCTTTCAGTCAACAACCTTCTTCCACATAAAAGTCTTCAAGTCAACGTTCAATCCGAACAAAGGCTCGACGTCTCTGGGTCAACGTCAAGACTACATAGTCAGAGCTCGGACAAGCTTCATCCGAAGATCCGGCTCCGAAAGTTGATAAAGTCAAGAAGTCAACTCAAGAGAGGAATCAGAGGACAAATAGAAGCTGTTTACCTTAATTCTCAAGTTCAATCCATATTGAATTTTCTTTGTAATTTATTTTGTATTTTAGTAAATACAAAATCTGTTGTTACACCATGCTTTCTGCAATCATCACTCTCATGATGGATTCAATGGCGACAATCTTTACATGAAAAATCACAAAGATACCACGGTTCTGCAAGGAACGACGACATTTTGGAATTGGCATAGGATGGAGCTGTCCTTGCCGGAAAGCCCCAATTTTGGTGATCACGTGCAGCTCACGTGCAAATTCCCGGCCAAAAATAGGGTTCCGGCGACTTTGGGATCAAAATTGGCCAATTTCAGGAGTTATGGGACGAAATTGAAAATTTTATCTTTTTTGGGACAGAATAAAAAATTCCTTATATATACACGGGTTTTAAAATTACAATTTAAAAAATATAATTCAATAAATAAAAATTAAAAAAAAATATTTTATTATACCTAAAATAAATCGATTAAACTTAGATACACCTCAAAATCACACTAAAAGTAAATAAATTTAATATCACGTTTTTTAATAAAAAGAAAATAAAAAATATATATTAGGAAATTATTATAAAAAGAAAAAAGATAAATATCACCAATTATAAAGAATCAATACATATATTCATAAAAATAAAAATAAATAATTTAATATTTCTATTTATTAAAATATTATAACCAAATCCATATATATATGTATTAAATAAAAAAATAAAATAATTAAATTAATAAATTTAAGAAATAAAATAGATAAATGTGTTAATAAAAAAATGACGGAATTAACATAAATAAATAAATAATAAAGTGAATTTAAAAATTAAAAAAAGTTCATCACAAAATTAAAGCGAATTAAAATAAATAAACTAAGAGTCAATTATATTAATAAACCAATATATGTTAAAAGAAATTTAAAATAAAATTATACCAAAATTTATCAAAATAAATTTAAAAAAATAAGGAAATTAAAAAAAAATCAAAATCTATATTAACTCATAATTAAAATAATTGAGAAAAATTATAAAAAATAATTATTTATTATACCCTAAAATAAATCAATTAAACCTAGGTAAACCCCAAATCACCCTAAAAATAAATAAATTTAGTATTATGTATTAATAAAAAGAAATAAAAAAATATAACGAAATAATTATAAAATTAAAATAATAATAATAATAAATATCACCAATTATAACGAATAAATCAATACATTTATTAATAACAATAAAAATAACTAATTTAATATATTTATTTGTTAAAAAAATATAACGAAATCCATATATATGTGTGTGATAATTAACAGAAATAAAATAAACAAATAAATTTAAGAAATAAAATAAATAAAATGATAAATATGTAAATAAAATAATAATGGATAAAAAATTATTTTAAAAGTTAAAAAAAGATCATCACAAAATTAAAGAAATATAAATAAATAAGCTAAATTATATTTTTAAAAAAAAAAGCCAAAAGAAATTTAAAATAAAATTATACCTAAATTTATCAAAATAAATCACCAATTATAACGAATAAATCAATCAATACATTTATTAATAACAATAAAAATAACTAATTTAATATTTCTATTTACTAAAAAAATATAATGAAATCCATATATATGTGTGATAATTAACATAAATAAAATAAATAAATAAATTTAAAAAATAAATTTAAAAAAGTTGATAAATGTGTAAATAAAAAATAATGGAATCAACAAAAAAATAAATAAAGTAATTTTAAAAGTTAAAAAAAGATCATCACAAAATTAAAGAAAATATAAATAAATAAGCTAAATTATATTAATAAAAAAAAGTTAAAAGAAATTTAAAATAAAATTATAACAGTATTTATCAAAATAAATTAAAAAAAATAACGGAATTAACAAATAAATAAATAAATAAATATAGTCAATTTGAAAGTTAAATAAGATCATCACAAAATTAAAGAAAATAAAAAATTTATAAACTAAATTATATTAATTAAAAAAAAAAGTTAAAAGAAATTAAAAATAAAATTATACCAAATTTTAACAAAATTAAAAAATTATAAATCAAATATCATCAATTCTTGAGAATTTGAAAAAAAAAAGCTTAAAGAGAATAATTTCCGTATAAAAAAAGGTTTACAACATGAAGAAAACTTAAAAAGAAAATTTTTTGTACTCTTATAGTTTAATGACAAAATCATAACAATATTAGAGGAAATAAATAATATATAAAATTGGACATCAAACATAAAGAAATAAATAAGCATGAATCAAAAGAAATTAAAAATAAAATATAACAAATTTAATAAAAAAATTAAATAAAATTAATAAAAAAAATTGAATACTAACTTGAAGAAAGTTTAGGGATAATAATTTTTGTGCGCGTGAATTGAATGAATAATATATCTTATTTATAGGTAAAGGAAAAATTATATATATATATATATATATATATATATATATATATATATATATATATATATATATATATGTATATATGTATGTATATTGCTTTCAAATATAATTTGATTTTGATTTGATGATATCATATTCAAATCTTTAATTAAATACATGTATTTATCTGCATTAAATTTTAATTAATAATTAATTTTGATTTGATCATATTTTATTCAAATCTTAAATAAATATATGTAATTATCTATATTAATTAATAATTAAATAATTGAGAAAAATTGTGGAGATGACACATCATCAAAATTAAATTCTTCTTTAATATATTAAATATATATATATATATATATATAATTGGAGATAAATGAGATTTAGCATTTTATTTTATTTGATGATTTCAATATAATAGATATATTTTTACATTAATGAATTTAGGAAGAATTAACAATCCATAATGGAACTCTAGATACTAAAATGCTTATATTTCATGACAAATTAAGAAATGCATGTCTCAAACAAATTATAATCATAATTATTTCCAAATATTCATTATACTTGATAATTATTACATAAGGAATAGATTCAGTATTTAGAATCACTCCAACATAGAGGCATTAACTAGAATATATATTATTATGTAACTTTTTTTCAAAATAAAATAAAATCTAAAGCAGAAAGAGATTGAAACTTAATCCTTATCGTCGAATGCTCGTTCGAGTTTTGGTGGTGATCGGCATTTTTCAGAAGGCTTACAGCCCCATCCGTACGGATTTGTCGGAGCCCGGGGCGGATTTCCATTTCTTGGTGGTGTAGATATACCAGGATATCCAATAGGTTTTGCCATTGATGATGTGAAAAAAAGAGTGATGAACATAAGCAAAGTTGCTACAAATTTCAATTCCATCATCTTCAATCTTTTAGATGTTTCTATGCTTAATTTCTTTTTTTTTAATTGATATTATATACTTATATTTGTAGAGTAGAGTGAGTGTATATATGAATATTGTGAATATTTATAGGATGTACTTGAGTAACTTGAGTGAATGCATTTATGTAACATAAAATAATTGACTACATGATGAGTAACTCATAGTTAAAGATTAATTGTAAGGAATTAAATGTTGAATTCATTAATGCATATCATGATATAACTACTTAATTATAACCTTGTCCACAAATTTATTTTTTAAAAGATTAAAATATATACAGATTAATTTAAGCAATAATTAGTTGTTCTTATAATTATATGCATCTCATTAATTACTTAATCAAATGAAGAAGTTAATATTAATATATGTAATTTTTTTTAAATTATTAATTTGTTCAAGGACTTATGCCCTGATGATATAGCTTCATTTGGGAAAGAAAAATAACATTAATTATTTTACATGTAATTAGTTCATGTTAGCAAGAAGCCATTAATTTGGTTTAGTTTAATGCATGCCACTTTAATATTTCTGATAAGCATAATTATACTTTAAGTTTTGTAATTATTGAAAAAAAATTATGGTATCACACGAGTACCTGACTTGATGGAGGAGTTAAATATCTCACAACACTTGTTTCAAGTGAATCATGGTGAAGATTTAATTAATATTTTATTACAATGATTTTAAAATCCGACCTATTGGTTCAACTCGAGAACCGGTGTCGGAAATGTTCCAGATAATTTTAAAAAATCTTTTTTGAGATTGAACCTGCTAAAACCAAAGAAATCGGTTGAATCGATCAAATCGATTTCAATATTATTTTTTTTGTACTTTTTTGAAATTCATATGTGACTGAGGATAATTGATTTAGAGATCCATGCACACGGATCCATGCATATTAAACCTAAATTATACACAAATTAGAGCATTTTCAAGAGGCTCTTTAAATTCAAATTTTTAGTTAATTTAAAGAGTAAATCAAAAAAAAATTCATCCAAAAAGCTCTTTATAATAACTTTTGGGTTTAACTTTTTTATTTAACTCTTCAAATTTAGAGAGCCTACTAAACTCTTTAAAATTTAATTCATTAATTGATTTACAACTTCCAATACTAATTTTATAGGAATCTATGAAATGTGTAATTAATCAATTATAATATAATTATATGATTGGATGAATAAAATATATAAATAAATATGAAAAATTGAACAAATAAAGAGTTAAATTTAAAGAGTGTGTTGGATAGTCTTACCAAAATAAAAATTAAAATCAATAGATGCTCTTTATTTTACATAAAAATATACATATGCTTTTGGAGTTGCTCTTACATACTTTACACTTTATTAATCACTTTTTAAATGTATTTATGCACACATTTCATTTTAAGTTGTCTCATGTTATATGTATATTCTATTAATAGTAAAAATACAATATACATCTTATCTATTTTTACACTTTATTCGATAATTCCTATAATTTTATTTATTATTGTTTTTTTATACTTTATTCATTATTCTCTCTCATAAACATAACCTAAACATCCATCCAAATTCCTATTATTATACTATATGATATGATTGAAGATATATGAGATTTAGTCTAAGATGTTCGATATTGAAATGCTACTATTAATTTCATGACAAATTAAGAAATGCAGTTCACAACCAATTATAATCATAATTATTTTCAAATACTCATTATACTTGATAATTATTACATAAGGAATAGATTCATTATTTAGAGTCACTCCAACATAGAGGCATTAACTAGAATATTATTATGTAACATTTTTCAAAAAAATAAAGTCGAAAAGACAATGAAACTTAATCCTTATCGTCGAATGCTCGTTCGTGTTTTGGTGGTGATCGGCATTTTTCAGAGGGCTTACAGCCCCGACGGTATGGATTTGCCGGAGTTCGGGGCCCATTTCCATTCCTTGGCGGTGGTCTTATAACAGGATATCCAATAGTTTTTGCCATTGATGATGTGAAAAAAAGAGTGATGAACATAAGCAAAGTTGCTACAGGTTTCACATTCATCATCTTTATCTTTTAGATCTTTCTATACTTAATTTCTTCCTTTTTTTAATTGATATTATATATATGTGTAGTGAGTGTATATATAAATAATGTGAATATTTATAGGATGGATCACTTGAGTAACTTGAGTAAATGCATTTATGAAACTTAAAATAATTGATTACATGATGAGTAACTCATAGTTAAAGATTAATTGTAAGGAGTTAAATGTTGAATTTATTAATCCATATCATGTTAACTACTTAATTATAACCTTGTTCACAAATTTATTTTTAGAAAATAAAAATATATACAAATATCTTAGATTAATTTAAGCAATAATTAGTTGTTCTTATAATTATATGCATCTCATTAATTACTTAATTAAATGAAGAGGTTAATATTAATATACGTATATATTTTTAAAAATTACTAATTTGTTCAAGGACTTATGTCTTATATCATTCATATGGATTTGGATACTCACCCTTTAAAGTTTTGAAAATTTCTTTTAATCTGCGTTACTTAATTAATATATATGAATATGAATTTGACACGTCACATACATGTAAAAAAATAAAAATCAAAGATTTAAATTATTATTTAAAATTTAATTAAATAATAGTGGGTGACATGTCAAGTAGTGATTGACATCATTAAAGAAAAATTACATAAATTGAGGGAGTTTGAATTAGAGAGGATACAGATCCATTCATTTAGGAAAGAAAGAGAACATTAATTATTTTACATGTAAGTTCATGTTAGCAAGAAGCCATCAATTTGGTTTAGTTTAATGCATGCCACTTTAATATTTCTGCTGATAAGCATAATTATACTTATAAGTTTTGTAATTACTGAAATTCTTTTTATGGTATATCACACAACACTTGACTTGATGGAGGAGTTAAATATATAGCAATATATGATTCAAGTGAGTCATGAAAGATTTAATATTTTGACATTTTATTATAATAATGATTTTAAAATTGGACTGATTGGTTCAACTCGAGAATCAATGTCGTAAACGTTCCAGATGATTTCAAAAAGCATTTTTTGAGATTGAATCAGCAAAAACAAGAGAAATCGATTGAATCGATTCAACCGATTATAATATATTTTTCTTAAAAAAATTATATACGTGAAATACATATGCGACAATTGATTTAGAGATCCACGTCCATGCACATTAAACCTAAACTATACTACTAAAGTTACATACTTTACCCTTTATCATTCACTCGTCCCATCTATTCATAAACCCAATCCATTTTTAACTATCCCATGTTATATGCATATTTCATTAATAGTAAAAGAATATTATGCATCTTACTTACTTTTTACACTTTATTTATTGATTCCAATAATTTTATTTACTATTTCTTTTACGCTTTATTCATTATTCTCTTTCATCAACGTAATCTAAACATCCATCCAAATTCCTTTTATTATGATTGGAGATAAATGAGATTTAGTCTAAAATGTTCGATACTAAAATGCTACTATAATTTCATGACAAGTTAAGAAAAGCAGGTCTCAACAAATTATAATCATAATTATTTCCAGTTATTCATTATACTTGATAATTATTACATAAGGAATAGATTCGTTATTTAGAATCACTCCAACATAGAGGCATTAACTAGATTATTGCTATGCAACTTTTTTCAAAAAAAAAAAAAGATTAGAAAGAGAATGAAACTTAATCCTTATCATCGAATGTTCGTTCGGGTTTTGGTGGTGATCGGCATTTTTCAGAGGGCTTACAGCCCCGCCCATATGGATTTGCCGGAGCTCGGGGCGCATTTCCATTTCTTGATGGTGGAGCTATACCAGGATATCCAATAGTTTTTCCCATTGATGATGTGAAGAAAAGAGTGATGAACATAAGCAAAATTGCTACAAATTTCACTTTCATCATCTTCATCTTTTAGATGTTTCTATGCTTAATTTCTTCCCTATTTAATTGATATTATGTATATGTGTGTTTAGTGAGTATATATGAATGATGTGAATATTTATACTTGAGTAACTTGAGTAAATACATTTATGTAGCTTAAAATAATTGATCATATGATGAGTAACTCACATTTAAAGATTAATTGTAGGAGTTAAATGTTGAATTTATTAATTCATATCATGATAACTTTTTTTTTAACTTATCATGATAACTTATTAATTATAACCTAATCGCAATTTTTTTTTAGAAAATAAAAGTACATACAAATATCTTAGATTAATTTAAGCAATAATAAGTTTTTCTTATAATTATATGCATCTTATTAATTACTTAATCAAATGAAAAAGTTTATATTAATATGTGTATTTTTTAAAATTACTAATTTGTTCAAGGACTTATTTATGTCTTGATGATATAGCTTCATTTGAGAAAGAAAAGAACATTAATTATTTTAATATATAAGTTCATGTTAGCAAGAAGCCATTAATTTGGTTTGGTTTAATGCATGCCACTTTAATTCTTATGATAAGCATAATTATTATACTTTTAAGTTTTGTAATTATTGAAATTCTTTTTTTTTATGTAGAGTACTTTTAAATTTTGTAATTATTGAAATTCTTTTTTATGTAGACTTATTCTCTTGTAAATTGGTTTACATCATAAATTCTTGTAAATTTTGTGGTTCCCTTAATTTACTCTTATAAATAGAGTATATAGAATTAGAAGGGAGATCATAAGTTCATACCGTAAACCCGGTTTACATAAGTGTTTGTGTTTTATTTATATTTCACAATATTTTTTTCTCCAATCCATCTTATAACTTTATTAATTCGTTCTCAACGTGAATTGAACGTGGGTCACTCAATAAAGTGAAGAGTCCACTGATCAGCTGAACTAACTCAATGTTATATTTTAATTGATGGAGGAGTCAAATGACAAATACTTAAATAGCTCCAGTTGAACTAACTCAAACTCAATGTTATATTTTAATTGATGGAGGAGTCAAATGACAAATACTTTTCGGTGAAGATTTAATATTTGAGATTTTAAAATCAGACTTTTCGGTTCGACTCATAAAATCGAGAATTGGTGCCGGAAACGATCCAGGTGATTCCAAAAAATCATTTTTTAAATTAAATCGATCAAAATTGAAAAAATCAGTTGAACCGATCCATATATATTTATTATTTTTAAAAAAAAAAAAAAATATATATATATATATACATGAAATACATAAAGATGATTGATTTAGAGACTAATTGCAGTATTTAATAGAAAAAAAGTAAAGAATACTGCCAAGCTCTTCAGCACACTCTCCAATGTCGTTCTTCCCCATGATCTTTGGATTTGGGTTTCCAAATCCCCAACCTCCACTTGGCAATCCCAAGGAATATGGGCTCCACTCAATTCTTCCACAATCATTCTGCAATAAATATCGCTGCGACGAAGATAGATCATCAATTTCATGATCCCCTGAAATATTCCCCAATTTCCGATCAAAAATTAAAGCTGTAGAAATGGCAAAATTCGATTCACGATTCAGCGATAAATAGTTTCTGTAAATGGATTCATCTTCCTTCTTCGTAATCTGCTCGCTTCACGCGGGGATTTCCGTAACCTGCGGAAGTCTGATCATGTTCTATCTGAAGGAGATATGGGTATTTGGGCATGGAGTAGAAACAGCGAGGATGATTTTGGGTTCGACTCCACACGATCAATTGGTGATTGAGATCTCGAATTCGTTCGCTGGATTGCTGTTGGTGTTGATTGGTTGCTTGTTGTTCATGGTGGCGTTCGTTAAGGATAGGGAATTCCAGAATTTCTTCGCGAAAGGATGCGTTGTGCTGCATTTGTCGATGGCTGTGTGGAGAGTGTTGTTGGAGAGGAGAGTGGAGGATTTGGCTTACGATTGGCCGAAGCAGGTTGTGGGTGATTTCGTGTTGGCAGTTTCTTGGGTGTTCTTCCTCGTCTACACCTGGAGAGACAAGTATGATTAAAATTAATTTCATCCCATCTTAAATCTTAAATAATCAGATCGATGCGAATTATTGAATGGCAAAAGTTTATGCGTAGGGAACACAACCTTCCCCTTCTATATACTATTTAAACATATTTAAACATATGTATATACTATTTAAACATATGTATTGTTAGGGTTTAAATTATAAAATAGCACAAAAATTATAAAGGCGTACAGAACATGCTCTGTGTGTTCAGGTGCACAGGAATCTCGCTCTTACTGAATAGATGAGACGGATGGAAATGACAATCTCATCTCTGGTAAAAAAGATTGAAATTTTCAGCACGATACTAGGTCAGGATAGGGGTTGAAATATCAAAATTTAAGGGCAATGAATGTATGTTAAATTAATATATTTTCTCGTGAGTAGTATAACTTAAAAAGTGGTGGATTTGAATTTTTTTTCTTTCTATAAAAGAAAAATAAATATCTCTAAAATAAATGCTAAAAATTTGACAAAATACGTACTTTTTTAACAAACTTCTATTTTTATTGTATTGACAAGAGATTTGTTTATAACTTCTATTCTTCCAATTAGGGATAGCAATGAGATGGATATTCGGTCTATCCCTACTCTAATGGTAATGTACGGATAGTTGTAAATGGGTTTAGGATACTATTTTATATATTTAATTAATAATAATGTAATTTTTATTATTATACAATTTATTTAGATAATAAAAAAATATAAATATATATAAAATAAATGAATATTAAATGGGTATGGTACTCGTGAGTATTGATAAACTGGAATGGAACAGATACAGATGCTATAATAATTTTTTTAAACTAGACGAATAAAGGTACGAATAGTTGTTTTTAAAAGGATACGGGTACAGTACCGTACCCATTGCCATTCCTACTTTCAATTCTCTTATTCTGCCATCTTAATCTTGATTTTCATTTTCTCTTTTTCAGTTCTTGATTATCGAAGATGCATCACTTATAACTTAAAAATATAACATTCCACTTTATATTTATAAGTGTTTGGTAATTTCTTGTTTATTTGTATAAGTATTTTCTTCTTGTTATCTGTTATTTTCGATCAATTTTGTTCGACATAATAACAAACTACTCTATTAGCACATTGTATTATTAGGACAGTACATTTTTTCAACAGTTCTTATTGTTGAGTCGAGTCTCCATCATATGTGAATGACCTTCTCTGACACCTTTTATTCAGCTTAATTCCATGTTCTTTGCTTTAAAAAAATATTAATTTATGATGTTAAATCTGCACGACTAGTGATAAATATTGTGATAAATTTTCGATTATGTGTAAAGATTATCCCAAATAAAACAATCAATTTGACTAATTATTGTATACTACTAAGTATCAATTATTTGTTTAATAAGTTAGTTAAAGTTGCACATTATAAGATACCACTAGGTCGATAGCGACTAGATTATTTATTAGTTATTACGATCAAATATATAAATTTGTGACAAAGTTTTTGGTAAGGAAATGAAAATAGAAAGAACCTTCTAGAAAGTGAAATTGTTGAAATATTCTCTCTCTCACATCACTATTCCCAACAGCTAGTTTCATTAGTAACGGCTAGTTCTCACATCCTCTATAAATAGCTATATTCTGTACTCTTGTAAAAACAAAAAACAAGATCAATGAAATCTTCATCTATTTATTTCAATCTCAATTTCAACATGGTATCAGAGCATGTTCATCCTGTCTCTTAATCCTTTCCTTCAATTTTTTGTTCAAACTCTCCATAAACACCTCGGAGGTGTTCTGTCAATAAGAGGACTAATCCTCTTCTGATCTAAAAACACCTCATAGGTGTTCTGATTCAAAAGATATTTTAATCTCTTCAAATATTTCTTCCTACAAAACACCATTAAAGGTGTCTCAATTCATCAACCTCTTCTTCATTCAATCAAAACACCATTAAAAGGTGTTCAATTCAAAAGAGGTTCAACCTCTTCTTCACTCAATCAATTCTACAAAACACCATTAAAGGTGTCTCAATTCAAAAAGAGAAGTATATCTGTCATCACAGAACCTTCAGAATTTCCTTATTTCTGTTCTTATTTTTCCTTCACCAAGGATTCATCATAAGGTTCTCAGACACATTCAAAATCAGTTTCATTGAATCTCTATTTGGATTCTCCACTAATCTATTTCCAAACCCCTCATCTACCACCAAAATATTTGGATACTCATGGCGAGCAACACAATCGAAAGCCACTCAAGCCAGAGGATCACAAATGCGGTTTTTAATGGCAAAAATTACATCCCTTGGTCCAAATCAGTGGAAGTATTTCTAAAATCCAGAAAAATGCAAGGCTTCATCAATGGAAGTAAAACGAAACCAGCCCCGGCCGACCCAAAGAAACCAACTACAGAAGAACAGGAAAAAATCGATGATTGGGAATGTCAAGATTCCCAAGTCATCAGCTGGCTGATAAACTCAATGGAGCCCAAAATAGGAGACATATATATCACAAAAGATTCAGCCTATGACATCTGGAGTTCTATCAAAAGGATTTACGGGAACTGCCAGAATCATGCCCAAATCTTTCATCTAAAGGCAGAAACCTATTCTCTCAAAAAAGGTTCTTTCTCTATCACCGAAATCGTGGAACAATTCGACAAAAGAAGACAGGAGCTACGGTTGTATCAACCAAAAACAACCGACATCGCTGCCATTGAAGAAAGGGAAGAACAAGAACGGGTATATCAACTACTTGCATCACTAGATGAAACCTGGGAGGCTGCCCGTAGCCAAATTCTAATGGCGGAAACTCTTCCCCCATATGAGGAAGTCGTGGCTAGGCTCCAACAAGAGGAAACGCATAGAGCCCGCACATCCTCCCAAAACGCCAGAAATATGGAGTGCTACGTCGGAAACCGACGTACGAACCAGAAAAACCCACCGGCGGCAGAAGGAAAGTACTGCAGATATTGCAAAAAACCCAACCACGTGAAAGAGGAGTGCTACCGGCTTCACCCCGAACTCCGGCCGATCAAGAGTGACCGTGGAATTCGAAGGGGCGGCAACACGGGGGCAAGAGGATTTGCAGCGGCTCAAAGCCTAGGGCAGAATGAAGAAACTCAGTCTGATCGTGAGTTTAAAGGGGAAGGAGCAATGGGCCTTCATCCATATCATGAAATAAAAAAATGGAGTGATTGGGCCCAATTCTTATGGAGCCCAATTCAACCAATCAGCCCAATTTCCTATCTCTGGAGCCCATGCTCTTAACTCAGACCATTCAGCCCAATACGATCCAGCCCAACTTTCATCCTTGGTAGCCCAGGTTGCCCAGGTTCTTCAGGCCCAATCTTCAAATCAATCCACCAAGGCAGTGGATAAAGGTCCATTTAATTATGCCAATTTACCTCCTAATTATTTTTTATCTAATAAAAATTCTATGACTCAAAATATTTCAAAAGTTAAAAAATTAGATTTTTCAAAACCAAAAACCTTTATGTGTTCCGACAAAAATTCATACAACAAATTTTCAAATAAAACTTGGGTTATTGATTCAGGGGCAACCGATCATATGACCGGAGATTCTTCAATTCTTTTAAATATTTCAAAGATTTTAGACAAATCTCAAAATGTTAAAGTTGCTAATAATACTTCCGTTTCAATTTGTGGAAAGGGATCGAGTTATCTTTTTTCAAAAAGGATTGATAACATTCTTTATCTACCATCATTTGCTTTAAATTTATTATCCGTTAGCAAGATCACCAAGGAATTAAGTTGTCGAGTTATTTTTTCTGACATTGATGTTGTCTTTCAGGAAAAATCAACTGGACGAACGATTGGGGAAGGAGTTCGTATTAATGATTTATATGTTATTAGCTTCCCTAGCTTTGCTTTAAACGCTTTTAATATGACTCTTTGGCACAAAAGACTTGGACATCCATCCAACCTAATATTTAATAAAATATTTCCAAATTCTTCATATCATGACATGTGTGATATTTGCTCTCTATCCAAACATACACGACTCCCTTACACAAATTCTACATCTAACACTAAATCTATTTTTGATTTAATACACTCTGATGTTTGGGGTCCCGCTCCAACTACATCTTATAATGACTTTAAATACTATGTTAGCTTTATAGATGACTTTTCGAAACATACCTGGATATTTTTACTCAAAAATAAAAGTGAAGTTTTTTCAACATTTCAAGATTTTTTCGCCTATATTAAAAACTATTTCAATACGTCCATCAAAATTCTTCGAACGGATAATGGGACTGAATTTATAAACTCACACTTTCAAAACTTTACAAAAACCAATGGAATTATTCATCAAACATCGTGTCCTTACACTCCCGCTCAGAATAGGGTAGCGGAGCGAAAAAATCGGCATCTTTTAGAAGTCACCCGCTCTCTTCTCTTACAAAACAATGTTCCAAAACGTTTTTGGTCAGATGCTATTTTAACCGCCAATTACCTTATTAACCGTCGACCATCTCCTAATCTCAATAACTTTAGTCCCCATAAAATCCTCTTTAAAAAAGAAGTTAATCTGGACCATTTACGTACCTTTGGATGCACGTGTTTTGTTCATATTAATCGCACCGACAAACTTAGTCCTTCTTCGGTCAAGGCTATTTTCCTAGGATATTCCGTCTCTCAAAAAGGCTACAAGTGTTATGATCCTATTAATAGAAGGTTCTACATTTCAAGAGATGTTACCTTCAATGAAAATGATCCTTACTACACTATTGATAACTCTGTTGATACTAACAACTTTGTCTTTCCTATTCCAGCTCCTACTAATCTTATTCCTTCTCAGGATCATCATGATGATTTGATCACTACAAATCCTCTAGAGGATGATGGAAATTCAACAGGGTCAGATGAACACATAGCCGATGAAAATGCTTCGACAGGGGGAGATCACGTCCCAGTCGAAGAGGATGCTCCGATGGGGGGAGATCAAAATCAAAACCAAAACCCAACTCAAGCTAATTCACCTCGGAGATCTCTTCGACAAACTCGGCAGCCTACCAAACTAAGAGACTATGTCACTTATTCGGTATCATATCCTATCCAAAACTTTTTATCTTATTCCCACTTTTCAAAAGAGCATCATGCATTTTTAAATTGCATAAATCAATTTGAACCTAAAAACTTCGAAGAGGCTGATTGTTGTCCTACCTGGCGTAAAGCAATGGAAGAAGAAATAAATGCACTTGAGAAAAATAATACTTGGTCTCTTGTTCATCTCCCTAAAGGGAAAAAGGCAGTCGGGTGTAAATGGGTCTACAAAGTAAAATTCGATAGTCTGGGAAAAATTGAAAGATATAAAGCTCGTCTCGTTGCCAAAGGCTTCACCCAAACTTATGGAATTGACTATGAAGAAACATTCGCACCCGTCGCTAAAATGAACACCGTAAGAATCCTTCTTTCTATAGGGACTAATAAAAATTGGTCTTTTCATCAAATGGATGTTAAAAATGCCTTTTTACAAGGGGATTTAGAAGAAGAAGTGTACATGACTCTTCCTCAAGGTCTTAAAAATCCAGATTCTACCCTTGTTTGCAAACTTCGCAAATCCATTTATGGTCTAAAACAATCTCCCAGAGCTTGGTACTCTAAACTCAGTCATGCATTACTCTCTCAGAACTTTCAAAAAAGTTCAGCTGATTCATCGTTATTTACTCGCATCTCCTCAAATTCTTCACTTATTGTTTTAGTTTATGTCGATGATATTATTATTACTGGTGACAAGGAAACAGAAATTCAAGATATTAAGAACTTTCTCAAACAAACTTTTGATATCAAAGATCTTGGTATTCTTAAATACTTTCTTGGAATTGAAATAGCTCACTCCTCCGAAAAAGGATTATTCCTTTCACAAAGGAAATACACCCTCGATCTCCTTCAAGAAACAGGTAAACTCGGTGTTAAACCCGCTAGCACTCCCATGGAAACCAATGCTAAACTCAATTCAGAAGATGGATCTCCTATTGAAGATGTGGGCATGTACCAAAGACTTGTAGGAAAACTTATTTATTTAACTGTTACTCGTCCTGACATTGCTTTTCCTGTGAGTGTTGTTAGTCAATTTATGCAGGCACCCAGGACTACTCACCTAGCTGCTATTGATCGGATACTTCAATACCTGAAATCAACTCCGGGACAAGGAATTTGGATAAAAAACAACAAAGATGTAAGCATTCAAGGATATACTGATGCTGATTGGGCAGGAAGCTTTGATAGACGATCTACTACCGGTTTTTGCACTATGGTTGGAGGAAATCTAGTAACTTGGAAAAGCAAAAAACAAAACGTAGTAGCTAGATCAAGTGCCGAAGCTGAATACCGGGCAATGGCATCAACTGCCAGTGAACTTACCTGGATAAAGCAACTACTCGAGGATATGAACGTTCAAACCAAAGGTCCAATTCAGATGTATTGTGATAATAATGCTGCACGCCACATAGCATCAAATCCGGTGTTCCACGAGCGTACGAAGCACATTGAGGTGGATTGTCATTTCATTCGAGACAAAGTCCAAAGCGGAATGATCCAAACTCCTTATATTGGGAGTAAAGATCAACTTGCAGATATATTCACCAAGGCTTTGGATAAGTCAAGACATAAATATATTTTAGACAAGTTAGGAGTGATCAACCCATTTACTCCTACACTTGAGGGGGAGTGTTGAAATATTCTCTCTCTCTCACATCACTATTCCCAACAGCTAGTTTCATTAGTAACGGCTAGTTCTCACATCCTCTATAAATAGCTATATTCTGTACTCTTGTAAAAACAAAAAACAAGATCAATGAAATCTTCATCTATTTATTTCAATCTCAATTTCAACAGAAATAAACCCAAAGTGGAAGCATAGAGATCGTCTCTAGGAAGCAGTAGAAACTCTTTTCTTGGTCACTTCATAGCTAAATTGAGTTCAATTCGTTCTTCACTTAATAACCAAATATATTTTTAAAATTATGGAGTATAAATTTCTATACAATTTTCTTGGACCGGTGGTATGATAGGTATTACCTTTTGTTTTAATTGATTTTTTTTAATACTATATCACAACTTTTTAAAAATAATCATACGTTCATTAAAAAAAAAATCGATACTAAGAATAGGCAATAACTTGTAACATGCTTGGGCCCAAATTCGACCCAATCCGATTTGTATATATTTGTGTATTGAGTATATTACA
Organism: Pogostemon cablin; assembly: GCA_023678885.1. Lineage (NCBI taxonomy): Eukaryota > Viridiplantae > Streptophyta > Magnoliopsida > Lamiales > Lamiaceae > Pogostemon > Pogostemon cablin. The sequence continues at coordinate 34,017,266 of CM042971.1, forward strand.
ATTACACACTTTATTTTTCAAGAAAAAAATAGTTTTTATTAAACATTAATATTTTTTATATTTCAATCACGCTTTCAATAAAAAAATAATACCTTTATTAATAAAAATATCTTTTTTTAAATATAATGTTACATCTTGAGCACCTTATAATGCACCGAATTACATGCACAATAGACCTAAGTCATTAACGTTTTAATTAAAAGTTTGAAGAAGTCTGTAGAATATTTTTTCTAATAAAATGAAAAGTGTGTGGGACTCACTCCATTAACATCACCACATTTAATTTTAAGCATGTAGTATTTGACAAAATCAATCAATTATTCCACTAGAAAGTAGTACATGATGAAGTGAATAAAAAAAAATATGTATATATAGCTTCTACAATTTTAAAAATATATTTCACTAAGGGATGTTTAAATCGATTATGAATAACATGTTACCTTATTTCTAATCAGAATTGTGCCAAAATAAGTTAATATTATTCAACTTTTGATAATTAAATGATTTCAGTTTAAAAGCAAAAAGAGAAAAAGAAGACTCGTTAACTCCTCATCTCACAACTTTTGGCATGAAACTTTTTTTTTATAAATAAAATAAATAAATCTTAACAACACGAAAACGCTTTTGATCTCTAAGAGCAGGCTTTATGAACGGCCCAAGAAAATTAAAAGCTCAATATTGAAGTCCATGGAGTTCATGGATAATCAGCCCATTAGATTGGTACAAAATTAGGGATTCAACTGTTCGTAGGCATCAGAGAATAGTTTTGGCTAGGCTTCGTGCTTCTCTTCCCCGTGTTTCTCCCCCCTTCTTTCTACCTTTCTTCTTGGAGTTGAACACTGGCTCGAATCAGTGTATTGTATCCGCCCTATTTCATTTACGTTTTATAAATCTTCTTTGTTTATTAATTTAGGAGCGTATCACTTTATTAACTCACAACAGTTTTTATTATATTATTATTTATTTATTTATTTTTAAGTTCTACTTGGGCCTTCGCGTTACTTGCAAGCACAAGATTGTGCTTAAAATCATTTTTATTTGTAGTATTTAAAAGACAATGTAATTTTGAAACTTATAGATCAACTTGATTTATGACTCGATGTGTCTAAATTCATTAAGAAAATAATTGCATTATTCTTAATTAACTTCTCATAATTATTTCAAAATAAAGCACTTTCTTTTACTCAATATCTTACCTATAGTTATATTTAAGGTTCCAACACATTCAATCTTCAATTTACTAAAAGTCAAGTAAACACTGAAATAAAAATCTTCAACTGTGGGAGATGAATTGAAATTTATTAGTCTGAATTCTAACAATAAATTTCAATATGTTAAATAAATAATTAACGAAGTATTAATCTGTCTAACTATGTCAAAGAGTCGTGAGGAAATTAATGTGACCAAACAGTGCAAATCAAGGCACCCCAGTCCGAACCACCCCCCACCCCCACTCCCACCCTGCAATAAAAAGGCGCATCAAATCCTCTATATCGGGGAAAAGAAGAGAGCTGAACTGCAAAACCCTCCACAAAGTAAAATCAAATCCAACATCCCACACAATCAACCCAACACCCATCTCAAATTAATGGCGGAAAACGCCGCCGGAGAGTCCTCCTCCCCCCGTTCCGCCGTCGAACCCTCCAACTGCTCGATGCTATTCCTCAAGCTCATGAGCAAACGAAGAACATGGGTCTGCTTATTCGTATCCGTTTACTCCGTTCTGCTCTTCCTCTCATGGAATCTCCTCAAATCCGTTCTGTCCTGGTACGAGCTCGAGTCCGCCGCGTCGCCGTCGTCTGGCTGGCCGGCGCTGTACGCCTCCGTGGTGTTGGGGCTCTCGTTCGGCGTGCTGTCGATGGTGGCGGCGTTGGCGGTGGCGGTGCCGGCGACGCTGGTGACGTGGATCACCGTTCTTGTTCTCTTGACCTTTTGTGGGAAGCCCAGAAAGACTCTGGTGGTGGAGGGGAAGAAATTGACGGCTGAGATTACTGGGTTTGTGGTCAAGGTTTTGATCAGGGAAGGGAATCTTGTGGCTGCTGTTTGTGCTGTTCTTGGATACTTTGCACTTATTAGGCATAGACAAAGTGGTGAGCTTGATGAATTTCAGTGACAAGAAAGATTGAATTTTTGGTTTATTAGTTTATTGGATTTAAGGTTTGTAATTTGGGAGCTCTGTTTTTTTCTGGGTTTTGTTGTGTATGTATATTTGATCTAATCTAATGATGGTGAAATACATTAGAAGCATTTATCTATCTAGTATGTCATAATCACGCACATTCACATGCTAGTGTGTGGATTTCTGGTTCATGATTAGCATAACAGTTCATCTATCATTTCCAAGACCATGTAGCCTGTAAGTTAAGAGTTGGGGGGTGGGGTTGGGGGGTTACTGTTATTTCTTGTCTCATTTGCTGAGTGAATTAGAATTGCATAGTGAATAGTGAGAATCTTGTAAGCTATTCATGGAGCTATTTTGACTGTATTCAGGGAGATAAACTGACACCTTTTAATGGCTATTTCAAGGACCTGCTACTGTAAAATGTATTTCTGGCAATTGTTTCTTGTTCTAGTGTCTAATTTCTATTTGCGGAAAGTATGAAAATTTGGCTCACTCTTTGTGAGTTCATTCTTGGTAAATTCAGATCAAGAAAATTCATCTTCTGTCCAATTATGACATCATGGGAATCACCTCCCCAATTTTGAGGAAATTAATGTGAGATTTAATTTTATCAAAAAGCGACTAACCAGTAACCACATTTCAAATTGATCAATCTCGTATTTAATTTAATTCACATAGCTAACATGTACAACCCTAGAGGTGAAAGAATATTTACGTGTGTGTGTGTGTGTGTGTGTGAAAGCTAATAGTACTATTATACAGTGGGGGAGTTGCCAAGTTGGAAAAGGGATGATTTTTCAACCGTGTGGAAATTCATCCTCGTATTCTTGAATGCAATAACTTTCAAACCTGTTGATGCTACGTAGAAGTTTCTGAATGTAAGATCTTGTTTAATTTATCCTCCTCCATGCCCAAAAACAGTGCAAGAAGGCTAGATTGCTCAACTTTCCTTTTCTTGGATGAATCAGGAACTTTAGATTCTTCTCTCACTTCAACTTCAACTTCAACTTCAACTGCATCTGATTCTTTCGTTTCTTTTGCAGGGGGGTTTGGCTGCTTTTCGTCTTCCTTTATACGGGCGTTTGGTATTTCTTTTCCAAATAACCTGGACCCCAAGTTAACTATGTCTTCGTTGCGATGAGCATACACAACACCAAGATCTTCGAGTGTTGGATTGACCTCATTAGGCATGTTGCCTTCTAGAGAATGTGTGGAGGCTGTCTCTTTCTCAGAAGAGTCGGAGAAGATTCCAAGTTGAGCCAGGTCGAGCTTTGAACTAGGACGAACCTGGTTATGTTCGTCCCCTTGCTTCTCTTGGAGTCCGACGATGTCACTGGTGAAAAGCTTGTTGGAAAGATCACGGAACAGATTGCAGATACCGAACAGCTCACCCTGAAACTCCTTGCTATCCTACAAAATTAAGATCCATTTGAAAATGCAGGTGTTACATGAAGACACACACATGGTAATCGAAATTGAAACAATACGAATAACTTTTTTACCTGTACGCCTTCAAAGTAACGTTTCTCCATTTTCCCAGAAACAGCAATATTCGACAGCTGCTGCTTGTATACCTGCCTAGTGTAGACAAGTTCCTCGAGGGAACCGGCTGAGAGGAGACGGAAAACAGTAACATGTCGTCTCTGACCAAAGCGGAATGACCTGTCTTGGGCCTGCAGGTCCTGGGCAGGATTCCAGTTTGGGTCGAATATAACCACCCGATTTGCACTGACAAGATTCAGCCCAAGCCCACCTGCTCGAGTAGAGATGAGGAACACCTGAATTCATAACTATAAGTCTTTCCATTTTAGATTTAAAATGCCAAAAAGGAGAACAAGAATTGTAGCATCAACTCAACATAAACGAACCTGTTTACTTGGACTTGAGTTGAAGTCATCCACGAGAGACTGACGCAGACTAGTAGGGGTCGAACCATCTAATCTTGAAAAACTATAGCCTTTGCGTATAATAAACTTTTCTAGTATATCCAGCATCCTGACAAACGATGAATTTTTGAGATGGCATAAATGAACACCATTCAGCATGGATGGAAGTGCTTATAATACAAAAGAACAATGACATGCAAAGGTAATAGAATATATGTTGAAACTACAAGAGAAATATACTCCTCTACAATAAAATATGCCACAAATAAATTAAGGAAATTAGTCAAAAAAAATTGCCTAACAAGAGTTAAGGTAGGCTCCAAGATATGGTGAGGAGTTCATGCGCTGCGTCTTAAAAACTGCGGACTTGGTTTGAAATAAGAGGAGAAAGACTGTGAGGAGGTATTTGCAGCTTGTGAGCTTTCACAAATCAATAAATGACACTCAACTCGACGGAGTACACAGGGAACAGGATAACTGAGAAATTTAAGGTCGATAACATCTTTAAACAGATACATGGATGACTTAGGAGTGGGAGATCCTATCAGAAAACAAAAAACATGGGCACAGATACAAACTCTTGAATTTAAGTTATTAATCATATTCAAGAAGTTGTAAATCATATTTTCAGGGGGAAAAAAAAAAAAGGAGGTGCGTAAATCTAATATCTGGATTTTTAACACATACGTGATTTCAAATGAATGTTGCCTTAAATTTTCCTTCAAATGACACCATAAGCAATCATGGAAATTCTCTTTGATTTATCTTCCTTTTTCTGACAACACTGTTGCCTAGAAAAAGAAATAAACCTATTAACTAACAAATTTCAGAGAAGTGACACTTAACCAACCTTATTAAAATTCGATCATATCATATATAGTAAGCTTTGACAGAAACACTTCAACTTGCTTAAATAAAAAGTATCTTCTTTGCTTTCAATCATTTCCTTGTATTAGACAACAGTCAAATGACTCAAATCTGAGTCAAAAAGTAATGTACAGCTAAATAAGAATTATATTACCTCACTGAATAACTGAAGAGAAGAATCTTGTCACACTTGGAAATCCAGGAATGCATCAATCTATCTAAAGTTCTCATTTTTCCGCAATGCCTGACGTCACTGAGGCCCATGAAACTACCATTCTGGGTGATGCTCCCTCCCACTAAATCAATATCGTTGCCCAATACAGCAGAAGCAAATGCTACATCCTTTATTTGCTTATCTTGATCATCCTTTGGGTTAGGCTTGATAAGCTCCACGTGATTGCTTAACTGTAGGATAACAAAATGTCTAGATGAAATCTAAAGGGAATGATCCAAAACAAGGCATGAAGCGAAAGATATAAAATATGATCAAAATAAAGGAAAAAAAATTCATTTCCCTCGTGCAACTACTTTTTATCCATGCACCATTTATGCTTGAATATAAAATAGTAATTAACTTGGTACTTCTCAATTAATCCATCTGTAAGTTGTAACGGTGATCATATTATTTAATGTAGCCAGCAGAGTACAGAAGAGAAATCATACTTGCTGGAGCTTCACCAGGCAAGGGAGCACAAGGCAAAAGGGGCATGAATCACAACCTTCAGGATTGTCCTTGTGAAGATAAGGCCAAATAACACCATTTGGAACTGTTCTTTTGCAACATTCAAATTGTTTAAGAGGACTCCCACAACTACAGGGAAGGTCCTTGTTGACGAGACATTGAATGTCAGGTAGCTGCAGCGTCCTCTGATAAACCTGTCTTTGCAACTCACTCATAGCACAAAATACAACATTATCTTCCTTCCCCAGCATAAGATGTCCTATTGTTTCGTCTTTTGTCCTTCTAAGCATATATTTCTGCAACACGGACACTAAATGCTGTTTTCGCTCATCAGCAATTTGAACAAATCGTTCCGGAGCACTCGACCTCTGACCATGCCTGAGAGGTTCATCATAAAATTCTCGAAAATGCTCCCGGGTCCCCAAGCCACCAGGTACCACTAAGTCAAATAGATTGAATAATTCCATTATCTTGTTCTGCATTACAGTTCCTGTGAGACCATAACGCTTAAGAGTTTTAACCTGCATACATGCTGTGTACAGTTTTGATTTGTCATTCTTAAGCCTATGTGCCTCATCAATAACCACAATTTCCCACTCTATATCTGACAAAGTACTTCCTTGTATTCTAAATGTGTCAAAGCTGGTTATAAGAATTTCCACCGACTTTGCTTTTAGCTTATCAATAACAAGATCTCTATTTGCTCCATGATAAACTGAAACACTGAATGTGGACCATTTCGAAAATTCATTTTCCCAGTTAAGGATGACAGAACTGGGGCAAATGATTAGAACTGGTCCCTTCTTCTCCACTTGTTTTCCTTTGAGTGATGTTAAATCAGGCTCTGAATCCTTCCCATACACAGCAGCCAAGAAAGCAATTGCCTGAATGGTCTTTCCCAGTCCCCTATGCAAGCACATGATAATATTGTAATTGTTCGCAGAATCATGAAGCATAAAATAAACAAGTATGACAACAATGAACAGAATCTTCATCAAACAGGCGCAGAAAACAAATCGTATTGAAGTAAAATATGCACTATTCAGAAGATATAGCAGGAGGGCTAGTTAGATTAATATCAGCAAGTAACCAAGAATATCTGTATAATAATAATATATGGGGAAAATAGGATGATCTATCAAGGAGAAGAAAAAAAGGGATAGAGCAGCAATATTAGAAATGGCAGAAAAGAGAAAACTTACATATCGTCTCCCAGCATTCCTCCATGATTGTTCTTGTACAAGTTATACAAGAACTTCACTCCTTCTCTTTGATGCTCCAAAAGCCTACTGTTTATCGACGCAGGAACCTGAACATGTTTAAAGATTAAAGCTAAAAATAACAATTAAGATCACCAGACCTAAAAAAAACTAAAAGAATACTTCAAAAGTACAGAAAATTTGAACCAAAAATTGTCAGAACAATTCAATTCAACAAAAGGGCACTCAAAAAATCACCTGCACAGCAGGAATTTCACCAGGTAGAGACAAAACTAGAGGCTCATAGGGACCAGTGACATCAAATTGACGCGAAGACTCCAATTTGGGGATTTTCAGTTCAATTTCTGTCTCCTGTTCGTCCTCTTCTTTGTCATCTTCAATTACGGGCTTCAAATTGGTTTCCCGTTTCGGGCTTTTCGGTTCGGCTTGCGAAAAGAAGTCGTTGTGTTCATCGAGGAGCAAGAGTTTCCTGGAGAACAAGGATTTAGGAGGCTTCCTCGAGAGAATTGAGGGGTCAAGTGGTTGGTGAATCGAAGAAGAAAATTGGGAGGAGGATGAATTTGTTTTGCAGGCTTTGAGTACCTCTTTGAATTCAGTGAATGACATGGAATCTTGATTTTGAACCAGAAGAAAGAGAGGAGAGAGTGTGGGTGGGATCAACCGCCGTGAAGGCGGTTCACATATATTTATGAATATCAAATAAAAAAATTTTTAAAAATAAATAAATAAATAATTAGTACTCCCTCAATCCCACACTTATGTTCACACTTTCCGTTTTCGTCCGTCTCACACTTATGTTCACCACCCAAAAAAGAAAACTTCACATTAACTCACAACCATAAAAGTTATCTTAATTTAAAAAATATCACTCCCACCTAACACACATAACATACTTTATAATTTATTCATTACCTAAAAATACCACAATACCCTCAAAAAGTCAATAAAATTGGTCAAAAAGTAACTTTTTTTAAACTCCGTATCTACAGTGTCGGTGGGACGGAGGGAGTAATTCATTAATTAGTTTACAAATCGACAAAAAGACCCCTTTCTTATCATATAATCCTATTAATTAATCACGAAGTTTAAAAGGAAAATATTTAATCTCCAAACTTACCATAAATAAAAAATCAACAAACTTAATTAATCACAAGAAACAAAAATTAAATAAGGAAACCAACCCGTGAAGTTCAAAATTAACCAAAGATATTATTAATAACTTTTTAAATTTCTTTCACCGAATTTTGTATATTTCAAGACATAACAAACTTCTTTCCTTATTTATTTATTACCTTCTAAATAACACCCCTATTAATTTCTTTATTTAATCACCTTTTGACGTGTTATATATACCTAATACCAATTGTTAACACTTCTATATATTATGTACATCTCTCCATGGCTGAAACATATGTTTTCTTGATCAAAGCCATGAATCCCTCATTCTCTCATGATCCCAATAGTTATTACAGCTTCAACTTCACATTCGAGTTCAAATATTTCGACAACACGTTCACATTGAAAGAGACTGTCAACATGCCTATGAAGCGAACGTTGAAATACACCGAGTTTCAAGAACCCCTCGAACAACTTCTTGCACCTCTGAATGTGTCGGAGCAGGAGAGATGGCGGCTTGTCCGACGAGCGATAGACGAAGCGTGCGGAGCTTTTATTGAAGTAATCGACTCGGATTGTAACGCCATTGATCTCAAGTTCGGACTACTTTTATTACGTGATAATGATGATTTTTCTGTCGGAGGGGAGTGTTGTATCTGTTCCGACGGTTTCTCCGGCGGCGGAACCACCCGACTGCCGTGCTCGCATGTTGTCCATGTCGATTGCATAAAGGAATGGTTAATAGTTAGTGATCACTGCCCACTTTGTAGTAGGAACTTTGTTGAAGGATTAGTTGAGGATTAGAGATTGATCAAATAGGGTTCCTTAATTACCAAGTTTAGATGAACTCAAACTTGAATGTTTTTTTTAAGTCGATTTCTGTTTATTTGGAGGTAATTACATGATTCTGATTTTACGAATTATTTTGTTTTTATTCATTAGAATTTTTTTTTTATTTAAATTTTATTTGTAAGAATGATTATTAAGATTTCTAATGAATTAAGGATTGTTTGTTGGGGTAATAGGTGGGATAAATGAAAATCGATGTATATTGATCCTTTTTTTAATGTTTGCTTGATCAGTAAGATCATTCCTATTAATTCAATAATTATTCTTCACCTTCAATCATTTTCAATATCATTGTGATTAACCTTGTTCTTAGTAATATTTATTATATTTCAATTGAAGAATTCAAAATAAACACGCTTAATAATATTTATTATATTTCAACAGAAGAATTCAAAACACAAACGCCACTAATTAGTTAATTTATTAATCGATAGCTCTTTAGATTCAGATGTAGTCTTTTTGGCACTTTTGGGGTGATGTAGTATTTTGGCTTCGCAACATTTCACTTTTGATAGATTTTTGTGGGTAATGTCGGTTCTTTTAATAAATTAATTAATCGTAAAAAATAAGCAACTTTATACTATAATTAATAAACCACTCCAATTATTAATGATACAAATATAATAGCCCGTTTTTATCAATCAATATATATTTCTATATTCTCATGGCTGAAAAGAGCATCTCATCTGTGTTCATGCAAAACTTGGAGATGAAAACCATGCGACGCCCCTTCTCTCGCCATTGATATTACAACTTCAACTTCTCATTCGAGATCAATCTTCCGACAACACGAAAGCCATTAATGTCGACATACCTTTCAAGCAAACGGTGAACGAAACAGAGATGCAAGAACCCCTCACTGCCCACTTTGTAGAAGGATATGTAACACGGGCACGCCGGTTTAGACGGACGGGTTCAAGGGCTGCAGGCTAAATATGGTAGGCCAAACCCAATCCATATAGGATAGCGAGGGGTCAATCTGTCTTTTTATTATAGTATTTTTTATTTAATTTTATTATTAATATTATCATTGTAATAGAGATTAAGCTTAAAATAGTGATGATTGATGAATGGATTGAAGAGTAAATATTATATTAATCATTGCCTTTTTTTCATTTTATTTTATACATTGTGTATAAATTATAAATTTAAAAAAATTTAATAAAAATAAATCCGATGGGCTAGCCCATACTCAACCCGCCAAAGCCAATAACTCGTTTGGTCTAGCCCATATAAGCCCTCCTTTAAACGAGCTCATAAATCTTAAGCCAAACCCATCATTTTTTTATGACGGGACAAGCCTAACCTGTTTTGATGGCTTTATTGTTGATGATGATCACTTGTGCCAAACATGATTGTATATTAAATTAAATTGATTGCCAAGTACTATCTTATTTCTATTAATTAGAATTCATTTTTTATTCATTTAAACTTTATGATAAATATTTCTATAATCATTAATTGTTATTGTTAATCAAATAGATTTAAGAATGACTGTTAAGATTTCTAAAAAATTAATGAATATATTGATAGATACTCTGTTAGATGTAGTCTTTTTTATTACAGATACTCTGTTAGATGTAGTCTTTTTTATTACAGAAATAAAAATACAGCACCTATACTGGACGATATCAATCAAATTATGTATTGTAAACAATTATATCTAGATTTCAGCACCTATTCAAAATGTCCTAATTTTAATGTTTATTGCTATGTCATCTTTATTTTCCATTCTTGATCAGAAATTAACTTATTAATGGATAAGATGATTATCTGCTAAGTCTAAGCCACTGAATGGGACTACCTCAACAAGCCCTACTCTTTAGAAAGCAATCAAAAGCTTATTAAGTAGTATGAATACAGGGTAAATACTACACATATAAATATAAATTTATATATAATGACATCAATTAAAAGAATGTTCATCAAAGAGGGCCAGAAAACAAATAGTTTTGAAGTAAAACATTCAGTGTTGAGAAGATAGAGGAGGTAATATCAGCAAGTAACCAAGAATATCTGCACAATAATAATATATGGGGAAAATAGGATGGCAGAATGATGAAAAACATATATATAGATAATCTATTAAGGAGAAGAAAAAAGCAGCAATACAAGTTATTATACAACTTCACTCCTTAATTCTCTTTGATGCTCCAAAAGCCTAACATGTTTAAAGATTAAATTAAAGCTGAAAATAACAATTAAGATCACCAGACCTAAAAGACTAAAAAAATACTTCAAAAGTACAACAAATTCAAACCAAAAGGACGATGAATTTGTTTTGCAGGCATGAATATCAAATATAAATTCTCAAAATTATATACTTTTAAAATTTAAAATAATAATAATTAGTAATTCATTAAATAAATTATTTTTAAATGGACAAAAACACCCTTTTCTTATCATACACTCCAAATCTCCTATTCGATCATGAAGTTTGAAAGGAAAATACTGTATTTAATTTCCAAACTTTATTACCATAAATAAAAAATCAACAAACGTAATTAATTACAACGTAAACTAACATTAATAAGAAAACAAATTAATTTCAAGAACCGGTATTGAAACATTAACATTAAATAAGGAAATTTTCTTTCACCTACTAAAATCGGTATATTTCAAGATATAACAAACTTATTCCCTTATTTAAAAATCTTAACTTATCTCCTTATTTATTACAATCGAATAATTTCCTTATTTAAACTGTGCTATTTCCTTAATTAAACTGTGCTATATATACTCCATCTCTTGTTAATACTTCTTTATTAGCATACATCTTTCTCATGGCTGAAAACTTGTCATCTGTCGTCATACAAAACTTGGACATCAAATCCACACACTCTCATCTCCATACAAATTACAGATTCAACTTCACATTCCAGATCAAATCTTCCGACAACACATCCACGTTGAAAGAGACTTTCGAAATGCCTTTGGAGTCAAAATTGAAATACAAAGAGATGAAAGAACCCCTCGAACAACTTCTTGAACCCCTGAATCTGCTGGAGCACGACAGCATGTGGCTGGTCCGACAAGCATTGAACGGAGCGTGCAGCGCTTTTATGACAGCAATCGACAAGGATTCTAACGTCATTGATCTCAAGTTCGGATTGCTTTTACTAGGTGGTGATGATTTATCTGGCCAAGGGGATTGCTGCATCTGTTTGGACGGTTTCTCCAGCGGCGGAGCCACCCGACTGCCCTGCTCGCATGCTTTCCATGGCCATTGCATAAGGAGATGGTTGATAGTTAGTCATCACTGCCCACTTTGTCGTAGTAACTTTCTCAAAGATTAGTTGATGATCAGAGTTGGATGAAATAGGGTTCTCTTTAGATGAATTCAAACTTGAATTTTCTTTCAAGTCAAGATTCCTGTTTTTTCAATTTAGAGGTAATTACATGATTCTAGTTTTACGAATTATCTTGTTTTTATTCATTATTTTTTATGTAAATTTTATGCTAATTCTATGATCATTGTAAGAATGATGATTCTTAAGATATCTGACGAATTTATTAATCGATAGCTCTTTAGATTTATTCATTTAAAATTTGTGCTAAGTATTTCTATAATCATTGATTGTTAATGTTTATATTCAAATAGATTTAAGAATGATTGTTAAGATTTCTAATAAATTAATGAATTTATTAATGACCGATGGATGCTCTGTTGATGTAGTCTTTTTTTGGCACTTTTGGGGTAATGTAGTATTTTGGGAATAATAAGATTTTCAGAAACATATAGTACTTGAGAACAAATGGGAGGGATTAATATGATTTTCAGAAACATGTATACTTAAGAACTCAGAAAGTGTGCAATTATGTATGATTACATATGAACAAAAAACCATTCCTGAAAAATCTATGAACTGCCTGAGTCAAAATGGAAGTAAAAAATGTATTGCTGCTCGCATCGCGGGTGAAATCAGAGACGTCGTCAAGCTTCTCCAAGAGCCTCGCGTTCCTGTACATCTTTATGGCCGTTTCCATAATACCAAAGTTGTCTCAGATCTCCTCTCACATAACCCATTATGAGAAGAATTCCTGCAATTTCCAGACAATTGTGATTATTGTACTCACAGAACAAAACAGAGGAAAATTAGAAAAAAGAAGAAAACATCAGCAAGATTCGTACCAAGTGTACAAGGAACGAGGTAAAGAAGCGCCGGTTGACCATTGCCATTCATCAGATACAACCCCAAGAAGGTGAACAATAAACCTGCAGTGGTGTTAATAATTATCTCATTATTCTCTTGCGCTATTTTGTTTTTTGTTTTATTCTAATATGCATTATAAACCAAGCGTATAGCATTCAAGAATAATCAAGAACAAGAAAAATGAAGGTTGATATAAACCAACATTCAAGAATAACCAAGAAAAATGAAGGTTGATGTAATGGTGTAATGGAAATGAGAAATACTACAGCCATCGCAGATATACTATACTCACCAACCCCATAGCCGATTACCATCCAAGGGAAGTACACCCTCTTCTTATTGGCTTTGTCAAATCTGAAACAAACTCAGATCATGTCAGTCAAAAGATAAAAGATGGTTATTTACAATACACGTCTTGTATGCATATCCATCACAATGATATGATTTTTTAAAAAATTTCTCTAATTATGAACTGCAATAAAAATGCAGCACCTATACTGGACTGTACTAATCAAATTATATATTGTAAACAATTAAAGTTGAATAGATGTCTAGATTTCAGTAATATGATAATAGTAAAAATACCTATAAGCAAAGGAAACTAGCAACTGAGGGAATATAATATCTCCAAAACCTATCATATCATAACCGTAGTAAGGATCACCGATTCGAGGAACTCTAAGAAGCATGGGAATAGATTCTCCACCGCCACCTTCCGCTTCAGCAACCTAAATAATTAATGACATCAGGTCCATACAACTAATTAAACAAGAACACAAGTAATACCAATAATGCTGCAAAATGTTAAAACTTACTGCAATCATAACGCTCTCCTTGAATATAAGTGGGGATAGGAAAACCCAAAAAATATCATACAAGAAAGCGCAACTCAGAAGAATTGTGGCAATCTGAAAAGGTTATTTCAATTATAATTAGAGCATGTCAACACTTTTCTATGTAATAGAGTTCATCCATATACCTTTATGTTTGGTACTCGAACCAATTGCGAGACAGTTATCATCAGACATATACCCTGAAATCCAAAAAACAAAAAAATCATCAATACACCGCCATAACATTTATCAGAAACATAAACATATTTGAAATTTTAAAGAACAAAAAAACAAAAATAACATAAACACAAAGAGTACATCAAATGACCTAGAAGGTTCGGATAAATCAGATCTAATATAAATAACAAAATTTATTGATTTTTCAACATCGCTTCTTACCAGAACGTCTTGTCCAGTCCAAGAGTAGGATGCATTTCGCTTAACTGCCCAGAAAATGCCAAATACCAGACAGCCCATGAAAACAGCTAAAGAGAAAATTGAAACTTCCCCAAGAAGGGGAAGATTCACCGTCCTCTGCACACAACCCTTGTATTTTCTGCTCAAAAATTTAAAAAAATAAATAACTACATACAGAGTAGTACGTAATAAATGATTAAAAAAAAAACTCAAGTAAACCATACCTCAAAACCAGTGAGACAATAATATTATGCATTCCCTGATAACAAGAAAGTAGGAAAGAATCAATGAGCAACTTAATAGTCTCCTATAGATTAAATAAATTGACACTAAAGATTAAATGAAATGGACAGTAAAAAAAATATAAAGATTTAGTTCAATCAAATTTACTAGGTGGAAAAAATATTGAACAAGGTAGAAGTTTTGATGAGTTACGGTTTGATGAACAAGTAGAATAAAAAGTAAACAGAGTCAAGGTAGAATCTAACACAAAAAAATAGAATTGATAAGATACACAGATAAAGATTTACCTGAATACCTCCAATGCAGAAAAGCACAATTAGCACCCAGATAAACCACTCAGACATAAAGTAATACAGCAGTAGCAGAAATGCTGACGATACTACAATGAAAACTACAGCACTCTTCGCATCAATATGAATAATTTCCTTCTCTTCCTCATCCTTGACTGCTGCTCCATGATCCTAACATGGGAAAAAAGAAACGTGTAAAGATGAGTTAAAGTAATGCTGGAATGCTAATTCTCTATGTCAACAAAAAAATAGTAATAGAGAATTGCTCTACACTATAAATTGCAGTGAATAAGAGCATAGAACACAAAGTGACCTGTGGTGAGTCAGATGACAATACATTATAGCGCTCGCCACTTTGGTTTGATCCAGTGATTTCTGGCCATAGTGAAGCAGAAACTACCGTCCCCACAGCCATCAGCCACACAAATATTATTGAGTAGGCTAAAATTGGACGATTGGGAGAGTATAACAGAAGTTCCACTACAACAAAAAAATATGGTATGAGCAATCAAGAAGGCCCAAAATACATCACAGGTCACAAAGTAGCAATCCCCCCCCCCTCCCGTTCTCCTTTTTATGGCTAGTCGCTGATAATCTTAGGAACAAATTTTGGTTACAAGACCATAGAAAAATTGATTCTCTGTCTCTTGGCTATAGTTGTTTTGACAAATCTTTAGCTAATGGTGAATGGCCAAATAAAAGTAGTGAATTGCAGAAAACAGACAGGATATACAAAGTGAGTATTTAACTTGACTAATCAAGAAATCAGTGAAAATATACGTAAAAAGACATTGTTTACAACAGAAAAGAGAAAAGGGGACTTAAAAAAGCCAGCTTAAGAACGCATTTAAGAGACTAGTACCAAAAACATAAATATCAGAAACAGCAAACCACTGTACTAGGATTAAGTACTCTACCACGAGTCCACAACTTTAACAGAAACATAATCTCACCAAATTATATAAAGGGAAATTACCTTTCGCCCCACCATCCACAGATTTCTTTAGTTCTTCTCCACCTGACTTAGAAATTGTGATGACAGGAATTGTGATATTTATATTAGTCTCATTTCCACAACTCATCTCCACAAGATCTACAAAGTTCAAGAAGACTATGGATCAGTTCATCAACAAGGCCGAATGCACTGAGACAATGGCAAGCTTTAAAAAAAAAAAAGTGAACCTCTTTCATCATTTATCACGATTAATCCAGCTGCTCCTCTAGCTTGTGCGATTTTAGCCTTAGTTACAAAGTCGCAATCACCACGTACCACAATTGCAAGAGAGCCTGATAGCTGAAAAAGAACAGAAGAACCTCTTTGTAGTATACTTTAAACACGAGTTATGATTATGGAGGACGAAAAATGTGGTGGCTTCGGTGTAAAAGAAACTGTATGAATACCTCAGAAGAAGACGATGAACAGCCATTTACAGGATCTGAATAACTAACTGGGAGCCTATGGCCATCTTTGGCATGAAGAGGCAACAACGAGCCAAAATCAGCTGTTAAACCACCAATTGGCTTCTTTTCAACCCCATTAACCCATCTCTTAGCCTTAACCTGGAAAATCAAAAGGGAAATTAACGCATTGCAAGTAAAATACTTTTAATTGGATTATCAGGAAATGCAATGTAATCACACATGAGCTGACCAGACAATAAAAACCGACATGCAATCAGCTGTAAACCTAAAACGTTACACACTAATTTCTCAATCAGAATTGATCCCCAAAAATTCCTTTACTCATACTAACAAAGAAACAATGTAACTTAAAAAAGAGAAAAACAAGCTGTTGACAATGTCAAATTACTATACCAATCGAAAATCATTTCCACAGGCGGTGGATTCACTACTGGGAGCGGCTCTGGAAACATCATCTCCATAAGCGAGTGATGACAGGAAAATCAAGAAAAACCCTAATCGAAATACAGCAGCTAAACTCAAAAACCTCTTCTGGAATGGTGGAGGAGCGGCCATATCTAAAACTAAGAAATTTGGTAATTGATCGGCCGAAGTGTAGATCGGCCGCAATTACACTCCGGTAATCATTTGAATTAGAGATAATACACTATTTTATAACCCTTAAGATCTCGGATGATAGAATCACAAGTAGAAGATAGTCAATGAGATATCTGAGGAGAGAAATATGGAGAATATTTGGGGAAAACTTGGTAGTTAAAAGTTTAGCAAGCATTCTACAGTGTGGTTTATTGCATTTTGCACCATTACGTTAAGAAAATAACAGCTGGACCCCAAATAATTATTCGAAAGTCCCAATTTATTTGAGTTCAGGCGTGTCATTTAATTAGTTAATTTGTATATAACATAAATTCCCACGTAATTAATTATCTCGAATTTAAATGGGTTAATTGACTTAAAAGTCTCCACTTTTAATAAAATAAAATTGCAAATAAGTCTAAACATTTCACATTTGACAAATAAAGACACTACTTTATTGTGTTTTGGCAAATAGAACCATCGGGTAGCAGGAGGCTGCCCGAGTGCTGACATGTCAAAACTTAATGCCAAATCAATAGTCCAACATCGTTTGGTGAAATTAAATTTTTTGAAATCTAACTCTTGGAATGAGTACAGCTGCTCGTTATATCACCAAACACCTCCTCCACGGCCACGCACACCAGAAGACCTAACTCTCACACAGACTTTCCAATCCAGTGGAAGCCACTCTGGGTGTTCATCATCCATTGCAGAAATAACCCCAATTTGCTTCAATCTCCAAAATTTGATAAATCCCACTCAAAAGAAAAAAAAAAGAACAATACGCCTCTTCCAATCAATTCACACCTGCTCAACCCCAAGATTCAACACTATCATACTTGATCTCCAAATCATTATTACTGCAAATTTCTTCCTTCACAGGCAGACACTAGAGTGAAAAAAGGCAAAGTCATGAGATAGAATAATAAAATAAAATTCAAGGAGAAGGGGAAAGTGCAAGTCTAATGGGTGGCGTAAAACGGAAAGAGAATCGGACAGAAGGTGTCACAAATCAGTTTATGGGCTTTGATGTTACCAAGTGAAAACCTAAATTGAATCTGTGAAAATGGAATTAAATCAACAAAATTCAATTTCTTAACCAAAAATTCAAAAACCAACACCAAATTCTCCTTCAATTATCAAATGGGGTCGTCAGATCAAATCTGCCATCTTCTGTGACTGAATGTGAACGATAGAATAAGATTCCGACTCAGATGCAAAATCGTCGTCTCGAGAATTCCACATGGCTCTCATCATCGTCGTCATCCTCGATTTTCGACGTCAGAGAATTCAGGAATTTAGGATTCTGGAATCCGCGATTGGAATGGTAGAAAATGATGGGGTACGGCCAAGGCTAATGGGTTGGACAGGGGAGAGAGTTTTTTTGCTGATCTTTCTTCTTCTTCTTTTGCTTTCACGTGGTGAGAAATTTTAATTTTTTTAAATTTTATTTTTCAAGTTATTGTTTGGTCAGTCAATAGATGGTCAAGATCTGACCGAGGATTCAATTTGCAATCACCTACTAAAGTGATATATTTTTTTACAAAATTTTAAAGGTTTAGACTTATTTGCAATGGATGTAAAGGCGTGGACTTTTTAGGCAATTAACCCAATTTAAATTAAATAACTTTTACACCCATAAACTCAGTGTACAAACACTAATTCGTGAAGAAGATTGTCAATGGAATATCTAAGGAGAGAAATATGGAATATTTTGGGAAAACTTGGTTGGTAGTTTAAAATTTAACAAGCATGGTATTTATTGCATTTTGTATCATTACCGTTAAGTAAAGAAAATAACCGTCAGACCCAATAAATAAGTGAATAATGTTATTCTATATTTGTTATGTTTGTTTTAAGTTTAAGTAGAGTAATTTAAATTGAGGCGAGAGAATGGATAAAAGTAAGGATAAAAAAGGAATAAAAAAATATTAATTGAGGAAAAATAATGTACGATAAGAAGTGAATAAGTGTTAATAGATGTATATAGAAGAGATTTAATAAATCTAGACCGAATTATTAAACCCAAATCAAACATCACCCCAAAAGTCTAAATTAATTTCGTGCATAATGTATCATTCCCACATAATTCTGTCACACTACGTCACGCTTGCAAATTCAAATTAAATATGTATTTTAATTAGCATTAAATATGTTTTCAAAATAATAATAATGGTAGATTTGGAAATATGATATTTAAAAATAATTAAATTAAATTAATTATAAATAATTAAATCAAATCAAATTAATCATTTATCGATGAGAAATAACACTTGAGCGGAATTACGTACATATATATATTTTAAATAGAATAAAATGGAGTATTTAACATAAATATTGCCTATGTCAATTATTTCTTAAATAAAAAAGAATGTTTAACTTCTCTCTTTTATTTAGGGGATATTTGGTTCAATACTTTTGGGGCTTGGGAATACCAATGGAATGAAAATAGATGTTTGGTGTGTGACTTTGATTTTAATTAACAGTGTTTTCATTTCTTAAAAGATAGGAATCCCGATTCCTTAACTTTTTGGATGTTATGGGTATCATTCCACTACATATACAACCATTATTCTTTTCCTCATTTTTTTCTTCTTTATTTTTTTCTGTTAAAAGTTTTTTTTAAGTTATTTAAAACAAAATATTAAATTTTTTATTTGAAAAAAAAGAAAAAATAAATAATATTGATTCCATTCCGATAAAATTCTGAAACAATTCAAACAAAATCAATAGTAATGATAGACATTCCCATTCATAACAAAAACAACGTCGTTTTAAATAACAAACCCATTATCATATCTCGAACACTATCATTCCTTTTCTAATTCTCATTCCTCCAAACAAACCAAACACCCCCTTAGTTTTTCAATCATCTCGTCCTGCTTTTCGCTGCTTATTAAGTTACCAAAAGGAAAATCCCGCTTCAAAATATAAACCATAACGAAAGCGCAAATTGCTTCTGATTTTCCTTGAATTTTTTTAAAAAATATATTTGTCACATTACAAATGTATTTACATAACAACTTTGGATCTGAATACAAACAAGTAGTAATATGTATTGGAGTCAAAATAAATACGTTTGATAAGATTTTCCTTCTAAATCCCAACTCCCATATACAAGATTCCTCGTTGGACAATCTACTCACGATTGGAACATCTGCTAAATAAAGCATAATCAATTAGTGTAATTAAACTTACAATATTACATCAAACCACTTTTAGTAATTGCCACCAAAATTGCTCACACTTTCTT
This sequence comes from Pogostemon cablin, assembly GCA_023678885.1. NCBI lineage: Eukaryota > Viridiplantae > Streptophyta > Magnoliopsida > Lamiales > Lamiaceae > Pogostemon > Pogostemon cablin. The sequence continues at coordinate 34,037,196 of CM042971.1, forward strand.
GGAGAATATTACACTTGTATCCTTTAAGCAATTAAAAGTTGATGGATCACAAGTTAAAAGAGACAATAAAACCAGATTTCCAAGAAATTACACGATAAGATTAAGCAAAGATGATTTAAGAATAGTCAAAAACCAAGCTGCATCAGCATCAGCATCAATACAGTGATCAAATGCAAGTCATTTTCCCTGTGTCTAATATTATACACGTATATGCGTCCAACATTAGGAAAAAAATAAAACAAAACTGAAAAGTAGACCACCATCATCAAAGGAAACTACAATTAGGCAATCGTGTTCACATATGACAATGATATGACATCTTTGTGTCGTAAACAGTGTTTGGTTGAGTTTATATTTTAATGATAAGATTTGAAAATTGTGTTCTGAGAAAATAAAATAACATGGGAACTTCAAATTTCTAAGATTGTGAAAATGAAATCCAAAGCTGTTGAAACCTCACAAAAGTTTGACCATGTAAATTTTATAGCTATTGCTGCATAAAATTTATGTATATCAAGACAAAATTATAACTTTGTCTACACCATAACTGTCTAAATGCCCCGTCAAGTCCAGTGTTAGAGAGAGCCAACTCTTGAACAATCAGGTTTCTGAGAAATTTCAAGATAATTTACTCTGAGCTGAAGATAAACATGAGTATAAATACTTACACAGGCTTTTCCAAAGAATGAGCGCAAAGTATATTCAGAAGGCACTCACCTATGTCGATACCCAAATATCAAGATTTGCTTGAAGAAGATGAGAGCTTTGAGACTGCAGAGACCATGAACCCTAAATTATACAGGGCATTAATGGATGATGACATTCTTGAATTTGTGAGAGAAATGGAACATGAATTTCTCGATCAACATCCCAGCCCGCCAGCTACTTGTGTCCAATTAGGCCCTCAAAATATCACAGTCCTGCACGTGGCAACAAGCTTTGCAAGTTACGAAATTGTAAAAATAATCTGCAAGGATTTGCCATTCTTAGTTGTGGAAAAGAATGCAAAAGGCGACACCCCACTTCATATAGCAGCAAGGGCTGGTGATTCATTGCTGGTGACACTGTTAGTTCATTCAGATTTCAAAGAAGGCGGTCTAGGTGAGAGGAACGAGGAAGGAAATACTGCCCTGCACGAGGCTCTAACCTATGAGCATGAAGAAGTGGCTCGCATATTGATAAATAAGAATCCTGATATGCCTTATTCTCCCAACAAGAAAGGTAAATCTTTGCTTTATCTAGCTGCAGGGGCAGGATTTCTCACCATCATCAAGCTCCTTATGGACAATCCTGTGGGGAATTACACTGTGGGTGGAAAAAATAAAAATAAGTCACCTGCTTTTGCTGCAATTCTCGGACGTAAAATAGGTAAAACTTGTAGTTCAGTACAAATTTGGCACCTTTAAGTTACAAGCAACTTATATGAAATGATACCCCTTTTCTTGTGTTCCAAAAGGAGATTGTCCACTATTGCAACTTTTATAACTGTCTGATATGTTTATCTTCCAGATATCTAATAACATGATACAATTGCTCACCCCTTTCATAATATCGACAAAAAAATAAGTGTCTTCATTCATATGACTTTTTTTTATTTTAGATGTCGTAAGGATGTTGTGGGAAAAGGATCCATCAATATTCCAGCAAAGAAACAGTAAGGGAAAAAATCCACTTCATGTTGCTGTATGCATAGGGTTCACAGAAGGGGTCAAATTTTTGCTAGAAAGACATCATGAACTGGCTTACCAAAAAGATAAGCAGGGCTTCTACCCCATCCACTCAGCAGCTATCAAAGGCCTGGTTAATATAATCCAATTGATGCTTCAGCAACGGCCAGATTCAAGGGAGCTGTTGACAGGACATGGTCAAAATATCATGCACGCTGCAGCTAGGGGTGGAAAGCTCAATGCAATGGAGCACATGCTTACAAGGACAGAGCTGAAGACACTTATTAATGATAAAGATGTGGATGGAAATACACCTTTACACCTTGCAACCATTTACGGGCATCCAAACCTGGTCAACATTCTTGTAAAGGACAAACGAGTGATTCTTGACAAGCTAAACAACAACAATAGGATGGCACTTGACATTGCTGAGGAACAAATGGAAATGGGATCAGCATCATTTCCGAAGGTAATAGTTTAACCTGAAGATTTAATAAATTGCAACAACAGTAATTCAGGAATTGAATGTCACCAGATATAATATGCTCATAATTTCCATTTACAAGTTACAATATATGGTCAGCACTCAACAATGGAATTTATAAGCTGATCATCAATAATGCAGAGGCTTACCTGGATGGCCCTAAGACTAGTTGGCGCCCCACGAGCACACCAACCAACAACTTTCAGAAATATGAGCTTCACGCTTAGAGACCAAACAGAGACAGAATCCTGGAGAGATAAGATAAACGTGATTCTGCTAGTAGCCACACTAATTGCCACCGTCACCTTTACAGCAGGTTTCACCATGCCTGGGGGTTATAACAATTCTAAGCCTGATCAAGGCTTAGCAACTATGCTAAAAGAAGTGAAATTTCAGGAGTTTGTAATTCTCAACACCTTAGCAATGCATACCTCCATCCTAGTTGTTGTCACTCTCATATGGGCACAATTGGGAGATCCTAGTTCCATGCGTGTTGCCCTAAAACTGGCTTTGCTTCTGCTGGGAATGGCACTTTCTTTGATGTCTTTAGCATTTTCTGCAGGTGTTTATGTAGTAGTAAGCAAACTCCATTGGCTTGCAAATGCTGTCTTACTTATTGGCTCAAGTTTTTTCAGCATTCTGGTACTTCTCTTTGTTCCTCTCTGTTTCTTAGGCTCATCAAACTACCTCATGTTTCGCCATCTCTCATACTACCCATTCCATCTCGTTTTATATGTTCTCGGAGCCTAAGACCTCTAAACAGCTTCCTAGGTTATCAGAAGTTAACCACTGGTTGCGGTTAATGTATAGATAGTCAGTACTTGGTTTGATTGTAGATCAATGATGTGTTGGTCAGTATGGTGGGTTATTGGAGCTGGTAGCAAGCTGATTCTACCATTCACTGTATAAAAGAAAGAAACATAAACCCACTACATGTGTAAATTTGTTCATGTCTCTAAATGCGTCTGTAAATTTGTATGCCTACATCACCTAATGTTAATATCAAGCCAATGATTCAGAATATACTCAAATAAAAAAACAGTGAAATCACTACAGAAGAGTTGCCAACATCTAAAGCTAACAAGGCCACATCGATGACAAATTCCCTACGAGTTAAGAGAAATCTGGGCGATAAATTAACATGCAAATGGGTTGAAAAAATTGCTAAAGTGCAATAGATTGATAGAAACGAAATAGCATTTCATTACTGCAATACAAACTCCATACATTCCACCGAAACCAACAAAGCATAAACTTCAATAGAAAACTACAATAGATGTACACAAAACCCTAATTGTAAGAGACGACCTCAACCACCGAAACCGTAGAGAGTACGGCCCTGCCTCTTCAGAGCATAGACAACGTCCATGGCCGTGACAGTTTTCCGGCGAGCATGCTCAGTGTAAGTGACGGCATCACGGATGACATTTTCCAGGAAAATCTTCAGCACGCCACGAGTCTCTTCATAGATCAATCCACTGATACGCTTAACACCGCCACGGCGAGCAAGACGGCGAATTGCCGGCTTGGTGATACCCTGAATGTTATCGCGGAGAACCTTACGGTGGCGCTTAGCTCCTCCCTTTCCCAAACCCTTGCCGCCCTTGCCTCGCCCTGACATTTTTGTTGAATTGGGTAATTTAGCTTCGAATTGGTTGGATCGGTATTGCCGTGGATGGGATGAAAAGGTCGAGGTTTTAAATAGGCGCGATTATTGAGTTAGAACCGTTGGATCTTTTGTGTAACTGACGGCTGAGATGGCGATCCGTAACTTAGGGTTTGTGAGATCTGGATCGTTGATATAGACAGATCAACGGTGGAAAATGAGTTGTTAAAAACACGGATCGTGATCAGCAAATGAGAGAGGTTCCCTTCCCTCTCAAAGTGCAAAAGGAGTAATAATTGAATTAATTGGCTCCAAGAGCACCCGCCCGTCCGCCTTAAGCTCAATCATTTAAACTTCATTACATTAATACTCCTAATAATTATTATCGTTAATATAACTCCCTCCCTTATTAGTCTCTTTTAAACTTTCACATTTTTACATTATTGTTATAGAAGATATGTTAAAAGAGAGTTATTTATTGACCATTGCTACTCTGGAACCAATTTTTCTTTTTTTAATTAGTATGTTAAAAGACTATTATATCCTAATAACTAATATTGAATTCTTAGGATAAACCATGATCCACAATAATAAAATAGACCATAAATTAAAGGTAAAATTACATCATAATCCATGATAAAAAAAATTACAATAAAATCATAAAAATAAATACTACTTCCTCCGTCCCGGTCAAACTGCATCGTTTGACTGCATAAAGCTCTCACAAAAGCTACAGTAAACGTAGCTCTTTGCCCGGGACGAAGGGAGTACTATATTAGCATTAAACTTCATGGATGAAGTAAGATAAGAACCACAAATGTAAAATTTATCCATAAGGAGTAAATATATTATATACCCTATGGGTACCTTTTAAGTGTTTGAGGGTGGGAAAACAATCATTTTAGTGTTTGGGATGGGGCGCACGCCAACCCACAACGCATTCAAGAAAATTGTGCGGGATCATGATGCTGCCCTAGTAGGATTAGTGGAAACAAAGCTAGTTATTAATAAAGTTGATGTGGTTGTTAAGAATGTGTTTCCAGGGTGGATCTATTCTCATAACTTTGATCATTTTAATGGGGGAGAACCATTGTTGTTTGGAATCCATTGAGACTATATTTGGATAACTTTATTCTCTTTGATCAAGCCATTACAGCTAATGCTAGATTTCTTACTACTTTGAAATAATTTTCTATCTCTATTGTATACGCCCACAATAGATATGTTGCTCGTAGAATATTGTGGGAACACCTTCTTACCATCTATCACTCAAACTCTTGCCATGGATCATGGGAGGGGAGTTCAATTATGTTAGATTTGAAGGTGAAAGAATTGGGAGTTCTCAAAATACGGGGAGCAGATAGATGAATGAAACTTGTGCTATAATGGGAGTGTAAGACACTTACTCTAATGGAATAGTGCTTTGTGTTCAAAAATTGATAGGGTGATGACGTGCAAGTTGTGGAGGAGCATGGGTACCTTGGGTTGTTCAAACCTCTTTCCTTCATCAGGGAACTCAGTCAGATCATTGCCCTTCCATTACCACCTTTCAAAACCCTAGCCCTCACTATATTAGACCCTTCCGTTTCTGCAATTTTTGGACTAACCATGATAGTTTTATTGCTCTAACTTCTCATCATTGGCAGGTTTCCATTACAGGTACTAAATAATATGCTCTTTGCCAGAAGCTGAAGTTACTTAAAAACCTTGAAGGAATTGCACAAACAAAATTATCAGCATATTTCTGAGAGGGTGAAAAGAGGAAGAGACCGATTGATCCATCTCCAGACCCTATTTATGTCGGATCTGAGAAATCATGCACTACACTTGGAGATATGTAATGAGATCAACAAGTTGAAGCACTTGGAGGAGTGTGATGCTAAATATCTGATGTAGGTTCTTAAACACACTCATATAACGAATCAAGATCAGCCCACCAAGTACTTTTATTCTCTTATTCGTAGCAAAGGAGCGAGGAATGGTATTCACTCTCTGGCAACTGCTAGTGGTCCGACCTCTTCTTATCAAGAAATGATTGATACATCCATCTCTTACTATCAATCAATTCTTGGTGAAGAGAGGCACGCCACTGAATTTGTGGATCAGGATGTGTTGGATAAGGGGCCAAGGCTTTCTGTTGAGGAGGCTTGTTTATTGGAAGCGCCAGTTGAGGAAACAGAAATAAAAGATGCACTGTGGTCCATCAACAAGGTCAAACCACCGGGCCCAGATGGTTATACATCAGCCTTCTTTCAAAGTGCGTGGAATATTTTGGGTAGAGATATAGTGGCAGCGGTGAAGGAATTTTTTCGAAAATGAAAGTTACTCAAACAAATCAATGCTACATTTGTTTCCTTAGTGCCAAAGAAAACACATGAGCCAGAAGTTCAGGATTTTAGACCAATTTCTTGTTGCAACACTGTGTATAAGTTTCTCTAAGATTTTGGCAGCGCGTCTTAGAATCTGTCTCCCTACTCTGATTAGTCAGTCTCAATTTGGTTTTAATAAAGAAAAAAAATTGAGGGATTGTGTTATGCTTGCAGAGGAGATTTTCAAAGGATATGGAAGGAGAAATGAGAATATCTCCCCTAGGATGGTAATCGAGGTAGACATATCTAAAGCTTATGATTCCGTAAATTAGAAATTTTTCCTTGACTTGCTTATGGGGCTAGGATTTCCCGAGACTTTTCGGAAGTGGATTGAACAGTGTGTTACTACTACTTCTTATTCTTTGCTTATCAATGGTAAACCTGAAGATTTTTCAAAGAAAAAAGAGGTCTTCGCCAAGGTGACCCAATTTCATCCCTTCTTTTTGTTATATGTGTGGAGTATTTTAGTAGATTGATTATAAGGGCCGTCGACCTACATGAGTATAGATTCCATTCTAGAATCTGTAAACGTGTTGAGGTTTCACACTTGATATTTGCTGATGATTTACTAATTTTGGGCTATGGAAAGATGGCTACCGCTACTACTATTGACCGGATTTTGAAGGTGTTCGCTAATGTTTCGGGATTGGTAGTGAACCCTCAAAATCTAGTCTCATTACTGCAGGAGTCCAGAGTCATATTCTTCATCAGATTGAACACGTCCTCCCATTCAATAGGGTACCATTCCTTTTAAATATTTGGGTATTCCAATTTGTAACAAAAGGATAAGAGTAGGGGATTTCAGACCTCTGTTGAATGATATTAACTCAATGATTCAAACTTGGTCCTCTAAACTGCTATCATTCACTGGTCGTTTGGAGCTTATCACCTCAATTATCTTTGGTATTGTATCATTTTAGTGTAGAATTGTTAAAGTTCCGATGGTGGTGATTCACAAAGTGGAGCACTGATTCATAGATTTTTGTGGGGAACCAAAGTGAGCCTGGTGAGTTGGAAGGAGATTCTACAACCCAAAAATTCAGGGGCTTGGGGTTAAAGGATATTGCTACTTGGAATGAATCCCTACTCTCGGCAGCACTTTGGGATGTACACAAGGAGGCCTCTTCACTCTGGGTGAAGTGAATCCATTCAGTCTACCTTACTACTTCCCATTAGACGGTGCTCTCTCCTAGAGCAAACTCTACCTACATATGGAGATCACTGATTAACATCTGTAATACAATCGACCATGCAGTAGAAGGAGATGAGGGAGTAGATCGAATTATGGATAGATGCTGTGAAGATGGAGTATACAAAGCTAGTCGAATGTACATGCTATTGAGGAACAGTCACACAACCGACTCTAGCTTTGTCTTCGAACAAATTTGGCACAAATTGATAGTGAAGAAGTACAGTTTTAGGGTCTGGCTGGTCCATAGAGAGAGTCTTGCAACAAAGGATAGAGCTTGGTGCACTCGAGAGGATGAAAGATGTGGTTTCTGTTTTGATCTTGAAACAGTGCCACATCTCTTCTTTCATTGCCCTTATACCAAGCAAATATGGAGGGAGGTAAAAAGATGGATAGGGTGGTGAAGGAGGAATATTACATCCATTACTAATGCTTTCAGGAAGATAAATGCGGATACCCGAAATAACAAAAAGGCAAGAATGACTCATTTACATCACATTTGCTACACTCGTATATCATATTTGGATGGAAAGGAATGCCCTTTAGTTTGGTTCGAGGATGCTATCTTCGAGTCATATTGCAAATAGAATTAGTTCACAGATAGTTTCGTTGTATTTAAACTTTTGATGTATTCACCCTAAGCTTTATGCTTAGGTAGATTGGATAGGTTGGTTTGTCCTATAATCGCATGTACATAAGTCCAATGTAAACGTTTTCAGTGAAATATACATTTACCAATTTCACTAACATTGTAATGCTATTTATAAGAAAATAAACGTAATGTATGAGCAATTTAGTCATTTCCCTCGGTACATTTAATGCACGTTATATGACCATTAATACTTGCTAAGTTCTCCCATACTTGAATTAGGTGAGAGTTTGCTTAATAATTGAAGACTCAATAGGAAACTGTCATGTCTCTATTTATTCTCTAATTGTGTTATCTTTGGGAATGATGTACTTAAGTTTATTTGACAAGCTTTTCATTCCTCTTCCAGATTAAGATATGGAATAAAAGTTAAAACTATATAGATCTTCGTGAGGCAAAGTGTTACCAGATGGAACTAACCGATCGATGCTACGACTCTTGGAGTTTGAGTTCTTTGGCCTTAAGGACCTCACTTGAGTCTAACCGAGCTATATGGAGAGATATTGAACCTCGGTGTAAAGTTATGGCGATGGGCCTCAGTGCAGGCTTTAATGGGCCTCTAAACATGAATGGGTGTTGCGGGCTTATTCCAACTTAGTTAGATAGTGTAAATTGAGCCAATGTAGATGGAGCCTATCACATACCCTAAGAATTTATTAAATTAACATAAATATTAATAGTAAAATTGGACATGAATGATAAAGGTAAATACATCACGAACCATAACGGTGAAATTACAATTATAATTTAAAAATTAATACTAAATTTTATAAATAAATATTACAGTAAAGAATAAAATAAAATATTAATTAGTATAGGATTGCAATAATTTATAGAATATAATTATGTTATTATTATGTAAAATAAAAAAGTTAACAGGAATGTAACCGATTCCACACCAAAATAGCATTTGTCTTAGTCTTATTTAGTACTACTCCATTTAAAATTAATTTATTTCTTTTAATCTCTTGTATTTGCTCTAATAAAACTCCATAAAGAGAGATGCAGAATATGTATTGGACTGGATCAGATGCAATGGGCCCATTTAGTTTTATGGGCTCAAAGTCCACAAAAAAATTACTTCCGGCTCGCCAACAGCCGGATCATCAGAATGGCGACAATGGAGATAGTAGAATTGCAGAGAAATTCCAGCAATTGGGGAAAAGTGGTGGAAGAGATCGTGAGGATAGAGAAAAGGCTCTTCCCAAAGCACGAATCCCTTGCTAAATCATTCGAAGAAGAAGCTAGAAAGAAGAACAGTGGTTTGATGTACGCACAGATTGGAGGCGAAGTTGCTGGATATGTCATGTATTGTTGGCCATCCTCTCTCTACGCTTCTATCACAAAGCTTGCAGGTTTGATGTTCTCCCTTGGATTTCATTCAGATTTTCTTTGCCAACTGAAAATAGCATTGGAGTTCCTTAGGATTCTTCGATTACATGTTAATTACTATGTGGTTTGTTAGGTTTATCGGTCAATTGGAGGGTTTTTTCACTTAATTTAAACTTATACTACTGAGAATCTGTTTCATGTATTGGGAATGTATGAATTGATTGACTGTTTATGTTGATGGAATGATGGTAAACGGCTTTGCATATTTGGTTCATTGAATTCTATCTACCTAGTCTCTCTGGTAACTGACATGACTATATTTTAATCTAAACATAAACTGAATAGCTGCTCTATGAATTCTTAATTCTTGCACCTGTGAAGGCAGATTTGTGTAATAATTGGACTGACCAGATCATAGTGCTCACAGATTAAGGTTTGCTGAGTTTCAAGAGTAAGTTATCTTGGAAAGAGCTTATATATATCACTCATAGGAGTAATAAAGATTATCAAAAATTTTAAGCCATCAAATATCCTATATGGTTGCTTTTTGAATGGAGGCATTTCAACCACCTCACCCCATTCCTCACAAAATTTAGTTCAAAAAGTGAGATTTTTTGTATTGCAAGTGGAAACACAAAGTTCTTTAAGTTATAAATATTACTTCTCCTGCCTTTGATGTTGCTGCTAACTTGAATATAATCAGACTGTTGATCACCAATACTTGCTTATGACATGGGGTTTGTGTTTACATATGACTGGTAGATCAGGACGTATTTCTTCCTAATGTTCTTGTTTCTGAAAATGAAATACAGTAAAAGAGAACTACAGGAGGCAGGGTCTTGGGGAAGCTTTGCTCAAAGCAGCTATTGAGAAACTTAAAACTCGAAACATCCACCGCATATCACTTCACGTGGATCCATCAAGGATAGCAGCCATGAATCTCTACAAGAAGATCGGTTTCCAGGTGGATTGTTTATTAGAAAGCTACTACTCGTCAGATAGGAACGCCTACAGAATGTACTTGGATTTCAATACTGATTAGCAACTTTACATACACAGGCTGTGTTTGTCTGTTTGAAGAGCCAGCTGTAATCTAAACCACAAAATTTGGTGAATTTTTGTCACAATCTCTGCTATACAGAGCAATGGGGAACTCCATTGTTCTTCGAGTAGAGGCTGCCGGTTCATCTTCAATACGGATAATGAATTGTAAAGAATTGAATGTATGTTATACTTGAAATGATTATATGACGGATACTGAATTGTGAAGAATTGAATGTATGTTATACTTGAAATGATTTTATGCATCTCTGCATTATTTATGGCTATGTGATTGTTGTATTAGATATCAAAATAGAACACTTGAGAACGTAATTTGTTAGTAGATATTGAGGAAATTTCTAAATTTAATTTTTTTTAAAAATTTCTATGCAAAACTATAATTAAATTAAATTTTTTTTAAAAAAATTAAAAAAAAAAAACTGTTGCTGCCCAGGATCGAACTGGGGACCTTCAGTGTGTAAGACTGACGTGATAACCACTACACCACAGCAACTAGATGGATTCTTTAAAATATATTGTTTTATTAAAATATTACAGAAGGGATGGAGTTGCGTAACCATCGGAAAAGCCAACAAAATACAAATACAAATCTTTACTCAGGCAAGAAAACTATTGACTTCTGTTTCTTACCTTCCTATCCATCCGATTTCAACCTAACCCTGACTCTGAATTAATCGAGTTAGGGTTCCTTTTCCTTGGTGTTTTTCCCCAGTTCCCGATATCATCTTTCAAACGCTGATCTATTTTGGATTCGGGAGCTGATCAAACACCTGAATCGAAGAATTTGCAGCTGAAATGGCTCGAATGGCGCGTTGCTGCACTCAATCCCTCTTAAAATTGGTGAATTCGGGGTTAGGAATGGCGGGAATGGCTCTCATAGTCTACTCGCTCTGGATGTTCAGAGTTTGGTACCGCCATGAAGAATCCGACGAAGCTCCAGTCCCTTGGTATTTTTTATTTGATATTAAATTGATTATATTCGAAATTGCAGGATTTTTAAAGTTATAATTTGTCGAGATGTTAAAATCATATTGTTATTGCTCATTTTCATATGAAGAATTTGGTTATTCGTTTTAAGTTTCCTTGTAAATGGAATTTGAATGCAGGTTTATATACACTATCCTTGGGCTTGGTGCATCTTTGTGCGTGATCACATGTTCAGGCCACATTGCAGCAGAGACTGCTAATGGTTGTTGCTTGTATATTGTATCCTTATAATGGTTTTTTCTATCTGATTTCTTGGTTGTAGTAATTAGATTTCCTTAATACGTATTAAACATGAGTAGAAATACCATGTGGTAATCTGAACTTTTTCATTGTTGCAAGTTCTGTGTGATTTAGGAGATAAAAACCATTGGTTTGTTTTCCTCAAAACAAAAATAATAAGTCTATTTTTAAATAAATAGGTACATCCAATTGATGCACATTGCCCTCTCATGATTTACAATAAAATGTGTTCTCTGGCTTTTTAGAACCTTCAGTTTGTTGCTCATTACCTCATTTATTATGATCGTATGGTTGGGTAAATGCGATGATTTGTTGTGAAGCATTTTTGGAATATTATCATGGCAGAAGGCATGATCTTAATGTCTAATTGATTGACGAAGTGCAAAGTTTTGGTATTTTACGAGTCATAGAATGTTGATGGTGCAGTAAGCAAATATCTGTTATTTTTTTGTTGACTTAACCAACTTAGTACATGGTTTTTGTCTTTCTGCTTTTTGTGCTGGAAGCTGCAGTCACTGCAGATGTATTCTTAAACCACAACTGGAAAGAGGTTTTAGTGTTCACTAATGTCTTATTTTAGTATGAAATGTAACATCTGAATGATGAAAATCACAAAAACTTGACTTGGTTCTTTATCAGGACTTCCCAGAGGACCCAACTGGAAATCTTGACAAGTTGAGGGATTTTCTCAACAACAACTTTGACTTCTGCAAATGGATTGGATTGACAGTAGTGGCCGTGCAGGTTTATTCCTCTCTTTTACCCATATCTCCTCTCTATTATGCTCTCTTTCACACACACAAACTCTCACTCCAAGGATAAGGAAAAGAGAAAAGGGAAGAAGAACAAGTTGATAACAAAAGCATTACTGAACTACTAATGTCTGTTTTTGTTACGCTGAATGTTGGACATTGGTTTGTTTCCATTTCCATAGTTGTTACTATCACCAAAATCTTCTGTTAATTTGTTTTGTGACTTAAGTCTTCTCAGAGTGATTATCATGCCTTCAATGTATATCTTTCTTGTATTGTTTTCATATGTGCTCCCTATGAGACCGTCTCTTAATCCATTTCATCAGCCAGAGCTAATGGTTTTTGCCTGCAGGGAGTAAGTGTGTTATTAGCTATGATACTCAAAGCTTTAGGACCACATACTGAGAGATATTATGAAAGTGATGATGAATATCTACCAGATAGGGTGCCCCTACTGAAGAATTATGTTCCTCCACAATCCTATGCTGTCGGTGATCCAGCCTATGGATTGAGAAATGATGCTTGGAGTATGAGGATGAACAGCAAGGTATGTGCATTAACTTATGATTTTAAGGCCTCAGTGATTAAAAATGAAACAATTAAATAAATAAATAATTCGTTACTTTGAATTTGAAATGCATATCCGTAGAATGTCATTGAAGCAGGTGTAGTAATTTGTGTATGATTAGTTTGCGGACATACTTTCTTGAAGTTTGAAATAGATTTTTCTCCTTCCAGCATATTGCATAATTTTGAATACTCATCGCGACGTCTATGAATTTAATATTGTTTCTGTTAGGCTCTTCAATACAATAATTTTCACAAAAGTTTTGGATCATCTCCAATCCAGGTCAACAGGTGAACAAAATACCATCAGTGTTCACAAAAGAAGTGTATGCAGACGAGCAGTGGGAAAGAGGTTATTACATCTCGTATCATCATCTCTACAAGTTTTTTGTTATCGATAGAATGTTCTTGTGATTCAATTGATCAACCGTGTGCATATTCTGTAAATCCTTCGTACAATATAAACTAGAGCCTATGCTGCATAAACCTGTAATATGGTGTACTGTAGATATCAAAGATCTTTAGGAGATGATGACCAGAACCTAGCAAATACTTTTTGTGTTGTTTAGATCAGAGCATCGTGTCAGTATTTGTGTCATTAAAACTACTTAGTTTCGTAGTCGTTCGATTCAGTTTGCACGTTGTATGAATGCTAGTTGAATTGCTTATACTGGTATGATATGCTATGTGTTATCTCAACATATGCTGTTGATATCTCTTGGTGCATTATTTTAAAATTAAATTAAAGGTAATTATTTATACACTAATTTGGATTATGTTTTAGTTAATTGATTAATTTTAACTGTTGGTGGATCAGATCTAATGAATGCGGATTTGTACTTTACAATATTTAATTATATAAGTATGAAGTAATTATTGGAAATCAGAGACAAGATTTCTTCCACTGTAAGTAGCCATTTTTTAAATACCAGAGAACATTATCTCGTGGAGCATGATCCTACTAAATCTTGACATCACTTAAAAGACATTCCTATTTCTTTGGTGAAATTATTAAGGTTAATTTTCTTATTTATGAAGTTATCCTCTATGCATGTTGTGTATATTATATACACATACATACATATAATAGGAAATAAAATGCACTCCATTTTATTTAGGCAAAACCTCCCCTCACTTAATGGTGTAATGAATCTATTTTATTAAATTTATTTAAAATTAAATGGATCACATTGAATTAATGAAAACGCGATATTTATAATTTATAAATGTGATTAATTGCTTATTTTAAATCCCTAGGCCTATTGTACTCCCTTGGGGTTATTAACCTTAATTCAGTTAAAATTAATTTAACTTTAATTTAAAAAAAAAAATTAATTGGGTTAAAAGCAGGCGGTAATTCTTTTTGCGGTATACCTACATACAAACAAATTCTTGTCCAATGTTATAGGATTCCTCTATGTATAATTATATATTTGTATTTATTGAGAATTTAATATTGGAAATGAGATCACATTAAGTTACAAAAAACCAAGAAATAATTAATAATATCATGTTACAATTTGTTTGATGGAGTGGTCCACTTGTGAGTTGATAGATAAGGTCCATAGTTAGTTATATGGGCCACAAACCATCAATAATCTCATGAAATAACTATTATAAATAACCATTTTTAGATCTATTTTATTTTAATTATTAGTGATTTGTGATCAAGATTTCCATCTCTTATTTTTTTTCACAATAATTCACAAGCATTTCATTAATGGGGAAATTACATAAATTTATTGGATATTCGAGAGATACAATGAGATGGGTCTTTAGAAGTTAGTGAGTTAAACAAATTAATAAATAGAAGAAGAAAAAGTCTATTTTGATGTGTGATACGGTATATGAAATGTGCTATGATTGTTATATAATTAAAATATGCTAGTTAAAATATATTTTTTCAAAGTATGATGAATAATGTATAATTTAAATATTATAATTAAATTTATATTTTATCTATATAATAAGCCTATTTTAATAATATATGTGTAAAACATGTACCGTCTCAAAGGAGGCTTGAGAGAAAAAAATAGATTGGGTTGAGCTTGAGTTGATGTTAATAAATGTTGAAGTTATGTTTTTCCACCTCAATAAATAAAATAAAAAGAGATAAATAAAACAATTTTAAGCATTTAGCAGTTTGAGTTAAATTTATAATACTACAAAATAAAATTAAAAAATGATAGTGCTTCAAATAAATTTGAATATATAATCATGTGTTCTTCCTCGAGTAGACATCTGTCTAGTTAAAATCGTGTACTGATTGTGCAATCAGCCATTAGACATTTAGACTATACTTAATTATTAGTATTAAACTTTTTGATCGTGGAAGTGATAAAAGCATTATTAGGAATTAATTAAATATAATTTATATAATTCAGCATATTATTATTAACATAAAAGATGGTGGAATTCCTTGTGTTAAGAGTTGGCCAACACATGAACCCTAAAGATTATCGATCCAATCTTCAAAAGTCAAAACACAGATCACAAAGTGCTGTTTAGTTAAGATTTTATATATTTTTTAAAAAAAAACTTTATATCTCTATCTCTTTATATGTAATAATATAGATTAATATTTGATAAAAACAAAGGGCTTAATTTATCGTTTCCAAATGAAATTAAACATAACATAATAATATAATTGAAACCTTGTATTTCATGAAATAAAATTAATTTGATTAGAAAGTGTCACTCTTATAAACTATTAATTAATCTTTTAAATAATAAACTTGTTATTTTGCGACACGATTAACTCAATTCTAGATGAGAAAATTTCCAATTTGTTATGTCGAAGTTAACAATCTGCCATTCAAAATAGTGATATTTTTATTTTATTTCTATAATAAATTATTATTTCCCCCCATATGCAATCGGATTTTCCTCTAGATACTGAATGGACAATTTGAAATCGACATGATATATTTCTATAATAGGAATTAGTTATTAAAAGCAATATTTTAAATGAAATGATTAAGGAAAAGAAAATAGCAAAAAATAGCCAATATGGTATTAAAAATATATTAAATAAGAGAACAGTGAAGAAGACTTGCCGTTGTAGCGTCTCTTTCGATGTTTGTGGACACCCTGCATTAATTAACTTAGTCATTTAATATTACGAGTTTATTTATTTATTTAGAATTTTTTATTAAACTTACTGCACAAAATTTAAATACTGTAATTTTTAGTTTCTCTAATGTAATTTAGATTATTATTCAACCAGCAGACTTTATCTCATGTGAATATTTAGATAACACTACTACTTAATTGCTTTCTTTTGTAGAAATAGAAAAAGAGAAAGTTTTCCCTTTTCTCCCATTCTTTCCCAAAGTCGCATTCACCGAAATCACGGCTTTTAGCATATTTGACCTTTTTGAGAAAATTACATCAAAATTGTCAAAAGCACTTTCTAGTTGGATTTTCACAAAATAATCGGAATCGGCGGTTCAAAAATGTGAATCGGAAAAAACGGAACTAAAATCGAATATATTCCGGTTTCTTATTTTGTGAAATCGGAAACGACGGTTTTTAATTTTTTTTTACGTTGTAAATTGAAAAAAAAAAATCGGAACCGAAATCTTTCTACCCCGGTTCGATTTTGGTTCCCCATTTTTGAAAACCAGAACCGACGTTCGGAACCGAAACCAGCGGTTCCGAATCAGCGTGCATGTCTATTTTAGTTATTTTCCCGTTTATCTTTCGAACTTTTCAACCTAGCCCGTTCCACATTTTTGTTCACAGTTTGAAAAAAATTATATCAATTAATAACTTCTAAGGTAATTTTAATTTATAACATAATTTTTACTTTATTTACTACTAAAAATATTATAGTACAATACTTAAAGTTAATTAAAAAATAACTTTTTTTTTTAACTAAATGTCTAGATAAAGATAATTATGGAACGGAGAGAATGTTTTATTCATTGATAATAAGTACGTACTAGAAAAATGCATACTAATAAACTTTATCATAAAATAAAAAAGAAGTATATACTAAATAAAAGGTGCAGTAATTTGATGATCATATGGCAAGTTAAAATGGAGTATACGACAAAAAGTTTCACAACAATTTTTTTTTCCAGAAAAGTAAATATATATAATTAAAAAAAAGATAAAATTGAAAAATCAACCTCAACAACAGTAAAAACCACTCGGATTTGAATGCGAGAAATTGAAAAAGAGCAAGGTTAAAATAATTTATAATTACTACAAATTATTCAGGACAAAGTGCAATTATAATAATTAAAAGAAAATAAATTCAGTGGAACATATAAATTAATTAATGGTTCTTAATTAATCCTATTGGACGCTAGCTTGCTTATCACCAAAATGGAATGCTAATTCATTATGTGATAAGCTCGTATTAAATGGGACATCAACGATGTGTATATTTGTCATCATTTGTTAATGAGACAAATTAATTCAGTACATAATTAATAATCATTAATATTCCTCATTATTAAGCCCTGGATTGAAATCATCCAATCATAATTTTTAAGAATCAACATATATTTAAACTTCTTGTGCATCAAAAAGCCATAAAAATCATAAATGTTAAATGATGATTTTTATTTCTTTTAAATCCGCGAAATATGTTTTTAATTATATAAATAAATTTACAATTTCTTTTTTTGAATGAGTATACTTTTTATTCTGATAATACTCCTACATTACATTGCGAAAGAGATATGCCATGTGTTAAGTCATGGTTACATAAGTGAAATATAATTATTGAATAATTAAAATATAACTTATTCAAGTATGATAAATATAATGTAATAAAGTATTATCTTGAGTTGGTTTTGTAATTTTGCCAAATGCTCATATTTTTTTTAAATATGTGAGAATCACATACATTACTAATTAATATTAATACTTATATGGAATTTATACACCCAACTAATACAATTATCTGCTATTCATTGAATAATAATCTTTCATAATTCATGTACAATAAACAAATGTATATATTGTCAGTGATGTAAATGTATAGTCTTGTTGGGGAGTATATTTTAATAAATTATACTATAATACTATAAAATCATATCATACTTTAGTCAATTATTCATCATATTTTCACTACAAAGCTCACCATGTCTCAACTTTAACTTCAAACTTTTCATTTTGACCCGTCTCAAATTCAACCTCACATTTATATAAAAGAAAAAAAAATAATATTCTTCTATCATACTTTAATTTCAAAATTTTCATCATATTTTTAATACACATTACATACTTTATTATTTATTTATTATTACAATATCATATTACTTCAATAATAAATAAAAAATAAATTTTCTTAAATTTCATATTTACAGTAAATATATGAAAGATGAAAGATGAATTTGGAAATTTTACCTTTATTATTAAAAGGAATCGACTCATTTGCGAACTCGTGTATGTAAAAAACGTTACTACAAGAACTTGAGAAGAATTGGTCCCCTGGAACGGAAATAAAGTTTGTTTCACATGTTTCCAAACACCCAGTAAATAAAACAAAACACGGACCAACGGCAGAATGTCTCTTTTTCTCCTATTCCCAAACTACCCTCTCCTCACAAACGAACACGTGGATGCTGCCCTGCGGATTTAACGCCTTAACTGTCGTTGGGTCCCACTCAAAAGCTAATGGCACTATCGTGAATTAAATAACTCCCCATGGGCCACATGGGAACCCAAAATACGACTCATCTTGCCAACCTTATATACACTCCCATATACCAAACAAATTGCACCAGAGTTTTTTTCCTCCTCAGTACACTCTCCACTCTCTGTTTCAACACTGCTCTCATCGCTCTCCGCCTCGATACCCACGCGCCGTCGTGTCATCATGGCGGTTCTCTGCTCTTTCCTCTCCCTCTGCATGCTGCTCGCTTCCGCCGCCGCCCTGGCTGACCTGCATTGGAAGCCGGCCACCGCCACGTGGTACGGGAGCCCCGAGGGGGACGGAAGCGATGGAGGCGCGTGCGGGTACGGGTCCCTGGTGGACGTGAAGCCGTTCAGGGCCCGAGTTGGTGCGGTGAGCCCGGTGCTGTTCAAGGGCGGAGAGGGCTGCGGCGCGTGCTACAAGGTCAGGTGTTTGGACCATTCGATTTGTTCGAGGAGAGCTGTGACGGTGATTATTACCGACGAGTGCCCCGGCGGGTACTGCTCCAATGGGCGCACGCATTTCGACCTCAGCGGCGCCGCCTTCGGGAGGATGGCGGTTACCGGCAACGGCGGGCAGCTGCGCAACCGTGGGGAGATTCCGGTCATCTTTCGGAGGTAATGTGTGTTTGAGTGAGTTGTCAGTGGTGGTGCTTACTCTGCTCTGTGCTTTTTAACGGTATTGTTCTGTTTTGTCATTAATCTTAATTAATTAACTAATGAGTGTGTTAATTTAGGTTCTTATAAGAGTTAAGTGGACGCTTAACTGTTATAACTAACATTTGTTTCCTTTGAAAATGACATTATGCTTCAACTTTCCTTCACAAATCTTGTTAACAAACTAATCTCGCTTTTCAATTACTTTTAAAACTAAATATTGATATATATTCAAAATTAGAGACACTGTATCATGAATGATAAGTGATTAATGAGTTTTCATTTAATTTATTGCGTAGTTTGTAAGTAATTATTTAAGTGTAAAAAAAAAAATTGTATGTATTCATATTATAAGTAGTATTTAGTTAAGAAATAAGAAACTTAAAAACAAGTCAATAAATTGTTCTATACTCCCTCCATCTTCTATTTTTTTCATTTTGACGTCCAGCTCAAAAAGTCAATTTTCCTTTTTTATATTTGTGGGATCCACACACATGCACTAAATTAAATATAGGGCTCATACTCCCACTAATACAATTACCCACTACACATCAAATAATAATATTTCTTAATCCAAAAAAATAAACACTACCCTTTTCATAGGGAGGGAGGCAGTATAAATTTTCACTCCCAAATAACATATTTTATTTTACAGAAACTATATATGGAAAAAAAAGGTTTTGTAGAATATACTTAGATTAAAATTAACTGTGGTAAATTTTTATTTTGGACCCACGTGCTTCTTTGACTGTAATAATTAGTAGTCATATTTTAGATAATATCAATATATTATTCTAATATTAAATCCCATCCAATTCAACTTCACCCCTCTATTTTTGAACAGTTTAAATAGTAAAATACTGCTATGTGCAGTGAAGTAATTAATTAATTAATAGTTAGTATTTATATGTAACTCACTATAATTATTAACTTTTATACAATAATTAGTTAGTTAAGCTTCATGTTTATGAGAACGTACGTACGAAAACATGCACACATGTTTGTACTTTTGGGTCAAATTTTTACGGCTAAGTACAAATGGAGTTTAACATACTATTTTAATTATATTCTGTTGCCATATATTAGGAGACAAATCTTCAACATTAATTAACTCATTTCACACCTGAATTTAAATCTCTAATTTAATCCACCAACCTAATAAATTTATTGATGTTGATATATTGGTACATTGATGAAATAAATCATTTTGTATTTTTAAACTAATATTTAATTAAAATAATGCAGGACTCCATGCAAGTATCCAGGGAAGAACATAGCTTTCCATGTGAATGAAGGATCAACTGATTATTGGCTCTCTTTATTGGTTGAATTTGAGGATGGAGATGGTGATGTTGGATCCATGCATATTAGAGAGGTAATTTTATTTTATTTTATTTTAATTTAATTATTATGCATGTTTTTTTTTTCAAAATAATTTTTGTAAAAAAAAAAAGTTAGGACAAATTACATGACAAAAGTAAAAGGTAAATTCCCAATAAAATTCTTGTTTAATTATTAATGTTTGTCCTAATATGGATTCAATATTGGGACCATAAAACAATTACTTTTGGTTAATTTATTTATTTCCCAAAGTCAAAAAAGAAGGTTTTACTATTTCTGGAAATAAGGTTCTTTAGAAGAATCATCACATGAATTATGAATATTAAGAAAAAGTGCATGGTGTAAATTCCAAATAATTTTCTAATTATTTTTTAGTTTCCACACACTTGGCTAGTATGTGTGGGATGTAATTCCAAATAGTTTATTTATTTAATTAATCTTAAAAAATAAATAAAATATTATTCAAGATCTATCCAATCACGTGCCCCCGACAGTAGTGAGGTTATAACTTTAAAAAAGAAGATTCACCCTTCTAACTTTAATAATTTATTGTATAATAATACTAATAGTTATTTATTTTCCATGGAAAATTGTTCTTTTTTGTATCTTTAATGTTAACGTTCTTTTGTGTCGTGCCATGCCATGCCATGTCCTAAAAAGGCTCCACTTTCCCTTCTAATGCCATGTCTTATTCTTAAGTGCATAACACACACCAACCCACTTGATTTAATACCAAAAATTGTCTTTATTTTCTTTGTTGACTAAAGCTTTACCTTGGTCTTTTTAATATTCATACAGGCTAATTCGAACCAGTGGCTAGAAATGACGCACATATGGGGTGCAAATTGGGTCATCATCGCCGGACCCCTACAAGGGCCGTTCTCCGTTAAGCTCACAACCCTATCCACCGGAAAAACCCTTTCGACGCGAGATGTTATTCCTCGGAATTGGACTCCAAAAGCCACCTACACTTCCCGACTCAACTTCTAATTAACACCTCGCAGTAAAGATTACACTGATCAAATATATTCTACATGTGTTTGAATTTCGTGTTTTGTTTGATCTATACATGCTATGTGTGCATCAAGCACATAGTATGTAAAGAGATTGAAACACGATAGAGAATATCATCGTAGATTTTGATCGGGAATCTTTTTTTTAAGGGGATTTTTTTTTCCTACTATGTGTAGAGTGTGAAGCATTGTAGTTGGTTGGTTAATTGTTAAGTGTGTTAATAGTAAGCAGCCCTCTCCAAAGGAGAGAGTGCGGTTATAAGTGGGGTACCATTAGGTATAATTTGGTTTGTGGGAGCCCTTCTTTTCTAGTGAGCTAATTTGTTTGCTTTTTAAATTTTGAATATAATATAGGGATGTGTTTTTAATTAATTTGAATAAATTTGTGGATAATGTGGGGATTTCACCACTCTGTCTATTACTACTTTTCTGTCCCCCCTCCCCCCAATATTTGGATTAATGTAATGGGTTTTTATCAATTAATAACTTAATTTACTGCATTGTTTGATGAAGAGTAAATACAAGATAGAAATCTTAATAAAATAAAATTTCCCAAAGTTAGAGATTTGAGTGATTTGGCTTCACATCATAAAACTTGTCTGTATTTGATCTTTGCACATGTATTCACTAAATTACAAGTTACTCCATTTGTCCCCAAAGTATTTCACACTTTCCTTTTTTATTCGTCCCAAAAGTATTTCACACTTTACTTTTACTAAAATTAGTAAAAAATAAATTGCTAATATTCATTTTTTTACACACATTTCAATATAATACTCACTTTTTTCACATATTCCAACAACTTTACACACATTTTCCATTAAATTAACTAAAATATATATTATCTCTCTTACTTTATACATTAAAAATAAAAATTTCTTTATCTCCGCACACGCCAATACGTGAAATACTTCATGGGACGGAGGGAGTACATTATAATAATAAAAATTATACTCAAATATATAATATCCAAATAACAATTTGCAATTAAATGTAGTATTTTTTATTAATGAAATGGTCTCATTCAATCATCTCTTAAAAATATCTCAGTGGAATATAAATGAGTATGGTAATACAAATAATTTAAAAATACTTTAATTTATTAATTAAATTAATAATTACAATACATGCATTATATCAGTTGAGTTTCATAAATTATTTGATGGAATTTTTCTCTCTCAAACACATGATTTTCTCTTCTCTTTGCCCTTTGGGGAGGGGGTATGGTGGGAGTGTAGTGGGCAATATCTGTCAGCGGATACAAATGCAAGAAAGCTGCAGTTAAATTCAACCCTCACATGAGATATGCAGGAGAGAGCAGTTGAGTTGGTGGTTAGTTATTGCCACACCCAATTAATATTAATATTAATATTAAAATGAAATTATTTGGGGAATAAATAAATGAAAAATGAAGATAACCAAACATAGAAATGGACCCATGGAATATTTGGATAGTTTTGTAACTCAACAATGTGCATGTGAACACCCAAACTTTAGGAACAGAAATAGGGCCACAAATTTGTGGCAATAGCACATTTCCATGTGCTCTCGGAGAATCTCAGTTTATCCTATTTATTATTATTATAATAATAAATATTATTAATATTAATGAAAAAAAAAGTAAAAAACTCCATTATCAAAAAGAAAAGAAAAAAACACTTAAAAATCGAACTACTCGAATTCATTATAATTAATACACACCTTAAAGCACAAGTTACAAACCATTGTTTGCATTTGTTCATCAATCAGCATTTATTTGACAAAACACACATTAAATTGATTATTTGACTAAAATGGACACACCATCAATTAATGCAAGAAGAATCACTCCATTTAATTCAAGAATCACTCAACAAAAATTGAGGTCCAATATCAATTTGAGAATTGCGTTAGTATAAAGGGAGAATGAGTTATTATAAACAAAAAAGAGTTGTTTATAAAGTTTATAATTAAACTTAGTATTTTTTGCGTTAGTATAAAGGGAGAATGAGTTATTATAAACAAAAAAGAGTTATTTATAAAGTTTATAATTAAACTTAATATTTTTTTGATGCACAGATATCCGATCCGTAAATCGACTAATCCAGAGAGGTCAGAACCCACCGTCCACTAGCAAGGACCCCCATTTCAAGCCAGAGTTTTGCGCTCTGTATAGACTATGGGCCAAATAACTTTGAAATAATTTTAGCCCAAATATATTAATCATTGTTGTTGGGTTATTAATATTGGATTGATTTTAGTCATGCAATACATATATCTATATAAATATACTAAAGAATGAAAAATATAAAAATAAAAATAAAATTGGGCCCCAAAATTTTGGGGGCCTGAAATCTGGACATACTGAGGCCTGACTATGTTGTGTTACTCTTTTGGAAACTAAAAAGAAAATAAATATGCAGAAGAAAGTGAATTGAGGGTATCATACATGGAATGAGCTAATTTATATCTAGACTTCCTATAACATTTATTATGGAACAATAATTTTTTTCTTCAAAATTATCAACTATTATGAAATGGAGGGGTAGAAACTTGAGATATACTTAAACTTCACCCTAACTTTCCTTAAATAGTCAGACAAAAGAAAATTTAAATGCATAATAAATGAAGCTATTTAGCTCATCAAAGTTGAAAAAAGCTTATTTAGAGCTTGTTGATTGCCAATGAAGCTAAACTCAAGAAACAATCTTCATGGATATAAAATCCATAAAAGATTGAAACAAGGAATTTGGTTAAACAATTCCATTGTACCAAACAAAGCTGCTTTTATTACTTATGCTAGCATGAATCAAATTAGAACACTATATGTAGATAAAAGAATCAAATGAACCAATAAAACTAATAACTATGCAGATCAAAGAATGTTCATTACCATTAAGCAGTGGTGGTGGAAGCCTCCTTCTCAACGCCTTCTTTCCCTTCATTGACAGATGCCTCATCCGCCTTCGGGGTACCATCTTTTACCGGAGTAACCGGCTTTTCTCCAGGTTTAGATGGTGTTCCTGGGGCAGCACCATCCTTCGATTCTTTCCCATCATTCTGCCCTTTAGGCGTTGCCGTTTTCCCATCCTTTGCATCTTTTCCGTCCTTAGCATCCTTCTCAGGAGGAGGTGGGGGCATCATATGAAGGGGAGGCTTCACCTTCAGCTTCGCGATCATTTGGCGCATTCTTGTCATGTCGGTAGGCTTCCCTGGCTTCGGGCCCTGAATAACAAGAACAGAAGGTTTCTTGTCGTCTTCTTTCTTGCTTCTTCTCTTCTCAAAGTTGGGAACTTCACGAGGTATCATGTCTGCAATTGCTTTCCAGAACTGATTGTCTGCCTCCTTATGGAACTTCTCTTGTTGAGAATAGTACAGCTGAGTAACAAAAGATGATTCATATGTCACAAATTTCATTCAATTACTGTAATAAACTATGTGATTAATTGGATTAGATGGTTTACTTTCTGTCTCTCCCTGTTTTGAGCCTTGTTGGTCTCA
Organism: Pogostemon cablin; assembly: GCA_023678885.1. NCBI lineage: Eukaryota > Viridiplantae > Streptophyta > Magnoliopsida > Lamiales > Lamiaceae > Pogostemon > Pogostemon cablin. Next base: position 34,062,240 of record CM042971.1, read on the forward strand.
CAAGTTTGAGCCCTTTTCTCATAGAATTTCCGTTTCCACTCTTCAGCTTCAGCTATGATCTGGTTCCTCATCTCCTTTTCCTTCTTCTCTTTCTCCTCCAAATAGATCATGTTTTGACTACAGCAACACCAGATGTCTTAAATTCACCACTAGAATTCAAATATTGTTTCATTCTTATGTTTCCAATCATCATATTCATGATAATAATCTACTTAGAATGCATATTAGTGCAGAATGGAGAAAATTTTGTGGTATAAGGAAAAATGCACTGATTGATCCCATGTTAAGTATGTGTATTATAGAGTAATAGATTAATTGGAAGAATCTGTAGATTATCATAGAGATTAGAAGATCATAAATCATAAATGCTACAATTTCTTCAAGTCCTTGATCGTAAATTAAAAACAAATAGATGCCTCTAGTTAAACATTTGATCAGCTAAGGCAATGGATAAATGAATTAGGGAAAATTATACTAATTACGAAGTAACAGAGATCTGATAATTTCTAACCTAATCGTCAATCAGAATTGAAATCTTATGAAATTCCGAAAATCTCACCGGCGCCATTCGCGGAAGGCGGTGCCTTCCTCACGCATCTGGCTAGGATCCGGAAGCAGAGGCCCGTCGCCCTCTGCCGACGTGAAAATCCCTTCATCATCAGCTGCGACGTCGTACGGCTTAGTAAAACCACCACCGCCTCCGCCGCTCGCGTTGTCGAAAGGCGACGAAGAATTATAAGGGGATCCGCCGGAATTGTAGGCCTCAGGCGTATGCATGTTTCTCTTCATAGGACTCGCAATGAATCCGTCGGTAGGTAGCGGCGGCGGTGTAGGAGGTGCCGCGCCGCCGAAGCCGAAGTCCATGTCTTCGTCATGCACATTGCCGTCGCCGTCGCCGTCGCCGTCGCCGTCGTCGTTTGTTCCGATGTGTGCGTCATCTTGAAAGGCATCCATTTCCGAAACTCTCCGGAATATTGTATGTATATGTGTATGTTACTGTGTATACTGATCAGGGTGATTCAATTTGGAGGAGAAAGCGGCGCGTTTCAGCTGCTAATTTTGTAATTTATTTATTTATTTATTTTTTCCTTCTTGGACGGAAGAGTTTTAATCAGGTACAGCCAGGTGTAGAAGTATATCTTGCAAACTTGCAAGCAAGGAGGAGTTAGGTATTGGGCTTACGCAAGTAAGAAGGAGCCAAGGAGTGTTGCAGGCTTGAAGCCTACAAGTTTTCAGTATATATTAATTTGAAAAATGGGCCTTTCCTAAAGCCTAAGCCCTCAGCCTCAAGTGTTAAATAAAGAATAAAAAAAATAAAAAAAAATAAAATATATTGCAAATGTATTCGTTTACTTTTTGCACGTTGATTAATGAGTATTATTACTTTATATAAAGTGAGTTGTTGTATTAGTGATGAGTGATGTACCATGCGTGTACTTTTTTATTAAAAATGGAAGATGGATACTTTAAAATTGAACAGATAAAAATGACAAAATAGATACCTTTATAGTGAAGGGAGGTAGTATTATATAATTTTAGTTAGTATGTGACAACATTGAAGGTAATAATTCTATATTTAACCGAAAAATTAGATTTCACATATTTTCAATTACATTTTATAGAATTACTCATTCTGTCCCGGTCAAACTGCATCGTTTGACTGCATAAAGCTCTCACAAAAGCTACAGTAAATGCATCTCTTTGGACGGGACGGAGGGAGTACAATTTATAAAAATCTACAATTACTTAAATTGTTTTTTAAAATTGATATTCAATTTAAAATAAAAACTATAATAACATACTACAATTTATAATTTAATCCAAAATTTAAATATCTTTAATATAGTTAATTGAGAATTTTTATTTCGTCTTCAAATTATCCTCAAAAGAAAAGGTGATGTGTGAAATTGTGGACTTAACCATTTAAAATTTGGGAATGCTATAGAACCCCAAGCATATTTTTATAAGACATAATTTGATAATGGTAATTTTAATTTCAAAAAGAAAAATGAATTACTATTTGATATGGGTAGGATATCTCACACCTTAGCATATTGTGAAGTATGACGTGTTAGATTATTAATTGAAATGATTCCACGTAGTGTTCCCATGACCACCTCAGATTCGTCAACAATGGATGATCGTTTCTTTCCTAATACAATGCCAAACATAGTTGAAGAAGGAGATAAGAGGGAGGGATGGTATGATCGAAATTCACCCACAAGGTAATGAAGAATCACTAATGAGGTATCTTTCACTGCCTTATTCCACCATGGCTCAGCGATTTCAACGGGCAGGTCTCGATTGTCCGAGCAGCGGAGGATGTTTGGCACCGTGGACTTCTGAGACAAGCGCAGCTTTCTCATGGCATTAGTGGCAATGCCTTAAGCCCTTTCCTTTGTGCTGTTCAAAGGTTTGGGCTATCTTTTCTTCGATATGGTTCATCCCCTGGTTATGAATTCTGATCTCACTTTTGTTCATAGTCTGAATAATGATGTTGATTTCATTCATTTTTTGGGCATTCTTGCAAAAATAGTACACCAAATAAGCAACTATACAATGAATGTTGTATCTGATTGCCAAAAAAATTCAATCTTTCTGCACCAAATGTTCACCATCACCTAGCTGAACTTCGCCTCCTCGGAGCTCATATCCATCTTGGAACAACGCCTCGATCTGCTCGAGCGACTTCCCCTTCGTCTCCGGGATGCATCTGTAGACGAACGCTACAGACGTCGCCGAGATGGCTGAGAAGAGAAAGAAAGCTCCACCGAACGTGATAGCATGAGAAACCGACAGGAAAGACATGGCAACGAAGCCGCTGCAGACCCTATTACCGACGGCCCCTAGGGCGGACGCCTGAGCACGAACCCGTAAGGGGAAGATCTCAGACGTCAGAACCCAACAAACGGGGCCAATCCCAACTGAAAAGAAAGCAACATTGCCACAAACAGACAGGATTGCCAAACCAATTCCTGCCTGTCCTTGTCCTAGAAAGGACAGAGTTGCTCCTAAACAAAACAAGCACACAGTCATGCCAATGGTGCTCACGTACAGCAGAGGCTTCCTCCCGACTCTGTCGATTAGAACGATGGCGATCAGGATGAATGCCGTCTTTGTAACTCCCACGGCCACCGTTGCAGCTAGGAGGTTCGATTTGTCAGCTATACCAGCTGCTTTGAAGATCTCAGGACTGTAGTAAACAGTTGCATCAATGCCTGTAATCTGTTGAAAGCTCTGTATTCCGATTCCGGCTATCAGCATCTTGGCTAGGGCCGGAGACGGGTTGATCAGCTCGCGCCAGAATGCTTTCTCTTCAACCACATTGTCCTTGTTGCCTATCCCAGCTGCAACTAGTATCTCAGACAGCCTCTCTTCCACTTCCTCCTCGTTTTCGTTGGTCTTTAAAAGAACAGATCGTGCTTCCTCGACTCTATTCTGCATCACTAGCCATCTAGGCGACTCTGGGATCACGCACAAGGCGAATGCAATGAAGATTGAAGGAAGTATTCCGACAGCAAGCATGATCCTCCAGTTGGTGTGTGAAGGCAGGCCTGAAAACGCATAATTTGAGACGTAGCCGAGGAGAATGCCTAGGTTTATGAAGATCTCCGGGAATGAAGTGAGTGAGCCCCGTGCAACGGTCGGAGATATCTCAGCTATGTAAACCGGGGCGATCATGACACCGAATCCAATCCCTACACCGGCTAAGATCCTTCCGATCATTAGCACTTGGAACGATGGGGCTACTGTCATTATGATCGCCCCGGTTTGGAACACAATGGCGGCGAGCCCCATCGTCCATTTTCTACCTATGGCATCTGAAGTTCTACCACCACCTAAGCTGCCTAAAAGAGACATCACACTCAAGATCCCTATAAGTATCTCTTCTTGCACTTCTGTTATCTTTAGGTCTTCTTGAATGAATAGAACTGCTCCACTCATTACTCCTACATCTGTACATTAATTCAGAAAGATTCATCTCATCACATGATCAAAACAATTCAATCCAGCAAAACATTTTCCTAAGAACATGGAAAAACAGAGCAGTTTCCACTAGTGGTTGTATCTAATCATGCCCTAAATCAGAAACTTGACTTTTCTAATTTCTAATTTCTAATTTCTAATTTCATTACTCTATCTGATGAAAAAACAAGCCAACAAAGACATCTGAAACAGTAATTGCTAAACAAAATGTGGATCAAGAATCAATATTTCTTACCATATCCAAGAAGAACACTGTTGAGAGATGCAAAAACAGAACAGGCGAAGACATACTTCCTAGTACTCTTCCTCCTCTCCATCTGTCGGTGGTGCTCTGAAGCATCATAATCATCATCAAAATCATCAATCTGTCTTAACTGAGACTCCATTCTTGTGTACTTGTTATGAGCTCCCCCCATCTCTGTGTTCCCATTTTCTTGCTGACTTTTTAAACCCATCTCCTAAAATCCTCTATCTTCTTTGAGTTCTAACTGAAATCTGAAACTGCTTCAATAATTTCTGCAGATTCTTGGAAGTACAATCAGTGATGAATTGGGTGGAGGCGTGGGGGTGGGGGGGATGCGTTTCAGATCTGGTATTGGGAGATGAAGTTTTGACAAGTGGGCATTGTTTTTTCTTTTGCTTATGCAATCAATTAGAAAAGATTTGTTAATTACATCAGACAACATTGACCCCTTACTTGTCCAAAGGTTTGATGGAGCTTTCCAAGATACAAGTTCTATAGATAGAATCTACTCCCTCCATCCCAAAAAAAATTGCATACTTTTTATTTTGGATTGTCACACAAAAGTTTGCACATTTCTTAAAAAATAAAAAGTCAAAAACAATCACCCTTCCTTATACACTTTATTACAAAAAAAAATCACATCTACCTAACATACTTTATCATTTATTTATAACAAAAAAATACCATAATACCCCTAAAAATTATCACTTTCTTAATCTCCATACCGAAAGAGGTATGCAATCTTTTCTGGGACGGAGGAAGTATATATACTGCAAAAAAAAAAACTCTAAATTTTGAATTTTTGAAGTAATTACTGAAAATCAATACTCCCGCGATCGCTATTCTCAAATATACCTTTTAAAAGAATATTCTAAATGATGTTTAGAATAATTATGAAATTTTCATTTACTTAATTGTAGGAATTTTCTCGATGTTAGGGAATTCAATTAATTCTCAGAATTGGTGTATCGTGCATACATTAGGACAAGTGTATAGAAGCAAATCATCATACTATTTTCATCATTTAATTTATGGAGATTTAATTTTAGGTACCATACATTTTATTATTACGGAGAGATACAAGCCTAAATTTTAATTAGAGATACAAAATTGCATAATGGATCTCCTAAATTTTAATTAGAGATACAAAATTGTACAATACCCCCTTAATTACTAACTGTTTTTACAAAGATGAAATTTATTTATCTTTCTGTTTATCATCAATCCCTTAATTAGTGGGATTTATCATCGATCCCTCAATTAATGGAGTTTGTAACAATCTACGTTTAGATTTACGTACAGATCGTCTATGGTGCTAATCTCAATTCACGACAACATATTCAATCTATGTTTAGATTTACGTACAGGATCGTCTGTGGCGCTAATCTCAATTCACGATTTTGAATGATTATTTTATGAATCTGGGTATGTTTGTGCATTAAATCGTAGTGATATAGTCTGCATAACTAATTAAATATTTTGCACAATTTGCTATATATTTTTAACAACCAGTATATAAATCTACACTACAAAAAATATGTAGAGAATCTATTTCTTATAAATTTTTAGAGAATATGTAGATTAAATATTGTGTAAAATCCCACTAATTAAAGGATGACAAAGTCTCTCGTGAGATGTTAGTTATGTGAGACGGTTTGTGAGACGTGTTAAATATGTCAGTTATATAGATAAAGTATGTTTAATGGGTGTTAAAGTATGTTTTCTAAATTATGATGGATGATAAATTAAAGTATGATTTTAAGGTGTTATAACATTATTCATTATTGATATACTTTAACTACAAATAAGCATACTTTATCTATATACTAAGCATACTTTAGTAATGGGTCGACCCATCTCACAAAATATCTGTCTCACAAGAGAGTGTCTCTTAAAGGATTGATGAAAAATTGTAGTGAATTATGTAGCACAATCGATTACATTGTTGCACAACCCTTTAAAATGTCTACACAATTTTATGTTGTTGTACAACTAGTGTATAATTGTGCACTATCGCCGACATCCTTCCACGCCCTATAATTATTTAATTATTTTAATGGGTGACTGAAATTTATTTGAGAAATAAATGGTAAGGATTTGAACTAAATAATTAATAATTGGAATTTTATCAATCCGAAAAATGGGTAAACTATCAATTCGGTGCCTGAATTATTTTTTCTATCAATTCGGAACCTGAAATATGTAAAATTATCAATCTAGAACATGAATTTATCAAATATTATCTCATATTTTATCAATTTAGGCCTAATTTCAGGCCCCGAATTGATAGTTATACATATTTCAGGTCCCAAATTGATAGATAAATAACTCAGGTCCCAAATTGATAGTTTACCTATTTTTTAGGTCTTGGATGGATAAAATTCTGAGATTGGGTTTGAGAAATAAATGGGCTTGCATTTATTCTGTTTTCATATATATTAAGCTTAAGCTTAAGATTAAGATTAAAATTAACAAAGATTAAGATTAAAATTTATAAAATAAATTAGTTTAATATTTTATTATTGCTATGAACACAACATTTATTTATGTTAATTAATCACTTTAATTAAATCATTAATTTTTATAATTATTTGTGTGTGTATTGCATGATATTCATTATTTTTTTATTTTAGATTTATAAACTAAATAATGTTATATATATAATTATAAATAGAATATTTATGTTAAATAAATTTTTTAAAATATTATTATTTTTTTAGTTGAAGTTTTACGGTAATTAAATATAAAATTTTTAGAATAATGAATTTTTAAATGTAGTCTTATAATAAAATGAGAGAAGAGTAATTTATATATAAATCAATCAATCAATGATAAATAAAGTAGAATATAATATTATTTTATCAATATTACCCATAATTAGAATTATGGGTAATATTGATAAAATAATATTATATTCTACTAATTATGGGTAATATTGATAAAATAATATTATATTCTACTTTATTTATCATTGTTCTAATTATGGGTAATATTGATAAAATATTATTATATTCTACTAATTATGGGTAATATTGATAAAATAATATTATATTCTACTTTATTTATCATTGATCGATTGATTTTTTATTATTATTATTATTAGGAATATTTTTGGTTAGGTCGGGTCGGCTCTTTGAAAATTCCTTGCAATATTACAGCGCAACTAAATGATTTAAACCTATATATAAATACTAATATATTCAATTCAATTAGGTTAAATCAAAATTTACGTTGATATTGGGGTGTAGTGATAAGCAAGTTTGCCGACTTGCACCAATCGTTTCAGTGCTCTGATTTCTGTTCGGAGAGTATCGCCGTCGCCGGTGAGTATCCGCCCTATTTTGTTTACAGTTTACAGTTTGATTGTGAATTTGGGGCGTATTAGATTCGTATTCATATATTCAAGCAAACAAGACGGTGTTTGTTTTATCACCCGATAACAAAACCCTAGTAGTGAATCTCAATCCTTCCACCACCACTTTGAAGGCCTTTGCCCTCCATATCCAACGGAATTACCTAATACCCATCCCGGAGCAGCGTATCTACTCGTCTTTCCGCCTTCTATCCACCAAGGAGAACGACGCCGTCTTGCTTTCAAGTCTTGGGATTTCCCCAAATTCAACCCTAACCCTACACGTTCCTTTCCTGGGAGGTATGCAAGCGCCTGTCCCACCCAAGAATAGGGCCGAGTTTCTCAACACGAAGCCACCCCCAAATTATGTGGCTGGTCTGGGTCGTGGTGCTACGGGCTTCACTACTCGTTCGGATATTGGTCCGGCCCGTGCTGCTCCAGACCTACCGGATAGATCAGCCGCGGCAATTGGCGCTGCTGGGCCGGCTGGTGTTGGCCGTGGCCGTGGGAAGGGAAGTGGGGAGGAGGAAGAGGAGGAAGAGAGTGAAGAGAAGGGTTATGATGAGAATCAGAAGTTTGATGAGTTTGAGGGGAATGATGCTGGATTATTCGCTTCTGCGGAGTATGATGATGAGGATAAGGAGGCTGATGCTGTGTGGGAGGAATTTGGTAAGAGGATGGATTCGCGTAGGAAAGATAGGAGGGAGGCTAGGCTTAAACAGGAAATTGAGAAGTATTGAGCCTCGAACCCGAAAATTACTGAACAGTTTGCAGATTTGAAGAGGAAATTGTATACCGTGTCTGCTGAAGATTGGGATAACATACCTCAGATTGGGGATTACTCGTTTAGGAACAAGAAGAAGAGGTTTGAGAGCTTTGAGCCTGTTCCCGATACTCTTTTGGAGAAAGCGAGACAGGAAAAGGAGCATGTGAGTGCTTTAGATCCGAGAAGTAGAGCAGCTGGTGGGACAGAAACTCCATGGGGGCAAACCCCTGTTACAGATTTAACTGCAGTGGGTGAAGGGAGAGGAACTGTGCTGTCATTGAAGCTAGATAGATTGTCAGATTCTGTTTCTGGATTGACAGTGGTGGATCCCAAGGGCTACTTGACCGATTTGAAGAGTATGAAGATTACGAGTGATGCTGAGGTGTCTGATATTAATAAGGCTAGGATGTTGCTCAAGTCTGTCACCCAGACGAATCCAAAGCATCCACATGGTTGGATAGCCGCGGCTAGGTTGGAGGAGGTGGCTGGGAAGCCTCTAGTTGCGAAGCAGTTGATTAAGAAAGGATGTGAAGAATGTCCGAAAAGTGAGGATGTTTGGCTGGAGGCGTGTCGTTTGGCATCCCATGGTGATGCTAAGGCTGTGATTGCAAGGGGTGTTAAAGCCATCCCGAACTCGGTGAAGTTGTGGATGCAAGCGGCGAAGCTTGAGCAGGATGATGTGAACAAGAGTAGGGTGCTGAGGAAAGGGCTTGAGCATATTCCTGACTCCGTGAGGCTTTGGAAGGCAGTTGTGGAACTTGCGAATGAGGAGGATGCTAGACTTTTGTTGCAGAGGGCTGTGGAGTGTTGCCCATTGCATGTGGAGCTGTGGTTGGCTCTTGCAAGGCTGGAAACGTATGAAAACGCGAAGAAGGTGCTAAATAAAGCTAGGGAGAAGCTTTCTAAAGAGCCGGCTATATGGATCACTGCTGCCAAATTGGAGGAAGCTAATGGGAACAGTGAAATGGTTGGGAAGATCATAGAAAGGGGTATTCGAGCTCTACAGAGGGAAGGTGTGGAAATTGACAGAGAAATGTGGATGAAAGAGGCTGAGGCAGCTGAAAGAGCTGGCTCTGTTTTAACTTGTCAGGCTATAATTCGCAACACTATTGAGGTTGGGGTGGAAGAAGAAGACAGGAAAAGGACTTGGGTTGCTGATGCAGAGGAGTGCAAGAAAAGAGGTTCCATTGAGACTGCCAGAGCCATTTATGCTCATGCTCTCACTGTCTTCCTGACAAAGAAGAGCATATGGCTTAAAGCTGCTCAGCTCGAAAAGAGCCATGGTACGAGGGAATCTCTGGATGCATTGCTACGGAGGGCCGTTACTTACATACCCCATGCTGAAGTTTTGTGGCTGATGGGTGCAAAAGAGAAGTGGCTTGCTGGTGATGTTCCTGCTGCTAGGGCTATTCTTCAGGAAGCATATGCTGCAATCCCCAACTCTGAAGAGATCTGGCTTGCTGCATTCAAGCTTGAATTCGAGAACCACGAACCTGAACGAGCTAGAATGCTTCTTGCAAAGGCGCGAGAAAGGGGAGGAACGGAGAGAGTTTGGATGAAATCTGCTATTGTTGAGAGAGAATTGGGAAACATTGCAGAGGAGAGAAGGCTGTTGGATGAAGGGCTGAAGTTGTTCCCTTCATTCTTCAAACTCTGGCTGATGCTGGGGCAGTTGGAGGAGCGTCAGGGGAACTTAAATTGGCAGAAAGCGAAAGAAACATACGAGTTGGGCTTGAAGCACTGCCCTAATTCCATTCCTCTGTGGCTCTCACTTGCTCACCTCGAGGAAAAAGTAAGCGGTCTGAGTAAAGCTCGTGCAGTTTTAACCCTGGCAAGAAAGAAGAACCCTCAGAACCCTGAACTTTGGCTTGCTGCTGTGCGTGCTGAATCTCGACACGGTCACAAGAAGGAAGCTGAGATATTGATGGCCAAGGCACTGCAGGAATGCCCTACCAGTGGTATACTCTGGGCTACTTCAATAGAGATGGCTCCTCGGCCTCATCAGAAAACGAAAAGCAAGGACGCGTATAAAAGATGCAGCCATGATCCACACGTAGTTGCTGCAGTGGGGAAGATATTCTGGAAGGTGGATAAAGCTAGGATCTGGTTCAACAGGGCTGTCACCCTCGCACCGGATCTTGGCGACTTTTGGGCTTTGTATTACAAATTCGAGCTTCAGCATGGTAATGAGGATACTCAGAAGGATGTACTGGGCAGATGTGTTGCAGCAGACCCCAAGCATGGTGAGAAGTGGCAGGGTATATCTAAAGCAGTGGAGAATTCGCATCAGCCGACGGAGTTCATTTTGAAGAAGGTGGTGGTTGCTCTAGGAAAAGAAGATCATGCAGCTGAGAATGGCAACAACTAAGCCAAATCCCAAGTTAAGTGCAACTTTTAATTTTGATTAAACATATTTGGAGAAGGTTCTTTCATTACTACTATGTGTTTTCTTTTGGATGTTGTAATGCTTGCAGATATCAACATTCTATGTGCCTGTGAATGCTGTTTGGCCAGCGGCGCAGAGTGAAGTGATGTTTTTTCGAATTGTTCTCCGAATAGTGTGTTAGCTTATTACGTTGTTTTAATATGGTGGTTATTTTGCTTACAGTCGTGTTATGGAAAGACATCTTTTTGCACATTGGTATAATGGAATGTAGAGATTTGAACAATATGATGGTCGTATTTGCCTCCATATGATTAGTATTTTGTTGGACTTACACTTGTCAGTGATTAGTGTTGAATTAAGCTGCTAATCGCCACCAAAGTCCCGCTTAAACTAATTAAATGTGATTCTTGACCATTTTTGTTTGCTGAAAAAGGACCATTTTTGTTTGCTAAAAAAGGTATCAATCTTCCAAATTATTAAAAGTCGATTATTTTGGTTGTTCTTTTCATAATAATAGTCAATTTATATTAATTTATAAAAGCACCAAGGGCATTTAAATCCAAATTCCAGCACCATCTCCAAAAGTTAGTCAAATCCCTAGAAGCTGAAAACAATAACACCAATCTAACCATTGGATCATTTAATACTAATTATAATTTTAAAAAAAACTTATTTATTTTTCCCAATCCTCCATTTAGACTTCAGAATCAATCTTTTCGCAAATATATTTGGAAAAAAATAAAAATAAAAAATCCAGTAGTATCTGTACTAGTAATCATCTTTAATCCCTAATAAATATCAAGCAAAGAAGATCTTAGCAATGTTTTTCCCAAACAACCAAAAAATGCTAAAGAAAAAGGCCACACCACAAATTGTTGATGATCTTTTACCATTGTTTTACATTCTCTTATGCACCAAAGAGAGAGAGAGAGAGAGCACTTCCCTACTAACATTTTACAGATGAAGTTCAACAGAAGCTGTTGCTCTTTAATGCATGAACATGTTAGATTGTACTCTGGATCTCTATAATTCAGTAATATGTTGCCTGCTTTGTTTGAAAGATCAGTCATCACTAACATCGCCTCTTCACTTGTATTCTAACAGGATTAAGCCAATCCGACGAGCTTCTCACTGATATCCCACAGTTTACGCGCTTTCTCTCCATCACTGGCTTCCTTCGAGAGCTGGTTCTGAAACGAGGATGAGTTGTTATTCCAGCTCCAGTATACGCCCGATTTAGAGAGGCTTGGATCACTCACAACCTGAACATAGATCAGAGGTATAATGATGAGAGTCTGAAAGAGTGAAATGCAGCTGCCTTTGAAGATTGTGACTGACCTGTGCAAGTCTTTTACCGGCTTCTTCTTCAGAAACGTAACCTTTCGTGATGTATTTCTGGAAGGGTGGGAAGAGTATCCTAAACAATGGTATATGCTCTCTGAATAATCCTGTTTCAGCAATGCAACCGGGGTAGAGGGACGCGAAGGTGATGCCTGTTTCTTCGTGGAAACGTCTGTGGAATTCTTGCATAGTGAGCATGTTGCAAACCTTGCTGTCTTTGTAGGCCTTTGCACCGTCGAATTCACCACCATCGATCATGGATGAGCTCCCCACTCCGTTCAACCCTCCAGTGAGTCCCCTCAAATCCCCAAGATTCGCCTTTGGTGGAACGTTTCCAGCCAATGTGTTTGTGTTTCCTGATAAACCATGAATTGATCAGATGACAAATACTTTCAAGAATCCAACTTCTCAATCAAGAAACAGAGGTGTTCATGTACCTGTAATCGAGCCAACAATGATGAGGCGTTTCTGTGGGTAGTCCGATTTCTTCAAGTCATCAAGAAGCAACCTAGAAAGAAGGAAATGCCCAAGATGGTTGGTGCCAACACTAATCTCGAATCCATCAGCACTGAAAGTCGGCTCTTTCGCGGTCGGTTGGTAAACGGCAGCATTGCACACGAGCACATCCAATGGCCTCTCCGAGCGTCTGAAGGTGTCTACAAACTGGCGGACGCTCTCAAGGGAAGCGAGGTCGAGATGCATAACCGTGTAGTTCTCCTTAGGAATTCCGACCGATTTAGCAGCCTTTTCGGCCTTGAGGAAGTTCCGGCAAGCCATGATTACGTGCCATTTTCCGCTCTCACCGAGAGCCTTTGCCGTGGCAAGGCCCAATCCAGATGAAGCTCCTGTAATAATCACGCAGCCTTTACGTAGAGTTTTCTTCTCATCCGATGAAGTCTGATTGATAGATGGAGTTGTGGCTGCTGTTTGTGCCTTAATCGGTCTGATTGCTTGTTTTTTCCTTAAATCCTGTAATGAATACCATCTTTAACTAGGTCTTCTACAAAATACTTCTTTGAGACAAATTGTCACACAGGTTATGAGCAATGAATTGCTCCCTACATACTATCTTTCATTAGCAATGAATTACTCCCTACATACTATCATTCATTATTCATATACAAACATACGATGCTAACCAAATCATCAATTTGTCCAAAAGAGATATAAAATCATCAAAATCCAACAAAATCATGGGTACATCATTCTTGAATCGAAAACTCCAGAAAGAATTTATACATTACCTTATTAAAACATGGGTTGAAATCAGCTTTAAAAGTTGCTGGCAATGCAGCTCCAAAGAGGGACGTCTCTTTTACTGTAATTCCCTTGCTCTAACGACATCGTATCGAAAATCAGAAAAAGAAAGTAGGAAGATAGTGGGAGTTCAAAAGCTAATAAAAAACTTACCTCTTTTGGAATGGAAAGAGTGGATGAAACCAAAGAAGCAGCTTGGAGAGCCATCTGCAGATTTCACAAATGCAAAATTTGGTTTGTTTTTTTTGTTGATTTTAAGTAGTGTAATAGTTGTAGCTGTCGGAGAATGGGAGAGGATAAGGTGGTGATGGATTAAGGATGAATGTGGCCCACCACTGCTTATTCTGTCCAATCACAAATGGACCTTGGATTCTCTCCCTAATTTATTCTCAAGATTTTTGTAGATATTCTTTAAAAAAGTCCAAAACTTGTTATTTCGTGTAGATACTTCGAGTCTTCGATGAAGACGATGCGCTAATAGGGGTGAGCACTATTCGGTAAAAACCGAAAAACCGATCGAAATCGAACCGAATTGTTCAAATCGGTTCGTAGACCACACATATGGTTCGGTTATCGGTTTTCAAAAATTGAAAAATCGATATTACGGTTCGATTATGGTTTTAAAATTTCTAAAATCGGTTAACCGAGAACCGAACCGAAATTTCCTAATACATATGTAAAAAACCCTAGTCCCACTCCATTCTGTTCAACCTTCATTTCAAATATTTTTCCACCGCACCCACATTCTCACTCTCCATTTCTTCTCACACTTCTCACCTATGTACTCACTCATTCAAACTAGTGTTCAACCACAAGGTCTCCGCCTCATCTTCTCTTTCCTCCTCCACCTCGACCTCACCTGCCACGTCGACCTCATCGCAGATAATGATTCGAAGAGGCCTCCGTCGCCGTCGCCTTCCGATAGAATGCTATTGTGGGCCTGTGGCATCAATCGGTGCCGGTAAAAGTGCCAGTGATGCTGCCGCCGCATAAGGTAGTGGCGGCCTGACATTCCCCACCGTCGGATCTTTCGGATTCCCTTCTCCCTCTCACCAACTGAGATTTATTTTCTTTACACCCTCAATTTTTCTTTACACTTTCTATTTTTCTCTTTCATCAATAAGTAGTTCGGTTTTTTCGGTTATCGACCGTAACCGAACCGGTAAATTGGTTCGGTGAAAGATTGGTTTCAGTCATATCCGGTTCGGTTTCGGTTAATAATACCCTCAATTCGATTTTAGTCGGTTTTCGCTATTCGGTTCGGTTCGGTTAACCGAACCGACCGTTGCTCACCCCTATGCGCTAACACTTGATTTTTTTTTAAAAAAATAATTTAATTTAAAATTATTATTTTAATTTTCCACCTAATTTATAATTAAAAATGCTAAATATATTTTTTAAAATGACAATAAAATTCAATTTAAAGTATTTTCCTACTATAATATACTCTATTAAATAGAGAATTAATATCAGATCAAGTTAATGGTGGAGATATCCATAATTTATGTTGCATATAAAATTGTATAGTAGAAGATCATAATTTAATTATTATTCTTATTTTTATTGGATGGAATATATATTTAGGCAAAAGTTACTTGCCCCGGGATATGGGGACATAGTCCGTGTACCACATGTGAACACAACTCTTCTCTTCCCTATTCTATTTAAACCTATGTATTGCTAGGAAATTTAAATTGCAAAGGAACATAGAAATTATAAAGGGCACGGTATCCCCGTGTCACAAGAGCCTACTCATACATTTAATAATTGAATTGAGATACGTTTAGTAAGTAAAATTAGAGGTACTTATTGACAAATTGTAAGAATTAGCTACATTGTAGAGCCTTCTAGACTTTAGAGTTTAGAGAAAGTAAATGGGCTGAACTTTTTGATTATTCAACGGAGAACTCATGTTGGGCCAAACACTAATCTCCATCAGAATTGGGCCTGTAAATCGAAGACCAACTAGGAAATCATAGTTTAAATTAGCTACTTATTAATTTAGACTTAGACATGGACTTACCAACAATAAAACTCAAGTTTGATTGTCGGCAATAAATTTCAATCGTCGAGAAGCTGGATTCGATAATGAAGCGACTGTGACTCGCAGGGTTGGACGAATAGATGTCGCCGCATGGCCATCGCTTACAGGCCAATCTTTTGTCGTGGTCTGAATCGCCCCGTGACCCGTACGGGGCGGGACGGGGCTGGTCCAACCCCTTTTTTTGGGGTTAATGGTGAGTATTTAGAAGGGATGTCGATGTTTACAACTGAACAGATCCTCCGGTTCATAAGGAAGAATTATTACGACTCTTATCGTTTTAAATTTCCATTTTAACTTAATCTTAATAAGAGAATTTCATCATCAAATAATTGATATATTTACCTTCAAGAACCAAATCATCACATTCTAATTTTCTTCTCTATATTATGAACTTTTACACTATATTTTTATTTTTTTTATTTTTACATATTACTTAGAAATCATCTTCAGTAATCCCCAAACCCCCCATCTTACATATTATAATAGTAGCATTTTATATATTTAAGTGTGTAAAATTAAATCGTTTAGATTATTGAAAAATAGCTAAAACAAGATTACAATTAAACAAAAGCTTATAATTTGGCCTATCATAAAATTGCAGTGAGGTTCTAACACAAACACTCTTATAAACCCGAGTTACATAATTTATTATGTAAACTTTGATTTTTTCTCACCCTAAGCCCTTCTCGTTCCAATCATATTATACCCTATGTATTACTAGAGATTTAAATTAAAGGAAGAAACAGAGTTTACAAGAATTTGTGATGTAAACCCGATTTACAAGATACTAGCTCAAATTTTAATTGAGAAGGTCTTTGACATATATATATATATATATATATATATATATATATATATATATATATATATATATATATATATATATATATATATATATATATAATATAAAATTAAACATAAAACATTATTTACATTCAAATATTCAATATACTCAAATCAAGATAAATTAAAGGCAAACCCTTGTATGCCTCTGATAACCCGCAATTTTAGTGATTCGGTATTAGGTTTTAAATTTTACCCTTATAAAATTTAATATTACCCTCTTTCTATTATTATTTTTTCTTGTATATATGTTTTAATTTAAATTGAACATGATATACGTACATTTGAATATACAAAAAATGAGTAACTCAAAATGAAATAGGGTTAGAAATAGGTGATAGAGGGGGGCCTCATGAAGCTATAAAATAAAATAGTATACATGATAACTCTCAATCTAATAATCTATATTTATTAGTCTCATTAATGACAAAACAACTTGAATTTCTTAAGCAATATTGAAAGGAAAAGTACAACTAACCAAGTGGGCGGTAGAGGTCATAGGATTTTAGAATACAAGTGCAATTTCAAGCATTATTTACTTTGACTTTGAGTGATTAATTATTATTAAAGCAATTCTATGAGATAAGCTTCTTGGTAACAAAGGATTATAAATCATTGATATCCAATATTATAATAATGCCCTATTTTCCATAGCATTTAGCACATCACAACTACCCTATTGCCCTATTACAAACATTGAGGCTATATGCCATGAATAAAACGAAAAGTCTTTACAATGTTTTACTCCCCTCTGATTTTAAGGTATCTTTTTGCTTTTTACGTGAATTAAAGAGTATTACTTTTATATGTAAAGTGGGTAGTTGTATTAGAGGGAAGTGGTGAGTTATGTGTACTTTTTTATTAAATAGGGGAAATAAATACTTTTGAAGCGGATGCAAAAAATAATAAAATAGACACTTTAGAAATGGACGAAGGGAGTATATATATGTACCTCTCTCTTAATTGATTATAATTAACTTAAAATGGAGGTTATACGATGAAATTACTTATTAAAAAGTGTCATTCATCAGCATATGATATTATTGCTCAAAATTTCTATTCGACCATTTGATAATTTATTAATGGTGCAAAATAATGTAGGAGTTAGGAAGTAGAATATAAATGAGTAAAATTCACATAATCAATTATATTATCTCAATTCATATTAAAAAATAAAATAAAATGATGGTATTAATTGGTTTCACTCAAAGTCTCAAACCCTACATTATGCTCATCCGACACAAGAAATGGCTTTGTAATGTACAATTAAATAAGCACAACGTTTAACATGTCTCATCCGGACATCCTAGGTTTGTCGTCTTCCATGTAAAATTTCTGGGTCCCACCTTCTAAAATACAGTATTTACTCCTCAAACCATGGAGTGGGGGTGGGGGTGGGGGTGGGGGTG
Source organism: Pogostemon cablin (assembly GCA_023678885.1). Taxonomy (NCBI): domain Eukaryota; kingdom Viridiplantae; phylum Streptophyta; class Magnoliopsida; order Lamiales; family Lamiaceae; genus Pogostemon; species Pogostemon cablin. The sequence goes on from CM042971.1 coordinate 34,079,869, forward strand.
AGTGTTGATATCGTGTGGACCATATTGTTGTATTAGGTCAAAGAGAAGACCAACATTAGATATTTCTAAACCCTTATAAAAATTTCTTAATCATATCACAATTTAAATCATCTCATTAGGTACCTTAACGTCGCAATTAAGAAATTAAGATGATCCCATGGGCCGGTTAGTGGGCCCACCCTCAGCACACCCATGAATTTTTTAATATTATTTTAATTGGACATTTTGCAAAATAACCAAATTTGTTACGCATGCTCATAATTGTGTGTGATTTTCTAATTTTACACAAGTGATAATGAAATGTATGTATTTTATTTGATTATCTTTGCTCCCCTTTGATTTCTACCTTTTGTTGTGTTTGATTTTCTATTTTCTTTTCATATCATTTTCATATATAATACCTAGTGGTGAAATGACATACGAAATTAATCATAACTTGATGTTAAATAAAAATGTGTTGTATAAAACATCAAATGTGACATGAAATTGGATCTGCGTAGCTATCAAGAATCTTTTTATATACGTATATGTATATACATATATACATTATTATTATAATATTCATTTTTATTTTCCTGGAATTCACCTTAATTTATATTTTCTTTTTTCATCCATTTAGTAATATTATACTATATCTTTCTCATCCTATAAAAGAAAATAATACACAATTTAATAAATTTACGTACATTTTAATTTTAAACTTGTAATTCACATCTTAACTCATAATATAATATACCTTACAATTTGTTTGTTATTAATAAATAAATAAATAAAAAGTGCCTTAGAAAGTAAATAAAAACACGAGTGAAGTTGAATTGCAGTTTGGAGGGTATAGATAAAACTTATTCACTGTGGAAAGTTATGAAATTTTCTTAGTTATAGCATTTCTCTTGAAAATTAGAGTTTATAATTTGATTAAGCAGAGGTGTTGAATAATCCTTTTTAAAGCTTCAATGATTCTTTTTTAATCTCGTGTTAATTATCACATAAGATATGAAATTGTTTAATTTAGTATGCTCATAATTGACCTAATATATACATAAATATTTGTACTACATGCAAATCAAAATTATATTGAGAGGTGACATAAAAATATATTACACAGTGTAAAAAATAAATTATACTCCTAAAACAATAATAATAGAGGGTACAAATATGTAAAAAAGAAGAGCAAAATAAGTAGAGAAGAGAAGTCTGATATGTTTTAGTTTCCATCTTGTGAGATCATTAAAAAACAAGATCTAAGATGGATATAATCTGTCTGAAGGAGAACACAAAACTGTCTCCTTCTCTGCTGATGATCAAACCCCTAAAATCATAACAATCTGCAAACTATACTCATGCAGATGGCTTATAATATGCAGCCTTCTGCAGCTGATCCATCATGCCAACAAATGCAATGCAAGATTTTACTAATCAAACATAATTAAGCTGATAATTAACATTAATCTAATCCCAGAGAGAGAGAAGTGATCTGGAATGGTGGGATGAAGAAAGGAATTGCAGGCATTGTGAAATCATGAATGCCACCTCAGGAGATTACCTAAAAGCTGATCTCCTGCTCTGTTCATGCTGTAGAAGAAAGAGATAGAGAGAGAGAGAGTGTGTGTGTGAGAGAGAGAGAGAGAGAGAGTTAATCGAAGGGTCTGGTGGAGGATGATGATGATGCTTTGTTGTCCTGTTTCTGAGGATCAAAATCAGGTGGATAATCTTGATGTTTAATGTTTCCAAATGGAGGAAGATTTGGAGGAAGCAACAGATTGTTGTTCGAATCGAAGTTGTCCCAAACAGAGCTCCCTGGGCCCCACCCCTCCGGAATTGTTTCGAACCAGTCGCCCCACACCAGTTCAGACGACGGAGCACCGCCATCTCCGCCACCCAAACTCTCCACATTGCCTTCAACGTTCTCACTAACGCACTTATCACCCTCCGCCGGCGGCTCTTCACCGGGGTCCGCCATCGTCATGCTTTCCTCAACCGGTGGCGCCGCCACCACGGCGGAAGTTGATGGAGACGACGGCGGCTTTTCCTTTCCGACGAAGAGTTCTGGAAAATTGAGCCTCGCATTCTCTCCCCTGAGCTTGAAAGCTTCCCGATCGTATGCTAACGCGGCGTCCTCCGCCGTGTCGAAGGTGCCGAGCCAGAGGCGGGTCCGATTTCTCGGGAGGCGAATCTCGGCCACCCATTTCCCCCAGTGCCTCTGCCTCACTCCTCTGTACAGTTTCGTCGACGAAAACGGCGCCGCCGGTGGCCGGAACAAGCTCCTCCCGTTTTCCAATCTGTTCATCATCATCATCCTCCCTCTCGGGCTCAAATTCAAAGCGTCGCTCCAATACTGCAACAACTGCTGGTGGTGGTGGTGCTGGAGCTGAGACGACGAAGACGACGGCGGCGATGACGATGCCGCCACCTCCCCTGTAAAATACGGTGGGAAACCGAAATTCTGGTAATGCGGAGCAAAAGAAATCATCTGACCCTGCGGCGGCGCCACCGGTTGTTGAAACAGGGGAACCGGAAGCGTCACCGAAACCGGGTTCAACCCGAATTGTTGCGGGCTTTCGGATGGTATCTGAGAATGATCCAACGCGAAGGGGAAAACAGGGCCCGAATAAGGATGCGTGAACGCCATTGAAGTTTGAAAGGATCGAGGAGAGAGAGAGGAGGAAGAGGAAGATAGCGGGCCGGTTTCGTGACGTTCCGGGCTTCGGGTTTTCTTCAACGGCCGGTTTGAAGGTTCGTTGGAAACAGAGTTCCATTGCTGCAACTCTGTAAAGCTCTGATCTTCATCTCTCTCCCACTCCATTAGACTCCCCTTTCCACCTTTCTTCTTCGATTTTCCTTTTTCCTTACCAGAATCCATGGAAGCTGATCAAACACAACAGATTCTTGATTCAATTTTCCACCGCTCGCTCCCTTAATTCAGAAAATAAAAAACAGTGAATCCCAGATGGTAAAACTAACTGGGGAATTGAATTAAATTAAATTAAATTAAAGAAGATTGAATTGATTTGTTAAAAAATGTTTGATTGTAAGATGGTAAGGATGAAATATGTAAGAGAGCGAGCGGGTGAGTGGTGAAAGTGTGGAGACGAAGATTTGGAGGAGAGAAGATATATAATGATTGAGGGAGGAGAGAGAGAGAGAGAGACTTAAGGGGATGAGAGATAAAGATTTTGTAGTGTGTGAGAAGAATCGTGGTTGGTCTATTGCTGCTTGTTAGGTCCCACGCGGCTTCATTCTTTTTTTTACTTCGACTTCCCTTGCTTTCACTTCACCCTACCACGCCCTTTTATTTTTTTTTAATTTTTTATTTTGTTTTCTTAATGCTAAAGAAAATAATTTTGATAATTTAAGAAAAATGTTAAGAATGAAGGAATTAAAAAAAAAAGAAGTAAAATCAATACATAAATCCAAGAACAATACTAATGTAGAATTTGATGGTGGAAGTGTTATGATTAAATTATGTTTTATGGATTTAATTGAAAACACGAATAGGCTATTGAGTTGGATTGTGAATGTCCAGTGTTACAAATATTTTTCTATTATATACGTATATTTGATGAGTGACACGTGTTAGAATAAAATTTCAATAATTTTTTCTTATTGTTCGATATTTTATGTTTGATTTCAATTTAATAATTCAAGTTTAGATTTAATAAGCATCTTTTAAATATCCTTAATATACACACACAACCCCAATTTGTATTGTTGAAAGAAAAACCATCTCTTCAAATCTAATAATATCAAAATATACTACCAAGAAGATTATAGTATTCTAAAATGTCAATGGATAAGGTAAATTTGTAATTTATTGCTGCAGTACTAAAGATTAACACACCACGTACTCATTATCAAAATTTTAAAATTTAAATAAATAGAGAAAATATATAATTGTCATGCCATGATGCCAACCACAAATATCTGAGACTTAAATAATTTAAAACACTACAACTTTTGATTGTCAACCCATACAGACAATACTATGGAACAAAATATAAATTTTGCAAGTACACTTTCCTATAATTTTATTTTCCCTAAAAAAGGCCATTCACTCCACCACTATATGATAAGTTACAATACAAAAGAAAAGAAAAAACATGTAGTAGTATTAAAAAGATAGAAGTAGTTCAAAGTTTAAAAAAAGTTATCCAAAATGGAAGTGGGTTTAAAAATGTCAACATGCAACTTAGTTGTGTTCGGACATTGTTATTCGCCAGAAAAGGAAACGCGGGATTGCACGAAAGAAGTCTGCAGTGAAGATGAAATGGGATGGGGTGTATCCAACTACACCAGTGGCCAATCAGAACGCACCAACTCATCGTACGGAATGCCACCGCAGTTGCACACCATGGACTAGGGAAAATAGATTTTTTTGTCCGCTAATTTTGTCCAATTTTGAATTTAGTTTATAGGTTTTTTACTTTTTGAAAATCATCCATTATATTTGCAGAATTTTGAAAATCGTCCATTATATTTGAAAATTTTGAAAATCGTCCATCATGTTTACCAAGTTCAACAAAATCGTCTATTTCAACAGGTCATTAGCAGGTTATTCTAAAAAATAAAAATAAAAAATATGTAAAATATATATATATATATATACTATTTTAAAAAAATAGTCTTCACTAAGAATTTATATTATACCCTCTCCGTCCGCCCGAAAGAGGGCATTTTGCTTTTGTGCACGTTGATTAAGAAGTATTGTTATTTAATGTGTAGTGGGTAGTTGTATTAGTGGGAGTGTGGATCCCATATTTTAATTGTATCAGTGGGTGTGTGTGGATCTCATGTGTGTAAAAAAGGAAGTGACCCTCTTTGGAACGGACGACCAAAATGGAAAAAAGACCCTATTTCGAGCCGACGGAGGAAGTATCAATATTTAGTCAAATTTGCTCTACTTTGGTAATGAGATTAATATTGTTTGTTTGGTATACGGAAGTGAAAAATGAAAAGTGAGATAAAATTGGTTAAATAAAAATATGATATAGATTAATTGGGGTGAAAATATTCAAATGACCTGCCATAGCAGGTCAAAAGACCAAAATGTTGAATTTTATGAAGTAAATGGACTAATTTCAAAATTCTTATAAAATTAACGGACTAATTTCAAAATTAAAAAAGTTAATGGACTAATTTCAAAATGAATGAAAGTTAGCGGATGAAAAAATTTATTTTCTCCAAGGATTATTAATTGATGCTAGTTATAATATTATTTTTAATTTATTTTCTGTTTTTTTTCCCTAAGTTTTTAAGGGCGTGATTTGGTAAAATATTTGTATAGGATTTTAGGCTTTTTTATTACATATACTACAAAGTTTCATATGTGGTGTATTCAGAGTTTTAGCCGTGCAAGTATAATTGAAGTCCAAGTGCAATTTTACAGATTAAATTCTTTTTCATTATAAAATATCAATGTGTCCAACTAAAAAGTATTCATCATTGTTAAAAATACAAGTAATAATTTTAATAATATGCTTCCTCGACCAATGATGCTATTTGTTTTTTCACGTGAATTAAATAATATTATTATTTATTGTGTAATGGGTAGTTATATTAATTAGTAGAGTATGTAAGTCTCATATTTTAATTGTATTAGTGATGTATAAACTTCGTTTGTCTAAGAATGAAAATAAGACTCCTTAGAATGATCGTCCAAAATGATAATATGAGATCCTTACTGCGAGGAAGTAATTGATAATATTTTGAAAATATCGATTGATACGTTTTTTTAAATTTTACCTGGATTGTTCACCCAAATTTTTGTGTATGGAATTTGTTGAATATTTATGAGTACTAAAGAAACTAAAATTCATCATACTAGTATGTATGCTGGGGGCATCTTTTTATGCTCTTTCTTCCACCAATATCTACTTCATATTTACTGTTTACACAAATATGAGCAGTAATTAAAAATTTTTTAGACTTAACTTTTAAGATAATTTAATATCTTTTAATAATAAATTATCTTATATGTATTAAAAAGATATCACAATTTTAAAATAAATATATGCTATGGAGATATAAAATGTTCAATTAAATTTACGACGGATCAAAAAAAAATAAAAAATGTAACATTAAAGTTCGGTTGTGAAAGTATAAACTATAGAACTAGTTGCAAGAAATGTAAGTAAGATGAAATGAATGAAATTCTATGCTATAAGTCTAGCTATGGAGGATCTTCAGTTCAGACCCCTACCTATGTACAAGTATATCCTGCAAGTACACATAATTATATACTAAGGATAACTATTTCAAATTTAAGACCCTAGAACCTATGCACTAAATTTCATTAATACCTAATAGTGTATATTAATTGCAAGAAGAAAAATTGGTTGATATCCTAAAATTGTGAAAATACATGAAACAAACGGCTGCTAGTTTAATTAAGGTACATTTTTAACCTTCTTCAACTGCTAAAGTGTGTGTCCAAAAACGTAAACTACTGATATGGCTGATGTTTGATTAATTTTCTTGTCCCTTTTACTATACAATTAAAGAATGTCTAATAAGGTTTGGATAGAGTAGTTGTATTTGCCTCACCATGATTTCCTAAAATTCCAATTTATCCTCACATTTTTTATTTTTATTTATTCTACACTTTATAAGTAAATGTCACTAAATATTAACATTACAATACCTATTTTGATTTAAAATTGATATATACGTTTATAAAGTAATTCTATTGTCCCTTCAGTTGTTAGTATACATCTAAACCTATATAAAAAATGAATCAGGTATAATAGAAAATTTTGACAAAAGCAATAAATTATTTAACATAAAGAAAAAAATATTCAAAGTGATCGAGTTATTGGACAAGGAGTTATCAAGATTATTAAAACATTAATTAACCCTTTAATCGCCCCATTTTGATCCATGGTGTTGCTAATTTAAAATTGGTTATCCAAACTATCTATTTTAAATTACCTTGTCAAAAGTAAAAGTCATCATTTTTTAAGATCAAAAGTCATCACCATTTTTTATTTTCTAAGAACAAAAAGTCTATCACATCTTAACATTGTCAGCTATTTTATATTGATATTTACGATCGAACTTTAATTAATATTTATACCTATATTACAAATACATGAAAATGTGGGTGTGAATATTATTCATAAGTTTTTTTTATATTCATTTTTCATATGGAAGTGTAAATTTGCATATACCTATATTACAAATATATGAAAATGCGGGTGTAAATTTGTATTTACAAGGGGCAAATTCGTATTTTTCAATATTAGTTACGTACTATATTTCTACCATTTAATCGTCAACTTTCTTTATATGAGTTTTGACTTTTGAAGTTATAATATTCCGAATTCTTTAAAGTATTGAAATAAAAAATAAAAGGCTAATTATACTGTGCATCCGGGTGCACCCTAAGATACGGTACATTCATTTTAAAAAAGGTATACAAATATGAACAAAAATATATACAATTATGAAAAATGTATACAATTTAATTATTAAATTTTTAATGAAAAATTGAGTGTAAAAAATATATAATTATTAAAAAACATATATACACTATTGAATAAAAAGTTATACACATATGAATGCTAATTTTTAAATGAAAAACTTAGTATGAAAAAAATATACAATTATTAAGAAACACATATACAAAATAGAATAAAAATATATATAAAATAAAATAAAAAGTTATACACATGGGTGCACTATTGCACCGAGTGCACGTAATATCAACTCAAAATAAAATTCCGTCTTTATCATTAGGCCTTCACTAAAAAGAATAGACAAAGTCTCTTGTGAGACGCTACTTTCATGAGACGGTTTGTGAGACGTGTTAAAGTATGTCGATTATTTAAATAAAGTATGTTTAATGGTTGTTAATATATGTTTTTTAAAGTATGTTGGATTATGTATTAAAGTATGATGTTAATGTGTTATAATTTGATTTATTATCGACATACTTTAACCACAAATAAGCGCACTTTAACCACAAATAAGCATACTTTAGTGAAGGGTTGACCCGTCTCACATCCGTCTCACCAATAACCCGTCTCACAATAGACTAACTCAAAAGAATAAACGTTTAACATTTATATAAAAAATGGGCTAAACTAGCGTGTCAATATTGTTTTACGATAATATAATTTTATACTTTTGTAATTATTATTATTTTTTATTAAAAATTTATCACTTTTTAATTATAATATAAATTATTTATATAATATAATTCACAACATTATTATAATTTTTATCCGTCTTATACAAATTATTATGTGGGACGATTGTGTAGTCTTTGCCCTTAATTAGAGTATTTATTATGTATTCTAGCAAGAGCTTTGTTTAATTTGATTTTTACCAGGTAAAACGCAGTGAATTCTTTACGCACGCAATTTCCAACACGATTTCAAAATTACACGGAACTAAAAAAAAGATTACAAATAGATATAAAAAATAATTATTATTGTAATAATAATGATAATAAAATATAAAAGTCAATACAAAAACGTGGGCGGATGTCACTAATTTTATATCTATCACTTAGTTTAACTTATTTATTTTACTATAAATTAGTTAAAACGGGTTTTAATATTAAAAGATCATATATGTTTAGTTATTAATATTATATATAAGATTAAAATTTAAAGACATAAAAAGTGGTTATAATTACACTGACATGGTTTTTTAATTTATGTGAAGTTCTTTAAAAAAAAAACAATGATGCTTTATTGAGAAGGTGATAATACAAATAAATGCTCCATTGTCATAATTACTTGGTTAACGTTATAAAATGCAATTGACTAATTTTATTAAACATTATCTTTTCAGCATCACTATAGACAAGAAATTAATTTAGTAAGAAAATGGAAAAATATCCACTGATGCATATCCCCTATCAACATAAAGAAATAGAAAGTGTTCCAAATAATTAAACTAATTAATACATTTATTTAATTCATATGAAAAGTTAAAAAATATGATCATGCTTTATTGGGAAGTTGGACATACAGATTAAATTAATAGTGAATGTTGATGTAATTTACTAATGTTATAAATTATTATCTAGTCAGCATCACTAAAAATAATAAAATGAGATTTATAAATAAAAAAGAGGAAAAAGAAAAATATCTATTGACAGCGATAGGGGCTATAGCAAAACATGCAGGTTGGAGAAGCACTTTCGGTGGGGAAATAGAAAAAATTGTCAGAAAATTTGTCGTTAAACAACAACCACCCCAGAGGGAGGTCAACCAACATTACTGTGTCTGTGGAAGTCGGTTTGAATCGGCACCACTCCCCTACAACTCATCATCACATTCTTACCATTTTTTATTTTATTTTATTTTATTTTTGGGATACTAGAATGATAAAGATGGATGTACACGTTTTTATTTCAAATTAAAATTAAATTAATCTTATTCTTAATAGTATAATGATAAAAGGAAATTTAACATTAAATTAATACTTAACTTAGAGGTAAGTACATGCTTCTTCCATTTCATAAAATTATTCACATTTTTCTTATTTATTTGTTCGATATAACATCTTTTGCACCTTAAAAATGAAATAAGTAATACTCCCTCTATCTCAGGTAATGAGAGTCAGAGATCTTATGTTAACATAAGGTCTCTGACCCTCATTATCTGAGACAGAGGGAGTATTACTTATTTCATTTTTAAGGTGCAAAAGATGTTATATCGACTCATTATCTGAGACGAGGGGAGTATACTTTTATCCAACAATACCAAGTAGCACCGTATTTTGAGATTAGAGTTATTAAAAAGTACAAAACTTGTAGACCGACCGTTAAGCACGAAACTTGTTAGGGTTAGGTTTAGATTCACTTTTTAGTAGTTTGTTTAAATATGCCCAAATAACTCAATGCCCGAATAGCCCGAAGCTCATTAGGACTTTAAAGGATTAGGACTGGCTCGTGTAATATCTTCATGTAAGATGAGTATATGTGAGACAAGTCAATTTATTATAAGTATAAAATTGTATAGGTAAAATATGATATTTGTCATAATATTTATTAAAGTCTGATTATTATGTATTAAAATATGATTTTATAGTGTTATTAAAGTATAATTTACTATCCATTAATTATATTTTAATAAATCATATTATAACACATTAAAATTATTTTTTAATATATTATTTATACCAAAAATTACTATCTAGCTTTATTAATTGTTAGAATTAAATATCTATTCCACTAGAAAACAAACTAGGGACTGCTGATTAAACGTAGGACTTAATTAATAATGACAACTTAATCATTGATTTCTCCATGCAAACATACATTATGCATATTTTCTTTTAAATTTAATTTTTAAATATCTAACCTCTTAAAGTATGTTGGATTGTTGATAAATATAAGTGGTACAAAGTAGATTTATGTGATAATCTATTTAGCTTTAATCCCTTAATCACAAGTCAATTAGTTCCTTATAATTGAGTTATTTTTTAAGCGAAGAAAAAAAAAACAGTTAGTTACCAATCAAACGATAACATATTAATACAATCAATTAAAAGTCTCCATTATTATTTATGAGACATACGACTATTTTTAATTAATTTAGATTTTTTTTTTATGATGCGAGAAATTAATTTACACACGGTTTTCTTATTTCTTGATTTTCAATATATGCATTAATGTTACATATACTTTTTTTTTAAGATTGTGTACGTCACATGAAGCCGTCAAATTAATCAAATAAATTAAACCTTAACATACTAAACGTATATATATTTAAGTCGAAGAATTCATGTTACCAATTAATTATTTCAAACAATCTAAATCTTACCCTGGAATTTATCATCACAAATGGCTTACCAATAATTAATTAATGGAGAAATAAATTTTTAAAAAAATGTGGCAACATATTAATTGGTCGGAGTCTTGAGGAGAGTTGTGGGTTGAACACGTGTCCTCGGTTTTGACATTATGACGTTCTTGAATTTGTCAAGGAAGCCTGATATCATTAGTCATGCCAAAAAAAATAGAAACCAAAATTGAATTTTTCTTAACTAAAAATTGGTGATCGATCATAATGGTGTACATGTTTTTGGGGCTGGTTGACCAATCTGAGTGTCATTTTCTTTTAACAAATTAAATTTGGGCCAATCAAAATCTTGCATGTGAACTCGCATATACAATCATGAATCATGCCAATTTTATTGATTATTAAATTTTTTGATTATTTAAAAATGATGAGTTATCAAAATCAATATATTCGAAAAAGAGGAGTACAAATTTTGGTGTCACATTGGTAATTTGGGATCTCAGTAAATATGGGTCATCAATTTCTGATAATGTGGGATGGATTAGGCCCAAGGCCCATGGACAAGGCCCAAGTCCTAATTTACCTCTAGGTAGGGGGGTAAATTTGGTATTTTCTGTCTTTTAGTATCCGCTAACAAAAAGTGAAATAGGGGTTAATTATTAATGTTTTAATATAAAATAAATATCTTAATTTTTTATATACTAGTGCTCTGGTTTTTAAAAATTAGTTTTAAACTATCATTAAAAAATAAATTATATATATAATATTCCAAAATATATTTGAGAGTAAAAAAAAAAACCCTAAAACACATAATAAATGATCAAGAAAGTTGTACAACCACGGATGAATGAATCCGAGTGCCTAACAACCCGACCCGATTATGATGGTTTGCTTTTGAAGGTTAGCTTTCTTGAGCTCCATGAACTTGGCTGCCAGCTCATCATAATCTGGAAGCTTCGGATGGATATGGCTGCATGGAAACGAACACGATCTGTTAAGGTTGTCTGAAATCAACCTCTCATTACTCCTTTCACTAGGCATAGTTATTGCTCTATTCACTACCGCATCATTGTCTTCGTATACACAACTATCCGCCCCGTTGACATCCCTAATCTTTCGATGCTGATGTAACTTACGTCTGATATCGGGCGACGTGTCGCCCAAATCACCGTAGTATATCATGCACTCGATGTCCGTAATGATGGTTGGATGTTCATGATACATTGCTGATCTTCTTCTTGTTCTTTTCCTACTAATCGTTGAGTTTTTTCTCGTCTCTCCGAATGGTCTGAACTTGAACAACCTCTGATCTTGGAGATTGCCTTGTTTGATTAGAGGTGGAACTAACTCCTCAATGTCATCAAGGTACACCACTTGTTGATCCAGCAATGTTGAAGAATCTTGTGTGGAAGATTCCTTTTCGTCGATGTGTAGATCTTTCTCTTGATCAAGTCCTTCGATTGCATAGCAAATGTCTTGATTATCGGACGACGAAGCTTGATGGAAATCGGGCCGGTACTCTAGTAGCAACGGCCCGATTTGATTGAACGTTTGAGCTATCTCAGCGAGGGCTCTGTACTTGGCATCATCAGACACCTTTTTCATGCAAAGATTTTCCTTAATCTGCAGTGTAAGAAGGATCAACATTTATTATTATATCCTGTGCTAATTAAACTTGTTGTGATTGAGTTTGTTAAACGACCACCCCATCTAAAAGTTTAACCTGAATGTGGACAAGATTTCCGGGGAGCAATTCGAGCGCAGTAGTGATGAAAAGTTGGCCGTAGCGCTCCCCGAAGAGCTGCCGGATCAAGACGAGCTCCGGCATCTCTCCAAGCCTTGCTGATGAGAAAATCAGAGTTGATACTGCTTCATTTATGTCATTAGGGCAGTCTCTGCAGTAGGTTATGTTTGGATTGAGTAAATATATCATTGTAAGTATTCCATTGATGATTTTCTTTTTAAAAAAGAAGTTACTGTTACATTATTCTTCTATATCTTGATTTGGGTATATATGAATGATAAATTTAAACAGTGTTCCTTTTGTTAAATGAAAATTATGAATAAATTTCCAAATTAGGGCCCTACAAAAACCACAATATATCCATAATTAATCAGAAAATTCTTGCAAAAGAAACTTATATTAAGGGTTGAATTATGTACCTGTTTTTTCGGATGTAAGAAAAATTTAAAATTAAGAATTCAGAGAAGTGGCCCAGTAGATCATAGACTTGAACAATATTTTGATCCATGATCAACTGCTCAACCTGTGATGAATTCAAGAATATTTCATTACATGAGTTTATACATTAAAATCAACCTCGTATTGTAGGATGTGAAATACCGAGATTACCCTTTGGAATGCAGATTGTTGATGGCCATTTCTGAGAAGCTGAGCAACATCTTGTGTGAGCAGCTTCACCAGGCAACCCCTCTTGCTCTTCACCACTTTCACCCGACACTGCAACTTCTTTATCAATTTCTTGCTGCAATTAAATTAATTAATTATCATTAATTCAGACATTAATTGTAATCGAAAAAGAAATGATATAGTACCATTTTGATGCCTTTCTCCATCCAAAAAGAATATCAAACATATTTCAGGTGAAACTGAAAATGACCAATTCATTAGCTGATGAGAGAAAAAGATTGACAGTATCACAGTAATTTGAGGTTTTCTTAATTTTTTTTGGGATGGTTATTGGGGGGTGGGGTGGCAAAGTATTGGGGGGTGTTCTGTTCACCACTCCATAGAAACTGCTCCACTACGCAGGATATGTTATTGGGTGTTACAAGGTTATTTTATTTTATTTATTTATCAAATATATATACTATATATTATTCCCGCCATTTTTATTATAATTAATTACTCGTAAATTTTAAGATGAGTGACAGAGAAAAATTACTGCTTCAATTAAATTACAATCAGTATTTAATTACAGGTCTTACAATATACTCGTATTTTTAACTAAGGCAGCGAAATAAAATTAAACAATCATAATTAATGATGCCAAAATCATAGTAATATATTGACAAATATCTTCAAATTATCCTAACAACATAATTTAAGGCAATTTAATGATTCCTATGGAACCATTTATAAAAATTCAATAAGGAATAATAAAATTTCCTTGTATTAATCTCGAAATTCAAGATGATTTTCTAGGTAAATCCTTCAATTAACATCATATTGTTTTACTTTAATCTAATGAAGAAAATTTCAATATTTGTATAAACCGTTTTAAAGAGTCAAGAATCTGGTAACCAAACTCAACCCCCACCCCACGTATTCTAACACTGAAGTAGGCCAACTTCTTCACCAGAAGGCAGGTCCTTAATTCAATCACAAAAACAAACATTTGTAGATTATATAGTAAAATAAAAAATATATTTAAATACGCTATTAAGTGGGCCCATACTTGAAGGCCGTAGACTTTTTGTAGATTAGCCCAGATATTAAGAGGGAGTTAAATGGGCCTATTTGTGCGGGGCGAAGCCCAATTATGTATGAGAGCATCCGATGGTGTAAAAAATTAATCGGGCCTATTTTTGCATTCATGCATAATATCTAAATAAATCGAGCCTTAAATACTTTCCAAATAAAATTGTAGTGAGAAAAAGAAAAATCATAAGGAATAATTTCGTCATCCAATTAGTCCTTCTATTATCCAGCGACACGTGTTGCCATATAAAATGTAGATATTAATATCCACCAAGACAATGGATAAATTTTCTATATAAGAGAGTATAAATATTTCATCTATTGGGTTTACATTTTGCCTTTAATTAAAGTATAATAATAATCTTAATTTGTTAGAATCTATTATATTTGTACACCAAGTTTAGGTTATTTATTAAGTCAATGATTTTAGGATTTAAGTTTTGTTAATAGATTTTAATATTGATATTTAATTTAGGCCGTATTATTATTTTTATATTTAAATCTTTTAAATAGTGTATACTGATTTTACATGAGAATGTTTGAACAATAGATTTGGATGAGACTTTTTCTTTTTAATTATTAAATATGCTATTATTTTTTACTTTTCATTTATATTATAAATTGTTTATACAATACATTATTACTTTTCAACAATTGAATATTACTTTTCATTATAAAGATTATTATTACTTAATTTTTATCAGTCTCCCGAAATCATACTTGCATCCACGATTAATGGTACGCGGCTACGCGCTGATGCAAAATAATCGAAATCAACTTAACTTTTATTTATGGAATAATTTTTTAATTGAGAATGGATTACATCCCCATCAACCCTAAATCTAAATACAATATATTCCTTTTTTACTTTTATTCTCTAAATTAGAAAATAATCACAAAGAATGATTTACTAATCTCATATCACATTTATTCAAATATATAAATGAAATATATATATATATATATATATATATATATATCCCAAAAATTCATCCTCTTTTTCCCATTACGAAAGTGCCACAACTCCATTAAATGTAATTGAAGCATCTTTAGACATTCTACGACAATTAAATCCTCTCTGTATTATTAGTTTTTTTATTTATTATTTTATTTTTCTCATTTAAACTCTTCATCCTTTTCCCTCCATTGGACTCTTTCAACCTTCTTATCTCCATACCCCTCTCTCTCTCCTCTCTTTCTCTCTCCTCTCTTACTTGTTTTACTTTTTATTTCCATCCTCATCTCTCTATCCAAGATTTGGCTTCTCCTAAACACACTAGTTTATAAAAAGCACACAAATGTATTAAACATTCAAATAATTTTTTTGGTTGATTTAAGGTTAAGGGTTTGGAAGATCTCATCATATAGGCGTATGACAGTATAAGTTCTTCTATGTAAAATTTTCTTGTTTATTTCTTGTTTATTTAATTTTATTTCAGAAAACTTAAAGCAAGGTACATTGGCCAATTTTTTCTTTTTTTCAAAAAATTATTTGCTAATATTATTAGTTTGTTCGTATGTTTACATTTAATGGAAATATCTAGACATGCGCATGTGGTCTGAATATTTACTTATGTTTGTCATATATTTTTTTCCTCATTTTGTAAGAATAAACATTGAAACAAAACAAATTAAAGATCTATTTAATTAGCCGGTGGATTTTTTTTCCATCTTAAATTCATCCAATTGCATACTAGCTATATATATATATATATAAATTCATCAATAATTCTTGTATCAAAGTTTTTTTTTTTAATCGAAGGTGAAGAAGGTGAAGAAGTCATGTCGAGTATGAAGTCGAACTCTTCGGATAGTGAAAACTCAAACGAAAACTCTATCGATGAAATGCAACCAAAGAGAAGAAGGCGTTACCATCGTCACACTTCAGAGCAGATCCAAGAAATGGAAGCGTATGTTTTTTTTTTCTTCTCCTAATTCTTTAATTATTATTATTATTGAGGCGAAAATAAACTATGATATAAATGATAGTATATGTACACGAATTTACTTAAAATGGCTTAACTTTTTCAAAGTTGAAATAGAAATGAAAAGAGTAAATATTGTTTGGCCAGAAGTTTCAAATCGAACAATGTACTTGGTATTTTTTACATAAAATATTTTGAATTTCTAACTATGTAAATATGTAGATTTTTTTTAAAAAAAATTTAAATAATTGTCTGTTTGAACTATGAAGTTGTCATTTAAATCATATTAAATAATATAGTATTTAATATTTAATTCTAGTTTGAATTTCGTTTGACATATTTTTCTGTCTGGCCGATCTTTGATTGGTTGTAATTATGTACCAATTAATTCCAATAAAAAATAAATTTATTTTAGGATTGGAGTACATTGTATTCCATGCATAATTATGCTTTTGACTGATTAAAAAAAATTACTCCATTAACTTTTACAAGGATGATGTAACATGTTTATGGAGCATAAGTGATTTATAATTTTTTTGGTGTTGAGTGTTTTTGTCATAATAGATCTATTCACAATTTAAGGGAGTGTATAAAATAAAATTTTCGTTTTTTTTTTAATATGACATTTTTACCCTTGATTATAGATTCTTTAAAGAGTGTCCTCACCCGGACGACAGGCAGAGAAAAGAACTTAGCAAACAATTAGGGATGGAACCTCTGCAAGTCAAATTTTGGTTCCAAAACAAGAGAACACAAATGAAGGTAATTTATTACTAATTTATTATCAAATCACATCTTTAACTGATCCTAATTATTGATTAGTTTTATTTCAATCTCTATTAGATTTTATTAATGTATCAATCTTCTCCTAAAATACATGCTTAAAAACCATGTACAATTTTATCTTATTTAGCAAGTAATAATAATAATAATGAGGTCATTCTTATAACCATTTATAATAATGAGAATTAAGGATTTATGCACAAGAAATTAAACCATGTAATGCTTTAATTGCTCATTTACGTACCTTTTTTTTTTCCTTATTTGTTTGTCTCATATGATCAGACTCAGCACGAGCATCAAGAGAACTCTCTGCTCCGGACTGAAAACGAAAAACTCCGAGCAGAGAATATGAGGTTTAGGGAAGCCCTCACAAATGCTTCTTGTCTTAACTGTGGAGTTCCAACTCCTGTAAGAGAATCATCCTTTCATGAACATCGACTACGACTCGAGAATTCTCGTTTAAGACAAGAGGTTTGTATGCATATATGATATATTCACTAATTTATCATACTCTATTTTAAGTGTAACTTATACCTCATGCATATATACGTGCATTGATGAAATAAAATACGAAACGTGTAATGCAGATCGATCATATTTCTTCAGCGACGACAAAGTATGCAGGAAAGTCGATTGAGAGTAGTAGTAGTCCTTCTTCCGGTCCGTCTGCAGAGTTTTGGAGCTCAATGAACTTCAATGGAGGTCAAAATGACGAATATAGGTCTATGGTGGTCGATCTTGCGACTACGGCCATGGAGGAGTTGACGAGGATTGCTCAATTGGGGGAGCCCTTGTGGGTCTCTAGTATGGATCGAAATTCTTGTGTGTTGAATGAGGAGGAATATTTGAGGGCTTTTTCTAGGGTTTTTGGACCAAAAGCTAATGGCTTCAAACTCGAGGCGACTCGTGAGACGGCTGACATTGCTATGTCGGCTGCCAACGTTGCGGATATTCTCATGGACGTGGTACGTGTTATAGATGAATGAATGACACGTAGATGAGATGGAGAACGCGATGATAATTAGCATTAATGGCTCTTGCATGTCTTTTATTTAAAAGAATTTGGAAAGTTGTTCAATTTTAGGTCATTATAATTAAGTACTAGGTAATATATATGTATTTGCCATAATCTCCTGATGATTAGTTCAAAAAATACCATGTGTAGGAGAATTGGGCAAATGTTTTTTCAGGTGTGGTTTCACGAGCTATGAGTTTGCAAGTTATTTCATCTGGACTAGGTGGAACGTACAACGAAGCTATACTGGTGGTAAGTACGTCCAATGAACTTAAAATACTTAAACTTTTAGATCAGATGACCAGACTATCAGAGACATGACCTAATAAGAGGCAAACAAGGTAGTCGGTTAACACTATGTATGTAATGATTTGAGTTTAAATTTGATGTTGTAGATAAATGCAGAGTTTCAAATACCATCACCAGTCGTCCCAACTCGCGAAAGTTATTTTCTTAGACATTGTAGACGACATGTGGATGGTATATGGGCTGTGGTGGACGTGTCCTTAGACCACTTACTCTCTACTCCCTCGGTGACATGCCGGAGAAGACCCTCCGGTTGTCTAATTCAAGACATTCATCATGGACAATATTCTAAGGTAATAATGCTAACTCAATCTTAATTTATACTAGTATATATCATTAACATTCAACTCTTTTGCTAAATATACCCATCAAAGATGTATGTACATATTTGGTTTATTGTGAATATCATGTACTACAACTTTTGTAAACAATTAAAGTTGTGTTCTAATAACACATGCCTTAATATCTATGTTGGAATTTGCATTCCAAATTCTATTTGGTTCGAATTGAATGAAGGTGATATGGGTTGAGCATATGGAAGTAGAGGAAGAGATCCATAGTATATACAAACCTTTTATTACATCCGGTCTTGCATTCGGGGCACGACGATGGGTCGCCATTCTCGACGGATATTCTCAGCGTCTACCAAGAGCATTGATTGCAGCTAGGCTTCCTTCAGAGAATCCCAACAATTTCTTTGGTAATTCAATCACAATGAAAGAGTCACTTTGGATAATTACTATAATTAATATGCATGTTTGTTTTCCTTCTTACAAGGTTTATTACATAGATAACCCTAATGCAACATAGGGTCAAGATCTAGGGTTTCATCTTACATTGTGGTTTTTTTTTTTGTGATAGTTGAGAACCATAAAGGTAGAAGAAATAGTTTATTAAAGGTGGCAGAAAGAATGGTGACTAGGTTTTGCCGTGGGGTGAACACGTCGGTTATGAACACGTGGTCGACCCTATCCGGTTCGGATGGGGAAAATGTCAAGTTTATGACCCGAAAGAATGTGGATGATCCGAGCATGCCATTTGGGATTCATCTCAGTATAGCTACTTCTTCTTGGCTTCCAATTCCACCTAAAACAGTCTTTAATTACTTGTGTGATAACGCCACTCGAAAAGAGGTAATCTCATGCTCTAATTTCTACTTTTCTTGTATTCTCGATGAGCTTGTATAAAACCGTCTCATATATTACATTCAATGAGATGAATATTAGGGCTCAATTAGTCAAATTAGCTAGACATGCACAAAAAAACCGGGATCGGCGGTTCCAACAGGGAAGTCGGCGGTTTCAATCGGAACCGGTCAAAATGGAACCGAAACCGGATATATTTTGGTTCTGTTCTGGTTCTTCATTTCCTGAAATCGAAACTTGCGGTTTTACTTTTTTTCTTTTTTCTATTTATGTTTTAAAGGCAAAAAAAAATTAAAACCGGAATCGAAACCTTCCTACCTTGGTTCGATTCTAGTTCCCCCATTTTCAGGGACCAGAACCGGCATGAATATCTACAATTAGCTACACTTTGAAAATTTCATAATTTTATTTAATTGATGATTAAATTCTAGTGGGACATGCTTTTGAACGGAGGAGATGTCGAAGAAATGACTCGCATTTTGAGTGGTAAGGATGAAGGAAACCGTGTCACACTCTATCAATTAAAGGTGATGCTTTATTTTCTTTTTAAGACACTAAAGTAAATAAATAATGCTTATTATTATTATTATTATTAATTAACACACTTGATCATAGGGTGCGGAATCAAGCTCAAGTCAAATGATGATGTTGCAAGAGAGTCGTAGAGATCCAACTGCAGCTTATGTTGTGTACGCACCGATCGACGCAGTTTGTGCGAACGCAGTCCTAGGCGGGGAAGAGCCGAGCCACGTGCCTTTACTTCCGTCGGGATTTGTAATTCTTCCCGACGGGCCCACTGGCCGCGGCCAGGGGAGAGGATTAATGGCAGCTCAGGCTGACACTGGAGGATCGCTCTTGACTATTTCACTTCAGGTTTAATTCTAATCAACAACTAAGTATTATTAATAATAGAATGTTGGCCTTAACTCTTGCATGATTTAAATTTATAATTCTTTTTTGGCAATATCGATCTAATTGATGATTATTTTAATTATAGATTTTAGTTGATTCAACTCCGGATGCAAGCCTTTCTGTGGGATCGATCGCAGTAGCTAACAAGCTTTTGGGGTGCACTGTGGAGAAGATCAAACAGGCATTGATTCCTAAATCTTGATTGGTAATTAATTAATTAAAATGGTTATTTTCCAGCATTTTGGATTTATATTGAATGATTTGATTTATAAATAAATTTTACAGTTTTCAAACTACTAATACTGATCTGTTTTTCTTTATATTGCATATATTTTTTTGGAAAAATACTAGTTGCTTAATATTTCAGAAATCAATTTAAAGTGTTTTTTCCTCCCTTTTCTCTTTTGAATGCCTGTTATATATTATGACAAAACTCGACAAATATTAGCTCACATAATTAAATAGCGTTTTGCGGACTAAACTTAATCATTACAAATAGTTATCAAATAATTACCTGATCAGCACAACACAAGAATTTCTATTTAGCTATATATCAATTATAAATTCACTTATAAATCGGGATCATATATATAGTTAAACATTTTTTGAACGCATATTATTTTATGTATGAAATCGTTTTTTGTCATTTTAATATCGTCTTTTTCTATTATGTATGCCCCTAAAATTTAATAAGAGTATTAATAAATAGTACTCCATTATAATATAAATAAATATGAATTATGAAAACTTTAAAAGTTCCATATTGGAAGTTGGAACTCGCTCATGGGATTCTCCCCCATTTTTAAAACATATATTTGATCTCCTTAATTATTCCATTTTCTCAAAAATAAGTAATAAATAAAAATTATGACGTTTTAAGTAACACAAAACTGAAAGAATGATATACCAATATCACCAAAAACGTGGAATGAACAATCAAGTAAAAATCTACATGCATGAAATCATCACCTACTTATAACCTCAATTACGTTTAATCATATTCTATATAATAAATTGGAATTAATTATGATAATCTCAAATTAAATCTCAATAGCAAACGTGGTCTCCTTAGATTTGATGAGAGAAGTTTTATTAGGCGACAATCCATCAAGCACCATCGAACAATTCACGAAAACCTTAAACTCCCTCATCATAACATCTCCAACAACAACATTAATAGGTGCCTTAATCTTCACCATTACCGGTATAGCATGATTACCTTGATCATTCATAAATTCCTGTTGAACCGTCGGTCCGACCATGGCATTCCCCGTCAAGTCCACATCAAACACGGTGGTGTTCATGTGGCCCTGTCGGAAAGCCGGCGGCTTTCCGGCGCAGATAGTCATGTTGGAATATTCTACGGTGACGAGGCTATCGTCGCCGTAGATGAACTCAATGTTCTTGTTGGGATTCTGAGCACGGATGGTGACCTGCAAAGCTGTGGTGAGGGTGGAATCGCGGTTCATGTTGAATGTTCTGACGTCGAAGGATTCGACGTTGTAGGAAGGGATTTTGGGGTCGTAGGTGTGAAAGAAATAGAGGAGGGTGAGGAGTTGGATGAGGAGGAGGAGGAGGAAGAAGCAGCAGAAGCAGGTGAGGCAGCGGCAGCAGCTACCGTTGGATTTTTTCCGGTGGGGGGCGGGGTAGTATTGGGGGCCGTAATAGCCGCCGTTCATCATGGCGTAGGGTGGAGGGGGGCCGTGCATGGAGGCGGAGGAGGAGAAGAAATGTTTTTGTATTTCCTCTCCCTTTGGAGATTAGAGAGAGGGGGAAATGGGGTGTGGATTGTGATTTTGGAGATCATGGATTTGTTATTCTTTTGTGGTTGATAGTTTAACCATTTTTTTGAATGTTTATTTTTAGAATTGTTGGTACAATTAGTGTTCTTTTATTTCGTTTTATGCTAGTCATTACTTGAGTGTAATGTAATATACTCCCCCCATCTTTCAAACACTTTTTTTTTTTGCAGGACATCATTGAATTTTAACCTTTTTGTTCAGTTACAGTACTCCCTCCACTTTGCTTACGTATACATTCATTCACACCAAATTAAGATTCAAATTTTCATTTTTAATTATTTAACAATAGTGTTAAGGATAAATTGTTTTTAGAAAATATGTGAACTTCAAAATAGGGATGACAATGATAGAGTCAGCATTTTCTGGTATACATTTAAATATTAATTACCCTAATCAGTACTGCAGGTCATATTTAAAAAATTCATTATCATATTCGTATGCATCTTAAAATCAATTCAAATCTCAAATCCAATTAAAACTATTTATACCCATTTTAAGAGGGTGGATTGAGTATCGTAAATACTCATTACATTTTCATCTCTACTTCAGACCATTCAAAAGAAAATATGTGTAAACTTAATTATGTTAGACGTAATTAAAGGAGTAGCATGAAATTAAATATGAGAATTATCGTGTTAATTTGCCACTAAACTTAATAATAAGATACAAATGATAGAGTGACACATCACATGAGAGCAACTTAAAGAAACAATTAAAAATATATATTTGAAAAATAAAATAAATGTTGGGTTAATTTCATCAACAAAATTTAAGTACTCGTGCCGGAGACTCCGCCGTGATCGCCGGCCGGGAATTGCCGCGCATGAAGGCCAACGCCGACACCAGCGCCGATTTCACTTTTCCGACCATCTTCTTGAGTTTCCGGCTTCTCATCAACTTCTCCCTTGAACTAATCGACCCTAATTTGTAGGATTGCAGAAAGATGAGCCTCTTTTTAGCTCTATCTCTCCGGTAGCTCCAAGAACTCATCAGAGTCTGGTTGCTCCGCCGTGTCGAGAAAATCCTCCACCCCGCCGGACTCGGATATGTCTCTCTTCTCCGATCGCCGTCGTACTCCTCATCATCTGATATTCTGCTAAAACGAACGGTCCGATTTCTTGGAACTGTGTTGATCAAATTCATGGCTGCTACCTTCAGTTCAGAGAAATTAGGACCTTTGAAAATGCAATAAAAACAAAATTATTTCAATATATATATATACACGAAGGAGATCTATATAAATATATTTTATTTAATTTTAATTCGATTTGACTGCATTAATTTTTGATTTTTCTAAGATGGCGGGCGGGAGGAAGTTCCTAGTTGTGACAGGTAATATAAAATGGAATAATATTAATATGAGTCATATTAAAAAAGTTTGTGTGAGACTCATCATATTAATTGAATTCTCTATATTAAAATATTTTTTAATTTATAGAATGATCTCCAAAAATACAAATAAGATAGGTCGATCGTAGGTGTACTTCATTCACAATTTGAATCTTTATTTTTTTTGTGTTACATTTTTTAATAAAAATCATTACATAAATGAAAATAGGATATAAATAAAATTTATAGTTTAAACGAGAAAATATGAAGTCTAAAGAGACGTTTTTTTTTTTTCTCACATATTTACGATTCATTTAAAATTTATAATATGAAAGTGTAACATAACATTCAGCCATTCATTATATTGCTGAATTTTAGTCAACTAAGGAACTTTCTAAGTTGTAGGAAAATGTGGTCTCGATCGATAATAAAGAGAAATCCTACGTGTTGGAAAATTCTTACATTGCTTGACTTTGTCACATAATTTCCTTAGTTTAATTTTATTTCCAAGTTCCAACCCCTATCATATTTCACTTAGCAGTTCAGAAAAGTATTTAATTTTAAACAATAAACTTATTATTTCTTTAATCCAAGTCGATTATTCAAATCTGTACATCAAAATTTATTTTGAGATGTGTAAATCATGATGGAACATCCCAAATTCTCAATTTAATCATACATTTTTATTAACAAATTAATTCCTATCTCGGTAACTAAATTCACGTTTTTGATTAATTTTATTGATTTTTAGAGTAGTATGATATTTTTAAGTTATAAAATATATTAAATATTTTAAAAAGTTATGACAATTTTGAAATTAAAGTGTACTCCATTAATTACATGGTAATTTATTTTGAAGTATTTTCTCATGCCTCATACCTCATTAGAGTATTTTAAATAATAAACATTTTTCGATAAAAAAATAAAAAACTAGAACGAGCAATTAAATGAGGAAATGATAAAATGAAGTATTTTTTAACGGATTCACATAATTTTTAATAATTCTTGGTGTTTGATGAATGCGAAACAGGGCATAATTTCCTTAGCAGCCGATTAATCTACCGTAATTGTTATCGAATTATTTAACTTGGTCTTAAGCATCCATTTTTTGAAGGTGGACCAGCAGCATTATTATCTTATCTTAAACTGGAAATAAATATTTTATACAACTGGCATTTAATTACTTTTCAAATTTAGTTAATTAATTATGACTAAATATATAAGATGAGTTTTTAAAGTTAACAAAAGTGCATAAAATGTGTAGTAAGGTACATATGATAATCAACATTTTATTATGTTACTTTCACATACATAACTGACTTAGGTCTGAGGAGGATATGATCATCTACAATTTAATTATTCTTTAAGAGGATATCATACTATTTACAAACTAAGGATTAGAAACTATATTTACATATCTTCATTACTATTATAATCATTAGATATGATTATAATTTATTTATTTTTAATACTAAATTAACGATACGATATTTCATATAATATGATAATTCATTTATAATATAATTCAAGATTATGACAAATGAAGCAGTTTTCTTTGTTTGTGTGTGTGTGTGTGTAATTTCAGTTTTAATTTGACTTATTTTATTTTATTCCTTCACTGGACTGAAGTGGGGCTAACACTTGAAGTGGGCCTTTGAAAGCATTGTGTTATCGGCCCAGAGTAAATAGATTATAGGTTCAGTGCTCTTGGCCAAGATCTTTGAAATTGATTTTACATAATAACAATTTAACAATATATTTTAATTTTAAAATTATGATTCATGCACTTACAATACTATACCTTTATTTATTTTTATAAAAAAATTAAATTATTATTTGTAAAATAAATAAAATTATAATAAAAAAATTGTACTTATACACATTAGAAGGCTCCTAAATGCTTGGAGAAAAAAAAAAAAAAAAACTATAATTCTTACATATTAAAAATCCAGATACTAGATAGATATTAATTAGATGTTGTACTTGAAAATATACGTGGCATTAATTGATGCACTCAATTGAAATTGAATTACAGTCACGTAAAAGCGCGAGTGCCGTAAATTCTTTCAGTACAGGAAAGGAAAGCGTGATTTGGAAACGCAACATTGGTTAAAAATGGTTGAACCCTTGTGACCCATCTTCTTCTTGTTCTTTTCATGTGAACCTTTTTTTTATCTCCTACTCTTCTCTGTGATTTGCTTCAATGCTATTTTCTCCAACCCCTTTCCTTTATATACTTACCTAACTCCATCTTTCTACCCCCAACTTTGTTTGTTTTCGTTTAAGCCTTTATTATTATATAATAATAAAAACGTACAAGAAAATATGAAGAAAGTTTTATCTTCTCCATCAACAATATTTGTGCTTCTTCTCCTCTTGCTCCCTATCATCGTTCATCCAAGACACATCGCCAAGATACATCCACGTAAGTTTTTTTCGTTTAAACTAACTGTCTCGTTAAAAGTCATGTGTGACCACATAACAAGTTATACTCATTTCGTCCCACAATTATCTTCACCAACACTTTAAAATGTATGTAGTGTGAGTTAGGTATGGCCATAGAAGTGGTATTTTTTAAATTAAAATAACTTTTGTGGTTATTGATTGATATGGTGTTTCTTTATTTTTTGTGGTGAAAATATATGTGAGATGGAGGAAATATTATAATCATACAACTTATTTTATTTTTCATTTGTGATTCAAAACTATTAATATTTCATGCTATAATTAATTATATGTGATATATGTGCACATATGCTTGAATGATTTATGATCGTACTCTGATTCAATAAACCATGAATGGACATAAGGGACAATTAATAGATTTTATTTACAATATATAATTAAAGTGAAATAATATTTTCTAACACTATTTATTTCTCTTCACAGATCAAGGTCACCACCCACCACAGCACGAGTCCACGACCAAACCAGAGCCCTACCGGGTCGGCACGTCGTTGTTGCGTAAACGTGCCGACCCGCTTCAGGTAGCCGGGTCGAGCTTACCGGATTGTACCCACGCTTGTGGATCTTGTACCCCATGCCGGCTAGTGATGGTCAGCTTTGTTTGCTCATCCATTGAAGAGGCTGAAACTTGTCCAATGGCTTATAAATGCATGTGTCACAACAAGTCCTACCCTGTCCCATGATTTTATTCTAACAAATTATTCAAATATACATGAAGTATATCATCAATTTAGGGTTAAATTAATTTTGACGTATATGATTTTTTTTAATTAATATTTATAGGACTTCGCAATGTTACAAAGAGCTTTTGTAGCTAGATCAAGCTATTTTATATAGTAGTATATTTTCTTCGAATTAAAATTTCAATTCATGTTTTAGTTGGAATTTGTTGCATAGTTAGAATATTTAGTCTCCCAAGAAAATGAAATGTTTACACATCCTTTAGTTATCACATGTTCTTATGATATACTATATTTGTAATTTTAATGAAAATAAATGTTATCTACCGTTATTAAAAAATAACGCTTGAATTAATAAATATGCAATAAAATTTTTATTTAATAAATAAATAAAAGTCAATGAATGTCTTAATTTTATCACTCATTAATTAAGGATATTTTTGTAAATAATTTTACATTCAAGAAAATCGTGTTTCAAGTTAAAATTAAGTATAAGAAATGTATATATGATGAGGTTTACCTATTCTACTTTCATATTCAATCTCTTATTCCATTAGTTAGATTTTGTCATGTGTCATAATTAATGTCTAAAATTCACTATATGATGTGAGGGTTTATTCAATCTCTTATTCCATTAGTTAGATTTTGTCATATGTCATAATTAATGTCCAAAATTCACTACATGCTCTGAGGGTTTAATGGTTATTTGTAGGGTATAATTTTTTTATATTATGAAACACTCAAATGTGAAATAGGAAGTTCAATGTATATATTTACTTTATTTCAGCTTCAAAAGATATTAAATACACTAAAGACTACAAACAATGAGTATCATTAAGAAATTCGATTGAATTGTTAACTTTACTCGACTCAATTTTAATCATGCAAAATATCTAATCTACCGAGCGTGAGACAAATATATTTATTATTAAAGTATGTTGATGATATAGATAAAATATATTGATTAATATTTAAAGTATATTTATAGCGAATTATAGGATAACATCTTATAATACTCCCTCCATCTCATACTTATCTATACCGATAGATACGGAGTTTAGGAAAAGTTATTTTTTGAGCAACTTTATTGATTTTTTAGGGGTATTGTGGTATTTTAGGAAATAAATAAATTATAAAGTATATTATGTGTGTTAGGTGAAAGTGATATTTTTGAAATTAGGATAACTTTTGAGGTTGTTGGTTAATGTGAAGTTTCCTTTTTTGAATGATGAAGATAAATGTTGAACGGACGAAAATAGAAAGTGTGAAGATAAGTATGAGACGGGTGGAGTAATATTTAAACATAAATATTTATCATACTTTAAAGTATAGAGTATATTTTTAACTTCTAATAAACATATTTAACCTATATAATAATCATATTTAAACACGGACACGCGTCACATGACTTTGTCTATGGATGTTACAATTGAAAATACGCACTTGAATTTAAAATCATAATTCTATTCAGAATAAATAAATAAATAAATAATATAGAAATAGCATAAAATATTACACACTCTCTCCCCACTTTCTGTCTCTCTCTCAAGCTGACATGCAAACATGAAACTAGGAATTTGGCGATGTTATTGCTACATGGCTGGTTTTGAAAAGCTCTGTCATCACATCAGCTCTCATCTTTCTTCTTCCAATTTTTTTTCCAAATTCCCTTTTTCTCCTTCCCTTTACCCCCAATTCCAATTTAGGTATTCCCCAACTGGGCTCTTCCATCTTTGGACAAAACAAGGACAAGATCAAGAATTTTGATTTCACTTCCTAATTGATGAGATAACTCCAGGTACTGCCCATTTATTACTTTGATTTGTGCGTTTTGTTTGTCGTAATGATTTTCTTGTATATATTCCTTTTGTCTTGATTCTGTCATGCAAAGATAGTAATATAATGTGCCTGCCTTTCTCTTTCCTTTTGGACAACTTTATTGTCCCTCACAGAATGCATATCAATAGATGGAAACCCATCATTCGTTTTCTCATAATAATAAAGTTAACCCACTCAAAAGTACCCTTGATTGCGGTATTAATCAATCTTTAGCCATTTTATTTAATCTGTTAGGGTTCCTATTACAGGGGGTGGAAGATTTATATGTTTGTAATTAGAGAGAGAGAGAGAGAGATTCTTGAATGATGGAGGGTTGAATTAGAGGAGAGAAGCATGGGGTGGTGTAATTATTGCATTGAATTTGCGTTGTCAAATTGGTGGTGGTGTTCTTTTTGGGTTGAAAAAGTGGGGGAATTTGATCTCCCTCATCTTTCTCTCTGATGAAATTAAGGCGCAGAAAATGTATCCCTTCTTGTGCATCTCACCAAAGAGTAAGATGGCAAACCTTCTGAATATTTGTGTGTTCATTTTTACACTATTATTTCAGTTATTAATGTGAGAAATGAGAGTAGCTTGTAGTTTCTCATCTAAAATTATACCATGTCTTTTTTCATTTTGGATGTGTTGTTTCTGAGATGTAGTCTGTGTACCAGTGAGATATTTCATTTGCAGTTGTTGTTTGGTAGTTTAAGAATGTCTGAATTCTGTTGTAGCAATATTCAATTCATGCTGACAATCTATTTATTTGTCAATGTAAAATGTATATCTTGGAGTCTATCAACTTGCCAGATTGTAATGGTTCATTTGTGCTAAGAATTGTGTCTTTTTCACATTCCTTTAGTCCCCTCTGCTCATAAGATTGATCACTTTAACCCAATTTTTCCATTCAATTTTAACACTATGTTGGTCTTTACTTAAAAATGTTTACGTATTCAGGTAGATGAAGATGAACTGTATTGGGATGGAAAGAAACAGGACAAAGAGTCGGCATGGTCGCATAATTCTGCTCACGTAATATCACAGTTAGCTCAGTGCTTTAGTGAGTAGAAATTATTTACTCTGTTATGCTACTCTGCTTCAATTGCTTGACGTATGAATAGTTAAGAGTCATATAAAGTAAAAGAGAGGCAATGGTTCAAAAGCAAGAAGAATGATTGATCTAAGTAGTTCCATTCATTTAGATCAAGAAATCGAAATCTGAAAACTTTTGAAGTGGCCTATTTCTCCCTTTTCGTGTTCTTTTGTATATGTCCATTCTACTCTTAAGTTATATAGACACGTTTAATTTTATCTCTTTCCCATTTGTTCGTCTGTTTTAGCTAATGCTATGGTTGGACCACGAGCGTGGGTAGGAGGAATCTTTAGCCGCCCCAGCAACAGAAGATTTGGAAGTGATAAATTTCTTAACTATGCTTTGACTCCTCTTCAGGTGATTAGGATCGCATATACTGTCATATCTTAAAAAGAACAGTGTGTTATGGTCTTTGATGTGGTTTACTTTCTTGATAATTCTCACAAATTATGAATTCTTCCAGGAAGAAAGACTACAAAGACTTCATGAACGTTTAGGAGTACCTTATGACGAAACACGGACCGACCATCAAGTATATTTTCTTCACGTGTTCCCTTTCTTCTCTACGTTATCAATTGATTAGAAACGAGAAAGAGAAAAGAAAATAAAACTAGTTGAGGCTTCACGAGTCATGTTTAGTGTTATTACATCGACCTTATATTTTTATGAATATGATTCTTGATATAAAATCAGCAAATAGATTGTACGTAAGATTGCTTACATCTGATATAGAAGTGGAGCAATTTTAACTTCATGTCAATTCTATTTCGAGGCTTTTAACGACATCATAGTTGATCACCGTTTCCAGGAAGCACTCCAAGCCTTGTGGGATGCTGCCTATCCGAATGTTAAGCTTAAAGGTTTGATCTCAGAGCAGTGGAAAGAAATGGGATGGCAAGGAGCTAATCCGTCGACTGACTTCAGGTGCCGTAAAAAGTTACCAACCCTAGCTTCTGCTTACTGTCTTATATATGCTTTTATGTTTGAATCTCTATCAACTTTGATTTAGGGGCTGTGGCATTCTTTCGTTGGAGAATTTGCTCTTTTTCGCCAGAAATTATCCGGTATGTTGTTCAGCTAGAGCTTCTAATCGAAAATCATTTTTTATATGACATAAGGAAGGGATCCTCTTTTCCAAACTTGCGTTTCATCTTCTTTTCCAGCTGTTGGATTGCCTCTACGCATGGCTGCAGTCCTACAGCTGTAATTGAAGATAACGAGGCTTGAAGTATGATATACTGCTTCGAGCCACGAGATGGTTTTTCACTAATAAGGAACATTTGAAGGCTACTTTTAATAGGTTACTTCTAAAGGAAGTTGGAGACCGAGCGGAATGGGAGTACCCCTTTGCTGTCGCTGGAATCAACGTTACATATATGCTGATTCAGATGCTCGATTTAAACTCAGGTGTGTCGTACAGTAGCCATATATATATCTGCATTACATCCACACTAGAACATTAGGGTTGAACAGACATGAATTCGAGCTATCTTCATTTTCGTTTACAGAAAGGCCTCGATGTCTTCCCGGATTCAATTTCATCGGATTATTGGGAGGTAAAGTCACACCCACTAGCTCCAATTTCATACTTTGTTCTTTCGTTCGCCCTCTCGTGTAATGTTAGGTCGTCTTCGCACGCGTGCAGAAGACGAAAACGCTTTTGATATCCTCTATTGTGTAGCCTTCGCAATGATGGATGCTCAGTGGCTTGCCATGCATGCCTCTTACATGGACTTCAATGTATCCTCTCTCTCTCCCGTTCTCTCTCTCTCTCTCTCTAAAAAAACCATCTATTGATCCTCCATTTTCACTTACTCAGGAGGTCCTACAAATTACAAGAACACAATTGGAAAGAGAGTTGTCTTTAGAAGATATTAACAGGATACAGGATTTGCCAGCTTATAACATGTTGTGTATCAGTAGCTACAATTAGGGCAAGTTCTATAGATAGTAAATTCTTCATACTACTTGCTCTGTTTTTTTCGTCTCCCGGAGAAGATCTTTCCGATCGAATCGGAGAATTTTCGATACGACTCGACCTCCCACGAAGATCAACAGCCTAGGGTAACAATGTGTACTTAATGTTGCATCGGACGGGTCGTAATCGGATGTAGTATTTACCGTTTATCTCTCACAAACGGATCCGGATTATTCGGAGATCCGGATCCGTTTGTGAGGTTTTGGTGTGATTGGGGTGGATGTTACAATCGTGTGTATATTCATCAGTGTAACATTTACAAGACATTGAACGTAAAACGTATAGCATTCTACTTTTGTACATTTATTTCATCTTTTCTTTGTATTTGCAACTTGCAAGCTATGCTATTTTTAAAAAAAGAATAGTTATATTGGTCAAATATTTTATTTAATGGCTTAAAAATGAAATTAAATCACTTCTCTAAAGTAAAACTACTGACACATACCTAGTATATATGTCAAACCAACATCTAAATTTTCTTTTTCTTTTGTTATTTTAATGACTCGAAATCATTAGATAATTTAATGACTCAAATTTGTGTAACAAAATTCACTTAATAACATTCTTTTAATTATTATAATTGAAGTCACAATTTTTTAATAGAAATTGATTCGTCCACTTATATAGTCTATAATTTTATGCAGTATAATTTTTTATTTTTTTAAGTATGAGAAATGGATTTCATCTCACAAAATTGAGGTCACCAAATTTGTTCTCTTAACTTATCTGAAATAAAAAGTATTGAATTTATATTATGACCTAATTATAATTACTGTATTTAAATTTAAATTTAAATAATACTAAAACCCTAGATCATTGAAATCAGCAATTTGTAGATTTAATTTTCTGTTTCATTATTCATATTCTGCTATCTGAGTTATCTATACGTCATGTCCATATATACCATTTGTGAAATTGTGTTTGTATATGAAGAGTCACGTGAGATGTTAAAGTATGATTATAATATAAGTATAATATGTGTATTGATAGTTAAAATATGAGTATAATTTAAATATCAATAAACATACTTTAACTATATGGTAAATATTATACTTTAATAACGAGTTGATACATCCTACTATCCATCTTATATATACTCATTCACAGAAGAGTGTCCTCTAATTAGGATAAACATGACTTTTTTTTAAAAATTAATTTAGATTGTTAAACACTTTTCATCTATTTAAAGCATATATTATATGAAACATGCACCAAAAATATTGCGACAGATGATGATTAATTGATATCACAGATTTAGGCACTACTAAAAATAAAAATAGTGGCGCAATTTGTGTTAAATCAGTGTTGCAAAAACGAATTTAATGATGATTATTACTGATATAATTAAATCAAATTGTAATTATTTTATATTAATTAAAAGTTAAGTGGTAGTACAATCTTACGTTACGCACTGAGCTCTAATGGATGGATAATTAAATCAAATTGTAATTATTTTATATTAATTAAAAGTTAATTGGTAATACAATCTTACGTTACGCACTGAGCTCTAATGGATGGATAATAACGCAATTGAATCTCTAAAAGATTCTTCAGTATACTCATAATAATAAATTTTTTAATCTCGTAATTTAAGGAGAATTATTGGATAATAACATCATGTAATCCTACACTTTTACGTACGAATTTATTATTGTAAAATAAATAAATTAAAATTGTTAAACTGGAGATAAGGTTGAGCAATTAATACGTATGTTTCCACTTTCCAACATTTCTGTTAATCCACTTAATTCATTAATTAAAGTTTGGCACTGGATCTAAGTGATTGCTATGTACCTCACATGCAAAGATTCTCTTGGTTTAATTAAATTAAATTTGTATGTGAACGAGGTTTATAATCTCGTAGTTTTTTTTTTTTAAACTAATTTTTTAGACATGTTTTCTTCTCAGTATGCATAATTTAAAAAACTTTGAGGAAAAAAGAAAGAAAGAAAAAAAAAACTATTATAAACTATCATTGAGTTATTGCTAATTCATGCTGCAATTTAGTTACTCCATCGTATACACAAAAATATACCCTTTGCTAAGAGTATTCGTCTTTTTTCTATTCTTTTTTATGTATTTTTTATTTTTTTTATTTTTTGTTTTTAGATTATTTTTAGAAAAAAGAAAAGTGGCAATATTTAGGGTAGTTTTGATTTTTTTTTAATAAAATCAAAATGCAAAGTATGTTATATGTGTTAAAATGAGAAGTACTTTTTATAGATAAAGTGTACTTAAAGTTAATTACTCCCTCCATCATATTTCAATTTTTATATATTTTTCAATTTTTATATATTTTCACAAATCAAATGTAAAAATTAAATTTTTATATATTTTCACAAATCAAATGTAAAAATTAAAATAGGAAGGAGAGAGTGTTTTTATTTTCTAATTCTGAAAACTGCTCTTATATATGCCATCAAAGCAAAAGTTATGATTTGTGTGGGAATTAATCCTAAAATAAAGTAAAATTTAATAAATATAAAAATTGGGCCATATTGCAAAGAAATATTCCACCCTTTTGTTGACCAATAGTAGATAAATCCAATGTATTATTATCAAGTGGGGGTTGATTGTTAGTAGTTGCACTAAAAGCCATTGCTCAAATTCTAAACTACTGGTATTTGTACTTGCACTTGCTATTAATGTGACGTCGTTTTATCATGCAGCTGATGATTTAATTTAATAAATGTCTGCATTTCTATGGAATAATTCAAAGGTGGGTCATGGAAACTGCAGATACTGTGTGTGATCATCTAAATAGGTTATAAATTATTTTATACACTTAATTATCATTTAATTTTGATTTTCTTTCTTTTTAACTATAAAATATACTCTACAAACATTGAATAAGACCAAAATTTCCAAATCACTTGAGATTAAATCCATTTGAACTCAACAACCAACCTTCATCAATGGTTAAACATTAATGCTTCCAATTAAGCAATCCTTTATTTAAATTTGTTATGTGATTGTGAAATATATATTTAATTATTTTGCCCGCTTTATATATATATATATATATATATATATATATATATATATATATATATATATATATATATATATATATATATATATATATATATTAAGTATACTATAGCAAAAACTTTTCTTACTGATATGTCGTCTCCAGAGCGCTCCAATGTGACATATAATTTTCTCAATTTTTTGATTTTTAATACTTTTTTTAATATTTTCCTTATTTACTTTTAATTAATTTTCTTATTTAATATTTTCTTTTGAAATAATGTGTTTCTTATTTTTAATAATGATTAAAATTTTAATATTTTATTTATTAATTTATTCGGTATCATTAATTAATTATTAAATCTTTTAATGTAATAAAATAATTAATATCAAATTAAATCAAATATATAAAGGGAAAAAAGAATATTATATATAATATCTCTCTCACCCTACCTACAAATAAGACATTTTGATTATTCATTCTAAATATATACCTTCGATTCTCTAAGAGGAATATGAGCTTTCTTCAAGTTCCTCTAGAGAATTGATCTATGAAAGTATAAAATTTATTTCGATAGAGCGAGATTCGATCTACCTCTAAAAAATCGATTCAAGTATTCGTCAAGAGGAAGGAGGAAAAGAACTAAGAGTAAGAGGATCGATTCAAGACTTGAATCGATATACATCTTACATCTTAAGAATCAATTTTTCAAGAGGAAAAAAAATCGATTCAAATAGTATATATTAATTATAGTATAGCAAAGTATTCACGTATAATCTTACTATTTATTTATTTTTTCTTATACACTTATTATGACTTATTTGACTTATTTAGTATCATTAATTACAATTAAATTTGATATAAATAAATTAATTAGTATCAAATCATGTATGAAAGAAAAAAATTGAGATTTTTTTATATATATAATTGATATTTATTTTAGACAAACAATAAAATTAAGGATTTATTACTAAAAGTTACATACTTTGATCATAATTATAATTAAATACAATAAAAAATGAAATACTAACAACTATGTAAATATACAACAAAGAGACAAAATTGCCCCTATGTAATTGAAATTTTTTAGAGAGATATATGGAGTAATAAATAGTTTTCAGTTGTATTATGTTATAAAGTAACATTTAAAAAAATAAGTTGAGATTCTTTCAAATAATTAGAATATATGTACATATATATTTACTTTTACATGATTTACTTATAAGTTACATTATCAAAAGTCAAATGTTATAATTTGTTGCAAATTCTTTATATTGATAAAAGAAATTGTTTAGTTATCAGAAAAAAAATCTTCTTAATTAATGTCGTTACGTTATATAACAAGGATTATTTAATTATAAAAAATAAGAATAATAATTAAATGATCTCGCGTGCGGGTTTCATACTAGTATATATATATATATATATATATATATATATATATATATATATATATATATATATATATATATATATATATATATATATATATAATTTCAAGGCATTCTTATCTTTCTTTTTTTTATACATTATTATTATTGTATTTCTCGAAATATAATAATTTAGATGTACTCGCTATCATGTACAATTATTTACTAATCTCAATAAACTATGATTAGTTTTCTTTAACCACATTCATGGTACAACTTTTTAACTAGAATATTTAAAATATCTTAAAGAGAAAGCACGCTTATATTCACGTGATTTCGACTGTTGACTGTTTATTAATTAAGTTCCTAACTTCAATTAATAAGATCAATCAAGTCATTGTAACTTTCATTAATTTATTTTTAAATTGGTGTGTCGTGCATAACTTTTTCAAGCTTATAATAATATTTTATTTTGAATAATATACGCTTAATCAATGAAAGTATTATTTTTTTTCAATGTCGTTGAATATAAAAATATTTGGCAAAGACTTATGTTATGTGAGACGAATAAAAAGTGATGAGAGACGGGTTATTTGTGAGACGGGTGTGAGACGGGTCGATCCATCACTAAAGTACGCTTATTGTATAGTTAAAGTGTGTTTATTTGTAATTAAAGTATGTTAATAATAAATCATATTATAACACACTAAAATCATATTTTAATGCATAATTCAACATACTTTAACAACTATTTAACATATTTTATCTATACAGTAAGCATACTTTGGCGATGGATCGACACGTCTCACAAATAACCCGTCTCATAAGAGACTTTGTCAAAGTGATAACTTAAATAATAAAAAATAATAATTAATTAATGAAAAATAATAATACTATTTCATGAACAGTTTATAGTATAAATGAAAAATAATAACATTTTATAGCAAAAGTGATAACTATTTTAAAAAATATAAAATTGTCTCACGTGAGAGGGTCTAACTCAAGACCTACCAAACATATTAAAGTTTGACTGAAAAATTAACATTTTATTTTGGCTAAAACTTCCGTCCTCGAAACATTGTGCCCCCAAATTTTACGCTTTCCAAAAGTTGTATCTTTTAATATCAAATATTTATATATCCTTTAATATAAGAATTTATGATTTTTTTTATAAAAAAATGCTTAATTAATGTTTTTAATAAACATTTATACTATTTATATTGATCAGCCAACCAATTCATTTAAAAAATTATATCCTTATCAATTAAAGCATATACTCCCTCCGTCCCAGGAAAGATTGCACCCCCTTTCCTGGCACGAAGATTAATAAAGTGATGATTTTTAGGGGTATTATGGTATTTTTTGGTAATAAATAAATGATAAAGTATGTTAAGTGTGTTAGGTAGGGGTGATTTTTTTGTAAATAAAGTATATGGAAAAGGGTGATTGTGTTTGATTTTTTGCTTTTTTAGGAATGTGCAAACTTTTGTGGGACAACCCAAAATAGAAAGTGTACCATCTTTCCTGGGATGGAGGGAGTATAATTTAAAACAAAATGTTAAAATGTTACACACCTTGTGCACCTAGGAATACAAGAGATCAATTTTTTTTAAATAGAATATATAAATTCTTAAACTAAAGAATAAAATTTAGGAAAAATTACTTATAGGTACCCACTTTGTACCCATAATTACTATGAGATACATTGATTTAAATAAATTACTCTCACATACAAAATATATTAAAGTAAAATATCAAATATAATCCTGAACCCATGCACTTTTTAACAACAAACCTTAAACCCTCACCCATCACCGGATCGCCGCCGCTGGACAGTCACCGAGCCTCCGCCGGATATACATTTTTTTATTGCACACACTTTTGCTGCACACGAATATTCATACTGCACACAAATATTTATGTGCACCACATTGTGAAGATAATATTTGAATATCACGATATATTTTTGTAATTAGTAGTAATATTTTTATATGTTTGTATCTCAGTAATTTTTTTAATGTGTAATCTCCCTAAAATTTAATAGGATAAAATTAAATTTGAGCACACGAAACCAACTATATGCGTCCAAATAAACGCAACACTTTTCCTTTATTCTTATATTTCGGGTATACAAATTTTTGCCAAATTAATTATACAATCTCAAGTAAGTTACCAATTAAAAATATTTTCCTAAAATAAAGAAAATGAAAAATAATTATCATGAACTTTTCATGTTATTCTCATTTTGCACCATATTATTTTTTCTAAATACATGTAAGATGAGATCAATATGAATTGATCTCGTTCAAGTTGAAAAGTGCATGCTTCGATGATTAAATCTCACCACATTAAATTAAATTAAAAAAATAATGAAATAAAATAAATAAAAACAAAAGTGGAAACACCACAAATGATTGAAGAAGGTTTTAATGTCAAACTTTCACACCTAGGTTTGGATCTCACTATTGTTGTAACAGGATCTCCACTAAGTTTGTCCCCCAAAAAATGACACTTTTTTATGATTAATTGCCTTTTTATACACCTGGCCTCGTATATCCATTAATATAATCCCTCCGTTCCGCATTAATGTTGACGTTTGCTTTTTATACGGAAATTAAAAGATATGAAGTAATATTTTAATATATATTGAGGTGAGTGAAATAATATTTAATATAAAGTGGGTAGTTGCATTAGTGTTGTGTGTGGTCACATGAAATAATTAATTGTTTTGTATGAGCCCAACTTGATAAAAATTTAAATATAAACTTAATGTGGGATAATCCAAAATGGAAGATGCAAAGGAACACAGGGAGTATTTCTTTACCCTAAGATTAATTATTTCTTTGTGTTAATTATTCACAATGTTGTTTAATATTTATTTTTATTTAATACAAATATGTACAAGTTCGTGGGTCAACTGCATTAACTTATTTCCCAAAATTATTAATAGATAATTGGGTCATAAGCATGTAGTGGATAAACCACTGACAATCTTATCCATGTATATGTAATTGCGTTAATGTTGTTAATGAAATGAGAAGTGCTTCGATATTTATGGCAAAGAATTTTAGGATTAATGCCCATCTTTAATGGTAAGTGTTAAACACCAAAAAATTGTCAAAATATTTTTACTTGATTTTTGATTTATTTAAATATTTTTACTGAATTATGTATAAATGAGTTATAACATGTAAAATCAAATTATAAAAATATGTATAATTAAAGTTAATAATCATGAATATGCACAATCGAATTATAAATATATGTAATCAAGTCATTTATTTTAATCAAGTTAATTATATTTTGTAAAATTTTGCATTTTAATAGTAAAAAAGAAAAGAAAAAAAACTAAATATAAGGTAAACACCCTTTATTTTTTCAATCAAAATGCAGGCCACAAATTTAAACATGTGAATATATTTATGACCATATGAGTTGGATTGTTCCCCTCGTTGTAAAAATAATTAGGTTACTTACTATTGAATACATAAAAAAATGCATAATTACTATAAACTACATCAATCAAAGCACTAATACTCATAACTACATAATTATGATTGTGATACCATAAATACCCCTATGTGTTTGCATAATTTATTTTTGCACATTTTGTTTGCACATTTTAAGTTCCGGCGGAGGTCCGGCAGCCCGCGGCGGAGGTCAGCGGCGGTCCGACGAATTTTTTTTGCACAATTTATTTTTCACAATTTGTTTGCACATTTTAAGTTCCAACGGAGATCCGGCAACCGGCTGCGGAGGTCAGGCGGCGGTTCGGCGAATTTTTTTTACACAATTTGTTTGCACATTTTAAGTTCCGGCGGAGGTTCGGCAGCCGACGGTGGAGGTCAGGCGGCGGTCAGGCAAATTTTTTTTGCACAATTTTGTTTTGCACAATTTTTTTTGCATATTTTGTTTTACAAATTTTTTTGCACATTTTGTTTTGCAAATTTTTTTTCACATTTTTTTCTACGCATTTTGTTTACATTTTTTTTTCACATTTTCCTGCATATTCTTTTTCACACATTACATTATTCCACTTTTTTTTAAGATTAACATTTTAACACACAATTTAATTTTGCGCATAAGATTATCTTAACCTTTTATTACTATGATTTGCTACATGTGGGTAAAACTTACATAATTTTGAAAAAGTTTACATTTTAAACTTTCTACGAGTTTTATAAATAAAAGATTTGTTACTTTATATAAGTAGTTCATGTTAAATCACATACGCATATAAGTACACAAAATAAAATTCCAAAGATATAAAATTCATTCACGCCTAGTAGTCATCACTTTGTAAAAATGAATTTTCCTTCTTTTGCGTGAGGATGAAAACGTTTTAAACATACCCAAGAACAAAACACCATACACTAAGAATGTGGTGAGGATGAAAAAGTTTTAAACATACCCAAGAACAAAACATCATACACTAAGAATATGATTTTCCCATACTGCATAATTTCATTGAAAAGAAAGTAAATTACCAAGATAAACAATCTTTTAAGTAGTCAATGCCAGAAAGCCATTAGAGTACCTACAAAATTTTACTAAGATAAACAATCATTTAAGTAGTCAATGCCAGAAAGCCATTAGAGTACCTACAAATCATAGAAATCATGAACTCCATAACCTACTAACGTTACCACTAAGCCCTGACATTTCAAAATTTCACTATTTAATTTCAACAACAATCTAAAAGGAAATTTCAAATAAAAAACAACTTCAAAACAAAAATTTAGAGTCAATCACCCATGAACTGCACATTTCATATGAAAAAAATAATACAAAGAAATCACCCAGGAACATTCGAGTAAAACTGAGAAAAAAATTCATGAAAAGTAACCAGAATTCTTCCAGATTGGAAGGGGAACAACCTACTCGGAGTGGGAAAAGCGGCTAGTAGTGACGGCAACGAACTCCTGCAGCGATTGTGGCGTGGTAGACGCTCACTTTAATCGGACCAAATCTGACACCAAACCTGCCTCTGGCGAGATCCTGACCAAGCTCCCGACGCAGATGAAAAAGTCAGCGAGTTTGAAATCAGCTTTCACGCATTTTAAATAGGACGACATCGTGGAGGCTCGGTGGCCGGCAATTTCGGCAGCAAGACGGGTGGCCTCACTTTCCTTTTTGACCTTTTGTTTTTGTTCCTCTTGTCCTTCCCTCTCGATTCACATCTGTGGAGCCCGATTGTAGAGATGAGACGTCTGATTTGGTTTTTTTCTGCGCCAATTTGATTGCGGAGGCGATTCGGTGACGGCAGCGTTGAAATGTGAAAGGAAAAGTCATTAGTGATTGGTTCGACCACTGGATGGGGAGAGAGAGGAGGCCCCGCGCGGTAGATCTGATTCTTGAAGGGCAATTTCGTTTATTTGTTGCTAATTTGTGTACCTAACAGTATTTTCTTTGTTTCCATGTATCTAGAGTAATAATAAACCCAAAAAATTATAATAATAAAAGTTAATATGTTTATCTTTTATATAATAAAGTTTTACTTTTTTTTATGTCGAATAGTTGCTTAAAAAATAAATTATAATAATACCTTTATATATAACAAATTCTAACTATTTTGATAATATCCATAACACTTCACAGGCTACACACAAATCACATACATGTAAGAAAATTTTAATTTCCGATATAATCTAATTGTGGGTCATATATTATTATGTAATTATATTAGCTATTCAATTATTTTATGAATTTAATTAAGTGATCCAATTAGGATAAAAAGTTCATGGGCTATAATAATATTTTGATATGTGCCAATTGAGTAGATAACCAAATACTACATGACTGAGTGATTATAGGTGGCCCAATTGTGTAGTATATAAAGGCTCACATGTTATGGTCCCCAATATACTAAGCCGAACATGGTCTTCCCTTCACTCCATCGGGAGGGATTACTACGGTCCCCATAAGGAATAAGGAGGCTTAGTCGAGGAAGACCATAAAACCACTGATCCCGAGTTCGTGTTCGCCTAGAAGACTCAATGGATCTAAGGTACGCTTCCACATTACAGTTTGATCTCAGTGTATTATTATAGGGTATCAAGTATTAGGATATGTGGATTTAAAAGACAAAATAAAACTCCATAACATATTGTTACTAAGTGGAGAAATACTAAAGATTGCAGCTTATGGTCTCAATAAAGTTCCAACCAAAGTAGTTGTGAGAACTCTTTGAGTTTCACATATGGTGATGTCCAACTAAGGTTAGATCATTGGGATCTACTAAAGAAAATTGGACACAAATAGTTATCAACTACTTTATTGATTATGAAAAAGATAAAAGTTTATGATCCAATTAATTAGATCATATTTGAGACGGGTAATACGAAATTCTTTGAGGATGTTGATTTGGGGGGAAGATAATATTAGAGACGTTGCCCTTAAGGGAGAGTCGATTCGATCCCACTTATACTTTAAAGAAATGGTGCAAATTCAGAATAACAATAGGACAATGTCAATAATATTTAATGAATAACAAGTTCAACAATCTCAATAAATAATGTCACTAAGGAAACCACTAGAGTTGGGAGAAATACAATTTGGATGATTATGTAATTTTCTCCTAAATAATGAGAATACTATTAAATTAATGGTAGAACATTCCAACAATGTTCATCAAGTCATGCAAGGTCCAAATACTCGAAAGTGGATTAATGCTATAAGTTATGAGCATAAA
The DNA here is from genome assembly GCA_023678885.1 of Pogostemon cablin. Lineage (NCBI taxonomy): Eukaryota > Viridiplantae > Streptophyta > Magnoliopsida > Lamiales > Lamiaceae > Pogostemon > Pogostemon cablin. Next base: position 34,122,346 of record CM042971.1, read on the forward strand.
TCAATATAAGATGATTATGTTTGCATCTTGATAAATGATTATACTCAAAAGGAAATGAAGGCATTGTTTTAAGATAATCGTGACATTAGTAGAACATTTTGATCTTGAATCATATTAGATGGATGTAAAGATAAATTTTCTTGATAGTAACATTGATGAACCAATCTCAACAGTTTAAGAACTAAAAAGAAATTCATCTATACATTCAAGAAAGTTTTTCCATAAAGGAATCGCAAGTATCATCATGAGGTAATTGTGTCTCATTTGGATTTGAGATAAGTGTAGATGATTATGTGATTCAGTGGGAGAAGGTTTAAGTTAAACTAAAGGAGACAAGTGAAGTCTCAATAAGGTGCCCTAAAGTTAAACTATAGATTTAAGAAATGTAGAAATATTCTATATGTTTTGGCTATTGGAAGTTGTTGTATGATGAGGTCTCTACAAGACCTAATTTGGTTTATGTTGTTGGTATATTAAGTAGACATTTAAGTAACTATAGTATGTATTTTTATAAAGTATTTACAGAGAACTAAGGATAACATGCTTGCACATCAGAGATCAGATTTGTTAGAGATCATAAAGTAGTCTGATTTTGAGTTTGTTGAATGCCAATACAGTATAAGATCCACTTCAAGCTATATCTTCTGTTGGTCTGGAGTGTTGGCTATTGGATCTTGTGGATCAACGTGATCGTTAGGATAACAGGCAAACAATCAGTGGAAGCAATTTAAACGTGTTTACCGTACTTCTGGGTCGATGTAGAGGATGAACAGCAGTGAAGAACACCTCTGATCTTCTACCGTATGTCCCAAAGTCAACTCTGGTATTGGGTGGTCAACAATCCCCAGAGTTCTCTCAATCTGCTCTCTGTTGTCTCCCGTATGTCAAATGAGGCACACTCTTAGGTTTAACAGGAACTGAGATGACTTATATACTTGGGCTACAGTAGGGACCAGGAGGAGAAATTGGACTGGGCCTCAATTGAATTTAATTAACCAAGCTTAGCCCAAAGCTTTTAATTAAATCCAATAATAATAATATAGTCCACTAAAATATTATTACTGCACTACCCGTCCAATCCCAAAATTATGTTCTGGGCTCCTTCTTATTATGAGCCCGATGGTCTCCCCATGTTTAAGAAATACAATGTCCATTAATTAATTAAGTTACTGACAACTCAAATTAATTAATATCTCATCCGAGAGTAGTACCACTCAACCTTATTATCATGCCAGAAATAAATCCACTTGCAAGATTTACATGATAAACCTTATGAGCTCCTCAAGGGGACATCATCAACCTATGACGGACATGGATTCCTTCTACAATCAACAGCACACCATAGACACAGCACTACTTCCCAACTCACCGAGTATATTGATTTAATACTTATAAATCTCACCCATTGATGAATCAAAGAAATACATACTGCCCTACGTGTCGAGGTTATTGTATAGGGATTAAGAGCACGAACTTCCATAATAACAGAGATCAAGTTCTTCTATAAATCAGTATAAGTCGAACGATCTCAAGCAGTCCTGCTCAATACACACAAGTGCACTAATATGATTCTATAGCCAAGACAAGCTAATACCAAACCATACTACAACCATACCGATAGAGAGTCCCCGTCTATCTCAGTTGTGAGCATCTGTTTATACTTTATAAGGAAACCGATAATATGATCTTCTGCGTGTTGTCGCACAACATATTATCTACAGTATAAAGTAAATGGACTATTGCATCATGCATATAAAATAAATTATAAGATGCAATCATTTGATCAATGATTCTCATTTCAAATATTGTTATGACATTGTTCATACTAAAGCTAGACTTTTAGTATACAATCCAACATGGAGAGCTATACAAGTAAAAATATTAAGCAAACACTTTAACTCATTAACCATGACAGCAGAATCAGTAGCACACTAAGGGGCATTCAAACATGAAACAAAGGTTGCGAAGTTTTGTCACATAAAGTGTATTGTGACAGTTAGTTCGCAGTAAAGTATTAACGACAAGAGTACAATAAGTCAAGCATATTGACATAGCATTCTTGGTTGTTAAAGAAAGTGTTTTATGTGGATAAAAATTTAGTAGAACATATTATGATAGACTCTATATATGGATCCACTAATTATGTATTTAACGCCCTGTAATTTTATAAGCTAGTTACTCATGTGGGTGTTATATGGTTTTAGAATACATTGGTTCAGTGTGAGTCTATATTTATTGTTCTTTAAAGTTTCAAGACACTTTGATTTGGATAATTCAGTTTCTTCAGAATAAAGTTGATGGCTTTGAATTCATTGTGAATTCACTTAAGTAATTTTTCATTTTGTAATATTTTACATTATGGATTGATCTCACTAAAGTTTAAAGTTTGACCAGTTGAAAATAGACATGATTTTTTGATCACATTGCATGTAATTTCCATGCTACTCACCATATTTGATCTATGTCATTGAGTGTACTGATATGGTGATTGTCGGGGTTTAACCACGATTTGTAATGTGGTGAATGCCGCGGTAGTTCCATATTAGTATATGAGATGGACCAGATTGTTAAGTATAGCATGAAGAGGAATAGCATAAAGTTGCGCAACTAAGAACTCTTGATATAATTGCTTTGAGAAAATATATAGCCCAAGTGGGAGATTGTAAGGAAATTTTAATTTTCGATATAATATAATTGTGGGTCATATATTATTATGCAATTATATTAGCTATTCAATTATTTTATGGACTTAATTAAGTGATCCAATTAGGATAAAAAGTCCATGGGCTATAATAATATTTTGATATAGGCCAATTGAGTAGATAACCAAATACTACATGACTGGGTGATTATGGGTGGCCCAGTTGTGTAGTATATAAATGCTCACAGGTTATGATTCCCAATATACTAAGCCGAACATGGTCTTCCATTCTCCCATCGAGAGGGATTACTACGGTCCCCATAAGGAATAAGGATGCTTAGTTGAGGAAAGCCATAAAACCACTTATCCCGAGTTCGTGTTCCGCCTAAAAGACTCAATGGATCCAAGGTACACTTCCGCATTACAGTTTGATCTCAGTGTATTATTATAGGGTATCAAGTATTAGGATATGTGGATTTATTTCCTACATTACATACTAAAATAAAATATAAATATATGGATTTGGCCCCTTGCAAGTACAAGTTAGACAGTGAGTCCTTTCTATAAGCCACTTGAGACACATCCTGAGATTTACATTCTATACCAATCCTCAGAGCAGGGCGGTGGGGCTCCTAATGGTGGGGTACACCGTAAAATATAAATATACATGTATGGCAGTGAGGCAGTGGCTCAACTGAAAAAAACGTGTATATGGCAAAAAAACGTCACATGATGGGCCATCTCAATTGAATAACACGCTTTTGCATCTCAACATAAAACACGTGATTGGTCCCCATACTTGGCGTTACCAGATTTCGCTATGTTCCGTTTATTTTAATTTATTTTTCTCTTATTAAATACTATTTCTATCCCGTTTTAATATTCATTTATACTCTCTCTATTTTATGTTAACGTTTATATTTATTTTTTTTTCACGTATGCTGAGTGATATAATATTTTCCGAAATTTTACTAAAGAGAGGTTGGTGAACAGTCGTCCGTAGTCCACTCTTACAAATAATGTATATAAATCCTCCTTTCAAATACTTTATATTTTACTATATTAATCCTTCACATTATTGAAATTAAAAAATATTATTTCATAAAATAGTTAGCTATTTTATATGAAACATTTTTATTCCACGCTTAAATTCCTAGAACATCAAGTATGAATTATATATTTTTTATAGGGTTAATTGCAAAAAAAAAAAAAATGAACTTTACACCTATTACAAATTAATCCTCACTTTTGAGAAATTACAAAAGAAACCAATATCCTTAAGTATTGTTGAAAAAAAACCAAATTTGTGACTAAAAGTAGGATTTTTTTGTGTTTTTTACAACAATACTTAAAGGTGGTTTTTTTTTTGTAATTTCTCAAAAGTGAGGATTAATTTGCAATATGAGTAAAGTTAGTGGTTTTTTTTGCAATTAACCTTTTTTACACATAATTTTAGTTGAATTGAATTTTGGTGTTTTAACTTTTACATTTTTCAATTTTAATCTTCTTTTATCAATTTCAATCTCTTAACATTTTTATTTTTTCAATTTTATTCATTTTGCAAACAATTTGTAAAACTTAATGAACTTGGAAGTTTTTTGAGTTTTTTTTTTCAAAATGATTAAAACATAAAAAGTTAAAAGTTATAAGAGTAAAATTAATAAAAATATAGTAAAATTGAAAAAAATAAAAATGAAAAGATCAAATTAAAAAATCAAAATTAATATTTTCTCGATCAATTATTGTTAAACGAAAAGAGTATTTAATACAGTTATGGTGTGAAAATTTTTATAATCATCCCTACTTGAAATATGGTAATAATATTGGTAGAATAAATCTTGTATGGATCCACTAAAACAATTTCACATAAAGTATTATTTATAATATAAGTTTTATTACTTTCTATTTATCTTACAAATTGTTTATAAAATAATTTAATTTATATTTATCATTTTTCATAGTTATGTATCACTTTTAATTAAACTAATTTTTTTTTCCTCACATGTTGTCATACCAAATTTTATTATATTGGTATATGACACATAAATAATGACAATTCAGCATACAATGAGTAAACAAATGAGCATAATTTATGAATAAGTTGAATTGAGTAGTATAAATAATAATTGCACATTAAATTGTGTCCATGGTAAACACGAAAGCAAAAAGGGGGACCATCCTATTTTTGTATGTAATGTAAAAAATAAATTCAAGTGTGACAATGACAAAGGTCCATAAGATAAATGGGCCACTTGTCACGATTTGGGTTGGGACCCACTTTTCTAAATACTAGGAGTATCACAGACTTATCCAGAACCATCTCCTTTTAAAAATAAATATAAATAAATTTGCAAAATTAATAGCTCTGCCCCAAATTGTGTTGTAAGATAATGAAATTATGAATTCATTCAAGATTTTTTGGCTCATAAAAATCATATTCATCTTCCATTTTAGGGTTGCAAATAGTTTCTTCCAATTAACCAAATCTTGCTCAAGTTTCACCTTTTTAATAAGTTGAGCTCAAGTTTCACTTGTTTAGTTTGTCTAACTCGAGTTTGAACTAATTTTGAGTAGTTTTACCTGTCTAATAAGTCGAGCTCGAATTTCACTTGTTTTTTAGATCTAACTCGAGTTTGAGTTAGTTAGTTTCACTTGTTTAGTTTGTCTAACCCGAGTTTGAACTAGTTTTGAATGGTTTTCTGTTTAATAAGTCGAGCTCGAGTTTTAACTACTTCTATAAAACAAGATTCTGAAAATTGAGTAATAGAAAAAAGATGATTCAACTGCACAACCCGCCTAACATTACATGGTTTCAAGTGGGGTAAGAAACACACCATAACCACTAGTTTCACTGTCAAAACCTCCAACCACCACCCTCCCATATAATTAAGAGCTAAAACAAGCCAACGCTTTACAAAACTCTAAGAAAAATGAAAAATGAAAGGGCGTTTATCCGTAAGTCTCACTTGTCCTAAGACAATCAACAAAAACCGTTGATCGATACACATTTCTATGACTCGACAGGTCACTCGTTCATCCTACCAATCCACGACGACAGGGGACCGTAGGGGCGCTTCTCTAAAGCTCGGTCTATCTTGTGGGCTTCAAAGACGAATTCCCGCTGTGTGATTAGTACTGCTTTTTTAGCCATGCCTAATGCCCATGAAGTAGTTGAAGTCATGATGTTGGACTCGTAGTTGCTTTAGCCAAGAATCGGCCACGCTCAACAGCGACACGATTCTCTCGCGGTCTTGCCCCGTCTTGTCCGATATCCACACATCTCCTTGCATCTTATAAGTGGCCAAACCAAATGGGGGGACGGAGATGCTCTCCCCTTCCTTCCTCTTCGTCTTAACATTCTCAAGTTCCATATCTGTTGTAATTTTCACAATTTACATAATCTCAAATAGGGCAGATAGGCGTCTGTGAACATGACAGAGTAACGAGCACATACCTTGAAAAGACGATGAAAGGGTGTGGTACGAGAGGAAGCATGTTTGCAAGTCTTTAATAGTCCTACCCGTAGGAATGTGATAAATCGGGTACCTGAGGTGCATTAAAAAAAAAAAAACAGGGCTTATCGAGTGTCAATCAAGAAAATACATTAGCTAAAGTCAATTGAGTCGTTATATGGGAGAAATTCGAACCAGGCGACTGCCATCCAACTAGCCGGCGAAAGATCAACACTTCTCAACGACATTAACCCGGGGTATCTTTGAGCTAAGCTACTAATCTGAGAAGCAAGTAATCAAAGGTTTATGCCTAATATTAGGACATTGTTTTAGCTACCAAATGAAGATAAATTAAACAAGAAAAGCAAGAATATATTCTGCACAGCAAATTATTTACCCCAAAAGAAAAGGGCAGTTCAATATAAACCACTAAAATTTTGAGAAAGTAGAATAAAGACCACCCATAATATAGATAAGACTAGAATTCTGTATAAAAATTGTCCAATAAAAGTAAGGTGGTTTGTATTCACTGGTCTAAAGTAAGCAATCTCTTTACTATATGCCTTACAATTCTATTCTACCATATTCCATACAATTTGCATCTCCTTTATTGATTCTTGGTTGATATTAGCTACCACGTATGGAAGGAACCACTAATCAAACACTTGATGCAAGAAAAGAGGATATCACAACATGGTATCAATAACTCGAGTCTTTTCAAAGCATTACCTTGTCCGTAAAAGGTACCCTTCCATACGGTGATGATCTCTCGAAGTACTGAAGATAGAGATTACCCAATCTTTCATTTGGATTCCATAAGCTATCGTGCTCGAACTGTCCTTCATCAGACGAACACCCATCCCACCTCGATAGCTTTTCACTCTCGCTCTCATCACTAAACGAATCACTACATGAGTCCCTTGTCTCACTAACAGAATCAGACTCTTCCCTACAAGCAAATATATAGGGATCAAACACACATTCATCAAGAATTGGATAAACTTCAAACCAATATAACTCAAGAGTAAAATCATTTCATATGATTTTGAGTGAAGCAGCAGAGAAATTGCAACCCATAATATAACAAAGGAGACCTAATAAACCTAAGATCAACTGAATTTCAAAAGAAATCTTGTAACAGTGGCATCAACATAATAGAGCAGAAAATGTTTACAAGTTAGCTAAACTGAGCTGGCAACTAATCCAATTCACACAACAAGAACAGGTGATCAACTCTGCAAATGTGATTACCTTAAACAGTTTGCAGATGAATTGCTAGTGAAGATTTGGATCGCAGAGAGATAAGGAACAAAATATTGAATTAGATTTTGGCCATCATCAGAAACAATTGGAACTCCAGCACCATAAGCACTCCATTCATCAAAACTTTTCCAAAGATCAGCTAGTACAAAGTAATCCACTTTTTCCCTTTCCCATGGATGCCATAGCCTATTAAGCTTTCTCGTCTCACTCTATAACCCCATCAAAAAAAACCAATCAATTAATCAAAAGAAACCATCAATCAAATCATTTATGCAGGAAAAAGGATTCATGAAAGAATCTTGTATGTGAATAAGAAAACAAACCTTGGAGAGAAATTGTGATGGGACCACGGGTGTTGTGCAATCCAAGAAACTTTCAAGGTTTGTCTGCATTGAGACCTGGTCAATGATCAACATAATTTCCTTCAAACGCTTGGGGGAGAGAGAGATAGAGGAGGAGAGAGATTGGTCTGATTCTCTCTCCTAACTCTTTTTGAAAGAAAACAGAGGAAATTAGCACAGGAGAAACGAAGAAAACAGAGGAAGGGAAAACAACGGAATTTATGAGGAGAGGAAGAGAGAAATTGACGGGATTTTCCTCTCTTTGTATATGAGTGAGAAAGAAGAGAGAGAGAGAACTGGAATATGAAATGAATATGAAATGAAACAAAGATTACTATCCTTCGACTTTTGGACGAACCATTAGCAAAATAAAAACCGCAAAGTCTTTTTCAATTCTTTTTTTTATTTTTTTATTTTGCCCCCTTCTCCCCCCTTCCTTTTTCTCAAAATTCCATCTCTGAAACAGATTCCAGATAACCGGAAAAACCGGACTCCGGCTAGATTTTCCCTTTCTCGGCCAAAACCCAAAATTCTAATCTCTCTCTAACCAAAGCCCGGATTTTTTTCTCCAAGAAAATTCTCACCCATCAATTTAATGGACAGAAAAAAGCCAACCAACAAAAGAACCAAAACACTATTAAAGATCAAAACACCTTAACATAAATAACAATTCATTTTCAATTTTCTCCGGAAAATGACATGCACTCTGTTTTCCAAAATTCCAAGATAACCCCGCAAATTACGTTTCTCTGCGTGTGAAAGCGAGAGGTAAGAACTTGGAAGAGAGAACAAGTTTACTGCAAAAGAAAAATTCGACCAAATTACGTTGGGATCACGCGACGATTACCCAAGGGGGAGGCGAATTGTGAACCAAGAAATATTGGGGGAATTTTTTAATTTTTTTTTTAAAAAAAACAAAACTTAGAAATCGTCAATTCACTTTCTAAACTTGCACTCAACAGAAAATCAATGGATTTTGACGAAAAGAGAATGAAGTTTCTGTAAAAAGGCAAAACAAGCAGCTGAGGTATCGCTATAACAGGTTTGAAACCAGAATTTTGGTCATCAGTGGAGATGGAATGCGTGTGCGTTTAAGTGCGTGCGGTGTGTGTGAGAGAGAGAAAGTAGAGAGAGAATGATGAGATGAACGCTAAAAACAGAAGTGGATATCTTTCTTCACATTCATGACATATCTGTCAAACTTTTCTCCAATGAAATATACGTGTATTTAATTCTTGGATTTATGTTTCTTATAATACTTGCATTATGATTATTCATTTTTTTATTTATTTTTTCATTTTTTTAATTTTGTATATTAATTAACTCCACTTCGTCGACCGTTTATTTATGCAAACTTATAACATGTCAAATTCGCAATAATATCAATTTAGTGCTCTAATTTTTTTTAATTCAATTATAATACTGTATTTTCTTTGGTAAAACATTATTTGGGATTTAGGATTAATTCCCAAAGATTATAAAATAAAAAATATTTATTTATTTATAATTCGCGATTTTGTGGGATTGATTTCAATTATTAAAATTAACATCACTAGTAAGTGGACCACAAAAAGAAATGTCTCATTAATTAATTTTTCGTACATAATCTGATCGAGTATTGTCAAATTAATGGTAATTAATTCATAGAAAATTTGAATAATTTTATAATCACTTGATAAATTAATTGTTAAAGTTTATTTGACTTTATCCACCCCCAGAATCACCAAATTGGTCTCTGTCTTTACTAAGAATACATAGGTTTATATTTTGGGTCAAAGATTAGTATGATTTGTTTGGTATTAGTTTAATGTTTATAAGAATAAAATTTTTGATCGAAGGTTCGTAGAATGGTAAACACAATAATAAAATACTATAAATTTAAATTATATTTTTTAAAACATTGCAGATTTCCGCCTAATTAAAAATGTAATACGGCGATGAATTGAGAAACATGTGGGTAGATATTTTAAAAGATTAAGAAATTAATACTATTGACGATTAATGACAATTTGGATACTTTCTAGACAGATAATTTATCAGTAATAGAGTGAATATATAATATGGTTAATGGTTTATTTTTGTCATTGCAATTTTTTTTTATAATGCTTATCTAGTAAATTGAAGTGATTGTTTAACTTATTTTGTTGTTAAGTTAAATAAATAAATCACGATTATATTATGTCTCATTCAATAATATTTAATTTATTTTTAAGTTTATTTATATAGAGATAAATCAATTAGGATTAAATATGACTGAATGATTGAACTAATTGATTTAATTGGTAAATTGATATTTGAGATAAATTAATTATAAATAGTGATACTTATGTCAGACTAACCCACAGAATTAATTAATTAGCAAATCGATAAGATGGAGTAATACCATTTTTTTAATAAAAAATTATATATAACCTGATATAAATGTTGCTCATTATTAATTATTAAATTATTTCATCATTCGTCAAAATTATATATCATCTTCTTTTTCTTTTTCTTGTTTTTTAAACTCCATGTATATAAAATAAAGTATTAAAAATATACTTTAATTAACGATAAACATATTATAATGTCCATGCTTAACCTGTATCACAAATTATCTAATATAAGTATAGTTTCACAAAAAACTTTATCTAAAATATTCAAAATGTTTATTATTATTATTATTATTAAAAAAATTAAACCTAAAGGAAAACAAATTTTCCAAATTCAGAAATTCCAAACAAGACACCTAACTTTTGGTAGTTTCTATTTGCCAAGTTGGGCAAATGACAATAACCATAATTATAATCTTGTTACCAAATAATTATTGACTAAAATTCTTATGACATTTGTAGAAAATTCTTTTAGTCAATTAAATAATTAACCACTTATTGTGCATAAATGCTAAGAGATCAACACGAAATTAAGTGAACATTTCAGATGTTAAAGACTAATGGCCTAATGAAGGAATTTCCATCACGTAGGTCAGATTTTCTTGGTGTTGAAATTAATTTATATACTACTTGCTTTTATTACTAAGGATTTGTTGGTTAATTAATCTAACTATTACTATTGAATAATCATTAAAAGCGTGATTTATCATCTATAAACTGTTCTATTTTTTATTTTCAAATTAAGTTAATATATATTTTTAAATAATTTAATATTAATTTAATTAATATTGTAACACGAATATTCCACACAAAAAAAAACCTAATATTTATTTCAAAATGCTGCCAAACCTAATTTGAATAAATATCGTTTGTAGTATTTTGCCAAACAAAATAAGACACTAATTAACATGTTGTGATCTTTAATTATTTTCCAAGTTGAGGAAATGAAATAGTCAATAATCATAATTAATTATCACTGCAAAACAATATTTATTAGCAACGGAATTTAATCATTTGGTAACTAGCAATGGATTAGCAACAAAAATGACATTTTTGTTTTAGCAACGGAATGCCAACGGATTTATTTTCTATTTTAGCAACGGAATTCAATCCGTTGCTAATTACCAACGGATTAACAAGGGAATCATTATATAAAATACCAACGGAATTATTAGCAACGAATTACCAACGGGATTGATTTTTCGTTGCTAAAAAAATTTAGCAACCACCACTTTACCAACGGAATTTTACTAATGGATTTCGTTGCTAATCCATTGGTAAATCAATTTAACAATGGAATGAAGGCTTTTAACAACGGAATATTTCATTGTTAAAAAATAATTTTTTCGTAATGTATGCACAAATTATTATTCCACCACAAGCACAAATCCTATGGTATATTGTAGCTAATGAAAATTCTAACTTAATTATAGATAATTACTTATTGTAAATTATGGCTAAAAAGATTAGAATGAATATTTAAGATATTAATTAGATAATCAATACATTGTATGTATTCAATTATTTTGTATGTCATATTTGTGAATTAATTAATGCCTAGTTGTTATTCTTGTTCCCACTTACTCTACTTGAGTGTCATTAACGAGCGTGACATAATCATAATTTAATTAGCGAAGAATAGTGTAAAATATAAAATCCTCACAGTTTATTTAGGTTGAAAAACTCATTTTGATTTTTTTTTTAAATAGCTAGTATGGCAATCGATATTAATTGAAATTATTACTATGTTTGTGTATAATCGTGACATGATGTATTTATTATGACTTTGAAATTCTAAACCTGTGAAAAAAATATACCACAAACTACTATAATACTTTCTTTGTCCCTGTTTATCCTGCGTCGTTAAATTGATTTTTGGTCAATTTTATTAATTTTTGGAGGGTATATGTAATATTTTAAAGGAGTGTATATTGGGTGCACCCGAGTGCAAGGGTGCACCCTTATGTGTATACTTTTTTATTCTATTTTGTATACATATTATTCTATTTTGTATATGTGTTTTATAATAATTGTATACTTTTTTCACATTAATTTTTCATTAAAAAAATTAACATCCATATGTGTATAACATTTTATTGAATATTATATACGGAGTACAATTTTTCATTAAAAAAATTAACAATTAAATTGTATACATTTTTACTTTTAATTGTATATATTTTTTGTTTATATTTGTATGCGGGTGCACCTTATCTTTAGGTGCACCCAGGTGCACACTATAAATTGTCATTTTAAAGTAATAAATAGAGTAAATTATAATGTATATTATGTGTGTTATAAAGTAGAATTGAGAAATTTGTAATTAAGATGTACTTTTATAGTTGGAAATTGATATAATGTTTTGTTTTTTTGGATGTTGAAGTTTAATGTGGAACGATCAAAAACAAAAAGTGTGAAATTTAATTTAGGAGGGGAATATTAAATAAAATGCAACAATGAAAGTCAATATACCATTAAAATTAAAATTCAACTTTAAAAATAAAATAAATAGAGGGGGATTAGAACATGTACTAAACCTTCTCTTATTAATTACTCCCTCCGTCCCGGAAAAGACTGCACACCTCTTTCCGGCACGGAGATTAAGAAAGTGGTAACTTTTAGGGGTATTATGGTATTTTATGGGTAATAAATAAATGATAAAGTATGTTAGGTGAGTTAGGTATGTGTGGTTTTTTTGTAAATAAAGTGAATGGGGAAGGGTGATTGTGTTTGACTTTTTGCTTTTTTTGGAAGGTGCAAACTTTTGTGGGACAACCCAAAATGGAAAGTGTGTCATCTGAAATGGGACGGAGGGAGTACTTTTTACAAATGAATTTATATACATACCTATGTAATTTAAATTTTATCTAATTAAAGGTTTTTTTTATGTGTAAGTTTTCGATGTTGATTAAATTCTAGCTGAAAATTATATTTAATTATTACCATTATGATATTAATTTTAGAGGAGAAAGATACTTTAAACTAAAAAAACATGTGACAGGATATATAAAAAGAACAAAACAAAATTAATATCAAGAATAAAGTTGGACAACTGGACCAGTAAAACGACCTTAGATTTTAATTTTAAAAAGAAAAAAATAATTGGGCCAGAATAGTCTATTCCAAATGATGGTTTTGTTTTAATACAGGTACGTGTTAATTACTTGATTATTTAAGTACAAATTAATATATATTACTCCAAAAAGAATTGAAAAACTAATCCACAATAGATAGTTATCTAGTACCTCAATTTGGGAACTAATTAATTTAACATATTTCTGGATTTGGCAGAATTAAATTCTACTATTTATTTAACTTTTTTTTTATATGGTTCAACTTTTACTTTATTGAGGGATATATGTGAACATTTTTTTATCTGATGGTTCATATATGAACTTTCCAACTTTAATTAGAAAAGTAAACATTTAGAGAATAACGTTTGAATAAAATTTAAGGATTATTAGAGGAATTTAATTAATTACTACTAAGGAGAATTAATTAAATTCTCTTTCGAATTATTTTTGTATTGTTTTTTAGATGTCAAAATGTTCCCCAATCAAATTGTATATTTGTACCTAACTAGAACAATAATTATAACAACTATTACAAAAGTTAAATTGAGTGATTTATATTAATGTGTGACCAATTTAGTAAATTTTATTTATTTGTTAAAGGAAGGTTTACTAATTGATCTTTTTTTTTTAGTTTTATTGAAAAATATTCCTCGAGGAGGAGAATATACTCGGAAAAAAGTCAAAAAAGAAATTAAATATCTTACTATTTACTCCTATTTTTATCAATCTAACACTCAATTGATTTAGTTCAGTTTATGAATCTACCTTCTTTATTATAATTCGAAAATAATTAAAAAGAATAAAAAATATTATGATCTTAATATTTGATTTTAAAATGTTGTAAATGATCGACTAGTATGAGTATCACAATAAATTTTAAGCAAATTTTTTTAGTGGATTAATTACAATAAAAATTATGAACTTTATTCTTATTATAATTTAATTTTATTTTTTAGAAATAGTTAAAAAAAATAAAAGTAAAAATTATTTTTAAGGATTAATGCAAAACGCGACCGATGGAGATTATTAAATTACATGAATTTATAAATTCAGTTCATTAAATTGATTGTTTTCTTTTTAGAAAATACTTGTATATTGTATTTTTTTTATAAAAAAAAATACTCCTTTTGTTGATTTCATTACAAAAAGTTTTTAGAGATTAACATATATCAATTAATTAAAGGAATAATTAGTGCAATTATTATTACTATTATGATAATATTGATTCTTCATCGAAGAGACACTTCCTTGTGAGACGATAGTAAAACGGGACGATTTATCACTAAAGTATTATAATTATATAAATAAAATATACTTATTTATAATTAAAGTAAGTCAATAATGAATCATATTAAAATTCGCTAAAATCATACTTTAATGTATAATCCAACATATTTTAAAAAATATATTTTAACTATTATATATATTTTATCTATACAATAAATACTAACACGTATCACAAACTATCTCACGTAATAACGTGTCACGAGACACTTTCTCTCATACTATGCCTAAAATTTTGAGTAATATTAAATTGAATTTAAATACTTATCCCTGAATTTAGTATGGAATAGTAAAATTTAGTTTCATCTTTGACTATTTCAATTTCCAATTTGACTTTTTGTTTCTATGTGAATTGGATTGGGTCCTAATTCAATTGTTTATTAATGTTAGATTGGGCCGGCCTCATTAGCACTGTACTCATATTATTCGGCTCATTAATTAATTCTGGAACACTTTTTAGCATTCAATTGAATATAGCAAATGTAGGTGTGCGATATTTATGGGCCATATGGCCCTGGCCCATATCTATAGACAAGAATGGGCCTTTTAATGAATTATTATTAGTGTATAATTGCAATGGCCAAACTCTAATCATTGTATCATGGGTAACCTTCCGTGAGACCGTCTCATCGTAATACCGTTTTATAAAGCAAAAAGTTTCTGTGGTTTATGAGAGAAACTAAAAAAATTGGCCCTGTACTTTATCCTCTTTTTTAAAAAAGAAAAAATTGAAGTCAAAGTAGTTGGGCTTAATGTAACCTCTAGATTTGGCCCAAATCATTAGCCCATTCGTTAACTTCGTAAGACATTTTCGGACCAAAACTTTAGACCTAGTGTCTTTTTTTTTTTTTGGAATCAAATATGCTTGATTCATGAATCATGAACATATATCAACAATGTGGCCATTTTACTTAAACTCACGTATGATGTGTCTTAATCTTGAATTCAAATAATGTTTCAAATTATTAATTAAATTACACATATACTTAAAGATTATGATAAATCAATACTCCCTCCGTCCCAGGTTAAGAGGGTCATTTTACCATTTTGATCGTCCCACCCAAAGAGTCTCATTTCATTTTTTGGACACATGAGACCCATCTACATTCTCTAATACAATTAAAATATGGGGCCCCATACCCACTAATATAACTATCCACTATCCATTAAATAATAATATTTCTTAATGATCAAAAGTAAATGAGACTTTTAGGTTGAAATAGAGAGTACATTCTATGATCCATCAATTCTCCCATAAGATCCTAATCAATCAATACATTCTATGACCAATCAATTCTCCTACTTGTGATGTGACATTTATTCATTTTGTAAGTGTGTAGGGTGATTAATTTACGAAAGGATTACAGTACGTCTTTATGGGATTAAATTAATTTTTGTATAAATTGAACGAATGTATATGGTAACAAATCATTTACAAGCAAATTTAGTTCGAAGTTTCTAGTTAAATATTTCACGCCAAGATGTTTAAATTTGGTATCCCGCTTGAAATTAATTAAATTTATAAACAAAGAGATAAAATCCTGAAAATTAATAAAATTCAAATTAAAGTTGATTAAGTGGGTATATAGACTTTTGCATGATTTAAATTAAATTCAAGAAAATCTCTATAAATTAATATACTTGGGACTGGAACATTTTATTAATTTAGAGAGCTATTATATAATCAATAAATTAATAATTTATTAATTTAAAGAGGTTATAAACAAAAAAATATATAAATTTCATAATTTATTTATACATATTAGGAATATATTGATTAAAATATATGATTGATACTTTAAGGGATTCACAATTATATAGTATTTCTTGTAAATCAAAATCAATTATGTGAATATAGTTGTATAATCATATAATATTTTTCTATATTTTATAGAATTATGTCAATATAAAATATTGATCTATTTTATTTGTTTTCAAACTTGTGTGCAAAGATTTAAAGATGGGATAAATACAGATTTGAAGTTTAACAAAAAAAAAATAGTAGATTCATATTTTATTAAATTTTCTTAGAATGTTGAAGTAGATAATATATATATATATATATATATATATATATATATATATATATATATATATATATATATATATATATATATATATATATATATATATATATTTGAGATTTTTTTAATAATTATTAATTTATAATTTATTGGGATCTTAAGTATTTTATAGAATTTCCTAAAAAAGTATTATTTTATTATTTAATTAATTAGTACCCAAATTTGAATCGGTCCCAAGTTGGAACCAGACAAATTATTAATTTTATCGAGATTATTAATTTATTCGAATATTAATTTATAAAGGTTCTGGGAAAAATGAAATTATATGTAACTCCCAATTTAAATATTAAGGAGTGGTCAATTGTTAATAAACAGAAAAAGAAAATCATTGTACAATACAGATTAGGGAAGCATCAGTTTACAAAATTGACCACCTCTCTCAATTAGTCGGATGTTAATTTTTAATTAATTAATAAGTATATATTTTAAAGACCATTCTTAAGCTTTATTCTTGTGTTTGAAACATTCATAATCTCTTTCTAATTAAAGTAATATATTTGAAATAGTTTGTTCACCTGTCTTATAATTTTTCTTGGAATCTTGTAATTCACATATACTATTTCGTTTAAATTTTATTTTAGGTGTATTGCTAATTTTTAGATTATAATTCTCGTTTCGAAATTAATTTGATTTATGACATATTTTATTCATATAATCTAATTTATAATATTTCTTAAAATTTAAAATATAATATAATTGTAATTTCGTGTACTTAGTATTTTATTTATAAATTTATAGTTAATTTTATTATAGATTTAAGATTTATATATTTTTAGTAGTATGTAATTTAATTTATAAGATATAAGCATGTAGTATGTGTTTAATAAATGAATTTTGAACAGCTAAGATGGTTGATGAGATTTATTAAATTTAATGTTTTTGAGTTTCCAATTATGGTGCATGGAATCAACTTTTTGAAAGTGCATTTCATTTTCCTAGCTACACGACACATCATGTGGCTTCTAAGTTTTTTTTTTTCCTTCTAATATATATATTTCTTATAATTATTTTAATACGATCGGATATTTCAATCTTTTTAAATTTATTTTAATTGGGAATTTACCTTTTCATTTCTTTTACTTTAAATAGATATAAATCTATCTAGCTAGTCTTGTTTCAATTTTATATATACCGTTTTATTAAACGAGCAACATTTGTAAGGCACGACTCTTGATAATATCTTTTTAATTTTTTAAATTAATTATCATCTTTAATTAAAAATATTTTCAATTTTAAGTAAAATATTGTTATTAAATTATATAATAAACTATTCCTGTAATCATTTAATATGATTTTAATTTTTATCTAATAAAAAACATTTTTAATCCGCTCCTCGAAACTCATTTTTTATTACTCAAGAGTTTGAAAATAGGCTCCAATATTAATTTTAATGGAACATGGATATTCTAGATTTTAATCCAATTAATAATAAATTGAAAACGATTTCAAGTTATACATTTTTCTAGTTTTCAGGGCACATCACACCACATCAAATCAATGATGATGAATGGATTAGTTAGATGGATTAATACTTTGGATGGGAAATAAATATTAAAAATATGTATTTCTAATCAATTTAACATTTATTAAGATTTTGACAAACATTAACTACGTACATACTCCTACTTAATTTCTTTTGTCTGTGAAATTGATAGTTGATGTATCGTCGACTCAAGCATCCCCCACACCAGAAAAGAATAAAAAAATAAATTGATTTTTAAACACTATTTATTTATATTTATAAGTAAAGAACTTATAACTTTCTAGATAAAATAATGGAAATATAAAAAATATGCTATCCATGCAACATGTACAATTGTTTTTCTACGGAGTGTTACACGTATATACATTTTCTTTAATCAATTTTATTGATTTTTTAAAAATAATTAACTCATTTAATTTAGAATAGTTAATAAATTATAAAAAAATATGAGTGTGTGAAAGAGATTATAAATAAATAAATTTAAAAATGATAACGTGTCTTGTTTAGGTTGTGCATGTCTTAATGGCAAGGACGAGAATAAAATGAGCTTGTAAAAAGTTTTAATTAGTTTTAATTACATCTGGGATAAATATTTAGTAGCATCGATGAATTCAACCATTCCTATTTCTCTCGTATCATCTCCCTTCTCTCTCCATTAAGTCAATCTGGTAGAACTCTCTCTCTTATCACTACCCTTCTCACTTCGATTTCATCATTCAATCTAGCAGAGTTCTACGACATTCCCTTCTTCCTATTAACGAATCTGAATCTAACCAGATCTGTTCTTCTAATTCGACCTTTTACACGAAAAAATTCACCAAATTAAACTGATTGTTTCTGCATCGAGCACTACTTCGTCGGATCGAGACAGTATTTTTACCGTGGCTGATGAAGTATCGGTTGATTTCGATAGCGAATACGATGTTTTTCCGGCTCGACGGATGTGGATACACGTACACTTGTGTTTTGAACATTGTGATGAATTTGAAACTAGCTTCATTGTCAGAGAATTGAAGCGTAACACAAATTGATTTTTTTAATGAATGGGATGAGAATCCACCGATCATTGAGTGAAAGAGCTGGAGTTGAGTATGAGGAGGCTGGATTTAATAGAGGAAAGTGTTCTAGGGGGTAGAATGCATCTAATCGCTCGATATGTGATGAATTATCTTCGAGCTGCGTATATGATGAGTGATATTTTCACCTAGATTTTAGTGTCTTTTTATATGTGTTTTCGTATTATTTTATCCGTATTTGTGTTCTATTTGGTTGTGTTTTATGTTTTTATAGAAATATGTGAGAATGAGCTTAAATGTATGATTTCCAGGTAAAAATGAATTCTAGACACGAGAAGAAAGATTTGGGAAAAAACGAAGCTTAATTCGGAGTTGAAACGAGGGAAAATGAGTCAAATTAAGCAAAATGCTGAAAAACGCACGTCCAACTTGTGTAATTTTTCTGTACTCTTGTGGAGCTCAAAACAAGAAGTGTGATATATGGTTGGAAAGCCACATAAAAGAGGATCGTTTTGGTATAAGAAACACTTCAATCCGAGCCCAAACGAGAAAGTTATGATTAAAATGGTGACGTTGCGCAGACTGTTTCTACTCAGCATGGTTGTGCTACTTTGTATGACTTGTTACACCTTCAAATGTTAGATGTTTTATCAGATCTTTATATGGATAGAAAGCCAATGAAAAGAGGATCGCGTGAGCGTAAGAATTACTCAAATTGGAGATCGGATGTGGAAGTTATGCGCGAAACGGTGAGACTGCGCTGCACCGACCCGAACTTGACCCGAATTCGACCCATGCTCGGCCCAAAGTCACTTTTATGATTAGAATGTGTTCTAGAAGGTTCTAAGGGGTAAAAACACCCATTTTGGAGTGTAAATATCAGTGGGGATCAGATCTACACCTAATACACACCATTTTTCACACATTTTTCCTCTCCATTCCATCTACCCTTCATCCCATTCACCATTCCTTGATTCCATCCATCTACACTTGATCCCCTCCATCAAATCCACCATCCAAGTGATCAAGGAAGCAAGGGAGAGTGAAGATCACAAGAGGAAGAAGGAGATCTCCATTGAAGACCTTCAAAGGGGGAATCTAATTCTAAGTCTTGTGAAATTCTTTATAGATTTGTCATGGAATTTGTGGATCCAATTGTCTATGATTGTTTTCTCTAAAACTATGATAGACTAATCTCCTTTGTGAGATTAGCTCCATGATTGGTGTTAGATAATTTAGTTTTTATGCAAATTAATTTTAATCTTGAATGGGCTTTGTGTTATTTCTATCATTGATTGTTGATTGCTTGATGTATATGATGATTTGTGTGATTAATTGTCATGGGCATGTGATTAGATTGAGAAATTAATTATGTGTTTAGGATAGTTCATTGAATCATTTCATCATACACTTCATGTGTATTAATTTAGAATGAGATAGAGATGTCCTTCTAGATTTAGAACCCTTTGATAGAACATTTGATTAGCTTAATCGAGAGGTTGGTTGATTAAATGAGGAGACCCAAACAATTAGTGAATTCATAGTACCTTAAAAGGGAATATTGCTTATGATTTAGTACCTAATTAGGGAACTCATAGAGTAATTAGTACCTAGTGGGAGGTGTTTACTATTGTCTCGATCCTATGTGCGTTTGGGAGCCTTGTTGAGGGCCTACATCCTATCCATCTCGAGAGAGAGCTTAGGTGAAATTAGTGATCGCTTCTATACCTTGTCCATGAGAGATTAGAATTAATTGCATAATTACTTAATTATCTATGCCATGATTGTTGTTAATCTCATCCTTGCATCATTTGGAACCCATTTTATCTTTGCATTCATTTTATCTTTATTTCTTGCTTTAGCATAATTGCATTCATTTGCATCATATTCTCTCTTCCGTCGTCCTTATAAAATCACGATAAACTTGAGATCGCTTAAACTCTAGTACCTTCCTCCCTGTGGTTCGATAATTTCTTTAATTGGTCATGCCCACTAAACTATGGCTAATCAAATGGCGCCATTGCCGGGGAGGTAACGGTCGCTAGTAGTTTGACGAAGGATTGTTTAGAGTGGTCTTAATAAGGACATTTTTTTAATTTATTTTTGCATCTTATATTTGCTTTGGAAAATTTTGTTCTAATTTTTCTTTCTTTTATAGGTGCATACCTTGAGAAGGAAGAAGAAGGAGAGCAACCCCAAAAATATGAGCTACATGGATATTCTTCGAGATATGGTGAATAGAAGTGTTCATTCCGCTATGAACACACAAGGAAATTTTCAAAGATTTCAAATGCCAAATGGTGAACCTAATTTGCAATCGGATTACGGAGTACAAGATATGCAATTCCAACAACAAGGTTATGAGAATTTTGGAGTTTCTCATCAAATGCATCATCAAGTATACCCTCAAGGTGTGGAAGATGTTTTTCAAGGAAATTTTTCTAGAAATCAAGAAGGAAATCAACCACAACTATGGGGAAATTTTCAAGACTCCAACACCTCTTATTTTACCCAACTTGACTATAGAGAGAAGCTTAGAGATAAGTCGATCGAAAAGATTATGGAGCGCATGGAGAAGGAGAGTAAGTGTAATGAAGCGTGGATGGATCGAATGGAAAATTGGTGTGAAATGGTGACAAGTGCAATAGTAGCATTCGGTGCTAGATTGGATTCCATTGAGCATCAAGTTAGTCAAGTTGTATCCACCGTTGAGAACAACAAGCCTTCTACCTCCGGAACGAATCTATGCATGGCCATTAAAGATCGAAAAGAGGATAGTTTGGGAGTTGATGAGGTTATAAAGGAAAGAAGAGAAAGGATGCCTAAGTGGGTGAAAGCTAAAGAGTTAAAAGAAGAGTTGAAGGGGGAATTCGATAGATTTGTCGAGTCTCTTGAAGAGATGGTAGAGAAAGTCAAGATTCAAAATCAAAAAGAGATTCATGCCATTATGGAAGAAAAGAAACCTCCGGAAACTAAGATCATGGATTCTACTCCCCACAAGCCAAAACCTTCTCATTCTATTGAAATTTCAAATTCTCTTAAGAACTTCCATGATTTCATTGATAAAAATTTGTTTGGTGATTGTAGGAAAAAGGTTGCAAGAGGGCACCAATACTTGTCAATGCCCGAATTCTTACCGGGGGATGTGGTTGAAGTTCAAAATGCATATAGAGCTTCATGGAAGAAGTGGAACAAGTGGAAAGGGCCATTTCTTGTGAAGAACGCCTTCGGAGAACAATTGCTTGAGCTATTTAACAAGAAGGGAACCGTTCTAGTGGTTGAACGGGAGAGCACAAGGCACTACTTCAAAAAGAAACCTATGATAGTGCCTAAGGACTATTCAAGACCACCATGAGCTAAAGACTATCGTCCGGCTTGAAGACGTTAAACTTAGCGCTAGATGGGAGGCAACCCATCATTATCTTTATTGCTTTATTTAGTGCTTTCAATAAGGATTGTGGATTTGATATTGTTTTGCATTTTGGTTTGTAGGTTGATTGTGCTCGTGAAGAGAATGCGTATTGAAGATACGAGAAGTGCTTGATTTGAAGTGTATAGGTACATCACACCACTTTTTGCATACTTAATTCGAAACTCTTATTTCAATTTAAGTTTGGGGGGATATGGTGTGGTTGTTGGATTGTATACTAAAAGTCTAGCTTTAGTATGGACAATGTCATAACATTATTTGAAATGAGAATCATTGATCAAATGATTGCATCTTATAATTTATTTTATATGCATGATGCAATAGTCCATTTACTTTATACTGTAGATAATATGTTGTGCGACAACACGCGGAAGATCATATTATCGGTTTCCTTATAAAGTATAAACAGATGCTCACAACTGAGATAGACGGGGGCTCTCTATCGGTATGGTTGTAGTGTGGTTTGGTATTAGCTTGTCTTGGCTATAGAATCACATTAGTGCACTTGTGTGTATTGAGTAGGACCGCCTGAGATCGTTCGACTTATACTGACTTATAGAAGAACTTGATCTCTGTTATTATGGAAGTTCGTGCTCTTAATCCCTATACAATAACCTCGACACGTAGGGCAGTATGTATTTCTTTGATTCATCAATGGGTGAGATTTATAAGTATTAAATCAACAAACTCGGTGAGTTGGGAAGTAGTGCTGTATCTATGGTGTGCTGTTGATTGTAGAAGGAATCCATGTCCGTCATAGGTTGATGATGTCCCCTTGAGGAGCTCATAAGGTTTATCATGTAAATCTTGCAAGTGGATTAATTTCCGGCATGATAAAAAGGTTGAGTGGTACTACTCTCGGATGAGATATTAATTAATTTGAGTTGTCAGTAACTTAATTAATTAATGGACATTGAATATCTTAAACATGGGGAGACTATCGGACTTATAATAAGAAGGAGCCCAGAACATAATTTTGGGATTGGACGGGTAGTGCAATAATAATATTTTAGTGGACTATATTATTATTATTGGATTTAATTAAAAGCTTTGGGCTAAGCTTGGTTAATTAAGTTCAATTGAGGCCCAGCCCAATTTCTCCTCATGGTACCTGCTGTAGCCCAATATATATAGTCATCTCAGCTTCTGGAAACCTAACATCCTGCGCCTCTTTTGACGTGAGTTAGAGAGAAGCAGATTGAGAGAACTCTGGGGATTGTTGACCACCCAACACCAGAGTTGACTTGGGACATACAGCAGAAGATCAAGAGGTGTTCTTCTGCAGTGATTCAGACTCTACATCAACCCTGAAGTACGGTAAACACATTATTGCTTCCGCTGATTTTGTTTGCTGTTAATCCTAACGGATCACGTTGAACCGCACGATCCAATTGCCCGACAATTGGTATCAGAGCGTTGGTTTCGTGGTGAAACGTGAATCGTTTGATAAGTTTTTTTGTGATTATATGATTATTTGATTTAATCTGGGATAATCGCATGTTTGTAATCAAGTTATGTTATTGATTATTTTGATTATGTGATTACGTTAATTAATCTGGAAATAATCATGAAATTATCATATGGGTTGTTGTTTTCCCCTTCGTATCCTATTTGGTCTATGTGATTACTGCTGATTAAGAAAACTGTACACATCACTCAATCACCTCTCTATTCGACACACACACGCCCTGCCTGACGGAGACTGCGGCGCGTGGTCGGGGCGGTGAAGTACGACGACCACTGCCGACTGATGAGGGGCGACTGTTTCGACGGTGCTGAGTGATGCCATCGACGGAGAAGATCGGTGGCGCACGTGTGAGCCTCACGGTCGGATGATCTGATGGTGACAAGCTGAAGCAGTTTCCGGTCGCGTCTGAGGTAGGTTCCCGGCAACTCTGGTTGGGCAGGAACAGCTCGGAGAAGATCCGGCGGTGCTGAAGACGGCGCGATTGAATGAAGAAGGTGGCGGTGCCGAGTCGAGACGTGGGCCAGAAACTTGGCTGTCGATCGATGACAGTCAAGTGGTGTGACTGTTCAATCGACGGCTGAAGGCTATGCAAGACGGCGGGGTTGTATTCGTCTACTGAAATCGATCGTCAACGACGATGGGTGAGGCGGGTCCCCTGGTGATTCTGAGCGGATCTGGTGGCATGTGAAGGCTGAGCGACGGAATCGAGGCGGCGGCGCTGAAGGGATGTGTGCGGCGGTTTTTTTTTCGGAAGGCTGTAGGCTCGTGCACCGGCTAAAGCGGCCTCCTTTTGCGCCGGTGCTTGATGGCAGCACTGCGGACATCGATGAGTATGCCCGCCGGTTGCTGCGGCACCAAGCGTCGCCGGTGAGCTGTGGAGGTGGCCGCAGGTTGGTACGACACCTAGGAGCGCCGGTGGTAACTGCCGTGAGTGGTCGCCGTCGCTGTCGGCTTATCGTTTGAGCTGGTGCCGTCGGCAATGGTGGCTGGATAGAAGCAGGGCATTGCTGTGATGCGCCATCGCTGCTGCGGCAGGAGGGCCTTCCGGGCGAATCCATGGCGGACCAGCGAGCATCAGCGGGATGGCGTCGTTGGGGAACAGCAGGAGGCTGTCGATTAGGGCAGCGATTACCTGGGCCTTATTTTAATTGGCTTGGGCTTTGGTATTGGGCTTTGCTATTAAATGTTGGGCCCATTTTTTTAATTAAATGGATATGGGCTGGCAACAGGCTCCATTTTATTTAATTTGGTTGTTGGGCTTATGGGTCTAATTTAATTAAATATGCTAATGGGCTGTCCCATTGGGCTTGGATTTAATTTGGTTTTGGGCTGGAAATAAAGGCCCAATTTTAATTAAAAGCTTGTGGGTTGCTGGGCCTATTTTACTGCTGGTTTTAATTAATTGTGGGTAATGGACCAAGCATAATTAATTAATTATATTAATGGACTAATTGTGCTAATGGGCTTGGTGGATTTAATTTGATTTTGGGCTAAGTTTATGGGCCATGGATAATGAGCTTGATTAATTATTTAATCTGCTGCTCATTTTGTGCTTATTTGTTGCTCTTGAGGCCCAAATTAATTGATCCACTTATTATACAATTAATTAATGTTATATAATTGATTAATTGATTTAATTGTCAATTATTGTTGTATATGTGTAAGACATGTTCTATGTAATTTATTTATTTAAATTGCTGTTAATAGAAGCATGTCTAAGTTGTATATTTTATTACTGAATATTATATGCATGTTAAAAACCCTCGGTAATTAAATAACTAAGTGGGAGAGGGAATTGGTAATAAATTCCCGCGGCCTCCATTATTGGTTTGTTAGCGATGTGAATAGACTTGCGCGTCGGCATTAGAGCCTTCCTCCCCATCGGATGAGTTTATTCATGGATTGCTGGAACAGACTTCATTAAATAATTACGTTTGTAATGTGATGCATATGAACTTGCGCGTTGGCTTAGACCTTCCTCCCTATCGGATGAGTTTATATGCGGTTCACTGGTACAAACTAGTAATTGATGACTGTAGGAAGTTATCCGAGCGCGTGTGTACTTCTCTATCTGTAAGGCACACAAGCTTGGGCCGCAGACTTGGGGTCAAATAATGGTGTACACTTAGATGTAAATAATAAGTATCCTCCCCATCGGAGTCACTGCTTTTATTTGCATGGCCAAAGAGGAACCGACTATTAATTATTTTGTCATAAAGTTAGGTTGACAAATGAAATTAATGGGTAAAACCTTCTCTTGTAAATGTTCGGGTTTGTAAACGTCCACACTATCGTGGCTTGCAGACTCACGGTGCTTGAGATGTCGGTGAATTTTATTTTATATTGTTTTGAGGGAATCGATATAAAAG
Organism: Pogostemon cablin; assembly: GCA_023678885.1. Taxonomy (NCBI): domain Eukaryota; kingdom Viridiplantae; phylum Streptophyta; class Magnoliopsida; order Lamiales; family Lamiaceae; genus Pogostemon; species Pogostemon cablin. The sequence goes on from CM042971.1 coordinate 34,148,623, forward strand.
AATAAAATTCGAAGATTTGATCGGTAAATTTATTTGTGATTCTCTGAATTTCGGATGGCTTTATCTCACTAATTGTTAACTAAAAGACATTATATTTACTTGTCCAAATTAGTTGATTAGAAAAGAATCGTGTTTTTGAAAATTACTGCTTAAGATAATACATGTGTTCTCTCAAAGGACGGCTCATGATGCCTATTAAAGTCTTTAGTGAAGAGATGAGAGGATCATAGAAATATGATGAACTCATGTAACTCTTCAGATACTTGAGTAATTTAAAAGGCGCAAGATCATGATAGAATTTGATGAATGAATTGGAAATATATATGGAATAGAAGTTGAAAGGGAAACCTAAGTCAATTTTATTTTCCATAATTGCCTAGATGTTTTTGAGAAAGTTCCACCTCAATTACAAGAGGATGTAAATGGTGGGAAACTTCTAACAAAACATGTGGCAAATGAAAGCCATTTTCATCATAAAGTATACAAGTTTAATATCTTATTCACTAGTTGTTTAAACATGATTAGTGATGGCATCTATTAACACGAAGTGTGTAGATACTGGAATCGCTAAATGTTTATTACTAAGTGAGGATAAGATAGTTAAGACATGGGTAAAACTACGAAGGTAGTGGCTATTACAGTGGGAGTTATTTATCTATCTTATGATAGGAATAAATGATTGATTATGAGAAATTATCTTTACGTACGTTTTCATGGAAAGAATTTAATTTCGGTTTCTATGCATTAACGGATGAATACTTCATTTCATTTATATGACATGGTCATAATGATGAGGAATGGGGGTATAATCCGTTAAAGTACGTTGGTGGATAATATGTAAACTCTTAAATCATGTACATCCCACAGATGCAATAAATAGTAATTAAATAATGCATCTTCTAATATAAGTAAGAGAAAGGAACCTTCGGAAATGAACTAAACATATATTTGGCGTCTAAGATTAATTCATTTTACTTGAGTAGGATTCAAAAGTTGATAGCCGATAGACCGTAAGGTTTATCTGAAGTGGAAACTATCGGACTTGTGAGTCTTACTTGGAAGTAAAAATGATTAACTGCCTTTTCAAGGCTGTGGGGTATAGAGCCAAAGATATATATGTTGGAATTAGTTCATTCTGATTCAAGCGGACCTAATATTATCCAGGCAAGAGGTGGTTAAGAATATTCGAAGATTATTCTGGATACCAATATATTTATTTGATGCACTGCATGTCTAAGTTCTTGGATTAATTCAAGAATTGAAAGGCTGGTACAGTGAAGCGTCATGGAAAATATATTACGTCATTACGATTTAATCATGATGGCGAATACCTCAAGGGATAGTTAGGAGCTATTAATCAGAAGTAGAGATTAAATCTCAAGTAGACTACACCGGGCTTGCCCCAGCTGAATGGTGTGGTGGGTAGAAGGTATAAGACTCTTATGGTTATGATTAGATAGACGATGAATTATTTGGAATAATTAAATTCGTTTTATGGATATGCCCTAGATACAGTAATTCGTGAAACGTTTGTCTGTATATGGGATATCCTAGAAAAATGGAGGGTGATTTATTTAGTCCAAAAGATCGAAGGGTAATTGTTAACTCAATAACTAGATTTTTAGAAAAGGACTATGTAATAAATCACAAGCCCATGTATAAGTTGTTCTAAAGGAAGTGAGAGGAAAACACTAAGTATAAGTACCAAGTGTACAAGAGGATATACCACAAGGTAAACTGCAACACGTGTCACGTCTGATACACAATTACATGTAGTGCCTTGTCGTAGTGGGAGGGTTGTGTGACAACTCATAAATATATGTTTGGGAGAGTCGTGAGACTTGATCCCTAGTGAACATGGTATTATCCCACGGATACGACATAGCACTACAAGATTAAAATGCGGAATCTTAGTAAGTTGCAATGTATGTTGAAATAGAATCTATGGATTCTATATTAAGTCTGGGAACTTGTATGACCACTAAATGGTGTAAAAACCATTGCAAGTGATCATAGGAAATAAAAGAGGATCATACGGAAAGGTGAAAATCTTGAAAGCAAAGCTTGTTGCGAAAAGATGTACTCAGAAAGAAATGGTTCGATTATGAGGAAACATGTTCGCTAGTAGCTATGCTTATGTTGATCCGGATTCTTTTATTTATTGCTGCTCATATTGAAATATGAGGAACAGCAAATAGATGTCAAGACAACTTTCCTGATTGGAAGTTTTGAGGAAAACATCTATGTGAAGCAACCAGAGTGATTCATTGCAAAGTACTAATAGCATTTTGATAGTAAGCTTAAAAGTGTCCAGCGATGGACTAAAAGCAAGCTTTGAGATCGTGAAGCATCTGTTTTGATTAGGTAATCCAGTGGCATGGATTTAAATCAATGAGCGGATGTGTCTTGTGTGTTGTAAAGAGTGACGGAAACGAGGTGGTGTTTCTTGTACTATACGTAGATAGTATCTTGCTCATTGGAGACAATGAAAGAGTATTATCGGGCGTATGGGTATGGTTCATAAAGCGGTAGTGATGAAGGACTTAAGAAAAGCAAAATACATCCTTTTGATCACGGTAATACAGATCACATGAAAGGATGTTATGCTTATCTCAAGTTTCATAAATGATACAATCCATACTCGTTTAGCATGTGAATTTATCTTGTTGGATGTGTCTTGAGACATAAAAGAAGATAAAGGAGATGAAAGCGGTTCCTTATGCTTCGGCGAATAAGGAAGCTTAATCTAAGGAATGCTATGAACGAAGTTGGATATCTGTTTTGCTGGATGCAGAACAGTTGGTATCAACGTAATCCGGAACAAGAATGATGAACTGTGGTAAGACATATATGAAGTGCCTGAGAAGGACTGGAAATCATATATAGACTTACTGAACAGATTCACTACTTCTTGTGGATTACGTAGATTCAGATTTTTTAGTCAGATTGGACGGAAGTAAATTCACCTCAAAGGTTATGTGTTTAACTTTAGGAAGTAGAGTCATAGTGTGGAGGAGTATTATATAGAAATATATTTTAGACTCCGGACTCCATCATGGAATGATGATAAATTGGAGCCTATGAGGCAGCCAAAGTATCTATATGACTCTAGAAACTTCATGATGGACTTTGAAGTGTTTCTAAGTTTGCCCAAGGTAATCACAATTTACATTGTTGATATTGGTGCAGTTGCAAACTTGAAGGAATCACGAGTCCATAAGGCAATTAAACACATGGAGCGCGAGTACCACCTGTTACGAGAAATCGTAAGATGAGGGGAAGGTTGTTGTCGCCTAGATTGCATCGGATGATGACCTAGTAAATCCATTTACGAGGACCTTAAGGCGAGAGCTTTTTATGGTCGTGTAGTGGGAGTAGGAATCAGATGTATGGCAGAAGACATGACAGCATAGTCTTTTAGTATAAGTGAGAGATTGTTGGATTGTATACTAAAAGTCTAGCTTTAGTATGGACAATGTCATAACATTATTTGAAATGAGAATCATTGATCAAATGATTGCATCTTATAATTTATTTTATATGCATGATGCAATAGTCCATTTACTTTATACTGTAGATAATATGTTGTGCGACAACACGCGGAAGATCATATTATCGGTTTCCTTATAAAGTATAAACAGATGCTCACAACTGAGATAGACGGGGGCTCTCTATCGGTATGGTTGTAGTGTGGTTTGGTATTAGCTTGTCTTGGCTATAGAATCACATTAGTGCACTTGTGTGTATTGAGTAGGACCGCCTGAGATCGTTCGACTTATACTGACTTATAGAAGAACTTGATCTCTGTTATTATGGAAGTTCGTGCTCTTAATCCCTATACAATAACCTCGACACGTAGGGCAGTATGTATTTCTTTGATTCATCAATGGGTGAGATTTATAAGTATTAAATCAACAAACTCGGTGAGTTGGGAAGTAGTGCTGTATCTATGGTGTGCTGTTGATTGTAGAAGGAATCCATGTCCGTCATAGGTTGATGATGTCCCCTTGAGGAGCTCATAAGGTTTATCATGTAAATCTTGCAAGTGGATTAATTTCCGGCATGATAAAAAGGTTGAGTGGTACTACTCTCGGATGAGATATTAATTAATTTGAGTTGTCAGTAACTTAATTAATTAATGGACATTGAATATCTTAAACATGGGGAGACTATCGGACTTATAATAAGAAGGAGCCCAGAACATAATTTTGGGATTGGACGGGTAGTGCAATAATAATATTTTAGTGGACTATATTATTATTATTGGATTTAATTAAAAGCTTTGGGCTAAGCTTGGTTAATTAAGTTCAATTGAGGCCCAGCCCAATTTCTCCTCATGGTCCCTGCTGTAGCCCAATATATATAGTCATCTCAGCTTCTGGAAACCTAACATCCTGCGCCTCTTTTGACGTGAGTTAGAGAGAAGCAGATTGAGAGAACTCTGGGGATTGTTGACCACCCAACACCAGAGTTGACTTGGGACATACAGCAGAAGATCAAGAGGTGTTCTTCTGCAGTGATTCAGACTCTACATCAACCCTGAAGTACGGTAAACACATTATTGCTTCCGCTGATTTTGTTTGCTGTTAATCCTAACGGATCACGTTGAACCGCACGATCCAATTGCCCGACAGTGGTGTGACGTACTTTGTTTTGAAAGCATATACTTTTTGTATTTTTGGGCAAATTTTAAAATTTTTCTCATGAGTTTGGTTAGATTTTGGTATGATTGGTGGTGTTGAAGTGCATGATAGTCCATATTTGTTAAATACAATTGTTGAGCTAATGGTTTTGTTGAGCATGTATGAAGGATATTGGAAGCACGAATTGAGCTCGGAGCTAACAACTTCCACTATCAAATGCTTATTGAGGGAGTTCATTCTACACCCTACCACTTTTATGTGCTTAGCATAATTTGATTTGATTTGTATTGATGTGATTAGCATGCTACTTAATTTGTTATGTTTTGGGATGTTTACTTTCGTATCTTAGGATTTCATTTTTCAATAAGGTTGGGATGATTGTGAGCTTACATTGTTATGGATGATTTGAATGTGTGTTTTATTGTTTAATGATGGTGATTTTTATTCTTGCATGTTATGTGTTTTTGTTTTATTTCTTGTTTGTTGTGTCTTTATTTTATGTTTTGTGTGTTTTTTTTATTTTTGTCTTGGTTGTTTGGTGGTTTGTTTTGGGATGTTGTGAGTCATTTTTGAACATGAGTGGTGATATGTTGTGGTAGTAAGTGATGGCAAGTTATGATTAAGAATCTCTACACTTTCGAATTGTGACATGTTTTACTTAACTTGTTCAATTTTGAGATGAATGTGGTGTAATAAGTTTCCTAAGGTCCGAGCACAAGCTTGTGAGAATTTGAGCCTCAACCGTGCATACATGGTTTTTTCCTTCATGAGTGGATCGATTGAGTTTTGATAAGCTAAACTTGCTCAAGGACTATAGGAATGAGCCCGATTTGTGGAGATTAGTGAAATGATCTAAGGCCATCCTTGTCATTTATAGTCATTACCATATATTTCCCTACCTTGAACATCATCCCTAGTCAACCACTTTGAGCCTTAAAGCCATTTTATTGTGAATTTAGCACACTACAAGCCTTAATTACCCACTTGAGCCTTACATACATACCTTTTGTGTGAGTGATTGAGGAGATGTGGTTTAGAAAGATTTGATGAGAATTGTGCAAGAAAAGACAGGAAATGGTAAACAAGCAAGAAAAATGATGAAAAAGAGCACAAACAAGAATGAACATGCAACCTCAAAATAAGAAAATGAGCAAAGTAATAACAATATGCTCAAGTACTTAAAAGTTCAAAGAAGGAAGCATGCATTAAAAGAAGCTCAAAATCTAAGGAAAGTTGATGATTAGTGCTTGTGATTACCAAAGTTGAGAAAGGAAGAAAGAAAAGTGGAGAAGTTGAGGAAGTTAATCATCTCTTCGATTACTTACACTTGTTAGTCACTATTATCCATACTCTTCCTACCTTACCAAAGAGCTTATCATTACATCCCAATTAAAGACCTTTTTGATCATTAATTTAAACTTTAGTGGTTTGTGAATGTAGTCCACGAGCAAGCTTATAGCGAGTCGAGCCAATCGATTGATGAGTATTTTTTTACCCTACTTAAAATAGTGTTGAGTGAAATTTATATCTTATGTGAGGCTTGGACTAAAAGGGACTATATTACACTTTATTTTCTTGTGATTGAACTTGTTAATTTCTCATGTCATGAATCTAATGTTGTAGGATGACTTAGCATAAATTGTAATTCTTATTGCTATCGATATGTTATTACGTATGTTCGTTTAGTCTTTTCCTAGGTGAAAAATACTCCTCTTGGTTTATCATTTTCGTTGTGCGAGGACGCACAACTCTTTAAGTTTGGGGGTGTGATGAGTGATATTTTCACCTAGATTTTAGTGTATTTTTATATGTGTTTTCGTATTATTTTATCCGTATTTGTGTTCTATTTGGTTGTGTTTTATGTTTTTATAGAAATATGTGAGAATGAGCTTAAATGTATGATTTCCAGGTAAAAATGAATTCTAGACACGAGAAGGAAGATTTGGGAAAAAACGAAGCTTAATTCGGAGTTGAAACGAGGGAAAATGAGTCAAATTAAGCAAAATGCTGAAAAACGCACGTCCAACTTGTGTAATTTTTCTGTACTCTTGTGGAGTTCAAAATAAGAAGTGTGATATATGGTTGGAAAGCCATATAAAAGAGGATCGTTTTGGTATAAGAAACACTTCAATCCGAGCCCAAACGAGAAAGTTATGATTAAAATGGTGACGTTGCGCAGGCTCTTTCTACTCAGCACGGTTGTGCTAATTTGTATGACTTGTTACACCTTCAAATGTTAGATGTTTTGTCAGATCATTATATGGATAGAAAGCCAATGAAAAGAGGATCGCGTGAGCGCAAGAATTACTCAAATTGGAGATCGGATGTGGAAGTTATGCGCGAAACGGTGAGACTGCGCTGCACCGACCCGAACTTGACCCGAATTCGACCCATGCTCGGCCCAAAGTCATTTTTATGATTAGAATGTGTTCTAGAAGGTTCTAAGGGGTAAAAACACCCATTTTGGAGTGTAAATATCAGTGGGGATCAGATCTACACCTAATACACACCATTTTTCACACACTTTTCCTCTCCATTCCATCTACCCTTCATCCCATTCACCATTCCTTGATTCCATCCATCTACACTTGATCCCCTCCATCAAATCCACCATCCAAGTGATCAAGGAAGCAAGGGAGAGTGAAGATCACAAGAGGAAGAATGAGATCTCCATTGAAGACCTTCAAAGGGGGAATCTAATTCTAAGTCTTGTGAAATTCTTTATAGATTTGTCATGGAATTTGTGGATCCAATTGTCTATGATTGTTTTCTCTAAAACTATGATAGGCTAATCTCCTTTGTGAGATTAGCTCCATGATTGGTGTTAGATAATTTAGTTTTTATGCAAATTGATTTTAATCTTGAATGGGCTTTGTGTTATTTCTATCATTGATTGTTGATTGCTTGATGTATATGATGATTTGTGTGATTAATTGTCATGGGCATGTGATTAGATTGAGAAAATAATTATGTGTTTAGGATAGTTCATTGAATCATTTCATCATACACTTCATGTGTATTAATTTAGAATGAGATAGAGATATCCTTCTAGATTTAGAACCCTTTGATAGAACATTTGATTAGTTTAATCGAGAGGTTGGTTGATTAAATGAGGAGACCCAAATAATTAGTGAATTCATAGTTCCTTAAAAGGGAATATTGCTTATGATTTAGTACCTAATTAGGGAACTCATAGAGTAATTAGTACCTAGTGGGATGTGTTTGCTATTGTCTCGATCCTATGTGCGTTTGGGAGCCTTGTTGAGGGCCTACATCCTATCCATCTCGAGAGAGAGCTTAGGTGAAATTAGTGATCGCTTCTATACCTTGTCCATGAGAGATTAGAATTAATTGCATAATTACTTAATTATCTATGCCATGATTGTTGTTAATCTCATCCTTGCATCATTTGGAACCCATTTTATCTTTGCATTCATTTTATCTTTATTTCTTGCTTTAGCATAATTGCATTCATTTGTATCATATTCTCTCTTCCGTCGTCCTTATAAAATCACGATAAACTTGAGATCGCTTAAACTCTAGTACCTTCCTCCCTGTGGTTCGATAATTTCTTTAATTGGTCATGCCCACTAAACTATGGCTAATCAGTATAGGGCTAGACAATCCTTTGAATAGGTTTTCAAGGAGGGTGTAGGGCCATCAGGGAGTAATATGTATTACAGAAAATGGGATGATCAGGCCTTATCCTCATCATCATCTTTAGCTGTCCAAATGGCTTGGATAATGGAGTTGTTGGAGAGTAATTTGGAGGCTAAATCAAAGATTTATAAGGATTCTGCATTGGCTTTATTTATGATGAATAATGGGAGGTATATAGTGCAAAAAGTGAGGGACAACGAGCTGGGGACGCCCTTAGGTGAGGATTTGATTAGGAAACACTCAGCAAAAAGTGGGGGGCGCTCTTAAGTGATGATTGGATTAGGAAATACTCAGCAAAAGTGAGGCAGTATCATGTGAATTGTTAAAGAAGTTCGTGGAGCAAGGTTTTGGGTGTCTTGAAGGTTGACAATACTTCAACGTCACCTAATAGAACACCGAAGAATATGAAAGAAAAGCTGAGGTTATTCAATTCATATTTTGAGGATATATGCAAGATACAGTCGTCATGGGTTATATTTGATAATCGAATTGAAGGGTGGCTCAATTTTTTGGTAGAAGGTTGATAATGGCTACTGCCTACTGTCGGATTGGCTGTGGAGGTGTTTATTTTTTTTTAAACAAGAGCGGAGGTTGAGAAGGTTGAAGGTTGAAATTGAAAATGTTTGGAGATTGGAAACCATGTTAAATGATGGATTATTATCTTAATTTCTTACACCTAAAGATTTTAGTTTTATTTTACCCCAAATTTACTCATTGTATATTTTATTTAGGTGTTTCTTGTTATAATTGTCTTGATTTTGTCTGACCATTTGGATAGTGGATTGTTTTTTTTTTTTTTTACTAATTAACATTGGAATGAGAGTAGTTGATATAGTTAAAAGAAGAATAAGCCGATCTTATATCCAACTAATTACAAACTTGCAAAGAGTGAGTATAATTTTTTCTATAGAGTAACTTAATTAATTATAAAGAGTAATATAAATAATTCTAAAGAATAACCTAAGTATTTTTATAGAGTGATCTAATATTTTTTTATAGAGTGATCTAATTCATTATAAAGAGCAACCTAAATAATTTTAAATAATAACCTAAGTATTTTTATAGAGTGATCTAACATTTTTCCTATAGAGTAACCTAATTCATTATAAAGAGTAACCTAATTAATTCCAAAGAATAACCTAATTATTTTTATAAAGTGATCTAACATTTTTCCTATAGAATAACATAATTCATTATAAAGAGTAACCTAAATAATTCAAAGAAATAATCTAATTATTTTTATAGAGTTACCTAACATCGTATAGATTGTATTCGATTTTATTAATTTCAAAGAGTGATCTAATTAATTTCAAAGAGTAACCTAATTATTTTTATAAAGTGACCCAAATTATTATAAAGAGTAACCTAATGTAAAAAAAAATGTAGACAAAATAGATTCTTCAGAATACATGAATTTATTATCAGAAATTAGAATAAATTACAGAATAACCCAAATTATCATTAAGAGTAACCCAAATTATTATAAAGAGTAACCTAATTTAAAAAAAGTTATAGACCAAATAGATTCTTCAAAATATATGATTTTTGTATAAACAAGTGCAGCTTGTTTTGCTAATCTCAACAATCACCACAAAGAAACGTCTTGCAAACTCAATTTCTTTCCATTTCACACTGCGAATGGGGAAAACTTGGTTGCCATGCTTCACGTTTGATGCAATATGCAATGAAAATGGAAGGAATGTGAGGCCTTTGCAGTAAAAATAGCATGGTCATTGCCTCGTTCATCGACGCCAAACATATGGAACAAGTCTTGTGCAATTTTACTCCAAACTAACAGAATTACAAATTCATCAAAGCCAATTTCTCATAGTAATTAAGTTGGAAGGTAACCATGTAGATTGCTCTTGCCTCATTCATATCCTGAAGGGGTCAGCTATATAAAGTCAATGAGCAAGAATCGTGGGTGAAGTTGCAAGTAAGAATCATGCACTTCTCTCAATCCCATTGTTTGTTGTTCGACAAGACTGGAGCATGAGCAGCAAGATTCTATATTGAGTAAGTGTAAATGTTAAGGGCAAATGGTAAACAACAACAACATAATGAAGAACTAAATACAAAGATTTGCAAGTTCTTACCTATGGAGAAAGCTGAGGAAGCTCATTCATCCATCCCAACAGCTCCAAGTCATTCAGGAAATCATGTTGGGGAAGAGCAGTGGAAGAGGAACCTGCTGGTGAGTACCCCACTACGGTGGCATAGCAATAACCTGAGGATTGTCCGGAGGACTAATTCCATAGAGGTATCCAGCAATATGTGCAAATAAACTTTTTCAAGATATTTTTGGGCTTAATATATGTATATCCTGTTTCCTGAAATTTAACCAAAAATCATTCTAGCTTTCCAAAAGAATATACCATTCTGTAGATAATTTTCTTAGTTCACATATATGTGATTGACACGAAAATGGAGATTGGTAGCAGATATAGCTCTCACACGCTAGTCAGTTTTTGAACCAAATGCAGCCTGTTATTAAGGACTGTTTGTTGTGAAAAAAAACCAAAATTTTCAATTTCGGCAATCTGTTGACACTGTTGTGAAGGTGGAGTGATCTCACCTCCAAGAATAATATCACGAACCTTGGAATTGGTTAATGCCCAAGTGTTCTTCTTTGCATAGTCAGAAAGTATCAAATCTTTGAGAGCAACTTCAACCTGCACATTATAAGACAACAAGTATTATAATATTCTCAATCATACACCAAGCTGAAGATATCCCTAAACAAGCACATGAAAACTACAAGAAAAGAAACTGAACTAACATTCTCACTTTAACCCACTCATCTTTATTTAAACTGGCTATGTAAGCATATTATCTATGCATCTATTTACATACCTCACAGAAACCTATTATTCTTTGAGTTCAGTTCAACTTCTTTCTTTCCACCTTCCCATTTTTTTCACCAATCATGTTTCGTCTTAGAATCTACACAAATACGAAATTTTATATCCCTGACAAGGATCAGTTTCTTTGCTTACATTTGTAAACTCTTGACTTGATGCATCCTTAAGGTTTACAATTCAAACCTATGATTTACATATCACTCCATGTTAACAATATAATTACAAGAATCCAAGTAGAAAATGGAACCACAGAAGTTTCCTTTAACATGCTATTGGATGATTCTCCACTCCTTTTTCCCAATAACAAATCATAATTGAATCAATTAGCAGAAACAAGAGAGAGAGAATCATGAAACTTAGAAAGCTTCACCTAGTTAGAAGATGGCATCGCTAGAGCAGAAGTTCAATTACCCTGCGGCGAGAGGAGGGCGGCGTCGGACCGCCTCTTAGACGGCAGCAGAGAGTCCTCATCTCAGCCTGTTGAAGATGGCGTCGCCGGAGCAGAAGCCCAATACCGGCCAATTCTTCACAAAACTTCTCTCTAACGTAAAAGAAACCGAGCTCAAGTCATGGACATTGAAAACGATATTGAATCGAATGATAGTTGGAAACTCACGAAAATCAAGTTTGATTATCCTGACAAAGATTATAGTATATATGGAGAGAGAAAAGAGACAATCGTACGGAAAGAAAAAGAAGAGATAGATGGCTTGTATGGTGGAAAGAGAGAGAAGAAACAGAAGGCTAAGGGAAAAGGGGAAAGCCCGCCAATTGTATTTGGATTCAAATAGGATCCGATTCCACTAAAACAAAAAAAAGACTGACTCATTCTAGTCTTTGCCTATTATGATAATTCAGATTTGTGGTTCACATATGTCAAATTACAAAGGAATGAATATATTTATTAAAATTAATTGGTAATTAATAAGGTAACACAAGTGTTTTTCGTTTCACACAACTGTTTAAAAAAAAGAAAAGAGATGATAAAAGTTTCAAGAATGTTATACTCGTTCTTATATACAACAAATTATTATCCTCCTTTATATTTTGAAAAATAAAACTTAAATACATTTAAAAAGTAGTGATTTTTTTTAAATAGTTATACAGAATTCCACCCAATAGAAATTGATGTTAGTATTAAACATGTTGCCCCGGGGCATAGCTCAAGTAGTAGAGGGGATGGTGGAAAAACCTTCCAGCTGAGCTTGGTTACTGCAGGGTGGGGGTTCGAATCCTGTCTTTGACGCCTTTGACATGGATTTGACCCCTTGCAAGCACAAGTTTAACAGTGACTCCTCCTTTGACCCCTTGCAAGCACAAGTTTAACAGTGAGTCCTCCATATAAGCCACTTAAGGCACATCCTGCGATTTACCTCCTCCTCCCTATAAGCCACTTCTTAAGGCACATCCTGCGATTTACCTCCTCCTCCCTATAAGCCACTTAAGGCACATCCTGCGATTTACCTCCTCCACCAATCCCTCAGTGAGTCCTCCCTATAAGCCACTTAAGGCACATCCTGCGATTTACCTTCTCCACCAATCGTCCTCCCTATAAGCCACATCCCTATAAGCCACATCCTGCGATTTACCTCCTCCACCAATCCCTCAGTGAGTCCTCCCTATAAGCCACTTAAGGCACATCCTGCGATTTACCTCCTCCTCCCTATAAGCCACTTAAGGCACATCCTGCAATTTACCTCCTCTACCAATCCTTTAATGATGGGGTACACCATTTTTTTAACATGTTTTCTACTGTGGGCGGTCGCGTGCTTTACCTCTCTATTTATAATTTGCTACCGCCACTCCGCTCATACGCCTTCCATCGCGTGTAACTCACGCATACTTTGACTTCTATCGGCCCCACTCCAACCACAAATGACGTGGCAAAGGAGACTGTCACGCGTGGTCACCCATGCTAAAACCACCCGTTTCTAAACCACCCATCTTATTTACCTCGGTTTGACCCGCCTATTTTTACAAAATGGATCTATTTTGTCAAAAAGGATTTACTAAAGTGAGTAAATAATCTTACATCCCAAGCTTTGCTCATTTTCAATTTTAATTTTACATTTTTATAAAAGAACAAGACATTTAACTAACATTTCTTTCGATATATTTTAATTTTAAAATTGTCATCACCTTTTTAACACATATAATATATTTTATTATTTATTTAATACTAAAAAATATCAAATTAACTTTAAAAATAAAATAAAAAAATAATTTACATGAGTCCAATAGACCCAATACAACTATATAAGAATAGGCCCCCAATGTCTATTTTCTCATTAAAAGCTTACACCACGGCCCGTCACCATAAGTTTACACCAAGGCTCAACCTCCCCAAGTTGTTCGATCGGACCCTAGCTATCATTGGCGAGCTTGGCCCCCAAGGCTAAATTACACAAACTCCAAGAGCCATATCGATGGTCGGTCATCTCTAGTAGATGACACTCGACCTCACAGAGAGCCAACCAATTCTATCCCATATCTTGACTTGTTCAAGAGAGAAGAAGCTTATTAAGGAATACTAAGTATATCCTCAAAGTTAACATAATCAGTGAGTAAGTAGAAAGATAACAGGTTCTTATTAGAACCAAAGCGCCTTAACCGTCTACATACTCCTTACCTAATCCATACATGAAAGAGCTAAGCGTGCATTAATGACATGATGTGCATTAAGTATACCAAAATAAATATTAAATTACACTCGCATTACATTTCTCTTGCATTCACTCATATTTAATCTCTGCTTATCATTTATGTTAAATTAGATCAATTATCAATATAACAGCCATATTATAATAGTTTTATGTTAAATTAGATCAATTATCAATATAACAACCACATTAATAATAATAGTTTCCCATAGAAAACTACTGTCTACATAATTATATAATACATATAATTATACTTCTATTAGTTATAATAATTAACTGATTTTGAACTAAACAAATATGTAGACCTATCCTGTTTGGATATGAGTTGAAACTATTTCACTCCGTTTTCATTACGAGATAGGTTTGATATGCTCCAAAACTTGTGGGCCGGACTGAGTAGCCATGGATCGGGTGTTAAATAGCCGGGTGCCCGACCCACTTAGGTGGTGGACGAAGTTGAAAAGGGTTGATGGGGACGCGCGTGGGGAGTCGCGTGAGGCACTTTAGAGAAAAGAATGGTAAAGGAGAGAAAAGATAGCAAAAAAGAAGATATGTCCATCTCCACCATCATCATTTTAGCCGGGCACTTTGGTCTTTCAAAACCACCCTATTATCTATCCCTTCTCACACACCCTTCCTCTCTCTCTCTCCTGCCAACTCATATTCTCCCTCTCTCTCACTCACACACACTTTTCATGCATTTGCAATTAATGTACCATCTTCTTCTCCCAACAACAATCCTTCTGCTCCACTGCTTTCCTCCCACCCCTCCAAACACACTGCTCTTAATTTAAAGAGAAGAAAACTGTTGGAATCACATTTCTGTATGTTTTTACGTGCACTAACTTAAACTCCCACCTTCCCTGCAAGAAATAAGGTAATCCCTCTCTGTATCTCTATGTATGCTCATTTCTTTATCTGGGCTTCAAAACTGCTGGTAAAGAATTGATCTTTTTGCTTTGGTTGTGATTTCTTCTTCCCATTTCTTTTACATTAAAGTGGTTTAGCAAATTTTGGTTTTTTATCTGTGAATTGTAATTTTAGTGGTGGTCATTAACTGCAACCTGCGCTTGGACCCTCTTTTTCTCACTTTTCTGATGTACTGTTGCTTGATCTGCCGTTTGCTTTGCCTATTCGGTTTGAATTAAGTGTGATTCTGCTTTGACGATTCACCGTTTTTAAACTCCCTTTTCTGCTTTTCTACATTATCCCTTGAGTCAAGATTACAAACATTCCATCTTTGAACAAAACCATCTTTCTCCATTGCTTTCTTTCCCTTTTTTTCCACATATTTTTATTAATTTAGTGGCAGTAAAAGGCAGATATACTGTACATGCTTGTATCTTTTTTGAAGCTAGAGTCTCAAGAATTTGGAATAGATCTTATGCGTGTATGTTACTATTTGAATCTTTTATCTTTTGGGATCTATGGGTGTAATATCCCGAATTTTTCAATTTATTAAAATATGATAAGCATTTATTTTGAATTTTAAATTTTGAAATTATGATACGGACATAATTATTTATTTATTTTATTTTCGTTTCTGTATCTCGGGTGTTAGCCAACGTGTTCTACGTTTCTACACGATCTCCAGTTACGTCTCTCGCCATTACACTCTCATCCTTTTCTTCTCTCGCCATTTCACTCATTCTTTTCTTAACAAGTTCATTATGCGTTCTATATTCAGTTTTACATTACATCCGCATACAGTTTTGTTCCTTAAAGTTTTGCTATTTAATCAATTCAAAGGAAACAAGTTCTGTATATCTTATATTCCTTCCTTCTCAGTTCTTATCCTATTGACTATTTTTCTCTCTCGGATTGTATGTGAGTAAGCGGATATTTGTGTTATTTGATATTCGTAAGATCAGAGGTGGGGTTTTATGTTATTGCTTTTAAACTTTATGTGAGTTATTTGTTATCCTGCAATGTGTATGATATGAAATGTGAAAACATGAAATGAAATCTTAACCTTGTCCTGTGATACCAGTGGCATAAGCATGCATCTCGGGGACGACGGTCCTACATGAAGTCCTCTTCACCGTGCACAGACATTAGTTAGCCAACGACATGACAAGTTACATGACCTGGTCCTATATGAAGTCCTTTTCACCGTGCACAGACATTAGTTGGCCAACGGCATGACAAGTTACATGACCTGACATAGTTGCATAATATAAGATACATATTTACCAAATTCACAAGTTATACGGTTGTATGATTTCAAGTGATTTACATGATGTTTAACTGTGATAATGTTTTACTTCACTGAGCAGTTGTAGTGCTCACCCCTTTATATAATTACAGGTTAAATGGAGATGCGTGGTGGTGTGGTGGAACTGTGGTGTTATATGAAGTATTTTTAATGTAGGAAGTCTTAGGTATTTTTAAGATGTTTAAATTATGTATCTGTGAGAATGGATGTCATGAACTTTTGTTGTGTCGTATATGCGTATCAATTTAGGAAAATCTTATGTAATTGAATTGGATGTATTTTCTCAAAATTTGATAAGTCAAACGTTTTGGTGTAAAAATATTAAAACATTGGAATTTTATGTTTTAAATACTAAGAAATTATTAAATATTGTTTTTATGCATTTTTAAGTTAAACGTTTAGAAAATTGAAATTTCGGGCTGTTACAACTGTAACAACCCAAAATTTTATTTTCTAAAATATAAACTTAAGAATGCATAGAAACCAATATTTAACAATTTATTAGTATTTATAACATAAAATTTCCAATGTTTACCTGTAAATAAATCATTTTATTTTTTTAATTATGGTGGCTAATTCTTTAATTTAGCCTCGATAGTAGAGTTTGTCATGGAGAAAAATGCATTAGAAATGGAAAATGGTCAAATAATTTGGGTTGCTTAAAGGCTTATCTTGTTTTATTCTTGTGTTTTGTGGTAATATGTGTGATAACATTTCCAAGATTACCCTATCTTGTGTCTTCATGGGCTTGAATTAAATATTGTAAATATGCGGTGTGAATGCATGAAATCTTTCAACATGCTTAAAATATCAGAGATTCCCGTCAAAGGACAAACAGTTAAGACAGCCTAGTTTTAGTTTTATATTCTCATTTCACATGCTAAACCTTCAAAACTAGGTTTTGTTTGATCTTTGAGTTTACTTTCATGCAGTTAATTGCACTTTTATATTGCAACAACAAATAAACAAATTTTATTGATTACATCTTGTTTACTCTTTTTAGCTGGCTTCGTTATCAGTTCTCGTCTTCATTGGTGAATTTAACATTTGACTTAAAGAGTAAAGGAATCTAGTTTCCATATTTAGTCTTCAAAGTTGGAAGCTTGAGGACTTTCGACCCTCCTAGAAGAAGAGGGAGCTCGTGTTTGATTTAATCCAGATGGTCTGTTTCTGGGCTTGAGAGAATGGGAGGTTGTGTCTCAATTAGTAGTCAGAGCACTTGTAGTAGCAGGAGCAACGGCGAGAGGATAACCCCCCCATGTTTGTGGATAGATATGTTCCGGCGCAAGAGAAGTAGGAGAACATTTTCTGATCATGTCACTACTCTGCAACATCTTTCCGCGATTCCTAATCGGATATTCACCAATGGAAGGAGCAGTAGTTCTTGCATATTCACTCAGCAGGGTCGTAAAGGCATAAACCAGGATGCCATGATTGTGTGGGAAGTAAGTCCCTTATTTCTGTTCAGATTTCTTCTCTGTCAATTATGAAATATAGGATACCTTTTGATCTTGTGTTCTTTCAGGATTTTATGGGTGAAGATGTTACCTTCTGTGGTGTCTTTGATGGCCATGGCCCCCATGGACATCTGGTGGCTCGTAAAGTTCGTGATACTCTGCCACTTAAACTGTCCTCTTTTATGAACTCCTCGGTGTCAAAGAAACCCGGGTCTACCGCCAATTGCTGTAATGGAACTGCAAATTCAGATGTAGTGGATCCCGTGAAGGATGCCCCCGTTGAGGAGCGAGTGGATTCATCGTGGAGAGAAGCTTTCCTTAAATCGTTCAAGGCGATGGACAAAGAATTGAGGTCCCATCCTAATTTAGATTGCTTCTGCAGTGGTAGCACTGCTGTGACTGTTGTAAAACAGGTATGTATAAGTATTGCCTTGACATTTGATCTCCACTTGTATATATGCTAAGCTTACTTTTAATTAATGAAGGGTCAAAATCTTTTCATTGGCAATATTGGTGATTCTAGAGCCATATTGGGATCTAAAGATAGCAACGAATCCATAACGGCAGTCCAATTAACAGTTGATCTAAAGCCTGATCTGCCCAGTATGTTCTCCATATTCCTGATAGCAAATTCTTTCGTGCCATGTATTCTTTTTCATTGTTTTACTTCACTGGATTGGTCGAGCTTACACTGTTTGTAACAGAGGAGGCAGAAAGGATAAAAAGGTGCAAGGGTCGAGTTTTCGCTTTACAAGATGAGCCTGAAGTGCAAAGAGTTTGGCTGCCATTTGATGATGCCCCTGGTTTAGCTATGGCTCGAGCCTTTGGGGATTTCTGTTTGAAGGAATATGGAGTCATCTCGATTCCTGAATTCTCTCATCGGATTCTCAGCGACCGAGATAAATTTATTGTTCTTGCTTCAGATGGGGTACGTCTTTCTGTTCATAAGCAAAATTTCATGATGGGATGAAATAAGAGATTTCAAGTTTGATTTTTTG
This sequence comes from Pogostemon cablin, assembly GCA_023678885.1. Classification (NCBI taxonomy): domain Eukaryota; kingdom Viridiplantae; phylum Streptophyta; class Magnoliopsida; order Lamiales; family Lamiaceae; genus Pogostemon; species Pogostemon cablin. The sequence continues at coordinate 34,167,117 of CM042971.1, forward strand.
AGGCCTTGTGTGATAAATAGAAACTTAGAACTACTTTCTGGTTTCAAGTTCAAACAACATGAAAACTTACATCCTCACGAAAAAAGATAAAAACTTCTCCCTACTAACAACCAGCCTCTTATAATTGTGACTGAAACAGAGGAAATGTGTGAAAAGAACATAAAGTAATTATTCGATTCTTGTTTATGATGCTCGCAGAAATGCTCTGTTTCTATGCTGAATTCCATTTCCTGCTTTCAAATCTTGTAATTGGATTTAAAAAAGCTGAATCTTTGTGGTGTTGGTGGGGGGATGACAACATTTTGAGGAGATTTTAAGTGTTGCCAATTGTTCTGACACAGTAGTGTTGGATAAATATAACAATTTAAGCATCTTTTCTTGTGAATGCATGATGCAGGTTTGGGATGTCCTAAGCAATGAAGAAGTAGTCGAGATAGTTTCATCAGCGCCAACAAGATCATCAGCTGCTCGAATCTTGGTTGAGTCCGCTGCTCGTGAATGGAAAACCAAGTACCCCACATCAAAGATGGACGACTGCGCTGTCGTCTGCTTATTTCTAGATGGGAAGATGGACTCGGAGTCCGATAATGAGGAGCAAGGCTTTTCTTCTGCAACCCTTCAAAGCAACAATCATTCTGGCAACGTGGTGGAATCCGATGATGTCCTAAACACCGAGCCTTGCCTCCAGAGGAACTTCACCATGCGATCTTCCGAGGAAAGTGATCATTACGCCAGGGTTCCGGTCGAGGTAGAAGTCGGAGAGAACGGCGGGGTGGAAGATCAGAATTGGTCGGGTTTGGAAGGTGTGACGAGAGTGAACTCTCTTGTTCAACTGCCTAGATTCTCTGAAGAGAGGCCAAGGCCTTGATGAGATCATTCTATTGATCGTTTAAGTTGTAACATTACTTTCTGACAGCCTTAAAAATCCAATAAAATAAAGATGTTCCTCGTGGATTTGATCAAATGTTGTTTATGATTCTTGCAAATATTTTAGCCTGTTTGTTCATATTTGCTGCACAGTGATTTTGTCTAGTTTGGATTCCTCTGCTTTTCTGTCAATGTTGCCGGGTTAAAAGACGATTTTACCCTGGAAAGATATCTTAAACTACAATTTGTTGAAAGCGCGTTTCTATTTGCACCTTTTCGCCTTTACTTCTTCCACCCTCCATCTTTTGAATTTAAAATTCCATGTTTTTAATCCTGTAGTCTATTTCTGTTAAATATTGTCTTTTCACGAAAAGTAAAAATAATTATGAAATATATTTTAGGATAGTCGACACAATATTCTAGAATCATTCTAAAATAAATAAAGGTTAATTGCAAAAAAAAAAACTAAGAACTTTACTCTTTGCAAATTAATACTCACTTTTGAGAAATTACAAAAAAGCCACCACCTTTAAGTATTGTTGCAAAATAAACCCAATTTTTGATTAAAATATAGTTTTTTTGGATTTATTTTGCAACAATACTTAAATGTGGTGATTTTTTTTTGTAATTTCTCAAAAATGAGGATTAAATTGCAATGAGAGTAAAGTTCGTAGTTTTTTTTTTTGCAATTAACTCATAAATAAATAATAATTTTATACGTATTAATAACTTGTTGGTTGAATTACAGAAAAACTCTGATCGATATTGATTTCAGTATAAAAATGAAGCACCACATGATGATATTGACAACATTAATGTCCAAAAATTAAGCGCCACCAATCTTTGGTGAAAGAATAGGAATGAAGGTGAGTTATGACAAGTTCTAACGGCTACCAACATCGTTTAGTAGTTTAAGGAAGTTTTTTAATTTAAAGATGGTAGCATCATTAGAAGCTAATCCATAGTGTTAAACAGTTAATCCTTTTAGTAATGATTTTGGCAAAAGCTCCTGTGCGCCCGGGGACACGGAAAGATGCTCCGTGTCCCCGTGTGAACACAGCCTCTCCTCCAATCATATTTAAACCTATGTATTGCTAGGGGTTTAAATTGTAAAGGGGCATGAAAATTGTAAAGGCGCACGGAATTTGCTCCGTGCGCCCGGGTGCACAGGAGCCTCACTCAATGATTTTAAGCTATTGTATTAGATTGTATTAAAACAGTGGGTCTTGTCTCTAATCTTGGCTTCAATCTGCATATGCTAGAAACAATAATTTCACAATGAAACTGTCACAATACATTGTAATGGAAGTTTAAGCTTGTTAGAAGTAGACTCTAGCATACATGCATGTATACATATAAGATCAGACACGTGGCATGTGATTGATTGAGTTGGCAATACACACGTGTATGGTAAGAATAAGCAAACAACTTATCAATGGTTAGGATCAAGAGTTGAGGTAAGTTGTGGGTTGTTGGATCAGTTTGATAAAGGATGGATGATGTAAGTTCTAGAAGGGAGTTTGCAGCACGTGGAAGCGGTTAACCTGTTAGCTCTTAACTTCTCTTCCAGCTGGATGGTGGTTATTGAAGCTTGCAGCATAAGAAACGTACAGCAACATTATAAGAATCAAGTGATGGCAGTTTGCATCATTGGAGTTCGATCATCCTTCAAGTTCATTAGATAGTGAGTTCATCCATTAGTTTCATAGAAGTTAGAGAGAGTTCATAGCATAGTTGAGTGTGTGATTCTTCATCCCTGTAAACTCACATAATAAGATAAGTTCCTCCCTTAAGAGAGTGGATGTAGTTCTTTAAAATCGAACCACTATACGTCTTTGTTGTTCTTTCGTTGATTCATCGTTTTAAGTTTCTTCACAAACGAGAGAGTGATAGGTGAGTGTGATCATAAGATTCAATCGGTAGAGAGTATTCGTGAGTAGATTAGAGAGGTTTTTGCGTTCATTCATAACAAAGCTAAATACGAAATAAACAATGGACCAGTCCTAGGACATAACTCAAATGGTAGAAAAGAATGTGGAAAGATATTGTAACTGAGTTTATAAATGAGAATTAATTGCTCTACCAAATTTTAGGGCAGGCCCTTAATGATGGGGTACACCATTTTATTTTATTTTTTTATAAACGACGGACCATTAGATTGATCAACTTCTTGGACCATAAGCATAAGATGATGAGATTAGATCGATTCTATCATTTACACACAATTACATAGTTACCACATTTGGTGGAGTCTCCATGCTTGGTTGAAGAACGCATGCATTCATTAGCCGTTCATTCTTGGTTTTAGAAGGATCTGTGGTTCAATGCATGCAACCCTACATGGTATAAAGTGTCAACGTCGATGGTAACATATTCCGATAGCCCCACGAGCATTAGACAACGGATAACATTAGGGTAAAATAACCGAATGTCTCTGTCAAGCATAAAAATGCCAAGATAGGACGATGCAAGAGTGTTGCATGTGATCCAGCTAGTGGGTCAAGTTAGGAGGCCTCATTGATTGCACTACGTTTGAAAGACTGTCCTAAAATCCCATTTTTGTTCGAAATGTAAGGCTATTGAGGCTTAAATGTACTGAACAATTCTCACCTCTTAACTATGGTTCTGAAGACGATCATTTTAACCTTAATCATAATTTTGGATAATTTATAAATATTATGAAAGATTCACAAACATTTGAGTGGGCAATCCTTAAATAACCGCCAAAATTGTCATAAAATGGACCTATAAAAGCCCTTCAAAATCCTCCTCATTTTCATCATCACAAACAAACAGTTTCTTCTTGTATTTCCTTCCACCTTCTAAAGCAATGACTTGCTCATCTAAAGCTTTCAGTAACTCATTCCTCTTCGTCTTGATAATCTCTGTCGCACTGCTAATGGTTGCAGCGCGAAACATCCCGACAGATGCCATGCTGCAGCCCCAGTTCAAATATTTTGACGGCACAGTGCTCATCCCTGGCATTGGCCGTGTAATGGTCCCAAAGAAAGGTCAGCATCCGTTCAAGTATAATCCCATCACCGGAGCCCCCACAGGAGGTGGTGTTTCAGTCCCTGGAGTCGGTGATGTGACAGGCGGAGCTGGTAGCCGCAGCAGCATACCTGGAGGAGATGATACATTTCTGCCAAACCCTGCTGGTGGGGATATTCCAGCACCATCCAACCCTTAAAGTTTGCACAGATATTCTACTACATTATGGTAAAATAAAAAGGGAAGGGTGGAGAAATGTACTTCCTTTTTCAATGTTTTAGGTGGGCTAGCATGCCTTACACTTCGATCTTTGCTGTTGTAGTTATACTATGTTGTGATCAATAAAATGTCATGTTTTCTATCCCTTGTTCTATGTTTGGACATAAAATCTTATTAAGAGAAAAACCAAGGATATAAACAAAGACGGGTCTTTCCACACTTGGCTAAAACCTTGACTAACATATCAATGGGACAGTTTTTATTACATGATGCATTATAGTATGCTTGGATGTTTGCTATGTCAAAAGTCAGATCTTAAGGCATACATGCTCCGTAATCAAATCGACTAAAGATCAAAACTAAACTAGAAAGGAAAGCATGAGAGGTAACTGTGATTAAACATTGTGCAGCAATCACTTTTAAGAAAAAAGAAATCATTCTGAAAGTGCAATTTTCTTCAAATAATAAAAATGTATGATCAAGAAAAGACATGTAACAAAGAATTTATTGCTATTCCAGGATAATTTAACAACAATATTATCGCACCATAATCCGTTGATTGATTAAAAGGCTGGTAGTTAACATCTGCCAACCTACTCTCTCCTCTTTATGTAAACCATTAGATCAATCGAGCGTAGTGTACAGTTTTCGCCAATGTAAAATCAAAAGGATGAACTCAAATTTCTAGCAAAATGGCCGAGAATGAAAGACAATATCAGAGTCACAGTATTCATTCATCATAGAACTAGGAAAAATGAAGAAATGAGAAAATGAAATACCCTAAAAAGCAATACTTCTGACCAAATGATTCATTCTACACAGCATATAAGATGTAAAGACGACCAATGCAGGAGTAAAATTAGAGCATATCATAATCGTATTCGTTAAATCACTTTCTGAGGACCAGTACCAGGATAAAAGCTCCATTATGAACTTATCCTGCAGAGAGCACACCAAAAAAAAAAAAAAAAAAAAAACAGAGAAAAAACAGGGTAAGTTGATACAGTTTGTTATAAATAGATTAAATCTATGGAGTTTTACCAGTAAACCTAACAGAAGATTACAGTTCGTTGATCGTACTTATTCCATGCTTTACAAGTAATTTCAGCTTCCATCCTTTATTTAGGTCAAATAATAACACACTATTAACAAAAGGTAGGAAATGGGAGACAATTAATAATTGGATTGGCTTTAACTGGTCTAACTTGACAACTAATGCATTAAACACAATTTTTGCCACAATTTAACCCCATATTTTCTTGAGATGATCATTTCAATCTTTTATCTCTAATTTCAATTTTTTAGCTCCAAAAACATTTCGAAGAAGTTCAAGAATGGATGCTTCAATCAAATGAATAAAACAGTAGATTAAATCGCTAGATTTCAGAAGTTTGGAACCCACAATGACACTAACTAAATTCGATAGATATTCAGTAGATCCTTAAAAAAATTATAAGAAATCAAACCCTAAAGCCAAAACTATTCTCAATCAACTAATCCAAATCACTAACTAGATTCATTGATGGCTCCATTTCATCCTTGTAAAGGTTCCACATTTCGACATCCATATCTCAATCATATATCTGTCTTTCTATTTCTATTGCAAGACTAAGAGAAAGAAAACATCTTTCTTCCACTCCATACACACAAAGGAAACAATCACCTCAAAAAAAAAAAACGAGAAATTTAAGAAAAATCTAAGACTTTAGGACATGAAAAATGTAATGATGGGTTCTCAAAAAGATACCTTTTTGAGTCAAAATCCAACCAATTTGTAGAGAATGTAGGCGAGGAAAAGGAAGAAAATGCCCAAAAAAACGTAATCTACAAAGATGAAAAACGACGTCGATCCGTGGCTCCTCTTTACGGCTGCTTTCTTCTTCGTCTGCTGCTTCGATACTGGTTCGTGTTCTTCGAGTTTCGCCATTGTTTTATTCTTTAAGCTGTAATAATGCAGATTGCTTTCTTCTTCTTCACCAATTTTGTCCGGTTTTGCTGTCTCTTGATCTGTTCCAGCACTTCCTCAATTGTGAGGCACGTTATATTATGATTAATTATAAAACGACCCCTAAAGTCCGCTTTACTTGTATAAAGTACCCTTTGAAGCTTTAATAAACTTTTAAAAATAAGAATTTACCAATTTCCACATCCCCACAATTATAAACTGCTACTAGATTTTTCCAAATTTTATTTTCTAGAATGTGCTAAAGTAGCGCTTCACTTTTTTTTTTTTAAGTAAGCTTCACTTTTTTTTACAAGTTATATTCATCTTGGAATTGAATTATCATTTTAATGCCCTTTTACAAAAACCATGAAATACTCTATTAAGTAAACTCAACAAATATTTTAAAAATCACACAATATGAACAATCTTTAGGAAAATTCAACTAAAAGAAACAATTAAAACGAGAAATACTCCCTCCATCTCGGGTATTTTTACCCGTTTGTACGGACACGGAAATTAAGAATTTTATTTTTTAATATATAATGTAAGAGAAAGTAGGGATAAATTAGTAATTTAAAAAGAAAAAGTGAATAAAGTTATTGAGAATGATGAATAAAGTTTAAAAAGTAATTAAAGTTGTTGGAATTGTGAAAAGTAGCTAATAAAATATTATGTATTTTTGTCAAAAATGAAATGAATAAAAATACGTGGGATCTCCCAAAATAGGAAGTGAATAAAAATGAGGGAGTATTATTTTTTTTAAAGAATGATTATCAATCAAAAGAATTGGTTGCAAACCACCCTCAAGCATAGGTAGGCAAGTTTGACACCACAATCTAGTGTAAACAATGAGAAATCTTAAATGCTACCAAATTTCAAACCCACCACAAAAATGTTTTTATAAATTTAAAGAAACAAATTAATCTCCCTTTTATTATAAGAAAAAGATAATTTGCTCACACTTTTTCAAAACCAAAAACAGATGGCTACTCTCCACAGTTTCTTCTCCCCAGCTTCACAATTATTACAACGCAAGAACCATTTCAGCCTCTCAAATTCTCCATCTTATCACTTCTCCACCCTTTCTAAACCATTCTTAAATTCAAATCTTAGAGCAAAAAGTAGGCCTTTTGGGCCCACCAACACTGTCACAGAAAACAAAAAAGTTGCCCCCACAGATGAAAATGGCGATCAAGATGAGGAAAAGGGTTCAGGTTCAAGAATTTTTGAAGGGTTTAAGAATAATGCTTTTGGTCTTGATTCTCCTGATAGATTACTCAATGCTGCTATCGTTCTTGGTGCTGGCTCTCTTGCCATCACCAGATTGCTCACCATTGATCATGATTATTGGCAGGTTAGTTCTTCCAATTTTCTCCTTTTCCCCCTTTTGTAATCATATATTTTTTCCCCTGTTTTTTGTGATTTTAATTTAATTTGCAATTATGCTGATGGTTATACTTATGCTATTGATTCAAGTATATTACCTGAATTTTATGTTTTTGAAGCTTTCTTGCTACAATTAAGAAGTGAAAATTGGAACCTAGTTAACTTTTTTATTTCCTTTTTGTATTTGGGGGTATGAAAGTAATTAGCTTATATGAGTAAATGTGATGTCAATTTATAGGGATGGACTTTATATGAGGTGTTGAGGTATGCACCAGAGCACAACTGGATTGCATATGAAGAAGCTCTTAAGACACATCCTGTGTTGTCAAAAATGGCCATAAGTGGGATTGTTTACTCTGTGGGTGATTGGATTGCTCAAGTAAGCTAGCATTTGTAGACAATAATGTGAAATTCTGAATGCACATCCTTCATGATCATTTACATGTTTGTTTACAATGTTTCAGTGTTATGAAGGGAAGCCCCTATTTGAGTTTGATCGTGCGCGAATGTTTAGGTCCGGTCTCGTTGGATTCACACTCCACGGATCACTTTCTCACTATTACTATCAATTTTGTGAGGTGATGTTTGTGGCTAGAGTTTGTCGAAATTCAACTTAGTTTGAAGTTTTCTTTGTCTGAATATTCTTGCTTTCACAGGCTCTATTTCCTTCCAAGGATTGGTGGGTGGTCCCTGCCAAAGTTGCTTTCGACCAAACTGTTTGGTCAGCGGTGTGGAACAGCATCTACTTTGTGGTTTTGGGTTTATTGCGTGTGGAATCCCCTGATAACATTTTCAGTGAATTAAAATCGACATTTTTGCCTATGTTGACTGTAATGATTCTTATCTAACTTGTCTTTTGAGTGCTTTATCTCATGAAGTAGATTTCATAGTTGGATCATGATTCTTATAGCTATAATAGCATTTACAACTTGCTGTAAGAAGGCTGATCTTGTCATTAAAAGAATTTATCAAGGGAAAGAAACCACTTTTCTAAGGAAACACTTTTGGCCTTCATGTCATAGTATGGTAGTTTATTGTTTCAAGCATGCACAATATTCTTGAATTCTCTCTAAAACAAAGCTTTAGCACACATCACCTCCTCTCTCTACGAGGTTGGGGAGTCGGGATTTGGGCGGTGACAATTTTTTGAATCTTCAACTTCAAGATATAGTTGCTACATCAAGAAATTGAGTCAGGCTGACATATAGAGGATGATAGTTATCACATTGTTGTGTTAGGAATGCACATTCTTTATACGTAGACCGACATCCTTGTGCCGTGTTTCTTCGATACTTTCACCTAGTCATCAGTTTGAGGAAATTAGCTTAGATAAACTAACTCGTTTTTACGTCTATAACAGGCTGGTTGGAAGCTCTGGCCTTTTGCTCATTTAATCACCTATGGAGTGATTCCAGTCGAGCAACGACTTCTTTGGGTGGACTGCGTGGAGCTCGTATGGGTTACCATACTCTCAACGTAAATATTATATACTTCTAACCATTCTTTTATACCTTGCTAGTAGATCATGACCTAAGGTTCTCCCTTTGCAACACTCTCATACACTTCAAAATTCGATTATAATGACAGCTACTCAAATGAGAAATCAGATGTGCGGTTATCTGAGGCACCCGAAGCTGACACAGATCCGCTACTGCACAACACGCCCAAGGTACACCAAACTAACGTACTCGTTTTACATAATCACCATGGACACACACATGTATACAGCAATGTATAATAGGCATTAAGATTATGTTTCTTTGGCCAGGAGTAACCAAGTAAAGATTTCACCAGCTCGGCTTCGAGTAAGCTAAGGATCAGCTTCGTTGGTATTTTACACGTAGAATACATCATCTTCTACATACAGTATGTATAGTTTTGTAGTCTTGTAAATCCAATAACCCTGAAAAAGTTCTTGAATTTATCCAAGGAGTTTTGATGCTTCATTCCAGGGTAATATTTTTTCTGTACTTGGCTGTTGTACCACAAACCACTCCTTATACAGTATTATACGATTATGTATATTTGCACATCATTTATTAGTAGTTTGTGATTTAGTTTGTGTCAATGTTCTGACTGAATTTTTTTCTTAAAATTATCTATGCAAAATTGTTCACAACTAAAAAAACCTCAACATTATATGAAAATCAAACCAAACTACTTGATATTATACTCGGGATTATTCAGTAAAAGCTCGTTCAAGCTTGGTTTGACAAAGATATCAAACAAGTTTTGAACACACTTTTATGTTCGTTAACATTAAAAGTTTGGCTCGAGCTCAAACTTGATACATGAAAATCAATAAAATAAGTGTAAAATTATTAAACTGCTTAAGCTCGGCTAGTGTTTGATTCGATTAAAGCTCGACTCGCTAGCTTATCGAACTAGTTTAAACACATACTCTGTATTTTGAAGCTCAATAATATTTCAAACAAGTTTTAACAATCCTGTGTTCAACTCCATTCATTGACCCTCTACCTCACAGAGAAATTATCTTTTAAAAAATTATTTTAAAAAAAAAATTCCAAAAAGGTCCCACCGAGATTTGAACTCGGGTTACTGGATTCAGAGTCCAATGTCCTGACCACTAGACCATGGGACCTTGCTTATGTGAAGGCTGCAAGAAAATTTAATAAATAAATTTTATTGTTCATCATCATACGTTATATACAGTTTTCATATGCAGCACTGCGGTGAAATGTGAATCAGTGGTCTCTGATGGCAGGTCGGGTGAGAAAAACCCTCTTAAAACCCTTTACAAACGCCATAGTCACTCTCCTCAAAACCCCAAAACAAGTAGTTCAAATCCCTAATTCATATTCTCGGCTGTCCATCAAACGGGCATCTTCGATCACACCTCTTCCACCGCCGGAATGGGTGCAACCCTTCAGCAATCTTTCCGACATAATCACCGGCGACACACAATCCGACCACGAAATTTCGCCATGGGTTCCGAGAATCCTCAATATCTTAAAAAGCGACAACCTTGCTTCCACCCTCGAAGAAGAATTGACTGTATTCTGTGATAAGTACTTAATCAGACTCCCTCCCAGTTTTATTGCGTGTATACTCAACAATTCAGACCAATTTCTGAACAGGGGGGAAACCTCGTATCGATTCTTTAAATGGGCTGGTAAGCAGAAAGGGTACGCTCATAATCTCGAATGCTATGTTCTTATCATTGAGATTTTGTGTTTGGCAAATGATGTAGATAGAATCAAGTTGATTTTTGAAAAGTTTAAAAGTAAGGGGTTCTTGATGAATGAATCATCGGCTAATTGTCTTATTAGGAGCTTTGGTAATGGAGGGATGGTTGAGGAGTTGTTGTGGGTTTGGAGAAGAATGAAGGATAATGGTGTTGAACCCACATTGTATACTTACAATTTCTTGATGAATGGTCTTGTTAGTTGTATGTATATCGAGTCAGCCGAGCGAGTTCTAGAGGTGATGGAGAATGGGAAAGTTAAGCCGGATGTTGTCACGTATAACACGATGATCAAAGGGTACTGCCAATCGGGTAATGTTAAGAAGGCGATCGAGAAGTTTCAAGATATGGAAATGAAAAAAGTAGAGCCTGATAAGATCACTTGCTTGACTCTAATGCAAGCTTGTTATGCAGAGGAGGATTATGACTTTTGTTTGAAGCTTTATAATGAAATGCAGGATAAAGGAGTTGATATTCCTCCACATGCTTATAGTTTAGTGATTGGTGGTCTTTGTAAGGAGGAGAAATCTATGGAAGCTCATATGGTTTTTCAAAAAATGGTTGGAAAGGGTTGTAAACCCAATGTAGCGATTTATACATCTTTGATTGATGCGTATGCGAAAAATAGGAACTTAGACATGGCGATGGGGCTCTTTCAGAGGATGCAGAGTGAAGGCATTGTGCCAGATGAAGTAACATATGGGGTGATAGTGAATAGCTTGTGCAAGAGTGGGAGAGTCGAGGAGGCGATCCAGTGGTTTGAATACTGTAAACGGAATGATATTTCTATCAATGCTGCATTGTACTCGAGCCTCATTGATGGCCTAGGGAAGGCAGGGCGACTAGAAGAGGCTGAGAGAGTCTTTGAAGAGATGGTACAGAAGGGGTGCCCTCCTGACTCGTATTGCTACAATGCACTCATAGACGCATTGGCTAAAAACGAAAAGGTTGACGAAGCAATGGTCCTTTTCAAGAAAATGGAAGACGAAGGCTGTGATCAAACTGTCTACACATTCACAATATTGATCAGTGGATTGTTTAAAGAACACCGTAACGAAGAGGCGTTGAAGTTGTGGGATCTGATGATTGATATAGGGATCACACCAACAGCTGCAACAATTAGGGCACTTTTAACTGGGCTTTGTCTTTCAGGCAAAGTTGCTAGAGCTTGTAAGGTCATAGATGAGTTGGCACCAATGGGTATAATCCTAGAGACAGCTTTGGAGGATATGATTAATGTTTTGTGCAAGGCTGGTCGCGTGGTCGAGGCGTGCAAGTTGGCGGACGGGGCTATTGATCGTGGACGAGAAATCCCGGGTAGGGTTCGTACTATCATGATCAATGCCTTGCGGAAGGCAGGGAAGGCTGATTTGGCTATGAAGTTGATGCATAGCAAGATTGGTATAGGATATGATAGGGTACGCAGTGTGAAGAAACGAGTGAAGTTTCGAAATTTGGTTGAGTGATGAAATTATTTAACATTTGATATGCTCTCTGTTTCTTGGGCTCAATTTGAGTGTTGATCATAGATGATATATCATGTAATGAAATACCAGATGAAACAACAGATGGCATTGGCCAGCAAGTTTAAAAGTTTAGATGTAGGAATTAGATGCACACTTGTATGTTTGTAACTTATCATGTCCTCTATTAAAGAGGGGAGTTAAAAGAAGATTCTTGAATTGATTGGCTAAAAATCTCTTCAAATTGAGACAAAATATGTACGTGAAAAGAGGGTTCTATCTTAAGCTAATTGACTCAATATAGTTTTTTTTTTTTTTTTGACAGAATTGACTCAATATAGTTTATTTCAGTTGAGGAGAAGTTTAATCAAGCACAAGAATACATACATACAACTTGTAGACAAATAAATAAGTCTCCAAGTTAGCTAAAGGGTGCCTTGTGAGCTCATATAAGGTCAACAATGGACATGAAGCTTCAAGTTTAACTAAAAAGATCTTGAATCATCGAGCGGTTTTTGAGTTCTGTTTCTCACTGAGCTACGATTTTGACTTGTAAATTTGTGTAGTTAGGTAGACATGGATGCTCGTTTCGTTCCACATCTTCGAGTCAGAGAACTGTAAATGGAAGTGGTTGAAAAAGATTATATACAAGCAAAAGTGTATACCCTCCAAACACCAATCATACATAATTGATATAGAATAGATGAGGGAGAGCATACTTTTAATCTAAACAGAAATCAGCATGTCAGCCTCAACACCGACAGAGAAATGCGCGAAGCTCGACATTTTAGGAGGTTAGAAATGCAACAGATTTTCTTGAATGTGTGTGACCAAACTTGCAGGTTATTTTCTGTATCCATGAAGTTGGTCTACCTCATCAGCTCATAAGCAGATGGCACATCATGTAAGGGGTGCCCTTTAAGATTTCTCTCAATAATCCTCCTTGCAAGAGAAACTTGCTTTCCAACAGCAAAAATAAAGGCTTTCCCCTTACCTCCAGCACCTCGAGCTGTTCTCCCAACACGACGCACATATTCGCTTGGATCCCGAGGAAAATCAAAGAGCACTACATGATCTACACCTGTAAAGTCGATTCCTCGGGATGCTCTGCGAAACATGGAAAGTTTCATGTCTCCGAATATAGAATAACTGAAGAAAGAACAGCTATACAGTTCAGGGATAATCAGAAGAAAGAACATGCAGTCATACCTATCTGTGCAAACCAAGAACATAGAGATGTTCTTCGATGGAGGGCTACGGAATTCTTCTATATTTGCAAGCCTTGTTTCTTGTTCTAAAGCAGCATGGAATGGTAAAACTCGTGTGTTAGTTTCTTTCCGATCAAAGCGTTTTAATGCATTTTCAACTTTTCTGCAAGTTTCAATCTGCATATGCAAAGAAACAGATATGTCAATAAATTCTACAAAAGAAAGACATAAATAATACTATTAGGGGACAGAAGAACAGTTGCTATTCCGGAGATCTTGAGACTACCTTGTTGCAGAACACAATTGTTTTTGTTACTGGACCTTCTTCAATAAGTCGAAGAAGAGCATTTTTCTTGTTGAGAAAAGCCGTATCAGGAGTTCTCTCGGTGTTTTCATCTCCACTGCAATCTATGAGAAACTAAACAGTAGACAATAAATTTGATTGTGAAGTAATAACATCTGCTTATCAGCAGATTCAAAATGTAGCACTTTAACAGGTTAAATGTTAGAATGACAGTATTCATTTAGTTAGATGAAATTAATATGGAGTCTGCTAATAGTAGTATTTTCACACTACAACACTAGACAAAAAAAAATATAGGCCCCAGAAGACCCAATGAATCGAGTGAAACCAAATTTCCAGATAATGAGAATACTGCAGTTAATATACTTCTCAACTACCTAATTATGCATGTGCCGTAAGAAATATTTGTTGTTCGGCATAAACTGATTTCCACAATGCAAAATGAAAAGAAATTTAAGCATATGGATACCTCCTCCAATCTGGCACTCGTGCGATGCATACCCGGACCCATTATAACCTCACAATCAGGGAAAAACTCAACTAGTTTGTTGTATATCTCTACGGGCAAAGTGGCTGTTACAAATAGATATTGAGCAGTGACCGGTGCCGAGTTCACCAAACTTTGTAATGCAATCTCAAAATCTTCATCATTGTAGAGTATATCTACCTCGTCCAGTACAGCACTGAAGCAGTAGAATTGTAAGATAACTTAGCAAGTAAAGGAAGATCTAGTATCTTGAAGGATCATTCTAAAAGAGTAAAGGCATAAAAATCTAATTTGCATCTACATGGCATCTTTATTCTTTTACCATTTCAAGAGATGAAGCAGAAAAACAAAATTAAAAGTTCAGTGAGATTTTATAAGTAGTCATACTCCCAAAATATATATAGTCTCCCTCATGGCTACACCTGAGTTTGTTGAATATTGAACTCAACATGCCAATATTTATGATGTTTTGAATACAAGAATGCTTATAAAGGCTACTAGTTGAATTCCAGAAATCCCGATGAATGAAATGTTCACAAACAACCATCAACCAATTTGATAAATCAGAAGTTAAATACCCGTGCCTTTTAATATCTGTTAACTGCAGGAAGCCCTCCTTTACTAGATACATGAATCGACCAGGAGTAGCAATCAGAACATCTATTCCTTGTTTGAGGTTCTCCAATTGAGTTTTTTGCCGAAAACCACCAGTGGCAACCATAGATCGAAAAGGCACGCCGACTTTTGAGAGTGATCGACAAACGCTCAATACCTGAAACCATACTTTCTGATGTGTAAGAAAAATTAAATAGAAAATACAGATTGGACAGGACCCAAAATGCAGTCACTTAGTGATATGCAATTATTTATAACAAAGCATAAGTCAGCTGACATATCATCTGACCTGAGAAGCCAACTCAGATGTAGGAACCAGTATGACAACTCGTGGATATTGAGAAGTTCGTTTGGCAAGTCCTTCAATTTCTTCTTGTCTAAGACGCTGTATTAGTGGTATAAGATAGGCCAAAGTTTTACCTGATCCACTCTGATCAGAAACTATACAACTCTTTCCACCTGTAACTGGTGCAAACGCCATAGCCTGTAATACAGTTACCTCATATGTTGAAGACATAGGAAAATACAGAACAAGCACACAAGGAACTGAATTAAATCACATATAGTACACCGCATTTATCCACAATTTGATTAATTTGCAATAAAAGAATAGCATCAGGGAAATAAAGTGGCTCCTACTGTACATATAAGGTCAGTAGTCCTTTTTTTCCTCGAGTAAGGGATGCACAATATTTTGACTTTTAAGTACTCAAATCAAAGACCAACCAATGTTACTAAGATTCATATAATGTCTACAAGACTACTATGGCAAAAGGGCGAACCAGTTTACATACTAGAACAGCTGCAATAGGAACCATACTACATAAGAGCCACTGGTGAATATTCAAATTCCAAACTTTAGCAATTAGTTTACCTGAATATTTGAAGGACGTAAATACTGTAAGCTTCCCAAAGACTCAATAATATAGTCACTACATCCCAACTCCTTAAATGACTTTCTGCTGAAAAAGTTACCGTCGTCTTTCTTCCGCCCTTTCTTTGGGACATTGTCTGTCTTAGATCTATAGGTGTCAACTTGTTCTACACTGCCCCATCTTCTTGATGATGATGCAGAAAACTCAGATGAAGGGACAGCTCGTCCAGTGGATTTAATATCAGAACGGAGTGATTTTGAAGTACCATTTTGGAGATCAATAACCATCGTATCATCGTATGATTTAACCTCCACACCCAGCAGGGAACTTTCTGCTTTGTGATGATCATCTTCAAGATCATTGCCTTGTTTCTTCCTCCTGTAACTTTCTTTAACCAGTTCCTTTACTCTCTGCACTTTTAGCCTCCCAAAACTCCTGCTCGTGGCACTGCCACCAGCTGCAACAACACAATAACAGTGCAATCAGCCACTATGATTAGCATTTAGAAGCACATAGCTGGCCCATTGTAACCAAGACTCAAATTTAACCCAATTTCAAGGCATTCTAAGCTACTGCATAAAGCTAACTATTTATTAATGCAAAAAAAATCATGATACAAAAAACGAAAAAGGTCACATAATATACTTGAAATAATCAAAATTTCCTGTTTAAACAGAAGATTCATATCTTCGCCTCAATTGCAACATAATTTTAAATTTATAAAATTAAGTTTAAGTCGCATAACGGTATCTGAGATATTAAAACATGAATTTGATGCAAATTAATTAAGTGAAAACCCAGTGAAAATCATATACAGGTTCGACAATGTTGAGCGAGAAATTAGAGGGGAGAGGAGGGGGTAAAGGGTAACCTTTAGGAAGAGATATTTGTGGAGTAGCCTCGCAGACAAGCCGCGGCCGGCGGTGGCCGGAGAGTATGCATAGTGATGAATTCCGAACAGAGAATGTTTCCATCACATTCGCAATCGAGGAGTGAGCTGGAAATGAAACAAGATAAAATACTAAAATTTTGGAGATATTTTATATTTTAGAGAAACTCTCGGTGGGACGGGTTTTTTGTGAGATGGATTGATCCATTATTTAAAGTATGTTACTATTATATAGATAAAGTATGCTTATTTATAGTTAAAGTATGTCAATAGTGAATCATATTATAACACTTTAAAATCATACTTTAATTCATCATTTATCATATTTTAGAAAACATATTTTAACAACTTTTAAGCATACTTTATCTATATAATAGACATACTTTAACATGTCGCATATATAATGTCTCACAATAGAATTTGTTTATATTTTATTACTAATGTTATTACTTTTTAAATAAATAAAAAATCAGGAGTATTTAACAATTCTGAATTGTTGGCTTAAGTATAAATTTTACCTTTAAAAAAATTATGTAAAATTTATCGAGATGAAAATGAGAATGGTATGGTAGAACTCCCTCTATCCTAGGTTTTTTTACCTATTTGTACGGGCACGGAGATTAAGACGTTTTATTTTTTTAATATAATATAAGAAAATGTAGGGATAAATTAGTAATTTAAAATGAAAAGGTAAATAAAATTGTTGGGAATGATGAATAAAATATAAAAAATTAATTAAAATTTTTGGAATTGTAAAAAGTAAGTAATAAAATACTATTATGTATTTTTATCATTAATGGAATAAAATTGTTGAGAATGATGAATAAAGTATAAAAAAGTAATTAAAATTGTTGAGATTGTAAAAAGTAAGTAATAAAATACTATTATGTATTTTTATCATTAATGAAATGAATATGAATAGTGGAACAATCCAAAATGAAAAATCACAAATTAGAATGGGGTAAAAATACAGGGCATTAGTTCACACTTTTGAGGTAAACTAACTGTAGTAATCCATATACACATCAATTTTTGTGATTAATAAATTATGGCTATTAATCCATATACTTTTGGGCTTAGGGTTAAGGTTATTAAACCTTGGTTGAGGGTTTGATGAAGGTTAAGTTAAAATTAACTACTTTGGTTAAGATTTCTATGTATTGTTTGGGGCAAAGGTCGGATAAACCCCCGAACTTATCTCCCAAGATCAAATGAGCTCTCCACCTATTTTTTTGTCATTCAAACCCTTAAACAATTTTAAATAGATCTAATGAGCCCCTCATCTTCATAAAATAAAATATTGATGCCCTCCTGTTAAAATACAATCTAACGGTGTGAAGGATATAGGAAGGGAACTGAATCGGTGATATCAATCTGTGAAAGATTGGGGATGAAGTGATACCCTACTCAAGGAAAACCATCGTGCGCGGTGGCGGCATAAGATCCCATGGCGGCAGGAGAGCAATCGATCTTGAGATTTGAAGAGCAAGTGATAGGCGACGCGGCCACAGAGGAGATGGGATGGTGGCTTCAATCGGCAGCGAGGTGATGGTTTGGAGGCGGCCAAGCGCCAGGATTTGTCAGGAGAGATTACAATTGCGGCTCTGATAGTGATTTCTTTTGACACGTGATGGGGAAGGAAGAAGAATCCAGGGTGGAGAACTGGTGGGAATGGAGGGGGTGGTGGTGGTGGTCGTGGAGTCACGGTAGTGTGTGTGGTGTGTAGTGGTGGGGAAGGAAGAAGAATCCAATTTTGTGTGTGTTTAAGTACTGATGGCAGTGTGTGTAGTGTGAGAATTGACATGAATAATTTGCCCACTAGCTTTAGGGCTCCATTGGCATCATCACAATGATGATTCTCAGAAATTCATCATCTTCGAGACACAAATTGATTAAACAAATTAATTGGAGTGATGATAGATCCAAGGAAAGAGGAGAATGTTGTTTTGCTTTGTTATTTCTTTGAAAGTGAACTCTCAAGTAAAGAACTGGCAGAACTAGCATTCGGAATGCATTCTTGGGAGGTAACATATCCTTAACGGCGTCTAATGATTTTTAACGGGAAGTATGATTTTTAACGGGAAGTGCATTATTGTTTTTATTTTATGAAGATGAGGGCTCATTATATCTATTTAAAATTGTTTAAGGGTTTGAATGACAAAAAAATAGGTGGAGGGCTCATTTGATCTTAGGAGATAAGTTCGGGGTTTATCCGATCCTTTGCCCTATTGTTTATTTTGCAGGGTTAAATTTAAGTATTTTACCATAATATCCTTACATTAATATATATTAAGAATTTAAATAAATCAAACATGATTTGCTTCCAGGCAAATTTCATCGTCGACATGAAGCCAAAATCTAAGCAGATTTCATGGCCTGAGTTGAAGCCCAAAATCCGACGCCGGATCCGCCATGAAACCTTCGAACTTAGCTTTATTGTTTCCTACTCTACTGCTTTTTCGCAGCTTCCCAACACCAAAACCACCATCTCCCTTTTCTCCTCCTCAAACTCCACGTGACGCACCACCAACAGAATTCTCCTCTCACCTGACTCCATCTTTGCCACCGTATCTCCTCCTCCCCAACTCCACGGCGCACTACACTTTTTCCGTTTGGTTCCTCAAAGTCTCCTCCACGCCGTCATCTGGTCAAGGGACCCAGATCCTGGTCCCCTATTTTCATCGCCGACCCGTACCTTTTAATTAACTGCAGGAAGCCTTCCTTTGCTAGATACATGAATCGACCAGGAGTAGCAATCAGAACATCTATTCCTTGTTTGAGGATCTCTAATTGAGTTTTTTGACGAAAACCACCAGTGGCAACCATAGATCGAAAAGGCATGCCGACTTTTGAGAGTGATCAACAAACACTCAATACCTGGAACCATATTTTCGGATGTGAGAAAAATTCAATAGAAAATACAGATTGGACAGGACCCAAAATCCGGTCACTTAACCATATGCAATTATTTATACCAAAGCATAAGTCAGCTGACATATCATCTGACCTGAGAAGCCAACTCAGCTGAAGGAACTAATATGACAACTCGTGGATATTGAGAAGTTCGTTTGGCAAGTCCTTCAATTTCTTCTTGTCTTAGACGCTGTATTAGTGGTATAAGATAGGCCAAAGTTTTACCTGATCCACTCTGATCAGAAATTATACAACTCTTTCCACCTGTAACTGGTGCAAACGCCATAGCCTGCAATGCGGTTACCTCATATGTTAAAGACATAGGAAAATACAGAACAAGCACACAAGAAACTGAACTAAATCACATATAGTACATTGCATTTATCCACAGTTTGATTAATTTGCAAAAAAAGAATAGCATGATGGAAATAAAGTGGCTCCTTCCGTACATATAAGGTCAGTAGTTTTTTTTTTTTTTCCTCGAGTACAAGGGATGCACAATATTTTGACTTTTAAGTACTCAAATCAAAGATCAACCAATGTTACTAAGATTCATATAATGTCTAAAAGACTACTATGGCAAAAGGGAGAACCAGTTTACATACTAGAACAGCTGCAATAGGAACCATACTACGTAAGAGCCAGTGGTGAATATTCAAATTCCAAAGTTTAGCAATTAGTTTACCTGAATATTTGAAGGACGTAAATACTGTAAGCTTCCCAAAGACTCAATAATATAGTCACTACATCCCAACTCCTTAAATGAATTTCTGCTGAAAAAGTTACCGTCGTGTTTCTTCCGCCCTTTCTTTGGGACATTGTCTGTCTTAGATCTATATGTGTCAACTTGTTCTACACTGCCCCATCTTCTTGACGATGATGCAGAAAATTCAGATGAAGGGAAAGCTCGTCCAGTGGATTTAACATCAGAACGGAGTGATTGTGAAGTATCATTTTGGACATCAATAACCTTCGGATAATCATATGATCTAACCTCCACACCCTGCAGGGAGCTTTCTGCCTTCTGTTGATCATCTTCGAGATCATTGCCTTGTTTCTTCCTCCTGTAACTTTTTTTAACCAGTTCCTTAACTCTCTGCACTTTAAGCCTCCCAAAACTCCTGCTCGTGGTGCTGCCACCAGCTGCAACAACACAATAACAGTGCAATCAGCCACTATGATTAGCATTTAGAAGCACATAGCTAGGGGTGGCAATTCGTGCTAACGGATTGGGTTTCGTGTCAACACGATAGTGACACAACACGATAAGAATTCGTTCCAACACGACACGAACACGAAAAATAACGGTTTCACACGACACGATAACAACACGATAAGAAAATAAAAAATAAAAAATACTAATAAAAATTTTTAAGTAAATATATTTTAAAATTATTTATAAGTATTTTTATCATATACTCCATTTGTCTAATTTTATGTTTATATTGGGTTGTTAACAGGCTAATGAGTTGTTAATGGGTTAATGGGTAACTTGTTAATATTAATCGTGCTTAACGGGTTGGCACGAACCCGACACGAACACAACACGAAATTTTCGTGTTCTTATTGGGTTGACACGATAACATCACGAACCCAATAAGGTCAAACACTAACCCGCAATTATCGTGTCGTGCTATCATGTCGTGTCGGGAATTGCCACTCCTACACATAGCTGGCCGATTGTAACCATTCCAAGACTCAAATTTTACCCAATTTCAAGGCATTCTATGCTACTGCATAAAGCAAACCGCACAAAAAAAAAACATGATACCAACAATTTACATCACACATGGGCTAATATATTAAAACGAAAAAGGTCACATAATATACTTGACATAATCAAACTTTCCAGTTTAAATAGAAGATTCATATTTTCGCCTCAATTTACTTTAAGTCGGTAACTGAGATATTAAAACATGAATTAAATTAATTAAGTGAAACCCTTGGGTAAAATCATATACAGGTTCGACAATGTTGATTGAGAAATTAGAGGGGACAGGAGGGGGTAAAGGGTAACCTTTAAGGAAGAGATATTTGTGGAGTAGCCTCGCAGACAAGTCGCGGCCGGCGGTGGCCGGAGAGTATGCTTAGTGATGAATTCCGAACAGAGAATGTTTCCATTACATTCGCCATAGTGAGCTGAAAATGAAACAATTATATAATCCTAAAATTTTTGCAGATATTTATATACTATTGGCTAATTGTAGTGTTTCTTATGATATAAATATAAATAAAAATATATACAATTATGGCAAAAATATATATAATTTAATTATTAGTTTTTTAATAAAAAATTAAGTGTAAAAAATATATAATTATTAAATAATATGTATACACTATTGAATAAAAAGTTATACACATATGGATATTAATTTTTTTAATGAAAAATTTAGTGTAAAAAAAGTATACAATTATTACAAAACACGTATACAAAATGGAATAACATGTATACAAAATAAAATAAAAAGTCATACACATACGAGTGCACCCTTGTACCCGAGTGCACCCTTGTACTATACACTCTAGTATTTTATATTATAACTAACTTTATTACATTTTTTTGGAAAAAAAAAAACTCTCATATGGAGCAGTATTTAACAATTTTGAATTTTTTGCTTAAGAATTCATTGAGATGAAAATGAGAATGGTATAAAATAATAGTTCACACTTTTGAGGTAAACAAATTGTAATTCCATAATACTCCACATCAATTTTGTGATTAATAAATTATTATTACAAAACGTGATTAAATATAAAGTTTTTGGCTTTATTGATATTTAAACACGTTACATTCGAATTTTATTAGGGTTAATAATTTATTTCCACAGGGCCCACCAGACCTCGTTAATAATGTTTAAGAACGCAACAATGCCCGCATATCTCCTCTCCATCATCCTCCACGAGGTCAAAGCTCCGCCAACCCTCGCTGTTCGCCACCGTGTCGAATGTACGAACCTCCAACCTCAGCCGTGAATCATCCCTCGATATCTTATACGCCGCCAGAAAGTACAACTGGTTGCTAATCGGAGCCATGGTAGAGTACAACCTCGTCGCCGTGAAGTCGAAATCTGAGCCGTGCACCGCCGTCCACATCTTATCATTCTCATCATACATTTCAATGTAACCTTTCCAACGCCGCAGACAGTCGCCGGAGCTGAAAAGCTTCTGATTCACCGCCACGATTTGATTCGGCGGTGTATCGAGATTCCACATTCGCGGCGAGAAATCCCATCGATCCTGCTTCTCGTCGTAAATTTCGGCCGAGCAACGCGCCGCCGCATCGACGTATGGTCTGCGGCCGATGAACCCGCCGACCACGTGGATCCTTCCTTTCCAAGTGAATCCAACACAATTATACCTATTAATTAAAATCCAACACCTTCATAAATTCATAATATAATGAGCATTATTAATCGGTAATGTGACTTTAATTAGGGGAATTAATGGAGTAGTATTTTTCGTATTCTTTAATTAAATTAAAAAAAATACACCTCGCCATTCTCATGTTAGCCAGAGGATTCCACTTGTCATGAACAGGATCGTACACTTCGGCGGAGGAGACCCCCTCGGCCCGACCCGATACGCTCTGTCCACCGGCGGCGAAGATTTTGTCGTTACTCACAATGCAAGCAAAATTAAACCTTGGATTAGACATGGCTGCGCATGTTTCCCAAGTATCAGTCCTAACATTGTATCTCCGAACGGAGGGAACAGCTCTTTCCCGATCTTCACCGGCGGAGCCGTGCTCTGCCGACTTAGAGCAGAGGCGGCCGCCGATCACATAAATGTAGTGGCTTAAACCCACCATAGAAAAGTCTTTTAACACGAGATCGAAGGCGTCTCCCGGGACAGAAGTGACTCGATGCAATGAATTGGTTAATGGGGTGTAACAATTTATGATTGCGGTGGCGCCGGCGGTGGCGCTCTTGGAATGAATTGGGATGTAGATCTGGTGATTTGGGGCGGAAATCAACAGCATTTTTGTGGCTGCGGCGGCGTAACGGTGGGGGTACTGGTGGATATACGCTCCTTTCCCGGATTCAAATTCGAAGAGCGGTTAGAGTTGTCGATAGACGAATTTATAGTGGGTGAGATGGAAACGACATAAGACTCTGACTGAAATTGAAATTTTTGTTTGTATTGTAGAGGTTACAACATTATGATATGATCATGGGCTTTGTAGATAAATCCTATGTTCTTCTTGTTCTTGACAATGGACTTTTAATAATAATAAAGGTACTAAAAAATAGAAATTAAAGTAGATAAGAACTATACTTCATAAATTAAATACATATTCTCATTTATGTAATGAACACATCAAACTAGTTTCCATAATAAATTAAAGTACAGCTGACAGAAAGATCAAAAAGGAAAAAATAAACCCTAATGGTGGGGTTACTGGGGTACACTTGAAAAAGGAAAAAATAAAATAAAATTACAAATTGAAGCTAAATAAATAAACATGTACTTTATGGCTGTAGCAATAACTTCTTAGGGTTACAACCCACCTCACCATCTTATTTTTCCTTAATTCCTAATGAATTGAGTTATATGTATTCTACAGAAAATACATCAATTTGATTCAATTCTTTTACCTAATTTTATATTTCTTTGACTTGTTGCCATGCCAATCTGCATTTATATGACAATCCATGTAATTAGTACTTCATTCATCTTTAATTTATAAATGCATCTGGTACTACATTTTCTCTGTTACTGTCTCGTACGGAGTAGAAAGATGATCCTAATCTGCCACTTAACGATTAGGCATCAAGAAAGTGAGACAGAAAGATTATAACATCAAACGGGAAAATCAGACCAGATGCATTTATAAAATAAAAAATGAGATAAATATCTAATTAGCATGTCTTAATTAATTAGCCCACCATGTAATCAAGAAGACTCTGGTTTAAGCACACAGCAGTGCCCACAAAGCACCTTCTCTCCGTCGTCATCTGCCGGCTCAAATCTCATCCACCCCTCGCCGTACTCCGCCGTGTCGAAAACATGCACCTCCGACCTCACCTCCGAATCCTCCCCTGATCTCTTGCACCTGGCTAGAAAGAACAACTGGTTCCCGATCGGAGCCATGGTCAGGCACAGCCTCCCCCCGGTGGCGCCGCCGCCGCTCAGGAAGTCCAGGTGGGACCCATGAACGGCGTTCCATATCTTCTCGTTCTCGTCGTACAGCTCGATATGCCCCTTCCAGGGCTTCAGACGGTCGCCGGAGCTGAACAACTTCTCGTTCACCGCCACGATTTCGTACGGCGGCACGTCAAGGTCCCACATCCGACGCACGAAGGTCCATTCATCTGTCTCCTCGTTGTAAACCTCGGCGGAGCTCCGGGCCAACACGCCGATGTAAGGCATCCCGCCTATGAACCCGCCGACGGCGTATATTTTCCCCTTCCACGTCACGCCAACGCAGTGGTACCTGTTAAAGTATTAAACGATTCTCCGGCTTCAGTTTTATAACTTTTGCCAAATTTGATTTACGTCCCAAATTATTTTAAATTTTCAATTTAACCTCATAGCTATATTAAAATTTTTGATTTTATTTCAAAACTAATTTTTCATCGCAAATGACGCCACTAAAGCTCCAATCTAAGGCACTGCCTACAATGATATGATCTAGCCATTCTTCATATATATCCAATTGCCCGATATGGTCTAAGTACGATCAATCGGGTTCAACCGCCCCTTATTAGCTAGATTGATCTCCTTGGCTGATGCAACAATTTCTGGCGAGATCTTTAGTTCGAGGATACCTTGTGATAGGCTACCCATAGTTTATGGACTTGAAAAAGCTTCGTCCTATAAATTCTTTAAAATGTGAAAGTCCTTCAAAAAATTCTGGAAGCTTCTAAAATGTTGTGGTCCTCCTATTGAAATTGTCTAGTAACTCTTGAAAATTTCTAAAACCGTCCCAAATACGACTATTTCTAATTGAAAGTACATTTTCAAAAGTTTAAATTATTTTGAGATGAAAATAAATTTCTAAACAGTCTCAGAGAGAACCATTTATAATTGAAATCCAAAAGTTATGTGACATTTTTAGAAGTTGTAATCATTTTGGAACGGAAATCAAAAACTTCAATAGTTATATGAGAAAGTGCATTTAACTCGCCATTTAATAGTACCTCGTCATCTTCATGTTGCCGAGAGACCTCCACTGGTCGAGGGCCGGGTCGTACACTTCGGTGGACGAAATACCCTCGGCCCGGCCCGATATCTTCTGTCCTCCGGCGACGTAGATTCTGTTGTTGCTTACGGTGCACGCAAAGTTGAACCTAGGGTTTGTCATGGGCGCGCATGTTTTCCACGTGTCATTTCTCACATCGTACCGGCGGACGCAACCAACCACCACCTTTTCTCGATCTTCTCCGCCGGAGCAGTCCATTTGGTTGAGCGAGCAGCCGGAGGAGGATCCCTCCTCCGCCGCTCTAGGGCAGAGCCGACCGCCGATGACGTAAAGGTAGTGGCTTAAAGCTACCATGGCGAAGTCCTTTAACATGAGGTGATCGGCGACGCCGGGGATGGCGGTGGCGCGGCGCCATGAGTTGGTGTACGGCGTGTAGCAGTCGATGAATGTGGAGGCGGAGGAGGTGGCGGTTTTCGAGCAAAATGGGACGTAGATATGATGTCCGACGGAGGATGCATTGCTAGTGTGTCTAGCGAGTCGTGATAGAGAACCCATCTCACGGCGGCGGTGGCGGTGGAAGTGGTGGTTATAGGCTCTTTTCTAGTTTCAAACTCGGAAGAGCGATTAGTGTTGGAATTTGGAAGAATTAAATAGGTGAAAAGATGGACAAATATTGTGACACGATCAAGGATTGTGAAGCTAAATACTATGCTTTTTCTTGTTCTTGAATTTTTATTTATATTTTTTTTAAAATAAGTATCGATTGAGTACAAATATTGGATACTTCTATGTGGGGTTTACATTTGGATTATGTTTGAGATTAATTATTTATGTTAGGATGATGGAGCTTTTTTCATCATTAATCTAGGTAGGAGATTATTCCTAGGAGAGTCGAATTGAAAATTGTTAAATATTTAGTCTTGTTTTTGTCTTTTCTAATAATCAGGTGTTCTAATTTTAATAATTTTTTTATTAATATTTTATTTTAATTTCGCTGATAATATTTTCTCTCTCTCTCTAAAGTAGGAGTTTTACTATAAATAAAGACTAATATTGGGACAATGTTATAGACAGAAATTCGCCTCTAATTAGATAAGATGTAATGTACTTATGCTATCTCCATTTTTATTGTCATTTTGTAAATTAAATTAATATTGCAAACATTTTAACGTGTGCTCACTCCGTCACATAAAGATTGCACCCCATTCCAATACTGAGATTAACACTACAAAAAAATATTTTTTAGCAATGGAATTTATCAACGAAATTCAATCCGTTGGTAATTACCAATGAATTAGCAACCAAAATGATATTTTTCTATTAGCAATGGAATGCCAATAAATTTATTCTCTATTTTAGCAACGGAATTCAATCCCTTGGTAATTACCAACGGATTACCAAGGAATCCTTATATAAATTAGCAACGGAATTTTTAGCAACGGAATACCAACAGAATTACTTACCAATAGAATTGATTTTTCGTTGCTAAAATTTTACCAAACACCACTTTATCAACGTAAATTTACCAACGGATTCTGTTATTAATTCGTTGGTAATCCAATTTAACAATGGAATTAATGCTTTTACCAATGGAATATTCCGTAACTAAAAAACAATTTTTTTTGTAGTGTAAGGAAGTGATAACTTTTAGGGGTATAATGATATTTTTATAATAAATAAATGATAAAATATGTTAGGTAGAGATTATTTTTTTTTGTAAATAAAGTGTATGTGGAAGGGTGATTGTTTTTTACTTTTTGCTTTTTATGGAAATGTGCAAACTTTTGTGGGACAACCCAAAATAAAAAGTTTGTCGTTTGAAATGGGACGGAAGGAGTACTTTTTTATTTTATTTTTTTCCTCTAATCCTACAATAAATTTCAAAAACTCTCTTTTTAAGTATCAAAGTACTTAAGACTACTCTAAAATTGATCGATCAAATACATACACGTGTTCGTTAATAGCTAGCAAAAAACTTATGTGATAGATTGTTTCACATCGGAGTTTAATAAGACGGATAATGATGAATTTAATAAGACGGATAATAACTTATAGTATCTTAAGAGTTGTTGATCTCTTGTGTTTCGTGAATGATGAGTGTAGAAATATTATGAATTTAGGGTCCAATTATAGCATGGTTCCATATAATTATACTTAGTTTGAGTGTTTAAGTGTTCTACATTGCGCGATATTTGTAAATATTTAGAGAATTTGTACTTTGGTGAAATTTGTGTAATTTTCAGGTAAAATGGATTCTAGAAGTGAAGAGGAAGATGTAGGAAAAAAATATATCTCAATTCAGAGTTAAAACGAGGGAGAACGAGCCAAAACAGTGAAGCAGCGCGAAGCTGTCACAAAAATTCGACCGAGGAAAAAAATTCGGTCGAATTTTTGTGCATTTTTTCAAAAAACATGGGCAAAACAGAGCATCGAAGGCTACGCACACTGTAAGAAAAATTCGATCGAAGCACGAAAATTCAATCGAATTTTCGTGCAAAATTTCCTGTTGTACACTTCGAAATTAGGGCTTTTCAAGGGGGTATAAATACTCCAAAAATCTCACTCCTCCAAAACCAGAACAGTAGGGGGCTGCTCTCACACACCATTCACCCCATTTCATCCATTTTCATCTCCATTCGTCCATCCTCCTCTCTATTCATCCATCCATCCAAATTTCATCCCAATTTTCACCATCTTCATCCATCTTCACACATTTCATCTACCTATCACACATCTATTGAGGATTGAGGCTCGAAGAGTGGAAATTGCATCTTGAAGAGAAGAAATTAACCCAATTCTAAATAGGGGAGAACTCTACTTTCATTTTGTATTTTCTTTGTTTTGATTGCAACAATGAATATTTATAAGCATTGTAATGATGTTTTGATGATGTTTGTTGTTAGCTAGACCTCTTGTGAGGCTAGCCATGATTGTCGTCATTTTCACCTAGGTTTTAGTGTCTTTATGTGTGTATTTTCGGATGTTTTTATCCGTATTTGTGTTAAGTTTGGTGGAGTTATTGTTATTTTGAGGAAAGTGGTACGAACTGATAGAATTGTGTAAATGAGCTTAAATATGTGTAAAACAGGTCATGGAACGGACAAAAACAGAGTCGGGAGCGAAAGGGAGACGAAGAATAGGCCATGCAGCTGCACGGGCCGTGCGCGGAACACGGCCCTGTAGCAGCTGGCCGTGTAATGTCATCAGAACACGCTGCTCGGCCAGAGATTCGGCCGTGCGCTGGTGCACGGGCCGTGCGCTGCTGCACGCCCCGTGTGCGGAGCTCGGCCCTGTAAGAAGAAGCCGTGTATTATCGTCAGAAAGTGCTGCACGGCCATGATCAAGGCCGTGTATTGCAGCTCGGGCCGTGTCCGGAAGCACGCACAAAAATGCCGAAGTAGGTGTGCCCTACACGGGCCGTGTACTGCAGCACGGGCCGTGTAGGTGCAAAATCCTGTGAAAATTTCAGAATGTTCCGGAAGCTTCTAGAAGGTCCATAAGTGATATAAAACTATGATTGGTGCGAAGTTGAAGAGAGATTCACATTAGATCAGATTGAGAGCAGTTACACACAATCCACACCACATTTCCTCACACACTAGATCCACAATCCATCTACACCATCTAAATCCATCAATTCACCTTGATCTTCATAAATCCATCCATACATCCATCCATTCCATCATCTAAGAAGAGAAAATCAGATTTGTTTGAAGAATTTGGCATGATCAAGGAAGAAGGAGTCTACCTTCAAGGGGAAGCTCAATCTCTTTTATTTTGCTACTTTCTTCATTAAATTGCTCATATGGAGCTTGTATTGGATTGTAGCCAATTGGCAATGAATATTTGTGGCTAGTCCTCAAGTGAGGCTAGCAATATGATTGGTTAGGAAATATGTAGATTTTTGCACTATTAAAGCTTGATGAATTGATTGTTATGATTACTTTCTATCATGAATGCTTATTCTCATTTGATGCATGATGTGTGTGGTTAAATTCTCTATGCATAGTGTTAGGATGACCATTCCAATATTATGTGTGGTGGTTTAATTGAATCATTGATTGTATTAGGTGACTTGGTTAGTATGAGGGGAGGAAAGTCATTCCCTCCAAGTGCTTAGAACCTCATGACAGAACATTAGTGATGAACTAGTGAGGGGAATCAACTTATGATCATAGTACCCATGAGGGAATTGAGAGTAAGACAATCTTAGGAGATTTAAACTTGTAAAAGAGTTGAGAACCTAATCACCTTGGCCATAGGGGTTAGGGGTACAATTGTGATTGCCCTTAGTATCATAACTTGAAAGTCATCAATGCTTGAGTGAGTGTGAAGTCTACATAAGACCTTGACCATGATGTTGCTAGCCTTGCTCTCTTCTTAGATACACTTCATCCATTCCATCTCATCTTGCTACTTGATTTGATTGATATTTGTTATAATTAGTTGCTTGTCTAGTTCATTAGTTAATTGATAGAGTAATCATAGTTCTTAAATCAAAAGCTTATCTTGATAATCCTTACAAAACATAAATCAATGGAAAATCCGGATACAACTTGAGTTTACCTTTTCCCTTGGGACGACAATACTATAAATTTTGCACTTGGTCACGCATATACAACAGCGATAGAGTACACTTACTCTTGACATTTCACTAGAAATGCGGCTAAGTTCATGGCGCCGCTGCCGGGGAAATGTTAAACTTGTGGTTGTAACGAGTTTGAAGTTGATTAGTCTTGATAAGGATATTTCTTTCATTTGTATAGTTGTTTACTTGTCTTGGTTACTTGGAGAGCTAATTTAAGAATTCTTGTAGGTACATGCAAACTCGTTCAAGGTTTCAATCTATTGAACCTTTGAACTTGGAGTTGGAAGCTACCTTAAGAAGACAAAGAAAAGGAATTCTAAACCCTACGGAGGAAGAAATGGAACACATAAGGGATAATGCAAATATTGGTGATGAAGAAGGTAACATGGGCTTTTTCAAGGGGGTGATAATGCTCGAGGGGGAAACAATAATCCGGAGTATGTGCCACAAGGTTATATGCAACAAGTGCACTTGCAAAACCAACAAATGCAAGCTCAAAACCAACGAATGGAAGCTCACAATGAGCAAATGCAAGCTATCATTCAAAACTTGTTGGCACAACAAGAAGCAAGGGATAACCAACAAGCTCCTCCGGTAGTGCAAAATCAACCTCGGGGTAATGGAAATAATGGAGTGGGGATGAATATCCGAGATCATTTCCAACCTCAATATGGAAACTATGTTGTGGGACCACCGGTGAATGTTAATCATTTTGAGATCAAGACGGGATTGATCAATATGGTGCAAGCAAACCAATTTGGTGGTGGTACTATGGAGGATCCAAATGCTCACTTAGCCCAATTTACGGAGTTAGCAAACACGGTCAAGATAAATGGGGTAAGTGAGGATATTATTAAATTGAAGCTTTTCTCGTTTTCATTACGAGATAGAGCTAAGGCTTGGTATCATACTTTACCACCGGGATCCTACAACACATGGAGAGAGTTGGCATAAAAGTTCTTGAGCAAGTATTTCCCACCATCAAAGATGTTGCATCTCAAAGGTCAAATATTGCAGTTTAAGCAAATGCCTCTTGAAACTTTTAGTGAAGCTTGGGACCGATTCAAAGAAATGCTAAGGAAGTGTCCACAACACGGATTTCCCGAATATCAACAAGTAGAATTTTTCTATGCCGGTTTGAGTGGGGGTGAAAGGATGCTAGTTGATGCTTCATCGGGAGGTTCGATTTTGGGAAAAACTCCGGAAAGAGCAATTGCCATATGCGAGGAAATAGCTTTGAATACGGGACAATGGGCCATGGATAGAGTTGTGGGCCTATATGAAAAAGAAAGGATTGCTAAGATGGAAGAGGTGTGCTTGCAACAAGTGAAAAAGGTGGAGGTGCCTAAAGAAGATGTCACCGATAAGGCAATCAAGGAGATACTCAAGAAAATGAGTGAAAATTGGCAAGTGTCTCCGGATTCTTTGTCCAAGCCATTGGTGAATCAACAAATGCTTACAAATCCTCAACAAGGTACATCATCACCTTTGATGAATCAACAAGTGTTTCCTAATTTTCAACAAGGTATGTCTATGCCTAATGTGGGACAATCGTCTCAAAGTGGTCAAATGCCGAATTCTATGCCTCAACAAGGAATGTCCTCTAATTTTGGAGTTCAAGATAGTTGGTGCCCACCAGAAATGACGCTTGAGGAAGTTGCCTTCATGCAAGGAAGGAACTTCCAAGGAAATTATGGTGGGAATTTTGGGAATCATGGAGGAGGATATCCACAAAGGCAAGGAGGTTGGGGGCAAGGTAACTTTCAAGGAAACTTCAATCAACCTCGAATGTATGAGAATTTGTCATATGGGAACCAAGGGAATGCACTTACGTTGTCACCGGGGATTCATCCGGGAGAGAAAGCGCCAAATGGTGAAGGAAAGTCTTCAAATGAAGATCAAATGGTTAAAGTGTTGGAATTCATGAAAGGGACTAAAGAAGGAATAGATGAAATGAAACATGAAATGAGACAACAAAATGAAGAAAGGAGACTACAAAATGATATGAATGAGAGGAGGTTCAAAGCAATTGAGACTCACATTAGTCAAATGGCAAGTGAAAGGGGTAATGTTCATCACTAAGGGAAGTTTCCATCTACAACCATTACTAATCCGAAGGAGCAATGTAAGGTGATTGAACTTCGTAGTGGAACAAAATACGAAGGGCCTTCAATGCCAACGGAAGTAGAGGAGGTGGATTGTGAACTTGAGCCTATGGAAAGTTTGGGTGAATAAGGGAAAGAGAAAGAAGTTGATATTGTTGAAAAAGGTGAAAGTACCCCTACACTTGAAGAAGAAAAAGTAAAGTCTCCAAAGAAATGGGAAAGATGTAGAGAAGCAAAACGGAAAGAGAGAGAGGAAAAGTTTGAAAGGGATGAATGGGGGATTCCTAAGTTGCCCATGGCAATCCCGTTTCCACAAAGATGCTTGAAAAAGGGATTAGAAGAGAAATTTACCAAGTTTGTTGAAATGTTGAAGAAGATACATGTGAATATGCCTTTTGCGGAGGTCTTACTTCAAATGCCCAACTACGCCAAATTTTTGAAGGATATCTTGTCAAAGAAAAGAAGCTTGGGAGAGTTCGAAACGGTGAACCTTACGGAGGAATGTAGTGCAATCTTGCAAAAGAAACTTCCCCCTAAATTGAAAGATCCGGGGAGTTTCACTATTCTTTGTGAGATGGGAGAGTAAGGGAACTACAAAGCTTTATGTGATCTAGGGGCAAGCATTAACTTAATGCCCTTATCAATCTTCAAAAAGTTGGGTATTGGTGAGGTCAAACCGACGTCGGTTACACTTCAATTAGCCGATCGGTCGTTGACACATCCCAAGGGAATAGTGGAAGATGTTTTGATCAAAGTTGGCAAGTTTGTGTTCCCCGTTGATTTTGTGGTACTAGATATGGCTGAAGATGATAGTGTCCCATTGATACTTGGACGTCCGTTTCTTGCCACCGGGAAAGCATTGATAGATGTGGAGAAAGGGGAGCTAACTTTGAGGGTGAATGAGGATGAAGTCATATTTTCTTTAAGTGAGGCTATGAGGTATCCTAGGGAGGAATGTGGAAGAGTGGAGGTTATTGACGACATGGTTGAAGAGCATATGTATCACCTTCACTCCAAGGACCCTTTGGAAATCATCATAAGCCACTCTTATTCTCTTGAATCTATAAAAGCTAAATCTTCTTTTGGTGTAGAAAATGATGAAATAATTGATGAATTGCATGGTTTAAATGCTTGTAGGGCACTCACAAAAGAGGAAGCAAAGGAGGTAAAGGTGGAGAAACTTGATGAAAAGCCATTTTTGGAAGTGCAAGAGAAGAAGAAGGTGCTTAAGGATGCTCTCACTTCATCTCCGATCCTCGTTACCCCGGATTGGAGTTTACAATTTGAACTTCATTGTGATGCTAGCGATCAATCCATTGGAGTGGTGTTGGGGCAAATGAGAGAGAAGAAGTTTAGAGCAATCTATTACGCCTCAAAGACATTGAATTCGTGCCAAATTAACTACACCACAACGGAGAAGGAATTTTTAGCCGTAGTGTATGCTTTTGAGAAGTTTCGACCATACTTGGTTGGAACACAAACGATTGTCTACACGGATCACGCGGCTATAAAATACCTCATGAGTAAGAAAGATGTTAAACCTCGTTTAATTCGTTGGGTGTTGCTTTTGCAGGAATTTGATGTGGTCATCAAGGATAAAAAGGGCGTGGAGAATGTGATTGCGGACCATTTGTCTAGGTTAGAAAATGGAGGTGCAAATGAAGATTTGAAGCCCATTGGGGATGAGTTCCCGGATGAGGACATTTTACTACTAGAGGTCAAGCAAGTGAGTACTCGCATGGTGAATGTGCCGCCTTGGTACGCCGATTACGTCAATTTCTTTGTGTGTGGAATCAAGCCCACGTTGCTTAATGAGTACAAAGAAAAGAGGTTTCATGTTGAAGTTAAGAAGTATTTTTGGGATGAGCCGTATTTGTTTAAAATTTGCAATGATGGAGTAATAAGGAGATGTGTAGCTGAAGAAGAAGTTATGGGGATTCTTGAACTTTGTCACTCGTCTTTGTGTGGAGGTCACTTTGCTCATCAAAAGACGGGGCTAAGGTTTTACAATCGGGCTTCTATTGGCCAACATTGTTTAAGGATGCAAAGAAGTTTGTTGCAAAGTGTGATAGATGCCAAAGGATAGGGGGAATAGGCAAGAGAGATGAAATGCCCATGACCTTAAGGATTGATGTAGAAATTTTTGATGTATGGGGGATTGATTTTATGGGACCATTTCCCTCGTCTAAAGGATATGTGTACATCTTGCTAGCTGTGGATTATGTGTCAAAGTGGGTGGAGGCAATCCCCACGAAGACAAATGATGCTTTGATTGTGCAAAGGTTTTTGAAAAAGAACATTTTTGCTAGGTTTGGAGTTCCACGGGCTTTAGTGAGCGATGGAGGATCACACTTTATAAACAAGTTGATGGAGAGTTTGTTGAAAAGATATGGAGTGAAACATCGAGTGGCTACACCTTACCACCCTCAAGCAAATGGTTTGGCGGAGGTCTCAAACCGCCAAATCAAGTTAGTTTTGGAGAAGACCATCAATGGAGGGAGGAAGGATTGGTCGGACAAGCTTGACGAAGCTTTATGGGCTTATCGGACGGCTTTTAAGACCATTCTTGGTGTCTCACCGTATCAATTGGTCTATGGTAAAGCTTGTCATCTCCCCGTGGAGCTTGAACACCGTGCATTATGGGCTATCAAATGCCTTAATATGGACGAGGGGGAAAGTGGTCAAGCAAGGTTGTTGAAGTTAGTTGAGTTGGAGGAGTTTAGAGGAAGAGCATTTGAAAACTCAATTATCCATAAGGAAAATATGAAGAGATGGCATGATGCTAAGGTCAAGGAGAAGACGTTTGCTCTCGGGGAAAAAGTGCTTGTATTCAATTCGAGGCTCAAGTTGTTTCCCGGAAAGCTTAAATCAAAATGGATGGGACCCTATGAAGTGCTTGAAGTGTTGAATGGACATACATTGAGGTTAAAGGGTCCAAATAATGAATTTGTGGTAAATGGTCATAGAGTGAAGCATTACCTATCTCCTTCTCAAAAGGAGAGGGTGTATGTGGTTACTCTCTCTTCTTAAACTTCTTTTGAGTATTGGTTTAGTGTAGATTTTTTTTTAGTTTTCTTGTAGATTTGGTATGAAGGTGGTTAAGTTCATGAGAAATGCATAAGAGAAAGGACACGGACAAAAACGGAGTCGGGAGCGAAAGGGAGACGAAGAATAGGCCATGCAGCTGCACGGGCCGTGCGCGGAACACGGCCCTGTAGCAGCTGGCCGTGTAATGTCATCAGAACACGCTGCTCGGCCAGAGATTCGGCCGTGCGCTGGTGCACAGGCCGTGCGCTGCTGCACGCCCCGTGTGCGGAGCTCGGCCCTGTAAGAAGAAGCCGTGTATTATCGTCAGAAAGTGCTGCACGGCCATGATCAAGGCCGTGTATTGCAGCTCGAGCCGTGTCCGAAAGCACGCACAAAAACGCCGAAGTAGGTGTGCCCTACACGGGCCGTGTACCGCACACAGCCCTGTAACAGGTGGCCATGTAATGGGATCAGAACACGCTGCACGGCCTCACTTGAGGCCGTGCTGCGTAACACGGGCAGTGCAGGGCTTCGACCAGGTTTTTAAAAGGGCTTTTCCGTTAGAGTTGAAGAAAATGAAGAGCTAGCCAATTTGAGGGCCGAGCAAGTGCCCATGGAGGGTGATGAGCATGGAGAGTAACCGGAGTAGATTGAGTTTGAGGAGCAAGGCCCTGATCCACCACTGTTTGAGGAAGAGACACCGCCACCAGTCGCACCAGGCCAAGGAGATGAAAGGTGGAACTATATGATGGATGAGGTACGCGACATGAGGCATGTGCAGCAGACATATGGGACTCAGATCAGGGAGATTCGCGAAGTCCAGCAAGAGCATGGAAGACACATTGAAGAATTGAGAGCTGGACAACGAAGGAGGGAGTACTATGAAGAACAAATAAGGGTGCACTCCAACAACATGGAGGAGATGATGACCATGATGTTCAACTTCCAGTTTCCTGCGAACCCTCGAGCCTACATTCCATGGAACACCTATCGTCCACCTCCTCCGCCTCCGGAACAATGAGGGAGTATTTTGAGTGCTTGGCACTTTTTTCCATTCATCTAGCTATTATTTAGAATTTTGGAAGTATTATTGCTTAGACATTTGATTTGATTTGTTAGGATTTGATTGGATTGTACTTAAAGTGTTGGTTTTGGGAGGTTTTACTTTGGGTTTTTTTTATTTTCAGTTTTATGCGATTTCCTTTTTGGTATTTTAGTTTGATTTTTCGTTGTTTGATGCGATGGGAGATTGATCTTTATCGTTATGGGTTTGAGTTGATGTGCTTTATTTTCTTTTGATGGATGATTTGATTTATGCATGTTATATGTTTGTATTGTTTGTTTATCCCTTGATTAGTAGGTGATGTTTGTTGTTATTTTAATTCTTGTATAGGTGTGGTTTTGGTGGTATGTTTTGGGAAAGAGTTGAGTAATGTTTTTGAGTATGAGCTATGATGCATTGTTTGTGATAGGTGATGGCAAGCAAGTTAATGGTTTCTACTTGTTAAAATTGTGACATGGATTACATAATTTGTTCAATTTTGAGAAGTATGAAGGTTAATTGAGTTTCTTTTGGTCCAAGCAAAAGCTTGTGAGAGTTGAGCCTCAACCGTGCCTCCATGGTTAATTATTGAAGAGAGGACCAGTTGAACTTAGACAAACTAGAACTTGCTCTTGGACTATAGGAACGAAGCCCGAATGGTTGAAATTTGTGAAATGATCTTAGGCCATCCTTGTTGAAGTCATGGCCATAAAATTTCCTTACCAAAAACATTATCCCTAGTAAGCCACTTTGAACCTTTAAGCCTATTTCTTGTGATATAAGCACATTACAAGCCTTGAAAACCCATTTAAACCTTATATATAACCTATGTGTGGGTAATTGAGGATGATGATGATTTACAAGGGAAAATGTGGAAAGATATGCAAATGTATATGGAAAGACATGTTGGTCAAGAAAAAGGATGAAAGAGCTCAAGATAAAAGCAAGTGCAACTTCAACAAAAGTGAAAAATGAGCAAAATAGAAAAATATGCTCAAGGAATACAAAAGTCAAAGACAAGAAGTATGACATTCAAAAAGAAGCTCAAAAAATCCAAGGAATGATGATGCTTAGTGCGTGTGATTAAAGTAGAAAAGAAAGGAAGCATGAAAGTGAGGACGTTGAAGAAAGGAATCATCTCTTCGATCAACCATACTTGAAAAGTCACTATTATCCAAAGTTTCCTACCTTACCAAAGAGCCTAAACATTACATCCAAAGATAAAGACCTTTTTGATCACTTATTGAAACTAAGGTGGCTTGTGAACATAGTCCATGAGCAAGCCTATGGTGAGTCGATTTTAACCAGTTGATGAGTGTTGATCAAAACCTTACTTCAAAGAGTGTTGAGTGAATTTGATATCCTATGAAAGGCTTGGATTGAAAGGGATTTGATTACTCTTTTGTCATGCTTGAGATTGAACTCGTTAATCTTTCATGTTATAAGTTTGATTATGTAGGGATACTTAACTTGATTTTGAAGTCCTTATTACTTGTGATATATTGTGGTTTATATTCGTTAGATGTTCTCTAGGTGAAAATTTCTCCTCTTGTTTATCATTTTTTTAGTTGTTCGAGGACGAACAACACTTTAAGTTTGGGGGGTTGATTGTCGTCATTTTCACCTAGGTTTTAGTGTCTTTATATGTGTATTTTCGGATGTTTTTATCCGTATTTGTGTTAAGTTTGGTGGAGTTATTGTTATTTTGAGGAAAGTGGTACGAACTGATAGAATTGTGTAAATGAGCTTAAATATGTATAAAACAGGTCATGGAACGGACAAAAACGGAGTCGGGAGCGAAAGGGAGACGAAGAATAGGCCATGCAGCTGCACGGGCCGTGCGCGGAACACGGCCCTGTAGCAGCTGGCCGTGTAATGTCATCAGAAAGTGCTGCACGGCCATGATCAAGGCCGTGTATTGCAGCTCGGGCCGTGTCCGGAAGCACGCACAAAAACGCCGAAGTAGGTGTGCCCTACACGGGCCGTGTACTGCAGCACGGGCCGTGTAGGTGCAAAATCCTGTGAAAATTTCAGAATGTTCCGGAAGCTTCTAGAAGGTCCATAAGTGATATAAAACCATGATTGGTGCGAAATTGAAGAGAGATTCACATTAGATCAGATTGAGAGCAGTTACACACAATCCACACCACATTTCCTCACACACTAGATCCACAATCCATCTACACCATCTAAATCCATCAATTCACCTTGATCTTCATAAATCCATCCATACATCCATCCATTCCATCATCTAAGAAGAGAAAATCAGATTTGTTTGAAGAATTTGGCATGATCAAGGAAGAAGGAGTCTACCTTCAAGGGGAAGCTCAATCTCTTTTATTTTGCTACTTTCTTCATTAAATTGCTCATATGGAGCTTGTATTGGATTGTAGCCAATTGGCAATGAATATTTGTGGCTAGTCCTCAAGTGAGGCTAGCAATATGATTGGTTAGGAAATATGTAGATTTTTGCACTATTAAAGCTTGATGAATTGATTGTTATGATTACTTTCTATCATGAATGCTTATTCTCATTTGATGCATGATGTGTGTGGTTAAATTCTCTATGCATAGTGTTAGGATGGCCATTCCAATATTATGTGTGGTGGTTTAATTGAATCATTGATTGTATTAGGTGACTTGGTTAGTATGAGGGGAGGAAAGCCATTCCCTCCAAGTGCTTAGAACCTCATGATAGAACATTAGTGATGAACTAGTGAGGGGAACCAACTTATGATCATAGTACCCATGAGGGAATTGAGAGTAAGACAATCTTAGGAGATTTAAACTTGTAAAAGAGTTGAGAACCTAATCACCTTGGCCATAGGGGTTAGGGGTACAATTGTGATTGCCCTTAGTATCATAACTTGAAAGTCATCAATGCTTGAGTGAGTGTGAAGTCTACATAAGACCTTTACCATGATGTTGCTAGCCTTGCTCTCTTCTTAGATACACTTCATCCATTCCATCTCATCTTGCTACTTGATTTGATTGATATTTGTTATAATTAGTTGCTTGTCTAGTTCATTAGTTAATTGATAGAGTAATCATAGTTCTTAAATCAAAATCTTATCTTGATAATCCTTACAAAACATAAATCAATGGAAAATCCGGATACAACTTGAGTTTACCTTTTCCCTTGGGACGACAATACTATAAATTTTGCACTTGGTCACGCGTATACAACAGCGATAGAGTACACTTACTCTTGACATTTCACTAGAAATGCGGCTAAGTTCAAGCCACATGATGGATTAAGGATTTATGGATTTGTTGGATTTTAAATGGTTTAGTTGATATAATTTTTAGAATTTCCTCCATGATTTATGAATTACTTTATTTGTATTATAATGTGTGTGGTTAAACTCTTCATTTATGATATTAGGATGGTCATTCCAATATTGTATTTAGGGATTTGATTGAATCATGTTATAATATGGATTTCGTATGTTAGTATGTGAAGTATGTGGTAGCATCTTTGTATACTTAAAACACTCATGTTGGGGCACTTAGTTAATGGATCTAAGTAGGTTATTAATTGAGTGAGAAGAACCAATCTTATAATCATAGTACCCTTGAGGGAATTGAGAGTAAGGGACAATCTATTGTACTTAAAACTTGTAATGAGTTGAGAACCTAATTACCTTGGCCATAGGGATTAGGGAAACATTTGTGATTGCTTCTAGTCCATTTATCATTGATACTTGTCATTTAAATTTAACAAGTCTATGTAATACCATTAATCTTGAATGTGGCTAGTCTTACTCCTTTTTAGATTGTTACTTCCTCCATCTCATATTCATACATTCATCCATCATCCATTCCATTTGTATATTTTTATCTTAATTGCTTTCTTAGGTATTTATTGTAGTTAATTCTATCCCCTCCATTATTGATTAGTCCTTCTAGAGTAAAACATCTTTCAAATACAGATACATACACTTTCTCCCTTGGATTCGATATAATAAATTTTGCACTTGGTCACCACGTTCTACACAATGATAGAGCACGCTTACTCTTATCAATTTGTTCTAAAATTGAGACTAAGTTCAGTGAACAATGCGTTTAAATGTATTAACATTTTGTTCTAAATGTTATACATTTTAATTAATAAAGATTTTTTTCATTAAAAAAAATTTACTAAAATTTATTGAAATATGAATAGTGTAAATGTTTAATTAAAAAAATCAGAAAATATAAAGTACACGTTCTTATACTAAAAGGCATATCATTTAATAAGAAAGGATAAAACTCAAAAGCAATAATTTATAATCCTTCTTTTTAAATACACATTTCACATTTCTTTTGTGAAATTATAAAATATTAAAAAAATCTTGTGAGACTGATTTTTTGTAAGATGGATAGTGAGATGGATCGATCAATTACTAAAGTAAATGTTTATTATATAAGTAAATTACACCTATGTATAGTTAAAATATGTTATTAATGAATTATATTATAACACCTTATAATTACAATTTAATGCATTTTTCATTATATTTTAACAATTATTAAACATGCTTTATATATAATAAACATACTTTAACATGACTCACAAACATGTTATATAACATTGCCTCTTTGTCTCTAATTAAGGATAATTAATGAGGGATTCTTTAAAATTATACCAGGCCTTTTTGCTTTTAGGCCCACTCCACAGTGGGCGTAACGCATTTGGGCCGAGAATAATGGAATACATGGGCTAATGGGAGAAAAAAAACTCAATTAAATTAATTCACTAATAAATTCAATTATATAAATCCATTAATATTAAACTAAATGGTTTTATATGAATTATTGTGTGACCTACTAGGCATCAATAATCTAATATTATATTGATTTTTAGAGACATTAGTTTTGTAGCTTAATATACTGTATTAGTTGGCTAGTTTGGCTATTTCAATTATCTGTACAGTTTCATTTCATTCAATAATATTTATAATATGGGTCTCAGAAGATTTTTTGAACAATAGGAAATAATGAAATATACAGATTATAATTGAACATAACACGGACAGATATAATAGAAGACAAATTTAAGAGCAAATGGATCCTACGAAACGTAATTATAATTATGAATTTGTACAGCAAAAGTTTACAAGAGTATTTAATGGAAAAATAATTCTTAATTAGGAAATATAAAAGGAAATTCAACATATGGTCAATTTTGACTAAATAAAATTGTGAAAAATATATATGCAGCATTTTTATAGTACGGTACTATTGAAACTATGTTCAGATTATTAGTTGTTTTATTTGTGTGGTGTGTAAGTACGTAGTATTGAATCAAATTAAAATGAAGTATATAGATTTATGCAATTATTTTTGGAATAAAGCCGTATTTTAAAATTTTAAACTAAAATTATAACTAAAAAAATATCTACATGTAGTCTTGTATATTTGAGGTAATATTGGTTTTAATAAAAAAATATTAATACTTTAAATATTTTTCTTTAAAAATGATATCACTTTTATTATATTTTCTTATTTGTTTCAAAAAAATCTTCTTGTAAGGCGGTTTTATACAATTAAGTGTTAACATATCTTCGAAATAAAGTACATAGATACATCATACGTGAAATATCATGTCAAGATTCAAGATTATAAATCATTTCACCTAGACACAACCTTAAATTCTTTCAAATACACCTCTCCTTAATATATTTTGCAATTTGAAAATGAAAATACATTGGAAAGTTCCTAAATAATATACCTTGAAGGAAACACTACAAATGAAAACGATGATGCTTTCGACATTTTTTTGTATGTCTTTATTATAGTGATAATTAGAGAGAGGATTATCTATAGATTTGACATGTCTTCCTTGTTTGCTTATTTTTACATTATTATTTTTATTAATTAACAAGTTTGAACAATTTTAATAAAGTGCAACACACTATAATAACTTTTAAATAGGTTTTTAGTAGTTGATGTAATGTATCAATTCTCAAATTAAAAGAGGTGATCCGTTTATTTCCATATAGCATTGTGCTCATCCATATACATTTGTGGAGTAATTGATATTAAGAGTTTAGGGTAAATTATTTTGCTAAAACATTTTCTTAATTATGTGATTTGAGGTTACATTTATATTAAAAAAATAGAATTGCCTATTTCATTTTTCTTTTTTTCTTTCTTATTTTATTTATTAAATATTTGTCATTAGTTATAATCAATGCGAAATTATTGTTAAATATTTTAATGTTTAATAGTCATTTCTTAAGTATATTATTTCAGTAAAAAAAAATATGGGTTGAAATATGAATTGAAAGGGAATTTGGATCAATATGTAGTAATATCTATTACTCCCTCCATCCTTTTAAATAGTAATTGGTTTTTATTTTGCCTATCGCATAAAATTATGAATAATCTTAGTATACTTAAACCACTAATAATCCAACCAAATTAATTAATCAGCTCATTTTAACAAAAAAAAAAACTTAACTTCTAATTAATTTGAATAAATTGATATATTCTTTTTAGTTGTTGAATTTGTAAGTAATTAGATTCGATTTAAACCTCCAAATTCTTGTGCACTCGTACAAATTTCAAGCATATCAAAACCACTTTGTTTATATTACAAGTTTCCTTTAATATTATGGATTATATTACTTCAGTCACTTCTTCATACTTTAATATCTGCCTAGAACTTTTTTAATTTTTGGAATTTTTCCGTGAGTCTTATAGGTGCAATTTTTCACTTCAATGATCATACACAAGATTAAAAACTATGATAAAAGCTCATTTGAGCTTGTTTTAATAAATATATCAAATAACTTTGAACACATATTTATGAACACATTTTTATGTTTGATAAAATTAAAAACTATGCTCGAGCTCAAGTTTGATTTTTTTAAAAATTAGGTAAAATAAAGTGTATAATTATCATCTACTAGAAAGTTTTTTCAAGTTCAATTCGATTTCTTGTCAAGTAAATTCAAATATATATTTTGAAACTCAATAATAGAAAGCTAATACTACTGTGCACCTGGGTGTATCATAGATACGATGCACCAACTTTCAGAAACGTATACAATTATGAACAAAAACATATACTCCTATAATTATGAACAAAAATGTATACACTTTGTTAGTGAATTTTTTGTTAGTTTTTTTAATGAAAAATTGAGTATAAAAAGTAGTATACAATTATTAAAAAACATGTATACACTATTGAATAAAAAACTATAAACATATGGATGCTAATTTTTTTAATGAAAAACTGATCGTGAAAAAAGTATACAATTATTAAGAAACATATATATATACAATATAGAATAAAAAGTTACTCCCTCCGTCTCATTTCAGATGACACACTTTTCATTTTTTGTTGTTCCACAAAAGTTTGCACATATCCATAAAAATCAAAAAGTAAGAAACAACCACCATTCCCCCATACACTTTATTTACAAAAAAAAAACCATATATGCCTAACATATTTTATCATTTATTTATTATAAAAAAATATCATTATACCCCTAAAAGTTATCAATTCCTTAATTTTTATGTCGAAATTGAGGGTACAATCTTTTGTGGAACGAATGAAGTATATGCATATAAATTCAACGTTGCATCCAAATGCACCGAATATCAACTCATAATCATTATTCAAACAAGTTTGAACACCTCTCTAGTTCGACTCTACCCGACTCATCTCATTTAAGCCCTCATTATAAATTGAAAGAAAAAAAATAGAACTGCCATCTTGGAGTGCGTCAACCGAGCTGCATCAACCCAAGCTCCTCTCTTTTTCCAAGATATCAATCTTGGAACTCCGTGAACATTTATCACGACCGCCAAAAACCCTTTTGGAACCCACCCTTTTCTTAATCACCCTACGACAAATTTCCGTTAATTCCTCGGAATTCCAAGCTCTCCACCATTTCTTGATCCCTCCCTTCCTCTCTGCTCTTTCAAATTTCTAATGCATTTA
The DNA here is from genome assembly GCA_023678885.1 of Pogostemon cablin. NCBI lineage: Eukaryota > Viridiplantae > Streptophyta > Magnoliopsida > Lamiales > Lamiaceae > Pogostemon > Pogostemon cablin. The sequence continues at coordinate 34,211,321 of CM042971.1, forward strand.
TGTACTAAATGCTACTCATTCTTCATTGACCACAGCTGAGCCTTTTCCTGTGTTTTTGTCTTCTACCGCTAATGCTCTTCCCTTTTCATCATTAAATCGATTCAGAACGGGAAAAACCCATGATGAGAAAAACGCAATTTGGGTTTATTTGATTCTGTATTTCTGTTTGTGTTTGCTTGATTGGTGATGAAAGTGAAGAGTGTTTGAAGGGATATCGTTTTTGTGCTGTGCAATGGGTAGGGGTGGCGGCGGAATGAGTTTAGCTGCGTCGGCGCCGGCGGTGGTGCCTGTGTCGGTGAGTGGTGGTGGGGAAGTTGGGTTGGACAGAGAGGATCAATGGAGAAGGTTTGATAATTCAGTTAATGCGGTGTCGTTTGGGTTCGTTGCGACTGCTATACTCATCTCCATGTTTCTTATCATGGCCATTTTTGAGAGGTTTCTCCGGCAAAGGTCTTCGGACTCCGCCGGCGGCGGCAGTTCTGGCGGCGGTGAGGCTAATATGAGAAAACTGGACTATCCTTCTCCCAAGGTACACTCTTTTCACCCCTTTTTATTGAATTTTTAATATCTTGAAATCATAGTGAAATTTTTACTCTTATCTGTAAATATTGTTTGCTTGGCGATTGTGGTTAGCTCTGGAAGGATGAAAATGGCTCTGTCAATATCACTAAACAAGTAATAAGAGAGGGGGAGAGAGATTTCTGTTCATCTAAGGTTCTGAAATCAGTGAATTGAGAAATCCAGAGAGGATAATCCACTGCATTTTTCACTTCATTTTTGTATAACAGTTCATCAATGCACACACTTGCACATAGTCATGCCATCATCAATCATCAACCATCAAACACCTGAATAATCAGCTCTGTAGTGAGTGGTGACACTTAATTTTTAATTAGTAGTAATTACATAAGCAAGTTGACCTTCATAATCTTTAATATTATTCCCATTGCTACTGTGAAAAGTTCAAGATGTATAGTTTATTCTTGAGTGATTATATGGTCTGGTGTACAATGGATTTCACCATTACATACGCGATTGTGTTTTCAAATCTTCCACTGCTGTTAGACAAGAATGTTACTATCAGGGGCCCTTTTTATTCTCCATTATACTAAAAGCCATCTAAATGGCCTTCAATTTGACTCCTCATGTCTGTTTGTCCCTTGATGTGCAAATTAAGTTATATATCTTCCTTTATTTTTTGATATTTTTATGTTGAGCTCTTTTAGGGTTATCGTTGCTCGACTTTACAGGTCTTAATTCTATCACCCTACAATGAGATCTCTTAAGGTTAATGACTACCCTTGTTGAAAATCACTCCTGATGACCATCACATATACTTTTTTAATTCTCAAATGATAAATGATGGCTAATGATGGTTTCTTTGTATGCAAGAACGTGTTTATGTTGAACACTTTCCGGTTATTACAGCATCTCATCATTTCTACTGTAATAGTGGCACTGTGAAGCAAGAGTAAGATAATCCGTTATTTGTCTCTCTCATTTGTGCATATGCAGGAAGTTATACCGCGATTTTTTTTGCATTTCGATGGGATAACAAAGCATGTGTCGTATTGTCTTAAGTGTGTATCTTTTTCTCTAATGAGTTCTAAAAAAGCATAACCATCTAATGTACTCACACACTACGTAATTATCCACCTTACATTAAAAAGATGCATCAATGTATCATGATAACCTCGTCAATTCTTGTTGGAGAATTTTGATTGATGTATGTCTTGTTTTCTTGCTTTTGAAGTCGAAGCTCGTTCCCACTACTGGTATTATCAATAGCTAATACTATTGCTATTTTCCTCACTTGGTGAATTCAGCACAAAACATTAGTACAGATGATATCTGCTTTTCATGGTTTTTGTTTTGTTGTCATGGGGCCCTTCTTTGTCACTACCATGTGGTTTTGTCCAAAGACTTCTTAGCTTGAACAATCATATTGTTACTTTTCTAATCTTACGTTCTTTCGATTATGAAAATTCGTGAACTCGCCTCATTAGTTGGCTTTAATTGTTCTTCTTTAAATCGTGAAATCATTTGTTACTCTCATAGCCTTTACGTACGTAGACTATTGTTCTAGCTTGGAGGTTTGTTATTTTCATTACTACATGTCTAAAATCTTCACTCTTAACTGTTTGGTCTAGATTTTTTTTTTTTCCATGTTTGAGTAACACATGTGAATCTGCAGATGACCGTTTATCCAAGAGGAGTATCTGTATTAATGCCCGGAGAGACAATCCCTACATTTCTTGCACATCCGGCTCCAGCACCGTGCCCTCCCGAGCGCGTCTCTCCCACCTACACTTCATTGTAGCAAATGTTTCAGGTATTCTATGATGACGAATAAGTAAACGGGGCAATGAAGAAAATATCATTAGGTGCTATCTTTAGGTTTTAGGACTATGGATAGTTTGTGGAGATTCTTGCTTATTGTACATAGTACTTTTCAAGTTGTTATCATATCCTTGGAATGAAGCACGGCTTCTTTCCTCTACATTGTATGTGTCTGAACATGCCCTAATCGACCCGATATTTATCTTAAATGTGTCGTGCTATAGTACCGTGTTCATTTCATTTAACATCTAACATGCATCATGCTAGAAATAATGGTGTTATATGAAATGAGAGTCCATCTAATATTTATGGTGTCGTGTTCTAATATTTATCGTGTTGTACTCGTGTTCATGTTTGAAAGAAAAAAAATGAAATACGAAATTGAAATAGTATACCATAACTTTTGTACCTACATAAATCAACATGAAGCTAAACTAGTGGTCATATTCTAATTATACCTAGGTGTAGCTCTGATGTTTGGTAATTTCATCCTTAATTAATTTATTAATCTAAGATTTAATTACATTAGTTTTTATGAATCCAATGCTTTTGTCCAACAATTCACGCATCTCAATTGAGATACCGAATCTCAATGGACTCCTTTATGATTTATAAAAGCTTACACTAGAAAATATATGAAATGAAAATATAAATAATTATTATAGTGTTTCTTTTTACTTTTGGTCAAATAATCTTTATTGCCTCTTTCTTTTCTCTGAGTATCCTATTTGAATTGGTATCTCATCATATAATTGCTCTATGCAAGACCCATTTCATTAAATTGTTAATGTAACTCATATAAGTATAGAAAGAGTAATTTTTTAAAAACTATTTTTACTATTATTTAAAAATTACAAAGTTGAAATACTGTTAAAAATAGTACTCCATTGAGTATACTAATCTTTAAAAGAAATCTTGAAAGGCATACTCTTGAAAGTTTGAAATTCAAAACAACCAAAATTAATTAAGGGTGAATTTAGGTTAGTGATAATTGGGATTTCATTGTTTTTAGCATATGATTTGATGTTTTAATTGATAAAATTATTTGATTTACATGTATGTCAACGGTAATTGTTTTTTTGGAAGTATAAAAATAAAATAAATTAGACCAAATTATCACATGCATAAACATAAACTCTCTCTCCAATCCCCACAAATCACTCGTTTCTAATTGCTAATAAAAAATTTACAAAGAAATAACTTATCTCTATTACAAAAAAAAAAAAGGCAGTACGACATCGTTTTCAGATAATAATTGTCTGAAAAAATTCTCACAAGAAAATAAAGCACTCTAAAGACACAACAGGGTTTTCAAGCGTTTCAGCTTCCTCCGCCTGTACGACGTCGTTAGCTGATTCCCTCATCGCCGGAATCTTCCCATCACCCGCATTCCGCCGCGCATCCGCCTCCGCACATCTCACCGGAGACTTCGACCTCTTGATTGGATCCTCCCCGGCGTCCCTCTTCCTCACATTCTCTTCCGCCACATTCCGCGGCTGCGAAGCCACTGTTCTCCCGCGAACCGGCCTCAGTGGCGCCACCTGACCTCTCTTCTCCGGCGCCGGCGGCGCAATTCTTCTCGCTACGACCCTTTCCCCCCTCCCCCGCCCCCCACCCGGCGCCCGCCGTTTCCGCGGAGGCGGCCGCTGGTTCACCACCCCATCCTCGTCGTCGTCCTTCTTCTCCGGCGCAGTCGCGTTCGAGAAGCTCTCACTGTAGCTACAAATTTCCGACACCTCAGAAACCTCAGTTACAATGTCTTCCTTATCTTTCCTCGGTACGCCGGTATTTCCGAGGAACACCGGCGCCGGCGGTCCAGGTGCCGGCGGCATTGCCTTGATCCTCTCATCTTTCTTCGGAACAACGGGTGTTTCCAATAGCACTTCCTTCACAGTTTCTTCCTCGATCACCACCGGCGGAGAGGTCGGCGGCGCTCCGGCGATGGAGGAGGCGTGGTCCGCCTCGGGATTATGATCTCCGGCGCTGAGACAGCACCCCATTTCAGGTAGAGAGAGAGAGAGAGAGAGAGAGAGAGAGTGAAGTGTTGGTAAAAGGCGGAGTTTTGGAACAAGGATTAGTGGTGTTCCCGCGTGCTGGACTCTATTCTTCACATTACTTTTGCTAAGATTGCATGTTCAGTTATAGCCCACCTCTCCTCAATCATTAATTATTATTTAAAAAAGAACCCCATAATTTAATTTAATTATGTTTTTATATCAAGTGGAGTATATGAATTCGAGGGTCTTTTTGATGTATATATATGAACAGCACTTAAAAGCGTGACAAAATGAAATTAAAAAGGCGTAATGGGGGATTTTTATTTTTATTTTTAATGTTTTTTGGGTAGTTGGTAGTTGTTACTTGATGGCATCAAGAAGTGGTAACATTTTTGTACTATTAGTGCAACTGTTATGAGAAGTTTAGATTACTTGATTAGATTGAAATGGTATAGCATTAAAAAAAATTATTGTTACTAATATCATAATTTAACTATGATGTTGGGTTGATATTGAAAATTAGTTTTACTGAAAATCGGAATTGTGTTTGAATTGGGGAAATAACTGATCCAAAATTCGACTGATTTTTTTAATAAATCATTTGGTGATCACGAAACTTTGATATTGCTCAAATCAATATGGAAAGAATGGAGATTTAAAAATTAAAATTAAATAATAATAATAATAATAATAATAAGTAAAAATTACTACTATGTACACACTTTGTACCCTTAATTACTATTAGATACATTGATTTAAAATAATTACTATCACATACAAAATATTAGAGTAAAATACCAAATATAACTCTAACTCATACACTTTTAAACCACAAACTCAAACCTCCACCCACCGCCGGACCAGCGTCGGCCTATCGCCGGAGCTCCGCCGGATCACCGGTCGATCGCCAGAATTCTTTCGGACCGCCGCCGGTCGGTCGCCGGAGCTCCGCCGGCCGGCCGCCGAAAACCTGTTGCCGCCGCCGGAGCTCCGCCGAACCACCCACTTTTTTGCTGCACACACTTTTTTTTACTGCACACACTTTTTTTACTGCACACACTTTGCTGCACATGAACTTTTGTTGCACACAACATTTATGTGCAGCATATTGTAGGGGTAATATTGGAATATCACTATATATTTTTGTAGTTAGTAGTAATATTTTTGTATGTTTGTATATCATAGTAATTAAGGATTTTTTTTGTACCTAATAATAATAATAATAATAATAATAATAATAATAATAATAATAATAATAATAATAATAATAATAATAATAATAATAATTTAGAACCCAAAATGGTGGTGGAAAGAAATCAAGAATAATCGATGGATCCAGATTGAGCATTGAAAAGCAGTTACAACTGTTATACATGATACATGGCCCTATTATACCCTACTTGCTTAATTGGATCCTTGCATTCTTTATTTTTAAAGTTATTGGATCATTGCATTCTTTAATTTTGAAATTGAATCCTAAGTGTGTGTGTGTATTTTTTTAATAGCAACAAGGAGTTAAACTTGTTATTCATGAAACAATTGTATTAGAACTGTATCTATATTTTAATGAAAAAAAAATTGATGGATGTCTACTTTGGAGATGTTACTAAATTATTGAATGAATATAATTGTCCCAAAAATTGTTTAATACTCCGTATGTATTAAAAACATCAGATTTATTTTTCATCCCTAACTTCAACAATGCTACAAATAAGAGAAGAACCAGCTAGGAATTCCATTAAACGTTATCAAAATTCATAACAATAATCATTTGTAATTTAGATCATGCATGCCATAGCATGGATGGACAGCTAATTTACACTAAAAAATGGATATACAAACGACGTCGTTAATCCTTAGACATTGCTATAATTTGAACAAGATTAAGTCGCAGAAACTCAAGAACATGAGAACTGAATCAGGGGTGAGGTCTCTCCGCAGCTGCGAAAGCAAATTCCAGATCTTCGAAAGCAACCATCAGATCATCACAAGGGCTCAGGCTCTAGGTAGAAGATGCAGCTCGATCCGATTCTATCATCGACTTGATGTAGAATTCACCAGCCTTGTACGAGGACCTCACCATGGGACCCGATGCCACGTAGCGAAATCCCTGCCACAGCCAATGCACATATAAAACTTTTATTGACACACTTTAAGTTGTTGAATAAGGTAGAGACAAGCATTCGCGAATATATTATTACCACAAATCTAAACAAATAATCCAAGGTTTCATATAGAACAAGTGTGGTTGCTGTTAAACTGTGCTATACATTGATAGGTAACACGCAGAAATGGAGTTGAAGTTCCCACATCCAAAGAATAGTCTAAGCAAAACCACAAATTTTCTTTCTAAAGAATGATGTTGCATCACATGATCACAAGTTATTCCCCAAGAAAGAATTTGAAGGTGAATTAACATTTCTTGAGGTGAAAGATTAATGCAAGGAGCATTGATGGAAGAACTGAAGAGAGAAATATGTAACTGACAGTTACCATTCTTTACTCGTATGAAACTAAACCATTTCAAAATGAAAAACAAAGTAAGAGCTACAAACCATTTTCATGCCGAGAACTCGATACTCCTCAAAAGCCTCAGGAGTTATATATTCTGATACTGGCATGTGTCGCTTTGATGGTCGCATGTACTGACCAAATGTCATGACATCAACACCAGCTGCCCTCACTTTCTCCATGGTTTTCAGTACTTGTTCAGGAGTTTCTCCACACCCCAACATTATTGAAGTTTTGGTTAGCGTTCCTGGTGGGGCATAGTTTTTTGCCATCACCAAAACGTCCATGGATTGCTTAAAATTAGCACGGTGATCACGAACTACATGTTGCAGCTCCTCCACAGTTTCAATGTTGTGAGCAAAAACATCTAAACCAGATTTGGCCACTTTCTCTACACAGCCAGAGTCTCCTCGGAAATCAGGAACTGCAATGTAGTAAATAGCAGTTCAAATTAAATACATATTAACATTTTTTTGTCATACCATGATTCACTAGGGTTACAGATTTTGCAATTCCCCAGTCCATTTATGGGATGGGTTTTAAATATTCATTCAAGTCTTACCCAAAGCTTCTATAAGCATAGTTGGCTTCAGTATTTTCAATTTCTGTACAGTCTCTGCAAAATGACCACTTCCCTGATCAGGTAAATCATCCCGATCAACACTAGTAATCACTACATATTCCAAACCCCACGAAGCTATTGCCTCGGCAACATTTGTGGGCTCGTTAGGGTCAGGAGGAGGTGGAGTGCGTGATGTCTTTACATTGCAAAATCTGAGGTTGAAGGAGATAATCAATCAGAAATAATAATAATAATAATAATAATAAATATATATACAGGAACATCATTCCAAATGATCTTTGAAACGTTTCATACAGGGGCGCAACTCAGTCCCTGACACTAAAAGGTGGATTAAGAAGACTAATCCATTGCTTTCAAACTAATATAGTATCTTAACTGCCAAACTTCGCACAAAAAAATTTGGCTTAAATACCATGAAGAACTAAAGCTTATAGCTTTCATTAAAGATGATATTAGTTAACTTCCATCGATATTAAGTTAGGAGTCAACCACAGTCATCAGACTATCTCAAACAGATTCTTGTCTGCCATTGATCCATGAATGAGCAGATTTCTTACCCAAATTGTGAAAACTAGGAAGCCATTACTTATGCATTCATGTTTGCCTTTATACCAAGGGAAACAAAATACTCCATTTTTAATGTATTAAAGTACCTAATAATCAAATTAATTCACTCAATGATAACCATCTAAAGGAAAAACAATAAAGCAAAGAATCGTACCACCCAATTGTCAACAAAATAACCCAAAATCACGCCTTCATTATCTCACATGCACACATTAAATTCACCAAGGCAATTAGCTCTAAACCAATCACTTGCGCTTATAATCAACACGAAAAACGAGTTCAAATTCATTCATCACCTGCAGCCACGAGTACAAGTATCACCCAAAATCATAATCGTGGCAGTAGCAGTTCCGGTTTCACCACCAGACCAACACTCCCCCAAATTAGGGCACTTAGCTTCCTCACAAACAGTATGCAATTTCAATTCCCTCAGTTTTTTCTTAATCTGTGTGTACTTCTCCCCACCTGGAATCGATTCCTTCATCCATTTAGGCTTGGGCAACGGCTTCTTCTTCGTGCCAACCTCCACGGAATAACTCTGCTCGGATTGTAGCCTAGTGAAATCGCCCAACGTCAGCGATTCATCGGCGAGTCTGCGGCGCAATCCATCGAGGGTCGGGGGATAGTTCTTGAAATCGGATTGCGGCGGAGATGGGGTGGTTGAGGTGGACAATAACTGAGTGAATCGAGAGAGAGCGACGATGGAGGATTTGGATTTCAGGGATCGAATTGCGATTGAATTCATCTTCTCCCCCCCCTCTATCTATCTCTCTCCTTTTTTATTTTTTCTTTGAATTTCAGATAATTTATATTTTCTTATGGGTTTGGGCCGTTTGGCGTTAGGACTTTGGGTGGTTGAAAGTTGACTGCGAAATATGGGATAGGCTAATAGTATTTTTTAATATATATTTTTTAAAAATTATCATTTGTTTTTTATTTTTATTTATTTATTTTACCTTTTATGCAATTTTTTATGACTAAAAGTAAAGTCGTTATAAAAAATTGAATTTGATATAAAAATAATAAATTGTACACTACATCCAAATTGATTCAACTTTGTATTAAAATTTTGGTAAACGAATTGAAGCCCAACTATTTGATTAGTGGAAAATTATATCTAAAGGCCCAAAATGTCATAAGTTTGGCCCGTCATAAATGACTTTAAATAGTTGTGCACGTTATTAATTAAATAAAATTATAAAACTGAAGTATTGTTTTTCTATTGGCTCACCGACCAAAAATAGTACTACTTTTATGGTGAGATGAATCACAATGAAAACAAATTATATCTTGTATTGAGACCAATTGAGTTTTTTTTTTTTTTTATATACAAGTATATCAAGTTTAAGTTGATTTATTTATATAAGAATAGGACTAGAAGTTTACTACTCCATTATTTTAAATAAAGTTAATCACTTTCTTAATATAAAAGGATTAACATCAACAAAAAGCTATCACTCACGTGTCTGATTTCTTATTAACCTCTATATATATTGATTAGAAGCAACAATCTCAAGTCTAATTGATTGAAATATTATGGGTTAAAAAAAAAAACTAAAAAACATTCATCACACTGTAATTTTACCAAAAAATATTTTTTAGTATGAAAATTTATTTTTTAGAGTGTTAAACTATTACTCTTTTGAAAAAAAAATTATTATTTCTAGTCAAATTTTGATATATATCTTGTAATGGAGTGATGCTTTTCATTAAAAAAAAATCATGTTAAGTTATAATAAAATCAGTACATATAATAAATTGGGTTCCCAAGAAACAAATTTATATTTATATACATAGTTTTTCATTAGATCTAATATATATAGTACGCTATTTAAATATGAAAAGTTTGTAATATCATAGCATAAGAGCCAGTTTTATGTGAAATAATCTTATGAAATGAGTGATTTAACTCTGATAAAAATTATAAGAGCAAGTTTTATGTGATTATTTTGCGAATGATAAAACTACTCATATTTAGAAAAATTAGGACTTAAACAAGAAATGCATATTTTCTTTCATTTAATATATATCAATTTGAAATGTGTTATAAATAATTATGAGAAAAGTTAGTGGATAAAACAGCTCGTTGCGTGGACAAGAATAATTGATGGCCACACTCTAAATAAAAAATCGAAATAATACATTTAGTTATTAATTGAATAATTAAAAGAAACAAACAAGAGTAATTTGCTTCATAAGCAACTTTAAAGTTTGCTTGCGTTGAGTATTCATCCCAACCGCAGCCCACTTGGCACGTGCACCACATATTTACGTTAAATCACTAATCAAATATTTAATCAAAGTTCCACTTATATTTATTAGGTCACTCTAAATACATTTAGAGTGATTATATATATCCTTAAAGAAATATACACTTTTCTACATCTAACACTATCAAAATTCGATATATAAAACACGTATATATTGCCATTAATTTGGTTAATTATAACATATTGATGCAAAAAATAATACATAAAATAATTACTATAATAAATAATTATGAAATGTGGTCCACTGTATCTCACCTAACACTGTGACACACATGAAGTATTAGGTGATTTTGATTGGCTTACATTTTAAGATGAGGATGGACAAAATTTAGACAATATTATTGTTCTACCCTTCTTAAAATTAAGGTTTTTGAAATTATTGGTTAATTATTCCATGAATATGACCTCACTGCTTAGCTTAATCCGTTTTGCCAATTGGCCCTTCCCTGTAACTTGTATTTTTCTTCTATTTTGGATTGATTTGACACAAATACCCTCCTATAAATTTAAGCACAATATTTTCTTGAAATGCATGCAATAATTTAATGGGACAATATTGTTATAAGGTAGACAAGGACAATAATCTTTTTTCGAATTTAAAAAATTACCCTCTTTGATTTTTATTTATTTATTTATTTCTTATTATCACTTGTAGTTTTTATTTTTTAATAGAAAAAGCCTATTGTGGAATGAAATTTATGTAAGAAGGTTTGCTTAGATATTAATAGCTGAAATAATAAAGTATATTTTATTTATATAATAAATATATTTTGATAATGAATCGACTAGTTATATATATATATTCGTCAGAGAGATTGCTTTTAATATTATGTTATACCTTAAGTATAGATCTTTTAAAAAAACTTACATTTGCCACTCCAATGCTATTGTGACACAATAAACATTACAGTATAAAATTTTGATCAATAAATATATAATAGGCAAAAGCTCTGTGCGCCCGGGGACACGGAAAGATGCTCCGTGTCCCCATGTGAACACAACCCTCCCCTCCAATCCTATTTAAACCTATATATTGCTAGGGGTTTAAATGGTAAAGGGGCATGAAAATTGTAAAGGCGCACGGAATGTGCTCCGTGCGCCCGGGTGCACAGGAGCCTCACTCTATATAATATAGTATTATTACCATTTAAACCTAGGAGATGATTATTAGGCAATTAGCCTAAACGTTAATGAGTGCATGGTGTCATTAATCTAGGTTGTCACGTCATCAAATTAAATAAAATGATATAAGTATAGAAATAAATTGAGGGATGGGTATGTAAGATAATTTAGGTTGGCAATGTGTTGTCTAGTTTGAATTTGTGTAGAAGAAGGGGGGCCTCATTTTCAATGAACCAATCAAGATAAAGACAACGTTAACATCATTGTAGCCTAAAATATTAGGTCCATTTGGCAACATTCACCATCTAATATATGGAAAGAAATTCATAAATAATAATTATCAGTATATATATATATTTATCCAAAGATTAAATATGCTGTGGTGACGTCATTTCAGTACTTCAAGATAGTTTTTCTTGTTACATGAATTTATTTCTCTTCTACAATTATATAGTTGGTATATGGAGTTGATTCAATTTAATTAGAATAAATTGATAATAAAACTTATATACAGAGCATATATATAGTATATACTCCATGTATACGGCAAAAAAAAGTTATATTTTCTTTGTAAATTAAAAAAAAAAGTGTAACTCTCTACTCAAGAAAACTTGATTTTATAATATGTAGTCAATGTGGCCATGTGGGTGTAAATTAAATAATAAATAAATAATTAAATACTTAACCATTCTAACTGTATAAGGACACAAGAATAAATGTGTTAAAAAATAAAATAATAAAAAATGAGAACACAGAAATTGCACCCTCACATGCGATGGCCCTACAAGAATCAATTCCATTAGACTTTGTCTCTTTTTAGATTTAGATAGATAGTTTTTCCTTTTACATGTCCAAAATATTCCATCAATAGTTTTATATTACTACTCCCTCCGTCCCAATTTCAACTTCACACTTTTCGTTTTGGTCCGTCCCAAATTCAACTTCACACTTCCATAAAAGGAAAAAGCAACAAACTAATATCCCTCTAACATACTTTAATTTCAAATTTGTCATTACCTTTTTAACACACATAACATACTTTATCATTTATTTATTACCCAAAAATACCATAATACCCTCAAAAGTAAGTCAAAAAGTGACTTTTCTTAAACTCCGTATCTACAGTAAACGTGAACTTAAAAGTAAGTCAAAAAGTGACTTTTCTTAAACTCCGTATCTACAGTAAACGTGAACTTAAATTTGGGACGGAGGGAGTAATTGTTACACAAAACCTTTCCTATTTTCTATATTAATTTATTTTACAAAAACTCTTCACATAAAAAAAAAAAACTTTATCAAGTTATCTAATTTTAAATTTGTCACTTTTTTTAACACTCATAATATTATTTTATATTTTATTTATTACATAATAATAATAATAAACTACCTCAAAATTCAATAAAATTAATAAAAAAACAATTTTTTTAATAAATGTAGATTAGTAAGCGTGAAAAGCGTAACATGGCTCGGATTGAGGGAATAATTTCTAATTAAACTCAAATTTGTATTTATTTATGTGTAAATCTGACTCCATATTTAATCAATGATAATTTGCTTAAATAAATTAAAAATCTAATTAAACTCAAAATTGTATTTATTTATGTGTAAATCTGACTCCATATTTAATCAATGATAATTTGCTTAAATAAATTAAAAATCTAATTAAACTCAAAATTGTATTTATTTATGTGTAAATCTGACTCCATATTTAATCAATGATAATTTGCTTAAATAAATTTAAAAAAATGGTAACTACTTGTATCTTGTATTTTGATAAAATTTATTAACAAATTAAGAAATAAAATATGTAAAAATTACTGCAAAAGATATCATATGAGAATGGTGAAAAAGCATGTAGAGAGAACTTTTGGACCTACAAATTCTGCCTCTTTAAGCCCTTTAGGCATATATTCGGTTAGTTTGTTGCAATGTGACATTATAATTTACACTTTTTTCCTTAATCACTTAAATTAATGAATAATACTATGTTATATGTATATTAAAATAAATAAAATCACAGTCCAGAATAGACATTCTGCCGTCAATTAATTTTATTACTAGGGTAGGTGGTGCTTTTAATGTTTTTTATTACATTGATGATTAGATTAAGCTGACACGTCACTGAAATTTAAAAATAATTTAAATGAAGCTATTTTTTTTAATTTAATTTAAATAACTCGTAAGCTAGACCAAAATGAAGTCAACATTCGTACTTGTAGATATAGAATTTAGTGTCTAATTTTCTTTGACAGGAAAAGTTAATTTTTCTACTCGTATGGATAATCCCAATATTGTCATTAAAGCAAATAAAATAAAAACTCGTCTATTTTCGCGGAAAATGGAGTCAATATTAATCAAATTAATATTAATAATATATTAATATTATTTTGAAAGAGAAGTTTAACATCTGCAATTGGCTATCACCTTCGAACAGATATGAGGTTGTTAGAGAAAGAGACAGGAAATTCAGATGTAAATTAATTACCTAAGTCTTTAATTTGGATAAAATTTAATAAATGTTTTGAAAAGCATTCTTTTTAGTCTCAAAAGAAAGAATCATCAGCAACAATTTTCCTTTCCTATCCACATTGGTCAGGATGCTATGAGCTATTCAGCTTTTAGTATTTTTATTCTTATTATTTACATTGGAAAAATAATATAAATTATCTACTTATGGATATGGTTCAATCAATTAATATTCTAATCATTTCTTTATATTATCTCCTTTAGTTTGTGTTTTTGAAACTATAATAATAATAATAAAAAAAAATGTAGCAGTTTTTTAAATAATAATAAAATAATAACAATAATGATACTCATAATACACAATGTCATTGTTTTCGACAGATTTTTTTTAAATATTTATTATAAATAATGTTCTAAACAATTATCCTAGATTTATGGAGTTTAACTACGGTGCACGGGTTCACCAATGCATCTAGATAATCTAAGCCATTAAATCATAGTAAATATATTTAATCCTAACCACTAAATAAAATAAAATAATTAAAAGTAAAAACAATAATCACCCACTAACTATCACATTTACTCTATAAATTCTTAGGTGTACCGGTGCAACAGTTGCACCACATAATAACTCATACTCCCTCCGTCCCGTTTCAATGTTTACGTTTGCTTTTTGCACTTATATTAAGGAGTATAATATTTTAATAGATAGTGGGTGGAAATATATAATATTTAACGTTTGCTTTTTGCATTTATATTAAGGAGTATAATATTTTAATAGATAGTGGGTGGAAATATATAATATTTAATGTATAGTGGGTAGGTGTATTAGTGTTGGATGTGGGGGCCCATGGTGATATATTAATTATTTTAGGTGAGTCCCATGTTTTAAAAAGAGAAACATAAACATTAAAATGAGACGCCCAAAATAAAAATATGTAAACATTAAAATGGGACGAGGGGAATATTTATGTGTTTTCTATTTAAAAAGGTTGTGGGAGTGGTTGCTAGTAGTTTCTTGATAATATTGTATGAGACGCCCAAAATAGAAATATGCAAACATTGAAATGGGAGGAGAGGAATATTTACGTGTGTTCTATTTAAAAAGGTTGTGGGAGTGGTTGCTAGTAGTTTCCTGACAATGTGGTTATACATTAAGTAAAGACTCTTAATATTAATACTCTAGTCAATTATTAATCAGTCAGCCACTCAGCAATGACATTATATCATCTCTTGATATTTATTAGAAAATATAAGTAAATTTCTGAGTATTGACTAAGTAATGTAAGTTCTTGGTATATTAGTTTTATTAATTTATTATTATAATGTGAGACTTTATAAAGTTAGATTGCTAGATAGATTGTGACATGCATACACCAATTTGATTTATAAACTTATTCATAAATTTACTCATTTTTTCACTTACTAAATCACTTCATATATAATGGCATATTTCATTAATAATGTGAAGCTAGCTATCAACTGCATTTTGTCAAAATATTTTGGACTTTTCTTTTTTCTAAATTTTTATAGACAAAGTGTGAAACAACTTTACCTTGCACTTAGTGGTTAGCCTCATATTATATGTCTACAATTTTATTGTTTAACTAGGGTTTAGAATTAAAAAATTTTAAGATGTAACTATCCTTTCAATTAGTAAGGAATCAAAGGTTTTATACATGCATGAATTAACTTGGTTCATAGGAGACCCATCTCTTCTTTTATAGTACAACATTTGAACATAAAACATGTTAATTAGTTTTTGATGCGAACATTTAAAGATATTAATCAGTTATTTTCAGTTAATAAATTAAAAATACACGAGAATAAACTATTTTTACATCTTGACAAATATTTGACGTGCAGATAATTTATTATTAATTAAAAATCACAACCATTCTTCTAATTAATTAAATGTGTAACAAATTCCACTATACTATATATTTTTGACAAATATATTGTATTTTAAATATTAAAAAATATTGATGTATTATGTCCGTCCGATTCTAAGATATTCGTTTGTTTTGTGTACGTGGATTAAGAAGTATTATTATTATATGTAGAGTGTGTAGTTGTATTAGAGGAAAGTGATAATATTTTATATTTTTTTACTAAATATAAAAATAATACATTTGAACCAGATGCAAAAAAAAATACTCCCTCCGTCCGCTCGAAAGAGGGTATTTTTTCCATTTTGGTCGTTCGTTCCAAAGAAGGTCATTTCTTTTTTTACACACATGGGACCCACACACCCACTAATACAACTAAAATATGTGGTCCATACTCCCACTAATACAACTACCCACTACATATTAAATAATAATACTCCTTAATCAACATGCACAAAAGTAAAATGTCATCTTTCGGGCGGATGGAGGGAGTAATAAAATCGACATGACAGATGGAGTAACTTATATGGGAAACATGCCAGCCACAAACTAAACAATAAATAAGTGTGGTGTTTGGAGTTGTTCACATTGAAGGTCAATAATGTCACGTTACAATTTACATGAAATAAAAAAATAAAAAAATTTAAGAGTAAACTAAAATATTTAAATTTAAGTGAGATTAATGGAATTAAAAATTGCATAAAAGTTAGGATCTGAAACTTGTAAATATTTTACAAAAATTAATTAAATAAAAGAAAAGCTGCAAACACAGAAAATCACAGCATATGGGTTTCGGGTAGGCTTTAGGCAGTATAGCTATACTCCTTTGCGAATTCCCTATTTTACCCTCTTAACCCCTAATTTATAACAGTGGCGGCTATTTTTAACTCGTTGTTGTAGACTTGTAGTAAAAATCCAATAATCAATAATGCAATCACCCACGCGTCCCACGATTGCGTGATTTCCAGTTGCTCTATTTAATAGCCGTTAATATTAACGACAGAAGGCTAATGTAACAGCTCTATAAGAATTACAACACGCGCTGAAAAACGCGCGTGGTTTGGAACGTTTCTTCAATACGAAAGCAGATAGCTATACACGACTTCCACTCACTCACACTCAGAAAAGCGAAGAGAGAGAGAAATTTCTGAAAATGGAGAGAGAGAGATTTGTGTGTAGAGTTTTCATACGTTTCTCTCTCTTCAACATTATGGAATTTTAGCTTTTCTTTCCTCATTTCCAGCTAATGTAAAAGGCCTGACCTTTCCCTTCTTCTCTCTCTTGATTTGCTCTCGGAATTCCTCCTTTTTCTTTTGCGTGACGAGCTCATAGAACTCTTGAATTACTGGTATTCCAACTTCATTAATGCCCACATGTAGTAAATCTCAAGATTTTTCTTACTTGAATTAATTTGTTGTCTTTGCTTAACCACCATTAAAATGATTGCTTTTCTTGGGAGTCAATTGGTCATGAATGCTATTTCCATTCTTGGGATGCCATCATTTTCCCATGATTCCTGTTAACGTTTGGCATCCCATGGGAGCTGTTGAACTTTTCTTTCCTTTTTATATTGATTTTCCTTTAGTGTGTACCCATGGGCATTTACTGTCTAAGTCTGTGTACTGTATGGGTGATTTTGGAATGGTACATTTTTCTGCTGAATTAGTGGTTTAGGAGAGATCAGTCCTGATTCTGGGCTTTTTTCTGCTGTTCTGCTTTTTGCAGATTGGAGGGTGTTTTATGCATTGGCTATGCAGAGTGGTTATTCTGAGAAAGAGTAGAGTGAAGAGGGTGGTGATTTGGACCAATGGGTGGGAATAGATCTGCTGTGAATTGCTTCAATTTGGAGATCCTGCTGGGGTTTGCTTTGATTTTCGCAATCCGAATTTCACAGGGATACACCAATCCCAGTGATGGTATGTCTAAAAAGAAGTTATTCTTATGTTTGTTTCTCCAATTTTTTATTAGCTTGAAGTTGTCGGTGGGAGGAAGAGGATAAGCTAATCTCTAGTGATGATCTGTCCTTTTTGCTTCTGAACTTTAATGTATGTTTATGTAGCTAGTAGCATGCCAAAAGTGTTAAATATTAATGTAATAACAGTCGATAATTTGTGTTAACTGGCATGTAGCTAGCAAGTGCTTGCTGTTAATTTTGAGGTTTCAATGAATAAAATTGTAGTGTCCTATATGGAAACCTTGTTTTGCTTCTTAGAATGTTTTTTGTAAGTTTTTAATGTTTATGCATAGTATGCAGTAGTTTCTATTTTAGTGCAATCTAATGAGTATTCTCACCAGTTATCTGCATTTGTGTTGGACCAGTTGCTGCTATAAATAGCTTGTACGTTGCATTGGGATCACCCTCTATTCCGGGATGGGTTGCCAGTGGTGGAGACCCTTGCGGCGGTGGTATACCTTGGCAAGGTGTCCTCTGTGATGCATCATCATCCATAACTTCAATGTATGACTTATCTTAAAACTGAACTATCTTGGATGTTGAATTGCGGTTTAATGCTTATGTCCATCTTACTTGTAGAACACTGATTGGGGCGAATTTGGGCGGAGAATTGGGTGACAGCCTCAGTGGATTTACAGCAATCAAATCGATGTGAGAACCAGTTTTGTGATTCATCCTTGTTCATAATAATTGAATTGAAATTGTTTTATACTGGTTTCTTTCAAGAATAAGCAGTGTTTTTTTGACCTTGCAGAACGCTCAGCAACAACATTATCGGAGGCAGCATTCCTTCTGAATTACCACCTACATTGGTGAACATGTATGTTACAAACTTTGATTTAATTAATAGATGGGGATTATTATATTTAAATGACCTACTTGGCTCTCACGACGTATTCAAGATGTGTGCAATACTAAGATGTGATGCTCTTTCTTTACCTTTTGACAGTTTTCTTTCAGATAATAAGCTGACCGGAAGTATACCTAGTTCTCTGTCATCTCTGAATCAGTTATCAGCTATGTAAGTATTATAACCACCAACCACTTGTTTTTTTATTAGATCAAAACTTTTATTCTATTTCTTCTTATAGATGACTATTTACTTCAGGTCCCTTAACAACAATGGATTAACAGGAGAAATTCCTGATTCTTTCGCAAGCCTTGCACTTTTGGTTAATTTGTAAGAATCTGAGGCTGACTGGAGTTTTACTGCTAGAGTCATAGTACCTTGTTGTGCATAACTTATCTAGTCATTCATCTTTTCTGCAGAGATTTGTCTAGTAACAACTTGAGTGGACAGTTGCCGCCTTCAATGGGAAACATGTCATCTCTGACTACCCTGTAATAAAGCACCTACTTATTTTACTTGGTCTCTTTAATCTGTATAATTTAATATGTTATGCTATCAGTATAAATGGAACTTACAATCTCAATGACAGTCATGTGCAGAATAATCAGCTGTCTGGAACTCTTGATGTTCTACAAGATCTTCCTCTTAAAGATTTGTACTATTCTTCATCACACTACATGATAAGATTCATGTTATCATTGATTTCAGCTAACTCTCTCTCGCTCTCTGTCTCACAGAAATGTACAGAACAATTTATTTTCTGGGCCAATACCTCCAAAGCTATTAAGCATACCCAATTTCCGGTAGGCACAAAGTGCTCGAGCTTTTGTTTTTGTCCTGACTTTAGTGTTTTTATAGTATCCTTTTTCTAAACAGTTTTTCTTTTAAGCTAGCTAACGTGCTCTAGTTTTTCTTTCTGATATGCAGGAGTGATGGGAACCCATTCAACTCAAGTCCTGCTCCATTACCTCCCCCAGCATCCCCTGGAACACCATCACCATCTACTACGCCATTTTTTCCAGGATCAAATCCAGAACAAAAACCACCACCTCCGTCTGGACGAAAACCAGTGAAACAGGCTGATGGGCCATCTACATCAGAAGAGTCAAACTCTAAAAGTTCAAACAAGTCTTCTCGTACAAAAAGAATTGTATGGATAACAATTGCATCTATATTGTCATTTGTGATATTGTTATTAGCAATCCTGCTTTTTATGCCGAGATGCATCAGAGAAAGAAGGGAAACGAACAGAATCCGAAAGAGGCATGAAATAGCTCCATACACAGGCGCCCGGGAACACCCTAGAGATGGTGGTTCCTTGGTCCTACCTAGCCATGATGAAGAGAAAGGTAGTTGAAAGTTTTTATGGTTTTCAAAAATTTTCTAGGATTTACATTTTAGTGATGAATTCACTTTTTAAACAGCTGGCCCTGTGGCTGTTCTGAGGACAAAGGAAGAAAATAGGCCGATGGCAGTCAGTTCGATAGCTAAACCACGCAATGAAGAGGAGGTGAATAAACAAAAGATGGGTGGTGGAGTGCCTAGAAGGAATCCTTATGATATAGACATTAGCAGATTTGATATAGATATTATGCCGCCGCCACCTCCTCCACCGCCCCCACCACCTCCACCGCCTCCACCTCCACCGCCGCCACCTCCTCCTCCATCAGAGAAAGTCATTGTTAATCCAATTGTAGCTCCTGAAGCAACTGCAATGAGACCCTCGACTGATCACATCCCTAAAACTTCCGTGAGAACTTACTCAATAGCATCTCTTCAGCAGTATACTAATAGTTTTTCTCAAGAAAATCTTGTAGGGAGTGGAACACTAGGAAATGTGTACAGGGCTGAGCTACCTAATGGAAGGGTATGATTTTGAACTATATATTTGCATCATATATACTGTTTTTTTCCTTTATCTTCCTTCTTACTTGTTACATATATGCGATTTTGTTCCATATTCTGATAGAATACATGAATGCTTCCAGAAAATAGGACTTTGATCCTGTAAAAGTTAAATACACATCTCTCTCTATAACTGGAAACTGTTATGATTTTTCTCAAAAATAATTATTTTATTTATTTTCCTGATTTCAATTCCTCTGTTGTGCTTCTGTAGTTGCTTGCAGTAAAAAAATTGGACAACAGAGTGGCAAATCAACTGAAGGATGACCAGTTTATTGAGCTGGTTAATAATCTTGATAACATTCGACATGCGAATGTGGTTGAGCTCATGGGCTATTGCTCTGAACATGGACAGAGGCTTCTCATTTATGAATACTGTACTAATGGAACACTACAGGATGCTTTGCACTCTGATGATGAATTTAAGAGACAGCTCTCTTGGAATGTTCGCATCCGGATGGCACTTGGAGCTGCTAGAGCTTTAGAGTAAGTGATTTAAATTCAAATTCCTTCACATTCCCAAAGTTTTGAAATTAATGGAGACAGCTTTACATAGAATTTTTTTCCTTTTTTTTAAAGGTATCTGCATGAGGTCTGTGAGCCGCCCATCATTCACAGGAATTTCAAGTCTGCTAATGTTCTACTTGATGATGAACTTTCTGTCCTTGTCTCTGATTGCGGTCTCGCTCCATTGATTTTGTCCGGAGCTGTCAGTCAGGTAAACAGTTCTAATGCCAAAGATTAAAAAAAAAAAAAGATTAGGTGATAATTAATTTGATGAAAAATACTATTCCTAGAGTAGTAAGCTAATTAGTATATC
This sequence comes from Pogostemon cablin, assembly GCA_023678885.1. Taxonomy (NCBI): domain Eukaryota; kingdom Viridiplantae; phylum Streptophyta; class Magnoliopsida; order Lamiales; family Lamiaceae; genus Pogostemon; species Pogostemon cablin. The sequence goes on from CM042971.1 coordinate 34,232,595, forward strand.
TGTTTATTGTTCAGTTGTCAGGACAGCTTCTCACAACCTATGGCTATGGCGCCCCTGAATTTGAGTCGGGAGTATATACGACCAAGAGTGATGTTTACAGCTTTGGAGTCGTCATGTTGGAACTTCTAACGGGGAGAATGTCATATGATAGGTAATAGATGACAACACACACTTGATTTTGTGGTGTTATAAGTCTTCCAGCTGCTTCTTAATCTTCAAATGTTTTAGGACAAGGACACGAGGGGAGCAATCTCTGGTCAGATGGGCAATCCCTCAACTTCATGACATTGATGCCTTGTCGAACATGGTCGATCCTGATTTGTCTGGAAACTATCCTGTCAAATCATTATCACACTTTGCTGACATTATTTCCCGTTGTGTTCTGGTAAGTTGTCATCCACTCAATCTTGACTCGCTATAAAGTTTCGTTAGTTCACAAAAATTAAGAACCGAAAACATGCATCTGATTCTTGACTGATGAGTCATGATCCATATAGTCGACTCACAGAGATGGATAAATGCTTTGTTTGCTGTTATTGTACGCCTTTGAGAAGTTGCCTTGCCTAAAATGCATCTGTTTTTATGCAGACGGAGCCTGAATTCAGGCCACCGATGTCTGAAGTCGTGCAGGATCTCATGCAGCTGTTACGGAGGGAATCTCCACATAGATCAGAAGAGGACTAACATTGTACAAACGCTTCACTAGCCATTAAATCAAGTCACTAGGAGCAAGAATCGGGGGATCAATCATGGAACGCAGCTCGTGTGTAAGAACACGAGCTGCTCAACCGCAAACTGATGCTCCGTCACACTAACGGGGCATGCTGGAGAAACAGATTTATACTGCAAGAAGCTCCGTTTTGAGATCTGACTGTCTTGGTTCTTGCTCTGTGAGTTCTTCACTGAAATTCGTCGAGGAATCACTAACAGATTATTGGATCATTATATTACATTCTTAAACTTGAAATTTGTACAAGGTGTTGCTGTTTTTTATCCATAATTCTTTGTTTTTAAAATCTTGTGGCTTGGGCCTAGTTGCATTGCTATAGGCAGGAATATTGATTGTTTGGTTCATAGTAGTAACATTTTTGTTCTTTCAACTGACAATTTTTTTTAATGGTTGTTTTTACATGTTTGTTGATGTCTTAACTTTTAGAAGTTTGTTTAAAAAAAAGAGATTTGAGTTCATTAACACCCTATTGGCCCGGTTCGGATCTTCTGTTACATTTGGTGTTACATCTCCTGTTACAAACCGTTGGATGAATGACACGTATGATAGACTAATCTATACCCTAACAATCAACCCTAAGGGGAAATGTTGAGATTAATCTCTCCGCACACGTGTCACTCATCTAACACGTGTAACAGGAGATGTAACACCAACCCAAATTTTGGTAGGCCAGAAAATGACTTCAAAAATACATTGCATGAAACTCAGTTCCGGACTAAACTTTTAATCGTAATTCTAACATGCAAAACTAATAAAAATATTAAAAGAAAAGGCATCAACTATTAGTCTGTATTACATTTAACAAAGTTTCTGGCCACTAGGAATCCAGCCACTCATCTTTACATTTTTAAAATATATGAACAAATTCCAATTTAAATTTAACTTTAGTATTTACCATATTATCCACTTCCTTTTAAATTTATTTTTTCTATACTTGATTGACGATTATCATGTTTCGTGTATAAATTATTAAAAAAAAAGAAAATTAATTTATAAAATTTTAATATATATTATTTATATATATTTAATTGTCTTTTTGCCAACATCCCAAGATGAAAATTCTCTCTCTTTTTTTTAAGACAAATTTTCTATCAACTAGGTTTGAAAATATATATTAACGGATGAAAATATATAAATTAATAAATAAAAATGATATTTTTCCTTAGCGAATTTTCTAATATAAGAAATTATACATTTATTAAAAACATAAAAAAATAAAAAATATTACTATTATATATGAGTGCACGTGCACGTGCACCATCGTTCATTCTTGCCACGAAATATAAAAAATAAAATAAAATATTTTCATTCTCTTTGTCTTCCACGTTGTTAAGTGTTATAACTTACACGTACGCACGATGACAAAGTTATTATTATTATTATTATTATTATAATATAATATAATAATATATGGACTATATTTCTACATTAACTTTTTCTATCGCGTTGTTAAGAAAGGGAGAGTATGAAGTAGGATTACTTGTGCAATCTAGGTTATATATTACATAAAATTTTACTTGTTATTACGGGTAGCTAATTTCATGACATATCATCCACATCCTTTAAGTCTTGACTAACTTGCGATCAAATTTTCATGTTGATCCTAATTATCCCTTCAGTATATATTCATATTTTTTTTAATCACGAATATTATTAAGATTTTTTAAATTTTTAAAATTTTTTAATATTTGAGTATTTCATGTGATAAATAAAACATTTCCATATATTTTATTCTTATGATCACTTCACTTAGGGCATACTTGTGCGATAACTATTTTAACTTTATATACTTTTATGTAATTAGTTATTAATTTTTATTAAATACTATATAATTATATTTCTTTTTAAATATTATTATTTTTTATTTATAATATAAATTTTCATTAAATAATTCACTACATCATTATTACTTTTCCTTCAATGGAGTATTATTAGTTTATTAAATGTTATTACTTCTTTATCCATTTCATAGAAGTCATTTTATAAAACGATCTCCCACGAGTCTTTTGCTTTTCTTTTATCAATTATCTGATGTTCATATTCCAAAACTCAACATCACAATTCACAATCATAAAATACACTTTAATTTTAAAATTATCATTATTTTTAATTCAAATTATCTATTTTATAATTTAAACTACATATTTTATAATATATTTAAAATCTAAAAATATCAAACACCTTAAAAAAAATAATAATCAAATCACTTTCTTAATGCTCATGAAAAAGCTAGTGAATATATTCGGGGATGAATAAGGGCAAAATATCTCTTACACCTCAATTTACTATATATATTGATATTTTTATTTAATATATGAAATATTATTCTTTAAAATAATAAATTATGGGTAAATTTTGTTGAGACGTCTTACGTGAGACAATTTTACACTTTTTAAAATAGTTATCACTTTTTTTTATAAGATGTTATTACATTCGCTATACAATGTTATCACTTTTTATTTATACTATAAATTATTCATGAAATACCATTATCACTTTTAATTAATTAAGTATCATTTTTCGTTATAAAAGTTACTACTTTTCATCCAACTTACATAAGGGTTTACGTAAAACGGTCACACAAGTCTTTGCCGTAAATTATTACTCTTTTGATTATGGTTAATTTTTTTTATATATTGTAATTCTTTTTAATATATTTTTTAAATGATTAATATTTTTTATTTACAAAAGTAAAATAATTCATTATTATAATGAGTAATTTTTCATGTATTAAAAAATAATTATGATAAAATTCATATCATAAATTCACATGAGACAAGGTCTAAAGTAAGTTATTTGAGTTAGAAAAAATAAAATTTGTAATTTAAGTTTATTGTAAAATAATATTCATTTATTTTATTCTAATTAAAAAAATTGTTGGGTAAACACATATTAGAGGTTTAATGAAATGGAAAATGTAAATATAGATTTATGAGTCTTACTATGGTGCAACTAATGCACTTGTAAGACTAAATTATTAAAGTTGAGATACTCTCTTGTGAGACGGGTCGATTCATCACTAAAATATGTTTATTGTATAGATAAATTATGTTTATTTGTAGTTAAAGTATGTCAATAATAATTTGTATTATAACACGCTAAAATCATACTTTAATGAATAATCAATCATACTTTAGAAAATATATTTTAACTACTATTAAACATATTTTATCTAAATAATAGACATATTTTAACACGTCTCACAAAAGTAATGTCTCACAAGAGAATTTGACATTAAATTTTATAATAATTAATTTTCACCCTTAGATTTTAATTAATGATTAACTTTATAAATTATGTAATTATTATTATACCTGAATTAAATCATTATACCTTAGAATGCACTCAAGTGTACCAAACATTACCTAAGTTTATTACATGGATATTAATATTTACTACTCCCTCTGTCCGCTTTCAAGGATATTATTTTTCCATTTTGGGCGTCCGCCTCCAAGAGTCTCATTTCATTTTTTATACATATGAGACCCACACACACCCACTAATACAACTAAAAATGGGACCCACATATCCACTAATACAATTACCTACTACACATTAAATAATAATACTTCTTAATCCACGTACAAAAAACAAATGATACCCTTAAAGGCGGACGGAGGGAGTATTTATTTTACTTATATTTTTTAATAATAATAATAATAAAACGTTTAAATTTTATTGAATGAATATAATTTTTTGGATCAAATATCACTTTGTATTATTAATATTTTATTATTCGTGTATCATGAAATTTATTTCACGAAATAATTTGACATAAGACTTACTTAAATTTAAATTATTTTTTATTAAAACAATTAACCAAAAATTTAAATAGATAATTAATTATAAAATTAATAAAAAGGTTGCATGGAGAAAGGCTACCGCATGTTTTAGTTGTCCTGCGGTTACTTAATTAATTCATCCAATGGTCAATTAAGTTTTGCTGATATTCAACGATTATTATTGCATGGGTCATATATGATCGGGTTATGTAAGAATCTTGAAGTTTAATATCACTAGGTAAAAATTTTAATTTCAGTGCAAAATATAGATTATGGAGTGCAAAATAAATAAATAAATAAATAAATAAATATGTTAAAGTTGACTATTATAAGAAAAATAATACTCTGTCGTCTCATAAAAAGAATTACATTTACTGTTTGCACGGAGATTAAGAAATATTGTATTTTAATGTGTAGTACTGTTTGCACGAAAATTAAGAAATATTGTATTTTAATGTGTAGTACTGTTTGCACGAAAATTAAGATATATTGTATTTTAATATGTAGTGGGTTGATAGATATAATATTTTAATGTATAGTGGGTAGGTATATTAGTGTTGTGTGTTGGGCCCCACAAAGATAAAATGATTAATTTGCGTGGGTCTCATTTACTAAAAAAAATTTAACTCTTATAGTAGGACGCCCTTAGTACTCCAATTTTGTGGCGGAACATAGGGAGTACTTGTTTACGTTGTAGTTGGAAAGTAGAAAATTCGCATATATTAATATAAAAATCCGTACCGAAAAATATAAATTTCCCGGCATAAACCAGTTCGACATCCACCATTTTCGCCTACATTCTCTAGATCTGTGTGCATTTGCTAAATTCTGATCTTTTGTTGAAGAGAGGCTGTTGTCATGGCTGGTCGTCGCGATTCCAATCCCTTTGATGACGACGAAGTGAATCCTTTTGCGGTAATTCATTCTCTGTTTTCTATCTTTGTTACGGATTACGTATCATTCGTATCCTTCATTGGGATTTTGGGAAATGTGATTTGATTCTGGTAAAATATGATTAGAGCAAATCAATGTTGGTGACGCTTTGCCGCTTCTGATTTGAGATCTATTTTCTGTATTCGAAATTTGATTTTGTTGCACGTGGTAACCGTATTAACCACTCGAATGATCGGACATTGAGAGCGTAGGTAAGAAATCATGAAGTATTGGGGGTTCGCTTCGTATTTCTTTTGTTTAGAAAACAATGCACAACAAAATATAATCCACGTTTAGGAAATCTTGGTGGTGTGAGTTACTTGCTCAGAGAAGACATTTGATTTCGGAAGAAAAAGTGTATTTTCGGTGCACAGTTGTGTTTGTTCATTATTTTATTTTATGTTGTTGTCTTTGTTGTTATTAATTATACTTTGAAGGGTTGAAATATTGAGGTGAGAAGGGAATCTTCTTAATTTCTATCTGTTAATTTATTTGGAAACTGCAAGATTATGATAGTTATAATTTTCTGACTTTCAAAGATTTTAATATGTGCCAAATTTTTATTTATCTATTCATTTTTAGAGAAGTTGATGTGCTAAATAATTTACCTTCTTTCCAATCAGTAGCTTCACGTTTTGTGCGTGTAAACTGATCTGTAGAACCAATGTTAATCAAACGAGTAATAAAAAATGTCAAATGAAGTAGCATAATGTAACTATCTTATGTTAACATACACTTCTGGCTACATATTAATGCATGTTGGACTTTGGATGGAGAAACGTAGATTGTAGATACACTGTATGCCAGCAACATACATAGACAACAGGGCCAGGTGAATGTCTATAGAATATACTGTCCTTTGTCATTTGTTAGTTAATAGTTTGGTTGGTCAGTGTATGAGTTGTCTGAACTACGCCTTTATGGAAAAACATCCTCTTTTATCCTTTATCTATCCAATATAGATGAGAAATTCCTGCTTTTCCTTATGAGCGTGAGCTAATAGTTTTAGGACCAAGGTTCTGGGAGGGGTCGATCAAATTACAGTGGGGGTGCATTTTTCATGACAGTAATCTTTATTCTCTTTTAGAACGCATGTTATCTAGTCTTTCTGAATGAGAACTTGGCATCTACTTGATATTTAGACTTTCTGAAATCTTACACTATTTTGGGTGTTTCTTGCTCTGTGCATTTCTTCTTGATCACTGCTCTCTGATTATGAGTCATAGGGTTTGTGGTCAACCACATTTTGAAAGCATCTATTTTTTCCTTTTAAGAGCAAGATGCAGTTTTTCATTTTCAGTTTGTAGAAGTATATTAATTGCGACAGTTCCTGTCTGGATAGTGTCACACCCCAAATTTTAATAAATAGATTTTAAGCGTAAAATTCTTTAATAAAAGCCTTTAAAGAGGGGTATGACCAAGCACTTTGGTTAATAAATAATATATGAGGTACACTAAGGTACAAACACACACTAGCCGATTAAAAAGAATAAATTACGATTAAAAACGAAACTTTAAAATGACTGAACTTGATTTCTATTAAGGAATTTCATAAATGTACTATACCTTAAGGTACAAGACTTAATTACCAACTCAACCAACAACTAATATTCAAGAATTTCAACATCAAAACATGAGACAGAATACGTCATTTTCAATATAATCCATGAATGAAGTTCAAAAACATGCAAATTTCAAGTTCGATCAATAAATTAATTCGACTCCCTCTTGCTATTACACCCTCCACTCGTACGCCGCCACGCTAATCTGAAAGGGGGTAAAATGGGGGGTGAGCAAACCACAGCTCAGTGGAAACCACGCCACTGTCATAAATTAAATAATCTCATACATGAAAATTTAAGTACTCACGTATGGCACATAACACATATTCCATATGACATATATTAAATCTCAACATAAAAGTAAGGCACCCTTACAGTCCAAACTTGTATTGCATATATTTCAAGTATCATTGGTAGGGCACCATTACGGTCCAATCCGTATTGCATATATTTCAAGTATCATCGGTAAGGCACCATTACGGTCCCAACCCGTATTGCATATATTTCAAGTATCATTGGTAAGGCACCATTACGGTCCAAACCCGTATCACATATAATTCATATCTCATAATAAATCATCTCATATATTCATAATAATTTATATAACATAATTTCATATAAATCATAATTCATGTTCTCATTCATATCACGATATATCATATCACATAATCTCAAAATAAATTATATTACATAATTTCATTCATTTTATGATATAAATTAACATGTAGAAAGAAAACTTAATAAATGACAGTACATAAATTCCCACCTTAAACTCTAGAAAACTTGATCCAAAATCTTCCTTGAAGCCTCGCACTCTATCTTTCTCTCTTCTCTCTCTAGAGGCTTACGGTGTTGGTGATAATATTGAATGAGTGGAGAAATTAAGTATGGTGTATATATAAGCAAATTTTGGGCAAACCCCAACTAATTAGGGTGGAAGAAGAACATAATATCAGTATATAAAGCAGGATTATAATTGATTAGTCAAACCTTCCTCCATTAATAAGTTAGATTCATAATTTGCAGGGAAAAATTAACACAGGAGGATATTTTGTAATCAATAAAAGAATATTTTGTAATCAATGAAAGATAGATTATTGACTTTCCTTATTGAAATAAAATAATCAAATAAATTTGGAGGCTCACTAATATTGTAGACTTTTAAATGATATTAATGGAAAAGAAGTTATTTGAGCTTAAAAAGAATTTGGGCAAAAAAAAAAAACGTAAATAAACTCTAAATTTCTGGGATGTTACAGATAGTAACTAGCATTAACTTGGGAGAATCTGTGTGTGTGGTTTTCTTTCCTCGGAACAAATGTCTTTAATTAGAACCTCTAATTTATATCTATAATTCTCCCATTAACTATATTGTCCAAGTTGTTATCTCCTTCTCTAAATCACGTGTATAAATATGACATAGCATACTCTAAAGAACTGTCATAATTTTCTTTCTAGTTCTAATGTACAATTTCTTGCTGAGATTTTAGAATCCTGGAAATGTTCCCGCAGCAAATTCAGTTCTTTCGCCACTTCCTCCGGAGCCTGCTGACTACGAACGTGGGGCTACAGTTGATATTCCTCTTGATAGTGCCAATGTATACTGACAACCTGAATAGTTGTTACTAACCAATATTTTCAGATGATGAAATGATTTATTTTTAAATTTATTTATTTCTATTTTGTAGGATTTGAAGAGGAGAGAGAAGGAACTTCAAGCTAAAGAGGCTGAGCTGAAAAAAAGGGAACAGGTGATCTCTAGTGCTTGTTGCCTTTCAGTTTGGTTCAAGTTAAAAATATACCAATGAAATTTAATTGAAACTTTCTTGTTATAGTGTGATGCAATTTATGTGTAAGTTTCATCAATTTATTTTGTGCAAACAATGAAATGTTGCTATTGTTTCTTGAAGTCTTTGGTGATTTAGATAATCTTGACTGACATTATCCTGTACTGTATATAGATCATCAGTCCCAGGTCCGCTTTTAATATACTTTTCTATGTCTGTGTAATTGTGATCTATTGTTTTTAGGTGGTCGTAGTCTTAGATTCACATGTTGCTGAATGTCTAAGATACAGTCTTGATTCTTGTGATTTCAGACATGAGTCCCATTGTTAACCAATTTACTGTGGGTGGTGCTGTGTAGGAACTGAAAAGGAGGGAAGATGCAATCAAACGATGTAACTCGCAAAATTTATTTGTACTTTGTAAAATCTACCTTATCATCCTATTATCCATAAATTAATGCGTTACTACATAATTTTTCAGCTGGAATTGTCATTGAGGAAAAAAACTGGCCGCCATTCTTCCCAATTATTCATCATGACATTGCGAATGAAATCCCAGTCCATCTGCAGAGGTTGCAATATGTTGCATTTACGACATTGTTGGGTATGACAAGTTCAACCTTCCTTCAATTACGTTTTTAGGGGTCACCTCATAGTCTGTGTGAGGTTTCATAAACTGTTCTTTGCCTGCGCCTAGCTTGCAGAGGATGCCAGTACCGTATGGGTACATGTAATTGCATGTTTTATATGTTCATTTTATTGACACTTACCCTGTTTCCGATTTTCATAAGATTGACACTTGTCCCTGAGAATAGTATTAAAGCACAAAAACAAAATTCTATTAATCTGCAAATTCAGGGATTGGGACTAGAAACCATAAACCTTCTATCATAACTAGTTATTAATGATTTTTAAATGAGTAATAAGTACCTGAGCCTGAAGGTTTTAATTGCGAGGAGTTATCAAATATCCTGTGTGTATAAAATATAAGTACTAGTATGGAATAAGAACTTGGTGATATATAGAAAAAATTCATCATTGGATTCAATAAGGATCTAGAACAGCTCAACTAGGCGATTTATTATTATGTACCAAATAGTATCTGTTGCAAATGTGACGTCCAGAAAATAATTTAGATGGTGCAAAGTTTATACATCTTGCTGATTTGTGACTTTATGTTTATTAGGTGATACTGATAGGTCTACGTTAAATTTCTAGTAGTAGATTATATGTACTACTGATAAGTTGTTTTAGTCATGGTTTGATGTGCGGCATGTGATTGCAGGTGTTACAGCGTGTCTTCTGTGGAATGTGATAGCTGTTACTATTGCTTGGATCAAGGGAGAAGGTTGGTGGCGTGTTATAAAATACTGATTTATTGGGGCTCTTTTAAGATGTTAAGGGGCTACAGATTTTTCCTGTTGTAGGTCCTACTATTTGGTTTCTTGCTATCATCTACCTTATTTCTGGTGTTCCTGGAGCCTATGTGTTATGGTATCGTCCTCTTTATCGTGCAACTAGGTACTTATACCGCTCCCTTCTTCTTTCGATTCTCTTTCCGGGTGGCAGTTAAGCCCAAATCATTTTATTCTCTCCAAGTTTTTGTATCATGTCATATTAAGAATTTTTTATGACTTTAATTTCTAGGACTGATAGTGCTCTCAAATTTGGATGGTTTTTCTTGACTTACGCTGTAAGTGTATGCTCACTTAATTCTTAATATTCTCGATGTTAAGAAGGATTTTCACTATTTTCTTTTTTCTGTGATTTTGGTTGTGTAGCTTCACATTGGCTTCTGCGTTTTTGCGTCTGTTGCTCCTCCAATGATCTTTAAAGGAAAATCCTTGACGTATGTATTCCTTTTATTTTCTGCACGAATGTATTTTTTCTAAACTGTAAGTATTTAATGTGGATAAGTATAGAGAACAGATTTGTGAATGCTCTACTTTGACAATTCAAAGTGAAAAAGAAAAAGATCTAATCCTTATCGTTTTTGTTGTACTGCTGACTGACGAATGTCCAATTTGTTTGTTGGCAGTGGAATATTGCCCGCAATTGATCTTTTAACAGAAAATCCTGTGGTTGGGGTAAGACAAGATTTATGGTGCATTCAGGAATTTCGTTCGAGTTTTTTTTGACATTTATTAGTAAGATATGATTTATGACACCATTTACTTTTCTCTAGTGTCTATTTTAAGCGTACCTTTACTAAACACAATGCCCCATCTCTCTTAATTTTAATTCTACAGTTCTGCTTTTAATCTTGTTTACTGGTGTTCTTTGCGCTTTCCATTATTACTAAGGCCCCCGACACATTCTCATCTTCTTTGCAGATTTTTTACTTTGTGGGATTTGCATTCTTCTGCATTGAATCACTGATTAGCATATGGGTGATTCAGGTTCAAATATACTTTTTTCCTTTTCCATTCCATATTTCTTGATTTTTAATTGGCCCTGTCTGTAAACTGAGATGTTCATGAAAAATCAAACAATTTGCAGCAAGTTTACATGTACTTCAGAGGCACTGGAAAAGCTGCAGAGATGAAGAGGGAGGCAGCAAGATCAACTATGATGGCTGCATTGTGATGTCCCGACTATGCCTCAACTGCGACTTCGTAGGTTACTTTGTTTTGCTCAATAGAAAAATCCACTTGTTTGATTTCACATGATACGTAGGAAATTCTTGGATCTTCTCTAGTGAATATAATCAGGAGATAGTTCTTGATTTGAGGACAGAAATGTTCTTCCGAGCATTTTTTGGTACAGTTTTTTGTTATGATATTTTAGTCCCAGGTTAAATAAATAGTTTTAAATATGATATTCAACTTATGGTTTTATGGGTATGCTTATGCATTTTTGTGTATCTATCTTGCGTGCTCCCCACACACACACACACACACATATATAGGTTGATTATATAGCGGTTTGCAATAAGAGATATAATACCAAAATATAATACTCCGTATGAGATTTAGATCGATTGAGGTTTGCGCTCCCAGTCCAAAAGTTATATCTTTTTGTATTGAATATAATACTCTCCGCCCCGCCCAAACGTCAACGATTGTTTTTTGTGCGGAGATTAAGGAGTATTATTATTTTATTTATAGTGGGTAGTTGCATAGTAGTGAGTGGTGAGCCACATGTGATACTTTTTTACTAAAAGTGGAAAATGAGGACATTTGGATGAGACGTCCAATTTAGTAAAATTGTGATCGTTAGGTGGGACGGAGGGAGTATCATTTAGTGTAAAAACTTATAGTATATTTCGAAAAAACAAAAATAATACTTCCTCCGTCCCATAAAAGTTGACACACTTTCCTTTTTGGTCTGTCCCACTAAAGTTGTCATATGTCCTTTTTAATACATGGGATCCACACAAAAACAATTACTAATATATTCTCATGGACCTCACATATCACATCTAATACAACTACCCCTGCACATTAAATAGTATTTCTCTCACTTTATTTTACATTAAATTATTATACTCCTTATCTCCGTGCCGAAAAAAATATATCAACTTCTCAGAGACGGAGGGAGTAAATAATTTTTTAAATAAAGATTAACACCCTCCATATTTAAGCAAACTTTTTAAATAAAGAAATAATACCTATATTAATTAAAATTAATACCAGAATAAAAAAAGAAAGAAGACATAATCTTGTAGAATTGGTGTATCAAAGTACATCATGCATTTCACCTAAAAAATAAGAAGCTTCGGAATACGAGCAAGTCTTCCCGCTTCATTTCTTTTCTCTTCAGCAACCATCTCCAAGAATGTTTTTTCCATATATTGGAAATAGGCCGTTTCGAGATTGGGCAAATGCTCGATTCCTTGGGGTATCTCTGTCAGCATTTTGCAATTATCCATAACCAATGTTTGAAGAAGGGGCAGGGACCCCTTCTCCACTACCACCCATTTCAAGTATTTTAATTCAAATAGCTTCAATTCTTTGAGCTTCCGGAAGCCTTCATCTTTGAAACTCAATCCCTCAACATAAGCATCTCGGAGTACCAGGTGAGCCAAATTGGGCAAATCTTTTAGATTGTTGAGTGGATCCTCTCTCAATCTGCTCCAACGTAGTTGGAGAGTAGTAAGGCTATTCAAATAAGGTATCCATTGGGGTATTTTCTCCAAGCACCCTTCTAGAGAAAGTGCTGTTAGACTGGGTGAAGGTGTAAGAGAATAGTCGATGTCCAACTTCTCACCTTCTTCTATTGAACGAATGCGTAACCAGCGAAGGCTGGTTAACTTTGCAATGGAAGAGCAGAGGTCTTCCCCATCTTCACTTTTCAATTTTACAATCTCTAATGACCTCAACTTTGTCAGCTTCCCTATCTCTCTCACAATTTTAACACCCTCAACTTCATCTGCATTTACAGCGCCAAGTGTTTCCAAAGCTAGCAAACAATTGCCAATGCCACTTGGAACTTTAACACCATGTGTGTAATGAAATATTATCTCATTCTCCTGGCTGTAAACGAAAAGATGCACAAGTTTGTTGAGCCTAAGAATTTCTACAGGCAACTCACTCACATTACAATAAGAAACATCTAATGTCTCCAGATTTACTAGATATTTTATGGAGCTTGGAATGACTTTGATACCCGTACCCCTTAAGCATAGGTACTTGAGATGACATAACTTAAAAACTTCACTGGGGAAAGTTCCTAATGGAGCATCTTCCAAATCCAACAACTTTAAAATCCGGCATCTGCTTATTAACTTCTTGATTTTGCCACACTCTTCCTCATTTACACTGCACCACAGAACTAAAGAACGAAGATTATCGAACTTGTTTGTATCCATGGAGAAGTTGGTAAATTTATGGATGGTAATACGTCGGATCTTATTAGGCCACCGCATCTCCCCTCCATCACATATAGTCATGATGTTGTGTTCCCTTGATTTTAAAGTAATGTATTCTCGTACTAGGTCGTGGATTCTCTCTCTGCAACTTGTATCAGACTTCGGCTAACAAGTTCATTGAGATAGTCATCTGCTACTTCATCTGTACTCATGCCTTCCAATTCTGCTGGTGGCGAATCCTTGGTTTCACCAACCAGTTTCTTAATAAGATTTGCCAACATATCCTTCACATCTTTGTAGTCTGAAACGGCAACCCAAACATGTCTGTCGAAATACCTCTTCACCGATTCATCATCATACACCTTCTTAGCTAGAGTGGAAGTTGCTTCTTTGGCCCTTCAATACCTACAACATCAAAGTCATCCAAGAACAGGGCTTCACCTCTGCCGTCATACCTTTCGTTTTTCACTGGATTGCAAGAACTAGATATCTCTTCCAACCGGAGGTCACATTATCCAACCTATACTTGATATCTTTGATTTCAGAAGCAATCTGGTGTCGTGCTTTCAGATTCTTAATACAACTGTAAGCCTTGTTGATGCAGCCATTTGCACCACCATGCTGTCCAAATCGGAGCATGTATTTTTCAAGAACATCTTCAACATCGTAGGAGATTTCACGGAGTTGGCCAACCCATTCTTTGAGACCAGTGTTGGTGTCTTCTTTTGCTTCAGCAACTCTGAGGAACTCCATCATCTGCGCCATCTCATCTCGGATATACACCACTTCTCGTCCAAGCCCACCGAGTAGTTGCCCCTCCTCTCGTAGCAACAAAGCAAATGATACTGCACTCTCTGCCATTCTCACCTGCTACAATTTTTGCTAAACTTAGGAAAAGTGAACATTCTTTCGGATGATGATACATGTTAAACATTGCTAAACCATTACTATTATACTAACACAAGAATAGTTTAACAAGTAATTCCATTATGCGTACCTTTAAATCTCTAGTAAATTAATCTTCAAGAATGAATCTGAAGACAGCAATTTTTACTACAACTCAAATGATCTAACACACAGCAGAAAATTACAAAGAAAATGTATAGTATTTCCAAAAACCACAAGATCAGCAATAGACCCAATCCAATCTACAGCCACACTGTTCTTATTTGTAAAGTATTGTAAATTACCAGGATAAGCTTTCAACTTTAGTTGGCTGAAGGACTGGACTGCCACAAAGAATGGTGTCAAAGTCTTTGTGCAATTCTTTTCTTTGTAACATTCAAAAGTGGAATCGCCCTTTGAATTATTGGTGGCTCCACACTGACAATCATCATGTTACATGTAATGACTAATGTGTACGTACTGTTTTCTCTAAAATTTGGATTTTGGACTAAAAAAATTAGAGTTACGCTACAA
Organism: Pogostemon cablin; assembly: GCA_023678885.1. Classification (NCBI taxonomy): domain Eukaryota; kingdom Viridiplantae; phylum Streptophyta; class Magnoliopsida; order Lamiales; family Lamiaceae; genus Pogostemon; species Pogostemon cablin. The sequence goes on from CM042971.1 coordinate 34,247,617, forward strand.
TGAACCGGTGTACTTGAAAAATGTCAATAGTTAGACTAAATATTTATTTAATTCTAATAATTAAATAAAATAAATTAATAAAATAAATACAATAACTATCCACTACCCAATAACTTGTGAACTTATCTTCATTTTCAATTTTAATTGGGCTGGAAGAAGCAGGCCCAATTTACACCATCCCATTTCTTAAATCTGGTTATATTTCAAATTTGATAGATATATTCGGATAAAATCAAATCGAATGTTTAATTATAAGTAAAATAAAAAGGCCCGAGTGCACCCTAAGATATGGTGCACCCATATACAAATATAACAAAAACACATACAATTATGAGCAATAATGTATACAATTTAATTGTTAGATTTTTTAATGAAAAATTGAGTGTAAAAAATATACAATTATTAAAAAAAACATGTATACACTATTGAATAAAAAGTTATACACATATGGATGTTAGTTTTTTTAATAAAAAACTTAGTGTGAAAAAATTATACAATTATTACAAAACACATATACAAAATAGAATAATATGTATACAAAATAGAATAAAAAGTCATACACAAAGTTTGAGGTGTTTGTTTCAATTAATGGGCCCGAAAGCAGATCATTGACACCCAAATTCACCTCCCACCATTAATTGATTAAGCTTGAAAGCAACTGGCCCACTCTAATTATCCTTCCATCACTGTCAATGATTATGAGGCTGTTGTCTTCCAACTGAAATTTAATTTAATTTTAACACTGAATTAATTAACAATTTATTAATTAGGAACTTTGGCTACAGTTGATATTCCTCCTGAATTTGATAGTGCCAATGTATACTGACAACTTGAATAGTTGTTACTAACCAATAGTTTCAGATGATGAAATCATTTATTCTTAAATTTAACATTTGTAGAATTTGAAAATTGAAGAAACTGAAAATACGTGTAAGAAAATGGGAAGAAGGATTCAACTTGTCAAAGTAGGTGGCATGGATTATCTCCAAGAAATACCCTTAGACAATCTCCAATAACCTCACACTGAAGAAACAAAAACAATGAGTAAACCTCCATTTATCTCCTTCAACTTTTCTTTGTGTGACAGCTTTCTCCTCAAGTTCTTTGGCCATGTTGCCAAAATGAAGGAGTCGAAGATTCGACAAACGCTCAATTCCTTGAGGTTGGTCTGTCAGCAGCTTGCAATCCCGCATATGCCACTCTTCCAGTAAGGGCATGCACCCCTTCTCTACTGTCACCCCTTCCGGTTGGAGTATGGAGCCCGAATTCTTTGGGCCCATATTTCCTTTGGCCCAGTTGATCCTAATGGGCTTAGGGTTAGGGCAAGATGTCTATTTAATAGATTGTTTCCATTGTAGTTAACTTGATCAAGAAGTTTCTCATTGTAGTTGACTTGTCCAACAAGATAAGAAAAATCCTGGCTTGGCATCGCCCCCGACGTCAGGTTAGGCATTTCTTTGAGGCTGTTGAGAGGGTCCTCCATCAATCTGCTCCAACGTAGACACAGAATGGTAAGACAGTTCAACGAGGGTACCCATTGAGGTATCGTCTCCAGCCTAAGAGCTTTTAGAAAGGGCAAACTGAGTGATGATATAATAGAATGGTCGAGCTCCTACTTGTGTCCTTCAACCGAACTAATGTGTAACCAGCGAAGATTGTTTAGCTTGGCAATGGAAGAGCAGAGCTCCTGCCCATATTCACTTCTCAACTTTGCAATGCTTAAAATCCTTAACTGTGTCAGCTTCCCTATCTCTCTCACCATTCTAACTCCATCAACCTCATCTGCATTCACTGATAGAAGCGTCTGCAAAGACGTTTCTAGTGAAGCTCCTTCCAAATCTAACATCTTTAAAAGCCGAAATCTACTGATTATATCCTTGATTACGCCACACTCCACCTCATTTGCACTGCACTGCAAAATTAGAGAACGAAGATACTTAAAGTTGTTTGTTTCTATGGGGAATTTGATGAATTTCTGAATGGCAATGTGTCGGATCTTATTTGGCCAATGCACCTCTCCTCTGTTAGATACAGTTATCATCTTGTGTTTCCTCGACTTTGAAATAATGTATTCTCGCACTAGGTCGTGGATACGGATCGAAATTACTTCTCCATCAGGATATCTATGCACAGCTTGAATTAGATTTCGGCCAAGTAGTTCATTAAGATACTCATTTGCTACTTCTTCCATTGCCATATCTGGTTTTGACAGCACAAATCCTGTATACGTCCACAGACGAATGAGTTTTCGTATATACAGAAATCCACCTCCGGAGAGATGCTTAGGTACAGAAAGCAGTACTTGAGATGGTAAGGCAAGTCATTGAAACTGAGAGAGAGCAACCTCCAGAGTCTCCTGAGCTGACTGCTGTCTTCATCTAACCGATGACTGATTCTTTTACTTAACTTTTCCCATCCTTCAACCTCATTATTCTTTGTGGCTAGTAGCCCACCTATTACAACAATAGCTAGTGGCAAACCCTCACATCTCATCAGGATATTTTCAGCCAACTCTTTTAGATAATTATGAGGGCATGGCTCTTTTGCAAATGCTTTTTTATAGAATAACTCCCTTGCTTCTGCTGCTTGTAGTGGCTTCAAATTATAAACATGTTCCGTTTGATCACGTTGTGATGATGATGCACCCGTGGGCATTTCCTTTGGGAAGTGCAAATTTTAGATTCTCCCAAGTTAAAATGTCCCAAATATCATCAAGAACAATTATGTACTTGTCATTTTGGAGGAACTCAAAAATGAAATTTCTCATGTCGTCAACACTCATGCCTTCCAATTCTGGAGGGGGTGGTTCCTTGATTTCACCAACTAGTTTCTTTATAAGACTTGCCAACATATCCTTGACATCTTTGTAGTCTGAAACAACAATCCAAACATGTCTTTTGAAGTACTTCTTAACTGATTTATCATCATACACCTTCCTGACTAGGGTGGTTTTCCCAATCCTCCCATTCCCACCACTGAAATCACTTCAAGGCCATCACCCTTCGACCAGATCCATTGCAAAATTTTATTCTTTGGCCCCTCAATTCCTACAAGCTCAGCGTCTTCCAGGTACAGGGCTTCGCCTCTAAGGCCGTGCAATTCGTTGTTTGACGGAATAGTAGAGCTGGAGCCTTGAATAAGATCAGCATACATTTCTCTGTATTTCTTCTGAATAGTGGACACATAATCCAATCTATACTTGATAGCTTGAATTTCAGAAGCAATCTGGTGTCTGGCTTTCAAATTCTTTATACAAGCATAAGCTTTCTTGATGCAGCCACTGAATCCATTTGCAGCATGACGTTGTCCAAATCGAAGCATGTACTTGTCAAGAACATCTTCAACATCACAGGAGATTTCTTGGAGTTGTCTAATCCATTCTTTGAGGCCAATGTTATTATTTTCTTTTGCATCAGCAAATTCAAGCAACTCCCCCATCTGTTCCATCTCATCTCGGATATACTCCACTTCTCGTCCAAGCCCACCAAGTAGTTGTCGCTCCTCTTTGAGCAACACAGTAAGCTGGTGCAGAACAAATGACACTGCACTCTCTGCCATTCTTCTCTACTTGAATTTTTACTAAAACCAAAAAACATAAACTTCGTCCGTCAACCACCATAACTAGACTACTAGTATTAGTATATTACTATGAGATTACATAAAATAATTTAAGAATAATTAACAAGGAATTACATGATTGTGCATGTAGATGTGAAGATCAAGAAAAGGGATATGAATAATCAATATATAGATAATTCTGCAAAGACCATTTATTATTAAATATGATAACATGTACCATAAAAATAATAATTATTATATAGGGAAGTGTATAAGAAATTAAGCCAAAAACAACAAGATTAGTAAGGCAATCGAGAATCACTTTGGTATGGTTTATGATCTGAGATCTTATACAGTTGCACCAATTCAACTTAAGTTATAGCTAGGAAATATACTTTCTTTAGAGTTGATTCTTCTGTTAAGGTATCAACAAGAGTTTGCTGCCACATAGTTATAATCCGTGATCTCAAGTAATCAATCAAGCTTTTTAATTTATATATTACTTATATATTATAATATTCTTTATAAGAATATGCCTAAATAACAAATAACATAAAAGTAATGAAGAAGTTATTAATACAGGATGCATACCTTAAGGAGAGTAACTCAATCTTCAAGATGTATACATGATTTCGTAGCCAAGTTGTTTCAACCACAATAAACAACATGCAATAAATGAATGAAAAGTGTATAAGAATGCCTAAAGCGACAAGATTAGTTAGAATGTTAAGATTACCTTAATTGATGTTTTCTGATTTGTATGTGATGTATTGGTCAAATAGATTACTTTGTCAAGATGATTATTGATAATTCATGATCTGAAATTTGTTGATCAGAAAATGGAAAGTGATATGAAGATTGAAAGCAAGTACTTCGATTGATTAAAGATAAAGCAGATGCGGAACAGAAGGAAGCAAGTAAAGCGTGTTCACTGAAGCGTGTTGGTACATATGCACGCCATATATACATTTGCTTTTTGCACGTAAATTAAGGAGTATTATTATTTTATGTAAAGTGGGTAGGTGTATTAGGGAGATGTAATGGGTAGTAGTGGACTATTGGTAGACCCTTTTACTAAAAGAGGAAAATTGTGCAATTTGGATGAGACACCCAATAAAGTAAAATTGTGATATTTGGGCGGGACGGAGGGATTACTTTTTAATATAAAAACTTTTACTTTTAATCTTTTGGGGTATTTTTTTTTGTTAAACATTACTCCCTCCATCCGACTTTAAGGGTGCAATTTTTTCATTTTGGGCGTCCGCCCCCAAGGGTCTCATTTTCTTTTTTACACATATGAGACTCACACACACTCACTAATACAACTAAAAAAATACACCCACGCCTTCACTAATACAACCGACTTTTTCAACATTAGAATTATATCTTATTTATTAAAATGTATACTATTTAGAACAAAATGTTATAGCTTCATATACTTTATTGACCGAGACACAAGAAACAATCTCAATAATATATTCAAAGTTAGTTTATGTAGTTGACTAAAGCGCGTTGGTATATATAAAGAATTGAGATTGCTTGTATACAAACTCTTAGGTGATATCATGTTGGTTTGGGATTATGTGGGGTTTGAAAATGATGAATAATGATTATATATTAGTTTTGGATATTTGTTCTAGTAAATTTTATTTTTATACCAAATTAATCTATAAAAAATTAATTTATATAAAAAAAATAGATGATTGGGAAAAAATAAAGAGAGAAAGTATATTTAATTGATGAGAACAAATGTAGGTACGTGTATATAGGTGTGATTTTTAAAACTTGAGTGATGATTTATGAGAACAAATGTAGATATGTGTATATAGGTGTGATTTTTAAAACTTGAGTGATGATTTTGAAAACCAAAAACTTGAATTTAAAACCCAAAACATTTATATTTCATATCACAGCACAATACATGATCAAGATCAGAGCAAAAAAGAAAAAAAGAAAAAGGAATTCATCAGCTGCTCAAGAAAATAACTATCATGTAACTAAAACGAAGAAGTCAAAGCATGAGAACACAAAGCAAACAAGAATATTAAGAAAGAAAAGAATATTTATCGATTATATCCACAACAACAAGAGAAGAAGGGAGTGTTAATGTTACAGGAGCTAACATCCAGAGATTAATCAGAGTATACCACAAAAAGCAACAAAGAAAGCAAGAAGAAGAGAAGGAAAACAATCCACAAAAGGAAACAAAGAAAACAATTCTCAAGGTAGATGGCATGGATTATCTCCTAGAAATACGCTTAGACACTCCCCAGTAACCATCCTGCGTCACACTGAAGAAACAAAAACTGGAAACATGAGTAAACCTCCATTTATCTCCTTCAACATTTCTTTGTTTGACAGCTCTCTCCTCAAGTTCGTAGGCCATATTGCCGAAATTAAGGAGTCGAAGATTGGCCAAATGTTCGATTCCTTGAGGTAGGTCTGTCAGGTGCTTGCAATCCCGCATATGCCACTCTTCCAGTAAGGGCATACACCCCTTCTCCACTGTCACCTCTGTCAAGCATTCTAGATGTGATAAGTTGAGCATTTTAAGTTTCTGGAATCCTTGAGCTTTGAAACTCAATTCCTCGACGCATGCAACAGTGAACAAGAGGTTTGCCAGATTGGGCAAATCTTGAAGGCTTTTCAGTGGATCCTCACTCAATCTGCTCCAAACCAGGCTCAGAGTGGTGAGTCCATGCAAAGAACTTATCCATTTAGGTACTCTGTCCATGCACCCCTGCAAATCAAGCCGTCTTAGGAATGGCAACCTGATTGTGCAGTCGAGGTCTAGTGTTTCACCTTCTTCTGCTGACTCAATTCTTAATGAGCGAAGATTAGTTAACTTGGCAATTGATCTACAAAGCTCCCCTCCATCTTCACTTCTCAACTTTGCAATTCCTAATCTTCGCAGCTGTGTTAGCTTCCCTATCTCCCTCACCAACTTAATGCCATCACTCTCATTTGCTTCTACAAAGCTAAGTTTTGTTAGATGTGGAAAACTTCTTCCAATGTCAGATGGAGCCTTGAAACTCTGGGTATTTTCGAACGAGACATCAAGTGTGCACTTGTACTTGTACACTATGAGATGCCGAAGCTTGTGGAGCTTTAGGATTTCAACAGGCAGTTCAGTCACATTGCAATTCTTGAGATCCAGTGTCTCTAAATTCACAAGATTTTTAATCGACTTTGGGATCACTTTCACCATTGTGCGCCTCAAGCTTAAATATGTGAGACGGTGTAATTTGAAAACGTTATCCGGAATAGTTTCCAGTGGAGCTCCTCTCAAGTCCAAAACCTTTAAAAGCCTACATCGCCCGACCAACTCATCAATTATGCCAACTTCCACGTCGCCAGAGCACAACAATATAAGAGAACGTAGATGCTCAAAGTTGTATGTTTCTGCATAGAAGCTGAAAGGTTTTTGAATTGCAAGACGCCTGGTTCTGCTAGGCAAATGCATCTCCCCTCCATCAGATATAGCCACAATGTTGTGTTCACTCGACTTGGAAATAATAGTATCTCGCAGCAGGTCATGGATGCGAAATGCTCTTGCTCTTCCATCAACATTTCTCTCAGCCACTTGAATTAGGCTTCTGCTGAAAAGATCATTGAGATACTCAATAGCTACTTCTTCCTTGGTCTTATCTTTTTTCGGCTGCACAAATCCTTCCGCTATCCATAGTTTAATGATTCTCTCCTTCTCCAACAGGCCATCATCTGAAAAGATGCTCAAGTACAAATAGCAATACTTGAGATAATAAGGCAAGTCATTGTAACTCAAGGAGATCAATGATTTCCCTAAAATCTCCAGGCTGCCACCAAATATTAATTCATGCCCAAGGCTTCGTTCAAATACCTCCCATTCTTCAGCACGGTTGCCCTTCGTAGCTAACAGTCCACCAATTACAGAAATCGCCAATGGCAAGCCCTCACATCTCTTTAGTACATTTTCAGCAAATCCTCTTATATAATGAGGGCATGGATTTCTAGGAAACGCCTTTTTGTAGAATAATTCCCTCGACGCTATTGATTGTAATGGCTTCAACTCATACACGTGATCGGTCTCAGAACAAGCAGCATTTGCTATGTTGTGAAAGCGTGTGGTGATAATGATGCAACCATGTGAAACTCTCTTGGGGAGTGCAGGTTTAATAGCATCCCATGTAGATATATTCCAAATATCATCGAGCACAATTATGTAATTCTTTTCCCTGAGGAATCCATAAATGAACTCTCTCAAGTTATCAACACTCATTCTTTCCATGTTTTGAGGTGGTGGTTCTTTGATTTCAGCAACCAGTTTCTCAATAAGGTTTTCCAAGAGATGTTTGACATCTTTGTGCTCTGAAGCAACCATCCAAACATGTTGATTGAAATGCTTCTTAACTGATTCTTCATCATAAACCTTTTTAGACAGGGTGGTTTTACCCAACCCCCCCATTCCCACCACCGAGATCACATCAAGCCCATTATCCATCGAATGGATCCACTCAAGAAGCTGTTTCTTAGGCTCTTCAATACCCACAACGTCGTCCTCGTCCAAGAATAAGGCATCCCCTGGACCATCATATCTTTCATTTTTAGAAAGGGCAGAGCTCGAGCCTTGATCCAAGCTAGTATTCAAATCTCTGTATCTCTGCTGACTTGTGGAAACATTTTGTAACCTATACTTGATAGCTTTGATCTCTGAAGCAATCCTGTGTCGGACTTTCAAATTCTTAATTGAATCATAAGCCTTCTTGACATGGCCTTTGAGTCCATTTGCACGACGACGTGGTCCAAACCAAAGCATGTACTTGTCAAGAACATCTTCAACATCGTAGGCAATATCTCTGAGCTGTCTGATGCATTCTTTGGTGTTACTATCATCTTTCTCAACAGCACCTTTGAGAAACTCATTCATCTGGCCCATTTCATCACGGATGTACGTCACCTCTCGTTCAAGCCCTCCAAGTAGTTGTTTCTCCTCACGGAGCAACACAGAAAGCTGGTTCAAAAGAAATGATACTGCACTGTCTGCCATTCTCACCTGTTCGAATTGTTGTTAAACCCACAAAAACGACCTCCCATCATCATAGATAAACGGATCATATATATGTTAGTATGTTACATAACTACAGTATTAAAATAACATAAAATCAAGAATTCCTTTTCCTAAGAACTACAGCTAGCACATATCAATAAAATCAGTTCAGAAAACACATACATGAAGTCAATTCAGAATTGAAGGTCTTCTTCATCACATTCTACTACAAATACACACTCTATGCGCAATAACAACAGATGAATCGAAAATACAACGATATATGTGTAACAACAGATGAATTGAAAATCTGAGCATAAATCAAACTCAAAAACAGCCAAATCAGCAAGAGATTCAAGATTTACCTGGTGTAGTCACTGCACTAAGTTGAGGTTAATTTTGGAAAGTTCGGCAAGAAGGTAAGAGATCTAGACATCTGAGGAGGATCTAACTATTAAGAATTAAGTAAAAGTCTTTGTGGAATAATTTTCTTTTAACATCACAAGATTGGAATCAGCCTTTAAATTATTGGTGACCCCACACTGAACATCATCATGCAATGCGTATGTAATTTTCTCAAGTAATATATTTGCTCTAAAATTTGCATTTTGGACGATGAAAATTCATCTTCATTTTCGATTGATTAGCTTTATTTCCTTTCTTCAACGTTTTCGTAATGAAAAATCAAGACCTGTCTGAAGAACTCCGTTGATTATGAAGTAATAACAGGATACATTCAAATTTTAAGCCCAATGTGTGTGTTGAATATAGTAAGCCCAATTTAATTGGGCCGTACGTAGGAGGCCCAGTTTACAGCATTTCAATTCTTAAATCTGGTTATATTTCAAATTTTCAAATTTAATAGATATATTCGGATAAAATCAAATCGAATTTTTAATGATAAGTTAAAAAAAAAATTAAGATTCTATTATTTTCAAAATAAAAAATTTGCTCATGTATCTATTTAAAATCAAGGTATAATTGATTTTTTTATGTTGTATATTAACCAATTTTATGTGCCCTTTATCCTCTTTTTTTCTTTCATATAAATAATGCTTTCTTTTTAGAATCTATAAATAATTTTTGCTTAAAATTTTCTAATCATAACATTTGGTCAACTAAACAAAAAAAAATAGTTCCATCTGATTTTGATGTAATTCAACTAAATCTAATTTTCAAAAAAAAAAATTCAATTTTTTTTCAGACCAAGCATTGAGGTGTGCCAAATGGGCCCAAAAGCAGATCATTGACACCCAAATTCCACCTCCCACCATTAATTAAGCTTGAAAACTACTGGCCAACATAACCTTCCATCACTATCAATGACGCAAGCTGTTATCTCCCAACTGAAATTTAATTAATATTAACACAGAATTAACAATTAATTAATTATGTAAAAGCACAATAAGAATAATGTGAACAAATAAAGTGGCAACACTTGTCCAATTGAAATGTCCAAATCCATGTGGGATGGGAGGTGGGACCCTACCCTGCCCTGGGTGGGGGGCAAGGGGAAACACTTGTCCAGGTTTATAGGGATGGATGGATTAATGGGCCCAAAATAGGCCCAAAAGTCGGAACTCACCAGCCATATTCCAGTTCACCTAATATTAATTTGCTACTTCACGTTTATGTATGACAAAACTAGGACATTAATACGTCATGGTTTTAAACTAGGTACATGATAAATTTAATATGTTTTAAAAATATATTATACACTATCTATTCAAAATATATTTATATACATACATATTTAAAGAGTATGTGTAGAGTATATTTGCATGCATACAACTCCTAACAACTAACAAACTTCTTTAAAGAGTATGTAGAGTATATTTGCATGCATGCAACTCCTAACCATTAACAAACTTCTTTGATTATGATTTGAGTTCAAAATATAATTATATTATATAAATTAAAATTATACTTTAAAGGTTAACTCCAAACTTCGGGGTAAATATTTAATAAACTATAGGAAAAATATCACATGAAATGCAAAATAAGCTTAGCATAAACATTACACAGGTGATGACATAGTATATGAATGAATGAACGAAAATATTAATGTACTTCCTCTTTGCACAAAAGTTTTTACCCTTTTTATTTTTATTTATTCCACAAAAGTTCAGTTTCTAAAAAAAAGCATAAAAGTTAAAACAACCTCCTTTTTTTAATACATTTTATTTATAAAAAAAGTTTAGCCATACCTAACAAATCTAACATATTTTATCATTATAAGAAAATATCATATTACTCCAAAAAAAATTACATTTTTATTCATTTCGGTGCCCAAAAGATGAAACTTTTTATGGTATGAAAGGAGTATTTATAAACAAGTATTCCCAAAAGTCAAATGTATTCCCGAACAAGTTTTTGAGCGGAATACTATAAATGAATATTACAAATAATTATTGTTGAGTTTGAGTTTAATATTATTAATTTTCTTGATGAGTTTGGTCTCTCTGAATCTAGCTCAATTATTCATTAACAGATGAGAGTGAAAGATAGCTGTTAGCAATGCTCGGTTGGATAAAATTACATCCTTGGATGCAAACTTAACCATATAAGAAAAATAAATTACTCCCTCCGTCCCAAAAATATTGACATACTTTTCTTTTTGGGTTGTCCTACAACAATTGACATATTTCCTTTTTAAGGATATGAGACCCACACAAAAACAATTTATTTATTTACATGGACCCAGACACACATCACACTCACCACTAATACAATTACCCACTACACATTAAATATTATTTCTCTCACTTCACTTTACGTTAAATTATTATAGTCCTTAATCTCCGTGCCCAAAAAAAATGTGTCAATTATTTTGGAACGAAAGGAGTACAAAATAAGAATTGGGTATGACGCGTGTACGGTCAATAATAAGCTATCGGTTTCACAAACGGTGTTAACTCCCAACGGTATTTTCTTATCTCATTACCAAAACCTGTGGGCCGCATTGGGCCATCAGTGACTGAAAGCCGAGTTTTTTTTTTTCCACCTACAATCATATGTATTTTATTCTACAATTCATAAATATATTTTGAACACCGTTGCTTTATTTGAATTTTGAACGTTAGCTAGAACGAGGTAAAACATTTACAGTAATTAATTATCAAAAGGTCAAAACAGAATTATTGATGAAATAAAAATATTAATATATTCTATTAACATAAAAATTTGATGGAAAATAGTTGGGTAACCATGTGCTACTGAATTCTTAAATAACCTACCATTTCGATTTAGATAATACTAATATATACATCATAATTCATTGGTAGTATATATAATTAATTACTACGTTATATATTTTTTTCAATTATATTATATTAATATATTATTTCTTGTTTTGGATGAAGCCACATATTTTAACCTTAGTAATATTGAATTTATCTTTCAGATTTTATTATTATTATTATTATTATTATTATTATTATTATTATTATTAACTCTTGTGATCTTGTAGGAGTATATTCAAACTAATATTATTTTCTTTGACTTGATTTTTTTTTAGTGTTTAGAAATTTAATTAATTTAATAATATATCTAACCAAAAAAAAAAAGAACTCGAGGATATTTTAATCTCATTTGACTATTGAGTCTCGAGATCCAACCAAATTTGCATCCCAATTAAATACTGCACACCAAAAATATAACTATATTATATAACTTCATCTTAAAAAGAAAAAAATACAATAAAATAGAATCACACGTTAATAAAAGTCAACCTACCTTCATCACACCCCACCTCACCCATAACTCCCACTCTGTTCTTTCGCATATAAATACACTTCACATGCTACACAAATTCATTACTTCACAACATCAATAGCAAACTCCAAATTCTCTTACACCACCAATTAATCTCTCTCTAAACAAACACTTCAAACAATGGTGTGCTTTTGTTTCCTCGTTGATCAAACAAGAAAGGTGAGGCAGAGCAAACCCGCCGCCGGGCTATGCTCTCGCTGCGGCGGCGGGGCCAGCGTGGCGGACATGAAGACCGCCACGAGGTTTTGCTACGTCCCGTTTTATTGGAAGACTTGGAGAGCTATTATGTGCACTTTCTGCGGTGCCATTCTGAAGTCGTACAGGTGAATTTCACCAGTACAACGGATTGAAATGAGATGGGATGAGGATGTGTTCGTTTTAATCACTAACTAATATCGTATTCATGGCTAGTATTAGTGCTATTTTGTATATTTTCTTGATTATGGGGGCTTTAGTCCAATTATGTAGGAATACGGAGATAGATGCGTAATTTTTTATGGGGAAGTTATGTACTAACTTTATTTGTTTTGTTGTATAAAGTTGAAGATTAATTAATGAATTTTCTTTATGCACTTTTGCTCTCTCTTTCTCTTGTTAGCAATTACTCTCCCCGTACCAATTTTAATGTAACAGTTACCTAAAAGTTTTTATAAGGTATTGTTCGCATCTCATTAAAACGGTGGGAGTATTTGTTTACGTAAATTAACAGTGTAATTTTCTACCATATATGCTAGTTTTCATGAGTTTGTTTTATTTATTAATAACTCACCTAAATTAGATTGAAATTCCTTTATTATTATTTTTCCCACCAATGGGAAAAATGAAAACCTTGAATTATGATTTGGTGTAATGGTTTCTTTAAATCTTTTCAAAACGAAGCATTTCAATAACTAAACCAATATCAATGTATAAGAAATTTTCAAATATGATTTATTATTATTAGTTAAAAGAATATATATATATATATATATATATATATATATATATATATATATATATATATATATATATATATATATATAAATAAAGATATAAATAAAATAAAATAAAATCAATGGCTCGCCTGGCTAACTGTTATAAGTATGAAATTATGGTGTATTATTCTTATATTCAACTACTGAAATAGTAATTAAGGCACATAATTATATGTTAGGCATGAATTTAATACTCTTTGTATATAAAGTGGCTCATAGTATATTATTGACTAAATAATGTGTCATTCTATAATGCTATATTGCTATTTAGCCAGATTCTGTACAATAATATACGGAAGAAATTAAATAAATTATTTATTACTCACCAGAAATAGTAATTATACATAGGCTAATAAAGCCCTCCAGTTGCCCAGCAGAAAATTTCCCTATGTTGAAGGGTGGGTAGTTGAGATGTTTAAATTATAATTTAATGCACGAGATGTGAATGCTACAACTCTCAATTCACTTGATGGATATATATTGATGTTGATCAGTTCAATCAATTGGGGTAGATAAAAAACATTATTAATATAAATAATATTAGATGATAAATTAATGATAACAACAATAATTGAAGAGAATTATATCAAGTTATAAAGGTTCAGTAAAATTATTTTATCTCTGTTAAAACGGCATAGATAGATGATCATTTGTTTAATTTTTTTTGTAAAAGTTATTCAATTAAAAAATTTTAAAAAATATTTACTGTTTATATATATAAATGGAAATATATTTGTGGCAGTTGTGGCAGTCCTGAAAAATTAAGTAAATGAATTGTACATTGCATGGTAACATACAGCTGTTTTTTGTTGCATTTATTATTTGACTGATCAAGTCAAATATTATTAACTGCGATGGTAATTAATCAATGACAAACGAAAAAAAGAAAATATTTACAAATCGCAACCGCAATTTTTTTTTAAAAATTAATGACTATAATAGATTGTTTATAGAGAATATATTTATCCAGTACAAAATGCATATGTAATGGAATATTCGCTTTCCATTAAATTAAAAATAATATTCTAGATAAAAATAATAATAATAAATGCGAAAATTATTGCAAGGTACTTCTTTTGAATAAATGCCCATTCATTGCATTGAAAGTTTACCTGGTTGAGATAAATTAAACGGGTATAAATTATTTATGATTTACAATTTTACATAATCAACTTTTAAAATTAATATTTCCATTTATAATTAAATGCAATGAAACTTTTAATATGCAGTAAATTGTTTAACAAACTTTTAATTCCATTCGTTTCTTCTTAAAGAAAAAAACACACACACAATGCTTGAGAGCAATCTATATATGTTTCAAACCCGAAATCAAGGACAAATTAACCACAAAGCAATAATGGTACTGCAATTTTAATTTTCAATGGAAATTAATTAATGTGTAAAATAGAAGATAGCACTATATTATTCAATGCATTGATGGTTGTACTTTACCCGACCTAAAACAATATTATTCATATTTCATACTATCAAGATCAATTTAATGAATTGTCAATTATTATTATTATTATTATATTATTTCCTTATTAGGTGAATAGTTTTTTAAAAAAAGTAAGGTAGTGACACCATTTCAAATAAGATCGTTTTTTTTCTCTTAATTAATTATTATTTTTCAATAAAAATGTTATATTTTTTTTATTAGAAATACCATCACTTTTTATTTATAATATAAATTATTTATGAAATTGTTCACAAAATGATTATTACTTTTCATCAATTATGTATAATTTTTTACTAAAAAATAAGTTTTTATTCATTTTATTAATTGAGTCTCATGAGACAGTTTCATATTGCAAAAAATCTCTACATTTATGCGTGATTCATCATATATGTATATAGAGATAAAGTTTAGATATAAAACTAAGAGCGAGGCTTGCGTGCGCACGGAAACACATCTCGTGCGCCTTTAAAAATTTAGTATTATAGGTAAGGGTACATTGTTTTGGTCTAAAGGGTATACACTTTAATTAATAAAGGGTACACCATTTTGTTCTAAAGGGTATACACTTTTCATTAATATTTTTTTTTTGGAAAATAAATGATACATATTTTTATACTAAAGGGTATACAATATAACACAAAATTCTAAAGGCCCACGGAGTGTTATTCATGCGCCCAGATACACACAATAATTTTCTTTAGAAAATAAAGGGTATACATCTTTATACTAAAGGATATACAATTTAATACAAAATTCTAAAAGCGCACGGAATATGGTCCGTGCGCGCGAGTGCAAAGAAAATTTTGCCTAAAACTAATCAACTCTTTATTTTATGGGATGGGATTTGACATATTTATTCATGGAGTTAGGAGATAATTATGATAATTTTTTATGTAGCAATATTTATGTATTTAACAAACAAAAAAAAATCCGTTACTAGTGGTTTATTTATCATTAATAATTGATCAAGTTAAGTCAAGTTTTACTCTCTTTCTCCCTAAAATAAAATGTACTTCTATTTTGTATGCTTCAAATCATAGATTTGTTACATTTAGTCATGAACTAATAGATTTGTTTAAATGAGATTGCTCCCAAGTCCCAACTATCTCTTCTACATTAATTATCCTTCTATACTCTATAACATTTTGATGTCATATTTCTTATTACACGTATTAAATAAGTGCTACCCACAATTGAAAAATCTTAAACCTTCTCTTTTAAGGTTAATATTTTTCTTTTAAACTATAGATTTTGTCTCTCACATACATATCATTAATCTAACAATTTGCAATAAAAATACAACACCAAAATATAATAGGAGATTCAAACCGGTTTGATACTCCCAATCACAATTCACAAATATCATATTGGTCCTCCATTCCCATAGGCTCTTTGTAAATACCTAACAATATAACAAATATCTTATAAATAATATCCATATATAGCAAAACTCAAAATTAATATTTTAATATAGCATCATCCAAAGAACATGCAACATATTTGTCAAAGAAACATGATTAGGTTTAGTGTAAATTTTCATGTTAGAACCAAACCTAATTAATAAATGTTTATGAGCAATTTCACCTTCCATCTTGTTTCTTACCTATCTACGAAATTGCATATATTCTTTGTGTGTATAATATTAATTGATCAAAAATTGAAGTAACACATGAGGGAGGGCAACATGTTGGAACAAAATTAGCTGTAACGTAGCAAGCTGTATACATTTATTGCCTTACCATGTGAAATTAAGACATATACTAATCATCTCTATATCCTTTTCACCTTTCATAAATTCCCAATAATGTTTCCATTAATTAATAGCTGGAATATAAATATATATTATATATATATTAGGTCTCTGTATTTACAACGCAGAATATTGTTAAGACACTGCGCACACAAGTCTATACGCATATTAAATTCACGTGAAATAGTGATTGTATTTAAGGAAGATAAAATTATCGCATAAAAATGAAAATTACAAAAAAAACAATTAAATATTTATTTATAAAAAAAATTAAACAAATCAATTTCTAAAGTAAATAAGTAAACAATACTAATTTATTTGAGTATGATTCAAGTAATAATAAAAATATTGGTGTTCTCATTAATTGATTTATGTTATTTTTAACCAAGATGTGCGATGTCACTTATTACACAAGTGTTAATTAAGTATTCATTTTGAAAGATAATTAAGTAGGGTGGAAAATAGGAAACCATAGTTAATATGCACAACAGTTGACAGCAATATGGTAGCAGCTTTGTTGTTCATAAATTTAGTGTTAGTTGAAGTTGTAATAAGAAATTAATTGTTTTTGTGGCAGAAGTGTTTGACTAGGAATTCATCTAAGTTATGGGCTGCCATTTAGGGTTCTTTCCGTGTTTGTTTTGAACTCACGAGAACAATAAATATACTGCCACAAATTTATTCATTCATATAATAATTTATCACCAAAAAGAGTAACAATGTACTCTGCAGAAAAATAGTAGCAAATTATCATGAAGATAACATATATCTATCATTCATACTTCTTCGGTCTCACAAAAATTTTCACCTTTTTTTTCACACGAATGATGAGAAAAATGATACTTTAAAAATATATATATTATATATATTTTTAAATAAATAATAAAATATGTTAGATATGATAATTTTTCAAAAATAAATTGTATAGGAGAGGATAATTGTTTTAACATTTTACTTCTTTCTAAAAAAGTAAAACTTTTTTGGGACTACCGAAAAGAGTGAATATTAAAGAGAGTTGATGGAGTAATACTTCCTTAATTCCTTTAATGTCAACAGGCTTATTCATGCTTTAGCCCAATTGATTGGGCCATAAGAGCTCAAACAAAGACCCAACTATCAATGTTGCTCAAATTTAGCAAATCTATTCACATTGGTAAGACAGTGATGGGCTATGAATTCCCATATAAGGACCCACCAATCCAGGATTCGCTTACTAGTTGGGCCTACTGGGCCAAGACAAGAATGATCAGATTTGGGCTTGCTTTAAGGTTTTTGCTTACATCTTCTATGAAGGTGTGTTCTAGGCTTTTAGCTGCCAGCAAATTTAATTATTTATCTATAGTAGGAGTAATTAATTTCTTTTATACACTTAAAAAAATAAATATAACAGCAATATTACTTTATTTATGGTATATTTAACATTTGCCATCACTATATCTAGGAATACATAATTTACAATTTTTTAATTGAACTGATGCAGTATTTAATGATAACAAAAATAATAATAGTAGTAGATAAAACCCATAAATATATGTATTAATAATTTAAAAAAGCTGATGAGTACTTCTAATCTTTTGATTTAATTATTAACTTTATATAATATACTCCATATCATATTGCAAACTGTTCTTTCACTATGTTCCATGTACACCCTAAACCATACTATTCAAGTTCCGTCTTTATAAAATTGAGAGTTAATGAGATTATGTGAGTTTTTGAATAATTCAAACACTTATTAATTTTCTTGATTGATTTCCATTTATGAAAAGGAGAAAGATTTGTTTTAAATTCAAAAGATTGGCAAAATGTGTACTCCCTCCATCCCATATTTGTCTTCGTAGTTAGGGTAGACACCGAGTTTAAGAAAGATAATTTTTTTACTTTTTCAACCCACTTTTACAGGGGTAAAATGGTCCATATAGATTTGATTTTGTTGGAATTAATTACATCATTAAAGTTAATCCCAAAAAACTAATTAAAATTAACCTGAGAAATTTTTTTATCATAAATTAAACTCCATACATTCAGCCCTGAATAACCATTACTCCGTACAGTACATATTTTGCTACAATCCATTTACAATACTAAAATCATACTCCAACCAAATTAAATGGCGTATAGTACATCATAATACATGTCTACACTATTACATAACCTTGCTAAATAAAAAATGCTTATCATCATATAATTTTCCCTCCATAAAAAATTGTCAAAACATCTTTTTTCCCTCCAAATAGCTGCTGCAACCTCTTTTTGCAGATTTCCCTCCAAATCATTTTTTTGAGGATTCCCTCCAACTTCCCAAATTCCTTCATTTTCCCCCATTTCAACACCAATAAATATAAGTGTTAGAAAGTTAAACCATTAATAACAAGCATAAATGGCAACCACAAACATTCAAGCCTCTCAATTAAAAAAAAAACCTTATTGGCAGTTTTTGTTGATGAATAGCAAAGATGGAAAGCTTAATCATGGAAAATCAAAGGAAGCAGCTCAAATATATGGCGTTTCTATAAGAACTATTTCTTTTCATATAGGCAGCTGCAAGGCAAAAAATTGAACAAGGTAAACCAGTATACTTTATCAACAACAGAGTAGGCAAACCACATCAGAAAATGGTTCACTTTGATCCTGATAAAATGAAGAAGGTTCCTTTTCGAAAGAAATCAACAATCAGAAAATTAGCAAAGTCATTAAAGGCCGTAAGTCAACTGTGGCAAAATGGGTCAAAGGTGGGTCAATCAGGGCCCACACTAATGCCATCAAGCCTGATTTAACACCAGAAAATAAGCTACAAAGGATTACCATTGTTTGCAAGCCATTCGCTATGACATGTATGCAAACAAGCTTTTGTTTTGTGAAATGCAAAATATGGTGCGTATAGATGAGAAATGGTTTTACTTAACAAAAGAAAGTGAGAGATACTACCTAATTCCAGGTGAAGATGAACCACATAGAACAACTAAGTCAAAATTTTTCATTTCAAAAATAATGTTCATGTGTGCTGTGTCAAGGCCACTCTTTGATAGTGAAGGGCAGGTCACTTTTGATGGGAAAATTGTTATTTTCTCATTCACCAAAGTGGAGCCAGCCATGAGAAACTCCAAAAATCGGGTTAGGGGCACCATAATAAAAAAGCCCATTGACAAAGTGAACAAAAAGGTTATCATAGATTTTTTTTGAATCAGGTATCAATGCAGTCATCATTTTCAATTTGATCAGCTCATATAATTGCATGTTTAAGTCTAATTTCAGCTGTGAATTCTCACAAGTTAGACATTAACATGAAATTTTATGTACATACACAGATTTTACCAGCTATAAAGGCAAAGTGGCCTTCAAACATGAGCAAAGACATCATTATCCAGCAAGATAATGCACCTCCACACTTTGATAATAGGGATCCAGATTTTCAGAGAGCTGTCAAAGCGGATGGATTTAACATCACACTTCTTTACCAACCCCCGTGCTCACCGGACACTAATATCAATGATCTAGGGTTTTTCAGGTCCATTCAATTATTACAAGTGGAAAACTCAATGCTTAATGTGGATGACTTAGTGAAGAGTGTGGTGCAATCTTTTGAGAATATATCAGCCACAACACTCAACAATGTTTTCATCAGTTTACAAGGCTGCCTTATTGAGATAATAAAGGTTAACGGGGGCATCAATTACAAGTTCCACATATGAACAAATCAAGATTAAGAAGGGAAGGTATGTTGCTTACAGTGTTAGAGATTGAGGAAGAATTGGTGAAGGGCTGCATTCACAAGTTGACTGAAGAAGCTCAGGGATATCAGCTTAAGTATGACATTTCAGAACTTGTGGCAAGCCTAGGTTTGTAGGATGTTTGATGGGGAAACACTTTTTTAATGTTTACAGGGTAAACAGTTCATGTTAAGGTCTCCTTTTGATGTTTAGAAAATGTTTAAGTTGTAAACATTGGATCTTAGGATCTCATTTTGCTTACAGGCTATTTAAGATTAAATATTGGATCAATGGATCTTACTTTGCTTATGTAAGGTTGTTTAGGATCAAAGAATGGATTTAGAAATCTTATTGTAGGGTACTCTCATTATAATATTATCATAGGGCCCCAGAGTTGCCTAATAAGGAATGAAAACCTTGTCCCAAACTATAATGGTATTTTTCACAACTACCCGTACCCGTCCCAAACTCGTTTACAACTACCCGTGCCCGTTCCAAATCCGTTTACAACTACCCGTACCATATCCATTAGGATTCGGGTAGACTGGGTACCCGATATCCGTCACATTGCCATCCCTATTATTACCTCGTCTATCTGTAAGATACTCCCTCCGTCCCAGGTTAAGAGAGTCATTTTACCATTTTGGATTTAAGATTAAATATTGGATCAATGGATCTTACTTTGCTTATGTAAGGTTGTTTAGGATCAAAGAATGGATTTAGAAATCTTATTGTAGGGTACTCTCATTATAATATTATCATAGGGCCCCAGAGTTGCCTAATAAGGAATGAAAACCTTGTCCCAAACTATAATGGTATTTTTCACAACTACCCGTACCCGTCCCAAACTCGTTTACAACTACCCGTGCCCGTTCCAAATCCGTTTACAACTACCCGTTCCATATCCATTAGGGTTCGGGTAGACTGGGTACCCGATATCCGTCACATTGCCATCCTTATTATTACCTCGTCTATCTGTAAGATACTCCCTCCGTCCCAGGTTAAGAGGGTCATTTTACCATTTTGGTCGTCCCACCCAAAGAGTCTCATTTCCTTTTTTGGACACATGGACCCACTCACACCCACTAATACAATTAAAATATGGGGCTCCCACACCCACTAATACAACTACTCACTACACATTAAATAATAATTCTCCTTAATCCACGTGCCCAAAAGCAAATGAGATTCTTAAGTTGGGACGGAGAGAGTATTCATTTATTTTTTCATGTGAATTAAGAAGTATTATTATTATATAACATATAAAGTGAGTAGTTGTATTAGTAATTAGTGATTGATATATATGGGGGACCTTTTACTAAAAATAAAAAATGAATACCTTAAGAGTTGACAATAAAAATAACAAAATGACAACCTTATCAGCGGACGATGAGAGTATTATTCAATTTTACTCCACATATATGTTAAGGAATTATATGATAAAATTTTACTCCACATTCTTAGTGTACTCTCTGGTCGCGAAATAATAGACACGTTTGCACGATCTTAAAATAAATAGTTGTATTAGTAATCGATTTGGGCACATATAATTAAATTAAAATAGGAATATATTAATTGAAATATATATATAGAAGAAACAAGGTTGACTTCCTTATAAGAAAATTGAAACAATCATGTATCTATCCTGACTATAAGATACAAATACTATGGCTTAAGTGTATTTTTCATAAAAAAAAAATTGATTTTCTCTTCTTCATTCAATATTTTCATGTTTAACTATTTATCATATTAATGAGAGTAAGGATAAAAAATAAATTTTTATTATAATAAATATATCATTAAAAGATATACACACAGTATTATGAAATTCATGTTGAAACTATAATCAAAATATATATCTGTAACTTGTTTGTGAAACAAAAATATCAGAAAAGATGAAAGCAAATTTCAAATTCTAGATGATAAGGAGACGTTGGAGTAATCTTGAAATATACTTCACATCGATGCAAAAGTTAAGAACAGAAGAAGACTACGTCGTTTCCCCTTCCTTTTCTAAATATTTAATTTTAAAAAAAATATATTTAAATGCCACATGTGAGAATGAGGAGGCATTTAAAAATGCATATCAGATTCCCGTTAGTTAATAAGTTGACGGTGTAAGGGTTTGATATCTTAAATTGATAGTTTAGATAATTCAGATCCCGGATCCATAAAAAAGATATTTCAGGCACCACATTAATAGTAAACACATTTTTCGGCACTTGAATCGAAAAAACTCCTAGTTAGGATTTAGAAATTTGTTAAGATTCTATTATTTTCAAAGTAAAAAAGTTGCACGTGTTGAGAGAAATGGAACCAACCATCACTAATTCACAAAACAAATCCTGGAGGCGAAATCCACAAGCTATCACAATATTACATTAAGAATAAATAAAAATTGTTTAAAATTTACTAATTTTATCATTTTGACCAACCGATTTAAAAAAAAAAAGGTTCCATTTGATTTTGATGTATAATTCTATTATAAATTCTAATTTTTAAATAATCTAATTTTTTTATACTCCAGTATTATTCGAACCAAGCATTGCAGGGAAAGGCTACGTGAGGTGTTTGTTTCAATTAATGGGCCCAAAAGCAGATCATTGACAACCAAATTCCACCTCTCACCATTAATTGATTAAGCTTGAAAGCAATATATTCCTCCTGAATTTGATAGTGCCGATGTATACTGACAACCTGAATAGTTGTTACTAACCAATAGTATGAGATAGTGAAATCATTTATTCTTAAATTTATTTATTTCTATAACATTTGTAGAATTTGAAAATACATGTGCAAGAAAATGGGAAGAAGAGTTCAACTTGTCAAAGTAGGTGGCATGGATAATCTCCAAGAAATACGCTTAGACAATCTCCAGTAACCATCAGAAGAAACAAAAACTGGAAACATGAGTAAACCTCCTCCATTTATCTCCTTCAACTTGTCTTTGTGTGACAGCTTTCTCCTCAAGTTCATTGGCCATGTTGCTGAAATGAAGGAGACGTCAAACGCTCGATTCCTTGAGGTAGGTCTCCCGCATATGCCACTCTTCCATCCTTGAGCTTTGAAACTCAATTCCTCGACGCATGCAGCAGTGATCATGAGGTGTGCCAGATTGGGCAAATCTTGAAGGCTGTTTTACTCAATCTGCACCAAACCTCAAAGTGGTGAGGCCATGCAAAGAAGTTATCCATTTAGGAACTCTGTCCATGCACCCCTGCAAATCAATTCTCGTTAATTTGGCAATTGAACTACAATTCCTAATCTTCGCAGCTGTGTTAGCTTCCCTATCTATCCCATCCCACCAACTTAATGCCATCAGCCAAGCACTTTCATTTGCTTCTACAAAGCAAAGTTCTGTCAGATACAGAAAACTTCTTCCAACATAGCAATTCTTGAGATCTAGTTCTAACCATCATCATTTTTGAAAACATGAGTTAGCCTCCACTTATTACCTTTCTTTTTTTTTCATCACTAATTCTCTCCTCCTAGAAGCTATAGATTTTCAGCCTAATTCCACTAGGACCATCAGGATCTCATCAGCTTCTTGTGTATCAACCTCCGGGAATGACTACACAGCCTTATTTTCATTCCCAAATTGACGGCTCGGATATTGCTAATGAATCATCGAAGTGAACTTTCAGAGTGCACAACTGTCAACTTCTTGTTCACTCAGTTCACCTGTTGTCCTCTACTCAACAATTTCATTATAATATGTTCATTATATTACTACTTATTAACTAACTACTTTATTAGGTCGGCCGTTGTTGGCCGAAATTAGGGAAAAAAAAACAGAGAGAATCTCGTATGAAAGAAGAAGACAGAGGAAAGAAGGCAAGACACAATAGTATAGTAATTAAAAAGTAAGAAGAATTGATTTATAACAGGAAATTGGAAAGCAAAGCAATAATTTAAAAGAGAGAGATTTGGCAGTGGTGGTGGGCTAATACCAGAGGGGAAAAGGACGAATTCCCTTGGTGAATGGAGGATAATAGCAGGGGTGAAATGTTGCATTTTTGTAGTCAAAAATGCCATTGTCATGTCCATTGTAAGGACAATGGCTATGCCTTCCATTAGTATCTGAGAAGTAGATAGAATCAGGCTTCAAATCAGGATCAACAAGTGCCAGGCCTTGATTTCTCCCCACAAAGATGGAGAGACCATCCAAGGATCCATCCATGTATGTCATCCTTCCACCACTCTCCCCATCTACGTCTAACCTGTAAACGTCAAAACCAATTGTTTCGTATTTGGGTGCGTCGTCGAAGTCTACCAGCACATGCCGCGACACTACAAGGAGCTGATTCGACTGCTCCAAAGGCACAAGGAATACCCTTGGGAGCACCAAGTCTACAGGATCCTCCACTCCTCGGCGATCCAACTCCAGCTGAGTTGGATCGCCCCAGCACCAGGGGTAGTCATGCTCATCCTTCTCCCTCAGGAGGACCTTCCAGGCCATCCTGGGAGAAGAGGGGGAGGCTGTGAGATCCCAAGCCATCAACTGCCATTCCGACGAGATACAGAAGAAGAGACCGAGTGAGTTTGAGTAGGCCATGTCCAAATTGAAGCCCTCAGCTTTAGGTTTAGCTTCCAGTGGGGTCCACTGGGTGCTGCGGAAGGGGCGGCAGAAGGCCAATGCGGTTTGCGGCGAGCACTTGATGAGGGCGATGCAGTCTTCTTCATCGGGAGGGTGGGACAGGATTGCCCTCTCCACACCCACGTACCTTGTACGGAACTTGCCTCGGAAGTAGGGTAATTCGTCCGTCGGAGGAAGCTTCGCCTGCCGACCCAACACCGGATTCCAAAGGGACAACTCGCGAGCCTTGTTGTACCGAACTAGCCATCCGTGCGAAGACCCCACCAATTGCTCTATTTCCTCTTCATCTCCTCTCCTCTTAATGCTCATCACTTTCTCCTTTCCGGGGCTGTAGAAGTTATACTCGCCCGCAGACGGTAACATCAACCACGGCGCCCGCCACACAGATCTGCAACGCCGCATCTTTCACGCCACTCGTAAAATACCCTAGTTACTACCAAACCTAACATATTTTGATGGTAATGGTAAAAAGTGACCACTATCCCTTAAGTGTAATTTTTAGTGGCCACATATGTTATACACAATTTTTTTAGCCACTTTTAAAGGAATGGGCCAAAATGCCCTTGAAGGGATCCACTTTTTACATGTCTGAGATCACTTTTTGATCAAAAAGTACAAAAGTACAATAATTAATTTTATTTGTATAATTTTTTTAAATTTTTTCAGGAAATATTTTTTTTGTTTTTAAAAATTTTTTTTTTGAAAAAAAAAAGTGTGGGCCGAATAGAACAAATTGTGTAGGCCGAATAGAACAAATTGTAGGCCGAATAGAAGAAATATTTTTTTTAATTTTTTTAATTTTTTTTAATTTTTTTTTGAAAAAAAAGTGTGGGCCGAATAGAACAAATTGTGTAGGCCGAATAGAACAAATTGTAGGCCGAATAGAAAAAATATTTTTTTAATTTTTTTAATTTTTTTTTGAAAAAAAATGTGGGCCGAATAGAACAAATTGTGTAGGCCGAATAGAACAAATTGTAGGCCGAATAGAAGAAATATTTTTTTAATTTTTTTAATTTTTTTTAATTTTTTTTTTGAAAAAAAAAATGTGGGCCGAATAGAACAAATTGTGTAGGCCGAATAGAACAAATTGTAGGCCGAATAGGCCGAATAGAAGAAATATTTTTTTAATTTTTTTAATTTTTTTAATTTTTTTCTTGAAAAAAAAGTGTGGGCCGAATAGAACAAATTGTGTAGGCTGAATAGAACAAATTGTGTAGGCCGAATAGAACAAATTGTAGGCCGAATAGAAGAAATATTTTTTTAATTTTTTTAATTTTTTTTTGAAAAAAAAGTGTGAGACGAATAGAACAAATTGTGTAGGCCGAATAGAACAAATTGTAGGTCGAATAGAACAAATAATTTTTAATTTTTTTAAATTTTTTCTGGAAAAAAAATATTTACTATAATTTTAAATGTGATCCCACCCACCATATTTAATGCATTCAACACTGACATAATCATGTCCCCATTATTGTCGTCCTTTATCTGACAGTTATGGGGTAATTTGGGGAGTCCTCTAAATAGTGGCTACTAAAAATTACTTTTAAAAAAGATGGCTATTTAAAATTGTACTTAGTCAACAATGACTACTAAAAATTTGATCCCAATTTAAAAATTATAGAGTTAAAATTGAATATAGTAAAAGATACGAAACAAAATTGATGTTGATGAGATATTTTGTCTACGCACCGCTGTAAAATATTGATTGTAATAAATGGTGTATGATATATGAACAAGATTTTGATGGGTGTTATTTAAAGTAAATTTGCAAAAGGGTTTTAATTCTTTAAATTTTAATTTCAAATCTTGTACCTTTTGGATATATATTCATCTAAATAGGACCTAGTCGCCACCCCTATAAAAAGTAGGTTAAGATCTAACTTTTATAGAATAAAAGAGTGGCATGAAACCCAAAATCTAGTAGACCCGTAAAATTATGAAATCAGTTGGGCAACAATCCTTATTTTTTTGTCCTCATTTAGCGTGTTTTTATTTTAACCTTTAATATAATTTCTGTTTTTTTTAAATGTAAAATTTGTTGTTATTTTTATTTCATATTCAATTTAAATATTGAAAATTTATAAAAGTGACAATATTTTTTTAAGTAGTATAATAGTTTTAATAAAAATAATACTCTATTTAAAAAATAATAATTTTTCAATTGAAGATAAAATTTCAATAATGATCCCACACTGATAGTATATATACATAGATTTATATTGTGTAAATATCTTTAAAGATATGGTCAATGATTACCATACTTGTAATATTGTAATCTTATATAAATATGACTGAGATCTATACAATACACAAGTATGGTAACCATTGACCATATCTTTAAAGATATTCACAGAATATACGTCTATATATATACACTATCACACACGTCACAATTCCATTTAAGTTTGGACCCAATAATTTTGGGTTTAAGTCCTAGAGTTTTTTTTTTTTTGAGAAAATTGCAATAGGGTACGTCCCACCCATTACAGTCCCATTTAATTTTGGAGCCAATAATTTTAGTTTTCATCCCATAATGGTCCCGCACAAATTTTTTTTTTATAATTTTGCCCCATAGTCATCTAAAGGTAATGAGGGTCCCACGTAAGGTAATGAGGGTCCCACGTGCATCTTACGTGGCCGTTAGTTAAATAGATTAGATCGGGTTTCTCTCCCATATACAAAACCCAATTAACCCCATGCATCAAATCCTAGCACTATAAGTGTTATTAAATATTCTCTGTCTCATACACTTATGTTTTGTTTTCTTCCATCCCACACTTATGTTCAATACCCAAATAAGGAAACTTTCATATCAACCATTAACCTTAAAAGTAATCTTAATTTCAAAAAAACCACTCTTACCTAACACACATAACATACTTTATAATTTATTTATAAACTAAAAATACCACAACATCTCTAAAAAAATAATAAAGTTGGTAAAAAAGTAACTTTACCTAAAAATACCACAACATCCCTAAAAAATTAATAAAAATTAACTTTTCTTAAACTCCATATCTATAGTTCTGGTGAACATAAGTCCGGGACAGAGGGAGTAACACCCAAAACATGTTAATAATAAAAAAAATATTATTATAGATAATAAGTAAAAAAAAATCGGTGTCACTATTACTCGTATAATCTAAAGTTTAATATTACACTTTTTTAATTTATAATAACACTTATGTTGTAGTGCTAGGATTTTATTTTTTTTTTAAGGTTTTTTCCAGACCAAGCATTGAGGTGTGCCAAATGGGCCAAACATCAGATCATTGACACCCAAATTCCACCTCCCACCATTAATTAAGCTTGAAAACTACTGGCCCACTTTACCCTTCTATCACTATCAATAACGCAAGCTGTTATCTCCCAACTGAAATTTAATTAATTTTAACACAGAATTAACAATTAATTAATTATGGAAAAGCACAATAAGAATAATGTGAACAAATAAAGTGGCAACACTTGTCCAATTGAAATGTCCAAATCCATGTGAGGTGGGAGTGGCGGACGCAGGAATTTTGAATAGGGGGGCCGATTTCTTAATGTATCATAAAGTTTGTCTTCCGTAAAAAAATGATGTGCATAAACCTCTTTAATTATAAATTGTAACAATAATTATACAATTAAATATTATAAACTCTAAAAATAAAAATTACTTCAAATCTTAAGAATAACGGGATATAAACCATTGAAGTGCATGTAATTAATTATATGAACCTTTTTCTTCATATACATAAATATTATTGGAATTAGTAGAAAATAAAAAAAAACAAAGAGGAAGTGTATGTAATTAATTATATAAAAAAGAAAAAAAAAGAAAATAAGAGGAATATACATAAATATTATTGGAACTAGTAGAAAAGAAAAAAGAAAAAAAAAACAAAGAGGAAGTGCATGTAATTAATTATAGGGTAATTCTTGGGTGACCAGTGGTCACCAATGACCCTCTCACATGAGGGGGTGGGGGCCACCCTAATATGTGGGGTCCTCACCCCCTTATGTGAGAGGGTAATGGGTGACCAGTGATCCTCTTAATTATATAGAAAGAAAAAAAAAAGAAAATAAGAGGAAAGAGAGAGGAGAAAGAGAAGAGAAAAGAAAAAAAACAAAGAGAAAATGTATGTAATTAATTATATAGAAAAAAAAGAAAATAAGAGGAATATACATGAGGGAAGAGAGGAAAGAGAGAGGAGAAAGAAAGTAGAAAAGAAAAAAAAACAAAAGAGAAAATGTATGTAATTAATTATATAGAAAAAAAAGAAAATAAGAGGAATATACATGAGGACTGGTCACCAATGATCCTCTCACATGAGGGGGTGGGGGCCACTCCCTTATGTGAGAGGGTAATGGGTGACCAGTGATCCTCTTAATTATATAGAAAGAAAAAAAAATAAGAGGAAAGAGAGAGGAGAAAGAGAAGAGAAAAGAAAAAAAACAAAGAGAAAATGTATGTAATTAATTATATAGAAAAAAAAATAAGAGGAATATACATGAGGGAAGAGAGGAAAGAGAGAGGAGAAAGAAAGTAGAAAAGAAAAAAAAACAAAAGAGAAAATGTATGTAATTAATTATATAGAAAAAAAAGAAAATAAGAGGAATATACATGAGGGAAGAGGAGAAAGAAAGTAGAAAAGAAAAAAAAACAAAAGAGAAAATGTATGTAATTAATTATATAGAAAAAAAAGAAAATAAGAGGAATATACATGAGGGAAGAGAGAGGAGAAAGAAAGAAAAGGCAATGAGGGAATCGAACACCACACCACACGGACAAGCAGATGAGCTTTACAACCGTTGGGAAAAGGACAGATTTTAAGAAATATTACTACATATATAATCAATTATAAGTTGCTACATATGAACAAATCAAGGTTAAGGAGGGAGGTATGTTGCTTACAGTGTTAGAGATTGAGGAAGAATTGGTGAAGAGCTGCATTCACAAGTTGACTGAAGAAGCTCAGGGATATCAGTTTAAGTATGACATTTCAGAACTTGTGGCAAGCCTAGGTTTGTAGGATGTTTGATGGGGAACACTTTTTTTATGTTTACAGGGTAAATAGATCATGTTAAGGTCTCCTTTTGATGTTTAGAAACTGTTTAAGTTGTAAACATTGGATCTTAGGATCTCATTTTGCTTACAGGCTATTTAAGATTAAATATTGGATCAATGGATCTTATTTTGCTTGTGTAAGGTTGTTTAGGATCAAAGAATGGATCTAGGGATCTTATTTCAGGGTACCCTCATTATAATATCATCACAGGGCCCAAGAGTCGCCTAAAATGAAAATCTTGTCCCAAACCCTAATGTTATTTTTCACAACTACCCGTACCCATCCCAAACCCGTTTACAACTACCCATACCAGTCCAAACACGTTTACAACTATCCATTAAGGTTCGGGTAGACTGGGTACCCAAAAATACCCGTCTCATTGACATTCCTATTACTACATCGTCTATCTGTAAGATATTCATTTATTTTTTCATGTGAATTAAGAAATATTATTATTATATAATATATAAAGTGAGTAGTTGTATTAGTAATTAATGATTGGTATATATGGGAGACCTTTTACTAAAAATAAAAAATGAATACCTTAAGAGTTGACAATCAAAATAACAAAATGACTACCTTATTAGCGGACGGCGAGAGTATTATTCAATTTTACTCCACATTTATGTTAAGGAATTATGTGATAAAATTTTTCTCCACATTCTTAGTGTACTCTCTCGTCGCGAAATAATAGACACGTTTGCACGATTTCAAAATAGATAGTTGTATTAATATTCGATTTGAGCACATATAATTAAATTAAAATAGGAATATATAATTGTTTTATGTGTGTCTCATTTATAAAAAGGAAAACATAACTATTAATGTGGAACACCTAAAATGAAAATACGTAATAATTATGGTGGGACAGAGAGGGAGTATATATTAATATTAAACTTGTCGTGAAATCGGGCAGGTATTTGATTCAAGAAACAACTAAACGAATGAAGATTTAAACCTAAACTATGAACGAAGAAACGAAATGAGAACACGAGAGGATTTACGTGGTTCGGATATGAAACTCCTACGTCCACGGGGGAGAGATCTTATTGTTACATTGATAGGTGAGGTGATTACAATGAATTAAAGCTGATAACTCAGCTTATATACAACACATAAGTCAACTGCCAAAGTTATTGGACCAATTCGCTGAACCGACTTTGAGCCTTCAGTTTGTGTACCAAACGATTACCAAACTGAGTAAAACTGCCCCCAACGAACAGCTGATGTGGCAAGATTTCCAGCCATGTGCTCAACTGCTCCTAACTCATCCGTTTAGCCATCCAAAAACCCTCACGAACAGACCCTGTTCCATGCATACACCAGTTGCACCATTTGCTGTCATCTTGAATATGAAACTAACTGATGCATCCGTTTCTTCAATACATCATGTCTATATTCAATCTAAGACATCTACAAACTTACCTATGATTGAATAAGGTTTATTCTTCACAAAACTCATTTCCGTTTGCAATTTAAAATATTATTATTTGATCGAGCACATAAATAAACACTTGTCATTATAATGTCTAGTGTGCGGTTCTTCGAACTTCAAGCCATAGGAGACTATAAACAGATTGATTTAATAATGAAAGCTTTTTGCTTTTATTTCAATGTAAAGTATAAATCGATTTGCTCATAATATAAAAACATACATTTATCTTTGAAACATGCCGAGTCAGAGATCAGCATTCATGATTTTCATTTATTGAAAATAATTCTTGTGAATTTTCTTTTTCATTTTTAAATAATAAAGGAATTGTTGAAGTAGCTTGTCCATGTGCACTGTAATACAGAATGCATGTGAATTCAATGGGAATGGCTAAGACAAAAGGGTTAAGGTGGTGGGGTGGGGTGGGGTGGAGAGCCATTCTTTAACACACAGTCAATAAAATTGTACCGTGTGTCCACGTATGATGTAGCTATGTTTCGCATCATTTTCAAATAAATATTTTCTTTGACTGAAATACAGCACTGCAATAAATGATTAAAATAAATTTATAAAAATAACCTTGATTTGGTTTTTTTTTTCCTATTAAAATTAAAATAAATGAATAAACATATTTATAATTTGATTGTACATAATTTTGGACGGGACCACTCTACGTTTCCCATGTACAGCCAACACATGCCTCAGATTTTGAGACACATCCCTCCTCATGGAGTTATGAAAATTGTAAATGAAGATGAGCAGGGTAAAATATTGGTGGGTGAGAAGAAGATACAAGGCCTGTTTCACATAGTTTTTCAGATATAATCACTAATTTTTCACATAGTATAGTATAGTACGTTGTTAGAACACAAATGTAAATTATAAAACTATACAGAACTCATTGTACTATTCTGCAGTCTACTAGGAATAAATGAGAATTCTTAAACACAACAATGGGACCACTGGGATGAATACGTTACGACAATCCTAAAGGAAACACATTTTGCAGACTGAAAAATTATCTACATGAGGAATTATGTACGTACTCTCTGCATTAAAGTCACATGAACCAACCCTTCTCCATTCAGTTTGATCTAAAAAATTTTACATTCCATTCCTTCTTCTTTCAAAATGTTTCTCCGGGGCTTGGGTAGATCCTCCCGATCAGCTGCCCAACGTGCCAACAACTCCCGCCATTCCTCATCGTCCTCAGGCGCCTCTGCGGAGGATTTGATCACCTCCTCACCAGCCTCAACCGTTAGCACCTCCCGAGGATTCGCTACCAAGGGCTCTTCGAACCTAAAAAAAGCGAAGGTTGGCAAGCATTGGTGCCACCACTGCATAGAGGAACATAATATCCAAGTTATACCAATCATTCGAGAGTATCCACTCTTGCATCCGAAGGAGTACCGTACCTCAAGCGAGGTAACGGTAAACACTCATGTCGATTTTCGATTTCCGACGAAAGATGGGCTTAAGAATCACATAGAGCTGAAACACAGAATTTCCAGTGACAAATCATCAAATCACAGGTGTCCTGATTGCGGAAATGTGTTCGAAGGGACTGTGGACCCTGAGCACATTTGCATTGCTAGTGATACAGATTTGTTGGCTGACTGGCACAGGGAGTAAGGTGATTCTGAGGTTTAAGTGTTTAGTGTTGCGAGTAGTTGTTATGTTCCCTAAATCCCCCAAATTACTTGGGGGTGTTGTCATAGGTTATTTGTAATTTTCCCTAAATCCCCCAAATTACTTGGGGTTGCTTATTTATTGTAAGTTGTCAGTACTCAGTTCAATTTGCTTTGTATTTCGTAATTTATCTTAACCACCCTTCACGAGTAAGTAAGTTTTGATATTGTCGTCGGTTAAAATTTTTATTTTGCAAGCCATTTTGATTCGTATTTGCGTTTTAATTTGTTAGGATCGTTTCCTGTTGAATTTTACTGTATATTCTGTATCGATCAATGTTTAGATCAATGCTTCTTGCCAATGCGTTTTCCCCATCTTCTTTCACGTGTAAGTGTCATATGGAAGGCTCAAAATTTAATTTCAATAAGAGCAAGTTGTATGTTAATTGCCCACTTACAGGGTGCATATGGTAGAAGTTTTTGGAGTATGAAATATCATAGAAAGAGTAGAGAAATATTAATCAATTTTGAAAGATCCGTTTTTCTTTCCTATCAGTCCTCCAGTACAGAAATTTTGGGTGTAGTTGATGTGGGTTGCATATGGGTTGTTGCGCAGGAAAGAAAAGAGGAGAAAAGAAGGATTTAATGTTTGAAATTTTGGGTGTATTGATGCGGTTGAATTAGTAATTTCACCATATCTATAAATTTAAGCGACGTCGTACAGCTGATTGCCCTAAAATTAGAAAGACCCGATTTGGGGATTCAGTTCCCCGCAGACGACGTCGTACGTTGGGAACAAAAGATCCTTCCAGTGAAGGAGATGGAGCGATGGATTGTAAGAAGAACAACACTAGTATGATTCATAGGAGTATACACCTCGTAGCTCAAACGGAAGGTAATGGAACACAGAGTAACTGCACTCGTTGGGATACAATCCAATTTACAAAATTTATTCTAATGTTGACTCCCAATTATAATTCTTCCTTGAGATGGGAGGGATACAATCTATACATATAGATGTGTAAAACCAATCCTGAATCAAATTACTCTTTAATATATATTACTACTTATTAACTACTTTATTAGGTCGAAATTTACATATAGATCGCTTTTATCATATATAATAATAAAATAAAGGAAAAAAAAACAGAGAGGAAGACACAATAGTATATATAGTAATTAAAAAGTAAGAAGAATCCATTGGAAAGCAAAGCATTAATTATTTAAAAGAAAAGAGAAAGATTTGGCAGTGGGGTGGGCTAATACCAGAGGGGAAGAGGACGAATTCCCTTGGTGAATGGAGGAAAATAGCAGGGGTGAAATGTTGCATTTTTGTAGTCAAAAATGCCATTGTCTTGTCCCTTGTAAGTAGTATCTGAGAAGTAGATAGAATCAGGCTTCAAATCAGGATCAACGAGTGCCAGGCCTTGATTTCTCCCCACAAAGATGGAGAGACCATCCAAGGATCCATCCATGTATGTCATCCTTCCACCACTCTCCCCATCTACGTCTAACCTGTGAACGTCAAAACCAATTGTTTCGTGTATATCGCCCTTCGCGTCCGAGTCTACCAGCACATGCCGCGACACTACAAGGAGCTGATTCGACTGCTCCAAAGGCAGAAGGAATACCGCTGGGAGCACCGAGTCTACAGGATCCTCCACCCCTCGCCGATCCAACTCCAGCTGAGTTGGATCGCCCCAGCCCCAGGGGTAGTCATCATCATCCTTCTCCCTCAGGAAGACCTTCCAGGCCATCCTGGGAGAAGAGGGGGAGGTTGTGAGATCCCAAGCCATCAACTGCCATTCCGACGAGATACAGAAGAAGAGACCGAGTGAGTTTGAGTAGACCATGTCCAAATTGAAGCCCTCAGCTTTAGGTTTAGCTTCCAGTGGGGTCCACTGGGTGCTGCGGAAGGGGCGGCAGAAGGCCAATGCGGTTTGCGGCGAGTAATTGATGAGGGCGATGCAGTCTTCTTCATCGGGAGGGTGGGACAGGATTGCCCTCTCCACACCCACGTACCTTGTACGGAACTTGCCTCGGAAGTAGGGTAATTCGTCCGTCGGAGGAAGCTTCGCCTGCCGACCCAACACCGGATTCCAAAGGGACAACTCGCGAGCCTTGTTGTACCGAACTAGCCATCCGTGCGAAGACCCCACCAATTGCTCTATTTCCTCTTCATCTCCTCTCCTCTTAATGCTCATCACTTTCTCCTTTCCGGGGCTGTAGAAGTTATACTCGCCCGCAGATGGTAACATCAACCACGGCGACCGCGACACAGATCTGCAGGCCATGCTCTGGAAAAAACGCCGCATCTTTCACGCCACTCGTACAATACCCTGGTTACTACCAAACCTAATATATTTTGCAAATTTACTTTAAGTAACACCCATCAAAATCTTCTTCCTATATCATACACCATTTATTACAATCAATATTTTACAGCGGTGCGTAGACAAAATATCTCATCAATATCAATTTTGCTTCCGTATCTTTTACTAAATTTAATTTTAATCCTATAACTTTTAAAATTTTCTATTTTAGTCCTTTAAATTTTAATTTCATCTTGTATCTTTTGGATATAATTATCTTTTAAAATTTTCTATTTTAATCCTTTAAATTTTAATTTCATCTTGTATCTTTTGGATATAATTATCTAAATAGGACTTAGTCGCCACCCCCTCTATAAAAAGTGGGTTAAGATCTAAATTTTATTTTATAGAGTAAAAGAGTTGCATGAAACCCAAAATCTAGTAGACCCGTAAAATTATGAAATCAGTTGGGTATTTAGCGTGCTTTTTTTAACCTTTAATATAATTTCTTTGTTTTTTTTTCTAAATGTAAAATTTGTTATTAGTTTTATTTCATATTCCAATTTAAATATGAAAGTTTATAAAAGTGACAATAATTTTTTTTAAGTAGTATAATATTTTTAATAAAAATAATATTCTATTAAAAAAAAGTGATAATTTTTTAATTGAAGATAAAATTTCAAGGGCACCAAAAATACCAACCTTTGGTTCAATGGCAAAAAAATCCAAACTTTTTAAATTTGACAAAAAAAAACCTCCACATTTAAAATACTCCGTATTTGGCAATTTAACTTTTTTGGGCAGCTGCAGCTGCCCGGATGCTTACACAGCAAATTTCGCATCATCTTACCTATTCTCCTATGGACATTCGAATCAACACACATGTACACCCTCGGCAGTGTCTGGTTAACAGTATTCGCATCTCTATGCTATGGACATCTCTTCTCTGCATATCTTCCCTCCAAAACATGGAGGCTCGTCTCTCTGCTCCCCATTTTCTGCATATTAAGCCTCCTCCCTCTCCTCACCTCCTCCGCCTTCTTCATCACTTGGCTCTCCAATTTCAAGCTCCTCCTCTTCGCCTTCGAACGGGGGGTCATCGTTTCCAAATCCCTATCCGCTTTCATCGTCATGGCCACTATTCCCTTCTCCTTCCGCCCTTCCGGCGCCGCCCCCACCCCGCCCCCCCCCCCCCCCCCCCCCAAAAAAAACTGCCCCTCTCCCTCCCAACCGAGATCCCCATTTCTATGTTGCTCGTCTCGATTCGTCCAGCCTGTTAATGGAGGCTCTGCTAGGGCTACGCCTGGACCTCCCCTCCAACAAGCCCTATCTTTCGACTTCGCTCTGGGAATTTTGGGGAAGGCGGTGAAATTTGATGGTTAGCAGCATATTGCGCCATGCTGTGTACTGGCCGGTGAGATCGGCACGGCGGTGATGGGAGGGGACAGGGCGGCGATGGCGGGGGTGGTGGCGGCGTTCTTCGTGTCACGGGCGTTCGTGTGGTGGTCGATGACCAATGTTATTAATTATTTTAGTTGTAGATAGGATGAGGATCTGGAGAGCTGGAACGTGGCCATGGCAGCAACCGTGGTGTAAATCTGAAAGATAGGAACAAGATAAAAGGGAAGAAGTTTGCCACATAATGTGGGCAGCTACAACTGCCCAAAAAAATTAAATTGCCAAATATTTTAAATGTGTAGGTTTTTTTTTTTTTTTTTTTTTGAAAAGTTTGGATTTTTTTTCATTTGAACCAAAGGTTGGTATTTTTGGTGCAATTAACCCAAATTTCAATAATGATCCCACACTGATAGTATATATACATAGACTTATATTCTGTGAATATCCTTAAAGATATGGTTAATGATTATCATATTTGTAATATTGTAATCTTGTATAAATGTGACTGAGATCTATACAATATACAAGTATGGTAACCATTGATTATATCTTTAAAGATATTTACTGAATATATACACTATCACACACGTCACAATTCCTTTTAAGTTTGGACCCAATAATTTTGGGTTTAAGTCCTAGAGTGTTTTTTTTTTAGAAAATTGCAATAGGGTCCCACCAATCACAGTCCCGTTTAATTTTGAAGCCAATAATTTTAGTTTTCGTCCCAGAAGTTTTTTTAAAGTAATAAATGTCCCGCACAATTTTTTTTTTATAATTTTGCCCCATAGTCATCTAAAGGTAATGAGAGTCCCCACGTGCACCTCACGTGGCCTTTAGTTAATTAGATTAGATCGGGTTTCTCTCCCATATACAAAACCCAATTAACCCCATGCATCAAATCCTAGCACTGCAACATACTAAGTGTTATTAAATACTCTTTCCGTCTCATAGTTATATTCACACTTTCTGTTTTCTTCCGTCTCACACTTATGTTAACCACCCAAATAAGTAAACTTTCATATCAACCAACAACCTCAAAAGTAATCTTAATTTAAAAAAATTGCTCGTACCTAACACACACAACATACTTTATAATATATTTATAACCTAAAAATAATATGTGAAATTGCATATATTCTTTGTGCGTATAATATTAATTGGTTAAAAATTGAAGTAACAGACGAGGGAGGGCAACATATTGGAACAAAATTAGCCGTAACGTAGCAAGCTGTATACATTTATTGCATTACCATGTGAAATTAAGACACATACTAATCCTTTTCACCTTTCATAAATTCCCAATAATGTTTCCATTAATTAATAGCTGGAATATAAATATTATATATATATATATATATATATATATATATATATATATATATATATATATATATATATATATATATATGGTGTCTGTATTTACAACGCAGAATATTATTAAGACACTGCGTACACAAGTCCATACGCATATTAAATTCACGTGAAATAGTGATTGTATTTAAGGAAGATAAAATTATAGCATAAAAATGAAAATTACAAAAAAAAAAACATTAAATATTAATTAAATATTTATATATAAAAAAATTAAACAAATCAATTTCTAAAGTAAATAAGTAAACAATACTTATTTATTTGAGTATGATTCAAGTAATAATAAAAATGGGAAATTTCTCCATAAAATGACTTTTTTTTCTCCTTTTCCGCATTAATTTGATTTAAAATTAACTAATTAATGAGTTTATATATATATATTCTTTTGATTGGTGTTCTCATTAACTGATTTATGTTATTTTTAACCAAGATGTGTGATGTCACTTATTACAAGTGTTAATTAAGTATTCATTTTGAAAGATAATTAAGTAGGGTGGAAAATAGGAAACCATAGTTAATATGCACAACAGTTGACAGCAATATGGTTGCAGCTTTGTTCATAAATTTAGTGTTAGTTGAAGTTGTAATGAGAAATTAATTGTTTTTGTGGCAGAAGTGTTTGCCTAGGAATTCATCTAAGTTATGGGCTGCCATTTAGGGTTTCTTTCGGTGTTTGTTTTGAACTCACGAGAACAATAAATATGCTGCCACAAATTTATTCATTCATATAATAATTTATCACCAAAAAGTGTAACAATGTACTATGCAGAAAAATAGTAGCAAAAGAAAACGTACTACTTTGTAATACAATTTCATGTAGAAACTTTCCATATACTCTGTTATGGGTAATATATCCCTCATGATTTATCAGGCCCAAGAGGCCCAATAGACTCATTAGACCCATGACGCTAGAAAAGGGAGGCCCAACCCCTCGGGGGCCCAATTGAAGGACAGAAAACTGAAGGGAACCAAGACAGCCCAATAAGGAACGTAACAGTCCAAAAGCCCAGCCCATAACGAATAAAGTCAAACCCACTGAACAAGTACGTAACTGGGAAGCGAACCTCAGCTTCGGAGGAACACCTCGGCAGTTATCCTCCCTCCTGGCCGAGACCTCGGATGGGCTCCTCAGCGGCGAGAACAACCTATCCGAAGACCGAAGGAGGACGGCGAGAACAAGATAATAAAGGTCATGCATCATAATGAGAGAATACAGGTACTACAGGCTAAAGGACAATACTAACGGGAAGAGGAGATGTCTTGGACAATAATCCTAACTAGAAGACAACAACTGACTGGCACGCCCTACTCCAACGACCAATGGGAGACCAGCAAAGGATGAAGACACCTGCAAACCTCCTCCTGTGCAACAAACGGCGTCCAGGTTCCCTCTGCAGTCGGTCGGCGTACCAGACAACTGCGTTGAAGGCAAATTGTCTTCATCCAGGTGGCGTAACGCGATTGGACCAACTCTAGAGTTTTAGGGATGATATAAGTAGCCTCTCTCGCAAGAGAGAGGCAGGACATGAGCACTCACTTTAGACATTACACTTGTAAGAATCTAGGAAAAACGAGTGTTGTTCTAAAAGGAGAGTAATAAAATCGGTGATGTTCTTTGGTGGAATTTGAGTCTTGGATAAGCTTTAATCTCTTTATTTGTCTCGATTTTATAGATTATTATGTTTGATGGTATTCGTTCTTGGCGTTATTAATTAAAATCTTAAACCTTTTACATACTTAATTAGCGAGCCAAGAACAGCCGTCAACATCTGGCGCCGTCTGTGGGAACGCTACGATTAGCCATCCCTGTTCTTTTTATTTGTGAGTTTTGGATTTGTTCTTGGTGAGGGAAATCTCCGAGTTCTGTTCTACGTCTGTAAGTCGAGATGGGGGCGAAGGATTTGCAGGGTGAAGGGGAAACCTAAGATCGAGTTCGAGCTGCAACTCATAAGTGGCTACGCCGTTCGACGGAGCATAACACATACAGGCATCAGGAGAAGGAAGATAGAAATCAACGTCCTCCCCGCACTGAAACTTCCCAAGAGCGATAACAGGGCTCTTCCGCAACCATGAGTCGTCAAGGGATGAAGGAACCCCGACAACAGAAAAAGGGGTATCCTTACCCCATAACGGAAGCTCCCCGAGATGGCCCAACAACCCAGGACCTGCGTCCACCATGTCAGGGTTGGGCTCCAATATAAAAGCAGAGACAAAATCAGCCGCCCATTGGTCAAAGGCAATTTGAGACGGAGAGGGGGGACCCGGACGCTCCTCCAGAGACGAGGAGGATGACGGTGAAGATGACCCAGAACTACCGAGAGAGGAATCGGTAGAACGAGAGGGGGATCTGGGAGATCCAGGAAGAAAGGAAGAACCCTCGCAAGCCATAATCGAAAAAAGGAAAGAAACGCGGGGAGAGGAAGAGATGGAGAAACCCTAAGGCCACGACAGTGATAAGTCTAGAAAAGCGAAGAGAGATAATTAAGAAAAGAAGGGAAAAGAGGAAGAGGGGAGAATAATACCTGGAAGAAGAGCACGAGCGCACCAGATAAAAGGGAACACTAACCGCTGACAAAATCAAAGGGAGAAGTAAGGGGAAGCGAGAAAAGAAAAACTGGCAGAGATGATTCAAAATTCAAAATTCAAATCGACAGATTACACCCAAATACCAGAATTACCCCCACCAGAGCGAAAGTATCTCGAGGCGACACAGATAACCAAACGAGACAAGAATAGAACAAAGGGAAGGCAACGGAGGGGAACAACGAAAAGCCGAGATGGAAAGAACCCTAATATCGTAGGTGCCGAAGCATGAGGGATATAACCTATGAAGTACGAGTCGCCCCTGAACAATCTCAAATCATGAAATTATTCAGGCTCGAGGGGCTAATGTTATGGGTAATATATCCCTCATGATTTATCAGGCCCAAGAGGCCCATTAGACCCATAACGCTAGAAAAGGGAGGCCCAACCCCTCGGGGGCCCAATTGAAGGACAGAAAACTGAAGAGAACCAAGGCAGCCCAATAAGGAACGTAACAGTCCAAAAGCCTAGCCCATAACGAATAAAGTCAAACCCGCTGAACAAGTACGTAACTGGGAAGCTAACCTCGGCTTCGAAGGAATACCTCGGCAGTTATCCTCCCTCCAGGCCGAGACCTCGGATGGGCTCCTCAGCGGCGAGAACAACCTATCCGAAGATCGAAGGAGGACGGCAAGAACAAGATAATAAAGGACAGGCATCATAATGAGAGAATACAGGTACTACAGGCTAAAGGACAACACTAACGGGAAGAGGAGATGTTTTGGACAGCAATCCTAACTAGAAGACAATAACTGACTGACACGCCCTACTCCAACGACCAATGGGAGACCAGCAAAGGATGGAGACACCCTGCAAACCTCCTGCTGTGCAACAAAAAGCGTCCAGGTTCCCTCTGCAGTCGGTCGGCGTACCAGACAACCGCGTTGAAGGCAAATTGTCTTCATCCAGGTGGCGTAACGCGATTGGACCAACTCTAGAGTTTTAGGGATGATATAAGTAGCCTCTCTCGCAAGAGAGAGGCAGGACATGAGCACTCACTTTAGACATTACACTTGAAAGAATCTGAGAAAAACGAGTGTTGTTCTAAAAGGAGAGTAATAAAATCGGTGATGTTCTTTGGTGGAATTTGAGTCTTGGATAAGCTTTAATCTCTTTATTTGTCTCGATTTTATAGATAATTATGTTTGATGGTATTCGTTCTTGGTGTCGTTAATTAAAATCTTAAACCTTTTACACACTTAATTAGCGAGCCAAGAACAGCCGTCAACATACTCCTTCGGACTCACAAAAATTTTCACCCTTTTTGGGTACCAATGTTGAGAAAAATGATAATTTTTAGGAATATATAATTTTTTTTATAAATAAATGATAAAATATGTTAAGTGTATTAGATATATGATGATTTTTTAAAAGTAAATTGTATAGAAAAGGGTGATTATTTTGATGTTTTACTTTCTTAGAAAGGTTAAACTTTTTTGGGACGATTCGAAATGAAAAGAGTGAAAATTAAAGAGAGTGGAGGGAGTAATACTTCCCTTAATTTTATTGCATATCATGTGATGTGCTCTAATCCAAATTTTTAACGTCAACAGGCTTATTCATGCTTTAGCCCATTGGATTGGGCCATAAGAGCCCAAACAAGGACCCAACTATAAAAGTTGCTCTATTCATATTGGTAAGACAGTGATGGGCTATGAATTCCCAAATAAGGACCCACCAATCCAGGATTCGCACACTAGTTGGGCCTACTGGGCCAAGACAAGAATAATCAGATTTGGGCTTGCTCGAAGGTTTTTCTTACATCTTTCTATGCAGGTGTGTTCAAGGCTTCCAGCTGCCAGCAAATTTAATTATTTATCTATAGTAAATAAATAATTTTATACACTTAAAAAATAAATATAACTGCAATATTACTTTATTTATGGCATATTCTAACATTTGCCATTATTATATATAGGAAGACATAATTTACAATTTTTTAATTGAACTGATGCAGTATTTAATGATAATAAAAATAATAATTAAAAAAAGCTCATGAGTACTTTTATTCTTTTGATTTACTTTTTTTTTTTTTGACAGGATTTACTTATTAACTTTATAGTATTATACTATTATACTCCATATCATATTGCAAACTTTTCCTTCACTATGTTCCATGTACGCCCTAAACCATACTATTCAAGTTCTGTCTTTTAATGAGATTTTGTGAGTAGGTGAATAATTCAAATATTTACTAATTTTCTTGATTTCCTTTTACGAAATGGAGAAAGAAATTGTTTTTATTAAAAAATTGGCAAAATGTGTATTTAAATTTGTGACACGTGGAAATTTGGATTCCGTACTTGTACCTCGTAAACCCTAGGGTTTAGGTAATCAATCGAATGCCAAACAAAGCCTCCGCTCTCATTGTTCTTCTCCAGAAACGCATAGTATAAATATTTCACCTCTTTCGCTCTCAGCCATGATAAATTTGAGCTCAGGGGCGCTTAATTTTCAGGCTGAGTATGGTGGGTTTTTGTCAGAGTACTGCCGTTGAAGAAACGATTAAAGAGGAGAAAATTGATATAGAGACCCAATCTTTATCTGATTTAAAGAAGCCCTCTGCAGCAAACGACCCACTCGACCTCTGTATACCGGAAATCGAACACTTTTCGGTGTCATTTTCTGATTCTTTTCTTGATTTTGACTCCATTAACGGTTGGTTAATGGAAGGGAGTACCGGTGATCCTGTTATGGATGATTTGGTGGGAAATCCGGTTGGTTTTGGCATGGTTGGGCGTGAATTTGGGGATTCTAAGGAGAAATTGGTGGCGTGTGGAGATGTGATTTGCGAAAGAGATGAAGTTGAAGAAGAATTGGCTGGAAATGAAGCATCTAAATTGAATTTGAAGCTAGAAAATGATGAAATTGCTGTTGAAGAAAGGAATGCTGAGATGGCTAGCGAGGAGGTTTCTGAGAAGGTTAATGAGAAGGGGGTTTTGGGTGGAGAAGGGTGTAGTAGTGATTTAGGTGGATTAGGGTGTTTGATTGAAGAACAGCTCGGGAAAGTAAGTTTAGAAGGGGGAGTGAAGAAGATGGATGAAAGTGTGGGTGATGAGGAGTCTGAAAGCGAGAGTTCTGCGGCTTCTTCGTCAGCCTCATCTTCGTCTTCAAGCAGTAGTAGTGATGAGGAGGATGAAGATGAGGACTTGGGAGGAACTAGCCAAGAAAAGAAAAGCAAGAAAGGGGGTTTCAGCCTTGATGAACATGCTGATATGGAAGATGGTGAAATTATGTTGTCTGATACAGATGAGATGGTTGCTTGGGGTGATGATGAAGATGGTATAGGTAGTGGTCCAATCAAATCCAAGAATGAGCTCAAGGTAAGTGATTATGTTGTTCGATAACAATTTGTGGTTGTTTTTGTCTGTAATTTTGAC
This sequence comes from Pogostemon cablin, assembly GCA_023678885.1. Taxonomy (NCBI): domain Eukaryota; kingdom Viridiplantae; phylum Streptophyta; class Magnoliopsida; order Lamiales; family Lamiaceae; genus Pogostemon; species Pogostemon cablin. The sequence continues at coordinate 34,291,620 of CM042971.1, forward strand.
ACCTTAAATTTCTGTATGATATATTGTTCAGAATACATTTGTATGTATATTTCCATGAGCTGACATGTCTTGCAACTCTGCTTCACTTGTGAAATAGTTGAATATTAGAGTAACTGCATAATCTTGCTGGATATTTATTCATTTCCCTTGCCCAACAATGGGCAGCTAGGAATTTCTTAAAAGAAAATAGAGAACATGATATTGTGAGTTAACATGAAGTATGAACATTCCATACAAAGTTGGCTTAAGCCATTTAAAAATGAAAACAACTCAAGAAAGCAATAGTAGTTGGGCCTTTTTCGGCTGATGATTGCACCATCATCTGCAAACAGAATTTTTTGTCATGGTTTACCAACTTTCGTGTTTGATGCTTTGTTGTGCAAATTCTTAGCTTTGGTAATAGAATCTTACATGTAATTTTCAATTTTGCAGGTCCTCCCTCCGGTTCCTTCTGTAAGTGTGACCTTGGAACCTCATCATCAAACCCTTCCAGTTGGAGTAATTCTATCGGTAATGCCCTTTTCTTTGCATATTATTGATGCCTTCTTTTCTTGGCTCCACATATATAATTTGAACTGAAGGTCGTTTGTAATATATTCTTGAGTTTAAACTGTAATGCTCTTTTAAACAGATCATTGGTGCTCAAGTAATAGTAGAAGGGGTTGAGAAACACAATCCTCTTAATGAAGGTTCCATTCTTTGGATCACTGATAGCAGATCACCACTAGGGCTAATCGATGAAATATTTGGGCCTGTCAAGAACCCTTACTACATCGTAAGATACAATTCTGAGTCTGAAGTTCCCGCTGGAATCCAGCCAGGGACATTGATCTCATTTGTCGCAGAATACGCAGATCATGTGCTGAACGACAAGAATCTTTACCAGAAAGGGTATGATGCGTCTGGTGACAATGATGAAGAGCTGTCCGAAGAATTAGAATTTTCAGATGATGAAAAGGAAGCGGAGTACAAGAGAATGCTTAAAATGAAGAAAAGGGGCACAAATGAATCTAATTCTGTAAACAAGAGGAAGGATAAAAGACAGCCAAAGAATCAAAAGGGGAACTGGAACCGTAATCAAGATCAGAAGCTACCAGTTATCACCGAAGATCAGCAGTTTAACCCACGCGTTGGAACATCATTGAATCAAGACCATCAATCTATGGTTCCTCCATTTCCACAAGGGCCTCAAGTACCTCAGTTTCCTGCTCCTCACGGGATTTGGAATAACAGATTTCCACATCCTCAGCAACAGGGTATGAACCTTCCCACTGGATTGCCAGCAGATGGCGGTATGATGTGGATGCAGCAGAATTTACCTTATCCATTATTTCAAACGAACCCAGCACTCCAACAGCAAATCGGTATGATTCCCGGGTTGCCTATAAACTTTAATGGAATAGGTGCACAACCAAATTTCAGTGGGGGTCCATCGCTAGCTCCGTGGCAAATGGGCCTGGATCAGAATGCATTAAACCAGTTGCAGTTTGGAATGGGAATGGGCTTGCCGGGCCAACATGCTACCCTTCCTTCGAATGCTGGCGGAGAACAAGCTGGGCAGTCTCAGGGATCCCAAAATTTGAATTTTAATCAAGGCCATGGTGGCAGAGGTGGTGGTGGAAGAAGAAGCCATCACAGAGGCCGTGGGCGGCGTGGTGGTGGGAGAGGCGGACAACCTTGAACATTACCAGCAAACTATCAAGTGGCTAATGTATACATCAGTAGTTTTATAGTTACTTAGCTACCAATTTTGTTCTCCTTTTCTTGCAGTTTTCTTATCTTGTTATTGAGCTTCGTGATGTATAATATTGATTTTCTTATCTTGTTATTGAGCTTCGTGATGTATAATATTGATTTCACTTGGTTTGATCATATATTAAACATCTATCAAGTAATTTCAGATCTTTATGTTTACAAACTGTTTTCTTGGCTGGTCTCAGTTTTCAAAGATCTATGATTTCGTTTCTGATATAAATTGTAATTTGATTGTATGATGATATCAAGTAGCTTGATTATTAGAAGGGAATTTATTTCTCGTTTCTAAATGAACCAAACTTCCATCTGACCTGATTAGCACTAAACCACAATTATTAAGCAAATACAACGTCAGAAGTCACAGTTCAGTTTTTGTTTGATACACTCAAGTTCAACTTATTATTACAGAACTTCAGGAGCAACTCATTCGATTCAAGAAGAATCAGCAGAGATCAGTTTCATGTACCGGCCAACGATCATCTCCGGAGAAAGATCCGTAAAATAGCCCTTCTCGACGTCCAGCCCTACTTGTGCTGCCAGCATTTCGACCTGTTCTTGGACTCGATCAGCCCCAACCCGATTCGGTTCCAACAGAAAACAACATATCTCAGTTGTGTCCTCACCATGAACCAAACCTATCGTTTGCACAGTGGGCAGGCCTCCGCCCCGAGCACTCACCATCATGGCGATCCGTTTAGCAACAGACACATCTGTTGATAAAATGGGCACATTGTAGGTGGCAATCCAAGCACGGGCGCCTACCATCACCACCCCACTAGACCTTGACACCGTCTCCGGCCCTAGGTCAGGTTTCTGAGGAAGAATCTCCGGTTGTGACCAGCCAACCCACTGGTTACCCGCGTAGTTGGGCCGATAGAAGCCAAGTTCACGTCTGATCGTGTCAACCGCCTTTCCGGTTGGATGTGCTGCAGCATATAGGTACACTGGCACTGCAATGTAAACAAATCAACACAATGCCAATCCATAAATCTATGTTCATAGCCTTAAAGGGATCAAATCTAATGAATCAACACAATCATAAATGAAGTTTAAGGTAATGTACCCTGGAATCGGTTGCCAATCTCAGATGCAAGTGCTCTTGCAAGCCACGCAGCTTCATCGAGTGAAGCCCGAGCCAAGGGGTGGCAAACGACGTCGTCTATAACGCCGAGCCGGGGATGAGCCCCACTGTGGGACTCGAGGTTTATGGCTCCATAAGCAGCTTCAGCCATGGCTACAATGCTTTGTAGCAAAGGTGTGTAAATAGGACAACCTAAGCTATCATGAACAACATAGGATACAAGATTGTATCTGACTCTGTTGTAATTATCATCCTTAAACTTATTAACTATAACAGTTTCTGGATCACGACTCACTGCTTGCTCAATCAACTCAAGGGCTCTCCCATTTCTTGATTCAGAGATGTATACCTTACAGCAAAGTAGCATTGACAGCTTCATAGTTTTCTTCTTGTCCTAATGCAAACAGCAGGAAATAAATCTATTTGGTCAAAAGAAATCAAAGAATAAACTAAGTTTATTCAATTTCAGCAAACAAACAAACATATGCAAATTCAAGATAAAACCATACAACTAGGGATCTCTCTCTTTCTATCTCTAAATAAGCAGGTTTAAAATTTGGTTATCTTCTAGATGGTCTGAAATAAGGCAAAACAGAGAGCCATTCTTCTTAGAAAACAGAGGATCAGTAGTCAAATGAAATAGAATCAACCAATTTAACCCAAGAAAACACACACAAACACACATAGGGTAGATACAAAAACATGCACAGATGATGAATTAGTGATGTGCAACAACAGAGAAAGAAAGAAGAGAGATGGGTTCTTACATTATCATAAGTTTGGTTGAAATCCATTTCCTGTGTTTTCTGTTCAAGTTCAATATTTTCTTGGAGAAAACTTAGAAAAGATGAAGAGGTCAAAAAATCTTGATGTATGCAAGGTGTCTGTATGTACGATTCTTGAGTCAGCATTGATTTAGCAGTTATCAGACATATGGCTCCCATCCATCTCTAGCGTGTCACTCTCACCAAACAATAACATGTTAGAAAAATACAATATTTTGTTCACATGCTACATATGTTGATTGTGACATTTTTCAAAAAATCTTTTTTCCTTTCTTTAAAATATATTGTCCACAACCGAATAGAAGTACAATCCAAGATATTTTAAATTAAATAATTTTTAAAGAAAATACAAGTTACCTTTTCATATTTAGAATTTTTTTTGGTTATTTAGTGTTAGGAGTTGAAAAAAAACATTTTGTTTGATGTACGATTATTTTTACTAGATGATAGAATTGTTTATCTTGATGAGTTATTTTCGATGTTAGATATAAATTGAATGCATTTTTCAAAAATTGGACACACATTTATGTCGTGTAATACGAGTGGCTGTTATGATTACAATGGATTTTTGCTTGTGTTTTTTTTAAGTAAAGAATAATAATGTATAACAACTCATCACCCCACATTATGTTATATATTAATGCAACACGATTACGACCATTTTGTGTGAATGCGATGTACTACATATTGTCTTTTTTTCGAAGTGGATAAAATTATACTCCCTCCATCCCGGGTATTTTTACCTGTTTGTAGGGGCACGGAGATTAAGACGTTTTATTTTTTTAATATATAATGTAAGAGAAAGTAGGGATAAATTAGTAATTTAAAAAGAAAAAGTGAATAAAGTTATTGGGAATGATGAATAAAGTGTAAAAAAGTAATTAAAGTTGTTGGGATTGTAAAAAGTAGGTAATAAAATATTATGTATTTTTGACAAAAATGGAATGGGTAAAAATACGTGGGACACCCCAAAATGGAAAGTGGGTAAAAATACGTGGGACAGAGGGAGTAATATATTATTAAACTCTCTATCAAATACGTGTTGTCATTATTCGTTTTTGAAGTATATATAATTAGAGTCAATTCGGTGGTACCCATTTAAAAATTAAACACGTCTTTCTTGTTAATTAAAGCAAGATTAATTCAGACTTATTATTAGTATATATTATTATGAAACAAATTAGTGCCACTAGATCTAAAATACTCCTCCATATAATCTCATTATCATGTACTCCTCCCGTCCAGAGCTTTAAGCCTTTGACATCTCCTTTAGGCCATATCCGGCACACTAAAATGATGTAAAAGTGCTTTTTTGGTGTGAAATTCATTTCCAGCTGTGGTGCCATTTTCACGGTATTTTTTGTATGGATTCATAAACCAGCACCAAAATGCGGTGGGTATACTGTTCACATGTCAAATATTTTATTAATTTTTTTTCTTTTTAATTAATTAATAATAAAAGATAATTAGTTTATGTGTTTTAATGATTTAATGTATTCATTTATGTATTATACTTATTCTATTTTAATTAATTTATGGAATTTTTATTTGGGCAATTATATTTTATTTTATTTTATGTATTATGTATATATTTTTTAAAATAATTTGTTTAAAATAATTAGATTAAATATGAGATTTAAACATAAAATTAAAATTACATCACACAATACATTATATAAAATTACAGATTAAAAAACTTAAAGTTATACAATAAAATAAAACTAAATAAGTAGATTATTTTCTTAATAATCGGAAAGGCCACCTCCAGAACCCCCTCCAATATCTAGAAAAAATTGTCCAAACAAATCAAATGCGGTGTCAAAATTTTGTTGGTGCATTTGTCTTCTATTCTGGAGAATATTTTGTTGCTCCATACTCCAATATCTATGGATGGAGTATTCCAACTCAGAAGACTAGTTATTTAAGTTATTGAATATTGTAATTTAATTTTCTAGTGTTTTATTAATCAATGAATATCTTTTAAATATTTAAGATAGATTTATTTGTTTAAATTACAGATAAATATATCAAAATTAAATACATAATAATTTTAATTATGTTGAAAATATATTAAATAAGGGTCACTTACTAAGGGGTATAAAAAAAATGCATAATTACTTTAAACTACATGACTCAAAGCACTATTACTCCTAATTACATAATTATGACTATAATATCATAAATACCCCTATATGTTTGCACAATTTGTCTGCACAAATTGATTTTGCACAATTTGGTTCTGCACAATTTTATTTTGCATAATTCTTCTGCACAATTTTATTTTTGCACATTTTGTTTGCACATTTTAAATTCCGGCAGCAGGCGGCGGTTGTCAGTGGCGGTCAACGTCGTTCCGGCCGCGCAGTCAACGACCGGTGGTGTGGGTATGGGTGAGGGGTAGGGTGGTTGGTTTAAAAGTGTATGGAGTCTAATGTTATATTTGGTATTTTACTTTAATATTTTGTATGTGAGAGTAATTACTTAAATGAATTTTTTATTATTTAGTGGAAAAAATAGTGCAAACCGCTGAAGATGAATTACTATTTTCACACAATTTTTATGTTGAATGTGCTGCAAAATGATGCAAACCGTTGGAGATGACCTTATAATTTACAAAAGAAGTATGACAACTGTGTTGGGACATGAGTATAATTTTTTGTTTTATAAGTGATATGCTATAAAATATTATGTATGTTAAAGTGAGGATGACAATTTTGAAATATAAAGAGAGAATAATGTGAGATTATAAGTTAACATTACTCATAATAACTTAAATTGGAAACATACATTGAAGAAAAATGTGAATTTAAGTGTGGAATGAAAAGTGTAAAAATAATGGAGTAGAAAATATGATATACATCTTTGCATAATTTTGTCAAAGAAAAATTCTTGTTGAGTTATAACGAAATTTAATTTCACATCAATAATAACCTATGTTTGTATATAACAATGCAATTGTGCTTATTTAATGTTTATTATTGCATCATTAACGACTGCAGTTTGCTCCTTTATCCTAAAGCAAACAGTGCATATGAAATCAAAGTTAACTATCAACAAGTTTGAATCCAAGCTGTATTTGATCAACTATTACTCATTAATGAGAGAGAAAACAAAATAAAATAAAAGATTTATTTAAAAAACATAGAGATTACTTGACCAATAATCATCTTTAGAACTACTGGGAAGAACAATTATGCATCTTCAAGTAACTCTCAATAATTTTTCTCTGTGAAAGATCTGTATAGTATCCTTCTCCAGCATCCATCCCTTCGTCTCTCGCCAGTCGTTCGACTTCTCGTTGGACGTCATCACCGCTAGCTTTACTCGTATCTAACAGGTTGCATGCCACCTCAATAATACCATTACCATGAGCAAGTGCCATGGATTGCACAGATGGCAGTCCACCTCCTCTTCCACTGAGCCTCTTTGCAATTCTCTGAACTGCAGCCATGTTGTCAGAGGATACTGGAACGTTGTAGTTATCGACCCATGGGGTGGCACCCACCACGACAACGCCTTTCTTCTCAACAGCATGAGGAGGACCTTCGTCTGGATTCAGTTGTAAAGTTGGTGATTTGGGGCCACCTATCCACTGATTTCCAATGGCATTTGGCTTGAAGTAACCGAGCTCCCTTCTGATTGAGGCGAGAGATTTTCGTTCACTGTGTGCTGCCCCGTATAAGAAGGTGGGCACTGCAGGCTATGTATAAGATCATTTAGAAAGCTGAAATGTGTATAAGAAGCAAATATAGCAGATCATATTGAGTTTGTATGAGATACATCTCCGAGAAATCCCTATAGTGTGTAATCACCAGTCACATTCTTACATCACAATCATCATCAATGCCAATTTTTTCAGTTCTTCAAACGGTGGATCTCTAACATCCATCACAGGCAGATCATAGCAACCAGAATTAATTCTCCCCCCATTTTGACTTCAATAGATGCTAATTAGCAAGTTATAATCAATTTTTGCGAAAACTCTCTCTCGGCCCGCCTTTCGACTTCCTTTACTTCAAGAGTAACGCCTAATATCTCAAATAAAATCTAAATCACAGACTTCATAACACTCTTCTATGCCTCCCTTTCAAAATCATGAGAATTTATCAATTACACAACAATCTAACAACCATTTCTCAACTACTTAAATCTCCCTCTCAACTGAACTCAAGAGGGAAAAACTCAATCTTTTCATGACTTGTGGGCATCCATTATTTCCCAACATCATACTCTTAACATTATGTCACAATTCAACTATTTCTACATCAAGATGCTCTCTTTCCAAGCTCCAACTTTTTCAGGGTCGAAAAACTTTCAACACGATGTCGAGTGATCTTTATTCATATATATGAAACAAAATTATGTGGAACTAGGAAGTAGAACCTTAATAAAAGATATAGTACTTCTTTTCTCTCTCTCTTTCTGAATAATATGCCATAATTTGTATCCAACTTCATGTAAAGAGGCCAAAAGAAGAACTAACAACACAAAACTAGTTCTTAAGCAGTCAGCATAACCCAAAATAAACAATTTCCACAATTTTCTTGATTAAAAAAAAAAAAAAAGAATCTTGAATCCATGTTATCAAGGGAACAAACCTTGAAGCCTTGTTCCAACATCCGCAGCCAAAGATTTAGCAGTTGCAGCAACATGGTCCAGAGAAACACCAGCCAAGGGATGAAAGCAAATGTGGTCCACAACGCCAAGCCTAGGATGAGTTCCAGAGTGCAATTCAAGATCGATGGCCTCAAAAGCAGCTTTCACCATTTCAAAAACTGCATTTCTCAATGAAGATGAATTTGGGGTGGTGCCCATTTCTGAAACCAATGTGTATCCAACTCTGTTGTAAGTTGCATCCTCAAATTTGTTGATAATTGGGGCCTCTGGAAACAGCTTTGCTGCTCTTTCAATGGCTTCCAGAGCAACCCTGTTTCTGCTTTCAGAGATGTACACCTTGCAACAACCCAACATTTTCTTAAGCATTTCTTCTTATTGTAAGTAGAGAATTTGCCCTTCACAATCTGCAGGATAAATGAAATTGAAGAGATAAAAGTTCTGTGGCCATAGTTTAATTCATCTTAATCCTTTGAGGACCTAAAAAAAAAAACAAACACTTCCCTATACCAAGAATCCTTCAAGAATGATGGATATTGATAAAAATTTGAGATAATTCTTCAAATTAACTACGAATTTTAAATGCTTACCCTCTCCAATATATTGCACTTCTCGACCCAATTCGGAAGAAGGGATTTCTGCCATTCGTCAGAATGCTTCTAAATATTGTTGATAAATAGGTATGCGGTATACCCCTTATTAAATTTAATTAGATTAATTACTATTAAATTAAGATTAATTACTATTAAATCTGATACAAGTTTTAAAGATTATTACTTCATTATTATTTGTTGAATAGAGAGAATCGGATGAATGGATGCATAAATGAAGACAGAAAATGTAATTATTCTCTTCTTATAATGTTTACAGTTTGTTTAGAAATAACACACAAGATAATTTCTTGAAATGAGAGACGATCCACTTTCGTAGTTAGAAATTTGGCGAATGGTTTCACATAATGAAAACCTACCCTTCATTACTGGATTTATTTTTCTGTATATTTTGTCGTGTTGTAGTTTCATCCTCTTATTTCTGGCTCATGAGTTCAAATTATATCTTATAGCAGAGGAAATAGCAATAATAGAAATAGTAAAAACTAACACTTTCTACAAAGTTAGATAAGCTGGATGGGAAAATGCTCAGAAAAGCAAATAAAATAGCAAAGAAGTTTAGAAATAAACATACATTCCGAACAATTGAGTTTAGAAATCGTCATTATTATTATAAGAAAACGTTGAAACAACTCTTCCTCTCTAAGAGGTAACAAAAATCTGGAAATCCATTAGCTGAATAGTCTTAATGATCATTATAAATGAGAGTCGAACTTTCTCCACACAAACATCAAGTTGTAGCACAAATTATTGGATGAAATCTCTCTGATGATGGTTGAATCTCTAGCCCATTGTGCTACTTCGACTTATTTCTGCAGAAGTTAAGAAAATCAATCATGGGTGCAAGACTAATTTGGGGGATCTCCATGTACAATAGTACATCTTAAAGGTAAATAAATACACAAACATTACAATTACCTCTGCTGTGTCTTTCTTGCCTCTCGTAAAGAACTTGTACATTCCACCAATGAATAAACCCCACCCGGTCAAAGAGACAATCACAAACTGAAAGGCCAAAATTATGAGAACATGAATAAGAAGTCTAATTTCTTTTACAGGCCAATAGCAAAAAAACACCAGGGGGCATTAGGTTATATGCCACTTTTCACAATATATATTCAACAACTGTATATTTTTTACTCCACATCTTTAAATGCTAGTCTTTGCTACCTTTTTTCTGGTCAAATATCCCCACTTCAGATCACTGTTTCTATGATCAGCTACTGTGATTTGGGATGATAAGGGTAGAGTAGTGAAAAAAATTAGTGCCGTGGCAAAGATTCAATAGATGGTAAAATATTGCGCATTAATCCCTATTTCCCAAAGTTTTATAATAATGAGGATGACAATGGATCTGGAAACCGGAGGGGAATGTGCATTATACACAATGAATTTCAACGCTGCAGGTATAAAACTAATTTTACTTCCATAATCGATCCTGGCAAGAACAAAACAAAAGTTCCACAAAATTAGGAGCCAAGACTTCATATTCTTGAAACGGGCACCAGAGACATTCAAAAAGCAATTCTTAAAGCAAAAAGCAACATACGCCCTTCAAACTCTATTACAGGCTTTACGTAAAGCATAAACACAGTAAATCATAAACACAGATAATCAACATGAAGCTGTAGCAACATTAAAGTTAGGAAGTAAGAACTATACTTATTTGCCCTCAAATAATTTGCTAATTGAATCTAAATCAATTGTTGCAGCTGAATTTTCTATATTAATGTTTTAATATTAAGATGACAATAAGGTTTATGAAGAGCTTTGTGATGCTACAAGATAAGACAACATAACTGTTTCGTTATAAAAGTCCTGTATAACAATTGTTTTGCTCCACCAAAAACCATTACGAAAATAGCTATATCAAATCTCTCTTATCTGGCTCCACATTTATTGAATCGATTCCTGGACATTAGGCCATTGGCAGCCAGCCCACAGCAGGTCAACACCTCATTCTTTCGCAAACTATTAAAATGTTTCCACGAAAAATCTATAACCCAATTCATTAACTTGCAAAGAAAAATCTTGCATATTGGTTTTTTATATCGTTCAAAAATTAGGTCTTTATCTCAGTGAAGTCTCCAGATCACTAAATTCACTCTTTTTAGCAAATTATAATCACTCGTCAATTAACAAGATAAAAACTATGATCCCGCAATGCAAAATAGGCTAGGGATTTCCGGCAAGAAAGAAAACATAAATCCGCAAAGTACACATATTCATGAGCAAATATAAACTTACATGCTCTTCCTTCCACTTTGATGGACTCATAGGGTCTTTCCAGCAATCAATCTTCGGTGGCCCATGGTGATCTGAAAATGAAACCCAATTGATTAATAAACCAAATAAACCACTGAAGAAAATCAATTAAGGGGAAACAAGATAAATGGTATTAATTTGATATCTATCGTAATAATGAATGAATCTCAAGGAAATATTGGGGGTCAAATCAGTACCAGCGGAGCCGGCAAGACCGCGGCGGGAAATCAAGGAAGAAGCTGGAGTCTTCGATGAGATGGAAGGTGAGAGGCGAGCAAGACTCGCGGCTCTTCGAGCAGTCATGGCGGCCAATGAGGTTGCCATTGCTTGTTGGGTGTAGGGAGATCGAAGGTAACACGATTGAGAATGGAGAACGAACCTGGCTGATGACTGGAGCAGGGCAAGAATGTGAGAGGAGTCCTTAACGACGTCGTTCCTTTACACTCGGCTAACTTTTCGAGCTGGCCTAAACCCCTTGAGGCCCATTAAATCAAGCAATTCTATTTTCATTGGGCTTTTAAAATGATTTTGATGGGCTTTAAGAGCAGAAACAGGTCCATAGTACAAATGAAAACTTACTGATTTTTTATATTTTTTTTTATTTTTTCAATGTATTATGGTTGTATATAAAATCAAATGGACAATTGGGCATTCACTTGAGTAAGTGGTTACATAAGTTAGACGTAAACCGGGTTTACATAATAAATTTTTATAAATTCTGTGGTCCCATTAGTTTAAACACCCTAACAATATATAGGGTATATAGAATTAGAAGGAGGACCACATAATTTACACCATGAACCTAATTTATACTCCCTCCGTCCCATTTATATTGCTACTTTTGACTGCAAAAAGCTCTCACAAAAGCTACAGTAAAAGTATCAATAAAGATGGGACGGAGGGAGTACAAGTGTTTATGATCCTAAAATTCTCCATCATAAACAACTTAAAGTATACTATGTGATTTATCTCCTTCATCCATCTTAGGGTAGGGATGATGGGAGCCCTAGTGAGGTATGCCAATTATGTAGGTTATGATTTTTCTATGATAAATTATTTTGAAATATATGAATTTCGTTTATAATACTTCCTCCGTTCATTTTTAAGGTGTCCATTTTACTATTTTTGACGTCCGATTCAAAGGTATCAATTTCCCTTATTTAGTAAAAAGATACATAACATGGCTCACCACTTCCCTCTAATACAACTACCCACTTTGCATATAATAATAATACTCATTAATCCACATGCAAAAAGCAAATGAACACCTTAGAATCGGATGGAGGGAGTATAAAAAATAACAATAGTGCACATTCTCATGGAGTAGCATCATTAAGTGTTTTTAATTAGAACACAACGTTTCAATTAGAAAAATCGTCAACTAATAAAATATAAAGTCGAAAAATTTTCCATTAAAATACAAATAAAAAAAATAAAAAAAAGAAGCTACTACATTCACACAAAATTGTTTTAAGAAAATTATGACCTAAACGATTATAAATACATACAAAAATCAGACCATGGTCGACAGCAAAAGATGCGACCAAATAGGGAAAGTGATGGCAACTACAAGAATGATGATGAGCAAAACGGCGTAGTATGTCCATTTCCGTGAGTTCTTCTGATACTCACGTGCATCCTGCAGCTGCTCCGTCCCCCGCCGCACGAACGAGCTGGCGTGCTGCACGTGACTCTCGATGTCGTTCAGCTGCTGCCCCTGCGCCTCCACCAGCGCCGCCATGTCCAGAAATATCTGGTGGAGCTCAATCAGATTTTTCTCGATCTCCTTTACGGCGTCGTGTCGTTCCTGAATCTCCGATATCGCATCCATAATCTGCCCCCGCCCCTGCTCCTGGATCGCCTTCTGCATAAACGTTTCGCTCTCTCCGCTCGCGATTAGATTTTCGATTAATTCGTCGTCGGCCTTCTGTCCGGTGACGGTGAAGTACCTGTTAGAGTGACTTGATTAAGTATTAAACAATTTATCTCTCTATCAACTTAAGCTTTCAGATGGGGTGATCATTTAATATAGTATTAAAGCAAAAGCCTAACAAAGGTCCAGTCTCGAACCTCACCGTCATTTATATAAAAAAAAATTCAACATGCAAGAATTAACCCCGCCTGCATGTGAGTGACTTGATTAAATATTAAACGATTTATCTCTTTATCTGATTAAATTGATGAGGTGGTCATTTAACGGTACCGTCGCTCCACCGTCTCTTTGTACTCGGCGTTCATCCTTGCTCGGAGGCCCTGGAAGTCGTCCATCAAGTCCTTCAACTTCTTTCCGAGGCCGCTGACGACGGAGGATCGCGTTCTGTCGGCGGAGGAGCCGGGGCCGCAGCCGGGGACGCGGCGGTTGGTGGCGTTGGATTTCTCCAGCGCCTCCAATTTCCCTTTAATTAGCTTAACCCGTTTTAAGACCATTGAAACGTCGCCGTCCATTCGGGATCGGAGCTCTTTCATGGTGGTGGCGTTGTGGACGGTTTTGCACTCCTCGTTGGCTTCCTGGAGGCGTTTGTAGAGCTTCTCGACGTCGGACATGTCCTTCTTGACATTCTCGACGTCCTCGAAGAACTTGTCGAGGTTGATGCCCTCGGTCCGGGTGGCGCCGCCGGCTTCGACGTCGTCATCTTGGTATCGTTTGAAAGAGGTGGAGAAAAGGTCGTTCATCTTGGCCGCCCTTGTGGTGGTGGTGGATTGGGGTTGAGATGGGTTGTGGGGGCGGCGGAAGACGGCGGAATTGGGTGTTCAAGGCTTCTCCCAGCAACTTTTCTTTCTCTCTCCGGGTGGTAGTTGCATGGTACGTTGGAGGGAGAGGGAAAGGGAAAGGTGGGAAAAGCCAAGAGTTTCATCAAGAAATAAAGTGGGCCCAATTAATTTAGTTAATTTTGGGGGTACTAATATTAGACACTAATAATGGTGAACCAAAATCACCCTGTGGATTATCTATTATCCAGGAGAAATATATGGTTGCTCTTCTTTTTCTTTCTTGATATCGTTGACCAGGTCAACTCTTTTTCTTTAGTTACTATTTTTAATATTCATCATTTTTGCAATTTTCCTTTTAAAATAAGGTACCTACTCTATTAATCTTCGTATATGGAGATAAACCCAAATTAGTATATTCTTGCACAAAATTACACCGTTAAGCTTATGTATTATAGTTTTGATTTATATTAGTTAATTGTTTATTTCAAAAAATCATGTTTCATTTCATCATGAGAATAATAATATGATCACATTATATTCTTCCTATAATGTACAAGTGAAATAAAATACTTACATATTAAGTGATCTTCACTTCATTCTTGCCTCATGTATTATATTTATAATCGAAAAAAAAAAACAATTCACACACACACAGTGTATGTATGTTTGATCATATTGACGAGAGATCCTTAGAAACCATACAATTTTTCTAAATCAAATTTACATTTTTCTAAATCAAATTTACACCAAAACACACCATTAGTTAGTTATGTTATGCCAAGATTTGTAGTTGTTGCTGTTGTAGTAACCTTAATTGCATAATGCTACTCTTCAAGCTTCTCTCTTGCACCTTTTATTAATTAACAAAACACAAGTGATCATCAGAAGCTTATATTAAGCTAATTTCAAGAAAATAAGAGTAATCCAACACACGCACATACCTAATAATTTTACCTATATCTTTAATTACTTATTCTTTATATGTAATATATTATGAAAATTTTCTGACCTCCAATGCAGAAATATGTCTGAAAAGCTCCATACATTCTTCAAGCAGCTGCTTCTCTTGTACCACTACTTCTGCTAATGCAGCAAGCACTCCTTCTGTTTCCTCAATCTGAATATTAATACACATAATTAATCCAATTATCACACACACATACAGATACTTGTCTGTGAGAGAGAGCTCGAAGTTTCATCAACATTTTACCGTAGATGAGAAATTAGTTAGTGTCAATTTGATCGAAGCTGCAAGATCAGATCTGACTGTAATGGATGCCGGTTGAAGTTCTACCTGTATTACATGACAAATTGTTTGTTTCAATATTTATTTCCAACTCGTATTTGATCTTACTTATTGAGTTTAATTTCCTCCGAAAAGAGACATAACTGTGTATAATTTACCTAACACCTTAGAAAAGTATATCATTTAATACTTATCAAATTACTCTAATAACAAATAGTGTATTACCTTTTAGTTGAAAAAGTCTAAGTTTGTCTATCAATGAGAGTAATCATTTTACCAAAATCATGATTTTAAAAAGAATTCACCTTAGCTCCATCAACAAGGGGTACCCTGCAAATAGCAGAATGCAAGTAGTCTGTTGTATTTGTAACTGTAGATGAATGTTCTCTTTCCATATTTCCCCATGTCTCCAGCAACTTTATCTGTGTGTGATAATATACAAACATAATATCCATTAATTAATTTTAATATCACATAATACTAGCATATAGTATATGATACTATTGATTTGTGTGATACTGTAATATTTATTTATTACCAGAGAGTGAAGTATGTAGTTCAATTTCAAGTTGAGATTTTCCTTTTGCAGTTGTATCTTCTTTTGAATGACTGAATGTTGAAGCTTCATCACCTCATTCCATACACTTACGAAATTACTCTACAAAATATAAATAAATAAATACTAGATAAAATAAATAAAATAGATATATTTATACATTAAAAATCGGCAATATTAACATACCTCAACCTGTTTGACGATATTCCCATTGACTCTGTCAGCTCTAGCTCTGCTGTACCTCCACTGCATCAGTCTGTTATGGAGCAATCTCAGCTGATGAACATTCTCAGAAGAGCCCAGCCCGAGCGGCGACGAACATGATTTCCTCCCCTTAAAATATTCAAACCCCAGATTGAATATATTTCCAACCCCTTTTCCCTTTGAAGGACTCGACGGTGGTTTTGAGATCGTTAACTTTCCCCTGTTTTCACTCGCTGAAGCTTTCAGAGAGCCCGAACGGGCCCAATTCCCCTTTATCGCACTCTTAAGCGCGAAATTCTTCGGGGAATTTGCATTACTACTTGCAGAATTGGACTTCCCGGAATCAGCACTCCACCGCCGTGATCTGGAAGATAAATCGTACATGAATTTTGACGGCACGTCGATGCCGTGTTTCCTTGAACTCACAGTTGGAGCCATGTTCGACGCCGCATAAGATTTTCCAGCAATTGGAGTTTCGATACTCGTGCCGTCGGAGTATAGGTCGCTGTATTCCGATTCCAATTCTTCTCCGTCGGAAATCGAGGGTTTCTTCCTCAGTGAAACCTCATCCAAAGAAATTTGTCCTGGTAAGATCATATCGATTTTTTCATCCGGTGGATTGGAATTAGACTTTGATGAATTCCATGGGAATCTGGATTTTCCTGTATATCTCATGGAACCTCCGAAGATTGGATTATGATTTTCTTTGGAGGAGATTGATTTCTTCTTCTCTTTTGCAAATCTGCTGAATTCAGTGCAGCTTCTTTGCCGATTGATGAGCAGGGGATTCCGGCTAGGTTTTTCTCTGCTTTTCCGTTCTTCAAATTCTCTGATTCTATCATTTCCGATGCAGTCGGCGAGAGTATCGGGCTTCGGGTTTGAGTGGACAGATGATGAGGGCCAAAGCCCGCGTAGAAAGCCCGAGCTCTCCAAGCTTTTGTGCTTCCTTGAACTGGTGGATGATTTGGGTTTTTGCATCAGTAGAGAAAGGATACTGTTTGGAGATTGATTTCCATACTCACCTGATGATGAAGTAGTAGAATTTGGTAAGAGAAATCTCGAACTTACTTCTCTGGATTTGGGTTTTTTGGACTTCAAGGGATGATCGGTGGCTCCGCCGTGGCTTTGCATCGGAAACACGCAGGGAGAGTGAAAGTGGTGGTGGAGTTTGAAATTGAATGAAGGGGTGTTTGTTGGTGTGTTGGGAGAAATGGATGAGAAGTAAAACAAATGTTACTGGAAAAGTGGCGGCAAAATAGATACGAAAGCCGCCGAGTTTAAGGATTTGTGGTTGTTGATGTTGAAATTACAAGAAAGTCCTTCTAATTGTGTCAATGATCAATTGGGGTTTCTGTTCCTGTCTTACATTTTAGAGTTTAACTTTAATGTACCAGACACTGGTTCACGTAGCTAATCTCAATCATTAAATTTATTTTTCATTTAATTCTCACCGCTCATTAAAAATAAAATAAAAATACATTTAACAATTACCCATTACATCCTCAATTTATCTTATATTTTAATATTATATCTTATATTACAATTTATTGGATATATCAAAACATAGAAGATATAACATTAATAAAACATCACATTGACATATGTACACAAAATTTGAAATAGCGTAACGCTCAGTGTAATACCCAAGTTTCTCACTACTAGTGTGTTTATATAATTTAATTTGTATTATGTGTATTTTATAATTATGTGACAATTATTTCTAAATTTTATTTATCTTTACATTTTATTTGAGACATCTGTGATAATAATGGTGACAATATGTGAATATATGTGTGCATAAATATTTTCGTGTATTAATTTGGATATATGAGTAAATTATTTTATGTGTATAAATACACTTTTCTTAATTATTAAGTATCACACGTATTTTTATTATAATAATAATTATATAATATATAATATAAAAAAAAATAAAAAAAAATAAAAGAAAGTCAAAATTTGTGGCTGCAATTTGAAAGTTGAAATGGCTGCTAGCAGCAAACTTTGAAATTTGAAAGTTGAAATGGCTGCACAGCCGTAATTTTGGTTTTTAATTAAAAAAAAAAAAAATTTCGTGTATATATATATATATGGGGTGTTGAGGATTTCATCACCTCACACACTCCAATTAATCAGCAGAGAGAAAAAAAAAATTTGAGGGAAGAAGTGTGTTGGAACGGGAAGGAAGGAATTAGTTACGGATCTTCACAGGTCTATAATTGTCGGAATTCAAGTAAGTAGAAGTCCAATTACAATGCATAAATATGTTGTGTATAAATTATTTGTGATTAATATATGATAATTATGTTGTAAATTATTTGTTATTAGTTTAATTATGTTATAAATTATTTGGGATTAATTGATTATACAAGTTGTGGATTTATGTAATTTGAAATAATATTATTGTATTATATATATCTGTGTGATTGGGAACTGTTAAAAATATATCCGTATGACTTGAGAAGATGTTGGTTATAAGGATCTGTGTGATCCAAGATGGAGTTGTTATTATAAGAGATCCGTGTGATCCAAGGTGATGTGGATTTATGTGAATTAAATTAAGTTGTTATTTTATTTATAATTAAATGTTGATATTGATGTCATAAATGATTTATGATGTATATTTAATTGCACTGCTTGCATATCATGCATATCATGAAAAGTGTTTTCCCTAAATATTAATAAGATACTAATGGTGTGTGCGGCCACTATATATGCATCTCTGTCAGGGTTCGGAAAAAAATCGTTCCCGACATTTTTGTCAGGGGTTCGGAAAAATCGTCCCCCACCACTTTGTCAGAGTTCGGAAAAATCGTTCTCGTCACTATTGTCGGGGTTCGGAAAAAAAAATCGTCCCCATTGAGCTCATTTGGGGTGCATATCATAAGTGTGTCGTGGGGATCCCGCAACGTGAACAGTTTTCTAAATAAAAGAGACAAATTAGTAGATTAGGAAATAAGTGCATTTTCATGCATTGTCATGCATGATTTCTACTTACTGAGATTTTTGTCTCACTAGTTTATGCATTGTAGGTGAGCCTGATAATATTTGAGTATGTGGGTGGTGTACTGTGAAAGCTGTGGAGCTCCTACAAGGTTTCGAGTAGATGTACATAGATGACGACCTGTTGGGCTAGACCGTGTGTTTATTTTGTTTCCGCTGATATTTTATTATGTAATAAAAAAAAATATTGTCAACTATTTGTGTGAATTGAAGTGGTATCAGAAACCAGTTGTGTATGTTGAACTGGTATGGTCGTTTGGATAATATATATTATGTGAGGAAAAAAAATATGTGCAAATTTTATGATGTTTATGATAATTATAAGTTATGAAAAGTGGGTCGTGACAGAGTGGTATCAGAGCACGGTTTGGGTCCTGCAGACTATCTATGTACATGAACTCATTCCTTGGGAGAGCAGCTTTGCGTGTAAGTATTATTTTCCTTCTGTGTTGTTATGTGTTTTATAAATTATATTGGCCATGTGGTGTAGGACTTGTAGTTGGTTGACAAAATGGAAAGAATTATGGGTGAAAGTTCTGAAAGTGATAGAGTTGCTGAGCAAATAACACCTACTGAAGGAAATAATAGTGATGCGATGATTACTCGCCTGATGGAACTGGTAGAGCGCCAGTCCCAACAGATACAACAACTAATTCAACAGAGAGATATGGGTGGACAACCAGAGGTTAATGTTAATCACAATCAACGTCAAGTAGAACGTGTGGAAATGGTTTGTGAAAGGTTTAGAAAGCTGAGCCCTCCAATATTTGAGGACGCAGCAGACCCCACAGATGCAGAGGATTGGTTACGCACGGTGGAAAACATGTTTCAATACAGTAGAATTCTAGAGGGGGACAGAGTGCTGTGTGCTTCTTTCATGTTACGAGGAAGTGCAGGCCACTGGTGGGATACGATTAAAAGTATCGAGGATGCCACGAATATAACATGGGAAAGGTTCAAGGAACTTTTCAGAAACAAGTACTTTACCGCACCAGTGAGAGCCATGAAGATGAACGAGTTCATACAGTTGAGGCAAGGTGGCATGACAGTCACAGATTACCTTCGTAAGTTTGAACTGTTGTCAAGGTTTGCAGAACATATGGTGAGTACGGAGGCATTAAAAGTGGAAAGATTCGTGGAAGGCTTAAGGCCTGAGCTTTTCAGAGATGTGAGTATGGCGGGACTGCATGGAGCAACATACTCACAAGTGGCAGAAAGGGCCCAGATTGCTGAACAAGCAGAGATGAGGATCAGACAAGCGCAAGCTGTCAGACGTCAATTTCAACAGAAACCGGTGCAGCAGTTTGGGAGAAATGATAAGAGGCCGATGCCATTTCAGAGGCCAAAATCAAATTTTCAAGTGGAGCAAGGACAAGGACAAGGAGAACCAAACAAGCGTCCCAGGTTCGATCAAGGGAAAATGCCACAGGCGCCGCCTCTACCGATGTGTCCAAACTGTTTTAGACCACATAGTGGAGAGTGTCACATGCCTCCGAGAACATGTTACACATGTGGAGAGAAAGGACATATGACTATTACTTGTCCTAAGAAAGGGAAACAAGGGCAACCGGTGAGAGTTCCAGCAAGAGTATATACTTTGACGCGGGAGGAGGCAGATGCGAACCCCTCAGTTGTCGCTGGTAAGTTTTCTATTTTTGGCATTTCTACCTATGTGCTATTTGATTCTGGAGCAACACATTCATTTGTATCCACTGAGTATGTGAGGAAGTTGGGTGGAACATCTAACTTAATAGAAGCTAATTATGAGGTGATAATACCTTCTGGTGAATCAAAGCAAACTAATCAACTTCTTCGAGGTTGTGTTATTCCTATTGAAGGAAGACAACTCCTCGCTAATTTGATTCTCTTAAGTATGAATGATTATGATATCATATTGGGCATGGATTGGCTGTCAAAATATGGTGCTACAATAGATTGTCAGAAGAAGAGTATCACTTTTCAACCAGTGAAAGGAGAACCGTTCACTTTTGTTGGGATCAAGAAAATTTTTAAAATTCCTATGATATCAACAACAAAAGCACAACGGTTGTTGGAAAGTGGTTGTGAGGGGTATTTGGTGAGTGTAATGAATGTTGATGGGCAGCAATGTCCAGTTCTTGATAATGTACCAGTAGTTCGGGAATATCTGGAGGTATTTCCAGATGATCTTCCAGGTTTGCCACCAGACCGGGAAATAGAGTTTGTTATTGAGTTACAACCAGGAACTGCTCCTATATCTAAAGCTCCATACAGAATGGCACCAGCTGAACTGAAGGAATTAAAGATACAGTTACAAGAGTTGCTAGACAAAGGATTTATCCAACCTAGTTTCTCCCCTTGGGGAGCACCAGTTCTGTTTGTTCGAAAGAAGGATGGCACATTGAGGATGTGCATTGATTATCGGGATCTCAATAAAGTTACGGTGAAGAATAAATATCCATTGCCTCGCATTGATGATCTGTTTGATCAGTTACAGGGTGCATCTATCTTTTCTAAGATTGATTTGCGGTCGGGGTATCATCAGTTGAAGATTAGGGAGGAGGATATTCCGAAGACTGCATTTAGTACAAGGTATGGGCATTATGAATTTTTGGTGATGTCGTTCGGTTTGACAAATGCTCCGGCAGCATTTATGGATTTGATGAATAGAGTATTTCAGGAATTTCTCGATAAATTTGTGATTGTGTTTATCGATGATATTCTAATTTACTCTAAGAATAAGGAGGATCATGCTCTACACTTAAGAAAGGTGTTAGAGATTTTGAAGGAGAAGCAATTGTATGCGAAGTTTAAAAAGTGTGAATTTTGGTTGGATCGAGTTGTTTTCTTGGGTCACGTGGTATCGGGAGAAGGAATTTCGGTAGATCCAAGTAAAGTTAAAGCAATCCATGATTGGCCACAACCCTCAAATCCCACTGAAGTTCGTAGCTTTCTTGGATTGGCTGGATATTATCGAAGGTTTGTTGAAGGATTCTCCAAGATTGCTTCACCATTAACGCAGTTGACTAGGAAAAATATGAAGTTCACATGGACGGAGTCATGTGAGCAAAGTTTTCAAGAATTAAAGAAACGATTGACATCAGCACCTATCTTAATTATTCCTACGGAGACAGGAAACTTCAAGGTTTATAGTGATGCTTCAAAGAATGGTCTTGGGTGTGTATTGATGCAGAATGGGAAAGTAATAGCTTATGCATCCAGACAGTTAAGAGAGTATGAGAAGAATTACCCAACTCATGATTTAGAGTTAGCTGCAGTGGTGTTTGCACTCAAGATTTGGAGGCATTATCTATATGGGGAACGTTGTGAAATCTATACTGATCATAAGAGTTTGAAGTACTTTTTCACTCAGAAAGAGTTGAACATGAGGCAAAGAAGATGGTTGGAATTGGTGAAGGATTACGACTGTGTTATCAATTATCATCCGGGAAAAGCCAATGTGGTTGCTGATGCATTGAGCCGAAAGGCAATACAGAGTGTAGCTGCTATGACCATAAATCAGAAACCAGAGTTGCTTGATTTGCAAAAGATGGGTGTGGAGATCATTCAGGAAGGATCGTTGGAAGCAAGGATGGCAGCTCTGACACTTCGACCAACTTTGTTGGATAAGATTCGACAGAGCCAACAGGAGGATAAGTTGTTTGACAAGATAAAGAATGATATCAGCTCTGGAAAGTCTTCTGACTTCCAATTAGGAGAAGATGGCGTGATTCGTTATGGAGGTCGATTATGTCTACCTGAAGTGGATGACATTCGGAAAGAAGTGATGGCGGAAGCTCATTCAACACCATACTCTGTACATCCAGGAGCTACTAAGATGTATAGAGATTTGAAGTCATATTATTGGTGGCCAGGAATGAAGAGAGACGTTGCTCGATATGTAGAGCAATGTCTGACTTGTCAGCAAATCAAAGCCGAGCATCAGAGACCAGCAGGAACTTTGCAGCCTCTATTTATTCCAGAATGGAAGTGGGAGAATATTACTATGGATTTTGTCATCGGACTACCGAAAACGGTGAAAGGTCACAATGCTATTTGGGTTATCGTAGATCGATTGACTAAGTCAGCTCATTTTCTTCCTATTTGTTCTACGTATTCTATGGATCGTTATGCACAGCTGTATATTCAAGAGATTGTCAGACTCCATGGAGTACCACTTACTATTGTGTCAGACAGAGATACGAGATTCTTGTCTGCTTTCTGGAAGAGTTTACATAAGGCGTTGGGGACACAATTATCTTTCAGCACAGCATTCCATCCACAGACAGATGGTCAATCAGAGCGTACAATACAAATCTTGGAGGATATGCTCAGAGCGTGTGTGTTGGATTTTCAAGGTCAGTGGAGTAAATTTTTGCCTTTGATAGAGTTCTCATACAATAACAGTTATCAGTCTACCATCGGGATGGCTCCATATGAAGCATTGTATGGGAGAAAGTGTAGATCTCCAGTATATTGGGATGAAGTTGGAGAGAGGAAATTTTTGGGTCCAGACTTGATTCGTGAAATGTCAGAAGTTGTTACTCGTATACGAGAGAAGATGAAGGTTGCTCAAGATCGGCAAAAGAGTTATGCAGACAAACGGAGGAGAGAATTGAAATTTGAAGTGGGTGATCAGGTATTTCTGAAAGTATCTCCAATGAAGGGGATAATGCGATTTGGAAGGAAAGGAAAACTCAGTCCAAGATATGTTGGTCCGTTCACTATCATTGAGAGAGTTGGCAGTGTTGCCTATAAGTTGGAGTTACCAGCATCAATGTCTAGAGTACATGACGTGTTTCATGTGTCTATGTTGAGGAAGTATGTTCCAAATCCATCTCATGTTCTCAGGCAGGAACCAGTTGAGTTGAAAGAAGATTTGAGTTATGAGGAAGTACCAGTTGAGATCTTGTGGCGAGACGTGAAGAAACTCAGAAATAAAGAAATACCATTAGTAAAAGTATTATGGAGGAACCAAATAGTTGAAGAGGCTACTTGGGAAAGAGAGGATGAGATGATGGCTAAATATCCAGACCTCTTCAGGTAAGTAAATTTCGAGGACGAAATTTTTATAAGAAGGGAAGAATGTAATACCCAAGTTTCTCACTACTAGTGTGTTTATATAATTTAATTTGTATTATGTGTATTTTATAATTATGTGATAATTATTTCTAAATTTTATTTATCTTTACATTTTATTTGAGACATCTGTGATAATAATGGTGACAATATGTGAATATATGTGTGCATAAATATTTTCGTGTATTAATTTGGATATATGAGTAAATTATTTTATGTGTATAAATACACTTTTCTTAATTATTAAGTATCACACGTATTTTTATTATAATAATAATTATATAATATATAATATAAAAAAAAATAAAAAAAAATAAAAGAAAGTCAAAATTTGTGGCTGCAATTTGAAAGTTGAAATGGCTGCTAGCAGCAAACTTTGAAATTTGAAAGTTGAAATGGCTGCACAGCCGTAATTTTGGTTTTTAATTAAAAAAAAAAAAAAAATTTCGTGTATATATATATATGGGGTGTTGAGGATTTCATCACCTCACACACTCCAATTAATCAGCAGAGAGAAAAAAAAAATTTGAGGGAAGAAGTGTGTTGGAACGGGAAGGAAGGAATTAGTTACGGATCTTCACAGGTCTATAATTGTCGGAATTCAAGTAAGTAGAAGTCCAATTACAATGCATAAATATGTTGTGTATAAATTATTTGTGATTAATATATGATAATTATGTTGTAAATTATTTGTTATTAGTTTAATTATGTTATAAATTATTTGGGATTAATTGATTATACAAGTTGTGGATTTATGTAATTTGAAATAATATTATTGTATTATATATATCTGTGTGATTGGGAACTGTTAAAAATATATCCGTATGACTTGAGAAGATGTTGGTTATAAGGATCTGTGTGATCCAAGATGGAGTTGTTATTATAAGAGATCCGTGTGATCCAAGGTGATGTGGATTTATGTGAATTAAATTAAGTTGTTATTTTATTTATAATTAAATGTTGATATTGATGTCATAAATGATTTATGATGTATATTTAATTGCACTGCTTGCATACCATGCATATCATGAAAAGTGTTTTCCCTAAATATTAATAAGATACTAATGGTGTGTGCGGCCACTATATATGCATCTCTGTCAGGGTTCGAAAAAAAATCGTTCCCGACATTTTTGTCAGGGGTTCGGAAAAATCGTCCCCCACCACTTTGTCAGAGTTCGGAAAAATCGTTCTCGTCACTATTGTCGGGGTTCGGAAAAAAAAATCGTCCCCATTGAGCTCATTTGGGGTGCATATCATAAGTGTGTCGTGGGGATCCCGCAACGTGAACAGTTTTCTAAATAAAAGAGACAAATTAGTAGATTAGGAAATAAGTGCATTTTCATGCATTGTCATGCATGATTTCTACTTACTGAGATTTTTGTCTCACTAGTTTATGCATTGTAGGTGAGCCTGATAATATTTGAGTATGTGGGTGGTGTACTGTGAAAGCTGTGGAGCTCCTACAAGGTTTCGAGTGGATGTACATAGATGACGACCTGTTGGGCTAGACCGTGTGTTTATTTTGTTTCCGCTGATATTTTATTATGTAATAAAAAAAAATATTGTCAACTATTTGTGTGAATTGAAGTGGTATCAGAAACCAGTTGTGTATGTTGAACTGGTATGGTCGTTTGGATAATATATATTATGTGAGGAAAAAAAAAATATGTGCAAATTTTATGATGTTTATGATAATTATAAGTTATGAAAAGTGGGTCGTGACCCTCAGAATTTTGGAAAAGATTATAGGCGATTTGTAAGTACTACATATCTCTCATGCTTTAAATATATTAATTGTTAATGGAGATTATATATTGTATTTATTGAAGGTTACTTTAATCTGAAATACACTTGCAAATACAGATATATCATGAAATATTAATATGTAATTATTATTATTATTTTTCCATTTTCACCATAAGATGGAGTAAGAAAAACTTGAATAGCCACCTATAGGACCTTAAATGATATTGGTGGTCGTACAAAATACAAGCATGATATTGAGGTCGTACAAAATACAAGCATGATATTGATAATCTATGTGTATATAGCAACACGATAATGTATGCTTATATTCAACACGATTATGCTTATATTAAATTCATGTACATATATGGAAAATATCATATTTCATGGATGACAATTTATAGTGTGCACCCGAGTGCACCTAAAGATAGGGTGTACTCATATACAAATATAAACAAAAATATATACAATTAAGAGTAAATATGTATACATTAATTTTTTAATAAAAATTTATATATAATATTCAATAAAAAGTTATACACATATGGATGTTAGTTTTTTTAATGAAAACTTAATGTGAAAAAAGTATACAATTATTACAAAACACGTATACAAAATAGAATAAAAAGACATACACATATGAGTGCACCCTTACACCTGGGTGCACCCAATATACACTCTTCATGGATTACATATCATGGATGCGAGTGTCGTGCACGTATGATTAATGTAACCTGTTTGATCTTTTTATCTAGATATTTAAAAGAAACCAATAAAATAATAATAATAAATCACCTAATTAATAGTCTAAAAAAGCAAAGTGATGAACTTTTAAAAAAAAGGTAAAACAATAATAAATCACCCGATGGTGTATTGTACACTTGTGTACATAATTTTTGCCAAATAGAGTACTCCCTCCGTGTATTTCTTATAGTGGAGTATAAATATTTTTAGAAATATTCATATTAAATGAGACAGACTTAATAAAAAATGTGAAGAAACAAGTAAAAGAATGGGGTAATATTTAATTAAAGTGTATACATATGTAGTGTAGATAGTTAGATGGGTAGTTTGGTAATTCAAGTTTGGTTTGACTACTTCTAAGTTAAAAAGGATTGCGATGGGGACAATTGGAAGTACGACACAAGAATTAAATTTTCGTGTATATATATATATATATATATATATATATATATATAATTGTAAATATATGTTTATGTACATGTGGAGAGAAGTGTAGCATGCGATTATGTTGTTTATCTTAGCCGGCATTTTAATGGGGATTTAATCTGGGATAATGATTATATGACACGAGTGATCTTGATTCGAGGGAAGTAGTTAATTTTGAGTGAGCTTATTATTTAATTATCACTATCTTTGGTTGAATAACTTACACTGTTAAAGTGAATATTATGTGAATCGTTGAATGAAATCTCTTTAGTATTTTTTAATTTTGAATTAGTGGATGAAAATATATTATATTTGAGGGTCATTGGAGACCAAGAAATCCTCCTTTCTACTAGGTTCTTATTTGAACTCTTGCTATCTGATTCATATATGTGAGACGTATTGATAAAATAAAATACGAAATAAAATACTCTATGAACGAAGATTAACGGACTGATTAATTAATAATTATGAGAAAAGAG
Organism: Pogostemon cablin; assembly: GCA_023678885.1. Taxonomy (NCBI): domain Eukaryota; kingdom Viridiplantae; phylum Streptophyta; class Magnoliopsida; order Lamiales; family Lamiaceae; genus Pogostemon; species Pogostemon cablin. The sequence continues at coordinate 34,318,905 of CM042971.1, forward strand.
TATTTAAAGTCCTATCTATGATTTATAAGCCACTTGTAAGTGTAAAAATTGACTCACATCCTTACTTTGTGGATATTCCAGTGAATGGATCAAGTAACTTCTGTAGAAGGTATCAAAGAGTAAAAGGATTGAAATTCTTTGATTAGAATACACATTTACTGTAGCGTAATACTATCAAATTTACAAGTACAAACAGGGCTGCCTTCATATCAATTTAATTAATTTTAACTAAATTACTTTTTTATAATTTAATCTGCAAAATGATCTCTTTCTTAAGAAAATATAATCAAATATTCTATATTAGCATCAACAAGAATGAGAGTTTTGACATGATAGAGAGGTTTCTTTTTTCTCTATACAAACAATTCCAAGGTAAATTATATTCAAAATTAACAAAATAGGAGAGAATCTACAAACCTTTTGCAGCACCTTTTCAATCATCCATTGATAGAAAGCTAGGTAGCAACTCACTGAATAGAATCCTTTCCTCTGATGATCAAATGCCTGTAGGAGAATGGGCAGTCGTGGCGATTGAATACAATGGTTGAAAGACGATTCGACTTGGAGATGGTATTGTTTGCTTTCATCAAAACTGATTCCATTCGACTAATCTTTGACAACCCATCTCCGGCCATGTATCTGATAACCACCAAAAAAGGCCTGATCAGTACTGCTACTTTCACCCCCACTTTCAGCACTGGTGTACCCAGATTTACGACGATGTTTTTTCCTCCTAGAACTAGCGCTGTCACTAATGCTCCCATTTAAGAGAGGGTCGTCTATTCCTCGAATCAATTTGCGTGTTGGTGAAGTGATGCAGCTGTCATCCTTGATTCTCCTACCCTTGTCGGGCCTCTTTATGTTCTCTGAGATCTTGTGAAGTTTCTGGTTGAACTTGGTGATCCCCTTCTCCACTGGCTCTACTGCTTGAGTCACTGTAGATTTCACATCATTCACAATCTGCATTGCAAATTGTTGAAAGAATAATGTTAATACATTCAGCATACATCAATTATGAAGGAAAGAAGAACTCCACCATGTGTGCAAGGATTTAATTCCATTTAATACCATATAGCTGATGACATTTTAATCTTAATCTGCAGGAGTATAACATACGAAAGAGGCATCTTCAATTGAGAATAAATAACAACAATATACAACAATTGATCAAATAAGAATGAACACATCATAAAACTACCATTTTAAACCTACAAGTAACATGTTGAAGATAAAGGAAGTGTTTTATTTGTTTAGTTTCAAGTTCCATTGCCACTTACCAGTCTAGCCTTTTATTCACCACTTTATTGAAAAGTATTGATATCTGTGCCACACATTATTGAGTGGAAATAGAAATATTCTCATACGCCTGCAATTGCACGGAAATTGCATCGAGTGGAAGAGCAAATAACTTACGTATTCACCACCACCAATAAAGACATCCTTAACACTCTCTCGAAGGGTCATTCCACTTCTAGCTTCAGGTTGTGGAAGGCGCAACTTTGTTGGACGTTCACTGTCCCTAACCTCATCAGGGTCAATTGGACAATCAACAGACGCATAATCTCCAAGGACTGCAACACTTCCGGAAAAACGATCTCCCATTAACTCATAAGGTTTTGCGGGGAAAACATAAAGGTGAACCACAGAAGCAACGCCCATCTGTCCTGGATGAATACACAGCCTTTAAACTTAAACAATAAAGGGTAAATAAAACACAATAACACATGTGCATGAAGCCAGCTACAGTTCCAGTTATAAAAAAATATATATTATGTAACAGAGATGCTCAAGATCATGCACACACTTAACCTGCTTCTTATACACAAGACAATCTAATAACCGAGGTTGCATGAGATAAGTGCTAAGAAAAAACAAAATACAACTTAAAACAATTACCTCAATGCAAATAATGAAGTCTTGAACGCTAGATTTAAATTGCAGCGACTGAGCTATTGGACTTTTAAATAAACCAATAGCATATAGAATAGCTATAGCAACACCTTGCCACCAAGTTAAGAACACAATTGACTTGAACATCAGAAACTTGTAAAGTGGTTTCATATGTGCTAGTTCAGTTTTTGTGATGGCATAAAAATGAACAAGGCAATACAGAGCCCATGATTGACTGAAATTTAAAACCACAGCCAGGTAAGGGTACCTACAAAAGAAAGCAGGCAGAACAATGTTAGAGCTATCAAGCTTCTCTTCTTTCATTGAAGTCAATAATACTTTAAATAATTTCACATAAAGAATTATCAAAGCATAGAAATAGAAGCAAATTGATAAGAGCGTGCTCCTCAATTGGTATACAGAGATAGAGAGTATGCTAATATCTACAGAATATACCTTAGTAACTTTCAATTTAAAAACTCTCACACAACACGCATCACAAGTTTAACAAATAACGGCTGAAATATAAAACAAGTTCCAACATTTGGTAAGATAAGAATAATGATAGAATGTAACATACCCACAGTTCCATTTGAAGTCTCCTTCACAATATACATCAAAAGCTTCAAGAATTACTGCAGAAGCAGCAGTAAATAATTTGATGATCATCTGCCATGGAAATATACAGGTTTTGTCACACATTGCATGATTAAAGATAAGAAGAGTTGAAGATAGAACATACAGAAACACATCCAGTCATGAAAACTTACATACTGAACAATTCCAAACTTGATGACCTGATAAACCCATCGACCAAGTACCCAAGGCTTCAAAAAATAATTCATCGGAAAGGGATGTTTTATAATTCCCCTTTCAGAACCATGATCAAGTAGGGGTGCTTTTGCACTTGAGCGTCCTTCCCTCTCCATAAATTCGATTGTCCTCTCTTCTCCACCTAATTCACCATGAGAAATAATAGGATGAGTTTGTTTTCATAACACGAGTTAGTTCTCTAGTTTGACCAGAAATAAGGAGGAACAGTGATCATGTTGACTAGCATTAAGCATGCATGCATTCAGGAAACAGGACTTTGATGGCCTACACACTGTAAAAGAAAGAGAAAGAATAAAGACGGCAACAGTGGACAAATCATACGATGAGAACTAAACTTGGTTAATGATTAACAGTTTGCTGCACAATAGTTTTAGCTTGTACAAATTGGAAATTCATACCTAAACAAGCAATTAGATACCTCCCAAAACAATACATGGCAAAGGATTCATAGCAATCGCGCAGGATGCCTATATCAACACTGATTCCTGGGTGTACCAATGCTACAAACTGCAGATAAAAACCTTGCATTAGAATTAAAAAAACTTGGATATGATTTTCAAAGGCAGACCAAACAAAGTACTCAAGCAAATTTATAAATGAAAAAATAATAACTATCACTCAGCAATATGCTGAATCTGTCTAGGATTCTAGACCACATGAAAAAGGATTTTGCAGTGTAAAGGTGTATTAAATATTGACTGATATCCTCAATCGAGAAATTGTCATTCCAAGTTTCTAATTTGTGAAAAGTAGTCCTGTGAGAGATAGTTTAACTATAGAGTTTAGAAAAAGCAAATGAATGGTCAATAAAGAAACAATAGACAAAACCGCAGAAGTTAAAATAGAATGGAAAAGAATAAAATGTGAAAAATGTGGAAAATAAGAGAAATCCTTAACAATATCAAAAGACAGAGCTTCATGACAGTAAACAGGGAATGTTTTCCAATTGGAATGTGCATTATTATTTAGTAATATAATGTAGTTTATCCAGCAACAATCTCCAAGTTCAAAAGCCTTAAATATATAGTTGTGGTTGAAGTCCCAATGTCAAATCTAAATTCCAACATAACTTCATGAAATACATTCCTTAGAAGTACAGTAAAACATTTTCTATAGATCTCTATGCTCCAACGACAATTACTTCAAAACACAAACTTGATACAAAAGGAAATTCCTCCAGACCACTAAATATCCAAAGATGCAACATAAGCTCTAACACAAAACAACACAATCCACAAAACATCTCACGATCAAGCATAACTCTGTCCCCAATCAAGCTTAAGAAAGGGAAAAAAAAACAATACTCACTGATTCAAGGGCATAACATGGTACCATAACTATCACTCCAATCAGAAACTTTTGTTCCTGCCACCATCAACAGCATAATTTTACCCAACCACAAAAAATAAAAGAGAGAAACAGATATTACCAAAAAAATTCCGAAAATTGACCTCGGGATTCTTGTAGGAGGACAAATGCTCGAACAAAAGATAAACGGAGAGGGTGAGACTGAGGACGATGAAAAATCCGGCGATCAAAATAGCCCATATGGGTGTTGTATACTCGCTGCTCAATCGATTCAAAAAATAATAATAACCTGAATTAAAGATTTTGTGCAGCATCAATTCTAATCAGCTAATTCCAATTTGAATAATTTTGATTTGTATAGGTCGATCGAAGCTCATATAGATTCGGTTTCGTATCGCTGTTGGAGAGGAGGAGTTGAATTAGAGAGGGTACGACTGAGTGAGGTGGATGATTGGCGAGAGCAATAGTGGGACAAAATTATGGACATCTTCCAATTTTTTAAATTTAAATGCCATTTTTTGCTCTTTTTTCTTTTTAATTATTTTAATATTTTTTTGTCTTTATATAGGCTACAGCAGCGCTATAATCTATGTTTATTTTATTTATTTAATGTAAAATCTTTGAATGTTAACATTAAAATGTACTCCATCTAAATTAATTATTTTTGCATTTAAGAAAATTCTAACTAAATATTTTATAAGTGACCAACTTCTTCTTAAAAGAGTGACAATTTCATTCTTATATATGAATCAAGATGGCTTTAAAAATTAATTTTAAAAAGGACTTTTAATTCTCAAACATAACTACTTACAAGATTTTCTTAAAATGTGACCCTCTTCTTAAAGCATGAAAATGAAATATCAATAATTATATAAAATGGGAATTTCGTGGTCAACTATCAATGTCTATCCTAATTTTTGTTGTTTTTATCTAGAAGATGAGTTTCACATTATTTTTATTATCTATATTTTTTAATATAGAGAGAGAGTTATCAAACATTATATTATATTTTAATGAAAATGAAAATTTGATTCAAGCAGGAAAAAGAAAAGGAAATAATAATAATAATAAAATAATAAAAGAATAATTAATACGTAGATAAATGCACACAAATTTTTTACATCTCTTTTATTGAGAGAGTAATGGGCTTGGCCCACTTAGTGTTATTCTTCAGTGTTCATAGTCCGTAGATCCACAGGCCCAATTGTTTCTAGGGTTTCTCTATAAAACCCTAAACCCTGCTGGTTTGTCAACACAATTTCAGTATCAAAACCTAATTGATACAACCCCCCAATTCATAGTAATACCTTTCATTTATACGTTATCAGTTTTGTGATTCGCATCCCAATTTAATGTGCGTCTTAATTCGAGATGCACGTAGCTCTCCCGGGCTCCTCTGAATTTTCACAGCTGAAGAATGAAGCCCCAATGCTCGTGCGAGAACGACGCCGTCCAGTGTTGCAGATTTGTCTCTGTACCTTTTCTTTCATGGCTAATCTGTGTCAAACAGACTGCAATATATTTTTTTGATTTTTGTTTTCAAGTTTTATTGCCTACCACACCTTTAGCTTTTTTCTGGAAAATAATAATCAATGGAAAAAAAGCTAGTCATACAGGCAGAAATTTTATGCGGTTTTCACGTGGGGGTTTACATATTTCTATTGTTTTACCTCTAAAAAAGTTCGCTACATATTGAAAGATCTGAACTTTATAGTGATTTCTATTTTTTCAATACAAAGTTTGTTTGTTTGTTTTTATTTAATATGGCTATGATTAATCATTTATCCGCGCTTCTGAGATTTTATTCGATGAAGCATATTTTAGAATAACGGTTGAATTTCTTGACATGAGCCTTGCAATGGTAAATTTAAGTTTTTGTATGTTTTTGTTTGCTTGTTCTGTTAATTGTGGCTGTGATGATCTTATTACAGCTTTATGCCAGTTCTGCTTCAGAAAATTCTTGATTGAAAAAGCTGTGAATATCTGAGCCCTAATTTATTTCATTATTATTTATTTTCTATGTCTGTTATCAATGATGATATTATCCATATAATTGAGGTGTATCTGATCTCAAGACCTTGTTTTTCAAGGAGAACCCCTTGAGGTTGTTACACCTTTCCCTGAAATTACTGGATGATTCTGAGTCTTAAAAATGTTTATTTTATTACTATATTATTCACTGATTAAGTGACTACTTATTGCCAATGATGTTGCTGTTGGATAGTAAATGAGCTGTAGTGAAGCCAAGTCCCTGCTTTTGCAGGGGGAACCTCTTGGTGAATCTACATTGCTAATGATCATAATTCAGTTCCTGAGGCAAATGAAAACAAGATTTTTATGTTTGTTCATCTCATGTTTACTTTTCTTGATTTCAACTAAATATATGACATAATTTGTTTGTGATTGAGTTTTACTATACTCTAATCCTATGATCATTATGGGGTTTGGGTCTGATAAACTCATAAATCGATGTCTTGTCATCAGCTCAATCTCTAGAAAATTTCAACGAGAAAGGAGTTAAACAACATCACAACATTCTAAGCTCAAATTTTATGACTGTTTCTTGGTCTTATGATTGTGATTCAGGGAAACATTGATGCTGTTGGACATTGTGGGTCGACAGAAGTATCATTTATGTTGGTCTTGAAGATCAAAGAAGAAATAGATATTGGATTGGTGGTTTGATAACAGCTGATCAAGGGGCTCAGAGTGTTGTTTTTCCGTTATTAAAGGATTTGCAAAAGCATACAAAAACTGTATTGGGAGTTTAATTTATCCAGTTTTTATAGAGTAATTAGGTCTAGTACATTTCTTGTAATGTACTATATAATTCGTCACTCTATGTAGATTCTTTACGGTATAATATTCTTTAAGCTTTCTTGTAACAAGCTTACATTAGTTTATGTTATTGAAACAGTGATGGCTATTGAATGAGAAGTTCTCAATTTTTATGTAAATATCTCTTATGTATTTTCCATTGCTCAAGAATCATTCAGTCATTTTTTTTATCTTATTCTTTTAAACTTATATCACTCTCAAATGAATGAATGATCATTTCAACCCCCTAACTGTATTGCAATATGTTAGGTTGAAATTTGTGACTATTTTAGTCTTTATTGGTTTTAAGGTTAACTTTTAACTCCTCATTCTGGATGTGCTCAAATCAATCCATGAATAAGCTATCGTATAGAAAGCACATGAAATATATGCTACAAATTATTTGATTATCATACTTGCGTAAACTTATGATATAACATTTTATCTTCCAAAATTTTTGGATTGCCAGCATGCAACCACCTGATTATATGTATAAACATAAAAATCCTTTGACCAAGATCCCTTTGAGTTTCTTAAATATAGCAACCAAACAGACGAACCCTACTCATTTTCTATAGAATTGCGGCAGTACACAGATCAACTCAGAAGATCACTTCTCTATCCAAAAAATTCAGCAATTTTGGAGAGGAAGGGAAACAAAACAGAGATGAGATTTTTTTCTTCGTTCAATAACATTATCCATGGCCAGCCCTTCCAAATTTTGTTTCTCAGTTCTTTCAGGTTTAAATCATAACAATGATCCCATCAATTCATCATTACAATCTTGAATTGTATCCGGTTCTCTTTGCTGTAGGAATATAAGATGATGTGTTTCGTGTAGAGCTTACGTTTGATGTCCATGTTGATTCAAGGGTTTTATTTATTTGAGAAGATTTTAATTTGAGATAGCTTTGCAAGACTATGAATTTGGTTATGCAAAAATTTGATATGTTATCTAGATTGATCATGAGAAGCTGTTTATCTTTAGATATAATCTTGATGCCACGTTGAAATCAGTTGTCTATGGATCTACTTGATTCGAGTTCTGAGTTATAATACGCTGTATAAAAGCATCATCATCATGATCCGATTATGCATTCTGCCATCATTAATCTTTTCACCATGCAAACTACTTCATGTATCCTAAGAAGATTAAAAGAAACAATAAAAAACTGTGTTTTGGTTTGCTGCTTACAGTAGTGGAGGTCTCATTGCGTATGCAAACTCACAAGTGGAAACAAAAAAGCTTGTCTCTGGACAAGAAACCGAGGGAACACAAAAGAAAAGAGTGGTGGTGCTTGGGACAGGCTGGGGTGGTACTAGTTTCCTCAAAGATTTGGACATCTCAACTTATGATGTTCAGGTAGTTTCACCTAGGAATTACTTTGCATTTACCCCTTTGTTACCAAGTGTCACGTGTGGAACGGTTGAGGCACGAAGCATTGTGGAGCCCGTCCGCAATATCATCAAAAAGGTAAACAAGAGAGTTTTACCCAACATGATCCATGTCTCACTGCCACTGTCTATCTTCTAATGACACTTTTTTTTTTCACTTGACAGAGGAATGGTGAAATTAAGTTCTGGGAGGCGGAATCCTTAAATATCGACCCAGTGAATAAGAAGGTTTTCTGCAGATCAAACATTGATGAAAGTTTAGCAGGAAATAATGAGTTCTCTTTGGAATATGATTATCTAGTTATAGCCATTGGAGCACAAGTGAACACATTCAACACTCCTGGAGTCTTGGAGAACTGCCATTTCCTCAAGGTTAAACTTAATAAAACAGTGTGTAGGAAGTTGAGGATGTTTCTTGTATCAATCTTCACTCTGATAGGAAATTGTCTTTGTAGGAAGTTGAGGATGCTCAAAGAATTCGTAGGACCGTAATAGATTGCTTTGAGAAAGCTGTTCTTCCTGAGCTAACTGAAGAAGAGCGAAGAATGAACCTTCATTTTGTAATAGTCGGAGGGGGCCCAACCGGCATAGAGTTCGCTGCAGAGCTCCATGATTTTGTACACGAAGATTTAGTCAAAATTTATCCCTCAGTTAAGGATTTTGTGAGAATAACAGTGATTCAATCTGGTGATCATATCTTGAACACGTAAGCCACCACTTGCATGCTCATTGTTCGAATTCTTTTAAAATTAACATAATGAACTGATAATATGTTTTTCCATCAATCATAACACGTTTCATTTTAATCAGGTTTGATGAAAGGATCAGTTCATATGCTGAACACAAATTGCAGAGAGATGGGATAGAAGTTCTTACAGGATGTAGAGTCATGGCAGTTTCGGACAGGATGATTAACATGAAAATGAAAGCCACGGGAGAAGACGTCTCTATTCCTCATGGAATGATTGTGTGGTCAACTGGAATAGGCGCTCGACCGGTTGTGAAGGACTTCATGGAAAAGATTGGACAGGTGTACCTAAATCACATTACATCTACTTTCATTTATTGCATGATCTTGCTTCAGTTTTACTGTCAAATATAAGAGCCATTCGATTTTCATCCTACTGTGTTTCATTTTCAGGGTAATAGGCGAGTTCTAGCAACTGATGAATGGCTACGAGTAAAGGGATGTGACGACGTGTATGCTCTTGGCGATTGTGCCACTGTACATCAGAAAAAGATAGTGGTAATTCACATAGTTCACTCCATCCTTAATTATTTACAGTAATACTAATGTGGATAAACAGATGATCTTGAATGACAAGTAGCTAAATCACCATTAACATGTAATGATTTTTCAGGAAGATATCGCAGAAATATTCAAAGCTGCAGATAAAGACAACTCGGGTACCTTAACCGTCGAAGAATTCCAAGATGTGATTGAAGACATTCTTATCCGGTATCCCCAAGTGGTGATGTATTTGAAGAGCAAGCACCTAGCCCAAGTGACTGATCTGCTTAAAGTCTATATAAATAATGGAGAAGAGGTAGATATCGAAAGGTTCAAGTTGGCGCTATCAATTGTTGATGAACAGACAAAGAGCCTTCCAGCTACTGCCCAGGTGTTTTTGCATGTCTGTTTACACACACACAAACACAGACACATTTATATATCAAAGTAGATACAGTTCCCTGATTTGATGCAATGAAAACAGGTTGCTGCTCAACAAGGCGCATATCTATCAGGGTGCTTTAACAAAAGGGAAACATGTCTACAACATCCAGAGGGACCTCGTAAATTCAGAAGTGGTGGTCGTCATGAATTTCGTCCTTTCAGGTAGCTGCTCTCCATTTTTCCTTGGATCAGTATATCCCTACTATCATGCTTTTCATGATTAAACATATATGCTTTTTACTTATTGGTGATTCTTGAACACAAGGTATCAACATCTTGGACAGTTTGCGACACTTGGTGGGGAGCAAGCAGCGGCTGAGCTACCGGGGGACTGGGTTTCCATGGGGCGCAGTACACAATGGCTTTGGTATTCTGTATATGCCAGGTCAGCACATTTCTGCAAATTCTTGAACATTCAGAATCTGATCTTACATTATGCATCTTAGTGATTTCACAATTCTTTATGTAGCAAACAAGTTAGCTGGCGTACGAGGTTTCTAGTAGTTGGTGATTGGGCTAGAAGATACATATTCGGGAGAGATTCAAGTCGCATCTGAAATCAACTGCCAAGGAAGAACACACAGAACCCTGCACATGTAAAGATTGTCTAAGGTTTCAGTATTCCTTGATGAGCTCAAATAAGATTATTATGGTGAAATTTTGCTTCTTCACATAAAAGTTCTGTTTTGTTCTATGGTTTCAGTTAATTATTTTCTTTTATATATATATATAGTATATGGAATCACCATGTGAAAACTATCAATACTATCTCATATCTTGCGGTTCATTTCTAGACTAGATAAGAAGTGTTATTACTAGCTATTGAGGATGGTGCATTTGATCTGTTTCAAAGTGTTCAACCTTATTAGATCAGTATCTTGTTTTATCAGTATGTAAATTCATATAAACCATTTCGAATAAAACGACAAGAACACCATTCAGAAAGAAAATCACATTACTAGTAACAATGAGTTCTCAGAAACATGGAAAGCACAAGTATGCTTGCCAATTCTCCAGAGAACAAAAATACATTTCATAAAGAAAACACAGCTTAATCCACTTATTATATATGTACCCCCAACAGGCAAAAAACTAATAGTAACTGTGAATTCAAGAATTCAACCAACTCCCATTTAACTTTCATCTTCAAATCCTTCATCTGCATAAGTCAGAGCTTGGCAAACAGATGGTTCCACATCCTCATCACTGTTGAAAAACGACTTCCTTCCAATTAATTCAGCCACTTTCTTTGCAGGTCCAGAATCTCGGGGGCTTTCTTTCACTCCGCGAATGATCCGAAGCCTTGGTAGCATATCAGGAACATCTACAATGGATTGAGGAAAGTTTTTTCTCTCTACACTACCATGAACAACAATCTCATTAGGAACCTCCCAACGCTTCTTCACTCTGCTTTCAGTGCCTACATTCTTGTTTTCAGATTCATTAGCCCTCGTTTTTCCAACTGATAAAGAACGTTTCTTCTCAACCCTCTTGCTGTTATCATTCTCATTCTCTGGCAACGATCTCTTTCTCATTGCTGATGCCTGATTTGAGCTCTGATTATACCTACTAGCAACCACCCTACCAGGCCTTACTGGCTTCTTATTAGTAGGTGGAACTGATCTTTCACCATCCTTGAACAATTTCTTGGGCTGAATTGAATTCATCACCACTTCCTCTTTCTTCAGAGTCTTTCTCGATCCAATCGTAGTCACAGCTTGCCTAGTCGTAATTTGAGCCTTGGAAGCAAGTTTTCTTGATCTGGGACTAACACTACAGCTCTTAACATTCTCCCTCTCTTCCTCAATATCCTGCAACTTCCAAAAACAAGATTTTCTCCTACTCTGAAGAGGGGTGATGATCTCTTGCTTCCCCAGTTGCCTGATCTTCATCGCCCCGAAAATCTCCGAAGGCCCCATACTCATCCCTCTTCTCCCCCCAGCAATGATTTCAGCAGGCCCTAAACTAATCCCCCTTCTATTAACCTTCAATTTGCCACTCGCATCTGATATCTCTACACCTATTTTCTTATCCCCTGCAGTTTTAACACTCTGTTTCTGCTCCACCCCTCTCATCTCAACAACTTTCTCGCCCCTCTCAGCCTTCTCCAGTTTCAAAGCATCTAACCTTGAAGTCAATCTATGGATTTGAGACTCGATCTCTTCAATTTCCTCATCTATCGTCTTCTCATCCCTAATTTCTTCCTTCTTCAACCCCAAAACTTCAATTTTCTCCGAACCCTTCACCGAGACACCCTTAATTTTCGATTTCTCTTCAGATTTACATCTGTTCACCGGCTTAAAGGTAGTGGACGAAGATTTCAGAGAAGAAACAGAACTAATCTGATTCTCCATCGCAAGGCCCTGATTTTCTTTATCCGAAACAGAATCAAACGACGCTTTAGGGTTACCGAAAACCGACTTCAAAGAACCCCAAGATTGTCGGCTCCCCATAAAATCTTCAGAATTCTCACCGTTATCGAAAGCCGCGTTGTTCCATACTTGAAGATCTGCAGAAGAATCCAAGGCGTCTGGAAATTGCACCACACTCATTTTTCTCAATTGAGTTTCGAATATTTCAACGAAAGAAAAGAATTATACAAGATCTTGAAAGTTTTTGATATTTTTTTGTTGAGAGTAAAAGATGATCTGAATAAGAGTGGGGGAGGAATCTATATTGGGGGCGATTTTTGTAATGTATGTTTCTGAAATTTTCGACCGTTGGGGGCAAATAAACTTTATGGGTTGAACCCGCGCCATCGTGGCCGTTGGATAGCAAACGGCTATCACGGACGCTCCGATTTGAATTTGGGTCAAACTAGGAGCCTACCTCTTAATGTTCTTGCCAAATTAAGTGTTAGTATTTTATTTTTATTTTGTGCCTTATGTAAATTTTTTTTAAAGGAAAAAGAAAAAAGATTGCCAATAAATTATGGATTATTCTTGAGTGCACCTGGTGCACCCGCAGAATTATAGGGTAAAATTGAGGAGTAGTATGTAGTTAATAAATTTATTTTTAATTATTTTATATTATTAAATGATGAAAATTAATTACAAATCTAATTTAACCGTTGAGAATATTTAGGTGCACCGACGTACCAGGTGCACCACATTTATACTCATTAATTATACTACTCCCATCCCATCGAATTATTCACGCATATTAATTCACATTATTTAGGAAAAAAAATTCTCTTATCAATTTTATTGAACATGTAATATTTTAATTTTGGAGTAGATTTAGATGAAATTGCCTCACGATCCTAATTCGATTCGATTATAGAAGAGATAATGAGTTTTTAAATGTCGAATATATCATGCATTATATGTTGTTTATTCTTATTTAACTCATAAGAAAATGAGTTCTTTATTTAATTATTCGATTAAAAAGAGATAATGAGTTTTTAAACGGCGAATCTATTATGGATTATATGTTGTTTATTCTTACTTAACTCATAAGGAAACGAGTTCGATTATTTTTTTTAAATCAATATTAATTTATTCATATATTCTTTAGTATTGACGGGTTCGAAGAAAATAAAAAGACAAAGTTTTTTATTAGACACTACGTATGTAAAACTGTTTGTTAGATATATTAAGTATGACTATTTTAAAAGTAAAATATATTTATTAATTGTTAAATTATATTTTTCTAAAGTATTTGTAATGAATGATGCATTAAAATGATGATTTAAAGATATTATAATATGATTTACTAGGTACATATTTTAATCGGATACAAAGGTGGAATCGCTCACCCAAGACACTGTTTAGCTCAAAAATTTGTGGAGTTTATTGCTTATTTTTATAATTTATATGACTTCATGAGTATTGTTTAGATTTTGCAGATTTTAGGTATAATTTGAGGTGATATTAATAAAATACGAGAAGAGAAGAGTAGCTGAGGTAGAGATTGATTAAATTGTGTCACTAAAACAATTCTTTACAAGTTGGATGCCAATGCCACACTACATCACCTACATGGGGGAATTGATTTGAATTGCCACGTGCCTTAATGCATGATTTCGAAGTGGGGCATGGTTAATTGAATCGAGTATGGTGCTCATTGTAGCATTCCACTAAAACAAAATTATTTCTGAGCAAAGGAGGTCCGGAAGTTTATCTCTTGACGAGGCATCTGAAGGTATGCTGGAAAACGTCGTTCAAGATTTGCTCAAGTTCAGAAGGTTTGGATGAGAAGTCCCTAATGAAGAAAGTGAACTCCTTGTCCTGCCTACTACAAGATCCTTGTATTGCTCAAGATGGTGGAGACAATAATGTCTGGTTGAGTGATCCTACGCGCGACAACATAACCCTGGCAGCCTCCCTGCCAAGGACAGACTCACTAGAAGAGGAAGACGTACTAATCTATCTTCCTCGTATCGCCTCTCATCCGAATTTTCTAGGTATTGCGAAGAACCATGAATATTAAGCTGCACAATGGCATGTTCTAGCATGTTGGCTATATACTAGGTGGTTGATGGGAATTAAACCTTTGTTTAGAACTCTTTGATTGATTGGTAACTTCCCCTTTTGGACTCCATTAAAGGCAGGATTCTGAAATTATGTTTTGCGAAGAATCCTGATAGTGAGTAGCATCAAGAATAGGATTTAATTGGTTTGTGAATATGATCATGTGTAAATTGACTAGTGTTATTACATTGTTTGCTAATTTGATGTTCGCGTGTAGCCGTTCAGCATTTTCAAATGATAAATGAAAGGCAAATACATGTGAACCGGGTCCATTGAATAATTTTTTATGTGAACAATTTAACGTTTATTCTTATGGTTTTAGAATAATTAAGTGTATAATTGTAATTTTATCCTTATGATTTAGGTTTATTTCATCTCTGTTAGGATGTAATTGGAATTTTACCAATGTGGTTTAGAGTATGTTCATCCCTAAGGTTTAAGTTATAATTGTAATTTTATCTTTGTAGTTTAGGATATATTCCACCGTTAAAGTTTAGGGCTTAGTCTATAATGGCCTTTTAAATATAACAAAATTAAAAAGAAACTAAAAAAGTACTCCTATATATAAAAAAAACATTAATTTGTAAGAAACTATTAATTAATTAGGAAAGAGTGTACACTACATGTTTCACATGTTGCTTGTGGCCATCACAATAATATGTGGGTTTGGATCTTTTGTATCATTTTGGTGTGATATCTTTTGTGACATTTCTTGTGTCACCCCGTAGAAGGGAAACTATATCCTAAGTCAATCAATGAACTCTAGTGTTATTTCATTTGGAAATTCCATATTAAAGTGTCACAGAACATTCCGTGCCAATATTTGTGATATGAAAACAAGGTACACATTCACATTTCAGTCTCATGGGGTAATAACGAGTTTGATATTAAGTGCAAAAAGAAGAATACTATACTACATATATGAGGATATACTTTTCCCTGTAATAATGTTACAAATTCTTTCCCTCAGCGCATTTTGATGTTGATTATTTACAAGAACACCACTGTGTTAGTAAAATTGTTTAATTTTATCATATCATTTCATATCAATACAAGGAATTTCTTCTGAGGAGTTCAAATTTGCTAATGAATGATGATATTCTGACATTCTCTTCAAGTAAGCTGTTAGTATTTCTATTTGTAAGAGCTGAAGATCAGCTTTCAATAGTGAGATGCAGTAAAATTTATACTAAAATAATTACCAACAACAGAGTTAACTGAGATGAGATATGTCAACATCGTCTGGGATCCTGAAGGTCTCCGCAGCTCCAAATTTCCTCCATTCTTCCCCAACAGACTCGTCTTTGTCGCTGTCATCATCGTCATGCGCCATCGGAGACGAAGGGTCTAGACAACTTTTGGATTTACACCCATGTGTAGCCAACATCTTAACTTGGCCTACATGAGAAATTTCAACCATGACAGTATTATCGTCTGTGGGGAGAGGTTGTTTCCATGGTTCTCCATCAATCCTCATGTAAGTTTCTTCTGCTCCTCCTTTATGGAACTCAAATCGGATACGATGTGCCTGCAAGAAACGACACAAGAGATTGTTTACCATGCCAAGATTATTACTACAATCACTGCTAAGTATGAAGGCAAACCTGTGCAAGACGCGTCCCATGTCCGTTTGGGGCGAGTAAAACTAGCCCATGCCATGCATCTTTGAACCCCACAACCTCGAGCAAGCCATCGTCTACGAAGGGTGGAGTCAAGTCTCTCTGTTCAAAGCATATTCACTATTGATGAATCTTGAAAAATGAGAGCCGAGGAAAGAAAAAGAAAGGTTACTCACGTCACGTTGTTTCTTGACATTTGGAGTACCCCATGGATTGAATCCTCCTGCAAAGCTTGGTAGATTAAGGCATACTACAGATCTGATGCTGCATTGTTGGAAATGGACATGTTAATACATAAGTTTGCTCCATTTCATGACCTTAAATATAACTACAGTTTAGTTGCACAATGCTGTACCTGGAAGGAATTTGGAGGTCATGCCATTCACCATGTCTTTTCATGACCTTAACTTTGCAAAGTTGTGCAATATTCCTACATTAGGGTCAAGACAAACTGAAAATCATACAGAAAAACATTATAATAATGAAACACGAGATGAAACAACACGTTTAACTCACCTTGAAGAAGGGTGGACGAGAGAGGCACAAAACCATCCTTGTGTGCATCCAAGCTTAGCATATGTACTCTAAGAAGCAACAATGCAAAATCTTTAAACAATTAAATCACAGACTATAAGAAATTTACTTACAAGAATTTCATAAGACAACAATATGCATATTCTTCCTACTTGAAATCAAGAAGATCTAACAACTTAGATGATAGTACGAGGTTATACCTGATTAGAGAGCTGGTTTTTGAATTTGTCAGGATTAAGTTTGCGTTCTGTGTGGAATGCGTAAGACACTTGTGCATCCATTCCTGATTACAAGAAACACTGTGCACTAGTAAACGACCATCTTATCTAAAAGCTTTACTTGTCTCAAAACTAGAGTATCCACTCACCCATGCTAAAATAGTTCCAAAATCCTCCACGAAACGTGTCATAACCTTCCTGAAACATTCACATGTTAAAGAACTAAACTGATGAACAGAGAGTAAAACGAAACACGGGTTGCCTTCTCACCACATTGAGCTCATCTGATGAAGAAACGCGGTGAAATGCATGCAACGAGTGTGGCAACTCCAGAGGAGCGAGTGGCTCACACCCGTCTCCTTGTCGTGCTCTCATCCGCATGAGAATGTGCCAGCTAAAAAAACATTAAAAAGCTAAGAAAGATGTAAAAAATCTTTACTATCCAGTTTAGTTGATCAAGAAGTTACCTGTCTATTGGCATTTCTTTTGCTTTTCGAACTTGTTCCAAGAAAGACACCACGGAATCATGGTCAGTACCAGGATTTTTCTTGCCCTGATGTTAAAATTTGAAGATGATGAGGATATAATCTGGTGTGTTAAACAAACAGTACTAAACTAAAGTAGTAATTCTTCTCACCCAACCAAATGCAAATGGGAGATTATTTCCAGTTCCCAAAGGTACAGTAGCAATGGGTGGTGGCTGAGACAACTTTAGATCAGAAACCACCCCAAGAAGCCATCCAGCAGTGCCGTCTCCACCGGCAACCTGTTACATAACACAGTAAGACGTTTTCACCGCAAAAAATGTATATAGATTCCACCTATACTCACAATTATTCTCAAATTCTTCTCAAGTTTAGGAGCGAATTCATCGCCATGTTTCTTGAGCCTGTCAAGATTGAGAAACACCCTTCTTAGGACACTGTCAGGGCATTCTTCTCCTAAATCAAGCACCTGATGTATCATATGATCAATGCATGAGTATTAGTAATTCTGAAAAGTGAACACACATTATTATCAGATAGGCAACATACAAACTAGTTTTTTCACCTGATGTTTATTTAGGATTGACCGATACGTGATGAGAAGATCAGCCCCTAGCTGACCACCACTTTTCGAGTTGATGAATACCAAGACAGGGCATTCAGGAACCTCCAGTAAATGCTCCGCTTTACCATTCGTGATGAGGATGTAGCTAGGGATGTAGAAATGCTTCACATAGTCTTCAAATGCAGAATCCGGGCTTGCTAGTCCTGAATCCATGTCATCAACTGCAACACAAATGTAAGAAGCATGCATTGATTTCACTTGTCCAAGATGTAGAGGGAAAAACCAAATATAGGGTACCCTTGAAATATCATGAAAGCCATCCAAGGACATCTGTCCTATAATGTTTACAAAATACATTGAATACAAGAAGAATCGCTAGCCATTACATGAATCAAAGGAGCAATGCAAAAGGCAATGGACTATGTACATTCATGAAAAACCTACCAAGTCATCAATAACACAAACATGACATTCAGACAACATTGTATAGCCACTCCTAATCTATCTACAACAATTGGATCAAAATGTACATGTAATCCAATGGCCCATCTTAGGATTATGTTGAATTAATCTAACCATGTTTGAGAGCAATTAGATTCAACCAAGATTTGGCTCAGATTATAATATAAGCATATTTAACTACAAAGATACAACAAAAAACAGACACCCAAAAAAAACAGAGAGAGAGATTTGTACCTGGGATGGAAGAACACAGAGATTGTAATATATCTGTTGACAAAGAGAAATTTGTTTAGAATCAGAATCAGCTTCAACAAATATCCAATTTTATTAGTTAATCCAGATTGTTTTGCAATGACGGACAATTATAATTGAAATGCAACAGATTTTGCAAGGAAAGAAAGACAGGTATATTAGGCATTAAAAGAAGAATTCCTCAATTGGAGGAATGGTAGTTATGAACTTAGGATCAATCTGGTGCACCGTATGCTAAAATCCTTCGTCTCAGAAAATTGTATTTTGTTATACGCTAAACTTGTGTGTCCCGTGGACGGGTTGGATGTTCTGTACCATTTTAGTGTAACATGTCTTGTAACATTTCATTGAATGAATGACACATAGGAGAGAGAAGACGAACTATACCCATCAATCAACCCTAAGGACAAGAGATTGGATTTGTCCGTAAACCTGCCACATGTCATTCAATAAGGAGATATTATAGGAGGTGTCACACCAGAGTGTCACAAGGTATTCCGTGCCTGGACGGCACACTGTGCCCCCAAATTCCACATTTTTCGAAAGTTATATCCTTTAGTATTAAATAATATTTCCTTTAGTATAAGGACGTGCCACAGCAAAAGCCTACTTTGAAACCTTGGAATACTTATTTGATTCCAAGTTATTTAAAAGGTTAAAGTCGGGACACAAGAGACCAACTCTTTTTATTAAATATCGTACTTTTTACTACTCCCTTCGTCCGCTTCTAAGGTGTCATTTTACTATTTTTTATATCTGATTCAAATGAATTCATTTCCCCTATTTAGTAAAAAAATATACAATATAGCACACCACTTTCCTCTAATACAACTAACCACTTTATATATAATAATATACTTCTTAATTCATGTGAAAAAGTAAGCATACACCTTACAAGTGAATGAAAGGAGTATAAAATTTTCGTTTAAGGATGTCTACTCTTAAAACAAAATATTATACTTTAAACATGGTGTACAGTGCCAAACGCATAAGATATACTCCCTCCGTCCCGCGGCAAGGGTAGTTTTTGCTTTTTGGCACGTGGATTAAGGAGTATTATTATTTAATGTGTAGTGGGTAGTTGTATTAGTGGGAGTATGGGCCCCATGTTTTTATTGTATTAGAGGGGATGAGTGGGTCCCATGTGTATAAAAAAGGAAAGATGACCCTTTGGGTGGGACGACCAAAATGGAAAAAAGAGACCCTTGCTGTGGGACGGAGGGAGTATGTGATGTTTGGTTATATATTTGATTTGATTTTGAATACCATGAATTGATTTTCAAAACTCACATGAAAGAATATACACATACAAACACAATAACTCTCAACATTATTACCTTTTATATATTCTTTCTACTATATTTATGTTGTTTTCTTTTTAAGGTTTATTAAACTAAATTGGAAAGTAGTATCTTGGCACAAAGCTGTCTTAATGTACGGATCGTTTTTAGCGAATTAGATTAAGATTAATGAATAACCGGATACTAAAACGGACACATCAAACAAGTAATTTTCTTCGTCGTCCCACAAAATTAGTGTCCCTTTCCTTTATTATTGATGTTGGCATTCCAAGTTCATTACACAGTAGAAAGAGAAATACAAGTGGATTTCTAGAGAGATGAAGTAGAATAGAGAAGATGATCTTGGAATCAAGTGCCCACCAAGTGTTGTCCTCTCTTCTTGTTGAGGTGTATTGTCTTATAGTGGAGATATTTTAGGTGAATGGTCCCCTTGATATTGTGTTGCCATGTGTTCCTCCAAGTACAATGATGAGTCTGACATGTTCCCTTCCACTTTATGCATGTTGCATTCTGATCGACTGACATGCTCAATGGGCCAATGCTTGGTGGGTTGAGACCCGATGACAACAAGCAAGCTGATGGCCGATGGCCGAGACCGAGGGTTGACCCATCCTCGGTGTTGACTTCTGCTTTCTGTTTTCTGCCTTCTTCTTATGCCTAGTCAGCGTGTTGGTCGGCTTCTTTCGCTTTCCTTCTTTCTAGGGCGTATGTTCAAATCTCACTTTTATCTTTAGTTTATTCCGGATTAAATCGCGCGTATAAGGCGTGACTTAATAACATGTACATAATCTAGATTTATAATTTTCTTGATTTAAATTTAGGAAAAATAGATTTTTTTGTCTGCTAACTTTGCCCAATTTTGAATTTAGTCCATGAATTTTTTACTTTTTGAAAATCGTCCATTATATTTGCAGAATTTTGAAAATCGTCCATTATATTTGAAAATTTTAAAAATCGTCCATCATGTTTACTAAGTTTAACAAAATCGTCCGTTTCAACAGGTCATTAGCAGGTTATTCTAAAAAATAAAAAAAAATATGTAATATATATATATATATATATATATATATACTATTTTAAAAAAAATAGTCTCCACTAAAAATTTATATTATACTCTCTCCGTCCGCCCGAAAGAGGGCATTTTGCTTTTGTGCACGTTGATTAAGAAGTATTGTTATTTAATGTGTAGTGGGTAGTTGTATTAGTGGAAGTATGGATCCCATATTTTAATTGTATTAGTGGGTGTGTGGGGATCTCATGTGTGTAAAAAAGAAAGTGATCATCTTTTGAACGGACGACTAAAATGGAAAAAAGATCATCTTTCGAGCGGACGGATGAAGTATCAATATTTAGTCAAATTTGCTCCACTTTAGTAATGAGATTAATATTGTTTGTTTGGTATACGGAAGTGAAAAATGAAAAGTGAGATAAAATTGGTTAAATAAAAATATGATATAGATTAATTGTGATGAAAATATTCAAATGACCTGCCATAGCAGGTCGAAGAACCAAAATGTTGAATTTTATGAAGTTAATAGACTAATTTTAAAATTGTTATAAAATTAATGGACTAATTTTAAAATTAAAAAGTTAATTAACTAATTTTAAAATGAATGAAAGTTAGGGAGAAAATATTATTTTTCCTTAAATTTATGAACAATCTTTTACTAATCTGTCTAATGTCTAATCTAGTGCAAGTCTTGTATCTAGGAGTCACTTACACGCACACGCCTCTAAAATTATTATTGTTGTCTTTGTTGGAAGCTGAGTGAAAATGAAAACTAGATTTTGGCAGTTTTATAAAGAGAAAATTCTTGAATTTATTCACTATTGCATTTCATAAATGAATAATAAAATTCAAATGAGAAATTAACAATAAACGACGTCGTTTAAAATTTCAACTTGAATACGAACCAACTTTTGAAAACTAAAATCTGCAGATCAAATTCCTGAAATTTTCTATAATTTCTTCAAAAATTCAGTAAAAATAGCTGCGAATGCATCCATTATCTTCTCATCTCTAGATAATCCAATCTCCAGCCCACCTTCGAAATCCCTAGATTTACACAAAGACATCGATGGATCAATATCGGTGGAAGCCGATTCGAACTTCCTCGGCGTTCCCCAGCCGTAATCCGCCTCGTACAGATCGAACCGCGGCGACCCCACCACCCCGAAGAGGCGTTTTCCGATCAGCGAACCGAATTGCACCGGCCATGTCTCCGCCCCATCAAGAATCCCCTTTTCGTTATTCACCGTTTTCTGGATTGCAGCTCCGACCGATTCTGCTGCGATCGAGAACCCATCGTCTCCCTTCAACGATCCGTGCGTCGTCTCCGCCTTCACGAAGCCCAAGCAGTTTCCGAAGTACTCCGCCGGGAGCGGCGGCTGCAGCCGCGCGCGGCAGTCGGCGGCGAAGCAGAGGAACTCAGGCGCGTCGTCTGCAACCGCATCCGGCTCCGCCTTTGCTAGGCAAACCCAGACCAATGCGCAGGTGACGGTGAAAGATGTGATGTGCTTCGCCGGCCGTTTTTCGAGGACGGAGTTTTTGAGCTTCTGCAAGTCGTCTTTGGTGAGGATGAAAGTCCGGCGGACTTTGTTTAGTGGGAAGGAGACCTCCGGCGATTCGACGGCGCGGGATCTCCTCATCAAGTTCCAGTAGATGGAATCTAATCCCTCCGGATCTTGAACGGTGGTTCTGTCGAAAGACGGCAAAAGTTTATTTTCGATCAGATCGGCGCAGCCGCCGGTTTTACTGACGGAGGCCCAAGCTTTTATGAACCGGACGATTGAGCTGGCGTCGCCGATGGCGTGGTGTGTGGTGAAACCCAAGCACAAACCTTGATCTGGAAATAACGTGATTTGCAGAGCTAGAACCGGCATTTCGACGTCGTCGGAAGAGGTTTTCGCCGGAGGAAGCTGAGGCACGCAACCGTGTAACTCGTCCGATACTCTGGGATGGTTTCCGGTGAGATAGGTGAAGTCCTTATCGCACTCCGCGATGACGAGTGAAACAGAGTCTCCGGTGACGAATCGGGAGGTGGGACCGCCGGAGTTGAGAGGGTGGACTATGTTTCCGGCGAGTGGGAGAAAATGATTGAGAGTAAGAGCAAGAGATTGTTTCATTTCGGGAACGATGGATTCCAAGAAATGAGATTTGGAACACGGGAAGTCGAAGAAGAGTAGACGTTGAACGGGGTGGAAGTAAAGCCATGTGATGTCGAAGTGGAGAAGTGGCAGGGTTAGCTCCGCCACCGCGCCGGATGACGGCTGGATGTTGCAGCGCTCCAGCACGACGGTGCCGAAAGGGTTTTCCGCCATGTAAATGGTGGTGGAGCGATAGCTGAACTGAATGGCCTAGACTCTTAGAGTAAATCTTGCTGAATATATATATATATAATTTATTTTAATTTTACTTGGAAATTTCAAATTTGGCGTGGAATTGTTGAATTTCTTTTATATTTAGAGTGGTTGGCTAATTGAGTCAATTTATCACTTCACAAAAATTTGAAAAGATACCTTATACTCCCTCCGTCCCACGAAAGATTGCACTCTTTTCTTGGCACTGGCATGGAAATTAATAAAATTATAACTTTTGAGGATATTATGATATTTTTTTTTGTAATAAATAAAAGATAAAGTATGTTATGTGTATAAGGTATGGGTGGTTTTTTTGTAAATAAAATGTATGGAGAAGGGTGATTGTGTTAGACTTTTTGTTTTTTTAGGAATGTGCAAACTTTTGTGGGACAACCCAAAATAGAAAGTGTGCTATCTTTCCTGGGATGGAGTAAGTAGTTAATTATTTTATTTTATTTTAAAATATTATCAACCTAACCATGATTGGAATTAATAAAAAATTGTCTGCTTAAACTTACGATACACTATGATGCGTTGTACATTAGCATCAATATTTCCAATTATTTCACATCTAATCTGATGTTAGTTTAATTAAATTGTAATAATCTTGTGTGAAATCGTATTTATACTTTTATAAATAACATTTCTCTAAAAATATTACTCCATTTTTTATATATATTATTATTACTTTTTCATTAACGATTCTTTTGCCCATTAAATTTAGTTCACTTGCTCCCAAAACAGATGCGATCCAAAGCCAATCATAATAGATAAGGTTGTGAAAATTAATTTTACAATTAAACAAATAATTTATGATGAATGAATTTTTAATGTTAAAATAAAATTTAAGTAAATTGGTAATGTTTAAATAAAAAGTGTCAATATTAGTTAAGTTGAAAAGAAAAAAAATCTTATTCTTTTCAAACACATGTGAGCTAAGAATTAATGGAACTAATCTATAATTCCACATAATTCATAATCTAATCAAAATTCAAATTTCATATATCGGTTACTTTTTCATTCAAATTATTGCCTCCTCCCATGTGGTCACATTACATGAATTATGATATACCACTATTTAACAAAAAAAACATTTCACACGCTCACCTAACTCCATCCCTCATCCTCTACACCAAACCACCCAACCCCACGCCCACCTACCCTTGTCCACCCCCCCCCCCCCCCTCTCTCTTCTTTTTTTTTAATTATTATTATGAGTATTTATTATTATTATTATTATTATCTTTTGAAGTATTTAAGCTCTTTTAAGTCATCAATTCATCTATTCTAAATAGATTTTCGGAAAATTAGTTTCAAAAATCTGATTTTGTTTTGGGTAAAACGACGTCTAATGTATTTATGTTAGTTTTCTAAAAAAATATATTTAGGAATTACCTCAAACTTACAATATCTTGGAAAAAGGGTTATTTTAACCCTCTATCTTATATTATGGGTTCGAATAGGCCCTCAAATTCTCATTTTATTCAATTAAGTCATTCCTTAAACTTTATAAGATCAAATCAACCCTTTAACTTCTTAAGTTAGAGCATCAACACTTCTTCATTTAAATTTAAGTATGCGCTGAATGTAATCTCATTTTTGTTCAAACCGACAATCTCTTGAATCATATATTAAGGAGAGAGGAAGCTATCAAGATTTGAATCTCGTAGAAATCGACGGAAAAAAGTAAACACCTCAGCAACCAACAAATAACATGATCCATCCATGGCGATTGACTCTACCATTGATACAAACTGATTGCGAAATTTCCCAGCTATCAATTTTAAGATGGAAGGGTGGTGTTTGATGATTTTCCAGCAGATAAAGCTGAAGAACTTGTAACGTTTTCTAGAAATCAAAACTTCAAGATTCAATGCGGCATTTTATCGAACATCTTGTGGGCAAAACAAAACGATGACATTTCGTTGGGCTATTTAGCAGGAGAAATAATCACATAATCAACTTTAATCACAGAATCAACTTGTGGTGAAGGAAAGGGTTTGTCGATTGCATGGAATCAATTTTACCAATTGAATCAATTTTCGATCTTTTCATTATTGAATCCAAAATCACACGACTCAGTTGCAATATTGTGAAAAATGAATGAATGCATTTTGTTTGATTTGTACTTGTAGTTATATATATACTAGTGAGATTACAGGTGAGATGATATTTGATGAGTTTGAGGAATTCGATTTTATGGACAATGGTGAGAGGAGAGTATGAAGAAATTGTTTCAACTCCACTGCATGTTTTAAATGAAAAAGTGCTGATACTTTAATTTAAGAAGCTAAAATGTTAATTTGATCTTATAAAGTTTAAGAAATGACTTAGTAGTACAAAATGAGAATTTGAGGGCCTACTATATCTTAGATCCTTTATATTAATAATCAATAAAGACAAAATATATAAATAAAGTGATGGACGAATTTGCGCATGCTCTGTCCAAGCGGTTCGGATCTTCTGTTACATTTGGTGTTACATCTCATGTTACAAGCCGTTGGATGATTGACACGTAGGATAGACTAATCTATACCCTAACAATCAACCCTAAGGGGAAAGGTTGAGATTATTCTCTCCGCACACGTGTCACTCATCTAACGCGTGTAACAGGAGATGTAACACCAAAGTGTAACGGGACATCCAACGCCCTGTCCAAGCGTTTTTAGATAGACTTAATATAAATAAATAAATAGGTTGTGAAAAGAAATTAAATTAGAGTGAGGCTCTGTGCACCCGGGCGCACGGAATGCTCCGTGCGCCTTTACAATTTTCATGTCCCTTTACAATTTAAACTCCTAGCAATACATAGGTTTAAATAGGATTGGAGGGGAGGGTTGTGTTCACATGGGGACACGGAGCATCTTTCCGTGTCCCTGGGCGCACAGGAACTTTTGCCATTAAATTATGTATTGTAGAAAATTTTTTTAAGGGCCGTTTGGTTTGAGGGTATGGAGGGTGCAATGGTAATAATAGAAAATATTGGATGTTGTTAATAAACTTTTATTTCTTGACTATTACTCTCTCCGTCTTATCTAAATAATGGAGTATCATTTTATTATATTGGGCGTCGCATCTAAATTTCAATATTTTTCTTTTTTAGTAAAAAGATCCACCAATGACTCACCACTACCCATCACATCTCTTTAATATACATGTCTATTTTACATAAAATAATAATACTTATTAATTTACGTGCAAAAAATAAATGCATCTCGGGACAAAAGGAGTAATTTGATTTCTTGGAAATGAGGAATCCACCATTCCTTCACTTTTTGACATCTATGGGAATCATTCCCCTTAGAAGAGAATGATGGGATATTTTTATACATGTATTTTATATTATTTTTTAAAAATATTTTTAATAATAATAAAATTTGAATATTAATTATAAAAATAATATTTTTACTTAAAAAATAATATTTTTATTTAAAATAATAATAATAAAATAATAAGATTGATTCCAATCCCACGTTAACCAAATAAAATTAAAGACTATGATAGTAATTCTTATTATTAATCAAACAATACAGTCATAAACATCATATTCATTCCCATTCCTTAATAATATATTATTCCCATTATCATTACCATTCACATTCACATTCCTTTTAAAATACCAAACAATCCCTAATTGAATTCAATCCGTTGGTAATTATCAATGTATTAGCAACAAAAATGACAATTTTGTTTTATCAACGCAATGCCAACGGATTTATTCTCTAATTTAGCAACGAAATTCAATATGTTGGTAATTACAACGGATTACCAAGGAAATCATTTTATAAATTACCAACGGAATTATTTACCAACGGAATTGATTTTTCATTGCTAAAAATTTACCAACCACCACTGAATTCGTTGGTAAGCCAATTTAACAATGAAATTAAGGCTTTTACCAACGGAATATTTCGTTCTAAAAAATTTTTTTAGTGTACTATTCCACCAAATTGAGTATCTCTCTTTCCCCCACCCAAAATTTGCACTGTAATTGACACTAGAGATTCTAGATGGGTTGAGCCGAGGCATTACATGTAAAACTGTCAAAACGGGCTAGCGGGGTGGGGCAAATCCCGCCTCAATCCGCGCATTTAGCGGGCTTAGGCTGGCGGGCCTAGGCGAGTTGCGGGCTAAAAATATTCGGCACAACTCATTCAAAGGCGGATCGCGGGCTATAGCGGGTCAACCCGCGATTTTTTTTTCTTTTTAATTAGGGATCATTAAAATGAAATACCAAAATAATGGTACAAAATACTATAATATCAACATAAACATGATACCTATGGAATCTATATTCTTACCAACCATTCTCTTCAGAAAAAAAATTCCAAACATTTGAAAATTCTCTCTACTTATATTTACCACTTGAGTTCGTATTTCTAATATCATATACATTAGTATTACTTTAATTCAAATCGACAAACTCCATAATTTTTTTTCTAATATGCAAGAATATAAATACAAACACAAATATTAATTACTCCCAAACAAAATAATTACCTAAATATAATTAACATTTTTTTTTCAAATTTTCAATCTAAATCAAGAATTAAAAGAACTTGTTTAAAGGAGTAAACTTTTGTAAAACATAATACACGAAAGATAAACTTTAGGCATTTCTCTCGAGTTTGACATATGGCGGGCTTAGGCGGGGCAGGCCAAACCTGCCTCAACCCGCGCATTTGGTGGGCTTAGGCGGGCGGGCCTAGGTGGGTTGCGGGCTAGAAATATTCGGCCCAACCCACCAATTATATAGGCGGGTACGATTTGGCCCGACGGGCTCAGCCTATTTTGACTGCTCTAATTATATGAGAGGGGTTAGAGTTAAAAGTGTACTTTCATGTTTGTTTTAAGTTTTTTGATGAGTGGCGATACATTATTATGGAGTATATATGACCACAGATCACTTACTGCTTAAACACACTATGAAATTTAAGACAAATCTAATCACGTCACTCTTTACTCACTAATCAATTAATTAGCCTTCCGGTCAACAATCAATTAATTAATTTTCGGCCCATAGTACCGTAGTGACGCATTAGATTAAACTTAGGCAAAAATTAATGTGTACTCGGCGCACGAAACATATTTTATGCGCTTTTAGAATTTTGTGTTAAAATATATACTCTTTAGTATATAGATATGTACCCTATATTTTCTAAAGAAAATTATTGGTGTACATCTGGGAGCATGAACAATACTCCGTGGGCCTTTAGAATTTTGTGTTAAATTGTATACCCTTTAGTATAAAAATGTGTACCCTTTGCTTTCTAAAGAAAAAAATATAAATAAAAGTGCATACCCTTTATAACAAAATGATGTATTTTTTATTAATTAAAGTGTATACTCTTTATACCAAAACAATCTTACTCATAAAGGCGCGCATGCTTGGCGCACGCAACCTCGCTTTTAATAGTAAGTCACCGTATTAGATTTTTGTTATGATATGGAAATTACCATATGGCATATGGAATGAAGTCAAACATTGATTGTGGAGTAAATCACTAATTAAAATTGACTATATTTAATTTAATATATATAATTAAAGTAATATAATGCATTATTCACTTTAATTGTATAATAATTGTCACGTTACTATGGGTCACAAATCTCTTCACGAGAGACGTTTTAATAAAATAATTTTACTATCGACCTAATCATCTCTATTTTTTCCGAGTGGAAGACACAACGAACCTAATTGCATTAAATTAAATTATTCTCCAAAGATTGTTTCAATAAATGGAACACCAATAAAATAAATGAAAGTAATGATTTTCGAGAAAAGATCAATCTTCCAAAATATTATAAAAATAAAAGGAAAATACAAGACGACAGTATCTATGATATATGAATAGTGCCCCAGGCATAGCTCAAGTGGTAGAGAGGAGGGTGGAAAGACCTTCCAGCTGAGCTTGGTTGCTGCAGGGTGGGGGGTGGGGGTTCGAATCCTGCCTTTGGCATGGATTTGGCTCCTTGCAAGCACAAGTTTAACAGTGAGCCCTCCCTATAAGCCACTTGAGGCACATCCTGCGATTTACCTCCTCCACCAATCCCCAGGGCAGGGGCGGTGGGGGCCCCTAATGGTGGGGTACACCATATGATCTATGAATAGTTGATTCTATCCGAAAAATGTGCAGCAAAACTATCCATAATCAATTTAGGCAAAGATAAACCAATTTCCAATCCTCCTTCATAATCTCTGGATTTACAAACAGCCATGGCGTATCTCTCCACATCTATCGATAAAGATTCCGCCTTTCTCGCTCTTCCCCATCCAAAATCCACACCGTACAGATCCACTTTAGCCGACCCGGAAACTGCCAGGATCCGTTTCTGCACTGCCGACCCGATTTCTGATATCCAATTCTCTGCTCCACCTACTATGTTCTCGTTCTTGATCACCCTGCTTTCAATCTCCTCTGCTATGGCGGCCGCTGCCGTCTGGAACCCTTCTTCTCCGACGAGCTCCCGGTGCCGGATTTTAGGAAGCCCGTGTGATAAACAGTTACCAAAGTAGTTTTCCGGGACTGGCGGGCTGATGCGGGCCCTGGCATCTACTGCAAACAGGAAGAATTCGGGCTCATCGTCATCGCCATCTGTCAATGATTTCGCCAAACAACTCCATACGTAAGCTGCCATCACTACGAAGGATGACACGTGGCCTAATCCTGGGTTTCTTGATTGAACCATGGATTTCAGTTTCTTGATCCCGGACTGAGTTAGAACATACGTGGCCCGAACCCGATTTGTGGGTAATGGGAAAGAAGGTTTTGCTGCTGGAAATTGATGGACTTGTTTGAGATAAACAGAGTCCAATTCAGGTTGGTATTTTATCATTGATCTGTCGAAAACCGGCAAAGATTTGGGTGTGTTCAAGAATTCATCGTCATCACCTCCATGATTATGGATCAAAGCCCATGATTTCAAAAACCCGACAATCGAACTAGCATCACCGACGGAGTGATGGTTGGAGAAACCTATACACACTCCACAGCCAGGAAACAGAGTCACTTGTACGGCCAGAGTTTCCAGAACTTTCTCATCGGATTCCTCGTCGATCGTCTGTTCCAACGGCGGGATGAAATCGTAGAACCTATCAGCATCTCGGGCATGATATCCGACGAGATCATCAAAATCATCACCGGATTCGAAGACAGTGAAGGAAACAGAGTCCCCGGCCCGATAACGGATCACGGGCTCTTTGTCGGGGTTCAAAGGGCGAAGGATGTTGCCTGCGAGAGGAAAGAAGTGTTTGAGAGTGATGGAGAGTGATTGTTTGAGTTTTGGAACAAGGGTTTCCAAGAAATAAGTTTTAGAACAGTTGGGGATGTCGTAGAAGAGGAGGCGGCGAATCGGGTGAAACGGCAGCCAGTTGTAGTCGAAGAAGGTGAGCCGGAGAGATTGCTCCACCGCCGTGTGCGGCGGCGGCGGTGCAACTCCACAGCTCTCTAGCAGCTTCTTCATAAGTATAGTGCGATAATGACGGTAAAAAAGTTTGATAATAGTACTTTGTACAAATCGATACCTATATATAGGGATTGACAATTACCTAGTGTCTACAACTCTATATTATGATTTACGGTAAAGCTTGATGGATAGAATCTATCCCGATAGAAATATTAATTGCATGTCTATAATTACTAATCTAACCTTTTGTTCTTTATTTTATTAAATAATAAACTTATCTCTCCTAATTATCTCTAACATTTATTATACTCATCAATTTCCACACATTTGCATCACTTTATAATTGATCCAAACAAAAAAAATTATAAATAATAAATATATGACAAAAATAAAAATATGTATCCATAATAAATTTGTATTTTCTATAATTTACGTTTAAATATATATATATATATATATATATATATATATATATATATATATTACTTAAATAAACTAAAAGAAAGGATAATTACGAATTATTTTATTCAATAGTTTAGTAATTTAAATTTCTTTTTGAAACAAACATATTTAAAAATAAACTAGAAGAAATAATTAGCTTCAAAGCTTCTCAAAAGGAAGTTAATTTTGTCAAATTTGAATTTAAGGTTAATAAAGTGTAAATTTAAGCTCTAACACATTTGAATTTAACTAAGTGTTGTACCAGTACGAATCCTATTACGGATATTCGAATTTTTTATGAATCAGTTATTCATATTTCCAAATTTACTAAATGTATTTAAAAATAATTAAATTAAAATATTCAAAATTAATAAGACATAAATATTCTAATAATTAAGATTTTATATTGTGTTCAGTTGTAGTATCCTATTGTGAGTTTGGTTTGAGTACTCGAAAGATGTATTCGATTTCATATTGTATTCAGTGGTAATACCCGAACAATATAGTGTATTTGGTTGAAAAACCCGAAAGATATATTCGGTTGGAGAAATAGAATGGTCCTTGAGGGATGGTGATAACACTTTCACTATTAAATGTTATCATTTTTATTATAAAATTTTATCACTTAATTTTAATTTATATTATAAAGTGTTCATAAAATAATATTTTCCATTTTTTCGTTAATTGAGTATCACTTTCATTATAAAAGGTATTACTTTATATACTTATGACGAAAGCTCTCACCTGGAAACGGTCTTATACAAGTCTTTTCTATAATATTAACAACTATATGAATTAATAAAAATAATTTTAGTTTTATTTTTTTTAATATTAAAATTGTTTTAATAATAAAATTAATGCAATTTTTTTAAATGTATTTTTATAATACAAAATTTTTTTGGTTTAAAAATTTTAATATTAAAAAAATTAAACTAAAATTATTTATATCAATTGGTAATCCATTAGTAATTATAGACCTGCAATTAATATTATCCATCAGGCTTTACCGTTAAAGATAAAACTATTATTAGGGATGTCAACGGGTAGTGTATCTGCTTACTTTTGGGTACTCGTACTCTTATTCGATTTAAAAAAAACTAACTATACACATCCCATTTAAAAAATTTATTATGATACTCGTACTCATCTCAAACCCGTTTATCAATACCCGCGGTACCCACACCCATTTAATATTAATTTATTATATAAATATTTACTTATATTATTTAAAGGCAAAGACTTGTGTGAGACCGTCTCACGTAAAGGCTTACGTAAAAGTGACGTGAGACGGTCAGAAAGTGATAACTTTTATGAAGAAAAATGATAATAAATTAATGAAAGTGATAATACTCTTTCATGGACAATTTATAGTGTAAATAAAAAGTGATAACATTTTATAGCGAAAGTGATAACTATTTTAAAAAGTGAAAAATGATCTAATGTGAGATGGTCTCACGCAAGACCTACCCTTATTTAAAATATATTATTATGAATTAAATATAAATTAAATCCTATTATTTTAAATAAATATATTAAGTTTTGTGTGTAAATATTTCCATTGGTAATCCATAGCTAATAATTATGTGGTAAATTTTAAAGAAATTATTTTTTTAGTGTTATCTAATCTTAAAGTTGAGAAATACTGAAGTAAAGACTGTTTTATGGAAGAAGTTTGGTAAAATGGATATAAAAGTAATATATTTCAAAAATAGATAATACTTGATAAATGAAAAGTGATAATTGTTCTGTAAACAATTTTATAAAAAATTTGTAATAATAATTTTAAAACCAGATCAGACCAGTCAGTTCAATCGATTGAACTGCGAACAGAAACCGATTTTGAATATCCCAAACAAAATCAGAAAATTTGGTTTAATGGGTCCATTCCATTTTATATAAATATATATATATATATATATATATATATATATATATATATATATATATATATATATATATATATATATATTGATTTTTTTTTTTTCAATTTTAGTTTGTATAATATACTAATAATAATGAATTATGACATTGAGTAATATATAAACTAGGTAGGAAGTATGAATTGTTGTATGAGCTATAAATATTTATTTAATTATATTTTTATTTTGATTAATTTTTTTAACCTTTTAAATGGTAATATCATCTAGATGTAAAGTAATAATATATTTATTAAAATTAAAAGTAATTAAAATAAATAAAATGATCTCACTCAAGTATTGCTATTTAATAAGACAAAAATTTGTGTGAGACCGCACCAGCTCACGAAAGACCTTAAATGAAAAAAGTGATAATATTTTAATGAAAAATGATACTCAAATGATAAAAAGTGATAACTATTTCATGAACAATTTATAATATATTAAAAAAAATAATAATAGTTTTGTAAAAAAATAATAACATTTTTAATAAAAATTATAACTAATTAAAGAAATATAAAATTAGTAGGATAATCTGGTACAAAACTCCCCATTTAGTAACTGTAATTTTTTTTAATATATTTTTATATTTAATGAGTATTCAATAAATAAATAAATCTTGTCACGTTCATATTCATATTCATATTCACATTCATTCACACATAAAAAATTATATGTGAAAATTTGATTTATTTAATTTAATACTCCCTCTGCGTTAAATTTAACGTTTTCAATTTCGTTTCGTTTTAAATTAAGATTTACATTTATTTTTTTTTAAATGTGTAACCCCCACAAAATAATTATTTATTCTATATAAAGTCCACACACAACATTAATACAATCATCCATTACACATTAAATATTATATTTATCAACCTACTATCTATTAAAATATTATTATATCTCTTAATCTCTATGTAAAAAACAAACGTCAATATTAGTACTGGACGAAGGGGTATAATTTTTAAAAAATATTGTCTTCAAGTTTTTAAATAGAAAAATATATACTATCCATAACATTTGTAATTTTTTTTTTAACGAGCTTATCTCTCGTGAATTTGTTGTATGGTAATATGAAAAATTATTCTTTAAATTAATAAACTAATACTCTCTATCTATATTTATCTCAACATAATTGTAAAAAATTCTTACTATATAGTAGAATGTGAATTAAGAGTAATATTCTAATTATAAAGAGTAATAATTTATTATTTAATATTTTTATGTGTTAAAAAGTAAAATCCGGCTGCATGTATTCTTGGGTGTAAGGATTGATTTGTCTTTATTTATATATTAATTATTAAAATATAAATTTTTACTATATCATTAATTTTAATAAAATAAATTATAATTCTTAGAATAATGCATATTTACCAGAGGATAAAATGTTTAATTTATTATTTTTAAAATTATAATTGAAAATGAATTATATATATATATATATATATATATATATATATATATATATATATATATATAACTTTCATTTGTGTAATTAATACTTCATGTATAATGCCAAAACAAAAAATAAATTCAGTTAAAATCTAGATGAAAGGATCCCTATTTTCATATTATTTAGTGAAATATTACTAAGATAAAAACAAATTTTGCTAAATTTAGTTGAAATAATTATATAATATAATGCTATTCCCATATTATTTGAGTAAATATCATTTTATATGTTAAAATAATTACAATTAGTAAAATTCTAATTAAATTAAAAAATGTTGCTTGTACGATAGAAAATTTTAAAAGTATTGAAAAAGATAAAAAAAAAAGATTAAACTTTTATACAACTTAATTAATTTATTAACATACTAATAAACAAAAAATTTAATATATTTACCGAATAAAAAATTACTTTTATTTTATACATAATAACACTACCAAATCAAGAAATTTTGTTGTAAAAATTTAAATTATAATACATGGAGAAAAATTGTGAGTAGTAGTAAATGATGTTAATAAAAAGAATTCTCATTAGAAATACATTAAAGATGAATATTTAATTTTTCTAAGAAAATAAGTTTTGATAAGAAAAAACATTTTGAAAATATTTAATACAATAACTTTAATAATTAGTTCTTGAAACTATACAAAACTTTAATAAATGCATGTTTGGAGAATGATATCAAATTAAAAGGGGAGGGGAAGGGTAGTTTTGTAACATTCTACATATCTTACCCCTATCATTATATCTAAATTACAATAATACCTCATTCTATCCAACTAGATTCTAGCCATTTATCATCTCTCTATAATTTATTAAATGTATTTTCTTTGAATTTTATCTTCAATTATTTTATAATTAAATTAATTATTTGAAAATTAGTACTATAAAGATTTGCGACACTCCCCGTGCTAATAAAATTTTCGCACTTTTCATTATGTATTTGTTATATCATACTCATTACTTTCTGAAATTATCTTTTACTTTAGAGTTTATCCTATTTTCATAAAAATTATAAAGATATTATAATCGGTTGGTAGGGTACTATAGTAAAAAGTATCACCCATTTACTATGCACTTCTCATGTCCATGGGTCCAACTTTGTGAACTAATACTCATCAATTAAGCATGCTTAATAACTTATTGATTATAACTTAATTAGGAGGTTTTAGTTCAACTTGAGAAGGGTTGCAAACAATTTATCTGTTCAACATTATATATGTACAACTTAATGTGATTGCTTAAATGTGTGTACATATATTAGGTGACAGTATAATGAACATTAATTGGACAATAACCTTCTCATTGGCATTTCAACATCACCAAAAAGAGTATAAAGTAAAACACTGAATTATGAATCATAATACATTATTCTTTAATTGAAAATAACAAATACTACTATACCACGAATTTTTTAAGATCATTTAAGCCTTAATTCCATCATAAAGAAGATCATTTAAGCCTTAATCCCATCATAAAAACGAGCTGCAAAATCATCCGTAATCAATTTAGGCAAAGATAAACCGATTTCCAACCCTCCATCAACATCTCTGGATTTATAAACCGACATTGAATATCTCTCTGCATCATTAGACAAAGCTTCTAGCTTTCTCGCTCTTCCCCACCCAAAATCTGCACTACAAAGATCCACTTTTGATGATCCAGAATTTGAGAGTATCCGTCCCTGGAATGCGGATCCTATATTTGCCAACCAATTCTCAGCATCACTTAGGATGTTCTCATTCTTGATCACTCTGTTCTCAATCTCCTCTGCTATGGCGACCGCCGCCACGAAGAACCCGTCTTCTCCGATGAGCTCCCGGTGCCGGACTTTGGAAAGCCCGTATGATACACAGTTGCCGAAATAGTTTTCGGGTACCGGAGGATTGATACGGGCCCTGGCATCCACCGGAAACAGGAAGACTTTGGGCTCATCGTCATCGCCACCTGTCAATGATTTTGCTAGACAACTCCATACATAAGCTGCCATCACTACAAAGGACGACAAGTGGCTTAATTCCGTGAGCCTTGCTTGAACTGAACCCTTCAGTTTATTCATCTCGGATCGGGTCAGAACGAACGTTGCCCGAACCCGATTCGTGGGTAATGGGAAAGCGTGAGATCCCTCTGGAAAATGGGAGATTTGGTTGAGAAAAACAGAGTCTAATTCGGGAGGGTATTTTATCAAAGATCTGTCGAAAACCGGCAAAGGTTCGGGTCTGTTTGAGTTCAAGAATTCATGATCATCTGCTCCATGGTAATTAATTAAAGCCCAAGATTTCATAAATCCAACAATCGAACTCGCATCGCCGACGGCGTGATGGTTGGAGAAACCTATACACACACCACGGCCCGGAAACAGAGTCACTCGTATCGCCAGAGTTTCCAGAACCTTCTCATCGGATTCCTCGTCGATCCTCTGTTCCAAAGGCGGGATGAAATCGTAGAACCTATCAGCATCTCGAGCGTGATTTCCGACAAGATCATCAAAATCCTCACCGGACTCGAAGACAGTGAAGGAAACAGAGTCCCCGGCCCGATAACGTATCACGGGCTTATTTGCTGGGTCTGAGGGACGAACTATGGAGCCGGCGAGTGGGAAGAAGTTTATGAGAGTGAGGGAGAGTGATTGCTTGAGTTTTGGAACTAGGGTTTCCAAGAAATAAAGTTTGGTGCAGTTGGGGACGTGGTAGAAGAGAAGGCGGCGGATGGGGTGGAAGGGCAGCCATATGTAGTCGAGGAATGTGAGTGGGAGAGATTGGTCCGCCACCGTGTGGGGCGGCGGTGCAACTCGGCAACTTTCGAGCAGGTTCGTCATAATATAAAATGGTATTGGAATGAAGGGGTGGCCATAAAATTGGATCTTTTACCATTCGATTCCACTATTCCATGTTTCCCTGTTTCATAACTTATTTTTATAAAAATATTATATACCTTAATTAATGATCAATAAATCCTTAAACATGTAATTGTATTTTAGGCCTTAGATTAATATACATGGCAAAAATTTAATAAATGAAACAATAGTTGATCCAATTGAGATCTTTTATGACACTAAAGTCCACCGTCGTAGGCGGAGATGGGCCTACACTGTAGTGATATTTAAAGCTATCTTCTTATCTTCTTTCTTTTCTCGATAACCACATATTTATGGATTTACTTTTACAGTTTCTAAAAAAAATTGGCTGCATTAACAGATTTAGCAAAATAAATAAATAATCCAAAATTTAAGAAATGCTCAAATAAAAGTGATAATGATAAAAAGTAGCCACTTTTAATTAAAAATAATTTTTAGTAGTCACAAGTCTTAAAAATAATTTATTCTAACTATTTTTAATGGAACAAACCAAAATGCCCTTGAAAGGAACCCACTGATCACATGTTTGAGGTTTCTTTTTGACCAAAAAGTATAAAAGTACAATAATTTATTTTACAGTCTATTGAATGCATTAATTTGTTATTTTTATATGCCTCATGAATATATTTTTTTATTAAAATATAAAAAGATGCATTAATTTTATTCGTATGAATTTTTTTAAATTTTTTCTGGAAAAAAAAAGTGTTGGCCGAATAGAACAAAAAGTGTTGGCCGAATAGAACAAAATTGTTGGCCGAATAGGCCGAATAGAAGAAATATTTTTTTCAAATTTTTTTTAATTTTTTCTGAAAAAAAAAGTGTTGGCCGAATATAACAAAATTGTTGGCCGAATAGGCCGAATAGAAGAAATATTTTTTTTGAATTTTTTTAATTTTTTTCTGAAAAAAAGTGTTGGCCGAATAGAACAAATAGTGTTGGCCGAATAGAACAAAATTGTTGGCCGAATTGGCCGAATAGAAGAAATATTTTTTTTGATTTTTTTTAATTTTTTTTGAGAAAAAAGTGTTGGCCGAATA
Organism: Pogostemon cablin; assembly: GCA_023678885.1. NCBI lineage: Eukaryota > Viridiplantae > Streptophyta > Magnoliopsida > Lamiales > Lamiaceae > Pogostemon > Pogostemon cablin. The sequence goes on from CM042971.1 coordinate 34,357,200, forward strand.
GAACAAATACTGTTGGTCGAATAGAACAAAATTGTTGGCCGAATAGGCCGAATAGAAGAAATATTTTTTTCGATTTTTTTTAAATTTTTTTTGAAAAAAAAAATGTTGGCCGAATAGAACAAATAGTATTGGCCGAAAAGAACAAAATTGTTGGCCGAATAGGCCGAATAGAAGAAATATTTTTTTGAATTTTTTTAATTTTTCTGGAAAAAAAGTGTTGGCCGAATAGAACAATTAGTGTTGGCCGAATAGAAGAAATATTTTTCAATTTTTTTTTAAATTTTTTGTGGAAAAAAAATATTTCCTATAATTTTATATGTGGTCCCACTCATCCTATTTAATGCAGTCAACACTGACATAATCATGACCCATCATTGTCGTCCTTTATCTGACAGTTATGGGAGTAATTTGGGGAGTCCACCAAATAGTGACTAGTAAAAATTATATATAAGAGAGGTGACTATTTAAAATTGTATTTAGTGAATAGTGGCTACTATAAATTTGGTCAGTAAATAAAAATAAACTTTACATGAATATTAGTGAATCATATATTAAAGTCAAACAATGATAAAGTAAAATTATTTTTCTGAGTTAAAATTCGAGAAAATAAAATTTTAGGTTAATGTATTTGAGTAATAAAGTTGAGTAAACGTAATTTCGAGTAAATATCTTTTGAGTTAATAATTCTAATAAACACAATTTCTGAATAATGTAGGGAGCCACTTATTTGCATCCCGAAATTACTGGACTTACCCTAAAAATATTTAAATTGACATAATTATCCTTATAAAATTTATATATGTTCGGTTGCAACAATCGAACAGTTATCCATCTTATCTGTTCGGTTGCAGCAATCGAACTGAATAAAGAATTCATCTATCTTATCTGTTCGGTTGCAGCAACCGAACAAAACAAGATTTGTGATTTTTTTAATTTATATGTGATTTTTTTAATTTATATTTACATTACCGGATAGATAAAATAACAGATAAATTTTATAGAGAGGAATCACCATCTATTATCTATTATCTATTTTCTTTTTGCTAATGTAGATATAAATTTTAAAAAAAATCACAAATCTTGTTTTGTTCGGTAGCTGCAATCGAACACAAGATGAATGAATTTTTTGTTCTGTTCGGTTGCTGCAACCGAATAGATAATAAATGAATTCTTTGTTCTGTTCGATTGTTGCAACCGAACCGTTTGTTAGATGACTGTTTGATTGCAACAACCGAACATATATAAATTTTATAAGGGCAATTATGTCAATTTAAATATTTTTGGGGGGTACGTTCAGTAATTTTGGGGGCAAATAGTTGCTCCCTAATATGAGTAGAAAGTATTTTTTGAATGAATGTTTTTTTAGTCAATGATTATAGTAAAAAACTTGGGTAAGTTGAGTTAAAATCTTAAGTACTGCTAGTTAAAAGATTTGATTCAAATAATTTTTGAATTAATGTGTTTTGAGTTAAAAATTCGAGTAAAACTTAAAAAAATGTCGAAATTGTGTTAACTCGAGTACATAATCCGCTGCATTGTAGCAAATGGCTCTTTCTTTAAATGTTACGTTCACGGTTGCATTTAAATGTTTTTTTTAAGAGTACTTAACTTATATATTAATCACATCATTATTAATAAAAAAAGGGTTGTTGATAGTAAAAATTCAGGTAAGTGAAGTAAAATGACCATTATAACCAATCATTAGCTCAAAACAATGAAAAGATTCAACAAGTTAAAATAATGTCCATTGGTACATACGAGGGTGGAATAAACTTTATGATGCATCCACGCAAGATCTTTTGTCCAATTATTAAAAAAAAAAAATTCCCCGCTTAGAAAAATGTCAATATTTTCACTTAGAAGTTGATTTATTTCTTTTAGTTCATGTTTATTTTGATTTTAGGTGGAGTTTGAAAACATATTGAGTTACGGAGTATATGTGTTTCAAAAATTTTATATGATTTATTTTATTATTATATCATGTGTAAGAAAATATTAACTTATATATAAAATAAATGAATACGATAAAAGAGAAATAAAAAGAGAAAAAAAAATAAGGGTAACACTATTGCCACAAAAAAAATTACTAAGGGCACCCAATCATAAAAAAAAAAAAAAATTATAGTAAAATGACCATCATATTCACATCCTTATTTTTAAAATTACTCCCCATGCTTTTAATTACTAAATCTACTCAATCAATTTACTAAGCGCCCCAATTATTTTTTTTACACCTATCTCAACCCTCTAAATATTTCAAACATAGAAAATTGGAAAAAAAAAAAAAACATGAGAAAGAGAGAAGGAGAAAGAAAAAAAAGTGACGATGGAGTTCCACGAGTACACCTACACCGCCACACCGTCGCTCACCACCACGGTTGGATCCAGAGGGGCGGCGGCTCTTGGGTTCGAAGATGGAGTTTCGTAATATAGGATGTATGTTACAAAGTGAGGGATTCGTAATCAAGATTGGTTTTTTCAATTTCACATATCCTTAAAAATTGTAATGATTTTGTTGGATAATACTAATGTCTGTTTTAAAAATAAGGTTTAATTGCAAAATAAATCATGAATTTTACTTCTATTGCATATTAATCCTTACTTTTAAAAAATTGCAAAAAAAACCACAACCTTTAAGTATTGTTGCAAAACGCACACAGTTTCTAATTAAAAGTATGATTTTTTTGGGATTTTTTTTGCAACAATACTTAAAGGTATTGATTTTTTTGCAATTTCTCAAAAGTGATGATTAATTTACAATAAAAGTAAAGTTCGTGGTTTTTTTTTTTTTTTTTGCAATTAACCCTAAAAATAACGAGGGCTTTTGGAATCCTTCTCATTTTTCTGCTTTGCCATGATCCATGAAAAGCGGAAGAAGCAGCATAAAATCATCAAATTATTGCAAAATAATCAATAGTACAATATAAAATATAAAACTAATAGTATTATTAAACAAATTATGGAGAAATATCAATGGGGATCTTTATTGTCTTTCTCCATCGGCCATCATCACTGAAAAATGGAAGAGCAGGATTGAACGAGGGATGTGTTGGGTGTAGTAAGCAATTCGACTAATTAATGTATTAATTTAATTTAATGTATTGGAGCATATAAAATGCAGAGTTAAAATTGTATTTTAATACAATATTTTTAAAATATTTGGGTGCTCTTAGTAATGATTTTGGTGAGAATAGCTTCGATAAATGGAAGAGTGATAGTCATCATTTATGAAAGGTGGATGCATTAAACGAAACAGGTTTAATTATGGGTATACCAGTAGGGTGGTTTTTAAAACATTAATTATGAATTTTAAAAATCAAAACCTACATTTGAAAACTGGAAAAAAAAATCACCTTAAAATATAGATTTTTGTCAGTATTATGCGGATCATTTAGTGGAAATGGTAAAAAGTTGACACTTTTGGATAACTGTAATTTTAAGTGGCCACATTTGTTATACATAATTTTTTCTAGCCATTTTGAAATGAATTGACCAAAATGCCCTTGTGGGGGACCCACTTTTCAGGTGGTTGCAGATGAGATTCCACACTTTTTTGACCCAAAGTACAGTAAAGGAATCGGATTCTTCTTTATTTCTGAATAAAGTGTGGAAGTACAATACCTAATACCCAGTACAACTATGTAGGCATGCGCTCCCGCAGCTCCCCCATATCCATACAAAATAATGAGGATAATATATAGTGGAAATTGGAAAATGGGGGTGGTCATCCAACACATATTAAAATTTTTTGTACTAGAGGTTGAGCATTTGGGAGCAAATTTCCAGTAATTTTGGAGAGAATTAAGATATTTGGGTAGCAGGTGTACAAGGTATGTTAAAACAAGTTTTATAGTTGTGATGCCCTAATTTTATAATTGTTGACATGACTCATGAGTGTATTATAATTATTCAACGTTTTTATAATAGAATAGAAAAAATTGTATGACTTGTAGAATAATTTTGTAACATTCAAAAGTTTTTCTCTCTTAAATCTTCACCACTCATGTTACATCTTGGTTTTTTTAATTAATCTTTTCAAATTTGTTAAACAATGGTGAGTAGGCCGAATAGATTCAGTTGCTGGGCCGAGTAGAATAACTTTTTGGGCCGAATAGAACACCCGTCGGCCGAAATACCCAAAAAATAATCTTTTATTTTGTGAAACTTAGTAGGCCGAATAGAAGAAGTTAGTGGGCCGAATAGAATAGCTTGGTGGGCCGAATAGAGAAACCGTTGGCTGAATAGCCCAAAAAAATTCTTTAAATTTCAGAAAGTTAGTAGACCGAATAGAACAACGTCGGTAGGCCGAATAGAAGAAGTTAGTGGGCCGAATAAAATACTCGTTGGCCGAAATACCCCAAAAATGATCTTTTATTTTCTGAAATTTAGTAGGCCGAATAGAAGAAGTTAGTGGGCCGAATAGAATAGCTTGGTGGGCCGAATAGAGAAACCATTGGCCGAATAGAGAAACCGTTGGTAGGCCGAATAGAAAATCAATGTGGGCCGAATAGACCAAGTGACTAGGCCGAATAGGAGACACTTTTGAGCCGAATAGAGGAATAATTGGCCGAATAGAAGAAAAAAATACTGACACATTTTAAGGTGTGTCAAGGGTTTAGGGTTTTGTTGAAACAGTGTAGGTTTGCATACATTAATTTGTTGACTGGATAGAATACAAATTTAGTACAAATTTTCTAATGATTTAATGATGCAACTAATTATCTAATCTTTTAATGTTGATGTCATTAAAGTTATTTTTGAAAAAATGTGCAGATGAGTTATAGAAAAGTTGGGATATGTTGGGGTGGAGCATGGGAAGGATTGCAATATATAGGTGGAGTGGTGAACTGGTTGTTCTTGCCAGAGGCCAGTTTGTGTTATAGTAGCTTGCTGAAAGAAATTCATGACATAGTGCAAGCTGATTTGGGGCATTGGGGTTATGTAGTTAATTCTCTAGTTGATTACAATGGCCGTTTGTTCAAATATAAGATAAAGAATGATGCACGTGTGGCAGAAGTGTTCAAGTGTGTTGATGATGTCGGAATGATGTACGTCACATTCCGTCCTATCACAGGTGCAGGGAGTAGTATGGTTTTAGGGATGGGTTATGATGACGGAGGTGCTGGTACGAGCAATGACCCATGTACGAGTGAAAATTCTTCTGGGAGGCATGATTTTGATTTGAATGTGGAGTGTTGTCCGGCCTCAGAGATGCAGTGTGCTGGTTTTAGAGAATCTGTAGATGCAGAATCTGGTGATGTCTCTGGTGAGAGTGCGGAGGACGTAGACGGTTGTAACGATGATGATGATGACCCTGGGAATAGAACGGTGGAAGAAGGGGATCGCATACAGCAGGATACTAATCAGTCTTCTAGCGAAAGCGATGATGGTGCTGAGGAGAGAAGACACCAATTGTATGAAGAAATATGTGATTACATACGTAAGAGAGGAGGGCCTAGCTTTCTTGAACCGATTAATCGTGAGTTGCGCCGTCCTGAAATGCAGTCAGAAGAGTTGCGTAGTGCACGGCCCAACACCCGTCCTTGGTTGATTCCAGGTATGGAAACTATGTTTAGTTATAATAGAAATAGAACTAAAGTATATTTCTAGATGAAACTAATGCACCTGCCACGTTCATAGGCATGCCGATTGAAGCAGAGAGAGTAAATCAGCTGACTGGCCTTGAGATTGATGCGTCTGGTGTTTTTGAAAAGAACAGTGTATTTGAGACAAAAGAGAAGATCCAGACAGCAGTAGGCATGTATAACTTGCGGCACGGAGTGGAGACCTATGTTGAAAGATCTAGCACGACAAGGTACAACATTGTATGTAACATGAAGGGTTAAACAGGCTGTCCATTTAAGTTGCACGCAAGAATGAGCTCTGGGTTGTGGAGAGTGGTTAAATTCGTCGAACATCTTGGTTGTTTAAATGATCCAGACAGATCTGCTCCTACACAGGTGTCGTCCAAAGTAATCGGTCAATATTTTGTTGCTAGGCAGTTTGATAAGGTTCATGGCCTCCGACCCAGTGCGATGAGAGATGAGATCAGGACTGATTTTGGATTCAACATTAGCTACAATATAGCGTTAAAGGCGAAACACTACGCTGTTGGACACACGTACGGGGATCACGATAGCTCATATGAATTGCTCCCTGCTTACATGTATCAGTTGGAATCCATAAATCCCGGTACGTACACCCGAATATCTGTCGATGAAGATGACCATTTAAAGTTTACATTTTATGCACTTGGAGTATTGAGGCGGGGGTTTTTAGAGTCTGGTCGTCCGGTCATTGTCATTGATGGCACTCATACGAAGGGTAGTCACAGAGGAACCGTGTTTGTCGCAGTCACGCATGATCCAAACCATCAGATATTTCCACTCGCCTTAGGCACTGGCGATGTTGAGAGCAACATGTCGTGGACGTGGTTTCTAGAAAGGTTACGCGAGGCCTACGGATGTCCACGAGACCTGTTAAATATATGAGTTCGTATAATACAACATAATCTACCTTTAAAAAGAAAATAAAAATTAAAATTAAAATTTACTAAGTTCATCCTGTTCTAGCACACTGAAAGATCGTGAAGGCAACATGCTTACAGAAGCGCAGGATGTGATCAGGGGTGTCCCAGTTAAAGTTCCTTACTAACAGTCCCTCTATGGTTCTCAGACAGGCTGGTCCGCAACTCGAACCGTCCTCTTGCTTGAAACAATAATCTCTGGGAGCTGGTGACAGCGGGAATGTGTGCGGGACCCCGGATGAGTCAAGCTCGCGCATCAGAGCTGGGATGACACGTCTATATGGTAGAGTCTCCAATATCCGGCGCTCCTTCATGTCGGGCTCCTCATCCCATCTATGGCGAAACGAGTCAAAACAAATGAATTTCATTTGCTTTGTAAGGACCGCACATGGGTAGTAGTGCCCTGAGGTGTGGACAATGAACAATAACTGCCAAAGAAAGTTAAAAGGAATGCATACATTAGATGTAAAAATACTAGAGTCATTCTAGGGGATATTATCATGTAAGTGAACCAATGGTTAGGATATAATACCATATCACAATCAATCCAGGATCTCGACCCCCTCCACACTGGCAATAAACCTCGGGCGTACTGACGGAGATCTGTCAACAATTCATCAGTTATGTTGGCATATGTTGATCTATCATCCCTAAACTGACCCGTGTGCTCATTCCATACTGCTTGTACTCGGACCTTACACGAGAATCATTTCATAATATTAGTCTCAAAAAATTTAATACCAAAATTGCCACAGTCAATTGTAATTGTTGGCGCTCGATCGTTTGGTTAACGTGACCCATTAGGGTTCCATGTATTTCTAACAAGCAGCGGAAGCAAGTAAACATGAAACGCATTACCTTTCACCAAGGGTTGATGTAGAGGTTGAATTCTCGCTGGCAGTCTGCGCAGTCCCACGAGAATAGCCATAAGTTCCTCTTCTGATGTCAGAATTAAGTGATCTTTGTGCTCAGACGATCCTCTCTTCGACGGCTTTCCATCAGTATATAATACATCAAAATCGAAGAACTGTAAGATTTTATATGAATTTTGGAACATGACGAACTGCAGCAGCAAACGACCTTCCGGTCTTCTGCTGTATGTCCCAAGTCCGATCTCGACGTCGTGTGGGCGACGATCTACGAGACCTACTCAATCTGCTGTTCACTCTCTCTCTCTCGTATGTTAGGCGCAGAGTTAGGTTTAGAACAAATTGAGGTGACTTATATACATGGGCTACAGCAGGGACCAGGAGGAGAAATTGGGTTGGGCCTCCATTGGGCTTAAGTATCCAAGCTTAGCCCAAAGCTTATACTTAAGTCCAATAATAATAATATATTCCACTAAAATATTATTACTGCACTACCGTACCAATCCCAAAATTACGTTTTGGGCTCCTTCTTATTATGAGCCCGTTAGTCTCCCCATGTTTAAGATATACAATGTCCATTAATTAATTTAAGTTACTGACAACTCAATTAATTAATATCTCATCCAAGAGTAGTACCACTCAACCTCATTATCATGCCGGAATAAATTCCACCTGCAGGGTTTACATGATAATCCTTATGAGCTCCTCAAGGGGACATCATCAACCTATGACGGACACGGATTCCTTCTACAATCAACAGCACACCATAGAGACAGCACTACTTCCCAACTCATCGAGTTTGTTGATTTAATTACATGTAAATCTCACCCATTGATGAATCAAAGAAATACATACTGCCCTACGTGTCGAGGTTATTGTATAGGGATTAAGAGCACGAACTTCCATAATAACTGAGATCAAGTTCTCCTATAAGTCAGTATAAGTCGAACGATCTCAAGCGGTCCTGCTCAATACACACAAGTGCACTAATGTGATTCTATAGCCAAGACAAGCTAATACCAAACCACACTACAACCATCCCGATAGAGAGTCCCCGTCTATCTCAGTTGTGAGCATCTGTTTATACTTTATAAGGAAACCGATAATATGATCTTCCGCGTGTTGTCGCACAACATATTATCTACAATATAAAGTAAGTGGACTATTGCATCGAACATATAAATAAATTATAAGATGCAATCATTTGATCATATGATTCTCATTTCAAATTAATTGTTATAATATTGTTCATACAAAAAGCTAGACTTTTAGTATACAATCCAACAATCTCCCACTTATACTAAAAGACTATGCTGTCATGTCTTCTGCCATACATCTGATTCTCACTCCCACTACACGACCATTAAAAGCTCTCGCCTGAATGTCCTTGTAAATGGATTTACTAGGTCATCATCCGATGCAATCTAGGCAACAACAACCTTCCCCTCATCATACGATTTCTCGTAACAGGTGGTACTTGCGCTCCATGTGTTTAATTGCCTTATGGACTTGTGATTCCTTCAAGTTTGCAACTGCACCAATATCATCAATATAAATTGTGATAACCTTGGGCAAACTTAGAATCACATCAAAGTCCATCATGAAGTTTCTAGAGTCATACAGATATATTGGTTGCCTCATAGGCTCCAATTTATCATCTTTCCATATGGAGTCCGAAGTCTGAAATACATTTCTATATAACACTCCTCCACATTATGACTCAACTTCCTAAAATTAAACACATAACCTTGAGGTGGATTTACTGCCGTCCAATCTGACTAAAAAATCTGAATCTACGTAATCCACAAGAAGCAGTGAATCTGTCCAGTAAGCTTACATATAATTTCCAGTCCTTCTCAGGCACTTCATATATGTCTTACCACAGCTCATCATTCTTGTTCCAGGTTACGTTGATACCCACTGTTCATGCATTTAGCAAAACAGATATCCATACTCATGTATAGCATTCCTTAGATTAGGCTTCCTCATTTATCGAAGCATAAGGAACTGCTTTCATCTCCTTTATCTTCCTTTTGTGTCTCAAGACACATTTCCTTAGATAAAGTCACATGCTAAAACGAGTAAGGATTGTATCATTTCATGAAGCTTGAGATAAGCATAACATCCTTTCTTGTGATCCGTATTACCGTGATCAAAAGGATATTTTTGCTCCTCTTAAGTCCTTCATCTTATACCGCTTTATTAACCATACCCCATACGCCCGATAATACTCTTTCATTGTCTCCAATGAGCAAGATAATATCTATGTATAGTACAAGTAATACCACCACGTTTCCATCACTCTTTTCAATACACAAGACCCATCCGATCATTGATTAGATCCATGTCACTGGATTACCTCATCAAAACGGATGTTTCATGATCTTGAAGCTTGTTTTAGTCCATTAATGGACACTTTTAAGCTCACTATCACAATGCTCTTAGCTCTTTGCAATGAATCACTCTGGTTGTTTCACATAGATGTTTCCCTTAAGACTTCCAATCAGGAAAGCTGTCTCGACATCTATTTGCTATCCCCCATATTTCATATGAGTAGCAACAGATAAAAGAGTCCGGATCAACATAAGCATAGCTACTGGCGAACAGGTTTTCTCATAATCGAACCATTTCTTTCTGAGTATACCTTTTCCCAACAAGCTTTACTTATAAGGTTTTCACCTTACCGTATGATCCTCTTTTATTTTGTATGACCACTTCCAATGGTTTTCACACCATCCGTGGTTCTACAATCATCCAGATCTTATTTAGAATCTATTGATTCTATTTCAACATTTATTGCAATTTGTTAAGATTTAGGCATTTCTAACTTATAGTGCTTCGTCGTATCCGTGGGTTAACTCCATGTTTACTAGGGACCAAGCCTCACGACTCTCCCAAAACATATATCTATCAGGTGTTAGAACAACCTTCCCACTACGAGAAGACACTACACGCAATTGTATATCAGATGTGACACGCGTCGCAGTTACCTTGTGGTATATCCTCTTGTACACTTGGTACTAATACTTCGTGTTTTCCTCTCACTTCCTTTAGAACAACTTATACATGGGTATTTGATTTATTACATAGTCCTTTTCCAAAAATCTAGTGTTTATGTTAACAATCACTCTTCGATCTTGTGGACTAAATAAATCATCCTTCATTTTTCTAGGATATCCCACAAATAGATAAACATTCTTACGAATTACTGTTCCTAGGGCATATCCATAAAATGAATTTAGTAATTCCAAATAATTCATCATCTATCTAATCACTACCATAAGAGTGCTATTCCTTCTATTCGTCACACCATTAAGGTGGGAAATTCATTTCCGAAGGTACCTTTCTCTTACTAGATTAGAAGATTTGTCGCATCCAGGGAATAAACATGATTTAAGAGTGTACAAATTGTTCACCAACGTACCATAACAGATTACAACTCTATCATTTATTTTAATGACCATGTCATTTAAATGAAATGGAGTATCCATCTATTAATGCATAGAAACCGAAATCAAATTCTTTCTATGAAAATGTACGTAAAGACAATTTCATAAAATCAAACGTTTATTCATATCGTAAGATAAATAAACAACTCCCACTGCAATAGCCACTACTCTTGTAGTTTTACCCATGTCATAACAATCTTATCCTCACTTAGTAATAAACATTTAGTGATTCCAGTATCTACACACTTCGTGTCAGTAAATGCCATCACTAATCATGTTTTAAACAACTAGTGAATAAGATATAAAACTTGTTCACATTATGATGAAAATGGCTTTCCTTTGCCACATGTTTTGCCAGAAGTTTTCCACCATATACATCCTATTGTAATTCAGGTGGAACTTACTCAAAAACATCTAGGCAATTCACAAAGAATTAAATTGATCTAGGTTTCCCTTCAATTTATACTCCATGCTTTCCCAATTCATTCATCAAATTAAATCATGATCTTCTGCCTTTTAACTTACTCAAGTATCCGAAGAGTTACATGAGACCATCATATTTCTATGAACCTCTCATCTCTTCACTAGAGACTTTAATAGGCATCATGAGACGTCCATTGTGAGAACACACATGTATTTTCTTAAGCAGTAAAATTCAAAACCAAGATTCTTTTCTAATCATCTAATTTTGGACCAGTAAATATAATTTCTTTTAGTCAACAATAAGCGAGATAAAACCATTTGAAATTACAGAGAATCATAAATAAATACACCGATCAAATCTTCGAATTTTATCCTTTTATATTGATTCCCTCAAAATAATATAAAATTAAAATTCACTGACATCTCAAGCACCGTGAGTCTGCAAGCCACGATAGTGTGGACGTTTACAAACCCGAACATTTACAAGAGAAGGTTTTACCCATTAATTTCATTTGTCAACCTAACCTCATGACAAAATAATTAATAGTCGGTTCCTCTTTAGCCATGCAAATAAAAGCAGTGACTCCGATGGGGAGGATACTTATTATTCACATCTAAGTGTACACCATTATTTGACCCCAAGTCCGCGGCCCAAGCTTATGTGCCTTACAGATGGAGAAGTACACACGCGCTCAGATAACTTCCTACAGTCATCAATTATAAGTCTGTACAGTGATCCGCACATGAACTCATCCGATAGGGAGGAAGGTCTAAGCCAACGCGCAAGTTCATGTGCATCACATTACAAACATAATTTTAAAGAAGCCTGTTCCAGCAATATCCATGAATAAACTCATCCGATGGGGAGGAAGGCTCTAATGCCGACGCGTAAGTTTATTCACATTGCTAACAAACCAATAATGGAGGCCGCGGGAATTAATTACCAATCCCCTCTCCCACTTAGTTATTTAAAACTGAGGGTTTTTACATGCATATAATATTCATAAAATAAAATACGCAATTCTAGCATGCTCCTATCACGGCACATGAGGCAGTAAATCCCAGAGAGTCATGCATACATATATAACAATAATTAATAATTAAATCAATCATTAACAGTTATATATCAGCGAATTCGATTGTTCGCCATCAGGCACGAATATCAGCAAAGACTTCCACACTATCAAAATTTTGAAATTTCCAGATTGTCCAATTTTCGAAACCATCGATATCGACCGTCGATGTCGTCCAGATTATCAAAATCATCGATATCGATTAGATTATCAAATATTCGAAAAATATCAAGATTATCAACATTCCAAAACTATCGATATCGATCGTCGATATCATCTAGATTATCGAAATCATCGATATCGACGAGCAACCATATACAACAATAATAGATAATTAAATCAATTATGTCAGTTATATATTAGGAATTAATTCAACATCCATATATAACAATAATAGACAATTAATTATAGCAGTTATATATTAGGAATTAATTCGACATCCATATATGACAATAATAGATTATTAAATCAATTATAGCAGTCATATATTAGGAATTAATTCGACATCCATATATAACAATAATATACAATCTATTATGGCAGTTATATATTAGGAATTAGTTTTCCTAAAATTTGATGTCTTATCCAACACTCTAGCAATACATGCATATAATATACCAAATATAATACGCAATCTAGCATGCTTCTATATAAGACAATAAATCATAGAGATCAGGCATCCATATATATATAACAATAATAGACAATTAAATCAATTATGACAGTTATATATATTAGGAATAAAAACGCCTCTAAATTTTAATGTCTTGTCCGACACTCCTACTGTGGAATCGATGTCTTACGCAACAAGCAGGATTGCTTGTGCCCCAAGACGTCCATCGCCATATCCCACCGCCAATCGTGTCAGGGAGTGCTCCAAGTGCCTTGACGAGCGCCCCTCGCCCGGACTGTCGCTCGTCCAAGGGCCTACTTGCATGAAACCAAGTTCAGCCCAACGTGCAACACCAAACTACACCAACTGTCATTCGTAGTTCGAAACTGCAAAACTCTCAGAATCCAATCTTCACCGTCCAGAATCTATTACTGTAAGTCCTGAACATGCTCTCCAAATTACAGGTCGATCCAACGGTTATTTTGTGAGAAACGGCTCTTTTCCCTCGACTGCGCAAAACAGAATTGCCCAAAGATCTGCTTCTGTTTTCAGCGTAATCCCAGCAAGAACAAGCTCCAAATTCGATCTCCACCGTTCAGAATTTACATACACAAGGTATGAACGTTTTGACCAAATTACAGCCCGATCCAACGGATAGTTTGATAGAAACGGCTCTTTTCCCCCAACTGCGCAAAACAGAATCGCCCAAATATCTGCTTCTGTTTTCAGCGTAATCCCAGCAAGAAAAAGCTCCAAATTCGATCTCCACCGTTCAGAATGTACATCCATAAGTTCTGAACGTGCTGACCAAATTACAGCTCAATCCGACCGTTGAAACTCCGGTTATTGCCTCTGCAATATCACTGCGCTGGATTTTCTCTCAAAAACGTGATTCAATTTTTGCCCTCTTTTTCTTCCTTGCATGTGAAATTGACGAACAGTTTTCGTCGAATCCTCTCACACACAAACATGGACGAATAGATATGATACAGGGTATATATCACATAGGGATATTCATGGTTTGCGCAATAAAACCAAAACCCTAAACATGTGATCCTAATTCCGAAAAATTAATCACATAAACCCTAGCCTAACGTGTCACGCTTCACCACGAAACCGAAGCTCTGATACCAATTGTTGGCGCTCGATCATTTGGTTAACGTGACCCGTTAGGGTTCCATGTATTTCTAACAAGCAGCGGAAGCAAGTAAACATGAAACGCATTACCTTTCACCAAGGGTTGATGTAGAGGTTGAATTCTCGCTGGCAGTCTGTGCAGTCCCACGAGAATAGCCATAAGTTCCTCTTCTGATGTCAGAATTAAGTGATCTTTATGCTCAGACGATCCTCTCTTCGACGGCTTTCCATCAGTATATAATACATCAAAATTGAAGAACTGTACGATTTTATATGAATTTTGGAACATGACGAACTGCAGCAGCAAACGACCTTCCGGTCTTCTGCTGTATGTCCCAAGTCCGATCTCGACGTCGTGTGGGCGACGATCTACGAGACCTACTCAATCTGCTGTTCACTCTCTCTCTCATATGTTAGGCGCAGAGTTAGGTTTAGAACAAACTGAGGTGACTTATATACATGGGCTACAGCAGGGACCAGGAGGAGAAATTGGGTTGGGCCTCCATTGGGCTTAAGTATCCAAGCTTAGCCCAAAGCTTATACTTAAGTCCAATAATAATAATATATTCCACTAAAATATTATTACTGCACTACCGTACCAATCCCAAAATTACGTTTTGGGCTCCTTCTTATTATGAGCCCGTTAGTCTCCCCATGTTTAAGATATACAATGTCCATTAATTAATTTAAGTTACTGACAACTCAATTAATTAATATCTCATCCAAGAGTAGTACCACTCAACCTCATTATCATGCCGGAATAAATTCCACCTGCAGGGTTTACATGATAATCCTTATGAGCTCCTCAAGGGGACATCATCAACCTATGACGGACACGGATTCCTTCTACAATCAACAGCACACCATAGAGACAGCACTACTTCCCAACTCATCGAGTTTGTTGATTTAATTACATGTAAATCTCACCCATTGATGAATCAAAGAAATACATACTGCCCTACGTGTCGAGGTTATTGTATAGGGATTAAGAGCACGAACTTCCATAATAACTGAGATCAAGTTCTCCTATAAGTCAGTATAAGTCGAACGATCTCAAGCGGTCCTGCTCAATACACACAAGTGCACTAATGTGATTCTATAGCCAAGACAAGCTAATACCAAACCACACTACAACCATCCCGATAGAGAGTCCCCGTCTATCTCAGTTGTGAGCATCTGTTTATACTTTATAAGGAAACCGATAATATGATCTTCCGCGTGTTGTCGCACAACATATTATCTACAATATAAAGTAAGTGGACTATTGCATCGAACATATAAATAAATTATAAGATGCAATCATTTGATCATATGATTCTCATTTCAAATTAATTGTTATAATATTATTCATACAAAAAGCTAGACTTTTAGTATACAATCCAACAGTAATGAATTAATTTACTTACAGAGAACTCCATGTCCATAATGCAGTAGGGGCCCACCTCCGGATGCACGTGTACACCTATGTCAGAGGGTCGCTCCGATAATAAGCGGAGGTATGCATCCAGGTGCTGAAAATCCATCGAATAAAATTAACAATTGATGACATAATGAAAATATTTACAACAATTTATATAAACACGAACTAAATATTTCTGATCTCACTTCCAAACCAAACATTGGGGTTCTCCATCTCAGTGAAAAAGGAAGGCCCTACTCTAAAACTAAGACCAACGTCGATCCTGCATTCAATAATTCATTAAAATCAATGCACATTGTTTAAAGTAATATATGATAACGTCTACACTACTGGCGTAGTACTTACAGTTCTCTGCTTGAAATAAATCTGCGGTACAGTTTCCATCGGCGCTCTCGGTCTGTCGTGGTAAATGGAGACTGTAACGCTGCAGATGGATTTCGTTGCCTCTTAGACCGCATGATACCCTCTTCATCACCCCTGGGTGTGGGGGCCATCGGGCTGAGCGCCTCCACCGGTCTAGTAGGGGAATGTCTAACCCCTGACCTCGAGCTGGTTGGCCCAGCTTCAGACATCCTGGTCTGCGCAAGCTTTGATCGAAGGCGCCTAATCTCAGCCGTAAGTGTCTGTCGAAAATAATGAGCTGTTTGATGCTCAGACACAACCTGACAAGCAAGGTTGTGTAAAAACTTATCCTGTTGATCCAGCCTACGAAAGACCCTTTCTTGGAAATCCTGATCATATCCCTGGTTGTGCTGATCACCTCGGTATGCGTCCCTAAACCCACTTCCATGAGAACCTGGGGAATCATTCATCCTATCGTCAAGAGGCTATTGCGCGTCTGCGTCATAACGATGTTGTTCGTCATGCTCTTTCATAAATCGAGCATGCCAGCCAGCACTCGGATCATAGGAACCGGGCTCAACATACGTCCTCTCCCCTGAAGAATATCCGCTGTGGTCAGGACTGGGAGTACAACGAGGTTGGTAGGAATGGGGATCCCAATTTGTCATCCAAGCCGCAGCATCATCCGCCCGCTGGCCCCTCCACGCATCATCAACAGCCACACCCGTATAGTACCGCTGATCCCATGGATTACTGGTAGGATCGTATGCCCGGACAGCCTTTGTGCTGGTTTTAGAGAATGACTTGGTGTACATCCCCATGATCAACCCCTCCAAAGGCTCATCCTCTATGCCAATCCAATACCCTTGTCTAAGCTCATCAGGAAGGATCATCGGAAAATCAACCACATCAAGAGCCTGATTCAAAATAAACAATTACATAAGAAACAATATAAAACATATCTGTCTTCACTAAATGGATTAATAAGTCATACCTGATCAAACAGAGTCCTATCAACCCTCTTCCATGTGCGAAAAATCCATCGCAAGCAGAGTGGCCTTAAATTCAACCTACCGTGGGGGACATGGCCATACGGTGCAGCAACGGCAGGTAGACGCTCGTATGCCCAAACCTGTCACACGTAAACCACATATGTCAGATAATTAATACAACTAAAATTGAAAATACACTATAACTTTAATATATCTACTAAAACACGTACCAGTAATGCGAATGTGCACCCGTAAAAGTGGTATCTGTACCGATCGGGATTTGCTTTAGCTGGGACTTTGGTCACAATGTGGTCCATATAGTGCAAAAGCGTCATATAGCTGAGCTGTCCCCAAGGGAATAAATCCCATCTCTGTTCGTCCTCCACTAGGCACCAGACCCAGTTGTCTACTCCCACCTTGGTGACATCCGACCCAAGGAGAAAGTAGTACAACAACAGAACTTTGGCAACCTTAACTGCGTCCTCAGGGCTAACACCTATAAATCTTCGTCCTTCAAAGTCACTAGCAATCTGACTTACTAAAGGTCTCTCACCCTGACCATAAAACCTATCATATAACCCACCAGGCGGGATACCATACGTCTCGTTCGGATCAAAGTCGAGTCTATCCCGAAAACAGAGTCCCATAATCCTCATGAACTCTACCCGGCTAAATCTAAGGCACACGTCTCCAACCTGAAAATACCTACCCGTTAAATCATCCCCCTATGTACGATCTCACAGGTCATGAGACTGTGCAGATGAGCATTCGCGTTCCACTCATAGCTGAGATTCCAGTAATGACCAAAACATGATCTCTTAAATATCTCCTCCGCATTACCCCCAACCCTAGTTAACTGCCTACGAATGATATCCATAACGACCCCAGGTTTGCAGTAATTATGTATACTGCATTGTTGACCCTGCATGGAAGGACGCTTCCATTCACCCTGCACATTTTTTTTTGCTAAATAAGACATAAATTCATAATTATGGGCAAAATAACAATAAGTTCATGAAAACCCTAAAACGAAATATTTGAACACAAACATTTACTCTATTCGGCCCACAGTTCCTTCTATTCGGCCTACCAATTCCTCTATTCGGCCTACAGAGTTGTTCTATTCGGCCATCCCTAAATCTCTATTCGGCCAACAAAAATTTCATTAAATTTAAAAATACAAGTCTTCCAGTTTGCTCTATTCGGCCAACACTTGTTCTTTTCGGCCTAAGATTTGTTCTATTCGGCCTAAAGAAAACCTCTATTCGGCCTACCAAAATTAAAAAAGTCATTAATACACTTTGCTCTATTCGGCCTACACACTTGTTCTATTCGGCCTGAAGTATTGTTCTATTCGGCCTACTGAAAACCTCTACTCGGCCAACCAAAATTATGTCATTGCTCATATATTTTGCTCTATTCGGCCTACACTTGTTCTATTCGGCCTGAAGTATTGTTCTATTCGGCCTATACTTGTTCTATTCGGCCTGAAGTTTTGTTCTATTCGGCCTGAAGTATTGTTCTATTCGGCCTACACTTGTTCTATTCGGCCTGAAATTTTGTTCTATTCGGCCTGAAATTTTGTTCTATTCGGCCTGAAGTATTGTTCTATTCGGCCTGAAGTATTGTTCTATTCGGCCTACTGAAAACATCTACTCAGCCAAGACAATATTTAAAAAAAACCAAAAATAAATGAACACCACTGCATTCCTACTACAGCAAAGGCCAATTCAACACCTTACATTACATTAGACATAGTACATTATACGTATTTAAACATGCCAATAACAATGCTTATATACATACCTGAAAATTTGCCATTTCAAGTTGATGCACTTTGGAGACCGCAAATGGAGAATTCTGGAGACCGCAAATGGAGAATTCTCCACCAAGAAATGCACTCTTCTTCACTGGGACGAACGAAGAGTGGAAGAGACAGGATGTTGGACGAATGGAGAGAAGAAGAGAGAGGGTGTTGGACGAAATATGAGAGAGAAAGAAAGAAACAAAGAATGAAGGGAGAGAAAAAGGTGAAAGTGATGGTATTGATGTACCCCACCAACCCACATCCAAAATCTTAAATTCAAAATTTAAAACTTTAAAAAATGTGGTCCACCCACCCCGCATTTATTGCAGTCAAAACTGACATGATGATGACCCAATTATTTTCGTCCTTTGGGTAAAAGTTATGGGGGTAATTTGGGGAATCCACTTGAAAGTGGCTAGTAAAAATTGGTTTTAAGAGATGTGACTATTTTAAATTGTACTTTATCAAAAGTGGCCATTAAAAAATCGGACTCGATCATTTATGTGATGGATCGCAACACATGAGATGAAATCCAAAATGGGTTTGCGGGTGATTGGAAATGGAAGAGATATATGTACATTTAGCTACTGATCAATGATCATATAAATCGATTATTCATCAGTTATCTCTTTTCTCGTATTGTCAATAATAACTATAAATGATGTCACATTTTCCTCTTTAAAAAATCATATAGCATAGCTTAAAATATAGTGGCATATATATATATGCATAAAATAAGATACCAACACATGCAATAGTATACTCCCTCCGTCCCAACCTAAGAGTCCCATTTGCTTTTGGGCACATGGATTAAGGAGTATTATTATTTAATGTGTAGTGGGTAGTTGTATTAGTGGGTGTGGGGGCCCCATGTTTTAATTGTATTAGTGGGTGTGGGTGGGTCCCATGTGTCCAAAAAATGAAATGAGACTCTTTGGGTGGGACGACAAAAATGGTAAAATGGCCCTCTTAGCCTGGGACGGAGGGAGTATAGAATACATCATGAGAAAATCACTACTTCATGCTTTTCCAGTAAAGATCTTCTTCTCTTCAGGTGAAATATTCTTCACCAATTTATTTATTTATTTTTTAAGCCTCGAGTCCATGAGAAAAACGAGGAGCAAAATCATCCATGAGCAACTTCGGCAAAGAGAAACTAATCTCCACTCCTCCCTCGAAATCCCTGGATTTACAAACAAACATTGTGTACTTCTGTCCATCAATCGCCATACCTTCCATCTTTCTAGCTCTTCCCCATCCAAAATCTGCACCGTACAAATCCCATCTAGCTGATCCAGAAACTGAAAATAACCGTTTCCCTATCACTGATCTCACTTCTGAGCTCCAATTCTCAGCACCATCCAGGATGTTCTTATTCTTGAACACTCTGTTTTGAATCTCCCCTGCTATGGCCTCTGCCGCCCTGAACACCCCTTCTTCTCCGACCAGCTCCCCGTGCCGGATCATCGGAAGCCCGTGGGCTCCACAATTGCCGAAGTAGTTTCCGGGAACCGGCGGACTGATACGGGCCCTGGCATCAACTGTAAAAATGAAAAACTCGGGATCGTCGTCTTCCCCTTCTCCCAATGATTTTGCCAGAGAACTCCACACGTAGGCTGTAATCGCTACGAAGGACGACACGTGGCGTGATTCTGGGAGTCCTGTTTGAACCTTTTCCTTCAGTCTGTTGATGTCGGATTCGGTCAGGACGAACGTTGCCCGAACCCGGTTCAATGGGGTTGGGAAAGGGGGAGTTGCTGCGGGTTTTTTACGGATTTGGTTGAGAAAAACAGAGTCCAATTCAGGTGGGTATTTTATCAGGGATCTGTCGAAAACAGGCAAAAGTTTGGGTATGTTCAAGAATTCATCATCGTTTCCATGTTTATTGATCAAAGCCCATGATTTGATGAACTCGCCAATGGAGCTAGCATCGCAGACGCCATGATGGTGGGCGACACCTATACTCACACCGCTGCCCGGAAACAGAGTCACCTGTACGGCCAGAGTTTCCAGAACATTCTCGTCGGATTCCTCGTCGTAACTCTGTTCCAACTGAGGTACGAAGTCATAAAACTTGTCGGCACCCCGAGCGTGACTTCCGACAAGATCGGAAAAGTCATCGCCGGATTCGGAGAGAGTGAAGGAAGCAGAGTCGCCAGCCCGATAACGAATTTCGGGCCTTTTCTCTGGGTTCAATGGGTGAAATACGTTGCCCGCGAGTGGGAAGTAGTGTTTGAGAGTGATTGAGAGTGATTGTTTGAGTTTAGGGACGATGGTGTCCAAGAAATGAGGTTTGGAACAGTTGGGGATGTCGTAGAAGAGGACCAAGTGCATGGGTGGAAAGGAGAGCCATATGTAGTCGAGGAAGTTGAGCGGCAGAGATTGGTCGGCCACCGTGTGCGGCGGAGGCGAAACTCGAGAGGTTTCCAGAAGGTTCGTCATGAAAGAAAGGGTAGACACAAAGTGTTGAGGTTTGGGTTTCCATTTGGAATACTTGATATAAACGGACAAGAAGGTGGCCCACAATTAGATAGAGAATGGAGGTTGGGAATCTGGTTGCGAGTACTTGCCATTCTTGATCCCCATTGACTCATTGACCAGCGAGTGGTGTTTCTTCTAACACCTAACCTAAGTGGTGTACCCCACCATTAGGGGCTCCCACCGCCCCTGCCCTGGGGATTGGTGGAGGAGGTAAATCGCAGGATGTGCCTCAAGTGGCTTATAGGGATTGGTGGAGGAGGTAAATCGCAGGATGTGCCTCAAGTGGCTTATAGGGAGGGCTCACTGTTAAACTTGTGCTTGCAAGGGGCCAAATCCATGCCAAAGGCAGGATTCGAACCCCCACCCTGCAGCAACCAAGCTCAGCTGGAAGGTCTTTCCACCCTCCCCTCTACCACTTGAGCTATGCCCTGGGGGCACACCTAACCTAAGTGCCTATATATGTGTGAGCTTTAGGTTTTAAAAATTATAAATAATACTCCCTTCATCCGATTCTAAGGTATTCATTTATTTTTTTACATGGATTAAGAATTATTATTATTATATGTAAAGTGAGTAGTTGTATTAAAAGGAAGTGGGGGGTCATATTGTGCATTTTTTTTACCAAATATAGGAAATGGATACTTTTAAAGCGTACGTCAAAAATAGTAAAATAGATACCTTAAAAGCAGACGAAAGAAGTAATAATCTTGAATTTTGTAAGACATTATTTAATTTAATGTCTAATCAATATTAAGGAGAGGGAGAGTATTAATTAATTTATTTATTTTTATCAAGTAAAATCAAAATGCATTCACTTAGAGTATAAGGAATACTTTAATCTCAAAGATTACAATAAAAATAAAATGAGTTCAAAAATTTTAAAATGCATGCATCATACAGAGAAAAATGAGTCATATAAATCATATCATCTCAACTTGAAACTATAATCCATTTTCTCCTAGTTCCTTGAAAATGTCAACCAAACATGTAAGAATATTATTACTTCACACTCATGAAAATATTCATCTATCCCTCTTGTGATATCAATATCCATGACCACAATCTCGCTTAATCCCTTCCACTGCTTTATCAACACTCAAATTGCAATTGTTAAATATCATATACTCCTTCTGTCTGCTTCTAAGTTATCAATTTTACTATTTTTGACGTCCGCTTCAAAGGTATTCATTTTCCCTATTTAGTAAAAAAGTACACAATATGGCCCACCACTTCTCTCTTATACAAATACCCACTTTCCACTTCCCTCTAATACAACTACCAACTTTATATATAATAATACTCCTTAATCTACGTGAAATAAACAAATAGATACCTTAGAACCAGACGGAGGGAGTATTTCTCATTTTGAAAATTACCCAAATCGATCCAACCCACAATAACCGATCAATTTGTTTATCTATCATTTTTTAGCCCAATATCTCACCATGTTGCAAAGTGTGAAATATGTTCAATAAGTGGCACCATATTTTTACCAATCCAATTATAAAGTATACCCCAAATTCTCCAAGAAAACACACATCTAAAAACAAGTGATCAATAATCTCATTTTCCTCAAAACAAAAAGAATTCTCCAAGAAAATACGCATCTAAAAACAAGTGATCAATAATCTCATTTTCCTCAAAACAAAAAAACTTAGAGTATCTCAATTTTGATTAATGATACATTTTTTTTTCTTAAGGATTGTTTGTATTGGTATTATTTGTTTAAATACTTTCCACATAATTGCTTGAATTTTTCTTGTAGCTATTATCTTCCACAAGTTCTTAAAAACTTCTTTTCTATCTGAATTTAAAAAGCTCATGTGCTCATAGCGTTCTTTTATGTATGATTCTGCTGCAAAAATTCAACATATTTTAACACTAAAACATAAATAGCATTAAATAACACCTCATAGTAACACTTTAAATTTATTTAACACAAAATAGTTACACTTTTAAAATTATTATGATATGTAACATTTTTGTAACACTTTTTATATAAGTAACACATGCATTTAACACTTTTCTAATATGTAACACATGCATATAACACTATTATATACTCCCTCCGTCCCAAAATTGATTGCACTGTTACTGTAGATACGGAGTTTAAGAAATGTTGATTTTTTAGGGGTATTGTGCTATTTTTAGGTAATAAATAAATTATAAAGTATGTTATGTGTGTTAGGTGAGTGTGGTAAAGTTATAATTAAGATGAACTTTTAGGGGTGGATATTGATGTGATATTTCCTTTTTTGAAAAGGTGCAATCTATTTTGGGATGGATAAATGTGAAAAGTGTGCAATCAATTTTGGGACGGAGGGAGTATATAACAAATTTTATATAACACTTTTACAAAGGTAACATTATAATGTAACACTTATTCATAAGTAACATTTTTAAGTAACACTTCTACATACATAAATTATTTATATAACATTTTAAAATAGTATTTTAAATACTCCATATTTATAAGATGAATACTAATTAAAATATTATATATATATATATATATATATATATATATATATATATATATATATATATATATTACCCATATTTAAAAAATAAATTACATATATACTTTTTAATAATTTTCTAAAAAAAATTGAATATATTAATTTGATATAATTATACAATACAAAATAAGTATATATAGTTCATTACATAAAATATATTTTATAATATATATTATTAAATAAAATTAAAAATATATTAATCACGAAAAATTATTTTAAATTATACTCCCTCCGTCCTATAATATTTTTTCCACTTTCCTCATTTGTTTGTCCCACAAAATTTTTCACACTCCAAAAAAGAAAACATCACTTTATCCAACAACCTCAAAAGTTATTTTAATTTCAAATTTGTCACTCCTTTTTCACACACATATCATTACTTTATATTTTTTATTACCTTAAAATACTACAATACCCTCCAAAGTCAATAAAGTTGGTCAAAAAGTGTAATTTTTTCTTAAACAACATGGATCAGTAAACGTGAAAAGTTTTCTGGGATGAAGGGAGTATTTACTTACTTCCTCCGTCCCGCCCATATTGCAATGTTTACTCTAACTTTGGTGAGAGCTTTATGCAGTCAAACGTTGCAGTTTGACCGAGACGGAGTAAACTTCGTTTCAATTTTGGTTAAATTGATTTAGAGAAAGTGTACTCTATCGTGTGTAGCAAGTAAGCGACCAAGTACAAAATTTATAAGATATCGAACCCAATGGCGAAAGTGGGTAGCCGTGTTTGAGAAGTGCTTCACTCTAGTATGATGAATCAATAAAAGATGGGCTGATTATACTACAAACTAACAATTAGGAAAGCAATTAAAGATGAACATGTACAAATGAGATGCAGGGGCGGAGCTAGACAGTTTTTTTAGGGGGGGCTAGACATAAAAATATGTTGAATAATACTCCATTTGTCCAGTTCTAGTGTCAATTTGTTTTTTGCATTTGGATTAAGGAGTATTATTATTATATGTAAAGTGGGTAGTTGTATTAGAGGGAAGTGGTGGACCATATTGTGTATTTTGTTTACTAAATATGGGAAATGGACACCTTTGAACCGGACGCCAAAAATAATAAAATGGATACCTTAGAAGCGGACTGAGGGAGTACTAATTAGTTCAATACAATAGCACAACTTGCTAATATAAAGGAATTTTGAGATGTTTTCATACAATTCCTAATGTTTAAAACTAAGAAAAGTGTAGACGACGCTTTTTTATTAATTCAAAATGAAAAATTATGGAGTCTTTGATAAAGGAAAAAGCTATCTATTTCTCAACGTAAATGATTAAATTATTCGCCTAAAACTCATCAGCCATTTTTTTTCTTGAAATCTCGGTTAGTTTTTTTTTTCTTGTTAATGGCTGAGAATACTCTCACTCTGTGGTAGATCATGTTGATACTGAATATTACCATGTTTAAAAATATAATTGAATATGTACTTCATACCATTATACATTTCACATATCTTATTTTTTATTTTAATCTCATTACACTTCTTACATTCAAAAAATGGTAACATTTCGATACACTTTAATTAAAAAATGACACTCTCAATCTAATACACATACCTTACAATATCATTTATTTATTATTAAAAAAAAAATACATTACCTTCAAAAGTAAAAGACAACAGTTTTTAAATTTTATATGTACAACAATTGTTAAAATTGAAGAGAGAATTATAATTATAATACTACATATTATGATGTTTAAATATATAACTTATTTGAATAATTTAAAAATATTAGTACCATATGTATAATATAGATTCTTAGAAACTTTGGGGGGGGGGGGGGGGGGGGGGCTAAAGCCCCCCCACACCTCTACAAGCCTCCGCCCCTGATGAGATGGATGATGAGTGAAGGTGAACAATCTAAGAAGTATGCAAGGCAAGTAACATTCATGGTAAGGTATATATAGGCTCACACACACACATGCATTGATGGTTTTCATGTTATGATATTAAGGGCAATCACGTTTGTACCCCTAATCCCTATGGCCAAGGTGACTAAGTTCTCAACTCTTTTACAAGTTTAAATCTCCTAGGATTGTTCTTACTCTCAATTCCCATGAAGGTACAATGATCATAAGTTGGGTTCCCCTCACTAGTTCATCACTAATGTCCTATCATGAGGTTCTAAGCACTTGAAGGGTATGTCTTATCTCTCCTCATACTAACTAAGTCATCTCATGCAATCAATGATTCAATTAAACCATTAAGCATAATATTGGAATGGCCATCCTAACACTATGAATAGAGAATTTAACCACACAAATTATACATAAAATGAGAATAAGCATTCATGATAGAAAATATTCATAACAATTATTTCATCAAACATGTGGTGTGCAAAATCTACATAATACCAAACCAATCATATTGCTAGCCTCACATGAGGACTAGCCACTACAAATCCTAATAGAATCAATGCATTCCATAGCTTGCTCTAATTGAGTCAAATAATGAAGAAAATAACAAAATAAAGGTAAGTTGGCTCCCCTATGATGGTGAACTTCCTCCCCTTTGATCATGCTAAAATATTCAATCAATGATGAATTCCTCTTCTTAGATTGGTGGATGGATGGATTTATGGATGGATTTGAGAAGATCAAGTGGATTGGATGGATAAAGTGAAGGGTGGAAGAGATGGAGATGAATGTGTGTGATTTAGGTGTTTAGTGTGTGTGGAAACTGATCCAAAATGATTCTTCTCGGATCTTATGATCAAAACATGTATTTATACTCCCAGGAAGCTTCTAGAAACTTCTTTGAGTGCAGCTCGACTCGAGTTGCAAGTCGAGTTG
The DNA here is from genome assembly GCA_023678885.1 of Pogostemon cablin. NCBI lineage: Eukaryota > Viridiplantae > Streptophyta > Magnoliopsida > Lamiales > Lamiaceae > Pogostemon > Pogostemon cablin. Next base: position 34,383,655 of record CM042971.1, read on the forward strand.
AGTCTTGCAACTTGGGTTGGCTCTCAGGACGATTTTTTCTGCCCCGCTCGGCTTGCAACTCGACATGGACCATACCCCAACTCGACTCGAGTTAATAACTTGAGCTCTCGCCTGTCAAGTCGTGTTGGATGAATCAGAAACTAAAATTTTTGCGGAACTCAACTCGACTCGAGTTGCAAGTCGAGTTAGACCTTGCAATTCGAGTAAGCTCTCTGGACAATTCTGGAGTGCAACTCGACTCGAGTTGGCAACTCGAGTTGCACCTTGCAACTTGAGTTGGGTTATTTTCAGCAGCGCAGTCCCACTGTTTTACGCATAACTTTCTCATCCGATCTCCAATTCGAATAATTCTTGCGCTCACGCGATCCTCTCTTCCGTAGATTTTCAATCATATATCACACGCCCAGTTTTGAATTCCACATGAATACAAAAAATTTACACAAATTAGACGTGTATTTTTTAGCATTTTGCTTTGGCTCGTTCTTCCTCATTTCAACTCCGAACTGAGCTTCATTTTTTTTTCACATCTTCCTTATCGTGTCTAGAATCCATTTCTTCTTGAAAATCACACAAATTATACCAAAATACCAATTCTCTAAATATTCACAAATATAGCACAATTTAAGGCACTTAATCATGAAAATCTCACATTTATCATTTCAAAGCACAAATCTTCATATCTTCATATAACACCACCAAATGATATACAAAAAGAATAAAAACACATAAAAATACATAATAAAAGACACTAAAATCTAGTTGAAAATGACACCAATCAACCCCCCAAACTTAAAGTGTTGCTCGTCCTCGAGCAATGAAAATGAGAAAACGAGAGGGGGAATTTTCACCTAGAGAAAGACCTAAAAAACATAAGTAACAACACATCATAAGTAATAAGGACTATAAATCATATTAAGTCACACTACAACATTAAAATCATGACATAAAAATTAACAAGTTCAAGCCTAAGAAAATTACGAGTAATAAAGTTCCTTCCAGTCCAAGCCTCACGACGGATATTAAAATGCACTCAACACTCTATGAAGTAGGGTAATTTTCACTCATCAATCGATTGAACCCAACGTACCATAGGCTTGCTCACGGACTACATTCACAAGCCTCCAAGGCTTCAACTAATGATCAAAAAGGACTTTACTTTTGGATGTAATGTTAGGCTTTTTGGTAAGGGTATGAAGATTATAGATAAGAGTGACTTATCTAGTGTAAGTATTCGAAGAGTTGATCAGCTTCTTCACCTTCTTCACGTTTCTATCTTCCTTTCTTTTCTTTTCTAATCACAAGCACTAATCATTATTATTCCTTGGATTTCTTGAGCTTCTTTTAATTTGCATGCTTTCTTTCTTTCGACTTTTGAATTCCTTGAACATATTTTTGATGATTTGCTCATTTTTCTTGTTTTGAGGTCGCATGTACATTTTTGCTTGAGCTCTTTTCATCCTTTTCTTACTTGTTTACCATTTTCTTTCTTCTCTAGCACAATTCTCACATCAAACCTTGTAAACCATCATCTCCTCAATCACCCACACAAAGGTTATATATATAAGGCTTAAGTGGGTAATCACGGCTTGTAATGTGCTTATATCACAAAAATAGGCTTTAAGGCTCAAAGTGGTTAACTAGGGATGATGCATAAGGTAATGAAATATATGGCAATGACTTTAAAGTAACAACGATGGCCTAAGATCATTTCACTAACCTCCACCAATTAGGCTCATTCCCGTAGTTCATGAGTAAGTTTTAGTTTATCAAGGCTCAATCGATCCACTCATTAAGAAATTTAACCATGGATGCACGGTTGAGGCTCAAACACTCACAAGCTTTTGTTCGGACCTTAAAAAACCTATTACACCTCAATTCATCTCAAAATTGAACAAGTTAAATAGAACATGTAATAATTTTAAAGAGTAGATATTCTCAACATAGTTCGCCATCACTTATCACAAACAACATGCCATACTCACATTCAAAAATAACTCAAAACTTCCCGAAACAACCACCAAACAACCCTATACAAGAATAAAAATATAAACAAAACACATGAGCAAAGACTCATCAAAAAGGAACAAGACAACAACACAAAACATGCAAAAATGATAAATTCATCCATCGAAAGAAAATCAAGCACATATCCTCATCATCCAATATCATTTAACCTCAAGATTTTGCCACCTTATTCAAAAATAAGAGAAACTAATAAAGCAAGTAAAACTACCTAAATAAAGCAAATAAACCTCCCAAGTACATGACATATGAAGTTGCATACTAATCCAAACAATCCAAATCAAATCAAGTATATGCTAAGCAACTAGAAATGATAAGTAGTAAAATGAATTTCCTGAAAAGGCATTTGGTAATAGAAATGGTTGGCACAAGCTTCCAGATTACATGCACAACGAATCTCGACAATAATTTTCTGGCTCAATTCATGCTTCCACTACACTTTATTTGTGCTCAAAAACTCATCAAAACCATTAGCACAATAATTACAAGCAAATAATGAACTAGCATACACTTCAACACAACCAAACGATCCAAAATCATACCAATACTTATGAGAAAAATTTTAAAATTTACCCATTTAACAAGAAGACCTCTCAATCATCATAATAAGCACACAAGTGGTGAGTCACACCACACACTCTCCCCCCAAACTTAAATCGAAACAAGTTGAGAATTAAGTTTGCAAAAAGTGGTGGCACTTACCCTTGTAGTTTCCAACAATGATCTTCTTGTAGAGAAGTATATGCATCACAACAATTCAAGGTATGTCCACCATGCACTATCCCCCCAAACTTAAAGTGAAACAAGAGTTAAACTTTAAGTTTGCAAGAAGTGGTGAGACGTACCTTCACACTTCAAATCGAGCACTTCTCGTATTTCCATTACGCATTCTCCTCACGAGTACAATCAACCTATATACCAAAATATAAAGAAAACTAAATCAAAGCAATTAAATGAAAGTATTAAAATAAACGATGGGTTACCTCCCATCCAGCGCTAAGTTTAACGTCTTCATTCCGGACGGAATATGGAGAACTCATCGGAATGGCCAAGGATATCGTTCGTTCTTGCCATTAAATTTTAATCTTTGTGCTTCTTCTTCTATTAGGCATTTGTGGCAAGTAACGACCATAGTAGCATCCTTTGAGATTGGCTTTAAAAATTCCACTCTTTTGAGCTTGCATTCCATTGACCTTTCCTTCTGTGACCACCACTTATTCCTTTTTATCAAGTATGTTTCCAACATTTCATCAAGCTCTCTTTTGTACCTAAGGCATTGAAAAAAATCAATAGGTAAGACAAATTCAATATAAACAATATTTTGAAAATCAATGCAACTTAGAGAGTTAAAAGGTAGAAATGCTCATTTCACTTCCGAACTCATCATCAAGTGCTTCTAGACCTTGCTCCACTTCTTCAAATTCAAAATCCTCTCTCGATTTTTCATATTTACTTAAATTTTTCTCATCATCAAGAGACAAGAAACCATGAAAAATCTCTTCTTCCTCAAAGCTCTCTTGTACCTTAGGCTCTTTGCTCCTCTCATTTTCCTCCTCTAAACTTTCTTTTACCTTGTCTTCCTTATCCTCAATAAGCTCAACATCTCTTGAGTCTCCTTCATTATCCCCCAAACACTCTTCTACCTTCAAATTTTCTTCAATCTTTTCATCAAAATTCTCTATTTCATGAAGAGTATTCCGTTCTCTTATCATTTGACTCATTCGATGTTCTAGGGCCTCAAATCTCCTCTCATTTTCCTCATATTCTTTCCTTATTTCTTCTCTCTCTTTCTGTCTTTCTTCAATCATTTCATTCAACATTTCCATGAGTTGCCCCATTCTATCTTCTATGGGTGGCTTAACTTCTTCACTTGGTGGTTGCCATCTTTGTCCTTGGAGATAGTTTCCTTGATCAACACTTGGGAAATGACTCCCTTGTATGTAAGACATGTCATCTACTAGAGAACTAGGCATCATCCACTCTTGTTGCACCGTAGGATAAGAAATTGGCATACATTGAAGATTTTCATCCCCACAACTAGGAAGACTAGGTTGAACACATTGCCTCATATCACTTCCATAAGCATATCTTCTAAGCAACTCCATCAAGGCATTATTTTCGGATAGAGGAGTAAACGGAGGAACTTGATTGTAAGAACTTGAAACGGAATAAGTGTTTACTTGATACGGTTGGAATGTATTCACATTGTAAGCTCTTTGCCATCCCTCATATATTCCATTGTTGTAGCATTGATCCATTTTTTCTCTTCTTCACAAGATCTACTACAATCTTCTCCACTTACTATTTTTGTTTGCTCCTTCTTCTCTTCTTTCAAGGTTGATGTTCCTATAAAGAAGAACAAGTAAGAACAAAATTTTTCAAATCAAATATAAATGCAAAAATAAAAAAAATATCCTAAGTAGAGCTAACAAATCCAAACACGTTACACCGAAGGCTTTCGCCCTGGCAACGGCGCCATGAACTTGATTTTAATTTTGGTTAAATTGATTTAGAGCAAGTGTACTCTATCGTGTGTAGCACGTAAGCAACCAAGTACAAAATTTATAAGATATCGAACCCAAGGGCGAAAGTGGGTAGCCGTGTTTGAGAAGTGCTTCACTCTAGTAGGACGAATCAATAAAAGAGGGGCTGATTATACTACAAACTAACAACTAGGAAAGCAATTAAATATAGAACATGTACAAATGAGATGGATGATGGGTGAAGGTGAACAATCTAAGAAGTATGCAAGGCAAGCAATATTCATAGTAAGGTATATATAGACTCACACACACACATGCATTGATGGTTTTCATGTTATGATATTAAGGGCAATCACGTTTATACCCCTAATCTCTATGGCCAAGGTGACTAGGTTCTCAACTCTTTTACAAGTTTAAATCTCCTAGGATTGTTCTTACTCTCAATTCCCATGAAGGTACTATGATCATAAGTTGGGTTTCCCTCACTAGTTCATCACTAATATCCTATCATGAGGTTCTAAGCACTTGAAGGGTATGGCTTACCTCTCCTCATACTAACTAAGTCATCTCATGCAATCAATGATTCAATTAAACCACTAAGCATAATATTGGAATGACCATCATAACACTATGAATAGAGAATTTAACAACACAAATCATACATAAAATGAGAATAAGCATTCATGATAGAAAATATTCATAACAATCATTTCATCAAATATGTGATGTGCAAAATCTACATAATACCTAACCAATCATATTGCTAGCCTCACATGAGGACTAGCCACTATAAATCATAATAGAATCAATACATTCCATAGCTTGCTCCAATTGAGCCAAATAATGATGAAAATAACAAAATAAAGGTAAGTTGGCTCCCCTTTGATGGTGAACTTCCTCCCCTTTGATCATGCTAAAATCTTCAATCAATGATGAATTCCTCTTCTTAGATTGGTGGATGAATGGATTTATGGATGGATTTGAGAAGATCAAGTGAATTGGATGGATGAAGTGAAGGGTGGAAGAGATGGAGATGAATGTGTGTGATTTAGGTGTTTAGTGTGTGTGGAAACTGATCCAAAATGATTCCTCTCGGATCTTATGATCAAAACATGTATTTATACTCCCTGGAAGCTTCTAGAAACTTCTTGAATTTTTTAGATTTTTGAGTGCAGCTCGATTTGAGTTGCAAGTCGAGTTGGGTCTTGCAACTCAGTTGGCTCTCGGGACGATTTTCTCTGCCCCGCTCGGCTTGCAACTCGACCTGGACCATACTCCAACTCGACTCGAGTTGATAACTCGAGCTCTCGCCTGTCAAGTCGTGTTGGATGAATTAGAAACTGAAATTTTTGCGGAACTCAACTCGACTCGAGTTGCAAGTCGATTTAGACCTTGCAACTCGAGTAAGCTCTCTGGATAATTCTGGAGTGCAACTCAACTCGAGTTGGCAACTCGAGTTGCACCTTGCAACTCGAGTTGGGTTATTTTCAGCAGCGCAGTCTCACCGTTTTGCGCATAACTTTTTTATCCGATCTCCAATTCGAATGATTCTTGCGCTCACGCAACCCTCTCTTCCATAGCTTTCCAACCATATATCACACGCCTATTTTTGAACTCCACATGAATACAGAAAAATTACACAAGTTAGACATGTGTTTTTCAGCATTTTGCTTTGACTCGTTCTTCCTCATTTCAACTCTGAACTGAGCTCTGTTTTTTCCCACATCTTCCTTATCGTGTCTAGAATCCATTTCTTCCTGAAAATCATACAAATTACACCAAAATTCTATTTTTCTAAATATTCACAAATCTAGCACAATTTAAGGCACTTAATCATGAAAATCACACATTTATCATTTCAAAGTACAAATTTCCATATCTTCATATAAGACCACCAAATGATATACAAAAAGAATAAAAACACACAAAAACATATAATAAAAGACACTAAAATCTAAGTGAAAATGACACCAATCACGGAGGGAGTACATTTTATGTTAACGGTTAAAATATTGAACTACAAAAGTTTATTTAAATAGGAAAATAAAAAACTTGAAATATATAATAAAATAAATATTTAATATTTGTTAAAATTGATGATCTAGCTAAGTTGGTAGATGAAACACATCATAACTCATAGTTTTTGAGATCAAAACCAAAGAATTGCACTTTTATATTTTATCTTTATAGAAAGTGTTACACAAATATTTCGTTGTAACATTTATGCGTAAGATTATCCAAAACCTACAATCTTCATTGATTTTACCTTGTCATAGTAAAACAATATTATCATTTTATTATGAGATATTGGCCAATAATTTAAAGGCGCAGAAGATACAAAACACGATAAAGTAGTAACAATAAATATACAAAACCACCCAAAGACAGTCGAGAACATCATCATATATCCATCAAGTATTGATCCCATCAAAAAAACGATCAGCAAAATCATCCATGATCAACTTAGGTAAAGATAAACTAATCTCTACTCCTCCATTGAAATCCCTGGATCGACAAACCATAATTGCGTATCTCTCTCGATCAATCGACAAAACTTCCATCTTTCGGGCCATTCCCCACCCAAAATCTGCACTGTACAGATCCATTCCACCATGTCCGGTAATAATCAGTATCCGTTGCCGTACTGCTGATATTATTTCTGCTGACCGATTCTCACCATCACTTAGAATGTCCTCATTCTTGATCACCCTGTTTTGAATCTCCTCTGCTATGGCGGCTGCCGCCGCGAAGAATCCTTCTTCTCCAACGAGCTCCCCATGCCGGATCTTGGGAAGCCCGCCTGATAAACAATTGCCGAAGTAGTTTTCCGGCACTGGCGGCTTGACACGGGCCCTGCAATCTACTTGAAACAGGAGGAATTCGGGCTCATCTTCGTCGCAACCTGGCAGCGATTTTGCCAAACAGTTCCATACATAAGCTGTCATCACTACGAAGGATGACACGTGGCCTAATTCTGGAAGCCTTTCTTGAACTGAATCCTTCAGTTTCTTAATCTGGGATTGGGTCAGAACGAACGTTGTGCGAACCCGATTTGTAGGTGTTGGAAAGGAGGGAGTTGCTGCTGGTTTTGGGGGGTTTCGATTGAGAACAATAGAGTCCAATTCCAAGGGATAATTTATCAGTGATCTGGAAAAAACAGGCAAAGATTTTGGTACCTTAAAGAACTCATCATCATCTCCCCCAAGATTATTGATCAAAGCCCAAGTTTTGATAAATCCGACAATGGAAGTGGCATCACAGACAGAGTGATGGGTGGAGAAACATATACACACACCACGGCCGGGAAACAGGGTCACTTGTACGGAAAGAGTTTCCAGAACATTCTCATTGGATTCCTCGTCGTGTCTCTGCTCCAATGGAGTGACGAAATCATAGAACTTGTCGGCATCTCGGGCATGATTTCCGACGAGATCATCGAAATCGTGGCCGGACTCGGAAAAAGTGAAGGAAACAGAGTCTCCGGCCCGATAACGGATTTCGGGCTTTTTATCAGGGCTAAAAGGGTGCACTACATTACCCGCAAGTGGAAAGAAGTGTGTGAGAGTAAGGGAGAGTGATTGTTTAAGTCTAGGAACTAAGTTTTCCAAGAAATAAGGTTTGGTGCAGTTGGGGATGTCGTAAAAGAGAAGACAGTCCATCGGGTGTAACGACAGCCATCTGTAGTCGAGAAAGATGAGTGGCAGAGATTGATCCGCCACCGTGTGCGGCGGTGGCGCAACTCGACAGGTTTCCGGCAGGTTCGTCATAAGCGAGGTTACTACGGGCTGGACATTAAATTATTAAAATTATGGAAAAGAGTGTGGCCCACTATTAGATCGCCAAACCTTATACTCCACACACACGTATTTTTTAGATAAGAAGGTACTAGTTAACAAATTATCCACGTGATGATATTTGGCAAGAGATCCAAGGTGCAATCATTTAGGTTTTTATAATTATTTCTATTAAAAATATTATTTATTCAGCTTTCGAATGTAGTTTAAAAAAATAATTTTTTGTTCAATAATATAAGAAAAAATAAGATTTTTTTAATAATTTAATTGAATAAAAGGTATGATATAATTAAGTTAACTAAATTGTTTGTGAAAATAAGGCACCAGAAATATTAATTGATATGCAATATGAGATGAGAATAGTAAGATAAGTAGAGAAGAAAAATACAGGGGGGAGATAATGATATGTGTAAAAATTAAAAAAATGTGCAGATACATGTAAAAGTGATTTTTTAAAATCTAGTTGTTTATTTTAAAAATCTAAACCTAATTTTTAAATCACAAGAAAACTACGAGCAAAATTTTTTTAAAACTAAATCTAAAGTGACTGACTAGTTACTGAGTTATATCATTGTCTCATTGACACTCATTATATAGTTATTATAAATTTGAAATATAAAAAATAACTATCTATAACTATTTCAACAGAGTTACAACTATGGCATAAAATAAGATACAACACAATACACGAATTACATGCTTTTGGGCAAAAAATCTGCCACATACTCCACCAAATAAAAATATTTATTTAATATTTATTTTAAGAAGAGAAACATCATACACCTATATAGTCTTGATTCCATCATAGAAACGAGCAGAGAAATCATCCATGATCAACTTAGGTAAAGATAAACAAATCTCCACTCCTCCCTTAATATCCCTGCATTTACACACCATCATTGCGTATTTCTCTCCATCAATTGACATTCCTTCCATCTTTCGGGCCAATCCCCACCCGAAATCTGCAGTGTAGAGATCCATTTTAGCGGATCCGGAAACCTTAAATATCCGTTTCCGTATTGCTGCTCCTATTTCTGGCATCCAATTCTCTGCTCCACCTAGGATGTCCTCCTTCTTGATCACCCTGTTTTGAATCTCCTCCACTATGGCGGCTGCCGCCGTGAAGAATCCTTCCTTTCCGACGAGCTCCCGGTGCTGGATCTTCGGAAGCCCGTATGATAAACAGTTGCCGAAGTAGTTTCTCGGAACTGGAGGGTTCATACGGGCCCTGCAATCCACTGGAAACAGGAAGAATTCGGGCTCATCGTCTTCGCCACCTGTCAGAGATTTTGCCAAACAATTCCAGACGTAAGCTGCCATTGCTACGAAGGATGACACGTGGCTTAATTCTGGGAGTTTTTCTTGAACCGAATCCTTCAGTTTCTTCATCTCGGATTGGGTTAGAACGAACGTTGTTCGAAACCGATTCGTGGGGGTTGGGAAGGAGGGAGTTGATGTCGGAATTCGTTGGATTTGTTTGAGATAAACAGAGTCCAATTCAGGGGAGTATTTTATGATGGATCTGTCGAAAACGGGCAAGGATTTGGGTGTGTTCAAGAATTCATCATCATTTCCATGTTTATTGATCAAAGCCCAAGATTTGATAAACTCTACAACGGAACTAGCATCACAGGCGGCGTGATGGTTGGAAACACCTATACACACACCACGGCCCGAAAACAGAGTAACTTGTATCGACAGAGTTTCCAGAACTCTCTCATCGGATTCCTCGTCGATCCTCTGTTCCATCAGCGGGACGAAATCGTAGAACTTATCAGCATCTCGAGCATGATTCCCGACGAGATCATCAAAATCATCATCGGACTCGAAGACGGAGAAGGAAACAGAGTCCCTGGCCCGATATCGGATCACGGGCTCTTTCTCGGTGTTCAAAGGGCGAATTATGTTGGCAGCAAATGGAAAGAAGTGTTTGAGAGTGGTGGAGAGGGATTGTTTGAGGTTTGGAAGGATGGTTTCCAAGAAATTAGGTTTGGTGCAGTTGGGGATGTCCTGGAAGAGAACTAAGAGCATGGGGTGAAAGGGCAGCCATGTGTAGTCGAGGAAGTTGACCGGGAAAGTTTGCTCCGCCACGGCGTGTGGTGGCGGTGCCACCCGACAGGTTTCGAGCAGTTTGGTCATGAGAGGCTTGACAAGTGTTGCTATTTCCACTTTGACTAGTTATAGTAGTATATGGTATTGGGACAAGGATGTGGCCCACCATTAGCAAGGGAATGGGGTTGAGTTGTTAGTTGTTGAAAGTAATCTACTTGCCATTCTTGATCCCCATTGAGGAATTGACGAGCCAGTCAAAGGGTTGGATATCTTTCGTATTTTCTCGTTACATTTTCTTAATTGCTAATCATACGAAAGACAAATTTTATACCCTAAAACAAAATATCAATCCCAAATAAAAGTGTTGAGATTTTCAAACTGCAAGTATTTACCTTATATAACGGAAAATCTAACATCAAAATGTAATCAGATAATTGGTCAGGAAAATCTAACATCAAAATATAATCAGATAATTGGTCAGGTCGGAGTGGGGGTTGGTACTAGTGAAAAGTGAGCATGTCAAAAGGAGAGTAGGATGTCACACGAGATCAGAGAGAGGTAGAAAGAAGCCGTTCGGATCTACAATACAGCAACGGTTCCACGTTCATTAAGTTTTTTCTTAGAATCGAATTCTAAAATGTCATTCTTATGGATGATTAGCATTACAACTATAAACATTTATTGTAAACAAAAGAAAATTTTATTTAATCATAATTTTTAAGGATAATATTTTGTTGCTTAGAATTGGCACAAACACTATTATAAACCTGTTTTACATAACTTATTATGTGAGTCATGGTCTTTTCTCATCCTGAATTCCGTGGTCCCCTGCCAATTATTTTTTATTCTAATTCCTATGTATTGCTAGAAATTTAAATTAAAGAGAGATTACAGATAAACCCGGCTCCAAGAGACAAACTTTAGAATTGGAGGCTTAGAATCTCACTTCAGCTGCTTCCACTCATCACATAGCTTGAATGAGAAATCTGTTGAACCAATCCAATAAACGGCCCATTTAATTTGAACAACGAATAAGCCCAATATGATAGGATGTGGGCTCCAATTTTGGGCTAAAGTTCTTCACCATGGGTTTGCTAAATGAGCTGAAACACCCATTCGAGGAAGTAAATTTCAGCATGCACACATTTTTCATTTTCGACTTTTTGGGGTACTGTTTACTTCAAAACTTTTACTACAAATATTACGGGCCGGGGTGCTCAGCCGATTAAAAGTCAAGTCTAGATAAGGCCCAGCGGACTATGGGAAGGAGAAAGCTAGGCCCACATCCATGTTGGAAGTTGGCACCATGTGTTGAAGAAGTGAAAAAAGAAAAAAATTTAAAAAAATCAGCATACCCACCCCCATGAAAATTTTATTAATATTAATATGGTGATATTAATACATGCAGTTGCTGTGATCACCAAGAAACGTGATCAGCATGCTTCACAATTTGCCATTTTCCGCCAATTGTTTTAATTGTAGCAGCGGCTTCTTCATTTCTCTGCAGGTCAACTTATAAGTTGCTTACTACTTCGCCTTAATTTATTTTTTATTATTAATTTTTAAAAAATCCCTCGTGATCATTGTGGAAATTAGAAAAAAAAGGGAATCTTGTTAATCCAACCGACCATACTAGCTAGTAGACTATTTTTTCTTCACTAACTCATCTCTCTTTATCAGCTTTGTTCACAACTCTAACTCGTTTTCATCTCAAACTATAATTTCATATTTTCCCTTTCTTTACCGAATAGCCATTCACAACTCTCGTCGATCACTTGATCATAACCAACTTCATAAAACGCCCCCGACAATTAAATTACAAAAATAGGAATCAGGTTCTAATAATTTGAAATTCAAAATTTTCTTTTTTAATGAGGAAGAGTATTCACTAAAAAAATTATGTTTATTACCAACGAAATATTCTATTGGTAAAAATTTTTGTTATATTAATTTATTAAAGGATTGGGCCTACTTAACGATGAATATGACATTCATCTTGATTACATACATTTTTTTTTTAAAAAAGCACTATATGGACAAGTTTTCCTGTTAATTTTTTTAAATTAAGTGTTGAATAGAAAATTAAATTATAGGAATTAATACTAGTTTTAAGTATAAATCCTAAAGTTAGAGGTATAATACCTTGAAATTATAATTATATATTAATTTTTTAATATTCTTAAGAGGTAAAGATTAAAACTAAGAGTAAAATATTAAATGATTAAAATATTAATTATTTAAATTATATTAAACAAACTGGGTACTCTTCTGTAAGATAGATATATGTGAAATATGTTGTGAGACGGGTCGACTTATTATTAAAGTGTATTTATTATATATATAAAGTATACTTATTGATAATAAAAATATATATAGTGAATCATTATAACACCCTAAAATTATACTTTAATTTATTATTTATTATATTTATAAAAACACACTTTATTAATTAATAAATATACTTTATATATAAAATAATAATATTTTAATACGTTTCACAAAACGTATTTATAGAGGAATTTGTGTAAACAAAATAGTATATGCACCGAAACAATAGATGCGCGTCACGGCTTATAATATAAAAGAACAGAAAACCTTATAACTGAGCAACGAAAACACCAACCACCCAAAAATAGAAACTCTTCTATTTAGAGAATTCGCACATTTCATCATGCTAAGATGAATTTTGACGAAGAGGGTAGGTGTGATTGTGAGAATAGTATCAGCCCACACTCCATTTTAGGCCTCATCAAGAATGGGCCTAGTGCACTCCCAGATCAAACTAGTGCACTTGAGCCCACTTCCCAGGCCCAACTGCCACACGCTATCACCTTAACTCTCTCCTTGGCTTCTATGTAAGAAAGTTCATACCACAGTGATGTAGAAGATTGATTACCAAACCTATTCAGTGTCATCAATGCAGCTTCCATCTCTCCCTCTCCAACCTTCAATCTTCTTCCCATCTCTAATCAGTGGCTTTCCAGAAGTTGGGAAACAGAAGTGTTGTCCCAGTCGCTTGAAATTAGGTACGTATACATTTATCCAAGTACTTCATTTTTATGGAGTATAAATATTTTATCAGTCCCGCATACGAAAGCATCTTTCTAGCGGTACTAGATCACCTATTCCAACACGATGTTTCGTCTTGTATTTCACCTTCTAAATGATTAACACGTGTCATGATTATTTCTCAGATTAACGGCACATGTCCAATGGTTTAATAGTCATTTGTATGATATAGTTTTTTTATGTTATGAAACACTAATGAAACACCAATTTAACACCAAATGTGGTATAGAGAATTCAATCCGCTTTCTGGTTTTCCTCTTATATTTTAATGTTACATCTCCTGTTGCATACCGTTATGATTGACACATATGATATAATAAAATATATTTAGGAACACTTAAATAAAATATATACCCTAAAAGGAAAGTTTAAACACTAAATGAAATATTTATAATTTTCTTCTCCGTACACGTGTCACTAATCTAACGTGTAATAAGAGATATAACACAAATATAACAAAACATCCAAGATCATTTTCGATCCAATTGTTCAATTAAAAGGACTAAAATTGATCAAATAAATAGATAAAAGATTACTCCACAACTTTGAAATGAAAAAGAAAAATAAACAAAGGTACCAAATTCAAGAATTAAAAAAAAAAATCAAAAGTGAAATGGAGCAAACATACAAGACATATTTTCTCTTGTCTGAGAGTTGATTCCATGGCAAAAACTCGCAGTGAAAGCATCCATGATTAACTTAGGTAAAGATAAAGTAATCTCCACTCCTCCCTCGAAATCCCTGGATTTACAAAGAAACATTGAGTATTTGTCTCCATCAATGGACGTACCTTCCAGCATTGTGGCTACTCCCCATCCAAAATCTGCACTGTACAGATCCATTTTAGGTGATCCAGAAACTGCGAGTTTCCGAGTCTGTTTCTGTTTCATGGATCTTATTTTTGGCAACCAATTCTCAGCAGGATGTTGTCATTCTTCATCACCTTGTATTGAATCTGCTCTGCTATGGCAGCTGCCGCCGTGAAGAACCCTTCTTCTCCGACGAGCTCCCGGTGCGGGGCGCTCAGGCGCTGGGGTACTACACAATTACCAAAGTAATTTTCCGGGATTGGCGGGTTGATGCGGGCCCTGGCGTCGACTACAAACACGAAGAATTCGGGCTCATCGTCATCGCCACCTGTCACTGATTTTGCCAAATCACTCCATGTTGGGTTTATCCAAACAGGGAGCCGGGGCCCACTCAATCAATTAGCATGATATTGTCCGCTTTGGGCCTGCCCACTGACCCGCACGGTTTTACCATTCTGAGCATCACACTCAAAAGGCCTCATGCTAGCACATGAGATTCCCTGTTACACTCCCTGCTCCATCTCATGTTACATGGGGCAGGGAGTGTGACAAGTGTCCCATTTTCACACAAATTTTACCATTCTGAGCATCACACTCAAAAGGCCTCATGCTAGCACATGAGATTCCCTATTACACTCCCTGCTCTATCTCATGTTACATGGGGCAGGGAGTGTGACAAGTGTCCCATTTTCACACAAATTTGTGTGAAAATGGGACACTTGTCACACTCCCTGCCCCATGTAACATGAGATGGAGCAGGGAGTGTAACAGGGAAACTGAGTTGTCATGCTAGGGAGAGTCTATCCCTCAATTATAAACCCCTCGCCATCCCCACTTCTAACCGATGTGGGTGCCATCCCCACTTCTAACCGATGTGGGACTTTGGTTGACACCCAACCAACATTTCCCCCTCAAACAAAGTCCCGCAGCTAGACCATCCAGTTTGAGGTCCGAACATCGGCTCATTGTCATCGCCACCTGTCACTGATTTTGCCAAACAACTCCATGTTGGGTTTATCTACCTAGGGAGCCGGGCCCACTCAATCCACTAGCATGATATTGTCCGCTTTGGGCCTGCCCACTGGCCCCTGATTTTGCCAAACAACTCCATGTTGGGTTTATCCACCCAGGGAGCCGGGCCCACTCAATCCACTAGCATGATATTGTCCGTTTTGGGCCTGCCCACTGGCCCGCACAGTTTTACCACTCTGAGCATCACACTCAAAAGGCCTCATGCTAGGGAGAGTCCATCCCTCAATTATAAACCCCTCGCCATCCATCCCTCAATTATAAACCCCTCGCCATCCCCACTTCTAACCGATGTGGGACTTTGGTTGACACCCAACCAACAATTCCCCCTCAAACAAAGCCCCACTTCTAACCGATGTGGGACTTTGGTTGACACCCAACCAACATTTCCCCCTCAAACAAAGTCCTGCAGCTAGACCATGCCCCACTTCTAACCGATGTGGGACTTTGGTTGACACCCAACCAACATTTCCCCCTCAAACAAAGTCCTGCAGCTAGACCATCCAGTTTGAGGTCTGAACATCCCACCAACCCCGCGCTGGGCCGGTTAAGGGGCCTGGCTCTGATATCACTTGTTGGGTTTATCCGGCCCAGCGGAATTGGGCCCACTCAATCCACTAACATGATATTGTCCGCTTTGGGAGCTCACTGGCCCGCACGGTTTTACCACTCTGGGCATCACGCCCAAAAGGCCTCATGCTAGGGAGAGTCCATCCCTCAATTATAAACCCCTCGCCATCCCCACTTCTAACCAATGTGGGACTTTGGTTGACACCCAACCAACACTCTATACATAAGCTACCATCACTACGAAGGATGACACGTGGCCTAACCCCTGGGTTTCTTGTCTCCACCATATCCTTCAGTTTCTTCATATCGGTTTGGGTTAGAACGAACGTTGCACGAATCCGATTCGTGGGTAATGGGAAAGAGCTGGAACTTGCAGCTGCAGTATTATTTTGATTGACTTGGTTGAGAAAAACAGAGTCCAATTCAGGTGGGTATTTTATGAGGGATCTGTCGAAAATGGGTAAAGATTTGGTTTTTTTCAAGAATTCAACATCTTCTCCTCCATGAATATTGATGAAGGCCCAGGATTTGATAAACTCGAAAACGGAAGCAGCGTCGCAGACGGCGTGATGGTTGGAGACACCTACACACACGCCACTGCCTGGAAACAGAGTCACTTGTATGGACAGAGTTTCCAGAACCTTCTCCTCAGATTCCTCGTCGATCCTCTGTTCCAAAGGCGGGATGAAATCGTAGAACCTGTCAGCATCTCGAGCATGATTTCCGACGAGATCATCAAAATCACCATTGGACTCGAAGACGGTGAAGGAAACAGAGTCGCCGGCCCGATAACGGATTACGGGCTGTTTGTCGGGTTTCAGAGGGTGAATTATGTTGGCTGCAAATGGGAAGAAGTGTTTGAGAGTGATTGTTTGAGTTTTGGAATGAGAGTTTCCAAGAAATAAGGTTTGGTGCAGTTGGGGATGTGGTAGAAGAGAAGTAAGTGCATGGGGTGAAACGTCAGCCACAAGATATCGAAGAAGTTGAGCGGCAGCGATTGTTTCGCCACCGTGTGCGGCGGCGGTGCAACTCGATAGTTTGTCATAATTAAGTGGTGGTGAGACCAGTTTTAGTTACTACTTCCACTTAAAATGGTGTGGTATATATCATGGTTTTAGGACAAGAAGGTGATCCATAGTCGGATGGAAAAGAAAATAGCAAATGGGATCCGCTATTCCATTTCATGTTTCATATGTTATTCCATGTATTAGATTATCGCTACGTGTCGTAATTAATGTCCAAATTTTCGCCACATGCCCCAAGAATTTAATGGTCATTAATTAGGGTATAATATTTTAATAGAAAATAAGTTATGAAATAGAGAGTGGAATACCAAATTAGAATAGAAGATTTGGGTTGAGAAAATAGGAGTACAATGATTGAAAGCACCTAAAATATTGCCGAATTATTTTATTATTAATAATTTATAATATAATTGAAAAATGACATTTTTTTGTTAAAACTTTTCATCTTTCCTTTATAAATTACAAAGAAAATATAAAAAACTTTATAAGGAAAATGAGGAAAGTTTAGCGAAAAAGTAACATTTTAATAAAAAATAATCACTAATTATAAAAGTGTAAAATAATTATGCCTTAAAATATTTTAAATCTTAAAAATAAACATTAAATACTTAAAGTAATGACATAAATTATAAAGTTATATAATTATTTATATTAAACCTTTTCATACAAGTGGGTGCCTTTTGCAATATAAGTGTAAAAATCATTTGACTTAGGGCACACTTGCATGCTAAATGGAATATTTTTAAATAAAAAAAATATTTTAGTGAGAAATTTAAAGATATAGAACTATTTAGGAGAAATTAAAAATTTTATTGATTATTTTGAATAAAGTTAATTTGCATGGGACAATTTTAATCTTAACTCGTTTTTATAATTAACAAGTTAACTAATGTAAATTAATTATAGATTATTATGTTAATTAATTAATAATGTTAAAGATTTAATCCGTGGCAAAACCCATTTCTATAACCTGTTTCACAAGAGTATTTTTGATAGTTTTGTAATTTAAGCATTTAATAAAATTTTAAAATATATGATTTTGTATAATTTTATTATATTAATTAATATTCTTGAATTTAAAAATTAAAATAAATTAAGGATGTAAGAAAATAACTGCACAATTGCACATAGGACAGAACGGGTCCAAATTAATCTAAGAAAGGTCGAATGGGCCTGGGTCAGGTCCATTATTTATCTGGCCAGACTAGGACAGACTTAACGCAATGTTTAAAGGAATCTGTACCTTTGGATTTTGAAATATAGGATTGGGCCTACTTAATAAGTAATGAATTTGTTTTCGTCTTAAAAATACATACATTTAAAAAAAAAAGAAGCATTGATGGACAAGTTTTTCTGTTAAATTTTTTAAATTATGATTTGAATAGAAAATTAAATTTTAGGAATTAATACTAGTTTTTAGCATAAATACTAAAGATACTAAATTCAATAAATGGGAGAAGTAATTGCGGTGGAGCAATGGCACGGTAATTGTTTACGATGGAGCAATGGTGACGTTTCTGGTCAAGGAGGAGCTGTTGCGGCAACAGTTCTGAATGTTGAGTTAATATTATTGGGGATTCTTGTGACATGTTCAGTTGTCATGGAAAAGGTGTAATAATATTAGCTGGTCCATAAGTTTGCACACGGACATTGACTTGGCAGGTGATGTAGGGTGTGTGGTGGATGTATATCGATGGCTGATGGACTTTCAGGGTAGCCAAGAGCTGGAAGTAGCACCATAAATATCAGCAGATGTTTTTCAATATGTGCCGCATGAAATTCTTAGAATGGTTTAATTCTAAGTAGTCTACTCATATGGTGGAGTAGGATTCTCGGGATTGAGAATGATTGTCGATAAAGACAATGAGTTTCTTTTATTTTGACAAGGTGGAGATTGTTGGATTTTTATCAAATTAAAAGAGGGAGTTTTTCTATCCCACATCGGGTGGGAGAGAAAGGGGGAGGGGCTCCTTATGCTATATAAGGAGGCCCCTAGTCTCAATATTAAGTGCACCAATCAAGTACACTTTAATCTTTGTATTTGATTTGATTCTAGTTAAAATTCATTTATTTGATTCTCGGTTGTGAGAATGGGAAGAAAGGTGAGAATTAGTCAAAGATTTGTAAGGGTGTAGGGATTGGGGTCGGGAGAGAGAAATTCTGTGTGATTGTAAAAATTTTTCACGTATTTTCTCGGTCCGTGGTTTTTCTCCGGTTTTGGAGCTTTCCACATTCTCCGGTTTTGGAGTTTTCCACGTAAATTCTTATGTTGTGCTTTTTATGTTCTTCTTTGTTTGTCTCTTAGGAATGAATGAGGATCTGCCTTATCCCAACACATTGCGTATTTATCTTCATCAATGGACGTACTCCAATTTTGTGGCAACTCCCCACCCAAAATCTGCAGTGTACAGATCCAATTTAGCTGATCCAGAAACTGTGACTACCCGTTTCTGTTCTGTTGATATCCAATTCTCAGCACCAGCCAGGATGTTCTCATTCTTGAGCACCCTGTTTTGAATCTCCTCTGCTATGGTGGCAGCCGCCGTGAAGAACCCTTCTTCTCCAACCAGCTCCCTGTGCGGGACTCCCGGAGGGAAATAGAATGATATATAATTACCGAAGTAATTTTCCTGGACTGGCGGGTTGATTCGGGCCATGGCGTCGACTGCAAACGAGAAGAATTTGGGCTCATCGTCATCGCCATCTGTCATTGATTTCGCCAAACAACTCCATACGTAAGCTGCCATCACTACGAAGGATGACACGTGGCCTAACCCTGGGTTTCTTGTCTCCACCATATCCTTCAGTTTCTTCATATCGGTTGGGATTAGAACGAACGTTGCCCGAACCCGATTCGTGGGTAATGGGAAAGAGCTGGAACTTGCAGCTGCAGTATTATTTTGATTGACTTGGTTGAGAAAAACAGAGTCCAATTCAGGTGGGTATTTTATGAGGGATCTGTCGAAAATGGGTAAAGATTTGGTTTTTTTCAAGAATTCAACATCTTCTCCTCCATGAATATTGATGAAGGCCCAAGATTTGATAAACTCAAAAACGGAAGCAGCGTCGCAGACGGCGTGATGGTTGGAGACACCTACACACATGCCACTGCCTAGAAACAGAGTCACTTGTATGGACAGAGTTTCCAGAACCTTCTCCTCAGATTCCTCGTCGATCATCTGTTCCAAAGGCGGGATGAAATCGTAGAACCTGTCAGCATCTCGAGCATGATTTCCGATGAGATCATCAAAATCACCATTGGACTCGAAAACGGTAAAGGAAACAGAGTCGCCGGCCCGATAACGGATTACGGGCTGTTTGTCGGTGTTATGAAACTTGAGCAAACACTTGAAATTGATCACTCAAGAAACTGCACTCACTTGTTTGTTGAATCACTCACGTTTCACACACACTTTGATAAACAAATGAAAATAAAATGAAAGAGAGATCAACACAAAGATGTATAGTGGTTTGACATAGCCTACATCCACTTTCTTGAGAGAAGAATTCACTAAACAATGAAGAAGATGGTTACAAGAATAAAGCACCTGAAAACGTAATCCTTAAGCTTGTATCTAACTGATATGTGAAGAAGATGTGTTGATGATTATTGATTTCAGCTGTTATTCTACTTTTTATATGGATGTGTGTCTCACGTGTGTAATCCATTCACAATGCACACACTTAATCAGTTATAACCAACTGATGAAACTGTTGCAACTGATTTACTGAACACAGGTTCGACCTTGGTTCGACCAGTACATGAGGTCGAACCATGAGTGTCGTGGTCGAACCAAGGATAGAATGACTTGCTTGATGTGGTTCGACTAGGGTTCGACCTAGCTTAACAGGTCGAACCTATTGTAACAGGTCGAACCTTGGTTAGTTACAACCAACTGTCTGTGGTTCGACCAGGGTTCGACTTACCTTAACAGGTCGAACCTAGCTTAACAGGTCAAACCTCTGTCAGTTATCT
The DNA here is from genome assembly GCA_023678885.1 of Pogostemon cablin. Lineage (NCBI taxonomy): Eukaryota > Viridiplantae > Streptophyta > Magnoliopsida > Lamiales > Lamiaceae > Pogostemon > Pogostemon cablin. The sequence goes on from CM042971.1 coordinate 34,404,484, forward strand.
CCAACTATCTGCGGTTCGACCAGGGGTTCGATCTGGCTGACATGGTTTGACCTAGCTCAACAAGTCGAACCTTGAACAACCTTTATATCAAAATGATCTCCACATTCCAATGAAATCTAAACTGATCCTTTATTCCACTCAACCATCCATGCATGACAGTATGCATGGTCTACTTCATCACAATTCTCCACCTTAGACCTTGCATCTTCATGTTAGCTTCATCTCCTCCATCTTGCTGCTTTTATAAGGAGCAACAACCTTTCCTCCTTCATTTAATTCAACTGAACCAAATGCTTACACAGCTCATACTTCTGAGCTGGTAAGGCTTTTGTAAACATGTCTGCAGGATTGTCATCTGTCTTGATCTTCTTGACACTCACAATCCCTTTGTCTATCATGTCTCTTATGAAATACAACCTCACATCAATGTGTTTGGTTCTTTCATGGTATCCTTGATGCTTGGAGAGATGCAATGCACTCTGATTATCACAATGTATCTCAACTAACTCTTGTTCAATCCCAAACTCACTCAACATACCTGTCAACCACACTCCTTCTTTTACTGCTTCTGTAAGTGCAACAAACTCTGCCTCTGTGGTTGATAATGCCACTATATGTTGATGAGTTGCTCTCCAACTTACTGCAGTACCAAAAAAGTTGAATACATAACCAGTAAGAGACTTCCTAGTATCAAGATTTGCTGCATAATCAGCATCAACATATCCTACTACTGCCTTATCCCATGTTGTCATTTTCTGAAACTTCAAATCTGCTGTGATGGTTCCTTTAACATACCTGAGAGCCCACTTTACTGAACTCCAATGTAGTAAGCCTGGATTACTCATAAACCTGCTAATCATACTCATCACATAAGCTAAATCTGGCCTGCAACATATCATTGCATACATCAAACTACCAACAACACTGGCATAAGGAACATTACTCATCTCAAACCTTTCTTGATCTGTCTGAGGAGCTTGGAGTAGGGACAGACTCACACCTTGTTTAACTGGTGTAGTTACTGTCTTACTGAGATTCATATTGTACCTCTTTAATACTTTGTCTAAGTATGACTCTTGGAACAACTTTAGCTCATCAACTGACCTATTTCTCTCAATCTGCATACCAAGAATCACCTTTGCTTCCCCAAGATCCTTCATATCAAATTCCTGCTTAAGTATCTCCTTTACTTCATTTATACCAGCTTGATCCTTGCAAGCTATGAGGATATCATCTACATACAAAAGTAAGTATGTATAACATCCACCTTTGTTCCTAACATAAACACAACTGTCATGTAGGCTCCTGCTGAATCCATTTGATGTGATGTAATCATCAAACTTCAGATACCACTGTCTTGGACTTTGTTTTATACCATACAAAGATTTTAGCAGTAAACAGGCTTTATTCTCAGCTCCTTCAACACTTACACCATCAGGAATCTTCATGTAAATATCCTCTTCAAGATTTCCATGCAAAAATGCTGTAGTCACATCCATCTGATGTAACTCAAGATCAAACTGAGTTACTAATGCCAGCAAGATTCTGATGGAACAGTGTTTGACAACTGGTGAGAATATTTCATTGTAATCAACACCCTCCTTTTGTGAGAAACCTCTTGCTACAAGTCTTGCCTTGTATCTAACACCTCCTTCTTTGCTTGTAACAGGCTTCTTCTTATAGATCCATTTACAGCTTACTAACTTCTTGTTCTTTGGTCTGTCAACCACCTGCCAAGTCTTATTCTTATGTAGTGACAGTAGCTCTTCTTCCATAGAAACTATCCATTTGTCATTGTCATTCCCTGATATAGCTTCATCATATGTTCTTGGCTCATAATTCTCTATATCAGATGCAACATATAATGCATATGATACTATATCAGCTTCCATGTACCTTATTGGAGTTTTAATCTGTCTCCTTAGCCTATCCCTTACAAGCTGATAAGAATTTAGATCATACCTTGAACTGGATGAGCTGGAAGAGCTATCTTCCTTATTCTGATCAGCACTGTTATCATCTTGATTTGACTGCTGAGCTTCCTTCTTTGATTGCTCCACCTGAGGCTCATCAAGATCTGTAGTAATTGATACTACAGAATTCCTCTCAACCAATGGCTTCTTCCTTTCACTAAATGTGACATCTCTGCTAACAATAAACTTGTTAGCTTCATAACACCACAACCTGTACCCTTTTGCTTCTTGTGAGTATCCAACCATCACACACTTTACTGCTCTAGGTTCCAACTTATCTTGCTTCACATGAGAGTAAGCCTGATACCCTATTACTCTCAGATGAGTGTAACTAAGTGTCTTTCCAGACCACTTTTCTTCAGGTGGTTTGAATTTCAAAGCTGCTGATGGACATAGGTTGATCAGATAGGCTGCTGTAGTCACAAGTTCACCCCAGAATCCTTTAGTGAATCCTCCACTACTAAACATACATCTTACTCTTTCTAACAATGTCTGATTCATTCTTTCTGCAATACCATTTTGTTGTGGAGTTCCAGGTGTAGTCTTGTGCCTCTTGATTCCCTTTTCTCTACAGAAAACATTGAACTCTTCTGAAACAAACTCAAGACCATTATCTGATCTCAAGCATTTCAACTTCTTTTCTGTCTGATTCTCCACCTCAGCAAGCCATTCCTTAAATGCAGTGAATGCTTGATCCTTTGTTTTAAGGATCTTCACCCATAACTTCCTAGAGTAGTCATCTATGAAAGACATAAAATATCTTCCACCACCAATAGTTGGATTCTTTGATGGTCCCCATAGATCTGTATGAATATACTGAAGCTTCTCTGATGAAGTATGTTCTCCAGAACCAAACTTCAACCTCTTTGACTTACTTAGAATACAGTCTTCACACTGATCCATCTTACAGGTTGAACTTATGTCTAGTAGTTTCTGTCTTGCTAGCTCTTGTAACCCTCTCTCACTTACATGAGCTAATCTTCCATGCCACAACTGAACCTCTTCTTGCTCTTGAGAAGTGTTCAACTGTCCAGTGACAACTGATCCTTCAAGAAAATAAAGATCAGAGCTCTTAACTCCTTTCATTACCACTGACTTATCCTTTATGATGGTGAGTACACCTTTCTTCACATGGTACTCACAACCCAAAGAGTCTAACATACCTAATGATATCAGATTCCTTCTCAATCCTGGTACATACCTCACATTTGTGAGCAACTTAATGGATCCATCAAACATTCTGAATTTGACAGAACCAATACCCTCAATCTTGATGGCTTGATCATTGCCTAACACGACTGATCCTTCAAGATATGGTTTCAAATCAGTAAACCACTCCTTGACTGATGTCATATGAAAAGTGTAGCCTGAATCTAACACCCACTGATCTGACACTTGACCAGAAACAACAACCAAAGCTTCAACATAATCTTGGTCCTTGTTACCTCTGTTTTCAATCACCTGATTTGCATGGATTCTTTGATTTCCTCCCTTTTCAGCAATCTTCTTGGCTACCATTGCTTTCCACTTATGACAGTTCTTCTTATAATGACCAGGTTTGTTGCAGTGAAAATAGTTATTGTTTTCTTCACCTGCTGATGTACCTTGATTACTTCTTTCATATTTCTTCTTATCAACACCGGACTTCTTATCATTCTTGTTCCACTTATGTTGTTTGTTGGCAACAAGACCTTCTCCAGCAACTGCATTATCTGATGTCTTATGGAGCACCTTTGCTTTGATTGCTAGAATCACTTGCTCCAAGGAAATTGATTCAACATTTCCATACAACAAAGTGTCTCTCAAACCTTCAAAAGATTTAGGAAGAGCTGACATCAGAATGACAGCCTTATCTTCACTTGATAGTGCTACATCAATGTTCTCTAAGTCATCTATGATCTTATTGAAATCATCTAGTTGGCTTAGAATAGACTTATCTTCTGATACTTTGAAGGAGTAGAGTTTCTGCTTGGTGTACAGCCGGTTTGCCAATGTCTTCACCATGTAAAGATCAGTAAGCTTCTTCCACATATCTCTTGCAGATACTTCCTTGGAAACTTCCCTTAGAGCTTTATCACCTAAGCACAGAATGATAGCACTTCTTGCCTTGGACTGTTGATCTTGATCTGCAGCTAATACACCAGCATCCACAACGGCTGCTTGATCTGGAAGCGGTTTAACTGCATCAGCAAGACCTTGTTGGATGAGTACAACCTCCATCTTTATCCTCCACAGGCTGAAATCAACTTTCTCTGTAAACTTCTCCACATCAAACTTAGTTGTAACCATGATTCTTCCCTTCTGATCTGATATTGTGGTAGCTTCTTGTTCTTCCCACAGACGGCGCCACTTGTTGTGATACTTGAGCAAACACTTGAAATTGATCACTCAAGAAACTGCACTCACTTGTTTGTTGAATCACTCACGTTTCACACACACTTTGATAAACAAATGAAAATGAAATGAAAGAGAGATCAACACAAAGATGTATAGTGGTTCGGCATAGCCTACATCCACTTTCTTGAGAGAAGAATTCACTAAACAATGAAGAAGATGATTACAAGAATACAAGAACCTGAAAACCCTAATCCTTAAGCTTGTATCTAACTGATATGTGAAGAAGATGTGTTGATGATTATTGATTTCAGCTGTTATTCTACTTCTTATATGGATGTGTGTCTCACGTGTGTAATCCATTCACAATGCACACACTTAATCAGTTATAACCAACTGATGAAACCGTTGCAACTGATTTACTGAACACAGGTTCGACCTTGGTTCGACCAGTACATGAGGTCGAACCATGAGTGTCGTGGTCGAACCAAGGATAGAATGACTTGCTTGATGTGGTTCGACTAGGGTTCGACCTAGCTTTACAGGTCGAACCTTGGTTAGTTACTGTAACAATGAATTTTTGTATTTATAATAAACACAAAAGAATTACAATAATAATCCAAACGGATCAAACTTGAAAATTAAGGAAACACTCTCTATCTATCCTCTGATTCTTCTCTCGAACCAATTTGGACTTTGACTTTGACTTGAGTGTGTTGCGCTGACTATGTTGACTGCGCTGACTGTGTGTGTTGAGTCGGATCTTCAATTGAAGCTTGTCCGAACTCGAATTTGGGACCTTATAACGTTAATCCAGAAGCGTCGAGCCTTTGTTTGGATTAAACCTACTTGATCCTAAGAACACTCGATCTGGGGGGCTTAGCACCTTAATCCCGGGTCGTATGATGTTCTTGGCGCGAAGAACACCGAAGAACTCAGTATATGAAGAATGCTTGATTTGGGGGGCTCCGCACCTTAATCCCGAATCGTTTGCCGTTCTTGACTTGAAGATGCTTGAAGATCTCAAGGGAGCACTGCTCGTATTCTTGATCTTTTCAGATCGTTTATGTCTTCAAGTCTTTTTAGTGTGTCTGGAGTGAATGAAGGAGGGCACCTTATATAGGTGAAGGATGAGCATGTCCCATAAATAACTTGCAATCTGATTGGTCCAAGATAGATTTGGCCTGGTACTGCGGGCTTGGGCCACTCCAAATATATCACAGCTTGATTGGTCATTGCTTAATTTGACCTGATTCTAGAACCTTCCATGCTTTTCTTAACTTAGGGGTCAAGTTTTACTTAATTTAAACCCTACTTAATTTGTTGGGTATTAAATTAATTATCAATTATTTATTATTCTATTTTAGGAATTAATTTATTAAATCCCCAAAATAAAATATAATAAATTAAAATTGATATTTAATCAATAAAATTCACGTGTCGCTATTTGATTGGACCGTGAATTTTAATTGCTTACAAATGCCCCCTTGCGATTTGTTCATGGACAGAATGTCTTGTTGTGAAGGAATCGCAAAAGATTTGTTTCTTGTTCACCAAGATTTCATGAACATTACCCAAAATTATCAAAGTTATTTGTAGTAAAGAATCTCCTACAATTTTGTAGAGCTTGCGCACCTCACAATAATCTCCATAATTATCCATGAGTCCACAAGTAATTTCCATAATTATCCATGAATCCATTACTATATAAGGGTACTTCATGAACTCAATTTTTTTATCAAAGCTATTCAACAAACAAGATATTCACTTCAATTCTTGGTTCTTCCTTCTCTTATTTGAATTTTTCTCTTTCTTTCCAAAGTGTAACATGAAATGTTTCTAAATTTTTTTCTCTTCTTCAGCATTGGTCCAAGGGGCTGTCAACACAAAACACTCAATCAAAGCACATCATCCAAAGAATACAATTTACAAGTGTAAGCTTTCAATTCCTTAATTTGCTCTTTTTTTGAACTGTTTATTCGTCTTGTTTGCTTGTTGCTCTTGCCTTCGACCTAGAACTTAGTAACATGTTTGTCCTCGCCCCTCTTTCTCTTCCGACAAATCTACGGTGAGCCTCATCCTCGCCCCTCTTTCTCTTTCGAGAAATCTACGGTGAGCCTCGTCCTCGCCCCTCTTTCTCTTCCGAGAAATCTACGGTGAGCCTCGTCCTCGCCCCTCTTTCTCTTCCGAGAAAATCTATGGCGAGCCTCGTCCTTGCTATTCTTTCTCTTCTGAGAAATCGATAGCGAGCCTTGTCCTCGCCCCTCTTTCTCGTCTGAGAAAATCTACGGCGAGCCTCGTCCTTGCTATTCTTTCTCTTCTGAGAAATCGACAGCGAGCCTTGTCCTCGCCCCTCTTTCTCGTCTGAGAAAATCTACGGCGAGCCTCGTCCTTGCTATTCTTTCTCTTCTGAGAAATCGATAGCGAGCCTTGTCCTCGATTGTCCCTTATGGAATTAAGAACCATTCCTCGATTGTTGTCCTTTATGGAATTAAGAACTGCTCCTCGGTTGCCTCTCGATACGATTGTCCCAAAATGGTAATTGAACTGTGAGCTCGTGTCTTTTGGCAGTGGTTTCGAAAGGGTTCGAGGTCGCTTATTGTTGGTGCTTATGCTTACGAGAGGGACGGTGAGTGCCGGTCGAAAGTAAATTTGGCTGATGTGATGTCTTCCGGCAGTGGCAACAGCGCGTGATTCTCGACCATTGGTGTTGAAATTCTTTCAAGGGACGGCGCGATAGGGTCGATCTGTGGGTACTTAGCACGGTTGAGGACGTACCCCGATCTGGGAAAGAAACTCTGAACAACAGCAGCAGCTGATGCTCTTGGCGATGACAGCCGATTCGCGCCTCGGCATAGGCAGCGGCGGCCTTGCACGGTTGGACAGCAACACACGGCTGCTGTGTTTTTTGAAGAAACCGACAGCGCGTCGGCGATCAGCAGTCGCGATAGGCGACAACCGCACGCGATGGTGCGGTGACGTGGGGGACCGCTGAGGCAGCCTTGCGTGGTTCATGTGCGTTGGCATGGGGCGGCGGCGGCGTCTGCTAGGTCGCTGGTGGTGTGGACGACGAGCGGCGCGTGGTGGTTCTCGGCTTCGACTGGGTGGGCAGCGGATCTGGTGCGGCGTGTGTGGCCTTCTCGCTCGTATCTCCGACCGCAGCAGCGCGTGTCACGGCACGGCGGTCGAGGGACCGGTGGCTGGCTGTCGATAGTTGAGCTGTTCCCGATGAGAGATTGGACCGGTGAAGTGGTGGTCGTCGACGATCGAGCCTTCTGCTTCTGGAAGAGAAGCTTTCGTCAATTTGGGAGAATTAACTCCCAATTTTGACTTTATGTCCCCAATTTTGACCAGCCCAAATGGGCTCAATAATTCAACATGGTTGCTGGGCTTCAGGGTTAGCTTGGGCCAATTTTGGGCTTGAGACCCACCATTGTAATTTGGGTTCCTTTATTTATATTGGACTAATTGTTTAGCAAATAAGCCACGTGAGCTATGTTCATGCTAGTTTGACTTCGAAAGTGGGTCAACTGCTTAGCAAATAAGCTACGTGGGCTTATGTTCATGCCAATTTTTATCAAATTATTTAGCAAATAAGCCCTGTGAGCTTATGTTCATGCCAATTTTGATCCGATTATTTAGCAAATAAGCCGTGTGGGCTTATGTTCATGCCAATTTTGATCCAATTATTTAGCAAATAAGCCATGTGGGCTTATGTTCGTGCCAAATGGCCATTAATTCAAATTACTTTGAGCTCCATGCATTCAAGCTTGTACTAACAATTCGGACCTCAACTCTTAAATTTAATTCATGCAATTTGGGCTTAGTTTATCAAGCTCAAATATGAATTAATTTAATTGCTCCTTTCAATATTTAGGCCCTTCCCATCATATGTTTAATTTATAATTTTGAATTTAATAATTAACTGACCCATGAATTTATTTTGGGCCTTGTAATTAATTAAATCAAAGAAATATAAATTAATTTGAACCCCCCTTTGCTGATATATTCTCCCTTATCTTCTTTCCTCTTCTTATTCATCACTGCATCTTTGGATTTGCTTTACTGCCTTTTGATGTTTACTTGCTGCCTTTATACCTTAATTTGCTTCGTGCTTCACAAACTTGATGCGAACAAACGAAAACATGACTGAACTTAAAAAAATGTTAAGCTGCCTACGTATCTCCCTAAAGAGAATCAAGTCATAACGTAGTTCAAAGGACATATTTGGTTTGAATGGGGGGTGCCGTACATAATTTAAACTCATGCGGGCCAGGAGTGACTATTCTTTAACCACTTTAGACAAAGTAGGATATTTAATGCTTTAACCACTTAAAATATCTGAGTGGGGTGAATTAATAGTTTAACCACATATAATTACCTTTGGTGGGTGTCGTGCACAGTTTATACTCATGCGGACCAGGAGTTTGTCGTACACAGTTTATACTCATGCGGACCAGGAGTTTGTCGTATACAGTTTATACTCATGCAGACCAGGAGTTTGTCGTACATAATTTATACTCATGCGGACCAGGAGTAACATGCAGTTTAGGCTCGTGCGTCAAGGAGCGTTGTACATGTATTTGTTTTACGCGTAGTAGCGTTTCAAGAACTTCCCATTTATGGGGCCAATGTTCACGCCATCTTCTGAAACCAACTTGTATGCGTCATTTGTGTAGGCTTCCTTCACAACATGAGGGCCATCCCACATGGGTAGAAACTTATTTCCAACGCGATGGGTGACTACTATAGGTCTTCTCACAGCAAGCACCAAATCACCAACTTGAAAAGAACGTACCTTCACTTTCTTGTTGTACGTTCTAGAAAGGCAAGATTGGTAACACTCAAGTCTTTGTTGTGCTTCCAACCTCTTTTCATCTAACGCTTCTAACTCTTGAAGACGTAACTTTGCATTTTCTTCCTCGGTGAGGCCTTCTTGTATGGCCATCCTCAAAGAAGGGATTTGCTTTTCGAGAGGCACAACAGCCTCAACACCATACACCAAGGAATACGGAGTGGCTTGATTAGGTGTTCTATAGGTGGTGCGGTATGCCCATAAAGCTTCATTTATTCTTTCATGCCAATCTCTTTTCGACTTGGACACCACCTTCTTTAACAAACTACACAATGTCTTATTGAAAGCTTCGGCAAGACCATTAGCAGCTGCGTTATACATTGAAGATTTCTTTTGTTTGAAATCAAACTTCTCACATAGCTTATCAATCCAACTGTTGCTGAACTGCTTTCCATTATCAGTGATGATGTAGCGCGGAACACCATATCTATAAATGATATTGATCCGGATGAAGTCAGCAACACTTTCTTTCTTCACTTCCCTTAGAGGCACAGCTTCGGCCCACTTTAAAAAGTAATCGGTTGCCGCAAGAATGTAGAGATGACCACCAGAAGACTTTGTAAGCGGCCCCACCACATCTAAACCCCAAGCATCAAAAGGCCATGAAGCGACTGTCGGATGTAAAGGCTCCGGAGGTTGATGAATCAAATTTCCATGGAACTGACAAACTTGACATCTTTGTGCGTAATCCATGCAATCCTTCACCATGGTTGGCCAATAGTAGCCCATCCTTTTAATTCTGAAATGTAGCTTCGGTCCGGATTGATGAGCACTGCAAATTCCGGAGTGAGCCTCCTCCATTTCTTGAATAGTTTCTTCTTTACCCAAGCATCTCAAGAAAATTCCATCAAATGATATTCTATAAAGTGTACCCTTGAAGTAGATGAACCGAGGTGCCCGACGCCGAATATCAATCCTTTGTCGTGGATCATTAGGCAACTTATCATATTTCAAATAATCCACAAGTGGTTGATGCCAATCTTCTTCTTCAATTTCGAAAACCTCCACCACATGATTTTCAACTTCTTCATAATCATCATCTTCAAAGATTGGTGGTATAACCCAACTTCTACACACCGGTATTTGAATTTGCATTTCTGGCATAGCTATAGTTGACGCTAATTTAGCGAGGGCGTCAGCTTGCTTATTCTCTCTTCTAGACAGATGCTTAATATCAACATTACCGAGATAACCCATAAGCTTTTGAGCATACTTGTAGTAGGGGAACAACTCAGGCTTCTTCACTTCATACACTCCAAGGAGTTGATTTATCACCAATAGTGATTCACCATACACTCTAAGGTGTAGCTGCTTTATATTGACAGCCATTTCCAAACCAAGTATGAATGCTTGATACTCAGCCACATTGTTAGAGCAATTTTCTGTTAAGAAAAATGAGAAAGGTAGAACTTCACCACTGGACGTTACAAACACGACTCCCGCACAAGCTCATTCTCTATGAGATGCTCCATCGAAATATATCTTCCAAGAAGAAACTATGTCCACAGTGAAAGCATCTTCATCGGGGAGTTCATCAGATAGTTCCCATTCAGCAGGCATTGGATGATCAGCTAGAAAATCTGCCAACACTTGTCCTTTTACGGCCTTTTGAGAGACGTACACGATCTCAAACTGTTGAAGTTGGAGATACCATCTTGCAAGCCGATCAGAGAGTACTGGTTTTGACATGACAAATTTTAGTGGGTTGGCTTTCGAAACTAGCCGAACTGTGTGAGCTTGAAAATAATGTTTCAACTTCTGAATCACGAAGATAAGGGATAAGCAGATCTTTTCAATGGGTGAATACTTCAACTCGTTTGGAGTCATGGTTCTACTTAGATAATATAGAGCTATTTCTTTACCATCATCATTTTCTTGTGCAAGTAAAGCTCCAACAGAACGCTCTTGAGCAGCTAGATAAAGGACTAATGGACGTCCCGGTATTGGAGCACTCAACACTGGTGCCTTCATCAAGTATTCTTTAATGCTGTTGAAAGCAGTATTGCAAGCTTCATCCCATTCGAATATGCTGTCTTTCTTCATGAGATGACTAAATGGTTGGCATCGACCAGCTAAGTTTGATATGAATCTCCTTAAGTATGCCAACTTTCCTTGCAGACTTTTAAGTTCATGTATGTTTCGAGGCACATACATTTTCATGATTGCGTCAATCTTTGCTTTCTCAATCTCAATCCCTCGACGGCGAACAATAAATCCAAGAAATTTTCCAGATAAAACTCCAAATGCAAACTTGAGCGGATTCATCTTGAGTTGATGCTTTCTTAATCGTTCAAACACTCGCCTTAGATCATGGAAATGATCTTTCTTTCCTTTGATTTCACCACAATATCATCAACATAGCATTCGACAATCTTATGAAGCATGTCATCAAATATCTTTTGCATGGCTCGCTGATAAGTGGCACCAGCATTCTTTAAGCCAAATGGCATAACATTATAGAAATATATCCCTTTCGGAGTACGAAAGGCTGTCTTCTCTTGATCCTCAGGAGCCAAACCAATTTGATTGTTGCCAGATGACCCATCCATAAATGAAAGGACCTCATGCCCCGTTGTTGCATCAATCATGAGTTCAGTAATTGGTAATGGAAAGTCATCTTTCGGACATGCCATATTCAAATCTCGGAAATCAACACATACTCTGAGTTGCCCATTTTTCTTTCTTACCGGCACGATATTGGAAATCCACGTAGGATATTTGACTTCTCGGATCTTGCCTGTTTCAAGAAGCTTATTAATCTCGTCCTCAATAAAAGGAATCAACTCTGGTCGAAATTGACGCTGCATTTGTTTAACCGGCCGAGTTCCCTTTTTAATGGACAAGTGGTGCACTGCGATTTTCGGATCTAAGCCTGGCATTTCCTTATGCGACCATGCAAAGACATCTATGAATTCTCGCAAAAGGCTGACATACTTTGTTTCTTCCTCAACATTTAGCAGAGCACTTATGTAGGTAGGACGTGGGTCATTTTCACCACCTAAGTTAATTTCTTTCAATTCATCAACAGTGGCTTTCACTCATTCTTCAAATTGTGGAGGGACATCTTCAGCATCTACTTCCTCCATTTGAGAATCTTCCACAACAGTAATATGATTGGTGGAAGCTACACTTTCTCTATCATTATTACTATCATCTTTAGTAAAGATGATTCTTCGCACCTTAGCTTTCAATACTCTTCCACTTGAGACAGTCAAGATATTTCGCCGCTTGATGCGAGAAGGATTTTGACTCTGGAGTTTTCGGAGGTTAAGGGACTTGACATGATTTTGCCTCCTACACTTCCCTTTACAGGGTCCAAGCCTTTCGAAGACACTCCCAAGCCTTTCAAAAATAGATATTCTCTTTGCTTCCCTACTACTTGCGTCCAACATATCCTCCGTGGATAAAGCTTCTCCCTCGGTGATATAATTTGTACTTGCTCTTCTAATTGCAATGCGAACTGGCTTTTGAGGGACATATCCCAAACCTGGCTTAGCCTTCCTGATAGTGTGACCACCATTTTTCAACATTTTCTGAGTAACATTGAGCCCATTTCCTGGTGGGTTGATAGTTTCTTGACACACCTTGCTCGCCATCGCTTTTTTCCTTGGTTCATAACCAGCCTTCATAAGGAGTTTATAAGCTTGTGGACTATACGACTTGGTTATTTCGGCTTCAAACACTTCACCGTGTTCGGTCTTTGGTCCTTTAATAGGACGTGTGAATCCTTTGAGTGGTGGAGAAGAAGGCCTATTTGCATCAATTTTTGTTAGAGGCAATGTCAACTCTTCCGAGGTCTCAAGCCCTTTGCCTTTGTTCCCCTTGAGAGTGGCAGATGATGTACTACCTTCCTCATCCTTTATTTGTTTATTGCCCCCATTATCTTGCACTGGGGCTTCTTCACGCTTTACTTCCTTTGTACTCTTGAAGAAATATTTATCATCGGCAAAGTAAGCTTCAGCTTCAGTAAATGGCTTGTCGTCATCGAATACTCTTTTCACGTTGTTACCTTCACTATATTTGAAGCACTGTTGTAATGTAAAAGGAATCACGCCATTCTCATGTAGCCATGGACGCCCCAAAAGCATGTTGTAGGAAGTTTTTGCATCAATAACATGGAAAAGGACTGTGGATTTCATCTCATCAATTAGCAAATCAAGAACTATTGTGCCGAGAGTCCTTTGCCCCTCATGGTTGAACCCTTGAATCATCAATCGGCTATGGTTGAGTTCATCCATTGGTATTTCTATCTTCTTCAACATTCTCAAGGACAAAATGTTCACTGCCGAACCTCCATCAACAAGTATGTGATTCACTCGCATCCCTTTAGTGTAACTAGTCACAAATAGAGGTCGATTATGAGATTGCATACCCAACAACATATCTTCATCCGTGAAGGTCACCTTCATGGAGTAAGCTTTACCCTTAATTTCAAATTGCTCGCTTTCATTGTCCTCTTCGTTCACGACATGACATGAGCCTTCGTCATTACCTTTTTTTACAGAAGTAAAGTTTGTGCGTGCCTCATCTTCTAACACGATTTTCCCTTCCTTAGCTAGTTGCATGATCTTTTCCTTAAGAACGAAACAATCATGAATTGGGTGACTCACCAACCTATGATACTTGCAGTATTTTGGGTCATTAGTTAGACCGGCTTCCTCTGGATGCTTCATCTCAGGAAGATCGAGAAGTTTGTTCTTCATTAGATCATCGAATATACCAAAAATGTATGAATTCAGAAATGGATACTCATTTTCTTGCATCTCTTTTAGAGTTAACCTTCTTTGCCCCCACTCTTGAGCAACCTGCTTCCCTTTGTCTTTCTTATCATTTTCATTCTTTCGAACCTTGACCGTCATAATATTTGTGGCCATTGACTCTTTGTTGGAACTTTTAGCATAGGGCTTGCCCCCTTTTTTGAAATCTTGTTTATCTTTAGACTTGTAGGAGTACAACATTGGTGAATGTTTGGTTCCACTAGCAGCCATACTTAATTCCATGTCATGTGCCCTAGTAGCCAACTCTTCGAAAGTCTTAGGTTGAATTCCTTTGAGTATATAAAGGAGATTCCATTCCATCCCTTGGATACGCATCTCAATAGCAGACTCTCCGGATAATCGGTCCTTGCAATTTAAACTCAAATTTCTCCATCGATTGATATAATCAATCACAGGTTCTTCCTTCAACTGACGAGTATTAGTTAACTCAGTCATGCTAGTAGTTCTCCTCGTGCTGTAGAAATGATTAAGGAACTCACGTTCCATTTGTGCCCAACTATCAATGGATTCAGCTTGCAAGTCGATATACCAATCAAATGCATTTCCTTTGAGAGAGCGAACGAACTGCCTTATCATATGATCTCCATAAGTACCAGCGTCATGGCAAGTCTCAATAAAGTGTGCTATATGCTGCCTCGGGTTTCCCTTGCCATCAAATTACTGGAACTTGGGAGGCTGGTAGCCAGCTGGCAACTTCAAGTTGTCCACTCTTTTCGTATATGGCTTGACATAAGTAACAATAGGCTTGGAATTCTCTTCAAACCTTTCTTTTATTGTTCCAAGTATAATATCCTTGAGTTGATCCACTTGGAGCATTCCATCAGCTGAAAGTGGCAACGTTCCTTGAGTTTGCTCCTTTTCAATAGTCTGGCGCATTGTGACCTCTTCCACTTCACTATCGTCCATGACTCCTTTTCCGTTTGCACGGCTAGTCTCCGCAATGTCTCTTTTCATCAATTGGGAGATCTTTGTGTCTTGAGCTTTTATGTGTTTCGTGAGCCCCTCGATAGCTTTCATCATGTTTGCTAATTGTTCCTCAACAGTCGTGGCGCCTGCCATCATTACTGGAGCTGCAACGGAGTCAGATGAAGAGTTTGAAGATGTAGAATCTTCATCACTATCATCTTTCATAGGTAGTTGTTTTCTCGAAGCCTCCTCAACCGAAGGGTTGGATCCAGATGAGGCTTCCGAACGAGCTTTTTCTGACATGCTCCTCGTAACAACAGCAACATATTCAGTCAATGATTCTGAGAGCTTAGAAGCAGCAGTCCTACCTACAGTAATCCTGACAGGAGTCATATCGTACTTTCGAGCTTGTAGAGAGAAGAGATGAGAGGTAGAGACGGTCCCACCGGGCATGCCAAAATTTGTAACAACAAATATTGTATTTATAATAAAATAAACACAAAAGAATTATAATAATAATCCAGATGGATTGAACTTGAAAATTTAGGAACAATCTCTATCTATCCTCTGATTCTTCTCTCGAACCAATTTGGACTTTGACTTTGACTTGTTGTGTTGACCACGTTGACTGCGTGTGTTGAGTCGGATCTTCAGTTGAAGCTTGTCCGAACTCGGATTTGAGATTTTATAACGTTAATCCAGAGGCGTCGAGCCTTTGTTTGGATTGAACATACTTGATCCGAAGAACACTCGATCTGGGGGCTTAGCACCTTAATCCCGGGTCGTATGCCGTTCTTGGCGCGAAGAACACCGAAGAACTTAGTTTATGAAGAACGCTTGATTTGGGGGCTTCGCACCTTAATCCCGAATCACTTGTCGTTCTTGACTTGAAGATACTTGAAGATCTCAAGGGAGCACTGCTCGTGTTCTTGATCTCTTCAGAGCGTTTATGTCTTCAAGTATTTTAGTGTGCCTGGAGTGAATGAAGGAGGGCTCCTTATATAGGTGAAGGATGAGCATGTCCCATAAATAACTTGCAATCTGATTGGTCAAAGATAGATTTGACCTGGTACTGCGGGCTTGGACCGCTCCAAATATATCACAGCTTGATTGGTCATTGCTTAATTTGACCTGATTCTGGAACCTTCCATGCTTTTCTTAACTTAGGGGTCAAGTTTTACTTAATTTAAACCCTACTTAATTTGTTGGGTATTAAATTAATTATCAATTATTTATTATTCTATTTTAGGAATTAATTTATTAAATCCCCAAAATAAAATATAATAAATTAAAATTGATATTTAATCAATAAAATCCACGTGTCGCCATTTGATTGGACCGTGAATTTTAATTGCTTACAGTTACAACCAACTGTCTGTGGTTCGACCAGGGTTCGACTTACCTTAATAGATCGAACCTAGCTTAACAGGTCGAACCTCTGTCAGTTATCTCCAACTGTCTGCGGTTCGAGGGTTCGATCTGGCTGACATGGTTCGACCTAGCTCAACAAGTCGAACCTTGAACAACCTTTTTATCAAAATGATCTCCACATTCCAATGACATCTAAACTGATCCTTTCTTCCACTCAACCATCCATGCATGACAGTATGCATGGTCTACTTCATCACAGTCGGGTTTCAGAGGGTGAATTATGTTGGCTGCAAATGGGAAGAAGTGTTTGAGTGTGATGGAGAGTGATTGTTTGAGTTTTGGAATGAGAGTTTCCAAGAAATAAGGTTTGGTGCAGTTGGGGATGTGGTAGAAGAGAAGTAAGTGCATGGGGTGAAACGACAGCCACAAGATATCGAAGAAGTTGAGCGGCAGCGATTGTTCCGCCACCGTGTGCGGCGGCGGTGCAACTCGATAGTTTGTCATAATTAAGTGGTGGTGAGACCAGTTTTAGTTACTACTTCCACTTAAAATGGTGTGGTATATATCATGGTTTTAGGACAAGAAGGTGATCCATAGTCGGATGGAAAAGAGAATAGCAAATGGGATCACCTATTCCATTTTATGTTTTATCTGTTATTCCATGTATTAGATTCTCGGCACGTGTCGTAATCATTGTTCAAATTTTCGCCACATGGCCCAAGAATTTAATGGTCATTAATTAGGATATAGTATTTTAATAAAAAATAAGTTATGGAATAGGGAGTGGAGATCAAAATAAAATAGGGGATTTGGATTGAAAAATAGGAGTACGATGATTGAAAGCACTTAAAATATTGCCGAATTATTTTATTATTAATAATTTATAATATAATTGAAAAATGGCATTCTTTTTGTCAAAACTTTTCATCTTTCTTTTGTAAATTACAAAGAAAATATAAAAAACTTTATAAAAAAATGAGAAAAGTTTAGCGGAAAAGTAACATTTTTAATAAAAAATAATCTCTATTATAAAAATGTAAAATGATTATGCCTTAAAATATTTTAAATCTTAAAAATAAACATTAAATACTTAAAGTAATGACATAAATTATAAAGTTATATAATTATTTATATTAAACCTTTTCATACAAGTGGGTGCCTCTTGCAATAATAAGTGTAAAAATCATTTGACTTAGGGCACACTTGCATGCTAAATGGAATATTTTTAAATAAAAAAATTATTTTAGTGAGAAATTTAAAGATATAGAACTATTTAGGAGAAATTAAAAATTTTATTGATTATTTTGAATAAAGTTAATTTGCATGGGACAATTTTAATCTTAACTCGTTTTTATAATTAACAAGTTAACTAATGTAAATTAATTATAGATTATTATGTTAATTAATTAATAATGTTAAAGATTTAATCCGTGGCAAAACCCATTTCTATAACCTGTTTCACAAGAGTATTTTTGATAGTTTTGTAATTTAAGCATTTAATAAAATTTTAAAATATATGATTTTGTATAATTTTATTATATTAATTAATATTCTTGAATTTAAAAATTAAAATAAATTAAGGATGTAAGAAAATAACTGCACAATTGCACATAGGACAGAACGGGTCCAAATTAATCTAAGAAAGGTCGAATGGGCCTGGGTCAGGTCCATTATTTATCTGGCCAGACTAGGACAGACTTAACGCAATGTTTAAAGGAATCTGTACCTTTGGATTTTGAAATATAGGATTGGGCTTACTTAATAAGGAGTAATGAATTTGTATCCGTCTTAAAAATACATACATTTAAAAAAAAAAAACATTAATGGACAAGTTTTTCTGTTAAATTTTTTAAATTATGATTTGAATAGAAAATTAAATTTTAGGAATTAATACTAGTTTTTAGCATAAATACTAAAGATAGAGGTAAAATAACCATGAAATACAAGGTAAAATATTATGTGAAGCTCAGAGTAATATTTTTTTAATATTCTTAAAGAATAAAGAATAAAGATTAAAATTAATATTAAAATATTAAGTGATTAAAATGGGCATAAACTATATCAAAAAAGAGTATAATAGTAAAACTAGAATTATATGTTAAAAATTAAATCATTAAAATTATACTCCTATTAAATAACATAGTATATGGACGGAAACAATACACGTCACCGTTAAAAAAAAAAAACTTATTTCTAGCAACAAAAATACCACTACCCCACAACAAAACTTCTCCCATTTATTGAATTTAGTAGTTTATTACATCATGTGAAAAAAAAAAAGATATTTAAATATAAAGAAAGAGTAGTATTTACTAAATTTTAGTTGTTTTAATTCGTGAAGTTAAAGATGCAGCACTAATCTATTAAAGATTAAGGTCAGCTATATTGTATTTTTGGTTAAACGAGAAAATTTTAATTTTCGTTCTATTTTTTGCATTTTTTTAATTTGATCATTTTATTGTCTATTTTTTTCGTCATCTTTGTCTATTTCTAATTCAATTGTTCAAATATAAGGAATATAGATAAAAGATTACAACTTAAAATAAAAAAAATGAAACAAATAAGTTCCAATTCCAGAAAAAAAAATCAAAAGTGAAATGGACCAAAACATACAAGATATATTTTCTCTTGGAGAGTGTTTGTTTGGAAGGTGTGCATTGATGGAATGAGATTGAAATCAATTTTGGATGTTTGTTTCATGGATGCCACGTAATTTAATTCCCACAAACAATGGAATCATCCATTCCTGGTGGGATGCTTTCATTCCTTCCATATTTTAAATGCTCTTTTTATTAATTCTTTTTTAAATAAAAATTAATTCCGTAATTTTCTAAAAAAATCTATATGTAAAATACCACAATTTGCCCTATATGGGGAAGTCAACATCCTTTTTGCCCTACCTTTTCTAATACATCTAAATTGCCCTAAAAATACATGCAATGACATGAATACCCTCAAGGATGGTCAACCTTTTTGTAATGAATACCCTCAAGGATGGTCAACCTTTTTGTATTGGGAATGAGTTGACAAGTACAGTTGCATGCAAAATAAATGTGTCAGGGAATATGTTGATTATTTAGGGGTGACACATTAATTAAAGAAGAAATAAATAAATCTACTAAAATATAACCCCTAATTCGGCGGACAAGATGAATGAAGTGAAAAAGGCAAATTTTAAGCGCACACCTACCATTTAAAATTCACGAAATTTAATTTTTAAATTCATTAAAATGTTAGATTATAATATGCTTTTTATTAATTAACACATGCAGTAATTAGGTGATTAAACACATGCAAAATTAACTACCTACCACTCCACTGAAACACACTTCATTAAATGGGGTGAAAATTAAGTCACTGTGTTCACAATCAGTTCATTTATGTAAATTCTTGTCACATTAAACTCTCAACTATCCCCACCAACCAAATAACTTCACCACTAACAAACATAAAAATTGGGCACAGTGGATTCAAACTTCATTCCTCTGTATCCACAAATTATTGGAGCATAAAAAGGTGATCGGCTCCCATATTTACCCACCGTTTTTGTCGACGGATCCATAGTTAGAGCCAAAGATAAGATACGAATGTTGTTTGCATTGTATTTTATTTATTGCTTTCTTTTAATGTTTTAGGGATTTTAGGGCTTTAGGGTTTCAAAAACGCATGTCCGCTGAGTGAAATGATTATATATATCCATGTCTTCCAAAGAAAATGGTGAAGTATGCATGTAATATGCTTGTCCGCCGAGGAAAATGGTGAAGTATGCATGTAATATGCATGAATACTACTATATACACCCATCGTAGACTTGTCCGCTAATATGCATGGTTAATTGTGCTTGTCCACCCATTATTTGAGACTTATCGTCTATGTCCGCCTATTATTTGACAGTATTTCAGCTTGTTCGTCGAAAATAGTAGCCCAATTTAGCGTGTCCACCAAAAGTAGTTGCCCAGTAGATCCTGTCCGCCGAAAATTGAGCCTGTCCGCCGAATATTGAGCCTGTCCGCCGATAATTTCACCATATTTGTGCATGTCCGCCGAATCTGTACCATATATGACCCTATCCGCCGACTATTTGACCTTATATGAGCATGTCCGTCGATTTTCTCACCCTAATTTATCATGTCCGCCGATTTTTTCACCCGAAATGGTCTTGTCCGCCGATTTTTCCTTCCTAAGTGAGCATGTCCGCTGATTTTCTCACCCTAATTTATCATGTCCGCTGATTTTTTCACCCGAAATAGTCTTGTCCGCCGATTTTTCCTTCCTAAGTGAGCATGTCCGCAGATATTTTCACCCTAATTGAGCATGTTCGCTGATTATTTGGGCTTAATAGTTTATGTCCGCCGATTTTCCCACCGTAATTGGGCATGTGAACTGATTATTTGACCCTAATTGAGCATGTCCGCCGAAATGTTACTGGTTTTTGAACATGTCTGCCGATTTTTAATATATTATTGAGCATGTTTGGCCATTTTTTAAGCATATTATATGATGTCCTCCGATTATAATAGACCTGTTCGTCGATTTAGGCCCTTAAATGAGCTTGTCCGCGTACGTACGACTTAATGTTTAACTTGCATGTGTGCTTGATAATTTAATGCTTAATTTGTGTGTACCTACTAAATTGGCGTATTATTTTTAATGAATTCTGTGTCAATATAATAATTAATTGTCCTTTTGTTGAAAGGTTTAGGCGTTGGATTGGAAATGAGAAATTTTTGTATATGGTGGGGCGACTGGTGGCAAGGTTTAGAGTATGTACGTGGCCAACACACGAGCTTAGTTTTAAATTCAGATCAGCTGACGTTGGATTTTATTATTGGACATGTGCACAGTTTAGTTTGCGCCGATTTGAATCATTTCAATTATGTTATACACACACTTGTGGATATCGGTGGTTGTATAACAAAACATAAAGTGAAGGATGATATGGATATAAGGGGGTTGTATCAGCAGGTGTTGATGAGCCGATGCTATTTGTCACAGTTAAGGCCATACCACAGCAATCAGCTGATAATGGTTGCACTAGTGCTGCTCCAGTGGGGAGCAGTTATTGGACCGACTTGCTTCGTTCACAAATTCCATCTGTCAATATTCATTGTCCCGTAGATTTGGCCGGACCGAGCACGAGTATAGGTGTGGGCGTGTCGAGTCGTATGACAAATATTGATTTAAACAGTGAGTACGCTCTATGTATACTTTTGACGTATCCTGGCCTAGCAAAAAGTAGTACAACAGTAGATTGTTGGCCGCTTTCACCGTATTGTGGCCCTTATATTTGTTTTCAATGAATCTTCGTATAAGTTCATCAACCAGGACCCTCTTCGAGCGAAAGGTAGCAAACAAACTGTGTGCAGGTGGCAGAAATGAATCATTCAGGTCAATATCCCCACGGTCCTCAAACCCTAGTCTTATAACACGCATAAACTCCATGGGTGTGAAGCTAAAAATTATATCAGACACCCTGAAGTACCGGGAGTACATATTTGAACCAGGGATTACAACCTCCTGAGCCATCAGCTGAAATAAAGCTTTAGGAGACCCGTAATCTGAATTCAAATCCCAGAAATGCCCGAAACAAGATCTTCTGAACCTCCGCACTATTTGATCGTCACTCTTTGTAAGCACCTCGCGTATGCAATTAAGAGCTTTGCAAGGTCTACAATAACCTTTAATCCCGACTTTTTGAGTTTGAAGTCCACGTTGTTTCCAGCTCCACTACAGTGCATGCCAACTCGATTAGATATAAGACTTGACTACATTTTATACATAAAAATATCGGCGGACAAGCACAGTAAAAGCACAAAAATGGCGGACATAATGGCAAAATAATGCTAATGTTTGCCTATTTTTGTAGCACTCACGAGCAAGAATACTCGATCGTTGTAGTAGTATATCCCAAGAAAAAATTATCAATCCGCAAAGGAGTTATGTTCGGACTAGCAAAATACGTGAGCTCATGTTCATGTTGTTTTTGTAAAGATGATCGGGGGTTTTGAGATTGATTAACAACTAAAACAAGTAGCAAGTAAATAAGAGAGCGAATATGAGAAATGACAAGTAAATATGAATAACAAGTAAAGAAAATGGGTGCTAAAGTTCAAGTATGGAAAAATATGGGATTAGAAATATCCAAGCACACTCGATTCATATTATCATGCAAAAGGAATTCAACTCAATTGATGTAAAGTAAAGGTGATCACGATTGTATCCTAAACTCCCTTTCGGGTTACAAAGGTTGTTTATCCATTTTAGACTCCCAAAAGCACTTAAGATCAAATCCCAACATTAACCCCTTCCATCTAGGTACTAGTTAGATTAAACTCTCCCTTTTTGTGTACTAAGGCCAACGAATAGATTGGTTCCCCTCATCGAATTCAAATATCCTTTCGGTCAAACCCAAACTCGATGTCTAAACATGCCTTTCTAATACTTTAGAGGGTCGTTTCCGTCTCACTCCAAGCAATACATACATGAACATTATGATATCATTTAATCACCATAAATCAATTCATTGATCAACAATCCATTAAACCAATAATCAATTATGAATAACAAACCATGCCATCACAACATCAAGACAATTAAACTCCATGAATAGAAATCAACATCAATTAAATCAAAAACCAATTTAATCCACATGATAATATAAATCTCATATGCTCTTCATATTCCTAATCCCACTAGAGGGATTAGCCTAACATGATAAAAGTAATAAAACACATAAATGATTAATTACAAATATCCATAGTCTCAAATCTAAAGAAATACAAAATGAATGGATTCTTCCCTATCAATTTCTTGAAGAGAATCTTCTATTCTTCTTGATCTCCACCTCTAGCTCTTGATTTCTTGAGAACTCTTACACCCAATGGAAGGGATGAAGTTTTTATGGAGAATTAATGGAGATGATGAAGATGGATCAAGATGGATGAAGGTGGATGAATATGATGGTGGAATATGGAAGAAATGGTGTGTGAGGTGTGTGTAGGAGATGGGAATTTTGGATTTGTTCTTAATTGTTGAATAAAGGGGTATTTATACCCCTATGGAGGCTTCTAGAAGAATCTGAAAATTTCAGCAGGAACGTACACGGCACGAGTCGTGCTCTGCAACACGGCCACGAGGTGGCCATGTTGTGTCTTCTGATGCTGCCACACGGTCTCTCCTTACAGGGCTGTATTACGCAACACGGCTCGTATGCTGCAACACGAGTCGTGTGTTGTAACACGGGCACAGGGTGATCGTGTTGGCTCTTCTGATGTCGGCACACGGCCACGTCTTACAGGGCCGTGTTGATGACACGGCTCGTGCTGCCACCACGACTCGTGCAACTGGACACGACCTTAAGTTGCCCGTGTTGAATGACTAGGTGTCGCCGCACAAGAGAATAAAGTGTAATATAGTCCTTTTAAGTCCAAGCCTCACAATGGATATCAATGTCTCTCAACACTCTTTTAGAATAGGGTAAATCACACTCATTAATCGATCGGCTCTACTCACTATAAGCTTGTTCGTGGACTATATTCACAAACCACCAAAGTTTCAATTAATGATCAAAAATGTCTTTAATTAGGATGTAATGATAGGCTCTTTGGTATGGTAGGAAGTATATGGATAAGAGTGACTCAACAAGTGTAAGTAATCAAAGAGATGGCCAATTTCCTCAACTTCTCCACTTTTCTTTCTTCCTTTCTTATCTTTACAATCTCAAGCACTATTCATTAACTTTCCTTGGATTGAGCTTCTTTTGATGCATGATTCCTATCTTTGAATTTTGTTTACTTGAGCATTTTGATGTTGATTTGCTCTTTCTCTTGCTTTGAGGTTGCATGTCCATTTCTTACTTTTGCTCTTTTCATCCTTTTTCTTGCTTGTTTACCATTCCCTTTTCTTCTTTTGCTAATCAGTCAATCCTTTCTAGCTACCATCTCCTCAATCACCCGCACAAAGGTATATATAAGCTTGAATGGGTAATTAAGGCTCAAAGTGGTTGACTAAGGATGATGTTCAAGGTAGGAACATATATGGTAATGATTATAATAACAAGGATGGCCTTAGATTATTTCACTAATCTCCACTAATCGGGCTCGTTCCTATAGTCCTTGAGCAAGTTCTAACTTATCAAACACAATCGATCCACTCATGAAGAAATACCATGTATGCATGGTTGAGGCTCAAATGCTCACAAGCTTGTGCTCGGACCTTAAGGAACTCATTACACCACATTCATCTCAAAATTGAACAAGTTAAGTAAAACATGTCACAATTTGAAAGTGTAGAGATTCTTAATCATAATTTGTCATCACTTATCACCACAACATATCATCACTCGCATTCAAAAATGACTCACGACATCCCTAAACAAACCACCAAACATCCCAAAACAAGAATGAAAATACACAAAACATAAAAATAAGGACTCAACAAACAAGGCACAACAAAAACACAAAACATGCAAAAACACAAAATACCATCATCCATAAGAAAATTAAGCACACATTCAAATCATCCCTAGACAATTAAGCTCACAAACATCCCACTCTTTTATTGAAAAGGAAATCCTAATATACGAAAGTAAACCTCCCTCAAACATAACACATGAAATAGCATGCTAGTCACAACTGTTGGCAATTGGATCGTGCGGTTCAACGTGATCCGTTTAGGTTATCAGGTAAACAGTAACAGCGGAAGCAATAAAACGTTTACCGTACTTCTGGGTTGGTGTAGAGGATGAATCGCTGCAGAGAACTACCTCTCGATCTTCTGCAGTATGTCCCAAGTTGAATCCTGCTGTTGTGTGGGCAACAATCTGCAGGATTCTCTCAATCTGTTCCTGATCCTTTCCCTTCTACGTAAGAGGCGCAGACTTAAGGTTAACAGGAACTGAGATAACTTATTTATAAGGGCTACTGCAGGGACCAGGAGGAGAAATTGGGCTGGGCCTCAATTGAATTTAATTAACCAAGCTTAGCCCAAAGCTTTTAATTAAATCCAATAATAATAATATAGTCCACTAAAATATTATTATTGCACTACCCATCCAATCCCAAATTATGTTCTGGGCTCCTTCTTATTATAAGCCCGATAGTCTCCCCATGTTTAAGATATTCAATGTCCATTAATTAATTAAGTTACTGACAACTCTAAAATTAATTAAGTCCCGAAAATTAATCCATTTGCAAGATTTACATGATAAACCTTATGAGCTCCTCAAGGGGACATCATCAACCTATGACGGACATGGATTCCTTCTACAATCAACAGCACACCATAGATACAGCACTACTTCCCAACTCACCGAGTTTGTTGATTTAATACTTATAAATCTCACCCATTGATGAATCAAAGAAATATATACTGCCCTACGTGTCGAGGTTATTGTATAGGGATTAAGAGTACGAACTTCCATAATAACAGAGATCAAGTTCTTCTATAAGTCAGTATAAGTCGAACGATCTCAGGCGGTCCTACTCAATACACACAAGTGCACTAATGTGATTCTATAGCCAAGACAAGCTAATACCAAACCACACTACAACCATACCGATAGAGAGTTCCCGTCTATCTCAGTTGTGAGCATCTGTTTATACTTTATAAGGAAACCGATAACATGATCTTCCGCGTGTTGTCGCACAACATATTATCTACAGTATAAAGTAAATGGACTATTGCATCATGCATATAAAATAAATTATAAGATGCAATCATTTGATCAATGATTCTCATTTCAAATATTGTTATAACATTGTTCATACTATAGCTAGGCTTTTAGTATACAATCCAACAACAACAATCCAAATCAAAATCAATTCATTTCAAGTAATAAAATGATAAGGTGTAGAGTACTCCCTCGATAGGCATTTGGTAAAGAAAGTGTTAGCTTCAAGCTCCATCATGCTTCCAATACCTCTCATCCATGCTCAAACACTCAACAAACACCATTAGTTCAACAATTTCATTATAAATCTGGACTATCATGCACTTCAACACCATCAATCATGCCAAAATCAAACCAATACTCATGAGAAAAATTTTAAAATTTGACCCAATTTTACAAGAATCATACTCAAGTGGTGAGTCACACCACACACTCTCCCCCCAAACTTAAATCGAAATAAGAGTTGAGACTTAAGTTTGCAAAAAGTGGTGAGACTTACCCTTGTAGTTTCCATTGATGATCTTCTTGTTGAGAAGTAACCGCATCCACACGACTCAAGCTATGTCCACCACGCACTAGCACCCCCCAAACTTAACTCGAGACAAGAGTCACGAATTAAGTTTGCAACAAGTTGTGGAACATGTCAACTTGAATCCATGAAGCATTTCTCTTTTCTTCAATGAGCATTTTTCTCCATGAGCACAATCAACCTACAAGGTCAAAACAAACAAGCAACAAAATAAAGCAATAAAGATAGTGATGGGATGCCTCCCATCGAGCGCTAAGTTTAACGTCTTCAAGCTAGACGAATTTTGAGATCATCTTTCAAATAAAGTATCCACAAAGAGGGTCTCCCTTTGTGATGGATCCACATAGTGCTTCACACAATGACCATTAACTAAGAACTCTCCCCCGTTCTCATCCATAACCTTTAGAGCTCCCCCATCAAGTACTTCCTTTACCACATAAGGTCCTCTCCATTTGGACTTCAACTTGCCCGGGAAAAGTCTTAGTCGAGAATTGAATACCAACACCTTTTCACCCTTTTCAAAGCTCTTTTTCCTCAAACGAGCATCATGCCACCTCTTTGTTTTCTCCTTAAAAATCCTTGAATTTTCATAAGCACTTTCTCTAAATTCCTCAAGCTCATTCAACTGCAAGAATCTTATCTTCTTAGAAGCTTTCATGTCAAAATTCAATTTCTTAATAGCCCAATAAGCTTTATGCTCTAGCTCCACAGGAAGATGACAAGACTTACCATAGACAATTTGAAAAGGAGACATACCAAGAGTGGTCTTGAATGCGGTTCGAAAGGCCCACAATGCATCATCAAGTTTATTAGACCAATCCTTTCTACTCACACTCACTGTTTTCTCCAAGACTTTTTTAATTTGTCGATTAGAAATTTCAGCTTGACCATTCGTTTGAGGGTGATACGGAGTAGACACTCGATGCTTCACTCCATAAGTCTTGAGAATGTTCTCCATGAGCTTATTTATGAAGTGACTACCCCCATCACTTACCAACACTCTAGGTACTCCAAATCTTGTGAAGATATGCTTCTTTAGAAACCCCATGACCACTCTAGCATCACTTGTTCTTGAAGGTATGACCTCAACCCATTTCGAGACATAGTCGACCGCCAATAGGATGTATAGAAATCCATTAGATTGAGAAAATGGTCCCATGAAATCGATGCCCCACACATCAAATATCTCCACTTCTTGAAAGCTCTTAAGGGGCATCTCATCCCACTTGGAGATTCCTCCCATCCTTTGACACCGATCACAACCCTCTACAAATTTCTTACAACTCTTGAACAAAAATGGCCAATACAACCCCGATTGTAAGACTTTTGCAGTGGTCTTTTGAGCTCCAAAATGGCCTCCACTAGGTGAAGAGTGGCAAAACTCCAACACACTATTCCATTCTTCCTCGGGCACACATCTTCGCACAAGAGAATCATTACACATCTTGTACAAGAATGGATCATCCCACAAGTAACTTTTAACATCATGAAATAACTTCTTGGATTGATACTTATTAAGCTCATAAGGCCTCCTTCCACTAGCCAAGTAATTCACATAGTCTGCATACCACGGGCTTCCTTCTTGCTCCACTAAAGCTTCAATTTGATAGCAATCACACCTCAAGATGTCTTCATCGGGAAAAACCTCCTTGATTAACTCATAAGTACTTTCACAATGCTCCCTCGACTCTAACCTTGAAAGATGGTCGGCTATCACATTCTCCGTGCCCTTCTTATCTCTCACTTCAATATCAAATTCTTGAAGAAGTAGTACCCATCTTATCACCCTTGGCTTTGCATCCTTCTTTGCCATGAGATACTTGATAGCGGCATGGTCGGTGTATACAATAGTTTTCGTTCCTACCAAATAAGGACGAAACTTATCAAATGCGTATACTACCGCCAAGACTCTTTTTCGGTAGTAGTGTAGTTCCTTTGAGCCGCATCAAATGTCTTGCTTGCATAGTAAATGGCTCGGAACTTTTTCTCTTTTAGTTGCCCCAAAACCACTCCAAGAGCTACATCACTTGCATCACACATCAATATAAATGGCTCCTTCAAATCGGGAGTGATCAAGATGGGTGATGAAATCAAAGCTTCCTTTAGCACCTGAAAAGCATTTAAACAATTATCATCAAACTTAAATGACACATCTTTTTCAAGGAGATGAGATAGAGGTTTAGAAAATAAAGAAAAATCCTTGATGAATCTACGATAGAACCCGGCATGACCAAGGAACGATCGTACTCCCTTCTCATTTGTTGGTGGTGGAAGCTTCTCTATAGCAACAACTTTAGCTCGGTCAACTTGCAATCCCTTTGAAGAGATGTGATGTCCAAGTACAATGCCATCATTTACCATGAAGTGTCACTTCTCCCAATTCAACACTAAATTAGTGTCTTGACATCGCTTCAAAACAATAGCAAGGTTAGACAAACAAATATTAAAAGAAGAACCAAACACCGAAAATTCATCCATGAACACTTCCATTATATTCTCAATTAATCCTTCAAAGATTGCCATCATACACCTTTGAAAGGTGGCCGGTGCATTGCAAAGTCCAAATGACAATCTTCGAAAAGTAAATATTCCATAAGGACAAGTGAAAGCGGTCTTTTCTTGGTCTTCGGGTGCTATGAGAATTTGGTTATACCCAAAATACCCATCAAGAAAGCAATAAAACTCATACCCGGCCAACCTATCCAACATTTGATCCAAGAAAGATAAGGGGAAGTGATCTTTACGTGTGTTTTCATTAAGCTTCCTATAATCAACACACACATGCCACCCCGTCACCGTCCTAGTGGCTATGGTCTCATCTTTCTAGGTCTTCACTATAGTCATACCCTCTTTTTTAGATACTACATGCAACGGGCTCACATAAGGGCTATCACTAATAGGAAAAATCATATCGGAGTCTAACCACTTAAGAACCTCTTTTTTTACCACTTCTTGCATGATAGGATTAAGTCTTCTTTGGTTTTGAACACAAGCTTTCCCTTCATCCTCAAGCCTTATCTTATGCATGCAAATTGTTAGACTAATCCCCTTCAAATCATCAATACACCAACCAATAGCCGACTTATGCTCTTTAAGGACATTAAGCAATTTATCAAGTTGACTAGAGGTTAGAGATGATGATACAATTACCGGATATGTCTCATTTTCACCAAGGTAGGCATAAGTAAGATGATCGGGTAGAGGCTTCAACTCCACCTTCTTTTCCTTTTTCTCTTCTTGTTCGAGTGAATCTCTAAGTGGTAAGAACTTTTCATTTCCCCTTGAGATGGCGACTGCAACCTCTTGAGCTTCACTACAATCACCTAGATCAAGCAAACAATTAATCAATTCTTCATTTAAATCAAGAGAAGTAGTAGAAATATTAGAAAGAGATAGAGAATTGCTCAAGCAAAGTTCAAGTGAATCCTTGGTTACAATGGAAGGCCAACTCTCCTTGACACTTCCCTTTACAACATCCACACTTTTACATTCTTCATCATTCATTGGATATTGCATGGCCTTGTGTAGAGAGAATACCACTTCCTCATCATTAACTCTCAACTTCAATTCTCCTTTATAGACATCAATAAGAGCTCTCCCGGTAGCAAGAAACAGCCTCCCAAGAATCAATGGCACATTTTCATCCTCATCCATATCTAGAACAACAAAATCCACCGGAAAGACGAACTTATCAACTTTTACCAACACATCTTCAACTACTCCTTTTGGATGTGTCATAGATCGATCCGCCAATTGAAGTGTGATGGAAGTTGGCTTTACTTCACCTAACCCAAGCTTCTTGAATATGGAGAGAGACATTAGATTAATGCTTGCACCGAGGTCACAAAGAGCCTTGTTCTTCTTGTTCTTTTCAATTTCACATGGTATAATGAAACTACCCGGATCCTTCAATTTTTGAGGAAGTTTTCGTTGTAGAATGGCACTACACTCTTCGGTTAGATTAACCGTTTCATTGTCCACAAGACTTCTTTTCTTTCCCATGATGTCCTTCAAGAAACGAGCATAACGAGGCATTTGATCCAAAGCATCGGCGAAAGAGATATTGATTTAAATCTTCTTGAAGATTTCAAGAAACTTTTTGAACCTCTCATCCAAACCCTTCTTCAAGAACCTTTGAGGAAAAGGTACCGGTACTTGAGTCTTGGGTATTCCCCAACTATCTCTTTCAACATCAACTTCCTTTTCTCTTAACTCCTTTGCCTTCTTTCACTTTGGAATTCTCTCTATTTTCTCTTCTTTTTTCTTTTGCTCAACAATTTCATTTTTCTTGCTTACTTCCTCCATTTCAATTTCTTCTTGCACCAACCCTTCTTCAACCTTTCTTTCCACTTCCTTTTCAATGACAATACTATCTTCTTAGACTTTTTTCAATACTCATAACTTTTTATTAAAAATATTAAAAGTTGTTCACAAAGCATCTATTGATTGTGTTGTTTACATTTCATTAAGTAGAGTATATATAATTTTAAAATGATTAACATTTTAAATATTGATTGAGTTGTTCACAATTTTTTTAATACACGAGGATACATCTCCTTTTTTTGTTAACAATTTGATCCGTATAATTATATTTAGGGGCGGCTATTTACCCCAAATTTATTAAACATATGATATAATTAAATTTTAATATATAACTTAAATATCCTTAATAAATATTAATACTAAATGCACCCCAAACACCCATTCAACTTTAACGTTCTGCCTTCTTCTTCGAAGAGTATATGTGGACTTTCTCTCTCCTCAAACTTTCTCTCCCTAAAACACTCTCTCACTTTCCCGCACTCGCCGGTCGACTGCGAACTCATGACGAGGGTTACGTCCACATCGTCTGCAATGACTCCGGCATTGATTTCTTCCATGCCAAGGCGCGGCACCTCTCCATCGCAACCCTGCTTCCAGAAAGTTGAGGAATCTAGTTACCGTGGTAGATGGAAACTTTCCTTGTTGGTGTTGAGATCCCACGGAAGAAGCAATTTGACCCATTTGATACTCAAAAGCTCTCATCTTATTGTCGGATTTCTTCTCATTTTCCTCCATTCTAGCCTCCATCTTTTTTATGAATGCTAGCAATGTCTCTTTCACCGATGCTTTACCCTCTCCATTTGGCGGCTTAGCACTCGGATCGAATCCCGGAGGAAATGACACGCCGGCTTGAGGATTAGAGTAAGAAAGATTTTCATGCTTCCTCGGAGCTTGATAATTTCCACTTGATTGATTGAAATTGCTTCCCCGAGCTTGTCCTTGATATCCTCCTTGAAAATTACCTTGATTAGAAGGATAATTACCTTGGAAATTCCCTTGATGATGGAAATTCCCTTGGTAATTTCTCCTATCTAAATAGGCAATATCCTCTACACTTTGCATAACATTTCTCTCATTATTCACCATAGAACTTGTGCTTCCCCCTTGACTTACTCCTTGAGTGATCAAATTCAATTGTTTTGTTAAAGCTTGAATGCTCTCATTGAATTCTTTCATTCCTTCATTTTGAAACACATCACTCTTCACTTTGTTCACACTCTCCACTTAAGCTACCTTTCCAAATACATAACCTCCCATTACTCGCTCGGAAGGCCATTGATAAGCATTCATTGCAATGTCTTCAAAAATATCCATGGCTTTCATAGCATCCACTCCAAATATAGACCCTCCGGATGAGGCATCTACATGCATCCGATTTTGTTGATTCAACCCTTGATAGAAGAAAGCCACTTGTTGATTCTCATGAAAATCATGTTGAGGACACTTTCGGAGCATCTCTTTGTAGCGTTCCCATGCTTCATAAAAATTTTCATCCGGGAGTTGCCTAAATTGAGTGATAAGGCTTTTCAATTGGAGAGTCTTTGAAGGAGGAAAGTATTTGTTTAGGAACCTTTGCTCAAGATCTTCCCATGTATTACAACTTCCCAAAGGAATTGCATTATACCATGTCTTAGCCTTGTCTCTTAAAGAAAAAGAGAACAACCTCATCCTAATAGCATCTTCCGACACTTCATTCATCTTAATGGTATTTGCAACCTCCAAGAAGCTAGCTAGATGCATGTTTGGATCCTCAAGAGGACCTCCCCCAAACTGATTTTCTTTTACCATGTTGATCAATCCGGTCTTGATTTCTAAATTGTTGGCTTGAACCGGAGGAACCATGTTGTGTACGGCTCTCGGTTGGAAGTAGTCCCGGATTGCTCTAGGTCTTTTCACCTCTTGTTGTTGGAGTATCCTTTGAGCTTCTTGATTGGCAAGCACTTGCATATACTCTTGGTTTTGAGCAATGAAGTTTCTAAACATCTCCATTTGGTCATCTTGTATTCCTTCTTGTACCCCCCGTTGATCTTGTAATAGATCATGGGGTAGGTTATAATTAGCTTTCTCTCCATGTTGGTTCTCCATTTTTGTTCCTTTTTTAGCCTTCCGTCTCTCTCGCTTCCTTTGTCGTGCGGTCTTTTCAATCTCCAAATTCAAAGGAATGATCGATTGATTTTCCTTTGATCTTGTGATCATAAAACACCTACGAAAATTCAAAGAGTGAGACCACAAACAACAATAGTAAACAAAGTAAAAATTAAATAAAAAGTATCCTTATCAAGAACAACTAAAACAATAACACAGTACTCGACTAGTCCGTCAAACTCCCCTTTGGCAACGATGCCATTTTCTTGTTTGCCTATTTTTGTAGCACTCACGAGCAAGAATACTCGATCGTTGTAGTAGTATATCCCAAGAAAAAATTATCAATCCGCAAAGGAGTTATGTTCGGACTAGCAAAATATGTGAGCTCATGTTCATGTTGTTTTTGTAAAGATGATCGGGGTTTTGAGATTGATTAACAACTAAAATAAGTAGCAAGTAAATAAGAGAGCGAATATGAGAAATGACAAGTAAATATGAATAACAAGTAAAGAAAATGGGTGCTAAAGTTCAAGTATGGAAAAACATGGGATTAGAAATATCCAAGCACACTCGATTCATATTATCATGCAAAAGGAATTCAACTCAATTGATGTAAACTAAAGGTGATCACGATTGTATCCTAAGCTCCCTTTCGGGTTACAAAGGTTGTTGATCCATTTTAGACTCCCAAAAGCACTTAAGATCAAAGCCCAACATTAACCCCTTCAATCTAGGTACTAGTTAGATTAAACTCTCCCTTTTTGTGTACTAAGGCCAACGAATGGATTGGTTCCCCTCATCGAATTCAAATATCCTTTCGGTCAAACCCAAACTCGATGTCTAAATATGCCTTCCTAATACTTTAGAGGGTCATTTCCGTCTCACTCCAAGCAATACATACATGAACATTATGATAGCATTTAATCACCATAAATCAATTCATTGATCAACAATCCATTAAACCAATAATCAATTATTAATAACAAACCATGTCATCACAACATCAAGACAATTAAACTCCATGAATAGAAATCAACATCAATTAAATCAAAAACTAATTTAATCCACATGATAATATAAATCTCATATGCTCTTCATATTCCTAATCCCACTAGAGGGATTAGCCTAACATGATGAAAGTAATAAAACACATAAATGATTCATTACAAATATCCATAGTCTCAAATCTAAAGAAATACAAAATGAATGGATTCTTTCCTATCAATTTCTTGAAGAGAATCTTCTATTCTTCTTGATCTCCACCTCTATCTCTTGATTTCTTGAGATCTCTTACACCCAATGGAAGGGATGAAGTTTTTATGGAGAATTAATGGAGATGATGAAGATAGATCAAGATGGATGAAGGTGGATGAAGATGATGGTGGAATATGGAAGAAATGGTGTGTGAGGTGTGTGTAGGAGATGGGAATTTCGGATTTTTTCTCAATTGTTGAATAAAGGGGTATTTATACCCCTATGGAGGCTTCTAGAAGAATCTGGAAATTTTAGCAGGAACGTACACGGCACGAGTCGTGCTCTGCAACACGGCCACGAGGTGGCCGTGTTGTGTCTTCTGATGCTGTCGCACGGCCTCTCCTTACAGGGCCGTGTTACGCAACACGGCTCGTGTGCTGCAACACGAGTCATGTGTTGTAACACG
The DNA here is from genome assembly GCA_023678885.1 of Pogostemon cablin. NCBI lineage: Eukaryota > Viridiplantae > Streptophyta > Magnoliopsida > Lamiales > Lamiaceae > Pogostemon > Pogostemon cablin. The sequence continues at coordinate 34,438,968 of CM042971.1, forward strand.
GGCACAGGGTGATCGTGTTGGCTCTTCTGATGTTGGCACACGGCCACGTCTTACAGGGCTGTGTTGATGACACGGCTCGTGCTGCCACCACGACTCGTGCAACTGGACACGGCCTTAAGTTGCCCGTGTTGAATGACTAGGTGTCGCCGCACGGCCACCTCTTACAGGGCCGTGTTGGCTACACCGCCCGTGTTGGTGCTGACTCCTGTATTTCTTCACTGTTTTGGCTCGTTCTCCCTCGTTTCAACTCCGAATTGAGATCCGCTTTTTCCTACATCTTCCTTATCATGTTTAGCATCCAATAAAAACAAAAAACACATAAAAAAAACAGCTAACTAATGCTCAGAAACTCATTCACACACATTTCAATAAAAACAAAAAACACAACCAAATAACACATAAAATACGGATGAAATAATACGAAAACACATGTAAAAAGACACTAAAATATAGGTTAAAATAGCTCTAATCAGCTAACTAATGCTCAGAAACTCGGCGGACAGGCTAAAAAAACTCATAAAATCGGCGGACAAGCTCAATCAGGGCCAAAAAATTAGCGGACATGCTATATTGTACTACAAATATTGACGGACAAGGTCACTTTACATACAATTATCGGCGGACGTGTTCAACTACGCTAGAAAAATCGACGAACAAGCACAGTAAAGGCACAAAAATGGCGGACAAGCTATTTTATGCAGAAATAATGGCAAAATAATGCTCACTAATGCTCAGAAACTCAGCGAACAGGCTCAAAAAAATCATAAAATAGGCGGACAAGCTCAATCAGGGCAAAAAAATTGGCGGACATGCTATATTGTACTACAAATATTGACGGACAAGTTCACTTTACATACAATTATCGGTGGACGTGTTCAACTACACTAGAAAAATCGGTGGACAAGCACAGTAAAGGCACAAAAACGGCGGACAAGCTATTTTATGCAGAAATAATGGCAAAATAATGCTAACTAATGGTCAGAAACTAGGCGGACAGGCTCAAAAAACTCATAAAATCGGCGGACAAGCTCAATCAGGGCCAAAAAATTGGCGGACATGCTATATTGTACTACAAATATTGACGGACAAGGTCACTTTACATACAATTATCGGCGGACATGTTCAACTATGCTAGAAAAATCGGTGAACAAGCACAGTAAAGGCACAAAAATGGCGGACAAGCTATTTTATGCAGAAATAATGGCAAAATAATGCTAACTAATGCTCAGAAACTCGGCGGACAGGCTCAAAAAAATCATAAAATCGGCGGACAAGCTCAATCAGGGCCAAAAAATTGGCGGACATGCTATATTGTACTACAAATATTGACGGACAAGGTCACTTTACATACAATTATCGGTGGACGTGTTCAACTACGCTAGAAAAATCGGCGGACAAGCACAGTAAAGGCACAAAAACCGCGGACAAGCTATTTTATGCAGAAATAATGGCAATAAATGTTAACTAATGGTCAGAAACTTGGCGGACAGGCTCAAAAAACTCATAAAATCGGCGGACAAGCTCAATCAGGGCCTAAAAATTGGCGGACATGCTATATTGTACTACAAATATTGACGGACAAGGTCACTTTACATACAATTATCGGCGGACATGTTCAACTATGCTAGAAAAATCGGAGGACAAGCACAGTAAAGGCACAAAAACGGCGGACAAGCTATTTTATGCAGAAATAATGGCAAAAAAATGCTAACTAATGCTCAGAAACTCGGCGGACAGGCTCAAAAAAATCATAAAATCGGCGGACAAGCTCAATCAGGGCCAAAAAATTGGCGGACATGCTATATTGTACTACAAATATTGACGGACAAGGTCACTTTACATACAATTATGGGCGGACGTGTTCAACTACGCTAGAAAAATCGGCGGACATGCACAGTAAAGGCACAAAAACCGCGGACAAGCTATTTTATGCAGAAATAATGGCAAAATAATGTTAACTAATGCTCAGAAACTCGGCGGACAGGCTCAAAAAACTCATAAAATCGGTGGACAAGCTCAATCAGGGCCTAAAAATTGGCGGACATGCTATATTGTACTACAAATATTGACGGACAAGGTCACTTTACATACAATTATCGGCGGACATGTTCAACTATGCTAGAAAAATCGGCGGACAAGCACAGTAAAGGCACAAAAACGGCGAACAAGCTATTTTATGCAGAAATAATGACAAAATAATGCTAACTAATGGTCAGAAACTCGGCGGGCAGGCTCAAAAAACTCATAAAATTGGCGGAAAAGCTCAATCAGGGCCTAAAAATTGGCGGACATGCTATATTGTACTACAAATATTGACGGACAGGGTCACTTTACATACAATTATCGGCGGACATGTTCAACTACGCTAGAAAAATCGGCGGACAAGCTCAAAAAGATTAGAAAAATATGCCGACAAATTCAATTACACTACAAATTACACTGAAATTTCCAATTATACTCAAACAATTATCGTCGAACATGTAAACTTAAAATTCGTCGGACACGGCAAATTCATACAGTGTAGACTCTACTTTCTCGGGGGACAAGAACAGTTACCAAATTCAAACTCTACAGTAACAACTCCAAATTCAATATACTTTAAATTAAATCGCAATTCTGCAAAACCCTAAAATCCTAAAGACGGAATACCTGGTTATCCATATTTGCTATTGCTAATTTCGACGTGGAGATGACGATGGATTGAACGACACGCCGGAGGCCCGGACGGAGCGCTGTGTTCGGCAGAAAAATTGAGAGTTTGAGAGAGAGAGAGAAAGGGAGAGTATGGGAGGAATGAGTGCCGATGAAAAGAGAGAGAGATACAGAGAGTAAATAACAAAAATTTTGAGATAAAGGGGTCAAAGATTCTCTCGCCAATTTCAATGTCTTTAAAAGATGTACTTTTAACCGCTGGGCAGTAATTGCGAGATTTCAAAAAAAAGGGAAAGATATGACATGTGTCAGGGGGGTAAATTAAGAATATACACCAAAAACAGGACAAATTAGATATTTTAAAAATGATAGGGCAAAAAAGATGTTGCATGGATGATATAGGGCATAAAAAGTGCTGTCCCTAAAAAAAATCATCAATTAATATTAATTTCTTAAAAAATTATTATAAAAAATTAAATTTGACTTTATTAATAAAGAAATTTTTACATACCAAACAACAATATTAACTATAATAGTCATTCCCCATCATCAACCAAACGATATAATTATAAAATACAAATCCATTAACATTCCTCATTCCTTCTAATTTAATATACCAAACGCCCCCTAATTCTTGATTCCATGGTAAAAACTTGCAGTGAAATCATCCATGATTAACTTGGGTAAAGATAAACTAATCTCCACTCCTCCATGGAACTCCCTGGATTTACAAAGCATCATTGCGTATTTATCTTCATCAATGGACGTACCCTCCAATTTTGTGGCAACTCCCCACCCAAAATCTGCAGTGTACAGATCCAATTTAGCTGATCCAGAAACTGTGAATACCCGTTTCTGTTCTGTTGATATCCAATTCTCAGCACCAGCCAGGATGTTCTCATTCTTGAGCACCCTGTTTTGAATCTCCTCTGCTATGGTGGCAGCCGCCGTGAAGAACCCTTCTTCTCCGACCAGCTCCCTGTGCGGGACTCCCGGGGGGAAACAGAATGATATACAATTACCGAAGTAATTTTCCTGGACTGGCGGGTTGATTCGGGCCCTGGCGTCGACTGCAAACGAGAAGAATTCGGGCTCATCGTCATCGCCATCGCCATCTGTCATTGATTTCGCCAAACAACTCCATACGTAAGCTGCCATCACTACGAAGGATGACACGTGGCCTAACCCTGGGTTTCTTGTCTCCACCATATCCTTCAGTTTCTTCATATCGGTTGGGGTTAGAACGAACGTTGCCCGAACCCGATTCGTGGGAAATGGGAAAGAGCTGGAACTTGCAGCTGCAGTATTATTTTGATTGACTTGGTTGAGAAAAACAGAGTCCAATTCAGGTGGGTATTTTATGAGGGATCTGTCGAAAATGGGTAAAGATTTGGTTTTTTTCAAGAATTCAACATCTTCTCCTCCATGAATATTGATGAAGGCCCAGGATTTGATAAACTCGAAAACGGAAGCAGCGTCGCAGACGGCGTGATGGTTGGAGACACCTACACACACGCCACTGCCTGGAAACAGAGTCACTTGTATGGACAGAGTTTCCAGAACCTTCTCCTCAGATTCCTCGTCGATCCTCTGTTCCAAAGGCGGGATGAAATCGTAGAACCTGTCAGCATCTCGAGCATGATTTCCGACGAGATCATCAAAATCACCATTGGACTCGAAGACGGTGAAGGAAACAGAGTCGCCGGCCCGATAACGGATTACGGGCTCTTTGTCGGGTTTCAGAGGGTGAATTATGTTGGCTGCAAATGGGAAGAAGTGTTTGAGAGTGATGGAGAGTGATTGTTTGAGTTTTGGAATGAGAGTTTCCAAGAAATAAGGTTTGGTGCAGTTGGGGATGTGGTAGAAGAGAAGTAAGTGCATGGGGTGAAACGACAGCCACAAGATATCGAAGAAGTTGAGCGGCAGCGATTGTTCCGCCACCGTGTGCGGCGGCGGTGCAACTCGATAGTTTGTCATAATTAAGTGGTGGTGAGACCAGTTTTAGTTACTACTTCCACTTAAAATGGTGTGGTATATATCATGGTTTTAGGACAAGAAGGTTAGCAAATGGGATCACCTATTCCATTTTATATTTCATATGTTATTTCATGTATTAGATTCTCGCCACGTATCGTAATCAATGCCCAAATTTTCGTCACATGACTCAAGGATTTAATGGTAATTAACTAGGGTATAGTATTTTAATAAAAAATAAATTATGAAATAAGGGTAGAATAACAAAATGGAATAGGAGATTTGGGTTGCTTTAGGACAAGAAGGTGGCCATAGTCGGATGGAAAAGCATATACACTGATTGTAAGCACCAAAAATGTCGGTATACATAATATCTTTTTTTGGGTGATTCGTCACGTGTTATAAATTGATATGATACAATGAATACCCAAATTTTGGCGGTTTAATGATTTAATGATCATTAATTAGGGTATAATATTTTAATAGAAATAGAGGATTGAAATTGTTATGGGGTGCACTAGGTGCATCAATATACCCCAAAATGTATACTCCTGTCCCGGACAAAGAAGTGTATTTGTTTTTTGCACGTGAATTAAGATGTATTATTATTTTATATAAAGTGAGTAGGTGTATTAGAGAGATGTGATGAGTAGTGGTGGGCCATTGGTGATTCTTTTTACTAAAAGAGAAAAATTGTGCAATTTGGATGTGATGTCCAATATAGTAAAATTGTGCTATTTTGGTGAGACGAATGGAGTATATATTAATGGTATAGTGGGTACAATTTTATTATATTATTTTATTTAATAGTAGAGATTAGACATGCACGGCGGTTCATAACCCTGGTTCCGGTTTGGCAAAATATGGAACCGGAACTGGAACCGAATCGAGGGTAGGCAGGTTTCGGTTCCGGTTTTCTCTTTTTTTTTTTAAATTTTAGCCTTGAAAATTAAAAAAAATGAAAAAATCACCGGTTCAAAACCGGAACCCCCGGTTTCACAAAATGAAGAACCGAAACCGAACTGGAATATATTCAATTTCGATTCCGTTTAGGCCGGTTCCGAAACAGTCGATTCCGGTTCCGATTAGAACCACCGGTTCCAGTAAAAATGTGCATGTCTAGTAGAGATTAAATTAAAAAATATTCAAACGGTTAAGATCAATTAAGTGCATCGATAAACAAGGTACACACTAATTAGACTCAATTTTTTTTCTCCGAAAAATGTATATTTTATTGAATGTAAGTAGGGATGACAATAGGGCGGAGCAAGGCGGGTATCTAGATGTCGTGCCCCTACCCCCATGTGGGGGCAGGAATTGAGGGCCCATGCTCTCGCCCCTACGCGGGGAGGGTCCGTCCTGCCCCGCCCTATTCTTTTATTTTATTTTATTTTATTCTTATAAATTAATATATTTAAATAGAAAAAATTTTAAATTAGAATAAAATGAAGTAAATTTAAATTTTAAATTAAATAATTAAACTTTATTTTCATTTTAAAAATATTGTTATTACATTGTATATTTAATGATATATATAATATTGTAATAAAGTATTTTATATAATAATTATGTATAATTACCATGATTTATTTATTTAAAAAACTAAAAATGTAAATATAATATTTAATATATATCAAATTATTTAATAAGTATAGTAAATATTATAAATAAAAAAAATTATTATTTTTTGTGCAGGGCGGGGCGACGCTAGTACCCGTACCCATACTTGCCCTGGCCCGTGTGTGGGTTGGGGCTGCCTTAGCCTGTTCTCCGTCTGCGGCGGGGTAGGTCCGGCCCAAACGGAGTGGGGCAGGGTAATCGGTGTCATTTTTACCTATATTTTAGTATTTTTTATTATATATTTTTGTGTGTTTTTATTCATTTGGTACATCATTATATAAAGATATGGAGATGTGTGCTTTGAAATGATAAATGTGTGATTTTCATGATTAAGTGCCTTAAATGCGCGATATTTATAAATATTTAGAGAATTGGTGCTTTGGTATAATTTGTATGATTTTCAGATAAAAATGGATTCTAGACGCGATAAGGAAGATGTGAAAAAAAAATAGATCTCAATTCAGAGTTAAAACGAGCAAAAAATAGGCTGAATTGACCCAACTCGAGTTGTCTCAACGCAACTCGAGTTGGCAACTCGAGTCTAGTTGTGGTCCTGAAATTATCTAGAGAGCTTACTCGAGTTGCAAGGTCCAACTCGACTTGCAACTCGAGTCGAGCTGTGTCTAAAAAAAATCAAAAAATTCAAGAAGCTTCTAGAAGGTTCTCAGAGGGTATAAATACATATTTTGACCATAAATTACGAGAGAAATCATTTGGGATCAGTTTCCACACACACTAGACACCTAAATCACACACATTCATCTCAATCTCTTCCACCCTTCACCTCATCCATCCAATCCACTTGATCTCCTCAAATCCATTCATAAATTCATCCATCTACCAATCGAAGAGGAATTCATCATTGGTTAAAGATTATAAATGATCAAGGAGGAGAAAGTTCACCATCAAAGGGGAGCCAACTTACCTTTATTTTGTTATTTTCTTCATTATTTGGCTCAAGTGGAGCAAGCGATGGAATGTATTGATTCTATTATGATTTGTAGTGACTAGTCTTCATCTGAGGCTAGCAATATGATTGGTTAGGGATTATGTAGATTTTGCACACCACATGTTTGATGAAATGATTGTTATGAATATTTTCTATAATGAATGCTTATTCTCATTTTATGTATGATTTGTGTGATTAAATTCCCTATTCATAGTGTTAAGATGACCATTTCAATATTATGCTTAGTGGTTTAATTGAATCATTGATTGCATGAGGTGACTATATTAGTATGTGGGGAGTTTGGCCATAACCTTCATGTGCTTAGAATCTCATGATAGAACATTGTTGATAATTACTTGTGAAAGTGTTTGATATGATGAGGGGAACCAAGTCAAGACTCACTTGACCTTAGAAAGGGAACACTAGGAAAACGTCCCTGCCTACTAGAGAAAATTATTCGTGATAATATCTCTAAATTGGTATATTAATATCTGTAAGCACCTATAGGAAGAATGAGGATTGGAGACACTCTTTGAGTAGTTGGTAGGTGAACTTAGTCGCATTTCTAGTGAAATGTCAAGAGTAAGTGTACTCTATCGCTGTTGTATACGCGTGACCAAGTGCAAAATTTATAGTATTGTCGTCCCAAGGGAAAAGGTAAACTCAAGTTGTATCCGGATTTTCCATTGATTTATGTTTTGTAAGGATGATCAAGATAAGGTTTTGATTTAAGAACTATGATTACTCTATCAATTAACTAATAAACTAGACAAGCAACTAATTATAACAAGTATCAATCAAATCAAGTAGCAAGAATGAGATGGAATGGATGAAGTGTATCTAAAAAGAGAGCAAGGCTAGCAACATCATGGTCAAGGTCTTATGTAGACTTCACACTTACTCAAGCATTGATGACTTTCAAGTTATGATACTAAGGGCAATCACAATTGTACCCCTAACCCCTATGGCCAAGGTGATTAGGTTCTCAACTCTTTTACAAGTTTAAATCTCCTAAGATTGTCTTACTCTCAATTCCCTCATGGGTACTATGATCATAAGTTGGTTCCCCTCACTAGTTCATCACTAATGTTCTATCATGAGGTTCTAAGCACTTGGAGGGAATGGCTTTCCTCCCCTCATACTAACCAAGTCACCTAATACAATCAATGATTCAATTAAATCACCACACATAATATTGGAATGGCCATCCTAACACTATGCATAGAGAATTTAACCACACACATCATGCATCAAATGAGAATAAACATTCATGATAGAAAGTAATCATAACAATCAATTCATCAAGCTTTAATAGTGCAAAAATCTACATATTTCCTAACCAATCATATTGCTAGCCTCACTTGAGGACTAGCCACAAATATTCATTGCAAATTGGCTACAATCCAATACAAGCTCCATATGAGCAATAAAATGAAGAAAGTAGCAAAATAAAAGAGATTGAGCTTCCCCTTGAAGGTAGACTCCTTCTTCCTTGATCATGCCAAATTCTTCAAACAAATCTGATTTTCTCTTCTTAGATGATGGAATGAATGGATGTATGGATGGATTTATGAAGATCAAGGTGAATTGATGGATTTAGATGGTGTAGATGGCTTGTAGATCTAGTGTGTGAGGAAATGTGGTGTGGATTGTGTGTAACTGCTCTCAATCTGATATAATATGAATCTCCTCTTCTAATTTCGCACAAATCATGGTTTTATATCACTTATGGACCTTCTAGAAGCTTCCGGAACATTCTGAAAATTACACAGGATTTTGCACCTACACGGCCCGTGCTGCAGTACACGGCCCGTGTAGGGCACACCTACTTCGGCGTTTTGTGCGTGCTTCCGGACACGGCTCGAGCTGCAATACACGGCCTTGATCATGGCCGTGCAGCACTTTCTGACGACAATACACGGCTCCTTCTTACAGGGCCGAGCTCCGCACACGGGGCATGCAGCAGCGCACGGCCCGTGCACCAGCGCACGGCCGAATCTCTGGCCGAGCAGCGTGTTCTGATGACATTACACGGCCAGCTGCTACAGGGCCGTGTTCCGCGCACGGCCCGTGCAGCTGCATGGCCTATTCTTCGTCTCCCTTTCGCTCCCGACTCCGTGTTTGTCCGTTCCATGACCTGTTTTACACATATTTAAGCTCATTTACACAATTCTATCAGTTCGTACCACTTTCCTCAAAACAACAATAACTCCACCAAAATTAACACAAATACGGATAAAAACATCCGAAAATACACACATAAAGACACTAAAACCTAGGTGAAAATGACGACAATCAGTAGGAAAGCTACTTTGAGGTTATCTATTAGTCTAGTCGGGTATTCTAAACAAAAGGGTATTCGAGTAGCTAAAGGGTTCGCCGATTAGCAAAGAGTAAGGATTTGAGCGAAGTGCTAAGGTTAATGAAGCAGGGACTAAGAACCTTACGACAACACGTTTTCTTTATACTCCCTCCGTCCGTTTCTAAGGTATCCATTTGCTTTTTGCATGCGAATTAACAACGGTTTTAATTTATAAGGGAATTTTGGTTGAAACTTTCCAACAGGATTAGGTTTTTTAGGAATTTTCATTGGAAATTTATAATAGTCCCTCCGACCGCTTTCAAGGATTCCATTTTCCTCTAATAAGTTGGAACCCTTGAAAGCGGATGGAGGGAGTAGTTTATTAGGTTATTGGAATTACCATTGGAAATTTTCAACGATTTACCTTCATCCATCATTCATCCCATTTGTACATATTCTATCTTTAATTGCTTTCCTAATTGTTAGTTTGTAGTATAATTCAACCCCCTCCTTCTTTAATTCGTCCTACTAGAGTAAAGCATTTCTCAAATACGGCTACCCACTTTCGCCCTTAGGTTCGATATTATATAAATTTTGCACTTGATCGCTTACGTGCTACATACGATAAAGTACACTTGCTCTAAATTAATTTAACCAAAATTGAAACCAAGTTTACAGGCGGATCGACCGCGGGTCAGGCGAAATTGCCAGTGATGCAAGAAAATAACTGCACATGGTACAATAGGACGGGTACAAATTAATCCAAGAAAGGTCGAATGGGCCTGGGTCCGGTCCATTATTTATCTGGCCAGACTGGGACCGACTTAACGCCTTGTTTAAAGGAATCTCTACCTCTGCATTCGGAAATATAGAATTGGGCCTACTTAATAACAGAGTAATGAATTTGGCATCCGTCTTAAATACATACAATTAAAAATAAAAAAGCATTAAATGGACAAGTTTTCCTGTTAAATTTTTTTAAATTATGAGTTGCATAGAAAATTAAATTTTAGGAATTAATACTAGTTTTAAGCATAAATTCTAAAGTTAATAGAGGTAAAATAACATGAAATACAAGGTAAAATATTATATGAACTCAGGATAAAGACTAAAATTAAAATATTAAATGATTAAAATGGGTAAAACACAATATCACAAAAAGAACTATAATAGTACAATTAGAATTATATGTTAAAAATTAAATTATTAAAATTATATTAAATAAACTAGTATATGGACGGAAACAATACACGTCACGGTTTAAAATAAAAAAGAAAAGAAAACCTTATTATCTCTGAGCAACGAAAACACCAACTACCCAAAAATAAAAATTCTTCCATTTAGTAAATACACACATTTCATCATGCTAAGATGAATTTTGATGAAGAGGGTAGGTGTGAATAGTATCAGACCACACTCCATTTTGGGCCTCATCAAGAATGGGCCTAGTGCACTCCCAGATCAAACTAGTGCACTTGAGCCCACTTCCCAGGCCCAATTGCCACACCCTGTCACCTTCCTTAACTCTCTCCTTGGCTTCCATGTAAGAAAGTTCATACCACAAAGATGTAGAAGATTGATTACCAAACCTATGCAGTGTCATCAATGCAGCTTCCATCTCTCTCTCTCCAACCTTCAATCCTCTTCCTATCTCTCTGATCAATGGCTTTCCAGAAGCTGGGAGGCAGAAGTGTTGTACCACTCGCTTGAAATTAGGTACGTACACTTCTGTGGATTTATCCAAGTACTTCTTCTTCATTATGGAGTATAAATACTGTATCAGTTCCGTATACGGGAGTATCTTTCCACCAAGTATGGTGATATTTGATTGGAGGGTTTCTGCCACTGCCTGAAATACATAACAAATTCTTCCAATTGTATTGAAATGAATAATTATAATGGACTTAATTGTAGAGAGTTGGAGTTAACTGGATGGTAAGATTTTTAATGTTATTATCAGTGAAATAATAATTTATATATTTCTTAATTAATTTATGATAAGTGGACTTTGTGTAATGATTTTCATATTTAGTACTTATAGATTTATTAAATATTATTATATTTATGAATAATAAGTTGACTGAAAAATTACACATAGCGTACTATATAAAATCACTAAATTTGTGTACTGCATCAATAATATATCTAAAATAATTAGTAATTCATTACATCGTGTGAAAAAATAAATATTTAAATGTAAAATAGGAGTATTATTTACTTTTGATTTAAATGGGGAAGTTAAATGGTCAGCACTAATTTATTGAGCCAATCTTATTGAATTTTGGGTTACTGGTTTTGAGTTAATCAAGTAGTTAAACGGGTCAGGTGAATCTAATCTTAATCTTAAGAAATTTCGGAGTAAATGAGCTAGTAGTAGTATACAATAAAAATTGCAAAAACACTACTCCTATAATTTTTTTTTAATTTTAAATTAATAATACATGACACACTAAATTCAAATTTAATTCACCATTCTTTAGGATTTAAAACAATTAATGCACGATTCACTTTTTTTTTTTTTTTTTAAAGTCAAACTCTATGAACTAGCTTTATTAACCTGCAAACTAAACAGTTTGGACAAAAATTGTTCGATTTTAAACGAGCTGAAAAAACATGTCCCTATTCTATTTTGTAGAACTAATGGGCCTAACGACTCCAGTTTTAACATGGCCCTACAATAATTTGTAGAAAGTCAATTTACATAAAATAAAATTCTTAATATATAAATATTGAAAATGAAATATTAATTCATAAAAAAATTTCCAATTACACCTTTTCCATTCTCCTCATTTATTAATTTTATTTTATTATACACACCCAAAAATAAACAAAGTTTGAAAAGAAATAATCTTACAATAAAATATCACTCCCACATCTCATACTTATTTTAATTTATCTTTAATTTATTATAAAAAAACAAATTACTCTTAAAGTAAATAAAATTAATTTAAAAAAATATTTATTAAATTATACTCCATATCTATGAGGAAGTGTGAGGAGTTGATAGGCTAGAAGGAGTACGATCATTTAATAGAGAAGAAAATTCACATTTTCCACATTTTGTTTCAAATATTAGTATCTTTTAAAACTTTGATTGTATTAATAGTCAGATCTCGGCTCGGATTATATGTGTCATTTGGTACATCATCTCATGTGCTACATCGTTAGATGGTCGACACGTAAGAGAAAGAAATTATACTCTAATTCTTAAATCCTAGGGGTAATGGTTGGATTTATTTTCCCATTTTACGTGTTAATCAATTAACGTGTGACACAGAAGATGATTTACCAAAATGGCATAGAGGATCCCGACGTGTGTGGCTAGATCTAACTATTAAACAATTTGGAGGAAGAATTAACTATACATATTACCTTCAATATGTCTCTTTTCATTACAAAACCAGTGAGCCCATCCGAATCTTCTTCTCTCACAGCTGAGTAATACCCCTTGTCGTCAAATGACCTTTGTGTCCTCACACTATGAAGCAGCTTATACTTAGCTCTTCCTTTCGCTTCCCTTTTATTGGACAGAAGAATGGCAGCAGCTCCCATTCGAAACACGCAGTTCAACACCATCATTGGGTGTTCTTTCCCCGGATACCACCCTGTCGAAAGAATCTCCGTACTAAGAACCACTGCTGTTGAGTTACGATGTGTTTTCAGTATGTTTCGAGCCATGTCGATGGCTAGAGCACTCGCACTGCACCCCATCCCACTAATGGTAAAGCTCTTCACATCTTCTCTCATGGCGAATCTGTTGACTATGATGGATGAAAGAGAGGGAGAAGGGCAGAAGCCACTGCAGTTGACGATCAAAACGTCGATTTGTGAGGGTTGAATCTGTGTTTTTGTAAGAAGGTCTTCGAGGACTGGGAAAAGGACCATTTTGACCTCGGATATGGCTTCATGGAGGGTGGATCTTGGTGGGATGTGGTGTATTGCTGGGGGTAGGTACGTCATTTCGCCTATGCCGGAGTTGGAGAGGATTTTGGACATGAAGGCTACGCCTTCTTGGTCGAGAAAATCCATCATGTGGGCATGTTCGATGTACGTCGAGAATGGGACCCTGCAACAGTCTGGTGGCTTCAAGCATGAGAAATCCACAAGGTAGAGTGGTGGATTAGGGTTTGAGAAGAAGTGGTGTGCAATGGCTAGAACAAGAAGGATGAGGAGAGGGGCAAAATGGTAAATGAGCTCCCTTTGTTGTAGTATGAATGTGGCTTGTAAGGAAAAGAAGAGAAGAAGGAATGAGGATTTGATGAGTTGTGCAAAATGAGACAACATATGGGATAATAGCATCCTTTGGGAAAGGAACATATTTGCCATGGTTGAGATCAAAAGTGTGAAAAATCCATAAATGTAGAGAATGACAAATAGGGCAAAAGTATATGTATGTTTCTTGATATGATATATATGAGTTAAAAGAAGAGTATGTAGCTCATTTATTTTATCCAATAATTACTTCTCCAACTTGCTTGTTTGGTGAATAAAATAAATGGGGTTTTTGGGTGATATCTAAATAATATTTTATTTACACTATGTATCATAGAGGTGGTGCATGATTGTTCAGCAACTTTCAGTTGGGATTGTAAATGAAAAAAAAAATGAATTTATTGAATTAACTTTTGTTTTAAGTATATGTATTTTATATGGTGTACCGAATGGCACAGAGAATCCAAGCCGTACCCACACTCGGATCTTCTGTGCCATTTTTGTGCATATCTTTTGTGCCACACGTTATGTGATTGACACGTAAGATGGGAAAACAAATCCAACCATTGCCCCTAGGGTTTAAGGATTAGGGTATAATTTCTCTCACCTACATGTCGTCAATCTAAAGGTGTGGCACAAGAGATGATGTACCAAATGGCACATAGAATCCAAGTTGTGACATACCATTGTATTGTTTGGAATTCACAAATTTTGTGAGCTTTTATTGTTGGGGTAGAGTCTCCTAAATTTATGGATAGTGTACTCAATGTTTCTTACTCTTGTTATTTTTAATGGATGAATGACTGTTTGATTAAATAAAAAAAAAGTAACTATTAAGCATATAATAAAATAAACTATAAAGCATATAATAAATGAAAATTTAGATACATTAAAAATTAAATTAATACTCCTTAAATGCCATGTTTATATCCTTTTAAAGTCTTTGAACATACTCCATCAGTCTGCTTTCAAGAGTATCATTTTTTTCATTTTGGCGTCTGCCCTTAAGGGTCTCATTTCTTTTTTTATCCATACACACCTAATAATATAACTACCCACTACACATTAAATAACAATACTTCTTAATTTCTGTGCCCAAAAGCAAATGACATCCCAAAAGCAAATGACATCCTTAAATCCGACGGAGGGAATATCTTCTTATAGTCAATCAGAATTCATTGTGTTGTACGCAAGACCAAAATCAATGCCGACAACTTTACTGTCTCAAATTTCATTCTTATTTGATGCCAATTTCCAATTTTCTATTCATATTCCCAAATTTTGATTACAAAAAATTATATATTCCCACCTTCTAACCGCAATTGTTGGTTTTAGTACGTGTAAATCATATAATTATATATATGAGATATTACATTAAATATAATTACAATTATATATTAATTAGAATTAACATATTAAGCTTTAAAAGTTAACATTAACATAATGCAAATAAAGAATATTTGGACTTTATGATGAGGTTGAATATCTATCCTCAACATTTACAATTCAGTAATAAATACTACAGATACATTTTACCAACCTCATATTAAATGCTTGGTTGCTGCATTATGATTCTAAATGTCAAACCCAATTTATTTTGCATAGTAATCATTCAGGAACAATGAATTTAGATGGATATTGTGTTAGTATTTGGGCTATCTGCAGGGAAAAAAATGAAAAAACATTGATATTAGAGAGTTAGTCTCTTGTGAGACGGGTTATTGGTGAGACGGATGTGAGACGGGTCAACCCGTCACTAAAGTATGCTTATTTGTGGTTAAAGTGCGCTTATTTGTGGTTAAAGTATGTCGATAATAAATCAAATTATAACACACTAACATCATACTTTAATACATAATCCAACATACTTTAACAAAACATACATTAACAACCATTAAACATACTTTATTTAAATAATCGACATACTTTAACACGTCTCACAAACCGTCTCATGAAAGTAGCGTCTCACAAGAGACTTTGTCATTTTAATATACCCTTCGTCCCTCCATAGTTTTAATGTATAATTTACAAAAGAAGTGTGAAAACTGTGGTGGAACGGAGAGACTATCATGTATAGCATTGTAAAATAGAGAGTGACATTTCAATCTGAATATATATCCATCATATTTAACTTTTAGACTTTTCTATCAATTCAAGTTTAAAAAAAAAAATGAAATCATAAATAATTTTTAAAATAACTTACAATATTAAATTTTCGTATATATTTAACAAATTCTTAAAGCTGTGTTTGGATTGAGTCATTTCAAATCCATGAATTTGAAAATGAGTGGATTTTAAATCAATGCATTTGAATTCCACTGTTTGGATAAATTATGGATCTTTGAAAGGATTTCAAATCCATAATTCAAAAATTATTTTTTAAAATAGAATTTTATATATAATAAATAAAAATATTAAAATTTTATTATATTAAATATTAAAATCTAAAATTTTATTAAAAAAAAAATTTTTGGAGGAAACTCTACCACCCAACCTAACCCCACCCACCACCCCACCCTCCAAAAAAATTTTTTTATAAAATTTTAAATTTTAAATATTTAAATAGTAAAAAATATTATCACCCAGTCATACTCCCTACCCACCCACCCCCCGCCCAACACTACCCCCATCCAAAAAAAAAAATTTTATATAAAATTTTAGATTTTAATATTTAAATAATAAAAATATTACCACCCAATCCTACCACCCACCCCCAACCCACCAATTTATTTTTTTTTAAAAAAAATTAGATTTTAATATTTAAAAAATAAAATCTAAAATTTTATTAATTTTTTTTTGGTGGAGTGGGATGAGATGGGGTGGGTGGGTTGGGGTGAGGTTGGGTGGGGGTGGTGGAGGGATGGGTTGGATTGGGTGGTAATATTTTTATTTTTTAAATATAAAAATCTAAAATTTTATAAAAAAAATTTTTTTTGGGGTGATGGGTAGAGGGGGTGGGTAGGGGTAGGTTAGGTGATAATATTTTTATTTTTTATTTAAATATTAAATTTTAAAATTTTATAAAAAAAAAATTTTGGGGTGGGGGTGATGTTGGTGGGGTGGGGGTTGGTAGGGTGGTAATATTTTTATTATTCAAATATTAAAAATCTAATATTTAAAAAAAAAATTTGAGTGGGGGGTGTGGGTGGCCGGGGGTGGGGGGTTGGAAAGGGGTGTGTAGGGGGTAGGTTGGGTGGTAGAGTTTAAAACATAAAAAAAATATATTTAATATTAAATATTTTTTAATTAATTTATTAATTTTATATATTATTTTTATATATTAATATATCAATCACACAAAAACGGAAGGATTTCAAATGACACGGTTTCAGTGAGGATTTGAAATCCATTAAAAAACAACTAAAAAATTCAAAATCAAATCCATTGATTTGAAATCCATTGATATAAAATCTTGGATTTATAAATCAATTGATTTCAATATTATCCAAACATAATGGAGAAATTTGAGGGAAGGATTTATAAATTCCTCCTCAAATCCTTCTATCCAAACACAACTTAAAAGAATTTATGGTCATTACAAAATTATTTTAACAATTTTATAATGAGTTAGTCTCTTGTGAGACGGGTTATTGGTGAGACGGATGTGAGACGGGTCAACCCGTTACTAAAATATGCTTATTTGTGGTTAAAGTGTGCTTATTTGTGGTTAAAGTATGTCGATAATAAATCAAATTATAACACACTAACATCATACTTTAATACATAATCCAACATACTTTAAAAAACATACATTAACAACTATTTAACATACTTTATTTAAATAATTGACATACTTTAACACGTCTCACAAACCGTCTCATGAAGGTAGCGTCTCACAGGAGACTTTGTCTTTTATAATTTTGGACTCGAATCAATAATTTTATATCAACCTAAGTGATAAAATCTTAAAAGACTTTAATTGATAATTATCTTTTTCTTAAAGTCAAGTACTAAATAAACTTGTTCATGAAGAAAAGATTCATAATTAACTATATAAATAATTACAACGTCATAACAAAATCGACAATTTCATTAATAAAAAAAATATATATTAGAGCAACACAATTGAAAAGTTTACATTTTAAAATAAAACCCTAATCTATAGTGTAAAAAGATCAAAACCTACAAATATATTTTTGTTTTCATATTGTGGATTCAGGTGCACACATAATATAATGAGAAATAGGGTTAATATAATTATTTATGAGCAGTGGAAATAGGGTAGGTATGGATAGTGTCAGCCCAAACTCCTTTGTGGGCCTGATCAGTAATGGGCCTATTGCACTCCCAGACCAAACTATTGCACTTGGGCCCACTTCCCATACCCAATTGCCACACCCTGTCACCTTTCTTCACTCTATCCTTGGCTTCAATGTAAGAAAGTTCATACCACAGTGATGAAGAAGATTGATTGCCAAATCTATGCAGTGTCATCAATGCAGCTTCAATCTCTCTCTCTCCAACCTTCAATCCTCTTCCAATCTCTCTGATCACTGGCTTTCCAGAAACTGGGAGGCAGAAATATTGTACCACTCGCTTAAAATTAGGTACGTATACTTCTGTTGATTTATCCCAGTATTTCTTCTTCATTATGGAGTATAAATACAGTATGATTTCTGTATATGGGAGAATCTTTCTTCCAAGTATGGTTATGTTCGATCGGAGGGTTTCTCCGGCCACCTGAAACAGATCAAGAAATAATGTGTGATTAGAATAATTAAGTCATGATTAATAAAATGTTAAAGAATTGTCATTAATATAAAAGAAATAAAATTGAAAAGTTAAAAGTTAAACGACCAAAATTAAATTTAGCCAAAAAAAAGATAAACAATCAAATAAAATTCATTGTGCTGCTATTTTATTTTGGGCTTTTAATTTTGGTTTGGGCCTTACTTGAAATAATTTTTAATTTGGGCTTTTTTCAAGTAACCCTTTCTGGCTTAAAATAAAATATTTTGGGCCTCCAATACAGATTCATTTTCTTTGAAAAATAAATATAACATAAATCTCTGAATTCTGTCGTATTTTTGTAATAAGTTAATAGCTTGTATATAATCATACTTGATTAATGAGAATATAACTATATGACTACTTTTGAAATGGTCAATGTTTGCGGTTTTTTTAATATATCTATGTCCTAGCTGATAGGATAAAGAATGATGTTGAACTAATCTATAACAAACTTAAATGGTCACTCATCTAATTTAAATAATGAAAATGACATATGAACTTTTCTGCTTTCCTATCTTTGTACTTTAATTATTAATTGTCTTATTTAATTAAGTTTATGTATCCGAACAGTGTTTATTTGGAAAATATTTTCTTTCTACTTATAGTGGTTAAAATTAAAAAAAAATTAATTTTCTTGGAGTTAATCTAAAAAAATTCGAATTAAATTATATTTTTTTTAACACAACGCAAAACATATTTTGCAATAAATTTGTATAATTAGTATTTCTGATGTAGTTTTTTTTCTCTTTGCAATTTAAATCCTCTATTAATTAATAGGTTTAATAGAATATGGGCGTTGTGTTCCCATGCACAGGACACGATGTGTTCCGGGGCGAGCTTTTGCCTTTTTTTTAATACGTATGAAGTTTTAATTGCAAAAGAAAACTCCAAAATCTATGAAACTGACAATTTAATGCTCAAGTCATTTAATTTTTATTTTATACGTAGTAACATAACTTATAATTTAATTATGGCATATTTTTTTCTTTTTTAATACGTAGAAGGTCGAAATAAAAGAAGCCCTATCAAACAGTTTAAAAGTTGGGAAATTGAAAAAATATATAGGGAGAGAGTTTAAATTTTAAATCATCTCATGCAAATGTAAATAGTTTAAAAAAAAAAAATTCGAAATAACCTCATGATTTCTAGATTCTCATCAAAATGATATTTTATACTCTCTTTGTGATTCCGTCCCACCAAAAAGTCCTCATTTTACTATATTGAGGTCCCATTCAAAAATTTTCATTTTTCTCTTTTAGTAAAAGAGCCACACATATATGCTCATCATTCACTACTGAAACAATTACCTACTATACATAAAATAATAATATTCCACGTAAAAAAAAAATTGAGACCTTTATTTGGGACAGAAGGAATACTTAAAAATATCCAATTTTACTAATTTAATTAAATGAGTCTGAATCGACGATTTTATAAAATTTTGAGATAAAATTGATAAAAAAATATTTTTATGAAATTGAATGTTCTAAAGTTTTTTTCGAAGTAAAAGATATGACACTTATATTTGAAGTGCAAACATATACTAGTATATTCAAACATTAAGAAAATTAGATATGATTAATTACCTGGAGTAAATCTCTTTTAATGGTAACACCAGTGAATCCATCAGAATCTTCTTCCCTAATAGAAGAGTAATACCCCTTGTCGTCAAATGACCTTTGTGTCCTCACACTGTGTAGCAGCTTATACTTGGATCTCCGTTTTGCTTCGTTTTTGTTGGACAGCAGAATGGCAGCAGCCCCCATTCGAAACATGCAGTTCAACACCATCATCGGATGTTCATTCCCTTGATACCAACCTGTCGAAAGAATCTCCGTACTAAGAATCACAGCATTTGAATCCCTCTGTGTTTTCATTATATTTCTCGCCATATCAATGGCTAAAGCACTCCCACTGCACCCCATCCCACTGATGGTGAAGCTCTTCACATCCTCTCTCATGGCGAATTTGTTGACTATGATGGATGAGAGAGAAGGAGAAGGGCAGAAGCCACTGCAGTTGACTATCACAACGTCGATTTCTGAGGGTGGAATCTCTGTTTTTGTAAGGAGGTCTACGAGGACTGGGAAAAGGACCATTTTGACCTCGGATATGGCTTCTTGGTGGCCGGATTTGGGAGGGATGTGGTGTAGTGCTGGGGGTAGATATGTCATTTGGCCTTGGCCTGAGTGGGAGAGGACTTTAGCCATGAAGGCTACACTTTCTTGATCTAGAAAATCCATCATGTGGGCATGTTCTATGTAGGTTGAGAATGGCACTCTAAAACAATCTGGTGGCTTCAAGCATGAGAAATCCACAAGGTAGAGTGATGGATTAGGGTTTGAGATGTAGTGGTGTGCAATGGCTAATACAACAAGGATGAGGGCAGGGGCAAAATGGTAAATGAAGCCCATCCCTTGTAGCATGAATAGAGCTTGTGATGATAGAAACAGAACAAGGATCGAGAGTTTGATGAATTCTGCAAAATTAGACAACATATGTGCAATTATCATCTTGTGGGAAATGTCCATATTGCTACTTCTTTGTATTGCCATGGTTAAAGAAGAATGTTATATATCCAATATATGCACACTATATATAATACATACACATTGGCACTATTTATATCAATGGAGGGTAGTGATAATTGGTCATGAGCAAAATTTTAGTTGGGAAGGGGTGAGGGTGACAGAAGGTATTAACTCCATCGTCATCTTCGAGAAGATTTTCTTGAATAGATTATAGTGCAAGGTGAGACCAAACAAATTTCAAGTCAAAGTATGTTACAAATTAAATGAATTCAATTAAGTCAACACTTGCATTATCTTATGAGTTATGATGTAGGATAGATAATGTTTTGGACTACAGAATCTTTTCCCATATGATTTGATTTGATTTGATTTGATTGGTGATATTAATTCATTTTGTAAGAACTCAAATTCCCTTATCAGTTATCAAATTCCATACTTTATTATTGAAAGATTGGGTTCGGATCATTTTTAATATTTTGATTTGATTTCTCTAGTATTGATTTATTAGATAAGTAACGTGTAAGAGGGGATCTTTTGTAATATGTTGATGTGATATCTCTTGTATTGTTCTGTTAGATAAGTGACGTGTAAGAAAGAAAGGAGAAATTTTATTCTAAGTCAACTTATAAATCCTAGGGATGATGGATTGAATTTCTCTATATTTGCACCTGTATAAAAATATTATAGAAAATATCACATCAAAATGTCACAAACGTTCCGTGCGGTGTAAAATTATACCTTATAAATGATAATATAAAATTAATTTTAACATGTGTTATCTACTTTCAAAGTAAAACATCATACTCCCTCCGTCCCAGGTTAAGAGGGTCATTTTACCATTTTGGTCGTCCCACCCAAAGAGTCTCATTTCCTTTTTTGGACATATGGGACCCACCCACACCCACTAATACAATTAATACATGGGGCCCCTACACCCACTAATACAACTACCTACTACACATTAAATAATAATACTCCTTAATCCACGTGCCCAAAAGCAAATGGGACTCTTAGTCCGGGACGGAGGGAGTATATGTTATCTCCAACGTGAATAAGAGATCCATTTCGAATTGTTTTTCTCAAGAAAAATGGTGACGTTTCGAACCTCAATCCATCGTATATAAAGATAATGATAAAATATTATATAAATATAGTGTGTATGTATTTTTTGAAAGATACACGTATGCAATGACCTAAACAAATTTATTAAATTGTGGTGATTATCTTGAAGTACGTATATGGGCTAATAACATTATCTTCAATGGGCCAAATGGGTAGATCTCTTGTTTTAATCTCTCATTTGACATCATATTTCACTATGAGGAGCGTACACGTACAGATAGGAGAGAAGTATACATTCTCTATACAAAAGTTAATGATTTTTTTAAGGTTAATTGCATGAAAAAATACAACCCATATAATGAAATAATGAAAAATACTATTGATTAATCAAAATGTCAATTTTAACATAACAAGCCTAATTTTAGCTGAATGATTAAGTTATACTCCCTCCGTCCGATTCTAAGATATTTATTTGCTTTTTGCACGTGGATTAGTATTATTATTATATGTAACGTGGGTAATTGTATTAGAGGGAAGTGGTGGGCCATATTGTGTACTTTTTTACTAAATATGGGAAATGGATACCTTTAAAGCGGACACCAAAAATAGTAAAATTGATACCTTAGAAGCGGACGGATGGAGTATTTTTTTCAATTTTATGAGATTATAATTTATCACTCATCCATTCCACTAATTTAATTGATTTTTAAGAGTTAAATTTAATATTTAAAAATCATATTAACGTATTTCAATTTTTTCCTTATTGAAAAAAAACAAAAGAAAAACTCTACTTTAGTAAAAAAATTGGGTTTATTTTACAACAATACTTAAAGGTGGTGTTTTTTTTGCAATTTCTCAAAAGTGAGGATTAATTTGCAATTGGAATAAAGTTCGTAATTTTTTTTTTTTTGCAATTAACCCTTATTTAAATGAGTTTGTATAAGTGATTTAAGTTTTTTATATTTATATTAAAGAATTAATATATTCTCTCCATCTCCTTTAAAGAGGGTCTTTTTTTATTTTGAACGTCCAACCCAAAAAGTCCCATTTCCCTTTTCATACATATGAGACTCACAAACTCCTACTAATAAAATTAAAATATGGGGTTCACACTCCCACTAATACAACTACTCACTACATATTAAATAATAATATTTTTTTATCCACGTGCCAAAAAAAAACCACTAACATCATAATGTAACATGGAGGGAGTAAGGATTAATGTTTGCTCCTTTCGTCCCATTCAAATGTTAATGTTTGCTTTTTAACATGAATTAAGGATTATTATTATTTAATGTGCGGTGGTAGTTGTATTAGTGTGAGTGTGGACTCTATATTTTAATTGTATTAGTAGTTGTGTATGAGTTTCATGTATGTAAAAAAGAAAAAAAAATTATTTGGGTGAGAGACCAAAATTAAAAAAAGAGACCGAAATAGAATATGAGAATGTAACATGGCACTTTCCCAACCATTCCATTACATTAAATGCCTGGTCGTGACGAATGTCAACCCCTATATATTTGGTATAGTGGGAACAATTAATGTAATAGTGCAAGTGTGTGTCAGTAAATTTGGTAATTATGGAGAAGAAAACATACTAGAGCTAGTATCATATCATATACTGCTACTTTTACTTACCATAGTCAAATACTCCATATTTTAGTAACTTCAGTAGGGTTATATCGATCGTATATCATATAAAACAAGAGTAAAATCAAATTCTCGTGTGTATAAAATTCAAAATTTATACATTAATTAATAAATATGAATTTATAGGGTAGGTCTTGCGTGAGATCATCTTACGTGAGATCATTTTTCACTTTTTAAAATAGTTATCACTTTTGCTATAAAACGTTATCACTTTCGTTATAAAATGTTATCACTTTTATTTATAAAATAAATTGTTCATGAAATAACATTATCACTTTTTATTAATTTATTATCACTTTTCTATATAAAAGTTATCGCTTTCAGATCGTCTCACGAAAAGACTTACGTGAGACAGTCTCATAAAAGTCTTTGCCGAATTTATATACTTTATTAGCAAATTTTAAAGAAATTTTCTGTTAGTTTTTTTTATAAAAAGTTTGAACATAAAAACATAATATACTCATTAATACTCCTTTTGCATGTTTACCCTTCATTAAGTAATTATTTCTTTCTTACCTCAAAAAATAGCCATTTAAATTTTTCCTAATTTTTATTTAATTATTTTAATATATATTAATTTATTAGAAGATCATTAATTGCTACCCGTTAATTCGGCCCATAGTCGACCCAATCATAAAATTAAGGCCCAACATTTCAGTTAATACTTTTTATCATAAAACTATTTATGCCAGGTCCAGGGTCGTTAGGAACAATCATTCTTTAAGTTTTGGAAGGAGGGTCTTCTAAAAAATGGATATAAAAATAAGTGATACTCCATATTTTTAGTTCTCAGAAATTATTCCTATTTTGTTGTTTCATTATGGTTACATTTTTAGACTGGTTAGATAAATCACCAATGTGACATTCTATTCCATGTGAAGATTTATTAATTTTTTGTATTTGGTGTGGTTTTAAGCTAGCCAGCTAGTTGGCCAATTCAGTGAACCCTGACAACGAATATTAAAAAGTCGAAATGGATCACTGTTTGCTCCCTTTTGCCACATGACGTGTTGATCACCACTGCCTCATTGGGCCTCATTTATCAATTGTAGTGGAAATGGGCTACAAATTAGCACTTGGGCCGCAGCTGTTTGCTGTAATTTCAGCTTCCGCACAGTTTTTGTTTTAGCTTGTTTTTCTCGTTTTTATTCTAAATCGACTCCATTTTCTTTCATAATTACTTAAAAAAGTTCATTTCAAGCATAAATCCTATAAATTTCAACAAAATATTCATCTCCACAAAAATCAAAGAATTAAATAAATTAATCACTTAAAACAACTTTAATTATATAAAACCTAGCTAAAAATTACTTATACTTATTTTTTAACAATTTCTACGCTTATCACTAGTTAAATGGTATCACCAATCTTATTTTCAATTCTATTTTCTATTACATTTCTTATTTCACATATTAAATTTTTACCATGGGTTCAAATTAAAGCCCAAATTATTGTCACGTAGTTAATAATCAATAATTAGAGTATAATAATATTTTAATAGAAAATTAGTTACTAAAGACGAAATGAAATATCATTCTAAAATAAGGAATTCAAATTGAGATTTAAGTAGGAATTGAATTCCATATTCCACGATTTATGTTTTATTAGTATTTTATTAATATAAAAAAATTATACCCTACAAATTGAGTATTAAACCTTATAACATGTGACTATTTACTATTAAATCTTAGAACATGTGATTGTTAATCTAGAAAGTAATAATAGTAACATTTCATTCAAGTGAAACACAGTATAAAACATATAATTAAAGAGTTACTCTTTGTAAATCGGATTTATATCATAAATCCTTATAAATTATGTGATCCTCTTTAATTTAAACACCTCAGCAATACATAAAGTTAAAGAATTGGAAGGGGACCACATGGTTTACACCGTGAACTCGGTTTACACGAGTGTTTGTAATAGTTAAAATAGGTGATCGATTAAGTAACATTCAAGCAGTGGCGGATGTATGTGGGGGCAGCCCCTGGCTCAAGCCCAGGGCTGTCCCCCAAAAGCCCATTATATCATATGTAAATAATTTATAAATAATTTGTATTTTTAAGTTTAGCCCACCCCAAAAATATTTTCAGCCCACCTAAATAAAGCTAAAAAATAAATATATCTTCTTTCTTCTTTGTATTTTTAAGTTTAGCCCAACCCAAAAATATTTTAAGCCCACCGAAATGAAGCTAAAAAATAAATATATCTTCTTAAATTTTATTTATATATATATATATATATATTATTTTTTAATTATTATTATTATTTTTTATTTTCTTCAATAAACTTAGCCCACCCCACCGCGGTTTTCTGGATCCGCCACTGCATTCAAGTTGGCTAAGAATGCATTCATGAATTCCACCATCATTACATCAATAATAAACGTTGCAGATACAGAGTCATTTAGAATCCTTAATTATTCCATGAGAAAAACGAGCAGCAAACTCATCCATGACCAACTTAGGCAAAGATAAAGTGATCTCCAATCCTCCTTCACAATCCCTGGATTTGGACAACGCCATTGCACGCCCATCTCCATCAATCGACAGTGTCTCCAGCTTTCTGGCTCTTCCCCATCCGAAATCCGTACCGTACAGATCCACTTTAGCCGACCCGGAAACCGCTACTGTCGGGTTCCGGATCGCCATTCCCACTTCAGGCATCCAATTCTCAGCACTTCCCAAGATATCTTCATTTTTCACCACTCTTCTCTCGATCTCCTCCGAAATGGCCGCCGCCGCCGCCAAGAACCCTTCTTCTCCGGCCAGCTCCCGGTGCCGGATCCTCGCCAGAGCGTGTGACAAACAGTTGCCGAAGTAGTTTCCCGGAACTGGTGGATTGATGCGGGCCCTGGCATCTACTGCAAACAGGAGGTTTTCGGGCCCGTCATCATCGCGCTCTGTTCCTGATCTTACAATGCAATTCCATACATAAGCTGCCGTCACCACAAAGGATGACACGTGGCTTAATCCTGGATATCTTGCCTGAACCAAATCCTTCAGCTTCTTGATCTCGGATTGGGTTAGAACAAACGTGGCCCGAACCCGATTCGTGGGTATTGGGAAAGATGGTGGCCCGACAGGAATTCGATTGACTTGGGTGAGCAAAACAGAGTCCAATTCAGGGCGGTACTTTATCAGGGATCTGTCAAAAACCGGCAAAATCTTGGGTGTGTTCAACAATTCATCTTCGCTGCCATGATTATTGATCAAAGCCCAGAATTTCATAAAGCCCGCAATCGAAGTAGCATCGCCAACGGAGTGATGGTTGGAGATACCTACACACACACCACGGCCCGGAAACAGAGTCACTCGTATCGCCAGAGGTTCCAGAACTTTCTCATTGGATTCCTCGTCGATCGTCAGTTGCAATTGAGGGATGAAATCATAGAACTTGTCGGAATCTCTAGCGTGATTTCCGACAAGATCATCAAAATCATCCGCAGACTCGAACAGAGCCAAGTGAATAGAGTCCCCGGGCCGGTAACGAATCACGGGCTTTTTGTCAGGGTCTCCAGGGCGAACAATGCGGCCCGCAAGTGGGAAGAAGTGTTTGAGAGAGATGGAGAGGGATTGTTTGAGCTTTGGAATGAGAGTTTCCAAGAAATAAGGTTTGGAACAGTTGGGGATGTCGTAGAAGAGAAGTTTACGGATGGGTTGTATGAACAACCACTTGATGTCGAGGAAAGTGAGGGGCAGTGATTGCTCCGCCACCGCTCCTGGCGGCGGCCCAACTTCCCAGCTTTCGAGCAGAGTTGCCATGGAGTTGTACGATGATTCAGGATTTGCATGCTATTGAATTTAAACTTGTTGTCTACCCACCTTTCTTCAGTATTGACAAGTGAGTAGTGCGTGGAGGATTTAATTCCTCATTTAATGAGCCTTATTACCTAACTTTGTTTTGGTGAACTCTTTGTTGCTATTATTCTTTTTTGACTTTTCATTTTATCATACATAACTCAACTAGTTGAACACCGTGAAAAAGACTTCAACAATTAGCATAGTGTGAGGTTTGATATGAGTAGTGAAAAAGTTTTCCTACTAATTAAGCAGTCATCTGTAGATTGGGGATTCGATTTTAGAGTGGAATACTATAGAATATTGAATCTCTTAGTATTACATTTTGACGTAACATCTCCTATTACAAATCATTGAATGAATGTTAATGAGTGAGAGACAAAATATATACTCCACCTTGAAAGAAAAATATCTAACCCCAAGGAAAGATTGAGATTTTTCTATTGCCCATGTGTCACCATCTAATGCGTGTAATATGAAATGTAATAGGACATCCGTTGTCGGACTACTAGTCTTTCAATTGTGAGCAAGCAATTGCAATGTCGGATACGGTTTCTGGAGATGGCATAGTCTATGACCCATTACAAATGCAATATAATGTTTAACTCTTTATCATAGATCGTCATTTGAAACAAATTTTATGAAAAAGATAAGAGATTGTGACATTTTAATCCAAATTCTCTGCATGAAACTTTCTCATTTATTCTAATATATTTCACAATTAGTAGCATACATGAAAATATTCAAGAGAAGTTAAGCGTACACACTACACATCTTGTGTATATATATTCAAACTTTACCATTAATTCATTTCACTTGTAAATTGATACAACATTCAATAGTATAAACACAATTGAAATACAACATTAAACACAACTCAAAATAGAAAGTTCCAACTCATAATTATTGAAGTACATTGCATAGTAAAAACTTAAGAAGACTCCTTAATTAATCATTCCACCATGAAAATAACCATGAAAAGCATCCATGATCACCTTAGGTAAAGACAAACCAACCTCCATTCCTCCCTCACAATCCCTGGATTTGGACAACGACATTGCATATTTACCTCCATCAGTCGAATTTATCTCCAGCTTTCTCGCCCTACCCCACCCGAAATCCGCCCCATAGAAATCAAGCCGGGTCGACCCGGTAACAGCAAATAGTGATTTCGGCGCGGATGACTCGATTTCTGATGTCCAGTTCATCGCACCTTCTAGAATATTCTCATTCTCGATCACCTTCTTCTTGATCACCTCTGATATAGCTTGAGCTGCAAGAATGAACCCTTCTTCTCCGACAAGATCCTGATGGCGAATCTTCGGCAGCCCATATGATATGCAGTTTCCAAAGTAGTTAGCAGGGACATTAATACGTGGTCGCAGATCGACCCCAAATAGGAAAAATTCAAGTTCATCTTCATGTAAAACGTTGTCTGAATCTTCTCCAGCAGCTGCTGATTTCGCCAGACAACTCCATACGTAAGCTGACAGAACTACGAAAGAAGATACATGACCTAACCCTGGAATTCCTGCCTGAACCCTGTTCTTCAGTTTCTTGATCTCGGCTGGTGCAAAAACATACGTTGCTCGAACCCGATTCGTCGGGACGGGGAAACAGGGCGGAGGAAGAGGAATCATTCTGAATCGGTCCCAGTAAACTGTGTCCAATTCCGGGGAGTAGTTTATCAGGGATCGATCAAACAGTGGCAAAGATCGTTCACTTTGATTGATCAAGAACTCATCTTTGCCTCCATGTTTATTGATCAAAGCCCATGATGTCATAAAGGATTCAAACGAACTTGCATCGCCGACGCAGTGAAGGCTGGTGAGGCCAATGCTGACGCCACGGCCCGGAAAGAGTGTGATCTTCAATGCAAGAACATGGAGCAGTTTGTGGTCGGATTCTTCGACTATTGGTCCCAATTCAGGGATGAAATCATAGAACTTGTCGGCATCTCTTGCATGGTTTCCGACAAGGTCGTCAAAATCATCACTGGACTCGGAGACAGTCACGAAGACCGAATCCCCGGCTTGATAACGAATCACGGGCCTTTCCTCGGGCTTTGAAGGGTGCACTAGAAAGCCCGACAAGGGAAAGAAGTGTTTTAGGGTTATGGAGAGTGATTCTTTAAGATTTGGAACGAGGGTTTGTAAGAAATAAGACTTGGAACAGTTAGGGATGTTGTAGAAGAGGAGTTGATGGATCGGAGGAAAAGGCAACCAAGTAATGTCGAAGAAGATGAGCGGCAGAGATTGGTCGGCCACCGCGCCGGGTGGCGGCGCTACTTGATGACGTTCGAGGATGTTCATGATCGACCGGAGTTGATAAGATATATGTTTAAGGTGGTGGTTTTTGATCCAGCATTTGCAACTCTTTTTATAGTTACAAATTTTAAATAATCTCAATTAATGTCTGATGAGAAATTAATTAAAACGATGTATGTCGTTTTATATGATTAAATGCGCGTATAGAGGAAGCAAGCTTGGATTATAACAGATAATCTCACTAATTTAATTTGATAGTGTAAGTTAAGTGTCATGCAAGAAACATTAAGTAACTTGTTTTCATTTTAATTAGTGTAGTATTAATATTGCGAGTTTGATTTGAATTAGAAGTATTTTAGCGGATTGAATTTTAAGTACGGTGTTTTATTTGTGTTTAGCAATATAATAAAATTATATCTTACAAATAACTATTAAATCATTGGGGCATGTGATGAAGTTTGAACATTAACAGGCAAGGATATAATGAATGAAATAGGGGATGAGATATGAAAATTGAATAGGTGATCCCATCTGGTATTTTAGTAAATCGAAAATCAAAATTGTGTCGCACCCCAGATTCGGTTCGAATCTTCTGTTATATTTTGGTGTTACATCTCCTGTTATAAACCGTTGGATGATTGATAGACTAATCTATACCCTAACAATCAACCATAAGGGGAAAGGTTGAGATTTTACTCTCTGCATACGTGTCACTCATCTAACGCGTGTAACAGGAGATGTAATATCAAAATGTAACAGGACATCCAAGGTGCCCCAGATTAGTCGGTATACGGATCGGATACCGGTGTATAAAAAAAGGGGCTACAATACTAGTTATAACGGATTGATTATTTTATATCGTCTCATGTCGAAAACGAAAAGACTTGTGAGATCGTACCATGGTGTGAGACTATTTACACTTTAATAATTAATTATATTTTTTATTAAAGATGTTATCACTGTTTCTAAAAATATTACTCTTATAATTTTTCATTTATACTAAAATTATTCACGAAATATACTCATAGCACCCTTATCATTTTTCTTTTATTGAATATTTTTTTTCATTATAAAGATTAATAGATTATCACTTCTTTCCAATTTAAAAAAGTTCAATTAAGTTTCACCATTTTTAAAATAACTTTAATTAAATCCATATTTGAATAAAATTACACGTGACGCTTAAGTGGCAGAGTGCTACATGTTTTCCAAACTTATGACGCTTAAGTTAGGCAACTTAATTAAAAAGTTTTAAGTGCTAATTAAATATTTAAAAAAAAATTGAATAAATAAAAAAAATTGTGGAATTTATCGATATTTAACTCAATTGTTCACAAACGCTCCTATTTTTATATCTTTTATTTGCTTTTACAAATGATTTAATCATTTTTAATGTGGTGGAATCTCAATTAATGTTGCATCATGGCTGGTTAATTAGTTAAACATTGTGTTAATTGGTTGTTAGTAAAACTGTGAAACCTGATCAAGAGAATTGATTATCAGATGATGAGGGCAGAAGTATTCAACCGAATTAACTAACCTGTCCCAAAAGAAATTGACTTATCAGTAATTCTCTTGCGTATTTTTAAAGTTTCCTCAAGTCCTCATCTTTTCTGGTACCCCTTATAACTCATCTTAATGCTGTTGAATTTCAAGTGCTATATTTATTAATTTATTTAAATAAAAAATATATATTATTTAAATTGGTGATATTTATTAATTTTTAAAAACTAGTACTTTAAAATAGAAGCACGTCTCTCCATCCTTTACCATTGGTTCCAAATCCAACAGCTACTGTACCCTTGAGGAAATTGAGAACCTCAGCATCCGATAATCAATTCTCTTGATCAGCTTTCAAAGTTTTGCTAACAACCAATTAACACAATATTTAACTAATCAATTCTCTTGATCACGCATATGATCAGGTTTCCATCCACCACCAACCACAACCTTTCCTTTCTTTTCTTTGATTGCTGCTACAAGTGCATTAGCCTCATCAATTTCTCGCAAATAAAATATATTTTTAGCATGAGCTCCTCGTACACCAAAGTCAGTTAATCTGAAATCCTGATAAAAGGAAAACGCAGAATGGAAACAGATGTCTTCAACATGAAAAACAGACAAAGACGGAGGAAAAAAGGTGAAAATTTCCCAAAAATGAGACTTAACAGCAGAACCACTGAACCAGTTTCTATGATCAAAGTGTGATATTTAAATGTTTCACCAGCTGAACTGGTTAGTGTCTTTTATGCAAGATCTGCTTTGATGATCTCTGTGCAAAGTATCAAAGATATCCCAAATCATTAAAACAAGCACATATAAGGAACATTCACTCCCACACAAAAAAATACTAGGCGCAAAACCATTGACTCATGCCTCGACCAAAAGGATATCAGTAGTACAGCTAATCTAATGACATATGATTAAGAAGAAGAAATACCTTTCTCTGTGGGGCTAGGGAAATGATTACAAGAGAAGGGCTCCCTCATTGGATCATATGTTAACTAGCACCTATTTTTTCCTAATATGCCGCAAGAAACAATTAATCAAAGAGATAGGTATGGGGAAAGAAGCACCTTCTCAGATGCAAAAAAAGCAATTGTGCAGGGAGTCTTGCAACCACTGCAAATCCTCTTCTTCGGCAGAAAAGCATCTGCGCCACCACAGCCAGAATATATAGTCGGCCAGGTAACGGGTTCACTTCTTTATTGCTCTACTTCTGTACCAAGATTTTCATCTTCTGAATGTTTTCTAACATTTCGAAAAGCTGAAAGAGCTCCAATATTCTCTTCATCCACCACTGATTTTGCAGCTCCTGAAACTAAAAAGGATAAAAACCTGTGGATTAAAACCAAGAACTACGCATTTGAAAATGAAGTTAAGAATCGCAAAAAAATTGAGCTTAGATGATGAAGCTTTTCCAAAAGGCTAGTTTGAGTTGAAAATTATGGAAGGTGAGGAGAACTTCTATTGAGCTAACCTTTTTTCAACTTTTTAAGCAGTGAACTTCCATCAAGCCTATCAACCTTAACCAGAGCTTTTACATAATACAGAAATAGCTGATGGATTAGAAAAGTGTGATGGTTGAATCTCAAACAACCTTATGAGTGCCTCTGGATCATTCGATGATAGAGGTCCTTGAGATGTGCAGCACCACTTGAGAAGACTATAGGCAGAATTCACTTCAGAGTTCAGTGTTTTGGGGGGGAGAAGGGAGAATTAAACAAAAAGAGTGCTCAATTGGAAAATTACAAAAAGCTATGGCTCCCGGAGAAGAGCATTTAGATTCCTGAAGTATGAACAACAAATAAACAAATAAATAGCATCCCACCAGCAAAATTCAGTGATGTAAACTACCATTGCAAGACAACAACATTTCAGGTAGCCCCCAAAAAGCTTGAACAAAGAGGAGAAGTTTCAGAATCACATGCATATTGATGAACAGAATCCATATAAACAAACATTACCGAAAGTAAATCCAAAGGGATATGAAGTTTAAAGTATACTTTTTACAAGAAGAGAAACATTGCTTCAACATTTGAGTCCAAGTAAAATTACACCCAATATCTATGGCTTCAACATTCGAGTCGAAAGTAAAATTAGATGAGGAAAATCAACCAGGCGATAAGAAACTAATTAATTAATTTATGAAATCATGTTTATGTATTTTTATGAGTTTGTGGACCCCAAATTCTTGGAAACTCTCCGAAGTTGCTTCAATCGGCTTCAGCCTAATCACAACCGGAGAAGAAGGTACTGCGGAAGTCGTTGTCGACATCGGATGTCGGTAATTTACCAATGGTTTTTTTATTATACCA
Organism: Pogostemon cablin; assembly: GCA_023678885.1. Classification (NCBI taxonomy): domain Eukaryota; kingdom Viridiplantae; phylum Streptophyta; class Magnoliopsida; order Lamiales; family Lamiaceae; genus Pogostemon; species Pogostemon cablin. Next base: position 34,472,536 of record CM042971.1, read on the forward strand.
CTGCACCTGGATGCGTCGAAATGGCAAGGGATTTGATTTTGGGTGGAAGAAATAATTGGTCTTGGGCTCGGGACTACTGAGATGGTGGAGGAAGGGTGACGGCGCCGCTGCTGATGGCGGAGGATTTGGACCTGGAATTGGGTGCCGGGTAAAACACAGTAATTAAAAAAAAATCTTTTTTTTTTTATTTTTCAGTACTAATGAGATTAAAAAAGAAAAAAAAAGGCAAAAGCTCCTGTGCACCCGGGCGCACGGAACACTTTCCGTGCGCCTTTAGAAATTTGTGCTAAATTGTATATCTTTTAGTATACAGATGTGTACCCTTTATTTTCTAAAGAAAAATATGGGCGCACGAACAACAATCCGTGCGCCTTTAGAATTTTGTGTTAAATTGTATACCCTTTAGTATAAAAATGTGTACTCTTTATTTTCTAAAGAAAAAAAAATATTAATGAAAAGTGTATACCCTTTAGAACAAAATTGTGTACCTTTTAGTAATTAAAGTGTATACCCTTTAGACCAAATTAATGTACCCTTACTCATAATACAAAATTTCTAAAGGCGCACGGAATGTGTTCCGTGCGCCCGGGTGCACGCAAGCCTCACTCAAAAAAAAAGTATTGCTAATTTTAAGAAATATTTTAATTTAAAAATTCAAGTTTGACATCACATGAAAGACATTGATAAGCAAGATCTGATGTCTATGAGCGTCATTTTTTAAACAAATTGAGAATAAACATCGCGTGAAAGACATTGGTAGTTCAAAACCGATGTGTATAAGAGCTTTTTTAATTTGCAAACAAATATCGGCTAAAAGACATTAGTTCATAAAAATCGTTGTCTGTCATTTTTTTTGTTGTTGTTTTAATTGTGAATAAACATCACTTAAAAGACAAGTAAAAATCAATGTCTATTTGAGCTTCTTTTTTTACTTGAAACAGACATCGCTATAAAGACATCAATTAGTAAATACTGATGTCTAAAACACACTTTTATTACTTATGAATAAACATTGCTTGAAAGACATCGGTTATTGAAAATCGATGTCTATCTGCTTCATTTTTACTTGCTAATAGACATCTCGTGAAACACATTGTTAGTGAAAATCAATGTCTATCAATACTTCTTTATTGGGAAAATTTCACATCTGGTCCCATAAGAATTCCTTCAATTCAATTATAGTCCTGTAAGAATATACTGGTCGTATAGCTAGCGGTTTTGGTCCCATAAGAATATTATAATCTAAAATTTTCATCTCAAATTAACTTATATTACTATAAACTACCAGATTTATATTATAAACTGTGTTTCAAAATAGACATAGTCCGTTTTGGTCTCATTAATGGTTCAGAATATTTCGTCAACTATTAACAATTTAGATGAAAAATTCCTATGGGACTAAATCTGTCAGTTTTAGAACTTTTTTGGCATTGAGCAATTCTTACGGGATTAAATATGAAATTATCCCCTTCTATATTTACTTCGAATAGATATCGCTTGAAAGACATCATTTAATGAAAATCGATGTCTATTAATGCTTCTTTTTTAACTTGCAAATAGACCTCGATTATTGAGAATCAATGTGTATCAGCACATTTTCTTTGAAAACCTAAAAAAATATTATTTTTTCATGAAAAGACATCATATTTTATGATTAACCGATATCTATTTTCTTATGTCTATCATCGTATTTGTTGTAGTGTTAATTATTTCTAATAACTTCAGTAATGATCAAACTTCAAAATTTCTTTATTCTTCTTAATTATTTATGACTGTGCTGAATTAAAAAAAAAAAAATTGGCCCTTTTCAAATTAAAATAAATAAAAAGTGTAAGAGTGATCATATAACAATATCCATTATACCACATTCTCTACTCCATCTTTCTTGCTTCATCTCTTCAGATTCAATAATAATCCAGGTTTATAATTACTTTAACTATATATAAAAGTAGTAATTTCGACATACCAAATTAACCATTCATATACTAGTACAATATATTACAAACTTTTTCTGTAACTATATATTTCATCTTCAAACGACATCGATCGTTTGAAAATGTAACACTCCACTCATCAAATTGACAGTATTTTCTCCATTTCACCTGCAAAAAGAGCAGCGAAAACATCCATCTCCATCTTAGGCAAACACAAACCAACCTCAAATCCCCCAAACTCCCTCGATTTACACAAAGACATGGCGTATTTCGCTCCATCAATCGAACACACTTCCATCTTCCTCGCCTTTCCCCATCCGAAATCCGCACTGTAAACATCGAATCGAGTCGAACCTGAAACAGACAGCACCACTTTGTTCACCACTGACGACTCGAAATCTTTCAGCCAATTCTCCGCACCCTCAAGAATCTTATCGTTGTCGATCACATTCCTTTTTATCTCCTCTGATATCGCCTGAGCTCCGACAAGGAACCCTTCTTCTCCGACCAGATCCCGGCGCTGGATCCTGGCCAGGCTGTAAGTTAAGCAGTTTCCGAAGTAATTTCCAGGAACTGGTGGATGCATACGAGACCTTAGATCGACTGCAAACAAGAACTGTTCGAGCTCTTCTTCTTCATCATGACCACCACCTGCCATTGACTTCACGAAACATGTCCAGATGTAGGCTGCAATCACTACAAAAGATGTTACATGAGCTAAACCTGGAATTCTTGCAAGAACCAAGCCCTTCAGTTTCTCGATCTCCGATCGGGTGAAAACAAACGTTGATCGGACTTTATTCGTGGGTAACGGGAAAGAAGACGATGGAAATGGAGTTTTCTTGATATGATTCCAGTACATAGAATCCAGCTCTTCAGGGTATCTTATCACTGATCTGTCGAAAAGTGGCAAACACTGATCAACCTCATCATCACTCTGTCTGATCAAGAACTCTTCTTGTCCGAATTTATTGAAGGCAGCCCATGATCGTATAAACGCTGAAAACGAACTAGCATCTCCGACGCTATGGTGGCTGTTCAGACCAATGCAAACACCACGGCCCGAAAACAGAGTAACTTGCAGGGCCAGAATCTTGATCAGTTTGTGATCGGGTTCTTCGATTACAGGCTCCATTTGAGGGATGAAATCGTAGAACATATCAGCATCTCTTGCATGGTTTCCGACAAGGTTTTCGTAGCCAGCACTGGACTCGAAGACGGATACAGAAACTGTATCCCCGCCCCGAAAACGAATCACGGGCTTTTCGTCAGGATTGTAAGGGTAGACTATGTTGCCTGCCAGGGGATAGAAGTGTTGGAGGGTTAGGGAGAGTGATTCCTTAAGTTTTGGAACTAGGGTTTCCAAGAAATAAGGTTTGGAACAGTTAGGGATGTCGTAGAAGAGAAGTTGATGAATGGGGAGAAAATGCAGCCAAGTGATGTCGAAAAATATGAGCGGCAGAGATTGGTCCGCCGCCGCGCCCGGCGGCGGCTCGACTCGAAAGGTTTCAAGCAGGATCATAGTCGGAGTAGACATTATGCAATACGGATTTGATGGAGTATTTGACGTCTTTTTTATAGCTTAATATAGATATTCTTGATTGATTGTGTATGTATGAAGTTACTAGAAATAAATGTAGTAGCTAATCCTGCAACTTAATTAGAATTGAAGCAACAGGTTAGCACCATCTAACTATTTAAATGTATGCGTTTGTCAATTTAATCTAACTATTTAAATGTGTGCCTATGTCAATTTAATAATTGTGGATGGTAAAATTTTAAAAAAATGTCATTTTTCTGATCTTGGTAATTACTAGGAGTATATTTAAATTTAAAAGAAATTAACATTTTTTTAAAATGAATACTCTCTCGTTTCATAATATAAGTGTTATAATTTCTATTTTTATCGGTCCACAATAAGTATTATACTCAAAAAATAGAAATATCCATCAATCAATTTATAACATCAAAATACATCTTATTTTTAATTTTACTACTCTCATCTAAATACATTATAATTTATTCATTACATAAAAGATTATACTACTTTCGAAAAATCAATAAAGTTAACTAAAAAAATTCTATTTTAAAAAAAATTCCATATGTACAGTAGTTGCAACATTATTCAGAGACGAGGAACACTACAAAAAAACTGTTTTTTAACAACAGAATATTCCGTTGCTAAAAGCCTATTTTTCATTGTTAAATTGGTTTATCAACGGATTAACAACGGAATCTGTTGCTAATCCATTGGTAAAATTTCATTGGTAAAGTGGTGGTTGGTAATTTTTTAGCAACGAAAAATCAATTCCATTGATAATCCGTTACTAATAATTCCGTTGGTATTTTATATAATGATTCCCTTGGCAATCTGTTGATAATTACCAACGGATTGAATTCTGTTACTAAAATAGAGAATGAATCTGTTGGCATTCCGTTGCTAAAACAAAAATGTCATTTTTGTTGTTAATCCATTGCTAATTACTAACGGATTAAATTCCGTTGCTAAAATCAGTTGCTAAAAAAATACTCTTTTTTATAGTGGAAGGGTCAAAAATGACATTTAAAATTAATTTATTATACCACGTTTATTTATGAAAAGTGATCTTTTGTTTTTTTTTTTTTTTGGGTTTTGGGGAATAATAGAGTTCTCTTGCAAATTAAACACTCCTAATTAAATGATAAATTAAGAAAGAAAAATAAATTTTATTGAAAATTTATTTGTGTTGATATTTAATTTTTTATGTTATAAAGAATTAATATAATGAGATCAACTTATTTCCTATATAAACGATTTATAATTGGGATGTAATGAGTAATAACAAAAAGTTGTGTGACCGGTGACACCGTGCGTTCATACATTACAGTATTAAAGAGTATACTCTTTAATACTAAAATGTATGGACGCATGGTATGCCCCGGGCACAAGAGACCAACTCTTTGTTAGGTGGAACTTACACAAAATAATTATTTATTCTAGATATGACTCACACACAAAACTGATTCAGTTATCACTACACATTAACTATTATATTTCTCAACTCACAATTTATTAAAATATTATATTTCTTAATCTCTGAACAAAAAACAAATATCAACATTAACACGGAAGGAAGAGAAAGTATACTTTTCAATTTATTTATAATCTAAAAATATTAAATTATATTACAAAAACAACTAAAAATCCATTTGATACTCCCTCCGTCCGCTCGAAAGAGAATGGATGGAGGGAGTATAAAAAAAAGAAAATCTTGAACAAAGTGCAAGTGCAGCACAATAAACGTGAGACTCTGAGTCATCTCCAACCATACTCTATTTTAGAGAATACTCTATAAATAGGGAGAATTTCCTCCTCCAACCATCCTCCATTTTGCGTAGATTATAGAGTGGGCATACTCTTTGGAGTAAGAGAATGGAAATAGAGTGTGAAAAATGGAGGATACATAATTTACAAAAATGCCATTTATTTTATTGAAAAAGTATTTATTTGATTTAAAATAAAAATAACAGTACTACATAGAGAATAAGGTTGGAGGGTATTTTTTAAACGGAGTATCAAATACTCTTTTTTAAAGAATAGAGTACTCTAAATTAATGAAAATAATTAGAGATGCCCTGAGAACCGTTGAATGATAAGTAGAGTGGTAGGTGGGAATTGGGAGTGAGCACCTGATTATTCTATTCCAAAGAGGAGGACTCCGCTTTTAAGGATTTTTTTTAATAAATAATAATTCAGAGAAGTAGACAATTATCTCTGTGTCGCTTAGGCGCCTGAAATAAATGAGATCACCTATTTCATAATGGTGTTTCATCTCTTATTTTATTAATTAAATAATTGTTATGTATCATAATCAATGACCAAAATTTAATACTTGCCCCAAAAGTTTAATGATCATTTGTAGGGTATAATTTTTTCATATTATGGAACACAAATAAAACACCGAAAATATAATAGGGAATTCAACTTGCGCTTGAAATGGCCTAGGTTTGATCTGTCATGAATTTGACATTTTTAACTTTGAAAAAGAAATGCATGCTCAAATATTAATATAGTTTATTTAATTATTATAAGACTTTACACTCCATATGGTTGATTTAGCCGATCTAGGTTTACACAATTTTAAAAAAATATTAAAAAAAAATCAATGTTTGTTTTGAATTTTTAATTAGATTTAATTTTATTTTAAATTTATATGTGTGAGGGGAAAGATGATATTTGAAATAGAGACTTAATAAATATAAAAATATAGAATAGGAATGAATTAAAAATTAATGAAATTTATAGGAGTATAAAACCGTGATTTTTTATTATAAAAAATGTGTGAGTAATTTTTTAAAACCCAAAATCTATTTTCAAAACGACTTTAATGATACTCCTTGACCTGTACGTTGTGCAGTATACTTTTAGTTTCTAAAATCTTTTGTGAGATGTAATTATATATATATATATATATATATATATATATATATATAAATATAAATAGTTTTACTTATTTTACTTATATATATATATATATATAAATATGTTTAATTATCAAATAAACATATTTTACTTAACATAAATAGTTTTCTTCGGGAAGTGGAGTGGAACTCCCTTCGTCCCGCCCAAATAGTATAATTTTATTATATTGACCGTCTCATTCAAATTGTATCATTTTCCTTTTTTAGTCTCTAATACACCTACCCACTTTATACATAAAATAATAATATTCCTTAATTTACGAGCAAAAAGCAAATGCACCTCTTTGCCCGAAACGGAAGGAGTATATAACAGCAGCTCCCTCTGTGCTACCTAATGGTCCCTTTTTTTCATTTACCTTTCTTTTTTTATACATACGGGTCACACACATCCATTAATACGATTAAAAATATGGGATCCATACTCTCACTAATACAATTACTCACTACACGGTTAAATAATAATACACTTTAATCCACGTGGAAAAAAAGCAAAATGCACTCTTTAGACGGGACGAAGGAAGTATACTTTAACAATGTATCGAACGTCTCACAATCTGTCTCATATATATATACCCGTCGGACAAGAAAGTTTGATACATTATTATGAAATATAAATTCAAATTATCTTAATCTAATTCACAATATATAAATCGTGATTATATGCACTCCGTACTTGTATCCAACAACTTAACAAATTATCAAGAATCATTCACAAACAAATAGTGATTGAGGGCTTTGTTGAAAAAGGTTGTAAAAGCATCCATCTTAGGTTTAGAAAGAGCCAACCCTATTTCAATACCCCCAATCACCTCTCTACTCTCACTAAGAGAGATTGCATTTGCAATGTCGATTGACACTTCTTCAAATTTCACGGGTCTTCCCCACCCAAAATCCAACCCGTAGAGATCCACCTTCGGTGACCCGGTCACCGTGACATGGAGATCCGATTCGCGAATATCATTCCATTCCGATATCCAATTCTTAGCTCCGATCAACATGTCTCCATTTAATTTCTTGATTGTATCCCCGATAGCTTTTGCAGCATAAACGACGCCGTTTTCCCCCATTAGTTCTCTTCGGGTTGCTGATGATCTACCAAACCCGACACAATTGCCCACGTAGGTGTTAGGTACGGTGTACGGTAATCGGGTCATTCCACCCGCAATGAACCCGAAATAATGAATATTTTGGCCCCCATTGACTTCGTTTCTCCACGAGTGCACCTTCACCCAACATGCCCATATGAACCCACATACGATGACGTAAGGAGAAAGAAGCAATTGGGTCGACCCGAATAGAATACCCGACCGGATCAGTATCCACTTCTTTATTGGATCCATTTCTTTCGGACCCAACACAACAGTAGCTCTAATTGTATCATTATTACTAATTGACCAATAATCATAATTAATCCCTCCATTAAGCTCATTACCTGTGGTCTTCATCTTCCACCACTCTTTCAAGAAAGTTGACCCAAGCCCACTCGAATCGAATATCACCGACCTATCATGGAACGCCACCTGTCGCTCATCACCCCAAGCTCCACCGTCCCGGTTGAGTGACGCCCACGCGCTCAAGAAATTGTTGAATGTTCTCCAATCAGCAACCACATTGCGTAATGTGAATCCGATGGAAATCCCTGTTTCAGGAAACAGAGTAATTTGGATGGATAAAAGAGGTTGTTTTGAACCTTCGGCTGCTGTCGGAACTGGAACCAGCCGGTGAAAATCTCCGCCCAATCTGCGCTGGTTTCCGGCGAGATTCTTGAAGACATCAGACTCCGCCGCCGCAATGGTCAAGGAAATGGAGTCGTTTTCGGCGTATTCGAGATGGGGTTCGTCAGATATTTCCAATGGCATTACCAATTTTCCGGCGAGAGGGAAGAAGTGTTGCAGAGCAAGAGAGAGTGTGTGCTTGAGTTTTGGGAGGATGGTTTCAGTGAAGTGGGCGGTGGTGGTGGGGTGGTCGTAGAAGAAGAGGGGTTGGATTGGGGAGAAAAAAAGCCATGGTATGTCGAAAAATGTGAGGGGGAGAGAAATAGGCGGCACGGCGCCCGGCGGCGGAGAGATGGGGCAGCGCTCCACCACCGTGAGATTAGTGGAAGAAGCCATATTTTAGGGCGGTGGAGGTGGTGGTGGTGCGGTGGAGGCAAAGTTTAATGGTGTATAATGGAGTATACTAGTACTATATTATAGAAGGGAATAGCTTTAATAAATTTATTATAAAGATAATATAGTAATATATTCCAACCAATTAATAATGTTGAGCTTGGAATCTTTTTTGTTTTTAATTCATGGTTTTTATTTATTTATTATTTTTTTTTAATGTTGTACATTGACGTTGTTTGAATTATTTGAGAGTTTTAGGTTGCTATGAAGGCGACAAATTTTTTTAATACACATTTTTATAATAATAATTAGTTAATTTTTAAATGAAAAATATTGGTTTTTATTAAGATAAATAAGAGTGTAGAATTTTTAAAAAGAAGTGTAATAAATAATTGATGTAATATGTTAACAGAAATGAAAGTATTGAGTATGAAAAAAAATATTAAAATGTAATATTGGGAAAAATGCTTTAGCAATTAGACCTTTAGGTGTGAGTTATTCAAGTAATCCAATTTCAACCAAATTATTCACACTTTATAATTTGTGTTTAAAGGTTCTGAAAGTAATTGACTTGCTTTTCTAATTTTTATTTCATTTTCTATTTTATTATCTTAATTCACGAGGGTGGTGTGTGTATTAAAATAAGAGATTATAGTTTGATTTGTCTAATAAAAAATCATAGCTCACATGACACAATCATTGTAAGACGCCCATTATTAAGTTTTAAATCGTTATCAATGAGAAGCCCAAACATTATTTTTTACTAGGCCCAAATCAAAGTGGGCAAGATTAAGTTTATATTTTTTACGAGTATTAAGAAATATAATATTTTAAGGTATAGTAAAATTAAAAAAATAATATTTTAATGTAAAGTAGATAGTTATATTAGTATTATGTGTAGATTCATAAAAATATATAAATTATTTTGTGTAGATCTCATTTACAAAAAGAAAAAGTAACTAAGTGGGACGCTTTAAAAAAAATGTGTGACTATTAATGTGGAACGGATCGGAGTATATAAATATTTGAAGATGAGAGTTCAAGTGAAAATAATAATACTCCCCCCGTCCTGTAACAACGTACGCGTTTGCTTTTTGCACGTTGATTAAGGAGTATAATATTTTAATGTGTAGTGAGGTGAAAGAAATAATATATTAATGTAAAGTGGGTAGGAGTATTAGTATGACATGTGGGTCCATATAGAGAGAAGTAATTAATATGTGTGGGTCCTCTTTACCAAAAAGAAAAATACACACTTTGTATTGGGACGGATCAAAATGAAAAAATACTATATTTTCAATGGGACGTAGGAGTAATAAATATGATAAATTGAAAGATTGGACAGTTTACAAAGTGTAGCTAGACAGATGTTCAAATTTTCATAGAGACAACTAAACCCCACAACAACGTATGATGGTACAATGGAGCCAAGTGAGGAAGAATCCTATGTGGATCTTGTATTTTGATACCTATACTCATATACTCCCTCCGTCCCGTGAAATATTTCACGTATTAGTGTGTGCGGAGATTAAAAAATTTTTATTTTTTAATGTATAAAGTAGGAGAGATGATATATATTTTAGTTAATTTAATGAAAAAGATGTGTAAAGTTGTTGGAAGATGTGAAAAAGTGAGTATTATATTGGGATGTGAGTAAAAAGTGAATATTATAATAATTTATTTTTTACCTATTTTAGCAAAAATGAAGTGTGAAATACTTTGAAGGAGGGATAAAAAAGGAAAGTGTGAAATATTTTGAGGGAAGGAGGGAGTAAGAATCAAATCTATAATACAACAAATTTAATTTATTATTGGGGAGTGTGTCACGTGTTTTGTGTCCTCATATAATACTAACTATTTCAATTAAACTAAAAGAAGATAAAGGCACAATAAGTACAATATTGCGATTAATAACTTATTTTAATACGGGTTTATAGTTTATTTTTTTCTCTTCATTATTTATTCATAAAACTTTATAACTTATGTGCTACTTTAATTCAAGGTTTTAATCTTTATTTTTAAGACTTCGTCAAACATTAATTACGAAATAGAAGAAACTAGAATTAAAAAAATAATAATAGCAGTCGTAGTATTCACAATTAATTTGGCATGTTAATTGTGAAATATGAGTATATGGTTGATGATGGATGCAGTTGGGATGGGGCCTAATGAACAATAATCATATGTAGCGCGTTGCATTTTAATAGGATATACCAGTGTTTTCATAGCCGGAGGTCAAACCGGAGAGCCCAACGGTTCACGGTCGGACCGGTCAGACCGGTTGGACCGGCGATTCAACCGAAAAAACCAAAAATTCACTATTTTTAATAATATTTAATTATTTTATATATTATTTAATATTTTATTATTTTATATATGATTTAATATTTTTATATAACTTAATAATTTATTATTTATAGATAGTTTTATATTAACATATTAATTTACATGTGAATATACATTTATTAAAAATAATGGATAAAAAAATTAATTATGAATATTAAAATTGAAATAAAAATAAAATTAAAATGATTCATTCTAATATAAAAAGAAAATAATTAATTCTAATTTAACATTTATTAAAAAATTATTTATTTTTTTTGTATACAAAGCAAATAAATTTATTTATTTCAAATTTAAACAAATAATTAGTTAGTACTAAATTACATGTAGTAAATATTTTGTTTAATAAAATTCTTCTCATCTTAATCAATATCCCACATTGGTTAATTATTGGAAAGAGAGAGCATTGAAACTCTATATAAAGACTAATGATTCCCCTTCTTTTTCTCATCCCACATTGATTTCTTATTGAAGATAAGGGGTATTAGATCACATATAAAGATCAATACTTCCCTTTCTTTACACTTGTATTGTTGGCTCTTAAATTAGTTGATTGATGATTCAAGTTTCAAAGTGAAAATTTTAAAAAATAAAAATAAAAATAAAAATTAAAAAAAAATTGAAAAAAAAAAAAAAGAATCACCGGTTATCGGTTCAGTCGGTTATTCCGGTTTGAGCCGGTTCAGTCGGTTATTCCGATTTGAGCCGGTTCAACCCGGTTTTCCCAGTTTGACCTTAAAAACGGTTTTTAGGGAGCTCTTGGATCGGCTCCGATTCCCGATCGAACCGGTCGGTCCGGTCCGGTTTTGAAATCATTGGGATATACCGTACAAGCTGCTAGTCTAATTAGGTGCAACCAAATTTTGATGATTAATTATTATTGGACTTTTGAATGGTATCAGTCTTCTATTCAATTGGCAAATATTTATTTTATATTGAATTATTGTATACTTCTTCCGTGACTAAATTTGTACGAAAATAAAAAATACATATAAGTATATAGTAATTTAATATGTAAAAATAAAAATAATAATTTAATATTTAATAAATAAAAAAAGTATAAATTTTAATGTGTAATGGATAATTATATTAATATTATATATGGTTTTATAAACATATTGTATTAATTATTTTATATAGATCTATCTACCAAAATAAATAATATAACAGTATTTATAAGACATTCTATTTAATAAAATGTAAAAATTTTCATGAGAAAAGTGAAGGGATATATGAGTTCAATATAAAATATTTATCAGCATGAAGTATACAATTGATAATAAATGATAGGACAATAAATCATAAGGGTAGACCAATATCACACATATACATGTCTCATAATTAGAAAAATTCTCTTAACAATGATATTACTGGTCACACGAAATTAATAAAAGTAATCTTTTAATACTTTTGGGAGAAATGTAGCACTCCTATATTATTTTTTAGTAAATAAATTACTCATTAAGTATGTTTTGTGTGTTAAAAAATTATCACAATTTTATATTAAAGCTTATCAGGGGAATACTAATTTAGTGTCATTTCTTTTATAGAGGTACGAAGATAAATATGAGATAGACTAAAATGAAAAGAACAAAGTTGAGATCGGGATAATGTAGCATTTTGAAAAATTTTAAAATAAAATTTACAAAATAAGTAATGTTGAAATTAAGAGTGATATGCTTTGAGAAGGATCAAATACAAAGTGTGAAGGGAAGTGGATAACGTACCATTTTTAGTTTTTTTTTTTAAGGATAACGTAGTATTTTTAGTTTTTTTAAGTAAAATTTAAAAATTCGATAAGAGACACTCTTGAGCCCACTTTAACATAATTAGATTTTATTTTTCCTCGCTTTTATTTAGTTATTGTTGCATGTGTCGTGTGCATTAATAAAATACAAAATGAAATGTTGAAATTAAAATAAGGATTTACTCATATTTTAAATTAAAGACAAGTAAAAATTACTATAGCTAGCCCTATAAATAGAGAATATGGGATCTTATATGTTTAATTTTTTAAAAAAAAAAAAAACATAAACCATAAAAGTTTTTTAATTGTACAAAAAAGACCGCTTTAACATACTTCTATATCAATATTTGTTTGAGAGACTTTCTTGTGAGACGGGTAATTTATGAGACGGGTCAACCCATCACTAAAGTATGCTTATTGTATAGATAAAGTATGCTTATTTGAGGTTAAAGTATGTCAATAATAAATTAAATTATAACACACTAAAATCATACTTTAATGCATAATCTAACATACTCTAGAAAACATACTTTAACAACCATTAAACATATTTTATCTAAATAATAGACATACTTCAACACGTCTCACAAACCGTCTCACCTAATTAGCGTCTCACAAGAGACTTTGTCTTTGTTTGAAAGTAACACATAAAATAAGTAAAATTTTAAATTTTATTGTTCTAGACTCTAGAATACCTTTCTTTTAGGATTTAAAATTCTCTATTTTATATATGTGACCTATCTACATTGCAACACAAAAGTTAACATTATAATATAGGGCATTGAAAAAATAAGCAAATAAATAATAGCAGAGGATTGCCTGTTCCCACTCTGTTCCATCACATATTTCACAGGGTGGGGAGTGAGACATGTGTTCTATTTACACACATTGTGTATGTAAATTGGATACATGTCTCACTCCCCACCCTGTGAAATATGAGATGGAACAGGGTGGGAACAGGCAATTCTCTGCCATTATTTGTGTGTGTAAATGGGACACATGTGTCACTCCCCACCCTGCGAAATATGAGATGGAACAGGGTGGGAACAGGGGATTTGATCCCATAAATAATAAGCGAATTAATGTATAAATCAATATACTATACGCTTAGGAGAATTCATTCACGTTCAATTATGTGATTGAGTTCTTTATTTATAATGGTAATAAAGAGATTCATCTTAGGCCCACTCAATCCCACCAATCATCTCTCTTGTTTCAGTAACTGAGATACGAACCCAGACACTTCTACAACTTTTACGGGTTTTCCCCACCCGAATCCAACTCATATAGACCTAATTTAGGTGATCCGGTTATAATGACAACATGAAGATCCGATTCTTGCATTACCTTTCATTCTGAGATCCAATTTTGTGCTCCACACATGATGTCCTCATTCATCATGGTCACTCTATCCCCTATAGCTTTTATTGCATGAACTATACAGTTAACTTCGAGTAATTCGGTTCGGGTACTTGATGCTCGACCAAACCCGACACAATTGTCCACGCAAGTACCGGTGTAGGGTAACGGTGCACTCCTCCTGCAATGTAACCAAAATAACAAAGATTTTGGCATTCACTTTCATAGGAGAGTAATTTAGTCCAACACACCCATATGAATGCACAACAAATGTTGCATAGGGAAAGGAGCAATCGAGTTGGCCCGAAAAGCGCCTCGGACCTGTTCAGGATCCACTTTTTGATCCGATCCAATTGGCTTGGACCAAACACGAAAGTTGCTCTCACATGTCATTGGCTAACCTGTTTTCGTACTTATTGGCGTTTCTTGTGCTCCACCATTCCGTAAGTAGGATCGACCCGAGCACTGTCGGGTCGATTATCACTGACCTATCATGAAACGCCACCTGTCGGTGATGATATTCATCTTCCGACATAACACCATTTTTGGACAGCGAAGCCCAATCCTGCAAGAAATTGTTGAACGTCCACCAATCCGCCACCACATTTTGCAGCGTGAATCCCATGCGGATTCCTGTTTCAGGAAAAACTGTGATTTGGATGGCTAAAAGTGGTTGTTTTGATCCTTCTTTACCTCCCAATTCTGGAACCAAGTCATGAAAATCTCGACTGGTATTCGGGTGGTCGCCGACGAGGTTCTGGAAGTCGCCGGCGTCCGCCTCTTCCGCCACCGCGACGGTCAAGAAAATGGAGTCATCCTGAGTGTATTCGAGATGGGGTGCGGCGGATAACGCCGTCGGCATTACCAGGTTTCCGGCGAGGGGGAAGAAGTGTTGGAGAGAGAGGGAGAGTGTGCGCTTGAGAGTCGGTATGGTGGTTCCGGTGAAGTGGGCGGTGGAGATGGGTAGGTCGTAGAAGAAGAGGGGTTGGTTGGGGAATGGTATGTCGAAATGTGTGAGGGCAGATGCAGATCTAGAAAATTGTGGTCGGGTGGACTAAGTTTATTAAAGAAAATAAAAAATAGTAATAATAATTATTAAAAAATAATACTCCTTTCGATCGATTTTAAGGTATTCATTTACTTTTTGTTCGTGGATTAAGGAGTATTATTATTATATATAAAGTGAGTAGTTATATTAGAGAGAAGTGGTGGGCCATATTGTGTACTTTTTTACTATACAGGGGAAATGAATATCTTTGAAGCCGACGGAGGGAGTATATATATATATATATATATATATATATATATATATATATATATATATATATATATATATATATATATATATACTCCCTCCGTCCCCTTGATACGTATTCATTTTTTTCATTTTGGTCCGTTCTATTATAAAGTATCAATTTTCCTTTTTGGTTGATGTGACCCACAACCATTACACATGGCCCCACACTCAACATTAATACAACTACCCACTACACATTACAATATTATTTCTCGATTGATGTGATCCACAACCATTACACATGGCCCCACACTCAACATTAATACAACTATCCACTACACATTACAATATTATTTCTCTCACCTTACTATACATTAAATTATTATACTCTTTAATCCACGTGCAAAAAGTAAACGAATATCTTTCAAGGGGACGGAGAGAGTATTTAATTTTAATGTAGACGAAGAATGTGCTAAATTTTAATATTTATTGTAATGTACTCATAAAATATATAATTTTAGAAGATATATTTAATTTTCGATTTTATTTGGATGTGCTTAAAATATTTTTGAATTGGGCTAAACTTAAAAACACAATTTATTTACATATAATATAATGGACTTTTGGCGGGCAGCTCTGGGCTTAGCCCGGAACTACCCGCATAAATCCGCCCGTGTGAGGGGGAGAGTGACTGGCGGCACAGAGCACGGCGGTGGAGAGATTCGGCAACGCTCAACCACCGTGAGATAAACCATTCTGGTGGCGCACGGCGGAGGTGATGGATGAAATGTGTCAAGAGTGGGAGTAATTAATAATGGCGAGTACGAGCAACAGAAAACGACTGTCTTGTGAATTAATTGAGGAAGTCGTTAAAAGGTGAGGCCCAGTACCATTTTGACACATTTGGATCCACATTAATGGGCTTCAATCATTAAATTAGGAACATATGGCCCAACTATTTATTAACCATTTGGACCAATTTAATTAATCCATTATTATTTCACAATAAAAAACACAAAGAGGCCCAATTGAGACTTGCACGTCGGCCCGAAATTTGCTGATCTTTAATGGTACAAGACGTCGATTAATCTTTAATTTTTTTTATCAAGTAATATCATATTAAATTATAAAAAAATAAATTAAAGGCGAAGATTTGTATGAGACTGTCTCGAGTTTACGTGAGACAAATAAAAAATAATAACATCATTATTACTTCTACTATTATAAAATGTTCACTGCATCATTATATCATTATCATTTATCATCAATTAAGTATCACGTTTAATTATGAATGTTACTACTTTTTATCCATTTCATATAAGTACTTTTATAACACAGTCTCAAACAAGCCTTGGGAGCAACTATTATTCAAAGTTTGTTGAGGATTATTGAACACCTCATACACGGAGTTGAATTCGTAAATTTATTAACTATAAGTGTCAAATAATGACGATTATTTTTTTCGTAAACAAATCGATCATTTCTATCTAAATGTCGATTAATGGGTCGAATTAATTTATTAATTAAATTGTGTATCTCATTTTGCTGCGGAGTTATTAAATTAAAATCTTCAAGCGAGGGAAAGAGGACAAGTGTTGAGCATGACAATATTATGATTTAATTTCAATTAAACAAAGATTAAGATGTGGCGTTAAATCAAATAAAATTAAATTAATTTTACTTACAGGATTAAGATAAAGATGTCGCATGACACCCTAACAAGGGAACATGTAAGATGAAGTTTGATCTTAATTTAATTTAAATTAGATTTTGTTCCTATTAAGTTAATTGTGTTCATATTAAGTTCATGCATTTGTGTCATTTTCAAAGTTAAATTTATTGACTATTGTAAAAGGCGGTGAAAATCAAACGTCATTCTTTATAATAATTTTAATTTATGAAAGGATAGAGCCGAAAAATTAAAATTTTTAGTATAATTTTTTTTTAAAAAAATCCAATTAAATCTTAGTAAGATCTACTAAAGTCATTAAAAAATTATTAATTTCTAATCTTGTAGTAATTATCAAGTGTTATAATTTCAGTACCAGTGAGTTTAATTAATAATTGACATACAATCTTAAACACGTAAATATTCAACTTGAAAATTCCACTAATGCCCCTGCATGCATTTTTTTTTTTCTTTTTAAACTCAGTTTAATCTCATTTAATTTAAAAAATAAATAATTAGTATAGAAAAACTATTGAAACATCATGAAGTGGATAATTGCAAAAACTTCTAGAAAAGTGAGGCTAATTAAATGTAGTAATTAAAAACTGAATTAAAGAGGTAATCATGTTACACAAGAAAGCTAAGAGAGGAAGAATCTTGACCTAAGTACAACCCAAATAATCGTTACTTCAAAAAATATTTAAATATTTATGTATATTTTAGAGGAAATATTAAATTATTTGACCAAAATCAATATCGTTAGATGAAGGGTTGATGAATCAGTACCAGAAAGCTAACGACTTTGAATTCTAAAGAGTCTGTTACTGTGGAATTGAAACATGTAATGAAAACACAAATTCCAATATATATATATTGACATAATCTATCATAAAAAAATATTAATCACATTCTATATTTAATTTAATTAAGTTAATTTACGATATACTACAATAGAAGCAATAAAAAAATATAGAGTCCTTCCTTACTTGTAGCATGTACTGCTAAAAATTTATTACTGCATGCACCTGAGTTGCTGATGATAAAGAGTTCTAAAATTAATTAATTACATTTTACTTTCTTAATTATTTTTGGTAATAATGTAATGGGAATTAATTGCAGCATTCCCTTTTAATTATAGGTTAGTATATAAGATGTAGAGTATTATTTGTTTAATTATGGATTAACGTAGTTTTTGTAAATAAAAATAAAAAAAGTACGAAAAAATAGGCGTTGACTTCTGCAACAAAAGGAGATAGGTGTTGAACAATACACGTGGACAGAGGGACCGCCCCGATTGGAGAATAGGGGTACAGCTAGTAGACACGTGTGCCACTCGAATATTTTACAAGGTCAAACAAAGAAATTAAGCGAATTAACGAAAAAGAATTAACAAAAAATAAGTGTACATTTTTGATATAGTAAAATCCTAGCTAGCATGCATTAAGTTACAATCATCATACGTAAGAGTATTTAATTTTTATTTTCAATTAAGAAATGTATAATAGAATTATTTAATTACGTATACAAGATTTAATTAATTGATGCCTTAATTGTGAGTAATTTCATGCCCAGTTCTTGTTAAATTAATGTATTATTTCAAAATAAACCATCAATCATATAAATAATATTTTAGCCATTATATATTAAAAAAACAAAGATCGATGCAAAATGGCTTATAACGTTACTAACGTAAGAGTGAAATAGAGTGGAAAATCATAATTCATAAGTCTAAGATTTCCCTTTAAAAATTGATTCTTTATTTCTCTTTATTGAAATTTTTGGTTCGTCTGCGGTTGACAAATATGTATACTTTTCAATAATTACATTATTAATTATTTTTCTTTTATATTATAATTATTTATGAATTAGTTATTATTACTCACCCCGTCTCATAACGAAGCTCATAGTAATTATTGTAGACACGAAAATCTAAAAGGATTTATTTTTAACTTGTTATGGGTAGTTTGATATTTTTAGTTTATAAATAAATTATAAATTAAATTTCTTGAATTGTAAATGAATGATAATTTTAAAATTACAATTTACTGTGGGATTATTGAATGGTGTACTATTTTCTTGACTGAGGGTGTCAACTTTTATAAGAGTTAACTGCATTAAAATACATGATCTTTTCATCTTTTTTCAATTTAATCACAAATTTTTTTATTGTCAAAATAATACATGAGCTTCTATTTTTTTCTCAATTTAATCATAAATTTTTTTTTTATCAAATAAATACACGACCTTTTTTATATATTCTCAATTATATCATAAAATTTCAATTTAGAATAATTTTTATATTTGGTCATTTAATCAAAATTCTTCCGCAAATAAAAAAAGTATATTAAACAGTTTTTACGAAATCTTATTAATAATAAATTTTTTAAGAATTAATAAAAAATAAACTACTACGACAATTAGATTATACAACGACCAGCTATATTTTTAGTCTACCAATATACGGCTAATATTAATTAAAATTTATATTTCATACATATATTAAATATAAATTATATAACATAGTTTTATTAATAATAATTAAGGATTGAATTTTATATTTAATTTTTTTTTAAAATACACATGACATCAATTAAGATTCCTTGCAAACTTTTTTTTATGTGGAGTATTTTTATAGTTGTTTATTTTTATTTTTTTATTTTAATTTTTTAAATATTTTAGTAATCAATTTTCATTCTCAACTTTTACAATTTTAGTTCAAGTTTTTTTTAATTATGTTATTGATTTATGTTCTTAACCGTACCAATTTTTAATATTTTACTGAATTTTGTATTTAATTATTCATTCAAATATTAATATATATTTTTTAATTTATCAATTCTCTAATTATTTAAAAAGATAATTAATTAAATTTGAGACAAATTACGTGAATTTTTATGATTTTTTATAATTTATTTAATATTTAAAATGTAATCTATGCATTATATTTAAATTATTTAATGTGCATTGATTTTTCATTAATAAAAGAATTTTGAACAAATGGCAAAATATAAAAAATTATAAAAATAAAAATTGTGATTGAATTGAAAAAATACAAAAAAAATCATGCATTTAATTGATAAAAAGAAAGTTTGTGATTAAATTGAGAAAATATAAGAAGGTCATGTATTTTTTTGACAATAAAAAAAAGTTCGTGATTAAATCGAAAAAAGTGGAAAAGGTGGTGTGTTTAATGCAATTAACCCTATTTAAAATACAGACAAAAATAGTAAGTGTAAATTTATTTATGAGATCAAGAAAGTATATTTGATCAATTATGTATCACTTTTATAAAATGTTATAACTAATTACTTATTCATTTCACGAAATGCATTAAGGGAGACGGGTTAACACAAGTTTTACTTAAGGCTGGAATGAAATTGTTTCATAAATTTATTTATTAAAAAGAAAAAAATTATTTAAGCAAAAATTATGAGGAAAATTAAATGAATATTTTATGAGGCGGCTATTTGCATCCCAAATAGACTAAACGAACCCCATTAATTTATAGATTTAGAATATAATTATGTGAGAAGATGTAAATACCCTTATATAAATAATACTCCAAGATTAATTATGATAAATTGTTATACATGCCCCAATTAAATTTTAAATGCACCTCAATTAGATTTCTAAATGCACTCTAATCAATAAACCACGATGAACCCTAAACCTATGAATTCTGAGAACGATGATCATTAGGAACAAACAAAAATAATGAATATATGAAAAGGAACAGAAAAATCCTTCCGAGACTATTACAGAATATGCTTAAATCACATCAAAGAGAAAATAATGATCTGGGATCTGCAAGCTTTTCGAGAAAAAAGAAAAAAACGCACTCCAAAATTTCTGCAAACTTCAACTTTCTCTAACAATCTGTGTTTTATATTTTTTTATGGTTCAACGAATTGAATCAACTCCACATTCTCTTTCTGAATAGATGTAAACAAAAAAAAGGTGGCCGCAGCAGCGAAGAGTTATCAGATGCCACAAACATGCAGCTATTTTGAAAATTGATTCGAACGGTGGTGCGACGGCGTATCGCGGCGGAGAAGTGAGAGGAGAATGGCGGTGTTTGGTTGCTTATTTCTAGAAATCGGGGCAATTCTTTAGAATACTTACGCACATTTTTGTTTGTTCTGGATGATTTCATTCTCATTTTTTATTATTTTTGTTTGTATACAGAATTCATAGGGTTTAGAATTTATCATGATTTATTAATTATAACAATGGGGTCCATTTAGAAATCTAACTGAGTGCATTTAGAATTGGGGTATGCATAACAATTTATCATAATTAATCTTGGAGTATTATTTTATTTAAGGATATTAACGTCTTCTCACATAATTATAGTCTAAATCTATAAATTAATGAGGTTCGTTTAGTTTATTTGGGGTGCAAATAGCCGCCCCTATTTTATGTAGGTTCGATTGATACGATTATTTATATAATTAGTACGGAATTAATATTTTTAATATATATACGTGTGTATAGTGAAAAAAAAAAGGAAAAAAAGAGTGAGCATCTACACTCGCAAATGTAATACTAGAAGCATTTCTTTGTTTTTCTACTCAATTTCTAAATTTATACACATTGAAACACGCAAATACATAGTTGAAAATGGTTACAGTATTAATTATTAGAGGCAACAAAGCTCCAAATTATGAGGTGTCCTACTCATAAATTAAATTTAAAAAGCTATATATATAGGGTTTTAATTTGGTGAAATGAAGCAACCCAAGAAAGTAATTAAGATCATGTATTTATTTCTTTATAATTGGGTAGGGGATGTAACAACCACACCAACTAATTAGTAAACTTCTTCCTCGATAAGACTTTTTTCAGAGGTCAAACCCATTTTTTATGTGCCACGTAATTTATTATAAATTTTTATTTTTAATTTTAGAAATAATTCTTAAATAAGGAGACTTGAGAGTATATTGATTTAAGTGTTTTGGATCAATTTCATCGATTTGAGGAATATATAAACATGTTTTACGCATATTTTGTGAATGTGATGGCACATTTATAATAATTTAAAGAAATTTAAAGTCGAAAGAGAAATATAACAAACATTGTGAAAATTTTGTATAATTAATCATGAGATGCATAATAAATTTTCAACTTCCAAATTAAGGTAATGATGCATAAAGAGATCAAATTTGATACTCCAATGTATTCACAAAATCCAGAGACTATCTTTGAATGGAGTATCTTTTAATTTTACCTCCTAAATTAAACCCTAGCTGTCACACCCAAGAAATTACTTACAAAAAGTCAAATTTTGTGAACAATAATACTATTAATTTTGTACACATGTTCAATTTTCCTCATTAAAGAAACTCCCAAATGAATTTGATCCCCCCACCCCCCACAAATCCCACCCCACCCTACCACCAAATTTCTAGTCATTGACGTCTTGGATTTCACCCTCAACACACAAAACGGGAGAGAGAGAAGAGGAGAGAGAGATAGAGAGAGAGAGAGAGGCGGTACCAAATAAATTTGACTTGTATCTATTCATTTGATCACACACTTTACTCTCATCATTTGCATATATAAATAGGGTTTCACCTCATCATTTCTAACCAAAACATTCATCACGTTTTTGTTGTCTCAATTCTTGAGAAGTGGAAATTTCTTACAGTTGATCAGTATAACCAAATAAGCATCAAGAAAATGGGAAGATCTCCATGTTGTGATCCTAAAGATGGTCTGAAGAAAGGTCCATGGACCTCAGATGAAGACATGAAGCTCACTAATTACATCAACACTCATGGCCCTGGAAATTGGAGAACCCTTCCGAAAAATGCCGGTATGCTCTTTTCTCTTTTGTTCAACTTATCTAACTACTAATGTCATGTTTGAATCATTTGGTTGTTTTTATCATTTCAATTTGCAGTTTTTAGATCTTTTTTTAGACATTTGATGTAATGTAATGTAAATACTTGTAGGACTTCAAAGATGTGGGAAGAGTTGTCGTCTTCGTTGGACGAACTATTTGAGGCCCGATATCAAGAGAGGAAGGTTTTCTTTTGAAGAGGAAGAAGCTATCATTCAACTACATAGTGTTCTTGGAAACAAGTGAGATTAATTATCTTCATGATCTCTATTTTATGCAAAAGTTGATTAATTAGTGTTTATTAATGAACAACAAGGGCTAAAAAGGTTTTATTTTTTTCTTGATCTTAGGTGGTCGGCCATCGCGGCTCGTCTCCCCGGAAGAACAGACAATGAAATCAAGAACTTCTGGAACACTCACATCAGAAAGAGACTACTAAGAAATGGGATTGATCCAGTGACTCATGCACCGCGTCTCGATCTTCTTGACCTCTCGTCTCTACTCAACTCGACTCAACTCGACCTTTCAAACCTCCTCCGAGTCCAGACACTTCTAAATCCAGAAGCACTAAGGCTTGCTTTGAGCATCCTATCATCAAACAATGTAAACCCTAATTTCTTACAACACAAGCTTCAACAAAACCAGCTCATGGATTCTAATCAAAATCAGGCCCCATTTTTCCAACCTAATCAGTATGAAAACGTTGTTAGCAATCAAATCACATCAAATGTCACCACTTCTTCATTTTCAAATCAACCCCAATATTCTAATATTCATGGGAATATGTCGAGCAGTCAAATGTTCCAAGATTACGTACCGACTACAACCGATACTACGAGTGATCAAAGTCATCCAGCCAATCTATCATCAAGCTTTTTCTATGGAGTTTCAGATCAAATGAGGGGAGACTTGTCGGAGAACTCTAGCTTCGATTCGGTTCTGTCGACGCCGTCTGCATCCACGTTCATCAATGGAAGCACAGAAGATGAGAGAGAAAGCTTTTGCAGTAACCTTTTAAGGTTTGAAATTCCAGAGAGTTTAGACTTGGATGGTTTCATGTAAATATATAGCTTCGTCTGTCTTAGTTATATCTTTTACGAACTTTAAGATTGTGTTTGGATTGAGAATTCGAGCTAATTTCAAGTTTATTACTCTATCTTGAAATGATTATGGATACCCTACAAAAATTTCAATCCAAAGGCAACTTTAATTAGGGTATGTATTTAGAACAAAATGGGTCCTTTTTCTGTATTTTTTTGGGTGATGAGGTCCATTCATGTTCTAATGGCTTGTCTTTTTTCCTTGGTTTAACTTTATGTAATTAATTAAGATGATGTACATTAAAGCTTGTGGTTTGTTTATATCTTCTTCATTTTATTGATATCCCTCCTATGATTTATTGTTCTATTTATTCTTCATTGTAAATTTTTTTAGCATAAGATCAGTGAGATGCATGATATGAATAATTAATGTTTATTCATTTTTGTGTTACTAATTAATATTCAACATCATATGATCATCTCGTCCCATCACGAACATTTTACAAATTTTCACCTTCTTTTAGTTGTTACAATTGAAAAGTATTTCAATTCTATATAAATTGTGATCACTAATTATATATATATATATATATATATATATATATATATATATATATATATATATATATATATATATATATATATATATGTGTGTGTGTGTGTGTGTTATATTGAAAATCAGGAAGTAATAAATTACTCCCTCCGTCTCACAAAAGATTGCACCCTTAGTTCCAGCACGGAGATTAAGAAAGTGATAACTTTTAGGTGTATAATGATATTTTTCTGTAATAAATAAATGATAAAGTATGTTAGGTAGAGATGATTTTTTTGTAAATAAAATATATGGGAAGGGTGGTTGTTTTTTACTTTTTGATTTTTTTAGAATGTGCAAACTTTTGTGGGACAACCCAAAATGGATAGTGTGTCATCTGAAATGGGACGGAGGAAGTACTTCGATCCATATATATATATATATATATATATATATATATATATATATATATATATGCACAATTTCACTTTTCATTTTGAGGAGTTGAAATATTTATTAAAAGTACATCATAGATTCATAGTATATCTTACATATTTTTAAAACTTTATTCATTAATTTTTATAGTTTATTTACTTTTTTACCTTTTATTCATTTTAAATCTTCTATTTACTTTTTCTCCTTAAATTACCAACCTGTCTCGTGTAACATTGTTATAAAAAAATTTGTAATATACTTTTTTATTAAAAAAAATCTACTAATTTTATATGATAATATGTTTGTGTGCATGTATAACTAGTACAACATTTTTTACTTTACTAATTTTGAGTAATTTTTATTTAATTAATCTAGTAAATTGGTTTATTAAATAATTAAAAAAATTCCAAATAGAAACTAGAGTTACTAAATTATTCTGAAATAGTCTTAATTATAATTTATTATAAACTGTTGGGATCGACTAGGCACAACAATAACTAAATAAGAAAATTAATTTTTCAAGAATTTTATTATTATTACTAGTATTACTTATTTATTTGCTCGATCTCTAGCTCTATCTGTCAATATATCTAATTTCAGTGTTGTTTCGTGATTCAAGCATACTACTACATGCTAATGCTGTCACAATAATTTTGCACGTCACGTCATTTTCTTCATTCTTTTTCCTTTTTATCTTTTTTTTCCCCTTTATTTAAAGTGAAGTTGGAATTTTAAAAGAAAAAAAATTTGGCCGGATCATAGAGTAAATGATACCTCAATAATTCAATTCCCCACTTCCAAAATTAAAAAAAAAATCATATATAAATAAAGGCAATTTATAGTGTGCACACGGGTGCACCTAAAGATAGGGTGCACCCATATACAAATATAAACAAAAACATATATAATTAAGAGTAAAAATGTATACAATTTAATTGTTAATTTTTTAATGAAAATTGTACGTATATAATATTCAATAAAAAGTTATACACATATGGATGTTAGTTTTTTTAATGAAAACTTAATGTGAAAAAAATATACAATTATTACAAAACACGTATACAAAATAGAATAATATCTATACAAAATAGAATAAAAAGGCATATACATATGGATGCACCCTTGCACCCGGGTGCACCCAATATACACTCATAAATAAATATTCCAACATTTTGTAATTTGAGACATATTGTTTGTATAAAATTATAAACCGATCGTGATATATATAAATAAATGAATATAATTTGTTTTAATTTTCTACACATTAATTAACATAAATAAATACCATTATTATTGATTCGTGTAATATTCTGTTACCTCATTTTGTCAATATTACTAGTCAAGCCGATCTAAAATGTGTATTACATATTCCCTTTTTGCTAATAATTATTCGAATATAGTGTTCTAGACTAAGAAATTAATGGGCATAATGTTTGGAATTAATAGACGATATAATTGACTTACTTTTGGTTTTTTTTTTTTTTTTTTTGCCAAATTGATATAATTAATTGATACGTAAATGGCGTGACCCTGTGATACATGTGCAAATACAATCAAGTCTTTGTTTTGTTACCTCACTACTCACATGGATTTTTTTTTTTGTTAATTTTATTAATATATAGCATATATTATGTGTTAACACATGATTGTATGTAATTAAATATAGGCTAATACTTGTATCATTTTGGGCATAGTAAGTTATCGGTGGCCTTCATTTATACCAAGTTGAAGTCATGTTATTTTCTACTTAAATAGGTTATTTTTGAAGTGTAACACTTGACTAAAGAATAATGGAGTATACTTTTTTTAAAAAAATAAAATAAAAAATAGAGTAATATTATTCGCTGATATACTCACCGTTCACTCAAAATATCAATTTTATCATTTTGATTCGATTTACTATAATTTACGAAAAAATGCATGGTCCTCATACCATTATAAAAACCTCAAAAAATTATTAAATATATTGCACAGTATTTAATTTCTTTAAATTAAAAATAGGGGCAAAATGGTAAGAGCTATTTAAAAAACCCATTATATATTTAATACCGCTGTAAGTATCACTCTAGGTTATATTATTACTTCGTGTATCATGATTCATGAGAATAGTATCACGCATTTATAACATGAAACGAAAAACATTGTTGTTGTACAATATATAAGAGTTTTCCAATATTAAAATTATTTAAAAAAAAAAACCTACCACACTAAATTATAAAACTTGAATTATAGTAATTTTTTCTTTATTTCTAAGTTTAGTTATAATTATAAAATAAAACGAGTGTATTTATATTAATTTCCAGCTGTAAAATACGTTGGACTTTTGGTGGGTCCGTGGGTGTCTTCAGTCTAGCGTATTGCAATAAAGGGGTTGCCCACTAAAATTTCTAATCTTTGTGCCAAATAAAAATAATTATAATTTGAGGGTGCAAATTGCAAAGTTTTTCTTCATCTTTCAGTTGTGAAAAATCTCAGTCGAACTCACTGTTCCTTCTTCCTCGCCGAAATGGCTAATTTGTTTCGAATTATTTCACAAAAAAATCTAATTCTATTTTGCAATTACCCTCAAATTCCTCGCTTAATTCACACATTCTCGCAATGTGTAGAAAGAAACTGTAGCGAAAGCACTACCATCGTCTCCATGATCGATTCTTTAAAGAAAGGTCAGAGCTGGAAAACCCTTTCAGAAAGATTCAATTCAGTTAATTTCACCAAATCTACGGTTGAAAAAGTTCTCTTGCATCTAAAAGAACCAATAAATTCAAGAAAAGCCCTAAATTTTTTCCATTGGTCCGCGAAGGAAATGCGTTTCGAACATGGGCTCTGGAGTTACTGCATGATAATCCACATTTTGGTGAAAGGTAGGCTCATCAAGGATGCTAAAGCAATGTTGGAGTCAATTTTAATAAAAAAATTATCTGATGGTGATTCTCAAATGTTTGCTGTTCTTGATTCTTTGATGGAAAGTTATGAGATTATCGATTCTGTTCCTCTTGTGTTTGACTTGTTTATACAAACTTGTGCTAAGTTGAGAATGGTTGATGATGTTCTTGATGCTTGTGAATTTGTGTTTGATCATGGGTTTTCATTGAGTGTGATTACTTTCAATTGTGTCTTACATGTGATGCAAAAATCCGACAAGGTGCATTCAGTTTGGAGTGTATATGAGCTTATCATTAAGAGGAGAATAAGCCCAAATGAGACTGCTATGAATATCATGGTTAGCACTTTGTGTAAAGAAGGTAAGTTGCAGAGGTTTCTAAGTATTGTAGATCAGATGCATGGGAAGAGGTGTTCGCATCCTCGTCTTATTGTGAATACGTGTCTAGTCTATGAGATGATAGAGGGGGATAGGATTGAAGAGGCTTTGGTGCTATTGAAGCAAATGTTGCAGAAAAATATGATCTTGGATACGATTTCGTACTCATTAGTAGTCTTTGCAAAGGTTAAGATGGGGAATTTGGATGCTGCAAATGAGATTTATGAGGAAATGCTGAAGAGAGGTTTTCAAGAAAATGCTTTTGTGTGCAGTTTGTTCGTTGGGGCATATTGTGAAGAGGGCAGGATTGATGTAGCATTAGGGCTGTTAGAAGAGATGGAAAGTTTAGGGTTCAAGCCTTCAGTCCAGGCTTTTAATCAGCTGATCAAAGGTTGTTCTTCAGACGGACGACCGGAGGATAGCTTGGTATTTTGCAAGAAAATGATTGAGATGGGGCTTCTTCCTAGTTCTGTGGCTGTTGATAAGTTGTTTGGGATGCTTTGCGAGAATGGGAAGACAAAGTTGGCTGATGAGATGTTAACCGTTTTGTTAGACAAAGGATTTGCTCCAGATGAAAGTGCATATGCTCATCTTATATCTGGTTATTGTAAAGATGGTGATATGGAGGGGCTGACGAAGCTTATATTTGAGATGGAATACCGGTCGATCTCTCCAAATGTATTGGGTTTGAGTGTGGAGATTATTAATCTCTGCAAGTGTGGGAGATTAAAAGAGGCAGAGTCTCACCTTCAGACATTGAAAGTTAACTCTCTTGTTCCTTAGTGGCTCTAATTTCTGGACACCTAGCACTTACCTTCTTCCTCATCAAACAACATCCAAGGTAGTTCATTAATCATCCTTTATGGAGATTGCTGCTTGTGTATGGACTTGTTTGGTGAATTCATTCCTTGATGGTGAGAATATTATAGATGGTGGGGGTTTTCTTCTTGTTTGCGGTTTATAATCGGTGTAAAATCCACCCGCTCTGAGAACTACTTGAACAATTATCATATGGCAAACATTCTATATCCTGGTTGGAGATGAAGGATTTAGGCTATGGCAGAGTAGATAAAAAATTGGGTGTGATTAAGAATATCCTGAAGAAACAGGTAGTAATGTTAATATTGCACTTGATATAACATATCGCTTTTCAACTTAGTATCATTTGGCTAACAGATAAAACAGACAATCTTTAGCATTAAAATGTGATTATAAACTGATCTGGTCTTTATGCCATATACATTTTCAAGAAATGCATTGGAAAGAATTGACTACTATGCCTTCTCTCAGACATGAAGTTTCTTCATATCAATAATTTGTATCAGATAGCAAGCTATTTTGATGATGTTCGAAACTCCAGGTTTTCTTCATGGACATCATTCTTCAGATTTAAGCCCACCATGGATTTTCACCAGTTCTGAAATCTGTCTCAGTCCATGGAACGAACACCACCTTCCCATCTTCAATATCCGCATGAGCCAACGCCAACGACTGTAATGATCGACAACGTGCAATGTAAGTAGTGTCATAAACAAGCATTCACAGCATATCCACAGTTACATATTACTTCTCTACATCATTTTCAGATGCCTAAATCAAGTGTTTTCTGATTAATTTTTCAATGTACATACCAGGGGAGCAGGTCCTCTAACAACTCTTCCTTGATTGTTGTATTGGGATCCATGGCAGGGGCAGATGAACTTGTTCTCAGCCGCGTTCCATGGGACGACACAACCAAGGTGTGTGCAGACAGCATTGATGCCGTAGGTTGCTAGAGTTCTGTCATTCTCCACAACCAGGTATGTAGGATCACCCTGAAGTTCTGAGAAAAATCAGACACCAGTACTATAATGAAGTAGATTTTTTTTATGATCGATCACTTGTTTGAGATATATTGGTCTAACTGATAAATTCTAGATATAAATGCCATATCTCATCAAAATTACCTTCAAACCCTGTGTTAGGGTCCTATCACCAGGTCCATGGCTGGTGAGCCATGCAGCTGCAATAACATCATTACCCAAAGCATCCTTCGCCACAATTCCACCACCAGAGCCACCACCACTGACCACACACAAATTGCACAGTCAGATGTCTTATACTCAAGATTAAACCTTTATTTATCCTAACCCTTGATTCTCTCTAGTGCAGTAAAATCTGATGATCGAAGAGGAAACTTACCCTGGTGGAACGAAGAAGTGTAAGGAAGCAGCATTCCACCCGCAGGAAGAGAAATAGCTCCCAAAAGCAGCAGATTCATGAGCTGTCTCTTTCCCATATCGGGCACTCGATCCGCAGGGATGCTTGTAGCCATGCACGACACCTTCATCCTCTTATTGGTGACGCATTTCGCGAGTGCGAGATGCGGGACTGAGTTCCCCCTGTTCTTAGCAGAGCACAGCTGCATAAAACAGATAGAGTCAATCATTCAATCACTTGGAATATGTGGAGTTTCTGCAAATGGGTTTTCGTGTGTAATCACCTGAGAAGGAGCGACGGCGGCTGAGAGGGCAGTTGAAGCCGCCATTGGAGGGTGGTGGGGAGTTTCTGTTGATATCGGAGGAGTTGGGATTCTTGAATCTGCGGTGTAGTGAAATATGATTGGAGAAAGACGTGTGTTGGGTGAGTGATGGCCATATATATGCCACAGGAGGATAAGGTCTTATGATGCACAGCCACACTGCTAGAATTACTCTTTTTCTTTTTCTTTTTTTAATTATTTATTATTATGGTGAGCATATTTTATAAACATTCTTGATAACATTTATTGCATTATCATTTATCTTTCACTAATTAAAATGACTATCAGTAGGGTTTAATTTCCTCTTACATTTTGCATCTAAAGTAAAACATCAGTGATATTTTATAAAATTATTGAATTTTTTTTTAAATTCAATTTTTTTTCCATCTAAACAGGAACCCTTTTTTATTTTATTTTTTTGAAAATTTATATAAATATTAAAATTTATCCTTAAGAATTGTATAATATATTTAGACACCTGACCATATGATATACTAATAAGCAACAAAACTTTTACAAGAACAAAAACTAAAATTACTTTTAGAATAGTGAGCAATAGTCAAATTAACAAAAGCAATACAGAGAGATGATCAGTACATGTTCACATCATATGTAAGAATTTACAGCACCTTCTGTACATACAAAAAATGGGACGGCGCTATGATCTTCTACTCCCATCATTTTGGAAGGAATTCATCAGAATCTGCAATTTTGGAACCACTGCACATCCTCCTCAACAAACCGACCCTACTTATGCGCGCGGCATAAGATTCAACATGGTTGATCTTTCGTTTCCTTCCCAGCACAGAGGAAGTAACTTCTGCAATGAAATCAATTTCAACAGAGTCGGTTTTATCTATCACCTCTTCCTTCTCAAGCTTCTGCTGCTGTGTCCACTTTGCTTGTTCAGTTCCACAGAGGTGGTTGAAGTAATAACTAGGCTTAATATAACTTGATGAATAGGATACAATGCCTTTGATATTGACAGGACGAACAAGCTCAATGAACGCTTTGATCTCTGAGAAGCAAGAGTGATCAGAGAATGGTACTATGAAGATGTGTTTGGTAGCACTTGTTGAATCTTCACCTAAATCTGAGGTATGATTCCTGTTGTCTTTCTTCTTCAAGGAAGACTTGGAAGAGCCGAATGTATTTCCATTTCTTTTCAAATCCCATGGAAGCCCAGATGGCATAACTCCTATTGTTGGCGGCGTAAGTTCAGCCCTTCAAGTGTTTCTCTGCTGAAACCATAACGAGGAATGGCACGAACTCTAGTAAGAGCGGTCTGCGTTGTGAAGTTATTATTGAATCCAAGTAGATGCATAATTTGCAACCGTTCAGGCCAAACCCAAATCTGTAACCAGTAAAACGTCACACCATTTCGACAACTCAAGTAACAAAAAACTAATGCAACAGAGTGCAGGATATAAATATATATATATATATATATATACCTTTGTGTCCAGTTGGAGTGATATGTACAGCAGCAGATCTTCTTTACCAATTGAGTCAATTCCAATAACAACATCATGATCTGGATGAGAGATGATAATATCAACAATCTGTAATTAATCATCAAATGCTACAGGTCAATCTTCTGAAACAAAATGAAGATTATAAGGCCAACATCTTTCTACAAGAACTAGTTCTTTCAAAGTGCACATGCAGCAACATGTAAATAGTCACAACCTATCTGAGCTTCAGATTGAACTTTCCTTACTTGTACCTGCTTAGCAGCTACTTCACGAGAAGGAAACGAGTATCTGGGATTGCAGTATGTATTATCCAGATACAGGTAATCGAGCGTGACGTTCTTGAGAGCATCAAGCAGCACAACCCTCCCATTTTCCACTCTCTCAACATTTAATTCCCACCTGAAATCCCCCGTGTAAAGCATACAACCAAATTCACCACGAAACAAGTACATTACAGACCCTATCAGAGAAGGGGCATGAATTACTAACCATATTTAATGGCACATAATATCTCACATTATAGCCACTATTTAAAGCCAGCAATTAAAAAATCTCAACCACCAAAAACGAAAGCAGCAAATCAACTACATGAACATCAAATCCAATGCCAAGTGACATAACAGCCAAAAATAAAAACGTAATTGAGGAATTATCACAAACACCTTACATACAACACAAAATGCGCCTAAATTAGGAAGAGCGAACTCAAATACCGGGGCAATGCTGAGCGTCAATGGCCTTGACGAGGATTTCGGTGGTGGAGCCAGACGAAGGGGAGATCAAGGAAAGCGAGTGCCAGGCGCCGATATCGAGTATGCGGATGAGGGAAAGATCGAAGTCGGGGAATTTGCAGGGGAAGAGTTTGGCGGAGAGGCGGGAGCAGAAGAGGGGGCCGGGCCGCCAGGTAGAGTGAAGTCCGGCGGTGTGATCGGCGTGGAGGTGGGTGAGGAAGTAGGCTTGGCTACCGGAGCTCCATTTATCGACCGAAACCATTCTGTTATCCATTTTAGCGATTTTCAGATTTCTCCAATTGGGGTTATTAATTATTAATCAGGAATTGTTTGGCGGGATTTTTCTACTCATATAAAATTAAATCACAATGGATTGTTTGGGTGTTATTCTTAGATTTTGATATTCATTAAAATAAAATAAAAAATTGGAGAGAAATTTAGTGTATATATACTACTTCCGAGTTATTCTCATTTTCGATCCTATAATTTTTATTGAATTCAATTTTGGTCACTAAACTTTTAACTTTTTAAATGTAATCTTTTTTTAAAAAAATTAATTGTAGTCTTCTAAATTCTTTTTTTAAATTTTAATCCTTTTATAAATTTTTTAAAAAATTTAATGACTTGTCCTGTAAATTTAAGTTTCTTCTTGGTAAAATGACAAAAATTGATATAAAAGGACTAAAATTAATAAAAAAGACTAAAATTTAAAAAAAATTAAAGGAGCACAATTAGATTTAATCAAAATTAATGGATCAAAATTGTGATTTTTTCTACTCCTTCCAACCGTAAAATAGGTATTTATTTATTTTTTGTGTGGACAAAAGTATTATGTATAATAAAAAGTTGTATTAGGAATGTGTTGGACCGTGTCATTTTTTCTTTTGAATTAATGTCTAAAATAATAAAATAAATATTTATAAGTGATCTGATCAAATATTATTTAACTGTATAATCAATTATGTTTAAATAACAGTATGAGTGTTATCCTTCACCTTAGAAAAAATGTATGAGTGCTATAATGCTTGGACACGCACTTCATATAGCAACAAGTATAAAAGAATATAAAATGATGAACATGGCCTTTATATTGGTTGGACTATTAAAGGATATGGGGTTATTTTATTGATAAATCACTTACAAGAGAGATAACCGATAAAAAATACACCAAAACGAGAGAAAGAATGAATGCTATGAAAAACAGAAAATGTGTTGAATCCTCTTTGATGTGATGAGTTGAATTTGGCCTTTTAAATGACTTCCAGAATAATTGTTCTATACATTAATGAATGCCACCTACAACCTTGAGCTGATAATTAAATGAAACTAATCATTTTAACTGTAAAAAACCACCTGCAACTGTAAAAAAAAACAATTAATATATCAGTTCTCTGTGCACACACGTAGGCAGTGATAAGTAAGCAGTGATAATTTTGCCTCAAAGTCTTGATAAATGAGTGGCTGTGAACTCTATAACTTTGTTAAGTCATATCTCTGATACATGTAAGAATGGATATGTGATTATTAATTAAGAAGATAAACTCACTTTATATAATTATATATATATAATTTAAGACAAGGTCCAGTAAATTTTGAAAACTATCAAAATAATAATTACATTAGATACTAAGAATAATCTTACAATAATATAATGAGTTGGTCTCCTTTGTTCGAGACACACAGTAAAATAATACTCCCTCCATTCACTGTCAATCTATTTATTTTACTATTTTGGATCGTCCTTCCTTAATCTATTCATTTTCCTTTTTAGACTATGGGACCCACACCCTCCACTAATACAAATAAAATATAGGACACACACCCTCCATTAATACAACTACCTACTACACATAAAATAATAATACTCTTTAATCCACATGAGAAAAGCAAATGGATACATTGATGATATACGGAGAGAGCACTGCAAAAAGCAAATGGATACATTGAGGATGTACGGAGGATACATTGAGGATGTAGGGAGCACTATATATTACTCTTAATATTCAACTAGTAATTATGAAATGCAATATGTTAAATGGTATCTTACATTTAAAATTCCATTTACTACATAATTTACGGTAAGTCAAATCTATTTATATAATTTATCCTTACCTTAATTATGAATAAATTACAAGAGAATTTTGAAAAAATTGGGGGCTTATTTTGCAATAAATCAAAATATGCAGCCATTTTATTAATCCCTCTCTTCTCCTTCATCTTCGGCCTCGCATTTTCACTCAACAAAAATTGTTCCCTTCATTCTCTCTCTCATCACAACCACCTCCTCATATATTCCACATTGCCTATTCAATCCACCTTAAATAACGCCCGCCTCCTCGTCCGGCCACGCCGTCCTCCACCACCGATTATGGCTGATCCACAAGAGGCCGCAGCCAACAAGACCACCGCCGCCGGATCAATTTCTGACCAAATCAATCACCGCCACCTCCAACCCATCGAGGTCAGAACATCCTCCCCGCGCTTCCCACTCTCACCGTCTCCTTCCCTCTCCTCCACCCGCCGCCGCATCGGGATCGCCGTCGACCTCAGCGACGAGAGCGCTTATGCCGTCAAATGGGCGGTCGATAATTACCTCCGGCCCGGAGATGCCGTCATTCTCCTCCACGTGAATTCCACCTCTGTTTTGTTCGGCGCAGATTGGGGATCCTCTCCCACCAACGTCAATCCCGCCGCAAGTATCAGCGAATTGGATAATTTCACGGCGACGAAGGCCGGGCAGCTGGCGCAGCCGTTGGCGGACGCCGCCGTGCCGTACAAGATTCACATCGTGAAGGATCACGACATGCAGGAGAGGCTCTGCTTGGAAATCGAACGGCTAGGGTTGAATGCGGTGATTATTGGGAGTAGAGGAGCTGGTGGTTCGAGGAGGAGCGATAAAGGGAAACTTGGGAGTGTTAGCGATTACTGTGTGCAGCACTGCGTGTGTCCGGTGGTGGTGGTGAGGTATAATCAGGAGGAGAAGGTGGCGGAGGAAGAGGAAGAAGAGATGCTGGAATTTCATGATGCTGATGATTTTCAGCACAAGTGAAACAAAAAATGTATCTATATTTAATTTTTTATAATTATATATATATATACATAGATTGCATTTTATATTATTTTGATGTGAGTAACAATTCCTTTTGTTTCTTTAAAAAAAATATCCTTATTTTTGGTGCCAAAAGAAATATATCTTCTTATTGATTAGAAAACAATTTCTTTAGTGTATCTACCTATGATATATAAAAATAATAAACACTACTGTAAACATGAACACATAAATCCCAAACTAATTAAATTGTTATGCATCATTATTTCACATGCACAATATTATCAATTATCTATATGGATGCTCATATGAAAAAGATGCTCAACAAGAGTTGACAGGAAAATACTTAAATTGAATACAAAATGATATAGTTAGAAGGATTTTAATTTATTTATTTTATTAAACATGATGCCCTTAAAATGATTTAAGAGGGTAACTTTTAGGTAATGTAAATTAATATGTAATCCCTCCATTCATTGAAAATGATAAATTTGTAATTAAAATATACTTATATACCGATGTGATATTTCCCTATTTTGAAAATTAGTGTGAAACGAAAACAAAAAATGTTATTTATATATTGATGTGATATTTCCCTATTTTGAAAATTAGTGGGAAACAAATTAAAACAAAAAAAAAAATATTAAATTTAATATGGTACGTAGTGTATTTATTAATATACATCATCTACTATAGATTTGAGAAGGGTTAAAAGCACCAAGGTAATGTTTGGTTTGGGGTTACGTTGGGTTTGTAAATTATGAATTGTGATTTTATGTTTATTTTTAGTTTTAGGTATGGTAAATTTTAACTTTATATCAAATCAATGCATTAATTTATTTAAAAAGTTAATTGAAAGAAAAGAGATAAAAAAAGAGAGTATATTAATTAAGAAAGGAGAATGTAGTAGATATATATATATGAGTGGATTTTAAAATCTGTATGTGAAAACCAAAACCTGGGTTTAAAATCTGGACACGAACATCGCCCAATAGTTTTCATTCACCAAATAAAGCAAGATTACAGAACAATCTATGTTTAACCAAACAAAGTTTTAAGGAAGAAATCAAGAACACAACCCACGACAAGTAGCTAATAAGAGCAGACACTGAATGTCATGAAACATATTATTCAAACATGAAAATACGATGATCGAAGTTTAAACTTCAAATGGCTCCGAGATTTCCCTCACTTCGGCTTCGGGGGAACGAGAAATCACTCCTCATGGTAACAGCTTTCCCGCAAAAATCAGCAAACTGATTAGGCGTCGTCTTCATTCCAGTAGGAGGCAACCGCCCGTGCCTGTTCCTCATTGGCTTTGGAGAGACGAGGGCTTGGCTTTTCCGGCCATGACTTGAAGAAGATGCGACCTTCTGAGCAGCAGAGCCATGGCTTGCCTTCCTTATGGTCTTGGCATCCACACGATGGCCACGGTCAGTTTGATGAGAGCCAATGCTTAAACGAGCTGATCGATCAGTAGCATCCTTGATTGCTCCGACTTTAATGGATTGTCTGTTGTAGTATGTGAGGTGGGGAAGAAGGCTTGTCACATACTTCTTGAGCTGTTCATCGCCTACGTTCTTCTGAGCCGGGTTCCCTTCCAAGCTGAGGGCGTGCAGACAGTTGTAGTTAGCAGCAAGTTGGCCGAGGCATTTGGTGGTTGAGATTTTGTTGAAACGCAAATCCAGGACGTTCAATTTTAGGAGGCGGTGAAGGCCTTCGACCTCACTAATCTTGTTTCCAGCTAAGTATAGCTCCTTTATGGAGGAACATGCAGCAAGGCCTTCCAAACAAATGGCAAGTTCATGGTAAAATATACAGCAGATTTCAGACATATATGCTTTTCACGCCTAAAGAAGTTCAAACATTTCTTGACATGCACGATTTTAATACGAAGTGGGTTGAAACAGGTTTAGAAGTCATACCATGTCCAATTCTTAAGATGCGGTTATAGCTTAGATCAAGCACCCGAAGCCTTGTAAGATCACGCAGTCCTTCGATGGTGGAGATATTGTTTTTCGAGAGGTTCAAAATATGAAGTCCTCGAGGGAGAGCACCAGCAGCAATCTTCGCTGAGAAGGTGAAAGCAGATTAATAAAAGAATCAGAAAACATTCATTGCAACCAAGAACAGCATTAAGATTTCAGAGAACAAACAATACGAAGCTTGGGCAGAAGGATAAACGACAGAAACGAACCTATAGCGTTTCCAGACAAATTAAGGGCTTTGAGGCTAACAAAAGCACTGAGAAACGGAATTACAACCAATCCAAGATTAGTCAGCTGAGCTGCTGTAGCTGAAGTGTTCAGAGAAGATATGTATCTTTTTGCTGCTTCCATTCCAGGGTTTACCTTGACTTCCAACTTGGAAACAGTAGATTCCTCTATTACAGCACTGCTTTTTGGAAGCTCTTCTTGGTCGTCACATGGAGCAGATTCATATGATTCTTCAAGTTGACCACATTGCTGAAGGTTGATAACCCATTCCTCAATTCGCTTTAACCGGAAATCCTTAGCAGGTACTTCATCCCCATGCTGATAAGAGGTTTCAACTTTCATACCATTCACCATGAGTACCCTATCTGATTCAGGAATCACCCAGTCTTTTGCCGAATCAACATAGTTATAATGCTCATCAGTTTCATCAGCATGGTTTTCTCCATTATTCTTGTCAATGTTGCGCATAGAATTATCTCTTTCTCGATACTCAATTTGTCTTCCTACTTCATTCATCATGTCTTTCTTCCTAGAATCTAGAATACTCATATCCTCGGCAGATCTAGATTGTGGTAAAAAGAATTCTGAGCATCGGCTAGGGGAACCCAACCTAGGCAAAGAACTTGATTTCACAAGAACATGTGGAGTAGTAGGTGTGACATCGCCGGAGTTAACCTCGCCAGATGCATAGATATCATCTTTACCAGCAACATCCTTTTCGTTTTGTTCTAGATCCCCAATCGAAAATATTGACATATTCTTTCTGAAATCAGAATCAACTTGAAGAGAGTCAGATGGCAATGGTTCTTGAAGACGATCCGAGAGGCTGGGCCCATTATTCTTAATGCTATCGGGAACAACTGTTCGACTGCGGTTTACAGATCCATCATCAGAATATCTCTGCTCCCTCTCTTCCTCGGAGCCATCAGCACCAGAGGTTCTCTCTTCCCAATTTAATCTGCTTCCCAGTGACTGACTCTTTCTTATTTGTGAATTCCTATGAGCTACAATATCACAATCACTGTTGCATTTTCCATCCATTTCGTCGGATCTACAGTCATGCTCAGTAGGAGAGTAATCAGTTACATGATCAGTAACATTGTTCTGTACTTGCCCCTCTTCTTTCAAGGATGTCTTATTTTCAGTATGAAAATACGAAGAATTACGTAAAGTCTGTTTTTGAGATGAATCCTCCAGTGTCTTCTGCATTGCTTCACTAGATTGCTGAACAGTTTTCTGCCCAGGGACAAAAAAGTAGATGATGATAAGCATTAAAACTTTAAGAAGATAAATCAATAGTGAATGGATACCTCAAAAAGAAACAATTCACCAACCTTATGTTTGTGGGATTGTACGTGAGCTTGGAAGCATGAAAATCTTACCATCTTTCCAAAACTACGATTGAATCACATCGGAACCTACTCTAATTGCAAAACTGAAGATAATTGGTAGTAAAGTACTCTTATTCTTCAGAAAACATTCGAAAATCACAAGCTGTAGCAATACTTCTTGGACTCAGTAGAAGCAAACCTTAGCCATAATCAAAAGGCAAGCCTTCCGAAATGCGGCACAATCTCCAAACATGGGATGATCTTGATCTCCTTAAAACACACACAAAAATCACACTCTCGTTATCACCCCACACCTGATCAGAGGTGCGAGAAACCTTAGATGGAGTTGTATCTGCCAGACTGAAATAAAAACTTTGTCAACTGCAAGAGCACAAACTCGATTGTGCATATAAGAGACTGGTGCCTGAGGTGATAATGAAGGGAGAAAAGAATCATCAGTAAAACAGAAGAAATAAATCTTTTAGCTGCCAAGAACAAAGAGCCAAAAAGGTTTCACTGAGGTCATATGAAACATGCAAAAGATTATGACTTCCAATAACAATTTAAATAAATATTTATACAGTGTCGTGATAAGAACAATTCAGGAACCATAAGTTTTCGTCTGGCGTTGCCACATGATCTCTAAATCACTTATACAGAACATCATACTTCCTTAATCCCAGATAACAATTATTTGTTGTATAACAATATTCGGAAAAAAAACAAGCATCAATGTCATACAATAGAATTTCTAACATCAATGAATCAATTTCCAGCACACAGTACAGGTAA
This sequence comes from Pogostemon cablin, assembly GCA_023678885.1. NCBI lineage: Eukaryota > Viridiplantae > Streptophyta > Magnoliopsida > Lamiales > Lamiaceae > Pogostemon > Pogostemon cablin. Next base: position 34,512,617 of record CM042971.1, read on the forward strand.
GAAACGAAGGTTACTCAATAACTGCACCAGAGCTCCAACAAAATCTACCACTTAATGGCAAATCATACGTCCTCAAGAAAGGATATTACAGATTTAAAAAAGCAATTATATGGCACAAAATTCCAACAATCTACATAACCTAAATAAAAATCTCAATAATTTACACAATTTTTCAAGAACTCAGTTCAAGAATTAACTTTTTCAGATCTCCAGAAATTCAAAATAGCACTACGCACAGATCCAAATATCCAAACCCCATTTACAAAAATCAAAATTGAATCAAACCAATCGAACAGGAAACCAGGAAACATCATCATAAACCCTTCAGAACGAGACATACTTACAATTGAAGAAAGAAAAGGAAATAAAGATATCCCAACGAATATATATGTCTATACATCAAAACAAGTGATGATCTCACCTCTTGTAAGCCAGATTGCCTGGAGAGTGAAGCACCTGGTGAGGAGAAACCGACACGGATTTTAAAAGAAAATAAGAAGAAAAACAAGAACAGGTATCTGAAGTGCTGTTATAATGAGAAAACAAATCGAGTCAATAGGATACGATTTATACTGAAACTAACGGTGGTGATTTCTTGAGATTTGGGAGACAAGAATTAAGAAGAAAACTCCGGATTTGGGAAATAAAATTCGACCGATTGATAGTAGAAAAGTTTAGAATGGGAAACGGAGATAAAACAGAAAAGCTGGAAAGGGGACTTTGTAGCCACGGAAAGAGAGACAGCTAATTTCATGCCCTATTTATTTTTAATAAATAAATATTCTGACCTATTTTTAAGGGAGGGCATGTTATCAAAATCGAATTTACTGAATTCTTTATTCATTTTTTGTAATTGAATAATCAATATATGTAATCTAATATAGTATGTCTAATCAGATTAGGAATATATAGTGAATTTTATAAATATATTATTGAAAATCACATTATATTATACGGATATTTATTTGGAAAAAAAACTAGATTAGATAAATCAAGATTAAAATTGTTTAGATACATAAGTATAGCAGCATTTTTTTTTTAAAAAAAAGGATGATTCTTTAGCCACGTGTATTAATTTTTTTTTTTAATTCAAACATTTCTATAAAAATTTTGTATGAATAAAATTAAGTTATATAATGAGTGAGGCTTGCGTGCACCCGGGCGCACACCGTGCGCCTTTAGAAATTTTGTATTATGGGTAAGGGTACATTAATTTGGTCTAAAAGGTATACACTTTAATTACTAAAAGGTACACAATTTTGTTCTAAAGGGTATACACTTTTCATTAATATTTTTTTTTCTTTAGAAAATAAAGGGTACACATTTTTATACTAAAGGGTATACAATTTAACACAAAATTCTAAAGGCGCACGGAGTGTTGTTCGTGCGCCCAGATTTTTCTTTAGAAAATAAAGGGTACACATCTGTATACTAAAAGGTATACAATTTAGCACAAATTTCTAAAGGCGCACGGAAAGTGTTCCGTGCGCCCGGGTGCACAGGAGCTTTTGCCTTATATAATTCTGATTTTATTGGACTCAAGAAAGTATACAGTATTTGATAAACTCAAACATGCATGAATCACATTATATATTTTTAATGCACTTAATTTCAAACTAGATTAGGATGAGTTTAGTTTAATTGTTTAGTTTTAGATTGATTTTATGTCATTTAATGATATAAGTGTGATCAATTATTAATCAAATCCACGTTTTATTAGGTGATGTCAACATAGTATTGGGTCATCCAAAAGTTCAACAAATAAAATTAAACAACTTGCATATTAGTTCAATACTATGACATGAACCTAGTTGCCTACATTGATTTTGTTGTTTTAAAATACTCCCTCCGTCCCATTAGAAATGTAACTGTTTGTTTTTTCACGTGAATTAAGGAATAAAATTGTAACAACAAATTTTGTATTTATAATAAAATAAACACAAAAGAATTACAATAATAATTCAAAGGATTAAACTTGAAAATTTAGTAAACAATCTCTATTTATCTTTTGATTCTTCTCTCGAACCAATTTGGACTTTGACCTTGACTTGTTGTGTGTTGATCGCGTTAACTGTATGTTTTGAGTCGGATCTTCAGTTGAAGCTTGTCCGAACTCGGATTTGGGATTTTATAACGTTAATCCAGAGGCGTTGAGCCTTTTTTTGGATTAAACGTACTTGATCCAAAAAACACTCGATCTGGGGGTCTTAGCACCTTAATCCTGGGTCGTATGCAGTTCTTGGCGCGAAGAACACCGAAGAACTTAGTTTATGAAGAACGCTTGATTTGGGGGGCTCCGCACCTTAATCCCGAATCGCTTGCCGTTCTTGACTTGAAGATGCTTGAAGATCTTGAGGAGCGTTGCTCGTGTTTCAATCTCTTCAGAGAGTTTGTGTCTTCAGGTCTTTGAATGTGTGTCTGGAATAAATGGAGGAGGACTCCTTATATAGGTAAAGGATGAGGATACCCCATAAATAACTCGCAATCTGATTGGTCCATGACAGATTTGACCTAATTCTGTGGGCTTGGGCCTTTCCATATATAACACAGCTTGCTTGGTCATTGCTTTATTTGACCTGATTCTGGAATCTTCTAGGCTTTATTTGACTTGGGAGTCTAGTTTTACTTAATTTAAACCCCCTTTTAATTGGGTTTTAAATTAATTATCAATTATTTATTAATCTATTTTAGGAATTAATTTATTAAATCCCCAAAATAAAATATAATAAATTAAAATTGATATTTAATCAATAAAATTCACGTGTCACCATCTGATTGGACTGTGAATTTTAATTGCTTACAAATGCCCCAATGCGATTTGTTTACGGACATTATGTCTTGATGTGAAGGAATCGCAAAAGTTCCCCTTTCTTGCAATTTTTCTTTCTTTTGAAGCTTTGAATTTACAAATCATTTGGGCTTGAAGAATAATTATAAAATTTATTTGATCCAGGAGGGTAAATAATTTTATTTCTTTTGGCCCAATTCTTCACTCTTTTGATGCCCAATTTATCTTTTTCTGCTTTCTTCATCCCAATAGACCATAAATATGGCACAGGTGTGTTTCTTGTTCACCAAGATAAGAAAATATGGAACAAATTTATTTCTTACCCACCAAGATAAGAGAATGTATAACAAATTTATCTCTTGTACACCTTGGTAGATCCTACTCAAAATTATCAAATTTATTTATAGTAAAGAATCTCTTAAAATTTTGTAGAGATTACACCCCTTACAAATACTTTCCATAATTATTCATGAGTCCACTACTATATAATGGTAGTCCATGAACTCAATTTTTTTCATCAAAGTTATCCAACAAACAGGATTTTCAACTTTGCTTCAAGAGGTCGCCAAGACAAAGCACACCAATAAAACACTCCATCCAAATAATTCAAGTCACAAGTGTAAGCTTTCAATTCTTTAATTTGCTCTTTTTTTGAACTGTTTATTTGTCTTTCTTGTTTCTTGTTTCTACTTTCGACCAAGAACTTAGTAACATGCTTGTCCTTGCCCCTCTTTCTCTTTCGAGAAATCTACGGTGAGCCTCGTCCTCGCTCCTCTTTCTCTTCTGAGAAATCTTCGGTGAGCCTTGTCCTCGCCCCTCTTTCTCTTCCGAGAAATCATCGGTGAACCTTGTCCTCGCCCCTCTTTCTCTTTCGAGAAATCTTCGGTGAGCCTTAATTTTTCACAGCAGTCCTCGAGTGTTTGGCCACCACGCTGTTCGAGTGAGAATCGTGCACCAACAGTTGGTTCCCTTCTGGTCCTGTGTTCCTCATCACCACCAGTGGCTGCCATTCTCGTTACGTCAGCGTGCGACTACTGTCGGTGTTGAAAATTATAAGGGGATGACAGCTGGAATCTGCTTCCATCGGCGGCAGTACGTAATCCTCGATGAGGGATTGGCGGCTAAACCGTGATAGGAAGCGGCCACTGTCGGGTGCTGACGGTGTGGGGCGAATTTCAGCGACGGCTTGGAGTCTGCTTCCAATAGTAGCAACATGCAATCCTCGATGAGGGATCAACTGTTGAATCGGGATTAGAAGTGGCGACAGTTGTGCGTTGCTTTCCAGTGTGGCGGCTGCTCGCTGCGGATCTGGCAAGGGGTGTGATGGTTCCGGTGGTTGAGGTGCTCGCGCCTTTGGCAGTGGTTCCAAAAGGGTTCGAGTCTACTTGCTGTTGGTACTCGTGTTTACAGAGAGGGCAATGGGTGCCAGTCGGAAGCAGATCTGACCGGTGTGGTGTCTTTCAGCGATGGCAGCACGCGATTCTCGACCGAGAGATCGGCGTCTATCGGGCGCTGCTGGCACGTGATTGCTGGGTGTTACTATGGAAAGAGCAAAATATATGGTCGTTGATGTGGGTATCGAGCTTCACTGATAGAGAATTCTGAACTTCCCACCGGGAAAAGTGGCCAAACGGCAGAGGACAGTAAGAGCAGTGGCAACAGCGCACTGGTGGCGCCATGTTTCCGACGAGAGACATGGTGTTACCGATAATGGCTTGGCAAGGTTGAGGACGTCCACCTGATCTGGGTGAAGAGCTTCAGAACGACGAGAGACAACAACAGCTTCAGTGGCACCATGTTTCTCGGTGTTGATGGTCGGTTTGCGCGATTCAGCACCGTGGCATGAGGCAGCAGCTGATATTCATTCTGAATAAACAGGGCGCGGCGGCAGTACCTCGATGGTCGGTGGTGGTGAGTCGACGATCAGCGCTCGTTGGGTCGCGATTTTCCAGCAGCGAGGTAGTGACATGAGGTGTCGCGGTCGCGACTTTTCGACAGCAAACAACCTGTCGGTGGGGGTCAGTGGTGAGCAGCGGTGACTAGACGGGCTCCGATGGCTGGAGGCGCATAGCGGCGGTGTGGTCGCGATCTCCCAGCAACTCGCGGTGCTGCGGGTCGTGGGAAGTCGCGTGCTGAGGCGGTCGATGGCCACGACAATAATTTCTGGCAACGTGAGAAGGAAGCAGATTTAATTTCTAGGTTGAAGTGACAGATTAAGGTAAGCAGCTCATTTTTGTTCTTTGGAGAGAGAAACCCAAATTAATTTTGACTTTTCAATCTGTACTTTCAACTTGCAATCACGTGAGTTGATTAATTAGTTTGGATCACCACAACTTCTTAAATTTTAGGCTCAAATTTTCACTCTTGATTATGGGCCCATTTTAAGAATCCAAAAGCAACTTGGGCTTTAATTCAAATCACCCTTGGACCTCTCCAATTAATTAAGTCAATGATTTAGACTTTATTAATTATGGCCCATGTCATTCATATAATTAATTTGGGTTTAACTCAAATTAATTCCATGAACTTTAATTCTTTAATCACCAAATGAACAAATGTAATAGTAATATTCGAACTCCTTATTACTAATTAATATATATTTGGTGTTCACAATCCTTTTCCGTCGGGTAGATGGATAACCATTAATTCATCAGCCTGGTCTCTCTTTCTTGAGATATAATTGACAGAGCAACCTCGAGTTTGTCACTACACTTTTGCTTCTCCTCCATTATGGTAGCCGCTTGACAAGGCATGGCGATTATCAACAAGATTCTGATAAGAAGAGTAACATAAAATGTTTGCGAACTTTGATGGCTCATTGGTAGAAGGTAACTTCATCACTTCACCGCTATAAGATTTAGGATTATTTCAACACTCCAAGAAGTTGAACTTCTCTTACCACTTCAATAATTTGAATTTCTTCATCCAACATAGTGTTCAACTACCGTCTTCTCATTGCCAACCTTTCGCTTCTCAACTCATGCTTCAACTTAGTGCTTGCCTCACAAACTCGAAGTAAATAACCTGAATTATAACTGAACTTAGCAAAGTGCTAAGCTGCTTACGTACCCCTTTTAAGAGGATCAAGTCATAACGTAGTTCAAATGGACATAATTTGGTTTGAATGGGGGGTGCTGTATACAGTTTATACTCATGCAGGCCAGGAGTGACTATTCTTTAACCACTTTAGACAAAGTAGGGTACTTAATGCTTTAACCACTTAAAATACCTAAGTGGGGTGAATTAATAGTTTAACCACATATAATTACTTTTGGTGGATGTCGTACACAATTTAAACTCGTGCGGACCAGGAGTTTGTCATACACAGTTTATACTCATGCGGACCAGGAGTTTGTCATGCACAGTTTATACTCATGCGGACCAGGAGTAACATGCAGTTTAGGCTCGTGCGCCAAGGAGCGTTCTGCATGTATTTGTTTTACGCGTAGTAGCGTTTCAAGAACTTCCCATTTATAGGGTAAATGTTCACGCCATCTTCTGAGATCAATTTGTAGGCGCCATTTGTGTATGCTTCCTTCACAATATGAGGGCCATCTCATTTAGATAGAAATTTATTTCCAACACGATGAGTGACTACTATAGGTCTTCTCATGGCAAGCACCAAATTGCCAACTTGAAAAGAACGTATCTTCACTTTCTTTTTGAACGTTCTAGAAAGGCGAGATTGATAACACTCAAGTCTTTGTTGTGCATCCAACCTCTTCTCATCTAATGCTTCCAACTCTTGAAGGCGCAACTTTGTATTTTTTTCTTCAGTGATGTCTTCTTGTATGGCCATCCTCAAAGAAGGGATTTGTTTTTCAAGAGGCACAACAGCCTCAACACCATACACCAAAGAATACGGAGTGGCTTGAGTAGGTGTTCTATAAGTGGTGCGGTACGCCCATAAAGCTTCATTTATTCTTTTATGCCAATCTCTTTTCGACTTGGACACCACTTTTTTTAGCAGGCTGCACAAGGTTTTATTAAAAGCTTCAGCAAGACCATTAGCAGCTACGTTATACATTGAAGATTTTTTTTGTTTGAAATCAAACTTATCACATAGCTTATCAATTCAACTGTTGCTGAACTGCTTTCCATTATCAATGATGATGTAGCGTGGAACACCATATCTATAAATGATATTGACCCGAATGAAATCAGCAATATTTTCTTTCTTTACTTCCCTCAGAGGCACAGCTCCAGCCCACTTTGAAAAGTAATCGGTTGCAGCCAAGATGTAGAGATGACCACCAGAAGATTTGGTAAGCGGCCACACCATATCTAAACCCCAAGCATCAAAAGACCATGAAGCGACTGTCGAATGTAAAGGCTCCGAAGGCTGATGAATCAAATTTCCATGGAACTGGCAAGCTAGACATCTTTGTGCATAATCCATGCAATCTTTCACCATTGTTGGCCAATAGTAGCCCATTCTTTTTATCCTGAAATGTAACTTTGGCCCAGATTGATGAGCACCACAAATTCCAGAGTGAGCCTCCTCCATCGCTTGAATAGCTTCTTTCTTACCCAAGCATCTCAAGAAGATTCCATCAAATGATCTTCTATAAAGTGTACCCTTGAAATAGATGAACCGAGGTGCCCGACGCTGAATATCAACCCTTTGTCGTGGATCGTTAGGCAACTTATCATATTTTAAATAATCCACAAGTGGTTGGCACCAATCTTCTTTTTCAATTTTGAAAACCTCCACCACATGATTTTCAACTTCTTCATAATCATCATCTTCAAAGATTGGTGGTACAATCCAACTTCTACACACTGGTATTTGAATTTGCATTTCTGACATAGCTATAGTTGATGCTAACTTAGCGAGGGCATCAGCTTGCTTATTCTCTCCTATAGACAGATGCTTAATGTCAACATCACTAAGATAACCCATAAGCTTCTGAGCATACTTGTGGTACGGGAGTAACTCAGGCTTTTTTACTTCGTACACTCCAAGGAGTTGATTTATCACCAATAGCGAATCACCATACACCCTAAGGTATAGCTGCTTTATATCGACTGCCATCTCTAAACCAAGTATGAGTGCTTGATACTCAGCCATATTGTTGGAGCAATTTTCCGTTAAGGAAAATGAGAAGGGTAAAACTTCACCACTGGATGTTACAAACATAATTCCTGTACCGGCTCCTTCTCTATGAGATGCTCCATCGAAATACATCTTCCAAGGAGAAGCTTCATCTGGGAATTCATCAGATAGTTCTCATTCAGCAGGCATTAGGTGATCGGCTAGAAAATCTGCCAATACTTGTCCTTTTACGGCCTTTTGAGGAACGTACACGATCTCAAATTGTTGAAGTTGGAGATACCATCTTGCAAGCTGATCAGAAAGTACTGGCTTTGATATGACAAACTTTAGTGTGTTGGCTTTCGAAACCAAACGGACTGTATGAGCTTGAAAGTAATGCTTCAACTTTTGAATCACGAAGATAAGAGATAAGCATATCTTCTCAATGGGTTAATACTTCAACTCGTTTGGAGTCATGGTTCTACTCAGGTAGTATAGAGCTCTTTCTTTGCCATCATTATTTTCTTGTGCAAGTAAAGCTCCAACAGAACGCTCTTGAACAGCTAGATAAAGAATTAAGGGGCATCCCGGTATTGGAGTACCCAACACTGGTGCCTTCATCAAGTATTCTTTAATGCTATTGAAAGCATTATTACAAGCTTCATCCCATTCGAATATGCTGCCTTTCTTCATGAGATGACTAAATGGTTGGCATCGGTCAGTTATGTTTGATATGAATCTCCTCAAGTATGCCAACTTTCCTTGCAGACTTTTGAGTTCATGAATGTTCCGAGGCACATGCATCTTCATGATTGCATCAATCTTTGCTTTCTCAATCTCGATTCCTCGACGGCGAATAATAAATCCAAGGAATTTTTCGGATGAAACTCCAAATGCACACTTGAGTGGATTCATGTTAAGTTGGTGCTTTCTTAATCGTTCAAATACTAGCCTTAGATCATGGAGATGATCTTTCTTTTCCTTTGATTTTACCACAATATCATCAACATAGCACTCAACGATTTTATGAAGCATGTCATCAAATATCTTTTGCATGGCTCGCTGATAAGTGGCACCAGCATTCTTTAAGCCAAATGGAATGACATTATAGCAATATATTCCTTTATGAGTACGAAAGACTGTCTTCTCTTGATCCTCAGAAGCCAAACCAATTTGATTGTAGCCAGATGACCCATCCATAAATGAAAGGACCTCATGCCCCGTTGTTGCATCAATCATGAATTCAACAATTGGCAGTGGAAAGTTATCTTTCGGACATGCCATGTTCATATCTCAGAAATCAACATATACCCTGAGCTACCCATTCTTCTTTCTCACCGGCACAATGTTAGAAATCCATGTAGGATATTTGACTTCTCGGATCTTGCCTGTTTCAAGAAGCTTATTAACCTCGTCCTTAATCAAAGAAATCAATTCTGGTCGAAATCAACGCTGCATTTGCTTTACTGGCCGAGTTCCCTTTTTAATGGACAAGTGGTGCACTGCAATTTTTGGATCCAAACTTGGCATTTCTTTATGTGACCATGCAAAGACGTCTCTGAATTCTCGCAAAATGCTAATATACTTCTCTTCTTCCTCAACGTTTAGTAGAGCACTTATGTAGGTAGGATGTGGATCCTTTTCATCACCTAAGTTGATTTCTTTCAATTCATCAATAGTGGCTTTCACTCCTTCTTCAAATTGTGGAGGGACATCTTCAGCATCTACCTCCTCCATGTGAGAATCATCAAGAGTAGTGATATGGTTGGTAGAAGCTACACTTTCTCTATCATCATTACTATCATCTTTAGTAAAGATGATTGTTTGCATCTTAGCTTTCAACACTCTTTCATATGAGACAGTCAAGATATTTCGCCGCTTTATGCGAGAAGGAACTCGACTTTGAAGCTTCTTGAAGGTAGGAGAATTGACATTATTTTGCCTCCCATACTTTTCCTTTCACAGGGTCCAAGTCTTTCGAAGACACTCCCAAGCCTTTTGAAAATAGAGACTCTCTTGATTTTACTGCCGCCTTCATCAAATATATCATCCGTGGATGAAGCTTCTCATTCGGTAATATAATTTGTACTTGTTCTTCTAATTGCAATGCGGACTGGCTTTTGAGGGACATATCCCAAACCTGGCTTAGCATTCTTGAAAGTAGGGCCCCTATTTTTTAACATTTTTTTAGTAGCGTTAAGCCCAAATTCCGGTTGATTAATGGTCTCTTGATGTAACTTACCCATCATCAGCTTTTCTTTCGGTTCGTAACCAGCCTTCACAAGGAGTTTATAAGCTTGTGGGCTATAAAACTTGGTTATTTCGGCTTCAAATACTTCACCGTGTTCGGTATTTGCTCCCTCAATAGGACGTGTGAATCCTTTGAGTGGTAGAGAAGAAGGCTTATTTGCATCAATTTTTATTAGAGGCAATGTCAACTCTTCCGAGGTCTCAAGCCCTTTGCCTTTGTTTTCCTTGAAAGTGGCAGATGATGTGCTGCCCTTCTCATCTTCTATTTGTTTACTGCCTCCATTATTTGCACTGGGGCTTCTTCACGTTTTACTTCCTTTGCATTCTTGAAGAAATATTTAGCATCTGCAAAGTAAGCTTCAGCTTCAGTAAACTGCTTATCATTGCCAAATACCCTTTTCACATTGTCATCTTCACTATATTTGAAGCATTGGTGTAATGTGGAAGGAATCACACCATTCTCATGTAGCCATGGGCGCCCCAAAAGCATGCTGTACGAAGTTTTTGCATCAATAACATGGAAGAGGCCTGTTGATTTCATCTTATCAATTAGCAAATCAAGAACTATTGTGCCGAGAGTTCTTTGCCCCTCATGGTTGAACCCTTGAATAATCAATCGACTATGATTGAGTTCATCCACTTTATTTCTAGTTTTTTCAACATTCTCAATGACAGAATGTTCACTGCCGAACCTCCATCAACAAGTATGCGATTCACTCGCATCCCTTTAGTATAGCCAGTCACAAATAGTGGTCGATTATGAGATTGTGAACCCAATAACATATCTTTATCAGTGAAGGTCACCTTCATGGAGTAAGCTTTACCCTTAGTTTCAGATTGTTCGCTTTTATTGTCCTTCTCTTTCACGACATGACATGAGCTTTCATCATAACTTTCCTTTACAGAAGTGAAGCTCGTGGCTGCCTCATCTTCTAACATGATTTTTCCTTCCTTGGCCAACTGCATGATCTTTTCCTAGAGGACAAAACAATCCTGAATTGGATGACCCACCAACCTATGATACTTGCAGTATTTTGGGTCATTAATTTGGCCGACTTCCTCTGGATGTTTCATCTCAGGCAGGTCAAGGAGCTTATTTTTCATTAGATCATCAAATATGCCGAAAATGTCTGAGTTCAGAAATGGATACTCTTTTTCTTGCATCTCTTTTAGAGTCAATCTTCTTTGCCCCCATTCTTGGGCAACTTATTTACCTTTATCTTTCTTATTATCTCCGTTCTTTTGAATTTTGACCGTCATAGTATTTGTGGACATTGATTATTTGTTGGAATTTCTAGCATAGGGCTTGCCCCCTTTTTTGAAATCTTGTTTGTCTTTGGACTTGTAGGAGTCCAATATTGGTGAATGTTTGATTCCACTAGTAGCCATGCTTAATTCCATGTCATGGGCTCTAGTAGCCAACTCTTCGAAAGTCTTAGGTTGAATTCCTTTGAGTATATAAAGGAGATTCCATTCCATCCCTTGGATACACATTTTAATAGCGAACTCTTCAGATAATCGGTCCTTGCAGTTTAAACTCAAATTCCTCCATCGATTGATATAATCAATCACAGGTTCTTCTTTCAATTGACGAGTATTAGTTAGCTCAGTCATGCTAACGGTTCTCCTTGTGCTATAGAAACGGTTAAGGAACTCATGCTCCATTTGTGCCCAACTATCAATGGATTCAGCTTGCAAGTCGATATACCAATCAAAGACATTTTCTTTGAGAGAGCGAACAAACTGCCTCACCATATGGTCTTCATAAGTACCAGCATCATGGCAAGTCTCAATGAAATGTGCTATGTGCTGCCTCGAGTTTTCCTTGCCATCAAATTGTTGGAACTTGGGAGGCTGGTAGCCAGTTGGCAACTTCAAGTTATCTACTCTTTTCATGAATGGTTTGACGTAAGTGACAGTGGGCTTGGAATTCTCTTCAAACCTTTCTTTTATGGTTCCAAGTATAATATCCTTCAATTGATCGACTTGGAGCATTCCATCAGCTGAAAGTGGCAATGTTCCTTGAGTTTGCTCCTTTTCAATAGTCTGGCGCCTTGTGATCTCTTCCACTTCACTATCGTCCACAACTCCTTTTCCGTTTGCTCGGCTAGTCTCCGCGATGTCTCTTTTTTCCATCAATTGGGAGATCTTTGTGTCTTGAGATTCTGTGTTTTGTGAGCCATTCGATAGCTTTCATCATACTCGCTAACTGCTCTTCAATAGTGGAGGCGCCTGCCATCATTACTAGAGCTGCAACTGAGTCAGACGAAGAGCTTGAAGATGTAGAATCTTCATCACTATCATCTTTCATAGGTAGTTGTTTTCTCGAAGCCTCCTCAACTGAAGGGTTGGATCCAAATGAGGCTTCCAAATGAGCTTTTTCTGACATGCTCCTCGTAACAACAACTACATATTCATTCAATGATTCTGAGAGCTTAGAAGCAGCAGTCCTTCCCACAGTGATCTTGACAGGAGTCATTTTATATCTTCGAGCTTGTAGAGAGAAGAGATGAGAGGTAGAGACGGTCCCACTGGGCGTGCCAAAATTTGTAATAATAAATTTTGTATTTATAATAAAATAAACACAAAAGAATTACAATAATAATCCAAAGGATTAAACTTGAAAATTTAGAAAACAATCTCTATCTATCCTCTGATTCTTCTCTCGAACCAATTTGGACTTTGACTTGTTGTGTGTTGACTGCGTTGACTGTGTGTTTTGAGTCGGATCTTCAGTTGAAGCTTGTCCGAACTCGGATTGGGATTTTATAACGTTAATCAAGAGGCATCGAGGCTTTGTTTGGATTAAACGTACTTGATCCGAAAAACACTCGATCTGGGGGGCTTATCACCTTAATCCCTGGTCGTATGCTGTTCTTGGCGCGAAGAACACCGAAGAACTTAGTTTATGAAGAACGCTTGATTTAGGGGGCTCTGCACCTTAATCCCGAATCACTTGTCGTTCTTGACTTGAAGATGCTTGAAGATCTTGAGGAGCGTTGCTCGTGTTTCAATCTCTTCAGAGCGTTTGTATCTTCAGGTCTTTGAATGTGTGTTTGGAATGAATGGAGGAGGGCTCCTTATATAGGTGAAGGATGAAGATACCCCATAAATAACTCGCAATCTGATTGGTTCATAACAGATTTGACCTAATTCTGCGGGCTTGGGCCTTTCCATATATAACACAGCTTGCTTGGTCATTGCTTTATTTGACCTGATTCTGGAACCTTCCAGGCTTTATTTGACTTGGGAGTCAAGCTTTACTTAATTTAAACCCCTTTTAATTGGGTTTTAAATTAATTATCAATTATTTATTAATCTATTTTAGGAATTAATTTATTAAATCCCAAAATAAAATATAATAAATTAAAATTGATATTTAATCAATAAAATCCACGTGTCACCATCTGATCGGAATGTGAATTTTAATTTCTTACAATAATAATTTAATGTATTTTGAGGTGAGAGAAATAATATTTTAAAGTATAGTGGATAGTTGTATTAGTGTTGAGTATGAGGTTATACGTGGTCACATCAATCTAAAAAAAAAAAACTTTGTAATGAGACGGACTAAAATAGATATGTTCAAGGGGATGGAGGGAGTACTAGTTAATTTACTGTCGTGTCATCAGCACACTTAGGTTGATTTATTTAAATTTTAATGAATCCACAGTAAAAGTATAAGAAAAAGAAAATACTATGATAAAAGAAAAATTAACTTTTAAACTATAAATGCAAAATTATGGAGTAGTATATTTTAGTGGTTTGACTTATTTAATTTTAAGTAAATTGATGTAAAATAAAATATAATAATAATAATAATAATAATAATAATAATAATAATAATAATAAAAGTAATAAATTAAAGGTATACAATACTTTTAGAAAATTTTGAGGGTGCACTAGTACATTTTAGGTTAAGGGTGTAAATGGACAATTCTAGTTAATGCACGTTTGTTTGAAATTTGATAGAGTTTCAAAATATAGATTTGAGCTTGTTTAATAAACTATTAAGCCAAGCTTAAATAAACTTTAATCGAGTCAAATTAACACGAGTCATCTCAAGTTTAATAATTTTTTTATTTTAACGATTTTTATGTATCGAGTTCGAGCTATAATGTTATCGAACATAAAAGTGTGTTCAAGCCTTTATCAAACTATCTCGAATTGAGTAGTTTTGTTTGATTTTCACGGGGATATAATGAAACTTATGTTATACTCCATCCATCCCATTTAAAGAGAATATTTTTTTCATTTTGAGCGTCCCACCCAAAGAGTCACATTTCTTTTTTTACACACATGGGACCCACACACCCACTAATACAATTAAAATATGAGACTCACACTCACACTTATACAACTACCCACTACACATTAAATAATAATACTTCTTAATCCACGTGTCAAAAAGCAAAAGACCCTCTTAGTAAGGGACGGAGGGAGTAGCTGTAATTATACATTTTATTTTTTATATTTTTAAATTTAAATTTATTGTCATAATTAATAACTTGAAATCTCATAATTCAAAATTGACAGGCGTAACTCTAAACTTTAAACCACAACAATAAAATTAAAATGTTTTGTACTAGTAGAATAGTAGTATTTCCTTTTCAAAATAATGAAAGATTTTATGGGTGTACATATGCTCGATATTTATTATACTCTTTGTACGTATCCTTACTTTTTTGTATATATTTTTATTTTTACATGTCCGATCATGTGTAATACTAATGTAGCACATTTAACTTAAATACTCTCTCGTCCTATTTCAATCTTTACATACTTCTAATTTGAGCGTCATATTTTAATTTTTACATTTCCCTTTTTGGTAAATGAGATCTACACAAATTAAATTTTTCTTTCTCCATAACCCCACATTTTACACTAATACACATACCCACTTTATATTAAAATATTATTTCTCTCATCTCACTACACATTAAAATACTATATTCTTTAATTTACCTACAAAAAATAAACGTAAAATTTGAAATTGGACGGAGAGGGTATAATTTAATCATATACTAACACTTTAATATTAGAACTTCGAAAGTCATATATATATCTCACAATCTTGTGGTCTTTATTAGTGACATGATTGACATCTATTTATATGGTACCAATAGACTCCTTTGGAATCAAGGAAGCGTTCTTTTTGCCAAGATAGAAAAGGAGAGGTCCCCAAGTTTTTATTGCAAATTAATGAAGGCTTCAAATCATTTTCTAATAAATTACAACTATAAACTTTATATAATACGGAATAACATTAAGATATTGAATTATTATTAAGACTAATTATACTGTGCATCGGGTGCACCTTAAGATAGGGTGCACTCACTTTCAAAAACGTATATACAAATATAAACAAAAACATATATAATTATGAACAAAAATGTATACAATTAAATTGTTAGTTTTTTTAAAGAAAAAATGAGTGTAAAAAATATAAAATTATTAAAAACATAGTATACACTATTGAATAAAAAGTTATACACATATGGATGTTAGTTTTTTTAATGAAAAATTTAGTGTGAAAAAAGTATACAATTATTAAGAAACACATATACAAAATAAAATAACAT
This sequence comes from Pogostemon cablin, assembly GCA_023678885.1. NCBI lineage: Eukaryota > Viridiplantae > Streptophyta > Magnoliopsida > Lamiales > Lamiaceae > Pogostemon > Pogostemon cablin. The sequence continues at coordinate 34,528,272 of CM042971.1, forward strand.
GTATACAAAATATAATAAAAAGTTATACACATATATGGTGCACCTGATATCAATATCTTAAAACAAATATTAAGAAAGAAAGAAGAACTAATTAATATTATTTGAGAAAGAAAATGAAAATACATTGTTGAGTAAAATTAACCACAAAACTCAGAAATACATACATATCATATTATACAAAATAAAATAACATGTATACAAAATATAATAAAAAGTTATACACATATATGGTGCACCTGATATCAATATCTTAAAACAAATATTAAGAAAGAAAGAAGAACTAATTAATATTATTTGAGAAAGAAAATGAAAATACATTGTTGAGTAAAATTAACCACAAAACTCAGAAATACATACATATCATATTTAATATTTTCTTAAATATCTTTATGATTTTTAGGCACTCAATTAATAATTTTGTATGTCTGATATCAGAATTGATAGTTTATTATTCCAATTTTTAGATATTAGATTGAAAACTCCTCTAATTAAATTTAGTAAACATGATTTATACTACAAACTAAAATTATGGGTTTATGTAGGAGCCCACTTGGCCCATTTAATGAAGCCCAAATGAAAACCCAAAACAAATCGAGGCTGCCAATTCCACCGCTGCGTTTTTCCGACGAGTGAGAAATCAAGAAAATGGCGATTCGCTCTCTGAGAAGAGCGGTGTTCGGAGCTTTGAAGAGATCACAACCATCGCCGCCGTCTTCGTTACCAGAATCCCGTAAAAATTTTCTGTTTTCTCTCTCTAATTACTATGCAGAGCCTTCAACTTCTGCTGGTTATTCTCCTTCTGCACGCCCAAATTTCTATTGCAACCGCATCTTTTGCCGCCGTCTCTCTTCTCTGAGTGAGGAGCCTCTTGGACCTACTGCAATTGATTATAGGTAAGCTCCCATTTATTGATATTTTGTTATTAGGGGATGAATTTGACGTTGGAGAAGATTTTCGCGGTTGGGTTGTTTTTTTCAGAAGTTTCTAAGAAATTTTATAATTTTCTTATGGTGCTATCACATTTGATAAAGTAAATAAAGATAATTCTTTTAATGTTAGAAAGGTAAAAATGGTGGTGATCACGCATTCTTCTTTTAATGTTTCGTGCGATTGGCAATGGGGGTGCTTTTTTATGGTTCGAAGAAAATCTGATATCTTACCTATAGTGAATAAGTAATTTGAAGCTTAGTTCTTATAAGAAATCATGAACAAGTTTTGAGGAGTGTTTTGCTTACATATTGATACTTATAAACAGTTCTGTGCTGGAGGAAGATGAGTATCAGAAGTTGGCTAATTCCACAATCCATGATCTACTTGAGAAGCTTGAGGTACATGTGTTTGGATGTATTTCAGATTAAATGTTACTGAGATAGTGATCAGTGTTGTAGAATTACAAGGAAATGATCATTGGCATCTTCTGAAAAATGTTGTTGTATTATTCTCAGACACAGCCTAGAATGTTGGTGTCATGTTAATATTACTGCATTAATTCTATGACGTACTTTTGTTTGGCATTTCTTCGATCTTGAGGTAGACAATCGAAACATGAAGGATGGGGGGTTGATTGAGGTCTTGTTAATTGCCCCATTGCTATCACTTCGCTGCTTCTGTTATTTGCTATATGCTTGAATTATAAGACTGTTTTGTGAATATGTATCTCTTGCTTCTATTCTATATGTAACATTTTAACTGTTTATGAGCTCGTTTGTTTGCTCTCGCTTTAGTTGATATCTCTCTAATTGGTGTACTATGTTTTTGATTTTTTTTTGCATTATAGGAGTATGGTGACTCTGTCGAGATTGATGGTTATGACGTTGACTATGGGGTGAGATAAAATTCACAGTGATCTGTTTGTGTTCATGCCTTCACCTTGTAATGTTTTTATTCTAATTTATTATGTTTCTAACTTTCTACAATACAATATTCTTTTATGACTAAATTGGCCCCACTGGATGTTGAACTCGTTTTAATTTGAAAGACAAAGTTAACCATGATCTTGACTGTATATTTGTGACCACTTTTACAGAATGAGGTGCTAACATTGAAGCTTGGTGATTTGGGAACTTATGTGATAAACAAGCAAACACCAAATAGACAGATTTGGATGTCATCGCCGATGAGGTATTGATTTCTCAAACTAAACCAAATATTTGTCTTATTTTCTGATTCTATTTTGGACATGGACTGAGAAATTTAAAAATCGAAGACCATATCACCATTATCTTCATAGTCATTCATTGGGAGTCCCTCTTTAGCAATTAATTTGTTGATACTAGAATGTGCAAGCTTTATGTAAGAATTGGCTATAGGTATGGGTGATAAATCTCAAACTATATAAATCCAACTCGATATCCGTCTTCCCACTAATCTCCAATCCAAATCACAGGTCTGTCCACCTGGATTTTTAAGGTACACAATTAGGATTGATGGGATGAATGAACTGATTTTGAGCAGGAAAAAAGTGTAGTGATGGTCAAGAACAAGTCAGCTCAGTGGCCACTCTTAATAAATTCTTAATAAGTGTTATTATAATTCGAATGTGGTGGCCACATTGGATCAGATGATTTAGCTTACACTTTTCATTAAATAAGGGAAGTCAATGTTTTTCGGTGGTAACAAGCGCAATGTTTACCATTTTTTTGAGATTCTGTTCTTGGAATATTTTTGATTAATGTTGAAAATTCAATATTATATTACATTATGAGTGTGTGAAGCAGAATCAAATGTATAGGATAGCACTTTAACAATGTAATTGTATTATTAAAGAAGATCTGCTTTTGCTGATAAGACATCCATATTCAAGACAAGTTGTTCTCTTCTACCAACTAAAGCTATATAGTTATGTTTCAACTGTAAAGATGTAATTGCATTGAGTTTATTTTCTAGAGTTCTTTTGTTTGATAATTGAAGTCTCGATTTGTCTCTGCAGTGGTCCATCTCGATTCGACTGGGATCAGAATGCTCAAGCTTGGGTTTACAGACGAACGAAACAAAACCTGAGTAAGGTGTTGGAAACTGAGCTGGAAAAACTCTGTGAAAAACCCATAACCCTTTCCTAACTTTAACGAACCTTCTTCTTCCCGAGTACTTCCTCGTTGTTAGCATACTCTAGTTTGTATCATAACGATCCATATAAACTTTGCTGACCCGGGATGTGGTCTATACGTAAAAATGGTAGCATCGTACGCTACGAGAATCGTTGTGGATATACGACGAATGGTTATACTCGTGTTTCAGTGACACTACATGAATAAAAACTCTTCATGGTTTCGATTTTCCCAGTTTCTTGTGATGGAAATGTTGATGAATGATAGCTGGTCTGTAAATTTTGTTTGGCTGATGTTGAAGTTTCAAATGCGATGTTGCAAATTCTTATGTTTAATCATGGATTTTAAATCTTAAACAATTAAAGATATTATATAAATTTCAACATCAATTCACGTTGATGATGATGCAGAGATGATTTATTGGGCCATCGTCAATAACACTAAGAATTTGATGGTATTAATGTGATTGCAACCACTACGCGACAAAGACTTTTGTATTAATTATTTATCCAATTTAATAACTATACAATTAATATATAGCACGTGTATTATGGTAAGTATTAATCAACAAGTAATAATCAGAATTATTAGTTTGATAGAAAATTCGGAAAAGAGTAGTTTTGCTTCACAACAATAGAACTACAAATTCGATATTATTATATTATATTTAAAAAAAATTTAAAATATAAGTAAAAGAATTAATTTGTCTGGGATAATATCTTGAAGAGTTGTTGGAGGGTTTAAATTTAGCCCACAGAAAACTAACCACCGCCAAAAATAGGCTCTCTACCATCAAATCACTCCAACAAATTTCCACCACAAGAAGAGTGGGCCCACTTTGATTCTCTGTCTTTCCTTTGATATATTTTAATATCAATCTTTAATTACACTCAACCAAGATCATTAATTATGGTTAATTACTATTATAAATAGGAAAGAAGTACCAAAATGTGTGTGTAGTAATGAAATGAAATTAGAGCATTAATGAAATTATAGTATGTGGGCATGCCAATAAATCCCTCAACCACATTTTATATTTGTTCAATATATGGATTTATTATTAGTATTTAAGAAAAATTTTTCTTTTTAATTATATTCTAAGTAAAACATATTTTTTGAGATTTTAAATTGATTTTTTTAACGATGTTATAAAATAAATAAATGAGAAAAAAAAAGTGAACAATTTCTGTTGAACAGTGAGTATTATTTTTTTTATATCTTCACTATTTATTAAATTTAATTAATTAAATTCATTAAATTAGAAAAGAATAAAGATCTTATATAAAATGTGATTTTTTAATTTTTTTTTATCTACTATATTTTTTAGTATAATCTACGAAGTCATACAGGTCAGAAAGCTAAGAAAAAAAATACAAATTATGTTAGTTATGTTGATTCATATAGTTGTTTTATGATTATTTAAAATTTAATTTATCAAACACGTTGCTAGATTAAAAATATGAGTCAAGATATTTAATTTCAGTTCGAGTTTCATTTTAATATTCTTTCGTACACATTTATGATAACTTCAATTAAGATGCCAATAAAATATTACATTTTCTCATAAATAAATGTCGTGAAATGGGCAGGTATTACATTCAAGGAACAACTAAACGAATGAAGATTCAAACCTAAACTATGAACGAAGAAACGAAACGAGAACACGAGAGGATTTACGTGGTTCGGAGATGAAACTCCTACGTCCACGGGAGAGAGTATCTTATTGCTACATGATTGTGGAGGTGATTACACTTGAATAAAGCTGTGAATACAGCTTTATATACTAATCTACAACATGCCATGAAAGTTACAGGACCATTCAGTTCGTTGATATTTGTGGCATCCAACCATCTCGTAAACAACCAGCTAACTGAATGTAACTGACCCTATCTTGAAGCTTATGTGTCAAGCTTTCCAGCTATATGCTCAACCGCTCCTAACTCATCCGTTTAGCCATCCAAAATATCACCTGAAACTGCCCTACTCACCCAGTCACAGGTTCGACCAAACTGCCTTTGGTTCGACCTTCATAGCATGTCGAACCTAGGTCGAACCTATGTTAATCTGTAACGGTTCGACCACGTCGCCTTTTGTTCGACCTGTTCAATCATGTCGAACCAACCTCGAACCATCTCAATCTTCTGCGGTTCGACCACGACGTATGTGGTTCGACCTATTCCAGCATGTCGAACCAACCTCGAACCATCTCAAACTTCTCTGGTTCGACCACGACGTGTTTGGTTCGACCTGTTCCAGCAGGTCGAACCTTAGTCGAACTCATCTCAAACTTCTTTGGTTCCATGCATACACTTGATACATCCATGCAACTTGATCATACACGAGCTAAGTATTCATGACAACCTATTCATACAACTTCAACATGCATGAATGAGGTTTATATCTAACAATTTTCCACCTTAAACCTTATTCAAACATAGCATACCCTCTTCTCCATTATACTACTCCACCTTGAGTAGCAACTTATAAACATTGCTCCACCTTGAGCAACACCTTCTACCATTGCTCAACCTTGAACAACTCCTGCAATGTATCAACGTTGACTTACCGCCAAGCAACAACAAGTTCGAACTAATTTCCTAATGAAAGTGCCAATACTTTGAAGTCGATTCTAACTCACTAGGATTACCGATGCTTTCTCCTACTTGCTCGTTGTTACCACGCTGCTCTTAAACGCCAACGAGTCCAAGTCACCACATCTCCTAGCTACCCCGTTATATCGCTACTTCCCTCGAACACCATTCACTTACCGGAAAATCCTTTCCTTACAAACTTGTGTTGAGCTGACCTTATCCTTCATGAAAATCAAGCTGCTGTTAAGCTGATTTCACCCCATGGAAAACCCATGTCCTAAACTCCACCTTAAGGGGAGTCCCATGCCATTGATGCATTATGTTTAAATGATGCTGGCACGACCTTATACCGATTCAGTTCTTCGAACTTATACTGAACCCTCAAGCCACTTATGACTCACTATCTCTATTGAGATTCACTGCTGATCGATTCAAATCTGCTTTCGAAAATCAGACTGCTTCCAGGCCACTTCTTTTCACGCTGCTGTAATTCGAAATCCAACTCCAGCTGCCAGCTTCATCATCCATCGCCGGAAAGAAGCTGTTGCTGCAGCCATTCAATTTCGAACAGTTCTGAACACTTCTCGGCCATCGACGAGTTGTGCTGCTCGATTTCGTGGAACAGTTGTGGTGTACTCTTGTCACGCCGAGCCTCCACCTTGCTTCCACTCTTAGACCGCCTTATTCCAACCGCTCCAAATCTGTTGCTGATTACGCCAGACAACACTTGCGGAATCAAGAATCCCGCTGCTACCGGCGCATCCATCTCCGAAGAGAATCTTCCTCTTCCATCCAGTTACGAACGCCGCCGTCTTCTGCCAAGAATCCCTTCTTAATTGCCTTCTGTGATTAACACCAATTTCTGCAGATTCGTACTCACCTCAAGAATCGCCACTGTTGGATTTCTCCCCAACCAATAACACCTTTCGGATCTGTTTTCGCGTCGGCCCACCACCAGGTACACGTTGTTGGATTTGCAACTCCCGCAAAACCTGCTTCCGTCGCTAAACTCGTTAGAATCCCATAACCCGCTGGACAACCAGACTTCACATTCCTTCTGCCGAGAATTCCCTTTCTTGGAACCACCTCCACCACTTTCTTGATCTCCACCGCTTCTCGATTTTTCATCACTAAAAGATCACCGCGGTGTCGGCAATCACCCCCTCTTATACTTCTGATCCTCCTCCGAACTGCCGTCCGAAGAGTGCTTCCTTCTCCCTTCTGAATCGCCATTGAGCTCATCTGCCGGATTATCAGAGCTCTCCGATTCTCCCAGCTTTGAAACGCTGCACCAAAGGATCACTCCTTCTCCCTCTCCCTGATCTGATTTTGTTCCTCTCGCTGATCTGCAAGAGTTGCCTACTTTCTTGCATCTCATATCGTTTTTCATCGTCACACCGAATCAGATTTCATCAACTGAAACCCGCTTTCAACCTTCATGGAAACACCATCTTGATCTTCAATCTCCATCTTCTTCCTTCGCCTTCCCTTCCTTCTATCCTCTTTCTTGACCTGCCCTTCTTCCCACAGACGGTGCCAATTGTCGTGAAATGGGCAGGTATTCAATTCAAGGAACAACTAAATGAATGAAGATTCAAACCTAAACTATGAACGAAGAAACAAAACGAGAACACGAGAGGATTTACGTGGTTCGGAGATGAAACTCCTACGTCTACGGGAGAGAGTATCTTATTGCTACATGATTGTGGAGGTGATTACACTTGAATAAAGCTGTGAATACAGCTTTATATACTAATCTACAACATGCCATGAAAGTTACAGGACCATTCAGTTCGTTGATATTTGTGGCATCCAACCATCTTGTAAACAACCAGCTAACTGAATGTAACTGACCCTATCTTGAAGCTTATGTGTCAAGCTTTCCAGCTATATGCTCAACCGCTCCTAACTCATCCGTTTAGCCATCCAAAATATCACCTGAAACTGCCCTACTCACCCAGTCACAGGTTCGACCAAACTGCCTTTGGTTCGACCTTCACAGCATGTCGAACCTAGGTCGAACTGACGTTAATCTGTCACGGTTCGACCACGTCGCCTTTTGTTCGACCTGTTCAATCATGTCGAACCAACCTCGAACCATCTCAATCTTCTGCGGTTCGACCACGACGTATGTGGTTCGACCTGTTCCAGCATGTCGAACCAACCTCGAACCATCTCAAACTTCTCTGGTTCGACCACGACGTGTTTGGTTCGACCTGTTTCAGCAGGTCGAACCTTAGTCGAACTCATCTCAAACTTCTTTGGTTCCATGCATGCACTTGATACATTCATGCAACTTGATCATACACGAGCTAAGTATGCATGACAACCTATTCTTACAACTTCAACATGCATGAATGAGGTTTATACCTAACAATAAAGAAACAAATGTACACACAATTTGGATTGAAAAATTAATATTGTCCTTATAAAACCCAAATTTAGCCCATTTTGTATTTAAAATATAAATTATTTTGATAGGATCTTTAACTATAATGTCTGATACATGTACTTCCTATGCTCAGCAATTTAATGGTCACAATTAATCCGTAAATATTTATTTCAATAAATAAATAAATAAAATAAATAAAAAAGAAAGAAAGAAAAGAAAAGAAAAAAAAAAAGCAAGAAGCCGACTTTAATAAAAAGGACAGCTCAGAAAAAAGATTAATTAAAAAAAAGTCGAATCTTAAACAGTAAATGCACAAGTTTAAGCCACTACAAGTGATTGCCGGCCATAACTTGCAGATTTAATTATTCTCAACTTGCGTTAATTAGTCAATCTAACCTAATCACATTTTCCAGATATTTTTCCAAATACTACTAAACAATATTCGAATAATGTAATTAATTTTAATTTAATTTACGATAAATCAGGTACACTCATTTGAGTCCATCACTCGTCACATACAATGAGTGATTTTTATTCAAAGGCAAAATTCGTGGTGCTCTAGAGCTGCAGTCTTTATTGAATTATTATTTATTTTTCCTAAGATTTGTGACATTATAAAATTAAAATAAATAAATCCATGATCTGAAATAGTGATCGTAAGATGCATATTAGCCACATCATTTGGGATAAGATATTATCTTCGTTCATTAATTAATTAATTAAAGAAATGATGTATGTTATTACATTCACGCACACACACTTAAAAAAATAAAAACAAATAAAAACAAATATATTAATACTCTATATTTTCTTCTTTGCCCTTGTATTAGTATATATTCATATTTATACTTCATGTGACAATCAATAATAAAGATTATTTATGATGAAATACCCTTATCACTTTTATGCTAAATAAAACAGCGAGTAATACCAATTCGATTAAAATGTGAGTGTATATTGGGTGCATTCGGGTGCAAGGGTGCACCCATATGTGTATGTCTTTTATTCTATTTTGTATATATATTATTCTATTTTGTATATGTGTTTTGTAATAATTGTATACTTTTTTCACATTAAGTTTTCATTAAAAAACCTAACATCCATATGTGTATAACTTTTTATTGAATATTATATACAATTTTTCATTAAAAAAATTAACAGTTAAATTGTATACATTTTTACTCTTAATTATATATATTTTTGTTTATATTTGTATATGAGTGCACCCTATCTTTAGGTGCATCCGGATGCACACTATAAATTGCCTTCAAATGTTCATGATGGGCAGATAATCATTTTCATAAAATTAACCTAGGACTACTAATGTTTATTTAAATGTTAAACTTCTTAAATTTCAAACTATATGTATGGCACAAAGAATTTGTTCACACTAAATCTAAATATATGTATTCAATATCCGTGTATAATTAGATCCAACTTTATTCAGATTAAATTGAAGTTCAATTTGGATATAAATTATTCAAAATAATTAAATTAAATTAAACTGCGATAAAAGAAAATTATTTATTCCAAATGATTAATTTATTATGTAAAATATATGAATTATTGTTCTTAAACACTTTTTTCTTCATTCAAAAAATAATAATAATAATAATAAATCAAAAAATTATTTATTTATTTATCAGTAGATTACAAAAAATATATCCATTAAAAAAAATGTTCAATTTTTATCGACACACTTGACATAATGTCCACTTAAGAGGACGCACCAAAAATATTTATTGCAAACCTATTTGCTGACACTTTAATTGAACAAAGCAGCAAGCAGAGTATGGTCAATTTATATTTAATACAAGTTCAAATTTAAAATTTAAATAAATAAGATAAGTTTTTGAATTAAAAGATAATTTCTTCCCCTAGAATTTCCGTCCTAATTAATTGTATTTCTTGTTTTAATTTCTTCCCCTAGAATTTCAGTCCTAACTAATTGTATTCTAAGATGTTACAGTGTGAGGATTCAATGTAGTGTGTCAGTAAGTACTGAGTTGATTAGTAATTGTACCTTAAAATAATTTATTCATATATAAATTGTTCGAATTTCTCATAATCAGAATATAAAAAGTACTTATGATTTATTAAAAAAATAATTACTATCAGCTGTAAATTTTCGTTAAATCATTATAATATAATCAAGTTGATATTTTGTAAAACGCTAAAGTTCAAGAAAATTTAATAAAAATAAAAAATAAAATCATAAAACAAACCACAATAACAATCTGATCCGATTAATACAAATGATCGAATCTTCGTATAAAAGTATTTTTCTAACCCTAATCCCAATCCAAACCAACCCAATTTCATCTTGAATCCCAAATAACATTTGAACAACTAATTTGTCAGTAATTAATCAGTACTTAATTAAATAACGGCTTTTATCTAATAAGAAAAAGAAGATCAGATCGACGTTCCTGGAGAGGCGCAGAAATCCGTAACATCTTCATTCTGTTGCGTTCCCTCTCGGTGGAATCTCTTCAGCGAGTCGAGAATCCCCGAGTGACATAACTCAACTCGGAGTGAGTCCGACTCAGTTCTCTGAAGTTTGCTCGGCGGCATCGGTTTTCTTTTGAGAAACTTTCTAGAAGCTTCTGGTGCCGGATCAGAGGGGAAATGGTTACATATATTCCGATAAGATGATGTGCAGCTTTGATCTTCCTGCCATTATCAATTTCACAACCAAATCTCAACGTTTTTATACCTAATGTTTAAATAAATTAATAAATAATTGTTTCGCACCTGATTTTCTAGGTTTGGAGGAGAGAGAACATACCTGATTGTCGATCCTGAATCGCTTCCTCGAAACGACGCCGTTTTCGCCGCTCACCGACTCTTCAATGCTCGAGCTGCTATCGGCAGGAGGCGTAGGTGACCAGGGCACAACCTGATTCTCCTCCACCACCTCTTCCATCTCCTCCTCCGACCCCTCTTCACCGCTATCATCACGTCTCCCCTGATCAACGCATTGTTCGCAGACGGAGACGGTGGGCCCGAGCCTACCACCGGAAGCAGACCACGGCGTCGGCGATTGACAGACGTGGCAGAGGAGGTTTCTGGGATGCCGCGCCACCAGAAAGTTGGCGGAGTGGACCTTGGCGTCGCAGTCCCAGCACAAGCTCGCCTGGTCCGAATCGCAGTGCATCCGCGCCTTCTCTTTGCATAACTCACACTTCTTCATCTCTGATCCAACACGATTTCACCCTTCGATTTGTTCAACAAAGAATTACTAATTAAATAGAAAAGTAAACACAGATTAACGATTCCTAAAACAGAAACGATAAAGAGAGACGCCTTCTCTGTTTCCGCAAGAAAAAGATGAGAGAGAAACAAATAACCGGTAAGAGAGAGAAAAGGAGAGTGGTGTGGGAAGAAGAGGAAGAGAATATATGAAGCAAGTTGAACTTGCAGTCAACAACCGTAAGCAACCCTTCTTTCCTAGAAAATGACGAGATTACCCTTTCAAGTACCAAGAGTCCTACACCACAATTCACACTGCCACTTGTAGAAATGAATACCCACAAACATATACACACACGGAAACAGAAAGAGTATTTTGTTGGAATTCGTTTACGGTTAATATTATTCCACTTAAGCTTAGTAGCTTACACATAAAAATCATACTTATACTTTACCATTTATTTTTAAGATTTTATTTTAAAAATGTGATGTAAATAAATGTAATGGTGCGAATAAAATTATAAAATTTAAAAAAAAATGACAAAATCCCCTGAAGAGTTGCTATAAATTACCAGACCAATGCTTTTAAGAAAATTGTCAATTGAAGAATTAACTGGAATTTGTTCTAAATATAGCTAAAAGAGTTTCTTGAATCAATTGTATTCATTCAATTAAATTAGTGGGTTTGTTAAATTAAGATTTTGTTTCTCAAATTAAATCTGTAATCTTTTTTATTCTTTTACTAGAATAAACATTAGATGGAAGCATAATAAGAAGATTAAAGTTAAGTCTGTTAATAAAGAGCTTGAAATTAAGGAGATTATTTTAGCTGAAATAATTAAAAAAAAAAAAAAAAACTCAACATATATGTGTAGAAAAGCATGATGGGACAAAACGAAAGTATTAATATCTTGTAATCAGCAAGGGTAAAGTGGGGATTTCAGGAGGCGAAGAGATATTCTGGTTGAGGGATTTGTTGGGGGTGGGGTGATGGCGTTGGTGGGGGGTGAGGTGGCGTGGGGGGGGGGGGTTAGATGTGTGGCAGTGAAAGAAGGATGTACGAACCACGGAGTCGTGTCTAACGGTGACGGAGGTCGCCAGTTGTCGAGATAATTGAGGACCGAATTGAGGGGGTGGACCCACAAGGGTCCTGCCTCCCTCCTCCCATTGGTGCACCGCTGAAGATATATTTTGATTGGGCTGATGATGACGTGTAGCCTATAGATTAGATTCTATTTCTCTGACGTGGATATTTTCAGGATCCAATTCACGTGATCCGCACCTGGTAACAATGGGCCGATTATTCCCACTACCCTGGGCTGGGCCTCCATCAAATATATTCCTCTCTTGGTACATTGACACCTGCTAACTGGATCAAGGGTTGTTTTCACCCAAAATATTTTCTTTTTTATTAGTTAGTTCAAAATGATCGAAACAGTATACTCCCTCCGTCCCGGAAGTATTGACACATTTTTTTTGGGCACGGAGATTAAGGAGTATAATAATTTAATATAAAGTGAAGTGAGAGAAATAATATTTAATGTGTAGTGGGTAGTTGTATTAGTGGTGAGTTTGATGGGTGTGTGTGTCCATGTAAATAAATAAATTGTTTTTGTGTGGGTCCCATGTTCTTAAAAAGGAAATATGTCAATTTCTGTGGGACAGTAGTTGTATTAGTGGTGAGTTTGATGGGTGTGTGTGTCCATGTAAATAAATAAATTGTTTTTGTGTGGGTCCCATGTTCTTAAAAAGGAAATATGTCAATTTCTGTGGGACAACCCAAAAAGGAAAGTGTGTCAATATCTTTGGGACGGAGGGAGTATAATAATTTTGTGTTGCTCTGCACTACATCAGCGAGTCAGTAAATCATTCCATTTCAGAGGATAAAACCGTCATTTCACAAGATTTAAGGTACTACATGAGGTGACATTAACTAACTACACAATGCAAAATCTACTCTTTTAATGAAAGTCTGGCGTTTTGGACCTTAACTGAGAGCTTCAGCTTCTGATCCTCCATGTCTCTGAAAAGTGCAAGTAGAATGGCGCGATATACTTCACACCTTTGATTCGTTCGTTCCAATTCGCTACTCAGTTCGCGTATCTTCTTCTCCTTCTCTTCCTGCAACATCACTAACATTAGAATTCCGAGCAGTGTGTGTAAGTGTATGCACGCACATTTCACTGCAACTAAAAGGTTTTCCTTCATGAGCAGAGGATGCTATATGTATTGTACACGTTTATTGGTAATGGTGAAGTTCTGACTCAATCAAGTAAGACAGTTTCATGATTTCCATAACTTCGTGACACCTTATGTTGTCAGCAATGTATATCCCTGGAACTCTATAGCTTGAGTCACATTTAATACCACTCTTAACAAAAATCGACAATGAACAAGTGAAACAAGTTTCAAATATTTTAAAGTAAGAGAAGTAACAGTGTCTGGTGATGGATTATAGGAAAAAGATTGAAAGAATCTAACCCTGGATAAACATGTTGAAGATTGATCCCCCATTGTTTGCATCTCCTGATTTCCTCCATTTGCTTCACTCGACCCCTGTGCGTTTCCAGAATTTTTGCTCTTCGCAGCTGCAACTCGTTTTGAAGCCTCTTGCAGAGCATGTATTGCCACGTTGTAAACATGTATAGATTTCGCACCTTCTTCCACATACTTTATAGCCTCTTGACGTAAATTATCATGACGAACAATTTCAGATTCCTCATAATTGCTAGGCAATCCATAAGTAGATTCTGGGATGGATTCTCCACCACCTGTCTTAGCATTTCTTGTCCAGCGTTTCAGAACATACTCAGAAGGGAGCATAAGGACATTTTTTGATCTGAATACGGAGAGTACATGCCTGCATATGATACCTGAATATTCGAACATTTGACAACTACATCTAGCTTTCATCTCAAATGCATTAAACCTGACTGTGTGAGCTTTGAGCTCTTCACCAAATTTGGCTACTCTATACGTTGTTATTGTACCGGACTCATCAAGTATGGTTGCTGGATTTGCAAGAGTCTCAACCAATTCCACTTGAAATTTCAAGAATATCCTCCAAGTATACAGATTAGCAGCTTGTTTCTCCATAGGGGACGGTGTCTTCAAAACTGGGGTAGTATTAGAAGTGTCAGAATCATCCTTTAATTCCTTTTCATGCCAACTGGAGAGGACCTTCTCATACTGTTTAATCAACAATTGTATCGTAGGCGGGGTACTTGAAAACCCGTCAAAGAACAAACTGAATGCGTCATTGCAGTCCACTGTGGATATTTCCCCAAAAAAGACATCCCTCAGATAAACAGGAACCCACTGATTACGAATATTATACAAGGATTGAAGCCAATCATTATTCATCAGATAATATCTACCCAGTAGAGTGGCCCAACAGGATTCAAACTCTTCTACCGTGTCTGTTTCATTGACACACTTCTTGAGATCAAAATCGAAAGTAGGATTTGACTGATATACATTAGCCAACTTCTCCTGTGTTTGTCTGAATATACTCCATCTACAGAAACGATTACGCGCCTCTGGAAGCACTTGGGCCACAGCCATCTGAATTAGTCGATCAGGATCACTAGTAATCGAGACAGGACTCTGTCCTGACATTGCTCGAAGCCATGTTTGGAGCAACCAAATGAAAGAGTTGTCTGATTCATTTAAAAGCAATGCACAACCAAAGAGGATAGGTTGAGCATGATGATTTATGCCGGTGAAAGTGACAAAAGGTATCTTAGAACGGTTGGTCCTATAAGACGTATCTACTCTAACAGTGTCCCCAAAATAGCTATAATTTGCTCGGGAAGTGGCATCAACCCAGAAAACATTTCCACATTGCTCATTATCACCCTCAGCTGCATAAAAGAAACCGGGATTTTCTGCTTGCATTCGTTTCAGATAGTCAAGCAGATATTGAACCCCTGGCCCGAGGTTTCTCTGCCTATTGCTGCTATTATTCATTGGTGTGTATGTAATTCCCAAAATCAACTGCAATGAAGCACCCAATTCCATTAATCAAGTAACCCTAACGAATACACAGAAATAATGAAAGAAGGCTAGACATTGGTGCCCTAATCGACTCTTTGAAAATTCAGAAACAGTGAGGCAATCATGTGAATCAAGCTAAGATTCTAAAACTGCAGAAAGGTAAAGATTTATTTATAATCCATAACTACAAAATCAATCATTAACACAAAAGCCCCAGAACATCAGCTACTCAACCCTAAACCCACAGGAGTAAAAAATTGCGGCTAAATCCATGATTAAGACGAATTCAAGGAATCCGGAAGCTGATTTGCCCCCAATTGTAAGGATAAATTCAATTTTGTAGCAGTAGATAATAGAAATTAACATGAATTTTCAACAGAATCCAAAACACGGGAGCATACCAGATGGAAAAACAATCCAAGAGCTTAGGCGGGGGAAAGCCTTCACTAGATGGCGGATACAGCTTCAGAATTTATTCAATAGATACGATTCATGGTATAATTAACATTAAATTTGCGTAATAATCTTAGTTCGATAGTTCAGCATAACGAAATAAGGTCTTGAAATTGAATGGGAATTTACGGGTTTACATCGGCCCGAACCGAAACTTGAAATTAACCGATTCTTTGTACTTAAAAGTGACCATAACCCACTTATTATATTATTGCAACGGATTATTATACTTTATTAATTATATAATACATAAAAATTCTGAATGTGAGTGAATTTATGTACCTGCACATGAGAATTTACTCTAAAAGTATAATTACTTTTCTAACTTATAAATAAAAATATTTCATTATACACCCAAATTCATAGAAAACAAACTCATATAATACATATTCACGGCGATAACATTTTAGTTTTTCTTAATTAAATATTATTTTTAATTAAAAATAATCATTTTCACTTTATTCTACAAATAATTTATAAAAGTTGAGGAATAATAAATTTTATTAAATACTAGTATAACTTTCTCTAATGTCCCAAAATAACTTCATGACACAAACGTTTGCCTAATTTCTTTTGGAAAAGTATGTTAGTGTTCTACTCTGAAAGAGCTATTTTTGTCGTTGGTGAATTAGAAAATTACATTATCGACGACTCAACTATAAAATAAAATCACGCCTATTAAGATAGACTCAAGAAAAACCAAGTCAATTAATTAATAATTACTCCTATATTAATACATTTCTCATGATCAACTAAATCTCTTGTGTGACTCCTGCTGCTGTAAGCTGCCTGTAACTACTTTGAGGAGCCATATGCATTCTCTCTCTGTATTCTCCTTCTCTCTCATCACCATAACACTCATTTTTCATCAATTCAGATGTGAGGCCAGAGATAGTATCAATGCCAGAAATCCATTGATCGACAATGGTGAAATTCTGTTATCAACTGGAGCCAATTTTGAACTCGGTTTTTTCACTCCACAAGGCAATGCAAAAAACAGCAGATACGTAGGTATCTGGTATCACGACTTCACTCCAAGAACCGTCGTGTGGGTTGCGAATCGAGACGAACCCTCCTCGGGTTCGTGTCGATCCACATTCGGCATTGCAGAGGACGGAAGCGTCAACCTCTGGTGCAGTAATGGCTTCTCTGTTTCCATTACAACTGCTGCAACTGCTAACGGAACACTGCAGCTGTTGGATTCTGGCAACTTGATACTTGTCGATGGTAAATCAGGTGAAAGATTGTGGCAGAGTTTTGATGATCCAACTGATACGTTTCTACCTGGTATGAAATTCAACGATGGTCTGAAGTAGACGTCGTGGATCAGCTCAGCTGATCCTGCCTCCGGAAGTTATACTTTCCGACAAGACCAAGGTGAGTTCAGCATAATGAACAGATCCTCGATTTACTGGAAAAGTGCCCAACCTGGTCGGAATCCAATTAGTACTGATAAACTACCTTCATTTGTGAGCCAATTATTAATGGATTCTGAAACAGCATTTGATCTGAAGAACCAATCAGTTACGAATGGAAGTAGACTGAATAGAACCATATCTTATTCTAATTACACTACAAACAACAGCTTTGACTCCAGGCTTGTGATGAGTTCTTCAGGAAAGATACAGTATTTCTATAAATCGCCATATTGGGGCTTACTGTGGACAGAACCGGAGAATCCGTGCAGCGTTTACGACGTATGTGGGAACTCTGCTGTTTGTTATAATACGAAAAACGAGCCGATGTGCAAGTGTCTAAGCGGGTTTAAGCCTGCTTCTTTGGAAGATTGGGAAGCTGGAAAATATTCGGGAGGTTGTGCTAGAGAGCTCCCTTTGTGCAGTGATAAAGAAATGTTCTTCTTGCAGTTGCATTTGATGGAAGTACGAGGTGATGCCAACCCTTATGAGCAGGCTGAAAATGAGACACAATGCAAAGAGGAGTGTTTGAATAATTGTCAATGCCAGGGATACTCATATCTAAATGATGGTGTTCCTGGGAAAATGAACAAGTGTTGGATTTGGACGAATGAGTTCGTGAATCTTCATCAGGACGACAATGGTGGTAAACTTAACGTTTCCTTACGCATAGCTCTTTCGGGTGAAGGTAATTTTTGTATTTTTTGCAAGTATATATACTTCTCTAACAACAAATTTTTAACTGATTACCAACTCGTCTTGTCTTTGCAGCCGTGGGGGAGGATTCGAAGGTACCTAAGAAGAAGTCTAAGAAAAGATATGTGATTATTGTGGTTGTTGTAGTTGCTGGAGTAGTACTCACTGCTTTCTTGAGTTATCTCTTGTGTCGAAAGAGGAGAAGGGATGGTCGATCAAGTAAGTAAAGCGAAACAGCTAGCATTCTTGATTCAAGTTCTGTCAAACAATTCAGCTCAAGTTGATGCCATTTCTTGATTTATATAGGAAATGGTCAAGAGAGAGTTTTGGATACACTATCGTTTATAAATTTCTCGAATGAAAGTGGAGGACAAATGAATGATCACTTGATATATGAGAATGATGAGAAGTTGATTGATGTTCCTTTTTACAAATTGGACATCATTTTATCTGCCACGGACAACTTTTCAGATGCAAATAAGCTCGGGCAAGGCGGGTTTGGGCCGGTCTATAAGGTCCGTACGTACATCACTTTTCTCCTCTAGTTTTAAGTGGATCTTACTACATAATGGCTGTGAAACTCATGCAGGGAAAGTTCGCTGGAGGAAAAGAATTCGCGGTGAAGAGGTTGTTGAGTTTCTCCGGCCAAGGAATGGAGGAATTTCTTAATGAAGTTTTCTTGATTGCCAAGCTTCAACATCGAAACCTAGTTAGGCTTTTAGGATACTGCATTAAAGAAAAGGAGAAGATGTTGTTGTATGAGTACATGCCTAATAGAAGCCTAGATGCATTCATATTTGGTAAGTCATGCATTTGATCATAAATACATCAAGCAGTTTCACCTTGATAATTAGCCTTAACTAAAGATGTTCTTTCATGTCATTTTTGCTAGATCAACATAATTGCTCGCTACTCGATTGGAAGAAAAGGTTTGACATCATTTTGGGGATAGCTCGAGGCCTCCTCTATCTTCACCAAGATTCAAGGCTAAGGATCATTCATCGTGGTCTCAAAACGAGCAACATTCTGCTAGACGAAGACATGAACCCTAAGATATCCGACTTTGGCTTGGCAAGGATCGTCGAAGGAAAAGGCACGGAGGCAAATACCAACAAAGTTGTTGGAACCTAGTAAGTGATCTCATGATCATTCAAATCTTTATGTTTGAATACAATGATGACATATCTTGTGAGTGATGTTTATTGATCTAGTGGCTATATGTCTCCGGAATATGCATTGGATGGTAAATTCTCAACCAAGTCGGACGTATTCAGCTATGGAGTTGTCATGCTTGAGATAATAAGTGGAAAGAAGACTAATGGATTTTATGACCCCAACAATGTCCTAAATCTCTTAGGTTATGTGAGTGTCCTTATACTTCAACTCTACTGAACAAGATCTCCTGTTACATAATGGTGTAAAAAGAAAATGTTATATACCTCCATTTTTAACAGAGGATACCTATGCAATGAATGGACTTCTAAATATCTATGTGGTCTTATATATACGTGTTTGATTGTATTCAGACATGGAGTCTGTGGAGTGAAAATAAGGCCATTGATTTGGTTGATTCGACAATGGAGGAATCATGCGAGAAATCCCAAGTGATGAAGTGCATAAACATAGGACTGCTCTGTGTCCAAGAAGATCCCAATGAACGTCCCTCAATGTCCACTGTGGTTGTAATGCTCGAAGGTGAATCCACTTCTCTTCTGCCCCCGACTCGGCCTCCGTTTGTGGTGAGGCGACACCTCTCCGCCACGTCTTCATCTTCGTCTTCCTTGACTAAACTGAATATTGTCTCTACAAATGAACTGTCTGTTTCCATCTTACAAGGTCGATGAGTAGTGGTTCTGTTGTCATATCTATTCTTCTGCCATGTCCTATGAGCAAGAACCTTGTATTTTGAAGTTAATCAAGTTTAGTTTTTGTTTATACAATGAACATTATTTATTCTTGGTTTGCACAAAATATTACTCTTGAATTGTTTTTATACAAACGAATTTACATCTAAGGTGGTTGATAGTATTCTTTTTTCAATCAACAACAATTTTTCTATCCACTTTGCATGGTTGCCATCTAATTTTATTTATTCATTTGTTTACATGAAACTAAAACATTAAAATTCTAAATCTAAACTCTTACAGCTTAAATCCCAAAGTCATGTATAACATACCATTAATTAACACTAGCAGTGGTCAGTGGAACTTATAAGAAGGATAAACTAACATAGTCTATCTAAAATGATAGAAACATAGAGCCACCCCTTCATCGCCCTTGTGCCATTGAAATGGTGAGATCATTCTTAGAGATCATATCTGGTTTTGTTGACGAAGAGGACGACGTCGTGGAGAGACGTCGCCTCACTACAAACGCCGGCTGAGTTGGGGCCGGAAGAGAAGTCGTCTCACTACCAAGCATTATAACATTGAGGGACGCTCGTTAGGATCTTCTTGAACACATAGCAACCCTACATTTATACATTTCATCACTTGTGATTGATCACATGATTCCACCATCGTCGGATCAATTAAATCCAGGGCCTTTTGTTCACTCCACAGTCTCCATGTCTGAAAAAACACACAAACAAGAACTCCACATGAAAAAATGAGCTAGCATGCTCTGCTAGAAATGCCTAACATCTTATGTTACGTCTTGCAACAGGAGATGACGATGTCACCTCCTGTTCACTAGAGTTCTAAGTATGACGAAACTCACATAACCTAGGAGATTTAGGACTTGGTGGGGGTTGTAAAATCCATTGGTCTTCTTTCCACTTACTATCTCGAGCATGACTACTCCAAAGCTGAATACATCTGACTTGGTCGAGAATTTACCATCCAATGCATACTCTGGAGACATATAGCCACTAAATCAAAGATACATGTCATCATTGTTCATATAAATTCAAATATAAAGAACCAAATGATTAGATCACTTACTAGGTTCCCACAACTCTATTAGTACTTGCCTCCATGCCCTTCCCTTCGAAGATCCTTGCCAAGCCAAAGTCGGATATCTTAGGATTCATGTCTTCATCTAGCAGTATGTTGCTCGTCTTGAGATCACGATGAATGATCCTTAACCTTGAATCTTGGTGAAGATAGAGAAGCCCTCGAGCTATCCCCAAGATGATGTCAAACCTTTTCTTCCAATCTAGTAGCAAGCATTTATGTTGATCTAGCAAAGAAACAACAATCAAGAAGATCAACATCTTTTAAGATTCAAGAAGGGCTTAATGTGTTTAGTTTATCCAGTGGACTAACCAAATATGAATGCATCAAGGCTTCTATTAGGCATGTACTCGTACAATAATATCTTCTCGTTTTCCTTGATGCAGTATCCGACTAGCCTAACTAGGTTACGATGTTGAAGCTTGGCAATGAGTACAACTTCATTGAGAAACTCCTCGATTCCCTGACCAGACAAACTCGACAGCCTCTTGACCGCGAATTCATGTCCTCCCGGAAACCTCCCCTGCATGAGTTTCCCAACCATTATCATTAACAAAGTGCATGATCAAACCACATGAAAAACTGATGCATGTCAACCTTGTAGACAGGCCCAAATCCACCTTGCCCTAGCTTGTTTGAATCTGAGAAGTTGTCTGTAGCAGACAAAATGGTGTCCAAATTGTAAAAAGGAACATCAATGAGCTTGTCCCTCTCTTCCATCAGCTCATTCACTCGTCTTTCACTTTGGTTCGAGAAGAGAATCGGAGCATCCCGAGTATTACTACTGCCCTCTTGATTCCCTGTAAATAAAGTCAAGAAATGGACTTAAATGATCATTTGGCTGAACTGGAGTTAAAAATCAGGTGCTTCTCATTACTCACCATATCCATGAGGCCTTCTAATCTTTCGATACAATAGACAGCTCAAGAAAGCAATTAGCACAATTCCACCAACCACAACAACACCAGCAATCACATATGTCTTTTTAGACCTATTCTGAGGTGCCTTCGGCTGATCTCCCCCCTGTTTCACCATGCCTGCAAAGACAACAAAGACGCGTTGTAATAAACAATAACATTCGGTTCCTACAAGAGTTTGATCATTTAGTAAAATTACCTACATCCTCACGAGGTCTGCGTAGGAAAATGTTAAGCACACCGCCATAGTCGTCGTGATGAAGATTCACAAGTTCATTAGTCCAAACCAAACACTTTCCAGTAGAATTACTACCAGCTCTT
The DNA here is from genome assembly GCA_023678885.1 of Pogostemon cablin. Classification (NCBI taxonomy): domain Eukaryota; kingdom Viridiplantae; phylum Streptophyta; class Magnoliopsida; order Lamiales; family Lamiaceae; genus Pogostemon; species Pogostemon cablin. The sequence goes on from CM042971.1 coordinate 34,550,246, forward strand.
GATCTTGCACCACCGTTAACAACTACAAACGAGTAGGCCTTTGTAACATCCCGCAAGTGCCCACATATTTTCTATCATGGCCCAATCATCAAAACCCACAAATTCCAACTCCTTAAAAGCCCATTATTATCAATCCAGCCCATACATGTTTAAGACACCGTAAGTGAAAAATAGAAACAAAAGTTAGATTTCTTATTTTCCAAGAAATCAAATGTAATCTTCATTATTCATTAAAAAGAGATGTATCTTCTCTCCTTTTATCCTCTTATCAGCTCCCTTATTTTAGGAAAAGTTTGTTAAAACCCTTTGAAGGGATACGCACTGTTAATTCCATCAGCCGTAACAAATAAGATCCATTCTACACTCACTCTTTCAAATTTTTTTCGCTTCACGTATTCAGCAAACACCGAGAAAGGTTCGAAGGTGACGAGAAACTCGACGTTTAGTATACACGTATAAATTTCGCTAGTGTTTAAGGTGGGATTTAATTATGTATTATTTATTTATTTAAAACCCTATATGTTGTGATTATACATGAACATGCTATGTTATTCATGAATTATTAAGTACAAGTCAAGGGTATTGAATCGCGATGCTTGCCAACATGGGTATTGAACCGGAAGGTGCTTACCAACATGGGTATTGAACCGAAAGGTGCTTACCAATATGATATTAAGTTTCAAGTTACAAGTGTAAGACTTTCAATTTCACTCGTAGTAGTGTTTGAATGATAAATAGTACATAATTTATTTCACTGAGCTGTGGTTTGCTCACCCCCCAATTACCCCCCTTTTCAGGTTAAGCGTGGCGGTAGCGTACGAGTGGGGGCTCGATGGCAAGAGGAGACCAAATAAAACGTTTTAATAAATTGCATTCAGTTTATGAGATGCGTTCTCACAAGATTTCTATTCAAACAATTTATGTTTCGAGTTCATGGATATACGGCTGAGGTATGAGTTTTGTATGAGTATTGAGTAATAAGAAATAAGCTCATATATTCTTTTTCATTAGTATATGATTTAATCGCTGGAATTTTTAAGAATTGAGGTGCAAGACCTTTAAACTACATGGTATTGTACTTTAAGGAGCAACTATTATTTATAAAAATTCTTTTCAGAAAAATCCATTTCTACTAGTTGCCTTTATGCCTTTGGGCTTTGTTCTTAATCCTACGGTAAATTCAAAGTATTTAGATGCTTGTTTACTTGCGGATAAAATTTTTAGCAGATTTATTTACTACTCTAATTTTTTATTACTATTTATTCTTTCAAATTTTTGGTCATGCCCTATTTAGTGCATTGTTTGAGAAAATATTATGTAAAATCTCCTTATTTAAAAATTGGGGTGTGACAGAATGGTATCAGAGCAGGTATGCGATTCTGCATACTTGTTCAAAAAATTTTATTTTCTACATATACATGATTTAAATGAAATACATGACATGATTGAGTTCATTGGAAATTTCATGATATGAATTACATGATATGATGATATGATTTCATAATTGAATAAATTTTTAAACAAAAGTAAGTCTCTTGCTACGCATCCACCAAGTACGACGCCCGCTTTAAATGAGGTATGAAAGTATTTATGATTTACAAGAAAAGTTTTAATTTCAAGATTTACACTTACATGTTGATGCAAGATTTAATTCATGAAATGAAATTTGTTTATGTTCTTTAATGCTTAGCTCATGTAAGCTATAGGAAAAAAAAAAAACTTTGAATGTCTTTATGATATAAGTTCATCTTGAGGAGTTAGTATTGCTTATTAGTTTATAGACGGACGTTAAAAGTTATACATATTGGTATTGAAGGATGCCTCCGAGAAGAGCGCCTCAGGTTAACAACGTTCAGGTTAACGACAACCAAGCAAATGAAAACCAAGCGAATAACAATCAGCAACCAGCAGCGAATGAAGACGCCTATGCCAAGGTGATGAAGCAGTTCCGGTCCTACGCACTGCCTATCTTCAAGGGACGTGAGGGACCCGAATATGTGGAAGAGTGGTTGAGGTCACTCGAAAAGACTTTCCGCTCCATGAGGTGCAACGATCGTTTCCGCGTCTACTGTGCGCAATACCAATTCGCAGAAGATGCAGATCATTGGTGGGATTCATACTGGAGAATGAGACCTGATGAGGACCCTGAAGCTATCACATGGGAGACATTTAAGAGGATAGTGCTGGAGAACTACTATCCGCAAACTCACCGAGCTAAAGTAGAGCGCGAGTTCTATGATTTCAAGCAAGAAAATCAGACTGTGGTTGAATACGAGCGGCGATTTAATCAAATGAGCCGGGCAGCACCACAGCTAGTAGATACTGAAGAGAAACGAGCTCAGAAGTTGGTGGACGGCCTGCGTCAAGACATTCAGGATGCTATGGCTTCTCTGCCTGAGATGGGATATGCTGATACTTTTCAGAGGGCTCAAAAGATAGAAGCTTGTTTTGAGAGGGGACGTGCTAATCGTAGGTCGATGGAGAACTCAGGCAAAAGAAAGTGGGAGGACTCCAGCTCTGGAGGGAACAACAACAACAAACAGCCAAGGGCCAACACTAGTCCGCCCCCAGATGCCCAGAACACAAAACCGCTTTGCCCGAAATGTGAGAAGAGACACGATGGTGAATGCCTTAGAGGTCAGGGAAGATGCTTCAGATGTCACGAGGTCGGGCATAAAATTCAAGATTGCACCAAACCACGTAACTATGTGCCGGACCGAAGGGGACCGCCTGCAAGAGAAAATCAAAGGCAAACTACCGGAGGTCAAGGAAGAATCTTTGTCATGAACCAGAATGAAGAGGATAAGGAACAATGAGTCACTACAGGTACTTTATCAGTGAGTAACTCCCAAGCTTTCACATTGTTTGATACTGGTGCATCACATTCCTTCATATCTGCTAAGTAGTGTCGTAAGATTTATGTCTTTACGATTAGAATTTCGAGGACGAAATTTTTATTAGAAGGGTAGGATGTAACATCCCGCAAGTGCCCACATATTTTCTATCATGGCCCAATCATCAAAACCCACAAATTCCAACTCCTTAAAAGCCCATTATTATCAATCCAGCCCATACATGTTTAAGACACCGTAAGTGAAAAATAGAAACAGAAGTTAGATTTCTTATTTTCCAAGAAATCAAATGTAATCTTCATTATTCATTAAAAAGAGATGTATCTTCTCTCCTTTTATCCTCTTATCAGCTCCCTTATTTTAGGAAAAGTTTGTTAAAACCCTTTGAAGGGATACGCACTGTTAATTCCATCAGCCGTAACAAATAAGATCCATTCTACACTCACTCTTTCAAATTTTTTTCGCTTCACGTATTCAGCAAACACCGAGAAAGGTTCGAAGGTGACGAGAAACTCGACGTTTAGTATACACGTATAAATTTCGCTAGTGTTTAAGGTGGGATTTAATTATGTATTATTTATTTATTTAAAACCCTATATGTTGTGATTATACATGAACATGCTATGTTATTCATGAATTATTAAGTACAAGTCAAGGGTATTGAATCGCGATGCTTGCCAACATGGGTATTGAACCGGAAGGTGCTTACCAACATGGGTATTGAACCGAAAGGTGCTTACCAATATGATATTAAGTTTCAAGTTACAAGTGTAAGACTTTCAATTTCACTCGTAGTAGTGTTTGAATGATAAATAGTACATAATTTATTTCACTGAGCTGTGGTTTGCTCACCCCCCAATTACCCCCCTTTTCAGGTTAAGCGTGGCGGTAGCGTACGAGTGGGGGCTCGATGGCAAGAGGAGACCAAATAAAACGTTTTAATAAATTGCATTCAGTTTATGAGATGCGTTCTCACAAGATTTCTATTCAAACAATTTATGTTTCGAGTTCATGGATATACGGCTGAGGTATGAGTTTTGTATGAGTATTGAGTAATAAGAAATAAGCTCATATATTCTTTTTCATTAGTATATGATTTAATCGCTGGAATTTTTAAGAATTGAGGTGCAAGACCTTTAAACTACATGGTATTGTACTTTAAGGAGCAACTATTATTTATAAAAATTCTTTTCAGAAAAATCCATTTCTACTAGTTGCCTTTATGCCTTTGGGCTTTGTTCTTAATCCTACGGTAAATTCAAAGTATTTAGATGCTTGTTTACTTGCGGATAAAATTTTTAGCAGATTTATTTACTACTCTAATTTTTTATTACTATTTATTCTTTCAAATTTTTGGTCATGCCCTATTTAGTGCATTGTTTGAGAAAATATTATGTAAAATCTCCTTATTTAAAAATTGGGGTGTGACAGCCTTACATTTGCATCTGCTTAAACACTCCCCCTTGCATGCTTCCTCGTCCTTAGCAAGCTCAAACTCTACAACTTCATCAGGAACCTCAATGAGTGACAGTCTCTTGAAAGAGTCTTTATTATTACATTCCGCGAACTCCCTGTCACAACCTGCTGAGTACTGTCCAGCTTTCCAATCTTCTGAAGAAGCAGGCTTGAACCCTTCTGGACATTGGCATATTGGGTCTGTTTTCGCGTTACAAACAGCAGAATTCCCACAGATGCCGTAGATGCTGCATCTGTTTTTGGGCTCCGACCAGCTGGGTACGGTGTCACGAACCGAATGAAAGTACTGGATCTCCCGTGTAACTCATCACCAGCCTAGATTCAATTCTTTGATCAGTGAAGTTTTTATAATTCACTGTTGATTTTTTCCTCCCTTTTGTACTTGGTTGAGAAGTTGGATTAATTGAATCTTGTAAGCGTTGGCTTACAGGTAAAAGTAGTTTGCCATCAATAAGGGCAGCTGTGCTCCCAACAGCACCACTTTTCCAGTGGGTGGATGATCCATTTAGAATAGTGAACCCTGCCTGATCTTGTTGGAAAGTATAGCTTCCTGCTCTGGGATCACTCTGGCTCGTCCATGACGTCAACTTCACATCATCATTCAGGGTCATACCAGGTAGAAATGTATTAGTTGGATCTTGAAAACTCTGCCATAATCTTAATTCACCTTCAAGTATCAAGTTGCCAGTATCCAGCAGTTGCAGTGTTCTGTTAACAGGTGAAGCACTTTCAAGGCTTGTAGTCCACACAGAGGATCCGTTGCTGCTCCGGAGCTCCACGTTTCCATTCTCTGCAATGCCAAACGTGGATCCATACGACACCGGGTCGTCTCTATTCGCAACCCACACAACGGTTCTTGGACTCGACTCGTAGTACCAGATACCTACATATCTGCTGTATGTTTCATTATTATCAACTGGAGTGAAGAAGCCTAGTTCAAATTTATTTCCAGCTGATATAAGTGATCCATCAGTACTACTGCTGTAATGATCTGTTAGTGGATTTGAAGAATGAAGGCTGTCTCTACCCTCACATTTGTAAAGGTAATTATTATTCACCATGAGAATGAGAATGATGAAGAGAATGGAGAGAGAATGCTTCTCACTCATCATCATCTCCCAATTATTTTGCAAATCACTGCAGCTACAAGTTTCTTATCCTTAAAATTCACACCAGTGTCATTTTCGTACATTATTTTCTGTGTAACACGTTGTATGATTCATACAGGGGATCGAGGGAAATCCAGTCATTGCCCTAAGAGTTTAAGCTTTCATTTTTTGGTATAATTTCACTCTCTTTTGTAGGCTATCAATCCAACAGTGTGATATGTACCAAAATAATATAGAGAACAAAAAACGCGTTGAAAATTTGCTTTCAAGAATTACTTTCTGTCACATGCATGCACAGCTAGTCTTCCACTAAACATGGGTCCAAATTGAGGGTGATAGTCATGTGACAATTGTACTTATGCATTGTCTTGCATTAAAGTTTCATTAGTAAGTTAAAATTTAACTAACCCAATGATAAAAATTATGTTTGGATTTGAAAAGTAAACCAAGGAACACGCATTAACAAAACAACAATAAAATCCAACTGTGAGGAATCATCTGTATGGATCATATATATAAATATCCATACTGTTTGATTTTTTAACAATTAATCTTGTTTGGAGTACCGCTTCAGATTAAATAAATCAGCAGCTACCCAAATGTTCTTTACATACAAGACAATTAAAGGGATTAGTTGATGAATTATAATTTGTCACTAATTCATCAATAAAACAGTGACACGAGTGTTGATTAATACTAAATTGGCAACCATCCATTTTCTTTACACTTTGAAAAGTCGACGCTAGAAATCAAAGCCATAATGGGGTTCTGATTATTCAAAAACCATCACAGATTACAAAGAATATTTATGATTAATTATTGGCGTCAAATATCATCTAGCCACTGTGATTTTGTGATAGCCTTAGATTACCAATTAAAAATTAAAGACTCCAAAATCTCAATCTCGCACACATTTGGCAAATCTTTTTTAACGTCCTCATGAGTCATGATCATAAAAGAATAAAGAATATAAATGTATGTTAAATAATAGAAAAAAAATTCTAAATTAATTTGGGCCCAGTTATTTAAGTCATAAATTTTCAACCAATCATGAGTCATGCGTCATGACTGAGTCAACATCATGTTCGAACAGGTCTTTGATTTTTATTTTACTTTTTTGTTCGTTATTTCTCATGAAATATTAGACTCCATTAATTTGTTTCTAAGATATTTATTTTATTATTTTTGGCATCCAATTTAAAGGTATCTATTTTCTTTATTTAAGAAAAAAAAATACTACACAATATAGTCCACCACTTTCCTCTAATACAACTACCCACTTTACATATAATAATGATACTCCTTAATCAAAGCAAAAGGTCACCTTAGAATCGGAATGAGAGAGTCTCCATTTTCACCCACCGGTGGATTAAAATTTGATAAAATTTTAGGGATATTATAATTATATTTTTTTTTCTTTCACTTCATTTCAAAGGTTGTCACTTGCTTTTATTCATAAGAATTAAAAGTTATTATTAATGTATAATACTAAATGGTAGATTATATGTGGGACTCTTTGGTAATATAAGAACATTTAGGCAATGTTCTTTTTCAGGTTTTAAATTCAGATTTTGGTTTTCAAAACTCACATCCAAATTTTAAAAACTACCCCTATATATGCTTACTACATTCTCTTTATCTCACCTCTCTCATTTAACATTTTAAATAAATTAATACATTAATTTGACATAAAGTTAAAACATATCCTACTCAAAATCCAAAACAAACATAGAATGACTATTCGCGGTTTTTAAACCCCACATAACCCTAAACCGAATATCACCTTAGGGTGGACAGATTGAGACAGTAAATAAATTGAGAGTAAATAAATACTCCCTCCGACCGGTTCTAAGATATCCATTTGCTTTTTGCACATGAATTAAGGAGTATTATTATTATATGTAAAGTGGGTAGTTGTATTAGAGGAAAGTGGTGGGTCATATTGTGCACTTTTTTTACTAAATAAGGGAAATTAATACCTTTGAAGCAGACGACAAAAATAGTAAAATAGATACATTATAAGCAGACGGAGGGAGTATTAAAGTATATTAAGTTTGTTAGATAATGATATGTTTTTTTAAAATAAAGCGTAAAAGTAGGGATAGTTCTTTGCAGTTCAAATCCCCTTTAAAAAATGTTATTCCATTTGGTATTTCATAAATTGTTTTAATTAAAAAACTATATCATAATTAATGACCATTAAACCTTTGGGTGTGTGATGATAAATTGAGCATTGATCATAATATGTGACAAGTATTTAATTAGATTTAATTAGTGGAATACTGGAATAGGAAAAGAAATATTCCCCCTTCCCACCAAAGAGTCAATTTTTTCTATTTTGGGCGTGTTTCCTTTCATTTTTTACAAATATGAGCCCATAAATAAATTAATACAATTAAAATATGAGGCATATACTCCTATTAATATAACTAACCACTACACCTTAGTTTCCAGGGATTTTACTTGTTCTGTCAACTTTATGATGAGGTCGAGTTGCTTGTTCTGCAATTTCTCCACCTTATCCATCTTAAGGCTGATCTCGAACATTGTCTTGGACATGCTTTGGCAATATTCTCCAAAGAATCTCACCGTGTTCTGCAATTCTCTAAGATCTTAGTTCATCTTAGAGTTATCTGCCTCGATCTCCTTCCACTCTGTCATTCCATCCAGTGTGAGAAGTGATAGGGCTTGCATATCTCTCTTGGACCTTGGTTTGGTCGTCTCCTCCATTGCTCTTGTTTGGGGATACGTCCATGGATCTCGATGAAACTTCGGATTTCCACGATGTTTCTTGGTACTTCTTTGGAACATCTTATCTCCATCTGGCGGAGTTCCTCCAGAGATTCTTCTTGGGTGTGATTAGCACGGGCTTCCACCTATTTACACCTTCGATCGAGGTTATCCCTAAATCGATCGGCGTTCTCGTATTCTTTTTCTGTGTATTGTCTATATAACACATTATAGTATTGTTGTATAGAGCTGCTTGTCTCGTCATATCCAACGGGCCAGAAGTCCCGGTTGCTCCATCTTGAAACAGGGTTGATAACTCTGTCACTCTCGGATGTCGAACTTTCGTTCGGATCCATATCTCTTTGAAACTCTCATCTCGTTAAGTGATAAATAAGTTTATAATAAATGTTTTCCCATTCATAAATAAATAAACTTAAGGCTCTGATACCATTTTGAGCGGAAACCGGATGAAAATCAGCCTTTAGAAATAAGTATATTGATGTTTAAAAGCTTAGTGGCATTTTCGTAAATAGCATGGTGGAAATTAGGTTTGTCAATAGTAAAAGGATCAATTTTGAGCTAAAGATGACTAAAATTGAGAATATTAATAGTTATAAGATTAAAATTGAATTTGGTAAAAGATATAGAACCAAAATTGATATTTTCTCGATAAAGTATATTTCATAAAAAATACTCCTTAATTAATAGCAGACTAGCAGTAATTATGTGCAATTTTACTTTGCAATAAATGCTGCAGTCGTAGCATCAGATTCGAACCTATACACACACAAGCGCGCACACATATATATACCCTAATTTTGTGTTCCACCCTTTTCCTAACTTCTCATATATTCACACGGGATCTAAGATCCCTGCGTTGAGTTTCTTGAGTCCTCAAACTCCGAATCCCATCGTTAATCTGCCTCCATTGATCTCGACCTTCCTCATCAATATCAGTTCTCTGATTGCCGTAATCGTGAAGACGAAACAAACGTTCATTTTCGGGCTAGAAAAAGGGAAATTGACAGCCGCCTCTCCTATTGCGGATTCATCTTTGTCCCTGGAGGTTAAATTTTGGACTGAATTGATAACTTATGCATACGAATTCAATTGAATAAAAGACGTACTGATGATCAGCATACTTGTACTTATTTCATCTTTTCCAGTTTTTCGATTGGTGTAACTTTCTGCGCAAATCTCCATTCCGAGGGCGAAGAGATCAATTAAGGAACTTGATTTTCCGTCGTTCTGATGATGTTAATTGGAAGACTTCATTCCTGATTGTCGCCGAATGTGTTTAATTAGTGCGCAGTGTAGGTGATCCTCGCGCATATTAGAAAGCTGTGATCGTGGGCTGCTGGTAGTTAAGAAGTTATTAGATTATCCTGTAATTTCTTCTTAGAGATCAGCAAATGGCTAGCACTGATCCCTATAAGCGGTAAAACGATAACTTGAATTAACTTCTGTAGTGTTGTAATTGTTTTATTGTTTAACACATGGATAGATTGGTAAAACTTGCTGCAAGGGCATTTTATGATGATATAACAACAAAAGGAGAAAACCAGTTAAAGCCTGGGAGAAGTGATAACAGAGGCATTGCTGTGGTCATTCTTGATGCTCTCACTAGGTAGTTTTCTTTCCTTCTTTCTATCTTTGATATTCTGGTACAAATTATGAAAATTTCTATGTAGATTTTCATTGAGCGACTGTGCATATTTGCTGCATTATTTGATGTTATTGTATCACTAAATAATTTTCACTCTTAAATGTGCATGGTGTGCTATTATTGATTGAAAGAAAAAAAAAAGTTTGAGTGCGTGAAGGAATGCTTAAATATGATAATGAAATATTAACACATCTCTTGAACACTATTTTATATCAAACTATAAAAGAAGACACTGCTTCGCCCGAACTTTAATTTCTTTCATGACTATATGTTCATGGATACTCTTTAGAAATACAATAATTGTTTTATTAATCCATCCTCCACTTTGATTATATTGTGTAATTATTGCCAAGTTATGTTTTTTTAAGTCTTCCCTTTCTGAACGTCTACGTGTATCACTTTATATTTGGTTTTGTTCTAGACGTCAGTGGATTAGGGAAGAAGATTTGGCAAGGGACTTGAAAATTCACACGAAGCAACTTCGTCGGACTCTGAGATTCTTTGAAGAAGAGAAACTAGTCACTCGTGACCACCGCAAGGAGGTTCATTCTGCTGTTACAGCATTGTGGCCTTTATCCTTGTCTACATTCTTAACCATTATGTTTTAGCCATTGATTTACACCTTTGTGATTGCTAAATATTGCTAAATATTGCTAAATTTGAGTTAATACAACTCATTTCTTATGAAATGGTAAAAGTAGCTGCTGTTCCATTATAATATAGGTGGTATGGATATACTGAAGATAATACATTTGGACACTCTACTGCATGCAGTGTATTTTAACATGGATAGAATGGAACTTTAAAATTCAACCTCAGAAACTGAAAGGGTAAGGTTACAAGTTTTGGCCGTGTATGATTCATCAGTTAATGCCAAAACCTTCTCTTGTAACTAGGGATATATATGTTCCTGTCTTCCAGAATTATCTTAATTGCAAGGATATGATTAATCCCTTTGCTTTCTTGAAATCTATATATATATATATATAAGTGTTACTCCCTTTTTAATTGTTAGTCAAATGCTAGTTTATCTGTGCTGAAGAGGACTCTTGACTGTGAATGCAATGGAGATACAATTTGGGCATAAGGAAGGGAGCACATCCTTAGTCTATGTTCATACATTTGTAACAATTATAATTATTTTATAATGGGATTCCACGTATTTTGGAGATGACCATTCCCATGATCATTTGGCATTGCTTGTTTTGATCATATATCTCATGAGTTGGATCAGAGACATGGATCATCATATTGAAAAGTTATTTCCTTGAACAGAAGCTTGCAAGCAGATTTTTTTTTGCGTACTTTGGTTGCCTTCTTAGTGTTCTTATATTTTCGTTATTTCATGTTTACTTTTACTTTGTCAAAGTACCCCACATCATATCTATTATCTAACAATGTCATTACTAGGTGCTCAGTTAGTGAGGAGCCTGATGCATAACTTTTTCCTGACTTACTCAGTGTATAGTATTAGGTTTATGTTACAACCTGAATGATATTATTTTTTTTGTCATCTGCAGACCTCTAAAGGTGCAAAAATGCACAATGCTGCTGTGGCTTCCAGAGGTGATGCTCAAAAGAATGGAAGAGAAGGCGATGAGAAAGCTAAAATGCATACTCAGTCCTACTGTTGTCTAGATTATTCACAGGTTAATTACTTCCCCAGAACTCCTACAAAATATTTTGTAGAATGATAATATTATATGTGCTGTTTTGTGCACTGTGCATGTTTACTCTTGTTTGACTCAACTAAGAATTGATTGTCAAAAGATTATGTCAACAAATTCTAGCAGTATTAAAAAAAAAGGAGTTTTATCGTTAAGGGACCCGAAAGATGAGTCAACTATCGATTTAAGACCTAAAAGATTTTTTTATCGTTTCAGGACCTCAATCATCTAAAACTATCAATTTAGGACTTATAACCTTAAAAGCTTGTTTGGTGTGTTGTAATTACAGAAAAAAGAATATTAAAGTTTAATTCTCATTATCTTCTACAATCGGATCTTCTTCCACAATTTAAACATTTAATGTTAATTGAAAAACAAATTGAAAGTAATATTGGAGATGAAAAAATGAAAAAAAAAAAACGCAGAGAAACTACCGAAGAATCGGAGCCCTGACAGACCCTATCAAACATCTCCAAATCACACCATCAATTATGAATAGCCACCAATTCCTTTTCTCTCCCCATTACTTCTCCATTGCAACAAAAACTCATTAATACATGTATTCCTTCAAATAATTAACCCTTTGAACCCACTAATTGAAATAAGAAGACCAAAACTCAATATTCTTTTTTTTTTCAATTACAACATACCAAACAAGCTTTAGGGATATGGGTCTTGAATTGACAATTTTATATGATTGAGTCTTTAATCGATAAAGAAAATCTTTTAAGTCTTGAATTGATAGTTGACTCATCATTCGGGTCCCTTAATGAAAAAATTCCAAAAAAAAATTATGTCAACGCTTTAAAGTACTAATTTTTCTGTTTATTCTTTTCAGAATCCATGAATTTTTATATGATTGAATTATATTGTTTATAATTGTTGCCAGTTTTAATCTTGGATATGGCAGATTCATCTGGATTACCTATTCAATTATAATTTTAAATTAAATCCTCGCAGATATATGATGTGGTGAGGTACAGGATACATCGCATGAAAAAAAAGCTGAAGGATGAACTGGAGAGCAAAAACACAGTTCAGGAGTATATATGTCCAAATTGCAGTAAAAGGTGTTGTATTCTTACATTTATGTAGATTTTCTCTCTTGCCTTGGTTTCTTGAATCCTGAGGAAGTTATCTTTGGCATGAGTTCCAGATACACTGCTCTCGATGCGCTACGGTTGATCTCCCCATACGACGAGTATTTTCACTGTGAAAGCTGCAATGATGTCCTTGCAGCTGAGAGTGACACCTTAGCTGCTCAAGATGTGGGAGATAGAGATGATAATGCTAGCAGATGTCGCCATGACAAATTAAAAAATATGCTGACAAAGATGGAGGTTTCTCTTCTTGTTTATCCTCTACAACTGTAAATTTCCATGTATGATTTTTTTGTTTGTTTGTGATACACCTACCTCTCTGTATCAAAAAACTGAATCTAGTGTTTATCTCCTTTTCTGTAATAAGTGAAAATTTTACATTTGTGTGACTCCCGACCCCTATGATCCTCCTATATCGTGTTCCTTCTCTACTAAATTTTGTGTCTGATGGAGTGCAGGAACAGCTCAAACCTTTACTTGATCAACTTGGAAGAGTTAAGGATTTGCCTCCACCTGATTATGGAAGTCTTCAAGCATGGGAACTTCAAGCCAATGGTGCCCGGGTTGCAAATGGAGATCTTAGTGGCAATGACCCTTCCAAGTCTATGCATGCTCTTGGTGGAACTCCTATGCCTTATGTTGGGGAGACTAAGGTCACTTCTCTAATCTACTTCAAAATTAATGCTGTCCCCTACTCTGCCAGTGTTAGGGCTTAGGGTTTTGATTAACATAGAACATCGAGGCTTATTTATCTCAGGAAAAAAAGGGACAGGAAGAAGTGGGTCCTTCTTTTGATATAATGCCTCTATGGTTTTGTTCCTCGAATCACATAATCTTACGTTAGATTTATTTTAACATGCATTTGTGTCCTCAATTATTGAGACTAAAGTAATTTCGACTTTGGGATTGCAAATTCAGTGTCTTCAATGTGTTTATATGGCAATGTACATCCTACTGCTTTTTTTATAAGCCAAAATGTGCTAATGTAAAAGGTTAACTAATGTGTTAGAAATTTTCAGGTTGAAGTTTCATTATCTGGCACTGATGATAAAGGAGATGTCAAATCAATCGACACAAAGACACCTCTTAAAGTGTTGCCTCCATGGATGATCAAGCAAGGAATGAATCTTACAAAAGAGCAACTTGGTGAATCGAGTGTGGAGACAAAGATGGGTGATAATTCAAAGTCAATCGCTCCAGAGTTTTCCGATGACAAGAAGTCCATGTCTGTGAATGAGAATACAGAGAGTATACAGGTTTTGCTTACATTAATTCCATCTATTTAGTATCTGAGATATCTATGATTTTACTGTTGGTAACAAACAAATGTGTATGTTGCTTAACTCCCTTTTCTGATCGAGGGTTGATCTGTCATTTTGGTGTTTTGTAGGACGAATATGTAAAAGCTTATTATGCTGCATACATTAAGCAATTTTACGAACAGAAAGAAACCAAAAAGGAACCAGAGTCAACTAGTACAGCGAGCCCTAATGATGCCTACACCGTGCCATCTGACCGTGAAGTTGGCACAAAGTCGAAACGTGATGACGATGATGATGAATGGGAAGAAGGCCCTTCTACAGGTATTAAATACCACCATCTGACATAAATCTTTTAATCGTAACTCCTATGTCTGAGTATTAGAAGAACCTTCCTCTTATATTTTGATTATCGTTCGATTCTCAGGTACTACATCCGAACACTACAAGGTTCACGACTTGAACGTAGAAGCAGATGCCCTTGAAGAAGAACAAGAAGAGGATGATAACGACTGGGAAGATGGTTAGAAAACCAAGCTGCGCAATACATGAAATTTCTACATCCCGAAGGCTTCGTCTCGTCTGAACTACACTCCATACACACTTAAACAGCGGATCATTGATCAGGGGCAGTGTTTCTTGATTGTCTTTTCGAGCGGTTTTCTTTTGATTTGTTGCTGATTTGCTCATATAGACGTATATATACATTAATTCAGTGTACGGAAAGCATAGATGAATTCACCATTTATTTATCATCAGGTAACTTTTAATAGAGAATGAAAGCCCAATTTAGCCATTCTTATATCAATCGAATGCTGCGAGTCTTTACTATGTTTTTTTAACACGATGTCCATTAAATTTTGAGCCCAACTATGTTGATGCGTGGGTTCCCAATAGCGGCCCATATGAAGAGAACTTCTTACTCATATAATTTCAGATTTATTTATTTGAGTGAGTTTATTGTGCGTCCGGGCACACGGATTAGATCCGTGCCCCTTTACAATTTCCCTCTTTACAATTTAAACTCCCTAAAAATACATAGGTTTAAATTGAATGAGGAGGGGAAGAACTGTGTTCACACGGGGATACGGACCGTGTCCTCGGGGGCGCATGAGCTTTTGCCTTTATTTATTTGTATATTCAATTACATGGAGAGAACATTCTACTCTACACAGTTGATATTCTATCGTCTCTAGTGTATTTTAACATGTACTACAAATTTTCTTTTCTAGAAAATATAATTAACTGTAAAATACGTAGTTTAAAAAAAATCATTTTTTTATAAGTTATTTGATCAATTTTATTGACTTTTAGGTGTATGAGGTGTTTTTTTTTAAATGATGAAAATTGGTAATGGGGCAAGCATAAATCGAAAGTATAAAGTGTGGAATGAAAAGAGTGTATATTAATGAATCAATGCATATTATGATGACTCTTAAATTGCACAATCAACATATATTTAAACAAATTTAAGATAATATGATCATTTGAAGGGAAAAAAAAAGTAAAAACAAGAAATTAGGTTAATAGCAAAGTAGATGGAGATATTAAGTGATGAAATGAAAAGAGTGGAGGGTGCGGGCCCGGGGCGTAGAGGAGAAGAAGATCGAGTGGTGGAGATAGTTGTTTCCCTGCGTAGAGTGGCACCATTTTGAAACACTCTTTATCTAGATTTTTCTTGCATTCTACGTGGGGTAGGGTGGGGTCTCACACTCGTAAGAACCCTATTAATTTCAATGCAATAAATATACTAGTGTTAAGAGAGTTTAACTTAAATTCCAATTTAAGATTATTTCGGTGTTACATATTTTATTTTGAATAGTATAATGAATGATATATAGGTGAGAAACAAAATTTATATTATAAAAGAAAAATATTAATTTTTTATTGAAATTTTTTTATTGTACAAGTATTACTCATCTAACGATGTAATAAGAGATATATTAACCAAATATACTCCATAGAACATCCATTGCCCTCAATTTGATCAATCCTAAAAATTACTATTCCCAGGTGACTTCGTTTCCCAATATTTATGCGTAATTTCCATTCTAAGTCATTTCAAATATTTTTTGCAAATTTATTAATAATAAAAATACACTAAACATTTTATTTATTAATTTTAATAATTTTATAAATTTTCTACACTTTATTCATCATTTCCAATAAATTTATTTACTTTTTTACTTTAAATCACTCAACCTTTTTCCTAATTTTCTTACATTATACATCTAAAAATTATTTTTTCTTAATTAAGGTGTTCAAATATGTGTGCATAAATCCTTGGAGGAGGGAATAATAAACATGGTTGAGTTGAGCCAGTTAGTTAGCCTTAATTTTTTTTTTTTCAAACTCAAAAAGATAACAAAAAATAATCAAATGATCCTCGTAATCCACTATTGTTTTATAAAAAGCCGACTGGTCCATGATCTTGATATAATTCAGTTACATTTTGTTGCGTCAACTACCATTTCTTTCTATTTTTTAAAAATCATAATATTTTGAACTTAGGATTTGACTGTCATATATGGGGTAAGTATATTGTTATTTATCTCTACTCTATCATATTATATATAATATTATAAAAGAAGATTTATATACGGTTAGTTAAAAAGACACCCTCATGGTGAAGTTGATGAATTAAATAAATATTCTAACAAAAAAACACACACACACACACTCGATCAATATTAAAAAGACAACAATATGTAATTCCAATGATTAAATTGATAGATTTGATAGTAAATTAGTTTGGACGCGATTTAATTATTTCAAAATAAATAAACATTAATCTGAAAGCACGAGTGTTGCTCGACTCGGGTCCGGATCTTCTGTGACACTTTGGTGTGATATTTCTTGTGTCACTCTATTAAATGAGCGACACGTAGGAGAGATGAGAGATATTATACCCTAACCAATAAACTCTTAGGGGTAAGAATTGATTCAACCTGCCACGTGTCATTCTATTAAAAGATGTGGTAAGAATTGATTCAACCTGCCACGTGTCATTCTATTAAAAGATGTCATAGGAGATGTCACATCAAAGTGTCACAGGACATCCCGTGCCGTTCGACCCACAAGTTTTCTATATTTACAAATTAATAATCATAGAGGTCCCCATCAATTTGTGACTAATAATTAATTAATGAATTAATTAATTAAGCTCTTCGAGTGGAGTCTAATTATTATTTTGATCATGGTCGTTTACTACACTATTCCATACTTACCGGGTCAACAGTTATATTAATTTGTGTCATAGTTGATTAATTGCTTATATTAATCAGAAATATTACTTAATCATTTAATTAGTTGAAGTCGTGCATCAAAGAACTTACTTTAATTAGATCATTATCAACACACCATATTATATTTTTAAATACATTAAAATTTTATAAATTAATGATAATGGAAGGAGAAGATGGTAGATACTAACGCATTATAACTAATTCTAATCCAAACAAATTTATTATAGTCTTAATTATGATTTAATCTCATGGTTTATCACTTTTCCTTTAACTTTAATAAAAAGTAAAAGCTTTTTTTTCCCTATGTAAGTGTATGTATTGGGTCACTAAGTAGTTTTATTAAGAGAAAGAATATTGAGAAAAAGAAGCGAGAATTAAAATATCATAAAAAGTGTAGACTATTTCAATTTTAGTTATTTTTTATTTTTAATTCTAAATTTAGATTATTTTTTATTTGATTTTGGTTTTTAATTTTTTCAAAATTTGTCATATTTAATTAAATTCTGAATTAAAACTGGACAAATTTTATTAAATTTAAAAAAAAAGATGAATTAAATAAAAAAACTAAAATCGAATAAAAAATTATCAAAATTGAGAATCACTAGGAGAAAAGACTAAAGTTGAATTCGGTTATAATTTTCTTTAGGTCTTAAGAGTTCGAAAACTGCGATCAATAACTGTGGTTAGTTCATACAAAGTACAAAGTTCTAACTTGAAATGATGTTCGTACTTGTAAATCGTGGATTCTCACCCTTACAAATTAGTCCATTTACGAATTGGATAGACGTGCATTAAAAAAATTATAATTTCCATAGCAATATATTTTCTCAAAAGAACCTTTGAATGTTAACTTAGATGTATTAGGTTTTTATTTAATTTGTTATTATTGTATAAATTAATTAATTAAAGAAATTGAATAAAATTAAGGAATAATGCTAAGAAAATGCTGGAAGAATCCATTTTCCCAAGGAAATAAACCTGGGACCAATCAATAAGCGACAATACGATTCCTCTGCAAATCCCTGGCCCACCACAGATAACGACAACCACACCCAAAAAACCCACCCCCCCTTCTTCCACCCCACAACACCCACCCCACTCCACTCTGTATATATAGTACCGTCGTCTCTATTTGAATCCTTACTCACAGAATATACATCTGAAAATTTCTGCACGTATGAAGCTTTTTTCCGAATTCGGATCCTGTTGGGGTGGCGCAATAATCAGTCCAGAGGCGGCCGCCGCCTCTGAAGGTCGGCAGACAGCGGAGCGTGGAGTACACTACAAGCGGGTGAAAGTGAGACCCGGCGGTTGTGCGGTAAATCACTGGCATCCAAAGCTTAACGCAATATCTGAGAACAGTCCGATGGCGGAGGCGAACAGCGGCGGTGGGAATTCACGGCCGGCCGGAATGGACCGTAATAAAAAATCTGTAAAAGTCAAACCTAAATCTCCGGCGAAGGCTTCGCCGGCGCTGAATCATGCAGATACTTACTGGTAGGTCACAGGTCACGCTTTAATTGTTCATATTTTTTCATCATTTATCACGAATTGAATTATATTGTGGAGTTTGGATATTCATTTGATCGTCTGATTTCAGGAGATCTTACCAGGCCATGGCTCTTCCGGCATTCTCTCCGACGTCGTTTTCGTTCTGAGCAAGGGCATTTCGGTCACATGATCAATTGAAAAAAAATACAATCTAGCTAGTTGTTCGATTTCGAATTAAATTAATTTGATTTTGAAATTTGATCATTCCATCTGATCAACCGTTGAAGTTTTTAGCTCAATTGTATATTTGTAAATTGGAATGAATTTGTATTAGAGTTGTTAATAAGCCCGTAAACCGTGGGTCCGAACCGATTAACCCGAAAAAAATTAGGGTTAGGGCCAAGAAATTTGAGCCCGTTTAACATCCGGGCTTTTTGACCCGAACCGATTAACCCGTGGGCTAATAGGGTTGGCCCGTGGGCTAACCGGGCCGGCCCGTAGGGTTGGAAATTATTATTATTATTATGTTTAATTAATTTTAATACCCATAATCTATACATCGACCACCCAATCTCACCCTACTCCCAACCCATCTTTGGACAAACTCTAACTATCTTTTAATTTTCATCTCTTTTTCATCTTTTTTCTTATTCTAACCCAAAATTTTCTCTAATAAATAAAATAATACTTGAATAAATATATTAAGATTAATTTAATTATCACAAATTCTTTTAATTTATATCTTTTAACAATATTTTGCATGTATTAATCTTAATTCTCTCAAATTTTAAATATTGTATTAGTTAATTTTGAATTTTTTATATTATTTATAATAAATTATAATTTATAATTTTTTAAATATTTTTTATTGTACAACCCGCGAGCCCGGCCCGTTTAACCCGTAGCCCGTTAGGATTAGGGTTAGGTTCATCTTTTCATAGCCCGTTTAAACAGACCCGATTTAGCTCGAAGCCCGATTAACCCGAAACCCATTAGGGCCAGCCCTAATAGGTTAGGGCTGGCCCGTTTAACATCTCTAATTTGTATGAATTGAAATATTGAAGAAATAATTTTAGTGAAGTGGAGTAATTAATTATTATGGTTATTATTTGTTCGTTGAAATTGTGCGGACCTTAATTAACAGAGCAGTTTTACATCATATCTCGTTTTCATGTTCATGTGATAATTGAGATTCATTTGAAATATCAAATTGATTTTCTTTTCTACTTTTAAGAACGAAAATGATTTAAATGTGATTTAACATAAAAGAAAAGAAAAAAGTTCTAATCAAGTAGGACGTGAGTAGGATTGTAAACGAATCGAATACTAAGATATTTGAATGATATTTGATTAAATATTCGAATATTCGTATTCGATTCGAATGTTATGATTCGAATGTTATAAACAAATTATTCGAGTATTCAAACTTGAACATTCGAAATTGAATATTTGAATTCAAATTCGATTCGAAATTGTAAATTCATTTTTTTAAATAACTATATATTTTTGTAATTTCTTGTCCTATTCATAAATTAAAAAAAAACTCACTAAATACATTAACCATTAAATTATTAAAAATTATAATTAAATAATTCACATTATATATAAAAAAAATTAAAATATATCTTTTTTTTTTATTTTAACATAGTAATAAATTAGATAATATACATATTTATTTACATTTATAAAACAAAATATTATATTTATTTATTATATAAAAACATATATTAAATAAATAATATATAATTAATATATATTATATAATATTATTCGAATATATTCGCGAATATTCGAATCGAATATCTTACGAATCATATTCGATTCGAATATTGTTCGAACTTAAATAGTTATTCGAATTCGAATTTTTCGAATTCGAATACTGATATTCGAATTCGAATATCGAATCGAATTTGAATTATTTGATTCGTTTACAACCTACGGGAGGGCCAGAATGTTTGGATTTTTTTATCATATTTTATTTTATTATTTAATTTTATTTTAAGGGGTTGTTTTGTTAGTGGTAATAGAAGTGAGTAGTAAGAATGAAACAGTATTTATTTACAGATAAGATGTTTGGTTTCTAAAATATAATTTTAAAATTAGTATTTGCTATACTTCTCCCATAATCACGTTCATGATTCATCAGTCAAATCTTAATATTACTATTTCGTAACTATTGTAGAATTTAAACTAATTAGATAGATTAATGACAAATAGGTGGATAAGAATTAATATTCATTAATATTATCTTATGAATTATTGCGGTACCCTACGATTTCTAACTAATGAATCTCTTTAGCATATGGTTAAGTCTTTTACGTTCATCTATAAGATAAACAAATCACTTGAAAGAGAAGAACAAAAGCCTCTAATTTCTTATAAACTCTTATACTCTCACGAAATTATTACTCCTTTTTTATCAGATTATTTGCAGTTATTCAGTTATTTAAATTGAATACTTTAAGGGAATGTTTGGTTCACTAAAGTTAATAAGTGAGTTAATAAAGCTTGTAATAATGTGATAAGCAATGGATGAACATTAAAATTCCCTTAATTTCATATTAGTTTCATGGGATATTGTAACACACTTCCTCTCAAGGTTGTATTTCACCGGACCCCTTGTTTTTTACTAATGGGCTTAGATGAAAATTAAGCCCGCATAAGTTCAATTAGTATATAAATTCTTTAGTTTTTAGAAAAATTTTAAGACTTTTAAAAAAATTTTAAGGCCAATGAGTATTATTAATTTAAAGTGAACCAAACACCCTCTAATTGTAACTTTTTATGTAGGATCATTTTCGGATTATTTTCTTTAATAGTGAAATTTGCCCTATATAATATGGAGTATGCTGCATGTCCAATGAATATGGCTAACATCCAATCTTTGCCAGGTACACGGAACACCACTTGTGGGCCTGTCCAAGATTTTCGGCCCACAATGTTTCTCACCAACTATTAGTTCTTTGTAGAGATGTTAAACGGGCCAGCCCTAACCCATTAGGGCTGGCCCTAACGGGTTTCGGGCTAATCGGGCTTCGGGCTAAATCGGGTCTGTTTAAACGGGCTATGAAAAGGTGAACCTAACTCTAACGGGCTACGGGTTAAACGGGCCGGGCTCGCGGGTCGTACGATAAAAAATATTTAAAAAATTATAAATTATAATTTATTATAAATAAAATAAAAAATTCAAAATTAACTAATACATTGTTTAAAATTTGAGAGAATTAAGATTAATACATGCAAAATATTGTTAAAAGATATAAATTAAAAGAATTTATGATAATTAAATTAATCTTAATATATTTATTCAAGTATTATTTTATTCATTAGAGAAAATTTTGGGTTAGAGTAAGAAAAAAGATGAGAAAGAGATGAAAATTAAAAGATGGTGAGAGTTTGTCCAATGATGGGTTGGGAGTAGGGTGAGATTGGGTGGTCGATGTATAGATTATGGGTGTTAAAATTAATTAAACATAATAATAATAATAATTTCCAACCCTACGGGCCGGCCCGATTAGCCCACGGGCCAACCCTATTAGCCCACGAGTTAATCGGTTCGGGCCAAAAAGCTTGGATGTTAAACGGGCTCAAATTTCTTGGCCCTAACCCTAGTTTTTTTCGGGTTAATCGGTTCGGACCCACGGTTTACGGGCTTATTAACAACTCTAGTTCTTTGAACCAAAACTTAATATTTTCCCGTCTAATTCAAATCTTTATATATTTTTATTTTGTACATTTCATTTTAATTTATATATATTTTTTTTTGGATATATAGAATCTATCTAAATCAATTAATACTCCCTCCTTTCCATTTTAAATGAGACACTTCCCATTTTGAGTTGTCCAACAAAAATTTGCACATTCCTAAAAACAATAAAAAGTCAAACACAATCATCATTTTCCATACACTTTGTTTAAAAAAAAAACGCACATACTTAACACACCTAACATATTTTATCATTTATTTATTACAAAAAAACTATCATAATATTGGACTCACATACAATACTAACATCTATCCAATTAACATTAAATATTAGTATTATATCTTTCAACTCAATATCCATTAAAATAGTATATTCCTTAATCAAGGAGCATATATCTTTCAATTCACTATCCATTAAAATAATCAACGTACAAAAAATAAACGTAAGCATTGAGATGAGATGGAGGGAGTATACATTTTGATATTATATCTCCTTATTATATTTCTATAGACTAAGTGTCAGTCATCAACTATTTAATGTAACATCAATATAAAAAGAGATTCAAACTACGGCCATATAAAATTTTCATTTTTGATTGTTGTATTTAGATAATGCCTTCCACAATGCTAACATTGACAATTTTTGAATTACAGTTCATACTCTGAGAAAAGGAAATACTCCTGGTAAATACCGAAGATCATATCAAATGATTAATTAAGATATACTGCATTACTTTTGTTTAAAGTTTATCCACCCTGACAATTTCGTTATTCAGTAATTCGCCCTCCATTAACAACCCTCCGATGAATCTCATCTAACGGACAGAAAGAATTCTCGCCTATTTCATCATGTCTGGAGTAGCACGACGCCGTTTCGTTCATCTTGTACAGTATACTACCGTACAGACAAAGCCGTCAGAAAAGCGCACCAGCCGCGCATGTACCCTCCTGACCTCTCCTCTTCTGCCACGTGCTCACATTTAACGGCCTTTGTGTATATACGTATACATACATACACATTGCACGCTGCAAATTACTCCAATTATCCATTTTCACTCATTACTCATACTGCAACAATGAAGGAGCACTTTCAGTTTCAACCACTCGTCGACGGCGAAGCTTCCTCCACCGCCGTTAATGAAGCTTACTATAGCGGCGTCTGTGCCGGCCTCAGTTTCCGCTCTTTGCTCACCGGTGGTTCCTTCGAATCGGCCTTAGAAATTCCTCAAAATCTCCATGGATTTCCGAAAACTGAACCGGTCTATTCCATCGACGACGCCGCCTCCTCCGTGCCGCCACCGTACAACTTTTTCTCCGAATCGGCGTCCGCATCTCTCCACCAACACCTACCACGCTTCCTTTCGTACGAGCCGCTTCAGAAATCCGTCGCCGTGGAGCCTCCGATTCAAAACCCTAGAATCGGAACGGCGTCGTACGGGAAACAGCCGCGGAGGCGTCACAGCAAACTGAGCGACAAGACGAGGTGTTTGGAGAAGCTGCTTCCGTTGAATTGGAAAATGGACATGGCGACGGTGCTCGAGGAGGCGCACAAGTACATCAAGTTTCTCCAGGCGCAGATTAGCGTACTGCAGTCGATGCCACAAGAGAGCAGCGCCGCCTTCGCCAACTATGGCGCTACGGCCGGAATTGGTGCCGGAGATTTGGGGAGGCTAAATAGGCAGCAGCTGTTGCAGGTTTTGATAAACTCTCCGGTGGCTCAATCACAGTTTTACTCGAATGGTTGCTGTGTTTACTCTGTAGAACAGTTGGGTTTTCTGAAGAAGAATGCTGAAATGGATGCTCTACATCATCAGATCATGCTAAGTTCTTCTAACTCTAACCCTAATTCCTTCCTTCTTTGAAAATGGTGACCATGGTTGCAGAGTTTTGGAAACTGATCTTCGTCTTTGTTTTTAGGGGGTAGTCTTTTGAAGTGCTTGAAAAAAGAGTTAGATATAGTATATGATTATATTCTAGTCAATATCATATGAAGTATGTGAATGAAACTGGAAATCTCTAAATGTTAGTATCAATTTTGAATAGTATTTTGCTCCTGGTTAATGTGGAAAATTGGAAATCTCTTAATGTAATCAATTTTGAATAGTATATTTTGTTTCTGGTTAATTTGATTCCATGGGTACATATTATGATCACCATGCATCATGCAATAGTATTTCATCTTGTATAGCATCATCATTAATAATATACATGGTGTCCTAAATGACATCATTAACAAACATATACTATTAATGGGCTATACAAGACTATAATTTGGAAATCTCTAAATGTCTAAACATATAGTGATGCTAAATGTACTAAATGTCAAAACACTATTAATTTGGAAAATTGGAAATCTCTAAACATATTCTGTCCTAAATGAGATATAAAGATTATAAAGAAATTTTTGTATAGTGATGCTATCTCCAACGTTTAATTCGTCGGAATATAATGGGACAGTTAAAAAAATTTAAATACGTACTATTCTGCATATCAAAGAAAAAAAAGAATGTATTCCCTGGAGAAAATTATTAAAAACATGTATACATCATGTCATATATTATATGAACAAATTAAAATACTAGATGAAGCACGACACAAATGTCATATTTTCAACCACGTAAACTACTTGACATGGAAAGCTAGATGACCAACATAATAAACATCCAACAGAAAACAAAAATTGGTAAAAAGAAAAGGAGCAAATCCGAATATTTCTCGATTATTTAGGAATTAGGATCTCCATCCCCTCCAAATGTTAAGGTTTGCCTTTTCAACAACTTCGCAGACGACCAAGACGACCACAAAACGGCACCGTCCATCAGAGTTCAGATATGCAGCACCACAGCCATGTTTTTCATTTGTCAAACTCCCAAATGACACCTCCATCCTCTGTAAAAATGACGAAGAACATATGCATAAATCAAAGAAAGGCAATGAGTAGGACTGTAGGAGACCCACCCCATAAATTATTACCTTCCCTTAGAAAATTATTGAAGTTAAGATACTGATTTAGTATAAGGTGAGATCCTACACATATTAGCACAAACAAATGAATACCTTTGACTTTTTTCTTAATCCAAATTTCTGTGAGCATTCCAGCGCCAATTCCTCCAGCTATACATCCTCCGTAAATTAGAAGATTAGACAACAGGGACCTACGAGGAAGGAAATAGTAATCCGGAATTTGCCTTATATTTCTCCGGACTCTCTTCTTTGCAACAACTTCATCACTAGAACCACTATTTACAGACTCTTCAAAACCTTTCCACCCCGACATCTTTGATGGATCCTTCTCATCCTCGCCCATCAATCAATTAATAAGACTTTTGTTTCAGATACAAGCGCACAATATCAGTAAAGGAAATCATTACAAATAAATAAAAACAAAAATATACATCAAATCAAATATATAACCTAAGGAACATACTAATGAGAAAACACTCAAAGACATCATTGCTCAGCTCTTCAACTTGAGTACAACGTAAATGATTATACAGATAAACGATAATAACATGAGTATTAAACAAGACTTCTTAGTACAGAATGAGGTCCAAGTCCATATAATTTCGGCTGGTGATTGATTACAATAGAAACGCAATGAACTGATTATTCGCATTTTTCGGTGTTCAGAAAATTCAAGACACAGGATGTATTTCACTCCACAGGTATCTATGTACAGAGAGAGACAGAGAGAAAATAGTTAAACAAAGTCATTAGGGATCATTCAATCTGATATGTCCCAACATTCAAATGTGTTATTGGATTCAACCCATACATCGTTGAGTATACATTCATTACATAGATTCACCTATTGCACCATTAAGTAATCAACATCAACAGAATATGAGAAATCAGTTCGGTGATTTAGAATTTCTTGAAGCAATCCGATCATCTGATCACTAAATTTCTTACAACTATTCACAAAGTAATTTCAAAATTTCACGTAATTTACAGAAAAGGCTACAACAGAAATCAGTACTAATATTATTATATAAATATGAAAATATATTAAATAATGCAAACAAAAATTGAAAAAGAGATTCGAATTGGTATATAATTGATTATTAGATCACCGCAGAACCTCATAAAAGATGAACAGATATGCAAATTACAGGAATCGGATTCTCTTTGCCCTATTTTGGAGACACTATTAAAACAATCTAAAAATTTGAAAAAAAAACGAAAAAGATAAATCTTACGTACACTTCTATGCCGTAAACGCCGGTTTTCGCCGTCTCCGGAATGCCGAGAATGTGAAGGGTTTCGATGCGGTAGTCGGAATAGTCGGGGTTTTAGCGATGAAACGTGGAATGTAAATGGGAAACCCCTTCACCCATTACTGGGTAGGTAGCCCAACCCGCATAGGGAGTGGGAGTCCACTTGGATCTGGCCCATTTAGATCAGGCCCATCTACGCCTCTTCAAGTGTGATTTTTTTTTTAATTTTTCTTCTCAATTTGACATTTTCTCATGAGCGTTAATATTTTCTCTAAATTGTGTCGATTTATGGATATCATAATGTAGGTAATAAATAAATATTAATTATTCAAAAGATGATCATGATGTGATTAATTAAATAATGTGATTAATTAAAATCCTTGTACCAGATGTTTTAAAATGAATTCACTTGAATTTAAAATCTTTAATTAATCATGATATCATATCATAATAAAAATTAGGTTACATATGAGTCCTAACCAAAGCATTCCATTCTGAGATGGACTAAATTGAATTAATGCTCAATAAAATACTGATAGGATCTAAAAGTTTAAACAATGACTTTTGAACTAACGAATTGTTCTATAAAGTATATTTTGAACCTTATTTATGAATTATAATTGAAAATTTTCCAAATCCAATCTGGTGCAAATCAATATGCTTCAAATAATATTATTGAAAATATTGATAATCTTCATGCTTTAGAACCAATTCCTTTACAATGATGCCTAACTTGCAGTAGCCACACTACTACTTAGTTGGTTTATACCCTACTTTTCTTCACACCCTATGACAAGAATCAAAACAACAAATATAAGAAAATTAAGGTAAACGAGTTGGCATAAAAGCAAAATAAAGTCACCTCTCCATTGACAAAGAAGCTTTGTCAAGAATAATCCCACTATATATATTTAATACTCCTATGCTTCTTCACATACATATATAATTATATATATGTGCGTGTACATTCATATGATCTAATCTGCATCAGATTTTCTTGATAAATATTATACGAAGAAATGGCGAAAATGGTTGGCATTTTTGCATGTGTCTTGATTGTTGCGTTGGATGTCACTGCTGGGATTCTTGGGATCAAA
This sequence comes from Pogostemon cablin, assembly GCA_023678885.1. Classification (NCBI taxonomy): domain Eukaryota; kingdom Viridiplantae; phylum Streptophyta; class Magnoliopsida; order Lamiales; family Lamiaceae; genus Pogostemon; species Pogostemon cablin. Next base: position 34,577,861 of record CM042971.1, read on the forward strand.
GCAGAAGCAGCCCAAAACCAGGTGATTTTGCAAGTACAGAAACAAAAATACATCGCCGTTTAGTCTTGTGTTGTATTCTGATCGTTGTCTTTTTGTTCCATTGATCAGGAGAAGCATGTGAGGGTCTGGCTATTTGAATGCAAAGAGCCGAGCCACCACGCCTTTGTTCTTGGTTTATCTGCAGCAATTCTTCTCGGTATAGCTCATGTTATTGCAAACTTGATTGGAGGTTGCAGTATTTTAAGTCGAGATGAGCTGCAGAAAGCTCCACCGAGCAAGAAGTTGTCCATGGTTTGCCTTGTTTTAACATGGTATGAACATTACCTCCCAACCCCACCCCACCACACAAACACACACACACCCTCTCTTTCTCTCAGCTAATGTTGTGAAATGTGACATGTTCAGGATCATCCTGGCTGTGGCCATGTCAATGCTGGTGATTGGTACAAAATCAAACCACAAATCAAGAGCATCGTGTGGGTTCACAGATCACCATCTGCTATCTAATGGAGGGATTCTATGCATGGTTCATTCCCTCTTTGCTGTTGCATACTATGTTACATCAACTGCTCTTACCCATTAACAATTCTTCATTCTTAATCCTACCCATTAACAATTATTCATTCTTAATCCTTTCCTTTTATATTTAATTCACTGTTAATCAGTCTTGGATCCATTGACCCTCTTTTTGACTGAATTTGTCTCAAATTCTTAAATTATCTTAGTTTCTTGGTTTCATCAATCCTGAGTGATGTTTCAAAGGGTAACCCCGGATGTTTTGTTGTCTCTTATGTTATTGTAAGTTCTATAGATGGATGTAACAATGCGTTTATTGAAATGATACGTTGCAACTTTGCTTTATCTCGTGTACTAGTATACAAGATTATAAACATTGAGTAGTGAGGTAAGTAAATCGAAGACAGCACTTCAAGCTCAACATCTCAAAGCAAAACAGAGACGATGCTGCATACAAATTCATCAAGAACGAAAAATCTATTCTAGCTCCATTCTTTAAAGAAGTTCGAAGTTTCGCAGAAAATCCATTCTTAAACAATACAGAGGCAAGACCAATAAGGCAACTGATATGCATCTAATAAGATCTCATTAGAAAGTGTTCTATAAAACTACTACTGCTCAGTAAGATCTCATTCAACAAGACTCAAACATTCAGAGACACAATCAAGCAAACTCTGTAATAACTACGCCCGTTGAGGCACAAGCAAGCGCTCGCCCATCTTACACCAAATTTATAAGTAAAAAGCAACTAAAGAACAATAATGCACAGTCCATATAAAGGCGGATGAACACAAAAACAGATGTTCATAAATTAGTATATAAACAACTGGATTTATAACATAGAATAAACGAACTATTGTTGAACTATAAACATAGTAATTAATCAGTAAATATCAAAAGCTCCATTATCCAACAATGTAAAAAGAATCAACTGCAACTAATGGAAGTAAAAATCCAGCAAAAATATAAACTTGCAGTTGCAAATTAACTACTATTGATATGATTCAATCCCAATTTAATCTGTTCTGTCATCAAAGTCAGAATCTTATCATTCAGCTCAGTTTCATCCAACAACAACCGTCTCCACCTCTGATCCAATTCCTTCGCCTTCGCATGCCCAATCGAGACAAATCCCTCCTTCAAAACATCACAAGAAGACTCTGAAATCATCATAGAGGGGTAGCTTCCCCTCATGCGACTAAAAGATAAACTTAAAAATGGGTACTTGGACCAAAAGTCAACTTTTTCATCGCCTTTCTCTCTCTTCACAGTAGTTTTCTCAACCTTCACAATGTCTTTCTTCACTTTCTCGCTCTTAACAGAAACAGGGCGATTGACAGAATCGCCCCAGATTTTCTTGGAGAGTTCAAACGCCCGATCATCATGTGCCTTGGTAAACACAGGGTCAGAACCGTCCTCACCTTTCTTCAATGCATTCAAGAACCTTTTCTTCAACCTGCTGATCTTGGTTCTCAATTGATCCCTTGCGAAATCACCCTGCAATTTCCCCTTAATGGAATTGTAAAAAGCCTCAGAATTGCAGTCGATCCCGTTTGCGTTCCTGAAATCAATCATCCCATTCAGAACAGCGATCTCATCCTCGTCGCTCCATAGCCTCGGAATATTAAACCCAGCAGCGGATGAAGATTTCTTCTCCTCAGAAGAAGCCTTCTTTTCTTCAGTTTTCAATTTCTTGTTGCTTCTTGAAGGAATCTGGCCTTGATTGACGCGTTTCGCAGAGGAAGACTTGGAAATTGGTTGCATCTTGTAATCCGAAGGTGTGCCCTCCGAATCGGAATCCGATTCTTTCGCTTTCAATTTAACTTTCAGAGATTTTTTTGATCCAGATTTCGAAAGGGCTGGAAGTTCAACATGATGATTTTCTTCCTCCTCCCCGGACGAACCCCCAGTTTCATCAGAGTCTGATCGCTCCTCGTCAGAATCAGACTCTTCTTCTCCTCCTCCATCAGTGCTGCGTTCTTCTTCTTCTCTATCTTTCTCCTCTTCCCATGCTTGATTAGGGGTTTTGGGAGCCATAGCCGTCTACTTTTTGATTTGAGATTGGATGTGATTCTGCGTTGATAATGAAGAGGTGTGTAGGGTTACGAGAGTTTATATTGATTAATTAAAACGAATTGTGGCGCTCTTTCTCCCTCTCCTCATGGAAACAGGAAAGTGAAGGGTTTTACCGGTTCGTCTGATTCGGGTTTTCGTATCGAACCGTTCGGCCCGATAATGCAATAGTTCGGCGTAAAAGATTTCGATGATGGGCTAGGCCCAAAATATTTTGACCATATAACATATGATTCCCGCCCATTAAACTAGGCCCAAAAGAAAATTTTCATCCTCACTAGCCAAATTTTCATCAGAACTTCACTGAAGGAGTCACCATATGAAAAGATGCAATTGTTTTGGTTGGAGCATTTATTTCAAGCAAAAGGTTTACAAATGTATCTCTTTATTCAGTAAACCTTTTGTAAAATCATTATCAAGACTTGACAATTCATGGTGGGCACTCAGGTATCAAACAAAACTAACCTGATCACCCTTAAACACAATCACACAACACAACTGGAACATCCAGCCAAGATTATTCTGATGAAATTGAAATGAGACAACGAGGCCAGAATGATACGTATAAAGGAGCCGCTTGGTTCAAATTTCAGAATGACAATGATAATGAAAATCATTAACGAGGGTAATGGTAATAGAAACACAGTTGATTGAAAGGATGGGGGTATATATTGAGTCAATGGGATGATTGAAGATTTCATATTCTCATTTCTTTCCTGCCAAACATGAGGAATGAGAAACAATTCTCTTTCATTCCCATTACCCTCTCCGATTATCCCTTACCAAGTTGGAGTTAATCTTCCTCATTCGGGCTGTGACATAGTTCATCTTATGCCTCTCATTTGGCATATCTGTGGTGCATTCCAGAGCCACTTCTATGGTTGATGTCAAGCATCTTTCATGCCTCTCTTTAATCCTTACATCTTCCTCCATCACTAGCTCATCATCCACAATCTGAATTACTGAATGTGGGAATGCTTCCGACACCCATCTTCTCATTGTTAACTCTCCTGAAAACATCTCATCTGTCGGCTTTTTTCTTGAAAATACTTCCATCAACAACATCCCGTAGCTATACACATCCACCATAGTCGACACTAGTCCTTCTGATCCGTATTCTGCATTGGTTGTAAATGAGATAACTAGTATGCATAAAACAATTCCAACATCCCAACTAATTATCTGGACGTACCTGGTGCAATGTATCCAATGGTGCCAAGAGTTTTGGTTTGCTGCATTCTCTGTTCTTGAGTCAAGAGCTTGGCAATCCCAAAGTCGCCTACGTGTGCAACCATATCTTCGTCTAGGAGAATGTTGCTTGGCTTTAAATCGTAGTGCGCAATTGGAAATGTGTAATCTTCGTGTAGATACTCTACTGCGGATGCCACGTCCAACATTATTCCCAATCTTTGGGAAATGTTTAAGGAGCTGGTGCCAGAGTAGAGCCATTTTTCAAGGTTATCGTTGGGCATATATGTAATATCCGGATATATGTGTATATATATAATTACATGTGTTATAATTCTTATTATTATTTAGTTACTTATCTATTCATTAGTTAAGTCCATATTATATTCTCCTAGGATTGGGATGGTTATAACCCCCTATATTTTCTCAACTTATCTTAACTTCCTTACGCATATTCAGGAATCAAGCCTCGTACACTCTTTAATGTTCAACTCCTAAACACTACTCTTTTATTATTATACGAGAATTTTGGCCTTCTCTCACAACAAAAACTCTCTCATAGATCATAGCCTTCATTGTTAATCGAACACGAGATTAGTATAAGTGGTGAGTAGGGTTGAATCATCCGTGACTCTGTTTCTACGTGCTTTCCATCACCACCATAAACGTAAGTTTCATCTTCTAACACTACGTTCATTATTTTTATAAGTAGTGCGTCGTTTTGCTGATTAATTATTTTAATCGTTAGCTACTGGTTTCCAATTCCCATAACCTCATCTATGCATGAGATCATGTTTCTTTTGGATTTTATTTATACATGAATAATAAGTTGATCAAATTTTATGTCTTGCATTAGTCATGCGCCAATCATCGTCTTACAACAGGTTGTCCACCATTAATTTCCATATTAATATTTAACTATTGGTGTATTTATCAACTTAAGACATTATGTTTACATGTTTGAGATTTTCATATTTAATAGACATATTAACCCACCCATTTTAGTAGCAGTTCCCACTATATTCATGGCTTTTGAGTTTTCGACAGTATACTCATTTCGGGGTCATTAGAATAGTATTTAATTCATTTATTTGACAATTTAATTACTTTATTATTTTATTAAGTTTAGATTAGTATTAGTTTATTTATTTATTTAGTTATTGGTTTTAGTCCTGGTAGTCCAGACTTTCGTATTTGATTTAGAATTAAGTATCTTATATTTTATTTATTATTAGGTGACGAGAAGTTCGTGAGTTAGAGGTTCAGCTGCATCAATATTTTGGACTACAGTCAACTCAATTTATTTTAAAGGTGGGGAAATTCTTACTTGACTCTATTAATTGCTACTGTGATATCTATGAGTTCATACATGTACAGATAGGTCTCATGACCTTATAAATGAGACATAGGTCTCATGACCTTTATAAACGAGACATACACGAGACATACAGATAGGTCTCCTGACCTTTATAAACGAGACTTTTTACTACTTGAATAATTGAGAAATCAGTTATGCAATACAATTACATCTACATGAATTATGTTACTTAATTTGGTATTTGCATGTGGTGTTTAATTTTGCCAAGTACATTTCTCCACTGAGCTTGTGGCTTTGCTCACCCCAAATATTTTATCATTTCAGATGGAGGAGCTGGCGTGGTGGGACGTAAGGGTGATGCTTAGCACATTTTCATTTTTTTAAAAACTTTATTATTATTTCTAAATTTTTGCTAGACTTATTGACTTATGCAAATTTATTTCAAGTATTGTATTTGGATTTTATAACTTATCAATTGGATCTTTTGATTATGAAATTTATTTCTTTTATGCTTCCGCTCAAAATGGTTTTTATTTATTAAGTATGATGTTTTTAAATAGTTAGAAATTTAGGACGTGACATTGTGGTATCAGAGCGGTTATACGATTCTGTATACCCGTTTAAAACAAAAATGCTAGCATCTATCCGTCACACTACGGCAGCTCCAATGAGGTATGACATTTACAGAAATTACATTTATGCAAGTTTGTCATTTTACGAATTCATGTGAGCCTAAAATATTTTTAAAGAATTTCAATACGAGTATTGATGCAGTAAGGACAAGTCATTTATATAGCACATAGATTCTATTAATTAGAATTATTTTATATCGTTAGTAAAACGCTTAATGTGTTAGTAGCCCGAATGGTATGCAGGATGCAGGCCGGACGTAGACTTAGAACTCCTCGTAGGAATCCTAATAGAAATGCTAATGCTAATGCCGATGATGCTAATACTTTGCCGAACTTGGTACCGAACCGTAATCAGAACCAAGCTCCGCCTGAAGTTCCAAACCAAGTTCCGCAACAAGTTCCAGGAAATCCTCAGGGTGATCTATCAGAGAAATTTCAGCGGTACAACCCACCTAAACTTACAGGACGTGAGCAACCAGAGTATGTGGAAGACATGCTCATAACGTTAGACAGAATCTTTGATGTTATGCAGTGCAATGATGCACAACGAGTCCTCCTAGCTTCCTTTCAGATAATTGAGGATGCATATTATTGGTAGAATGGTTATTGGAGGATGAGACCAGCACAAGATAGGGTAGCTCTTACTTGGGATGATTTTAAGAATATTTTGATGGATAAATATTACCCCAATTCTTACCGTGATAAGAAAGAAGCTGAGTTTCTTGAGCTGCAGCAAGGAGATACGACTGTGATTGAGTACGAGAGGAAATTCAATCAGCTGTGTAGATCTGTTCCAGAATTGGTCGATACGGATCGTAAGATGACTAGACGATTCATGAAGGGGCTTTGACCTGAGATACGCTATATTGTCGCCAGTCATGGTGCATTGCCTTTTTCTGAGACTTATCGGAAGGCAGAGGAAATAGGTTCAAGCATGGAAATGGAGAAAGTAAGACAGAAAAGAATTGAGACTTCGGGTAAAAGAAAATGGGAAGGTACTACTCAAAGCAGGAGCGTAAATCAGTCTAAGCAAGTATATACTGGAAAGAGCATCGGGCCAAACTATCAGACACCTAAGCCTATTTGCAGCTCATGTGGAAAGAACCATAGGGGAGCGTGTTTAGCTGGTCAAGGGAGATGCTACAGATGTCATGAGCCAGGACATGCATCATATAACTGCCCTAAGGGAGCACAAATGAGTTTAGGGCCTAGAGCACAACCTACAGCTAGTAGACTTACTCAGGGATCAGGTGGGAAGCCGAGGATGTTTGCTATGATCGATGAGGAGGAAGAGCAAAACGGTATGTTACTTATTTCGAGGACGAAATTTTTTTTAGAGGGGTAGGATGTAATATCCGGATATATGTGTATATATATAATTACATGTGTTATAATTCTTATTATTATTTAGTTACTTATCTATTCATTAGTTAAGTCCATATTATATTCTCCTAGGATTGGGATGGTTATAACCCCCCATATTTTCTCAACTTATCTTAACTTCCTTACGCATATTCAGGAATCAAGCCTCGTACACTCTTTAATGTTCAACTCCTAAACACTACTCTTTTATTATTATACGAGAATTTTGGCCTTCTCTCACAACAAAAACTCTCTCATAGATCATAGCCTTCATTGTTAATCGAACACGAGATTAGTATAAGTGGTGAGTAGGGTTGAATCATCCGTGACTCTGTTTCTACGTGCTTTCCATCACCACCATAAACGTAAGTTTCATCTTCTAACACTACGTTCATTATTTTTATAAGTAGTGCGTCGTTTTGCTGATTAATTATTTTAATCGTTAGCTACTGGTTTTCAATTCCCATAACCTCATCTATGCATGAGATCATGTTTCTTTTGGATTTTATTTATACATGAATAATAGGTTAATCAAATTTTATGTCTTGCATTAGTCATGCGCCAATCATCGTCTTACAACAGGTTGTCCACCATTAATTTCCATATTAATATTTAACTATTGGTGTATTTATCAACTTAAGACATTATGTTTACATGTTTGATATTTTCATATTTAATAGACATATTAACCCACCCATTTTAGTAGCAGTTCCCACTATATTCATGGCTTTTGAGTTTTCGACAGTATACTCATTTCGGGGTCATTAGAATAGTATTTAATTCATTTATTTGACAATTTAATTACTTTATTATTTTATTAAGTTTAGATTAGTATTAGTTTATTTATTTATTTAGTTATTGGTTTTAGTCCTGGTAGTCCAGACTTTCGTATTTGATTTAGAATTAAGTATCTTATATTTTATTTATTATTAGGTGACGAGAAGTTCGTGAGTTAGAGGTTCAGCTGCATCAATATTTTGGACTACAATCAACTCAATTTATTTTAAAGGTGGGGAAATTCTTACTTGACTCTATTAATTGCTACTGTGATATCTATGAGTTCATACATGTACAGATAGGTCTCATGACCTTATAAATGAGACATAGGTCTCATGACCTTTATAAACGAGACATACACGAGACATACAGATAGGTCTCCTGACCTTTATAGACGAGACTTTTTACTACTTGAATAATTGAGAAATCAGTTATGCAATACAATTACATCTACATGAATTATGTTACTTAATTTGGTATTTGCATGTGGTGTTTAATTTTGCCAAGTACATTTCTCCACTGAGCTTGTGGCTTTGCTCACCCAAAATATTTTATCATTTCAGATGGAGGAGCTGGCGTGGTGGGACGTAAGGGTGATGCTTAGCACATTTTCATTTTTTTAAAAACTTTATTATTATTTCTAAATTTTTGCTAGACTTATTGACTTATGCAAATTTATTTCAAGTATTGTATTTGGATTTTATAACTTATCAATTGGATCTTTTGATTATGAAATTTATTTCTTTTATGCTTCCGCTCAAAATGGTTTTTATTTATTAAGTATGATGTTTTTAAATAGTTAGAAATTTAGGACGTGACAATATATGCCATGACCAAGGCCTTAAAATCAAGGTTGGTGCAACAAGTGATGACCTTCACAAGATTTATGTGGCGAATGCTTCGCAGTATCTTGCACTCTGTGTCGAAGCTCCTCAATGCACCTTGGACTTCTAGATTGAAAACTTTGTTTGCCTATTTTTATAGCACTCACGAGCAAGAATACTCGATCGTTGTAGTAGTATATCCCAAGAAAAATTATCAATCCAATAAGGAGTTATATTCGTACTAGCAAAATACGTGAGCTCATGTTCATTTTTGTTTTTGTAAAGATGATCGGGGGTTTTGAGATTGATTAACAACTAAAACAAGTAGCAAGTAAATAACAATATCAAATAAGTAGAATGACAAGTAAAGAAAATGGATGCTAAAGTTCAAATATGAAAAACATGGGATTAGAAACATCCAAGCACACTCGATTCATATTATCATGCAAACGGAATTCAATTCAATTGATGTAGACTAAGGGTGATCACGATTGTATCCTAAGCTCCCTTTCGGGTTACAAAGGTTGTTGATCCATTTTAGACTCCCAAAAGCACTTAAGATCAAAGCCCAACATTAACCCCTTCCATCTAGGTACTAGTTTGATTAAACTCTCCCTTTTTGTGTACTAATGACAACGAATGGATTGGTTCCCCTCATTGAATTCAAATATCCTTTCGGTCAAACCCAAACTCAATGTCTATTCATGCCTTCCTAATACTATAGAGGGTCGTTTCCGTCTCACTCCAAGCAATACATACATGAACATCATGATAGCATTTAATTACCACAAATAATCCATTGATCAACAATCCATTAAACCAATAAACATTTATGAATAACAAACCATGCCATCACAACATCAAGACAATTAAACTCCATGAATAGAAATCAACATCAATTAAATCAAAAACCAATTTAATCCACATGATAATATAAATCTAATATGCTCTACATGTTCCTAATCCCACTAGAGGGATTAGCCTATCATAGTAAAAGTAACAAAACAAATAAATGATTCATTACAATTACCCATAGTCTAAGATCTAAAGAAATACAAAATGAATTGATTCTTCCCTATCAATTTCTTGAAGAGAATCTTCTATTCTTCTTGATCTCCACCTCTAGCTCTTGATTTTGAAGTCTTTAGCACCAAAAATGGAAGAATTGATGGGTGGATGAAGATGGATGAAGATGGATGAAGATGATGGTGGAAAATGGAAGAAATGGTGTGTGAGGTGTGTGTAGATGATAGGATTTCGGATTCTCTGCCAATTGTTGAATAAAGGGGTATTTATACCCCTTTGGAGGCTTCTAGAAGGATCTGGAAATTTCTGCAGGAAAATACCCAACACGAGTCGTGCTCTGTAACACGGTCACGGGGTGGCCGTGTTGTGTCTTCTGATGCTGCCGCACGGCCTCGCCTTACAGGGCCGTGTTACGCAACACGGCTCGTGTGCTGCAACACGAGTCGTGTGTTGTAACACGGGCACAAGTGTGGTCGTGTTGGCTCTTCTGATGTCGCCACACGGCCACCTTCTTACAGGGCCGTGTTGGCGACACGGCTCGTGCTCCCGACTCGACTCGTGCAACTGGACACGACCTGAAGTTACCCGTGTTGAGTGACTAGATGTCGCCGCACGGCCAACTCTTACAGGGCCGTGTTGGCTACACGGCTCGTATGCTGGCTCCTGCATTTCTTTACTGTTTTGGCTCGTTCTCCCTCGTTTCAACTCCGAATTGAGATCCGCTTTTTCCTACATCTTCCTTATCATGTTTAGCATCCAATAAAAAGTGAAAATCTTACGTTTAAGCTCATTCACACACATTTCAATAAAAATACAAAACACAACCAAATAACATATAAAATACGGATAAAATAATACGAAAATACATATAAAAAGACACTAAAATCTAGGTGAAAATAGCTCTAATCAAACTTTAACTGTAGCAACCATTTCACTAGAGAAATTTCTCTTGTATACCGATCCAAAGCTTCTTCTCCCAATCAAGTTATCTTCATGAAGGTTGCTCGTGGCACGTAGAATTGCATAATATGAGATCCTTTCGCGCATGACTACACGAGGAAGATTAAATAGATATGGGGAGAGTTTCCTACCATGACCAAGAGTGAGAACTAAGATGAGAATAATGGCAACTACTACAACTGAAGCTACCGCTGGTAGTACATATTTTAAAAGCCTTGAAGGAGCATGACTGGTTCCTTTGCACGCCCTCACTCCGAATCGAGATGCTCCACATAAATGTTCATTTCCTGCAAAAGACTCTGGAGTGAAGTTGAGAAAAGGCCCTCCATTTGGAATTTCACCGCGGAGCTCATTGAATGAAACGTTGAAGTCTTTAAGGTTTACAAGTTTCTCCAAAGACTTGGGGATTGGACCAGAGAGATGATTATGGGACAAATCCAAGTAGTGCAGATCCTTCAAGTTGGAAAGTGAATCAGTTATAGGGCCGTCCAGATTGTTATTTGACAACCTCAAATCGATCAGATTCTGAAGGTGTGACAAAGAACCTGGAATTTCCCCGGAGAGGTTATTTGCAGATAAATCCAATTCTATCAGCTCCTTCATTTTGCTAATTTCTTTAGGTACATAGCCATGAATGAAATTGTTGGAGAAGTCTATCTTCTGCATATGCTCATTAAACCATAAGGTGGATGAAATTGAGAAATTGAGTGCATTGCTTCCCAAATTGATTTCTCTCAAGAAAGAAAGTTTCCCTACACAACTTGGCAACTGCCCAGATAAAAGATTATCAGCCAAATCTATAGAAAAAAGATTTTCCAAATTGCATATGGCATGGGGAATGGACCCCTGCAACTTATTTTTATACAAACTAAACATCTGCAAGTTCCTTAAATTTCCAAGCTCCGAGGGAATGGGTCCTGAAAACTCATTAGATCTTAGGCTTAACACTACCAATTTAGTTAAGTTCCCTATCCCATCGGGGAGTGGGCTTCTGAGGTGGCAAAACTCAGCATAGAATTGTTGAAGAGATGCAGATAGATTGAAGAAGCCAAAGGATTTTGGAAGAACCCCAGTTATGGGATTTAATGATATATCTATATATTCCAGATAGTTGGAAGCTAATAAAGAAGAGAGGAAGTCTTGCTCAGGTATGGACATATTATTCTTGAAATAATTATCCTGCAAACTTAGCCATTGTAGAAGACGCAAGTTGCCAAGAGTAGCTGGTATGTGGCCAGTGAATGAGTTACTAGCAATCTAAAGTAGAGTGAGTTTGGAAAGATTTGAGATTGAGGTGGAAATGTTTCCATGAAACTGATTGTTTGAAAAATAGATTCCCTCAATGTTGGGAAGCCCTTCATCTATTGCAAAGGGAAGACTGACCGACAGATTGTTCATTCCAAATCCAAGTAATTTTACGCTGGAGAGATTGAATATAGACATTGGTATTTCACCATTTAATTCATTCAAATCCAGAGACAAGTATTTAAAACTGGATAGATGACCCATTTCCGGAGAAATTGCCCCATGAAAATGGTTCTCTTGAATGCTAAACACCTCCAAATGGGTCAAATTGGCAATTGTGGGAGGAATTGTACCTCTAAATTTGTTGCGCCACAGAGATAGTCATTTAAGAGAATGACAGGGGATTAGACCCAGAGGAAAGTCTCCTTCAAATTGATTCTTGTAAAGCCCCAAGTATTGAAGGTTTGCAATGGGGGTACTACATATGTGTTTTGGAAGGCTACCAGACAAGTGATTTTCTCCCACATGGAAATTCTGCAGAGAAGATATATTCAAGATTCTACAGCTTAACTCTCCTGCCACAAATTCAACCCAACTTTGTAAATGTCACATATGAAAATAAAGAATAACTTCATTTTGAGCAAAAGAAAAAAAGTAGTTTTAAGATCTAGCATAGTGATGATCTCCTACTCAAATCCAGTGAAACTTAAAAAAAGTTTAAATTGATAATAACACCAGTATACCTGTCAATTGATTAGCAATTAAATAGAGTGACTCTAGCCGTGACAGGTTCCCAAGTGCTAGTGGAATGTTTCCAGTGAGGTTGTTGTAAGACAGATCAAGCGTATTGATTTGGACACAAGCAGATACATTTTCAGGAATATCCCCACTTAAATAATTATGTGAAAGAGATAAATAAGTGAGTTTACTTAGAAATTTAATGCCTTGAGGAATATGATCACTGAGCTGATTGTGCGACATGTCTAATACACGAAGGCGTCTCAAGTTGCCAATTTCATCAGGAATTGGGCCACTGATGCTGTTGTTGTTGATGCTTAAGAAAGACAGGAATGAGAGGTTACCGATTTGTCTGGCAATGCTTCCCTGTAAACCCATGCAAGAGAGATCCAAGCTTGTTACTCGTGGATGCCTCCGGCTACAAGTGACGCCAATCCAGGCACAGAAAGAAGTTTCCTGTGACCAGCTTTTGGCTATAATGTCAGATTTCAAACGTGCTTTGAGTGCTAAAAGAGAGTGTTCATCAGTTATGGAAACATTGAGAGATGAAGCTGTAAGGTGGCAAAGTGTGAGATAAAATACTACCAACAAGAAGAAGGTGGCAGCTACTTTTCCCATTTTGTGGAGTTTCAGAGTTATTCTACTCTATATGAGCCTCTATATTCACATGAGATTTCTGATCCATAACAAATAAGTGGGAAGACTTTGAAGTCTTAATATGTTGGAAGACTAATTATTATAGTACCAAAAACATTAACTTGTGCTACACAATTTTACAGCAGTTAAATCATAACACTCACAGAAAAAAGTGTATACACATATAGAGCCCTATAATATTCAAAGTCCAACTCAATTAAAAGAAGAATAAAAAGATCATACTGAAATGACACTACAAAACTCCGTCACTTCTTGGTGGAGTTCCTCAAATGGGGTGACTGAGATTTCCATTAAAGATGAAATGATTTTTTCATTGAAAATGAGTCCACCACTATCTCTTCTTATTTCATTACATGTTCCAACTGGGTTTATGGTATACGGTGTTAGGTGTTGTAAGAAGTATTATCTGTGTGTATATATTCACAAATGATTATGTTTCAGTTTTTGGTTTTTACTATCATTACTTCTTAATTTTATCAGGATTAGAATTAAGGAAACATGAAATCATGTTTTTGTTTGGGCATTTTCTCAAACAAAGGGCCTACAATGGCAAGATTAGAAGAAGTATTAGTATATCTCAAGAAAAGAAGTTCCCATTGAGATCAATTTAATTAGTGTTGAGGTATTTGAGATGGAATTAGGAATCTTACCATGGAACTGAATCCTGAGTTGGATATTTGGAAGTCCCTCGTTGGGACATTTTATCAAACAGTTGCCTTATGGAAGAAATTTGCTTGTAAATCTTATTAGGTCCATTTATATAAATGAACCCAAAAAACAAGAGGAGGTTTACTTCTATAATTTAATGTAGGCATTCAGATTCTAACAAGCCAACATTAACATCCTTAAACAAACAGTTGAAAGACAACATACATACTCAAGTACTCAAAAGAGTTGATTGATTCATTCCGCGTGTTCTACGGCTTAATAAGTTGGTGTGGATCTTCCTCAGTCGGGTAAGGACTTCTTTCATCTTCGGCCTCTCATGAGGCATATCTGCAGTGCATTGCAGAGCTACTTCCATAATTGATGTCAAGCAGCTTTCACATTTCACTCTATTCCTTTGATCATCCATGTTTAGTAGCTCATTGTCCACAATCTGCATTACTGAAGTTTGGAAGGATTCAGACACCCATCTCCTCATCGTTAACTCCCCTGTAAACATATCATCTGTCGGCTTTCTTCTTGAAAATACTTCCATCAACAAGATCCCGTAGCTATACACATCCACCATGGTCGACACCAGTCCTTCTGATCCATACTCTGCATTCGTGGGGAGTGGGTTAAAAAATTATGAGTATAAATATTTCCTACTCAACTATTAAATGTACCTGGTGCAATGTACCCAATGGTACCCAGAGTTCTGGTTTGTTGCATCCTCTGTTCTTGTGTCAAGAGCTTGGCAATCCCAAAGTCGCCTACATGTGCAACCATATCTTCGTCTAGGAGAATGTTGTTGGGCTTTAGATCACAGTGCACAATTGGGATTATATAACCTTCATGTAGATAATCTACTGCAGATGCCACATCCATCATTATTCTCAATCTTTGGGGAATGTTTAAGGAACAAGTGGCAGAGTAGAGCCAATCTTCAAGGTTTCTGTTAGGCATGTATGCCATGACCAAGGCCTTGAAATCAAGGTTGGAGCAAGAAGTAATAACCTTAACGAGATTTCTATGACGTATGGTGCGAAATATCTGACACTCAGTGTCAAAGCTCTTGAATGCACCTTGTACATCTAAATTGAAAACCTTAACAGCAGCAACCATTCCATCTGAAAAAGTTGCCTTGTATACTGAACTGAAGCTACCTCTCCCAATCAAGTTTTCTTCATCAAGGTTGTTTGTGGCATGTAGGATTGTATAATACGAGATCCTCTCATGTGTGATTGTAAGATGTGAATCAAGGGAAGATGAATAAGGGGGCCTTTTTCTACGAAATGTAAGAACTATGATGAGTATAATGGCAGCAACTGCAACTGAAGCTATGACTGGTAGTATATATTTTAAATGTCTGTTCTTGCTTAGAGGAGCATACTTGCTTCTTTTGCAGGCCCCCACTTTGTACTGAGGAACTCCACACAAGCCTTCATTACCAGCAAAAAACTCTGAAGAGAAGTTGACAAAAGGCCCTTCAGTTGGAATTTCACCACTGAGCTCATTGAAAGAAACATTGAAATCTTTGAGGTTTACAAGTTTCTCCAATGATGTGGGGATAGGACCAGAGAGATGGTTGTGGGACAAGTCCAAGTACTGCAAATCCTTCAAGTTGGAAAAAGAATCAGGTATGGGGCCATCTAGTTTGTTATTTGACAGGGACAGAATGATTAGCTTCTCAAGTTGTGAAATAGGACTTGGAATTCCCCCAGAGAGTTGATTTGTGGATAGATCCAACTGTATGAGGCCCTTCATCTTGCCAATTTCTCCGGGTACAGAACCGTGAAGTAGATTGTTTGACAAGTTTATCTTCTGCACATGCTCATGAAACCATAAAGTCGACGAAATTGTGACATTGAGTGCATTGTTCTCAAAATAGACTTCTCTCAAGGAAGAAAGTTGTCTGAAACAGCTTGGCAGTTGTCCAGACAAATCATTACCTGCAAAGTTTATGGAATACAGATTTCCCAGTTTGCACATGGCAAGGGGGATGGATCCCCACAACTTATTTTCACGCATTGTCAACGCCTGCAAGATTCTTAAACTTCCAAGCATTGTTGGAATGTGCCCTGTCAGCTCATTAGATCCGAGGCCTAAGAATATCAATTTGGTCAAGTTGGCTATCTCATTGGGGAGTGGGCTTCTGATTTGGCAAGACTCAGCATCGAATTGTTGAAGAGATGCAGATAGATTGGGAGAGAAAAAGGATTTTGGGAGTATTCCTGTAATAGGATTGAATGATATCTGTATGTCATCCAGATAGGTACAAGTTGACAAAGAAGAGAGGAAGTCTTGTTCATGGATTGACATATTATTCGAGAAATCATTCTCCGCCAAATTTAGCCGGTATAGATAATGCAGGTTGCCAAGAGTAATTGGTATGTGTCCAGTGAATGAGTTACCACTAAGCTCAAGTAGTGTGAGTTTAGAGAGATTTGAGATGGTGCTTGGAATGTTTCCATGAAACTGATTGTCTGATAAATAGATTTCCTCAATTTTGGGAAGGCCTTTGTCAATGGTATAGGGAAGATTGGAGGACAAGTTGTTCATGCCAAGTCCAAGTGATTGTAACCTGGAGAGATTGAAAATGGAGAGTGGTACCTCACCATTTAATTCATTGGCATCCAAACGCAAGACTGTTAAACTGGATAGATACCCCATTTCGAAAGGAATTCTCCCATGAAATCTGTTATCTTGAATGTCGAACCATGCCAGATTTGTCAAGTTGACAACTGTTGGAGGAATGCTCCCATCAAACTTGTTCTCTCCAATGTCCAAAAACACCAAACTGGTCACATTGGCAATAGAGGGAGGAATTGCACCTTTAAATTTGTTGCGCCACAGAGTTAGCCTTTTGAGAGAATGGCAAGAGATTACACCAGAGGGGAAGTCTCCTTCAAATTCATTATCCAAAAGCCTCAGGACTTTAAGCTTTGAAGAGGGGGTGCATATGTGTTCTGGAATGGTACCAGACAAGTGATTCTCTCCCACAGAAAAGTATACCAGAGAAGATACATTCAAGATTCTTGAACTTAACTCTCCTGACAAAAATCCAATCACATGGTGTAAATTTCATTATAAACATGATTCTCCTATGCTAAGCTAATCAAATGAGTGTTAATGAAACTCCCAAAATGATAATACGTAAACATTGAAGCAGGCCAGATGGATGGAGTATTATTATTGGAGTATGTATATATGGCGGAACAGCATAATTTTAAATATAGTACTTACATATATACGGCATGACTTATGCATAACAACGTGCATGATTTGAATTTGAATCGAAGTAAAGATCAAAATAAAGCCATAAAATGCATACCTGTTAGTTGATTATTCCTTAACTTGAGTGATTGAAGCTGTGACAAGTTTCCAAATGCAAGAGGAATGCTTCCAGTGAGATTGTTGTAAGACAAGTCGAGTTTGTTGAGTTCGACACATGCTGCTATACTTTCTGGAATATCCCCACTTAAGTAATTACTCTTAAGTTTCAAACTCTTCAATTTCCTCAGAAATCCAATACTTTGAGGAACCTGATCACTGAGCTGATTGCGCGCCATGTCTAATACACGAAGGCGTCTCAAGTTGCCAATTTCATCAGGAATTAGGCCACTGATGCTGTTGTTGTAGATGCTTAAGAAAGACAGGAATGAGAGGTTGCCAATTTCATTAGCAATGCTTCCTTGTAAACCCATGCTGGAGAGATCCAAGCTTGTTACTCGTCGGTGCCTCCGGCTACAGCCGACTCCAATCCAGGTACAGAAAGAAGCTCTTGCAGACCAGTTTTTTGATAAAATAGGGGAATTTATGAAGTGTGATTTGAGAGCTAAAAGAGAGGACTCATCAACTATGGACATATTGTGAGAAGAAGCTGTAAGCTGGAAAAGTGTGAGATAAAATAATCCCAACAATATCAAGGATTCTTTTCCCATGATGTGGAGTTTCAGAATATATTATTCAATATGAATCTGTACTACACTCGTGAGATGCATGTATATAATAAATTAATTATCCAATAATTGAGGGCAAGAAGAGCTTGACTTGATCATCAACATGCTAAATATTAGATTTGAAATCACATCAATATTAATGTTGCTTTAACATTATCTCTTAACATTGTGAAGCACATCATGACTTTTTTTAAAGGCTGCCATTTCACTCTTTGTTAAAGTAAGTTTCTTTACGATCACTTTATCTTTTCTTTATTCTACTTTTGGAAAATTAGTGCATCCTTGAGGACCCTATTGCCCCTACTCATGTATTTTGTGTTAAACGGTCATTTCATCTCGAAGCTTAAGCTATTACGTCTCTCACTAACAAGTGGGTAAATTTGTACCAATTTGAACACGTGACATTCGTGCAAGAATTTTAATTTGTTCTAATCAAGGCTGAAGACCTTACATGTTTAGTAACAGTGAGAATTTAGGTAGGATCAAGTAAAAGATATCTCAACCCTTTAACTATATGTATCCCCTGGTACTTTGCATGTATTGATTTACTGCAAATGGGATATGGTGCCAGCAACTGTAGAGTAAATTTGTTTAGGTTTTAGGTGTCAAGGGGGCACTCAAAGCCTATACACTTCATTGGGGCAATTTATCAAATAGTGGTGTACGCAGTCAAAGTTAAAGAACCTTTTGGTGCAACAAGGAAATATTTCTGCTGTTTCCAGAGTCGACAGTTCGAGATGTTATTGATAATAAAACATTGTAAATTTACTTAAGACATTAGTGTTGGGCTTGGCCCAAATGTTGGGCCAAAAAGAAATAAAGAATAGAAGCCCATGATGATTAATGATGGCCCAAATAAATTAAGTTGATTAATTGATGGGGCCCAACCCACTTGTGGGTTGATTAATTAAGTTTGCTGATGGCGTGAATCGAACGAATATAGAAGCATGAAAGCAAGAGGGAGTACAGAATAGAAAGGAGAGAAAACAGGCGAGAAAGGGAAGAAGGGTTTCGGGAGAAGATACCCAATTTGGAGGTCCACCGTTTCACTTCAAATTTGAAGGGAAGTTCGTGGCGACATTCTCTACACATTGATCGGAGTGGATTTTGTAGGAACATCTCCGAGAGGTACAAACGAGAATCGGGTGATTCATATTCTCTTTGTGCTATTTTATTATCTCTTCTCCTATTGTTGTCTTGTATTCTAAGAGTGATTCTCTTGAGGTTATTTTGGTGATTATGTGGTGTGCCTCTATTTGTAATAGAGAGATAAACGGTGTACTCTTGCTTGATAGTGGATTATTACCTGGACAGAGTCCCATGGTTTTTACCCTTTTCTTGAGGGGTTTTCCACGTTAAAAATATTGGTGTCGATTGCATATATTTTCTGCATATTTATTTGGTTTGTGGTTTCTGCGATATTTGAGTGGAAGGTTGTGCATTGATATTATTTGAGATTTATTGTGTTTCCGCTGTGCCGGATATATCATTGTGTATTGTCTGTCCTAGTTGGATAGAACCCCCTTCCACAACAATTAGAAGCAAAACAATACAAAAATTAACATTCTTAAGCAGACAATTATAGGACGACATATGATCAACAACTCGAGAGGGTATAATTTAAGCATACCGATTCCTTGTGCGTGCTTCATCGATTAACAAGTTGGAGTGGATCTTCCTCATTCGGACAACGACGTCTTTCATTTTAGGCCTCTCATCGGGCATATCTGCACTGCATTCCAGAGCTACTTCCATAATTGATGTCAAGCAGCTCTCACGTCTACCTCTGTTCCTTCGATTAATATCCATGTTCACTACCTCCTCATCTACAATCTGCATTACTGAATTCGGGAATGATTCTGACACCCATCTCCTCATGGTTAAGTCTCCTGAAAACATCTCATCTGTTGGCTTTCTTCTTGTAAATACTTCCATCAACAAAATTCCATAGCTATACACATCCACCATAGTCGACACTACTCCTTGGGATCCATACTCTGCATCACTGGTTAGTGAGTTACGAAATTGAGTATAAATAATTCTAAATATGCTACTTTAATGTACCTGGCGCAATGTATCCAATGGTACCAAGAGTTTTGGTGTGTTGCATTCTCTGTTCTTGTGTCAAGAGCTTGGCAATCCCAAAGTCGCCTACATATGCAATCATATCTTCGTCTAGGAGAATGTTGCTGGGTTTCAAATCACAGTGCACAATTGGGAACGTATAACCTTCGTGTAGATACTCTACCGCGGATGCCACGCCCAACATTATTCCCAGTCTTTGGGAAATGTTTAAGGTGCTGGTGCCAGAGTAGAGCCATTTTTCAAGATTACCGTTTGGCATATATGCCATGACCAAGGCCTTAAAATCAAGGTTGGTGCAACAAGTAATGACCTTGACAAGATTTCTGTGTCGTATGCTGCGCAGTATTTGGCACTCTGTGTCAAAGCTCCTGAATGCACCTTGGACCTCTAAATTGAAAACTTTAACAGCAACTACCATTTCATCAGAAAACGTTGCCTTGTATACTGATCCGAAGTTACCTCTCCCAACTAAGTTTTCTTCATCGAGGTTGCTCGTGGCATGTAAAATTGCATAATACAAGATCCTCTCATGTGCGGCTACAAGAGGTGAATCAAGTAGAGAAAGTGGTGGGAGCTTTCTACCGCGAACAAGTGTGATAACTAAGATGAGAATGATGGCAACTACTGCGACTGAAGCTACCGCTGGTAGTACATATTTTAAAACCCTATTCTTCCTTGAAGGAGCATGATGGGTTCCTTTGCACGCCCTCACTCCGAATCGAGATGCTCCACATAAATGCTTATTACCTGCAAAAGACTGTGGAGTGAAGTTGAGAAAAGGCCCTCCATTTGGAATTTCACTGCTGAGCTCATTGAATGAAATGTTCAAGTATTCAAGGCTATAAAGTTTCTCCAAAGACTTGGAGATGGGACCAGAGAGATGATTATGGGACAAATCCAAGTAGTGCAGATCCTTCAAGTCGGAAAGTGAATCAACTAAGGGGCCGTTCAATTTATTATTTGACAGCCTCAGATCGATCAGTTTCTGAAGCTGTGATATAGAAGTTGGAATTTCCCCGGAGAGTTGATTTGTGGATAGATCCAATTCTATGAGCTCCCTCATATTGCTTATATCTCCAGGTACGTAACCATGAAGGAAATTGTTGGACAAGTTAATCTTCTGTACATGCTCAGTAAACCATAAGGTGGATAGAATTGAGAAATTGAGTGCATTGCCGCCCAAATAAATTTTTCTCAAGAAAGAAAGTTTCACTACACAATTTGGCAACTGTCCAGATAAATGATTATCCGACAAATCTATTTTAAAAAGATTTCCCAAATTGCATATGGCATGGGGAATGGATCCCTGCAACTTATTTTCCTTCATACTTAACACCTGTAAGTTTCTTAAATTTCCAAGCTCAGGGGGAATGGGTCCCGACATCTGATTATATGCGAGGTTTAAGATTATCAATTTGGTCAAGTTCCCTATCTCATTGGGGAGTGGTCCTCTGAGTTGGCAAGAGAGAGCATAGAATCGTTGAAGAGATGCAGATAGATTGGAGGAGGCAATGGATTTTGGGACAAGTCCAGTTATGGGTGAATGATATAGCTAGTGTTTCCAGATAGTTGGAAGGTAAGAAAGAAGAGAAGAAGTCTTGCTCAGGTAGCTAGGGACATATTATTGGTGAAATAATTGTCCTCCAATTTTAGCCATCGTAGAAGACGCAAGTTGCCAAGGGTGATTGGTACGTGGCCAGAGAATGAGTTCTTACCAAGATCAAGTTTAGTGAGTTTGGAGAGATTTGAGATTGAGGTGGGAATGTTTCCATGAAATTGATTGTTTGAAAAATAGATTCGCTAAATGTTGGGAAGGCCTTCATCTATTGAGAAAGGAAGACTGCCCAACAAATTGTTGAATCCAAGTCCAAATAGTATTAACCTGGAGAGATTGAATATAGAAAGTGATACTTCACCAACTAACTGATTCTCATCCAGAGACAAGATTGTTAAACTGGATAGATGCCCCATTTCCGGAGGAATTGCCCCATGAAAATTGTTCTCTGAAATGTCCAACCGCTCCAAACTGGTGAGATTGGCAACTGTGGGAGGAATTGTACCTCTAAATTTGTTGCGCAACAGAAATAGCCACTTAAGAGCTTTACAGGAGATTAGGCCCAAAGGGAAGTCTCCTCCAAATTGATTCTTTTGAAGCCCCAAGTATTCAAGGTTTGAAACAGGGGTAGTGCATATATCATTTCTTGGAATGCTACCAGAAAAGTGATTTTCTCCCATATGGAAATACTGCAGGGAAGATATATTCAAGATTCTCCAACTTAATTCTCCTGCCACAAATCCAACCCAATCGTGTAAAAATAGTATTATGATCAATTACAATTTTAATCCTTTTTTTATTTGCAATTTCAGCTTTGCTCATTTTTTTTATTTGGTTCTTTTTGTCCAAATTTAATCCTTTTATTCCAAAATTTTGACCAAAATTTGACAAATTCTAAAATTTTGGACTTAATTTAGACAAAAAAAATGATAAATTTGATAAAAGAACTAAATTAAAAAAAAAAAACTTAAGATTTACAAGTAAAAAATGACTAAAATTAAAATCGGTCATACTAAAGGTACTAATTTTGATATTTTGTCGTGTAAAAATATAGAATAACTTCTTTTTGAACAAAAGAAATAAAGAGGTCCTACCCAATTTTAATGACTTAAAAAAATTATAAATTGAAGCATACCTGTCAATTGATTAGCATTTAAACTGAGTGACACAAGGTGTGACAGGTTCCCAAGTGCTGGTGGAATGTTTCCGGTGAGGGTGTTATAAGAAATTCCTTGAATGGTTTAAATGCTTCAATCTAGTCAGTAATCCAATACTTTGAGGAATGGGATCACTGAACTGATTGAAGGCCATGTCTAATACTCGAAGGTGTCTCAAGTTGCCGATTTCCCCAGGAATTGTGCCATTGATGCTGTTGTTGTGGATGCTTAAGAAATCAAAGAAGGAGAGATTGTCGATTTCTCTGCCAATGCTTCCCCGTAAACCCAAGCTGGAGAGATCCAACCTTGTTACTCGTGGGGGGCTCTGGCTACAAGTGACACCAATCCAAGTACAGAATGAGATTTCTTGTGACCAGTTGGTGGATAAAACACCAGACTTGAAGCGTGCTTTGAGTGCTAGAAGAGAGGACTCATCAGTGTTGGACTTATTAAAAGATGAAGCAAGATGGCAGCAAAGTGTGAGATAACACACTCCAAAGAGCATCAACATCATACCACCTTCTTTTCCCATGGAATGGCCGGATCGAGTTTCTGCAATGTAAACTATGAATCTTGATATGCAACAATTATTTGGGAAGACTTAATTATATGGGTTTGGGAGTGGGACCACAACTTCTCTTTTGAGTAAAAGAAAAAGTATTTTAAAGAGCTCTGTTTGGAGTGGAATTTCACGTGTTTTAGGTGTGGTCATGATTTTGTGTAAAATTGCGTGGTTTTCATATCTTGCATAATTAAGATGCTACTAAGGTGTTTTGTTGAGTTTTGAAGGGTAAAACATGATCAAAAGTTCAATGTTGGAATGAAGAGTGAAAGTGTGAAGGAATGCTGAAAAACACACGTCCACATTGCATAATTTTTTTGTATTAGTGTAGAAGTTCAAATTAATTATGTGATATATGGTTTGAAAAGCCACGGAAGAGAGAATCGTTTTGGCGCAAAAATACTCAAATCGAAGTCTATATGAGGAAGTTATGCTCAAAACGGTGAGATCGCGCAGTGCAGTCTCTGCCGCTCGGCTGGCCGCTCGGGGCGAGCTGGGGTGGATCGGCAGTCAATTTCAGCCGAGTTGGGTGCCGGAGGGTCCTACGTGACGTGGCAAATCGTCCTAATGCAGCTGGGATGCCGCTCGGAAGGAGAAAATTTGGAACATAAAGGCACATAATTAATGTTACAATTGCATGGATGTGATGATAAATGCAACATACTATTGAGACTAATAATTCTACAAAACAATGCAGGTTGGGGGTAAGAAGATGATTTCGCTAACATTGTGAACCAAACCACAACTTTTGTAATTCACTTTTAATTAAAGTAAAGTAAAATATTTTTTATCGGTTTCAACTTTAAATCACTTTCGCCCCTTAATCTTTTGTTTATTGGACTTTTCCAAGAAGTGATCAGGGTTCCTTTTTTTTATTATTTATTTATGTTTTTTTATTTTACAACGTTATACAAATTATTGAAAACTTTACTAATTCTTGATTGGGTAATTTATGGAACAACTCAGGATGCTGTTGTATAACATAGAAGAATTTTGCAAACTGCAAAGACTTGTGTGAGACAGTCTCACGTAAGGATTTATGTGAGACGGCCAGAAAGTGATAACTTTTACGAAGGAAATTGATAATAAATTAATGAAAAGTGATAATACTCTTTCATGAACAATTTATAGTATAAATAAAAAGTGATAATATTTTATAGCGAAAGTGATAACGATTTATAGCAAAATAATTACTAATCTTGAACATACTCTAGACGACAATCTTAATCTCATGATATTAGAATTTTGCTTTTCTAATATTTCACTTTCATGGATGAATTAATTTTGAAGAAAATATTATTGTTAAAAAATCTCAATATGGTGCACATATCTGAGGTTTAGCAGGATTACAGATGAGTCAAATATTTTTATTTAGGCATTTTATGAAACAGATAGCGTACACTAGAGTTACTGGTACATGACCGTATATCTTAAGAAAAGGAGCAAACAAAGCCAAACGATAAGTCATAAATATAATACACAACAACAACCTTATCCAGACAAGATTATTTTGATTAATTGGCAATGAATGACACGCATGGATTCATTCTGATTCACGATGTTGATAAGTTGGAGTTGATCTTCCTTATTCTGGAAAGGACATTCCAAATAAAGTTGGATAGCCAAAGCCAAGCAGCTTTCATATCTTGGCCTATTACTTTGATCATCTATGTTCAGTAGCTCCTGGTCGATAATCTGAATTTGGGAATGATTCAAACACTCATCTCCTCATCGTCAAATCTCCGGAAAACATATCGTCCTTCGGCTTTCTTCTTGAAAATACTTCCATCAACAATACGCATCCACCATGGTTGACACTAGTCCTTGGGATCCATACTCTGAATAATGGAGTGAAAGAGAGAAAAAAAAATTTGCTTTACATGATTTGAAAGAATACATAATGGTACCAAGAGCTGTCTTTTCTTTATCATAATCACTTATCTTTTTTTGTTTTGTTCTACTTTTCCTTCCAAATTTTTTACTGCTTTAATTTATATCTTCAACACACAACTCACGCTCAGGTGGGACGTGATAATTTGTACCAACATACCCTTGCATTTTATATCTTCAATAAAGCCTTGCATATTGAGTTGGTGCGAGTGTGAACACATCACCTCACTTAATTTTAAGCTGATAAAGATACTTAATTTCTAGTTTATATCTGGCAATATAGAGAGTTTGCTGTTTAAGTGCATTTTCAAGTGCTTTAGAAGAGCATTCAGTGTTCTAAAAAGGCAGCATGGCTTGTCTGAAAAAGAGGGTCTAGGATCTGGACGAAGCTTTTTAGAACACTGAATGAATTTAGATGAGAATCGAATCATACAATGTACATTGGAGATGATGCTATACATCCTAATTAGAACAATACAGATTTCAGAGAAAAGAAAAGCTTGAATGAACCTCGTATCAACAATGGAGAACAAGCATACACCTCGTTCACATCTAATAAAGAAATCTGTTTAAATTTTTCATCAATTCCTCAGTATTTTACAAAAAGACATCATAGTAACTCTTTGCAAGCGTATGTGTTTTTCGATATGGCTGTGTATCATCCAACTGTAATCCCCTCCAGGATATCGTCTTCACCGAAATATAGAACACAGCTGAGTTAAACGACTGTGACGAACTTCAGAGCTGACTCTCCATATGGGTTGTCTTCAGACAGTTATTATGCAATGTCCTCTGTGTAAGATAAAATGGAATTCCAAATCTACCAAAAGTCGGCATACCTTGAAAAGGGAAGATCAGCTTGAATCATCTGAACTGAACTCATCTTCATCCATTTGTCGTGCCCTCATTGCAGGAAATAGCCGTTGTTGAATGTCACGTGCAGACTCGGAGGGTGATCCCTGAGGCGGAGAAGGCGGTAATGATGATGAAGGTGAAGGCGGTAATGATGCTGAAGGATCTTTCTTTGGCGACTTTGACGGCAATTTTATGGAGTTCTTCATATTCAAACAAGTCTTATCCACCATTAATAAGAAATCACGAACAATTACAAAGAGATGTACCGCTTCATCCTTCCCTGTCCTGCCATGGAAGTAATCACCAGTGCTCTTCACTAAATCCATTATCCTCTTCTCTTCTTCAATCAGCCATGTGATATCGGATTCACAACTATTAATAAAGCTAGTAAGAGCATCAAGGAACTCACTTTCTTCCCCCAAGTCTTTCATCCCAGCTTCAAGAAAGTCTTTCGTTCTGGAACGCGCCTGACTAAGTTTGGACACCAATTCACTTAGAATATCAATATCTATTACTGCTGCCTTTTTTACATTCTGGAGCTCATTGCTAAGCGCAGAAACTACTTGAAGTCCAAGGTTTCGGTGGTACTCCTCTGTTTCACGGGAAGAATCCTCAACAAGATCTTCTGACATCATACTGGACATACTCCAGCTCTCTCTTAATTTACGAGCAGCTCTTACTCCTTCACCACGAATTATTTCGTGGACCACAAACTGCAACAATGTGGTCTTTCCATCTGTTCCTTTTACATCTGATAGTTTTAAGAGTGTGTCAAGCTTAAATGCCTGAGCACCACCTCTATAAGTGCCATCATTCATCCGGTTTCCAGTTTTGAGAACAGCTTCCAAGAGTTTCATGAAGAGACGACTGTTTTTGAGTTCCATACATGCCACCTGAAAGGGATGATACTATATTAATACTCACAAATTTGGAGGTTGGGGACGTGATCCAAGTCATATTTAATAGGATTCATACAAACCTCTAGAGTTTGAAACGAGTCTTTAATTGTGGAAAATTCTTCTTGGAATGTGCTCATGAACAACAACGATTCCATACGTTTAAAAGCATATGGAATGTCTACCACAGCCTTGAGGAACCTTTCGGCTGGGCCGAGTTGAGACAGTTCTCCACTATACAACCTGAGTTTCAATTCTTCATCTGACGTTGGTGCCATTTTCAAGAGCGTTTGGATGAATTCTGCTGGGAGCTGATTACCTAAACAATATTATTTGTAGACACAACATGAAGAAGCTAGAAGTGCAGAAAATACTTAAGAATAGCCATAGAACAACTAACATGAAAACTGCACCAGTTCTGAAATTAATTAGCTCTATCCACTCAATGATAGCGGTGAGGGGTGAATGGGCAAAAAACGTTAGCTACTAAGCTGATGAATTATTGTTGTTAGTTATCTGTTGTATGGTAGTAAATTCTTTTTGTAAGAGTGAGAAGAAAATATTGTTCTGGTTGTAATTTCAAATGTTGAAGAAAAAATATCCGGAGAAATCTTACATAAGGTATAACATGACAATCTAGATTTTCAGAGCATTGAGCCTGGGCAGACATTTCTTCATATGGATCAAAATTAAGGATCTTATTTTCCTCGACATTTATTTACATTTCCTTGTTAAACTTAATGTGCCAGTCATCTTATATGCACGTGATTCAATGTTTGTAAAAGAAATACCAAAGGTTAAAGAGTACCTTCTTTGAGGGCCTCACAGACTTCCTCTGTCGTCACGTTCAATGCTTTTAGAAGAATAGCCAAGTTTTGAGCTTTTTTCGGATCGATAATCTGAATTAACAATGGAGCAGAATCAGCTGAACCTTTCCTGTTCTCCTGTTTTTTCTTATCAGCAGCTGCATATCCAAACAAAGCTTCCATCATCTCCTCATTAAATCTGCAAATACAAATACAGAAAGCAGTTGATAAACTCACGTGACAACTGACAAATATAGAAATAAAAAAACATCAATTATAAGCATAGTCAAGTCGCAGCCCATAAATAAAACTTACTGAAAGGACCCAGCTTTAATCTCATGCCAGACCATTGATTGATCAGGGCTTGCAAGGACCTTATCCCAGAAGAATGGCTTTAACTTGGTTTTGGGAGCTTCAGATTCTTCAGAACATGCACTTGACTCCCCTGTTGAAGTATGTCGATGGTGGGGTCCAAGAGGAGATGGTCTTGCCGGAAATGGTGCGTTAGGAGGAGGAGGACGACGACCGCCTCTTGGAGGCGGTGGAGGGGCAGGAGTAGGGAGGTCTGGTGGAGGAGGAGGTGGTGCTACAGGGGGTGGAGGTGGTGCTCCTGCTGCACCAGATGCCACTGCTGGTGCTGCCGCTGCTGCTGCACCAGATGTCGATGATGCTGATGGTGCTGCAGCACCAGATGCCGCTGCTTCACCCACAGCCGTTCTTCCTGGAGGAAGTGGTAATAGAGTTTTTCCAACTGCGTCAGCATGACCTTCTGTTGACTGAAATCCAGCTTGAGAAGAAATGCAATTAGCATCAGATGAACTACCACCAGTGGCAGTGGTTGAAGAAGACTTGAAATTTACACCAATTTGAGTACCCATAGTGTGAGACTTTTCTGAAGAACCTGAAATGATTAAATTATGACAATGATGAATGAAACAGAACAAAAGGATCTCTTTAATAAAACTCAACCATGATCAGTAGAGTACCAGCAGACATAGTACTGGGACTACAGATTAGAAGAGGCTTCTCATCTCTTAGCCCATCGTTTGGCTCAACCTTTCGAAATTTCGTCATACAGATGTATATGACTATAGCAACAAGGCCAAGTCCTGCCAATACACCAGCAACTACAGCACCTACAAGATACTTTATATTTTCGCTGTTTTCTATTAAGGGAACTGGTGAAACTTTGTCGGTTTTTGGTGAAGGAACATTGCCATCTACTAGAGGAGTATAATCGTTGTCTAATGTTTCCGGAGATGGTGCTAAGGCAGGATCAACTAAAGCTCGGCGACTTCCCCTTTCGTATTCCATTCCCAAGTACCTCCTCGGAATACTAGCCAAACCAGTGAACAGATTTCGACGCTCATAGAAAAAACTCCCTTTCTGATCTCGTAATACATCCAATGGAAAATTTTTCTCTCTTAAGCAGTGCAAGATAGTTTCCTTTTCCTTTGGAGGAAGATCATCTATAGCATTCTGTAGAATTCTTTTAGCTAGGAAAGGTGAACCAGATTCAACACCATTGTCAATGACAGTTCTTGAATGAGATGCAGCTGAATCTAAGCCTTTGACAGCTTCTGTACTATCCTTTAACTCATTTGTGCAGTAATCCCATACTTGCTCATTCTGTTACAAAATATTCCAGAAGAACAATGTTATCCTCACTATGCAAAACTTATTGAAGATCTAATTAAACTCAGAAAATGCAAATTATTCACATTTTATTGGTGCATCTTGATAGTGTATAAATTAAATATACAAAGGAGAAGTATAAATTAACGCAATTCTTATCAATATCGATCAAATTCACGCACCGTATGCTTGTTTATATCCTGAACTCCATTATCTAACATGCTTTCTCCAAATTTCTTCCTTCCCTCAGAATTATTTGCTGCGAAAACACATATAAAAGCAATAAAAAAGGCCATGAATCTGGCTTCCATTTTCTCTCAAACAATCATCAACCCATTTCCCATGAGTGTTGCCATTCTCATATGAATTGAACTCAGACAGCAACACACATAGCTATATCTATAGCTATGCATGCATATATAACAAAAAACCACCTTCGTTCTGAACCCTAGAGAAAATCCCCAAATTCAAGGGCGAAAAAGGTAACAGAAATCTCTCAGCTAATTAAGCGGAAAAAACTCCAAAATAACACAATTGTTTTCCGTCCAACGTCACAAAATTCCCAACAGTGGTTTCAACGCCCCTCTCTAACCGCGAAATGTGTATGTATGTATGCTTATACCCCTTCTTATTCTCTGCCCTGTCAAATGGAACCCTGAAAAAACTTTGAAGAAATGAAAAAATGTGCCCTTATTCGGAAATGGAGAGGGATTCCAAGAATTTGGGAATGAAAAAGTAAAATAGGGTTCTTGAATGCTTTTGGTGAAGAGGTATTTGGGGGAAAAGATGGCGTTTTGGGTTAGAAATTGAATTTCTGTTGGGAGTTCTGTTCGTTGAAATGCTGCATGTTATTCGGAGCAGAGAAAAGGAGGACAGGATAATGACAAAAGAATGAAACGTGCGCAGAACTACAGTCGAGTAAGAGGAGGGAGGGAGTTCAACAAAAATCAAATACTTAAAATAATTACAAGTCCTACTGTGAGACTATATATATTTTTATTATATAATAATATATAAAAAAAAGATTAAAATATACTAAATCTATTAATTTTATTTATTAATAAAACCTGTTTACTAACTCAGAAAATATAATCAATTTGAGTCGTTTGGACTTTGGAGTATTTTTGTTTCCACTGCCTGACCACACAATATGGTGGAGCCCAATAAAAAATTTTAATAAAGATTTAGTATTTGGATTAATTGTAATTCTTATAGACAACATTAACAACTAACAAATTAAATTGTTATAAAACATCAAAGAATTAAAACGCGAACACCTTGTCAGATTTGATTCTAACTCAAGTTTTTGCCTATTCTTGAGACTTATAATCAAGAATTTCTCTTGATCTAAACCCAACCAAAACTACTTCCTTGATACACACAAAAACCAAAATCTACTCAAAGAAAATCCTGTAAGTTGGAAATCTTTTCCAAAATAAAATTTTAATCTCCTTGTCAATCATTTCTTAATTAAATAAATCAATCATGCAGATTTCTTCACCTCTAATTTTGAAATTGATTTGGTCAAATAATCTTCTTTCTTCTTCCTTCCTTTTGCAAAGCTGGAAATCTTTTTCAAAATAAATGTTTAATCTTTTCGTCAATCCTTTATTAATTAAATAAATCAACCATACAGATTTCTTCGCCCTGATCTTGAAATTGATCTCGATCAAAAGAACTTCTTTCTTGTGGCTTCTCATCAATTAATTGACCACGTTTTTAACCTGCAAGGAAAAATAATACATACTCGACAAAATGTACTCATAACAAATATGAAACCTAACATTAATAATAAGCGGGAGTAATGTAGTGAATTTTTTAAATAATTTGTAGTATAATAAAAAAATTATACTCCCTCCGTCTCATAATATTTTTCTCACTTTCCTCATTTGTTTGTTCCACAAAACCTTTCACCCCAAAAAAGAAAATACCACTTTATCCAACAACCTCAAAAATTACTTTAATTTCAAATTTGTCACTCCTTTTTCACACACATATCATTACTTTATACTTTTTTATTACCTAAAAATACTACTATACCCTCCAAAGTCAATAAAGTTGGTCAAAAAGTGCAACTTTTCTTAAATAACGTGGAATAGTAAAGGTGAAAAATTTTTCGGGACGGAGGGAGTAACATTTTTAACGAAAAGTAATAATATCTTTGATAAATAAAAAAAAAAGTGATACTTCTATTTCATCTGTAACTTTACCTGTACTATAAATACTTAATTTAAGAAAAGTTGTTTTTGACAAATTTTATTGATTTTTTAAGGATATTGTTGTATTTTAAGGTAACACAAGTAAAGTATAACGTATATTACATGGTATCTTTAGATAATAAATAATTTAAATATATGTATGCGGTTAGGTAGGAGTGATGTTTTGAAATTAAGATAATTTTGGAAGTTATTGATTGATTTGATTTTTTTTTTAATAATAACGACAAGTGTGTGATGGAGGGGTAACTTTAAAAAAGAAACGTAAAAAAAATCTCATATCATGTGACACAGTTTCACACATGTATTGCCCAATTTGATAATATATTTAATAAATATTAGTACTATATAAGAAATTGTAATCAACTCGTAATGAGTATTTTATAAACAAATTGTAAAAGATAAAGTTTCTTATTAGATGGTATAAATGTGTGAAATGTGTTAAATTATGATTATTATATAGATTAAGTATGTCTATGAATAATTAAAATATATTTTTTCTAAAATATGATGAATAACGTGGTAAAATATAATTTTATAGCATTATGATATAATTCACTATAAATATATTTGAACTATAAATAAATTTATTTTACTTAAAATATATAATAATTATACTTTAATAATGGATATCATCCTTTCAGACAAAAAAAATCTCACTAATAAATATATGTAGTGTAAGATTTGCTCAATTGCTCACATAACACATAACAATAACCCTTTATATTCATTTATTATTATTTAATGATTTAATAGAGTAATATTTGTATAAAAATTCAATGAGTCTCAAAATTAGGAGAAATTATGTCATTCCCCTGTTTATTCCACTGTCTTTCTATAAAACTGAGGCTAAGGTGAGGTCCCATTGCTCCACTTTCATCTTCATCCATCTCTGCATTTATCCTAAACATTATCAAACAAAACATATCAAGATATTATATCTAAATTTAATTTAAAGGACACAAAGAACTGCTTCAAATAAATACTCCAATAAACAGCATTTTAGTCCTCAATTAAAAGATTGTGGTGTATTAAATGATTTGAGATCTTTTTCCATAATTTCGTTTCTCTCTGGAATAGGCACTATAATCAATAAAATACAGGGTGCTCTAGAAAGGGAAATGCAATTTCATAATATCATTTATTAATTAAAATTTGAAAATAATAAATATATTATATTGGAAAATGTAATTTGAATGCAATACATGTCTTAATGCAATTTCATATATCTTATTATGATTCATGGCTTAATGTAATTTCATAACTTATTATTTGAACTATTAATATCATTCATTAAATTTTATCCTTGTGTTATTAGTTTATTTTGTTTTTTTTTACTTATGACTTATTTAATTATTTTACATCTCATATAATATACTATTGTTTATAGTCCTTAACATAATATACTATTATAAAATGTGTAATGGTTTTAATTAAAAATCTATATAACACAACCTATTGCCATGAGTACTCATGTATATATACACTCCACTAATTAAAATACTAAATGAATTGTATGAACTTAATTAAAAGTCAAGTGAATAAAGTCGTCATTAATCTCAAATATATCGAAAGAGAAGCAAAAGTTGTTTGCACGTTTTCGATTTTATTTCACATATTAAATGGAATATGTAAAATAACACATTTCAAAATACATCTACACCAAATTCCATAGAAATATATATATCTCTTATAACATATATATTAACTGCGTGACAAGCTTATATTAATTTATTAAACATATCACTAAAAAAATTTAGCAACCAAATTTACCAACGGAATTCAATCCGTTGGTAATTATCAATGGATTAGCAACAAAAATGACATTTTTGTTTTAGCAACGGAATGCCAACGGATTTATTCTCTATTTTAGCAATGGAATTCAATCCGTTGGTAATTACCAACGGATTAGCAAGGGAATCATTATATAAATTAACAACATAATTATTAGCAACGGATTATCAACGAAATTATTTACCAACAGAATTAATTTTTCATTGCTAAAAATTGAGCAACCACCACTTTAACAACGGATTCCGTTGCTAATCCGTTAGCAAGCCAATTTAACAATGAAATTAAGGCTTTAAGCAACGGAATATTCCGTTGTTAAAAAATTAATTTTTCTTAGTGTATCCTACCTAACTACGTCTAATAATGAGCTTTACTTCTTCATTATATAATGACTAGTGAACTAATGGCACTTATGTAAGTTATGTTAAACAAAATGATATTTAATTTTTATTTAGAGAAAACATTATTTTATTAGAGGAACAAATAAAAAAATATAAAAAAATACCCATTTTGGTTTCCATCAATGGAGTGATCGGTTACTGAAGTCGCATCTTCCATCAGTACTGTTGTTTCCTGCAACTACAAATTAATGGAACTGCTAATCTATATTATGTATTAATTATATATCTAATTCCACATTTTTAATCTATTTATTCGTTTATTTTAATTATTAATTTAGAAATTTAATTCTATGTGGCACGATCATATGGAGAATGCTACTATTATCTATGATCTATTACGGCTAGCTATATGAGTTCATATATGACGAAACTAAACAAATTATTCATGATGAAATTATTAAATTAATTTAACACAAATTATAGGCAAAAGTTTGTGATGAAATGTGTATTAATTACCTCAACATGATTAGCTGATTCACGAACATGTTGGTTCCCTAGCAGTTTAGCCTAAAAAGATTAACCAAAAATAGAGTTTATTTTTTATATAATTCAATGTTTGACTATTTAAATCATTAAAATTTTTAAGGGTTGATTGCGGTTAAAGTCTCCATCTTTACTTGAATTACAAATAAGTCCAAACGTTTGAAAATTAGCAAAAAAGTACCTCACCTTAATAAGATTTGGCGTTTTGAACTTCCCGGGCAGCTGCTTACTGCCCGATGCTGATGTGGCAAATTATGTGGAATGTAGAACCGTCATTTAAAAATTAAGAAAAATGACTCATTATGTTTGCTTCCCAAATTAATTCCAAAGAATGCCATGCCCTGCATTTCTTCTTCTTCACACCATCATCTTCCACCAATATTTTCTTTCAACTTTGAATTCTTTCCATTCAATCGCTTCCAATTCTAAAAATCATAATATTCCATCACCAATCCTATTAAACCTTGTTGAACCCACCAAACTTCATCAATAGCAAACCCCATTACATGATATTCTCTTCCCTTGTTTTTTTCATTTTCTCTCTCAATGTGAGTATATCCTTTCTTAAAGCTCGAAACAACGATTGAATTTTGATGGTAATTAAATGTATAATTGTAAGAACATTGCAAAATTTTCATTTCAACATTTAGAAAATTTTTGAAGGGTTGAACACATGGAAATCGAAAGTCGACATTTCTTCAATGATAGCTTGATATAGAAGTCCTCCATCCCCCAACAGATCGGCGCATAACCCCCGAAGGTTGTTCTTGGACCACCAATTGAAAATCTTGAATAAGAAATTTCGCGCTCTTGGAATTGCAAAAGAAGGACTGGATGCCTTCGAAATGATTCGATTCTCGAAGATTTTTAATGGCGTCGAAGAGACAATCTGGTCATGCTGCGACTCCGGGAAAAGGATGGCGAACCGGCAGATATCGAGGATGCGGTCAGGGTTTTGCTCGAAGTGAATGAGAGAGAGTGCTCATCGGGATTTCTATCTGGTATCAATACAGTATCGGAAAGTAAGGTCGATACTGAGGTGCAGAGAAGACGACGTTGTCAGTGTATCAACGTTTGGAACTTGCAGCATAACATCATCGCGAGAATTGGGGATTTTGGTTTGCATGATAGGGATTTTGGTTTGGATGATTAGGATTTAGATGGATCAGAGATGAGAATTGGGAATTTAGATTTGGATGATTGAGAGTTTGAACAGTAAAGTTAGATGAAGAAAATAAATAAATAAAATTAGAAAAAGAGATTTGACAGGGAGCAGCTTGCCACGTCAGCATCGGGCAATAAGAAGCTGCCCGTAAGTTCAAGACGCCAAATCTTATTAAAGTGAGGTACTTTTTTTGCTAATTTTAAAATGTTTGGACTTATTCGCAATTCAATTAAAGGTAAAGATTTTAGCTGCAATTAATCCAATTTTTAATAAAATTAATCATCATGTTATGTTATTATTATTAAATAGAGAATTATAACTATTCGATAAGTATATACGGAGTAATTAATATATATAAGGGGTAGATTAGTACTATCCTTTTTTTATGGTTTTATTTAAAAAAAAGTTACAAATAGATGTAGTCAAGTTAGGTAAATTGGTTATATTTTGAATTTCTATCATAATTAAAATTAAATTAATTCATTTTAATTAAGTGAATAAACACGAACCTTTGACAACTGTATACGTTGAATAGCACTTGAGAGGAACTGCTGATAAACTCCAGCTTCAAGAACAGAATTAATTTTCTCTACATTAGGTTCATAACACCTGTAAATTATAGAAACAATAAATTGTGAGTATAAATACTAAATAATTCACTTTCTTTAAATAATTAATTTACTGAACTATGAAAATATTTAGTATTTGATTAATAAAATAAATAAAAAAATCTCTAATTATTAACCTCATTTTCTCCTGGGACTCTCGTTGCCTTCGATTGAGTTTGTCTAGTTTTTCTTCAAGTTCCTGAAATTAATTAATGATCAATTTTATATACATTTCATTATACAAAAATATAGTATATGCATATTATTTATTTATAATTAATACTCTTATATCATGATGAATAATATTATATTTGAAATGTTTTTTTAGATTTGTAGAAGAGATTCAATATTATAGTCATGTTACCTCAATACTGATGTTGTTGGCCAACAAAATGATCGAATTGAATATCCATGTCATACAAAAAAAAAAGGGTTAATAAAATTTAAAAAATAAATAAACAAAAATTTTAATACACGTCGCATATATTTAACACACTCATGTAGTTAATGAGGGATATTATGTACTAAAAATAGTAACATATAAAACGAAACAATAAATTATAACCAAAAAAATTCTAATCGAGATAAATTGAAGAAGAGTATATTACATCGCTATTTTTTCCAGCATTTCCCCTTCATACTTTATCTGCTTCAGTTTTTGAGACAAGAACTGCAAATGTAGATATATCATTATATATAGTATTTTTTAAAATTTTAATTTCATTTAAATCCAAAATAATTACTATATATTAAAAAAAGGCATAAATTGAGAAGGTACCTCTTCATCATTTATAGGCCTGCAAGTGTGGGAAAAACAAAAGAGAAATTAAATAAGTAGAATGAATAAGTAAATTGTAATAATTTACTCCATTTTCCATACTTCAATCTAGCTTTCTCTCCCTCTATATTTCTTAGATACATAATAATTGTAATTTTAAAATATTTAATATTTATAATTATAACATCACAAAATAAACGCATACCCTCCTCTTAGCTCATCTGGCCTGTCTACAAATCGGAGAAATATATCCTCAACCCTGCCAAAACACAACAAAATTAATTTTAATTTTTGTTCATAATTAAATAATATATTTAAATAAATAAATCATGGTGCAAATGAGCTGTCAAGAACAACCGCTCAATTCTACTTACTAAAACGGAGGGAAAAAAAAGCATCTTATAATTATAATAATCTTATAACAATATTATTTGGATTCTTATATCAATATTGATACTACATGGTTTCATGCATATATAAAAAAATGAAATTCAAAATGAAAAATAATTAATCAATCTTATTCTACAAACTTTAAAAAATCATCTACGAATTATTTACCTCTCAATTTAAAAATCTCTACTTTAAAATTTTTAAAACGATAACTAGATTAAAAGTTCATTATTCACATCACAACACAGTAAAAAAAAAACACATACAACACACGAACCTTCCGTTGCTAGCGAAAGAAGTGAGGCGGCCGGAGGGCGAAAACATGATGAGGGCGACATCCGTGTCACATAAAACGGAGAGCTCGTTCGCCTTCTTGATGATGCCCTCCTTGCGCTTTGCGTAAGTAACTTGTCGCGACGTAGGGTTTTCAATGCGTCTCATGGCGAGCTTCTTTCGTCCCATGATTATAGAGGAGAGGGAATGGAGTAGAAATGGGGGAGGGAATTGAGTGAGTCTTATAAGGGTAACAAAAAACAGCTTAAGTCAATAAATGTTGAACCAAGCCAGAGATTAAATGCAGCAAGTATGTGATGATCTGTTAATTAGAAAGAGAATCTGGTTTAGGGGTTGACTCCAGATTTCGATTGGTACAAGTGTTCATCATCTTCACATTGATAATTCAATACAAAATCTCAACTTTTAAGGGGTGGATATGATATGATATGATATGATGCTCTTTTTTCAACCATCTTTTTTTCTTCCTTTTTAGGTACATAACGTGTTTGAAATGGAATATATGTTTTTATTTGGAATAAATGTTAGTAAATTTTTTTTGCTAATTAATAACATATTTTATTTTAATAATGTTGTTTGTGGGTTGTTATTACTAATTTTACAAATTGTAAATAATAAACATTAATTTTTAATTAATTATTTTTAACACTAAAATAGTTTTTAACAGCATAAAGTATCCGAAATATTACACTTCAAATCTCCTTAATACATTTTACATGAATTCCTATTAAAATTAAGGTCATCATTTTGTTTAAGTGATGCAACTCTAACCATCAACCCTAAAGGAAAATGTTGAAATTTTTCTCTTCACCTACATGTCACTCATCTAACGCGTAACTGTAACACCAAAATATAACAGAAAATTCAAGATTGATGCAACTTATTATAAAACAAATAAAAATAAAACACCATAAGAGCATCTCCAGCAAGGCTGGATAAATGCTTATTACCGCAAAATCCAGCCGAAAACTCCCTCCAGCAAGACAATGTGGCTGCAAAATGAGGGAATACACTGTAGCGTCTGGAAAATGCCAGCGCTACAGTGTCGGCTGCATCCCATTTCTCTTCTTTTTATTTTATTTTATTTACAATTATTAATTTAAATAAAATAAAATATTTTAATGATTAATGATAAATTAATATGTATGTTGTTTACATTTAGTGTCCACTTTTCTATTTTTTAAATTTTTTTTTCTTATTTATAATAATTAACTTAAATAAGTGAAAAATATTATGATTGTTAGTTTTAATAGTAAATTAGTAATATATATGTGAAAAAGTTATGTTTACGTATTTTTTAATGTAATTTTAATTTTAATTATAGTCTTAATTTCATATTTAAATAAATTATTATGTAATTATAATGATTATATTATTTTAATTTTAGGCATATTAATATTTTTTTATATTATTTTTTATTCAAAAATAAAAATAATAATGAAAATAAATTAAATATAAAAAATAAATAAAAATAGAGTTAACGGTAGTAAGTATTACTCTACTATCTTTTCAGGCAGGCATTAGAAAGAGAAGGAAAAGAAAGAAAAGGGAAAAAATAATTAAAATCTCTCACCTGACGACGACGTATTGGTCCCTTCAACTCCAAATGAAATTCTGTCCGTGGTTTCCGAAGATCCACCAATGGAGAAACACGTTCAGAAACTGCTTAACAGGTTATCTTTCGCCGCCACAACCATAGCCACGCTAATCCTTCTTTTCCTCTACCTCCAAACACCCGAAACCTGCTTCGACCCATCCGACCCGGACCCGAAGCCACACACTCGTTTCCCCAAATCCACCTGCGACTTTACCCACCGCGCCTACATTTCCATCGACAAACGCAACCGTCGCATCTGGTCCACGAAGGCCTGGACCACGGCCGTCTCCTCGTACAATTCCCTATTCGAAGCCCTCAAGGCCCGAAATTTCATCGCCAACCAGTCCCACGTCCTAGTCGTTTCAGCCGGGCCGGGCCAGGCCGTTCAGGCTCTGATGGAATTGGGTGTGGAAGAAGTTACTGGGGTAGAGCTAGTCGAGTCTCCGCCGTTGGTGAGCCGAGCGGATCCTCATAATTTGCCTTTTTTTGACGAAAGTTTTGATCTAGGGTTTGGTGCGTATTTGGATCGGGCTTTGTTTCCGAGGCGGTATGTGGGGCAGATTGAGAAAACTGTGAGGAGTGGTGGTGTTTGTGTAGTGACTGTGGAGGAGTGTGGGATGGACGAAGTGGAGCAGATTGTTAAATTGTTCAAAAAATCGCAATTTGTTGATGCAAAGAATGTGATTTTAGCTGGCGAAAGAAGGACAAGAATTGTTATGAAAGTTGAGAGTAAACTATAAGGCTTAATTTTTTCTACCTCTAAATTCTTTGGTTCATGAAAATTGATTTCTCAATCATCTAGATTGATGTTGCATTGTTACTCATGTAAATTACTGTTGATTACATTTGAGCTGAGGTATTATTTGTATAACTGAAATTTGTAAATCCCATTCCCATTTAATGCTTATAAATTATAATGTGCATTGCTTCTATATTGCATCATAATATTGGAGATTTCTTCTGGATTCATGGCTGGTTCTACTCTCGTTTCTTGTGGAGGAGAACACAGTAATTGAACTGGATTCTTGTAATGCAGTATGTTTACAGTCAAGTGTCTTTAGCTGATTGATATGAACGTGATAACCGTAGAATAGTTGCTTGAGAATTCATATGTGAATCCCAAATTGTTTATGTTTTTTCATCATATGACTGGTTTAGGGTGTTCATTAATTTCTGAAAACTGGCTTGAAATGTTAAGCATGTATTAGTTCTTGAACTCTAGAAGCATATTTCATGGTGCCTGGAACTTTATATGTTATTTCATTGTGTTTATGCTCATTCATTGCTTAGTTCATTCAAGACACAGGAAACATTTTGACTGTTTCCAGTATATTGGCTGGATAATAGGCTCTTGATTTCTATATTGTCCATATCAGAGTTCAGTTATCATTATTGCTGCAATTGCAAACTTTGAGGTAGCTGTTTATTGTTGGATTCTGCGTGAGAACTTGTGTTGTGCATTCCATTAAGTTCTTTATTTATCATCTTTGAGAAGCTGCTCTTGAAATTTAGCTATGGATCAGTTTCTATCCGGTTATGAAAGGGGAGTTGCTCTCTTCTTGGAAATCTAATGTAGATGAGTTTCTATTTGGATGAGATGTCTGTTTATTACCTAGTTTTTAGTCTGTCTAAGGTCGCATTTTATGATTTTCCTGTGGACAACTCACTCAGTGCAGAAAATGATTCTTGTTGCTTCAATGACATGGTCCAAGCCATTATACGAATTGCTGGACATCATCGATGAGCTAGGTATGTCTAGTTCCTGAAGCGATTGTGCGCATCAATTTTGTTCCGGTGGTGGAATCAGCAAGTATTCCATTATGTGAGAACTGAAGTGATCATTCTTTCTTCTCATAGATTGCATCTATTATATGTAAGTCTCATCCTTCAATATGTGCATATTGTTAATGTCACTCATTCCTGATTATTGCTGCTGTTCTTGATAGAGATGTATAAAGGTGTATTGGTGGTTGATTGATAAGGTTGATGGACCCCACAATAGGTTAACCGAGGGATCACAGTTGTCTGTTAATTCTTCAATCACGGCCATTATCATTGCCGTTGAAGAATTTTGATCCAGCATTCTTGAAGACATAAGTTATGGGTCCTTCTTTAGATTTCAGACACAAAATCGGACATGTGGGTGGATTAGATAATATAGGTTAGTAGATGTGGGACTCCTATGGTATTTTTGAATTTTCAACTTATTTATCCTATTTATCTTAACTTTATTGTTGTTAGCACAAAGTATTGTTATGGCAGCACGTTTCTTCATTAGTTCTTATTGCTGGGCCGAGTTTCCGTAGTGTATGGAATGTGGATGGATGATCTGAAGTCTTCATGACACCTGTTCTTGTAATTTGAGTTTACTCCATTTTCTTTTACTTTTAAAAAAAACTTTATTGTTGTTAAAACTTGAGTAAAATTTTACACAATCTATCAATCTCTTCTTAACTTTATTGTTATTAAAATTTTACTTAGAATTTTCTACTTATTTATCTTAATTGTTATTAAAATTTTACACAAACTATCCATATCCATCTCTTATTTATGCAGTGTACTAATTAATTTTAATTGAGCTGGAATTTAATTCAACATGTTCTATTTGTTTCAGATTTTGAATAAAAAGTTAGCTTTTGACAGATATTATGACCTATTTAATCTTTCAATTTCATAATTCTTCTTATTTTATAATTTGAAATTGAAACTCTTACTTATGGAATATTCAGTTTGTATTTTAGCCAAAGTCATCTTAGTCCTAGAAAACTCAACCTAATTCTTAATAAGAAAAATTGATTAATTATACAAAACATCCAAAGGAAACAGCAAAACTTTCCACCAAGATTCTCCTTCAATGGCCTTCACGTGATACAGTTCTTCCCCAATCACCCCACCCCCCCCCCCCCACCCACTCACCCCCTCAATCGTCTCCCTCACTCTACAAACCATGCCAATTCCAGGGTATGTTAAAAAACTAATCTACACAAAAATACAAAAAGACATCCAACTCATAATTACCCCCACAATATGCCTTTTTGCAGCTTCAAAAAGTGAGAATTGCTGCAATTAATTGAGTGAAGGAATCAGAGCTCAGTTGATGCAGAAATGTGTTACGTCGGAAAAGCAACGAAGATCTTCATCTTCATTGTCACTGTTCTCGTTGTTACTGGACTTGTTCTCGGATTTACGCTGCTCAAACACCATGGAATTCATGGAAAATCGCATAAATGTTCCTCCGATTCATGCTCGCAGATGGCTCCGCTTGTTTTCCCTCCTCCAAACCCTAATCCAAGCTCTACCTACACTCCAAATCCTTCTGGAGATTTGAATCCGCCACCGCCGCCGAGCGACGGTTCAAGCTCAACCGTTCCGGATTCTTCGCCGCCGCCTCCGACATTATCCTCTCCTCCGCCGCCGATCGATAATCCCAGTCCTAGTGTTCCTGATTTATCACCGCCGCCGCCTCCCCTGATAGCCTCGTACCCGCCGCCTCCGGTAGTATCTGAGGCTCCGCCGCCTGTGTTTAGTCCTCCTAGTCCAGTTCCGGTGACTCCAGGTCCATCGAATAATTCCTAATTTAGCTTTATATTCATTTATTATTTATTAATTTGAGATTTCAGTTTTCTGCGTAGATCTTCCATGGATTGTTTTGTACAGTATAACTGGAAATTTCTTTGTTCTCAAAATTTTGAAATGATTTATAATGCTTTTTTTTCTGCGTCAAATTAGATGTTCATTAAGTGGATATACCTGTATATATTTGTTTCAATTTATTTTGACTTTTCATTTAAATCTTTTCTATTTATTTAATTCATTAAATATGTCCACCAGTCTCTACAAAGAAATTAATTTGACTGTCGAAATACAGTTGATTAATTTTCGAAAAAATAAAATAAAAAACACGAAGTATAATTATTAAAAATATTATTAGACGTAGAAACGAAGAACCAAGTCAAACATATTAAAATTGTTAAATTATTTTTAGATTTTGGGTTCTAGAAATCAATATATACTGAATTAATTAATCTTAAAAAAGCAAAATCCTACTCCCTCTATCCTAACGACTTGGTTACTGGAATTTAAGAAAAAATTATTTTTTATTTTACTTTTAGGAATAGTTTGGTATTTTTAGGTAATAAATAAATTATAAAATAAATTATTTGAGTTGTAAATAGTTGATAATTGTGAAATTAAAGTATATTGTAGAGTTATTAATTTGTGTATATTTTTTTATTTGGGAGTGTGAATTTGTTTATGGGACGAATAAAAATAGAAAGTGTAAATTACGCTTATATGACAAAAGGAGTATTTGTAAAGGTGTCACAAAAGGAGTATTTGTAAAGGTGTCTATTAGTACTCCCTTCGTCTCAAACAAATAGGTAATTTTATTTTTTGTACGTGAATTAAGAAGTATTAATATTTAATATATTGTGAGTAGTTATATTAGCGTCACTCTGTCCTCGTATAATTGCTCACTAATGAGAAACTTTATTTATTTGTAATTTTGTGCTAATACCTAACAATAGAGCTCACAAAATATTTGAACCTTTATTTTCTAAAAATTCAACTGAGTTATAAGCCGCCAACATATTGATGCCGCTTTTGACAATAAAATAAGGCCATTTCAACGCACTGGGTCACCCAAATCCAATCAATTATTAGATTTTATTATCTAAATGACTTTTATTGGTATTATAGAAATTATAATATTAATTAATTAATAAAATTAGTTTAATTAACTACATCAAAACTCTATACTATGGGCCCCTACCCATCCACAACACTAAATCAAACAAAAAATAATTACTTCATCTTCCCATATTACTTTTCATAATTTTATTACTGTTAACGTGGGAATATCACGTGCTCATCATGTATATATTTAATACATCTCCAAAGTTAGCAAATGCAACGTGTATAGTCTCTTATGTTAGTAATCGTACGAAAGATAAATAAAATCTAACAATTAACACAATTAATTGCATTTATATTTTCCTTTTTAAATATATTTTTTCGTTTCTCCTTCATTGACACGGGAAATTGGAACTGCAAATTCATATAGAAAGAGAGAATAAATAGTCCTAAATAGTTTCTACAGAAAGACGTGTACATAATTCAATAAATAAATTACATGTTAATGAAATATTTCTAAGTAAATAAATTATATGCTTGATAAGAAATCCAACATTTTCTGATTATTTATTTTTATATATAAAAATAGAAGTATCACAATAAATACACATCTTCCATGAAAATGAGATTGAAGCAGCTAGTAAACATTTAAAATTTATGTGCTTCCGAATAAACATCATCACCATCACTTTGCTAATCATATAAAAATCAAATCTTTATTAAACTATATTGTATACACACCAGGACATTATTATTTATTACAATCAAATCAACAACAATTCAATAAATTATTAAAAAATGCAAACTGTTATTTAAAGAAAACAACACCTGAATATTGTTTTCTTCCAAATTAAAATATTAATTAAAAAAATAAAAAAGTTAACGGAGGAAAGGA
The DNA here is from genome assembly GCA_023678885.1 of Pogostemon cablin. Classification (NCBI taxonomy): domain Eukaryota; kingdom Viridiplantae; phylum Streptophyta; class Magnoliopsida; order Lamiales; family Lamiaceae; genus Pogostemon; species Pogostemon cablin. Next base: position 34,622,475 of record CM042971.1, read on the forward strand.
TATATCTCATATCTAAAACTACAACTTCCACCAACAACTCTCCCACCTTCTCTCCCTTCACAACACAGAGGAAATTCCGCCACAGCATCATCAACACATTTCTTGCATTCATCCTTGGAAAGATCCCTACTGCATTGAACCATCCCATATATCTTCTCATCCTTTGATCCTCCATTGATAACCATCTCCACATCACCTTCTGCATACAGTCTGCTCGACCCCATTGCATCCTCAGATAACTTCCTCAGCAATCCCTCTGTTTTCTTGTTAAACTCCCCAACATTGTAGGTGATGTTTCTCAAGTTCCACATGTAGAATCTGTTCTGATAATCTATTTTGCCAAAGAAATTGTTATCTGAGTATTTCAAGTAGCAGTTATCGTACCAGATAATGGCTTCTTTGCTGTTGGGACAGCTTTTGGTCACGGCGCTGCTCGCCTCCACTACACAGGCGGTGCAGGCCTCGATAGAGGCGTCACCGCGACAGAGGGAGAGCCCATAAGCCCGGTCTTGGTTGAGGCCTGAAGATGATAGCCCGAATCCAGTTGGGGGAGTCTTGAAGTAGAGGTCACCTAGGAGTTTTTGCAGGTTTTTTTGATAGGGGGAGTTGGTTGTGAAGTTATTGGAGGTGGGGCAGATGGTGAAAAGAGGGTCTATGGATATGGTGGTTTGGATGAAGAGTGAGAAGATCAGGAGAGAGAAAGCACAATTTGAACTTGAAGAGACCATTTTTTAGCAATGAAATGAAGATGATGATGATTAAAGCTTGTGCAATATTTCAGATGTATATATAGTGTATATTATTAATTTTTTAATACTATATTTTAATTTTGTGAATTGATCAAGTATTTAGGAGAGAAAATGCTGACTTTTCTGTGTGAATTTGTACACTTTTCATTATAATATATACCCAGTTTTAGAAACATTCAACCTTCTTTCTTAATGTAATGTTATTTCTTGCAAAGTACAAGGTCAAAATGTGAAACATTATAGTAGTATTGGCAGAAACGTAAAAGAGTGTCTTTTTAATTAAACCTGAACTTTTAGTACCGAAGGTTTATTTAAAACAGCTTTATACTAAATCAAACACTATAATGTTTTTTAGATTACAGGTGGTAAATAGGGAGTTAATATCTAAGAATATTCAATATACGTTACTAGAAGCTTTTGCTGGTGTCAAATGATAAATGTAAATGTTTTTTTTTATAGAAAATTTTAGACTTGGGTCTTTAACCAATAATTAAATTATAAAATTTTATGGAATTGAGATTATTTATTTACTTCTAAGGACTCTTATATATAGTGTAGTCAATTACAGCAAAATATCCACTAAAATATTCTAGAAAATGTATTTAAATTATTATCTCTTGCGATGAGGATGAAGAGGATGAATGGTCAAGAACAGGGATGCCAGTTTCGCGGGTTTTTCCGGGTACCCGACCCGACCAAACCCTAATGGGACGGGCTCGGGTAGCTATAATCGGGTTTGGGATGGGTTTGGGAAAAAATAAAAATTCCCATTAGGGTTCGGGTAGGGTTCGGGTAGACCCCCTCGGGTACCCGCTACCCGAACCCGTATAAAGAAGCGGATAAGGGTAGCGGGTACCTGCATATATCCGTCACGTTTACTTGTATATATGTATTTTTTAGAGGATTCGAACACTCAACCTCATTAAAAAAAATATCCGTTCATCGTTTAGACACAAGTATCTTGTTATATGTTTCAATATTTAAATAAATTTACAAATCATTAATCTAACCTATCATTTTATTTTATTTGTATGTTATTTAAAGTTTGAATTGAAGATCTTTAAACTTGTGTGGTGATTTTATGTCATGTTTTAATTATTATTGTTTAATGTTGTAAACACATTTATTTAAATGTTTGAGATTTGAAATTTATATTTTAAGTTTTATAAAAAAGTTTGACGGGTTCGGGTACCCGCGGATAGAAACAATCGGGTTCGAAACGGATACGGATATTTCAATAATATTTTAAATGGGTAATGGGACGGATACGGATAGTGGTATTCTTAACGGATACGGGTTCGGGTACCCAAAAAAATGCGGGTACCCTACCCGCTACCATCCCTAGTCAAGAATAAATATTCGAGGTTGAAAAGGAGCAAAGAGAGCTAAGGATGAGCTAAGGATGAAGGGGTCTTTCAGTGATTAATATAGACATTTTCAAATTATCCAAGAACATAGACAGATTTTGTTCTCATATTAAAATTAAGTTCTTAAAATGTTAATTAATGGGTGGTACTATTAATTTGGGTGGAGTAATATAAGAAAAAATTACTTATTATTTTTTATTAATTTTTAGGGTTAATGTAATATTTTTATATAATAAATAAAATATAAAGTATGTAATATGTGCGAGGAAGGATGTCATTTTTTAAATTAATTTTAAAGTTTTATATTAGAATGATAGTATTTTCTTTTTAAGGATGAACAATAATGGGGGAACTAATGAGAAAAGATACCTTAGTAACGAAATTGATAGAATTTTGTTACTTTTCTACCTAATTGGTTCTAGTAATGAATGCAACTTATCAGGAATAAAACAAAAATATAACATTAAAAAAAAGTTGAAATTTATAATAGTACTCCATTAAATAAATGTGTATAACTGATTGTATAGATACAATCGTGGATATTTTTTTAAAATAGTAGTGTATTATGTATGAATTCTTAAAACAAAGAAATAACATAAAAAGATTTTATAATATTATTAAATACTTGTGTATAACCGGTTGTATACAATCGTGGATACCCTTTAGAATAATAGAGTGTATTATGTATGAATTCTTTCGACTACATTGACTATGTATTCTAAAGAGTCTCGGCATTTTAGGGAGACGAAACATCATACACCCGGTTGCCACACTAGCATTTTTTTTCTTTACTTACCAAAACATTGAAGGGGAATCCACTAGTCTAAAACCCTTTTTCTTGAAATTGTGAGCTCTTGATGCTGATCAAAGGTTACGCAATGCCCTGTAATTGAAATTTTCTAGGTTATAATCCTTAAACAATAAATTATAGACTCATCACCAGAGAATTTCAAACTAACTGCATAACTCTTTTTTAAACATTACTCTATTTGCATTCTTCTTTTTAATAATAATTGTTATATTTGATTCGTCTCATTTATAGCTGTCTAAACTTACTCGGAAAAATAAAGCAACTTCACAGGCGCCATAAGCATAGTGCTGCTGGCTTCATTGTCGAGCAGAACGTTTAGAAATGAGCCACGGTGGCTCAATAAACGGACCGAGTCGAGCAAAATGTACTTAGATATGGACCGGTTTACACACAGGATAGGAGAAGAAGAATATTCGCCTGTGAAAGATGGAAAAGAGAATAAAAAAGAAAGACATCTTTCCTCATCATTATCCAAAATCTTAGTAATTTATTAAGAACAAGAAACTTTATACAACTTCAGGAAAGAATTATTGAAAATATCAAAAGGGTCCTTCAGGAAATGCACCAGATTATTGATATCAATGTCGACACTTCATATCATGCACCACTTTCACAGGTCCAGCATGTGCTCGAATTCTTTTCATCTGTGAAATGTTTTGAGAAAAGTCAATGTAATGGTAACTGTGTATATATGTAGAAACTACATTGCATGAAGAAGATAGAATTTTTTTTTCAGTAAAAGACAATCCGAAACAGTGATTTTGTAGTTATGATCAAGTCTAGTCTAACTCTAGCTCAAGTTCGATTCTCATAATCCAACACTAGTAAAATGTAGTAAATGTTTGGTAATCAAACATATCATTTGAATTAAGATTTGTAAAACAAATCTATGTACAGCTGTGGAAGAAAATTTATATACTTTTAGGTTATGAAATCCCCTGGTGCATCTGCAGACTCAGACTCAAAATGGTCACCCGACTTGACAAATCTACCTTTAACGCGCTTTCGTGTATCAGCTCTGGCCTTGCGTGACGCATATCTTATTTGTTTACCAAACCTACATTCACCAAAACGTATAATCAACGAGCATTTTTACAACCAAATGCTGAGAAAATTACTTCAGATTATCCTTAATTTGGCAAGTGAAAGCAACAGAAGTCTCAAATGTAGTCAATAATAAACAGAGGAAAGATTGATCAAATTTTGAATGTTTGCATTAAAATGGTGAGTGCAGCATCATTTGATTATTGCAGATAAATAATGTGAAACAAAGAGCAGAGGGATGGTTACGTACGTTCTTGTCTTCTTCTTTTCGTTGTACCTAATCTTGGCTTTATCCCTTGCCTGTGGACAGCTTGAGCTTATAAGAGAGTCGAAATTCGAGTCCCAACGTGATTCATTCGTGAGAAGCATGGGTGATATCTCACAATCTTGATGCTCGGAGACACCACCTTCTCCATTGATATTACTCACTGTCAAAGGCATGCTTGAAGGGACTTGTCCACTTGCAAATCCAAGGCCAATGCTCGGATTCATAATCATGCTATTAGCTCCGGCCTGCATCAAATTAGTCGCTCCGTCGCCCAGCCGAGAAATTGACTGTAACACCCCTAATTATTATATCAATAAATATGATTTAATTTAGCAATTAGTTATCCTAATTAAGAAAAAACCTGCAACTTCACCTCCATCTTTACACAAATTTTAAATTACGTTTTAAGTTCTCCTAAACCTTTCATTACCTAAAGAAAATATTAAAGGCACATTAAGTATTGAGTTTTTCAAATGACCAATTTTCACCTATAAAAACCTCAAGCCCAAAGCTCATTTTTCACACGACAACTTGTAAACTCACGCTCTAAGAAAATCTACAAGCTCTCTTCGAGGGCATCAAGCTAGAGCAAGGTTTCATCTAGACACAAAAGTCAAGATGGGAATTATGTGCTGTTATCTATTAAGTTTTCACATTATGTATTAATTTAATTTTGCTGTGATATGGATGGAATTGTGAATTATGATTTATGCAATATGGGTATTGGACCGTAATAGTGTCTTACCAAATTATTTATGTGGATAACGGACCGTAAGGTACCCTACCAATGTTACGGATAACGGATCGCGATGTCTTATCAAATGTATGTCACGGGTAATGGACCGAAAGGTGTCTTACCAACATATCAAGAATCAATGTGTAAGCATTTAAACTTACATGTATGAGATTACTTAGTTTATGACGCTAATGTGATTTCCACTGAGCCGTGGCCGCTCACCCCATGACTGTCCCCTTTTCAGATTAACGAGATGATGTCGTACCGAGGATGGATGTGGTGCAAGGAGGTTCATTTAAAATTTTAATAATATTGTTAATGGTTATTTTGGAACTCTTCCTACAGTTTGGAATATGATGTGTTCCTACGGATTTTTAAGTAGGAATCTTCCCACTATCATTATTGGTCAAAGTACTTGAGAATGTTATTCACACCCCCTTATTAGAAATATTTATTGAACAATTGTAAATAAAACCTATTTATAAAAATTGGGGTGTGACATTGACAAAGCTGCACTCTTGTTGTGCAGATGGTGATGCACCCTAAACACAAGTATTCTTACAGAACTAGTAGTTATTTCAAGATTTTGATCTCAAGATTATGATCATGTTAGTGCAATGAGGGAGTTATAGGTTGGAGAGAGAATATACCTCTGACTGTTTCAAGGCGATTGGTCGATTTAATCACCGATGGATTCAGTATTCCGGTGCCTCCATATCCCTGCCGGTTTGGCATATTCTCAAACGCTTCATAGCCACTCGCCAAGCTCAAGAATTTCTCCCTTTTATGAATCCCAGTATCTTTTTCATCATCGCCACACTGCAAGTAGGAAAATCAAATCAAGAAACGGCCACAGAGAACTACAATCAAACACTTGGCATGCATAAAAATCATGGATCACCTTTTGGGGATTGGATTGTTGGGGTAAGAAAGGAGGGATATCTTTACTGAATGATGGTGTCAATCTCTCGTCTTCGTAATCGGTTTTCAATGCGTAATTTGTTGGAGGCGGTATCTCCACCCCACCCGAAGATGACCCACCAGATCCTTCATTCCCATGAACCAATTCCTTAAGCAAATTAGGGTCTTCATGAACAAAATACCATAGTTTTGAAAATTCTTTAGCAGAAGGGGATCCACTGTAACATCTCAATTCGACGAGGCGGTGCTCCACCAATAAGCAGCCATGGTTGCAGCACTGGCAGAAACACAGCTTCTCGTCAATACACCAGACAACAGCAGCCTGTGAGGCGCATCTATCGCAGATGAGAGAGCGAATGTGGCGACTCGATACGGCATTGGCGGAGTGCACGCAGTGGTCGCACTCCAAACACAGCTGCACTCCATCGGATTTACAGTACACCACCGCCGCCACCACCCTACAAAACTCACACACCGGCGAACCCATTTTCTCTCCCTTAATTATTAAAACAACTGTGAAAAACACCAACTGATTAGCTAATATCTCACTCTGGGTGAATCCTCTCAAGTAACTACTGGAGTGCATTTCCACACACTAATCTCAAATTCCATCCAACAAGCAAACACACATTACTTCAATTTACATTGGCTTTCTTTTCAAAGAAAAAACAAAAATTTACAATGGCGTTTGATTTCACCCTTTACAGATGTACATTTATGAAAATATCTAAAATTGATTATCCACCATGCATTGGTGGATTGAAGTCCTCGATCGAAGTATCAGGAAGATTTTATAAGTAGTACGGATGAGGAATATGCTGGAAGTTGTTTTGCAACAGATTGCCACATCATCCGGGAGCCGTTTCGTGAGATCATGACTGTTGACGTGGATTAAACGGTATTATTCTTTATCCACACACGCTTTATTATCGCATACGTACTTTTACAATTATACCCTTTGCGTTTAAATAATCTTACCCATTCTTTAACAAACAAAAAATACATTATACACCCACCTATCTTGTCTAACGTTTCGACTAGTGAGCAGAAGGAAGGAAAAAGACAGTAATAGTATTAAAGATGTTTGATGTCTTCTTCTCTGCTTGCAAGTGTTTATTCCATTTCTTGTAGATGGATTTGTGCAAGAGAGTAGTCTAACTGTTACCAATGTAATTATCAAAGTTTGTTAAAGCTGATTCATATGGGAAGGAATAGGATCCAGTATATAATGTGGAAGTCATGCTATTTGCCTCGTGAACCATTGAGGTGTTTTTACTTGCATTGTAGTTACTTCAATCAATTAATAGACAGTCTTTGATAGTGTGTTATTTGTTTCTCTAATTTATTAGTCTGATGCTTGTATTTGGATTGTTGATCAGTAGCACATTGTAAGTTGTTCTTTTTTTCTTTTCATCATAAAAGCATCAGATATGCCACTTTTGATAGTCTGTTTCACAATGATTTTTCAAGAATTGATTATTAATCACTTTTTTTGGTGAAGAAGCATCAACAACTCATATTCTGCTCTTTTGAGTAAAACTAACTATACATTAAACAATAATGAAAAGAAGAAATTTTATCATCTCTGTTTTGAGCAAGTCCAGAGGATTATTTTCATCATGGAAATAGCTACTTAATTCTCTCTAACCTACTGAATTCTTACTGGTTTATACAGAGCAACTTCACTCCTGCGGTGCTGTCGAGGATGCGGACATGTCGAACGATTTTCTTCTTACCAAGAGGCAGGTAACCTTGGAGGAATGAGCATGGGCATTGTCAATAGTGCACAGCACGAAGTCGGGCCGATAAAGTGCAAGGTTCAGCTGATCTTCTCCCATGACCAGTGCCGTAGCATCAACCAGAACATGCCATGAGTTACGATGTGCTTCGGAGATCCAATGCAAAGAGTAACGGGTCCCATTTACTTCAACCGGGTAGGAGAACAGACCTTTGGGGGTGTGCTTGCATTTCCTTCTGAAATAATGACTTAGTTGTGATCCTTTTATCCTCAAATCTAACCAAGATTCTGGTGCCAAAATGGCTCTAGATTCCTTATAGCTTGCAAACTCTCTTACATAATCCTCCTCTTCTCTAATGATTGTCAGATAGTAGTTCCCCTTGAAAAATGGGTAGCTTTCTCCAACCAACATCATTGCATCCCTATAGTTTTGAGTGAAGAGAACTAGATACTCCTCATCAGGCAATCCCCAGTGTTTCAAAACCTTGTTTCGAGCTTGTATTTCAGGAATCGAAATGAAGCTCCCGAGGAAGGAAGACTTCTTTGTGAGAATGCTGAGCAATCTTGATGGCTCAAGCTGTGTGTTCTCTAGATCAGGGAGGCTGCTTCCAAAGGAAGGCGTAACCGAAACTCCTCTTGGTGATCTTCGTTTGTCGTCGGGCTGGGGTTCTGAGAGCTTTTCTTTGATGCAGAGATCATATAGGTCTGTCTTTTCTCCACCTTCTACAAGGGCTTTCGAGTACTCCGGGTACTTTGCCAGCACGTATTGTTCTACGTACTGCATTTCTGTCGGGGTTATCGGCCCCGACCATCTAAGGTCAAGTCCATGAAGTGTTGAAATGGCTTCAGCAACTATGTGGGCAGGTATTACTCCATGGACTTTCTGTTAGTTTTCAACATAGAAACAAAATCAGATGATGTAATTTTTGGGATGTTGAATTTACTCTCTCTCTCTCTCTCTCTCTCACCTTAATAACCAGGCTGCTTGGTCTCCCATTATTGGCCTGTGATTTTGCTGAAGAGTTGAAAAGGGATTTCCTCATATCTTCTTCCTTGTTTCCCTGAAAAGCAAACTCCTGTTAAGATCATACCAAGTGGAGTTTTATATTTCAAATTTCAAGAATCATCATTTTTCTTACCTTCATTTTCTGAGATACAACTACATGTTTCTCACTCTTTTCCATGCCCATAAACTGATGGATCTTTTCAAGCCAAACGACTGCGAGATGAACCAAAGCAAATGCCAAAAACAACTTTCTCAATTCAATCGAATCATCTGCTGCAAATCATTACAAGGTTGTGGTTTCTCAGGAGGTTGCAGAGAAAGTCAATAGACAACACTAAGAATGACAACAAAGATGTTGCTGTTGTGATGATGGAGAGAGAGAACAGCGTTAATAACGATGTTCTCTGTGTTGGGAACTATTGGGGTTGCATAATTTTGCTGCATATAAACATGGGTTTTATTATTTGTTTTGTGATTTTCATTGAATGAACCTCTTGGTTGGATATTATATACAATGAAGAGGACCTTTAATGTAGAATATTTATCATTTGAAAGGGGCATGAATACTGATTCAAAGATTGAAAAGTTAACATTCAGAAAGGGACTAGTTGAGATACATGACCTTAAAAACTAACTAATTAGTATTTAAATCTATAATTAGGTGAGAACTCCAATATTTAAAAAAAAAAAGTATATTCCCAGTACTGGAACGTCAAGTGTGAAATTTACAGGAATATCTCCGACATCAGATACAAACATGGACCATTTCAACTATACATCACCCATTCAAATGATAAGAGTTTGCAAAAGATAGTAATAAACAAATTATAATAAACATTTCAACTCCGCTCCATAAAATTATAATAGAGTTTGCAAAGGATAATAATAAACAAATTCGAGTCCTCAGTAAACATGGAAAATAGAGTACTGGAAAATACTCTCGTTTAATGATCAGGTTTGAGAAAGGTCTAATTACATGAATTGAAGTTATCAAACTTCTGAGAAACATACAATTGGATGATCTAATTAAGTTGCAACCGACAACGAACAAAAGAGAAGAAATTTGTAAACTTCATGGCTGAGAGCTTGTTGTTCCATTTTTCACTAATGAACGTTGTCTAGCTCTCTCCATCTTCCGTTTACGCCATTCCTCAATGGCTATCAACATTATCAGGGTCAAGTTAAATTATATCACTTATAAATTCTATCATTCACAGTTGTTCAATTGAAAATTGGAATCAAACATCTAATTCAGAAAGTTGTTTTCTAATACATATTGCAACAGTACATGTCTTTCCAAGTATTAAGAGAACAGCTACAGAAGCCAATCACATAACAATACATACAGGATACAGCTGAAGACAAGAGAAGGCATTGAAAAGAGAGAGAGAAAGACACCTTTGATGCTGCCCGTATCTGAATATGACCGGAAGTTATTCAACCTAGATATTAAGTCCACAGCAGCAGTCTGCTTAACATCTTTCTGTTGAATTAGTTCTTTTCGAACATTTAAATCCTGTTCGATTTCTCTAACCTAATCAAAGGAAAAACATTTTGGACATCATAACAAAGAATATACAAACTTCTGATATAATATCAAGGTACCAAAGTAAATGAGTAAACCAGGAGGGGGGTATGGTGCACTAACTCTTCTGATCAGATCCAGAGGAACCATGGCTCGTCTAATGTCTTCAGATTCCTTTATGTGCCTGTACAAAGCTGCACCACAGAGGATACGTGTTGAACTGCAAGTCAAAAACAAATATGCTTTCAAGAACAAGCTAAACTGACGAAGCTATTACTCAAGAGGCTCTCCAAAAAATTCATATAAAGAATTTCCTCTGCCCCATAAAACATTTCACACAATCCTATTCTGCTAGTGGCCCTGTCCCACAATACATCTCACATTCCAAAAAAAGAAATGATACTGCACATTCAAGATACACTATAACATAAAAGTGTCATCCTGACTTAACAATAACATAATTAACACACTAATAATTTACCCAGCAAGACTGAACTAGCTCGTACAATCAATAAAACGAGTCAACAAACTGCATTTTCTTAATTTTTGCACCAGCACAAATAAGAAACAGTTTCTTGGATGGAGGTAGTAATAATGTTCAGAACATGGATCATTTTGTTCCATTCAATCCAGAAGGCAGTGACTGGCATCCGAACTTAGTACAATATACCCATAAGAGAAACCTTAATATCAGAAAGCATCTAGATCCTATCATGGATTAATTTAAAATTTCCACGAAGATCATTCTATCAACTTCAAAGTACAATGGAAGCATTAATCATCGTCCATTGGTTTTCTAATGACAAACTCAAGTTACTCAACCACTCAAATCTAGAACAAATTCTTCTCATTCCTACATGAAGTCACTCAACTTAAACATTAGATTTGATGTTATTCATAGGGCAATGATCCAAAAATTCAAACTTTAGTTCATTAATTCTCAATTTCGAGAAATTCTGAACTAGGGATCGCATCAATTTCACCCGGGACCGCTTGACTGAGTTTTAGTTCGATACAAAACTATAGAGCCCATTTTTAGAATATTTTCAATTACGTTTATCTATCTTCATATAAATCAACAAAGATTTCATCCACATTTTCCATAGCATCGTACAGTTAATTCAGAAATAAAGCTCTAGCAAAGCGCTACCCACAAAATGCCAATAGGTTTATTTAGCCACTTGATTGCTTTAAGACACCACGAATTAATCATCGTTTCCAAAACAAAATTGGGAAATTCTCAAATAACGAAACACCTAAATATATCTATAGAGCAAATTAGTGGACCAAAGATAATGAAGAAATAAACCAAAATCTGAAAATCAATAAAGTTTAATAATAAAGCACCTTTCTGCGAAGTGGAGAAGAAGAAGAGTTGTAGCAATAGAAGAGCAGTGATTATGTTAAATGAACAGACAAGTATGGTGGCATTCTTGTAAGTTAAGTGTGATTTCACCGCCCTCCACCATTGTAGCTGCTGCTGCACTTTCTCCATTTGGTTCTACCCTAGGGAATTGGGGGAAACAGTACTGCGCTAATTCTGATTCGAAATTGAATAATTTATTTACTCATAAATTTTACAATTTTTATCCTTCAAATCTAAAAATAATTTTTAAAATTATTGATATATATGGTAATTATGATAATTTAACTTAAGATGAGTGTTTATTTATTTAATTATTTTTTAAAATTTTTTCTATTATAAATAAATAAAAACATCGCTATGCCCACCTACGCTGAACCCCGGTGTTTGTCTTCTCTCTCCCCATCCCTCATAGATCTGCTAATCTCTTTTTCACAGCATTAATTTTTCTGCTGCGAATGTAAGGGCCCAGAGCTTGTATAATAAAGGGGCCTTAATTGGTTTCAGTTCTCTTCGTATACTTAAAACATAAATTTTCTATAAAATCCTTGATGGCTGACAATTCCAAGGAAGATTTTTTACAGTTGATCAAGCGGGTTGGATCATTTCTTACCCTCAAGTTATCCAATCTCTTCAGTGACGTGGTTCGTTATTATTGTCTCTCCTGTTTTCCATTTTGATGTTTGCTTTAATTTTGGGATTTTTTTGTTTTCTTGACTTCTGCTAATCGTTGCGCATGTTTTGTTTGGTGTGTGATTTTAGAAAACTTGTGTCATGGGTTTTGTATTTGATGTAGGAAGAATTGGTGCTTTCTTGTAATTGTGGGTAAAATCCAGTGTTAACTGAGCATTTGGGTTTTCTTGTTTGAATATTCTGATTGGGCAATGAATTTATTGTGTTTCATAGGCATTATCTCTACCCTTGAAATAAGTATAGTTGAATCTTATTATGTAGAAGGAAATAAGGACTAGTAGAAAGGGGAAATTTGGTAGAATTTCATTATTTGGGAGCTGCACTTGAGTTCAACTTCTGCATATTAGCCGTCCCCTTTGATGGTTTCACATTTATGTTTCACCAAATTATGTAATTCATGTATCAAATTAAGTGAAATTGCTGCAGGATTCACGATCTGTTGGGGCCATAGCAGGGCTTGCATTTGCAATTGTGTTTACTTGGAGAATATTACGAACTCCTAGTGGGCCTCAAAGAAGACAACCCAAAAGGCAAGCTCCAGCAGCTAGTAGCTCCGGTGTTACTAGTCATGAAAGAATTAACCCTGCACCCTCGGGAATTCTCAATCCTTCAGAAGATTCTAGAACGCAAGATGTTATAGATGAGTTCTTTATGCCCGTCAAGGTAGATTCTTTTCTCAATTTCTAGTTTCTTCCATGATGCACAGTGTTAGAAAAAGACTAAAAGCAGCATTCTGTTATCCTACTGCAGCCAACCCTCGGCCAAATTGTTAGGCAAAGGTTGAGTGAAGGAAGGAAGGTAATCTTCACTTCATGATCTGTTCTTTATCTGAAATGTAATGTCATCGGATACACCCATCACTACCTAAAAGTAAATGTCCTGATATTTGGAAATACTTGCGATGGAATTTTTCTTTATGCATTTGACACATGTTTCATGCCTACTCATCAAGAAGTGATCTTCGTTGAAAAACAGTGGAGCTACTTTTGTTCTGTGAGAGATTCAAGCTCATGAGGCCCTTTCTTCTTTTATTTGAGTATTTCCTGTATCTTATATGTTATTCAAGATATTGCAAAATGTTTCCTTAATAGATCATGAAGAAAACTTTCTGTGCTGGCTTCTCATTTTGATGACCTATTCCAGTGCCTGCTAGGCTGCTACTGTTATGCAGTGGAGTTGAACTTGTACGAGTGCCTTTTTTTTTTTTTTAAATAAGAAACCATTATATCATATGTCAAAGTTCTAGGAAGCCATCTAGAACCGCTTTTGAGTTCTATACTGCTTGGAAATAAAATGGATGACCTTTTCGGTAGATTCAAATCATCCGATCCCTCAAATGGAATTTCTGGTGCAAAATGTGGAAATTTTGCAACGGAATAAACCTCTGTTTCGTATTGGGTATGTTAAAGGCAGGCATTGTACATTACTTACCAATTTGATCTCAACTCTCTCTCTCTCTCTCTCATGTATGCCTGTGTGTACGTATGTCCAATCATTTCCTTATTAATTTGGAATATGGTTGCTGTAATCATGTTCCAGTGTTCCTAGAAAAAACATTTCATGTAGAGATTGTGTCTTATATTCCATCTATTATGCAGAATACATCTAGAAATGTTCACCGATGGTTGGATTCCCTATTTAAGATTGTTAATTTGTGGTTATGTGGTTTTGTTTATATGCGTGGTCTTATTGTTGGGATTAATTATTGTAAAAAATGTTCTTTGGTCTACTACTCTTATGTGCCATATGAGTTATCACATTTTGTAATAAATGTGGTATTAAAGGTCTAATTATTAGATTTGTTAAAGATGCAGAATGTGAATATTATTTGCAAGTCATCAAATTCTTACTCCCATTAGAATCACATTCAATCTTTCTTTGTGATGTACACGTTGCAGGTAACATGTCGGTTACTTGGTGTTATTCTTGAGGAAAGTACCCCAGAGGAACTTCAGGTTGTTACTTCATTTCCTAGGCTTTATGAGGAAACCATTATTAGAAGTCACTGATTCTTGTGGTTAATGATTTTTTTCAGAAGCAAGCAACTGTAAGATCATCTGTACTAGAGGTGCTACTTGAGATCACCAAATTTTGTGATCTTTATCTGATGGAAAGGGTGCTGGACGATGAGAGTGAAGTAAAGCAGTGACTGTTAATTTTCATAGTTTGCTATTCATTTTTTACGTTCTTATATGGTGCTATGTGGTTTCTGAATTCTGAAGAATTTCCTAGTTGTGCAAGTCCAAATGTTTGTTCTATTTTTCGATATTCTGTACGTCCAATAGTCTGGATTGATGCCAACTTTTTTTAATTTTCATGATCACTAATAATCCACACATCTTCCGCGCGCTATTATTATTTTTTCTCTCTTATGGCTTTATGTCTCTATTATTTTATTTTGCAAATATCAACATTAGAAGCATATAAGTTATAATTAGATTTATTAATTGATGAATTATTTTTTTTAAGTGGAAGGATAAATTTGATGTTTCAACTGCCAAATATGAGGATGCTTTTATATTTTTGCTCACTGATCGTTTTATATATTTTGATGCATCATGTGCTTTTGATACCATGATTTATGCTTCTTTCTTCTTCCTCAGATTTAGGTGTACTCTTCTACTTGTCATGAAATTGTATTTATGATTCCACTGAGAAACTTTAACTAGTTTACTATATGAAGCACTTGATTATAGTATGACCTCATATATAGAATATACAGTCATATTTTTTTATTGAAACTAGAATCTCGAAATTTAGTCACACCATGCATTTCCCCCCCTATAAGTCAATCTATTTATTGAGTATATACTAAGCATGTATACCCCACAAATTCTAATGTATGAGTTACAAACTCTTCCATTTATATGAAATTTCATATTTTACACTTAGCACGTTGATACGAGGTGAATCTAAACACGTCAGCAGATATCCGTTTAATCATAGCACTCACGAGACTAAACTCTATAGAAATGGTAAATATATCCTGTTACAAACTCAAAATTATTGGATAGCAATTTATAAGGTTTTTCTTATATGTGACGTCTATATTACTGATGTATGTTTGCAATTTGCCTCATTTCGCTCATTGGTGGATGAATTTCTGCAGAGGAAAGTCCTTGTTGCTTTGGAAGATGCTGGGGTGTTTACATCTGGCGGCTTAGTCAAAGATAAGGTAATGCCTAATTATATGTTTGGTTAGAGATTGTTGCTTCTTTCATCTATTTTGCTCTGGGATGCTCATTGGAATTTAGTGGATAATTTCTCACAAAAGTGAAGTTAATATAATACTTCATTAATTAGTTTTTTTTAGGAATGGTAATAATTCTTGCCATTGATCTTAATCCAAACACTTGTCCTTGCATTTTGTTATTTTGTTGAGACTATGTTTTTCTGATTTTTGACTTGGACACAGAAATGATAGTAATAGGGTCTGGGTGAATTTTAACCTGAAATAAAAAGAAAAACAATTTGATATATTTTTTCCAATATAAGGACTATTTTGGAACTTATATGTCCTGCTAAAAGAATTTCATAGTAGTTTTTTACAATTTTGGAACTCATCGTAGACTTCTATTGCCCTGGTCTAATTAATGACAATCAATATTGGCTGGATTGGACAAGGACGAGAATGGAAAGCTCACCCCCATAAATTCTTGCTGGAATGAGAAGAATGAGAAGAGAGTTTTTGGTTGAATGCTGAAATGATTTTCCATTATTTTTACATAGGCATTTTAGTGGAGGAAGAATAATATGCGATGCATGAGTCTATGACCAGCTTGGATGGGAGTTTATTAGCCACTTTATGCATATAAAACATGACAAAACTGTCATTTTTTACAAATTATTCAACTTAATGAACTGCAGGTTCTTTTCTGTGGCACGGAGATTGGACGTACATCCTTCGTCAGACAATTGGAACCGGATTGGCACATCGACTCCAATCCTGAAATTACTACTCAATTAGCTGTACGTACCAATATTATGTACTTAATGCCTTGTCTATTCTATTCAACAAAAGTTTTACATACGTTCGGCAAAATTTCAAAAACCTCCTTAAGGTGTGACCAAAAATAAATTAGGTTCCGAAATTACAAATACCCCCTTGCATTTGTACATTTCTTTAATATATCATCTTCAACTGCTGCTATTTGCTAAAGAAGCAAAATTTCATGGTTTTATAGTGTGTGATTAAGCTAAACTTCAGAGATAATTTCTGAACCATGTTTTCGGGTCTTACTGAGTTGATGATTTTAATATCATATAACCCGAACTGTTGTCATTTCGTGTAATGGATTATATACATAGGTGTTTGGAGGGAATTCAGTGCTTCACAGCTGAAAATTTTCATTCTCCACATGCTTTTTGGAATGTCTGTTTATATGTTGTGTTTATTGTTTTTCAGAGATTCATCAAATATCAGCTTCACATCTCACCAGTAAAACTCGAAAGTCCAGCCTCCAATGTTTTCACAACGCCGTCCTTGGAACAATTCTTTGGGTGCGTCTAATCTACCAAAGGGAACTCAGTTCTTTTGAATTTTTTTTCTTTTTCAAAGCATGATTTGTTGTTCCTTGATCACCTGCAGTTGCTGATTTTCAGACGAGCAACATTTACTGAAAAGTCTTCCCATACAAGCATAGAACTTCAGCTAGATTGATTATTTTATCCTTTAAAGTTTGAAAATCGCATAAAGTTTCATCTCTGTACTTTTAAATGGTGTATTATGTTTCTTCCTTGCATAGTTGACAGATTGCCCAAAAAATTGCCCTTTTCTTATGGATCTTCATTGCTGTAGTGTTTCCTAGAATCTATTGTTTTATCGACTCTCTCGTTGTTGATCCTGGAAGAGTGTTACTGGGGGATTTCAAGTGTATGTTGTATTGATGTCTTCTTCTCCATTTAACTGCAGCTGAGATAGGGATTGAACTGTTTTTCGAGTAGAAACTGGTCGAGTGAAAGAGAATAAATGTATTGGTGTGGGTGTAATCTGTAATGTAGACGCAAAGGAGTTCAACGGCTTATTGAGTTTTAAGTGATTATTATTATATATTAAAAAACCAACTCTGTAAGGTTGGCTCGATCAACCCTAAGAAATCACAGGTTAAGGCTACATTTTATGGCTCATGATAATTATATATATTTTTTCCTTTGTTTAATCAAGTAAATATAAAAATTGGAATGCACGGTGTGATAAATCGAAACAATGATTCAACTTTGAAGGCACCATAGGACATGAACAAATTCAGCCGGGTCAGAGTCAACTCGGCCTTCACTTGGTGAGGCTCAAGTGAATTGATCATGTTTTGGGGGGCTAAATTCACTTTTTGCCTCGTAATTTAGATAAAATTCGATTTTGTCCAAAAAAAAAAGTTTAATTTTGTCTCATAATTCATGAAATTGTTAAATATTTTTAGGAATTTCAGCCAAAAAATGCTAATTTTGCCGGAAAGTCCCACGTGCTCGTGAGACTTCAATTTGAAGGTTTCCGGCAGTCAATCCGACACGACTATTTTGATTGATTTTGAACCAATAATTCTGCCGCCTAACATCCCACCTAATTTATATTTTTTTTCTTTCCATATCATCTTAATATTTTAATTAAAAAGAAATTGAAATTAAAAAAGAAAAATCAATATAATAAATAAAAATCATTATAATTGAATTTAAAAAAAAAAACGTGAAACTCAGGTGCGAGTCAGCTGCTGCTCTTGCATGTTCAGGACTTAGGAGGAGCAGCTTCTAATCACGACGTATGAGGAATAGTTCCGTCGGAAATTCAAAGAGGAATCGACCGTGGACGAGGTTGTAAATGACGGTGTTTTCCCGTTCATTGAAGAAAATACGAAACCATCTTCATTGCTGGAACATTATCACGTGCGGAGTACTTTTTTAAACTGCAGATTGAAAGGACAGCCATGCTTTTGAAATCAATGTTGTAACGTAATAGTAAGTCTTAATTCTATGATGAGATATAACATGAACTATAATAATAATACGAACAAATTAGAATTATATTTTTAAAATTATTACAAAACTCTTAAGATAAAAATCAAAATTTAAAAAGATAAATTATATATGAATCATGAACTTTTTATGAATAAACAAAAACAAAATAAGTTACAACCTAACGATTGTACGTCCAATTAGCTGTATGCAATACATTGTCTGCAAAATCTGAGCCCTAAAGTGGGTGGAATTGAAATTTAATCAGACGGAGTGTTTGCAGAGTAGAGTGATCCTGGAAAGCACCATCCAACTTTTCATCCTCTCTCTTCCTACCACCAGATATTTCATCCCCTTCGCGTTTGAGATTTTGGGATCCAAAAATGGTCTTATGTTTGAGATTTTGGGGTCCAAAAATGGTCTCACTTGGTTTTGGTTGGATACGAGAACCAGGGATGGAAGGTTGGAACCATGTTTGGTTAGGGTTCTTTTTAGTATGGATTATATTAATTTATATTAAAAAAATAAAAAATAAATGAGAGATTAGAGATAAAGAAAATAATGTATTAAGTGAAATAGAAAATGTTGAATACATATAGATATATAATGGTGATTTTTAAAACTGGAGTGGATTTTGAAATCCATGGTTTTATTGAACTACTAACATATTATTAATTCTAACCCCAACTTTACACATTCCTTTTTAATCATTTCAAATTTAACTTTATATTTCCATAAAATGTAAAAATAACTAACTAATATTTCTCTAATACTATATTTTAACTTGGGAAAATAGATTTTTCCGTCCGTTAACTTTCACTCATTTTGAAATTAGTCCATTAACTTTTTCAATTTTGAAATTAGTCCGTTAATTTTATAACAATTTTAAAATTAATCCATTAACTTCATAAAATTCAACATTTTGGCCCTTTGACCTGCTATGACAGATCATTTGAATATTTTCATTCAAATTAATTTATATCATTTTTTTATTTAACCAATTTTATCTCACTTTTCATTTTTCACTTCTGTATATCAAACAAATAATATTAATCTCAATACTAAAATGGAGCAAATTTAACTAAATATTGATACTTCCTCCATCCGCTCGAAAGATGGTATTTTTTTTATTTTGGTCGTTCGTTTTAAAGAGGGTCACTTCATTTTTTACACAAATGAGATCCACACACACCCACTAATACAACTACCCACTACATATTAAATAACAATACTTCTTAATCAACGTGCACAAAAGCAAAATGCCATCTTTCGGACGGACGGAGGGAGTATAATATAAATTTTTAGTGGGGCTATTTTTTTGTAAAATAGTATATATATATATATATATATATATATATATATATATATATATATATATATATATATCTTTTAGAATAATCTGCTAATGACCTGTTGAAACGAACGATTTTGTTGAACTTGGTAAACATGTTGGACCATTTTCAAAATTTTCAAATATAATGGACGATTTTC
The DNA here is from genome assembly GCA_023678885.1 of Pogostemon cablin. Classification (NCBI taxonomy): domain Eukaryota; kingdom Viridiplantae; phylum Streptophyta; class Magnoliopsida; order Lamiales; family Lamiaceae; genus Pogostemon; species Pogostemon cablin. Next base: position 34,642,133 of record CM042971.1, read on the forward strand.
AAAATTTTGCAAATATAATGGACGATTTTCAAAAAGTGAAAAACTTATGGACTAAATTCAAAATTGGACAAAATTAACGGACGGAAAAATCTATTTTCCCTTTTAATTTTAAATTTGTATGATTTTTCTAAACTTTATACTCCCTCCGTCCCGGGCTAAGAGTCTCATTTGCTTTTGGACACGTGGATTAAGGAGTATTATTATTTAATGTCTAGTGGGTAGTTGTATTAGTGGGTGTAGGGGCCCCATGTATTAATTGTATTAGTGGGTGTAGGTGGGTCCCATATGTCCAAAAAAGGAAATGGGACTCTTTGGGTGGGACGACCAAAATGGTAAAATGGTCCTCTTAACCTGGGACGGAGGGAGTATATACTAGTGTTACACTCATCAAATATTACATTATTATTATTAAATAAAAATTAGATCAGATTGGATGTACCTGAGTTAACTCTAAATAGAATACCAACTCAATGATAATTAATCGGAGCGATATCCCATGAAGAAATAAGAATGATAATTAAATAATAAGAAAATTCAAAAGACATTTTGCCCTAAATGATCCAAAGCAGGTGGCACTGAATTTAAAACTCAAAGATAATTAATCGGAGCGATATTTCCATGAAGAATGATAATTAAATAATAAGAAAATTCAAAAGACATTTTACCCAAATGATCCAAAGCAGGTGGAACTGAATTTTAATCAGACGAGTGTTTGCAGCGTAGAGTGATCCAGGAAAGGCACCATCCAAACATGTACAGATTTAACCGAGTCAACTCGCCGAGGCGCCTCTGGGCTCAGTTAACCTCCACCACCGCCATCTCCATCCCTTCCAAACAGTACCAGGCCAGCCATCGCTTGTCTCACCGCCCTAGCAACAGAGTTCTCCCTTCGGAGCTGTCGAAAAGCTTGGTTTAACTCACGTGCGACTCAACAAAAGGGGGCATCTCTCGAGTTTATTTGATCGGATATTCTTATTATTCTGCTGTAAATTACCTTTTCATTTGATCTTCACTTGCTTCCCCCTTTTTTTTTTTTAATCATAAACAGGTCGGAATTTTAAATTTTAATATTTGATTTGAGTTGAATGCTGGGGAAATGGATTATCAATCTTTCAGATGAACATTGTATATTTACTAATCGATTCTTTCATTTGTAGAAATCTCGCCAAGATGTTGAAACTGTGATGAATAACCTGAAACCGCAGGTGATTTAATTTACTGTATTTTAGGGCATCTCTTCATGCTATTTCATTCTCATTCTTCTGTCTTTCTGGACATATGTTCTACTCGTGCTTTTCTTATTGATCCATAGTTGAGGTTTGTATGTATATATCTGTTTGTTTGTATGTTCACTGTTAGTGAGGAGCAGTCATGAAAGTGGATGAGTGGTTACTGTCTCACTATATATATTATAATCAGTTAAATTTCTTGTTTGTAATGAATTTACAACAATTGGTGTCTGTTAGCTAATCTGCCTCTTTCCAGTCCGGTATGTCAGAGTATCTAATGGCATCTAAGGAGGCAAAGAAATATGGGGGCGAGGTTATACTTGGTGATCGACTTTTGAGAGTAAGCTAGTTTGTTTCTCGTGGTATCATAGACGAGCTATCTGTATCTTGAAATGGATGTTGTTCCACAATGCCCTCCCATTACCCTTAGGATAGGTGGAACACAACTCTGATGAATTTTACACTAATTTATGGATGCTTGCTTTGGCAGATATCGTATAATAGATTAATGTACAAGATAATCGCAATGCCAACATGGCAAAGGACGAAAGTGTCGTTCAGAATCCTGTTTCATCTTGTTCACTTGCTAATTCCTAAATGTCTCAGCAAGAAGGTACAGTTTCTTACCTTATAAGATAGGTAAAGATGCCCTCTGCATTGCATCTGAGGGACTTTGGTTTTATTATAATATAATGCTACTCGATAACTAATAATGTTCTGCACATTCATCACAGCCGTATGACTATTGGTATATGTCCAAGCACAAACCTTATTTTGCTAAAGGAACTGCGATTTACTATACAATGGCCTTGTTGTCGGATGCCATTCCAATTGTGAGGGATGTCTTTATAACCGAGCGTGATCAGTTAGTGATTTTTATTTTGCTTTTATTCGCAAAAACTTGATGATAATTTTCTGGAACTGGACATCTTCATGATATTTGCACTGTTTCATTCTATATATGTTTCATTCAGATACGTCTGCCAAATTATTAGAAGTTGCAAGGAAGCATAATTCAGTGGTGGCAGTGGTCGGGGAGCGCCACCTTCCAGGAATTCGAAAGTACTGGAAACAACCTATTGAGGTGATTCTATTTTCTCTGCTTCATTGTTTGCTATGCATGCTTTTTTTTCTAATTTGGAGATGACTGTGAATACTTTGGTCCTAAATAAAATTCGTATCAAATGTTAAATACTTGATGTCAATGCTCTTGTATATTCAGGTGGAGCAGCTTCTAAGCGTGCCAATGGAGTTCGATGATTAATACTCCAGTCTCATGACACCTTTGTGTGATCAAAGTATTCTCTCGTTCAGTCCACGAGAATATGAATGATAGGTGTAGAATAAGATCAGATCACTAACGGGTTCTGAGTTCAATTAATCTATCCCTTTTCAAGTTAAAAATGAGTAGGACTATTTGATAAGATTTTTACTTAAATTCGAAATTCTAAGTTATTTTAGCTAATGAACGATGAATTAGCCTTTTTAACCAATTCTTGTAATGAGTCTTGGTTTGCGCATAAAACTGGATCCCATTTTTTTAATTTCTGAACCTAAGTTGTCTTTTGTTGGCTTCTACAATGATCTCACATTTTGATTAATTATAACATTAAAATTAAACTTTGTTTATCATTCCTTATGTGAATGAGTTTTTGGGTATATATTGAAGAAATTTATATCCATACATCTAATATAAATATTTATTCTCTAATTGATGGATATTGAATTAACTATGTATCCTCTAGCTAACTTAACAGTAAAAGAGAGAGAGATAAGAGCATAGAAATGTATTGTTGATAAGTGTGTGATACATCTCATATTTATTGAATGAATGGATTGGTGTAACCATAATAACTAACTACTCAACAAGCTTATTGAAAGCAAGTAAGAATATCCACATAAGAACGAATGATCAAACTGTTCACATGATCCTCATTCCATGGAGTATTGTAGTAACCTTCCATGGAGTATTGTAGTAACCTAAATTAATGAAGTTAAGGGCAAATTTAGGAAAAGAATCATCATTAAATTTACAAAACTTCACTTCACAAAAAGATTTTAGAATTTAGGGTAAAAAGTATCGAGTGTCTCTTGTAAATTGAGTTTACATTAAAAACAAATATTGCTTCGTATTTGTCTGGCAAATGCTTAATTTGGTGGTCAAGTGACATGTACGTGTGCTCGATTCTAGGAAAATCGTCAATTTCTAGTGAAAATAGGGCAACATTGATGCAAATAGAAAGATAGTAGGAATATATGTTCAATACTTATCTTTTTTTTAGAATAAAAATTGTACATGACAAAATTTATGCCAAAAGAAATGATTTTATCTCAAAACATTAAACTCATATAATTATTTTATTTATCCCTAAGTTAAATAAAAAACAGTTAATGTTCATTAGATATATTCCAAAATTATCTTATCTTACAAAGATTATTATCAAATGTTACAATTGCAATGAAATAAATATTTCATTCATGTAAGTGAGTGTGAAAGTGGCCAATCCCATCTTTTTTGAGGGATTTGAAGAAGTAGTTTTTTTTTTTTTGTAAATAATAAAATTGAAATATTAAAGGAGTGATGAAATAGTGATTTTGCAAGGAGAAACATTTGAAGCATAGAAAGAACCGCGATACGACATGAAGAGATTCAATTCCACCACCGCCATTTCCGTCTCTCTGAAAAATTTCCACAGTATGTGCTCGCGTAGCCGCCGCCGCCGCCTGTCTCAGTGCGACGGCAACATCAGTAAAATAGTTATCCCTCCAGAGCTTTCGAAAAGCGTGGTGAAGCTCAACTGCGAGTCTAATGCAAAGGGGGGGATCTGTGTTGTTTATCTAATCGGAACCACTCATTATACTCAGGTAATTAAATTACTTTAACAATTGACCCTGTTTTGGTTTCAACCGGGTCTTAGGGTTAACTATCGGCGGGTTTTTCAAAAAAAAAAAAAATTTTAAAATGTTTTTTTAATAAATATAACAATAGCACATTTCTTCTTTCATTTGTAGAATTCGATGCTAGCGGTTAGAGATGTGATGACAATCGTGAAACCGCAGGTGATTCTTTTTACTGTATTTTAGCATTTTACAATGTTCCTTTTTCATCCTTCAACATTAAATGTGTTTAATTTGCAGGTTGTCTTCTTAGAATTATGTCCTAGTCGTGCTAATGCTGCTAATCTTTATGAGGTTTGTTTGTGTACATTGTGAATTTATTGTTGGTGTGAAGATTGGCAGCCATTGTTTCCAGTGATATGATTTACTCTGTTGTATAATTAATTACTCATAAAATTAAGTCATAAATAAATTATATTTTCTCTCAGAAGATATTTCTTTTCATTTGTTTTCTTTGTTTAATCAGATAAGTTCTACTACAATTGGTTGTTTTTTTGGTAATCTGCCTCTTAACAGGGCATAAAAACAGAATGGGGAGTGGCATCTGAGGAGGCAAAGAAATATGGGAGCGAGGTTATACTTGGTGATCGACCTTACCATGTAACCTACTTTGTTTCACTTGCTAATTATGATGTTCTCTCTTTCTATAAACTTAATCCAGAAGTAAATGTTCCATAAATTCTTCTAGTTGTGCAAACCTAGGTAGAATACATCTATAGGGGTGTGGTACGAATTTTTAAATGAATTAGGGGTGTGGTACAAATTTTTAAACGAGAGTATATTAGAGATTCCAACCCACACAAAACAATCCATGGGACCCACACACACCACTAATACAACTACTCACTATACATTAAATAAAATAATATATTTTTTCACCAACTATACATTAAAATACTATATTCCTTAATTCTCATGCAAAATGAAAATGTCAATCTTCGGACGGGACAGAGGGAGTATATTTGTTTGGTTCAGTATGATTTGGTATAGTTCGCGTTATGGTATGGGTTATATATGCCATAAAATTTTTTAATTCAGTTTGGAAAATGTTAAACAGTTGTTGGTAATTTACGATTACCATGCATTGTCCTAACCCTAACAAATTCTACACTAATTTAAGGTAGGTTGCTTTGTCAGATAACGAGGAAGAGATTACATGCGAAGATGTACAGAATGCCATATTGGCAAATGGCGAAAGTGTCATTCACAATGCTGCTTGACTTTGTTTTCATGCTATGTCCTAAATCTCTCACCAAGAAGGTACAAGTTTCTTACTTGTAAGATTGGTGTGGATATGCCTTGTGCTGTTGTTGAGGGACAAGAAAATGGGAATTTAGCTACGAATCTTTTAAGCTTTTGGGATGCATACTCGATAACTGATGACTTGTGACACAGTCATGGAACTTTTGGGATGTGTACAAGAGAAGATATGTTCCTTATGGTGGACGACTGTCTGTGTGTTGGGAAGAGTTGTTGGCAAGAAATGTTCCAGCTTGGCGGGATGTGTTTACAACTGAGCGTGATCAGTTAGTTTTCTTTTGTTTTGAATTTATTTACAAATCTACTCTGCAACTGGTATTAGCATGATTTTGTTCTATGTATGTTTGATTTAGATACATGTCTGCCAAAATACTAGAAGTTGCACGCAAGCGTAAATCAGTGTTGGCGGTCGACGGAAAGGGCCACCTTCCGGGAATCCAGAAGTATTGGAAACAACCTATTAAGGTGATTACAAACATTTTATTAGTCATAACTTGTTTTCATTTTTTTTTTCTTTTTTCATTTAAGTCGAGATTGTAAGTTTATTAATTCGTCTTTTTTGATTAGTAATCGGGTGGAAGAGAATATACACCCTATCACTAGACTAAAAAGTCGAATGATGTAAATTTGAAGGATTAAACTTAAAAAAATATACTCCATATAAATCCTAATCTCGCAGCCTGTCACTGAATTGATTGAAAAGTTGAATCAACTAAAACTTTATGGAATCAAATCTCAAGAAATACCAAAATTAAAATAGGGACAATTTACCTAATTAAAAAAGAATTATACTCCTTTCATCCAAAAAAAAAAAAACTTTCACATACCTAAAATGATTAAAAGCCAAAACAATTAACCTCTTTCTTACATTTATTTTAAAAATATACTATCTCCTACCTAACAAAAAATAACATACTTAATCATTTATTAATTAAAAAAAACTAAAATATCCTAAAAATAACATTATTTCTTATGAAAAAGAAATGTGAAGACTTTTTGGGTGGAGGGTGTAAATGTAATATCTAAATTTTTGGCACGGTTTCCTATGTTAATTTTGGTATTACCTTTTGATGTGTTATTGATTATATGGGTAACATGTAAGAGAAAAATTACTCCTCTTCTTTTAGGGTTTTTACATAATTCTCTTTAAATACTGTTAATCTAAAAGTATAGTATATGTGATAGATACACTAAATAACATCAGTACACTTTAACCTAAATGAAGTGACTGATCATGCTTTTGCGTAGAATTTGGAGAATATTGTGAAGGGATAATAACATTTTCTACTCCCCAAATATGCTCAATTTTGATGCATCTACCACTTTCACCACTATCAAATTTGGTTCACAAAGTGATTCATTTTTTGCATATTTTGTCTATAGTCACGAGGACATCATTTAAAAAAAACTGTTTTTTATCAACGAAATATTCCGTTGGTAAAAATCTTAATTCCATTGTTAAATTGACTTACCAACAGATTAACAATGGAATTCGTTGGTAAAATTCGGTTGCTAAAAAATACTTTTTTTGTAGTGCATATTGCGGATGAATTTGGGATAAAATATGGGGAAAAAAAACCTGCTTCAAAATCCTAAAAATTGGGATTTCCATTAATTTTAACAATTTTTTTTAGTGGATGACCCAAATGTGCAAAAATATATCATATTAGGGATCAATCTTGATAGTGATTGATAAAGAGGGACTTCATTTGAAAATGAGGTAAATTTTGGTAGGAAAAAAATATTTAGGAGCCGCTTGGTTCAAATTCCGAAACGAAAATGGTAATGAGAATCATTGATGAGGGTAATGACATTGAGAATGAAAGTGATTGAAGGGGTGGGGGTATACATTGAATCCAGGAGAATGATTGAGGGATTTGAAATCTCATTACTCCCTAACCAAGCTAACCAAGCACAAGGAATGGGAGTCAATACCCTTTCATTCCCATTATCCTCCCTTAATACCTCTAACTAAGCACTCCTTTATATTATCCCAAATTGTGAACACTGTGGATCCAGCCTTTAATAAGATTTATTTCAAAGTTAAAGATTTGATGCCAATGCTCTTGAATGTTCAGGTGGAGCAGCTTCTAAGCACGACGTATGAGGAATAGTTCCATCAGAACATCAAAGAGGAAACGACGTGGTTGTAAATGATGGTGTTTTCTCATTTAGTTCAAGAAAACATGTAGGATAGCGACTCCACCATCTTCATTACGTCTAACTTTTTTAATTGTGTCTTGAAAAGAAAACTATGTCTTATAAATTGACACTTGTGTGAGACCGTCTCACAGGAAGACTTCCCAAAGTTGTATAAATCAACTATACATTATGTTTAATCAACGAGAATATGAATGATGGAGGCACGAGGGAGGCATCATCTACATTGCTGGTATAGGTTAACGTCACAAAGGGGTTCTGTCCTTTTTCATGTATATATAAATTTAAGATGAAAATGGGATGGAAGTAGTAAATAAGTAAAAAATAAAAAATGTATATAGCGACACCCACACTCTTTATTAATTTAAAACATGATATTTAAAATGTGTGAATAATAAAATCAAATAGGGCTTGATATGGAGTAAATTAATACGCATCTATCTATTTTATCATTTTGGACCGTTCACTCTAAATTTATTCATTTTTCTTTTTAGAAATACTCTCTCCGTCCCATCCTATGGTTACATATTTTCTTTTTGGACGTCTAATCCTAATGGTTACATTTTAATTTTTAGCATAGAAGACTCACACAAATTAATTCATTTTCTCTCCACATCACATTAATACACATACTCATTTTACATTAAAATATTATTTCTCTCACCTCAATACACATTAGAATATTATATTCATTAATCCACGTGCAAAAAGTAAATGTAACTATAACAAGGATGGGACAGATGGAGTATGGGATCCACTCACACACTAATACATTTAAAATACTCCATGAACTGAATATATCACTAATACAATTACACGCTATACATAATATAATACTAATATTTTTAAATCTATGCGTAAAAACCAAATGAATGGATGTTCGACGGGAGTAAATAAATACTACACTCGTTTAGAAATTTGGAACTGAATTCGTATTTTGTTACATATGCACCGATTAAATCGTTTCAACTCGGTCGAGCATCTCCTCGCCCTCTTCACCGCCACCCACCACGCTGCCGCCGCCGCTCCGAAAAGGTTAATCTACCCCAATCTTCCGGTCAGATCTTTTTCTTTCAGTTACTCATCTCGCCCCCGTTTGATGGACTCTCCGCCTCCCCCGGCGACCCCTGGAATTGACGATTTTGTGCACGTGGGAGACACCGGCGACGACTCTGCGACTCCACCTGGAAATGAGAGTGTAATTAGTGACAGAAAGACTACTTATGAGAGGAAAATTCTGCCTCCGGAGATTTCTAGAAGTGCGGTGACGCTCACGTGCGAATCGACGGCAGATGGCGGTCTCTGTGATGTTTATTTGGTCGGAACCGCCCACGTTTCGTCGGTAATTTACAGTCTCTTTTGATGTTTTTCAATTATTTAATTTATTTATTCTACATTTTTGGATAATTTTTATTCTTCCAACAATTTCAAGTTCAAAATTTCAATCTTTTTCCCTTAATTTTCTTACCTTAAAGTACCGGAAATGCGAAAGTCACTGATACCAAACACAATATTTTGTAGGAGTCTTGCCAAGAAGTTCAAGCCGTGATAGATTTCTTGAAACCGCAGGTACTCTCTTTAGAAATTTAGACCCCATTTTTTTAAAATTAATTGTTCTTTTACTTCATTTTAGGAGATCTTTCGTGCAATGTTGAGTTCATATGTGCTTATTGCAGGTTGTTTTCTTGGAGTTATGCTCTAGTCGTGTGGCTATTCTTGCGCCTCAGGATTTCAAGGTTTGCCTGTATATACAAGTGAAGTGATTTTTCTGTTGATGTTAGTGGTAGTAATTAGAGTGGAGCAAAATTGTAGACATAGTGCTGCTTGTATATGCCCATACTTCATTGGTTCCATCAAGATGTAAATGCATATGACAGTGGTGAATATGCTTTCACTGAGGTGATTGAACTGCTTGGTTGCATGAACCTATATCAGTATTTTTTAGTTAAATCCATTGTAGGCTTTCTTCGCGTGGATGTCAATTTGATAATAGCATTAGCAGACTTTTGTCATTTGAACTCTAGGCCCTAAATGCTGAATTCAAGATTATACACCACACTCTGATTTTATTATAATATGCTCTCGAGAGTGACTAGATTTTGGGCATCAGTTGTGCTTCGTTCTCTCCAGTTGTTCTTTAGATTTAACAAAAGCGTGTTAGTTGTGATAAAATGACAGTCAATGTCTGCAACGGCCCTGAGTATCTTTTGAAAATAAAATTTGTTCTTTGAATATTGAATAACAATCAGTCAGTTAAGAATTTAGACCAATTCCTTCAATTTTGCACTCTGAATATCAAACTGGTCTCTATTGTTATTGCTATGGTATCTCTCTGACAAACGAGTTGATGCCTGGAATTTCATTTTTTTAAAGCCTAAACCTTGAATGATGATGTATTACTTAGTGGCACCTGCACCTGTTCATACTTGTATAGCTCGTCTCCTGATGATTTGATATTGTGATCTTGATATGTTTTAGAGTAATAACTGGAAACTGAGCTCATTATAAGCTTTGCTGCAGGTGCCAACTTTTGCAGAAATGGTGGAGATGTGGAAGAAAAAACATAATCTTTTTGGGATACTTTACAGCTGGTTTCTTGCCAAGGCATGCTACTATCTTCCTCATGTGTTGTCTCGCAAGAGAAGCTCTTTTTTTCTGCTTCTTCAATATATGCGTCAAATGAATTTTACAAATTGACTGTTTCAGTAGTTGTCTAACTTTTAATTAATAGATTGCTAATCAACTTGAAGTTCTGCCTGGGGCAGAGTTTCGTGTGGCGTATGAGGAAGCCATGAAATATGGTGGTAAGGTCATACTTGGTGATCGACCTGTTCACGTAAGTTGCTTCTGTTGCTGTTGATACCATTATCAATAAAACGAAACCATGCTACTTGTGATGTCTTTTGGAATCTTCCTTTTGTTGGTGTTCATGAGCACATTATTCTTTGTACATATTATGCCTTTCATCTTGGATTTCCTTTGTCCTTTTCGAGATACATTTAGCTTCATATTAGTTTCTTTGACTGGTGTAAGCTTTGAAGCATTTCTCATTAATTATTTGGGAGATATTTCTTATACCCACTGCTTCAGTCCTTTGTATGTGAGCTGACCAAATTGATAACTTGCAAATAATTCTACACAATTTTTCAACTTGCTTGCTAATTTGCTCGTTCTTTAACAGATCACATTGAAGAGAACATGGGCCAAGATGCCTCTTTGGCACAAGACGAAATTAGTGTATTCTTTACTGTTTCAAGCAATTTTCTTGCCATCTCCTGAAGATCTCAGCAAGACGGTACACTTTCTTACCCTGTAAGCCAAATAGAAATATCTGCGATTAATCTAGATCACACTCATGTGATGATACTCAAGTGGACGAGTCTGGTGGACATTTTTGCAGCTGAAGGAAATGGATGATGTTGACATGCTAACTCTTGTAATTCAAGAAATGAGCAAGCAGTTCCCAACACTGATGGAAACCCTTGTTCATGAGCGCGACCAGTTAATACTCCACCTTTTATCAAACTCAAGTTTGCCATTCTTGACTTTTTATACTGATTGTATGCAACATTATATATCTGCGTATTTAGATACATGTCGGCAACATTGCTAAAAGTTGCACGTGAGCACAACTCAGTGGTGGCAGTTGTGGGAAAGGGCCACTTAGCAGGAATTCATAAGAACTGGAAGCAACCTGTTGAGGTGAGAGTTTTCATGTCATTCCACTTGCTGTTACAGTGCTCTTTAATGTTAACTCTCGGGTGCATGCTATTTCTTTACATTATTGCAAATACAAATTAAGAAACTTTCCCTCAATTTAAGTATGCATGTATTCCGAGGTGACACTGTTCATTGAATTCTCTGTGTCCAACTCTATTTTGTCCTCTTCTTCAGGTGAAGCAACTTCTCGGAATGCCATCCGAAAAACATACTATTTCAGTGGGCAAGATACTCAGTACCATCGGAGTAACAGTTGCAGGGGTTGCCATTGTATCCGGCCTTTATCTCTCCATCAAGAAATGATTCGCCTTTGCCGCTGTTCAGCTTAAAAAGTAGAGGATAAAAAAAAGAGAATGATACAGTTGATTGTCTTGAAATTTAGTACTACATTGTTTAGTTCTTTAAATATGCAGGCCTGTTTCTCTGCTTTACAATTATTCTTTACATCTTCATGAAATGCAATAAGAGGGAGTATGTTCTTGAATGGTGCATATGCTGTTGGAAAAGTGAGTTAAAATTCTTTTTTCTTTTAAAGAAAAAGATAAATGAGAGTGCAAAATTTGCATGAAAACATGGTTCAACGCAACAATTTGAAATGAGTGCGACCAACAGCTGGAAATCCTCATTTCTTCCACATGAGTCCTCCCATGAAATACCATCACCATTCATCCCCCCAAGGCCTCTCTCTTGGAAAAACAATGAGGATCACAATAGTGATGAAATGCTGTAAATTCTCCATGGATGTAGCCGCTCAAGAACCCATACTCCAAATCAAGAGAAGAATACAAACCTGTCTAGGCATCCCCTCCGATTCTCAGACACTCACTGTCTGTGACTGGGAGTTGGTCGACGGCCTTGATTTAGACGACTATCCACTCATCACCGACGGCACCATAGTCCACCTCTCCACCCTCCCACCTTCATCCCACGCCACCATCAACATCACAGTCAAGTTCTCAGCAAGAAAGCTCGAAATCCAGGTCATCACCCTCTCTCTTCCCACTACAAAAAACTCTTTCAGTAACGGAATTCAATTAGTATGTAATTATTAACGAATTGCCAACAAAAATTAATTTTTTTAGTAACGGAATGCAAGTAAAATCCATAGTTATTTACCTACGGATTACTGGAATTATTATATAAATTGTCAATGAAATTATTAGCAACAGATCAACGGAATTGAATTTTGGTTGCTAAAAATCGCCACTTTACTAATGCATTTCGTTGTTAATTCGTTTCTAAACCAATTTAACAATGAAATCAATGAAAAAACCGTTCTTTTTTAGTGCTCCCTACACTCTTCACACCACAGCCATGAAGATAATTCTAGCTGCGCAGGTCGATAAAACGGACTCTGTCCGGAGCTTGAAGGAGAAGATCCACATCGTGGACGGAACTCCGATGAGGAGAATGGCGCTGGTTTTCAACGGGACGGAAATGGAGGACGATCACCGAAGTTTGGATGAGTATGGAATGGAGGAGGGATCAGAGGTGGTGGTGGTTCTGAAGACCATGAGCCGGGTGGTGGCGGAGCCACAGTCGAGGAGGGTGGCGGTGGTGGTGCAGACGTCTTCAAGCTTGATGAACGGAGCAAGGATTCCGGTTGAGATGAAGGACACGTGTCGGGTGGAGGAGGTGAGGCAGTTGCTGGTGGAAGGGAGGAGTTTGCCGGCGGATGAGTATATATTCATACATAAGCAGAGAATCATGCGGCATGATTGTAGCCTTCGTTGGCATGGCGTTCACAATGGTGATTTTTTGTACGTTTTTAAGGGGACTGTTAGCCGCAACAATGCCCTTTAATCCACTCCAATTCTCACTTGATAGGATTGATAGTAAGAGGAGAAGAAAATCCGGTAAAAAAATCCAAACATTTGTCCTTTGAATTATGATTTATGATTTCACTTTTAGGAATAGTTTCTCTCTTCCCATGGGTTATTCATCAATAATAAAATTGTTATACTAAAATGAACGAGCTTATTTGGTTTTAGGAAAATCACCTTTTCTATCTTTTCTCTTGCATCAAAGTCCTTTTAAAAAAGATACCCCCTCGCTTTTTAAAGAATTTTCACCCGTCTCTCGACAATTGACACTGGTATAGGGTTGTTAAACGAGTCGAGCGAGCTCAAGTATCGTATATTCGAGCTTGGCTCGAGTAGTTATCGAGTCGAGTTCGAGCTCAACTCGATTAGAAAACGAGCTTATCACGAACTCGAGCTCGAACTCAAATGAGTAATTCTCGAGCCGAGCTCAAGCTCGGCTCGACTCATTATTCAAAATGAGTCGAGTTTTTCGAGCCTTACCGAGCCTACTCAAGCCCTTATTTTATTAATTAAATATTATATTTTATAATAATTAATATAATATAATTAAATAATATTTATTATTATTGATAATAATATTATTAATTATTTTTATTATTACTGTCGAGCTTTATCGAGCCGAGCCGAGCTCGGCTCGTTAACAAAACGAGTATAAAGCCGAGCTCGAGCTCGAGTAAGCACGAATCGAGACGAGCTCGAGCTTTAACGAGCCGAGTCAAGCTGAACTTTCGAGCTACTCGTTTCGTGTAACAGCACTACACAGGTATTAAGAAAAATAATAATTTTTAGGGGTATTGTGATTTTTTATTTTTATAATAGATACTAATGATAATTAATAAGTATATTATATGTATTAGGTATGAATGTAATTTTAATAAAATGTATGGAGGATGATTATTTTGACTTTTTACTTTTTTTATATAGGAGGATGAAAACTTTTGGGTGATGGCCAAAAATGAAAAGGGTGAATGTTCAAGTGAGTGAGTAAAATTTAGAGTACTATCAAATAAAAAATCCAAGTATTTTGGCAAGAACGAGGCTCCTGTGCACCCGAGCGTACAGAGCATATTCCGTATGCATTTGCAATTTTCGTGCCCCTTTACAATTTAAACCTCTAGCAATACATAAGTTTTAAATAAAATATAGGGGGAGTGTTGTGTTCACATGGGAACATGGAGTATCCCTCCGTGTCCCCGGGGTACAGTAGCTTTTGACTTCCGGCAAAAGTTATGCACCTATGCATAACCATTTTAGGTTTAAGTTTACAATAATGTTTTCTGTCTTGCCTTCGAAGCCCAATATAATGAAATTCTTGAAGGAATCAATTCTAGTCCTAAGTGTGACAAATTGGACCAAGTCTACAATTATTAAGTGGGAATCCAATATATCCATTATATCCAGTTATCACCAACAATAACACGATACAATGTATTTATTTATTGAAATAACAAATCAATTAAATAATCAATGTCATCGTGGATCTAAGCAGCATGCAAGGGAACCATAATTGTTTTCATCAAAGTCAATATTATCAATAATAAAAAATGGACTTTAGTAAAATAAAATCAGACATGTAAGTATTTGGGATTGTAATGAGATTATTAGTGTCAACTTGTTCGTTGTCCATATTTAATTGAAAACTCTCTTTTCCATTCATTTTCATATTAATATTAAAGAAAGACTCATCCCATCTTCGCAAGTATTAAATCTCAAACACCTAATCTAATGCATGTTCTATTTAAAGTTACCCTTAACTTCATCTTTAAATAACTAAAATCATATATAAGTATCAAATACATATTATTATATCGTGTGCAATCAATCAATTAAACATGGATGATAAAAGATTTGATAAGTGAACCGATTTCCTCTCTTTAGCAATCAACTTTACTAAAGATGTTAAAAAGTCGGTGACCCAATAATCTGGATTATTTAGCCTTAAATAAGTAGGATTAAAGCTTTACTTTTGGAGCCTATTTTTATTCGAACGTTTTTTCTGAACCATTTAGGTTGAACTCTATTACAGTTAGCCGTGAAGTTTTTAAGTTCAATCATATAACCTATTTCACATATTTAATATTTTTTATAATATAATTTAAAATTTTTACCTAATATAAAATTTAAGCTAACTAAACACTTGTGTGAAACTGTCTCAAAAAAAAAATTCATAAGACTGATAAGAAATGTGTTTTATGAGAAGAATTTTGTGAGACGAAAATAAAGTAATAATATTTTAATAAAAATTGATACTTGGTAATGAAAAGTAACAATATCTTAGTAAATTATTTTATGAACAAATCACCATTCATAATAGTAGAAATAAAAAATTATAACATTTGAATTGAAAATAATATACTACTATTTTACATAGATATGATAACTATTTATCAAAACTTAAAAATGTCTCACATGGGTTTCCCAAAATTTATATACTTGCAAACTTTCAAATTAAATGGAATTAGAATATAATTTAGGCAAAAGGTAATGCGCCTGGGACACGGATGGATACTCTGTGTCCCCATGTGAACACAACTCTCTCATTCTATATTTTATTTAAACTTATATATTACTAGAGATATAAATTACAAAGGAGCACGGAAATTACAAAAGGGCACGGTGCCCGGGCACAAGAGTCTCACCCTATAATTTATTTATTATTTATAAGATATTGAGTACTATAAATTAAATGAAATATGGTTACTATCTAGATGTGTGATTTTTATGTAGTCAACGTTTACAGCTCAATCAATTGCTAACCATTACCATCTATTGATTGGATTACTGCTGACTCGTTTATTCAGTGCAGTTTCTTTATTCACCAACACTCTGGTATTCACATTTGTATACATCTAAGCAACTAATTTTCTTTAAAATTCCGATGGGCCGGATTGATTTGTTGATCGAGATGGAGAGGGATCATGGAGAGGAGAAGAAGAAAGAAAGTATGGATAGGATTGAGCGACGTGATGATGATCAAGTGACAGAGATATACAAGGACTATGACTTGTATCTAGCAGCAAAAAATGGCAATCTTGCTGATTTCAAAGGTATTCTTGATCGAGTTTCAACAGCAGATTGTGGTGATGCTTTGAGCAGGTTGAGTCCAGCTGGAAATACATTTCTTCACATAGCATCCAAACATGGAAATGAAGATATAGTCAACTTCATAGCTTCTAGAAAGCCTTCTCTGGTTTTATCCAAGAATTTCAATGGAGATACAGCTCTGCATATTGTTGCAAAAGCTGGAAATGCATCAATGGTGAAAGCACTGCTGCTGATTCATCGAGATTTGCTGGCTTTGAAACCCCTTCCCGAGGTTGAAGGCGATGAGAATAATTTATTAAGGGTAAAGAATGACAGAGGTAATACAGCCTTACACGAAGCATTATCTGATGGTTGGACCATTTTCGAATGCTTGATTGAAGAAGATCCAGAGCTATTGTATTATCAAAACAAGAATGGGGAATCTGTGCTGTATTTTGCAGCCAAACATGGTTATGCAAGCTTCGTTTCTTTGGCTCTTCGATTATCAACAGACGAAGAACGCCTAATTGAGGTGTTCAAGAAGAAATCTCCGATTCATGCAGCAATAAAGTGGAAGCGTAGAGGTATTCTTTTCGATATTGGCTTACAGAATGTTGATTAAATGTGTAGGAGAAGTTCTCATTGAATATCTATGTTTTAATATCTAGCAATCTTTGTTATAGTTTGAACATAGAATTTAATGAATGAAGATAAGAATTAAACCAAAATGCACATAGCTAATGCTTCTTCACTCTCTTCTTTTTTTTATAGAGGTTTTAGAAGTCATGTTCAATATGAAACCAAGTCTCATCCAATCAAAAGATGTCGAGGGAAGGACCCCCATTCACTATGCTGCATCATTAGGCTATCTTGAAGAGGTTCGTTTCTTGCTAAAACAATGCTTTCAAAATGTAACTCAAAGAGACAAGAGTGGTTCATTGCCAATTCATTTGGCATCAATTAATGGTCATGTTGATGTCATTAGTCTTTTGCTTCAAGATTTCCCTGATCCAAGGGAGCTGATCGACAGGGAAGGTCATAATATCTTACACCTTGCTGCTAAGAACGGAAGATCTAACGTAGTTAGCTTTGTTCTCAATAATCCTAAGCTAGATTACTTAATAGATATGAAAGATAAATACGAAAATACACCTCTTCATCTGGCCACCAGGTCTTGGCATCCAAAGATAGTCCATGCCTTGACATGGGACAAGAGAGTGAATGTAAAAGCTTTCAACGACCAAAGCATGTCTGCATTGGATGTTGCTGAGCATTACATGTCGTATAATCCTCAATACTCAGAGGTATATATGCACTTTCACTTCGCCATCTTTTTCAATAAACTTGCAATATTTTGACATGTTTCTTTGCTCTTTCAGCGTCTAACCTGGGCTGCCCTCAAAGCTGCTGGAACACCTCGATATCAATCTGTTAAGACTGTACCAAAGAAGAAGAGTCCAGATAGGTATAAAGAAAGGGTGAACACTCTTTTGCTAGTGGCAACTCTAGTTGCCACTGTAACTTTTGCAGCCGGATTCACAGTGCCTGGTGGATACAATAGCTCCGAATCCAACATAAATATAGGCATGGCAACGTTGTTGAGGGAGAAGGGATTCCACATATTTATTTTGTGTGACACTATAGCAATGTTCACTTCCATTGTGGTTGTTGTGGTGCTCATTTGGGCTCAACTAGGCGATCTTGCGTTAGTCCTCAATGCTATAACGTTGGCTATTCCTCTACTTGGACTTACTCTTGGTATGATGTCAATGGCTTTCGCAGCTGGCTTGCTCATCGTTGTCAGCAAGCTTAGGTGGCTCGCTGCTGTTTTTTTATTATGTCTGCCACTTTCGATGTCCTCTTGTTTTTCCTCTTGTTCCTGTTGTGTACTTCGCTTACTTCAACAAACCGGGTGCTTCGCTATCTGTCCTATTATCCCTTCTGTTTGTTGATATTTGCAAGCGGAGCTTAATGCTATACTTGTTTTATCTCGTATTTCATTTCATATTTGATGTTTCATTATAATAGACGTGTATCGTATATTTTGCATGTAGAAAGGTAAAACAAAAGCTTAATATAAACAATATTTATTTCACCCCATATTTAATTTCATATTTCATCCTCTATAATGACGTGGAGTGTAAATTCTTTCCACGAAATTGATGGATGTCAAGTGTTTTATATGTGATTTAATTATGATCATTAGGGTTTAACATTCTAATTCTCCAATTAAAAAATGTGCTCTTTTTTAGAGGAGTGTGAAATAAGGAATTTGAACAGCATGTTGGAGATAGACTTGGACTGAATTTCACGGAATTGAGCTCTACTAAGTTCTTATTAAATTACATCAAAATTAGGATAATTTTGATTCTCAACATATAAAATAACGAGAGTCACTAGGTACCGGTGGGTCCCATAAAAAATTCATGGAACCGGATCCTAAATAAACACCATATGAAATCTCGCGCGTACTGTACTGTATATTTAATGATTTTACGTGTCATAAACAGAAAGGAGTGTGGGCCGCAAACATGCCGCATATCCAACTAATGAAAGCGTCCCTCCACTGTCTGCTCTGTTTTTCTTTGTCCACTCATTTTTCTCATTAATAAATGCATGCACGTCACTCTATTCTCTCCCTTCTTCTTTTGTACTTTTTCATTAATAAATGAATGTCATTCTATTCTCTCATCTATTTTTTTTTACTTATAAACTCTGCTATGCTTTTCTTTGCCCTTTTTTTTTTCCATTAATAAATGCATCTAACTCTATCTATCCTCTTCTTTTTCTTTTGTACTAATAAGATAGAAAAATTTTGTTTAGATGAAATGTTTATTTTAATAAAAAAAAATTAATTTTCAAATGAGTTGGATTGATTTATAACATTAAGTTTTCTTTTAAGAGTTGTACTATTGTAACGTGTATACTTTTGAATTTTTCTCATTTGACATTATTTAATTGATTTTTTTCTCTTATTAATGCACCCTTTAATTTTCAAAATAAAAAATTAGAGTTTCAAATAAAGAGTAATCTAATTTATTATAAAAAGTTATCCAATTAATAATAAAAAAATCTTAATTTTCAAAAAATCAAAGTTTAAAATTAAAGAATAACCCAAATAATTATAAAGAGTAACCCAATTAATAGAAAATAGTAACTTAAAGTAATTCAAAAATTTATTCATAATAACCTAATTCATTCAATTGAGTAACCTAATTAATGAAAAAGAGTAACATAATTCATTAAATTAATATGTTTTAATAAAAACAAGTAATACATTAGTGAAAAGATTAGTACTCTGAAAATACACACAATATATATTGTGCATTTGGTGTGAATTAAACTTTTAATTGCTAGTGGTTTGTGAATTTTGTTCTATCTTTGTTTGTTTTTCAAGAACACATTGATAATTTCTATAAGAAGTCTTTATTAAATACAAAAATTTCTTCGTACAACTCTTATTCATCCTTTATAAAAATTGGAACAAACCATTTGGATTAACTTAAACATGTAAACAAATATAAATGTAGAATAGGTGTAGGGCATACTATCAATGTTTGTTTTAATATGTAAATTTAACTAAAGAGCAAACCCATCAAACTATGATAACAACTCCTACCTAAATACAACTCTCACCTAAATAAAATCCCAAACTTAGTTACACACTCACCTATCTTTCTATCACTATGGCTTTAGCGGTATAAAATCAAGAAAACCATTATACGAATGTTGAGAGAGAGATTACTGCAACTGAACAAGTGTTATCAAGTATGCCAGAACCATAGTTAACACCATGCACTATCTTACTACCCCTTGTTAAGGGATCAGAGAAAGGAGGTATAAAATTTGGAATGTTGAGCTTTTCTCCCAATATGTCAACCACATTCTTCCCATTGGTGAATCTTCCAGAAGGCCCAAGTGGGAAATCAACTCCATAGGAGGAGAAATCTGCTTTGGCTAGGGAATTTGGAAGGAAATTGTTGTTTCCATTGTCAACTAAAGAACTTCCAAACACAAACATGCCTTTGATTTTGGACACATGGTTTGCGGCGGAGGGAGTGAAAGGGTTCACTGGAAAGGGTTTTGGGAGTTGGATTTTGGTGTATCCGAGGAGGGAGGAGAGTGGGCCTCTTGGGGAGTGGTTAGTCCAAATTTCCGTACAACAGAGCTTTTTGTTCCTCTCCCTTTCATACTCATCCAAATCCTTTCATTTTCCCCTTTTCTGCAAATCCACTTTCGATTTCTTTTCCCAATTTGAATTCATGAAACAAAACCAGCAGAATTGCAAAAACATTTCAGAAAGTGATTAGTCAAAAGAGCTCCTCGAGAAATCGGGATTCTGTCTGCTGATTCCGCAGGAGAAATTGAGGTGTTGCGAGTCGCATCGATTGGAGGAAGAAGATGCGGAGGAAGCGAAGGAGGAGTGCAGGAATCGTGCTGCGATGGAGACGTTCGCGCGAAGCTTTTCGCCACCATTTCAGCTATTAAAGCAGCTTATGCAGAGCTTCAAATGGCGGTGGGGAGACAAAAGAGAGGATTGAGGATTCGTTTTAAATCTTTTTTACCCAACCCACTAAAGTGATGCGGTCTTATGAATTTGAAAAATAACCCAGACTCATTCTAGTGATTGTCTAAAATAATTAAATAAAAATAAATTCCAAATGAAAAAAACTAAGTTCCTAATTTATTCATATTTAATAGTGATTCTATTATATATACACAATTCCCTTCAAACAATCATGTCTATGGAGAAAGTGTTATTTTATGTTTGATTACTTTTTTAATATATTAATAAATGTTTAAACCAATATAAAACGTGGCACATATTAATGAAAACTCTCTGGGCTGTGTAGCCCAATTCAATGAATCAATTCAATCCAATACGTTATCAAATCGGATCCAGGCCCAATTTACAAACTTTATCTGTCTATTCCAATTAAATATGGAGAATGCACGTGGGATTACTTCTTGTTCCATGGTTTGACAATAGAAAGCACAATAATGATGGCAATAAACATGATCAAAGTTATTCCAATTATCATGCATTTTCTTGATCTTTTCTGCAATTCTTTTGCTTTTTGAAGAGCATCTGCACCCGTGTTAACATGATCCACTGCATTTTTTACCTGTAATTCATAAAACATTATAAAATAAATTAACGTAGAAAATTGTTTGAACAATGTGTTATCATTAATGTAATGTCGAATGATATGAAAAAAAGATTTTGAAAGAAATGTTGTGTGACTAATTTTAAATTTTAACACCTAAATAAACAATATTAATTGTAGACGTGCATGTTTTTATTTTGAGTTTCTAATATCATGTGAAAGTCGAAAAAAAATTTATTACGTAAAATAGCAAGTCTAGTAGTAATAAGATCATACGACTTCAGTAGAATTTTGAAATCCCACAAGTTAATTTGACAAAAAATATTGCGTCTAAATTATAAATCATAAATCCAAGTTGGTAAACCTAAAGCGAACGTAATTAATAAATAATTAATTAAAAACTAATAATGAAACACGACCAACATATTCTGCTTGTGTTATATTTTTAATATTCCTTGTCCGGTTTTAAGAGTCCTCTTTTTTTTTCATGAATTAAAGAGTATTATTATTTAATGTGCAATGAGTAGTTGTATTAGTGTATGTATGTGGGTCCTATATGTAAAAATAAAATGAAATTATTTGGGATGGAAGCCCAAAATGAAAAAGAAAATAATAATAACTCTTTGAAGAGGATAGAGTGAGTGTAAAAAAAAAAATTACCGAAGTGATGATTATTTATTGAACTAAGTGAATAATTTGTAGGCATTCATCACTTATATAAATTGATAACTTAATAAAACATGAAATAATCTCACCTGACACGGCCTGATCAATTTATTCTTATTGACAACAAGTACTCACGTGTACGTATGTATATATGTATATGGTGAATACTACTATGTATATATATCGGTATCTCCGATTTATTTGGACCTATGTACCATTTATAATACCCTATTCACATCACTTTCCGACTAGCAAACAACACTCAATCAAAAGACCACACTAGGACTACAACTGTCACAATTCGTTAGGCTCGCTGGGTCTTAAACCCCTAACTAGCTAGGCTAGGGTGTCGACACGGTCTTCGTGTCGACACAGTTACGGACAGAAATCTAAGTGCGCGTTCATTATTTCCAAGGTCGAATAACCCCTAGGACTGTAATAGCTATGATTATCAAGAGAATAATTATGGCAATGCACATCCATTTTCTTGTATTCTTCTGAAGTTTCCTTGCATTCTGAAGTGCAGTTGTCCCTGATTGGACATGATCGACTGCATTTGAGACCTGAATGGGATCTCCTCATTAACACTCGGACGCAATCCGACTCTATGTAACGTCCCGATTTACTGAGAAAATAGTTAAGAAGTTGAGAAACAGACCTGGCTTTCGATGTTGTCTATGATATCTCCTTGTGCTTCGACTAGAACAGCCATGTCGAGGTAAATCTGGAACAACAAGTATAAAAGTTGTATGAGACAAGTGGCACCCTCGAATGCATGTGGTCTGATGTTATGAAATACCTGATGCAGGTCAAGGAGTTTTTTCTCGATTTCTCTTACAGCATCATGCCTCTCTTGAATCTCCTCCACCGTGTTCATTACCTAGACACAAGGCAGGATCGTATAAGAAGACAGTAACATACGAACGTGAAGAATGTCTTGTCAAGCTAATTCATCAAACAGAAAGCAATCCAATAAGCAAGATTCAATCAAGCAAACAAAAACTAGACACATCTCATGATATTGGCTGTTTTGTTTTACCAGAGGTGTTCTTTCTTCTGCTACTTATTTCATATTATAAAACAAAGTTGTTATAGCATAGAGACATAGAGAGACGGAGTACCTGCCCACGTCCTGCTTCTTGCATAGCATTCTGGAAAATCTGTTCACTGTTTCCAGTTTCGATAAGATGGTTGATAGTCTGTTAATTCATTTCGATACGAATAAATACATGTATTTTAGTTCATGCATTCTTGAATTCCCCAAAATGTTACACGAGTACGAGGCTTACCTCTTCATCTGGTCTAGTTCCAGTCACTGATGCATGAAATAAACAAATGAATACAACAAAGTAAAATTGTACCAATTATTACAAATAACAAGTAACTAAAAAAATGAATGGCAACAGATGTGAAACATGACATGGTTTTGTATGTCTGACCTGTAAGTACCCTTCTCTCAACAACCTCGCGATATTCGTCCTCTATCCTCTGTCTCAAGGTCTGAGCAGAACAAAAACATCGAGTAGTTAGCAACATCCGGTACAGGAGAAGAATTAATTACCAAAGGTTGTGAAATTAAGACCTGAGATTCTGTCATTAGATCTTTAAATTTCTTTGTAATGGCACTGCAGTGAAAGAAACATCAATAAAAATCAAGACACGACAAAAGATGCTCCCGATTTTTACACTAATATTCTCACTTTGTCATGTTCATTCTTGACCTATCGACCGCAGTTCCTTTTCCACAACCAGGCTTTTCTCGATTAGCTAAGTTCTGAGAAGCACTAAAGAAAATCAGTTTATACTTTTTTGACTTAAACATGCAAAAAAAACTGATGGGAGCTATACTTCTTTATTTATTGCTTCAATTTTCAATTTTACACTGCGTGCTATCTTTCCCACTTCATCAACATCTTTCTCCATCCGCTTTCGAATAGCTGGAAAAAAGTACGACACATTAGTTAAGTAGGATGGATCATACCTTCTTAACTTCTGTTTTTTTTTTTTTTTAAGAAAAAAATATTGTTTACTGAGACCAACTCAGCAGCAGTTCTACTTAATATCCATGCTTACAGATAAGGGAAATTCTTTTGCAGTAAAAGGCATTATAAAAAGACAAATCACTGCACCCTTCATCGAAGATGCTTTGGTAATCGATTTTGACTCCTCATTGGCTTCCTGATAAGAAAGTAAACTGGTTTAAACAAAAGATCGATAAATGAAGTTTACATAAATTACCATTGTTATTGAACAAATTATTTTTCAAGAAAGCATTGATGCTCAAAGTGTGCAGCACAGCATCTTATAATCAACATCATAGGCTTCACTAGAAACACATGGAACACGTGTCCTGTTTCTTGTTTCGATTCACAAAAATTTGAAGTTGTATGCTTACCTTAAGCTTCACTATTAAACTCGAGATTTTTTCCACTTGCTTTTCAACCTCTTGCATCTACAAAAGAATGATGATGAAATTTTGGTTTATGATTGTACATTAGAAAAAAGTATTGAAAAGATTGTATTTTTGCCACATATGTTTTGGATATACCTGCTTATTGAAGGGCTCCATACCCAAGTCCGAGCTACTCCTACTAAATCGAGTGCCCATCTCAATATCTGGTTCTCTGGAAGGGGTGCCTTTGGCATCACCAACAAAGGAATCCTGACAATAAACTCAAACACCAATCAAAGGACGAAGTGCAAAGACGATGCCATGCATACAAATCTTATAACCTAATAACATTATAAGACTTTGAAACATCTTGAAATTTTAGGAGATGCCAGAGTTTTCCTCTGTTGTGATCAACTGAAAAGTAGTTCTGCATTCATGTTTTCTGATACCTAAGGTCCTAAAGCAAAATTATCACATAAAAACTAATATGTAAGATTCAACCAAAATTTCTAACACGTATGGTAACATCAATCTCGTTTCAAGTTGAAAAACACAGAGACAGATAAAGAATCATATTCATACCACATAAGAACTTCAATCAACAACAACACAATCAACCCCAAAACAACCTCTTACAGAATCTTGTACTATGAGTCTATGACAGACGAAGAAGCTGAGAGTAAACTATAGTCTCTAAAATTAAAGCATATAAGCAACAAACAAATTGAAAACCCAAAACACATGCAAATTAACTCAGTTAAAAACATCATAAAAAGCAATTCTTGATCACGATCAATTAAGTTCAAGACAACAAACAAGAACAACCCCACATACCAATCTCTCTAATTCAAACCAAAACGGTCAACAACCAGCAGGAAAACAAGAATCTTGCAAAAACATGTTGTGGGGTCAGTAGTAATCGAAAGAATATACTAACCGTGAGAAGATCGTTCATATTGAAAGAGGAAACAGGAGTTGTCCAAAGGGGAAGGTGAAGAACAAGTGTCGTAAACTATTTGCTCGAATTTATTGAGGATTGAGTTGGGCAGGCGACGACAGGAAGACGAGAAGGACGAGAAGAGGAAAGGGGAATTTCAATTCTTGTTGCAGAATCAACACAATATTGTAGTAATAAAAAGTATTATTTTGAATCCATAAAAGTCGAGGCGTTACGTACAACATAACTACTGTTTTGTCGAGTAAGAACAAATTTGGAATTAGGGATCAAAGTATATGGTCAATCCAATGACGTGTTTGAATTAATATTCAACCCGAATCATAGAATATATCAAGAAAATAATAGAATACAGTTGTTTCTTGATCCTTCACATAATGATAATAATAGAATACAGTTGTTTCTTCACATAATGATGGTTATTCTGAATTTTGCTAAATATGTGCAAGATTTTACAGAGAGAATAATATAATATTGAAATAATATATTATCGATGGAGAAATTATAATTAGACACAATAAAAAAATTATCAACAAAATATTTGGTTAGTAAAAGTTTTAATTTCAATTATTAATTTAGATAACCAACAAATTAATAATAAAATTCATTGATAATTTTTTATGTTGGTACACAGTCGGTAGTTTTTTACTAACAAAAATTTAATTTTGTTGCTACATATTTTTATTACAGCTCGTTTGGTAGGCAAGTAAGGATGAGAAGGGATTGATGAGGTGTGGATGAATTAACTTAATTAGCACATCATTACTGTGTTTGTCTTCTCATTTATAAATTTGATTTTGATTTAATCAATTAACAAGGCAAATTACTTTTATATCCCCACACTTAAAAGCAAAATGATTTATTCCATTTCTCCTATTTTTCTCTTTCCGGTGTCTCTCTCCCCCATCCTTCCGAGATATTGTTGTTCCAGTACAGTTCTATTGTCATCTGAAATCTTTATTCTAAATTGATAGCCAACTCCTATAAAGGTGTGAATACTGTATAAAACTTACAGATTATATAGATTACTTCCTTAGTTATATATTCGCAAAATATACATAAAATAAAACACAGCAAAAATATGTCATATTATTTATTTATCACAGAAAACTAAATTCAAGTGATCCCTGCAAGCCTCATGTCTGCTACTGCATTTTTTTTTTTGAAGTTTCTTTACACAAGAAAATAAACGAGGGGGACATTCTGTTGGGATAAACACACGAATAATCAAACAATAAACTATTCGTCTACGCAGCGGAATGATCAATTATCCCTCTCTTGTGTGAATCTAGCAGGAAACAATCCTAATAATAATATGCACGATAAAGCAAGCAATCAACAATGCACGACACAATCAATTTAACGTGGAAAACCTCCTCAATGTGAGAAGGTAAAAAACCACGGGACCGAAGCCCACCAAAAACTTCACTATGAGACAAAGTTCAAGAGTTACAATCTGCCACCACAGACGAACTACCACAAACGTATCAAGACAATTAATACTTGATAACAAACAACGAGATTAGAAAGACCTCACCAAACTACGCAAACTGACGTTCTGAGTTCGCAACTGTAGAACCCTCAGAATCCGATCTCCACCGTCCAGAATCAACCTCTATGAGTCCTGAACGTGCTGTCCAAGTTACAGCTCGATCCAACGGTTAGTTTGTGAGAAACGACCCTTTCTCCTCGACTGCGCAGAACAGAATCGCCCAGAAATCTGCTTCTGTCTTCGGCGTATTCCCGTCAACCCAAAGCTCCAAACACGATCTCCACCGTTCAGAATGTACCTCCACGAGTTCCGAACGTGCTGACAAAATTTCAGCTCGATCCGACGGTTGAAACTCCGGTTATTGCTTCTGCACTGTTCTGATGTTCTCTCCTCTTTTTGCCCTCGTTTTTGTTTTGCTCTCGGAGTTGGAGTGTTACCTTCACCCGAACACACACAGCCTATTTCTACTGCCAAGTGATGATGGGCCAGAATGTGATGATGGTGGGCTAGAATGTGATGTTGGGCCAGAATTGATTTGGGCTCTCCACATATTTGGAAACCCAACCCAACAAATCTCCCCCTTTCCGATTATGTGGAGAGACTAGCCATTCCGGCTATCACACGACATACCTCTAACTTCTCTCTAGGCAATGCCTTCGTCATCATGTCAGCACCATTATCATCTGTATGAATCTTTTCAAGTTCAAGCAACTTATCATTGATGACATCCCTCATCCAATGATATCTCACGTGAATATGCTTCGATCTTGAATGAAATGCAGCATTCTTGCTGAGATGGATAGCACTCTGACTATCACAAAATACTACATACCTCTGTTGCTTCAATCCAATCTCCTCCATAAACCTTTTGAACCATAACACCTCTTTACATGCTTCCGTTGCAGCAATGTACTCTGATTCTGTTGTGGAGAGTGCAACACACTTTTGCAATCTTGATTGCCATGACACAGCGCCACCTGCGAATGTCACTAGGTAAGCAGAAATTGACTTTCTGGTGTCCACATCTGTTCCCATATCTGAGTCTGTGTAGCCAACTAACTCGGGCTTCCCACCTCCAAAGGTGAGTCTCAAACTAGACGTACCTCGTAGATACCTCATTATCCACTTCACAGCATTCCAATGCTCCTTTCCCGGATTAGACAAATAACGGCTAACAACACCAACTGCATGAGCTATGTCAGGCCTCGTACACACCATTGCATACATCAAGCTTCCCACAGCTGAAGCATATGGGACTCTTCTCATTGCTTCCTTCTCTTCATCGGTTGAAGGACTATGATGAGCACCAAGCTTAAAATGAGTGGCAGCAGGAGAACTAACCACTTTAGCTTTGCTCATATTGAATTTCTCAAGCACTTTCTCAATATACTTCTCCTGTGACAAGTGCAGCTTCTTGTTTGCTCTATCTCGGGTGATGTTGATACCAAGGATTTTCTTTGCTGGCCCCAAATCCTTCATGTCAAAGGATTTGCTCAACTGTTTCTTCAACCTGTCAATTCTTGAAACATTCCTGCCAACAATCAATATATCATCAACATATAGCAATAATATAATAAAATCATCATCCGAGAACTTCTGAACAAACACACAATGATCAGAAATAGTCTTTTGGTAGCCTTGCTCCCCCATAACTGACTCAAATTTCTGATACCACAATCTAGGTGCTTGTTTCAAACCGTAGAGACTTTTCTTCAGTTTGCATACATGGTCTTCTTTTCCCTTCACCTTGAAACCTTCAGGTTGCACCATGTAAATCTCTTTATCTAGCTCACCATGAAGAAAAGCAGTTTTGACATCCATCTGCTCAATCTCCAAGTCAAGACTAGCAGCCAAACCAAGCACAAAACGGATAGAAGACATTTTGACAACCGGAGAGAAAATTTCTTCAAAATCAACTCCCTCTTTCTGACTGAAACCTTTAACAACCAATCTAGCTTTGAATCGAGGCTTTGAGGTGTGTTCATCTTGTTTTAGCCTGTACACCCACTTGTTCTTCAAAGCATGCTTCCCCTTTGGTAGTTTCACCAGATCAAATGTGTCATTTTCATGCAAGGATTTCATCTCATCTTGCATTCCTTCCAACCATTCATTCCTGTGTTCTCCATGAACTGCTTCTCCATAGCATTCAGGCTCTCCCCCATCGGTCAAGAGCACATACTGATCAGGAGGATACATCCTAGAAGGTACACGAGCTCTACTGCTTCTTCTAGGTGGTTCTTGAACCTCCTGTTCTGGAACATCAGGTGGTTGCGGCTGATCGATATCCTCTTCATCATGCAAAGGATGATCGACATGCTCATCATTACCGAAATCAGGCTGATCCTGATTCTCCTCTTCAGCTTCTACTTGACCTTGACTATGAGGAACAATTTCCAAGTCAATCAAGTCATCACCAGGTGTAGAAACTGAGCTATCCGTCTTCTCAATGTCTCTTATGGTTTGATCCTCAACAAACACAACATCCCGACTTCTGATAAGCTTCTTCTCTACGGGATCATAAAGTCTGTAACCAAAATCATCTTGGCCATAACCAAGAAACACACACTGTCGAGTCTTCATATCCAACTTAGACCTCTCATCTTTGGGAATATGCACAAATGCCTTACATCCAAAGACCCGCAAATGATTATAGGAAACATCTTTTCCTGACCAGACTCTATCTGGAAGATCAAAGTCTAAAGGAACACACGGAGTAAGATTTAAAACATGTACAACAGTACTCAGAGCCTCACCCCAAAATGATGAAGACAATCCTGCTTCTGATAGCAGACACCTTACTCTCTCGACCAATGTTCTGTTCATCCTTTCTGCAAGACCATTCAACTGAGGAGTCTTTGGAGGAGTCTTTTGATGTCGGATACCTTGCTCTCTGCAATACTCATCAAAAGGACCAATATATTCCCCTCCATTATCCGATCTGATGCATTTCAACTTCTTCCCAGTCTGTCTCTCAACTAAGGCATGAAACTGCTTGAATGCATCGAGCACCTGATCTTTCGTCTTCAACGTGTAGATCCAGGTCTTTCTTGAGTGATCATCTATAAAAGTAACAAAATATAAAGCACCACCAAGAGTTCTTGTTTTCATAGGACCACAAACATCAGAATAAATTAAATCGAGTATACCTGATGCTCTGGTAGGAGTTGAGGTCTTGAAAGCAACTCGAGTTTGCTTTCCCGCCAAACAGTGAGAGCACTTCCTTAAAGATGCATTCTTCAAGTCTGGAATGAGATTTCTCTTCTCTAAAATCTTCAATTCCTTTTCACTGATATGACTGAGTCTGCTGTGCCACAACTCAACTATCCCCTCATTCTTAACTGCATTAATAGAGCCATCAAGTAACTTTGCTTGCATCAAGTACAATGAGGAGTGTTTTTGACCTCTAGCAACAACTAAAGAACCTCTTGTAAGCTTCCACTGACCATCGAAGAACACACTGCAGAAACCTTCATCATCAAGTCTCCCAACAGATATCAAGTTCAACCGAAGATCAGGCACGTGCTTCACATTTCTCAAAACTAGTGTAGCACCATTACTAGTCCGCAAACATACATCTCCAACGCCAATGGCTTTAGCTAAGCCATCATCACCCATCCTAACATTACCATAGTCACCTGACATGTAGGATGTGAACATCTCTCTACGAGATGTTGCATGTATGGATGCCCCACTATCAATCACCCAACTGCTTTCACCATATGCAAGATTGACCACTTCATAATCACGAAAGATAAGAAAATCACCTGTTGCAGCAGACACTCGATCATTATCTTTCGTTTCTTCATTCTTCCTTTCTTTCCCATTTTCTTTCTTGTCATCTTGCTTGGGTTTTCTGCAATACTTTGCTATGTGTCCTGGAGTTTTACAATTCCAACACTCAACCTTGCTGTATCTGTTGGATTTACTCCTCCTGCCTTTTTGCTTGCCTGTTGGACCTCTACTATTACTTCTCCCCCTCTTCTCTGTAACCAAAACCTCTGATTGCTGTGAAGGGCCCTGCGATTTTCTCCTCGTTTCCTCATTCAAAACGCTGCCCTTAACCAAATCCATTGTAATGGTACCATTGGGGGCTGAATTAGACAAAGATGTCCTGAATGTCTCCCATGAATCCGGCAATGTACCAAGAAGCCATAAGCCCTGTACTTCATCCTCAAACTTGATATTCATTTCCGACAATTGATTGATAATGCCCTGAAATGAATTCAAGTGATCCGTCATAGGAGTGCTATCTTTGAATTTCAGATTCATCAACTGCTTGATTAGAAATAACTTATTGTTCCCAGTTTTTCTAGCATACAGTTCCTCCAACTTTTTCCACAATGATCGTGCATGTGTTTCTCCACTCACATGGTTCAATACATTATCATCCACCCACTGCCTAATGTAACCACATACTTGACGATGCAATATTGCCCATTGCTCATCCGTTTTATCATTAGGCTTTTCAGTTTCAAATACAGGCAAATAATAATCTTTCACATAAAGAAGATCCTCCATCTTGCCTTTCCACACATGATAATTGGAACCATTGAGATTCACCATTCTATTAGTATTGGTTTCCATATTCACCACAAGGCACAGAGCAGAAACCCGCTCTGATACCACTTTGTTGGGATAAACACACGAATAATCAAACAATAAACTATTCGTCTACGCAGCGGAATGATCAATTATCCCTCTCTTGTGTGAATCTAGCAGGAAACAATCCTAATAATAATATGCACGATAAAGCAAGCAATCAACAATGCACGACACAATCAATTTAACGTGGAAAACCTCCTCAATGTGAGAAGGTAAAAAACCACGGGACCGAAGCCCACCAAAAACTTCACTATGAGACAAAGTTCAAGAGTTACAATCTGCCACCACAGACGAACTACCACAAACGTATCAAGACAATTAATACTTGATAACAAACAACGAGATTAGAAAGACCTCACCAAACTACGCAAACTGACGTTCTGAGTTCGCAACTGTAGAACCCTCAGAATCCGATCTCCACCGTCCAGAATCAACCTCTATGAGTCCTGAACGTGCTGTCCAAGTTACAGCTCGATCCAACGGTTAGTTTGTGAGAAACGACCCTTTCTCCTCGACTGCGCAGAACAGAATCGCCCAGAAATCTGCTTCTGTCTTCGGCGTATTCCCGTCAACCCAAAGCTCCAAACACGATCTCCACCGTTCAGAATGTACCTCCACGAGTTCCGAACGTGCTGACAAAATTTCAGCTCGATCCGACGGTTGAAACTCCGGTTATTGCTTCTGCACT
This sequence comes from Pogostemon cablin, assembly GCA_023678885.1. NCBI lineage: Eukaryota > Viridiplantae > Streptophyta > Magnoliopsida > Lamiales > Lamiaceae > Pogostemon > Pogostemon cablin. Next base: position 34,674,150 of record CM042971.1, read on the forward strand.
GTTCTGATGTTCTCTCCTCTTTTTGCCCTCGTTTTTGTTTTGCTCTCGGAGTTGGAGTGTTACCTTCACCCGAACACACACAGCCTATTTCTACTGCCAAGTGATGATGGGCCAGAATGTGATGATGGTGGGCTAGAATGTGATGTTGGGCCAGAATTGATTTGGGCTCTCCACATATTTGGAAACCCAACCCAACACATTCCCTTCAAAAGTGGAGACAATTAAAAATGTCGCAGCTTATCAAACATGGCAGCTTCCTTTGATTCTAGATCAAAAGGCAGATAAAGCATATTTATAAATCAAAAGGATCCATGAACCTTTAATTCTCAGACATAGCAGCTTCCTCTCTGGACGATGCTTAATTGCTTTATAAGTATGGAATTCCAGATTATAAAGGTTGATTTTGCCCTTAACAACATTTATCTCATCACCAAACAGATTATAAAGATATGCATATATCTATTCAAGATTATTCGTCCTTTTACTTAGGAAACAACTCTATAACTTAGGGAGATAAAATCAACACTAAATCGAACCTTATTATTCTCAACAATATTATATTTTGTTGTCTATCAGATGCATTACTGCTTTTGGTAATTTCGATTGCAGCAAGACAGCAATAGTCATTTCCAAATGCAACTGAAATTCTAAATCTCCTTTCATTTTCAATCCCCCGTCAGTGGCACTGTTGAGAAGTTTCGGTAACTGAAATTTCATGGCTTGGGATTGGAACACATTCAGCTGCCATAAACAACTAACAGCCGCAAACTTCAGCTGCATGTTGGCCCACTTCAAGTACTCTGTAGCTCCCACGAACAGGCTCTGCATCCCTATATCGGTCATCTTCTCCGTTCGATCTCCATCCACCCGCCGCACCTCGAATCCTTTCGTCTCAGTGCTCATAAATTTAGCAATAGGAACTTGGCCACCGTCACCGTAAACATAAGAGATGGTTTACCGCCATACTTCCGCCGGTGCTCCTCCACGATGGGATCAACAATGGCGTCGAATTCACAGTTGAAGAGATGCAGCAGGCGGTAGGAGGGGAAGAGATCGCCGAACTCGAATCCACGCCACATGTGAACCACTTCCTTCAGCAGCTTTATGAACGCTTTACCGTCTGCTAGCCTATTAATAATAGACCGTTGAACGTGGTATGTGTAATACCTTAGACATGGGTTTACCCACAACGGGCCCTTCTTTTTAACATGTCTTTAAATTTATATATCTTACTTACCAAACAACGTATTATAAGGGTTTACACATCAATCATTTAACAATACTCGCTACCAAACGAGCTGTTAGTATATAGTTATTAATAATTTGGTTGACAATGTAATGATTTTATTGGCAGCCTATTAATAAATAACAACAGATATTATTTTATTAGTTTTATTAAAAAAATGTTGATATTTTGTCAGTAAACGATAAATGTAAAATTATATTTTTTTTAAAAAAAATTTAGGGACATGGCATGTAAAATTATCTTTTTTATCTTTCAAACTTAGAATATATTTTAATGCAATTGAGTGCATATATTTCTTTTTGGGAAAAAAAAAAAAGAACTTTCAAAATGTAATGTGTTTGTTGTTATTAAGAAGGTTCAATCTAACTGTTTATTTTCTTTCAACGTTAACATGGTTTAAGTGTAAGCTTATTCGGCCAAAGAATTAATGCGTCCAAGAAGCCAAGAAGTTCTAATTAAATGCTAACCATTGTCTTTAATTATCGATGCGTTAGGTAGTACTTTTTGTCCGATTGATTTATTGAAGTCAAATCATAATACAACGACAATTTTACTATATCCACAAATCACGAATTCACAATTGTATTGTTGAATCTTGAATGTATCTTAACATAATATTGCACTATTTTATTATTAAATTTAAAATATTAAATAAAAAAATTCAAGTAGTTGTGAAGTTATGACCGCAAATTTGTGAAACATCTAAAAAACCCAAAACCCAAATCATAATGAACATAAAATATGTACACCATTTCTTAAACTCAAAATGGGGCAATATTTGAATAAATAAGGAGCATATTTAGGGCCCATTGATGGGCCCAAATATTAGGCCCATTAGCAGAACTTAATTGTTAGAATAACATTTTTATTAAATTAAAAAATATTCATAAATAAACATTTAAACTATCAATAAATTAAAGTCACAACCAATTTTAAAAACTGACTAACCAAAACCAAATTAATCTACTAATATTTGTATTAAAAAAATATTTATTGCCGGCCAATGAATAAATAAATAATTGACGATTTCTTATTCCTTTATCCTCTGTTTAAAAAATGTTAAGCCAGAGATAGGAGACAAGTTCCAAAGATTTTATTCCCTTCGATATTCCTTTTTTCGAAAATCTAGTTTGATAGAGTTATTAATTAATTATTTTATTTTAAGCCATTATTATAGGACAAAATAGGTATAAATTTAATTTTAATAATTTTCAACACAACATTTTCGATATTCCTACATACTTCCATGACAAATATTCTTGCACGTTGTCACGGGTGTAGAATATTGAAATTTTGCACCATTTATTTGTCTGCATTGACATTTAGACTCTATAGTATTTATCCTTAAATTATAATGTATATTTGCTCAAAAAGAAAAAAAATATATACATATTATTAATGATTATACATATTTTAAATAATTGTCGCACTTATTGTAAGTAAGAATTAAAAACGACCGATTATTAAATTAAAGAAAAAAAACAGTTTCAGAACATTTAAAATGCATTTAATTCAATATATTATAAAATTTATATTAATCAATGTAATTTTAATATTTCGGTAAGATTGTCCTTGTTAAAGATACTGAGTTAACCAACTAAATTGATTTTGGTAAAAATAAGAGACTATGATTGGTTCTCATTCATAGTTAATCATTTCAAAATAATTTAATTGTTCAAGATGATTTTTTTTGTTAGGTGGTTCAATCAAAACATCTTGACGCTTAAACTAATTCGAATCTACTAATAATTAATTACATCAAAATAAATGTACTATTTTACCAAAAATGTTGTATAAATTGTTAAAAGAGCATGAATTCAATATTTTTGTATACATAAATTTTAGGGTGATTCTTTAGATGATCACATGACAGCGATGATCCTCTTATGAGAGGGTGATCGTTGACATGTGGTCACATAACTAAGCCTCTAAAATTTATCTAACTTATAACACATAATATTATATACTTATATACCCAATAAAATTTAATTTATAGTATGATTTACAAATGGATAAATCTTGCATTCCCCTGCATAGTCTAGTTTTGATAGCCTAATTAATATTAAATGTCGTACTTTAGTACTACTCCGTTTGTTCTTAATTTATTCATTTTACTATTTTGGATCATCTATTTTTAATTTATTCATTTTCCCTTTTAGATATATAAAACACATACCCTTCACTAATACAAATAAAATATGGACCCACACATTCTACTAATACAACTACTTATTACACATAAAATAATAATACTCCTTAATTCACGTGCAAAAGACAAATGAATACATTGATATTGGATGGAGGGAGTATAAAATTTTGTACCTATGTTTTCGAAAGGGAAATTATTTATAATGGGTCAATCTAGTTAAAACTTTATGTAAATGGCCTTTGACCAAAATGACATTAAAATATTAATTGGAAAAAAAAATACAAATTATTATTTACAATTGAAACTTAAACTTTTCTTTAATTAATATTTGCCCCAAATCTTCCAAAATCAGGAAGAAACAAGTCTGAAAACTCTATGTCAAAATTTTATTTTTTTCCCCAACATCCGACTTTTCTCCGTCTCGAGTTTTGTAGCGTGAAAATTCTATCATCTTCTATCTACAGGAGGAAACAAGCCTCTAAACTCTAAGCCAAAATTTTTCTTCTCAACATCCGACTTTTCTCCCTCTCAAGTTTTGGAGCGTGAAAACAATCAAGGTATGTGTTTCTAAACTCTTACTTTAGTTTAGTTTTAGTTAGATGAAATGAAGTTTAAATATATTCTTGTTAGGGCATGGCTGTAAGTTGCCAGTTTCATTTATGCATGGTGTGGAGTTTTCTTACCTTGTTTTGCTTAGGTTCTTAAATGTAGAATAAGTGTTTGAAGTGTTCAAGTGGGAGTTGTATGATTAATTTGGTTTGCTTTAAACTTTGGTGAAAATTGCATTGAAAATATGAATGATGTTTTTATGACTTGAGAATGCATGCAATGTGTTTGATGAAATGGCTAAGAGGAAAAAATTATTTTAAAATGCTTCATGGTGATTTAATTGAGGAATATTTTTTATGAAAGAAGAGTGTGGTAAAATGATGTATGATTTTGGGCTTATTGTTGAAAGAATGAGGTTGAATGAAAGCAAGAATCATGAATCTTAAAAGTTGAAAATTTGTGCACATCAATTGTTTGATGAAAAGTCTAAGTGAAATTTTTTATATTTTATGTACTTCATTATGTTATAAGTTGAGAATTTGTTGTTCATGGGAGAAGATGTGTTGCATTGATGCATGAAATTTAGGCTAAGAAATTATAGAAGCAATGAGATACATAAATCATTGCTAAGAAAATAAGCACCTTAAACTTTGAATTGACTGCTATTATTATTTTATTTTTGACTGCTTTTCTTGTTCTTGTTCTTGTTCTTGTAATTTTTATTTTTGTGTTTGTTTGCAATTTAGATTAATTGGATTGATGCTTATAATTGAATCTGTTCGTTTTTAATATTTAGAAGAAAAGATGATGGAAAAAAAGACTACAAGGTAGCTGTTTTGTTAGAGGAAAAGAAAAAAAAACTTATTTCATTCTTTTGAACATATGTAAAACAGTGGTGTTATATATATTTTGACAACTAATTTTATCACTTCTTATTTTAATAAATGTCATTTAATTTTCATTTGTTTATCTGCTCTTTTACTTATTTTTAAATAACAACATTAAAAACGTTATAATCAAATAATGAAAATTGCTAATTTGGAACCTAACATCGATCAAATTTTGAAAAACGATGTGAAAGTCGTTATAGCGGAATGATTCCGCTATAAAGAAATATAATGCTAAATTAGTCATGCATTAAAGAAATCAATTAAATAGTATGCAATAATGGTAACAATGAGAACTTTTTGCTACAAGGACACCAAAATCACTCAAATTTCGAATAACGTCGTGCAAGTCGTTATAACAAAATAATTCATTATGTAGCCAAACAACGCTAAATCGGCTATCTACTAAAGACATCACTTAAATGACGTACAATGAAGTTAATAGTGAGAAATTTTGACTGAGACAACCCAGAGATCACTCGAATTTTGAATAACGTCGTCCAAGTCGTTATAACGGAATAATTCCGTTATGTGGCCAAACAATGCTAAATCGACTGTCCAAACTTATCATATATTACTTAGAACATTTGTAAGATATTTCATAAGTGAGTCAATATCAGCATTCTTTTGTTACATTATAATAATATTTGGCTTTGCATCTACATATGGATATCCGAGCAAGTCCAAGATCCCTAAAATGACTCAAATTTTGAATAACGAAGTGTAAGTCGTTATAACAAAATGTTCTGTTATGTGGCCAAACAATGCTAAATCGGTTATCCACTAGAGAAACAACTCAAATGATGTATATTGAAGTTAAACGTGAGAAATTTTGACTGAGACGATTAAGGGATAACTCGAATTTTGAATAGCGACGTGCAAGTCGTTATAACGGAAATGATTCTGTTATTGGCATAAAGCATATATTTTTGTACACACCAATCAATTAATGATTTTGGACCTCATATTAAACGCATGCTTTGATTTCATCATATTTCTACAAGCTCATTCAAAATATAAGTAGATCATATTTGTAATGCTTCGTATCCAAACTTATCACATGCTACTTAGAACATTTATGAGATATTCCATAAGTGAGTCAATATCAGCATTCTTATGTGACCTTATGATAATATTAGGTTTTATATCTAGATATGGAGATCCGAGCAAGTCTAAGACTCCTAAAATCACTCGAATTTCAAATAACGTCGTGCAAGTCGTTATAACAGAATATTCCGTTATGTGGCCAAATAATGCTAAATCGGCTATCCACTAGAGAAACAACTCAAATGGTGTACAATGAAGTTAAAGGTAAGAAATTTTGACTGAGGCAACCCCGGGATAACTCGAATTTTGAATAACGACATACAAGTGAGTATAACAGAATGATTGCATTATGGACATAAATGCACATATTTTTGTACATACCAATCAAGTAGTGATTTTGGACCTCATTTTAAACATCAACCTTGATTTCATCATATTACTACAAGCTCATTCGAAAGTTCAAGTGGGATACTTCATATTTGTAATGTTTCGCATCCAAACATTTATACTTTATACACTTATTCATATGACATGTATGAAATAATTCATGTGACTCAATATAAACATCTGTTTGTTAGTTTATCCAAATATTATATTTTGACATTGTATGTGGAGATCTAAGCGAATGAAAGGCCCCTAAAATCGCTCGAATTTCGAATAACAGCGTGCAAGTCGTTATAAAAGAATGATTCCATTATGGGGTCAGACAATGCTAAATTTTCTATTCACTAGAGAAATCAGTTAAATAGTATACAATGATGGTAAAAGTGAGAAACTTTTACTGAGACGATCACGGGATAACTCGAATTTTGAATAACGACATACAAGCATGGGTATAACGGAATGATTCCGTTATGAGCATAAATATGCATATTTTCGTACATGACAATTAAGTTGTACGTTTGGACCTCATACTAAACACATGCCTTGATTTCATAATATTTCTACAAGCCCATTCAAAAATTTAAGTGGGATACTTCATATTAGTATTACTTTACATTCAAACTGTATACTTTATATACTTGTTTTATTTAACATATATGAGATATTTCATATGTGACAGAATATCAACATTCAATTGTTAGTTTATTAGAATATTATGTTTTAACATTGTATGTGGAGATCCAAGCGAATGAAATACCCCTATCGAATTTTGATTAACAGTGTGCAAGTCGTTAAAACAGAATAATTCCGTTATGGTCTATAGAAATCAATCAAATAGCATAAAATGATGGTAAAAGTGAGAAATTTTGACTGAGTCAACACCGAGATAACTCGAATTTTGAATAATGATATACAAGTGGGTATAATGGAATGATTCTGTTATGAGCATAAACACGCATAATTTTGTACATGACAATTAAGTTGTGCGTTTTGACCTCATATTAAACACATGTCTTGATTTCATAATATTTCTACAAGCCCATTCAAAAATTTAAGTGAGATACTTCATATTTGTAATACTTCGCATTCAAACTGTATACTTTATATACTTGTTTTATTTAACATGTATGAGATACTTCATATGTGATTGAATATCAACATCCATTTGTTAGTTTATTAGAATATTATGTTTTGATATTGTATGTGGAGATTCAAGCAAATGAAAGACCCCTAAAATTGATCAAATTTTGAATAACGGCGTGCAAGTTGTTATAACGGAATGATTCCGTTATGGAGCCAGACAATGCTCAATTGACTATTCACTAGAAAAATAAATCGAATGGTGTATAATGAGGTAAATGTGAGAAATTTTGACTGAAACGATCCCGAGATAACTCGAATTTTAAATAACGACATACAAGTCGATATAACGAAATGGTTACCGTTATGGGCATAAATGCTAATTTTTCAAAAATTCATAAAATATTAATAATTTAGTAAAATCCCCCATTTTTTTATTTTACAAAAAAATCCCAAACTTTTATTATTTTCTTAAAAGTCTCTAAAGTGTTAATAATTAAGTAAAAATCATATTTTTTAAAGGGAGACCATTTACACAAAATTTTATAACCTTGGGCCTTTTAAATAAGATTTAATGTTGCCTAGGCCTTTTAAATGAAGATCTCTTTTCAAAATTATTTTTTATATTTTTTTAAATTTAACATAAATATTATTCATATTTCAATTAAAATTTTCATTAAAAAAATAATATCCTTACGGATTAAAGTGCATTCTTTTAAAATAAAATGTTATAACATTTTAACGTTACAATTATAATATACAACTATACATGCATCTCCAATATCAATTGTGTATTGTAAATAAATAAATAAATAAATAAAAGGTTATACGTAAGAAACAACGTAATCATTCTGTACGTGTAATCGTCACAGTAAATTACTAATCGTTTGTATTTTTTACTTAATATTCAATCGAAACTGTGGCTTTCTGGCATTTGCTAATCAATCAAAGGATGGATTAGTCATTTTCAAACTAAATTTCTTAAATAATAAAAAATTCAAGTGTCATGTGTTGATATTCACTATGCATAGGTGGCCGACATCCTCCTTAATTAACTATATAATGTCGTATAATATTAATTAAATACGAAATTAAAGTTAACATTACGTGATCAGAGCAAGTGTCATTTCATTATTACTTTTGATTAGTGGAGGATGGTTAGATAACTAAGCAATCCATGTTCGTTGTTAATCAATAAAATTACTTAGTCCAAAAACATCCGACTCACCATCTAATTTATGTCTTAATCAAGATTAGTAGTCGGTTAAAGGACGCACATGTATAGCTTAATTGCATTATCTGTCGGTAATTAAGGGGCTAATCTCATGATCCTTCTAGAAGATTAACCTAGTCAGCATCAAATTAGTTAATTATTACCCTTCTTTGAATGCATGAATTTTAATTTTATTTGAGATTGAGATCGCTTCTGTCCGAATGCATAATTTTGAACTTTTGTTTAGTCTACATAATTAATAGCTAAACAAAGTTATACTAGCTAGCATTTTAGTAAATTACATTTTAATACGAAGATTGATATGGATTTCATTTGTTTCAACACACACGTATATAATCACGGAGTATTAAAGTTCAATTTAAAAAAAATCCATAATTTATTATTTCCACTCTAATTTCTATCATATAAATTTATAATTTTATTGAAAATACTTGGAATAAATTAATTAATTATAAGGCATAGCATATGTGCATGCATCTTAATAATATGGGGTGGTGATTAATAGAGGCGACACCATACTTATCAAGTAATTATAGCATGAATTAATCCATAGTAAATTAAGCAAACCATGTTGCACTTGAAAGACAGTCAATAATCACATCATTTAGTCGCCATCTTAATCAACATTAATTGAGTGAGAAGGCATGTCATACTTTATAAGGGATAAATACCGATTTGGTTCCATAACTTTTCTCATAGTCTTTTTTAGTCCCAAAAAAGATAAATTTGCCAAATTAGTCCTACCGGTGAAGAAATATGGTCAAATACGTATTATTTTCATTGGAAAACGGCGACATCGCCGGAAAATTCTGGCCATCACGTGATAATCACGTGCCATTTTCCGGAGATGTCACTATTTTCCGGCGAAAATAGGACGTATTTGGCCCTATTTCTTCACTGGTGGGACTAATTTGGCAAACTTATCTTTTTTGGGACTAAAAAAGACCATGAGAAAAGTTATGGGACCAAATCGGTATTTATCCCTACTTTATAATAAATCCAACTATATATAACAATGTTATTATTTTAAACTAATTATTATGTTAAACTCTATTGTAGCTTTTCTATAATTTCTAAATCTGCATTCTCTAGATTTCTACTTGGTATTAGAGTTTATTTGATCTTGATTTTTTAAATGATGTGGGGATTATCGTTGGAATTTGAATTGATGATTCACGAAGATGAAATTCAAATAGAATCAATGAGTTATTGTATTTAGGTCTAGGTATTATAGACTTCTAGTAGTGGTGTGGAAGATGATCCATATTATCTTTCATAAAGTTTGTAATTTTCTTTCAGCAAGTTTGTTTTCAAATTAATTGGAAATGCGTTTTGCTCTCCAAACTGAGGGTGGATATACATTTCATAGATGAAATAGCTAATCACAAGGAAATTATATTTATTAAATCGTTAGAATATTATAAAATAATAAAGGGTAGGTCGTGAGACTGTCTCACGTGAGACCATTTTATACTTTTTAAAATAGTTATCACTTTCGCTATAAAATGTTATTACTTTTCATTTATACTATAAATTATTTATGAAATAACATTATCACTTTTCATTAATTTAGTATCACTTTTCAATATAAAAGTTATCATTTTTTTATCGTCTCACATAAGCTCTTACGTGAGACGGTCTCAGACAAGTCTTTGCCTAAAATAAATAGATTACAAATTACATTTTAATTGAGAAGTAATAAAAATATTCTTTAGCTTAAAGGTTATTATAGTTTTTATATACACCCTCCGTCCCACAAAACCCTTAACACTTTCCTCATTTGTTTGTCCCACAAAATCCTTTACACCTCAAAAAAGGAAATGTCACTTTATCCAACAACCTCAAAAGTTACTTTAATTTCAAATTTGTCACTACTTTTTCACACACATATTATTATTTTATATTTTTTAATACCTAAAAATACTACAATACCCTTTAAAGTCAACAAAATGGTCAAAAAGTGAACATTTTCTTAAACAACGTGGAATAGTAAACGTGAAGCGTTTTATGAGACGGAGTAATTTTTAACTTTAGGTTCTTTATATTTATATAATTCTACGCATACTCTTAATTTTTTTCTCGTACATGAATATTTATTTAGTATATATATATTATAGTAGTGGTTGTAAGTGGAAGTCATTAAAAATATTATGATGGCTATAAAATGATACAATTATCCGACGTTAACTAGCTATGACTATATGAAAATTTTAAAATAAAAATGCGTTTTTTAGGTTGTTGAACATGGGAGTACTGTATATATGTATTATATATTGGTTTGGTGGTAAATAAAAATAATGAGTCCATCGATCTGATATATATTACTGCAACCATATTATTTTAAATTGATAATTAAACTAACTGAAAATGTTGGTTCACGGGCACACTTAATTAATTAAAGTTCAAATGGATATTTTGTGCAATATTTAGTTTACTGTTAGATTAATCCATATCCTATTTTTAATTCCACATCTAATCCGAATTATCCTATCAGCCATGAATATTGTCATTGGAAGATTGGCATGAAGATCAAATTAATAATTTTATTACAACTAGTATAATAAATTAATGATGATAAACAACCTCCACTTATTTTGAAAAAAGAGAAAAGGGCAGTTGATGTAGTGATCTTGCTAGTTCTTTTGCTTGTGAATTTGGAAAAAAATTAGATTATTCTTTTTTGACATAACAAATGAAATAGAAAATGAATTGCAATCTTCCCTTTTCTGGTGTTATTAATTAAGTTAGTAGCGATCATAAGTCAATGTAGAAGAATCTAAGGGGTGTCATATGATGTAAGGAATGTTCCAAACAGCCCCTAAAAAATAGTAAATTCATCTCCCTTTTATCACAATTGCACATGGCATATTTTAGTTATAGCCGCCCGATACACAACAATTTTATTTGCTACTTTTGCAATTTCCTTAGAAATACATAAATGAATAAATAAATAAAATAAAACAGCAAGTCTTAAATAGAATGAGTAATTGTGTGGAATGAATATATACAATATATTTTGAATAAAAATAGTTTTATAATATTTTATGAAAGATAAATAATATTCCCTCCAATTCTTCACACTTTCGACATTTGTCTGTCCTATAACACCATTCACACAAAATAATAATAATAATAATAATAATAATAATAATAATAACTCCTTTATTTATAATCTAAAATTATTTAAATTTCACATGTGTCATTCTCACGAGTCTCACCTAATTAACACGTATGCCATTACTTTATATTTTTTTACTATCTAAAAATATTACAATATCCTTCAAAGTTGATAAAAATAATTTCTCTTAAATAACGTAATTGAATTATTCCATGCATAATTTATTACTGGAATAAAAGTATTTTTTTAAAAAAGAAAATAATAACATTTTTCTCACGGAACCATTTGGGTGGATCTTGATTATTTTATTTTATTTATTTAGCATGCAAATTGCAATTAGGAGCCTTTCTAGATTATAAATAAAATTATAAAATTGATGGTTTCCAAAGGAGCATGTTAAAAAGTTCACTCGGCATGTGGTCGAGGTCTAATCAAATGAGTTTAGATATGTCGAAATAGGTCTGATAGATTAGGTTTGAATAAATGTATAATTTTTAAATATTAAATTTATTAGAAAACTTAATAGAAAATCAGTTAATAAAATTTATATATCTGTTATTTATTATTGTATATATATATATTTATTTATTAATATATACATTTTGAATGTGGTTCCATTGGATAATTTCCTAATTAATTAACATTACATGTGTGTTTAATTTGTCTTGACTTTTCCATTGATTTTGCTTAAACAGTCCCCTTCTCGATATGACCTCCTCATGTTATCATTAACTTGGATTGGAAAATCCTCCACCACATAATTAATTAAATTAAAGTTAACATCAAATTAGATTGAAACTATTTCTCCAAACAATTTATTAAAATTAATTAATAGCTAAAAAAGTTGTTCGTACATTCTTCCATATATTTTTTTCAAAATAAGAAATGTTGTGTGACATGGTCTCATGAGATTTTTTTTTTAATCTTATTACTTTTTATCTTTTTATTTATTATATGAATGATTCATAAAATACTTTAAAAGATTATCATTTTTTACAATCATATAACACTTTTAATTTATTAAAGTATTATCACTTCTTATTATTCTCATGAAATTATCTCACACAACTTTTTACCTACAATATACCTGTTAATTTTTATTTTGGAGGAAAAATCTATTTTTACTTTGAACGGATTATTATGCAATTATTTTAATTTGATGAGCAGAGCTTGAAGATGCATTTATCATGTTTCAAATAATATCCACTTTATTCTCAAGAAGCTTACAAGTTACAACTAGTAATAATATAATTCAATGTTAACCCATTGTATTAATTTAGAACAGATAGATAATCTCAATCCTATTTATTAGTGCATTTACCAGTTAATTATATATGTACACCATTGAGTAATTCTTCCCGTTATATATACACCCTAATATATATGGTTGATACTAATATTTAAAGTTTAGTGTTACATTTATGATTTATTTTACCCTTATATTACAAATATATAACAATAAGTAAATAATTCTTCTTATCCAAATCATAATTTTACCAATAAGTGCATCCACTAAGAAGTAGTAGTTGAGAGGAAACTTTTATTTACAACTCCACATATATTAGCATGAGGGAGCAAGGAAATGAAACAAGAAAATGATCTATACAATAATTGATATACTTAATAATACTGAGTAGTATTTATTATCTTTCTTTCTTTCTCACCATAAAGTATGTGAAAATATGTGAAAGATAAATGGAGGAATTTATACGTTAACCAAGGTAGTTCATCAATGTTGACATAGGCACCAAACACAGTCCCCTCTTTCTAAGCTTTTCCATGTTCTTGCTCTCCATATCATTCCACTTTTCTTCTCCTTCTTGTTTCCAGAAACTATTCGAGATCGCCTGTTTTCCCTATAATTTAATTCATTAATTAAAAGGGCTTTTAATATTTCTGCAAATTATTTAAAAAATATTTAATTGCAAGAAAAATCACAAACTTTATACCTATTAGTACAAATTAATCTAAGAAATTACGTAAAAGAATTCACCATATGTACGTGTGATATGTTTCTCAAAATGTGAGATTAAAAGTGAGGTTCTTTTTAAAAAATTGGATGCGTTTTACACCCGTGTGATATATTTCTCAAAATGTGAGGTTAAAAGTGGGGTTCTTTTTAAAAAATTGGATGCCTTTTACAACAGATGTGAGGTTCTCTTTGCAATTTTTAAAAGATATAGAGTAATTTGCAATAAAAAGTAGAGTTCATTATTATTATTTTTTCAATTAACCATAAAAACTACTAATTAATTACCAGAAAATTAGCAGAAGCAACATTATGATCTGTGTTCTTGTAGTTGACCTCCATTTGCTTCAAACTGCTAACCTATTCCATGAACCAAACTCCAAACATAATACTAATTCATTAACAAGAGAGAGAAGAGAGAGGGGGAGAGAGAGAAAGTGGGAGACCTTAGGGCTATTGACAGGAGAACTAGCAGTATCTTCCAAGTCATCATCATATGAATACTTGCGATGATTATTCCTCTTCAAATTATTAAGATTCAATCTTCTTACAATACCCTGTGATCCATTCCAAGCTGCATCAGAGATCAAAGAAGGGCTGCTAACAAAGCTGCCATTTGAGCAAGAAAAGTCCTCCAGATAAGCAGTCCATCCACTCTCCTCTGCTGGATCTTCTGCAGGCGATACTGCGCCGTAGATCGCATCTTTTTCGATCGGACGAGTCTCCATGGAAATGGAAGAGCAGGATGATGATGAAGAAGAAGAAGAAGGGTGGTTGGTGCAGGTAATTGTGAGTTTATTTTAGTAAAGTGGAGAGGGTGTTATGGAGAAGGGATTTATATTGTTGTTGGCCTTTCAAAGGTGTCAAGTCAAGTAAGGGTGCCCACAATGTGGAATCTTCATATGGCCCACCAGGAGTTGAGGTAGTTAAGATCAGTTGGGAAATTTTACTAACATTTTCAATTTTTATTTAGCCAATACACACATAATTGATTTAATTTTTTTGAATGAAGCACCTCTTACAAAACGTTGTAAAAGAGTTGTGTGACAGGTCTCACATTTTCTGGAGCAGATAAGAAATAATAACATTTACTATAATGAAAATTGATACTTAATAATGAAAAGTGATAATAAATTTGTGAATTTTTTATGAATAATTTATTATAAATGAAAGGGATAATATTTTAAAAGAAAAATAATAATCTGTATTAAAAAGAGATAACTAAGTAAAAAATATAAAATATTCACATCGTTAAATTATGGGCTCTATGTTTCATCAAAATCCTTTTTTCTTTTTATGGATTCGATCAATAAATTAGCTCTGAATCATTCTCAATGTAAAACAAACAATTTATGGATTTATGAAAGAAAATATTAAAGGTGCAATAAAGAAACTACAATTATGTGGCGCTGATTGAATTTAGTGTATACATGAACAAGACCATTCATCATGTGCGTATCTTGAATATTTGTATGACTTTTGATGTTGGATATATTTTATGTTATGAAACTTGAGCAAACACTTGATAATGATCACTCAAGAACTTGCTCTCACTTGTTCGTTTGATCACTCACGTTTCACACACAGATTGATAAGCAAGATGAAATTGAAATGAAAGAGATCAACACAAGGATGTATAGTGGTTCGGCATAGCCTACATCCACTTTCTCCAGGAAAGAATTCACTAAACAATGAAGAAGATGGTTACAAGAATACAAGCACCTGAAAACCCTAATTCTTAAGCTTGTTTCTAACTGATATGTGAAGAAGATGTGTTGTTCATCTTGATTTCAGCTGTTATCTTCTACTTATATGGACGTGTGTCTTGCGTGTGTAATCATTTCCATCCATTCATAACGCACATGCTTCAATCAGTTGTAACCAACTGATGAAAACCGTTGCAACTAATTTACTGGACTCAGGTTCGACCTGGGTTCGACCAGTAGATGACGTCGAACCATAAATGTCGTGGTCGAACAAAAGCTGATCTGAAATAGAGTAACTTGCCTGACAAGGTTCGACCAGGGTTCGACCTAGCTTAACAGATCGAACCTATCGTAACAGGTCGAACCTTGGTTAGTTACAACCAACTGTCTGTGGTTCAATTAGGGTTCGACTTACCTTAACAGGTCGAACCTAGCTTAACAGGTCGAACCTCCGTCAGTTATCTCCAACTGTCTGTAGTTCGACCAGGGTTCGACCTAGCTTAACAGGTCAAACCCCATCCATCTTCCAGCTGATGCTTCCAACTGATAATTCCTCCATCTGATCACACCCCCACATGCTTTCTGTAGTATGTATGTAGTATGCATGGTCTACTTCATCACAATTCTCCACCTTAGACCTTGCATTTACCACAATTCTCCACCTTAGACCTTGCATCTTCATGTTAGCTTCATCTTCTCCACCTTGCTGCTTTTATAAGGAGCAGCAACATTTCCTTCTTTACTTAATTCAACTGAACCAAGTGCTTATACAGCTCATACTTCTGAGCTGGTAAGGCTTTTGTAAACATGTCTGCCGGATTGTCATCTGTTTTGATCTTCTTAACACTCACAATCCCTTTGTCTATCATGTCTCTTATGAAATACAACCTCACATCAATGTGTTTGGTTCTTTCATGGTATCCTTGATGCTTGGAGAGATGCACTGTACTCTGATTATCACAATGTACTTCAACTGACTCTTGTTCAATTCCAAACTCACTCAGCATACCTATCAACCACACTCCTTCTTTGATTGCTTCTGTAAGTGCAACAAATTCAGCCTCTGTGGTTGATAATGCCACTATATGTTGATGAGTTGCTTTCCAACTTACTGCAGTGCCAAACAAGTTGAATACATAACCAGTAATTGACTTCCTTGTGTCAAGATTTACTGCATAATCAGCATCAACATATCCAACTACTGTCTTATCCCATGTTGTCATTTTCTGAAACTTCAAACCTGCTGTAATGGTTCCTCTAACATACCTGAGAGCCCACTTCACTGAACTCCAATGTAGTAAGCCAGGATTACTCATAAACCTGCTAATCATACTCATCACATAAGCTAAATCTGGCCTGCAACATATCATTGCATACATCAAACTACCAACAACACTGGCATAAGGAACATTACTCATTTCAACCTTCTCTTGATCTGTCTGAGGAGCTTGGAGTAAAGACAGACTCACTCCTTGCTTAATTGGAGTAGTTACTGTCTTACTAAGATTCATATTATATCTTTTTAACACTTTGTCTAAGTATGATTCTTGAAACAACTTCAGCTCACCAACTGACCTATTTCTCTCAATCTGCATACAAAGAATCACCTTTGCTTCCCCAAGATCCTTCATATCAAATTCCTGTTTAAGTATCTCCTTTACTTCATTTATACCAGCTTGACTCTTGCAAGCTATGAGGATATCATCTACATACAAAAGTAAGTATGTATAACATCCACCTTTGTTCCTAACATAAACACAACTGTCATGTAGGCTCCTGCTGAATCCATTTGATGTAATGTAATCATCAAACTTCAGATACCACTGTCTTGGACTTTGTTTTAGACCATACAAAGATTTCAGCAGTAAACAGGCCTTACTCTCAGCTCCTTCAACACTTACACCATCAGGAATCTTCATGTAAATATCCTCTTCAAGATTTTCATGCAAAAATGCTGTAGTCACATCCATCTGATGTAACTCAAGATCAAACTGAGTTACTAATGCCAGCAAGATTCTGATGGAACAGTGTTTGACAACTGGTGAGAATATTTCATTGTAATCAACACCCTCTTTCTGTGAGAAACCTCTTGCTACAAGTTTTGCCTTGTATCTAACACCTCCTTCTTTGCTTGTAACAGGCTTCTTCTTATAGATCCATTTACAGCTTACTAACTTCTTATTCTTTGGTCTGTCAACCACGTGCTAAGTCTTATTCTTATGTAGTGACAGTAGCTCTTCTTCCATAGCAACTATCCACTTGTTATTATCATTCCCTGATATAGCTTCATCATAAGTTCTTGGCTCAGAACTTTCTATATCAGATGCAACATATAGTGCATAGACACTATATCAGCTTCCATATACCTCACTGGAGTTTTAATCTGTCTCCTTAGCCTATCCCTTACAAGCTGATAAGAATTTAGATCATACCTTGAACTGGATGAGTTAGGAGAGCTATCTTCCTTATTCTGGTCAGCACTTTTGTCATCTTGATTAGACTGCTGAGCTTCCTTCCTTGCTTGCTCCACCTGAGGCCCATCAAGATCTGTAGTAATTGATACTACATAATTCCTTTCAACCAATGGCATCTTCCTTTCAATGTAACATCTCTGCTAACAATAAACTTGTTAGCCTCATAACACCACAACCTGTACCCTTTTGCTTCTTGTGAGTATCCAACCATCACACACTTTACTGCTCTAGGTTCCAACTTATCTTGCTTTACATGAGAGTAAGCCTGACACCCTATTACTCTCAGATGAGTGTAACTAGGTGTCTTTCCAGACCACATTTCTTCAGGTGATTTGAATTTCAAAGCTGCTGATGGACATAGGTTGATCAGATAGGCTGTTGTAGTCACAAGTTCACCCCAGAACCCTTTAGTGAATCCTCCACTACTCAGCATACATCTTACTCTTTCTAACAATGTCTGATTCATTCTTTCTGCAACACCATTTTGTTGTGGAGTTCCAGGTGTAGTCTTGTGCCTCTTGATTCCCTTTTCTCTACAGAAAACATTGAACTCTTCTGAAACAAACTCAAGCCCATTATCTTATCTCAAGCATTTCAACTTCTTTCCTGTCTGATTCTCCACCTAAGCAAGTCATTCCTTAAATGCAGTGAATGCTTGATCCTTTGTTTTAAGGATCTTCACCCATAACTTCCTAGAGTAGTCATCTATGAAAGATATAAAATATCTTCCACCTCCAATAGTTGGATTCTTTGATGGTCCCCATAGATCTGTATGAACATACTGAAGCTTCTCTGATGAAGTATGTTCTCCTGAACCAAACTTCAACCTCTTTGACTTGCTTAGAATACAGTCTTCACACTGATCCATCTTACAGGTTGAACTTATATCTAGTAGCTTCTGTCTTGCTAGCTCTTGTAACCCTCTCTCACTTACATGAGCTAACCTTCCATGCCACAACTGAACATCTTCTTGCTCTTGAGAAGTGTTCAACTGCCCAGAGACAACTGATCCTTCAAGAAAGTAAAGATCAGAGCTCTTAACTCCTTTCATTACAACTGACTTATCTTTTATAATGGTGAGTACACCTTTCTTTACATGATACTCACATCCCAAGGAGTCTAACATTCCTAATGATATCAGATTCATTCTCAATCCTGGTACATACCTCACATTTGTGAGCAACTTAATGGATCCATCAAACATTCTGAATTTGACAGAACCAATACCCTCAATCTTGATGGCTTGATCATTGCCTAACAAGACTGATCCTTCATGATATGGTTTTAAATCAGTAAACCAATCCTTAACTGATGTCATATGAAAAGTGCAACCTGAATCTAACACCCACTGGTCTGACACTTGACCAAAAACAACAACCAGAGCTTCAATATAATCTTAGTCCTTGTTACCTCTATTTTCAGTCACTTGATTTGCATGGATTCTTTGATTTCCTCCCTTTTCAGCAATCTTCTTGGCCACCATTGCTTTCCACTTATGGCATTGCTTCTTGAAATGACCAGGCTTGTTGCAGTGAAAACAGTTATTGTTTTCTTCACCTGTTGATGTACCTTGATTACTTCTTTCATATTTCTTCTTATCAGCACCAGACTTCTTATCATTCTTGTTCCACTTATGTTGTTTGTTGGCAACAAGACCTTCTCCTGCAACTGCATTATCTGATGTCTTGTGAAGCACCTTTGGCTTTGATTGCTAGAATCACTTGCTCCAGGGAGATTGATTCAACATTTCCATACAACAATGTATCTCTTAAATCTTTAAAAGACTTAGGAAGAGCTGACATCAATATGACAGCCTTATCTTCACTTGATAGTGCTACATCAATGTTCTCTAAGTCATCTATGATCTTATTAAAATTATCTAATTGGCTTAGGATAGACTTATCTTCTGATACTTTGAAGGAGTAGAGTTTCTGCTTGGTGTACAGCCGGTTTGCTAATGTCTTCACCATGTAAAGATCAGCAAGCTTCTTCTACATATCTCTTGCAGATACTTCCTTGGAAACTTCCCTTAAAGCTTTATCACCTAAGCACAGAATGATGGCACTTCTTGCCTTGGATTGTTGATCTTGATCTGCAGCTAATGCACCAGCATCCACAGCAACTGCTTGATCTGCTTGATCTGGAAGTGGTTTAACTGCATCAGCAAGACCTTGTTGGATCAGTACAGCCTCCATCTTCATCCTCCACAGACTGAAATCAACTTTCTCGGTAAACTTCTCCACATCAAACTTAGTTGTAACCATGATTCTTCCCTTCTTTTCTGGTATTGTGGCAGCAGCTTCTTGTTCTTCCCACAGACGGCGCCACTTGTTATGAAACTTGAGCAAACACTTGATAATGATCACTCAAGAACTTGCACTCACTTGTTCGTTTGATCACTCACGTTTCACACACAGATTGATAAACAAGATGAAATTGAAATGAAAGAGATCAACACAAGGATGTATAGTGGTTCGGCATAGCCTACATCCACTTTCTTCAGGGAAGAATTCACTAAACAATGAAGAAGATGGTTACAAGAATACAAGCACCTGAAAACCCTAATTCTTAAGCTTGTTTCTAACTGATATGTGAAGAAGATGTGTTGTTCATCTTGATTTCAGCTGTTATCTTCTACTTATATGGACGTGTGTCTTGCGTGTGTAATCCTTTCCATCCATTCATAACGCACATGCTTCAATCAGTTGTAACCAACTGATGAAAACCGTTGCAACTAATTTACTGGACTCAGGTTCGACCTGGGTTCGACCAGTAGATGAGGTCGAACTATAAATGCCGTGGTCGAACCAAAGCTGATCTGAAATAGAGTAACTTGCCTGACAAGGTTCGACCAGGGTTCGACCTAGCTTAACAGGTCGAACCTATCGTAACAGGTCGAACCTTGGTTAGTTACAACCAACTGTCTGTGGTTCGATTAGGGTTCGACTTACCTTAACAGGTCGAACCTAGCTTAACAGGTCGAACCTCCGTCAGTTATCTCCAACTGTCTGTAGTTCGACCAGGGTTCGACCTAGCTTAACAGGTCGAACCCCATCCATCTTCCAGCTGATGCTTCCAACTGATAATTCCTCCATCTGATCACACCCCACATGCTTTCTGTAGTATGTATGTAGTATGCATGGTCTACTTCATCACATTTTATTTTCTAATTATTATTTTTTCGTCGGACATTTCCATCAACAAGCATTTCATTTCCTCTTTTTTTTTTTTTCCCGACATTATCATCACCAATTTCTCTTTCCAAATTACCTTAAACTATCCGAATAAGATGATCCAACCCTGGTCCAACAGGTTGGCTCAGGCCCACGGGCAACATCTTAATTGTACTACTTCCATTTTTCACATCATCTTAATTGTACTACTTCCATTTTTCACATCTTTTCAATTGTTTGGTTTTGACCCAATAAAAGATTAGGATAATTTAGACTATTTGAACTGGGTCAATTGATCCCAAACGATTTCTAACCACCATATATAGAAGAACCCAGATGGCTATGATTGATTGGGCCACTCAACAAGCCTTACGGCCCAACAAACGATTTCGATTTCATATTTATGTCATACGATTGTACTAACTGCATTTTTATACTCCAGTAATTAAAAATTTTAGATTTGTACATATATATAGAGTAAAATTCATATGGTCGGACTTGCCCAATTAATTCATCCCTGAAATCAAATCAGGATGCAACTTGAAAGTCTACATTCATCTCGTTTTTTCTACATCATACTATCAAAACAACACGAGTTTGCTGGATTCTTGTAACCCTGTAAGAAAATCCAGCCACTGGTTGATCTGTTCTTACCCACATCCAAGCTTCTATCTACCTATAAAAATAAAAAGAAAATAAAAGGATCTAGAAATCAATAATGGGTTCTCCAATGGTGAGATTTCTCTCCAAGTTCCAATCGAGATTAAAGAGGTTGGCTGTGATGAATTTGAAGATCTTGTTCACGTTTATATTGTATTTTGCACTTGAAAAAAATAACGTTGCATTTAATGCCTTGGCGTAAGCTCTTGCCTGTGTGAAATGTAATTAAACCAGAAAATAAACTTAGAATTTTGTAGTAAATATAAAAAATGAGAGCATTTTAAATTAATTACCTGGCTTGCGATTGTCCATTGCAGATCTATTGGTAGTTGGACGAATTCATCAAATTTAGTCCCTATTATTACTGGAATTGCATTCTGCAAAATCAACAATTATATTTCACTTCTCAAATTCAATGGAAATGAAATTGAAATAAATATTTTTCATGCCGTATATTATAACATAGATTTATAAATGTATATTGCAATTTGCAAATATTATGTGAATTTTATTTTTTTAACCTGGTTGCACTTTCTGGCTTCTTGGTACCATCTGATCACACTGAAATTGCAAAGAATACATGAATTATATTTTAAAATAATATTTTTTAAAAAAAATTAAACTCATAATTCATAATAATCATATGCATACCTATTTAAGGTGCACCTGCTTGTGAGATCAAACATAAATAGCATAACCACAGAATCTTTGCTTGCAATTGGAATATGATGGCGCGATGAATTATCACCTGTATGTAAAAATTCATTATATTTCATTTCATCATATCATATCATATCATATATATATATATATAATAAAATAAAATAAAAATGGGAGATTGTTGAAATATTAATATAGAAAATTAAATAAATGAAATGAAGAAAAAGAAAATTCGTGTTGAATAATTAAAAAGGAAAAATTACCTCTCACTTCCCAAATGCTATAAGAAATCATTGCCCCTTTAACATACAATGTTTTGTCCACGTGGTTGATTCCTGTAACTGCTGATTCTTCTTCCCCTGCATTTTTCTCCCCTGCATATTTTGTCTTCAATAGAAGAATATATAAAATTAGCAAATAATTCAAATAAATAAATAAACAAATCAATCAATTATACACAAATTAAATATTATTCCAACAAAATTGAATCTATTCCTCACCAGAAAACTCGATTTCCCAATGTTAGAATCACCAAAGAGACTAATCTTCAAACGGACTAAATCCGACGAATCCCTACCGTGATCAAGGGAACGGCGCGGCAGCGACACCGCATTGGCACGCGGCGGCGACAACGAGGCGGAGGAGGAGGAGGAGACCGCGACGGCGGAGCTCGGTGGCCAATGCCGGCAAGCGATGGAAGTTTTGCCTCTCCAGCAAGCGACAAATCGGCTCCAGATCGATCGGATGTATCGACGGAGGACAGAGATTCGCCAGAGGATTCGTTTCTTAACACTGAAGTGAAATTTCTTTCGGCAAAGCTGATTTTGCTGCATCATCTTCACTTTTTTGCCTCAGATCGTTCCCCTCTCCCTCTCTCTCCTCCCTCTTTCTCCCCTCCCTCTCTCTCTCTTGCTCGTTATCTTTCTCCCTTGGCGGTGGGAGATGAGTTTTTATTTTATTTTATTTTATTTATTTATTTATTTTATTGATATAAATAAAAGAATGAATTCAGGTAATTTTGATGCACATTATGGTAGGTAACTGTCGGCGTGTCAATAGGTGCATATGTGTCAACCTATTTTAGGGGGGTGGTTCCTATATCTTTGTCTTCTTTACATAAATAAATAAATAAATAAATAATACTCCGTCCGCTTTTAAGTATTCATTTTACTATTTTTAGTGTGGGTTTCAAAGGTATCAATTTTCCCTATTTAGTAAACAATTACACAATATGGCCCACCACGTCCCTCTAATATAACTACCCACTTTACATATAATAATAATACTCCAAAATTACACAATATGACCCACAACTTCCCTCTAATACAACTATTCACTTTATATATAATAATAATAATCCTTAATCCACATGCAAAAAGCAAATAGATACCTTATAACCAGTAATAATAATATAATATAATATTTACTCATTGGCATTAGCGTAATTCGGTTTCAAACAGCTGGTTGTGATTCCAAAAAAATTAGAAATTGGAATTGAATCGGTCCCAAGGCGGTTCCCGATTCACAATTCCTTAGATAAATAAATAAATAAATAAACTGTTGGTTCAAAAGCGAAATGCCGGTTCCAAATCCATTAAATGATGATTCAATTTATTAAATGATAAGTCGAATCGGAATATATTTGATTTTTTCAATTCCATTTTGGTTGATTTTGATTTGAACAGGTTACAATTCCATTAATGAAGACCAGAATCAAATTGGAATAAATTCTTTTTAGTTTACATTTTGATTGATTTCGATTTAATTTCGCTTACATTTTGATTGATTTCGATTTAATTACCGGTTCAACAGTTCGATCTTCAAGTTCAAGTTAAAATGTGCTTATCTACCTAGGGGTATATTTTTATTCGTATTAGTTTATATTTTTAATTTAAAGTATTGTGGAGTGCACCTCAATATCTATAAGGTAAAATGGGGTTAGTGGTGTAGTTTTTTATTAAAAAATTTAATTATATTATATTATTTAATGGTGAAGATCAAATTTAAAATTAATCTAACGGTTAAGATCGTTCACACCTAGTCGGACTCTTAATTTAAAACAATAATTTATGTAATGTAATTACTAATTAGATAACCAAAAATAAGATGATGTTACGCTAAATAATTTATTTAAAATATTGTATCAAATTAAAACAAAGTATATAGAGCTTAACATAATTGGATTAAATATGTGGAAGCAAAACAATTTAGAGAATGTCGGGTGGCAGTTTCGTGATGAATATTCGGCGCAATTGGTGGATCAGGACGAGGAACAGTCAACATGGGCTTATATAACGTGTTTGCATTACACAAAATTAACTCATTCACGCATTCACGTTTTTGTTTTATAATAATCTATAAATCGCGCTTGTCATGCATGCATATGCGTTTTATGTTTATATATATTAGGCAATTTTAAATTATTATTTCTCTAAAATTAATTTAATTTAAATTATGGAAATAGTTTCTTAGTTAGAAGTAATTAAGAGTATGTTTTTAGGTCAGGCCTGTTTTTCTGAATAAATGAGCTGGGCAATTTATAGTGTGCACCCGAGTGTACCTAAAGATAGGGTGCACCCACATACAAATATAAACAAAAACATAAACAATTAAGAGTAAAAATATATACAATTTAATTGTTAATTTTTTTAATGAAAAATTGTACTATATAATATTCAATAAAATGTTATACACATATGGATGTTAATTTTTTTAATGAAAAATTAATGTGAAAAAAGTATACAATTATTATAAAACATATACAAAATAGAATAATATATATACAAAATAAAATAAAAAGGTGTACATATGGGTGCACCCTTGTACCGATGCACCCAATATACACCCAATGAGCTGATATTAAGACTAAAATTTCATTCCCAATATTTATTTGAGATATTGGCGAATTATTTCCTATTCATATTTAATGTACTGTCAAATCTTAAAGATAACTTTTCATATTTAGAATATAAAATCTAATCTAATTTAAGGTCATTAAAAATAGAATAATACTACAAAACAGTTAATTGACATAAAAGTAATGATCAATAGGATTTTCTACCTTTATGATGCTCAAATCTCATGTTTTATTTAGATCTTGCGTATCATATGATATACTCCATGTTTTGTGTTGTGTATATATGAATCATATGATAAATAAAATCCAATCATATATTTAATAAAATTAATAAAAACGATAATTCAGTAACTAAAGACATGCTCAAAATAAGAAACAGCCATACTACGAATCTCATAAAAAAGGAAAAACTTGTAGAATATTTTATTTTTGTACAAATGGCTATTTTCACTGTAAAAATTTCTCATTCTACTTGAATGAGAGAGCATATGACCCTGCATATATATAACTAATAAATTGGGTTGATGTACATGGAGAGTATGATAGCACTGCATAACCACCTCGTATACATACAAATCAAACCATGAATAACGAGATTAGAACGCAGTACGTACAAATGATGATCCCACCTTCAAGTTTCTCCATTCTTGATCATCTCAGCTGCTCGGCCCGTCCGAAACTTGACTCGGGCGACTCCTCGAAAGATCTCCACTACTCTTTCTTCTGAGCATTTCCTTGATCTCAGCTTCTTTTTTGTCCACAAACTCCATCAAGTCCTTGAAGCTAGGGGTTCGTAGGCTGCGCCTACTGGGACGTGCAGGTTCAGCTGCCTCGATACTCTGTTGCTCGCCTTCCGTGTTGTATCTGCTGAACTGCCAGCAAACCCTGCTGAAGAAGACGACCAGCGCAAGAAAACAAGCGATTCCACAGATGAGAAAGAGCCCCCAGAAGCTCTTGAGTGAAAGCCGGTTGTCATCAATGGGGTTCGTTTGGACAGTGCATGCATCTTTAGACAACCATTTATCGTGGATTCTTTGGAGCTCTCCGTTTTCTGACAGCTGAAGAATGGCGGTTGATAAATCTACTGCCAAAGGCGAGTCCCTTTGAAATGCCTGTGCAGATGTGAATGATTAGTAGAGTTGGTAAACGAATTGAGTAGTCATCACTGACTTGTTAAGAGATTGAATGCGATGAATGCTTACGAATCCCCATCCGCTTTTTGTGAACTCTCGTCCCACGGTGCTGAACTGGCACTTCGTGCTGGCTAGAAAGAGCTCGATATAAGGAAGCTCATCTACAATGGCAGCAACTCCACCGTTGTCTGGACCCTTTTGAAGAGCATGGATGTATTCGTCTTGGGTTTTCAACACGTGGAGTCTAGATTCTGCTACGTTTAAATCGTTCTTAAGATAGTTGTACGCGAAGGAGCCGTCCTGGACACCTATGGGCTCAGAGCTTGCAGCCAAGGAGTCTATTCCTTGAATTCGTGAAGAGAGCTGCTGAACTGTGAGGATTGATGTCAAACTAGCTGTATAGCTTGAATTGATGATCAACACGACAAAAAGCCACAGGATCAGCACCAAACGTCCCAATGTGCTCACAGTGTTCTCTCCTGCATAAAGTCGACAATGATCGAGGTTAACCAAAAGGCTGCTAGTGCAATGAGATCAATACCAATGAATGAAGTTTAATGTGTAGTATGCTGAAAATACTTACTGTGTGCGAAAAACATGGTTGAGAAGCTAAACCTGAAAGATTGACATACAACTCTTGTAAGAATGGTAGCAAGATCTAATGGACTTATCCTAGCTAGAAGCAATCTGATTTCTAAAATGGAATAAGCATGAGTGGTATATATTGATATAGCTGCGAGTGTACTAACCAAAAAACTGTTACAAGTTGTTGCCTTGGTGGCCCTCGGAACTCAGTATTCGTTCGATGCTCAAGGATCCAAACAACGGTTCCTACGAAAAGAAAGAAGCTGCCAGTGACAGCCCACATTTGCCACGTGAATGGCATGAGGAATGACCATGGCTTTGATTTCACCTCCTTCACCGGAGCAACTACAACAAGCCCAGATTCCATAAAAGGCTGAGTGAAGTCCACCATTCTTGTTCTATTCGTAGTGATGGTCACATCTCCCACCGCTGCATCGAATTTCTGCAAATAAACAAGCAAAAAGAGTATCTTACCAAAAGCTTGAGATCACATGGAAATGTATCATAGTAACTAGTTTATGCTGATCTTTTTAGTTGATTGATGGGAATGGAAAGAAGATTACTCACATTTTCTGCGACGGCATATACAAGATTACCGAATGACGGGTTTCTTTTACCGTCTCCATACATGATATACTGGTGAGGGACGGGGTAAGGCAACAACTCAACAGCCGCTTCGAATACATCAATGCAGTATCCTCTGGCCCCTAAGGGACCCTTGTCTTTGGTTACAACGTCGGGATAACTGATCCTGTAAGGCACACCTATTCGTAAAGGCTTCCCGTTGTTGGGAAAGACCCATCCTCGAGGTTTCACTGTGGTTTCACCGGGCCATAGGACACTATATAGATGCTGATCCTTGCGAGAAAAGTTTGCTTGCTTTGCATATAAAGTTTCAGGAGGAACAATAGAGAGACCCGAGTGATTAGACCAGTAACCGATCCTCCGAGATCCAGTCCCACCAATGTTTAGAATATCAAATGCTGGATGAATCAAGTTCTTGTCTGAATTGTACTGAATTTGCCCAGATATACCTGTGAAGTTTGATGAAGTAAGAATCTGGAGCAACTTTGGGCCTTGGTTGAAAATTCGGAGGGCAGTTAGACGGAGGGCACTTCCCTTGACATCATGCAAGCTCGGATCATCAGAGAAATTGATGGTGCCACCGGCATTAAAGAAAGCATCGAGTGCTCGAGCTACTAACCATACAGAATCATAAGCATATAGAGCATATGAGTTAAATCTTGAGGTCCTCTTGTTCTTTATATTTCCCCATCGAGAACTGAATCCTGTTTTGAGATCAGAGTCTGGAGTGTGATGGCGAAGTGCAATAACACCTTGTAGAAGATCTGCAGTCTGTGGATCAATAGATTCTGTGGAATCTAGAATACAAGGAAGCCAATCTGTAGTAATCCAAACATAGCTCCTGCTCATCATTCCAAGTTTTTTTGCTACCGAAAAGACGTTAAGACCAGTATCAGGATTCACATGTACAACAAAAACCCTTGATTCCATCAGGTTCACCTCAACCAACAAGCTGTCAATGTCGCTCTTTGGACCTCCAGGTGTAAATGCTGCCTTGTAAGAAATCTTGGCTCGTTTCTTCGCAAGTGCATCACCTAATATGGAGATGCCATTTCTACCATTGTCATCATCAACAAAGATGGCTGTCACTTCTCTCCATTCAAAATAGTCAATCAGATCAGCAATTGCATACATCTGGAAATAATCATTAGGTACAGTGCGGAGGAAGTATGGATACTGCAGAGACGAAAGTGAGGGATCGGTGGCAAATGATAAAAGTGGGACATGAAGCTCATTCACAACATGGGAAATCACGTGTGCTATCCCGGAAGACAGCGGACCAAGTGCAGCTACGACGTCATTCCCAACCAGCTGCATAGCTACACGAGTAACGACGCCCTGTCAAAATTTCCTCATTTTCCTTATTTTTTTGACTAACTATATGTCATTAATAAGTAGACCTTAGAGAGTAGAATTTCAGAGATGAAAAATGGCTTACGGCTCACCCTGAATTTTCCACTTTAAGCAAATGATTTGAACACCAAAAGTACATAATAAAATATGGTCATCAACAAATTACAAACATGAGGAAAAATTAACTTTGATTAATTACGAGGATATGAACATGAATATCAACTTAAATGACATGCATAGTTGATCATGAACTCTCCCATGAAAGAACCAGTCTACGCTCAATAAGGTGACAAACATAGACAATTTCAGGCATCACAGACAAGTAATCATACAAACTATCAAATACTAGAATCAGAAGTGATTTTTCAACAAAGAACATAACAAGAACAAATGAGGACGAATTACATATGATATACTTGTATGGGTATTCCTTCTTTGATCGAAAATATTATAGGGAAATACTACATAGAATCACGGAGTTCATCACTTCAAAAGAGCTCTCTACCTAAACTCCTCAGATTAACAGAGAAATAAGAAATTAAACAAGAACCTACCTTCAACTGTGCCCATGAATCCACTGCAATTTGTATCCTGCACAACAAGATTGATCTTTCTGTTCTTCAGAATATTGGTATCAGCATTCACATCATCAACTGCAGCCAGAATTGCTGGGGTTACAGATCTTCCAATGACTGAATCGAAAGTGAACAAAGCCCCAACATTCACTACACTTGAATTTCCAGAACTTGAATTCCTACTCTGAGCTGTGACTCCCATGGCAACACACACACAAGAAATCAAAAACTGTAAACCCCTCTTCATCCACAAACGGGTCTCCATCTTCCAGCAAAACCCACAAGTTTTAGCAATCAAATCTTCAGAAACAACACAAAAACCATTGTTTCAATTAATCAAACACCTGCTGTGCATCCAGAAGTTGCAGGAACTTAAAAACCCAAAAAACATTTGGTTTAATTTGGGCAAGATAAAGATTGTACGGCACCATTTAATTGCAAACAGACCACTCTCAAGTCTCAACCATGAATAAGATTGAAGTTTAAAGACAAGATAAATTATATGGGTGGGGTGGGGTGGGGTGGGGTGAGGTAGATAGATTTTTCTCAATGGTAGACAACAAAAGGGGACAATTATTTAAGGAATTATTAAAGGGAATAGAGACAAAAAAATCGCAGCTTGCTATAAGATATATCATTCCACATGCGGAAAAGGAAATAAGATCATTAAAATTAAAATAAACAAGAATTAAAAAACATGCAGGGACAAGAATCAATCTCTAACTTGGAAGTACGGAACAGGGGGCTATGTAAGATGCAAACATAAGCATCCTCAAATCCAAGAACTATTTGATTAATTAATCATTTTTATTAAGTTGAATATTAAGAAAATGGAAAAAGCATCAATCTTTTTCTTTTCCTGCTGTTTCACGTGGATAAACTATGCAAATGAATGGAAAGAGACAGTAGGTAGTTACATTAGTTAATGCAAACATTAACTGCATCTATTCATCAGTCAGACCTTAAGTTTGAATTCTTCTTTGGTTGTCCCTCAAAGAAATCTATCAAATTAAGATCTGCATTCCTATTTAAATCTTGTAGTGTGTAGAAGTAGAATCCTCTGAATCATGTAAAACAAAATTAAACATTAAAAAAATAATAAAATATGATTAATTTACTGAATTAAAAGCAAGTTGACATATGAATTATTATATTATTATTACAATATAAAAGAATAAAAGTGGGAGTTTGGTTGTGAAACAGAGTGGAGAGCCAATTAGAAGCCTTAATGGGCCAATGGTAATAATCTTCCAAGGTAGGAAAGAATGTGATTCTTTTGCCAATATTTAATCTTATTTATAGCTTTATTGACATTGTATTTGGAATCACACATGATAATTCATTTGTAATTATTCTCAGCATAAACATTACAACAGCTCTATCACGTTAGATTCTTTTTCTATGTTCTGGTTTTAATTTGACAACTTATTCCAGTTGTTAGAATAGTTCCTTTTTTTAAAAAAAACATAATTGTTAGGATATTTATAAAATTAAAGCTGAGTTTTCTGGTTGCACCAAATAAAGACCCAAAATCGAAATAATCAGTCAATTTATTTTTTTTAAATTTTAACTGTGAAATATAAATAGTTCACCCAAATAAATTTTCACATACAAATAAAATTAATTTCAGGCGTGTTCATAAGTTGACCATTTTCAGGGGTTGTTTCATGTCAACGCGTCATTTTATTTAATTGGATCGTGAACAATGAATACACTAGTTTATTAATTAGCACTCTATATATTTTGCTTATTTATTTCTTAAATCGAATTCTAATTTATAATACGTTTTATGCGATTAAATTTAACAATTTTCTTTTTAATTCTTTATAATTATTATAGCACTTCTTTTTTTTTTTTATTGATTAAACAAGGAGGTGGACTATCATGATCAAAGACCCATAATTCTTTGTCTTAAACTTTGTGGCAGAGAACTAACCACTCTTAATCATTGTCGACAATTTTCAGTAGTGATTAGAATTAATTGTGGAATTAAAGATTCTTATCCTAACAACAAAATTTTTATTTATTAAATAATAAACATAAAAAAAATTATAATGATAATTTAAAATGGATTTAACTTAAGTTGACTTTCTTACCTTTGTTTTTTGGTCTCAGATCAGAGAATGTTTTTTTATCCTGACTTGGGATCTTGATCTTCAATTTTCTTGGGTCTTCATGATTGTCAAAGTGATTGGAATCTTTGTTTCTTGGTCTTAGATCAGAGAATGTTTTTGATCTTGACTTGGGATCTTGATCTTCAATTTTTCTGGGTCTTCATGATTGTTAAAGTGACTGGAATGAGGAGTGAAGGTCCTTATTTATAGGTGAAGAAAACTACTTGCGAGATATTTTTCCTTAAAGAGATATGTTGTGCTTTTCCTTTTAAATAAGTTTGCTGGACTGAATATGTGTCTATTTAATTTATATAGATCTGTTGAACTCGATTTGAACCATTTAATTTAATTAGGTCTGCTGGATTTGATCTGACTTAATTTACTGAATCAAACCAAATTGATATATGTGAGCTTTTTTAACTTGAGTCAAATCCACTTAACTTGAATTGAACCTACTTGACTTGGAATTGGACTCAAATATTTATACTCTATTAATTATCTATTATTTATTCATTTATTTTAAAAACTTAATTTATTTAAATTCCTTAATAAATAAATATTTAATCATTATTTAATATATTTCTTTTGCATTTCTATTCATTAGGCAATACAATCTTATTCCATACAATTATTCCCCATTTTATAAAACCAATAATTGATGGGCTGCGGCATATTTATAACTTTCTTCGTTTGAAAATTGAAACTAATTATTTCATGGTTGGGACCATACTAGAGTTAGCAATACAAAATGAAAAAAAAAAAAAAACTTTATAATTCAAACAATTATATCCAATACCTAATTTTAACTTCCGTGGAAAAAAATCTGAAAAGTAAAATTAAATAAAAAACAGAAATTTTATCCATTCAAGACTTAAAAAATGAATAAATTATCAATTTGGGACATAAATTATTTTTTATCAATTCAGGGTTTGAAATATGTAAAACTATCAATTTGGGGCTTGAATTAAGGGCCTAAATTGATAAAATAAGAGATAATATTTGAAATTCAAGCTCTGAATTGATTTTACATATTTTAAGTGCTAAATTGATAGAAAAAATAATTTAGGCCCTAAATTGATAGTTTACCCATTTTTCAGTCTTAAATTGATAAGAACGGACAAACCGGTGTAAACTCAAACCAATAATTAACTAAATCGGCTAGAAAACCAATTTAGTAAGATTTTTTAACAGGTGACTCTAAGTTATCAAATTACGCAATAATATTAAAAAAATAAAAGAAAATAAAAAAAAGTGGACAAAGAGAATGGAAGGGGAAGCACGAAAATAAAGAGCGAAACAAGCGACTTGCAAGAAAGAACCTAACACAGGTGCCTCCGAGAATAATACATGATTAAGTAGTATATGGTGTAAAACAATGGAGCACGACTACAATCATGTGAAGAATCAAGGAATGGCAAAGGGATGGACCGTAACTAAACATGAACTACCGCATGAAGCAAACAGAAGGGCTGATCACGGTTGAAAGACCTAGTCATAATCGAACAAAGATTTTGTGATCAATAACGGGCTTAAGATGGCAATCGTGTTGTAGGAGTTTAATAAGTAGAATTTAATTATACATTTAAAACATAATCTAATTACGTGTGATGATCAAATCCTATCTATCAACAAACTTGATTAATCTTCACACCGTTTCTCTACACTTCATAGTTCACACATTTATCCATTTACTTGAGTTGCATGCATGTTATGATGTTCAAAGAATTTCTTGATGGATTCTTCTTTCTCATCAAAGAAGTCGAAAAAGTTTTGAATGGCGTGCGAAAGGAAACCGCTCGATGAGACTGCGAATGCAGGCGACGAAGGGTCCGCCTGCCTCCTTCGAAAGTTCATGTACTGTCGAACAGCTCTGATGAGGAACAGAGAGATGGCTGTGAGTGCAACCACTCCACAGATAGAGTAGAGAGCCAAGAAGCTGTACAGGTGAAGCTGATTAGGCTCGGATCTTCTTGTCTCCATTCCGGGGCAACCCGATTGACAAAACCATTTCTCATGGATCTTTTGCAGCTCACTATTCTCAGTTAGTTTCAGGATTGCTGCTGATATGTCAACAGCAAGAGGAGAGTTCTTCTGGAAAGCCTGGTGCATCAGAGCGTCGAACAGCATTAGTCGTATCGCCTGATTAGGCGATACATTCGCAGTATAAACATGCAAATTTGAATCACATGACAAACACTTGAAGAAGAACTTACAAATCCCCATCCCCTCTTTGTGAATGGCTGCCCAATGATTCCATAATCACTCTGATTCATCAAGAATAGCTCTACGAATGGAGTTTCGTCTACAATGGCAGCCACGCCTCCGTGTGCTGGCCCTCGTCTCAATGCAGTCTCATATTCTTCAGGGGAGCCTAATGAAACAAGCCTAGAAGGGGGTACGTCTAGGCTATCCTTCATGTAGTTGTAAGCAAAGGATCCCGCTTGATATCCGATTGGCAATCCGCTTGAAATCAAACTTTCGAGTCCTGTGATGCCCGTTGAGTGCTGCTGGACCGTAAGGATTGATGACAAGCTAGCTGTGTAGCTTGATGTGATCACTAACAACAAGAATAGCCATACCACCATTACAGCCTTTCCCAGTGTGCTCTCTGTACTTTCATCTGTGATATTGCAATAAAAAGTTCCATATTGTGTCAGCTAGATTCAATCTCTGTCGTAGATTAGAAGACGTACGTAAAGTACTTACTGTTCACCTTGAATAGAGTGGAGAAGCTGAAGCTGCATCATAAGTTAGCACAGAGTTCATCACTTAGAAATGAAATTATAAGGCTGTTTCAGAAGGTGTTAATAATGCTTACAAAAACATTGTACGCAGCTGTTTCTTAGGAGGGCCACGAAAATCATTGTTCACACTGTGCTCAAGTATCCAAATAACGACTGCAATGATCACGAATGAAACAGCAGTGGCACACCACAGCTCTAGAGTGAATGGTTTTAGGAAAACCAGACCACTTGATGTTGAATTTCCAATTGGGGCTACAATGGCAAGGCCTGTAGCAGAAAATGGCTGAGTGAAATCGACAATTTTTATCCTGTTCGTAACAATAGCTATGTCCCCAACAGCTGCATCGAAAACCTGACAGTGAAGTTATAAACAATGAGCTTTTCTTGAAATAGAATAAAACCAAAGGGACTAATAGTCTCTTACTTGAGTTGCAACCATTCTAACAAGTTCATCATAGCTCGGGTTTTTGAGGCCATCTCCAAAAGGCTCGAATATGTAATGAATGTCGTACGGAACCTGCCTCATCACTGCATTACACAAATCAATGAAGTAACCTTGTACACTGTGGTTTTGGTTCTTCTCAATCACAAATTCATTGAAACTCACTCTCCTTGGAAATCCTATTCTCAAGGGTCTCTCTCTCGTCGCTGGCTGCCATCCACGCGGAGTTTTGGCTACTCGTCCAGGCCATGTTATGATATCAAGCCTCTGATCTTGGATGGAAGGGCGAACTTTGTTACCTCTGAGAGATTCAGGGCTTTGAATAGAGAGACCAGTGTCATTAGACCAATAACCAACTATATTAGTACCATTTTGGACAACATTTATGATTTCATATTGAATGTCCATAAGGTTGCGATCATCATCAAAATGAATCTGACCTGTCAAGCCAGTGAAATTTGAGCTTGATATGAACTTCACAAGTGCTTCTCCACCACCAAAAACTACAGGGTTTCGAAGATCCAACTTCTCGTTCGAAGAAAACGTGATGCTTCCTTGCTCTTTCAGGAATCTAGCAACCGAATATGCAACAAGCCACATTGTGTCATAAGCATAGAGACCATAAACAGTTAATCTTGAATGTGTTGAGCCCTTCTGCTGCATGTTTCTCCACCGAGACATGAAGGCCTTCTTCATGAGAGTATCACGGATACAAGGACGAAGTGTAACCACCCCTTGAAGGACACTCAAGGAATCTCTGTTACTAGGCAGAGTATCTAATGTAGAAGAGAGCCAGTCTGTTGCAAACCATACATAGTTTGCTTTGATCATACCGAGGTTTTTCGCTAATTTGAAAAACTTCAGCTCAATGTCAGGACTAATATGGACAACGTAAACACGAGGACCAAGTGACTTTGACTTGATTAGAGTATCAGAGACCTCACTAAGGTTACAGTGAGGAGATAAAGGAAGTTTGTAAGAAATTTTGGACATTTTCTTGGCTAGCTCATCACCTAGTGCGGTAACTCCGTTCCTTCCATAATCGTTATCCTCAAAGATGGCAATAATCTGTTTCCATCCATATAAGTTGATCACATCAGCAATGGCAGCCATTTGGTTGGAGTCGGATGGTGTTGTTCGAAAGAAGTAGGGAAATTGGAGGGAAGATAGTGTTGGATCAGTAGCGGCGAATGATATCAAAGGAATTTGGAGCCCGTTCGCGATGTGTGAGACGATATGTGCTATGGCAGAAGACTGTGGACCAACTATAGCCACCACTTCATTTTCAATCACCTGGAAAACTGATAAAACTGTGCATGAAAACTAGATGCTTATTGATTATGAAATATATGAAACCTCAAACAATGTACTAAGATAGAACATAGAAACAATACACATGTATAATGTGGTGTGATGTCTGAATCTTCAAATTTTACATCTTCCATAGACAAAGTTGAATCCTACCTTACTACAATCACAATAAAAACCATAATTTAATTTCCACACTGCCTAATTTTTAGTGCATGAACAAGCAAGCCATGTTAAAAGATAATTGCTTCCCATTTTCTCCTCTTCATTTCTCTTTAAAACAGAAACTACTGTGGGGAATGGTGAATATGTATAAATCATGTCAAATTTAAAGAGACAAGAAACAAAAGTACAAAAACCTCAAGAAAACAAGGCAGAAAACACAACCTTATCTACAAAATAGACAGTAAAACTATATATACATATAACAATACACACAGAGACAGAGAGGAGGAACCTTTAATTGACCCCAAAAATTCAATGCAACTTGAGTCCTCCATAATCACCTCCAATTTAATTCCATTAAGAATTGTGGGGTCAGAGTTTATATCTTCAACTGCCATTTCCATGGCTGTTTTTGCCACTCTACCAATCACAGAATCAAAAGTAAACACAGCACCAACTTTCACCACAGAAGGCTTCTCACAGTTCACATGAGGAGTATCAAGAACCAACATTGCTGCAACAGTAAAAGCCACTGCCATAATTGAAAACTCCATTCTTGGTAGGACCAAAATCATTACAGGGAAAGAAAACAGAAACCAAGAATTCACATGGGTCTTTCTTAAAATCTCAAAACTTTGCAATCATGAATGATGAAATTAAGAAACATTGAACCAAGAATAAGGGAAGCATTTTACTTAAGAAGTCATTTCAAATAGCAATTCAAGAGTGCAATTCAAGAATAAGGGAAACATGATAGTAATGTGACTGCAGCAATAGTGATGAAAGTTAAAACTCATTTTTCTCTAACATGCCCCACAATATAAAGCCATCTGAATCTAAGGAAAATATTAAGGGTGAGGAAAGTGAGAAAAGAAAAAAATGCAAATGATTAATTTAAGGAGAACCAATCAGGAAAAAGAAAAAGAAAAAAAAATGGTTGATGTGGTGTTCATAGGGAAGCTTGCTGACTCTTCACGAAGAGTTTTTCCCTAGTTGATTAAATCTTGATTTAATTCTTATTCCTAATTTATTGCTGTTATTAAAATTAGAGATTTATTTACCTTTTCCACCCACCATATTTACGGTGATTCAAAATCATTTTCTATTTTCCACCCACCATATTCACAGTGATTCAAAATCATTTTTTTCTATTGAAAGTGTGTCAATCAAAGTTTCAGTCAAAGAAATTGTTTACATTTTTATGGTCGAAATCATATTTTCTTTCGAGGGGACATGATCACATGAACGAAATAGATTTTTACTTTTTGAGCGTTTTATAAATGTTGATAGAGAATGAATTGCAAATTTATTTATATTATAAAAGATTTTTTAAGAAATACTCATTAAGGCTACGTTTATCGGCGACCGAACAATTGGGTCGTTCATATAAGACAAAGGATGAGAAATTTTAAAAAAAGGAAAAATATAAATAATGCTGCAACCGGTTGAGGTCAGAGGGTATAGTATGACCTGTACGACAACCCCGACAACCACATGCTCACTCTTATTTTTTTGACAAATGTCACTCAATTATTGGTTTCATTTTTTTTAAGAATTTATATTCTAAAAGAATAATTGTATATTTTCTTTAAAAATTAATTATAATTCTTTTTTTTTAATTTATAAATAAAAGAATAATATATTGACTTATTTTATAATTTTTATATAAATATTAGTATAATTAATTTAATTATTGTATTTTTATGTTATTTTTAATGTATTTTCAAAATAATTTTATCACTGTGATTGTGAATTTATCTAAAAAATTTAAATATAAATTATTAATATAATTTTAAATGTAATTAAAAAGTCTTAAAATAATATATTAATTTCATATTAATAAATATATTGTATATATGGATGAGAGAAATAAATATTATTATTATATTAAAAAGTTAGGTTGGGTTGTTGATGAAGTATAAAAAAGTTAAATTTGGGTTGAGATGTAGGTTGTATATATGTGGAAGAGAGATAAATAAATATTTTATTGATAGGTTGGGTTGTGATGGGTTGTTGATGGGATAGTCTTAAAGAGAATTCTTCTCTATCATAATATATTAAAAGTGGCTTAGCAAGTGTTAACATTTTTTTCCAACTTTACCCTCATCTATTTTCCTTTACTTGTTAATTATTAATAAATTTATTAATTTATTTTTTATTAATAATTCATATTCATGAATAGAAACTCTTGGATTACTATTTAAAACAATTAATTTTCTATTTAATGCAATTCTTGAATTTTATTTTATATGATTCTTGATTGTATTCTTATTATTTATATATATACTTTCTAATATCTTATTAATATAGTTTTTACTAATAATTCATGATTCATTTAAACTTTATTCATGAATAGCAACTCTTGGATTATTTTTTAAAACAATTAATTTTCTATTTAACACAACTCTTGAATTTATATTTTATGTGACTCTTGATATTATTCTTATTATCTATATATACTTGCTAATATCTTACCAAGGAAGAGAGAATTTGATTGCCCTTTGTGTTCTTATGTTTACATTACCTTCTTTAATTTTATTTCTCTATATTTAAGCTTATATAGATGACTTTGATATCAATTCTTTCTAATATTTATTTGTTTCATATTACAATATATTTGTTGTTTGTTTATTTCTTGCTATTTAACAATCCATGTTTCGTAACTAATGCAGTTTTATATTGTATATTTTCATCTATTTATTACCTCTATGTTGTTTCTCAGTTGAGAGGGGTTTCGTCGAGCATGAGGGCTGTGGTGGTGTGGTTGATCCTAAACATGTAAAGCTTAATTATTTGGATGATGTGCAAACAATATTTATTCAAAATGGAAGATGGTGCAGTGCATGTTTATGCTTATGAAGGTGGTAAGATTTCAAATATGCCAATCTAGACAAAATGTAATATTCACACTTACTTACGACATGTTTCCTTGATGTCAAACAATCCTTTCATTTTTGTTTTATTCATTGTTTAGATACTGAAGAGTTATTCCTCATTGCTAATCAATATTTACATCATGTTATTGTATGTAATACTAATAAGAAACTTGACGGCATTGTTAAATTATATATATATATATATATATATATATATATATATATATATATATATATATATATATATATATATATATATATAATGTGTTATTTTCGAGAGCTTTTATACTTTACTAATATAAAATTTTGAATTCTATTATATTTTATTAACTTGATTATGGTGATGTACTCTTTTGTGGTTATACATAAATATATGCAGTAATACGATGATAATGGTATTTTTAAAAGTAAATAAATGAGAGTATTTAGATTTTTTTTTCTTTTAATGTAAAAATGTGAAAATATAAAAACTATCCTAAAGAGTAATTAATTGCAAAAGTTTCAATTAATACTAAGATTATATATTATGGTTGACTCTTATAGTAAAACATTAAAATACTAAATTTAATTGAAGAAGATGAATAGTAGAATGAAAATTAATTATACAAAATTAAATTGCAATAGGTGAGTATAAAATTTAAAATAAGAAGAGAATTTGAAGAGTTAAACTACTTCTTATTTCTTATGATATTAAAAAAAGTAGAAATATTATTATGTTTTTTTTTATTCTTAAACGTTTTTTTTAGTTCTTAATTTTATTGTAGTACTATAATATTTTATAGATTATATTCTTAAAACGTGATAATGTAAGAAATAATTTTAAGTATAAGAATGTTTTTATTAGAAATGTAGTATATATAAAAGATTAAAGGACTACGTCCATTAATGAATAGATATGATAGTATGAAAATTAATTAAAATTTAAAATGATACTTTTGATATGATGAATTATTTGAATTCCTTTACTAATTTTCACTATTAATATCATTTGAAGAGTATAAACTATTTTTCACCATCAATATCAATGTATCACATAATCATTTAAATTTAAAGTATTAAAAAAAGAGAGAGAAAAACAAACCTCAAATCAGCTTCTTTTCTTAAATACTTACACTTTATCACAATTAATTAAAAATGGATTTAAAAAAGAAATAGAATCGTTAATTTATTATCAAGATAATCTATAATAATATCACAAGAATTATACATACTTCTTCCCATTCACAAAATATACACCATTTTTATTTTGGTTAGACTCACAAATTTTCAGCTTCCAAAAAATATAAAAAAATCAAAATAATTCTAATCTCTCATACACTTTATTAAAAAAAAAATGCTTCTATTTAATACACAGTCTAAGCATATTTTATCATTTATTTATACTAAAACAATGCTATAATACTTCCAAAAGTTTCATTTAACTTAATATACATGCATAGTTAAAGACAAAAAAAAAACTTTTATGTGTCAAAGTTATTTAATAATGAAGTCCTTCGTCACATAATATATAGAAAAATAAAATTAAGAAGTACCCTTAAACTTTCATTTCAAAATTTAATAACTATTAACATATAATTGTCTCTATGCCAAAAAAAAAAATCTTTTCAAATTATATATTCCATTAATTTAAACAATTCATTTATATGAAAAAATTTAATAAAGCACGTAAAATTTACACTTTCCAAATTTCACCACTTAAAAAAAATACATTACATCAATCTTCAACTACAAATTTATCAGTCTCACCTAATACACATAATATACTTTTAAATTTATTTATTATCTAAAAATACTATATTACCCTCTAAAAGTCAAAATAGTTGAAGCATTTTTTCTTAAACTACGTATCTATAGGTGAAATATAAGTCGAGACAGAGAGAGTATGAATTATCAAATAAAAAATCAAGGTTCTCAATGTTATTACTAAAAAAGTGAAGATGCAAAATTCATAGTATAAAACCAAAAAACAAAAGACATGGGACGAAAAAATATACATACAATAATTTACTTATTTAATAGTTTATATAACGATTATTGATAAATTGGATGAATATTGTCAGAAGAAAAACATTGTTTATAAAGAAGTATAGGTGCAGTTAATAATTTGATAATTTACTTAAATTATTCATTATTATATTGAAAAATAACTTTTCAAAATAAAAAATAAGTACAAAAGGCTAAATAAGAAAAACAATACAAAATATGACGTGCATGCGACGTGCATAGCACGTCTAAAAAAACTAGTAGAAAAAAAAAGTATTTACACAAAAAAAATCTTATTAACAATTACTTTTGTCCATGATAAATATATTTAGGCTGCGTTTGGATGGGCTGATTTGGCAGAGGATTTGAGAATCCATGTTTGAAATCATGATGGATGTTTGGATGGAAAATTAAATCAACGGATTTGAAATTCTAGATTTTCAAACCAGCCCACTTCAAATCCTGGATTTAGAAATGAAGTTTTTCAGGCTTTTTTTTAGGGATTTCAAATCCACTCTGAAACCTCGTCATTTCAAATCCATTGCGTCTTCCTCTCTATATCTCTCGGTGAAATCTCCCTCTCCGCCTCGCTCGCTGAAATCTCCCACTCCAACTCGCTCGCTGAAATCTCCCACTCCGACTCGCTCGCTCGCTAAAATCTCCCTCTCCGACTCACTTGCTCGCTGAAATCTCGCACACCGACTCACTCGCTGAAATTTACACTCTCTCCGACTCGAATATTTTCTCATTTTCTATCTCATCACTGACCAGAGCAACCTCAATCCATACCAGATTCTCTCAATCAATGAAGTTCGACCAGTCATCGACTAATTTCTGTGTTTTTAGGCGGCCAAAAGACGGGTAGCCGAGTGATGGGGTTTCAGGGCATATGGTTATCGGGTATTCTTTCACATTATACTTTCCTAAAGAATTATTGGTAACTACTTATTGTCTAAAATTGATTATTGTTGGGAGTACCATATATAGAATTATCATGTATTAGGTTGATTTCACTCTTCATGATTGAATTTTAGAATTGATAATCAAACTATTTCCATTTGGGGGGGTGGGGGGGTTGATTCTCATAGGTGAGTATATTCATATGATTTATGAATTAGTACAAATAGTTATTATAAATTTCGATGCTCCTTAATCGGATTACAATTTTTGTTTGCGTATAGTGTGGACTAACTCGAATTATAGTTAAATCAAGCTAATAAAATATATCCTTAATTGTGTATAATTGTCCTAGGATCTTAAGTTGTAGCCATTAGTTAGATTTGACTTCATATTTAGTAAGATGTTCAGAGATTGGAAGAGCCCTTGTATTTGCTTTAGAGAAAGAGAAAGAAATAGTGAGATGGGATATTTGATGTTTCTCATAACTGAAATTTTCGTAACACAAGTGGACTATCATCACAAGGCATGTCTCTGTGTATTCATTTATTTTACTCTGTTTTGGTACGTAGAATGATGAGAATCCAATGGGAATCCTGCATCTTCTCTTTTATTCGGAAGAATGATGAGTTCTATAGTAGTGATGCTGAAGTTTGTGAGTTTTTCTTAATTTAAATTGCCCTGCTTTTGTCAAGATTTGATATTTATGCACTCTGTCCTTGAGTATACTTGAGAGCTAATTTAAGAAAATATTTAATTGGTTGGATGATTTGGGATTACTGTTGTGTATAAATTTGTGAACAAAAAGAAGAAGAAGATTTTAAATTTTCATTTTAAATTCATATTGTTCTGTAATAATAAAACTATAAGTAATGGAAAAAAAAGCTAAAATACAAGTATAAAGAATTAATGACAGAGGTAGGAGGGGGCATAGAAATAAACTAAGATGTGAGAAGAGAACAAAAGTGAAGGAACAGGCCACTCCATCTTGAGAAGGGAGAGAGTTGTTGGATAGATTCATACATACCATGTATATGTAGCATTGAATTCTCAGTTGGCCTCTGTATCTTGAATCAGAATCATTTAATCATAGTTATGAACTTAATTGCATTGTGTTCGAGTAAGTTTTTTATTTTTTACCAACTTTGAAAGGATTAGTATTGCATATGATTTATAACATGCTGAAAAAGTCTATTTAACCATTCCATCATACATGGTTAATGTGGTCTATACTTATAACAATACTCTTTACTTGGTATCTACTTTTGTAAATATCTATACTTATAGCAATACTCTTCACCAACATTAATGGATAATGGTAGTCGAAAACGCCTGAGAGATGATAAAGAGAATGATGAAGAAGAGGCGGAAATAATTATTTCGTTATTGTGCTTCTTAATTAGCATTATTGGTTCTTGGTACAATGGTAGATATCTAATGAAAGAGCTTCGGATGAGTCATCATGATAGAGTTTATCAAAGAGAACTTTGGATGAAGTCTTTAAGCCATAATACTACATGTTATAAGCAACTACGAGTAAATGTGCTTACGTTTAATAAACTGTGTGATTTACTACACAATGAGGGTAGGTTAGTTGCTTCAAAAAATGTCACACTACAAGAAATTGTGGCAATCTTCTTGCATATCCTTGGACATGATCAAAAGAATAG
Source organism: Pogostemon cablin (assembly GCA_023678885.1). Classification (NCBI taxonomy): domain Eukaryota; kingdom Viridiplantae; phylum Streptophyta; class Magnoliopsida; order Lamiales; family Lamiaceae; genus Pogostemon; species Pogostemon cablin. Next base: position 34,717,773 of record CM042971.1, read on the forward strand.
CACGATGACAGCCACATTTGCTCGGTCTGGGGAGACTATAAGTAGGCAATTTCATATTGTGCTACATGCAGTGTTAAAAATTGGAAAGCTTTATCTCAAGCAACAAAGTGATGAAATACATAATCAAAAAGATGTTGACAGGTGGAGCTGGTTTTCGGTAATATTTTATCGTAGCTTATACATAATATTTTATCATAGCTTATACGTAGATAATATTATGCAGAATGCAGTTGGAGCATTGGATGGAACATTTGTTGATCTTACTGTTCCAGTGAGCGATTGTTCTAAATATAGAAATAGGAAGGGTGCTATAAGTACTAATATGTTGGGAGCATGTAATGCTAACTTGAAATTTCTATATGCACTACCCGGTTGGGAAGGATCAGCTTCAGATGCTAGAGTACTACGTGATGCATTACAGAGACCTAACCGATTAAAAGTTTCGAAGGGTATGTTGAATTATTATTATTATTATTAATTTATTGTCATTATTTGATCCTTGTATAATTGTGTTCCTTTTGTAGACCAATATTATCTTGTAGATGCGGGTTACACAAATGGTGAGGGTTTTCTTGCTCCTTATAGAGAAACTCGTTACCATTTAAATGAGTGGAGAGGAAATACTCCTAAAAACTACAAAGAGTTATTTGATCTTCGACACTCTTCAGCATGAAATGCAATTGAAAGAACTTTTGGTTTGCTAAAGAAAAGATGGGCTATACTAAGGACTGCAAGCTTCTACGATGTAAAGACTCAAATAAGAATCATCAATTCATGTTGCATTTTGCATAATTTTGTGCGTTGTGAGATGCCTAATGATCCTTTGTTGGTCGAGGTTGATCGAGATTTGGCTGACCAAAGTGATTAAGATGATTTAGATGATGAGCAAATAAGAGTTGTTAGAACTACAACTGAATGGACTTCATTTCGGGATAATCTTGCTCAAGAGATGTTCGAGGAATATCAAGCTAATAGATTATAGTTGTTTAATATTTTATTATGATGAGTTAATTTCCCATGTTAAATCATATTATTCTCAATTATTAGTAAGCGTATGTTATTATATTTGGTGTTGTGTATCTTTAAAAAAAAAAACTTGTACATAATTAAAAGTTTGATATATTCAATATATTTGTATTTTACAATGATATAATGCAATTTTATTATATTATCAATTATTAATTATGAATGAATCTCTTAACTTTAAAAAAAAAATTGTTTGCCAAACAATGGATTTGAAATCAATTGATTTATAAATTCATTCATAAATCCATAATGCATCCAAATGAGGAGATTAGAATTAATGTATTTGAAATCTAGGTATTTGTAAATCCATTGATTTTCAAATCCTTTGAATTTGAAATGACTCAATCCAAACATAACCTTAATGTAATTTAAATTATATTGAAAATCTGAATTTTTTTTCATCGATATTATTTATGTATTTCTTTGCAATTGAAGGAAAGAATAAACTAAAAATATGTATATGCTGACAATATTAATAGTTATCTTTTGACTAATAGAAGCGTCTTAGCAAGGTAAATATCAAAATTAGTTTGGTATGACATTTTTTAATTTTAGTTATTTTTTTATTATATTTCTCACTTTTGGTCCTTCATGGTCCGTTTTTAGTCCTTTTGATCTAAATTTAGTCATTTTTCACCCATAATTTAAGAAACTTGTTGGAAAATTATGCATGAGTTGCACGCACTCAAAGTTGGTCCTATAAGTATGGACTGTTCCAACTTCAGTCCTTTTCTTATTGTAATTTTCACTTTTGGTCCTCTATTGTCCGATTTTAGCCTCTTTTTTGTCCAAATTTAGTAATTTTTCGCCAAAAATTTAAAAAACTCGTTTGAAATCATACGTGAGTTGCACACGCTCAAAATTCACATGCTCACGATTGAATAAACCTTTAATGTTTGCGGCGGAATTTTGGCTGCCGAGAACCCTCACCAAATCGAAGAAGAAACTCCAAGTTCAAGCCCTAGGGCTTCGGAACGTGTGGCACCAACACAGTGATTGGAGATGAAGGGCACTACGACATCTTGGGCAAAGAACGCGGCGTGTTTCGATCGGGATTGATTACTCATGATTCGATTTTTTTGTTTCTCGATGAACCGACATCAGGATTGGATTCAACCAGCACTTACATGGTGGTAAAGGTTGTGCAGAGGATTGCTCAGAGTGGAAGCATCGTGATCATGTCGATTCATCAGCCTAGTTGATGTGCTGTCGCCGGCACCCAAAAATAAGAGTTATAATTTTCCAAACAAACCACTAAGAATGTAGTAGGGTAAGTAAGGGTCGAACCCACAGGGAGTTATCGAATTTCAATTGAACTTAACGTGTTTCTAAAGTAACAATGGGGGGATGGATTGGATTCTAACAACTACTAACATGAAAAAAAAATTTAAAATAGCAAACATAAAATTAAATAATAGAACAAATAACATAACAACCTAGTCAGAATTAAACATACAAATAATTATACGAACTCAAATCCTTAGGCTAATGGTATGACCAAATCAATCCGAATGTTCTTAAGATCATCAATTAGGGTACGACCACTAAATTGAACTATTTACAAGTGACCCTATAGATTCGAACTCGCAAATGCATTAAGACTCCAAATATAGAATTACTAGGATACGAAAACCGGCTAGGAATCATACAACCTAGATCCTATTACACCTAGAGGGAATTATCTCTATTTGCTACTTAATTCACTCCTCACAACAATTACGGATTATGGATCACGAAATAGCGTTAAGCAATTAAATAATTAAATTAGACGGCCAGACTAAAATAATTATCAAAGTGCTATTAAGAACATCAAAGCATGTAAAAGAATAAATTTATATAAAAGTTTGCAATATAAAATTCAAAACAATCAAATAAATAATTCATGGGAAGTTCACAACCCTCGAACTAGAAGCGAAATTACATAATCGAAATTAAATTAAAAAGACAAAATCGATAACACCGATGTTCTTCGTGGTGGAACTTCCTCCTTCAATGGCTGCCTTCTAACGTCCCGCCGTGATGAACGTGTGTAGCGTAGAGAATATATCCTTCCTCCAGATTCATTGCATCTCATCTATGGTAAGTTTTTATTTATTATTGATCACCAAATCTTTCTTTTTCTTAATTATCTTGGTCAACTATTTAATTTTCCTGCAATTAAAATTATTTTATCAGTCACAAAAATAAATTATGTGACTATACAATTTATCTCAATTTTGGCATGTTTCAATAAAAAATAAAATAATAAAAGTTCAAGTGTATAAAATAGAAATAAATCGTAATTAACATTAAATAATTCACAACTCACGCGTAAAAAAGTGAATTTCATCTAAAATAATCATGCAAAATTATGATTTATCACTAGTTATCAAATTCTGGGATTGTTGGATTGCATGATCTTTCTAATTTGTGGATGAAGTTTTATAGTGGCCCTCCATCGCTCCATCGAATTTGCCATTGTTCTTCTCAGATTTCAAGCATCCCATTTTGAATAACGATAATCGGATTGATTTCGCACTCGATCTGATCCGTGAACTCGAGGACTTACCTGGTGGAACCAAAAGTCTCTTTGAATTCAACAAATCCTTGAAAAACGTTGAAGAGATCATCAAGTAATCAAACTAACTCCGATTACGCAACCTTTATTTTATCTCTTAAAGAAGCAATCAACGCAAGCATTTTCAGAGGGAAGCTTGTTTTCGGCGCCACCGCCAACGGCGTCTCCACCAGTCCATTATTAGTTCCAACATTTGCGAACCATTCTGGATCGAAATGGTGGCGCTGTTGAAGCGATCCTTCTCCTCTGAGCCAAAAACCCCAAATTTTTGAGCACGTGCAACTCACCCATGATTTCCAACGAGTTTTTAAAATTTTCAGCGAAAATAATTAAATTTGGACAAAAAAAGACTAAAATCAAACAATGGAGGACCAAAAGTGAAAATTGCAATAAAAAATGACTAAAGTTGGAACAGTCCATATTTACATAACCAGCTTTGAGCTCGTGCAACTCACACATGATTTTTCGAGTTTTTTAAATTTTCGGAGAAATATGACTAAATTTGGACAAAAAATACTAAAGTTAGACAACGAAAAACCAAAAGTGAGAGATGCAATAAAAAAAGGATTAAAGTTGAAAAATATCATACTTATAGGACCAATTTTAATATTTTCCCTCTTAGTAATAATAGGTAGATGATTAGCCATAATATCGTGGGTATGACCAATTAAAGAAACTATCGAACCACAGGGAGGAACGTGCTAGAGTTTAAGCGATCTCAAGCTTATCGTGATTTTATAAGGACGACGGAAAGGAGCGGATAGGAGCAAATGAATGCAATTATGCTAAAGCAAGAAATAAAGATAAAATGAATGCAAAGATAAGATGGGTTCCAAATGATGCAAGGATGAGATTAACAACAATCATGGCATAGATAATTAATTAATCATGCAATTAATTCTAATCTCTCATGGACAAGGTATAGAAGCGATCACTAATTCCACCTAAACTCTCTCTCGAGATGGATAGGATGTAGGCCCTCAACAAGGTTCCCAAACGCACATAGGATCGAGACAATAGCAAACACCTCCCACTAGGTACTAATTACTCTATGAGTTCCCTAATTAGGTACTAAATCATAAGCAATATTCCCTTTTAAGGTACTATGAATTCACTAATTGTTTGGGTCTCCTCATTTAATCAACCAACCTCTCGATTAAGCTAATCAAATGTTCTATCAAAGGGTTCTAAATCTAGAAGGATATCTCTATCTCATTCTAAATTAATGCACATGAAGTGTATGATGAAATGATTCAATGAACTATCCTAAACACATAATTGATTTCTCAATCTAATCACATGCCCATGACAATTAATCACACAAATCATCATATTCATCAAGCAATCAACAATCAATGATAGAAATAACACAAAGCTCATTCAAGATTAAAATCAATTTGCATAAAAACTAAATTATCTAACACCAATCATGGAGCTAATCTCACAAAGGAGATTAGCCTCTCATATCCATAAGAAAATTAACATAGACATTAAGATCCTTACAAAACATGATCAATCTATAAAGAAATGCACAAAAATTAGAATTAGATTCCCCCTTTGAAGTGCTTCAATGGAGATCTCCTTCTTCTTCTTGTGATCTCACTCTCCCTTGCTTCCTTGATCACTTGGATGGTGAATTTGATGGAGGGGATCAAGTATAGATGGGTGGATGAAGAATGGATGAAGATGATGGTGGAAAATGGAAGAAATGGTGTGTGAGGTGTGTGTGGAATGGCTGGAATTCAGATCTCCTCTATAAAATCTGAATGGAGGGGTATTTATACCCTTTTGGGCATTCTAGAAGGATTAAGATTTTTTTCTGATCCCAGACACGACACGAGTCATGTGGCGCAACACGGCAATAAGATGCCCGTGTTGCGTGAACTGATGCTCCCGCACGGCCTCTCCTTACAGGCCCGTGTTGGCTACACGGGTCGTGTGCTGCAACACGAGTCGAGCTCCGTAACACGGCCAAGTGGTGGTCGTGTTGGATGAATAGATGTTGCCGCACGACCATTCTGGACAGGCCCGTGTTAGCTACACGAGTCGTGCACTACGACACGGCTCGTGCCACCGACACGGCCAGTCGTGTTGCTGCTGCCCTGATTCCTTCACTGTTTTGGCTCGTTCTCCTTCGTTTCAACTCCGAATTGAGATCCGCTTTTTCCTACATCTTCCTTATCATGTTTAGCATCAAATAAAAAGTGAAAATAGTAGGTTTAAGCTCATTCACACACATTTCCATGAAAACACAAAACACAACCAAATAACATATAAAATACGGATAAAATAATACGAAAACACATATAAAAAGACACTAAAATCTAGGTGAAAATATCACTCATCACACCCCCAAACTTAAAGTGTTGTGCGTCCCCGCACAACGAAAATGATAAACCAATGAGAGTGATTTTTACCTAGGAAAAGACTAAACGAACATAAGTAACAACACATCAATAATAATAAGAATCGCAATTTATGCTAAGTCATCCTACAACATTAGATTCATGACATGAAGAATTAACAAGTTCAATCTAAAGAGAATGATAGTGTAATACAGTCCCTTTTTAGTCCAAGCCTCACATAGATATCAATTTCACTCAACACTCTTTAAAGTATGGTAAAACAATACTCATCAATCGATTGGCTCGACTCGCTATAAGCTTGCTCGTGGACTATATTCACAAACCGCCAAGGTTTCCATTAATGATCAAAAAGGTCTTACATTAAGGATGTAATGATAGACTCTTTGGTAGGGTATGGAAGATATGGATAATAGTGACTAAGCAAGTGTAAGTAATCGAAGAGATGGCCAATTTCTCCAACTTCTCCACTTTTCTTTCTTCCTTTCTCAACTTTGGTAATCACAAGCACTAATCATCAACTTTCCTTAGATTTTTATCTTCTTTTAATGCATGCTTCCTTCTTTGAACTTTTAAGTACTTGAGCATATTGTTATTTCTTTGCTCATTTTCTTGTTTTGGGGTTGCATGTCCATTATTTCTTGTGCTCTTTTTCATCATTTTTCTTGCTTGTTTACCATTTCCTTTTTTTCTTTTTCTTCCTTATCAAACCTTTCTAGTTACCATCTCCTCAATCACCCACACAAATGGTATGTATGTAAGGCTTAAGTGGGTAATCATGACTTGTAATGTGCTTATATCACAATAAATAGGCTTTAAGGCTCAAAGTGGTTGACTAGGGATGATGTTCATGGTAGGAAAATATATGGTAATGACTATAATAACAAGGATGACCTTAGATCATGTCACTAATCTCCACAAATCGGGCTCGTTCCTATAGTCCTTGAGCAAATTCTAGCTTATCAAACACAACCAATCCACTCATGAAGAAAAATACCATGTATGCACGATTGAGGCTCAAACGCTCACAAGCTTGTGCTCGGACCTTAAGAAACTTATTACACCACATCCATCTCAAAATTGAACAAGTTAAGTAAAAACATGTCACAATTCGAAAGTGTAGAGATTCTTAATCATAACTTGTCATCACTTACTACCACTACATAACACCACTCATGTTCAAAAATAACTCACAACATCCCAAAACAAACCACCAAACATACCAAGACAAAAATAAGAAAACACACAAAACATAAAATAAAGACTCAACAAACAAGAAACAAAACAAAAACACATAACATGCAAAAACAAAAATCACCATCATTAAAAAATGAAGCACATATTTAACTCATCCATAACAATGTAAGCTCACAATCATACCAACATTATTGAAAATGAAACCTCCCAAAAACATAACAAATGAAGTAGCATACAAATCACATCAATCCAAATCAAATTATGTCAAGCAACTAAAAGTGATAAGGTGTAGAGTACTCCCTCAATAGGCATTTGGTAAGGAAAGCGTTCGCTCCAAGCTCCATTCGTGCTTCCAATACCCTTCATTCATCCTCAAAACTCATACAACACCATTAGCTCCACAATTTCATTAAAAATATTGATTCACATGCACTTCAACACCACCAATCATACCAAAATCCAACCAAACTCATGAGAAAAATTTTAAAATTTGGGTGAATTTTACAAGAAGACCTTTCATCACCAATATATCATCATATCAAACACACTTAAGTGGTGAGTCACACCACGCACTCTCCCCCCAAACTTAAATCGAACTAAGAGGTGAGAATTAAGTTTGCAAAAAGTGGTGGGACTCACCCTTGTAGTTTCCATTGATAATCTTCTTGTGGAGAAGTAAACGCATCTACACGACTCAATCTATGTTCACCATGCATTTTCCCCCCAAACTTGACTCGAGACAAGAGTCGAAAATTAAGTTTGTAACAAATGGTGACATTTTTACTCAAATCCATGAAGCACTTCTCCTTTCTTCAACATGCATTTTTCTCACAAGCACAATCCACCTACAAGACCAAAATCAACAAAAAGCATCAAAATAACAAAAGAATGGGTTGCCTCCCATTTAGCGCTAAGTTTAACGTCTTCAAGCCGGACGGAATTTCACGATCATTGGACCAACGAATGGTCCATCCCACTTTCTTCTCGCATCCTCACTTTGAACATTAGCTTGGCCTTCTTCTTGTCCACTAGCTCAACCTCTCCATTCTTGCTCACTAGCATCAAATCGTCATCAAGAAGTGATTCTAGTGGACTTCCTCTTTATCCTTTGTCAAGTTTCCAATCGAGGTTCGGAGCTTTCTTCCTATCAACATCACAAGAAGACAAGTTAGCATTTGACAATTTCATATAATCATGAAGAAAAGAATTTAAATTGTCAAAGAGAAGGGAATCATGATCATCGAAATCATCTGGAGGCTTTAAGTGAGACTTGGCTCCTTTTTCCTTCTTGCACATGAACGTGACACTCTTTCCTTTTGAGCTCAAGGATAACTCTTCTCTACCAACATCAATTCTTGCTCTTCCCGTAGCTAGAAATGGCCTTCCCAAAATGAGTGGAACTTTGGGGTCCGCTTTCACTTCCAAAACCATGAAGTCGACCGGGAAAGCTAGCCCCTTCACCTTTACCTCCACGTCTTCAACAATTCCTAGTGGCTTCACAACCTCACCATTGACAACTTCAAGACGGATAGTAGTAGGCTTTAGCTTTCCAATTGCAAGGTCTTTGAACGTGGCATGAGACATCACGTTAACGCTTGCCCCCAAGTCACACAATGCATCAAGGGTATCTTTCTTTTCAAAATCACAATGGATTATGAACCTCCCCGGATCACCAACTTTTGTAGGCCCCCCTTTTTGCATTGATCCACTTGCTTCGGGTTGCTCTTCTTTCCTTTTTTTCTCATACTTTTTCTTGAGCTCTTTCACATACTCCTCAAACTCCTTTTTTTTCTCCTCTTTTACAAACATTTGTGGATAGGGAATAGGGAATGGAGTGATCGGAATACCCCAATAATCACGTTTGTACTCCTCTTCTTTACCCTTTTCTTCAACTTTCTTTTCTTCTTGCACCCTTTTCCACTTAGGTATCCATTTAGGCTTTTGCTCTTCTTTCATTTCTTCAACCACCTTGCTTTCCACCAAGCCTTCTTCAACCTTTCTTTCCTCTTCCGTTTCAACAAATAAACATTGAGCTTTCGGATTAACCTCGGTTGTGGCTGGAAACTTTCCTTTTTGTTGAGCACTCATTGAGCTCGCCATTTGACTAAATGAATACTCCAAGGCTTTGAGTCTTCTATCACTATTTTCTTCAATGGCTTTGAATCGTCTTTCAAAATTTTCCTCTTGAGTCTTGTTGGAGGCAATCAACTTTTCAAGAAGTTCTTCGGTAGTCGCCTTCCCTTCATTATTTGGCGCTTTAGCTCCCGGATGATACCCCGGAGGATAAGCAACCACATTACTTTGGTTTGCATAAGAAAAATTATCTTGCCTCCTTTGTTGTTGTGGATAAGAACTTCCACTTCCTTGGCTAGTGAAACCTCCTTGCCTTGGTTGTTGTGGTGGGTGCGAACTTCCACTACTTTGAGCATTGAATCCTCCTTGCCTTTGTGGATAACTTCCTTGATTTTGATTGAAATTACCTTGGTAATTGTTTTGATAATTACCTTGGTAATTTCTTCCTTGCATATAAGACACATCCTCAACACGTGGCATAGAGTTGGTCCATTATTCACCATTCACAGCATTCGGAGGTAGCACACCTTGCTCGACTTGTAGCCCCTCAACCATAGTCGCTCCTTGATTGTTCATACTTTGATTCAAGCTCATTTGTTTAACAATTTCCGCCACTATCTTTTCCATGCTTGGCATACTTGGTTCAACACTTACGCTCTTCACACTAAACTGTTGCCCTTTATCATAACTCTCGAATCCATAGCTTCCACTAACTCTCTCCGATGGCCATTGATAGACATTTGTAGCAATTTCATCAAAGATTCGAATAGCCCTTTCCGGAGTTACACCTAGTACGGATCCTCCTGCCGAGGCATCAACAAGCACTCTTTGCCCGTTCACAAGTCCTTGATAGAAAAATCCAACTTGTTGATTCTCCGGGAAACCATGTTGTGGACACTTGCGGAGCATTTCTTTGAACCTTTCCCACGCTTCATAAAAGCTCTCTTGAGGCATTTGCTTGAATTGTGTGATCAAGCTCTTCATTTGAAGCGTCTTTGACGGTGGGAAGTATTTGTTCAAAAACAATTGTGCTAGCTCGTCCCAAGTGTTGCACGTACCGGGAGTAATGGTGGATAACCATGTTCTTGCTCTATCCCTCAAAGAAAATGGGAATAACCTCATCTTTATGCAATCCTCGCTCACTCCGTTCATCTTTACTGTGTTGGCAATCTCCACAAACTGAGCTAGATGAGCGTTAGGATCTTCATTCGGAGCTCCACCAAACTGTTGCTCTCTCACCAATGAAATCAAGCCCATTTTAAACTCAAAATTGTTAGCATGAATTGGTGGTCCCATCATTTGTGGAAGTGCCCTCGACATGAAGAAATCCCGGATCACCCTTTGATCATTTTGAACTCCATGTTGAACCGGAGGTGGAGGTACATATGCTTGTTGTGGAGGAGCATAACCTTGTTGAAAACCTTGTTGGATCATAGCTTGTTGCACCATTTGTTGAATGTAAGCTTGATTGTTAAACTCCCCAAATTGTTGATAACCTTGTTGAGGAAGATTGGCATTGGCTTGATCTTGCAGATTTTGCATTCCGCCTCCATCATTCCTAACATTGCCTCGTTCATCTTGATTGTTCTCCATTTGATCACTCTTTTTGGTATTGTTCTCCTTTCTTCTTCTTCGGAAAGTGTGTTCAATTTCTAAATCAATAGGTTCAACTTGTTCCCCTTTTGATCTTGTTTGCATACACCTTCAAAATAAAAGAAGTTAGAACAATATTTTCAAAGCAAAGTACAAATAATAAATACAAGAAAAAAAAAATGTCTCTAGTAAGATCGCTCTAAACGTTCCTTCTTTAAGCTACTAGCAACCGTTACCTCCCCGGCAACGGCGCCATTTGATTAGCCATAACTTGTAGTCGGGTTGACCAATTCAAGAATTTATCGAACCACAGGGAGGTCGATGCTAGCACTTAAGCGATATCACGTTTATCACGATTTTATAGAAACGAATCATAGATGGATGGTTTGGTTAACAAGTAATTAAATGCAATCAAATGAAAGTAGACAAGCAATAATCAAATGACAAGATAAAAGTTATGAAAGAGTGGTTTTCCAAATTGAGTAGAAGTGAGATTAACAACACTATTGAAGTGGTAACTTATGGATTCATGCATTAAACTCATATGTATCAAGGGTTAAGACTAAGGGCCAACACTTATACCACCTAAACTTTCTCTCGAAATGAATAGGATGTAGATCATTTGCACAATCTCAAAATAGCTCAAAGGTTGGTTCTAAATTAAACTATTCCAACTAGGTACTAAGTTCAATTATAGAATCCCTTCATATAATCAATTGACTTCTCAATCTAACTAATCACATGTTCCATCAAAGGGTTCTAAATAATAAAGGACTTCTCAATCACTTTACCATCTATAATGCACATGAGGTGTTTGATGAAATGATTCACTTGACTATCCTAAGCACATAATTGATTTCTCAATCTAATCATATAATTAGAACAATCAAACACACAAAACATCATAGATCTCAAGATATATAAACACCAATGATAGAAAATCAAATATCCCCATCAACATATGAATTTAATTACATAGATCCACAAATTAACCAACAACCTTCATGTTGCTAATCTCACAAGGGAGATTAGCCTTCAATCTTCATAAGATCCATAACATAGACATTATAATTCTTACAAATCATGATAAACTAAAGGATTAACACAAAATTGGAATGAAAACTCCCTTGGAAATGGATCCAATTGAATCTCCCTTATTCCTTTGGTGATCACCCAAGCTTCCTTGCTTCTTCACTTGATTTGGATGGAGGAAATTATGGAGAGATGATGTAGATCTCAAAATGGATGAATGGGATGGAGAATATGGTGTGAAATCAAAGGAATGGTGTGTGAGGTGTGTGGGAACAGTAGAATTTCGGATCTCCTCTATAAAATCTGAATGGAGGGGTATTTATACCCTTTTGGGCCTTCTAGAAGGATTCAGATTTTTTTCTGATCCCAGACACGACACGAGTCGTGTGGCGCAACACGGCCATGAGGTGCCCGTGTTGCGTGAACTGATGCTCCCGCACGGCCTCTCCTTACAGGCCCGTGTTGGCTACACGGGTCGTGTGCTGCAACACGAGTCGAGCTCCGTAACACGGCCAAGTGGTGGTCGTGTTGGATGAATAGATGTTGCCGCACGACCATTCTGGACAGGCCCGTGTTAGCTACACGAGTCGTGCACTACGACACGGCTCGTGCCACCGACACGGCCAGTCGTGTTGCTGCTGCCCTGATTCCTTCACTATTTTGGCTCGTTCTCCTTCGTTTCAACTCCGAATTGAGATCCGTTTTTTCCTACATCTTCCTTATCATGTTTAGCATCAAATAAAAAGTGAAAATAGTAGGTTTAAGCTCATTCACACACATTTCCATGAAAACACAAAACACAACCAAATAACATATAAAATACGGATAAAATAATACGAAAACACATATAAAAAGACACTAAAATCTAGGTGAAAATATCACTCATCAGTAGATTAATTAATAATAATCACTAGAAATTTTAAATATGTAAATAGTCACATTTAAACACAAATCTCATTAATGCTCTAATAATATACTCCCTCCGTCCGCTTCTAAGGTGTCCATTTTACTATTTTTGGCGTCCGGTTCAAAGGTATCAATTTTCCCTATTTATTTAGTAAAAAAGTACACAATATGCCCACTACTTCCCTCTTATACAACTACCCACTTTACATATAATAATAATGCTCTTTAATCCACGTGCAAAAAGCAAACGGACACCTTAGAACCGGACGGAGGGACTATTAAAACATCAATTGAGCAAAATTTAAAGTACCTAATGATTTGTATCCACTATAAGAGTGCGTTTAATTCAAGGTTAATGGGGTTATCCCTAATAAACCCGGGTTAAATTTTGTTTACTTTACAGGTTACGATGACCCTCAAAAATTGGGGAATTATTTCTAACCAGAGGTTTATTTTAGGAAATTATCATTTTACCCTTCTTTTATTTGGAAAATATCACAAGAGCATCAATTATTCACGGGTCTTCTTCTCTGTCAATCAATTAACAGAAGAACCCATTTTTAGGGTTCATAATTTGGGAAAATGCAGAGATTTGATGAATTATGAAAGGGAGATTTGCTTAATTATAAAAATAATGAGAAACTTCCTTCAAATCATCTTCAGATCAAGAGACAAGCTGTCGTCTAAAATGGATAATAAAATCGAATCGAATAAGCATATGAGTGATATATGTTGATATAGCTGCGAGTTTACTAACCAAAAGACAGTTACAAGTTGTAGCCTTGGTGACCTCCTTCACTTGAGCAACTACAACAAGCCCAGATTCCATAAAAGGCTGTGTGAAGTCCACAATTCTTGTTCTATTCGTAGTGATGGTCACATCTCCCACCGCTGCATCGAATTTCTGCAAATAAATAAGTAAAAAGAGAATCTTACCAAAAGCTTGAGATCACATGGAAATGTATCATAGTAACTAGTTTATGCTGATCTTTTTAGTTGATTGATGGGAATGGAAAGAAGATTACTCACATTTTCTGCGACGTCATATACAAGATTACCGAATGACGGGTTTCTTTTACCGTCTCCATACATGATATACTGGTGAGGGACGGGGTAAGGCAACAACTCAACAGCCGCTTCGAATACATCAATGCAGTATCCTCTGGCCCCTAATGGTCCTTTATCTTTGGTTACAACGTCGGGATAACTGATCCTGTAAGGAAAAGCTATTCGTAAAGGCTTCCCGTTGTTGGGAAAGACCCATCCCCGAGGCTTCACTGTGGTTTCACCGGGCCATAGGACACTAGATGGTGATCCTTGCGAGAAAAGTTTGCTTGCTTTGCATATACAGTTTCAGGAGGAACAATAGAGAGACCTGAGTGATTAGACCAATAACCAATCCTCCAAGATCCAGTCCCACCAATGTTAAGAATATCAAATGCTGGATGAATCAAGTTCTTGTCTGAATTGTACTGAATTTGCCCAGATATACCAGTGAAGTTTGATGAAGTTAAAATCTGGAGCAACTTTGGGCCTTGGTTGAAAATTTGCAGGGCAGTTAGATGGAGGGTACTTCCCTTGACATCATGCAAGCTCGGATCATTAGAGAAACTGATGGTGCCACCGGCATTAAAGAAAGCATCGAGTGCTCGATCTACTAACCATACAGAGTCATAAGCATATAGAGCATATGAGTTAAATCTTGAGGTCCTCTTGTTCTTCATCTTTCCCCATCGAGAACTGAATCCTGTTTTGAGATCAGAGTCTGGAGTGTGATGGCGAAGTGAAATAACACCTTGTAGAGGATCTGCAGTCTGTGGATCAATAGATTCTGTGGAATCTAGAATACAAGGAAGCCAATCTGTAGTAATCCAAACATAACTCCTGCTCATCATTCCAAGTCTTTTTCCTACCGAAAAGACGTTAAGACCAGTATCAGGATTCACATGTACAAAAAAACTCTTGATTCCATCAGGTTCACCTCGACCAACAAGCTATCAATGTCGCTCTTTGGACCTCCAGGTGTGAATGCTGCCTTGTAAGAAATCTTGGCTCGTTTCTTCGCAAGTGCATCGCCTAATATGGAGATGCCATTTCTACCATTGTCATCATCAACAAAGATGGCTGTTCTCTCCAGTCAAAATAGTCTCTCAGATCAGCAATTGCATACATCTGGTAATAATCATTAGGTACAGTGCGGAGGAAGTATGGATACTGCAGAGACGAAAGAGAGGGATCGGTGGCAAATGATAAAAGTGGGACATGAAGCTAATTCACAACATGGGCAATCACGTGTGCTATCCCCAAAGACAGTGGACCAAGTGCAGCTACGACGTCGTTCCCAACCAGCTGCACAGCTACACGAGTAATGACGCCCTGTCAAAATTTACTCATTTCCCTTATTTTTTTTGACTAATTATATGTCATTAATAAGTAGACCTTAAAGAGTAGAATTTCAGAGATGAGAAATGGCTTACGGCTCACCCTGATTTTCCACTTTAAGCATATTATTTGAACACCAAAAGTACATAATAATAAAATATGGTCATCAACAAATTACAAACATGAGGAAAAATTAACTTAGATTAATTACGAGGATATGAACATGAATATCAACTTAAATGACATGCATAGTTAATCATGAACTCTCCCATGAAAGAACCAGTCTATGCTCAATAAGGTGACAAGCATAGACAATTTCAGGCATCATAGACAAGTAATCCTACAAACTATCAAATACTAAAATCAGAAGTGATTTTTCAACAAAGAACATAATAAGAACGAATGAGGACGAATTACATATGATATACTTGTATGGGTATTCCTTCTTTGCTCGAAAATATTATAGAGAAATACTATATAGAATCACGGAGTTCATCACTTCAAAAGAGCTCTCTACCTAAACTCCTCAGATTAACAGAGAAGTCAGAAATTAAACAAGAACTTACCTTCAACTGTGCCTATGAATCCACTGCAATTTGTATCCTGCACAACAAGATTGATCTTTCTGTTCTTCAGAATGTTGTTATCAGCATTCACATCATCAACTGCAGCAAGAATTGCTGGGGTTACAGATCTTCCAATGACTGAATCGAAAGTGAACAAAGCCCCAACATTCACCACACTTGAATTTCCAGAACTTGAATTCCTACTCTGAGCTGTGACTCCCATTGCAACACACACACAAGACATCAAAAACTGTAAACCACTCTTCATCCACAAACGAGTCTCCATCTTCCAGCAAAACCCACAAGTTTTAGCAATCAAATCTTCAGAAACAAAACAAAAACCATTGTTTCAATTAATCAAACACCTGCTGTGCATCCAGAAGTTGCAGAACTTGAAAGCCCAGAAAATTTTGGGTGTAATTTGGGCAATATAAAGATTGTACGGCACCAATTAATTGCAAACAGACCACTCTTAAATATATTTATAACATTCTTGTTTGAAAATTGAAATAATCATTTCATGGTTGGATTTGGGACCATACTACAGTTTGCAACACAAAATGAAAAAAAATAAAAAATTTATTAAACTTTATAATTCAAACAATTATATCGAATACCTAATTTTAACTTTCATGAAAAAAATTCTGAAAAGTAAATTAAAATAAATAAATAAAAAGGAAATATTAGCACTGACCGGTCAAACCGGTGTAAACTCGAACCAATAATTAACTAAACCGGCTGGAAAACCAGTTTAGTTAGATTTTTAAACAGGTGACACAAATCTAATGTATCATCTATAGAGTTTGATAAGTAGAATTTAATTATACATTTAAAACATAATCTAATTACGTGTGATGATCAAATCCTATATATATACAAAGCATTACAAACAACAAACTTGATTGATCTTCACATCATTTCTCTACACTTGCAAACATTTATCCATTTACTTGAGTTGCATGCATGGTATGCTGTTCAAAGAATTTCTTGATGGATTCTTCTTTCTCATCAACGAAGTCGAAAAAGTTTTGAATGGCGCGCGAAAGGAAAGCGCTCGACGAGACAGCGAATGCAGACGACGAAGGGTCCGTCTGCCTCCTTCGAAAGTTCATGTACTGTCTAACAGCTCTGATGAGGAACAGAGAGATGGCTGTGAGTGCAACCACTCCACAGATAGAGTAGAGAGTCAAGAAGCTGTACAGGTGAAGCTGATTAGGCTCGGATCTTCTTGTCTCCATTCCGGGGCAACCCGATTGACAAAACCATTTCTCATGGATCTTTTGCAGCTCACTATTCTCAGTTAGTTTCAGGATTGCTGCTGATAAGTCAACAGCAAGAGGAGAGTTCTTCTGGAAAGCCTGGTGCATGAGACGGTCGAACAGCATTAGTCGTTTCGCCTTATTTAAGCGATACATTTGCAGTATAAGCACGCAACCTGAATCATATATATATATATATATATATATACACACACATGACCAAACACTTGAAGAATAACTTACAAATCCCCATCCCCTTTTTGTGAATGGCTGTCCCACAATTCCATAGTCACTCTGCTTCATCAAGAACAGCTCTACGTATGGAGTTTCGTCTACAATGGCAGCCACACCTCCGTGTACTGGCCCTCGTCTCAATGCAGTCTCATATTCCTCTGGGGAGCCTAAAGAAACAAGCCTAGAAGGGGGTATGTCTAGACTATCCTTCATGTAGTTGTAAGCAAAGGATCCAACTTGATATCCGATTGGCAATCCGCTTGAAATCAAGCTTTCGAGTCCTGTGATGCCCGTTGAGAGCTGCTGGACCGTCAGGATTGACGACAAGCTAGCTGTGTAGCTTGATGTGATCACTAACAACAAGAATAGCCATACCACCATTACAGCCTTTCCTAGTGTGCTCTCTGTATTTTCATCTGTGATATTGCAATAGAAAATTCCATATTATGTCAGCTAGATTCAATCTCTGTCGTATATTAGGAGATGTAAAGTACTTACGGTTCGCCTTGAACAGAGTGGAGAAGCTGAACCTGCATCATAAGTTAGATCAGAGTTCATCACTTTGAAATGAAATTATAAGGCTGTTTGATCAGGTGTCAATAATGCTTACAAAAACATTGTACGCAGCTGTCTCTTAGGAGGGCCACGAAAATCATCGTTCACACGGTGCTCGAGTATCCAAATAACGACTGCAATGATCAAGAATGAAACAGCAGTGGCACACCACAGCTCTAGAGTGAATGGTTTTAGGAAAACCAGACCACTTGATGTTGAATTTCCAATTGGGGCTACAATGACAAGGCCTGTAGCAGCAAATGGCTGAGTGAAATCGACAATTTTTATCCTGTTCGTAACAATAGCTATGTCCCCTACAGCTGCATCGAAAACCTGAAAGTGAAGTTATAAACAATTAGCAAGTTTTTCTTGAAACAGAATAAAACCAAAGGGAGTAAGTACTATCAGTCACTTACTCGAGTTGAAACCATTCTAACAAGTTCATCGTAGCTCGGGTTTTTGAGGCCATCTCCAAAAGGCTCGAATATGAAATGAACATCGTATGGAACCTGCTTCAGCACTGCATTAAACAAATCAATGCAGTAACCTTCTACACTGTGGTTTTGGCTCTTCTCAGTCACAAATTCATTGAAACTCACTCTCCTTGGAAATCCTATTCTCAAGGGTCTCTCTTTCGTCGCTAGCTGCCATCCACGCGGCGTTTTGGCCACTCGTCCAGGCCATGTTATGCTATCAAGCCTCTGATCTTGGACGGAAGGGCGAACTTTGTTACCTCTGAGAGATTCAGGACTTTGGATAGATAGACCAGTGTCATTAGACCAATAACCAACTATATTAGTTCCATTTTGGACAACATTTATGATTTCATATTGAATGTCCATAAGATTGCGATCATCATCAAAATGAATCTGACCTGTCAAGCCAGTGAAATTTGAGCTTGATATGAACTTTACAAGTGCTTCTCCACCACAAAAAACTACAGGGTTTCGAAGATCCAACATCTCATTCGAAGAAAAAGTGATGCTTCCTTGCTCTTTCAGGAATCTAGCAACCGAATACGCAATAAGCCACATTGTGTCATAAGCATAGAGACCATAAACAGTTAATCTTGAATGTGTTGAGCCCTTCTGCTGCATGTTTCTCCACCGAGACATGAAGGCCCGCTTCATGAAAGTGTCACGAATACGAGGACGAAGTGTAACCACCCCTTGAAGGACACTCAAGGAATCTATGTTACTAGGCAGAGTATCTAATGTAGAAGAGAGCCAGTCTGTGGCAAACCAGACATAGTTTTCTTTGATCATACCGAGGTTTTTCGCTAATTTGAAAAGCTTCAGCTCAGAGTCAGGACTAATATGGACAACATAAACACGAGGACCAAGTGACTTTGACTTGATTAGAGTATCAGACACCTCACTAAGGTTACAGTGAGGAGACAAAGGAAGTTTGTAAGAAATTTTGGACATTTTCTTGGCTAGCTCATCACCTAGTGCAGTGACTCCGTTTCTTCCATAATCGTTATCCTCAAAGATGGCAATAACCTGTTTCCATCCATATAAGTTGATCACATCAGCAATGGCAGCCATCTGGTTGGAGTCAGACGGTGTTGTTCGAAAGAAGTAGGGAAATTGGAGGGAAGATAGTGTTGGATCAGTGGCGGCGTATGAGATCAAAGGAATTTTGAGCCCGTTGGAGATGTGTGAAACGATATGAGCTATGGCAGAAGACTGTGGACCAACTATAGCCACCACTTCCTTTTCAATCACCTGGAAAACTGATAAAACTGTGCATGAAAACTAGATGCTTATTAGCTATGAATATATAATACCTCAAACAATGTACTAAGATAGAACATAGAAACAGTACACATCAAACATGCAAGATGTGGTATGATGTCTGATTGTCATTTGTTTGATGATCTTCAAATTTTACATCTTCCATAGACAGCTGAATCCTACCTCACTAAAATCACAATAAAAACCATAATTTCTTTCCACACTGCCTAATTTTTAGTGCATGAACAAGCAAGCCATGTAATAAGACAAGGCATAAGATAATTGCTCCCCAATATCTCCTCTTCATTTCTCTTGAAACAGAAAATAATATATGGAATATGCATAAACCATGTAAAATTTAAAGAGATAAGTAACGAAAGCACAAAAACCTCAAGAAAACAAGGGCAGAAAGCACAATCTTAGCTAAAAAATAAACAGTAAAACTATATATACATATAAGAATACACACAGAGAAACACTGGACAAAAAGGAGAGAGGAGGAACCTTTAATTGACCCCAAAAATTCACTGCAACTTGAGTCCTCCATAATCAACTCTAATTTAGTTCCATTCAGAATTTTGGGGTCTGAGTTTATATCTTCAACAGCCATTTTCATGGCTGTTTTTGCCACTCTTCCAATTACAGAATCAAAAGTAAACACAGCACCAACTTTCACCACAGAAGGCTTCTCACAGTTCACATGAGGAGTATCAAGAACCAACATTGCTGCAACAGTAAAAGCCACTGCCATAATTGGAAAATCCATTCTTGGTAGGACCAAAATCATTACAGGGAAAGCAAACAGAAACCAAGAATTCACATGGGTCTTTCTTAAAATCTCAAAACTTTGCAATCATGAATGATGAAACTAAGAAACATTGAACCAAGAATAAGGGAAGCATTTTACTAAGAAGTCATTTCGAATGGCAATTCAAGAGTGCCATTATTGAAGCCCTAGATGAGGGAAACGTGATAGTAATGTGACTGCAGCAATAGTAATGAAAGTTAAAACTCATTTTTCATTAACATGCCCCACAATATAAAGCCATCTGAATTTAAGAAAAATATTAAGTGTAAGGAAAGTGAGAAAAAAAAAAGTAAATCATTAATTTAAGGAGAACCAATCAGGAAAAAGAAAAAGAAAAAGAAAATGATTGATGTAGTGTTCATGGGGAAATATGGCTTTCAGTGGACAAAGAATCATTTTTTTACTTTTTCTCCATTCATTAGAAAAAGATGAATCTGTAGGGAAAGTGTGTTGATCAAAGTTTCAGTCAAAGAAATTGTCTAAATGAAATCATATTTTCTTTCAAGGGGGGACATGTATACAGGATCACATGAACGAAATAGATTTTTACTTGTTTGAGCGTTTTCTAAAAGTTGATAGAAAATGAATTGCAAATTTATTTACATTATTAAAAGAATTGTTAAGAAATAGTATTACTCATTAAAGAATACTTCTCCATACAGAAAAAAGGGGAAAAAAATTCTTATTAACAATTACTTTTGTCTATTTTAAATATATATTATGTAATTTAAATTATATTGAAAATCTGAATCTTTTTCATCGATATTTATATAGTATTTCTTTGCAAATAATTCTGATGAAAATAATAAACTAAAACAGTAAAATTATTATGTCTGCTAAGAATATTAATAGTTAACTTTTGACTAATAGAAGCGTCCTAGTAATCATAGGTAGACTAATTAATAATCACTGATAATTTTAAATAGTGTAAATAGTCACTTTTAAACTCAAATTCCATTAATGCTCTTATAATATTCTCTCAGTCCTGCTAAAATTTTAACAATCTCTTTGTAAATTGGGAGGAGGGAGTGTTAAAACATTAATCATTTGTATCCCCTATAATATATTTGTCCATTACACTTAAAACCAAAAGTTAAAGAAAATGAAAACAGATGACACATCTTTTTCGATACTATTTAGGGGGTGTTTGGTATACATGAAGGAATCGGAATGAGAATCACAGTAATAGTGGTGAGGAATGGTAATGAGTATCATAACTATTGATGTTGTTTGGTATGATTAAAATTTCTTAGGAATGGATTCATATTTTTTACAATTAATTTTTTTATTTATAATATTTTGTTATTATTAACAGAAAATTATTATTTTAATCATTTTAATTTTAATAAAATTTTATATCATTAAAATAATATTAATAAATAAGGATTGGGTTTAACAGGAAGAAATGAAAGGCTTAGTGCACAAATTAGGATGGAATGAGGGATTCCTCAAAACTAAGGAATGAGAAATATTGTTCATCTATCAAACCTATCAACTAAACACACTCTTTTGATTCCATTTCCATTCCTTTTCTCTACACCTCTCAACCAAACATGCCCTACTCTTATATATGCCCCAATAATATTGAAATTTGAACCTTTTCTTCTTTCTTTTTTTTTTCTAAAGACAGCTGATAGTGATACTCATGTGCAACTTCGAATTATTTAGGCCTCGATGGACTCCTTCGTGGGCTATCTTGATTTGGATAATTTATCATGCCAATTGGCCCACTAGTATAGACTTCTCTTATTTGGACCACAAGTTGAGCCCATCCTAATACAAAAGGCCTGCAATAAATAAATATAAATATTAAATAAAAACATTTGAATCTGTGGAAATGGATGGCAACATCTCGTGCTCTTCACCTCCACAAAACAAATCTTCAGATTATCCATTCAAATCTATTGCTCCAGCTCCTCAGCAAGCACACTATGTCACCTTCATTACACTTAACTCTTTCTGTTCACCAATAATCCTCCATTCAATCAACTGCGTAATTTCAGAATGGTTATAAATCTCTCATCTTCCTCTGCTCCTCACCCTCTCCTCGGATTCTTCAATTCCAAGACGCCCATTACGGATTTTCCCTTAAAGACCAGAACCCATTACTCTAAGCCGTTAATATGTTCAAGATTTTACAGCGATAGTTCGGTTTTCGTCAAGAACAGAGGATTTATACGAGGAAGAAGAACAAAGTTTCGAACTTTGGCGATTGGTGGGCTTGATTTTGATGGGTTTGAGAGCGCTCAATCGGTTCTTGAAGCAGCCGCAGTTTTGACTGCTATTATCATCGTTCATGAAAGTGGTCATTTTTTGGCAGCTTATCTTCAAGGCATTCATGTGAGCAAATTTGCAGTTGGATTTGGTCCGATTTTGGCTAAGTTTAATTCAAATAATGTTGAGTACTCAATTAGAGCATTTCCTCTTGGTGGGTTTGTTGGATTCCCTGATAATGATCCCGATAGTGATATTCCAGCAGATGATGAGAATCTGTTGAAAAATAGGCCGATATTTGATAGGGTGCTTGTTATTTCTGCTGGGGTGATTGCTAATATTGTGTTTGCTTATGTTATAGTTCTTGCACAAGTAGTGTTTGTTGGATTGCCTGTTCAAGAATCCTTTCCTGGGGTTCTAGTGCCTGAGGTTAGGCCGTATTCGGCAGCCTTGCGGGACGGTTTACTGCCCGGTGATGTTATCTTAGGTGTCAATAATATTGAGCTTTTAAAAGCTAGTCCAAGTTTAGTTTCTGAAGTTGTTGATGTTATTAGGAATAGCCCCAATAGGAAAGTAGTGCTTAAGGTTGAAAGGGGAGGAGAGAATGTGGTGATCAATGTTACTCCTGATAAGAATGGAGATGGTAGTGGTAGAATTGGAGTTCAATTATCACCAAATGTGAAGTTCTCCAAAGTTAGGCCAAAGAATCTCTGGGATGTTTTTCGATTCTCTGGCCGTGAGTTTTTGGGGCTCTCGTCGAATGTTCTTGATGGCTTAAAACAGACATTTTTGAACTTCTCTCAATCTGCTAGTAAGGTTTCTGGCCCTGTTGCCATAATAGCAGTTGGTGCTGAAGTTGCAAAGTCAAATGCTGATGGCCTTTTCCAATTTGCTGCTATTTTGAACCTTAATCTTGCGGTGATAAACATCCTTCCTTTACCCGCATTGGATGGTGGTACCTTGGCATTGATCCTCGTAGAGGCAGCCAGAGGTGGGAGGAAGCTCCCGTTGGAAATCGAGCAAGGGATAATGTCATCCGGCATTATGCTCGTCCTGATTCTTGGGATTTTCCTTCTTGTCCGTGATACATTAAACCTGGACTTCATCAAAGACATGTTATGATCATACTTGGTCTGTTTACATGTTGGATCGTGTTCAAGGCGCTCTTGTGTATGAAGTTGCTCGATAGATCAAAGTGCTACGCCGGCGCTTATAGCCGTTGTTTCGTCTGTGGCCATATGTATATTAAGTCAGGTTTGGTCCTTGATCCCTTCATCTAAATTTCAAGCCAATAAATGCTGTGTCTATTATTTATCGTCATTATTATACTTGTAGCTCAGCAAATTTAATGATATATTTAGATTCTATACTCTTTGAGCCTTTCATAGATTGAATTCTAGTGCTTAGAATTATAGAATAGCTCTGTTTCTTTATTTGGAGTAGTGCTCCTTATATACTATACTAGGCTTATACATGTGAATGGATCTATTGTGTTCCAATCTTGTGTTTCATTTTCCAAATAGGTAAACTTAGTAGTTAAAAGAGTTGAACATGATTCAAGAAAAGAGAAATTTGTATATTTAGTTGACAAACATGTGCCTTCTTTCTCTAGTTTTCTTTGAAAGAGGCATATATGAAGAGTATATAATATTAATGTGGAAGAGGAAATTGTTGATTACAACCCACTTGAGTCTAACTTGAAGTTCAGAAACACAACAGCATTTAACCAACTTTGGAAATAGTTTAACAAACTGATTATCAATGGCCGCCGCCGCCAACTCCACCTCCGCCTCCACTTCCACTTCCAACTCCAACACCTTTGCCAGCATCACCACCCACTCCTATTCCCACACCGATGCCAATACCAATTCCAACACCGTGGCCGCCTCCAATACCATGTCCGCCTCCCAAACCTCCACCAGCTCCACCTCCCAAACCTCCACCTGCTCCACCACCGAAGCCACCCCCGTGTCCTGATCCACCACCTAAACCTCCGCCACCTCCTCCGCCTCCACCACCGCCACCTCCTCCTCCGCCACCAAGGCCTCCACCTCCCACTCCTCCACCAACACCGAATCCACCTCCGTGGCCAGATCCTCCACCAAGACCTCCACCTCCGCCGCCACCTCCTCCTCCTCCACCACCTCCACCGCCAAGGCCTCCACCTCCAACTCCTCCACCAGCACCAAAGCCGCCTCCGTGGCCAGATCCTCCCCCAAGACCTCCACCACCCCCACCTCCTCCTCCTCCACCTCCACCTCCTCCTGCTCCACCTCCGAGGCCCCCTCCTACACCGCCTCCTGCTCCAAACCCACCCCCTGATCCTGAACCACCACCAATGCCGCTGCCACCTCCACTTCCTCCTCCTCCACCAGCTCCACCACCCCCTCCAAGACCTCCACCTGCACCACCTCCTACCCCACCACCAGCTCCAAAGCCTCCTCCATGACCTGAACCCCCTCCTAAACCACCTCCTCCACCTCCACCGAATCCGCCCCCTCCTCCAACGCCACCACCAGAACCACCACCAACTCCTCCACCAGCACCAAATCCTCCACCATGACCCGAACCACCTCCTATTCCTCCGCCTCCTCCTAGTCCACCTCCACCTCCCCCACCTAAGCCACCACCTCCACCTAAACCACCACCTCCACCAAGACCTCCTCCAGCTCCTCCACCAAAACCACCTCCTCGACCTCCCCGGCCTCCTATAGGTCCACGTCCAAAGCAGCCTCGTCTGCTGAACCTACAGTCATTACCTCCCCAACCAGCCTTGTCAAGTTTTTGATCTCCAAGAATCTGAGTGCTCAAATTCAAAACCAAGATCATCAGAAAGGCCAATGCACACAGCCATTTCTGAGAAAAACCCATTTCTCAAAGTTAGTTCTCACTTCACTCTGCACACTGATCATTACCCAAAACTGATCCATTTATAGGGCTGATTCTACTGCCTAATAGTAGGATAGATTTCTTTTAGCCATTAATGTCTCCAATTTGCATGGTTATGAAACGCGTTTGAGCAGATGGGGAGGTAGGAGAGGACATTAAATGATGATAATTGGTGGACTTACAAAAGTCAAAACAGATATGGGTTGAAACTGGTTTATACACCTTAATTCTACCGACACAGACACACAAAGCACACACTCTCTCTACTCCTCTCTCTCTAGATCTCTAAAGAACATAGTGATGGAGATGTTGCATTGATCACCTGTTAAAGTTTGCTAGGGCTACTTCCTTATCTTATATATCTAGTCAGATAGAATGGTACTGCTAGCCTGTTAGTTGAAATTATGTATCTTAAAACATTATTTGAGTCTTTAACACTTAAAGAACAAATTAATTTTAATTAATTGCCTTTGAATATTGCCAAGAATGCGTGAGCTTTGGCTTTTGGTAATTAATCTAACAATTTTATTTAATTTTAATCATTTTTTAACTTTTATGTATACTGAAGTCTATATTTATCATGTCATTTCTTTGTTGTTGAAATTAAGTTTACAGCTCCCATTTCAATCTGATGTTTATTTTACTTATTATGTGTTAATTGAAAATAATTACTAATATCATTTAGAATAGTGATACAGGAAAAGAACCCAATTTCCGATCAAAGTAATCTCTTTTTGTTTAACTCCAGCTGATTAGTAAATTGTTGATTATATATTTTAGAATTTAGCCACATCTTCAATTAAATTTTGACATCAGTAAAATAATTCATCTTTCTTTAGGTTCGCTTGGTGGAAAAGAAAGAGCTACACAATTAATTGCATTTTTTTTACTGAAAAATGAATGAGCACGAGTATTTTAACAAAATTATGTTTAATTAAAATTAACTACGATTAACCAGTATATTGAAAAAGCTTGCAGTAGATTTTAGGCAGTTTAATTTCGAAAATTATATAATTAATGTAAATAAACTTTAATGAAGTAGTTGGGAGATGGAGGAATGTGTGAACTCAACTCCAACGGTTAGAATTTTCAAATACAATACTCAGTCTGCCTTGTCATTAAAACTGCAACTGCATTTTGATACTCTATTGTTATTATCATCATTTTGAGAAAATTGCAACACTGTATTCTTTTTCAAAAGTAGTCATTTATTTTATCTTATCAAATTGAGTTATTTAATTATTATTTTTCTGGTCCTGTCTGTAACATATGAATATTAGCAATTTTGATCATTTATTGCTTAATTTTCAAAATTTTGATATATAATGATAATTAAGGATCAAAATTACAAAAATTAAAAAATTATAAGATCGATTTGCAATAAAAATAGTTAAAGATCAAAATTGGCAAAAGCCTACTTTGGACAACATATATAAGATTAATTTAACCCATAGCCCCGAGGCTAAATTGTGTTTAATTTCATTTATGGGTATTAATGACAATTCAAATTAAATACGGATAAAAAACAATCTTTTGAACATGGGATAAAATAGAGGTTCACATGACAACGTTGTTTAAGTACGTATATTATTTTTGAGTGATGATTTCCCATCCATCATAGTAACAATCGATAAGTAATTATTTAGGTTTATGAATATGAGAGTCTAATAGTGTAAAACGGTGACGTTGCATTGGATGACGGCATAATGACGTGCATGATCATAGTAAATCGTCTCGAAAGTAGCGTAACCACGGGCTAGTCGGAATATTCCGGTGCCGCCCACCACCGACACCTCCCTCACCGGCTCAAACTGAGCACTGCTACCTTGTACTTGCAATGTGCTCCCTTTATACTCATCATTAGTGAACACGATCGATATAAGAACATGTGTATTGGACCCGTCTAGGGCCGATGTCACATACAAACCTTGAGCACGTGCAATTTGGGTCGAGCTCGCCTCAAACTTATTGGTTATTGGATCATCGGTGCAGAACATGGCTCCAAACCTAGCAAAGCTAAGAGGGCCGTCAGAGTAGCCGGCTGGTATCTCGATCACCGTGGCGTTGGGCCCGCCGGAATAATCTTGGAAATAGAGTGTCATGCTGGTCTCTTTGAGCTGCCCTAGCTCTGCCATTGAATATGAGAACATAGCAAGATATAGAAGGAAATACATTTTGATTGATTTGGATCCCATAACTTTAGAACTCAAATTGAATTGGGAAGTGTTCGATTTGTAGATGTGTTTTATGTTAGAGAAGGTTGCTTAAGACCTCATTTATAAGGCTTATGATTGACATAGAGCTGGTTATGAGAATATAGATGATGGTGCCTATTAAGATTAAATAATTATAAAACCTTATAAAATATAAACTATAGTTGTCTGTTATATATAGAACTCATCTAAAAGATCTTTTGTTGATAAAGAGCCAGATATGAGCATATAAATCATGCTGCCAGTTAACAGAATTAGACAACTATAAATTAAATATATACATATATTCCACAACTATAGCATGATCAATAAATAAATAAATAAATATGAATATAAAATAATATTAAAAGTCGCATTTACCCTATAATATTTTCCTTGAACTTCCTTAAGAAAAAGTGTTTGGGTGTGTAATTTTTCACACCGATTTTCGGTGTATTTTCGTATATAATTTCATGTGTTTCCTAATTATATATATAATTGATAATTAAGTAAAAGAAAAAAATTCAAATGATATTTAAGACAAAATTTCTTGTGAGATGCTAATTAGGTGAGACGGTTTGTAAGACGTGTTAAAGTATGTCTATTATTTAGATAAAGTATTTATAATGGTTGTTAAAGTATATTATCTAAAATATGTTAGATTATGCATTAATATATGATTATAGTGTGTTATAATTTATTTTATTGTTGACATACTTTAACTGCAAATAAGCATATTTTATCTATATAATTAGCATACTTTAGTGCCGTCTCACAAATTACTCGTCTCACAAGAGAGTGTCTCGATATTTAAAATGCCAACTGTTTTTTTTTTTTACTTTGATAAAAAGAGAGAGAGAGAGAGAATTGCTTGAGGTGAGAGAAGTAATTAAATTAAAAATGAATAAAATTCATAAATTTATATAAATGTGATTTTTAAAACCTCTTTTGGGCCGGTGTTGTTTTAAAACTCGCACACTAACGTATCGAGGATTCCGAGAACTGGTGTTCAGGGAGGCCCAGTGGATAGAGTTTCGGCCCAATATATCTGGCCCGAACCCCTGAGATTTCTTCACCAATTTCAATGGAAATAACCAATTCAGCGCTTTTCAATCATTTTTCTAAGAGAAATTTATTTTTAAGGAAGTGATATATTCTCCCCTAAATAAATGTGTATAAATATAATATTTTTATTTATTTAAAAGGGTACCACATTGTGAAATTCAAGAAAAACGAATGTAGTTTTTTATTTATTTTAGTAGTAGAAATTTTCGAGCCCAAATCGTTGTTTTATCTTGTGTTTTAAACAGGATGTCACCTATTTGGTGTCTATACACAGTGGAATACGCAATTCCCTTTCCAAAGTTTCGGTTAGTTTTTCGCCTAAAATCCTTACAAAGGGATACAATATCTTTTTTAAACATTTTTTTCTTCTGCTTATAATTCACCTTATATATAATACTCATGTACTTTTGTTTTTTATTTTTACCTTGAATAAGGCTCCTGTGAACCCGGGAGCACGGAGTACATTCCGTGATCCTTTGCAATTTTCATACCCCTTTACAATTTAAATCCTATCAATACATATGTTTAATATGCATGTCCGCCGAAGAAGAAGGTCAATTATGCATGTAATATGCATGAATACCACTACATACACCCACTGTAGGCTTGTCCGCCAATTATGCATGGTCAATTATGCTTGTCCGCCCATTATTTGAGCTTTATCAAACATGTCCGCCCATATATTTAGAATGATTGAGCATATCTGCCCATTATTAGAGCTATATTGAGCTTGTCCGCCGAAATTTTGACCCTAATTGAGCATGTCCGCCCAATTTTTAAGCCTCATTGAGCATGTCAGCCGATTTTTCTAGCATATTTAAGCATGTCCACCGATTTGTATAGCATAATTGTTTATGTTTGGTATTTTTAAGCATAAAGTAGCATGTCCATCGATTTTTGTAGAGAAATAGAGTCTGTCCGCCAATTATTTGACCCTAATTGAACATGTCCGCCAATTTTTCAGCCTAATTGAGCGTTTCTGCCGAAATTTGTCACCCAATTTGGCCTGTCCGCCGATTATTTGACCATAGTTGACCATGTCCGCAGATTATTTGATCATAAATGTGCATGTCCGCCGATTTTTTAGCCTAATTGAGCCTGTCCGCCGATTATTTGACCTTAATTGAGCCTGTCCACCGATTTTTTCAGCCTAATTGAGCATGTCCGCCGATTATTTGGCAGTAATTGAGTATGTCCGCTGATATTTTTAGCGTAATTGGGCATGTCCGCTGATTATTTGACCCTAATTGAGCATGTCCGACGAATTTTTAATATTTTTTAGCATGTCAGCGAATTTTTATTGCATAATTGAGCATGTGTGGCCATTTTTTTAGCATAATATATCATGTTCTCCGATTATATTTTGCCGAATTGAGCAAGTCCATCAATTTTTAGCATAATTCAGCATGTAAGTCAGATTTTTTAAGTATAATAGACCTGTTATAATATACCTGTCTGTCGATTTATGGAGCTTAATTGAGCTTGTCCGCGTATGACTCAATGTTTAATTTGCATGTGTGTAAATTATGTAAGCACCTTGCGTACGCGGTTCAAAACTTTTGTAAGCCTATAATACCCTTTAATCCCAAGTTTTCGTGATTGAAGACCACGTCGTTTCCAGCTCCACTACATTGCATGCCAACTCAATTAGATATAACACGTGACTACATTTTATACTACAAATTTCTAATGCAAAAAATTTTAAAAATTATTTTTCTACAATTTAATTAATAAAAGATTGTTTAAAACAAGTTTTTGGTAATAATATGATCCGACTAAAGATCATCGAATTCAGCTTTTTTATATTTAAATATCTATTAGTGTCGTATTATAGTTAATATTTTCAAGCATTACATACAATCTTATATGTAATGTATAATATTTTAAAATTATAATTTTGATTCCAGTACAGACCTTAATGGATAATTTGCAAATTCAAAATCACTTTATTCTTTTAAGATTGCACAGATATTCTTGAATAGGTACTTATTAGTTAGATTAAAGTATTTATTTTTATGAATAAGTACCTAATTACACTAAAATTAAGCCTTAATTTACCAACTGCCATGCAATAACCAAACAATTTAATCGGCAGACAGTCTATGAAAAGCTTAAAGTATCAGCGGACATGCATATTAAACACTTATTCATCGGCGAACAAGCTCAATTAAGCTATAAATTCGGTGAACAAGCTATTTTATGCACAAAAAATGGCAAAATATGCTCAATAATGCTAAGAAATTCGGCGGACAGCCTCCATTACATTAGAAATATAGGCGGGATTGATCAATTAGGCTAGAAATATCGGGGACATGCTGAATTAGGCTAGAAATCTCGTCGGACATGCTCAATTAGGTACAAATAATCGGCGAACATGTTCAATTATACTAGAAGTATTGGCGGCCATGCTCAATTATACTAGAAATATTGGCGGACATGCTCAATCATACTAAAAATATTGGCGGACAAGCTCAATGAGACTAGAAATATCGGCGGACATGTTCAATTAGGCTACAAATATCGACGAACATGTTCAATTAGGCTAGAAATATCGGCGGACAAGCTCAACTAGACTAGGAATATCAACGGACATGGTACATTTTGCTAAAAAAGGGTGCAAAAATTTGCAATTAAACTCAAATTATCGACAAACATGTAATTATTAACTATTTATTTTCGGCGGACACCACAAATTCCTACTGCTACAATTCTAAAATCAAACTACTTTCTCGGGGGACAAGCACATTATACTCAATTACACTACACCAACGCACACTCAATTGCACTATATTTACACACAGATCTATATTTACAAACTAGTTCCTCGACGGAAAAGCAGTCTACACTCAATTATACTCAAATAAAATTTACACTACATCAACACAGATCTATACAAGCAAAATTTACAAAAAAAAAACATACAATTACCTCTAATTTAAAAAGACATTGCGCCGAATCCCTAAAACACTTAACCCCCAAATTGAAATACTAACATACCTGATTATCCATATTCGCTTCTGCAACTTTTCGACGTCGAGATGAAGAGGGAATCGCGCAGATACGGTCGGACGAAGAGCTGTGTCCGCGAGAAAATTCGAGAGAAAAATTCATGAGAGTGTGAGAGAGACACACAGAAAAAGCGTGGGGGGAGAGAGAGAGAGAGTAAATACCAATTTTAAATTTTGAGATAAGGGGTCAAAGATTATGTCCCCAATTTCAACGCCAGTAAAAAGGGTAAAAAAGTAATTGTTATGTCACTATTCGGAGATTCCAAAAATAAGGGAAAAGAACTGACATGTGTCAGGGGGTAAATCGGGTATATACACCAAAAACTTGGCAAATTAGATGTTTTTTAAAAGTTAGGGCAAATTTGATGTCGTATCATTGAATGAGGGTAATATAATTGTTGTCCCTTAAATAAGTGTTGGATGGAGAGTTAAGAGAGTGAACAAGAATGGACAAAGATATTTGCATTTCAATCCATACAATATTGTAGTGACATCTTCGTATACAAGAAGAAACAAAATACCAAAATACCCATAATATTAATGTTATGGAGGCTTTAAACATCAATTTTTACACTTTTTTTCTCTCACCATACAAACACTTTGCGTAAAAGGAAAACACGACTTACGAATTGAACTGTGAGTGTAACCAACTTTATGATTTGGCGGCGAAAAGAACATTACCGGCCGCCACCTCCGCCGCCGGATCCACTTCCAACTCCAACACCGCTTCCACCACCACCTCCCACTCCTATTCCCACCCCAATGCCAACGCCAATCCCTACACCCCCACCACCGCCAATACCATGCCCTCCTCCTAAACCTCCACCGGCTCCACCACCCAAACCTCCACCAGCTCCACCGCCCAAACCTCCGCCGGCACCACCGCCAAACCCACCCCCATGTCCTAACCCACCACCTAAACCTCCACCACCTCCTCCGCCTCCACCACCACCTCCACCTCCTCCACCACCAAGGCCTCCACCTCCAACTCCTCCACCAACGCCGAATCCACCTCCGTGGCCAGATCCTCCCCCAATTCCTCCACCACCACCACCTCCGCCACCTCCACCTCCACCTGCCCCACCTCCAATGCCCCCACCTAAACCACCTCCTGCACCAAACCCTCCCCCTGATCCTGAACCTCCTCCAATACCTCCGCCACCACCGCTACCTCCTCCACCACCAGCTCCACCTCCGCCTCCAATGCCTCCACCTAGACCACCACCTGCTCCAAACCCGCCCCCTGATCCTGAACCACCACTAATACCTCCGCCGCCGCCACTACCTCCTCCTCCACCGCCGCCTAGACCTCCACCTGCACCACCTCCTATCCCGCCTCCAGCGCCAAACCCTCCTCCATGACCTGAACCCCCTCCTAAACCACCTCCTCCACCACCACCGAATCCGCCACCTCCTCCAACACCTCCCCCTCCACCAACACCACCACCAACTCCTCCACCAGCTCCAAATCCTCCACCATGGCCCGCACCACCACCTAACCCTCCACCGACACCGCCTCCTAATCCTCCACCTCCACCTAGTCCACCTCCAGCTCCTCCTCCACCTCCACCAATTCCTCCTCCTGCACCACCACCCAGACCACCTCCACGACCACCTCCTAAACCTCCACCTCCACCAAGACCCCCTCCTCCTCCTAAACCTCCACCTCCACCAAGACCCCCTCCTCTACCAAGGCCACCACCACCTCCTAAACCTCCACCTCCACCAAGACCACCTCCAGCTCCTCCACCAAAACCACCTCCTCTACCTCCTCCAGGTCCACCCCATCCGCCACGCCCATATCGGCCACCGCCGAAGCAGCCTCGTCTACTAAATCTGCAGTCGTCATCTCTCCAATAAGCCTTATCAACTTTTTCATCTCCAAAAACTAGGCTCAAATTCAACACCAAGAACATCAAAAGGGCCAATGCACACCCCCATTTCTGAGACAACCCCATTGCTCTCACTCACTCACTCTGTCTTTGCATGTTCATCATTGCAGGAAAGCCATGAATATATAGTGCAGAACCAGTTGGCCAATAATGGATTGGGATAGATGAATTCGTAAGCAGCCATTAATAGTTTGCATGGTTATGCCGCGTATGAGTTGATGGAGAGTTGGGAGAGCATTCAATGATGCAAATTGGACCCTCAAAAGTCAATTGTGGATAATATGGGTTTAAACTGCTAATTACATCACACACACTAAAACTATACGTAAACAAACCGTGCACTGATGGTACAGTTGGCAATTTTTCATTGGAAGTTTCTTTAACGTGCACTAATATCTTGTCATTAGAAGGCCCTTGTATTCAAGTCATAGTGGTTTGACATTAATCTTCTTTATTTTGTAAAGTTTAAAATACGTGATTTAGTCAACAAGGAATTAAGCAGCTAGGGTTATTTCTTCAAAAAAAAAAAAAAAAAAACTAGCTAGGGTTTGTTGTTAAAGATTAATTTTAGTGTGAAATATTATTTGGCCAATTATCCACCAGCTTTTATTATTATTATTATTATTATTATTATTATTATTATTATTATTATTATTATTATTATTATTATTATTATTATTATTATTATTATTATTATATTTTTATAATTTCTAGTAAACATGTTTAGATAATCATTAATGTGAATCGGTTAAAATTTTAAATCCTCGGTAAGTTATTCACAAGTTTTATTTTCAAAATTGTTTTACAAAAATTAATTTTTTTAAAATTTTTAGATAATAAATAAAGTGTAAAGTAATACTATAAAAAATAAGTGACAAAATTGAAATTAAAGTAATTTTTTATTTTATTAAATAAAATTTCATTTCGTTTTTGGGGTGGGAGGTATTGTGAGAAGTACAAATAAAAAAGTATGCAACATTTTAGGGGACACATGAAGAATTTTTTTTATCTAGTTTAAAAAGTATTAATATTTTATATAAATTAAATTAAAAATTATATTTCCTCCGTCCGTTTAATAGGTATACATTTATTTTTTGCGCATGGATTAAGGAGTATTATTATTTAA
Source organism: Pogostemon cablin (assembly GCA_023678885.1). Taxonomy (NCBI): domain Eukaryota; kingdom Viridiplantae; phylum Streptophyta; class Magnoliopsida; order Lamiales; family Lamiaceae; genus Pogostemon; species Pogostemon cablin. The sequence goes on from CM042971.1 coordinate 34,752,446, forward strand.
TGTGCAGTACGTAGTTGTATTAGTGAGGTGTGTGAGTGAGGTGTGTGTGTAACCCATATTTTAAATATATTAGTGATGTGCATGGTCTCATGTGTTTAAAAAGGGAAATATATATATTTGGTGTGAACGTTCAAAATAGCAAAATGTATACCTTCTTGACAGACTGAGGAAGTATTAATAATATAGTTAAATTCATTTTTTGCCCTGTAACTAAGCAAAACTTTGATTTTTGCCCTAAAAAGATAAGTGGTTCAATTTTGCCTATAACTAATAAATCATTTCAATTTTTGCTCAATTTTCGCCGAAAAATACAAATTTCGCCGGAATCCGCCACGTCATGCTGCAATTTGGGGGTTTCCGACTAGTCAATCTGACGTGACAATTTTAACTTTTTTTAACCTAAAGTTAAATTATTTTTTACTTTGTAACTAAGCAAAACTTCGATTTCTACCCTAAAAAAGATAATTGGTTCAATTTTTGTTCTATAACTAATGAATCATTTCAATTTTTGCCCAAATTTTTATGTTTTTTAATTTCTCTTATGTGCATTGTGTTTCAAAGCAACGAGTACATGTATATTAAAGGGGGAAATCTTTTTTTTTTAAACTCAAATGTATTAAAAATCATCTTTTCTGTCCACAAATCTTAAGTAAATAACGGAAATACTCTTAATAAAATTGAAACTAAATAATGTTCTGACCACCATGTCAAGCTTTAAATTTGTAAAAATAAACATTAAAAGTAAATAAAAAATTGTTAAAAAATGGTAAAAATTATAATTTATAAACGTCAAGTGTATTTATATATTTATGGGCAAGTAAGAACACCGAATACATTAATTTTTTAAAAAACAAATACCCGTTGTTAAAAAAACATACCTAAAGATTTTTTTTCGAAAATTATAGAAATTCGGTGTTTACATTCATGGGTTCAAAATTAAATTAATAATAATAATTTTTTTTTTACCCTTATCTTTTTTAGGGCGAAAATTGGGCAAAAATTGAAATGATTCGTTAGTTATAGGGCAAAATTGAACCACTTATCTTTTTTAGGGCAAAAATTAAAATTTTGCTTAGTTACAGGGCAAAAAATGATTTAACTCTAGGCTAAAAAAAAATAAAATTGCCACATCGGATTGACCAGCCGGAAATCCCCAAATTGAAGCAAGATGTGGCGGATTCCGGCAAAATTTGTATTTTTCGACGAAAATTGGGCAAAAATTAAAATGATTCGTTAGTTATAAGGCAAAATTGAACCACTTATCTTTTTTAGGATAAAAATCGAAGTTTTACTTAGTTATATGACAAAAAATAATTTAACTCATTAATAGTATGTGTAGGATCATAATTGGGGTTGTTTTTTCAATTAAATATCTTTAAAGCCGATGTGATAAAATTTACATTTAACGTGACAAAGAGATATATTTTTTCAGTTTTTAAAGGCGTTGACGAATTGTACTTGATTTCAAAGAAATGCATAATTAATAATTTAATCAAACTTGTAATTAATGATGTAGTTGGGAGATGGAGGAGGATATGAACTTTAATAGCGATATATCAGAAATTTCAAATAGAAGACTCGGTCCTCCTTGTCATTAATATGCACATGCATTAGCCAAATCTTAAATGATGTATGCCCCCTCAAGTTAAAGTTAAAGATGATATCTCATATTAAATATTGACATCTCTTATTTTATTTTGTAAGTATACGAAATTTTGGAAATTATTTTTATAGGATATGTCAAAATGTCATTAAATAAAATATATAAGTGACATGTAGAAGAAAATAACAAATCTAAAAACTATTTTTAAAGTTAATACTTTCATTTAAGAGTGTAGAATTTTTTTACATTTTTTCTAAAATTTATTACACATCTAGCGATGTGATAAAGAAAAATCTACACTCTATTAGTATAAGATAAGATAAATGACATGTAGAAGCTATATAGTGAAAAAAGAATTTATAGCAAAAGAATTTTTTTTTTACAAAAGTTAATATACACAGATAAGACTTGTATGTTTGTATGTGATTATAACAAGGTTTGAATATGAAATTTTCCTTAAATTTTTTATTAATTTTAAAGAATTTTATAATCCCCTGTCTAAATTGCATTTCATCGAACTTTTTATTTTTTTTATTAATGAAAGATAAATAAGTTTATATAAATATAATTAGTATGTAATCTTCTTAAAATTTAAACAATTGTTTAAGGTTCATTTGAGTAATATAATCAAACATTCCCTAAATCTATACACATAAATTTTAAGGACAAAATTTTAGTTTTCTCATCTTTACCATACACATACACATACATATATATATATATATATATATATATATATATATATATATATATATATATATATATATATATATATCAGTTATCCAATAAATATTACTCGTACAAGACATCCAAAACCCCTCGACTATGTGATTGGAGATATTTTTAATTTATTATTATTAAGAAATATGAAGACGTTTGGTATTATCAATCACATTAATTACAATAGCATCGTTTATATAGATACTTATATTATTGAATAGTGAGGCTGACATCATGACACTCCATATATGTGTACAATAATTACATAAAGAATTCGTCTCAAATTTATATTCTCGTTTTTTCTTTTTCTTTTCGTCTAGTTCATATATACATGAAATTAAATTGGGTTACTTAAAAAAAACCTTTAACATTAACTTCATTTGTAATTTAGTTTCAACTTTTTGAAATTTATCAAAAAAAACCATCACATTTGAAGTCGTTGCGATTTGCGAATCACATCCATAAGGCAGTCAATGTTGATCGACTAAACCCTTTGTCACATCACTTTCCATATCATCTTTGATTAATTACAAAAAAACCTCATCATTTACTTAAGTTGCGATTTAATCCCAACTTTTTATCTTTTCACCACTCCACCCACATCCTATTTTTGCGTTCGTCTTTCGATCATGAGCATATAATTAATTTACCTACTTAAATAAATATCACTTGATGAAGCTACATCAAAAAATTAATAAAATAAATAAAATAATTAAATACAAAAGATTATGATTAGTGTGAACATAATTCTTCATATCTTCTTCAATCTCTTAGTTGTCTTCAAAAGTACGCCGGAGAGGATCTCCGGCGTAGATCATCCGACGCTCAAGTCAGTTATTGTCTCGATAATGCAATAGAAAGATCATGAATGTTAAAAGATATCTCCTTTCCTTTTTATCCCCTCTATTTGAGGAAGTTGCTAGGATTCATTATGTAGGCACGTTCTCAGATAACTGTTCAGACACTTTAATCAATAAATAAATATAATTAATATATTTGTCCACATCATCATTATTAATGCGTTATATTTTTTTTTTGTTTTACTTTTACGTAACCTTACGTAATCAATCAATAGATCAATAAATGAAAAAAAAAGCACAAAATTAACAATTAATTCAATGATTAATTTAAAGAAAATTAACGTTGAAGTTGCGAAAATTCAAAGCCAGTACCCAAAATAATCAAGACGAGAGAAACTAGAAGATTAATTAAAAAATGGGATAATTAACGAAGATAGAATCATAAATTAAAGGAATGATAGTGGTAGAACGTTATAGCAAACTGTAAATATATATTGAGCCACCATAATTATGAATGGCTGTGGAGTATATTAATTACTTGTTAGTAATATTCTAGAAAGCTAAGTGTTAAATCTTCTAAATTAGTAGTGGTTTATATCAAACTAACATTATAAAAGCTTCAAACTCCGGCTATAAATAGGATGAGCCTCTACAATGTCATGGAAGTGAACATAAGAAGTGGATGAGTGAAATAAAAAACTTTAGTTGTGAATAGGAAGTGCATAAGTATTAATTCATCCACTACAAATAGTTAAATGATTAATAATGTAAAATAATTTGGATTTCTTTTTACTTTTGATTCTTCATTCAATTTTGATCATAAAATTATTCAACATTTATATGTTCGGTAAATTTTGAGCAAGTCTTTTTGAACTCTCTCTTGAATTCAATATCAAAGAAGGAAGCTTAATTTGGTTTTCGTAAATAATTTAGAATCGTAAGGTTTATATTATTGAAAAAATAAATGGAATTTAAAATTTAAAGTGTAAAAATCATGAAATTTTTTTATAGTATTTTATTTTCAATATATTATTTTTTTTTGAAGGGCCACTGTTTTGAGTTAAATTCATTTTTTGCTTTATAACTAAGTAAAATTTCGATTTTTTTGCTCTAAAAAAGATAAGTGATTCAATTTTGCCATATAACTAATGAATTGTTTCAATTTTTGCCTAATTTTCGCCGGAAAAAGCAAATTACGCCGGAATGCCCTCATGCTTCAAATTAGGGGTTTCCGGCTTGTCAACGTGGCAGTTTTGATTTTTTTTGAGCCAATGAATCCGCCATGTGATATCCCACCTATAAAAAAAGGATATGACGTGGCGGATTCATTGACTAAAAAAAAAGTTAAAATTGTCACGTCAAATTGATCAGCCAGAAACCCCAAATTGAAGCATGACGTGGCGGATTCCGGCTAAATTTGCTTTTTCCAGCTAATATTGGACAAAAATTAAAACAATTCATTAGTTATAGGGAAAAATTGAACCGCTTAACTTTTTTAGAGTAAAATCGAAGTTTTGCTTAATTACAGGAGAAAAAAATGAATTTAACTCCACTACTTGCATCAACCACAACTTTCTACTAGAAAATGTATGTATCCATCCAGTTTGAGAAAAGCATGACTGGAGATTATAAACTTCATCCATATTCTATTTGGAGATCTCCAATCCAGATCCTTTTGCCCCGGCCGATGCGCCGAACCTAACAGAATCAGGGTGAGGGTGGTAGGATACTATATAGCCATCCATACATAGCTGGTGCTGCTACTGCTGTTGGTTGAACTCTCCACCACTTTTCATATTAACCTCCCAAAATTACCCCTCCGTGTAAGTTAATTCGAGTTATGACGAGAGTTAATATAGATAGAAGTATCAATTCATTTTAATTTAACAATTAGTGGGGACAAAGCTGGAAAATTGAAGAAGACAACATCTAGTTCTACCAAATTTCCACAAGTTAATGCCATAGACTACAAGCAAAGAATAGTTTACTCATTAAGTTTAATAAATTTTCTTGCAATATTATTAATTTTTTTCAAACTTTACGGTTATGCCAAAGAAATTGTAATGCAAGAGGGCATTGAAAACTTGTAAAGATAGACAAGACTTTGTTCAAGATTCTTAACAAAAAGACAAACACGTCTTTGTTTATATATGTTTTTAGCACGCGATATACACCTCATGTTTCTTTCTCTGTCTACATCAATTTCGGAATACATTATTCAGATGAAGAGAGAGGAAAACAGCAAAACTTTTGACTAATTGGAGATGAGGGAGAAGACTCTAGAGAATTTGGATCATTAGTTGACCTAGCTAGAAGTTGATGTTGATGTTGTTGTTGCTGCTGCCGTTGTTGTTGCTGCTGCTTATGTTCATATTCGTATTGTTGTGTCCATTGCTCGTACACGAACAGTCCATAAATGAGTTGATCATGGCTTCGGCTAAAGCGGAAGAGTAACTAGGATCAGTGGGGGTTGATGAGCTCTCACTGAACTGGTTTTGCTGTCCTAATTGTCCCATCGAAGGATGTAAGAACGGTAAGTGATTCGTTTCTTGAGACATTTGAAGGCCTGAAAATTTGGATTGGTTGTACAATGCTTGGCCTATGATTTGAGGCAGAAGGGAGGTGGATGCAGCTGGATTAGGGAAGGAGAAAGGGAAATGGTTTGTGGGTCTTTGAAATTGGGTAGGGTTGGCAGCTGGTTCGGTTAGGTCTAATGTAATGGTGGGAAATGGAGCCGAAGTGGAGATGGTGGCCATGGTAGACGAGCATGGAAGGATGGAACGAGCTAGGAAATTCGCGTTTATTAGGCCATCGGCACTTGGCAATGAATTGGATAGAAGCATCCTTGCAGCTGATGAAGTCATGGTGGACATGGCCATGGCCGTTGGTGGCAACGGGTGGTTGTGGTTGCCTTCGTACGTCGTTATTAGTATTGTTTTATCCTCCGCACATCTTTGGACCTGCATAGAGGACAATAGAAAAAATAAAACATTGTTTTGAAATTATTGATTACCTACACTTGGTTAAATTAGGGTTTAGCTGTTATCATCAATGAGTGAGAAATTAATACATGTTTTCGAACAGAGCAACCAGCGGCCATGGTGCAACGGTAGTATGCTCGAGGGAAAGGGTTTCCTTTTGCTATCTTTTGACCATACTTACGCCATTGGCATCCATCCGCCACCTAATACACTTGCATGTTTATGATTATGTAATGAATACGAGGTGAAATACTAATACAAATGGTGTTTACATGTGTTTGTGTTAGTAAATGGAGTAATTAATATACCGTGGTGTCCTCCAAACGGGATCGAACGGAAACACGAGCCTTTCTAATGGTGGCCTCAGTAACTTGATCAACGGTTTTAACCGGAGTTGTGAACCTAGGAACTTTGGTTTCAACGGCCTCCGCTGTTCGTCGTGACTCGGATGAGTCCATTTCAAGATCCATGTACTGGTTATCCCTCGATCCATTGCCATGATTTTGATCACCTTCGGTTTTTTGTTCTTGCAGCATTGTCAGAAAATGTATCTGTAGGCCCTTATATTTGATCTTAGCTTCATCAAGCAACTCCTTCAAATGCTGATTCTCTAAGCTCATTCTTTCTAGTTTAGTTTTCAAAACTCCCACCTGCTCATCATTACAATTTCTCTCATCAATCTCTCTCTTTCACACACACACACATGGCAAGATTCACACACACTCACCTCACTTCTTACAGTATCGCTCGAGTATGAAGATGACTGAGCACTGCAGTTGCTTCCAGCTGTAAGAAGAAGCAAATCCGTCTGTTTAATTACATAACAAAAACCCACCTCATTATCTCTAACAATTGCAGTAATTAATACAGCTCGATTCACAATTATTATTCTCATAATTAAATATATATATATATATATATTCCATTACGTTGACGTTGATATCCAAGAGTGAATTGGATGGTCCCATGGCACCAGCGGCACGCAGCATGTCGTCGGAGAAATCATCTGAAACCGAGGGATCGCCGTCGCCCACGCGACCGCAGTCGCCTTTCTTGTCAGAAAAGAAATCCATTTCATCAATGGAATGATCTTGATCGTTGAGATTGGTGGAAACAAGGTTTATAGGGAATTGGATGGTGGTGGGAGGTGGGGTGGATCTGTAGTCCATGGATGAAAGTAGAGGTTTAGGGGGTGGGTGTGAGAGTGTGATCTGGATCAAAGGAGAGTCCACTTGGAATGGCCATTAATAGAGAAGATGGCAGATTACTCGGCAGTAAAAAGGGAAGGTAAGACTAAGACTATGGAATGGAAGACCAAATATAAGGTGGGAGAGAGGAGTTTGATCCTTGCGTGTTCAATTGGATCTTGAAAATAGTCGATCTTTCTTTTTTGTTTGTTTTATCACCAAATATAAGACTTAATAAATATTTCTTCAAATTACATTATGACAACACTCTGACGAAATAAATAAAAGATGATATAATAAAACATCAAATGAAATGAAAATTCTGCCGGATATTTCTGGGGAGAGGAATTGACCAAGGAGGAAGATTTTTTTCCCAATATAGTCTTTATAGATCGTTTACCAAGTTCATTATATAGTACTCCATATAATTCTGGCGTCAGACTAAAATTATGTTAAATTCTTTTTAACATTAGTATTATTTTTTACTTGAGGTGTTATCATTTTTATATAAATTAATATCAAATTAATGGATTTTATTGATATAATAAAAGTATTATTGAAAAATACTAAATTAGTTCGACTACTTTGACCCATTCTTGTTTAAGAAGTCTGTACGTATCTGATTTGCTTTATCTGTTACAAACTCATTGTGTAACCGTGTGATGACACATTGAAATTTTGTTTATTGATGTAGAATAGTATTTTATTTATCACAAACACTTATGTAAATTGGGCTCACGATGTAAATTATGTTTCCCTTTCAATTTTATATATATCATATGTAGTGTTTATTTAAATTAAAAGATATTACAGGATTTACAAGAATTTATGACCTGATTTATAAGAGATCAACTTTTTATTTATGTGATTTAAGTAATATTTACTTGGTATAATTATAGTTTCAACTTATAATTAATGTTATATTTTACATCTAATGGTTCATGTTTTTTGTTTAGAGTTTACATTTAAAATAGAATATTAATTCTTATGGTATAGACTTATAGTATTTGATTTTTTTAACTCATGCATAAAGGAGTTTCCCCATGTTGGTTGCACACAATATATACTGTATTAATGAAGAGAGCTTGAAGAGAAATTAATTTATTTGAAGTTAAAGTTTCTATTTTCATTGAATTAGTGTTATAGTTATGTAATGACTAATGAGATTGGAATTTGGAACATACAATTGATAAATACACGCACATCGATTAACGATGGTTTGATAAATATACATTCAATCTAACTTGTTAATTAGTGGTACCTAAACTAAGTCTAGCATTTTTATCAATTAGTATATTTAATAAAAGAAAGGGACAAAAACTAGTGATCAGTAATGAATGTTTATATTAGTGATCAATAAAATATGAGTATATAAATTTATAAGGTTACAAGTAACAACAAATTTTTGTATTTATAATGAAATAAACACAAAAGAATTACAATAATAATCCAGAAGGATTAAACTTGATAATTAAGGAAGCGATCTCTATCAATCCTCTGATTCTTCTCTCGAACCAACGTGGACTTTGACTTTGACTGGTTGTGTGGACGACGCTGACTGCGCTGACTTTGACTTTGTTGACTGGAGTGTACGCTGACTGTGTTGACAGCGTGTGTTGAGTCGGATCTTCAATTGAAGCTTGTCCGAGCTCGAATTTGGGACTTTGCAATGTTTATTCAGAGGCGTCGAGCCTTTGTTTGGATTAAACGTATTTGATGTGAAAACACTCGATCTGGGGGGCTCAGCACCTTTATCCCGGGTCGTATGCTGTTCTTGGCGCGAAGAACACCGAAGAACTCAGTATATGAAGAACGCTTGATTTGGGGGCTCCGCACCTTAATCCCGAATCGTTTGTCGTTCTTGACTTGAAGATGCTTGAAGTATTCAAGGGAGCACTGCTCGTATTCTTGATCTCTTCAGAGCTTTTGTCTTCAGATGCTTCAATGTGTCTGGAATGAATGGAGGAGACCCCTTTATATAGGTGAGAGGTGAAGACCCCCTCATAAATGTCCTGCATTCTGATTGGTCCAGAGTTATTTGGGCCATATCCTGCGGGCTTGGGCCTCCACTTGTCTGGGCTGTAATCAGGCCTATTTTATTTGGGCCTGATTTAATTTGTATGGCTTGTTTAACTTCAGTCAGACCTCCTTTAATTTGGGCTTATTTGACTTGGGTCAGGCCTCATTTAATTTGAGCTTATTTGACTTGGGTCAGGCCTCTTTTAATTTGGGCTTATTTGACTTGGGTCAGACCTCTTTTAATTTGGGCTTATTTGACTTGGGTCAGGCCTCTTTTAATTTGAGCTTATTTGACTTGTTGGCTCAAATTATTTATTAATTTACTTTAGGAATTAACTTATTTAAATTCCAAAATAAATTAACATTTAATAAATAAAATCCACGTGTCGCCATTTAATTGGACCGTAAATTTCAACTGCTTACAAATGCCCCCTTACGATTTGTTCACGGACGCCACGTCTTGATGTGAAGGAATCGCAAAAGTTCCTTTCTTTTCTTTTTTTTTTCAACCCTTGTAATGTGGGCTCTTATAATTGAGATATTACTTTTTTTCAAGTAATAATTTTTCTTGGCCCAACCTTTTATTTCTCAAGTGGCCCGATTCATCCTCTTAGGCCCAAATCAACTTCCTTCCCTGCTTAATTACAAGCAGATACGGGAGACATAAAATAAGAACAGATTTAATTCTTGCTCATCAAGATGCCATATTTTTTGCTCAAAATAAAAGAGATCTCTTGAGATCTTGAGAGATTTCAATCATGCAAACTATGGAAAGATCTCTTGAGATCCTGAGAGATCACAATCATGCAAATTATTTCCATAATTTGCTGCAGCCCTTCCACTATATAAGAAGAACCCGGTGCATTTGATTTCTTCATCAATTGAACGTAACACAATTACAGCTCTAACTTCTTTTCTTCAAAATTTTGAAGTGTAGCGTAATTTTTCAAATCATTCAAAACTATCTTGTCAAGACTCGAGTGAATTTGTATCCTTGCATCCAAGACACCAGAATCTACATTATATCAAAAGAGTAATCCCACTTTCCCTCGTTTCTTTATTTTATTGTGTAAGCAATTTATTAATGACAACATCGCTTATGTGAAGCCCATATACTGTACCTTTATATACTTGTTCTGCTTTTTATTACTATACGCTAGTTTTTTTTTTTAGTATGACTACTGTGTTATTGTAATCTTTCTTGTCAACCTTGTTATTCTTCATTTTTCAAAAGAATGGCAAGCGAGCCTCGTCTGTTAACGATTGCCCCCTTTACGGAATTCGTTCTTTATCGGTTGCCCCTTTAATGATTGTCCCTCGATTTGTCCCTCGATTTGTCCCTTTAATGATGGTCCCTCGGTTGTCCCTCGATTTGTCCCTCAGTTGTCATCGGCAATAGTTGTGTATTGCAATTGTCGGCTACTACAACAATGATTAGTGGTGCAGTGTGGTATGTGGGGCTTATAATGGCGGCGTGAATGGGCATATCTGTTGTGGTTGAAGATTCTTCCAGCGAGAAGAAAAAAAAAAGAAAGAAAACGGCTGCAAGCATGAGGTGGAACCGTCAAAGACTTGAGACCTCCGTGAGCAAGCGACGAAGGCGGGCGTGCCATGATGTTCTTCGGCAACGAGTGGAAATGTACGAAGATGGGTGTTTGGTGAGCAATTCGTGCCTAGTTCGTATTTCCGAGTGTGTTGGCAGTGCGTGACAGCGGCGCGACGGAGAGATGGCTTGGTTGAGGAGCGCTGGGGATGTGTGATTTTATCGACACGGCTCGATTGCTACATCGCGATGAGGTTCTCGGTGGTGTTGACGAGAGGCTGAGCGACTCGGAGGCCCACGGCTTGCGGTGGTTCCTCTTCGGTGATTGACGGCGCGGCTGATCTCGACAATAATCAGCGGCGACAACTCGCTCGAGGGCGCAGCGACTAGGGGCTGGAATCTGATTTCAACGGCAGCGGCGCATGACTCTAGATCGAGAAATCGGAGGATGTCGTATGTTGTCGGCGTGTGATCGCTGATGGCAGCAGGCTCCAGTGATTGGCATTCCTTCCGGGCAGCGACAGATCCGGTGGCTGAGTGGGTGCGGCGTTCATCCGATCTGGGTGATGATGGTTGGTTCGGCGTGAGCAACTTTGGCCGGAGTCTGATTCCGGCGACAGCAATAGGCGCGACAGCACGGCGATCGGAGAAATGGCGACTGATGATTCGCAGCGACGGCGGCGGGAGATTCGGCTGGGTGAGAGGCGAACCCGCTACTTGACAACGCTGGCGGCGCGAAGGATCCGGTGGCGGCGTGCGTGGCCTTCGTGCTCGTGTCTTCGACGGTAGGCAGCAGCAACACGGCGGAGTTGGCGTGATAGCGGCAAATGGAGGTGATGGATCGATCCAGAGAATAGACGGGAACCGGCAGTCGTAGGCTGAGCAGTGAGAGCACATGGCGGTGGAAATTCCGGCGTGATTTTCGGCCGGCAGTGGGGAGGATGATTTATGTCGATTCTGCTCCTGAAGAAGGAAGATCCCCTTTTCCAATTTTGACTCCACCATTTCCATTTTGACCCTTAATTGGGCTCAATTTTGATTTCAAAGGCCCAATTAATTAAATTGATTTGGGCTTGCTTTAATTGTATGCTAATCTTGGCCTTTAATGTTGATTTATTTGGGCCAACATTTCCTTTGTCCCTTATTACTCCCACTTAGCCTGATGGATTTAATTCAATTTGGGCCTATTGTTTGACACACTAGTCAATTTGGGCATGAGACCCACCATTGCAATTTGGGCCCCTTTATCTATATGAGACTAATTATTTAGCAAATAAGTCATGTGGGCTTATGTTCATGCAAATTTGCTTTGGCATGGCCATTAATTCACATTATTTTGAGCTTCATGCATTCAAGCTTGTACCAACAGTTTGGGACGCACCTCATAAATTTAATTCATGTAATTTGGGCTTAGTTTATCAAGCTCAAACATGAATAATTTAATTGCTCCTTTCAATATTTGGACCCTTTCCATCATACGTTTAATTTATAATTTTGAATTTAATAATTAATTGACCCATGAATTTATTTTGGGCCTTTTAATTAATTAAATCAAAGAAATATAAATTAATTTGAACCACTTTTGCTGATATATTCTCTCATATTTCCTTGCAGTTAATTCAACTTCAAGATGGTTTACTTCGCTGGTATGGTCATAGACTCCAATAAGCGCCAATTGGTGATTCTTGACAATAAGAACTCACCATCCGATGGAGCAACTTATCTTCCGATTGAGAGATCCTTGATGGGTGCACCTATAGACAAAATTCCTTGCGAGAATAGCGAACCTGATCTAAAGACTTGGACTGAAGATCTGAACTTGGGTGAAACCAAAGTTGTAATTTTGAAGGCGATTAACCATACCGAAGATGAAAACCTTGACCCTTTGCCCACATTAGGGCGCCGAATAATTGATGATCATGCAGTGTGGGGCAATTTGGTGAATTTTCCTGGAGAATTCCGTTATACTCCTGGCTACTGGGAATGGACTGAAGTTGTTCTAAGCAGATATCATGACGATCTTGCAAGAATAAAGATTTATGACCCAATTTTTGCATCTTTATTCACATATGACTGCAACCAAGAGATCATCAAAGCTTTCTGTGAGGCGTGGTGCCCTGTTACTAACACTTTGCTCACTTCTTTTGGAGAAATATCAATTTCTCTATGGGATTTGTACAACTGGACGGGCTTGCCACTAGCCGGTCATTTATATGAAGAGGTTGTGCCCGATAAACCTGAACTCTTCAATGATCGTGACCTCAATGGCTTACGTATTCCATCTAGTTGTCGGCACTTGCTGCACGCCTACCATAGACTTCGCAGTCTTGATGGTACTGACTCTGTTTCACTCACTCGATGGATAAAATTTTGGTTTTGTCGACCTATAACATACAAGAAACCTCCTGTACGTGTAGAGAAGAGTAGGAAGAACCGCCGCAAGAAAACACACAACCCAAATGGGGTTATTGGTGATCATAAGAAATGGACCTCTGCAGAAACAGGACCCTTCAAAATGCTCGGTATTGATGTTATGCACCAAGAGGAGACATATCTGGCGGCTTATCTGGCTTGCTGGCTTTGCTCTTTCGTACTCCCTACCGATGAAGTAGATTTAATACGTCCTGGAACCTTTAAGGTAGCGAGTTTGATGGCTACAGGAAGGTCAGTTGGACTTGTCGTCCCAGTCTTGACGAGTATCTATAGAGGCTTGAACAAAATTTCAAATGATCCTAGACCCTCTGAGCTGAAATCAACATTTCCCGTACACTTTGTGTACACCTGGTTGGCTCATTATTTCAATACTCATTATCCAAATCCACATGAACTGAAGATCCCTTTAATGGTAACATATTCAGGTGAGAATGGAGCAAAGTTCTTTACTCCAACTAATGCTCGCAAAAGACTTCAAAATGGAAGTAATGCTTCATTGCTTTGTAATGTTCGCCGAATAAATAATCCAAGGGAGTATATTGATATTGACCAAGCATCTTGGCGTGATTGGGGTTTTTTCATTGCTATTCATATGAGTTATCTTACTCTACAACAGAATGGGAGATTTTTTATTGAACCTTATAGCCCACATCGATTCAGCCGTCAATTTGGCTTTTATCAAGAAGATACTCCAGGGAAACTGAGAACAGACCTTCGAGAGTCTACTTTAGAGCAAGGGCTTCAGCTTTGGAGGCGATGTATCTTACGTAATTCTCGCACTAAAGCAACTTTTCCATGCGCCCCCATAGAGTTCAGAAACTTCTGCTCACCAAAGTATGCTGAGTGGTCCACTCAACTTCATGGGACTTATTTCATAGATCATATGATGGATATAATCAGAATTGTTCCGAGCCACACCGTAGAGGAAGAAGTTGACATTATTGGCAATTCGGATAATGCCAAGATTGATGAAGCAACTGTACCGTTAGCAGCCCCACCTCCTCAGAAGGTGATTGTTGGAACGTCAGGTGTAGCAAAAAAAAGAAAGAGTGATCTCTCTTATTCAAATGAGAGTAGCACAGACCAAAACTTGAAGAGGACCAAAAGAGGCGAATCTCCTGTGCACGTCCTGATAACTCAAACCGAGGTTTTCAATCCCTTTTTTTTATTATGAATTCCATACTTCCATATATAACTATTTCTAATATCCCATTTTTTTTGTAGCATCTGGATGTTGTATTTGGCTCTGATTATGACGAACTTGAGGAAGAAGGATCAGCTTCCGCTGCAGCCCTTAAAGGCTTAGTAGATGATGTAAATCAAATTTCTCCTATTGTGCCCGAGTCTCATCCTCCAATTACTACAATGGAAGCTCCAGAAATTACAACATTTAACTTTGATGCTGAGATCACGGATGCTAGGAAACTAGTTAATATGAAAGTATGGAAAAGCTTTCAAGATAAGTTGAAGAGGACTTCTGTCAGCTCTTTATCTTCTATGCGAAATGAGGGACTCAAAATGGTGAATAATTTCAAGAGCGCTCCAGAGATTGACGGAACTGCTTTAGAAGCATCATTTGACTTCTTATTTACTAAAGCTGATGCGTATGATGCCGTGAAGATAAAACTTGCTGATGGGCTATCCAGGAGAGAAGTTAATAAGCGCCTGACCGATGCAAGGAAGCGTGCTGATGAACACAAAGGCAAAGAAGCTGTAGATATCAAGCAATTACAAGAATCCGAGACTAGGTTGAAGCAGATTGCGGAAGAAATTAAGACCCTGTTGAAAGAGAAGGAAACAGTATCCCGAAAGGTTGAACGTCTTCGCGAATCCGTTCAAAATGCAAAGCTTGGAGCCCAAACTGCTGCCAGGGACATTGGTGTACTAAAGAAAACACCTATCCTAGAAGACTCCATTGCTGATGAATTAAGGACTGTTACACAAGCTTTGGAGGCCGCTCGAGATGAATTATCCAGTATGAATATTTTTCATTAGTTTGTATTGAAACCATTTCATTTCAATGTCCTTTTTTTTTTAACTGTAATGATATTATCAATAAAATCTATATTCATCACTGCATATTTGGCTTCGCTTTACTGCTTTTAGGATGTTTACCTGCTGCCTTTATATCTTAATTTGCTTTTTGCTTCACAAATTTGATACAAACAAATGAAAACATGACTGAACTTAACAAATGTTAAGCTGTCTATGTATCTCTTTAAAGAGAATCAAGTCATAACGTAGTTCAAAGGGACATGATTTTTTGATTGGGGGTGCCGTGCACAGTTTATACTCATGCGGGCTAGGAGTGTGTCGTGCACAGTTTATACTCGTGCGGACCAGGAGTTTGTCGTACACAGTTTATACTCGTGTGGACCAGGAGTTTGTCGTACACAGTTTATACTCGTGTGGACCAGGAGTTTGTCGTACACAGTTTATACTCGTGTGGACCAGGAGTTTATCGTACACAGTTTATACTCGTGCGGACCAGGAGTATGTCGTACACAGTTTATACTCGTGCGGACCAGGAGTAACATGCAGTTTAAGCTCGTGCGTCGAGGAGCGTTGGACTTGAATTTGTTGACAGCTTATACTCATGTAAATGAGTCTTGAATTTGAATTTGTAGACAGTTTATACTCGTGTCAAGGAGCCTTGCATTATTTGTGTCAGATAGTTTAGACTCATATCAAGGAGTATCACGTGGATAGTT
This sequence comes from Pogostemon cablin, assembly GCA_023678885.1. Classification (NCBI taxonomy): domain Eukaryota; kingdom Viridiplantae; phylum Streptophyta; class Magnoliopsida; order Lamiales; family Lamiaceae; genus Pogostemon; species Pogostemon cablin. The sequence continues at coordinate 34,768,443 of CM042971.1, forward strand.
TTAGCTCATATCAAGGAGCGTTGTATCTTGTAATTGTTTTACGCGTAATAGCGTTTCAAGAATTTCCCATTTATGGGGCCAATGTTTACGCCATCTTCTGATATCAACTTGTAGGCGCCATTTGTATATACTTCCTTTACAACATGAGGGCCATCCCATTTTTGGAGAAACTTATTTCCAACACGATGTGTGACCACAATAGGTCTTCTCACGGCAAGCACCAAGTCTCCAACTTGAAAAGAACGTATCTTCACCCTTTTGTTGAATGTTCTAGATAAGCGAGATTGATAACACTCAAGTCTTTGTTGTGCCTCTAACCTCTTCTCATCTAGAGCTTCTAACTCTTGAAGGCGCAACTTTGCATTTTCTTCTTCGGTTAAGCCTTCTTGTATGGCCATCCTTAAAGAAGGAATTTGTTTCTCGAGAGGTACCACAGCTTCAACACCATAAACCAAAGAATATGGAGTAGCCTGAGTAGGAGTTCTATAGGTGGTGCGGTACTCCCATAAAGCTTCATTTATTCTTTCATGCCAATCTCTTTTAGACTTGGATACCACCTTCTTCAACAGACTACACAGGGTTTTGTTGAATGCTTCAGCTAGACCATTGGCAGCTGCATTATACATTGACGACTTTCTTTGTTTGAAGTCGAACTTCTCACACAACTTATCGATCCAGCTGTTGCTGAATGGCTTTCCATTATCGGTGATGATATAGCCGGGAACACCATATCTGTAAATGATGTTGATCCGAATGAAATCAGCAACATTTTCCTTCTTTACTTCCCTCAAAGGCACAGCTTCAGCCCATTTGGAAAAGTAATCGGTGGCAGCAAGGATGTAGAGATGACTACCAGAAGATTTTGTAAGAGGCCCCACCACATCTAATCCCCAAGCATCAAAAGGCCATGAAGCAACTGTCGGGTGCAAAGGCTCCGGAGGTTGATGGATCAAGTTCCCATGAAATTGGCAAGCCTGACATTTTTGTGCATACTCCATGCAATCTTTCACCATTGTTGGCCAATAATAGCCCATTCTTTTGACTCTGAAGTGTAGCTTCGGCCCAGACTGATGAGCACCGCAAATTCCGGAATGAGCTTCCTCCATTGCTTGAACAGACTCTTCTTTACTTAGGCATCTCAAGAAAATTCCATCAAATGATCTTCTATACATTGTGCCTTTGAAGTAAATAAATCGAGGTGCCCGACGCCGAATATCAACCCTTTGACGTGGCTCATTTGGTAATTTATCATACTTGAGATAATCGATGAGTGGTTGACGCCAATCCTCTTCTTCAATTTCGAAGACCTCCACCAAATGATTTTCGACTTCTTCATAATCATCATCCTCGAAGATTGGTGGTACAACCCAACTTTTGCACACTGAAATTTGAACTTGCGCCTCCGGCATAGCTATATTTGATGCTAGCTTGGCGAGGGCGTCAGCTTGCTTATTCTCTCTTCTGGGTAAATGCTCGATATCAACATCACCAAGCCAGATCATCAGCTTTTGAGCATACTTTTGGTATGGGAACAATTCAAGCTTCCTTACTTCATACATCCCAAGTAGTTAGTTTATCACAAGTAACGAATCACCATACACTTTAAGGTGTAATTGCTTTATATCGACGGCCATTTCTAAACCAAGTATGAGTGCTTGATACTCGGCTACATTGTTAGAGCAGTTTTCTGTTAAGGAAAATGAGAATGGCAAAACTTCGCCACTGGATGTTACGAATACGACTCCAGCACCGGCCCCTTCCCTATGAGATGCTCCATCAAAATACATTTTCCAAGGAGAAGCTATCTCCATAGCAAAAGCATCTTCATCAGGGAGTTCATCAGACAGTTCCCATTCCGCAGGCATGGGATGATCAGCTAGAAAATCTGCCAACACTTGTCCTTTTACGGCCTTCTGAGGGACATATACAATCTCAAACTGTTGAAGTTGGAGATACCACCTGGCAAGCCGATCTGAGAGTACTGGCTTTGACATGACGAACTTTAGTGGGTTAGCTTTTGAAACTAGTCGAACTGTATGAGCTTGGAAGTAATGTTTCAACTTCTGAATCACGAAGATAAGAGCCAAGCAGATCTTCTCAATTGGTGAATATTTCAACTCATTTGGAGTCATGGTTCTACTCAAATAGTAAAGGGCAGTTTCTTTGCCATCATCATTCTCTTGTGCGAGTAAAACTCCAACATAACGTTCTTGAGCAGCTAGGTAGAGAATTAACGGACGTCCAGGCATTGGTGCACACAATACTGGTGCCTTCATCAAGTACTCTTTAATGCTATTGAAAGCATTATTGCAAGCTTCATCCCATTCAAATATACTGCCTTTCTTCATGAGATGACTAAACGGTTGACATCGACCGGCCAAGTTTGATATGAATCTTCTCAAGTATGCCAATTTTCCTTGCAGACTTTTGAGTTCATGGATGTTCCGAGGCACATGCATCTTCATGATTGCATCAATCTTCGCCTTTTCAATCTCGATTCCTCGACGGCGAACAATAAATCCAAGAAATTTTCCGGATGTAACCCCAAATGCACACTTGAGTGGATTCATCTTGAGTTGATACTCCCTTAAGCGCTCAAACACTCGCCTTAAATCATGGAGATGATTTTTCGTTTTCTTTGATTTCACCACAATATCATCAACGTAGCATTCGACGATCTTATGAAGCATGTCATCAAATATCTTCTGCATGGCTCGTTGATAAGTGGCACCAGCATTCTTTAAGCCAAATGGCATCACATTATATCAATATATTCCTTTCGGAGTACGAAAGGCTGTTTTCTATTGGTCTTCCGGAGCCAGACCAATCTGATTATAGCCAGATGACCATCCATAAACGAAAGGACCTCATGCCCCGTTGTTGCATCTATCATGAGCTCAGCAATTGGCAGTGGGAAGTCATCTTTCGGACACGCCATGTTCAAATCTCGAAAATCAACACATACTCTGATTTGCCCATTTTTCTTTCTCACTGGCACGATGTTAGAAATCCATGTAGGATACTTGACTTCTCTGATCTTGCCTGCTTCAAGAAGCTTATTAATTTCATCTTCAATTAATGGAATTAACTCTGGTCGAAATCGACGCTGCATTTTCTTAATTGGCCGAGTTCCCTTTTTGATGGACAAATGATGCAGTGCGATCTTTGGATCCAAGCCTGGCATTTCTTTATGCGACCATGCAAAGACATCCCGAAATTCTCGTAAAAGGCTGATATATTGTTCTTCTTCCTCATTACTTAGCAGGGCACTTATGTAAGTAGGACGTGAGTCGCTTTCGTCACCTAAGTTGATTTCTTTCAACTCATCAACAGTGGTTTTCACACCCTCCTCAAATTGCGGAGGGGCATCTTCGGCATCCACTTCCTCCACTTGAGAATCCTCAAGAGCAGTGATATAGTTGGTGGAAGCTACACTTTCTTTATCATCATCATTATCTTCTTTAGTAAAGACAATTGTCTGCATCTTAGCCTTCAACTCTCTTCCACATGAGACCGTCAATATATTTCGCCTCTTCATACGAGAAGGGATTCGACTTCGGAGTTTTGGGAAGTTAGGAGACTTGAAATTATTTTTCTTCCCGATCTTGTTCCTTTCACACGGTCCGAGCCTTTCGAAAACGCTTCCAAGCCTTTCGAAGACAGAACTCCTCTTGATTTTCCTTCCACTTTCATCAAAAATGTCTTCTGTGGACGAAACTTCTCCTTCTGTGATATAATTTGTGTTTGCTCTTCTGATTGCTATGCGGACTGGCTTTTGAGGGACATATCCCAAACCTGGCTTAGCATTCTTGACAGCGTGGCCACTATTTTTCAACGTTTTCTGAGTGGCATTGAGCCCATGTTCAGATGAGATGACAGTATCTTGAGGCAACTTGCTCATCACCGGTTTCTCCTTCGGTTCATACCCAGCCTTCTTGAGGAGTTTGAAAGCTTGCGGGCCATATGACTTAGATATTTCTGCTTCAAATACTTCACCATGCTCGGTTTTTGCTCCTTCAATAGGACGTACGAATCCTTTGAGCGGTGGAGAAGAAGTCTTACCTTCATCCATTTTTGTTAAAGGCAATGTTAATTCTTCCAGGGCCTCAAGTTCTTTGCCTTTGTTCTTCTTGAGAGTGGTGGATGATGTGCTACCTTCCTCCTTTATTTGTTTACTGCCCCCATTATCTTGTGCTGGGGCTTCTTCTCGGTTTACTTCCTTTGTATTCTTGAAGAAGTATTTAGCATCAGCAAAGTAAGATTCAGCTTCAGTAAACGGCTTATCATCGCCGAATACTCTTTTCACACTGTTGCCTTCATTATACTTGAAACACTGGTGTAATGTAGAAGGGACCACACCATTCTCGTGCAGCCATGGACGCCCCAAAAGCATATTGTATGAAGTTTTTGCGTCTATGACATGGAAGAGTACCGTTGATCTCATCTCATCAATCATCAAATCGAGAACAATCGTGCCGAGAGTCCTTTGCCCTTCATGATTGAATCCTTGGATCATCAATCGGCTATGATTGAGTTCATCCACCGGTATCTCTAACTTTTTCAACATTCTTAAAGACAGAATGTTTACTGCTGAGCCTCCGTCAACAAGTATACGCTTTACTTGCAGCCCTTGCGTATAACCAGTTACAAATAGAGGTCGGTTGTGAGGCTGTGAACCCAACAACATGTCTTCATCTGTGAAGGTCACCTTCATAGAATAAGCTTTTTCCTTGTTCTCAACTCGTTCATCTTCATTGCCCTCCTCACTCACCGCATGACAGGAGCCTTCATTGTGAACTTCTTTTATGGAAGCGAAGTTTGCAGCCGCTTCATCCTCCAACACAATCTTTCCCTCCTTAGCCAACTGCATGATCTTTTCCTTGAAGATGAAGCAATCATGAATGGGATGACCCACCAATCTATGGTACTTGCAATATTTTGGGTCATTGGTTCGACTTGCTTCCTCTGGACGTTTCATTTCGGGGAGTTCAATGAGTTTGTCTTTCATCAGATCATCAAATATGCCAGAAACATCAGAGTTCAGAAATGGATACTCTTTTTCTTGCATCTCCTTCAGGGTCAACCTTCTTTGCCCCCACTCTTGGGTAACTTGTTTTCCTTTATCTTTCTTGTCATCTCCATTCTTTCGAATCTTGACTGTAGTAGTGTTTATGGCCATTGATTCTTTATTGGAGTTTCTTGCATAAGGCTTGCCCCCTTTCTTGGCTTCTTGTCTGTCTCTGGACTTGTAAGAATCCGACACTGGTGAGTGTTTGATTCCACTGGCTGCCATGCTTAATTCCATATCATGAGCTCTCGTAGCCAACTCCTCGAAAGTCTTTGGCTGAATCCCTTTGAGTATGTAGAGTAAATTCCACTCCATCCCTTGGATGCACATTTCGATAGCTGACTCTCCAGATAATCGATCTTTGCAATTTAAACTCAAGTTTCTCCATCGATTGATATAATCAATCACAGGCTCGTCCTTCAATTGGCGAGTATTAGTTAGCTCAGTCATGCTAACGGTTCTCCTCGTACTGTAGAAACGATTGAGGAATTCATATTCCATTTGTGCCCAACTGTCGATGGACTCAGGCTGCAAGTCGATATACCAATCAAAGGCATTTCCTTTGAGAGAGCGAACGAATTGCCTCACCATATAGTCTTCATAAGTACCAGCATCATTGCACGTCTCAATGAAATGTGCCACATGCTGTCTGGGGTTTCCTTTGCCATCAAATTGCTGGAATTTAGGAGGCTGATAACCAGGTGGCAACCTTAAGTTATTCACTCTTTTTGTATAAGGCTTAACATAAGTGACGGTAGGCTTGGCATTCTCTTCAAATCTTTCTTTTATTGTTCCAAGTATAATATCTTTGAGTTGCTCTACTTGGAGCATTCCATCAGCTGAAAGTTGCACTCCTCTTTCAGTTTGCTCTTTTTCAGTAGTTTGGCGTTTTGTGGACTCTTCCACCTCACTCTCGTCCACAACTCCTTTTCCGTTTGCACGGCTAGTCTCCGCAACGTCTCTTTTTTCCATCAATTGGGAGATTTTGGTGTCTTGAGCTTCTATATGTTTCGTGAGCCCTTCGATAGCTTTCATCATATTTGCTAATTGCTCCTCAATAGTTGTAGTGCCGGCCATCATTACCGGGGCTGCAATTGAGTCCGATGAAGAGCTTGAGGATGAACGAGGATGTGAGCATACAGAATCTTCATCACTATCCTCTTTCATGGATAGCTGTTTTCTTGAAGCCATTTCAACCGAAAAATTAGAGCCGGAGGAGGCCTCTGACTGAGCTTTCATTGACATACTCCTTGTAACAACAGCAACTTGTTCACTCAACGAGGCGGAGAGTTTGGAGGCAGAAGTCCTTCCTACTGTGATCTTGACATGAGTCATGTTGTATCTTTGTAGGGAGAAGAGATGAGAGGTAGAGATGGTCCCACTGGGCGTGCCAAAATTTGTAACAACAAATTTTTGTATTTATAATGAAATAAACACAAAAGAATTACAATAATAATCCAGAAGGATTAAACTTGATAACTAAGGAAGCGATCTCTATCAATCCTCTGATTCTTCTCTCGAACCAACGTGGACTTTGACTTTGACTGGTTGTGTGGACGGCGCTGACTGCGCTGACTTTGACTTTGTTGACTGGAGTGTACGCTGACTGTGTTGACAGCGTGTGTGGAGTCGGATCTTCAATTGAAGCTTGTCCGAGCTCGAATTTGGGACTTTGCAACGTTTATCCAGAGGCGTCGAGCCTTTGTTTGGATTAAACGTATTTGATGTGAAAACACTCGATCTGGGGGGCTCAGCACCTTTATCCCGGGTCGTATGCTGTTCTTGGCGCGAAGAACACCGAAGAACTCAGTATATGAAGAACGCTTGATTTGGGGGCTCCGCACCTTAATCCCGAATCGTTTGTCGTTCTTGACTTGAAGATGCTTGAAGTATTCAAGGGAGCACTGCTCGTATTCTTGATCTCTTCAGAGCTTTTATCTTCAGATGCTTCAATGTATCTGGAATGAATGGAGGAGACCCCTTTATATAGGTGAGAGGTGAAGACCCCCTCATAAATGTCCTGCATTCTGATTGGTCCAGAGTTATTTGGGCCATATCCTGCGGGCTTGGGCCTCCACTTGTCTGGGCTGTAATCAGGCCTATTTTATTTGGGCCTGATTTAATTTGTATGGCTTGTTTAACTTCAGTCAGACCTCCTTTAATTTGGGCTTATTTGACTTGGGTCAGACCTCATTTAATTTGAGCTTATTTGACTTGTGTCAGGCCTCTTTTAATTTGGGCTTATTTGACTTGGGTCAGGCCTCTTTTAATTTGGGCTTATTTGACTTGGGTCAGGCCTCTTTTAATTTGAGCTTATTTGACTTGTTGGATCAAATTATTTATTAATTTACTTTAGGAATTAACTTATTTAAATTCCAAAATAAATTAACATTTAATAAATAAAATCCACGTGTCGCCATTTAATTGGACCGTAAATTTCAACTGCTTACAGAGTAGTATTTTATTTATCACAAACACTTATGTAAATTGGGCTCACGATGTAAATTATGTATCCCTTTTAATTTTATATATATCATATGCAGTGTTTATTTAAATTAAAAGGTATTACAGGATTTACAAGAATTTATGACCTGATTTATAAGAGATCAACTTTTTATTTATGTGATTTAAGTAATATTTACTTGGTATAATTATAGTTTCAACTTATAATTAATGTTATATTTTACATCTAATGGTTCATGTTTTTTGTTTAGAGTTTACATTTAAAATAGAATATTAATTCTTATGGTATAGACTTATAGTATTTGATTTTTTTAACTCATGCATAAAGGAGTTTCCCCATGTTGGTTGCACACAATATATACTGTATTAATGAAGAGAGCTTGAAGAGAAATTAATTTATTTGAAGTTAAAGTTTCTATTTTCATTGAATTAGTGTTATAGTTATGTAATGACTAATGAGATTGGAATTTGGAACATACAATTGATAAATACACGCACATCGATTAACGATGGTTTGATAAATATACATTCAATCTAACTTGTTAATTAGTGGTACCTAAACTAAGTCTAGCATTTTTATCAATTAGTATATTTAATAAAAGAAAGGGACAAAAACTAGTGATCAGTAATGAATGTTTATATTAGTGATCAATAAAATATGAGTATATAAATTTATAAGGTTACAATAATTATGTGAAACTGTTTTTGTAGGAAGAGTTTCCTTGAAGAAAAAAAAATCTTAATAAAAGTGATGTTCAAATTAATGAAAAGTTTAAGTGTAAGATAAATTAAAAAATCTATCATTTTTAATTTAAAAAAATGATAATATAATTAATAAAAAGTAATAATTATTTATTTTAAAATAAAACGTAAAATGGTTGTTGTCAAATTTATCTCACACGTACTCTACTTCGATTAATCTATTTCACATTAAGCTTATTTAAATTAATAATGCATAAAAGTGTAAATAGTTATTAAGTGGAACATAATCAAAGAAAAAAAAACTAGCTAATTCACACTCCTAATAAGGTTATCTTTAATTAACTTAGCAAAGTTAGTTATTGAAGTATTAATTAAAGTTAATTTTGTGGATATATTATAGAATTCTAAATTAATTGAGAACATGTACGTACTAATCTTCTAGATGAGTGGAGAATTAAAGCATACTCCCTCCGTCCCATCACAGTTTTCACACCTCAAATGTAATTTACACATGAGGGGTGAAAACTGTGATGGGACGGAGGGAGGGAGGGAGTATATAATTTTAATACACATCAAGGACTAGAAAATTCATGTATTGATCATGAAGAGTATTTTTCTCAAATTTGTCTCTCTCCACTCAATCCAACATTAATCCTTCCACCCTTCAACGAATAACTACATACAATCCTCCTCCAAAATTTATTCAGGTACAAAAGGTTTATGCTAGATATTGGTTCAAACATAGTCCATCAGATTAGTATTAGTTTAGTTTATATATTAAATTAATCCAGATTGTATATGAGCAGTCAGATTAGAGTTTGAAATATATATCAATGTAGTTTCTAGAGCAGGAATTTCATACCGAAATTTTCTCCCTTATTATCAATCATGCATACGTAACAACTTAATTTTCCGACCCAATAATCAACCATGCTATATGAGAACAAATACAAGTAACAAAAATGTAAATCGCAGTTAATAGATAGCGACTTATTGACTTTGCTCACTAAGAAATGATGACTTTTCATTCAAATACAAAACATTAATTCTTTTATTTTATATTAATTTTATTGCATGTTTTATTGCTCGAATGAGTCAAACTAACAGTATTAACCAACAAACAATAAGTGGAGACGAGATCAGGTAAATTGACTTTACTACATATAAATATTTTATTTTATACTCCAACCCAGGTGAGTTTAGTACATCTATTTAACGTTATTTTGAAGGTCTGTAGATGTTCCTATTATATTTTGACACTCATATAATCACATCACCAAAATAAAGAAAAAGACATTAATCTGTGGAATAGAAATAATGAAATGAAGTAGCCAAATCTTGATATATACTGATAAGTTAAGCTTCTGAACAAGAATATGTATACAGATTGATTAAAATGAAAGACTCCAAATATGCCATGGCTAGAGAATGCTCTCTTCAGATTTGATGTTATAAATTTTCCAGTTTAAGTGTGCATAAGTTGCATAACACACTGGATTCCGCGAGCAAGATCTCTCCGTGCCACAAGACTTTACAAACGTCAAACATTGAAGCGGACAGTGAGAAACCAGAAAGATCAATTTTGAATGTAAGAAACCAGACTAGTTCTTCTGATGGACAGCAATTTGGTGTATATCCATGTCCTTCAACATGACAGATCGCCCACATGAATCACAGGGCGCAGTCCTAGATCCACAAACACTTTCATGTTCGGATAATCCTCTGATCCGATCTCGTGCATCTGCAGCAGACGTCCCAGCTTGAACCATATCCCCACAGAATCTACATGTAGTGAGGCGCAAAGGGCAATCTGACGACTGGTGTTGCACCTATCAAGAATACAAGTACATAAGCAAGGTGGGATCATAGTGAAATTGCATGAAAGATATCCTAAAAATATGTCAGAAAATATTCCAGATGCATGGCCGGGCCTATCACAAATCATGTACACAGGTAAAAAAAAATCTACCAAGCAAGGTCATCCATCAACAATATCCTACTCCTTACCTCCCAAAGGAACATATGTGATGAGGAAAATGTAAAAGTTCCCTGTAATTAAATGAGGGCGTCATTTGTGGTTCAAACCCAACCCGTAAATTAGGCGACCAGTGCAATAAACCTTAGCAAACAAAAATTGCATATTTTCCTAATGTGACACGAGGAAGTAAGCTCTATAGCTTCACACATAGTAGACTGGTGTTTTAGAGCTCCATCTCCGTTGCCTTAAAAAGTTAACATACTCCATGATTATCAGAGTCGCATACAAACACAAAGCAATATTGTAGCATGCTCTACCAACATAATGATATGGGGTGGTGAGAATTGAAATTAGTAGTACATTTTAACAGGTCAATCACCAAACCAGTAGAAATGAGTGAATGACATTAACTACATGCAGCAGGTCAAGTAAAACAGAGTTGCGCCAATCTTTATTCTTACCATCTTCTCTTTCTCAAGAAGGATTCCACAAAGACAATGCAGTGGCTCATGGAACACTTTCATGTGTTTCTGTATCTCCTCCCTTTGAAAAGGTTTATCGCATTTTTCACAATGAACATGCCTTTCCCTCTCCTCAATCCTCAGAACAACTCCACAACCAGCATGCTGGCAGACAATATTATGCCTGCTACAATAAGCTTCATGAAGTGAGATTGTCCTTGATCGGATATAGCGTCTACAGTTCCTGCATTCCACAGTGTCCACCTCAGCAGATGATGAAGAAGATGCAGCATGCTGGCCCTGCCTCTGCGTGGAAACATCTTGAACGAATACTGAAATCATGTATTTTGATGTCCCTTTGAACCCATACACAGCAACACTATAATTACCTGATCCCAAGTTTTGATCCTCAGCACCAAGTACTAATTGCTTTGAACCCAAATCATGGGAAGACCACGAGTGCTGGTGTTGTGTGGGGAACAAAAGGGGATGCCTAGAAAGATACAGGTCCATGTCTCCATCTTGGGTTTGTGACTCTAAATTAACAACAATTTTCGCATCCTTAGAGGAAACCATATTCCAAATGTCATCACTTAAAGTAAACTTATAGTACATGTAGCTTCCTTCATCAACCACTCCAGTCTCTGATTTTCCAAGTACTAGAGGTTTCAACATATACTGGTTTGTGTTGTCTGCTGACTCTGGACCCATGATGTCAACCTCAATATCTGTTTCTAAAACAGATACGCTGGAAGAAGGTTTCAACTCAAGTACACGCAAATGATATGTTAAGGCACCGTGATTGACAGTGAGTATATCACCTTGTGAAAGAGTTGCATGTTGCCGCAAACTTGTCTCAAGGACTGCCTTGTGATTAGGAATATCCGAGAAGCCAAATTCAACAGATTGAAGTTTGGCATAAGTACCTTTTGGAAGCCAAACATAACGGACTCCAACCATTTCAGAACCAGGAGCCTCTGCAGAGAATAAATTACTCCAACAGTGCTGAGGAAGTGCTACAAAACCTTCCTCTGCTGTGAACTCCAGAACACCAGCATGTGTCGTCTTATCAGCAGCCTCAGCACCCATAGGAGCCTCCACAGTTAAAGAGAAATGTAGAGGCCCCTTATCAAAAGATCCTTGTTCAGACAGCTCTGTGAAACAGGAAGGTGGGAGTTTGATCTTATCTCCAATACCCTGATAAGGCACAGGTACTAACATTCGAGAAAATTCCACACCTCTAGCTGCCAATGCAGTTTCTTCTGCTAACTGACTAGCCTGAAAACACACAAATCTCTCAAGTCATTAACAGGAGATTAAAACTCTTAACCCAAGACAATTCTATAACTTCATAACAAAATTAAGAAAGTAAAAAGATTTTAACACTTTTCACCAATAGATGCTTCCGGAGAGACGTTATACATGTGCATATTTTTATCTCAAACTCCACTTCAACCACGTTTATCATCAATCAATAAGCCAAAACATGTGGATAAAGTACAATCGACACAAAAAGTATAAGACCTAAAAGATTTTTTTAGAGTAATTGAGCTAAATTGAATAAGAAAAATTAGTACATTATATGAAACAGAGAACAATCAAAACCCAAAAGATCACTCAATTACCATACAAGATATATGATAAGTATTCATATTAATCAATTCACATATCAACAAACTGATATCGCCACAAATTAGACATAATTAGTCAAAGTTCGAGAAAATCGCACCTTGGCTTCCGCTTCGGCGGCGTCCAGGCGGCGTTGTCTCTGAACCGCTTCTACAGCTTCGCGCTGGCGACGGGCCTCTTCCTTCGCCTTTCTCGTGCTCTCTAACTTCAATTTCGCTCTCTCTTTCCGCTCCCTCTGCTCCTTCTCCAGCTTCTCTCTTGCCCTTCTCAATTCGAAATCCATTATCGAAATAGGAAACAGAAAGATCCCTCTTCTCTCCAACGAAAACCGATCGATCTAAATTACAGAAAACTTTACAATTCACTGATGAATTATAAGGAAAGTCCACATTTCTTGAGAGGAAAGATTTGGCAATCTCCTTATATTGTGGAGAGAGAGTTCAAGCTGGATTTTATAATTCGAGAAGGATCTGGGCCTTTCGAAGAAGAACGAGTCCAATAAGTACAGCGACAAGGCCCACACCTTAACAATATATAATTGGCAGCCCAACAAAAAATAAATTAGTAAATTAATAAAATAAAATAATTAACAATAGTGAAATATTTATGACATCACATGTATGCCAGTAGATCGTATATATATCACAGAAAACATTTGTGCATCAGAAGCAGAAAATCGCACGACTCCAGAAAACTTTCGAGATGACGATCTCGTCGGCTGATGATTTATCTTCCTCACTGGACGGGTAAAATTTACGCACGCATTCTCCATTTCTGTATTTTGAATTGTTTTTCGAACCAAAATCAGTTTCAAGCGTGTTGCCATCCTAGCCGTCGGTATCTGAATTTATGCATAAATTTATTAAAAAGAGTTAAGCATTGATTTGGTTTTTCTGGGCTGAAATTGATCCAGCGATTATCGCCTTCTTTGATAATTTACTAAAAAATCGACTGTTCCTGAAATTGCTTTCCGAAGTTCCGCGTAGAATTAGAATACCGTGTAGCTTGTCAAGTTTGAATAATCTGGTTAATTCTCTTTACGGAGATTGCTGAAATGACGTATCTATATTTTGGGTGGATTGCATGTGCTTTCTGAAGAATTTGGTGTGTGATTGTGTAATGACAGGATATAACTCGGAAAATGTCTTTTGCACTAATTTGTAATTTGGATGCTATTGTGTTGGAGGCACGAAGTGAAAATCACAAATCAACTCGATTGGATTTTCTTTTTAAACTAATTAAGGGCAACTTGAAATTCATTTTAGATTAATTTATGTATTGATTCCTATGAGTTTCAAAATTTGTTTGTGTGTTAGATCGTGCATATAAATTAAAGATTGTCTTGTTTATACTAGAATCTAAGGTCGAAGCATCTTGATGATCGCAGATCAGTGGTGGAGTTATGTGCTATTCTGCTCTGTAATTTACAGATTGATTGTTATTGCAGGCTAACGTATACAAAGAAACTTTCAAGAACTTTTTTTTTTGTACATAGAACTTTTCTTTTTTTTTTTCTTTTTTTTTTTGAAGAGCTAACAATGAATATTTCTTTGTTTTCAATCAGAACTTCTCTTTTGCAACTTGCTCCTCTTGAAGCAGTATTATTCGACATTGACGGCACATTGTGTGATTCGGACCCACTTCATTATTATGCTTTCCGTGAGATGCTCCAAGAGGTGGGTATATTCTTGGATTTAATTCCATTTCCATAAAATCTATACATGTGTGCCATCATTTGTTTTATTCTGCTATGCTATTTGTTGACAAACCATCAGTAACCATGGCACCATAATCTAAGGCTGTGATACCTTTAACACTTGAATTTAGATCTAAGTGACACTCTTCTTTTTGAACAGATTGGCTTCAATGGTGGTGTTCCAATTACTGAGGAATTTTTTGTCAAGACTATTGCTGGGAAACACAATGAAGATATTGGTGCTGCCCTTTTCCCAGATGATCATGAAAAGGGTATAAAATTCTGTGATGACAAGGAAGCAATGTTCAGAAGGTTCATTACACCTTCCCACACCCACAAAAATATATAATGAAATGCATGACTTTTTATATGCTTACTCTGCCTTTCCTTTTACATGTGGATAATTCAGGATAGTTAAAGAGAAAATAGAACCCATAAAGGGGTTGTATAAAGTCACAAAATGGATTGAAGATCGGGGATTGAAACGAGCTGCTGTGACCAATGCTCCTAGAGAAAATGCAGAGTTGATGATCTCATTGCTTGGACTTACAGATTTCTTCCATGCTCTTATCCTTGGGAGTGACTGTGAGCATGCTAAGCCATATCCAGATCCATATTTGAAGGCACTCGAAGTACTCAAGGTGTCCAAGGAGCATACGTGTGTGTTTGAGGTTTGAATTCATTCAGTCTCCAATGTAATCTTTGAGTTGGTTGTATCTTGTGGAGTTTTCATAGGGTCTGTTTGGCTGTTCAGGACTCTCCTTCAGGGATAAAAGCCGGTGTTGCTGCCGGGATGCCTACTGTCGGGTTGACAACTAGGAACCCAGCTGCTTTGCTGATGGAAGCAAAGCCTGCACTTCTCATCAAAAATTACGAAGATCCAAAACTTTGGAGTGTTCTTGATGAACTTGATCGTAAGTCAAAGGTGTAAACAGGTGCTAATTGATAGACTTGCCATTATTTGGAGAGGAACTCCCTCATTGAATAACTATGTATTAGTTGTCAAGAAAGGCCTGTTAGGTGATTTGACGAACTACAAACTATCTTTTTAAATTAATTTAATCTTCAGAATATGATTATGATTAGGAAATTTACATTTATATTTACTGTTGCCAGGTATACAAATTATTGTGATTTAGTTGAAAACTGAATCACAAATTCACGATTACTAAATTACTTGGATACATGATAATTGATAAATGATCTGAACTGCATCTGAATTATCAATTTCATTTGTTTATTTTTTGTCACTCCAACATTAAAAGGTGTGGTATTATCATCATCAGAATCATCATTCTTTTAAGTTTTAATCATGAAATTTCCAACCGTACACTGTATTTCCTAAATTAACAGATTTTGTTGGTGATAAATTTGTAATCCAATATTTTTGACTATATGCTTGTTTTTAGATTACTGTATAATGTTGGGGAAATCCTAACTTTGAAATTTTAGTACTATTAAAAAATATTGATGATTAGTAAAACATGTGTTTGCCGTGGAATTTAATAGAGTAAATTTGTGAATAAATTGATTTTTTAAAAATATGAAAATAAATAGATAAATATAAAATATATATACTACTATTTTTTTTAAACAAAAGATACTATAGATTAATAACACGAAGAACAAACCCATATATGAGGGTTTGAATAATCACGATAAATCATTATTATATTGCCACTTGATATATTTTGATAGGCTATCTTTTGTACATATACCACTCTCTATAACTTCTCATTAGAACTTTGAATAATGAAAATACAATTTTCTCTCTTCTCCTGCCTTTCTTAATTCTAACTACTACAATGGATTCATGGTCTTCTACTTTGATTTCTTGTCAATTCTATAATTTCTACATGGTATCAGTTACCAGGTTCGATCCTTATATACGAGAAACCCTTGATTTTCTTAGCAATTTTGTTTACACGATGCCACGTAATTCCCAAATACCGAATTAGATCAATTCACATATATAAACAATTAAATTAAATTAAATTAAAGAGAATTATGGATTCGACTATAAAGTAGGAAAAAAACTCTCATATTAAAGACAAAGATAAAGATTTACTCCTATCTTTTAACTTTGTAAATTTAAATAGATAAATATAAAATATATTAAAGAATAATTTTTTTAATTGTATATTTGAAATATGATAATTCAAGTATATCAATGATTTATTTCACCAGAATGTGTTAATCAAATTAATTAATTATTGTATACTTTTTCTCTAATACTACAAGTCTACATTATTTTAACACTATTGTGTCAAATATATCTGCAGTATTTAATTTACCCCATAATAATATTTTAAAATTTTTTTTATTTTTATTTTTATTTAATTTAAAATTGAAGTCTAACTAGGGTGCACCTGAGGCACCGATATACCTAAATAATTTCATTCGTTAAATCGTATACAATATGTATTTAATCTTCACCACTCAATAAAATAAAATAATTAAAACTAAATTTAAAAACTACCCCATTACACCTTATTTTTACCCTATAAACTATTAAGTACTAACCCTTAAATTTGATTTGATATTACTAAAAATCGAATCCGGATACCACATGAATAATAAAGAGTGTATATTGGGTGCACCCGGGTATAAAGATGCACCCATATGTGTATAACTTTTTATTCTATTTGTATGGAGTACATATTATTCTATTTTCTATACGTATTTTGTAATAATTGTATACTTTTTTCACATTAATTTTTTATTAAAAGAATTAACATTGTGTATAATATTTTATTAAATATTATATATAAATTTTTATTAAAAAAATTAATAATTAAATTGTATATATTTTTACTCTTAATTCTATCTTGCACCCGAGGTAAACTATAAATTGCCACTAATAAATGCACGCTGCCAATATATAACCGATAATTTTACCCCGATCCATCAAATTCAACTCCTTTTTAATTAACCCCTTTCCCGACACCATCACAAAATCCTAACCCTAATTGTATCTGTTCTCATCAGATATCTCGCTCAACTGCTCTGATTCAGGATAATTTCGTGATCTCCGTTCTCTACCTTTAATTGGGGGCAGAGGAAGCCCAGCAATGGATTCACAGCAGAACAATCTTTACGAAACGGCGTCGCAGCCGGATACTGGTAACGACGCTTACACGTTTCTCGAGTTCAACACTCAGGGCGAGGAGGACTTCGATTACCCAGAATTTCAGGAGTTATCCCAGCCTATTCGATCGTCTGCATCCGCATGGCCCACACCCTCCGATTCTATCTCCGCTGCGGAGGTTCCGCCCTCTTCTGAAGGCCCGCACTCCACTACTAAAACTCGCGGAGGTGGAGGCGCGATCAGTGCCAGCGGCGGGAATAATATCAGTAGCAATAACAAGGAGACTGGGGTGGTGGAGGCTTTGGCGGCAGGGATGAGTGGCCTCAACTTTGAAGATACCGGTGCTGACGATGAGGTGTTTGAATATGGGAAGGGAGACTTCACTGAGCACGCTTGTAGGTATTGTGGTGTCACTAATCCAGCGTGTGTTGTGCGTTGCAATGTACCCTCTTGTAGAAAATGGTTTTGTAATTCACGAGGGAACACTTCTGGTTCTCACATTGTCAATCATCTGGTGAGTTGCTTTATGAAGATTCATTGGGATCTTTATCTTGGCATGGCCTTTAATACAACGTTTATTTTTTTTGGTATAATCCTTTTTAGGTGAGATCAAAGCACAAGGAAGTTTGTCTCCACAAAGACAGTCCGCTGGGAGAAACTATTCTTGAGTGCTATAACTGTGGTTGCCGGAATGTTTTCCTTCTCGGGTTCATATCTGCAAAGACAGAAAGTGTGGTTGTCCTGCTGTGTAGGGAACCCTGTCTCAATGTTAATGCTTTAAAAGACATGAATTGGGACTTGAGTCAGTGGTGTCCACTTATTGATGATAGATGTTTCTTGCAATGGTTACTGAAGGTTGTTTGTGCTTACATTTCCTTTTCTTCCATAGATTTCATGTTCCTGCTGCTAACTTCTTTAATTGTTTCCAACCAGGTGCCATCTGAACAAGAACAGTTGAGGGCTCGGCAAATTAGTGCCCAGCAGATTAATAAAATAGAAGAGCTCTGGAAGACGAATCCAGATGCTTCACTGGAAGATCTTGAGAAACCTGGTGTGGATGATGAGCCCCAACCTGTAGTTTTGAAGTATGAAGATGCTTACCAGGTTCTCTTTAGTTAGTTGACTAGAGTCAATTTTGATGTGATTGTTTATGAGAGTATTAGTGTCAGTTGTCCTAATTAATCTTATTGCTAATTTGTTTCTTCTCCAGTATCAAAATGTTTTTGCACCACTCATCAAGCTTGAGGCAGATTATGATAAGGTACAAACGTCATCTATTTATTGTCTTTAATGATAAAAGCTACCTGACATTCATCTTCGAATGTCAATTTGAATTGCTTGTGAGCTTTAGATGAGAGTTGAAAACTAATTTTGTATCTCACATTTTTTAAGACAATAATTGGCGAGTTAGGAAATAGCATAATATCTTAATGGTTATTATCATTTCAGGAAGCAGTTGAAATATTGTTTGCCATCTTTGTAGGTAGGAGTAGTAGTATTTTTCTGAAAAACAGAAATTAGAATAATATTCAAATGATTTTTCTTTGTTTTACCAAATGATTTCCGTATTGGAGGTTGTTTCTATTTAAATTTGCTTTGCTTGGGAGTCTGGGACACTGGAGCAGTAAATCAAATTGAAAACTAATATCCATCATTTTTCCTAACTTAGTTGTAGTTCAGAATTTCATATGTTATCACAATACATGTAAATAAGAGACAGGAAATGTATTTATGTTCAAGGTTCTATCATAACTGAAATTCTAAACTACGGACATGAGCAGTCTTCTATTAATCTTGAACTGGGAAAGGTTTTACAGTATTGTTTCTGAGCTCAATTTGAATCATAAGATGTTGTAAGAAAGTTCTAATTGCATATTTTATTTGGCAGATGATGAAAGAGTCTCAAAGCAAAGACAATATAACGATTCGTTGGGATGTTGGTCTTAATAAGAAGCGACTTGCTTATTTTGTTTTTCCTAAGGTAGCCTCTTTTTCTTATTTTTATGTCTCTGATTTCACCATTGATTATTTTTTATGTAGAATGCATGTTTTTTTTTTGTTGTAGGAAGATAATGAATTACGTCTCGTACCTGGTGATGAACTTCGATTGCGTTATTCAGGTGATGCAGCTCACCCTGCGTGGCAGTCTGTGGGTCATGTGGTATGACATCTATCTCTTAAGTCTGCTATTATTCTGACTAATTTTTTTGCTATTTATTGAAAAGAAAACGTGTTGAAAATTGTCGATTTTACACAGATAAAATTGACTGCACAAGAGGAGGTTGCACTAGAGCTTGGGGCTAGTCAGGTACATTTTTTCACAACTGAATTGTTTGTTGTTCATCATCAAGAAGGAATAAAATCTGATTTGCCACTCTAGCAGGGTGCTCCTGTTGATGTCAACCATGGTTTTAGTGTTGACTTTGTCTGGAAAAGCACGAGTTTTGATCGGATGCAGGGGGCTATGAAAACTTTTGCTGTTGATGAAACCAGTGTCAGTGGGTTAGTGAACTTCTGTGCTGTTGTTGACTCCTGTAGTCTTTGTTGGACTTTTTTTTTTATCTGAAAAGTTGCTTGTGCACAGGTACATTTATCATCATTTGCTTGGCCATGAAGTTGAAATGCAGATGGTGCGTAATGCCTTGCCTCGCAGATTTGGTGCACCTGGTCTTCCTGAACTTAACGCATCTCAAGTATGTTCCACAGATGATATTATCTTAAATGTGACACCTTATATAATCATATTTAGTTTGTTCAAATATTTATCCTTAATGCATTAAGTTTCAGTTTCAATCAGGGAGTACATGGGATTAATGAATTTAACAGATCACATGTAATTTTATTTTATTTTTGAAATTGTTAATTAGAAGTTCTTGCTTAAAAGCATTATTTTTCTGTGATCGTGTCATATATCACAATGAGCTACTATACTAATCTATGGGTTGAAGATTAGCAACATAAACTTGCTTGTTTTTTAATCCCTGTGGTTCGAAGCGAAGACAAACAAATTATTTGAATTTTTTCATGTATAATGTGTTAGGGATGTGAATTGTTTGATTTATGCTGGGTTGTTTCCATTTCTCCACCTAATTTGTCCAAGTTTTGACTTGACAATAATTGTAGGTGTATGCTGTCAAGAGTGTCCTACAAAAACCTATTAGTCTCATCCAAGGGCCACCTGGAACTGGTAAAACGGTGACATCTGCTGCAATTGTCTATCATATGGCAAAACAAGGGCAGGGACAGGTTGGCTTCTTCTTGTTTCTCCTTGCTGGATACGTACCCATGGCTGCTGTGTCTGCTTACTTATGTTAGTTTTCCATGCAGGTTTTGGTCTGTGCTCCAAGTAATGTGGCTGTCGATCAGCTTGCTGAAAAGATTAGTGCCACTGGGTTAAAGGTCTGTAGATTCTAGTGATTAATTCCGTCTTCACATGATTTTTATTCTTGTCTTACCAATTTTTAATTTCGTGGCATATATATTTATTTTTTTTCTTTTTAATGATTAGGTCGTCAGGCTTTGTGCGAAATCTAGGGAGGCTGTCAGTTCTCCTGTTGAGCATCTAACCTTGCACTATCAGGTTGGTTAATTGGTTAATCATAAAGAGACTTATTTTTTGGTCATCTATTAACAGAGACTGGAGTTATGTTATATAACATGACTGTAATGTCTGGGTTACTCTTCCCTTTTTCTATTTTCCTTTTTCCAATAAATGTTCAATTTCTGGAATTCTGTGCTCCCATATGAACCTTTTCCATTGCAATTCGTCAACCACCCCCCCCCCCCCCACCCCCCCCCCCCCCCCCCCCCACATCAACAACAACAAAAAGGGAAAAATGAATTCTAAACAGTTTTATTCAATCCAGTGTTTCTTCTTTCACAGGTTAGACATCTTGACACATCTGAGAAGAGTGAACTCCACAAGTTACAGCAACTGAAAGATGAACAAGGTTTGTTACTATACGTGCTGGCTTCTATATTGAGATGCTTCATGCATCCCATGTTTTGGTTTATATTTTAAAATATGATAAAAAAGCATTCAGATAAGCCTGACAATGTTGCAAAAAATATGATTCTCCGTACAAAATGCTTTAATAAAAGTTCAGCCAAGCATTGTGGGTGTGTTTACTTAAATTGGTGCTAATACTTTACAGGAGAATTATCCAGCAGTGATGAAAAAAAATATAAAGCACTCAAACGTGCAACTGAAAGGGAGATATCTCAGAGTGCTGATGTTATCTGTTGTACATGCGTTGGGGCTGGAGATCCTCGGCTGGCTAATTTTAGATTCCGCCAGGTAAAACTGAGTTTAAAATTTTGAGAATCCTATATGCATTTATTTATGAACTTATTTATTTTTATAATTAATTTTTATTAGAGTTCTTTTTGTGGGTTGGCATGGGCTTCAATTTGTTATCTTGACCCGTGATTTTGCTTTGCTTTGATAAATTTCCATATGATATTTAGGTCCTTATTGATGAATCAACACAAGCCAATGAGCCTGAGTGTCTTATTCCATTGGTTCTTGGAGTGAAACAGGTACTTGTTGGATTTGGATCATAATATATTTGGTATACCACTTTAGTTATGTAACGAAGATTGTTGTAGGTTGTTCTTGTGGGAGACCACTGCCAGCTTGGTCCTGTCATTATGTGCAAGAAAGCTGCTCGAGCTGGTTTAGCCCAATCTCTTTTTGAGCGGCTTGTGGTTCTTGGTGTCAAACCGATTAGATTGCAGGTTTATTTTGCCACTCTTTCTCATTTCTTATTCCATTCTGAGGACTGAGTCATTGAGGAAACATTTTTGTGAGCTCTTTAATGTACTTATCTTTATTTAACTTGGTAAAAACATTAGTGAGTTTTGTTGCTGTCACACCTCTTCTATTTTTTACTTTTACATCCTCAAAACCTAGGAAGAGAATATCGTGAAAAACTCTTCCTTAACAAATATGTTTTTTTATTACTTGCAACTACATGCCCGTTTACTGTTTGTGTTTTCGTTCTGTGTAGTGTGTGTGTGAAATTTTCCCTGTTACAAATGAAACACGTGCCAGGAGTGGCTTATGTGTATGCACTTCAGTCATTTATGTATGAGATACTTGCATCAGAAGAAGGCTTGTACATTGTAGTGATATATTCTTCTAGTTTTATTTTCATATTGCTGTCTGCATTTTATACTCTAATCTTTGATTTGTCTTTCTAGGTTCAATATAGGATGCATCCTGCCCTTTCAGAGTTTCCATCCAACAGTTTTTATGAAGGTACTCTTCAAAATGGAGTGACAGTAAATGAAAGACAATCACCTGGCATTGATTTCCCTTGGCCAATGCCGAACCGTCCCATGTTTTTCTATGTACAGGTACAATTGTTTGTGATATGCATCTGTATCATTTCTTGGACATTGTCATAGTCAATGCATAAATTTTAAACAATGGAGTGCTTGTGGTGCTTTTTTTTCCTGTGGAATAATCATGTTGGTACATGATATAAATAATGCTGAAATAATGAGAGATGATATTGCTCCCCACCTTAAATTTCTGATTGATCCTATGTCATGCAATTATCTTTTGTATTATAATAGGAACGAAAAAAATGTCCTTTATTTTTTTATGTTGGGTAGATGTTCATTCTCTATTTTCTCTTTCTATAAGTTGCTAAAGTATTTGTTGAACATTATTTGATTCATTTAGATGGGACAAGAGGAGATCAGTGCTAGTGGAACGTCATACCTTAACAGAACTGAAGCTGCTAATGTTGAGAAAATTGTAACCACATTTTTGAAAAGTGGAGTTGTTCCCAGTCAGGTCCTCTCAATTTCCTGTTTACTTTGATTTACTGCTTTGCCTTTCTCACATGTTTCCTTAAGGATGATTGTTTTATGTTGGCTTGTACAGATCGGTGTTATAACACCCTATGAAGGCCAGCGAGCCTACATTGTAAATTACATGTCTAGGAATGGTGCTCTGCGGCAGCAACTGTACAAGGAAATTGAGGTAATGTGTAATGTTCACTGAATTTTATTTTTAAAAACTCCCCTAAGTCTGAAGCTGAATTGACATTTCTGTTTCTCAGGTAGCGAGTGTAGACTCATTCCAGGGCAGGGAAAAAGATTATATAATTTTGTCTTGTGTTAGGAGTAATGAACATCAGGTGAGTTCTCAAGCTTGTTTGTCAGATTCCACTTTGTGCTGTACATTTTCCATATTCTTAACATGGTTTGTTTTGTGTTTTGGTTTCTCACCCATTTAGATGATTAATATAGCCTTATGGTTGCTGAATTACTTGTGGATAAATTATTATATAGTTTCTAATTTGCTACTTGGCAGTTGTCTTTATAATTCTATTATCCTTCCTATGGGTGTTTCCATTGTTCTATTTTTTGTAGTTTTAGGCCTTGAGAATTACATTAATCCTATATTCTGGATGAACCAAGAATTTCACTAGGATATATTTATCGTATATCTTAATCCAGAAATAGCAAACTATGTATGTGCCTGCAATCATTTTTCTTTGTAAATACGGCCTTTCACCAATTCTACCACTACTGATCTTGGGATTCTTATGCTTAAGGTTTTTTATTCCATTTTTCTTATGTGAATTGGCAGCTGGATAGTGGATAAATGACCTCATTAATACGCCTTTCTATTACATGAACTAAGTCTTGTGGTTTGGTCTCTCTGAAAAATCCTGCATATGAACTTATTCTTGCAACTTTTGAGAAGTCTTTTATTCTTGCCAGTTCTTTATCAATTTGTGCTGTAATCAACTGAATATTGTGTCTGTAACATTCCTTTAGATTAATCACATTTATGTATGTTCAGGGCATTGGTTTCCTCAATGATCCACGTCGGCTTAATGTTGCTCTGACTCGCGCTCGTTATGGTATCGTTATATTGGGAAATCCTAAAGTTTTAAGCAAGCAGCCTCTGTGGAATGGCTTATTAACACACTACAAGGTAATTTCTTGGTGTTGTTTCCTTTTGTTGCAATCATGCTAAAACAGGTTCTGGCTGAGTATTTCCTTCAGTTCGTGCTCTGGTTATTTTTTTCTTTTTGTGGATAATCTAAAAAATATGGTGCTTGCAATTGTTTCCATGAATTTGTTTGTGAACATACGTACAACTACGGCAATATTTTGAAAGACTTTATGGGGTTTTTGGTTCTCTAGGAACATGAGTGTTTGGTTGAAGGACCTCTGAATAATTTAAAGCAGAGTATGGTTCAGTTTCAGAAGCCTAAAAAGGTAAGCATTATATATATATAAATCAGAAACTCAATCTCATTACCTAATGTTTCCCAAATTTCTCTACACGTTTGTGTGCGCGCAATTGTGTGTATAGGAAGGATGATCTTTGACATGGATTATGTGGTTGATGTGATTCAGATATACAATGAGCGTAGACTTTTCTATGGTGGTGGGCCAGGAATTGTTCCAAATGATACTTTTGGATCTGTTGCCTCAAGTCCAAATTCTGATAGGAGGGGACCTCGCTCAAGAGGTGCACTATTCCTTGAATTTTTCATATATATATATATATATATATATATATATATATATATATATATATATATATATATTAATGGCGTCTAAACCGTCCACAAAAAATGAACTGAACTTGTGACACTTGCAGCTCATATGTTCCTTTATTGTTTTTTATTTTTTATAAAAAAATTATAATAAAGCGAAAAAGTTTTCCTGTACTGTAGTGTTGAATGATTTTTTCTCTGAGCAGGTCTGTACTGTAGTGTTGACTGATTTTTTCTCTAAGCAGGTCCTTACATGCCTCCTGGGCCACCTAATGGTTCTCATAAACCTGGTCTTCATCCCTCTGGTTATGCAATACCTCGGGTACCCCTTCCTCCTTATCATGGAGGACCTCCATCACAGCCATATGCCATCCCCACTCATAGTGCTGTGCATGGACCTGTTGGAGCAGTGCCCCAAATTCCACAACCTGGAAGCCGAGGATTTGGTGCTGGCCGTGGGAATTCCAGTGCGCCTATTGGTAGTCATCTACCACACCAGCAAGGTGGTCAACCCCCCATTGGAAGTCTTCCATCTAACTTTAACTTCCCATCTATGGAGAATGCTAGTAGCCAGCCAAACGTGGCTGGGCCGCTGTCTCAACCCGGTTATGTTTCAAATGTTAGTTCCATTACAAATTTATTCAATCTCTCTCTTTTTTCACTTAAAAATTGAATTTTGTGGAAGAAAAAATATTTTATCCAAAATATTTGTTTTTCAAAATTCAGGTGATAGGTCAAGGACCCAGCCAAACATACAGGGATGGTTTTTCTATGGGTGGCATGTCTCAGGTAATTATTTAGTACTGAAGCGGTTGACTTTTTGTTATTATGTTTGGATAATTTTCTTTATGCTTATTATTTGTGTATACGGCAGGAGTTCTTGAGCGACGATTTCAAAAGTCAGGGATCACATATCCCTTATAATGTTGCTGACTTCTCCACTCAGGTCAATGGATCTCTTTATTTTATTTTTGTTTTGATGTGTTTCATTCTTGTTGTGGTGACGACGTTGCCTAACAAGTATTGCCAGATTAGTTGATATTTGTTTCACATCAATTCATGCAAATATGCAGGCTTCCCAGAGTGGTTATGCTGTTGACTATGTCACACAAGGGGCCCAAGGCGGATTTCCTGGAGGTTTTATGAACCAGAACACTCAAGCTGGATATGCTCGTTTTGCTCCAGGAAATGAATACATGTCTCAGGTTTGAATAGAAAGCTTGTACTTTTCTTTGGGATCCATGCTTCTGGATCCGGCATATTTCATCTCTGCTTTACTTTTGCCTCCAAGGCACAAGCAATTCTACCACTTCTACTTGTGATAGCCAGATTTATAATTTTTGTGTTTCACAAACTTTACCAATTTGCCTTTAAATCATGATACCTTTGTGTTTTACTTGACTTTTGATGTTGCCTATTATTCAAACCCTACATGAATTTCTGTTACCAAGAGTCTTCATTTGCTCTGATTTTCGCTGCATCCTTGTATTTGTCCCAGGAGTATATGGCCCATGGTTCGCAAGGTTTATTTACGCAGGCAGCATTCGATGATCAATCTCATGATGATGCTTCTCAGAACCACTTTGGTTTGGCTAATACAAATCCACTTCAGTCACAGGTTTCACTTTTCTTCTTTTTTTTTGGGTGCGTGGGCGTGCTTGTGTGATATTTTGTCTGTAATTTATTCGTGGAAGTCCAAGGTGTTGAATTTTAGCTGTAGCTCTCAGTCTCAGATGATTCTTGATGGGATTTGTTTAACTTGTGTTTGATCCAAGATATTCTTTTTCGAGCTTTACATTTACGCTTGGATTTGGTTTTGAATCGTCTTACTTCTTTTGTTTGCAGCTGAATCCACTATATTCACAGCCATTTGCGCACTACAACACTCAACCCATAAATGTACAAAATTCTCAGCAGCAGCAATCATCCCAGCAGGGTCAAGGATCTCAGAAACATAAGCTTCACTTCAACGGCTGAAGGCTGTTTGACTAGTTCGATGGGTAGTCTTCATATTCAGATATCTAGTTTGTGCAGTCACGGGTGGCTATATATTTTCATGCCTTATATTATAGAGTTTGACAAAGATGTCAGGTTGATTGAGAAGATGATGGCGAAACACAACTGAATCAAGGTATAAAAATTATTCTATTATTACAAGATTTCACTCGGTCGCACAACTAGAGCTGAGAAGAAAGATAACTACCCCACCAAGTGATATTGAGTTTATTAGGCGGCATGGCACAGCTAAATTGTGAGAAGGTTAGAAAGTGGACTCAGTAAGTGGCATATCGTAGAGCTACTGCTGTATGGTATGGCCGGACGGTTGTTGCCTCATTAGGTTTTATGCCAACATCTGCCTGTATCTTAATACCTTCTGTGACAAATCGTGGTGTGTATACGTTGGGAACTCCCTGTTTGTTGGCAACATCAACTCAACCATGGCATAAGACACATCTTTCAGATTGTAAATGGATCGGTGGATGAGATTTTCGAAATTCCAGGTATGAATCATGTCTGAATTGTCGTAATTCGTGGATCGGAAAAATGTGTGTCAGTGGAGCACGTCTAGGGAGTTCTTTTATTAATTTTTTAGGATGACATTTGAGAAATGGTAGTAGCAAGATAATTGATAAGTGATTCATTTTAATAGTATTTCTGATTATATTCACGAGTGGCTTATGTTGTTCCTTTATGGATACTTTGCCCTTTTATTCTAAATTTGCTGTCGATTGAATGTAGTCAGTATATCTGTGTTATGACTTATGATTAAATTAAATTTTATTTACAATTAATTAGATTTCGTTTTTGTGTCGTGACGTTTTACTGATGAGCTTAATGGCCAGTGCAATATGATTATAAATTGGTCAACATTGCTATAAATTTGATAATGTTATGGTTAACTTGATTATTTCTAAAGAGTTGACAATAGTGACTTTCAAATGAAAATTATTTTGGACACACTTGCGTTTTAAGATAATAATAATGGCATTTTATTTGAGTTGACCAGGTTATTGTGCCTCATGTAAATCAGAATTAATGTGTTTCGTAATAATTTAAGAATATTTTTATTAATGTATCAACGGGAAGATGGTAGGTCGAAGATGCAGCATGTCCTTTGATAGTTTTCTCCTTGATAGTTGTTTTATTAAAAAAATTTTGAGATAGAGAAAAAGTAATAATAACATTTTAATAGAAATTAATTAAAAGTGAGTATAGTTCAGCAAATTGACCCAATCAATCATTTTTCTGAACCAGTTCAGTTTAGTGAAGTGGCCTTGAACCAAGACTCTCATTTTCTTAAACCAATTCAAACACATTTAAGTCAATTCTTCAAAAGTTCATTCAAGTTTAAAATGGTTTTTAATATTTAAGAAATTAGTTGTCCATGAAGGAGCTCAATCCATTGAATAAATTTTGTTGTTGTATTTTTTTTATTTTAATTTTTTTAATATAAATCCAAAGACAAGTCGTACTAAGCAAGAAAAATCTTAAAAAAAAAAAAAGAGCTAGTTGCCTAAGTTAGAGAAGAATAATCATGCTGAATCAATATTTAGTGTTTGTCTAAATATTCAAGTTAATATAATTATAGGCATTGTAGAAAACAAGGCAAGAAACAAACAAATTTGTCATTGTTAGAGTTGATGCAACTCTTGGTTGATTTAGTCGCCAAGTATTTGTCGAATGTGATTGTAAACATTGAGAGCTGCTCTATTCCTAGCAATTCTCTTGGCCCCATATTTGGCTTTCCCGGAGAAGTTTCCGTCGACGACGAACTCAATTTCTCTGTTCTTGTCCCAGGAATCCCTCACCTCCACCTTCAACTTCAACTTGTCACACATCTCTCGCAATTGTGTCACTGGATGCATTGAGAGTGTCTCTGGAGTGATGATTGGATGTAAAAGTTTCTTGGATACCTGTGCATGCATACACCCACCTCTGAATTACATTAATTAATTTTGATCTCAAATTAATTAAGACAAGTATGTATACCTTCCATGTAGTGAGAATACAGTAATTGGAGTCGTTGAAAATGGCTCCAATCAAAGACTCCAATATGTCTGCCAGCACCTTTGGAGCATCAACTAGTCCTGATGAGTGCACTGGATATTCCTTTATTGATTCTCTAAATCCTTCAATCTAATTTAAATAAAATTTAGTTTTCCAAATTTTCATATTATTATGATTTCATCCAGTATGCTAAGGATGACATATGCTATATATAAACTGCTTATGATTTAATTGTTCCTAAACTAGTCATGTCTTCTTCGGACCTCATCCTAGAATAATTTTAGAAAAATAATATATAGATGGATAAGGAAGAATGAGTTATAAATTAGAATTCTATAAAAAGTATGAGGAATTGTTTAGTATTTCAATGCTTATTAGGAAAAGTCCAATTAAACTTGAAAAGGTCAAATAATAATAATAATTAAATAACAAGGAGTACAAAAATATATAATAAGAGTGGTTGAAAGAGGAGTTACTTGTGTTCCAAGTAGGTATATGTCATGGCGTAGAAACTTGTGGATTTGATGTTTCAATGAGGCCCTGGCAAGTTTCTCCGTGTCGACATTGGCGGCTCGTAGTCGGGTCAGGTCGCCAGGATCCATATCCGGAAACGAGGAGAAGTGGTCCATGGCAAACATGAGATTCAAGAAAGCATCCCCAAGAAATTCAGATCGTTCATAGGATTTACAATCTTTTTCATCATAAGAATGATGAGTGAATGCTTTTTCTAACAGAAGTGGGTTCTTGAACTCGTATCCAGTTAGTTCATGGATATCTTTCACCAGCTTCCTCCTCTTTTCATCTCTTTTCTCTTCTTCTTCTTTCTTTTCTTCAATCAGTAGTTCTTCTAGTTTCACCATCTCATCTATTTTCAGAATTACAGAATTTAAGTAATATATATGTACCCTCTCACTAGGGCTATTTATAGAATATATTAGATTTTTTCTTCTTTTATTTTTTATTTGTTTTTATTAAAAGGTGGGACAGATCGAAAAAATAAAATAAAAAAAGTCTATTTATTATTTATATAAAAACAAAGCGTACAAAATTGACTTATGTGATATGTATCCAAAGATATTGTAACATACATGCATAGATTTTGAATTTCATATGATATTTAGTATATCAATTTAATACGACGCAATTGAAAAATCCCTTCTATATATAACAATTAAAAATTTTCCTTTACATAATCAAATATATATATATATATATATATATATATATATATATATATATATATATATATATATATATATATATATATATATATATATAATCTTATGGAGTATCTAATTTGTTATTTCAACCTTATCATCATTGTTTAGACGATCCATAAATTGTTTCAAGGATAATCCACAACTTTTTCAATTTAAGCCATTAATAACATTCACGTGAAACTGTTTCTATATTTAATTTAAAGCATAAAAGAAGAAATTAAATCAGCTATAAGTAGACGAAAGCCTAATTACAACTTCTGATCAAATTACCTGTAATTAGTGGAAAACCTAATTACTATTTCTCTTCTTGTTTGCTTCGTAATTCTTCTTAAAATGTTAAAAGGAAAGATCCCACTTCTGTGTTGATTTAATAATTATCATGCAATTATTTAGGATCTTCAACGCTTATCTAATTAGAAATCTTTATTTCTGATGTGTATCCCCTATTATGAATTAGTGATTATCAACTCGAATATTATTATTAACAAATTTTTAATGTTTAATATTAAATTTATTTCTTTATTTTGTGTTGAGATGGCACTGTAACCACTGACCAGAGTTTATAGATCTGAACTCACGGGTCAATAGTTGACATGATATTGAGTTTGTTAAGATAGTTGAATCTTTTCACATACTCTGAAAAAAAAAAAACAGGAGGAAATTTAGTGGGATGATAAAGGAAAAATAAAAGGAAAAACACTAATGCATATTATATTTCTTAAAAAAACAACAGATGAAAAATGAAATAGTTTTACCGGTTAAAATTTATTCTATTCGAGTCGGTCAAAGTGGGTCTAAAACAGGCATGAACCATTCAACTTGCTGACTATTCTTATTACATTGCATCCTATTCAGAGAGACCATTTTAGTACAATTATAACCAGATTAACAACCTTTGACTACAACAAAAATGAATGGCATGATTCATGAGTACTGGTGATCTTACTTTAAGTTCTTCTGAGGAAATGAATGTCATGATTCATGGCTGGTGATCTTGCTTCAAGCTCTTCTGACTTGTTGCTCGTAGAACTTCTTTGTAGGCATCGTTTGCAGCTCTGTTTAACGCGATCTCCTTCTTCTCACGGCACATGCCTTTTCCTTTAAGTTTATTGTCGACAAAAACTTTGTAAGTTCGTTCTTCCGCCCAAAGATCCACGAGTTTGACCTTGAGCTTGTACTTTTGGCATATCTCGAATAGCAGCTTCACTGGATTTTGTTTGAGCATTTCAGGGGTAATTATGGGTTTCAGCATATCACTTGCTATCTGTACACAGCTCAAAAACAAGACTCTAAATTATCACTCAGAATGCACATGATTGGACGAAGATAGCAAGAGGAAAAGATCACAGGATAGATAGGAGTATAAGTTCACACTTCAATTAGCTCCCACATACACCTTTAAAATAGTTAGTGAAAACGTAAAAGATGCTTGTAATCGACTCACCTCCCATGTTGTATCAATAGAATAATTGCTGTCAACGAAAACAGCGCCAATTGTAGATTCAACAACATCAGCTAGCACTTTTGGAGCATTAATCAAGCCATGAGAATGTAAGGGATGTTTAGGAACAACATCAATAAAAGCCTGTATCTGCAAAAGCACAAATTGAGAAATCACTAATAATTAGAAAATGAATATATTACAATATAGATCTGAATCCAAGAACATTGTTGGTAGGTAAAAACTCATAGTATGTCTAAGATGAATAGTATCATTGATACAGCCATTGAAAATCTGTAACACTCAATTAAAACAAAAACAGAAGTCCTTTACTTTGAATTGAGATATTGTAATTAGTAAACCTATCTGCCAATGTTATTCTTTCGCTGATAACAACTACAAAGTAATGGAACCTAGGGGTACCAAAAGATGGATGCAGCAGTCAACAATCTATTATCAGAAACTCTAACTGCAATATTGTTCATCAAAGGGCAGTATAGAAGAAATTATCTTCATTTTTGACGTAATTATATTCCTCCAAATTCCAACAAATTGCTTTGTAAACTCAAAATAAATTATCATTCGTTTGTCTATCACACAATCACCATTTATTCCACAAATTTTCAAATGGCAAAAACTTTAATGGTCACGGATAGTTCTTAGATTTTATTTGCCCCTGTACTTCTTGCACATTAAAGTTCAATAGAAGCAGCTTTTACATGAACTAACTTGTCCACACGTCTACATAAGTAGTATCCAAATTCAAAATGATTTTTTTCCCCAGCATGTATGTGTGCAATAAGAGAAAGCTCCTACTTGGGAAACAAGAAAAAAAAGAAAAGAATAACACCATGAGAAAGACCTGCACCACTTGCTTCTGGTAGAATTAAATCTGAAAGCAAACATATGCTATAGATAAATATTTTAGGCCATGCCAAAGAATATTTTGCAAGACAATAGTATGTTATTCACTAAGTTCTACAATCCAAACTAATCACTCTAAAAACAACATACTTGTTCCTAAGGATCGGAGTGCCAAGACGAATATATTTATGAAAGTTATGTTGGACAGCTACGCGTGCAAGCTTCTCCGTATCAACATTTGCAGCGCGAAGTGGTGTCAACAACCCAGGAGGAAGATTGGGGTACAGGGCGAACTGTTCTTTTGTGATCAAAAGATTAAGCACCGAATCACCAACATACTCAAGCCGTTCATATGATACACAATCCTTGTGATACGATGGATGTGTAAATGCTTGATTTAACAAGAACCTGTTATGGAAGTTGTAACCCAGTATCCTCTCGACTTCTTCAAGACTTTGTATTGATTTAGAATCATCTTCCACCTGTGATGATGCTAAACTTAACTTTGCATTTGGTTTGATGCCCTTAAAGTAATTATACAAAATATTTCCTGGCAGAGAAGCAAACATGCCATTTAAGGACACACACAAACAAATTTTAAACAATTCAGGCAATCACTAAGAAATCTGTGCAGAAAATATCAATATTGAGCTAAAAATCTATTGATTTTTGTAACAAGTGCTTGGTAGCGTATCAACTAGCATATGCACAGCATTAAAATTCATCACAAAAGAATCTCAAATTCAGATTTCAGCACATTATTTCAATCAAGATATACATAGTCTTCTGAAAGCTGAATTATTGAGATATGGAACTTCGGAGAAGATTAAAACCAAAATACATCTACCACATTACGCTAAAGAAAGAGATTAAAAAATCTACACATTCATACAAGAAGAAAAACATACCGTATCTACGGAGGCGCCGAGGGGCAAGAATAATCAAAGATTCCCACAATGAACCCATTTCAGTCTGAATAAATAAATACTGTTAAAATTGCATCATTTTAATCCAATCGGAGCCCTAATTGAATCCTGCAGTTGCCATTGCTATGTCTGTTTTGGCGCCTCACACTGAGCGGTGTCGTTTAAGCGTCTTATATAGACGGACCGTTTGTGAAACGTTTTGCCAATTAATGAGCCATTTACTTGGAGTAATTTTTGTTTTCAAAAAAAATCTCAATTAATTTAAACTAAGTGGACCAAAAATATTACATGCTAAATTACTATATGCATCTTTTGTAAATTGTAATACGATATAGTATTAAATTATTAATATTGTTGAACACTCTTTGCTATGAATTCTTAAAGTCCGCTCAACATTATGCCATGTTAGCTTAAAAAAAAAGTATAAATAAATAGGAATATTTTCATGGAATATATATTATAGGGAGTATTTAAAAATAGAGTGTATATTAGGTGCACCTGGGTGCACCCTTTGCATCCATATTTGTATAACTTTTTATTCTATTTTGTATACATGTTATTCTCTTTTGTATACGTGTTTTGTAATAATTGTATATTTTTTTCACACTAAGTTTTTCATTAAAAAAACAAGCATTCATATGTGTATAATTTTTATTCAATAGTGTATACATGTATTTTAATAATTGTACATTTTTTTACACTCAATTTTTTATTAAAAAAATTAACAATTAAATTGTATACATTTTTACTCATAATTGTATATGTTTTTGCTTATATTTGTACGTGGGTGCACACGAAGCTTCGTTTGCACCCGGGTGCACACTATATTTAGCCTTAAAAATAACTATTCCATGTTTGTGCACGTCATATATAATAGCAAAAAAAAAAACTATATTTACTATTGTAAACCCCAGATGCATTCATGGAGAGCATCTTCAAAAAACAATTAAAAATCAAAATCAAAGACCAATCACTTCACATCTACATTAAGTCACATATCAGTTATAAAATGGGTTTAATGTTATTTTTAGCTATCAATTAGTTAAAATTGACGACATTATTTCACAAAATAAAATACATGGGACGATCACACAATATGTAATTATATAGTCATACAGAAGTGGGGGTTGTTGATCTACTACTACAATTAAGATCTTCTTGACAATTATAAAATTGTACCAAGTAAATAATAACGGCATATTATTTAATAGCCGTTAAAAATTAGTTAGTTGGCTTTAGATATCATATTTTTAATCTCATCTTCAACAATAGTTGACATCTTAATTTGCTTCAGTTGTCAAACTGAAAATTAATCAAATATTCAACAACATTATTAAATATACTTCTCATATGGAGATCCATAGCTCTGAAACTCCATTCCATGGGTAAAAAAGCTGCAATCTTAATGTTCTTTGGTGTGTTTTATCACACACTTTGCTGCCACCTTGCTTCATCTCAGAATACTGATATGTCCTCTCTTATAGCACTCAAATCACGCTTGAATTCCGACATGTTAGCCAAGAACTGGTCACAAGAGACCTCTTTCTGTACATGGATTGGTGTCACTTGTAGCCGGAGGCCCCCATGAGTAACAGGATTGGATCTTTCCGGCATGGGCTTAAGGGGAAGTATTGCTAGAGAAATCAGCAACCTCTCTTTCCTGGCATTTTTAAGCATCCACAACAACAGCATCAGTGGCCAAATCCCTGATGAAATCAGCAACTTGAGACGCCTACGTGTGTTAGACATGTCGAGCAATCAGCTGAGTGATGTTAGCATTGGTTTACTGAGTGAACTGAAGAGTTTAAGACTGTCAAATAATTTCTTAGCAGGGGATATTCCGGGAAGCATGTCAACATGTGTCGAGCTGAGTACACTCGACCTGTCTTATAACAATCTCACTGGAAACATTCCGGCAACATTTGTGAACCTGTCGCAGCTGCAGACTCTTGATTTGATTGGAAATCAATTAACAGGTATGTCTTAATTGCTTTGTTTTGATTTATGTTGTGTGAAAATGTATGACATTTATCACTGTATTTGTGTCAGGACAATTATCATCAAGAATCTTCAATATTTCTTCTCTTTTAAATTTGTATGTGGGACAAAATAACATGTTTGGTGGCATTCCAGAAGATATATGCACCCAATCTGCAAAGATTCAAGACTTGAGGCTTTTCTTGAATCAATTTGAAGGAGACTTCCCTTCTGCTATAATCCATTGTCATTCTCTGAAAATGCTATCTCTGGCAGGCAATAAATTTACAGGAAATATTCCGACAGAGTTTTGGAACTTATCTGCCATTGAAAAGATTACTTTAGTGCGTAATGAAATCACTGGTACTATTCCTCCCTCAATTGCAAATTTTACAAATTTGGAGGTGTTTAGCATTAGTAACAACAATTTCCATGGGACAGTTCCTTCAGAAATTGGACAACTATCCAGTTTAACATTATTGAATCTTGGTTGGAATTACTTAGGAGGTCAACTTCCAGCGTCCATTTTCAATTTCTCCAGGTTGCAAACACTTGGACTTACAAACAACTCCTTGTCTGGTTCTCTTCCGTTTTCGATAGATAAAGGTCTTCCCAACATTGAGGTTATGGCTATGTCCTATAATCATCTTCATGGAGAGATTCCCAGCTCAATCTCGAATCTCTCCAAACTCACTCTACTTGAGCTCTCTAAGAACTTATTCTCTGGACATATACCAATCACTCTTGGAAACTTGGGTCAACTACAGTACCTAAATCTGTGGGACAATCAGTTCACAAACAATGTGTCCGTGCCAGAACAAGACTTCCTCTCGTCTTTGTCAGCTTGCAACTATCTGGAGTTCATAAAAGTACAATCAAATCCTATAACAGGAGTCCTCCCAAAATCCTTTGGCTGGGGCAATCTATCTGCATCTCTGCAAAAAATCATTTTCGGCTCTTGCAAATTCAGAGGCCCACTCCCTGATGAGATAGGGAACTTCAGTAACTTGCTGTGGTTAAATCTTGAAAGAAATGAGTTAACAGGAGCCATTCCAACGATTCTCGGAAATTTAAGAAACTTGCAGAAGTTGGATATGTCAGTATGGGAATAAGCTGCAGGGATCCATCCCATATGCCATATGCAATCTGGGAAATCTGTATGCAGTTAATATGGCTGAAAATAGTTTGTTTGGACAGTTGCCAAGTTGTTTAGGGAACTTTTCTTCGTTAAGGGAAATTAAGTTGGGTGGCAATGCACTCAATTTCACAATTCCATCAGCTTCATTATGGTTTAATGAGCGTATGCAGATGATAAACTTTTCAGACAATTTCCTTCATGGTTCTTTACCTGGAGATATTGGTGTTTTAAAGAACCTCATAGAGTTGGATCTGTCTGGAAATCAACTTCTGGAAATATTCCTATTTCTATTTCACAGTTACAGAATCTGATCACTTTGTTGTTGTCAAATAACAAACTGGATGGCCCCATAATTGATTCTTTATCCAACTTGAAGGATCTGCAGTACTTGGACTTGTCACACAACCATCTATCTGGTCCCATCCCCACCTCATTGGAGAAGCTTGTAAACCTTAAAGTCTTCAATGTTTCGTTCAATGAGCTCGACGGTGAAATCCCAGGTGGAGGGCCTTTTCTCAACTTCACATCAGAGTCTTTTGCAGGTAATAAAGGTTTGTGTGGAGCATCCCAATTCAAAGTGCAGAAATGCAAAATTCCAAGATTTTCAATCAAGAACAAGCTTTTGAAATATTTATTAGCACCAGTGATGCTTTCAGTTATAGTAGCTGCCATTATTTTCATCTTGATTCCGAGATGTGGTGGAAGAAAGCTCTCTGCCTCTTTGATTGATTTACCAAGTGCTGTCACGCATGAACGGATCTCGTATCGAGCAATTCTGCATGCCACTTGCAATCTTGGTGAAGAAAACTTGATTGGGAGAGGTAGCTTCGGCTCTGTATACAAGGGAAAATTTTCTAATGGAATGGTTGCTGCTGTTAAGGTTTTCAATTTAGACGTCCAAGGTGCATCGAGGAGCTTTGAAACGGAGTGCCAAATACTGCGGAGCATTCGCCATAGAAATCTAGTTAAAGTAATTTCTTCCTGCTCCAACTTTCATTTCAGAGCTTTGGTGATGGCATATATGCCTAATGGGAATCTTGAAAATTGGCTCTACTCCGGCACTAGTTCCTTAAACATTCAACGCAGACTCGGAATAATGAAGGACGTGGCGATTGCGGTAGAGTATCTACATGAAGGCTACACATTCCCCATTGTCCACTGTGATTTAAAGCCTAACAACATTCTTCTAGATGAAGATATGGTTGCACATGTAGGTGACTTTGGGATTGGCAAGCTCTTGACACAAGAACAGAGAATGCAGCAAACCAGAACTCTGGGCACCATTGGGTACATTGCAACAGGTACATCTAATTAGTTGAGTAGGAATTCTTTTGTATTCATACTAGGTTAACTTTCTCACCACTGATGCAGAGTATGGATCAGAAGGACTAGTGTCGACCATGGCGGATGTGTACAGCTATGGCATTCTGTTGATGGAAGTAATCACAAGAAGAAAGCCAACAGATGAGATGTTTTCAGGAGATTTGACGATGAGGAGATGGGTGTCTGAATCATTCCCGAATTCAGTAATGCAGATTTTGGATGATGAGCTACTGAATTTTGAAGATGAAAGGAATATAGAGGGAAATGAAAGATTCGGTTATAGAATTAGCCATGGATTGCACAGCTGATGTGGCAGAGGAGAGGCCTAAGATGAAAGACGTCCTTGTTCGAATGACAAAGATATTAATCCATGACTACATTAGGCAAGCAGAATGAATCAGTCAGTATCTTGAATTCTGTCCTCACACTTTCTGCTACTAAGCAAGGACAAACCATATATTCTCTTTCTGGATCCATTATTATAAGGTGAAGTTAAGTCAATGTCTTCTTGTGTATCTTCTAACTGTTTGATTATTCCAACTTCTCATTTGGTTCACCTATCCAATCACCTTTATCTAATTTTACTTCCCCTCACCATTATTTTTCAAGACTGCTACTTCAACATTATTCTCTATGATGAGCACTCCAAGTATTCGATGAAATGTCTAAACCATTTCAACCAGAATATTCATCGGATTCTTTTACGAAGTGGGATTCCCTATTCCAGATAACACGAATGCCATTAACGGAAATAGACCATCAAACATAAATTAAGTATTGTACAGTTTGCAGACCTTCTGTTCGATGAAGTGCCCTAGAAAATTTTTGTGTCTGAAATGATATTTGATGGATAATGATGGAGAGATGGATATCCATTAGCACGCAACTACTAAAATAATAGTATATTCCTTAATATCGGTGCCGTGGGACAAAAACCTTGGGGACCGCTGGAATATAATTTATGTATTTTGAGAGAATCTTCTTTGTGGAAAAAAAATGCTCTTATTATGAAGTTGAAGTCAAGTCAATATGTCTTGTTGTGTATCTTCTCTTCTATCTTTGGAACACTCCCAAAGGCAGTTCAACTCTTCCCAGCTGTGTTTGATTTCTCTAACTTCTCATTTGCTTCACTCATCACCTTTTAACTTTAACTTACCCTCACCATTATTTCTCAAAACTGCCACAATATCTACTTCACCATAATTCTCTTGGAAAGTATGTTGAGCACTCCAAGTTTTTGATGAAAATGTCTAAACCATTTCAACGAGAATATTTTATCGGATTTTATTTTACTTGAATACTGAGCATAGGCCATTTATAATAATAACAAAAAAATAATTAATTACATTGTTGTTCTTCTCCTGTGATTCGAGTTAATTTTTTTTTGGCATCCTCAAGACTTGAACCATTAATTGACAGTGAGTGTTTCGGCACTCTCATCATGTGTAGTCATGCATGCACAACTACAAGTTAACGTATACATGACTAACAGTCAAGGTCTAATTAAAAGATAATTAGCTTCATTATATATGGTAGCCCCACTCCAGAATTTCCCAGTTGTTTGTAACATATATAAGAATCTTATTATGAACTTGGAACTGTATTTACACCATGGGAAAAGAAGCTGCCATCTTGATGCTGTTCTCAGTATTTCAGCTTGCTTCATCTCTCAATATGTCGGCTGATACTGATAAATCCTCTCTCTTGTCTCTCCAAGCAAATTTTAATTCCGACATTTTGGCCAAAAACTAGTCTCTGGAAATCTCTCTGTACGTGGATTGGCGTCACCTGTAGCCGGAGGCATCCACGAGTAACAGGCTTGGATCTCTCCGGCATGGGTTTACGAGGAAACATTGCTAGAGAAATCGGCAACCTCTCGTTCCTAGCCTTTTTAAGCATCGACAACAACAGCATCAGCGGAAAAATTCCTAGTGAAATTAGCAACCTGAGACGGCTTTGTGTATTGGAGATAGGGTGGAATCAGCTGAGTGGTGTTATTCCTGGGATTGCCCTAAAAATGGTGATTTTTCAGGGCAAAGCTAGATACTAAGATGAGTTACAATAAGCCAATTCAAGATTATAAAAGATAGATCCTAAGCCATCTTCATCTTCCTGTAAGGTTCATTTATAGTCCACGGGCGGTTAATCCCAGATTTCTTGACAGCAGATAAACCTTTAACATAATAGTCAAGTACCTGAGAATCACACAATAACCATAACTAATTGATAAATGTACAAAATATAAAATAATCACAAAGAAGATCGAGTATGAGTCTTACCCCTTTACTTATGGAGCAATCATCACAAGTTGATAGTTCTAAACAAGAAAGTTCCAAATACAGTAATGGGCAAGTTTCTTTAAGGTATTCGCTTCCATCAGACTCCATGATGGCTGAAAATTGAAACAAGAGTATTGCATAAGTGAAACAACAAAGACGCATAAGAAAGATTTAAATCAATCACAGTAAAATTTAGGAAACTTCTTATTGTAATGGAGTCAAATGAGAACCACTCATCAACAACTATTATTACTTCTTTAGGATGTTCCAATTATTCATGGCAACTTGTCAAAATAAAATGCAAATTGGATGGAACAAGAAATGATTGATTTAAGTTGACATAAATCACAACATTCGAAACTTGATCTCATAACAAAATCTTTCATCAAGCAAGAACCTTTCTCCATTTCATCTTACTTAATCCATGAAAATTTTGAAAAGATTTCTAGAGATGCAACAGAAATATAAATAGATAATTGACTATGGGTTGTCTAGTAGCATGTTAAGTATACATACCGGCTTTATTTTGAGCTGCAAATTTTAGGCATGCAGATTTTAGTTGTGCAGCGTGACAGGCCTCCGCCAAACTCAATAAGTATCCAACTGATTCTTTGGAGACATTCTTCAAAATGCATGATTCACATATCTCCTTAAGACTTCAGCTCAAATTCATCAGCAGCTGAAAGCAATTTTGAAGAAAACGATGGCAGATCAAACAGAGAGGAATCACTGATAGCTTTTAAATCCACATTGGCAAGTTTTCTGTTGTAAATAAACCATAGCACAGCCTACAGAATGAAATTGAAGAATAATTAAAGCATTTCATCCAATGTTGGTAATAAAACACACATTAGAACCCTCTCTCATCACAAAGTTAAATATTCTTTTAAAGGCAAACCATCCAGTAATAAAACACACATTCGAGATATTAATAATTTCTTAAACAAAGCTTCCAATAAAAAATAAACAAAAATAACAGAATTAAATTTTCATAAACTGGGAATGTTATAGTGGGTAAGGATAAGCGGTAGCTCGTCAAAGCAAGATATTCATTATACATGTCAGCTTCAAACAAACTGATATACGTTGGTATCGAATTCCTACTGAGTAATCCGCCATTAAAATACGGATTTAGCAGCAAAAACAGAATGCATAATTAAACTAATGTCTATCAATATAAACCACATTAATCGCCGATAACAAATCTATACCACTCAAAAGAAAAAAGAAAACACAGAGTTGAATAGTTAAAAAAGAAAATTAGCACCAAGTACTCCATGGTAACTAAGTTTATGTAATATTTTATTATTGTTGAGAATAATAAGGTTTAATAAAAAGAATTGGGTGATCAGTTAAAAAATAAAGAGATGGTCAAAGTCTCAAAGATGTTGCAATTGTGATTTTGAATCCTCAGAGTAGAAGTTGGAGAAGGAAGTAAAAGACATTGCAAGACATTACAAGTCTATTATATAATTTGATATATATATGAGTTGAGGAGGAAATAATAACTAATGATACCTTGAATATTTCAGGATCCAAGTGGGGAAGGAAAACCTTCCCATCTGAGAGCATTGCAGGACAACGGGCAGCTAAAACCGACCTGTGGGCGACACACGCATCATCCGAAACCTCCTTCGGACAGAGCAATTGGCGGGGATCTTAATGAGGGGTGCTTCTTCTTTCTGATTCGTAAAAACTCCGATCGTCGCACGAATTTTCAAACAATCATTTTTCACATACCCATTCTAGGGGGACTCCAGAACAGAACGCCTAACAAAATTATGAATTCCAAACTTGGCACCAGATCTGATGGATTCGATTATCCCCTCTTTCAAATGAAGAGTGGCCCTGATCGTTGCCCTTGCTCGACTGATCAAAGAGGTAGATTTCAGACACACATTCTACGGTTTCTGTGTGCTCGTTCTGAATATAAATCGATGCACCATCAGGATAGAAATGGATGGTCCATGGTTTGCCACCCACCAGAAACCAATCACTCACAATTGATCGGCTACGGCGGAGGGAATAGTTTTCCACCTTAAATTCATAACAGACTTTCTCCATTCTTACCGCCATGTCTACCAAAAAAACCCTATGCCTCCACTGGAACCAACCACTGCAATTTACTTTTTCTATTCAGTGGGCTGGGTGTCCTAATGTATTTTGTGTTTCTTTTCCAGAAAGGAAAACGCTGTAAAATATGTTAATTACAAGAAACAATTAGTGCAAGAAATCAATTAGTGCGTAAAATATGGAAATAAGATAATTACAAGAAATTAAAAGATATGCTAAATATATATACGCTATATTTGTTAACACTCATGATGTGATTATGAAATTCTAGTAATATTGGAGATATTGGTGTTTTAAAGAACCTCATAGAGTTGGAACTGTCTGGAAATCAACTCTCTCGAGATATTCCAAGTACTATTTCTCAGTTACAGAATTTGATCACTTTGTTGTTGTCAAATAACGAACTTGATGGCCCCATAATTGATTCCTTTTCTAACTTGAAGGATCTTCAGTACTTGGACTTGTCCCACAACCATCTCTCTGGCCCCATCCCCACCTCATTGGAGCAACTTGTAAACCTTAAAGTCTTCAATGTTTCGTTCAATGAGCTCGACGGTGAAATTCCAGATGGAGGGCCTTTTCTCAACTTCACACCAGACTCTTTTGCAGGTAATAAAGGTTTGTGTGGAGCATCCCAATTCAAAGTGCAGAAATGCAAAATTCCAACATCTTCAATCAAGAACAAGCTTTTAAAATATTTATTAGCACCAGTGATGCTTTCAGTTGTAGTTGCTGCCATTATTTTCATCATGATTCTGAGATGCCGTGGAAGAAAGATCTCTGCTTCTTTGATTGATTTACCGCTTGCAGTCACGCATGAAAGGATCTCGTATCGAGCAATTCTGCATGCCACTTGCAATCTAGGTGAAGAAAACTTGATTGGGAGAGGTAGCT
Source organism: Pogostemon cablin (assembly GCA_023678885.1). NCBI lineage: Eukaryota > Viridiplantae > Streptophyta > Magnoliopsida > Lamiales > Lamiaceae > Pogostemon > Pogostemon cablin. Next base: position 34,811,197 of record CM042971.1, read on the forward strand.
TTGGCTCTGTATACAAGGGAAATTTTTCTAATGGAATGGTTGCTGCTGTAAAGGTTTTCAATTTAGACGTCCAAGGTGCATCGAGGAGCTTTGAGACGGAAAGCCAGATACTGCGCAGCATTCGCCATAGAAAACTCGTTAAAGTCATTTCTTCCTGCTCCAACTTCCATTTCAAAGCTTTGGTGATGGCATATATGCCTAATGGGAATCTTGAAAATTGGCTCTACTCAGGCACTAGTTCCTTAAACATTCACCAAAGACTGGGAATAATGAAGGACATGGCATCCGTGGTAGTGTATCTACATGAAGGCTATACATCCCCGATTGTCCACTGTGATTTAAAGCCTAACAACATTCTTCTAGATGAAGATATGATTGCACATGTAGGCTCTTGACACAAGAACAGAGAATGCAGCAAACCAGAACTCTAGGCACCATTGGGTACATTTGATTAGATGAGTAGGAATTCTTTTATATTCATACTTGGTTAACTTTCTCACCACTGATGCAGAGTATGGATCAGAAGGACTAGTGTCGACCATGGCGGATGTGTATAGCTATGGCATTCTGTTGATGGAAGTATTCACAAGAAGAAAGCCGACAGATGAGATGTTTTCAGGAGATTTGACGATGAGGAGATGGGTGTCTGAATCATTCCCAAATTCAGTAATGCAGATTGTAGATGATGAGCTACTGAATTTTGAAGATGAAAGGAATACAGAGGGACATGAAAGATGGTTGACTTCGGTTGTAGAAGTAGCTCTGGAGTGCACAGCATAGGTGGCAGAGGAGAGACCTAAGATGAAAGGCGTCCTTATTCGAATGACAAAGATATTAAGCCATGAGAGATGCAGAATGAATCAGTATCTTTGATTCTGTCCTGACTTACACTTTCTGCTGCTAAGCAAGAACAAACTATATATTCTCTTTCTGATCCATAATTACAAGGTGAAGTCAAGTCAACGTCTTCTTTTGTATCTTCTAACTGTTTGATTTTTCTTGGTTCATCCGTCCCATCACCTTTAACTAATTTTACTTCCCCTCACCATTATTTCTACTTTAACATTATTCACTATGGTGAGCACTCCTAGTATTCGATGAAATATCTAAACCATTTCAACCAGAATATTCATCGGATTCTTTTACTTGACTATTCATCATATGTAGCCAGTTACAACACTCAACAGTGACCGAACACTCTTATATGTGGTCATGCTTGCACGCAGAAGTTGGCATTGTACACCAACAGCCAAGTGGTCTTCTTGTCCATATATCAGTTTTTCCAATTAAATGCTTCATTTTATATGGTGATTATAGATGGTAGCCCCACTCCAGAAGTCTAATTTCCCAGTTGTTTGTCACATATAAGAATCTCATGAGTGTATTAAGATTGCTTTTGAATAACTCTGAAACTCTATGTAAACCATGAGAAAAGAAGCTGCCACCTTGATGTTGTTTGCAGTATTTTATCTCACAAAATTTCAGCTTGCTTCATCTCTCAATATGTACCATATTGACAAATCCTCTCTTTTGGCTCTCCAAGCTAAACTTAATTCCGACATTTTGACCAAAAACTGGTCTCAAGAGACATCTTTCTGTACATGGATTGGCGTCACCTGTAGCCGGAGGCATCCGCGAGTAACAGGTTTGGATCTCTCCGGCATGGGTTTACGAGGAAACATTGGCAGAGAAATTGGCAACCTCTCATTCCTGGCCTTTTTAAGCATCCACAACAACAGCATCAGTGGCCAAATTCCTGGTGAAATCGGGAACCTGAGACGCCTTCGTGTATTAGACATGGCGCGGAATCATCTAAGTGATGTTATCCCTGGGAGCATTGGATTGCTGAGGGAACTCAAGAGTTTAAACCTTTCAAATAATTTCTTAAGCGGGGATATTCCAGAAAGTGTATCCACATGTGTCCAACTCAATACACTTGATCTCTCTTACAACAATCTCACTGGAGTCATTCCCCACACATTTGGAAACCTGTCACACCTTCAAACACTCAATTTAAGCAGTAATCAATTAACAGGTATGCATCATTATTATTAATTTGTCTTTTATTTTATCAATACTTTAATTCTAATTCGAATTAATACCCTTGTTTCTTGAAAAGAATTATGCGAAAAATTAATTATATATATAGTGTAAGTATTACAATTGCAGTTACAAAATTGTGAAAGGTGTCCTAATTAATACAGTAATTTATTTTGAAAAATGTTGCCAACATAATTTTTTGGAAAAATGTCATATTTTCACTATTAAATAATAGTTCGTACATAGGATAACGGAATTTATACATGTACCTTTATCTGTGTCACACAGAATTATATCTAGAGTGAAGAGAGAATAATTTATATATGTTATGTGGAATTTGAGTAAAGGTTTTAGGAAATGAGAGAGTTTTGGATTTGTGTCAGGAGAAATAAGTTGGAGAATGTTGAATATATCTTCCATGGTGTCGTTTGTTGTGGGGCGAAACCGCTTATCTGGTACCATTCCAAAACAAGTATGCACCCCTTGTGCAGTGCTTCAAGACTTGAGACTTTTCTCAAATGAATTAGAAGGAGACTTCCCCTGGGGTGTCATCTCTTGTCATTCTCTCAAAAGGCTATCTCTGTCAGGCAACAAATTTAGAGGAAGTATTCCTCCCTCAGTCGCCAATTTGAGCAGTTTGGTGTGGTTCACCATTAGAGAAAACGGTTTCCATGGGAGAATTCCTCCCTCAATTGTCAATATGACCAATTTGGAAGTATTGGATATTACAGAGAACGGTTTCCATGGAGGAATTCCTTTAGAAATAGGGCATCTATCCAAATTAATGAGATTGGGTTTGGGCATCAATGAATTAAATGGTGAAGTGCCACCTTCTATTTTCAATCTTTCCAGGTTACAGACACTTGAACTTCAAAAGAACAAGTACTTGTGGGGCAATCTCCCATTTTCAATAGATAAAGGCCTTCCCAACATTGAGGGACTCCATTTATCTGGTAATCACTTGGATGGAAAGATTCCCAGCTCAATCTCAAATCTCTCCAAACTCACTCATCTTGACCTCTCTAATAACTCCTTCACCGCCCACATACCAATTACTCTTGCCAACTTGCGCCATCTACTCATACTAAATTTGTGGGGGAATGATTTCTCCAACAATCTGTCCATGCCTCAACAGGACTTCCTCTCTTCCTTCTCAGCTTCCAACTCTCTCCAGTCCATGGTTGTATCATCCAATCCTATAACCGGACACCTCCCTAAATCCTTTGCCTCAGCCAATCTATCTGTATCTCTGCAATATTTTGCTGCCTCTTCTTGCCAAATCACGAACCCACTTCCCCATGAGATAGGCAACTTAACCAAATTGATATTGTTAGAACTCGGATCTAATCCCTTGTACGGGCCTATTCCGCAGGCGCTCGGAAATTTAAGAAGCTTGCAGGTCATGAATATGTACCGGAATAAGTTGCAGGGATCTATCCCCAATGCCATATGCAATCTTTGGAATTTGTTTACCATTGATTTTTCAGATAATCTTTTGTCTGGACAACTTCCAAGTTGCTTGGGAAACCTTTCTTCCTTGAGAAAAATCTTTTTAGGGTATAATGCATTAAATTTCACAATCCCTTCTACTCTATGGATTGATGAGCATGTGGAGAGGATAGTCCTCTCCAATAATTTCCTTTATGGTTCTGTACCTGGAGAAATTGGCAATATGAAGGAGTTGATACAGTTGGATCTCTCTGGAAATCAGCTCTCTGGGGAAATTCCAAGTCCCATTACCCACCTTGAGAAACTAATCAATCTATCCCTGTCAGATAACAAATTAGATGGACACATACCGGATTCCTTTTCAAAATCGAAGGATCTGCAGTACTTGGACTTGTCCCACAACCATCTCTCTGGTCCCATCCCCACCTCATTGGGGCAACTTGTAAACCTTAAAGTCTTCAATGTTTCATATAATGAGCTCGACGGTGAAATTCCAGATGGAGGACCTTTTCTTAACTTAACACCAGACTCTTTTGCTGGTAATAAAGGCTTGTGTGGAGTTCCTCGATTTAAAGTGGGTGCATGCAAAAGAAGCAAGCCTACACCTTCAACCAAGAACGTGCCTCTAAAATATATACTAATAGTGATAACTTCAGTTGCAGTTGCTGCCATTATTATCATCTTAGTTATGAGACTTCGGGGTAGAAAGCTCCTTCCTTCATCTCTATTCGACTCGACTCAAGTAATCACGCATGAGTGGATCTCGTATTATGAAATTCTGCATGCCACGAGCAACCTTAATGAAGAAAACTTGATTGGGAGAGGTGGCTCCGGCTCAGTATACAAGGGATGCTTTTCTGATGCAATGGTTGCTGCAGTTAAAGTTTTCAGTTTAGACATCCAAGGTGCATTGAGGAGCTTTGACACAGAGTGCCAGATATTGCGCAGCATACGCCATAGAAATCTTGTCAAGGTCATTACTGCCTGCTCCAACCTTGATTTCAAAGCCTTGGTCATGGAATATATGCCCAACGGGAACCTTGAAAAATGGCTCTACTCTGGTTCTAGTTCCTTAAACATTTTCCAAAGATTGGGAATTATGATGGACGTGGCATCCGCAGTGGAGTATCTCCATGAAGGTTACACGTTCCCAATTGTGCACTGTGATTTAAAGCCTAGCAACATTCTTCTCGACGAAGACATGGTTGCACATGTAGGTGACTTTGGGATTTCCAAGCTCTTGACACAAGAACAGAGGGTGCAGCAAACCAGAACTCTGGGCACCATTGGGTACATTGCACCAGGTATATTTAATAGTTGATCAGGAAATATTTATACTCATAATTTTTTGACTCACTCACCGCAAATTCAGAGTATGGATCAGAAGGACTGGTGTCGACCATGGCGGATGTGTATAGCTACGGGATCTTGTTGATGGAAGTATTTTCAAGAAGAAAGCCGACAGATGATATGTTTACAGAGGAGTTAACAATGAGGAGGTGGGTGTCTGGATCCTTGCCAACTTCAGTAATGCAGATTGTGGACCAGGAGCTACCAAGCATGGATGATCAAAGGAATAGAGCAAGATATGAAAGCTGCTTGACATCAATTATGGAAGTAGCTCTGCAATGCACTGCAGATATGCCTCATGAGAGGCCGAAGATGAAAGAAGCACTTACCCGACTGAGAAAGATCCACACCGACTTATTAAGCCGTAGAGCACGCAGAATGTGAATCAATCAATTCTTTTGAGTACTTGATTGTGTATACTGTCTTTCAACTGTCAGTTTAAGGTAGTTAATGTTGGCTTTGTTTAGAATCTAAATGCCTACAATAAATTGTAGAACGTTTTAATAATAGTAATAATGCAATTCAATTCCCCTGTTACACAAGGTGTTACATCTTGTGTTACAGGGGTGTGTGTGTGTGACAAGTGTCCCATTTCACACACAATGGGACACTTGTCACACACACACACCCCTGTAACACAAGATGTAACACCTTGTGTAACAGGGGATCCCACTTGGTAATAATGTCTTGAAACAATCAACTCTGGTAGATTGGGAAACAAACCACCTCTTGCTTTATTGGGTTCAAATACATAAATGGACCTAATCAGATTTACAAGCAAATTTCTTTCATATTTCATTGATGTTTGGCCTTCTTGCAATTTTATTAGTACATCTATATATTAGTACAGATTTAAATTTGACTGTTGAATTGCAATGGATTAAGATTGCATGTTTGCTAATCAATTCAAAATCATGCATCGGGCCAACTGTTCTATTAATTGGCCAAACAAGAATGAGTCAAGTTTTTAATATTAATATATGGGATTAAGAATAAGTCAAGTTTTCATATTATTATATAGTGACAAGATCTTCTTTCTGGAAAAAAAACGCTTCATAATAATTATCAAGTCAAGTCAAGTCAGTGTCTTCAATTGTGTATATATCTTCTACCTATCTCCTTATATATTAAAACAAAATAAGTTTCCAAAAATAAAATTAAAAAATGTGAGGTGACCTACTTAGGTTAATTGAGTATTTATGATTTACATAAATTTGTGAGGTGTTGAAATATTATTAGTTGATTGAATTAAAGAGGTTTTGAGTTCAAACTTCAACAAGTGCATTGTTTTATTTTTTTTATTTTTCTTTCAAAGAAATATTTTAAATTGGATTGAGCTGAAATTTTAACTAAATAATTAAAATTTGTTCACAATAATTTTCTTTGTAAGCCAACACTCAATTTTCCTTCCAATTTTGATAAGAATGAGATATGATTTTTTTTATTATTTTTTTTTTAAAAAATTTGGATTGTTATATTAATTTTAATCATTATTAAAATAATTTTCTCAAATTTTATATAATTTCATAATTTGTTTTTCTAAATTTATTTTAAAATTTATTGTGTTTATTTAGTTTATTTGTTATAGTGTGGAGAATGAATTAGTTTTTCGAAACATGGTAGATTAAATCATAATTAATATATTATATTTATATTTAAATTAGAAAAAATAACAAATTTATAAAAATTAATATATTATAATTATATTTAAATTAGAAAAAATAACAAATTTATAATTTCATATAATTTTGCATAAAATACGGGTTTTATATTAGAATTTGTAGAGATGACTGAATTGCAATGTTAGTTATAATAATGTGGTCTTAAATATAAAATGTATTTGGCTGATTTAATTTATTATTGAGCTTATTGATTTTTATTTATTTTTGTTTTAATGTCATTAATCACCATCTATTTTTATTTTTAATTTTTTAAAGATTTTTTTATGTGTTAAATGTATTGTAATTTAATTACTATTCTTTTGTTTTATATATTATCTTGGACTATTAAGTTTTAAATTATGAAAATTTAATAAATGAATGTTTTTTTTTCTTTTTATTTTACTAAAGTGTATAGATACCATTAATATAATATAAGATGAACATAATTAGATAAATAATTATAATGTAGTCATGTTCATATATGAAATATGATTCCAGGTGTAAAATGTATCAAATGAATGTCTAAAATCTTCTAATATATCAAAACAAAATACATTTTCTTAATTAGAATTTTGAAATGTGAGGTGACATGTTATGATGAGTTTATTATTTATGACTTTTACAAATTTGTGAGGTGGCTTATTATGAGTGGTTAGATAATTTTGAAGAAGTTGTAATTTCGAAACTCATTGAGCACAATTATAAATTCTTTATTTATGTATAGTTTTAAATGATAATTTTAAAGTGTGTTTGGTTATAATTTTAAAATGGATTAGGCTGAAATTTTAATTAAAGATTAATTTAGATTTTTCAAAATGTAAGGTGGCAAGTTAAGTGTTTTTTATATTTATAATTTCTCTTAATTTGACGAATAGTTATCATTTTATTAAATAGAAAAAGAAAAATACAGTACAATAGAAGGATGATAAAGATGTGAAAACAATGACAAGAAGTCAATAAAAAATAGCTAAACAGACAATATAAAAGAAAGGACAATTATATTTTTCTTAAATATTAATGTAAATATAAATTATTTTTTGTTCCACAAATCATGTTTTGTTCCTTTTATTTACTTATTGTTGAGATATTATTTAATAAATTTGAATTCATTTATAAAGAATTTATCTATTTTCAAATGGGTAAATATCAAAATTGGTCCTATAAGTATGACATTTTGCAATTTTAGTCCTTTTTCAATTGCAATTCTCAATTTTGGTCCTTTTTATCCACTTTTAGTCCGTTTTGTCCAGTTTCGATCTTTTTGGTCAAGTTTTAGTATTTTTTTCAAAATTTGGTTCTTTTTTGTCCACTTTTGGTCCTAAATGTATACACTTTCGGACCATTTTTTGACATTCTTTTAACATAAATGATTAAATTTGGACAAAAATGACTAAAAGTGGACAAAAAGGACAGAAATTGAGAATTACAAATGAAAAATAACTAAAGTGGAAAAATATCATACTTACATGACCATTTTTTATATTTACTCATTTTCAAATTTGAATAATTCGAGATTGTAATGAATTATATAAAATTAAAAAACAAATGGTCTTTAAATTTGATAAGAATTGCCATTATTTTTATTATGTATCTAAACATGATTTTTATTGAATAATTCATTATTTATTATTATATATATGATACATGTATATATATATTTATTTAACAAATAAATTAAATATATTATATTTATTGAATAAATTATTTAAAAATACATAGCATTTTTTTAAATGTGGTACTTAGATAAAATAAGAATTGTCACCTAATTGAAAAGATGACCGATGTTGATGTCAAAGACAATCCAATAGAGACGATTGCTATTGAACTTAAAGATGAAGAGTACAATATTTTATAATAATAATCATTAAATTTTATATTTTTCTAATGGATACAAGAATGGAATATCATGTTATTGATAGCTAAAATGTTGTCGGGAAAAAATGTTGGAGATTTAGACTTCATACTTAGAAAAGAATCTGTTCCATTAAAATTTCAAAGAAAACAATTACCTATTAAGGTTTGCTATGCTATTATTATTAGTAGAAGTCAAGGACAATCTCTATCATGTGTTGTGTATTATTGACAACACATGTTTTCAAACATGAACAACTGTTCGTAGCAGTTTCCAGAGTGAAAAGTAAGAGATGATTGAAGATACTTTGTCTCAACCTGAATGAAAATTAACAAATAAAACCCTCAACGTGGTGTATAGAGAGATTTTCAAATTTTGATTTAAATAATTAATTAAATATTATTTCACCTTTTTAAAATATACTATTATTTTAATAAGAGTTTGTATACATGTAGATTCATATATTTTTTTTCAATTAATACGGGTAGTTTTGAATTGAATATATCAACTATTAGAAATTTTATTTTATTATGTGTATAGAATGAAATAATAAATTTTAGAAACACCATAAAAATTAGACTTAAAGAGATAAATGACGTGAAGAATAACTTACAATATATTAATATAAAATCAATAGAGAATGTATACTTTTCAGTCAATTGAATTTATATATCTTTTTAAGGCATTTTTTTTCTTGATCAAACAAATATTCTAGATCCATGATTAATTTCTATTTAAAAATATAAATTTAAATAAAATGAATATATAACAAACACGATAACCCGCGTCGTACGCGGGCACCGTACTAGTATGTATACAAAGCCAGTTCAAGTCTTCCCAGCTGTGTTTGATTTCTCCAACTTTTCATTTGCTTCACCCATCCCCTTTAACTTCAACAATTCCCCTCACCATTATTTCTCATATATATTACCATAATTCTCTTGGCAAATATATTGAGCACTCTTAAGTATTTGATGAAGAGAGAGTGATACCCTGTGAACCCTCCCTATTTAAAAATTTATCTAAACACAATTATACTTTTAAAATTTTTAAATCCTAAAAATAAGCATTATTAAATCTAAGGATAGTATAATAGTAAGACATAAAACACTAGGGGTGCTGTGAACTCGGTTCACACAAGTGTTTGCCTTCGAATTGAAATTTATAAACTATGTTTCAACTATTATCGGGTTCGATTTAATAAATACTCCACTTAAATTGTTGTTCGATCTTTTACCCTGTTAATGTTTGGGGAACTTTAGTGCAACTTCAAGGTCTGTCTCAATAATTAGCTTCATTTATGGTGATTACAGTTGGTAGCTCCACTCCAGAAAGACTTTTCAAAGTCTTAATTCCCAGTTATATGTGACATATAAAAATCTCATGAGTGTATTAAGATTCGTATAGAATAACTCTTAAACTTCACACCATGAGAAAAGAAGCTGCCATCTTGATGCTGTTAGCAGTATTTCAGCTTGCTTCATCTCTCAATATGTCCCATACTGATAAATCCTCTCTTTTGGCTCTCCAAGCAAACTTTAATTCCAACATTTTAGCCAAAAACTGGTCACAAGAAACCTCTTTCTGTACATAGATTGGCGTCACCTGTAGCCGGAGGCATCCACGAGTAACAGGTTTGGATCTCTCCGGCATGGGTTTACAAGGTAACATTGGCAGAGAAATCGGCAACCTCTCATTCCTGGCCTTTTTAAGCATCCACAACAACAGCATCAGCGGCCGAATTCCTGGTGAAATCGGCAACCTGAGACGCCTTCGTGTATTAGACATGCAGCGCAATCAGCTAAGTGATGTAATTCCTGAGAGCATTGGATTGCTGAGGGAACTCAAGAGTTTGAGACTCTCAAATATTTCTTAGTTGGGGATATTCCTGGAAGTATACCCACATGTATCAAACTCAATATAATTGATCTGTCTTATAACGAGCTCACTGGAGACATTCCCCACACATTTGGAAACCTATCTCACCTTCAAGCACTCAATTTAACCGGTAATCAATTAACAGGTATGTATCATTATTTGTCTTTTATTTTATCAATACTTTCATTCTAATTCTAATTCAAACTAATAGCGTTGTTTTTGGAATATAATTATGCCAAAAGTTATATGTATACAAGCTTTAGAGTAAAACCATATTCAGTATTACCACAAAAACAAGAATTCGATTTTAGTCAAAAAATAATCACTCCCTCCTCCCTCCTCCGTCCCCTTTAAAGAGGATCTTTGATCTTTTTTTCATTTTGAACGTTCCACCCAAAGAGTCTTCTTTCTTTTTTTACACACATGAAATCCACACACACCTACCAATGCAATTAAAATATGGGGCTGATGAGAGTGGAAATTTACGTCTTTTTGATCTCATAATACATTGTTTTTATTAGAATAAGGCCATACATTTGTGTCGGATTGCGTAGCTTATGTATTTTACATGATTATGGTGCTACTAATGGGTTTTATTGAGTTTTGAAGGTTAAAACAGGGTAGAAATGAAGCAGGAACGAAAACGAGCAATAAACGGGGCTGAAAAGACCCAACTCGAGTTGTAACATGCAACTCGAGTTGCAACACGACTTGTAACACAAGTCGAGTTAGGCCCCAAAAAGCGTCCGAAAATCGTCCAGAGAGCTAACACGAGTTGTATGAGCCAACACGACTTGCAACACGAGTCGTGTTGAGGTCCGAAAGCGATCCAGGATGCAGAGCATCGCAACTCGAGTTGACAAGCAACAACTCGAGTTGCTAACTCGAGTCGTGTTAGTGCAACACTGGTCGAGTTAGGTAACTCGAGTTACGTAGGGCCAACTCGTGTTGCGTTATTTTGGGCCAAAAATTGGGATTTTTGATCCCCTGTGCGTGACAACGTGTAAAAACAGCCCATTCAAGTCAGTTTTTGGGAAAATATGTATAAAAAGGATCAGATCACTTGAAGATGAGAGACCGATCATTCACCACAAAAACACACCGTGAATTCAATTCACGCACCATCCGCCTTTTACCACTACCCTTCACCCGCCATCCATCCATTCATCCCATCGGTTCGGATGAAGATTCAAGTGCGTTTGAGAGAGGCAATCCAATTGGAGAGACGGAAGAAGAACATAAACCACGTGACACTAGGGTTTTGTATCTTTTCTTAATTTCTTCTTTTGTGATTTTGTTATGTATTTGATAGCCATGAGGGTTGTTTGTGACCTCATGAGCTAAAAACTCTTTACAGTTCTAAGGATTGAAGGTTAGGGTAGTTGATTTGGAACCCTAGACAAAGTATTGTGATTTCATGCTATTAATATATTCTTGTTTATTTGATTTAATTCAGATTATGTTATATGTTTATAACGTCTTCATAGCATGCTATTGATATTGCCCGTGATGCTTGATATGTTGTGTTAGCTTATGTGCATTCATACTTAATATTGTCTGTTTGCTAGGGATTATAGTAGTTTGTCCGTGAACACGATAATCCTAAGGGCTGGTAAATAAGATGCTTGATTATCTTAGTGGAACAACGCAATTAGAAAATCAAGTAGGAAGTGAATAAGTTTGAGTATTACTTTCAGAGAATATATGTTAGTAGAATTGGTCATCCGGTGGTTTATGAAATTCGCCTTATTAGTATCTAGGAAGGAGGTTCAAAACTGTTCGCGCATCATCTTATGATGTATTTTCATTGAAATAGCATGAATGAACAATAGGACGTCTAGAAAACCAAATCAATTGCACTACACCTGAAACCTTAGAGCTGTTACTTCTCTCTTGATTCAATCTCGAATATTCCTTGCTTTTATTTATTTTGTTAATTGTTATTTAAATTCTTTAGTTATTAATTCGATTCAAAAACTTGGAAATTGGTTACTTTAATTCTAGTTGAATAGTAATATAAAATAAATAAATAGTTAGCTATCTCCGTGGACACGATATTTATACTGGGGTACTTGCCTTTGCAATTGACATCCCTACACTTGGGGATTTTAATTGAGGTGCGCAATTTATGCCTAACAAGTTTATGGTGCCGTTGCCGGGGACTGCTTAATTATTTATTTTTCTTTTATTGCTATTTAGTTAGGACTTTTTATTTTTATTTTAAATATATTCTGACTTTGAATTATTTTTGAGGTGAATGAGATGGACGAAATATTGAAACGCTATGGAAATCAAAATGTTATGAAACCTTCTCCATATTACATGGATGAGAGGTACTATGATTATGGTTTTCCAGCGAATCAAGTTTCATCTCAGCTTTACAATCAAGTCAGATATGAAGATGAATGGTCTTGTGCTTACAATGAAAATTTATATCAATCTTATCAAGAGAACACTTATTCTGGATCGACCGGAGTTTCCCAAGGATTACAAGACGCGTTTGATACTTCCATCAAGATGCATGAAGAAAACATGAAAAGGTTGGAAGCTCTAGAAAGAAAGATGAAAGTTGCATCGCAGGATAGGAAAGTTGCATCGCAGGAGTTTCATGAAAGAACGAGAGAGATAAACAATCTTCTTACGAACATCTCTTCAAGTTTAACTACTTAACTTCAACGAGAGGAAAGAATGGATGAAGAAGAGTTGGAGGAAGATATTGTTGTTCCATTGTGCCCCGAAATGCAGTTTGAATGTCTTAATTTGTCATTTGAGGAAGAAGAAGTTGAAGAGGAGTCCACTAGATTAAGTCGAGTGGCACCAGTCGAATTGAGCAATCAGCTGGAGATAATTTTTGAGGCAATAGAAGAGATTGCCGAAGAATTTGAGGATGTTGAAGAAGAAAAGAACGAAGAAGAGCAAAGTCATGAAGCAACCGAAGAGGACTTGAAGAATGAAATGAGCATTTCTAAACCTTTAAATTCTTTAAGTTGCATTGAATTTGATGATATTGTTTCTATTGACTTTATTTTACCTAATGATTCCTCACATATTTTTAGGGATAAAAAGGAGTTAGAAGAGAAGTTGGAAATTTTCGTTGGAAGAAGGAATAAGTGGTGGAGTAAATTGAAGAGGTTGATGAAATTTGATCTTAACATGGTTTGCAAGGTCAAGATAAATTTTAAGAATGCCAACGAGGCCATCCCTTGTTATAAGTATTAGATAGATGAAGAAGCACAGCGATTAGAATACGATGGGAAGGATGAGAGATATCCATGGCCATTCCGATGAGCTTGAGGTATCCGTCGTGACTCTTCGATGTTAAACATGAGCGTCTGTTGGGGGCAGACCATCCCGTTTTATTTGCTTTATTGAGTCTGTGTCAATGTAGTAATTTTATTAGGTGTTGTTCGACTATGGTATACACTTCCTTACAAACTTATGCTCTCACTTCGTTTGATCTAAGTTTGGGGGGATACGTGTACACCTGCGTCTTGCTACACCAAAGTAAAGTTGCTTCATTGTGTTGTGTGCTTGAACTTGATCGCATTTTTCAATATAAAAGAGCAAGCGTACTCTTGTCGTGTAGGCACGGGCAACCAAGTTGAATTATCGAACCGGGGAAATTTAGGATTTATGGCCTTTAGGTATAGTATCGTGATTAGTTAGGGACGATCGAAAAGGAGGATAAGAAAAATAAAAAGAAATAAAATACAAGGAAAATAAAACTAATTACAATATTTTTGGATGCAATGGTAGTTTCTCGATGCACTCAAACAATCATTAATTGATTCCATTTTTAAAATAATTATGGTAAGGGCGATCACAAATTCCACCTAAACTCTCTCGAGAGATGAAGAGGATGTAGACCCTTACAAAGATCCCAAAATAACACATAGGATCGAGACCAAAGTGAACACCTCCCAATAGGTACTAATTACACGTACGAGTTCCCTAAAAGGTACTAAATCATAGGTAATATTCCCTTTCTAGGTACTATGAATTCACTAAGGTTTGGTTCCCTTCACTAAATTACAAGTAATCTTGCTAGTGTTCATTTATGTAGTTCTAAACATAGAAAAATTTTGGCCAAACTCCCCCCCATATTAATCCTCATGCAATAAATGGAAAAAACTCATATATGATAATCATGTAAAGCGACTAAGGTGAAAGCAACAACAAGACATGTTGATACATAGTACACAACCTAATCACATTTGCACTAATATCAAAGGCATTAATCCCAAATTAAAGCATGCATACATATTCCATAAACGAAATCTAATCATAGTCGGAAATTCAATCAAGAAACATAATCGTGCATCAATCACCCACCAAAGCAAATTAAGATAATAAGTAGGATTAGATTTCACCTAATGAAGTTTTACATCCATGAGGATCATCCTTTCCTTGGTGTCCCCACCTTCTTGGAAAATAATAAAAATCTTAATCTAGAAAAAATATTTAAACTACGGACGGAATCTTTAGTGAAAAAGCTCTCTTTGAATCTAATGATTTAATTTAATGGAATTTAATTGATGGAGAATTGTTGTGCAAGTGAGGGCTTCCAAATGGGTGGTATTTATAGTTGTAGGGTGAGAGGAGTGTTGGACTAATTTTTCAATATGGGATACTTGAGGATATGGGACATGGATGGAATTTATGAAATTTTTAGTAATTTTTAGGAGGTGAACCGGTTCAGCAAGTTGGTCCAAGAGGTGAACCAGTTGAAAATTGGACAATAATGATGCTTTGGCCTGGCGGTTCAGTGCTGGAGAGAAAACCTGACTCAAGTCCATTTATGCAGGTTTGAATCTTGGCAGCTTCATTTTTCTCTTTTTAATTTTCAGCATCAGAAGTTTGTCTAAAACAATATTTGGCGCAATTTTGTAAGCTAGTGCGCACGTCGCCCAGCGGCAAGCGTGCTCCTCACGTTCACTGGAGGTCTCGGGTTCGAACGCTGCCTCTGCTCCTTTAACACTTTTTTTTTAATAAATGGACATCAAGCCCATTAAGCTGCCCAGCAGCGGCCCAATTCATTAATTAAAGCCCAAATGCAAGCTTCAGTCCAGCCCATCTACTTGGTCTTCCACCTTCAATAGACAACACCCCTCTTAGGTTCAAATAGACAATACTTTGTGGACAAGTGTGTTGTTGTAGCTCTTTCCTCCTTTTTTATATTTTTTCTCATCTTTATCCCATTTTTAATCCCATTTCTTCCTTCGCTCTTTTAAGCTCAAAAATACCCATTTTCTGCAAAAATAAACAAAAATACATTTCTCAAACTAATTAAACAATAAATATAATTTTCATTAAAATCATGCTTAATTATTGAATTGAAGCCAAATAAATCCAATTAAATTCATACGATTAAGCCTAAAATTCTAGGTGAATTTCACGCTGATTAGTGCTTGGATGATTAAATTTTTGCGATTTTTCAGTATTTTTGATTCATTTGATGATATTGAGATGTCGATTTTTTGTGATTGTCCAGGTGTGTGTCGTTTGTTTATTTTTGTTGCGTGTTTATCCTAGTTCACTGTGGTTATTTTTGAGTTAGGATGATTGTTGGTTCTTTCTAAGCACTTGATTGAATTTAATTGATAATGTGGTGTTGTGATAAATGGTCATGATCAAGCTAGATATGTACTTGGATGTTGAAATGCTTAAGATTGTTGCATGTATTAAAATTGGTTCATAAGCCTATGTAGGAGTGCTCATTATTCCGTTAAACCTATGTGAGATTTGAGCTTCACTGAATCATGAACATACATGGTTGATTTATTTCTTGAGAGTATCGTTCACATGCACGTATTCTAGAACTTGACCTTTGATCTACTTGAGACTAGATGATTGATTAGATGATGGGAAATGAACTTAGGCCATTTTGTTCTTTATTGAGCCACAAGCCAAATATTTATCTTACCTTGTAATTTAATCCATAGTTTCCCGTTTGAGCCTGTAAGCCTTTTTCGATAGAAATCTATAAAGATAGCCAATTTAATCCTTTAAAACATTTTAAATACCTATCCTAGTAGAGAATAAAGGAGACAAATTGGTGTAGTGTGAAATGAAATCTGAAAAGTTGAATGTTGGCGGAAAGTGATTGAAGATGAAGTATGGTTAAAAACTTGCAAAAAGGTGGGGTAGTGCCTGAAACTAGTACCCCAGTTATAGGGTAGTGCCTGAAACTGATATCCTATTTGAAAAAAAAAAAGAAAAAAAAAATGAAAAGAGGATGTTGAGCTTGAAAGTAAAGGGAGGATTGAAATGATGAAAAGAAATCGAAAGAAAAAAAATAGATTGATTTGAAAAGCATATATGTGAAATGTATCTCTATTGTTGATTCTCTACTAGTGATCGAGTCACTTATCCTATATTTACCTACCTTTTTCCAAAGAGTTAACGTTACAACCTAAGCAAGTCCTTTGTGATCCCATCGTTAAGTCTTTCGAGTTAGTAGAGAGTTTAGATAATTGTCAAGCTTATGGTTAAGCGTGCATGTGAATTGATTTGAGTGTATGTATATTAGCCATGAGAGTAAATAGCTCACATTTGAGCGATGAGTGTAATATTATCCATGAGAGTGGATGATGAGCATTCTGAAATGGAAAGTGACTAATTTTACGTGCGTGTTTCAATTGATAATATTTTAGCATTCGAATATATTATCTTGGTTTGGATGTGTGTGATCCCTTATTTGCTATAGAATTTCAACTCTCATTTCTCTCTTGTCTTGAATTCGTTGTTTGGGGACGAACAACATGGTAATTTGTGATTGATGAGAGTGAAAATTTATGTTTTTTTGATCTCATAATACCTTATTTTTATTAGAATAAGGTCATACATTGGTGTCGGATTGCGTAGCTTATGTATTTTACATGATTATGGTGTTACTAATGGGTTTTATTGAGTTTTGAAGGTTAAAACAGGGTAGAAATGAAGCAAGAATGAAAACGAGCAATAAATGGGGTCGAAAAGACCCAACTCGAGTTGTAACATGCAAATCGAGTTGCAACACGACTTGCAACATAAGTCGAGTTAGGCTCCGAAAAGCATCCAAAATCGTCCAGAGAGCCAACACGAGTTGATGAGCCAACACGACTTGCAACACGAGTCGTGTTGAGGTCCGAAAGTGATCCAGGATGCAGAGCATCGCAACTCGAGTTGACAGGCAGCAACTCGAGTTGCTAACTCGAGTCGTGTTAGTGCAACACTGGTCGAGTTAGGTAACTCGAGTTACGTAGGGCCAACTCGTGTTGGGTTATTTTGGACCAAAAATTGAGATTTTTGATCCCCTGTGCGTGACAACGTGTAAAAATAGTCCATTCAAGTCAGTTTTTGGAAAAATAGGTATAAAAATGATCAGATCACTTGAAGAGGAGAGACCGATCATTCACCACAAAAACACACCATGAATTCAATTCACGCATCATCCGCCTTTCACCACTATCCTTCACCCGCCATCCATCCATTTATCCCATCGGTTCGGAGGAAGATTCAAGTGCGTTTGAGAGAGGCAATCCAATTGGAGAGACAGAGAAAGAACATAAACCATGTAACACTAGGGTTTTGTGTCTTTTCTTAATTTCTTCTTTTGTGATTTTGTTATGTATTTGATAGCCATGAGGGTTATTTGTGACCTCATGGGCTAAAAACTCTTTACAGTTCTAAGGATTGAATGTTAGGGTAGTTGATTTGGAACCTTAGACAAAGTATTGTGATTTCATGCTATTAATATATTCTAGTTTATTTGATTTAATTTTGATTATGTTATATGTTTGTAACGTCTTCATAACATGCTATTGATATTGCCCGTGATGCTTGATATGTTGTGTTAGCTTATGTGCATTCATACTTAATATTGTCTGTTTGCTAGGAATTATAGTAGTTTGCCCGTGAACACGATAATCCTAAGGGCTGGTAAATAAGATGCTTGATTATCTTAGTGGAACAATGCAATTAGGAAATCAAGTAGGAAGAGAATAAGTTTGAGTATCACTTTCAGAGAATATATGTTAGTCGAATTGACCATCCGAAGGTTTATGAAATTTGCCTTATTAGTATCTAGGAAGGAGGTTCAAAACTGTTCGCGTATCATCTTATGATGTATTTTCATTGAAATAACATGAATGAACAATAGGACGTCTAGAAAACCAAATCAATTGCACTACACCTGAAACTTTAGAGCTGTTACTTTTCTCTTGATTCAATCTCGAATATTCCTTGCTTTTATATATTTTGTTAATTATTATTTAAATTCTTTATTTATTAATTCAATTCAAAAACTTGGAAATTGGTTACTTTAATTCTAATTGAATTGTAATGTAAAAAAATAAATAGTTAGCTGTCTCCGTGGGAACAATATTTATAATGGGGTACTTGCCTTTGCAATTGACATCCCTACATTTGGGGATTTTAATTGAGGTGCTCAATTTATTCCTAACATGGGGCTCACTCTCCCACTAATACAACTATCCATTACAGATTAAATAATAATACTCCTTAATCCACATGTAAAAAGTAAAAACCCTCTTCCTATACGACGAAAAGAGTACTCCCTCCGTCACGTTTCAATATTTACGTTTGCTTTTTGCACGTTGATTAAGAAGTATAATATTTTAATAGATAATGGGTGGAAAAATATAATATTGATTAAGAAGTATAATATTTTAATAGATAGTGGGTGAAAAAAATAATATATAATGTAAAGTGGGTAGGTGGTATGCTGTGGCGGGGGAGTACCAAAATATAATTTATATTTCCAACTCACACTTATAGGTAGTATAGTAGTAAGTAGGGTCGAACCGAAGAGAGTATAATGAATCCTAATTAAATTAAAGTGTTACTAACATATGAAATAAATAAAAGGGGGGTTTTGTTTGTGAAAAATTGATAAATACTCAAATAATAAATCAACTCAATATTTAAATAACAAAGTAGATGAAAATTAATATAAAATTAACCAAGTGATAAAAGCCTAGTTTAGGATGTCGATCCCCTCCCGTTTACTAAATTACTTAATTATCTGAGTTAAACATCTACCCTAGTGCACAAACTCAAATCCCTAGATTGACGGTACAACCAATCAACCCGAATGTTCTTACGTTCATCAACTAGGGTACGACCACTAAATTGAACTATCTACGAGTGACCCTATGGATTCGAACTCGTAGATGCATTAAAACTCTAAACATAAGATTACTAGGCTATGAAATCCGGCTAGGTATCATACAACCTAGATTTTATTACACCTAGAGGGAATTATCTCTATTTGTTACTTAATCCAATTCCTACAACAATTACGGATTGTAGTTCATAGAATAACAGTAAGCAATTAAATAATTAATCTAGTTGATCAGGCCAAAATAATTATTAAATTACTATAGGAACATCAACGCATGTAATAAAATAAACTTGCACACAAGATTCAACATAAAAATCATAAATAATTAAATTAATTATTCAACGGGAGGTTCACGAATCCTAAACTAGAAAAGGGGATTAGCCCCGCATGTTCATAAAAAAATAAGAAATAAAAATATAAAAACCGATTGTGTCGATCGCTCTTGCACTCTCACATAAATCTGTCGGTTGGGAAGAGCCGATGCTTCACGCCAATTATCCTCTATTCTTTTCTGTGTTCTGCTCTCTCCAATTAACGTCTATCTGCTCTCAAAAATAATATAATATCTTCCATAAATATCTCTATCTTGATCCCCAAGTAATCTTGTTTGATCTATTTCCTTACTTATCTCTTCCTAAAATATTTCAAGGATCTTTTCTTTTCTTGTTGACTAATCTATCGTGCCTTCTCCACAATATGGGCCTGACTTGGGGGTGATTGAAATCGCTGGATCGTGTGAGAAAATATATGAAAATATTCCAGCTGCACTTTCCTTATTTATGCTGAATTTTCGCAGGTCCTTTCTGACACTGAGGGGGTCAGTGTCAGTCAATTTGGCAGCACGAATTTCCTGCACAATCAGCCCATTTCCACATCAATTTATAACATTAAATCCTCAATTAACCAAAGACAAGATAAGTCAATTTAGCATCCAAATTAGCACATAAGTCAATCAATTAAACATGAATTTCAACCAAATAATTATGCTAGAATATGACTTATCAAATCTCCCCACACCTAAACTTTGCTTGTCCTCAAGCAAACCAAAATCATAGAGAATAGAAAACCAAGGAACATCTATCAAGACAAATGAAAGTTACACACTTCAAGAGACAAGCAACCAATGAGCATTCAGAACTAAATAAAACATGACTCTTCACTCAAAGTCTGCAACTTTCATGGCTTCAAATTTTTCAAAATTCCATGGCCTCACCAAGATTCACTCAATCACGCTCAAGTATATGATTAAGGTAGCAAGATCACTCAAAAATTGAAAAGAAAAGCCATTACCATAAGCTTGCTCCCAAATCAATTCTCCACCAACTTTAGACGGATTAAGTGCAATAATCAAAGGGTCTTTGATTGGGTTGTAATGGGGCTTAAGGTCGAGGTGAGATAAAAAGAGAGATAAAAATGGCTAAATGCATCACTTCACAACATGTGATCTCTACAAATCAAAACATCCATGATTACCCCTTCTTTTCATTTTCACAACACCCTTTTTCTTGCACTAAAAATCTCCCCACACCTGCTCCTTTCATAGACTAGGAACAGCAGGTGTCACACTTACAAGAATCACTGTTTCTTAGATAATTAACAACTCAACACAAACAATTTCAGCAACTCCTTTTCTCTTTTCTTTTTTTTCAAGAATTTCCTTTTTTTTTTTCAAACTTCTTTTCTTTCTCTAACAAACCCTTTTTTTTTCCTTTTTTTTTCTCTTTTTTTTTTCCTTTCCAAATTTTATCAACTCTCCTTCATCTTCAATCCAACCATAAAGTATTTCCTCAAGATTCACACATTGCAGAGTAATGAAGGGTTCAAACGGAAGATTCAAAGAAAAAAAATGGGGATTTAAGGTTCATTTATGTGCTCATATTTCAAAGAAAAGGCTTAGGCTCAACGTGGCTTCCCTAATGTTTTCATATTCAGGTGGGACAATATAAGCCAAGAGGGTTAAACCTAAGTGCCCTTATCATTTTATCTCACACAATCAATCACATGATCTTGAAATGCATTCAAAAGAGCAAGTTCTAGAATGAACAATTCAAATTCAATGCACTTAAGAAAGAAATTCAATAGAGCTTATAGATGATAGCTCGTTATGGCTCAAAAGCTCACAAAAATTGGGTATATTTGCCATGAAATTCTGAAAGAAAATCAGCTACTACAATCACAAAAATTTTGCAAAGAAAATCAGATTTCAACAGCTCCTAAACATCATAGTTACCCCCTCAATCATGCGTCACGCTCATCACCTCAATAGATTATATTCCTCAAATTTCAGACTCCATATCCACACACAATTCAGAGGACAACAAGAACAAAACATGAGACAAGAAATTGAGCAACTTTATACCACTTTTCTACCCCAATTATCATATAAAATCCCTCCCCACACCTGAACGTTTGCTTGTCCCCAAGCAAAACACAGTATAAGAAAGACTAAACATGTAATTGGGTAGAGTACACCTGATTCAATTTTGGGTAAAGCTTTGACCACGATCAACCCTTGCAATTCGTATCACAGCTGTTAATCACAACAGAAAATTAAGATTGAACAATCAGACAATTTATTAAAAATAAAATAAATAAAAATAAAAATAAAGCGAGAAAATTGGGTTGCCTCCCAATCAGCGCCTTTGTTTATTGTCGTTGGCTCGACTTAGGTAAGGTATATCTTTCAAGTATGTGAAATTTCATTCCACTCCATCCTATCGACCTCAACAGTGCGAAACCCCTTATGATATTCCTTGAGTTCATGGTTCGGCCTCAAGAACGAGGACTTCAAGTGTTCGGGAAACACTTTCAACTCTAGCTTAGGCACTTCACCAAGCTTTTCTTTCTTCAATTTATTTTCATGCACTATTATGCTTCCATTTACAATAATGGTGCCAAAGTTATCCCTGCGAGTTAGTTTAAAACAATCCTGCACCAAAGGCTCAACAACATTCATAGCAAAAACTGAATTAATGTCTTTAGGAGACTTCACAGGCAATTTAACAGAAGCTACATCTAAGGTGCTTGGTCTCTGAGAAGAACCATGCAAAGCATTAACATAGCAATTATGCTCCTCTTTATCCCAATTTTCAGCATCCTCCTTCATGATTCCATGATCAATTACTGTGTTTAATGCATCCTTGCTAGTGAGCTCGAAGTTTTCCTGGACAGTAGGCTCAATAGTACTCACAACAGAAAGCAAGTTAGCATCATCAGGATGTTTCATAGTATCATATATGTTAAATTTGATGATCTGCCCATCAAATTCCATCGTTGGAGTACCTTCACTCACATCTATCTTAGTGCAAGACGTGTTGAGGAATGGTCTCCCTAACAAAATAGGAGTGGAATTTGATGGGTGATCATTCATTTCTAACACATAAAAGTCAGCAGGGAATATGAGTTTATCTACCTGAACAAGAACATCCTCAATGACTCCATCTGGGTATGCCTGGCTTTGATCAGCAAGTTGGATGACAACTCCAGTCTTCTTCAACTCTCCCACATCCAGCTTCTCAAACACTGATCGAGGCATCACATTAATGGAAGCTCCAAGGTCCAACATGGCTCTTTCCACTTTACAACTCCCAATCTGACAAGGAATTACAAACATGTCAGGATCCTTGCACTTCTGAGGTAACGTTTGCTGGAAGACAGCTGAAACGTTTTCTCCCATCACCACTTTTTCATCTACTTTCAACTTTTTCTTATTGGTGCACAAATTCTTCAAGAACTTGGCGTATCTCGGAATCTACTTAATTGCCTTAAGGAGAGGTAAATTGATCTGCACTTTCTGAAACACTTCAAGTAGCTGCATATCCTTTTCAGTGGTGTCCGGTTTCCTTATTCTGCTTGGAAAAGGTAAACGGTTAATATCAAAAGGAATAGGGTCAGAATTTTTAACCTGATTTTTTTCGACCTTCTGACACTGATGGGGTCAGTGTCAGTGTTTTATTTTTGCACATCAGATTTTTCCGTCCCAATCTGATCAGTTTGATCCTCAACTGTTCCAGCAGGTTTTTCATCATCTTTTTCCATGTCTTGGTCAGGCTTTTTGGGCAGTGCAACTTCCTCCAACTGTTTCCCACTCCGCAGTGTAATAGCACTCACATTCTTAGGATTAACCTCCGTTTGTGAGGGCAACTTTCCACTGATTTGAGCTTGCATTTGGCCTACAGTTGTAGCCAATTGGGTTACTTGATTTTCCAAGTTCCGGATTGACGATTGAGTTGTCTCTTGAAATTTAAGATTGCTGGCAGCCAACTCTTTCATCATCTGCTCAAATGAAGCTCCGGAACTTGAACCACCTTGTTGGCGATTTTCACTATCTTGCGGGTAATTTTGTGGCCTATTCACAACTCTTTGCTCTTGAAACTGTTGTGGCCCCCTATTTCCTCCTTGTCCATTTCCATACCTCAGATTGGGGTGATCTCTCCAACCTTGATTGTAGGTTTGAGAAAAGGGATCATATCGCCCCATGGCGTTTACTTGTTCATCACTAGGTGTAACCCTGCAATCAAGAGTAAAGTGGTCGTTAGTTAAACAATATTGACAGGATGGTGGGTTTACCTCTTTTCCTTTAGCAAGATTCTCCACAGCAAGTGTCAACTTATTCAAAGTTTCCTCCAACTTAGAGTCATGGACCTCCTTCACTTCTCTAACCGATGGATCATGTGTGCCAAACTGTTGAGTGTTGGCAGCCATGCTAGCAATCAAGTCTCTAGCAGCAGTAGGTGTTTTCATCATGAAAGCTCCACCGCTAGCCGCATCAAGCATGTTTCGATCCATGATCGACAACCCTTCATAGAAGTACTGCAATAGCAACTGATCGCTTATCTGATGCTGGGGGCATGCTGATGTGAGGCGTTTAAACCTCTCCCAATACTCATGCAAACTTTCCCCTTGCATCTGACGAGCTCCAGATATCTCCTTACGCAATACAACAACTCTAGTGGCTGGGAAATACGTTTGGAGAAAAAGCTTCTCCATTTCGGCCCATGTATTAATCGATCCGAGAGGAAGGTAATACAACCAATCCTTCGCCATGTCCTTCACTGCAAAGGGGAATGCCCTAAGCTTGACCATTTCCTCCGTCACTCCGGTTGGTTTCATGCTCATGCATACAACCGAGAACTCCTTCAAAAACTTGTGAGGATTTTCACCTGAAAGACCATGGAAAGCAGGAAGTAAGTGAATCAATCCTGATTTCAATTCAAATGCAATATTTCCAGTAATTGCAGGAAAGTTAATGCATAATGGCTGATGGACTACGTCCGGATTTGCCAATTCGTTCAAAGTTTTTTCCTCATTATTTCCAGCCATATTCTCATCTCCTGACTCAGATCCTACAGTGTCCTCCTCCTCTAAATCAGAAAAATCAGAATTCTCCTCTTCAAGATGAAGTGGACCAGCTGCAAGTTCGGACTCGGTAAGGTTTTCTGCGGTTTCGCCAATGGACGAACTTGTTTCCTTCTTCTTCCGGGACTCCTTTCTCAACCTCCAGGCAGTTCTCTCAATTTCAGATATGTATTCAAGCTGTTTTTTACCTGAAGATCGAGTAATCATCCACAGAAAAAGAAATTAAAAAAACAGGGCCTTCTGACACTGATGGGGTCAGTGTCAGTGTAACTGGAAATTTCAAAAATTTCAGAAAAATTCGAAAAATTTCCAGAACCTGTAACAATGCAAAATAATGTCAGAAACACAAGAAATTTAACAAAATTCAATTTTACTCCCCGAGCAAACGGCGCAAAATTTGGTATGCTGTCGCGGGCGTACCAAAATATAATTTATATTTCCAACTCACACTTATAGGTAGTATAGTAGTAAGTAGGGTCGAACCCAAGAGAGTATAATGAATCCTAATTAAATTAAAGTGTTACTAACATATGAAATAAATAAAAGGGGGGGTTTTGTTTGTGAAAAATTGATAAATACTCAAATAATAAATCAACTCAATATTTAAATAACAAAGTAGATGAAAATTAATATAAAATTAACCAAGTGATAAAAGCCTAGTTTAGGATGTCGATCCCCTCCCGTTTACTAAATTACTTAATTATCTGAGTTAAACATCTAGCCTAGTGCACAAACTCAAATCCCTAGATTGACGGTACGACCAATCAATCCGAATGTTCTTACGTTCATCAACTAGGGTACGACCACTAAATTGAACTATCTACGAGTGACCCTATGGATTCGAACTCGTAGATGCATTAAAACTCTAAACATAGGATTACTAGGCTATGAAATCCGGCTAGATATCATACAACCTAGATTTTATTACACCTAGAGGGAATTATCTCTATTTGTTACTTAATTCAATTCCTACAACAATTACGAATTGTAGTTCATAGAATAACAGTAAGTAATTAAATAATTAATCTAGTTGATCATGCCAAAATAATTATTAAATTACTATAGGAACATCAACGCATGTGTTGAGAGTGGAATTTCACGTATGTTAGGTCTCACATTACACCGTTTTTGATAGAATGTGGCCATGATTTTGTATAAAATGACATGGTTTTCATATCTTGCATAATTAAGATGCTACTAAGGTGTTTTGTTGAGTTTTGAAGGGTAAAACATGATCAAAAGTTCAAAGTTGGAATGAGGAGTGAAAGTGAGAAGGAATGCTGAAAAATACAGTCCATGTTGCACAAATTTCTGTATTCTTATAGAAGTCCAAATTGATCATATGATATATGGTTGGAAAGCCACAGAAGAGAGGGTCATTTTGACATAAAGAACACCCCAATTGAATTCCAAACGAGAAAGTTATGATCAAAGTGCTAACGTCGCACATGCTGTACCGAGGAGCCACTTTGCATGACTTTTTACATATTCAAATATTGGAGTTTCTGAGAGTTCTTTATATGGATAGAAAGTCAAGGAAGAGAGGAACGCGTGAGTACAAAAATCACTCAAATCAGAGTCCGTATGAAGAAGTTATACTCAAAACGGTGAGATCGCGCAGTGCAGTTTCTGCAGCTCGGCGAGTAGCTCGCGGCGAGCGGCCCTTCCACGTGCCCAAAAGCTGCCGAGCTGGGGTCCCTCAGAGCCCACACGATGGCCCCATTCCAACTATATGCTGCTCGGCTGGTTTGGGGGCCGCTCGGCCATGAGCTCGGCTCGAGCAAGGTGCCGAGCGGCCCAAAATCGGGACCAGACGAGACCTGTTCGATGCAGCAGCGTATATATACCCTCAAGTCACGATTCTGAAGCAGTTTTGATCGCGAAAAAGCCCTGCATCAGTCCAAGAAACAATTAGGGAGATCAAGACACAAATTGGAGAGAACCCATCCATAACCCATCATCAATTCACACCTCCAACACCTCCATATCAGATTAACAACCTGATTTCATCATCCATCCACTTCCAAGAGGGTTCCAAGTGCTAATCAAGGGAGAATCGAGCAATTGGAGAGACGGAGAAGGAACGAAAGACTACGTCTACACTAGGGTTTCATAATTCCTATCTTTCTCTTTCTTTTACTTTGATTTTTGATATGAATTGCTTAGCCATGAGTGTTGCTTGTGACCTCATGGGCTAATTTTATATACAGTTCTAGGGTTTGATGGATTGATTTAATTGATTTGGGGATTTAGACCAAATATTGGGATTTTATGCAGTTGAGCTTTTGATTTTACTTATTTTATTAAGACATGCTTTTCTGCTTCGTAACGTCTTCATAATATATTCATGACATCCGCTATAATGCTTGGATTATTGTGTTAGCTTGTGTGCGTTCAAGATTGGTATTGTCTATCTGTTAGGGATTAGAGTAGTTCCGCTATAAGCACTTTAATTTCATGAACTGGTTAATCAAATACTTGATTAGTTTAGTGGAACAATGCAATTAGACAATCAACTAGGAAGTGAATAGAACCTTGTAGTAATTCCAGAAAATATCTTGTTAGTCGGGCTTACCATCCGGAGGTATTGTTGCTTGCTTTGATTAGTATCTAGGAATAAGGCTTGGTAATATTTGTGCACCTTAAGATTTAAACCAGATTATATTGTTAGCTTAGAATCGAATCATATTCGGTGGGATAACAGGGATATGTGGTGTATTTTCAGTGAAACTGCATGAATGAACAATCGTAAGTTTAATAACCCAAATTAATTGGTCTCTACCTGATACCTTAGAACTGTTCGTTCTCTCTTGATTAGAAACTTGCTTTTATTTTTCTTGCTTTTAATTAATTCAGTTATTTAATATTTTGTTATTTAGATTAATTCATTACAAAATCACTTTGAAAATCGGTTACCTTATTCTGATTAAGCTAGTATAATTAGAAAATAAATAGTTAGCTGTCCCTTGGGTTCGATAATTTAACTTGGTCACTTACCGCTACAATTGATATCCTTCATACTTGGGGATTAAATTATAGTGCGCAGAAAAAGCCTATCAAGTTTATGGCGCCGTTGCCGGGGACGGCTTAATTATTTATTTTTCTTTTATTGCTAGTTTAATTAGGACTTTTTATTGTTTTTTTATTTTTCTTATTTGGATATATTCTGACTATAAATTATCTTTGAGGTACTGAGATGGACGAAATATTGAAAAGATATGGAAATCAGAATGTTATGGATCCTTCTCCATGCATAGACAAAATATTGAAACGATATGAAAATCATAATGCTATGGTTCCTTCTCTATATTACATGGATGAGAGGAATTATGGTTATGATTCTTTAGTGAATCAAAGTCATTCTCAGTACTACAATCAAGTCAGATATGAAGATGAATGGTCTTGTGCTTATAATGAAAGTTTATATCAACCTTATCAAGAGAACACTTATTCTGGATCGATTGGAGTTTCCCAAGAATTACAAGACGCGTTTGATACTTCCATCAAGAAGCATGAAGAAAACATGGGAATATTGGAAGCTCTAGAAAGAAAGATGAAAGTTCAATCGCAGGAGAGGGAAGTTGCATCGCAGGAGTTTGATCAAAGAACGAGAGACATAAACAATCTTCTTGCGAACATCACTTCAAGTTTAAATTCTCAAGGTCAACAAGAGGAAAGAATGGATGAAGAGGAGTTTGAGGAAGATATTGTTGTTCCATTGTATCCTGGAATGCAATTTGAAGGTCCTATGCTGTCGCTTGAGCAAGTAGAACTCAAAGAGGAGTCCACTCGATTAAGTCAAGTGGTTCCACTTGAATTGAGCTATCAATTGGAGTCAATTGTTGCGGAAGAAATGAAAGAAGAGCAAAGTCATGAAGCAACCGAAGAGGACTTGAAGAATGAAATGAGCATTTCTAAACCTTTAAACTCTTTAAGTTGCATTGAATTTAATGATATTGTTTCTGTTGACTTTGTTTCACCTTATGATTCCTCTCATATTCTTAGGGATAGAAAGGAACTAGAAGAGAAGTTGGGAATTTTCGTCGGAAGAAGGAATAAGTGGTGGAGTAGAATGAAGAGGTTGATGAAATTTGATCCTAACATGGTTGGCAAGGTCAAGATAAATTTTAAGAATGCCAACGAGGCCATCCCTTGCCATAAGTATTGGATTGATGAAGAAGCACAGCGATTAGAATACGATGGAAAGGATGAAAGATATCCATGGCCATTCCGATGAGCTTGAGGTATTACGTCGTGACTCTCCGACGTTAAACATGAGCGCTTGTTGGGGGCTGTCCCTTCCGTTTTATTGCTTTTCTATGTCTGTGTTGGTGTAATAATTTTATTAGGTATTGCTCGACTACGGTATATACTTCTTTGCAAACTTAGTTTCTCACTTTGTTTGATCTAAGTTTGGGGGGAGGTTACGTACATACCTTGTCTTGCAGTGTCGAAATAGAATTTTTACATTGTGTTGTTGCTTGGAGAGTCGATTTTTTGCGGATTCTTAATATTTTTGATTTATTTGAGAATATTGAGGGTTCGATTTTTTGCGATTTTTCAGGTTTCATGTTTTGTGGTGTTTATTGTTTGTTTTGTGTTAATCCTAGTGTCGGTGTAGTCGATTTATGGTTCTCTAGGATGATTTTCTGATTTTTCATGGCACTTGATTATATGTGTGATTGTTTGAGAAGCAATTTGATATTGTGCTTTGATATTGAGATGCTTGAAGTTTACTTATGTACATGAAAGATTTGCTATGTAGCTTGATTAGGATTGCTCGTTCATTCCTATAACCATGTGAGATTTGAGCCTTTTGAAATCATGACAAGTTTCATGATTCAGTTTATTCTTGTGAGTGTCGTTCATACACACGTATTCTAGAACTTAGCTTTGTATCTTGCTTGAAGCTACGTGTTTGACTAGACAATAGGAAATGATCTTAGGCCATCTTTGTTATTTATTAGTCACTAGCCAAATTATTATCCTACCTATTGAAATTATCCGTAGTTAACCCTTTTGAACCTAAAAGCCTTATTTGTTGGAAGCCTACGTGATTAGCCAATTGATCCCTTTTGCTAGCCTTTAAAAAATTCCTACCTAGTAGAGAGTTGAAGGAGTCAATTTGGTGTCTTGTGAAGAAACATAAAAGGAGAATAAGTTGGAAGTGATAAAATTTGTTGAAGAGAGTGGTTAAATTGTTGCATAAAGGGGTAGTGCCCGAAACTGGTACCCCATGAAAAGGGTAGTGCCTGAAACTGGTACCCTTATTTGAAAAAAAAAAAGAAAAGAGGGAAGAAGAAAAAAAATTTCAAGTAAGGATGTGGTGTTCAAAAGTGAAGGAGGAATCAAATTGCAAGAAGCATTGAAGAGCGTTGAAGAAGAAAGAAGAAAGTAAAGCTGTTTGTTGAAAAGCTGTAAGTCTTCTTTGATTCTCTACTAGTGATTGAGTCACCTTATCCATATACTCCCTACCTTTACCAAAGAGCCAACATTACAACCTAATGCAAGACCTTTGTGATCCTATTGTTGAAATTATCCCTTTAGTCGAGAGTTGAGATGATTGTCAAGCTTATGGTTACGCGTGTGTTTGAATTGACTTTGAGTGTAAACACCTTACCCTGAAGTGTATATCTCACACTTGAGCGATGAGCGTAAATACTACCCGTGAGAATGGTGGATGAGCATTCCGAAAAAGTGAAGTAGTTGATTTGAATTGTATGTTCTTAGATGGATGGTTGTCTTAGTATTTGAAGTATGATTTTTTAATTGTTATATTTTCATGGATGTGAAGTTGTGAAATTTCCTCTCAATTACTCTATTGGTTTTATATGTCGTTGCCTCGGGACGAGCAACAGGTAAGTTTGGGGGTTTGTTGAGAGTGGAATTTCACGTATGTTAGGTCTCACATTACACCGTTTTTGATAGAATGTGGCCATGATTTTGTATAAAATGACATGGTTTTCATATCTTGCATAATTAAGATGCTACTAAGGTGTTTTGTTGAGTTTTGAAGGGTAAAACATGATCAAAAGTTCAAAGTTGGAATGAGGAGTGAAAGTGAGAAGGAATGCTGAAAAATACAGTCCATGTTGCACAAATTTCTGTATTCTTATAGAAGTCCAAATTGATCATATGATATATGGTTGGAAAGCCACAGAAGAGAGGGTCGTTTTGACATAAAGAACACCCCAATTGAATTCCAAACGAGAAAGTTATGATCAAAGTGCTAACGTCGCACATGCTGTACCGAGAAGCCACTTTGCATGACTTTTTACATATTCAAATATTAGAGTTTCTGAGAGTTCTTTATATGGATAGAAAGTCAAGGAAGAGAAGAACGCGTGAGTACAAAAATCACTCAAATCAGAGTCCGTATGAAGAAGTTATACTCAAAACGGTGAGATCGCGCAGTGCAGTTTCTGCAGCTCGGCGGGTAGCTCGCGGCGAGCGGCCCTTCCACGTGCCCAAAAGCTGCCGAGCTGGGGTCCCTCAGAGCCCACACGATGGCCCCATTCCAACCATATGCTGCTCGGCTGGTTTGGGGGCCGCTCGGCCATGAGTTCGGCTCGAGCAAGGTGCCGAGCGGCCCAAAATCGATCCCAGACGAGACCTGTTCGATGCAGCAGCGTATATATACCCTCAAGTCACGATTCTGAAGCAGTTTTGATCGCGAAAAAGCCCTGCATCAGTCCAAGAAACAATTAGGGAGATCAAGACACAAATTGGAGAGAACCCATCCATAACCCATCATCAATTCACACCTCCAACACCTCCATATCAGATTAACAACCTGATTTCATCATCCATCCACTTCCAAGAGGGTTCCAAGTGCTAATCAAGGGAGAATCGAGCAATTGGAGAGACGGAGAAGGAACGAAAGACTACGTCTACACTAGGGTTTCATAATTCCTATCTTTCTCTTTCTTTTACTTTGATTTTTGATATGAATTGCTTAGCCATGAGTGTTGCTTGTGACCTCATGGGCTAATTTTATATACAGTTCTAGGGTTTGATGGATTGATTTAATTGATTTGGGGATTTAGACCAAATATTGGGATTTTATGCAGTTGAGCTTTTGATTTTACTTATTTTATTAAGACATGCTTTTCTGCTTCGTAACGTCTTCATAATATATTCATGACATCCGCTATAATACTTGGATTATTGTGTTAGCTTGTGTGCGTTCAAGATTGGTATTGTCTATCTGTTAGGGATTAGAGTAGCTCCGCTATAAGCACTTTAATTTCATGAACTGGTTAATCAAATACTTGATTAGTTTAGTGGAACAATGCAATTAGACAATCAACTAGGAAGTGAATAGAACCTTGTAGTAATTCCAGAAAATATCTTGTTAGTCGGGCTTACCATCCGGAGGTATTGTTGCTTGCTCTGATTAGTATCTAGGAATAAGGCTTGGTAATATTTGCGC
The DNA here is from genome assembly GCA_023678885.1 of Pogostemon cablin. NCBI lineage: Eukaryota > Viridiplantae > Streptophyta > Magnoliopsida > Lamiales > Lamiaceae > Pogostemon > Pogostemon cablin. The sequence goes on from CM042971.1 coordinate 34,843,341, forward strand.
ACCTTAAGATTTAAACCAGATTATATTGTTAGCTTAGAATCGAATCATATTCGGTGGGATAACAGGGATATGTGGTGTATTTTCAGTGAAACTGCATGAATGAACAATCGTAAGTTTAATAACCCAAATTAATTGGTCTCTACCTGATACCTTAGAACTGTTCGTTCTCTCTTGATTAGAAACTTGCTTTTATTTTCCTTGCTTTTAATTAATTCAGTTATTTAATATTTTGTTATTTAGATTAATTCATTACAAAATCACTTTGAAAATCGGTTACCTTATTCTGATTAAGCTAGTATAATTAGAAAATAAATAGTTAGCTGTCCCTTGGGTTCGATAATTTAACTTGGTCACTTACCGCTACAATTGATATCCTTCATACTTGGGGATTAAATTATAGTGCGCAGAAAAAGCCTATCAGCATGTAATAAAATAAACTTGCATACAAGATTCAACATAAAAATCATAAATAATTAAATTAATTATTCAACGGTAGGTTCACGAATCCTAAACTAGAAAAGGGGATTAGCCCCGCATGTTCATAAAAAAATAAGAAATAAAAATATAAAAACCGATTGTGTCGATCGCTCTTGCACCCTCACGTAAATCTGTCGGTTGGGAAGAGCCGATGCTTCACGCCAATTATCCTCTATTCTTTTCTGTGTTCTTCTCTCTCCAATTAACGTCTATCTGCTCTAAAAAATAATATAATATCTTCCATAAATATCTCTATCTTGATCCCCAAGTAATCTTGTTTGATCTCTTTCCTTACTTATCTCTTCCTAAAATATCTCAAGGATCTTTTCTTTTCTTGTTGACTAATCTATCGTGCCTTCTCCACAATATGGGCCTGACTTGGGGGTGATTGAAATCGCTGGATCGTGTGAGAAAATATATGAAAATATTTCAGCTGCACTTTCCTTATTTATGCTGAATTTTCGCAGGTCCCTTCTGACACTGAGGGGGTCAGTGTCAGTCAATTTGGCAGCACGAATTTCCTGCACAATCAGCCCATTTCCACATCAATTTATAACATTAAATCCTCAATTAACCAAAGACAAGATAAGTCAATTTAGCATCCAAATTAGCACATAAGTCAATCAATTAAACATGAATTTCAACCAAATAATTATGCTAGAATATGACTTATCAGTAGGTGTATTAGTGTTGGATGATATATTAATTGTTTTAGGTGGGTCCCATATTCCAAAAAAAAAAAACGTAAACATTAAAATAAGACGTGAAAAATAGAAACGTAAACATTAAAATAGAATGGAGGAGTTCCATAACTCTCCACATCACTTGATTTTGTCCAAATTTTCTGCGGAAGTTGAATTTTCACCAAAAATCATCACGGGCTGCACAGTGTAAATTTAAATTCAAATGAATTAAGTATTACTATATAACAATTTTATAAAGTGGTATTAATTTATACTCCCTCCATCCGGTTCTAAGGTTTTCATTTGCTTTTTGCACATGAATTAAAGAGTATTATTATTATATATAAAGTGGCTAGTTGTATTAGAAGGAAGTGGTGGGAAATATTGTGTACTTTTTTACTAAATAGGGAAAATGGATACCTTTGAAGCGGACGCCAAAAATAGTAAAATGGATACCTTAGAAGCAGACGGAGGGAGTAGTATAAATTTCTAAATTGCTTCCGGATTAAAGATATACTATATATATTTTTAATATTAATACTTATTTTTTATAGGAGAGATTTATGTTCATTAAATTATGTAATATATTTCTTTTTCTCATATAGAAAAACATATAAATATTTATTAAAAGGTAAAGACTTGTATAAGATTATGTGGAATGAATTTTTCAAGAAAAATAAGAAATAATAATCTTTATAATAAAAAATCATAATTAATTAATGGAACGTTATGACGATTATGTGAACTTTTCATGAAATGAAAAGTGATAACATTTTAAAAGAAAAATAATAATATGTTAAATAAAAAGTCATAATTAATTATAAAAGCATAAAATAGTCTGTGTCCCCTACACTTGGATGCACCATGCACCTATTTTTAGAAATATATACACTTATAAATAAAGTATACGCAAATGAATAAAAATATATACACTTTATTAGTGAATTTTATGTAAGTTTTATGAAAAATTGAATATAAAAAATTAATTCCTCCATCCGCTTCTAAGGTATTCATTTTACTATTTTTGGCGTCCGATTCAAAGATATCTATTTTTCCTATTTAGTGAAAAAGTACACATGGCCCACCACTCCTCTTTAATACAACTACCCACTTTACATATAATAATAATACTCCTTAATCAAAGTGCAAAAAATAAATGGATACCTTAGAACCGGACGGAGGGAGGACCGGCTATTTGCACCCCCAAAATTACTTAACGTACTCCAAAAATATTTAAATTGACATAATTATCCTTATAAAATTTATATATGTTCGGTTGCAAAACTTATATATGTTCGGTTGCAACAACCGAATAATTTTTTTATGTTATCAGTTCTGTTGTTGCAATCGGACAAAATAAAGAACTCACTTATCTTATTTGTTCGGTTGCAACAACCGAAAAGAATAAGATTTGTGATTTTTTTATAGCAAAAACTCCTGTGCACTCTGTACAGATGTGTACCCTTCATTTTCTAAAGAAAATTATTGTGTGTATCTGGGAGCATGAACAACACTCCGTACGCCTTTAGAATTTTGTGTTAAATTGTATACCCTTTAGTATAAAAATGTGTACCCTTTATTTTCTAAAGAAAAAAATATTAATGAAAAGTGTATACCCTTTAGAACAAATAGTGTACCTTTTATTAATTAAAGTGTATACCCTTTAGACCAAAGCAATGTACCCTTACCCATAATACTAAATTTATAAAGGCGCACGGAATGTGTTCCCGTGCGCCCAAGCGCACGCAAGCCTCACTCTTTTTTTATATCTTTAAACAAAGATGATATTCCTCACCCAGTAAGCAACTTTGTTTAAAGATGCATGATGCTTAAAGATGCATGATGTTGTGTTATCTTATCTTTTTGGTACCGTAGATATGAATTAAAAAAAAATTACAAATCTTGTTCATGAATTGTTCAATAATTTTAGGGGTGCGAATAGTCGGTCCCTATTTATTATTAAAGAATAATTTATACTAATGCACGTGTGTGCTCGGATGCACGTCATATCAACCCCACCGTTAGAAGATGTTCATTTTAAGGTTATAGTAATATTTTTCTATTAAAAACATGTCATCTTTTTTTTGCGCCACTGATATTTTTTGATTTGAAAAAAAAATATATATATTGAAGGAGATTTCCCCTGGGTTCGTCAGTCTCTGAAAAGCCTCTCTCTGGCGGGCAACAAATTTAGAGGAACCATTCCTCCGTCAGTTGCCAATTTGAGCAGTTTGGTGTGGTTTGATATTAGTGAGAACAGTTTCCATGGGAGAATTCCTCCCTCGATTGCCAATTTGTCCGATTTGGTGGCATTGGACATTACAGAGAACGGTTTCCATGGAGGAATTCCTTGAGAAATAGGGCATCTATCCAGATTAATGATCTTGGGTTTGGGTGAGAATGAATTATATGGTGAAGTGCCACCCTCTGTTTTCAATCTCTCTAGGTTACAGCGACTTGGACTTCAAAAGAACAAGTACTTGTGGGTAAATCTCTCATTTTCAATAGATAAAGGCCTTCCCAACATTGAATTGCTCCTTTTATATGATAACCATTTTTGGTGGACAGATTCCCAGCTCAATCTCAAATCTCTCTAAACTCACTCATCTGGACCTCGCTAATAACTCCTTCACTGGCCACATACCATTTACTCTGGGCAACCTGCGCCTACTACAGATGTTAAATTTGTGGGGAAATGATTTCACAAATAATCTGTCCCTGCCCGAAAAAGACTTCCTCTCTTCTATCTCACTTTCCAACTCTCTGCAGTTAATCAACGTAGCATCCAATCCTATAACCGGACACCTCCCTAAATCCTTAGGCTTGGGAAATCTATCTGCATCTCTTCAAAGATTTTATGTCTCTTATTAATTTTAAACCTCGGATCCAATAACTTATCCGGACCCATTCCACATGCGCTCGGAAATTTAAGAAGCTTGCAGATCTTGAGTATGTTTGGCAATGAGTTGCAGGGATCCATCCCCAATGCCATATTCAATCTTCCAAATTTGTACTTCATTCATTTTGGGGAAAATATTTTGTCTGGACAGCTACCAAGTTGCTTGGGAAATCTTTTCCTTGAGACAGATCATTTTAGAGTATAATGCATTGAATTTCACAATTCCTTCAACTCTACGGGTTGGTGAGCATGTGGAGAGGATAATTCTCTCCAACAATTTCCTTTTACGGCTCTGTACCTGCAGAAATTGGCAATATGAAGGACTTGATACTGTTGGATCTGTCTGGAAATAGACTCTCTGGAGAAATCCCAAATCCTGTTACGCAGCTTCAGAAACTAAATGCATTGTTGTTGTCAAATAACAATCTTGATGGCCCAATACTTGATTCTTTTTCCAACATTAAGGATCTGCAGGTTTTGGACTTGTCCCGCAACCATCTCTCTGGCCCCATCCCCACTTCACTGGAGAAGCTTGTAAACCTTAGAATCTTCAATGTTTCGTTCAATAAGCTCAATGGTGAAATTCCGGATGGAGGGCCTTTTCTCAACTTCACGCCATACTTTTTTGCTGGTAATAAAGGCTTGTGTGAAGCTCCTCGATTCAAAATGGGGGCATGCAAAAGAACCAAGCCTGAACCTTCAACCAAGAACATGCTTCTAAAATATATACTAATTGTGATAGCTTCAGTAGTTGCAGTTGCTGCCATTGTCATCCTCTTAGTTATTGTTGGAGATTGTCAAAAGAAAAGGAAATGTGGTTTATCCCACATCGAAAACCACTTCAAAGAAAAGGACCCCTTAAGCCTATTTAAGGGGGTCCTTGGGTCTAGATACATACACACCAATCAACACATTATAAAATTTTGTGTTTGATTCCTCTAAATTCCTTTCTTGAATTCTCTAATTTTGAGAATTGGGAGAAAGGTGTGGAATAGTCAAAAATTTGTACGAGTGTAGGGATTGGGGTCGGGAGAGAGAAATTCTATGTGATTGTAAAAAGTTTCACATAGTGATATTTTTTCTCGGGTCCGTGGTTTTTTCTCCGGTTTGGAGTTTCCACGTAAATCCTTGTGTTGTTTTTATTCTGTTATTTTTCTCGATTATATTTTTGTTTGTTCCTAGAAATGAATGGGGATCTGATAATTCCCAACAAGTGGTATCAAAGCCCGGTTCGGGCATTTTTTAAAAATTCTTAGTATGCTCTGTGGTTGCAGCTTTGTCTGATCTTCCACATCAGAAAAGAATTTTTAAGAGAGGTTATTCATTAAGTTAGGATAGGCAAAATATGTCTTCAATGAAGTTTGATGTCGAGAAATTTGATGGTAGAATTAACTTTGGATTGTGGCAAGTACAAGTAAAAGATGTACTGATACAATCTGGGTTACACAAGGCTTTGAAAGGAAAGTCAGGTTCAACGGATGCAGGAAGTTCCGGCAAAGATTTTGGAAAGGATGATGGAAAGAGTGATGTAGATTGGGAGGATTTGGATTTGAGGGCTGCAAGCACAATCCGTCTGTCCTTGGCCAAGAATGTCCTTGCTAACGTGCATGGAATTTCAAATGCCAAGGAGCTATGGGAAAAGGTTGAGGAACTGTACCAGGCAAAGGGTATATCAAATCGGTTGTACCTGAAAGAACAATTTCACACGCTTCGAATGGAGGAAGGTACACAAATCTCTGATCATCTAAGTACTCTTTGTTGGTGCTTGGATCGTTTGGTTAACGTGACCCGTTAGAATATCATGTGTTTCTATCATAGCGGAAGCAATAAATCATAGAAACGATTACCGTTCACCAAGGTATGTTGATGAAGATTGATTCTCGCAGGCAGCCTGCGTAGTCCCACGAGAATGGCCATAACTTCCTTGTCTGATATCGGAATTGAGTGATATTTACGTTCAGACGATCCTCTCTTCGACGGCTTTCCGTCAGTATATTGATCATCAAATTCTGAGCACTGTACGAATTTATACAAATTTCGCAAGGTCGCGGACAGCATCAGCAAACTACCTTCTGATCTTCTGCTGTATGTCCCAAGTCCGATCTCGACGTCGTGTGGGCGACGATCTACGAGACCTCCTCAATCTGCTCTCAACCCTCATCACACGTGAATAATCAATTAGATTAGGGTTCCAGATAAGTTGAGGTGACTTATATACATGGGCTACAGCAGGGACCAAGAGGAGAAATTGAGTTGGGCCTCCATTGGGCTTAAGTATCCAAGCTTAGCCCAAAGCTTATACTTAAGTCCAATAATAATAATATATTCCACTAAAATATTATTATTGCACTACCGTACCAATCCCAAAATTACGTTTTGGGCTCCTTCTTATTATGAGCCCGTTAGTCTCCCCATGTTTAAGATATACAATGTCCATTAATTAATTTAAGTTACTGACAACCCAATTAATTAATATCTCATCCAAGAGTAGTACCACTCAATCTCATTATCATGCCGGAATAAATTCCACCTGCAGGGTTTACATGATAATCCTTATGAGCTCCTCAAGGGGACATCATCAACCTATGACAGACACGGATTCCTTCTACAATCAACAGCACACCATAGAGACAGCACTACTTCCCAACTCATCGAGTTTGTTGATTTAATAACATGTAAATCTCACCCATTGATGAATCAAAGAAATACATACTGCCCTACGTGTCGAGGTTATTGTATAGGGATTAAGAGCACGAACTTCCATAATAACTGAGATCAAGTTCTCCTATAAGTCAGTATAAGTCGAACGATCTCAAACAGTCCTGCTCAATACACACACAAGTGCACTAATGTGATTCTATAGCCAAGACAAGCTAATACCAAACCACACTACAATCATCCCGATAGAGAGTCCCCGTCTATCTCGGTTGTGATCATCTGTTTATACTTTATAAGGAAACCGATAATATGATCTTCTGCGTGTTGTCGCACAACATATTATCTACAGTATAAAGTAAGTGGACTATTGCATCGAACATATAAATAAATTATAAGATGCAATCATTTGATCATATGATTCTCATTTCAAATTAATTGTTATAACATTGTTCATACAAAAAGCTAGACTTTTAGTATACAATCCAACAATCTCCCACTTATACTAAAAGACTATGCTGTCATGTCTTCTGCCATACATCTGATTTCCACTCCCACTACACGACCATCAAAAGCTCTCCCCTTAAGGTCCTTGTAAATGTATTTACTAGGTTATCATCCGATGCAATCTAGGTGACAACAACCTTCCCCTCATCATACGATTTCTCATAATAGGTGATACTCGCGCTCCATGTGTTTAATTGCCTTATGGACTCGTGATTCCTTCAAGTTTGCAACTGCACCAATATCATCAATATAAATTGTGATATCTTTGGGCAAACTTAGAAACACTTCGAAGTCCATCTTGAAGTTTCTAGAGTCATACAGATACTTTGGCTGCCTCATAGGCTCCAATCTATCATCTTTCCATGATGGAGTCCGGAGTCTGAAATATATTTCTATATAACACTCCTCCACATTATGACTCAACTTCCTAAAATTAAACGCATAACCTTTGAGGTGGATTTACTGCCGTCCCTATCTGATTTGAAAAATCTGAATCTATGTAACCCATAAGAATCAGTGAATCTGTTCGGTAAGCCCACATATAGTTTCTAGTCCTTTTCAGGTACATAAGTATATGTCTTACCACAGTTCATCATTCTTGTTCCGGGTTACGTTGATACCCACTGTTCATGCCATCGGCAAAACAGATATTCAATCTCGTGCATAGCATTCCTTAGATTAAGCTTCCTCATTTGCCGAAGCATAAGGAACTGCTTTCATCTTCTTTATCTACTTTTGTGTCACAAGACACATTCACTTAGATAAATTCACATGCTAAACGAGTAAGGATCGTATCATTATATGAAACTTGAGATAAGCATAACATCCTTTCTTGTGATCCGTATTACCGTGATCAAAAGGATATTTTTGCTCTTCTTAAGTCCTTCATCTCATACCGCTTTATCAACCATACCCATACGTCCGACAATACTCTTTCATTGTCTCCAATGAGCAAGATACTATCTACGTATAGTACAAGAAATACCACCACATTTCCATCACTCTTTTCAATACACAAGACCCATCCGATCATTGATTAGATCCATGTCACTGGATTACCTCATCAAAACGGATGTTTCATGATCTTGAAGCTTGTTTTAGTCCATTAATGGACACTTTTAAGCTCACTATCACAATGCTCTTAGCTCTTTGCAATGAATCACTCTGGTTGCTTCACATAGATGTTTCCCTTAAGACTTCCAATCAGGAAAGCTGTCTCGACATCTATTTGCTATCCCTCATATTTCATATGAGTAGCAACAAATAAAGGAGTCCGGATCAACTTAGGCATAGCTACCGGCGAACAGGTTTTCTCATAATCGAACCCTTTCTTTCTGAGTATACCTTTTCGCAATAAGCTTGCTTCCAAGGTTTTCACCTTATTCTATGATCCTCTTTTATTCTTGCATGCCCGCTTCCAATGGCTTTTACGCCATTTAGCGGTTCAACAAGCATCCAGACCTAATTTAAAATCCATCGATTCTATTTTAATATTCATTGCACTTACTAAGATTCCGCATTTTAATTTTGTAGTGCAACGTCGTATCCCTGGGATAATACCATGTTTACTAGGGATCAAGTCTTACGACTTTCCCAAAACATGTATCTCACGGGTTGTCGAATAATCCTCCCACTGCGACAAGACACTACATGTAATTGTGTATCAGACGTGACACGCATTGCAGTTTACCTTGTGGTATATCCTCTTGTACACTTGGTACTTATACTTTGTGTTTTCTTCTCACTACCTTTAGAACAACTCATACATGAGTTTGTGATTTATTACATAGTCCCTTTCCAAAAATCTAGTGTTTGTGTTAACAATCACCCTTCGATCTTTTAGACTAAATAAATCGCCTTCATTTTTATAGCATATCCCACAAACAGACAAACATTCAAATGAATTACTGTTTCTAGGGCTTATCCATAAAATGAATTAAGTAATTCTAAATAATTCATCATCTATCTAATCATTACCATAAGAGTCTTATTCCTTCTATCCACCACACCATTCAGCTGGGGCATGCCCGGTGTAGACCACTTGAGATTTAATCTCAACCTCTGATTAATAGTTCCTAATTATCCTAAGAGGTACTCGTAATGACGATTAAATTGTCATTACTTGATATATTTTCCATGATGCTTTACTGTACCAACCTTGTAATTCTTGAATAAATCAAAGAATTTAGACATGCAGTGCATCAAATAAATATATCGGTATCTAGAATAATCTTCGATTATTCATAACCACCTCTCGCCTAGATAATATTAGGCCCGCTTGAATCAGAATGAACCAATTCCAACATATATATCTTTGGCTCTACACCCCTTTACCTTGAAAAGGTAATTAATCATTTTTACTTCCAAGTAAGACTCGCAAGTCCGATAGTTTCCACTTCAGATAAACCTTACGGTCCATCTGCTATCAACTTTTGAGTCCTACTCAAGTAAAATGATCTAGTCTTAGACGCCAAATGCATGTTTAGTTCATCTCCGAAGGTTACTTTCTCTTACTAAGATCAGAAGATGCATTATTAATTACTATTTGTTACATCTGTGGAATATACATGATTTAAGAGTATACAAATTGTCCATCAACGTACCATAACAGATTACAACTCTATCCTTCATTATAATGACCATGTCATTTAAATGAAATGGAGTATCCATCTATTAATGCATAGAAACCGAAATCAAATTCTTTCTATGAAAACGTAAGTAAAGACAATTTTACAAAATCAAACGTTTATTCATATCGTAAGATAAATAAACAACTCCCACTGCAATAGCCACTAGTCTTGTAGTTTTACCCATGTCATAACAATCTTATCCTCACTTAGTAATGAACATTCAGTGATTCCAGTATCTACACACTTCGTGTCAGTAGATGCCATCACTAATCATGTTTAAACAACTAGTAAGTAAGATTCTATCCTTGTTCACTCCTTTTATGAAATTGCATTTTCTTTACCACATGTTTTGTCAGAAGTTTCCCACCATATACAACCTCTTGTAATTCATGAGAAACTTACTCAAAACATCTAGGCAATTATGAAGAATAAAATTGACTTAGGTTTCCCCTTCAACTTCTATTCCATGTATTTCCAATTCATTCATCAAATTCAATCATGACCTACCGCCTTTTAAATTACTCAAGTATCCGAAGAGTTACATGAGACCATCATATTTCTATGAACCTCTCATCTCTTCACTAGAGACTTTAATAGGCATCATGAGACGTCCTTTGTGAGAACACACATGTATTTACTTGAGCAGTAAAATTCAAAACCATGATTCTTTTCTAATCATTTAATTTGGACAAGTATATATAATTTCTTTTAGTTAATAATAAGTGAGATAAAACCATTTGAAAATCAGAGAATCACAAATAAATATACCGATCAAAACTTCGAATTTTATCCTTTTATATTGATTCCCTCAAAACAATATAAAAATAAAATTCACCGACATCTCAAGCACCGTGAGTCTGCAAGCCACGATAGTGTGGACGTTTACAAACCCGAACATTTACAAGAGAAGGTTTTACCCATTAATTTCATTTGTCAACCTAACTTTATGACAAAATAATTAATAGTCGGTTCCTCTTTAGCCATGCAAATAAAAGCAGTGACTCCGATGGGGAGGATACTTATTATTTACACCTAAGTGTACACCATTATTTGACCCCAAGTCCGCGGCCCAAGCTTATGTGCCTTACAGATGGAGAAGTACACACGCGCTCGGATAACTTCCTACAGTCATCAATTATAAGTCTGTACAGTGATCCGCACATGAACTCATCCGATAGGGAGGAAGGTCTATGCCAACGCGCAAGTTCATATGCATCACATTACAAACATAATTATTTAAAGAAGTCTGTCCCAGCAATCCATGAATAAACTCATCCGATGGGGAGGAAGGCTCTAATGCCGACGCGCAAGTTTATTCACATTGCTAACAAACCAATAATGGAGGCCGCGGGAATTTTTACCAATCCCCTCTCCCACTTAGTAATTTAACACCGAGGGTTTTTACATGCATATGATATTCAGAATAAAATACGCAACGCTAGCATGCTTCTATTACGGCACATAAGGCAGTAAATCACAGAGAGTCATGCATACATATATAACAATAATCAATAATTAAATCAATCATTAACAGTTATATATCAGCGAATTCGATTGTTCGCCACCAGGCACGAATATCAGCAAAGACTTCCAGACTATCAAATTTTTGAAATTTCCAGATTGTCCAATTTTCGAAACCATCGATATCGACCGTCGATATCGTCCAGATTATCAAAATCATCGATATCGACTAGATTATCAAATATTCAAAAAACATCAAGATTATCAACATTCCAAAACTATCGATATCGATCGTCATATCGTCTAGATTATCAAAATCATCGATATCGACGAGCAACCATATATAACAATAATAGATAATTAAATCAATTATGTCAGTTATATATTAGGAATCAATTCAACATCCATATATAACAATAATAGATAATCAATTATAGCAGTTATATATTAGGAATTAATTCGACATCCATATATGACAATAATAGATTATTAAATCAATTATAGCAGTCATATATTAGGAATTAATTCGACATCCATATATAACAATAATATACAATCTATTATGGCAGTTATATATTAGGAATTAGTTTTCCTAAAATTGGATGTCTTATCCAACACTCTAGCAATACATGCATATAATATACCAAATATAATACGCAATCTAACATGCTTCTATATAAGACAATAAATCATAGAGATCAGGCATCCATATATATATATAACAATAATAGATAATTAAATCAATTATGACAGTTATATATATTAGGAATAAAAACGCCTCTAAATTTTAATGTCTTGTCCGACACTCCTACTGTGGAATCGATGCCTTACGCAACAAGCAGGATTGCTTGTGCCCCAAGACGTCCATCGTCATATCCCACCGTCAGGGAGCGCCCCAAGTGCCTTGACGAGCGCCCCTCGCCTGGACTGTCGCTCGTCCAAGGGCCTACTTGCATGGAACCAAGTTCAGTCCAACGCGCAACACCAAACTACACCAACTGTCGTTCGTAGTTCGAAACTGAAAAAATCTCAGAATTCAATCTCCACCGTCCACAATCTACTACTTTAAGTCCTGAACATGCTGTCCAAATTACAGATCGATCCAACGGTTATATTGTGAGAAACGGCTCTTTTCTCTCGACTGCGCAGAACAGAATTGCCCAAAAAACTGCTTCTGTTTTCGGCGTATTCCCGACAACACAAAGCTCCAAATATAATCTTCACCGTTCAGAATGTACATCCACAAAATCCGAACGTGCTGACCAAAATTCAGCCTGATCCGACGGTTGAAACTCTGTTTATTACCTCTGCAATATCACTGCGCTGGATTTTCTCTCAATTTCTTCCTTCCATGTGAAATTGACGAACAGTTTTCGTCGAATCCTCTCACACACAACCATCAACGAACAGATATGATATAGGGTATATTTCACATAGGGATATTCATGGTTTGCGCAGTAAAACCAAAACCCTAAACATGCGATCCTAATTTCAAAAAATTAACCACATAAACCCTAGTCTAACGTGTCACGCTTCACCACGAAACCGAAGCTCTGATACCAATTGTTGGTGCTTGGATCGTTTGGTTAACGTGATCCGTTAGAATATCATGCGTTTCTATCATAGCGGAAGCAATAAATCATAGAAACGATTACCGTTCACCAAGGTATGTTGATGAAGATTGATTCTCGCAGGCAGCCTGCGTAGTCCCACGAGAATGGCCATAACTTCCTCGTCTAATATCGGAATTGAGTGATCTTTATGTTCAGACGATTCCCTCTTCGACGGCTTTCCGTCAGTATATTGATCATCAAATTCTGAGCACTTTACGAATTTATACAAATTTCGCAAGGTCGCGGACAGCAGCAGCAAACTACCTTCTGATCTTCTGCTGTATGTCCCAAGTCCGATCTCGACGTCGTGTGTGCGACGATCTACGAGACCTCCTCAATCTGCTCTCAACCCTCATCACACGTGAATAATCAATTAGATTAGGGTTCCAGATAAGCTGAGGTGACTTATATACATGGGCTACAGCAGGGACCAGGAGGAGAAATTGGGTTGGGCCTCCATTGGGCTTAAGTATCCAAGCTTAGCCCAAAGCTTATACTTAAGTCCAATAATAATAATATATTCCACTAAAATATTATTATTGCACTACCGTACCAATCCCAAAATTACGTTTTGGGCTCCTTCTTATTATGAGCCCGTTAGTCTCCCCATGTTTAAGATATACAATGTCCATTAATTAATTTAAGTTACTGACAACTCAATTAATTAATATCTCATCCAAGAGTAGTACCACTCAATCTCATTATCATGCCGGAATAAATTCCACCTGCAGGGTTTACATGATAATCCTTATGAGCTCCTCAAGGGGACATCATCAACCTATGACGGACACGGATTCCTTCTACAATCAACAGCACACCATAGAGACAGCACTACTTTCCCAACTCATCGAGTTTGTTGATTTAATAACATGTAAATCTCACCCATTGATGAATCAAAGAAATACATACTGCCCTACGTGTCGAGGTTATTGTATAGGGATTAAGAGCACGAACTTCCATAATAACTGAGATCAAGTTCTCCTATAAGTCAGTATAAGTCGAACGATCTCAAACAGTCCTGCTCAATACACACACAAGTGCACTAATGTGATTCTATAGCCAAGACAAGCTAATACCAAACCACACTACAATCATCCCGATAGAGAGTCCCCGTCTATCTCGGTTGTGAGCATCTGTTTATACTTTATAAGAAAACCGATAATATGATCTTCTGCGTGTTGTCGCACAATATATTATCTACAGTATAAAGTAAGTGGACTATTGCATCGAACATATAAATAAATTATAAGATGCAATCATTTGATCATATGATTCTCATTTCAAATTAATTGTTATAACATTGTTCATACAAAAAGCTAGACTTTTAGTATACAATCCAACACTCTTAATGGCATCATCTCTGAACTAGAGGCAATTGAAGTAAAGATTGAAGATGAGGATAAGGCATTAAGACTTATCTTGTCTCTGACACGTTCCTATGAGCACATGAAGCCAATTCTGATGTATGGAAAGGAAACTTTGAAGTTTGCAGAAGTCACAGGTAAACTTCTTTCTGAGGAAAGGAGGTTGATAAGTGAAGGGCGCACTACATAAAATTCAGTAATGGTGGCAAGTGGCAATGGAGGAAGGAAGAGGGACTCCAAGAATATGGTTTGTTGGAAGTGCGGAGAACCTGGGCATACAAAGTGATTTTGTCCACGTAGAGGTGGAGCTGGTCGAGGTGGAGTTGTTACGGCAAATAACTCCGAGTCTGAAACTAATGTTGTGGAGGATTTTCTCTGAGGAGAAAATGAACACCCTCATGACATGCCAAGTTATCATGGAAAAGGGGTATAGTACAGTTAGCTGGGCCACAGGTTTGCACACATTGACTTGGCATGAATGTGTGTGGTGGAAAGGTATATCGATGGCTGATGGACTTCCAGGGAGGCCAAGAGCTGGAAGTTGCACCATAAAGTTTCAGCAGGTATTTTTCGATATGTTGCCGCAAGGAAATTCTTAGAATGGATTATTCTAAGTGGGTCTACTCATATGGTGGAGTAGGATGATTCTCAGGAGGTTCAGAATTGATTGTCGATCAAGGCAATGAGTATTCTTTTATTTTGACAAGGTGTAGATTGTTGGAGATTGTCAAAAGAAAAGGAAATGTGGTTTATCCCACATCGAAAACCACTTCAAAGAAAAGGACCCCTTAAGCCTATTTAAAGGGTCCTTGGGTCTAGATACATACACACCAATCAACACATTATAAAATTTGTGTTTGATTCCTCTAAATTCCTTTCTTGAATTCTCTAATTTTGAGAATTGGGAGAAAGGTGTGGAATAGTCAAAAATTTGTACGAGTATAGGGATTGAGGTCGGGAGAGAGAAATTCTGTGTGATTGTAAAAAGTTTCACATAGTGATATTTTTTTCTCGGGTCCGTGGTTTTTTCTCCGGTTTGGAGTTTCCACGTAAATCCTTGTGTTGTTTTTATTCTTTTATTTTTCTCGATTATATTTTTGTTTGTTCCTAGAAATGAATGGGGATCTGATAATTCCCAACAGTTATGAGACTTCGTGGTAGAAATCTCCTTCCTTCAACTCTATTTGGTTTGACTCGAGTAACCACATATGAGAGGATCTCATATTATGAAATTCTGCATGCCACGAGCAACCTTAACGAGGAAAACTTGATTGGGAGAGGTAGCTTCGGCTCAGTATACAAGGGAAACTTTTCTGATGGAATGGTCACTGCAGTTGAGGTTTTCAGTTTAGACGTCCTAGGTGCATTGAGGAGCTTCGACACCGAGTGTCAGGTACTGCGCAGCATACGCCATAGAAATCTTGTCAAGGTCATTACTGCCTGCTCCAACCTTGATTTCAAAGCCTTGGTCATGGAATATATGCCCAATGGGAACCTTGAAAAATGGCTCTACTCTGGTTCTAGTTCCTTAAACATTTTCCAAAGATTGGGAATTATGATGGACGTGGCATCCGCAGTGGAGTATCTCCATGAAGGTTACATGTTCCCAATTGTGCACTGTGATTTAAAGCCTAGCAACATTCTTCTCGACGAAGACATGGTTGCACATGTAGGTGACTTTGGGATTTCCAAGCTCTTGACACAAGAACAGAGGGTGCAGCAAACCAGGACTCTGGGCACCATTGGGTACATTGCACCTGCAGGTATATTTAATAGTTGATCAGGAAATATTTATACTCATAATTTTTTGACTCACTCACCGCGAATTCAGAGTATGGATCAGAAGGACTGGTGTCGACCATGGCGGATGTGTATAGCTACGGGATCTTGTTGATGGAAGTATTTTCAAGAAGAAAGCCGACAGATGATATGTTTACAGAGGAGTTAACAATGAGGAGGTGGGTGTATGGATCCTTGCCAACTTCAGTAATGCAGATTGTGGACCAGGAGCTACCAAGCATGGATGATCAAAGGAATAGAGCAAGATATGAAAGCTGCTTGACATCAATTATGGAAGTAGCTCTGCAATGCACTGCAGATATGCCTCATGAGAGGCCGAAGATGAAAGAAGCACTTACCCGACTGAGAAAGATCTGTTGGAATATGATACCAAAATTGTTAGAATATGGCAGTAAGAATAGATGTTTAGGAATGCAAAGCTACTGCACTTACAACCTTTTCTTTTCTTTTATTTCTTGATATCAAACTCATCTACGTACATGAACTTATATAGCTCATAACTAGCATGCTTTTATTGAAAAACATAAAAGTCTTGCATGCTTTTCTTGACTAACATTTGCATGCTTTCCTTGACTAACTTAACTTGCATGCTTTCCTTGACTAACATGATTTGCATGTTTTTCTTGACTGCATGTTTTTCTTGACTAACAATTACAAATTAACATTCAACACCCCCTCTTAATTTGTAATCTTCATCACATCCTTGAATTTTTCCAGCTTCTCCATTGACACGGCCTTCGTAAGAGCATCAGCAGGTTGTTCCGAGGTTGGGACATAATCTAGATAAACCTTCTTCTTTTGAACCATGTCACGAATGTAATGATGACGTAGTTCAATGTGCTTCGATCTTCCGTGGAACACTGGATTCTTGGTCATAGAAATAGCAGATTGATTGTCACACAAAATAGGAGTTGGATTAGACACACTTTGCTGTAAAATTTTCAGAATTCTCCTCAACCAAATGGCTTCTCGTACGGCTTCATTTGCAGCGACATACTCAGCTTCTGCTGATGATAATGCAACTGAAATTTGTTTTCTTGAACTCCATGATATTGGTTTGGATCCCATGCAAAATATGTAGGCTGATGTACTTCTTCGATCATCTTGACTTCCAGCCCAATCGCTATCCGTATAACCAATCAATTCATTGTTTTCTTCTTTGCAATATTTGATTCCACAACTCTTAGTCCCCTGGAGATAACGTAGGACTCTCTTGGCTGCTACAAAATGAAGTTTGCTTGGTTCGTTCATAAACCTGGAAAGTAAGCTCACTGAATGAACAATATCAGGTCTTGTATGAGTTAGATAAATCAAGGAACCAATAAGACTTCTATAAATACTTGAATCTGATTTTTCAGCCTCATCATCTTGTTTAAGCTTTTCATTTAACGCCATAGGAGTTGCAACAGGTTTGCAATTTTCCATCCCAAACTTCTTCAACAAATCAGACACATATTTCTCTTGAGAAATAAATATCTTCCCCTTTTCTTGCTCCACTTGTATCCCAAGAAAATATCTCATCAACCCAAGATCAGTCATCTCATATTCTTGCATCATTGCTTCTTTGAACCATTTCACCATGGCAACATTAGTTCCTGCATAGATTAGATCATCAACATAAAGGCAAACCATCAAAAAATTACTTCCACTTTTCTTCACATAAAGAGATGGTTCTGATGGACATTTTATGAGTCCATTTTGCTGGAAATATGCATCAATTTTGTTATTCCAACATCGTGGCGCTTGCTTCAGCCCGTATAGAGCCTTATTCAATCTGTAGACTTTGTGCTCATTTCCTTTTACTTCAAAGCCTTGAGGTTGCTTGACATAAATCTCATCTTCCAAGTCACCATTGAGGAACGCAGTTTTGACATCAAGTTGAAAAACTTGCAATTCCAATTGGGCTGCTAGAGCAAGAACAGTTCTTATTGTCTCCATTCGCGCAACCGGTGCAAAAGTTTCTGTAAAATCCACTCCGGGCTGCTGAGAATAGCCCTTCGCGACTAATCGTGCTTTGTACTTTTGCACGTCACCTTCTTCATTATACTTGGCTTTGAAAATCCATTTCAAACCAATAGCTTCCTTTCCTTCTGGGAGATTCACCATATGCCAAGTCTGATTTTTCTCAATGCTTTTCATTTCTTCATTCATAGCTTTTCTCCAAACTTCTTCTTTTGCAGCCTCTTCAAAGAATTGTGGTTCCCCAGCAAAAAATGCAACATTGCAAGAATTATATACCTCTTCCAAAGATCGATACTTCCTCGGCGGATCATCCGTATCCGAATCAGATTCTATTTCATGAGCATTGCTACCAGATGGCTCAATAGCATCATGAGGTGTTTCTCGGGTTTCTCGAGATGGTGGGTTTTCTGCAGGTGGCGCAACAACGAACTCTTCTGTTACTTTTTCAATTTCCCACTTCCAAGCTGCATTTTCATCAAAAACCACATCTCTAGAAAGCACCAATTCATTAGTAATTGGATTAAAGAGGCGAAATCCTTTTGATTCATCACTATAACCAATGAAGATCAATTTTTCACCTTTTCCATCAAACTTCTCTCTGTTCTGGGAAGGAATAAGAGCATAAGCTATACAACCAAAAACTTTAAGTTGACTTACAGTTGGTTTTCTCCCATGCCATGCTTCAAATGGAGTTTTATTCCGTACAGCTTTCGTCGGTGATCGATTTAGAATATGCACAGCCGTATTCACGGCTTCAGCCCAAAATTTATTTGGAAGACCTTTCCCTTTCAACATGCTTCTAGCCATTTCTTCAATAGTTCGATTTTTCCTTTCGGCAACACCATTTTGTTGCGGTGTATGCCTAACCGTAAGCTGTCTCCTTATCCCTTGATCTTTGCAATAATTCAAGAAAGGCTTGTAGATAAACTCTCCTCCTCGATCTGTTCTAAGACACTTTAACTCATATCCACTTTGTTTCTCAACAAGTGTTTTGAAATGCAAGAACTTGGTGAAAGCTTCTGATTTTTGTTCAATGATATAAATCCAAGTCATTCGAGTAAAATCATCCACAAACAAAAGAAAGTACCTTTTGTTGCCCAATGATGAAGTTCTAGCAGGTCCGCAAATGTCGGCGTGCACGAGCTCGAGTGGTTCTTGAGCTCTCCAAGACGTCTTAGGAAATGGGAGTCGATGCATCTTTCCGTAAATGCAACCTTCACATACGCCATCTTTGTTTCTTATTTCTGGAAGACCAACAACCATGCCTTTTTGCTTCAATGTTTGCAACCCTTGGAAATTTAAATGTCCAAATCTCAAGTGCCAAAGCTCGCTTTCATCTAAAGATTCACTTTTCCAAGCAGCAAAAGAATTCATGTTGAGTGGAAATAAATTATTTGTTGTCATCTTCACAAGAGCCACACGCTCTCCAGAATTTTTATCAAGGATTTCACATTTTTCATCATCAAATATCAGCTTGTAACCATTTCTCATCATCTGTCCAACACTCAAAAGATTCTGAGAGATATTTGGCGAAAAATGAACATCATGAATGAATTTTTTGTTACCTTCACTGGTGCGGACAACAACAACACCATTTCCTTCTATGCTCACCCGCTTTCCATCACCAAGCTCGACATGAGAAGAGTAGTTTTTATCCAACTCAACAAATTCCTTTTGATTTCCTGACAAGTGGTTACTGCAACCACTATCAAGATACCAAGTTTCACCTGATTTCTCACTATTTGCAATAGAGATGAATAATTTATTCTCATCACCTTCTTGAGAAAAATTTACGGACTTTTGCTTTTGCTTTTCATTATTTTCTCCCTTGTTTTTATACCAACAATCTTGATCAGAATGGTTTGGAGTTTTACATCTTGGACACTTATACCAACAATCATAAGATTCATGACCAGTACGTTTGCAAATAAAGCACTCAACATCAAAATTACCAGATTTTTGTGGAGTGCTTCTTCCTCGTCCTCTGCCTCTATTTGGAGAATTTCTTCCACGACCACGTCCAGAAGATGTGTCTCCTCTTCCACGATTGTTGTTTGAAATCTTCATCTTTGCTTGAAAAACTTGCTCCAACGGTTGGTTGTATTTACTCACTCTATGTTCGTGAGCTTCCAAGGATCCCATGAGTTCATATTGAGTGAGCTTTGCAAGATCTTTCGTTTCTGAAATGACAGCAACGATATGCTCGAACTTTTGTGGAAGGCTTCTCAACATCTTCTCTACTACTTTCGTTTCAGGAACATCTTCACCGCAACTTTTGATTTGGTTGACGATTTCAGCAATTTTTGAGAAAAAATCCTTCACGAGTTCACCTTCTTTCATTGACATGTTGTCAAATTGACTCCACAGATGTTGTAACTTGATGGAAATCACTTTTGCAGATCCTTGAAATTCTGTCTTCAATTGTTCCCATGCTTCTTTTGCTTTCTTCACTCCAAAAATCCTTGGATAAATGGCTTTGCTTACTCCTTGTTGGATAATCCTCAACGCCGTAGCATTTTTCTTCACATTTTCTTTGTACTCCTTCTCTTTTGCTTCTGTCCACGAAACAATCAAAGGATTTGGACGTTCTTCATAAACTTTTTCTATCAAGTCCCATAGATCTTGTGAAAGAAATATGGTCTCCATTTGAGAACTCCAATAGTCATAGTGTTCTCCATTGAAGATTGGAATTTGGCTTGTAGTGTATAAGAAAATAGAATTTGGGTTTGCAGCCATTTTGATTTAGCCGTAGCTCTGATACCAAAACTGTTGGAATATGATACCAAAATTGTTAGAATATGGCAGTAAGAATAGATGTTTAGGAATGCAAAGCTACTGCACTTACAACCTTTTCTTTTCTTTTATTTCTTGATATCAAACTCATCTACGTACATGAACTTATATAGCTCATAACTAGCATGCTTTTATTGAAAA
The DNA here is from genome assembly GCA_023678885.1 of Pogostemon cablin. Classification (NCBI taxonomy): domain Eukaryota; kingdom Viridiplantae; phylum Streptophyta; class Magnoliopsida; order Lamiales; family Lamiaceae; genus Pogostemon; species Pogostemon cablin. The sequence goes on from CM042971.1 coordinate 34,864,326, forward strand.
ACATAAAAGTCTTGCATGCTTTTCTTGACTAACATTTGCATGCTTTCCTTGACTAACTTAACTTGCATGCTTTCCTTGACTAACATGATTTGCATGTTTTTCTTGACTGCATGTTTTTCTTGACTAACAATTACAAATTAACATTCAACAAGATCCACACCGACTTATTAAGCCGTAGAGCACGCAGAATGTGAATCAATCAATTCTTTTGAGTACTTGATTGTGTATACTGTCTTTCAACTGTCAGTTTAAGGTAGTTAATGTTGGCTTTGTTTAGAATCTAAATGCCTACAATAATTGTAGAACGTTTTAATAATAGTAATAATGTCTTGAAACAATCAACTCTGGTAGATTGGGAAACAAACCACCTCTTGCTTTATTGGGTTCAAATACATAAATGGACCTAATCAGATTTACAAGCAAATTTCTTTCATATTTCATTGATGTTTGGCCTTCTTGCAATTTTATTAGTACATATATATATTAGTACAGATTTAAATTTGACTGTTGAATTGTAATGGATTAAGATTGCATGTTTGCTAATCAATTCAAAATCATGCATCGGGCCAACTGTTCTATTAATTGGCCAAACAAGAATGAGTCAAGTTTTTAATATTAATATATGGGATTAAGAATAAGTCAAGTTTTCATATTATTATATAGTGACAAGATCTTCTTTCTGGAAAAAAAACGCTTCATAATAATTATCAAGTCAAGTCAAGTCAGTGTCTTCAATTGTGTATATATCTTCTACCTATATGTATACAAAGCCAGTTCAAGTCTTCCCAGCTGTGTTTGATTTCTCCAACTTTTCATTTGCTTCACCCATCCCATTTAACTTCAACAATTCCCCTCACCATTATTTCTCATATATATTTACCATAATTCTCTTGGCAAATATATTGAGCACTCTAAGTATTTGATGAAGAGAGAGTGATACCCTGTGAACCCTCCCTATTTAAAAATTTATCTAAACACAATTATACTTTTAAAATTTTTAAATCCTAAAAATAAGCATTAATTAAATCTAAGGATAGTATAATAGTAAGACATAAAACACTAGGGGTGCTGTGAACTCGGTTCACACAAGTGTTTACCTTCGAATTGAAATTTATAAACTATGTTTCAACTATTATCGGGTTCGATTTAATAAATACTCCACTTAAATTGTTGTTCGATCTTTTACCCTGTTAATGTTTGGGGAACTTTAGTGCAACTTCAAGGTCTGTCTCAATAATTAGCTTCATTTATGGTGATTACAGTTGGTAGCTCCACTCCAGAAAGACTTTTCAAAGTCTTAATTCCCAGTTATATGTGACATATAAAAATCTCATGAGTGTATTAAGATTCGTATAGAATAACTCTTAAACTTCACACCATGAGAAAAGAAGCTGCCATCTTGATGCTGTTAGCAGTATTTCAGCTTGCTTCATCTCTCAATATGTCCCATACTGATAAATCCTCTCTTTTGGCTCTCCAAGAAAACTTTAATTCCAACATTTTAGCCAAAAACTGGTCACAAGAAACCTCTTTCTGTACATGGATTGGCGTCACCTGTAGCCGGAGGCATCCACGAGTAACAGGTTTGGATCTCTCCGGCATGGGTTTACAAGGTAACATTGGCAGAGAAATCGGCAACCTCTCATTCCTGGCCTTTTTAAGCATCCACAACAACAGCATCAGCGGCCGAATTCCTGGTGAAATCGGCAACCTGAGACGCCTTCGTGTATTAGACATGCAGCGCAATCAGCTAAGTGATGTAATTCCTGAGAGCATTGGATTGCTGAGGGAACTCAAGAGTTTGAGACTCTCAAATATTTCTTAGTTGGGGATATTCCTGGAAGTATACCCACATGTATCAAACTCAATATAATTGATATGTCTTATAACGAGCTCACTGGAGACATTCCCCACACATTTGGAAACCTATCTCACCTTCAAGCACTCAATTTAACCGGTAATCAATTAACAGGTATGTATCATTATTTGTCTGAAATCTCATGTGTATATAGAATAGAATAACTCTGAAACTTGACAACAATATGGGAAAAGAGGCTGCCACCTTGTTATTGTTGGGAGTATTTTATCTCACACTCTGCCACCTCACAACTTCATCTCTCAATGTTTCCATAACTGATGAACACTCTCTTTTAGCACTCAAAGCACATTTGATTTCTGACAATATTATAGCCAAAAACTGGTCACAGGAAACCTCTTTCTGTGCCTGGATTGGCGTCAGCTGTAGCCGGAGGCATCCAAGAGTAACAGGCTTGGATCTCTCTGGCATGGGTTTACGGGGAAGCATTGGAAGAGAAATCGGCAACCTCTCATTCCTGGCCATTTTAAGCACCTACAACAACAGCATCAGCGGCAAAATTCCTGGTGAAATCGGCAACTTGAGACGCCTTCGTGTATTAGACTTGGCGATCAATCACCTCAGTGATCACATTCCTCAAAGTATTGGATTGCTAAGTAAATTGAAGCATTTAAACCTTTTAAGTAATTTCTTAACAGGGGATATTCCAGAAAGCATATCCACATGTGTCCAGCTCAATACACTTGATCTATCTCAAAACAATCTCACTGGAGTCATTCCCCACACATTTGGAAACCTGTCACACCTTCAAGCTCTCAATTTAATGAGTAATCATTTAACAGGTATGCATCATTATTTGTCTTCTATTTTATCAATACTTACATTGTTTATTATTATTATTTTTTTTAATAACGTGTATGCATATATTTTTGTTTAGGACTCACTTACATGAGACCGTTTTTACATGTTTATTTTGAATAGTGTTACTTTTTATCACATATATTATCACTTTTTATTATATTTCGAATTATTTATTTATAAAATAATTAATTGTTCCATTATCACTTTTCATTAATTAGCATATCAGTTTTTCTTAAAATATTATCACTGGCCTATAAACTAGTAGTTAATAAATTGAGGTTATGCGGAATTCGAGTAAATGTTATATGACACGAAGAGTGTTGGATTTGTGTGAGAACAGGCAAAATAAGTTGGAGAATGGTGAATATATCTTCTATGGTGTCTTTTGTTGTGGGGGAAAACTACTTATCTGGTACCATTCCAAAACAAATATGCACCCCTTCTGCAATGCTTCAAAAGTTAGAAGGAGGCTTCCCCACCTCTTGTCATTCTCTCAAAAAGCTATCTCTGTACAAAAACAAATTTAGAGGTGTCATTCCTTACTCAGTTGCCAATTTGAGCAGTTTGGTGTGGTTGGACATTGGAGACAACAGTTTCCATGGGAGAATTCCTCCCTCAATTGCCAATTTGGAGATATTGAGCATTTCAGAGAACGGTTTCCGTGGGGGAATTCCTTCAGGAATAGGGCATCTGTCCAGATTAATGATGTTGGATTTGGGTAGGAATGAATTAAATGGTGAGGTGGCACCATCTTTTTTCAACCTTTCCAGGTTACAGTTTCTTAGACTTGCAATTAACAACTTGTCTGGCAATATCCCATTTTCAATAGACAAAGGCCTTCCCAACATTGAAGATCTCATTTTATTTGAGAATCAGTTTGATGGAAAGATTCCCAGCTCTATTTCAAATCTCTCCAAACTCACTCTGCTTGAGCTTTCTAGCAACTCCTTCACCGGCCACATACCAGTTCATCTAGGCAACCTGCGTCTGCTGCGCATACTAGGTTTGGCGGAGAATGATTTCACCAATAATGTGTCCCTCCCTCACCAAGACTTCCTCTCTTCTCTCTCTGCTTCCAACTCTCTCCACTCAATCAACATAGCAGCCAATCCTATAACCGGACACCTCCCTAAATCCATTGCCTCCGCCAATCTATCTGCATCTCTTCAAAAATTCATTGCCTTTAAATGCCAAATCACGAGTCCACTTCCCCATGAGATAGGCAACTTAACCAAATTGATATTGTTAGAACTCGGATCTAATCACTTGTCCGGGCCCATTCCACAGGCGCTCGGAAATTTAAGAAGCTTGCAGGTCTTGAGAATGTTGGGCAATGAGTTGCAGGGACCCATCCCCAACGCCATATGCAATCTTCCAAATTTGTACTACATTCATTTTGGGGATAATCTTTTGTCTGGCCAGCTACCAACTTGTTTGGGAAATCTTTCTCTCTTGAGAGAGATCATTTTAAGGGATAATGCATTGAATTTCACAATTCCTTCAACTCTATGGATTGATGAGCATGTGGAGACCATAATGCTCTCCAATAATTTCCTTTACGGTTCAGTACCAGGAGAAATTGGCAATATGAAGGACTTGATATTGTTGGATCTCTCTGGAAATCGACTCTCTGGAAAAATCCCTAGTCCAATTACTCAGCTTCAGAGACTAAATGCATTGTGGTTGTCAGATAACAATCTTGACAGCCCAATACTTGATTCCTTTTCCATCGTGAAGGATTTTCACTACTTGGATTTGTCCCACAACCATCTCTCTGGTACCATCCCCACTTCATTGGAGAAGCTTGTAAACATTAAAGTCTTCAATGTTTCGTTCAATGACCTCAATGGTGAAATTCCGGATGGAGGGCCTTTTCTCAACTTCACACCAGACTATTTTGCTGGTAATAAAGGCTTGTGTGGAGCTCCTCGATTCAAAGTCTGGTCATGCAAAACAAGCAAGCCTACACCTTCAACCAAGAACATGCTTCTAAAATATATACTAATTGTGATAGCTTCAGTTGCAGTTGTTGCCATTGTGATCATCTTAGTTATGAGACTTCGAGGTAGAAAGCTCCTTACTTCATCTCTATCTGACTCGACTCAAGTAATCACTCATGAGAGGATCTCGTATTATGAAATTCTGCATGCCACGAGCAACCTTAATGAAGAAAATTTGATTGGGAGAGGTAGCTCCGGCTCAGTATACAAGGGATACTTTTCTAATGCAATGGTTGCTGCAATTAAAGTTTTCTGTTTAGAGGTTCAAGGTGCATTGAGGAGCTTTGACACTGAGTGCCAGATATTGGGCAGCATACGCCATAGAAATCTTGTCAAGGTCATTACTGCATGCTCCAACCTTGATTTCAAAGCCTTGGTCATGGAGTATATGCCCAACGGAAACCTTGAAAAATGGCTATACTCTGGTTCTAGTTCCTTAAACATTTTCCAAAGATTGGGAACTATGATGGACGTGGCATCCGCATTGGAGTATCTCCATGAAGGTTACACGTTCCCAATTGTGCACTGTGATTTAAAGCCTAGCAACATTCTTCTAGACGAAGATATGGTTGCACATGTAGGCGACTTTGGGATTTCCAAGCTCTTGACACAAGAACAGATGATGCAGCAAACCAGAACTCTGGGCACCATTGGGTACATTGCACCAGGTACATTTAATAGTTGAACAGGAAATATTTATACTCATAATCCTTTAACTGACTCACCATGAATGCAGAGTATGGATCAGAAGGACTGGTGTCGACTATGGTAGATGTGTATAGCTATGGGTTTTGTTGATGGAAGTATTTTCAAGAAGAAAGCCGACAGATGATATGTTTATAGAGGAGTTAACAATGAGGAGGTGGGTGTCTGAATCCTTGCCAACTTCAGTAATGCAGATTGTGGACCAGGAGCTACTAAGTATGGATGATCAAAGGAATAGAGCGAAGTGTGAGAGCTGCTTGACATCAATTTTGGGAGTAGCTCTGCAATGCACCGCAGATATGCCTCATGAGAGGCCAAAGATGAAAGAAGTCCTTGCCCGACTGAGGAAGATCCATTCCAATTTATTAAGCCGTAGAGCACGCAGAATGAATCAAACAATTCTTTTGAGTACTTGAGTGTGTATATTGCCTTTCATCTGTCACTTTATAGTAGCTAGTGTTTGCTTTGTTTTGAATCTGAATGCCTACAATAAATTGTAAAACATTTCAATAATAATAATAATAATAATGAAGATGTCTTGAAACAATCAACTCTGGTAGATTGGGAAACAAACCACCTCTTGCTTTATTGGGTTCATTGACCTAATAAGATTTACAAGCAAATTTCTTACATATTTCATAGATATTTGGCTTTTCTTGACATTTCATGTAATCAAGATTGTCTTCAGTGAGTATTCGTTCAAATGCGTTTTGTTTGTGCAATCACTTTCTGTGGAACAATCCAATATATGTATCGTACAGTTGTTTAAGTCACGAGACATTCAGAATGAATCAGTGTCTCTGATTCTGTACTCACTTACTCCGTTTAAGCAAGAACTGACTATGTTTTATGTATTTGGCAAGATTTTGTAGTTGTTCTTTATATTTTATTTACGCAACTTCCATATTCTGAGAAGCTGTTTGATTGAAACTTCAGAATAGAAATGATAATGTGAATTATGACGAGGGTAACATTAGTGAGAATGAAATTGATTGAAAAAGTTGGAATAATACAATAAGTGAGAGACAAAAACTCTCGTGTTTCCAGGCGCAAGGATTTAGATCCGTGCGCCCATACACGACCCGGCCCTTAAACCAAAATATATAAACAACTTGACCTGCTCCCATCACAGTTTCATTCACTTAGTGGCGCACGGATCTAAATCTGTGTGTCCGGGCGCACAAGAGCCTTACTCTAAGTGATAATGAGAAAAGAAACGTAAATCTGCAAACATAAACCTTTGGAGGAATATAATTCATTCATATATAATGACAAATCTTCTTCCTGGGAAAAACGGTCCATTATTTTGAAATTGAAGGTGAAGTCAAGTCAATGTCTTGTTGTGTATATTTGGGAGGTATCCTCAGTACTCCAAAGTCAGTTAGTCTTCCCAGCTGTGTTTGATTTTTCAAACTTCTCATTTGCTTCACCCATCACCTATAAAATTTACTTCCCCTCACCATTAGCCACAAATACATTTACTTTACCATAATTCTCTTGGAAAATATGCTGAGCACTCCTAGTGTTCGATGAAATGCGTAAACCATTTCGGATTCTTTTTCTTGAAATTGAGAATACATTATACAATAACAAAGAACACCTATATTGTTGTTTTTCTACTCTGATATGAGTTAATGGTTAGGGGAACTTTTGGGCAATCTTCAGTACTTGAACCACTATTTGACAACACTCAACAGTGATTGAACACTCTCATAGTCATGCACGCAGAAGTTAGCTTAAAAAGTAGTGTACACCAACACAGTCAAGGTCTTCTTGTCCATATCTCAGTTTTTCCTATTAAATGCTTCATTTATATGGTGATTATAGGTGGTGGCCCCACTCCAGAAAGTCTTCAAAATCTTACTTCCCAGTTGTTCGTCACATGTAAGAATCTCATTGAGGGTATCAAGTTCAGAATAACTCTGAAATCTATTTACACACCATGGGAAAAGAAGCTACCATCTTGATGTTGTTTGCAGTATTTTATCTCACAAAATTTCAGCTTGCTTCATCCGATACTGATAAATCCTCTCTTTTGGCTCTCCAAGAAAAAAATAATTCCGACATTTTGGCCAAAAACTGGTCTCAAGAGACCTCTTTCTGTACATGAATTGGCATCACCTGCAGCTGGAGGCATCCACGAGTAACATGTTTGGATCTCTCCGGCATGGGTTTACGAGGAAACATTGGCAGAGAAATTGGCTACCTCTCATTCCTGGCCTTTTTAAGCATCCGCAACAACAGCATCAGTGGCCAAATTCCTGCTGAAATCGGGAACCTGAGACGCCTTCGTGTATTAGACATGGCGCAGAATCAGCTAAGTGATGTTATTCCTGGGAGCATTGGATTGCTGAGGGAACTCAAGAGTTTAAACCTTTCAAATAATTTCTTAAGCGGGGATATTCCAGAAAGTGTATCCACATGTGTCCAACCCAATACACTTGATCTCTCTTACAACAATCTCACGGGAGACATTCCCCACACATTTGGGAACCTGTCACACCTTCAAGGACTCAATTTAACCGGTAATCAATTAACAGGTATGTATCATTAGTAATTTGTCCTTTATTTTATCAATACTTCAATTCTATTTCCAATTAATAGCCTTGTTTCTCGAAAAGAATTATGTGAAAAATTATATATATTGTAGAAGTAAAATGATTGCAGTTACAAAATTGTGAAAGTATCTTAGTTAATATTTTGTTTTGAAAAATGTAACCCGGCTCCCAGCTCAGCTGGAGAGGCTAGCTAGTTAACAAAATTTTTTGGAAAAATGTCATATCTTGACTATTATATAATAGGACACATGTAGGATCACACATAACTAGTTGGATGCAGGGTCACACATATATTGGTTAAAAAAATAGAGTGAGGCTCCTGTGCTCTGGGGACACCGTGTCCCCATGTCCTCAAACTCAATTTAAATTTTAAACCCCTAGCAATACATAGGATTAAATAGAATATGGAGGGGGAGAGTTGGGGACACGGTGTCCCAAGGGCACATGGGCTTTTGCCAAAAAAAAAAGTATGGTCGCATGAAAATTCGATTATGGAGTCGCACAGGTAGTTGCACGAAGAGTCATACGAGAGGTTGCAAAGTATGGGTAATTATGTCCAATTTTTATTTTTTATTTGTTGAATGGTATTTTTTAAAAAAATAAAAACATTATGGTGAATGACATTTGTAAAAATTGAAATATTTTGTCGATACCTGTACCTTTTATCTGTGTCACGGAATTATATTTAGAATGAAGATCTAGTGAAATTATAATAGAAACTAGTATAACTAATTCATGTTATATGGAATTTGAGTAAAGATTATAGGACATGAAGAGCGTTGGATTTGTGTGAACAGGAAAAATAAGTTGGAGAATGTTGAATATATCTTCGATGGTGTCTTTTGTTGTGGGACGAAACCACTTGTCTGGAACCATTCCAAAGCTAATATGCACAATGCTTCAAGAGTTGGGGGTTTTCTCAAATGAATTTGAAGGAGAATTCACCTGGGGTGTCATCTCTTCATGTCATTCTCTCCAAAGGCTATCTCTGTGGGGCAACAAATTTAGAGGTGTCATTCCTCCCTCAATTGCAAATTTGAGCAGTTTGGTGTTGTTCGACATTGCAGACAACAGTTTCCACGGGAGACTTCCTCCCTCCATTGCCAATTTGACCAATTTGGAGGTATTGGACATTACAGAAAACGGTTTCCATGGTGGAATTCCTTCAGAAATAGGGCATCTGTCCAGATTAATGATCTTGGGTATGGGTGAGAATGGGTTAAGTGGTGAAGTGCCACCATCTGTTTTCAATTGCTCTAGGTTACAACGACTTGGACTTCAAACCAACAAATACTTGTGGGGCAATCTCCCAATTTCAATAGATAAAGGCCTTCCCAACATTGAAGAACTCTTTTTACATAGTAACCATTTTGGTGGAACCATTCCCAGCTCAATCTCAAATCTCACCAAACTCACTCTGCTTGAGCTCTCTAAGAACTCCTTCACTGCCCACATACCAATTACTCTTGCCAACTTGCCCCATCTACGCATACTAAATTTGTGGAGTATTGATTTCTCCAACAATCTGTCCATGCCTCAACAGGACTTCCTCTCTTCCTTCTCAGCTTCCAACTCTCTCCAGTCCATCACCATAGCATCCAATCCTATAATCGGACACCTCCCTAAATCCTTTGGATCCGGCAATCTATCTGCATCTCTTCAACAATTCCTTGCCTATGAATGCAAAATCACGAGTCCACTACCCAATGAGATAGACAACTTAACCAAATTGATATGGTTAGACCTCGGATCTAATCACTTGTCTGGGCCCATTCCACAAGCGCTCGGAAATTTAAGAAGCTTGCAGATCTTGAATATGCACCGCAATAAGATGCAGGGATCTATCCCCAATGCCATGTGCAATATTTGGAATTTGTTTACTATTGATTTTTCGGATAATCTTCTGTCTGGACAACTTCCAAGTTGCTTGGGAAATCTTTCTTCCTTGAGAAAAATCTATTTAGGGTATAATGCATTAAATTTCACAATTCCTTCTACTCTATGGATTGATAAGCATGTGGAGATGATAGTCCTCTCCAATAATTTCCTTTATGGTTCTGTACCTGGAGAAATTGGCAATATGAAAGACTTGATACAGTTGGATCTGTCTGGAAATCAGCTCTCTTGGGGAATTCCAAGTCCCATTACCCACCTTGAGAAACTAATCAATCTCTCCCTGTCAGATAACAAATTTGATGGACCCATACCGGAATCCTTTTCCAACTTGAAGGATCTTCAGTACTTGGACTTGTCCCACAACCATCTCTCTGGTCCCATCCCCACTTCATTAGTGGAACTTGTAAATCTTCAAGTCTTCATTGTTTCATTCAATGAGCTCGACGGTGAAATTCCAGATGGAGGGCCTTTTCTTAACTTCACACCAGACTCTTTTGCTGGTAATAAAGGCTTGTGTGGAGCTCCTCGATTCAATGTGGGGGCATGCAAGCCTACACCTTCAACCAAGAACATGCTTTTAAAATATATACTAATAGTGACAACTTCAGTGACAATTGCTGCCATTATTATCATCTTAGTTGTGAGACTTCGTGGTCGAAAGCTCCTTCCTTCATCTCTATTTGATTCGACTCGAGTAATCAAGCATGAGATGATCTCGTATTATGCAATTCTGCATGCCACGAACAACCTTAATGAAGAAAACTTGATTGGGAGAGGTAGCTTTGGCTCAGTATACAAGGGAAACTTTTCTGATGCAATGGTCGTTGCAATTAAGGTTTTCAGTTTAGACGTCCAAGGTGCATTGAGTAGCTTTGACACGGAGTGCCAGATACTGCGCAGCATACGCCATAGAAACCTTGTCAAGGTCATCACTGCCTGCTCCAACCTTGATTTCAAAGCTTTGGTAATGGAGTATATGCCCAACGGGGACCTTGAAAAATGGCTCTACTCTGGTTCTAGTTCCTTAAACATTTTCCAAAGATTGGGAATTATGATGGACATGGCATCCGCAGTGGAGTATCTCCATGAAGGTTACACGTTCCCAATTGTGCACTGTGATTTAAAGCCTAGCAACATTCTTCTAGACGAAGACATGGTTGCACATGTAGGTGACTTTGGGATTTCCAAGCTCTTGACACAAGAACAGAGGATGCAGCAAACCAGAACTCTGGGCACCATTGGATACATTGCACCAGGTAAATTAAATTAAATCGATATTAATTATTTATAAGCATTTCTCTAAAATCTCATTCACTTCCAATGCAGAGTATGGATACCAAGGAGTAGTATCTACCCGGGTAGATGTGTATAGCTATGGGATTTTGTTGATGGAAGTATTCACAAGAAGAAAGCCGACAGACGAGATGTTTTCAGGAGATCTGACAATGAGGAGATGGGTGTGTGAATCTTTCCCGAATTCGGTTATGCAGATTGTGGATGAGAAGCTAGTTGACATGGATATAAGTAAAAGGAACAGAGGTAAACAAGAAAGCTGCTTGACATCAATTATGGAAGTGGCTTTGGAATGCACCAGAGCTATGGCAAAAGAGAGGCCTAAGGTGAAAGATGTCATTACTAGAATGAAGAAGTTCAACTCCAACTTATCAACGTTGTGAATCAATCTGCATCATTTCCAACCTCATTAATCATTTCACATTATATCAACGTTCCAATATGTTGTTGCATAATCATATCTAAGGATGACTATATGTTGTCTTTGTTCAGTTGTTATCTGGAGTATCCATAACATAATGTAAAATTCTTGGTAATTAAAATTCGAAAAGGTTATTAATAGATAACACGAATGTCATTAACGGAAATAGACCATTAAAGTGATGCAAACATAAATGAAGTATTGTACAATTTGCAGACCTTCTGTTTGATGAAGTGCCCTTGAAAATGTTCATGTGTATCTTCATTCAGAGAACTCTCTCACAACTGCTAAGTAGAAAGAATCTTTAGTTGTTTGTTATCTTTTATTCATGCAGCTTGCATATTATAAGGAGCTGTTTGGTTCAAACTTCAGAATAGAAATGATATTGATGGATAATGATGGAGAGATGGATTTCCATTAGCACGTAACTACTAAAATAATAGTATATTCCTTAATATCGATCGGTGCCGTGCGAAAGGCAAACGTAAAGCTGCAAACAAAAACCTTGGGGACCGGTGGAATATAATTCATGTATATTGAAAGAATCTTCTTTGTGGAAAAAAAGGTCAAGTCAAGTCGATGTCTTGTTGTGTATCTTCTATCTTTGGGACACTCCCAAAGCCAGTTCAAGTCTTTCCAGCTGTGTTTGATTTCTCTAACTTCTCATTTGCTTCACCCATCACCTTTTAACTTTTACTTTCCCTCGCCATTATTTTTCAAGACTGCCAAAATATCTACCTTAAAGAATGTTGATCAGTGAGCACTCCAAGTACTCGATGAAATGTCTAAACCATTTCTACGAGAATATTTTATCGGATTTTTTTGCTTGAATACTGAACATACGTTGCCAGTTATGCAATAACAAAAAACACTTAAATTGTTTCTACTCTGATTCTAGTTAATGTTTCGGCAAGACTTGAACCAATAATTGACAGTGAGTGAACAGTACTCTCATCGTGTAGTCATGCATACACTGACAGTCAAGGTCTTCTTGTATCTGTCTCTGTTTTTTCAAATTAAAAGATAATTAGCTTCATTATATAAGGTAGCCCCACTCCAGAAAGACTTCAAAGTCTTATTTCTCAGTTGTTTGTAACATATATAAGAATCTCATAAGAACTTGGAACTGTATTTACACCATGGGAAAAGAAGCTGCCATCTTGATGCTGTTCGCAGTATTTCAGCTTGCTTCATCTTTCAATATGTCCGATACTGATAAATCCTCTCTCTTGTCTCTCCAAGCAAATTTTGATTCCGACATTTTGGCCAAAAACTGCTCTCAGGAAACCTCTTTTTGTACATGGATTGGTGTCACCTGTAGCCGGAGGCATCCACGAGTAACAGGCTTGGATCTCTCCGGCATGGGTTTAGGAGGAAACATTGCCAGAGAACTCGGCAACCTCTCATTCCTGGCCTTTCTAAGCATTCACAACAACAGCATCGGTGGCCAAATTCCTGTTGAAATCGGAAACTTGAGACGGCTTCGTGTATTAGACATGGCCATCAATCAGCTAAGTGATGTTATTCCTGAGAACGTTGGATTTCTGAGGGAACTGAAACATTTAAACCTTTCATATAATCGCTTAGGCGGGGATATTCCAGAAAGTGCATCCATATGTATACAACTCAATACACTTATCTATCTTTTAACTTTCTCACTGGAGTCATTCCCCACGCATATGGAAACCTGTCACACCTTCAAGCACTCAATTTAACGAGTAATCATTTAACAGGTATGTATCATTATTAATTTATCTTTTATTTTATCAATACTTTAAATCTAATTCTAACTTACAGCGTTGTTTTTTTGAAAATAATTACGTGAAAAGTTTTATGTATATATATATATGTTGTAGAGTTAACTCAGTCCCAAAATAAAATAAGAATTTGATTTCAGTCCAAAAAAAAAAGAAAAAAAAAAGACCTTTTTAAGTTTCATAATTCTCAACATTGCTTGATTTTCATTCAATTTCCCGAAAAGTTTAATTTTCGTCAAGTACACAACACGTGACACACTTGACAAAGTAGTGAGTGCTCAATTTATTTATCCCATAATGATTACTCCATAATTCAATTCTTGTCCCAGAATTGTTATTTTATTAATTTAGTACCATTACTTTTTTAATTGATCGATTAATATACCAATTTACTTTGAAAATTTAAATTTTCATTAGAAATTGATCATGATTGGCACGTAATTTTGGGAATCGATTTGAATTTACGTACATGGTATCATATAATAAAATTTTACTACCAATCACCATAAGCGAACATTTGTATATAATTGGGGTCTCTCCTCATAGTTATTGGTGTTATGTTATTTTGTAATTCTTTAATTTCTGATTCATTGAATACTTCTGATACTCCTAATAATATTTATTCTTTCCTTCCAAAAAAAAAACCATAAGCGAACATTTTAATTAAAAAAGAAATATCTTATTAATAAAAAGTGATATTGGTACAATGAAATATAAACAATTCAAAATTTAAATAAAAAGTTTAATATATTTAATAAAAAATGATTAATTAAAACAAAAAACAGTCTCATCATGAAACGATTTTACGCAAGTGTTGTCCATAACTTTAACATGCATGTTGCACTTGTTATTTAATTTTTAAATAATTAAATTTTTGTGCAATATAATATTGGGTAGATCTTGTATGAGACTGTGTCATGTAAGATCATTTTTCACTTTTGCTATAAAATGTTATCACTTTTGCTATAAAATGTTATCACTTTTTATTTATACTATAAATTGTTCATGAAATAGCACTGTCACTTTTTATTAATTTAATATCACTATTCTTTATAAAAAATATCACTTTCTGACCGTCTCACGTAAGGACTTATGTGAGGCGGTCTCAAACAAGTCTTTTCCTATAATATTTTGATTTAATAGTATTATATAATTTTTATTTTTATTTATTAATAAGAAAATATTTTAATCATAAAAATTTAAAAATAAATAAAATTTATTATTAATGATGAACTGAAAGTCTATTGATCAGTAATTTCTTATATAGATATATTTATAATATACATCTAAACAACATATCTTAAATAAGTTAATTTAAAATAAATAAAAAATTCAAATCTCTAGGTTGAATTCGTTCCACATTTTATATGTCAATTGTATAGAATAGCACACAGATAATAATACATAAAAATAACAAAAGAAATCCCGTCACATCTTAAATGTAAAAATACCTCGAAACTGATCTTAATTATCCTAAAAAATACAATCATGTACACGTTAAATTGGAAATCATATGAAGTAAATTAAATTCTTGTTTCATTAAAATGACATGGATTACTGTACGTGTGCAAATCATCCGCATATAAGTTACCTAAACTACCATTGATTGAACATATTATATTATTATAATAAAAATAAATTTTATTTAAATAATGTTATTGTAATTGTAACTTGACTGTTTAATTTCAATTGAATTAAGTAGTAGTATTTTTAAATAAACTCGTACAGCATACAAATATCTACTATATAATTAATTCATTTTCATAATATTAAATTGCTCCAGAATTTTATATAGATATCATATATTTCCTCCGTTCAGGGTATTTTTACCCATTTGTACAGACACGGTGATTAAGATGTGTTATTTTTTTAATATATAATGTAAGAAAAAGTAGGGACAAATTAATAATTTAAAAAGAACAAGTAAATAAAGTTGTTGGGGATGAAGAATAAAGTGTAAAAAGGTAATTAAAGTTGTTGGGATTGTAAAAAATAGGTGATAAAATATTATGTATTCTTACCATTAATGAAATGAGTAAAAATACTTGGGACAGTCCAAAATGAAAAGTGGGTAAAAATACATGGGACGGAGGGAATATTAATTTTTATAGGAGAGTTGTGTTCATTAAACTAAAGGGAAAAAAAATCATGAAAAGAAATACAGTATTTATATTTATATATTAAAAAGTAATAATTAAATTGAGGCTATGCAGAATCTGGGTTAAGGTTATGGATTTGTGTCAGGAGAAATAAGTTGGAGGATGCTGAATATATCTTCTCTGGTGTCTTTTTTTGTGGGGCAAAACCACTTATCTGGCACCATTCCAAAGCAAGTATGCACCCCTTCTGCAATGCTTCAAGATTTGAGAGTTTTCTTAAATGAATTAGAAGGAGACTTCCCCTGGGGTGTCATCTCTTGTCACTCCAAAAGGGCAATTTCTGGGGGGCAACAAATTTAGAGGAACCATTCCTCCCTCAGTTGTCAATTTGAGCAGTTTGGTGTGGTTCAACATTAGAGACAACAGTTTCCATGGGAGAATTCCTCCCTCGATTGCCAATTTGACCAATTTGGAGGCATTGGACGTTACGGGGAACGGTTTCCATGGGGAAATTCCTTCAGAAATAGGGCATCTGTCGAGATTAATGGGGTTGGTTTTGGGTATGAATGAATTAAATGGTGAAATCAGGGTACTTCAACTTTCAACGAACAAGTTGAGGGGCAATCTCCCAATTTCAATAGATAAAGGCCTTCCCAACATTGAAGTTGTTGGTTTACATGGTAATCAGTTTGGTGGAAGTGGAACCATTCCATGCTCAATCTCAAATCTCTCCAAACTCACTCAGCTTGAGCTCTCTAACAACTCCTTCACTGCCCACATACCAATTACTCTGGCCAACTTAAACTAAATTTGTGGGGAAATAATTTCACAAATAATCTGTCCCAGCCCCAACAAGACTTCCTCTCTTCTCTCTCTGCTTCCAACTCTCTCCAGTTCACCAGCCAATCCTATAACCGGAAACATCCCTAAATTCTTTGCCTCCGCCAATCTATCTGCATCTCTGCAAAATTTTATTGCTGCTGAATGTCAAATCACGAGTCCACTTCCCCATGAGATAGGCAATTTAACCAAATTGATATTTTTAAACCTTGGGTCTAATCACTTGTCCGAGCCCTTTCCACAGGCACTCGGAAATTTAAGAAGCTTGCAGGCCTTGGTTATGTTTCGCAATAGGTTGCAGGGATCCATCCCCAATGCCATATCCAATCTTCCAAATTTGTATTCCATTAATTTTGCGTATAATCTTTT
Organism: Pogostemon cablin; assembly: GCA_023678885.1. NCBI lineage: Eukaryota > Viridiplantae > Streptophyta > Magnoliopsida > Lamiales > Lamiaceae > Pogostemon > Pogostemon cablin. The sequence continues at coordinate 34,880,941 of CM042971.1, forward strand.
GTCTGGACTACTACCAAGTTGCTTTGGAAATCTTTCTTCCTTGAGACAGATCATTTTACCGAATAATGCATTAAGATTTACAATTCCTTCAACTCTATGGATTGATGAGCATGTGGAGACCATAATCCTCTCCAACAATTTCCTTTACGGTCCACTACCGGGAGCAATTGGCAATATGAAGGACTTGATAGTGTTGGATCTGTCTGGAAATGGACTCTCTGGAGAATATGAAGGACTTGATAGTTTTGGTTTACTCAGCTTCAGAGACTAAATGTATTGTGGTTGTCAGCCCAATACTTGATTCTTTTTCTAACTTGAAGGATTTGCAGTACTTGGGATTGTCCCACAACCATCTCTCTGGTCCCATCCCCACATCATTGGTGCAACTTGTAAATCTTCATGTCTTCAATGTTTCTTTCAATCAGCTCGTTGGTGAAATTCCATATGAAGACCCATTTCTCAACTTCACGCCAGACTCTTTTGCTGGTAATAAAGGCTTGTGTGGAGCTCCTGGATTCAAAGTCAGGGCATGCAAAAGAAACCAGCCTGAACCTTCAACCAAGAACATGCTTCTAAAATATATACTAATTGTGATAGCTTCAGTAGTTGCAGTTGCTGCCATTGTCATCCTCTTAGTTATGAGAATTCGTGGTAGAAAGCTCCTTCCTTCATCTCTATTTGTTTCGACTCAAGTAATCACGCATGAGAGGATCTCATATTATGAAATTTTGCATGCCACGAGCAACCTTAATGAAGAAAACTTGATTGGGAGAGGTAGCTTTGCCTTAGTATACAAGGGAAACTTTTCTGATGCAATGGTTGCTGCAATTAAGGTTTTTAGTTCAGACATCCAAGGTACATTGAGGAGCTTTGACACGGAGTGCCAGATACTGCGAAACATACGCCATAGAAACCTTGTCAAGGTCATCACCGCCTGCTCCAACCTTGATTTTAAAGCCTTGGTCATGGAGTATATGCCCAACGGAAACCTTGACAAATGTCTCCACTCTGGCTCTAGCTAGTTCCTTAAAAATTTTCCAAAGATTGGGAATAATGATGGACGTTGCATCCGCGGTGGAGTTTCTGCACGAAGGATACACGTTCCCTATCGTGCACTGTGATTTAAAGCCTAGCAACATTCTTCTAGACGAAGATATGGTTGCACATGTAGGTGACTTTGGAATTTCCAAGCTCTTCACATAAGAACAGAGGATGCAGCAAACCAAAACTCTGGGCACCATTGGGTACATTGCAGCAGGTGCATTAAATTAAATTTATATTATATAAGCATTTTTTTTTTAATCTCATTCATGTCCATTGAAGAGTATGGATCCCAAGGAGTAGTGTCGACCATGGTGGATGTGTATAGCTACGGGATTTTGTTGATGGAAGTATTTTTAAGAAGAAAACCGACAGATGAGATGTTTTCAGGAGATTTGACAATGAGGAGATGGGTGTATGAATCATTCCCGAATTCGGTAATGCAGATTGTGGATGAGGAGCTAGTTGACATGGATATCAGCTAAAGAAAAAGAGGTAGACGAGAAAGCTGCTTGACATCAATTATTGAAGTAGCTTTGGAATGCACCAGAGATATGGCAGAGGAGAGGCCTAAGATGAAAGATGTCCTTGCTAGAATCAAGAAGATCAACTCCAACTTATAAACAGTGTGAATAAATCTGCATCATTTCCTGCCTCTTTAAACTTTTCACATATGTTCCAATATGTTGTATAATTATATTTAAGGGTGACTATGTTGACTTTGTTTTGTATCTTATGTTTTTGTCTTTGAGTACGCACAATATATTGTAAAATTCTTAATTATTAATATTTGAATAGGTAATAAATTAATAACACGAATGTCCCATAAAAGAGATGCAAATATAGACCTTCAGTATTGTACAATTTGCAGACCTTCTGTTCGAAAAAGAGCTCCAGAAAATGTTAGCGTATATCATTCATATAAAAAATATTATGAATATAATTCATTCATATATAGGGACAAAATTTTCTTTCTGGAAAAACGATCCAATATTATGAGGGTGAAGTCAAGTCAATGTCTTCTTGTGTATCTTTGGGACGTATCCTATCTTCATACTCCCGAAGCCAGTTCAAGTTTTTCTACTTTTCATTTGTTTCACTCATCATGGTATACCCTTTAACTTTTACTTAGCTTTTCACCATTATTTCTCAAGAGTGCCTCACTATCTATTTTACCATAATTCACTTGGCAATATATGGAGCACTCCAAGTATTCGATGAAATGTCTAAACAATTTCAACAAGAATATTTTATCGGATTTTTTAAACTTGAATATTGAGCATACGTTGCCAGTTATAACAAGAACAAAAAAAACACTTAAATTATTGTTATTTCGAGTTAAAGTTTCGGGAACTTTAGGGCATCTTAAACACACGACAGTGACTGAATTAACACTCTCATATGTAGTCATGCATGCGGAAGTTAATGTATGAAGTGATGTAGTGTACACTAACAGTCAAGGTCTTCTTGTCCATATCTGTCTCAGTTTTTTCAAATTAAATGATGATAATTAGCTTCATTTATATGGTGATTATAGATGGTAGCCCCACTCCAGAAAGACTTCAAAGTCTTATATATTTCCCAGTTGTTTGTCACATATATAAGAATCTCACGAGTGTATTAAGATTGCTTTTGAATTACTCTGAAACTCTATGTGAATCATGGGAAAAGAAGCTGCCTTCTTGATGTTGTTCGCAGTATTTCCGCTTGCTTCATCACTCAATATGTCCGATACTGATAAGTCCTCTCTGTTGGCTCTCAAAGCAAATTTTAATTCCGATATTTTGGCCAAAAACTGGTCTCAAGAATCCTCTTTCTGTACATGGATTGGCGTCACCTGTAGCCGGAGGCATCCACGAGTAACAGCTTTGGATCTCTCCAGCATGGGTTTACGAGGAAATCTTGGCAGAGAAATTGGCAACCTCTCCTTCCTGGCCTTCTTAAGCATCTACAACAACAGCATCAGTGGCCTAATTCCTGGTGAAATCGGCAACCTAAGACGCCTTCGTTTATTAGACATGGCGAGCAATCAGCTAAATGATGTTATTCCTGGGAGCATTGGCTTACTGAGGGAACTGCAGGTTTTAATCCTTTCAAATAATGGCATAAGCGGGGGTATTCCAGAAAGCATATCCACCTGTGTCCAACTCAGTACACTTGATCTCTCTCACAATAATCTCACTGGAGTCATTCCCCGCACATTTGGAAACCTGTCACACCTTCAAGCACTCGATTTAACGAGTAATCAATTAACAGGTATATATCATTATTTGTCTTTCATTTTATCAATACTTCCATTTCTAACTAATACCCTCGTTTCTTGAAAAGAATTATGCAAAAAGTTATATATGTTGTAGTATAAAAATAATGGCATTGCAATTATATATATTATATATTTTAGTTATACAAGTTTATAGGCTTTGTAGCCTTACAGGAGGACATGAAAGAGTGTTGGATTTGTGTCAGGAAAAATAAGTTGGAGAATGCTGAATACATCTTCTCTGGTGTCTTTTGTTGTGGGGAAAAACCACTTATCTGGTACCATTCCAAACCAAGTATGCACCCCTTCTGCAATACTTCAAGTGTTGGGTCTTTTCTCAAATGAATTTGAAGGAGACTTCCCCATCTCTTGTCAATCTCTCAAAGAGTTATATCTGGGAGGCAACAATTTTAGAGGTGCCATTCCTCCCTCGATTGCCAATTTGAGCAGTTTGGTGTTGTTAGACATTGGAGACAACAGTTTCCACAGCAGAATTCCTCCCTCAATTGCCAATATGACCAATTTGGAAGTATTGAGCATTTATAAGAACGGTTTCCGTGGGAGAGTTCCTTCAGAAATAGGGCATCTTTCCAGATTAGTGAGCTTGGCTCTGGGTATGAATGAGTTAAATGGTGAGGTGCCACCATCTGTTTTCAATCTCTCCAGGTTACAGGGACTTGGACTTGAAAGGAACAAGTTGTGGGGCAATCTCCCAATTTCAATAGATAAAGGCCTTCCCAACATTGAAACTCTCTCTTTATATGCTAACCATTTTGGTGGAAACATTCCCAGTTCAATCTCAAACCTCTCCAAACTCACTCGACTTGAGCTCGGTAACAACTCCTTCACTGGCCACATACCAATTACTCTAGGCAACTTGCCCCATCTACGCTGGCTAAATTTGTGGGGAAATGATTTCACAAATAATCTATCACTCCCTCAACAGGACTTCCTCTCTTCCTTCTCAGTTTCCAACTCTCTGGAGTTCATCCATTTAGCATTCAATCCTATATCCGGAAGCCTCCCTAAATCCTTTGCCTCCGCCAATCTATCTGCATCTCTTCTAAAATTTGTTGCCCCTTCTTGCCAAATCACAAGTCCACTTCCCAATGAGCTGGGGAACCTAACCAAATTGATAATGTTAGACCTCGGATATAATCACTTCTCCGGGCCCATTCCACATGAACTTGGAGGTTTAACAAGCTTGCAGGCCTTGGGTATGTATGGCAACAAGTTGCAGGGATCAATCCCCAATGCTATATGCAATCTTCGGAATCTGTTTAACATAGATTTTTCGGATAATCTTTTGTCTGGACAGTTACCAAGTTGTTTGGCAAATCTTTCTTCGTTGAGAGAAATCCTGTTAGGGGATAATGCATTAAATTTCACAATTCCTTCTACTCTATGGGTTGATGAGCATGTGGAGAGGATAGTCCTCGCCAACAATTTCCTTTATGGTTCTGTACCTGGAGTAATTGGCAATATGAAGGACTTGGTACAGTTGGATCTCTCAGGAAATCAACTCTCTGGAGAAATCCCAACTTCTGTTTCTCAGCTTCAGAAAGTAATCAATATGTCCCTCTCAAATAACAAACTAGATGGCCCCTTGCCTGATTCAGTTTCCAACTTAAAGGATCTGCAATACTTGGACTTATCCCACAACCATCTCTCTGGTCCCATCCCCACCTCATTCGAGAAACTTGTAAATCTTCAAGTCTTCAACGTTTCTTTCAATCAGCTCGTCGGTGAAATTCCAGATGAAGGGCCGTTTCTCAACTTCACACCAGAGTCTTTTGCTGGTAATAAAGGATTGTGTGGAGCTCCTCGATTCAAAGTCGGGGCATGCAAAAGAACCAAGCTTGCACCTTCAACCAAGAACATGCTTCTAAAATATATACTAATTGTGATAGCTTCACTTGCAGTTGCTGCCATTGTTATCCTCTTAGTTATGAGATCTCGTGGTAGAAAACTCCTTCCTTCATCTCTATTTGATTCGACTCCAGCAATCACGCATGAGAGGATCTCGTATTATGAAATTCTGCATGCCACGACCAATCTTAACGAAGAAAACTTAATTGGTAGAGGTAGCTTTGGCTCAGTATACAAAGGATACTTTTCCAATGGAATGGTTGCTGCAGTTAAGGTTTTTAGTTTAGACGTCCAAGGTGCAATGAGGAGCTTTGACACAGAGTGCCAGATACTGCGCAGTGTACGCCATAGAAACCTTGTCAAGGTCATCACTGCCTGCTCCAACCTTGATTTTAAAGCCTTGGTCATGGAGTACATGCCCAACGGAAACCTTGAAAAATGTCTCTACTCCGGCTCTAGTTCCTTAAACATTTTCCAAAGATTGGGAATAATGATGGACGTGGCATCCGCGGTGGAGTATCTCCATGAAGGTTACACGTTCCCGATTGCGCACTGTGATTTAAAGCCTAGCAACATTCTTCTAGACGAAGATATGGTTGCCCATGTAGTTGACTTTGGGATTGCTAAGCTCTTGACACAAGAACAGAGGATGCAACAAACTAGAACTATTGGTACCATTGGGTACATTGCACCAGGTACATTAGACTGATTCGAAATTAATTATTTATAAGCATTTTCTTATAAATCTCATTCACTTCCTATGCAGAGTATGGATCCCAAGGAGTAGTGTCGACCATGGTGGATGTGTATAGCTATGGGATTTTGCTAATGGAAGTTTTCTTAAAAAGAAAGCCGACAGATGAGATGTTTTCAGGAGATTTGACGATGAGGAGATGGGTGTTTGAATCATTCCCTAATTCAGTAATGCATATTGTGGATGAGGAGCTAGTTGACATGGATATCAGTCAAAGGAACAGAGTTAGACGAGAGAGTTGCTTGACATCAATCATAGAAGTAGCTTTAGAATGTACCAGAGATATGGCAGAGGAGAGGCCTAAGATGAAAGATGTCCTTGCTAGAATCAAGAAGTTCAACTCCAACTTATCAACAGTGTGAATAAATCTGCATCATTTCCCGCCTCTTTAATCTTTTCACATTTTATCAATAATCATTTTACTAGATATTCCAATATGCTGTTGTAGAATTATATTTAAGGGTTGTCTTGAGTATTAGGCATGGCAATGGGGCGGATCGGGCCGGGTACCTAGGTGCCCCGCCCCGTGCCCCTTTTTTCCCGCCCCGCCCCGTGCCCCGGTACGGGTCGGCTATTGAGGACCCGTGCCCGTCCCTATGCGGAGCGGGTCCGCCCCGCCCCGTTTTTTTTTTTTTTTTTAAATTATAATAAATTCAAATAGAAAATTTTAAATTAAAATAAAATGAAGTAAATTTAAATTTTAAATTAAATAATTAAACTTTATTTTCATTTTTAAAATTATTTTATTACATTATATATTCAATGATATATATAATATTGTAATAAAATATTTTGTAATAGTTATATATAATTCCTATATATGATTTTTTTATTTAAGTTAAATAAAAATGTATGTATAATATTTAATATAAATTAATAAATTATATTATATAATAAATATTTTAAATAAAAAATTTTATATTTTAGGGGTGGGGCGGGCCGGGGCGGGGTGGGCCGGTGCGAGTCTAGGACCCAGATCCGACCTGGCCCGTACACGGGGCGGGGCGGACCCGCCCCATTCTCTGTGCGGGGCGGGGTGGACCCGGCCCAATCGGAGTGGGCCGGGGCGGGCCGAACCGGGGCGGGCCCAAATTGCCATCCCTATTGAGTATCCACTATATATTGTAAAATTTTTAATAATTAATATTCGAAAAGGTTATATGTAAACAACACGAATGATTCTCTCTCCTTTTAATTACTAAGCAAGTAAGAATCATGTTTCACGCGCGTATATAGTTGCATGTATTTGACTTCAATTCTATATAAGTTCTTAGCCTCAAAATAGGATGAAATTAATGTAAAATGTGTTTTTAAAAAATTATTATATGTGGTGAAATAATCTATATCTATATATATCTATATAATATTATCAATTGGGGAAGTTCCCGCTCAAAATTTAAGGGCACTTGTGTCCTTAATAAGGGTACTTACTATAAATTATATTCTTAATTATAGTATCTGCTATATATATAATATGAGCTAATTATGTAAATTAATTTCTATAAATTAATGCATATTTTATTATTTTATTAAATTTTTTGAGCTAAAAAATGTCATATTTTAATACAAAATTATTAATTAATCTCATTTCTTTTAACAATCTAAGTGACACATAATAATAATAATAATAATAATAATAATAATAATAATAATAATAATATTATTATTATTATTATTATTATTATTATTATTAAATCTGCACCATTTATTTATTAACCTATAATACAATTATGAATAAATATTTAATTTTAAAATTATAAATTAATGTCATTTTAATACACACAACTATAAATTAATTTTATTTTTTAAATCAATTTAGGTCTTAAATATTATTATTGTTATTATTTACTTGGTTTAATTTTTTAATTATAAAATAATGACATATTTTAATAAAAGATTAAAAATTAATTTTTTTCCTATCAAGTTTGTAGTAATAATAATTAATAATAAAAATAAATAAATAAATAAACGACAAAGTATGTTATATATTTTAAAAAGCTGATGAGCATTTCGAAATTAAAATATGTTAGAGGAATATTAGTTAGTGAATTTTTTTTTTATGAAAGTATGAAGTTGAATTTGGAACAAATTAAAACGAAAAGTTTGCAGTTGAAATTGGAACGGAGGGAGTACTTGAATTCTATGTTGTCATTATTTGAAATTTAGAAGTTGTGATATGGATACTACGCCGACCATACAAATGTTGTTATATTTATTGTTTGCACGAAGATTGAGTAATATTAAATTAAATGTGTAGTGGGTTGAAATATATAATATTTTAATATATAGTTGATCGTCGCTATTTTTACCTAAATTTTATATCATTTTTGTGTGTGTTTTCGTCTTTTTGTTTCGTATTTTTGTATCTTTTTATATTGTATTTTGGGAAAATGATGATGATGAGTTTCATGTCTTTGAATAGGTGATTATGAAGATAAATGGTGAAGAAAAAGCATGAAGAAATGAGAAAGTTGAAGAAAATAAAGAATTAGTCAAAATGCATAAAAACACGCCCGTGTTTTTATGCAGTGCCCGTGTTTTTCTGCAGGTGCTAAAACTTACAGAAAGCTGAAAAATTGCAAGAAAACACGGGCAGATGCAGGAAAACACGCCCGTGATTTCTTGCACTTGGCCTAAAATCGCGTTTTACACCTTTGTGTGATTTCCAGGTGTGTTGAGGGGGTATAAATACCCCCAATATCATCATTTGAAGGCAGAGAAATCAAGGGTTTTGGGCTGCACCCAACCCATCTTCATCCATCCTCATCTCCATCCATCCTCCATCCCTCCATTTTCATCTTCATTTCATCCATCCATTCCTCTTGATTTTCTCACATCCAACCATCCATTCCACCAATCCACCAATCTAAGAAGGGAAGAACATCAAGAAGTGAAGATTTGAGCATGTTGAAGGAAGATAAGGCCAACTCCAAAAAGGGAAGTCAATCAACCTTTGATTTGTTGTTTTCTTCATTATTTAGCTCAAATGGAGCAAGCCATAGATTTTATTATTTTTGTAATGATTTGTAGTGGCTAGTCCTCATGTGAGGTTAGCAATATGATTGGTGAAGGATAATGTAGATTTTGCACACCACGTGTTCGAATAAATAATTGTATGAATATTTTCTATCATGAATGCTTATTCTCATTTCGTGTATGATTTGTGTGGTTAAATTTTCTATTCATAGTATTAGGATGGCCATTCCAATATTGTGCTTAGTGATTTAATTGAATCGTTGATTGCACGAGATGACTTAGTTAGTGTGAGGGGAGGTAAGCCATACCCTTCTTGTGCTTAGAACCTCATGATAGGACATTAGTGATGAACTAGTGAGGGGAACCCAACTTATAATCATAGTACCTTCATGGGAATTGAGAGTAAGACACAATCCTAGGAGATTTAAACTTGTAAAATAGTTGAGAACCTAATTGCCTTGGCCATAGGGATTAGGGGTACATAAGTGATTGCCCTTAATATCATAACATGTTGACATTCAAAGCATGTGTGTGTGTGAATCTACATGAGCCTTTTCCATTATATTGCTTGCCTTACATACTTTTTAGATTGCTCACCATCACCCATCATCCATCTCATTTGTACATGTTATATCCTTTAATTGCTTTCTTAGGTAGTTTGTAGTATTAATCACTCCCTCCTTTTATTGATTAGTCCTTCTAGAGTGAAACATCTTTCGAATACGGATACATCACTTTCTCCCTTGGGTTCGATATTATAAATTTTGCACTTGGTCACCACGTCTACACACAACGATAGAGTACGCTTACTCTTATCAATTTGTACCAAAATTGAGACTAAGTTCAATAGTGGGTAACTGTTTTGAGTTGATATTAGGTGCACCCGGGTGCAAGGGTGCACCCATATGTGTATAACTTTTTATTCAATTTTGTATAAATGTTATTCTATTTTGTATACGTGTTTCTTAATAATTGTATATTTTTTCACACTAAGTTTTTCATTAAAAAACTAGCATCCATATGTGTATAACTTTTTATTCAATAGTGTATACATGTTTTTTAATGAGTTAAATATTTGTTTGATCCCGTAACTTTTTTTCTTTTTAATTTTAGTCCCAAAAAAGATATTTGTTTATAATTAGTCCCATAACTTTCATTTTTCTTTAATTTTGGTCCAATTTTTGCCGAATTTGCCACCTGTTTCCGAAATTGGCAAGTGATGCTGACATGACGAGTCCAACCAGCCAAATATTGATGAAGCTTAAGAAGAAGAAGAAGGATAACACCAAAAATTGCAAAATGTTTATGTATGGGGTGACTATAAACGTTTTTGCAATCTTTAGTGTTGTCTTCATTCTTCTTCTTAAGTTTCATCAATCTTTGGTTGGTTGAGAAATAATTGGACTAGCCACGTCAGCATCGCTCGTCGGTTTCCGGCAACAAGTGGCAAATCCGATAAAAATTGGACCAAAATTAAAGAAAAATTAAAGTTATGGGACTAATTATAAACAAATATATTTTTTGGGACTAAAATTAAAAAGAAAAAAAGTTACGGGACCAAACAAATATTTAACTCTTTTTTAATAATTGTATATCTTTTTACACTCAATTTTCATTAAAACTAACAATTAAATTATATACATTTTTATTCATAATTGTATATGTTTTTGTTTATATTTGTATATGTTTTTTAAAGTGGGTGCACCCTATTTTAGGGTGCACCGGGGTGCACAGTATAATTAGCCAACTGTTTTAGTATTGTGTGTGGGCCCCATGAAGATATATATTGGTTGTTTTGTATAAGTCCTATTTACTAAAAAGATAAATATAGCAACACTTGTGATACTCCCTTATTAGTAAAATAAAATGTAACAATACAAATATAAACAAAAAATATATACAATTATGATAAACGATTTTTTTTTAATATAACGGATTGGAGACTTATCTAAGTTGTAAGTTTCAAATAATAAATATAAGTTGTGTTATTGAATAAGGTTACAAATCATTATATTAAAAAAAAATTCCCTTTATCTTATGAGTATTGTTATACACTTTACTGAATACAATAACCTACAAATATTGTTACATTTCTTTTTTGGTAAATGACATCTTACAAAATAATCACCATTTCTCCACGAAGCCCACACATAACATTAATACAGTTACACATTATATATTAAAATATACATATTTTTCAACCCATTACACATTAAATATAATATTTCTTAATGTTCGTGCAAACAGTAAATACAATAACATTAATAGGATGGGTGAAGTACTTCATATCACACATTCTAAAATCCAAATACTAACAACAAAAAAATAAGTTATATTAAAAAAAATATTAACTAATAGTTATATAACACATAATATAAATAATATTGTGATAATCTATTCACGTGCAACGCACGGGTCAAAAGCTAGTTAAAATAATTACATGTATAACTTTTAAATATATATATATATATTTTATATAAATTTAAAATTAATATTTTCTTATTAAAATTTTATGACGGATACATTTCTTGTAAGATTTAAGAATAACAAAAAAATACTTAAATTGTTGTTCTCTTACTCTTTAATGTTTCGGGAATTTTAGGGCATGTTCAACAGTGACGTCTGAATATTACAGAAGTTAATGCATGATGTACTAGTTTCAGTCGAGATGTTGTTCTCAATATATGGTGGTTATAGGAGATTCCATAAAGATATTGAATGCATGGGAAGAGAAGCTCTTGGTTGTATTTGAGCTTGCTTCATCTATTAATATGGATAAGTCCTCTCTTTTGGCTATGAAAGTGACACGGGAGGTAATCGTAGAAGACAAACGCTCTTCGTACGAAAAGGAGATTCGAGTATTAAAACTCAATATATATTTCGAATAAGATTTCTGAATACTTTTCTTCACACTGACATCATACTTATAGAGAAGGAAAGGAAATTGAAGAGCTATTCAAACATAGAAAATTGAAATGATAAATAAGGACTGTAACTTTCAAGGTGGAATTTTGAAAGTTAATTTGTTGCTTCACACGTCTGTTGCTTCACTTGCCATATCAGTCCCCTCCACTTGGAAAGAACTCGCCCTCGAGTGATCCGGATATGCTGAAGGTTCCTCAGATAAATATCGATACAAGTCAGCCACATTAAAAGTCTTCGAAATGCCCATCGAATCCGGGAGATCCACCACATAAGCATTATCGTTGATCTTTCGAATAATCTTATACAGCCCATACTTCTTAAGTTGCAGTTTGTGGTATTTTCCCACTGGAAAATGTTCTCGCCGAAGAAAAACCATCACCTCATCACCAACATCGAACACATGTGAACGCCGATGTTTGTCCGCTGCTGTCTTGAACTTTTGAGTAGTTTCCATCAATTTTTTACGAACTTCAGCTTGCACGTCCAACCCATCCTTTGCAAGTTTAGTTGCTGCCACACTTGTAGTCCCTGGCAACTTGACTAAATCTACTGCATGACATGGAACTTTCTGATAAACAACACCAAAAGGTGCCTTCCCAGTTGAGCTATGAACAGCGCTATTGAAAGCAAATTCTGCTTGTGGCAAGGCATAATCCCATTGCTTTGGTCGATCACCACAAATGCAACGAATCAGATTTCCTAGAGTTCGGTTGACAACCTCCGTCTGACCATCAGTTTGAGGATGCGCCGTGCTGCTGAAATTTAATGAAGTATCAAACATCTTCCACAAAGTCATCCAGAAATGGCTCAAGAACTTACTATCACGATCCGAAGTGATAGACTTTGGCACACCATGCAAACGTACAACCTCGCAAAAGAAAAGACGAGCTATATGGGAAGCATCTGAAGTTTTCTTGCAAGGAATGAAGTGTACCATTTTCGAAAACCTATCCACCACCACGAATACGGAATCGACACCCCGCTGCGTACGAGGTAATCCAAGAACAAAATCCATGGATAAATCCTCCCAAATAGCATCTGGAATTGGTAATGGAATATAAAGACCAGTATTTTGGGATTGTCCTTTAGCCTTTTGACAAACATAGCATATGCTCACAAACTTTCACCTCCCTTTTTAGTTGTGGCCAATAATATCGCTCCTCCAAGCTAGCCATCGTCTTTTCTCTTCCTAGATGGCCACTCAAGCCGCCACCATGAAGATCTCGAATTAACATATCCCTTAGTGAAGTCCGAGGAATACAAAATCGAGTACCCTTGAAGAGATATCCATTATAAGCAAAGAAATCTCCAAACGGAACATTACTCAAAATCTTAGCAAAATCCTCATCAGTAGGATATAAGTCAGGAAGAACTTCAAACCCCATCACCTCATGCTTCATGGTTACAAGCAAGGCAGCTCGTCTACTTAGTGCATCAGCAAGTTTGTTTTGAATTCCGGATTTGTGCTTTAATGTGAATGGGAATTGCTGCAAATAAGTCACCCATCTTGCATGCATCTTACTTATATTTTTTTGGTTGTTAATATACCTCAAAGCTTGATGATCTGTATAAAGCACAAACTGTTCTTGAAGTAAATAATGTTCCCAATACTTCAAAGCTCTAAACACTGCATAAAAATTTTGGTCATAGGTGGACCACTTTTGTCGTGCTTCACTCAACTTCTCGCTGAAATAGGCAATGGGTCTACCATCTTGAGATAAAACAGCACCAATTCCGACCCCGCATGCATCGCATTCGACTACAAACAACTTCTCAAAGCTTGGTAGTGCAAGAACGGGAGCCGAACATAGCTTCTCTTTAATTATTTCAAAGCTCTTTTGTTGCTCAGGTCCCCACTGAAATCTTCATTTCTTTAGACAGTCCGTCATCAGCGCCACTATAGTGCTAAAATTTCGAATGAACCGTCGATAGAACTTGGCTAGTCCATGGAAGCTCCGCAGTTCTATTACAGTCTTTAGAGTTAGCCAATCACGTATGGCCCTCACCTTTTCTTCATCTGCACGGATGCCATCTCCACCCACCACAAAGCCAAGAAAAAGAAGATTTTCTTGCATGTAACTGCACTTCTTTTGGTTGATGTAAAGTTTGTTAACCTGCAAAACAACCAAGACTTGACGCAAATGGTCTAGGTGCTCTTCCTTATTAGAACTATAGATGAGAATATCATCAAAGTACACAACAACAAATTTACCGAAAAATGGTTTCAACACCTCGTTCATCAAACGCATGAAGGTGCTTGGCGCATTTGATAATCCAAATGGCATAACAAGCCACTCATATAGTCCCTCCTTAGTCTTAAAAGATGTCTTCCACTCGTCTCCCGGTCTAATGCGGATTTGATGATATCCACTTCGAAGATCTATTTTGCTGAAAATTTTGGCTCCAGACAAACAATCCAGCATGTCTTCCAATCTTGGAATGGGAAATCTATATCGCACGGTGATCTTGTTTATCGCCCGACTATCTACGCACATTCTCCACGATCCATCTTTCTTTGGAGTCAATAATGCAGGAACTGCACAAGGACTCATGCTCACCTGGATCAATCCTTTCTGTAATAATTCTTCCACCATTTGCTGCAAAATTTCTCCTTCTTTCGGACTCAATCGATAGTGAGACAGATTTGGTAAAGTGGCTCCTGGGACAAAATCAATTGCATGCTGTATGTCTCTCATCGGTGGTAATTCAGCGGGGAGTTCATCCGGCACAAGCTCTCGAAATTCCTTGAACAATTCAAGAACACAATCAGGAATATTGCCCACATTCCCATGATTTCCAACCACGAAAGCTGACTTCACAATCAAAGCGTGTACTTCTCTAACATTACGCACATCCTGCTTCCAATCCTTCAAAGAACGGGCCAGTGAAATAAGCTTACAAGTTTCAATATTTTGCTTGAAACCCAGGGGCAATAAGGTTATCCTTTTCCCATCTTTGAAGAACTGATAGGTGTTCTTCCTTCCATCATGAGTGGTGCTAAGATCAAATTGCCACGGCCTGCCAAACAACAACTGACAAGCATCCATTTCTACAAAATCACACATAACTTCATCTTTATAAAACTTCCCAATGGACAAAGAAACCCGACACCTTTCTTTTACTTTGATCCCTTCCCCTTTTGTAATCCAAACGATACTATAAGGTTCAGGATGTTTTCCAATGGCAACCCCAATTTTTGAACCAAATTATGAGAAATAATATTCTCTCAACTTCCACTGTCGACAATTAACTCAACAATATGATTAGAAATTGTGCACCTTTTCCGAAATAGAGCATTCCGCTGGGAGTCATCTCGTCGAGGTGTTAGAAGCACTTTTCGAATCACCATTACCGATTGCTCATCAAGCTCTTCACCATCAGGTCCACAGACTCCATCCTCATCTTCCCATGCATCATCGCTTTCCTCATGTCCGACCAAATTGACTTGGCGACGTTGAGGGCAATTGTTTGTATAAGAACAAATGCAGAAGGAAAATATGTTGTTCTCTTATTTTCATTCACGTCAACAAGAAGGATATATATATGTACAAATATAATATAATCCCTAAACTAAGGAATGACTTTATTCCTTGATATAAGGAATGAATGCACTAAGAAATTAATTATTCCTTGATATAAGGAATTGATGTTTTATTCCTTAATATAAGGAATTGCTTTATTGCTTTTGCTTTATTCCTTGATACGCCCCCGCAAAATTGACGTGCCATCTGCCACAGAAATTTTGGATCGAAGTTCACAAAATCGAGCTCGAGATAACGGCTTGGTGAGTAAATCAGCAAGTTGATCGATAGTACTAACATATGCAACCTGGAAAATACCTTTGCTCGAAAGGTCCCGAACGAAATGAATATCCAAGGCAATATGTTTCATCCTCGAATGCATTATTGGATTTAATGCGAGGCGTGTAGCACCCAAATTATCACATAAGAGTTTTGGTGATGCCGTAAGTGACAGTCCTAACTCCTGGAATAATTGAAAAATCCAACAAACTTCCGCAGCAGTGGAGGCTAATGCTCTATATTCAGCCTCCGTGGAAGATCTTGCCACTCCATGTTGTTTACGAGATCTCCAAGATATAGGCGCCGAGTCTAGAAAAATTATATATGCAGATGTTGATTTTCCATCAGATATGTTACCCCCAAAGTCTGAATCAGAGTACGCCGAGAGTGTTAAGGAGGTCGGTATTCGAAGCAACAACCCATGATGTAAGGTGCCCTTTAAGTATCGAAAGATACGCTTAACATGAAGCCAATCCAAAGCGGTCGGTTTTGACATAGACTGGGCCAATTTATTAACTGCAAAGGAGATATCAGGACGCGTCATTGTCAGATATTGTAATCCACCAATCGCGCTATGATATTCAGAAGGGTTTATAGAACCAGAGACAGATAATGGAGCAGAAGTAGGCATCGGGGTTGTGACAGGTTTCGAGCCATCCATATCATGGCGTCGTAGGAGGTCAATGGTGTATTTATGTTGAGATAATAACAATCCTTCTCTACAACGAGCCACTTCAATCCCCAGAAAATATGTTAGAGGTCCAAGATCTTTCAACATGAACCGGGATTGAAGGTGCGTGATAAGAGACATGAGCATGGCTGATGGCGACCCTGTGATGATTATGTCATCTACATAGACAAGAACTAAGAGATGGACCGTCTTATTTTGCAATATAAATAGGCTATGATCTGACTGAGATTGCCGGAAGCCAAACTGAAGTAGTGCCGAACTGAGCGTATGATACCAGGCCCTAGGTGCTTGACGAAGACCATAAAGAGATTTCTGCAGTTTACAAATAAAAGCGGGATGTGCAGGATCCACAAAACCTGGTGGCTGCTCCATGTACACAGGGCTGTCAAGATTTCCATGTAGAAAAGCATTGCTGACATCAAGTTGCCGTATTTCCCAATTATGAAACAAGGCCATTGTTAATACTGTACGGATGGTGACTGACTTTATAACTGGGCTGAAGGTTTCAAGAAAGTCCACCCCAGGGCGTTGATGGAAGCCTTTGGCTACAAGTCTGGCTTTATATCTTTCTATTGATCCGTCCTGTTTTCGCTTTATTGCAAACACCCATTTACAGCCAACCAAATTGCAATTGTTAGGTTTAGGAACTAGGTCCCATGTACCATGCGAAGAGAGAGCAGTGATTTCTGCAGCCATGGCTGAACGCCAATGTGGAACTTTGAGAGCTTGTGTGGCTGTCGAAGGTATTGTCTCATCAGGTAGAGGGTGTTTAGTGGTCACATGCACCACTGGTCGGAGAGAATCAGGCAAGTCTGTATTGAATCCTTCAAGGCGTCTGGATATATGTCGTTGTCTTTGGCTTCGGCGTGGAGGAGTACCCGAAGGAGTGGGTATTCTAGTATCATCATCCTCAGTGGCATCCGTAGGAATGGTGGTAGTAGAATCATTTTGAGTAGATGATGATGTCATTATACCAAGAGGCAAAGTGCTCGGAGATGAGTCATCATGCGGCCTCAATAATTGTTGTAGATCAGCTACTGCATTTTCTTGAAATTGAACATGCCGACTGATGAAGATTTTCCTGGTTACCGGATCATAACATTTGTATGCACTTTGTGTAAGTGAATACCCCACGAAAATGCAAGCCCGAGATGATGGTTCGAGTTTTGTAGAGGTGTACGGCTTCAACCATGGATAGCATACACAACCAAAAACTCGTAATTTCCTGTAATTAGGAGTTCTACGAAACAAAGCTTCAAATGGACTCAGTAAATGTAGTATGGGAGTGGGCATCCGATTAATCAAATAAACTGCAGTTTGAAATGCGAATGACCAGAATGCATGAGGCAACTTAGCATGATGTAAAAGGGCTTTACCAGTCTCAACTATGTGCCTGTGTCTCCGTTCAACAAGACCATTCTGTTCTGGTGTGTGTGGAGCTGATGTGAGCCACTGAATGCCATTGTTTTCAAGGTAGGGACGGAGAGCTAAAAACTCTCCTCCATTGTCACTGTAAAAATTTTGTATCTGCCAACCAAATTGTTTTTCTGCCACAACTTTAAATTTCTGAAAGATCTCTTTAACATCAGATTTATGTATCAACGGAAATATCCAACAATACTTTGTAAACGAGTCTACCAACAACAGATAATATCGAAATCCATCAATGGACATTGATGTGGGTCCCCAAACATCAGCATATAGATAATGAAATGGGTGTGTGGCAATCAGTGATGATTTAGAAAATGGCACCTTGTGTATCTTGCACGAAAGACAAGAATCACAATATAAATTTGAGACATCAGAGTTATTCAGTGGTAGACCATGTTGAGAAACAAGCAAGCTACTAATACGACGAGATGGATGTCCCAATCTCGAATGCCAAGTATGAAAATTGGTACGCAGACCAATAGAATTAAAATTTGCATAAAATGAGGGAGAGCATGATAGCCGATACACGCCATTCTCACATTTGCCTTGTGCTAGCGGCACCCCCGTACTACGATCCTTCACAACAAACAGAGTAGGAAAGAATTCCACAGATACATTATTAGAAGTAGTAAACCGATGAACAGACAATAAATTTTGTTCGGCTGAAGGAACACATAGAACGTCAGATAATTTAAAGTGACGAGATGGTGAGGGTAAAGAGGTGCTACCAGTGTGAGAAATTGGCATAGTAGTACCATCTGTTAGATGAACTTCCTCTGTTCCATCATATTCAGAGTGCAACGAAAGATTTCCCAAATTATTTGTGATATGATGGGAGGCACCAGAGTCCATGAGCCATGAGTTTTGTGGTGGTGCCGATGGGGATCGAGTCATGTTAACCATAGGTGGTTGTTGAGATGCTGAGGTGAGCCGCCAACAATTTTTGGCTGAATGACCAGGTTTATCACACCATTGGCACACAATCTTGCCACTGAAATTTAAGGGTTGTGGATTATAATTGAATCCTTGGGCTGGACGAAGGTTATTGCGAGAGCCGCCACCACGGCCACCTCTAGACGAGACTTGTCCAGAACGTTGGTTTTTATCCTTTTGTTGTTGGATAAAGTTGGCCGAGACTGTCAAGTTTGGTTTCGGGTCTTCAAAGGCATCGAGGTATTTCTCTTGTGCAGTCAGAAGATCCATCAACTCTGGGAACGTGAGAGATGAAGGTTGGGCGCGAATAGATGCAGCTATGTCGCGAAATTTCGGACTAAGGCCGCTGAGTACATATAAGGTAAAGTCATCGTCGGAGACTGGCGAATCAATCATAGCTAATTCGTCAGCCTTTGCCTTCATCGAGTGCAGAAATTCAGCAGTAGAACGGGAGCCTATCTTCTCAGATTGGAGATCACCTTTCAACTGCATGACTCTAGCCCTAGACTTGCTTGCAAAAATAGCATGTAACCCATCCCAAACTTCAGCGGATGAGCCATAGGAAGTGACATATGGTGCAACGGAATCTGTCAGCGAACTTTGAATGAAGGCCAAGACAAGTTGATCTTGGCGGAACCATGCCTTGTAGGAATTCTCGGTGGTTGCTGGTTTTATTTTCGAGCCATCTACGTATTCGAGCAGGTCGTGACCATTGAGAATGGCAGACACGAGTGATTTCCATTGAGGAAAGTTTGATCTGGTGAGTTTATGAGAGGTGGGGAAGGGAGCTGTGATCACCACAACAGGGTTGGTGGAAGTAGTTTCTATGGCCATTGTTGATGAAGAAAAAAAAATAGAGATGGAAGCGTGCAGGTGTGTATGTGGATCGAAGAGAAGCTGATACCATATAAGAACAAATGCAGAAGGAAAATATGTTGTTCTCTTATTTTCATTCACGTCAACAAGAAGGATATATATATGTACAAATATAATATAATCCCTAAACTAAGGAATGACTTTATTCCTTGATATAAGGAATGAATGCACTAAGAAATTAATTATTCCTTGATATAAGGAATTGATGTTTTATTCCTTAATATAAGGAATTGCTTTATTGCTTTTGCTTTATTCCTTGATAGTTTGAACGATGTCCAAACTCTTGGCACCTATAACATTTGTCACCGGTTGGTTTTACATAAGGATTGTTGACAATTTTCTTAGCAGGTACATGTACTCTCCACGCTTTGTAGAACTAGTAGCAGTCTCTATGTTGGTTGAGGGAGCAACTTTAGGAGCGTCATGAAAGTTCTTACGGGGATCATCTCTTGCATATGAACTCCGAAATCCCATCGACTCAGCTCGTTGTGCCAAATTTATTGCCTCGCTAATGGTGAGGATGATCTGACATCCAATTTTCTCACGGATCGGTGGCCTCAATCCATGAATGTATCTTGCAACTTGCTGTCCCTCCGTTTCCATCAGATTGTTGCGTGAAGAGAGACGTAAAAAATCTGATGTATATTCCGCAACTGATTTCTGCCCTTGAATTAATGATTGATATTGTTGGAAAAGAATCTGCTCGAAATCTGGAGGAAGGAATCGAGCCATCAACATTCTCTTCATCTTTACCCACATCCGGATTGGTTGTTTTCCCAATCGCCGTCGCTGATTCTGAACTTGTTCCCACCATGACGATGCTCCTCCTTTCAAGCGGTAAGCCACTAATTTCACTTGCTTATCTTCCGGTATCTCTGCAAAGTCGAAGAACCTCTCTACTTCAGCAACCCAATCAAGGAATCCTTCAATATTGAAATTTCCATTGAAGGAAGGAAGATCTGCCTTCAATCGAAATTCATCATGCCTCTGTTGTCGATGATTCATCTGCTCTGCGTTTTGGTTCCTCTGTAACAAGTTTGTTGTTTCTTCATCGGATGAGTCGTCGGTGAAATTTTGATTCATAGGGATATGTTGGGGCATCTCACGTTGAAGACCTCGAGCAATCCCCCTGGCTTCTCCATTGTTTTCTGGATTGTCTTGTTCTTCCGGTCGAATGCCATGAAATCCTTCCACTCGTTCCACACGAGTAGCTAACGTTTGCATTGTTGTACTCAAGCGTTGCATTTCTCTGAATAAATCAGCAAGGGTAGGTTCTGCATCGTTAGCCATCGCCGAAGGAGAAACCTTGGCTCTGAATACCAACTGACACGGGAGGTAATCGTAGAAGACAAACGCTCTTCGTACGAAAAGGAGATTCGAGTATTAAAACTCAATATATATTTCGAATAAGATTTCTGAATACATTTCTTCACACTGACATCATACTTACAGAGAAGGAAAGGAAATTGAAGAGCTATTCAAACATAGAAAATTGAAATGATAAACAAAGACTGTAACTTTCAAGGTGGAATTTTGAAAGTTAATTTGCTGCTTCACACGTCTGTTGCTTCACTTGCCATATCAGAAAGTCCGACATTTTGGACAAGAACTGGTCACAAGAGACCTCTTTCTGTACATGGATTGGCGTCTCTTGTAGCCGGAGGCATCCACGAGTAACAGGCATAGGTTTACGAGGAAGCATTGGCAGAGAAATGGGCAACCTCTCGTTCCTGGCCTTTTTGAGCATCCCCAACAACAGCATCAGCGGCCAAATTCCTGGTGAAATCGACGGCTTCGGGTTGAGTGTTGTTATTCCTGGGAGCATTGGATTGCTGAGTGAACTCAAGAAATTTCTTAAGTGGGGATATTCCATCCACATGTGTCCAACTCAATACACTTGATCTATCTTACAACTTTCTCACTGGACCCATTCCTCAAACGCCTTGAAGCACTCAATCTAACCACTAATCAATTAATAGGTATGTTATGTAGTGAGGAATTACTAAGTTGGAACTGAAAAGGCTGTCCCAATTCCTCACTCAGTTGGACATTGGTGACAAGAATTTCCATGGGAGAATTCCTCCCTCCATAGCCAATCTCACCAATTTGGAGGTATTCATCATAAGAGATAATGGTTTTCATGGGAGAATTCTTTCAGAAATAGGGCATCTGACCAAATTAATGATTTTGGATTTGGTTAGGAATGAATTAAATGGTTTTCAACCTCTCCAGGTTACACTTAGACTTGCAATGAACAATTTGTGGGGGCAAATCTCCCCTTTACCATAGACAAATATTGAAAGACTCTTTTTATATGCCAATCTCAAACCTCTCCAAACTCACTGTGCTTCAATTACTCTTGCCAACCTGCCTCTGCTACGCATACTACTTTTGAGCGTAAATGAAATTCTCTCCCTGCCCCAACAAGACTTCCTCTCTCCTCTCTCAGCTTCCTACTCTCTGGAGTTCATCGCTATAAGCTTCAATCCTATAACATCCTTTGGAATGGGCAATCTATCTGCATCTCTTCTAAAATTTCGTGCCTTTTCTTGCCAAATCACTGGTCCACTTCCCCATGAGCCTTGGTCCTCGGATCTAATCACTTTTCCACAGGCGTTGCGTTCGGAAATTTGATATGCTTGCAGAAGTTGAGTATGTTAGGCAATAATTTGCAGGGATCCATCCCCAATGCCATCTGCAATCTTCCAAATTTGTATACCATTAATTTTGGGGATAATTTTTTGTCTGGACAACTACCAAATTGTTTGGGAAACCTTTCTGCCTTGAGAAAATTCACTTTAGGAGATAATGCATTCAATTTCACAATTCCTTCAGCTCTGTGGATTAATGAATCCTCTCCAACAATTTCCTTCATGGTTCCAAATTGGCAATGTGAAGGATTTGATACAGTTGGATCTCTCAGGAAATCAACTCTCTGGAGGGATTCCAACTCCTATTGCACAACTTGAGAAACTAATCCATCTGTCCCTGTCAAATAACAATCTTGATGGCCCAATAATTGATTCCTTTTCCAACTTGAAGGATTTGCACTACTTGGACTTGTCTCACAACCATCTCTCTGGTCCCATCCCCACATCATTGGTGCAACTAGTAAATCTTCAAGTCTTCAAAGTTTCTTTCAATCAGCTCATAGGTGAAATTCCAGATGAAGGCTCTTTTCTCAACTTCACATCAGATCCTTTTCCTGGTAATAAAGGCTTGTGTGGAGCTCCTCGATTCTAAGTCGGGGCATGCAAGCCCACACCTTCAATAAAGAACAGGCTTCTAAAATATATACTAATAGTGACAACTTCAGTTTCTGTTGCTGCCATTATTATCATCTTAGTTATGAGACTTCGTGGTAGAAAGTGCCATCCGTCATCTCTATTTGATACGATTCGAGTAACCACGCATGAGATGATCTCGTATTATGCAATTTTGCATGCCACAAGCAACCTTAGCGAAGAAAACTTGATTGGGAGAGGTAGCTTCGGCTCAGTATACAAGGGTGTGGAGTTATAGACCTTGCATGGCTGCATGTAATTGGTATATCATGTAGGATGACTTGTTATCTATTGATTGGTCGAAAAACATGAATGAATTAGCATGAACACGTGGCTGGAAATGCAAGGTAGAAGCAACAAAGGCATGTGGAGCAGGTTTGAAGCATTAGTGAGCAGCTGACTTTGAGGCAGTTGTAGACTGTTATATGGATCAAAAGTAACCATCTATCAGCTGGATATTGTAGTTGGGATAGCAAGCTTGCTATTGATAAATAGAAACAGTGGGATAGAGTTAGTTAAAGGCTCTGAATCAGTTTAGGAAATCAACTGCTCACTTAGTCCTATAAGTTGGAGTATTCACTCATGTGATCATTAGGATTCAGAGTTTTTATCATCTAGTTGGTGTGCGTTTTTGCTCTGAAATCTCTCATGAATAAAGAACACTTTTTCTCTCCCGTGGATGTAGATCTTACGATCGAACCACGTTAAATCTCTTTGCGTTTGATTTTTTTCTTCAAGTTTTAGCTTATCGTTTATCTAGTTTCACACATCCGTTCGTACTCAATCTTGATATCGTTTGGGGTTCAAATCACGACAAATGGCGCCGTCTTTGGGAAAGAAGCAAAACGGGAAAAGAAGCAGAGCAGCGAGAGGAAGAAGAACACGTGTATATGAAGATGATGAAGGCAGGTGGGCGTATCTTGCGAATCAGCAAGAGGAAGAAGAAAAGAATCCTTCAGGCTGCAGTTCGGTGGAAGAACCAGATAGAAGGCGAATGGAGAGTCTGATGATCGACGGAAAGGTAGGAAGTGGATGGGATCGACGATGGGAAAACAACTTCTAGGGGTGAACCAGTGTGACCATTTGTTTCTGGTGAGAAGGTTGGGCCGCGATTCCGGTGAGATTTTTAGTTCTTGGTAGAGATCTCAGATTCGGAGCAAAGGGATTGAGAGAGTTCCTTCAGGAGAAGGAAGCATGTCGCGGCGTTCTGTAGATTTGAACGGCGGTGGAGCTAGTTCTAGGCGAGCAACCGGGCGACGGTACTCCGGTGGATTTCTCGGATATCAAAGAAAGGAAGTTCTAGAACGGTGCATAGATTAACAACAGAATCAGGCGTAATTTGTGGTGACCAACAGCAAGGGGTTCTAACAGAAAGGATTCTTGAACACCAGTGGTCCAGTAGCGATAGATTTCTAGCATGCTCGACGGGCGGTGATCTTGGGCGACTCCAGCAGTCCGAAGGCAGGATTTCCAATGAGGAAAGGGAGCAGCAGACGCCAAGCGGTTGAAATGGGATCGACGGCTGGAAACACCAGGAGGTTCGGCGGAACTGGGCGGCGCTGAGGAAGGCATTTGCCCACGAGCAAAGTGGTTCAACTCCAGCAATGATTCAAAATTGCAGCCAGGTAATGGGTAGCGATTTTTTCTCCAACGAGAGGATTTAATTTTCGGTGGGTTATTCGCTATTCCGGCAGGATCGTTTCCGGCAACGGTTTGTAGTTTTGGGCTTGTGGCTATTCAGATACACACTTTTCAGAGATGTTCAGATTAAAAGATTCATGAAGACAAGCAATAGTGGCTTGGTACTATATGCATAGGAAGGATGGATTGGTACAAGGTGATGGTATCAACCAATAGCATGGGACTCCCCTGAAGGTGGAGTTAGATTATCAGGACATGGGTTTCCATGGAGGTAACATAAGTTTTTCAATAGCTTGGATTTTTCACAAAGAGAAGTCAGCTTGGAAGGTTTGTAGAATGGAATTTTTCGGTACTGATTAGTGACGTGAGAAGCGATGGATTCTACGGGAAGCTAGGAGATGTGGTCACTTGGACTCGGTGGCATTATATCGATAAAGAGTGACGTGGTATTAACCGACAAGTGTGAGAAAGCATCGGGAATCCTAATGAGTTAGAATCAACTTCAAGAGGCGACACATTCAGTAGGAAAAGGATCAGGACAGACCTATTGTAGCTTGATGAAAGATGGAGGTAATTGCTCAAGGTGGAGCAATGGTAAAACGTTGTTGCTCAAGGTGGAGCAGTGAAGGAGAGTTAGAGGTTTGTTCTTATTACATGCAAGGTTTAAGGTAGAGTGTTACAAGGTCTAAGGTGGAGAAAGGAAAATTTTTCTGATGGAATTGATACGCCCTAAATTTGTAGGGTATCGAAAAGCGATCTTCGAGTGAACGCAAACTCCTTAATTAAACAGTGAAGAAGAAGGCTAAAGGGGGAGAAAGAGAGAGATCGAGATTGAAAGTGAGATTGAGAGAGAGATTGAACGAGAGAGAGAGAGAGACAGAACGAGAGGGAGGGGAGAGAGAAGATAAAAGAGCGATGATAAGAATGATAGAGATGTAGAGAATATCTTATTTTCAATATCCAATATTGAACGAGAGGGAGGGGAGAGAGAAGATAAAAAAGCGATGATAAGAATGATAGAGATGTAGAGAATATCTTATTTCCAATATCCAATATTAAATACTAAACACATATTTAAAGCACTCCTAAAATATAAATATGGAAACATGAATAAATAAAATAAGTAAAAGATCATATCTAAATAAAATCAAATATTCTGAAATATTTGATCGTATCATTCCCTCCGGCTTGAGAAACCACCTTGTCCTCAAGGTGAATAATAATTAAACTGATATAGAATATAACCGATGTCATATTGGCCTCCATCATCAGATCCCATAAGCAGACAACGATAATTAACTGACCACTTTTGGTCACCATTATAGTAAAGGCCTTTTTCACGCTTCACTTTAATCTCTTCGGTTGATAATTAGCGTACCAGCAGACTGGGCTTCCCCATTAGTTGTTTTGGGCCAAGTGAGTTTCCCCTCGCGATAGTACTTACATCTTGTTTGGTTACTTTAGCCATAGCATCAGAATTGTGCTTAGCAGGATTGTCTTCAACATTGGCATTTAATCCTCCTTGAGAAGAAAATCGCGACTCATCGGCTTGAGTTAACTCTGACAACTTTTCTTGGCAATCTTCGAACTGTGACGGACCAAAGCGAAGCTTTACTCTTTCAAAAAAATTTAGCCAACCTGCAAAAAGATTATTAGTTTTCATGTGTTGGTACCAGACTTTTGCTTTTCCTTCGAACGTAAAAACGGCAATGCGTAGGCATTGATCTTCTGGGGTAATATGTTGGTACCAGACTTTTGCTTTTTTGAAGCTTTTTCTTCGAACGTAAAAGCCGCGATGCGTAGGCATTGATCTTCTGGGGTATCATGAAAATTAAAGTATTCTTCGATGCGAAATACCCACCCATGAGGATCAATTCCATCAATTTTTGGCAGATCCAATTTCATGGTATTGAACTTGGGGACTTATCCTGCAGACGAATTCGAGGCTCCTTGATTTGGCATGGTTCGAATAACAGATCTGATCTCTTCCATCATGTTAGAAATCGTTGTTGTGTTTGGTGATGAATGATGATTTGTTTTTCAATTCGCCCTTGTAATCGTTGAAAGGCTATTTCCCACGGTTGCTTTTCTGATTGATCATCCATATTGAGATCTCTCAACGATGTTGAAATCTCTCAACGAGAGCACCAATGATACGTCCTAAATTTGTAGGGTATCGAAAAGCGATCTTCGAGTGAACGCAAACTCCTTAATGAAACAATAAAGAAGAAGATTGAAGGAGGAGAAAGAGAGAGATCGAGATTGAAAGTGAGATTGAACGAGAGAGAGAGAGAGAGACAGAACGAGAGGGAGGGGAGAGAGAAGATAAAAGAGCCATGATAAGAATGATAGAGATGTAGAGAATATCTTATTTCCAATATCCAATATTAATCCCAAAACACATATTTAAAGCACTCCTAAAATATAAATATGTAAACATGAATAAATAAAATAAGTAAAAGATCATATCTAAATAAAATCAAATATTCTGAAATATTTGATCTTATCAGGAACCGTCGCTGCAGTTAACGTTTTTAGTTTAGATGTCCAAGATGCATTGAGGAGCTTTGACACGGAGTGCCAGATACTGCGCATTACACGCCATAGAAACCTTGTCAAGGTCATCACTGCCTTGATTTCAAAGCCTTGGTCATGGAGTATATGCCCAATGGGAACCTTGAAAAGTGTCTCTACTTTGGCTCTAGTCCATTAAACATTATCCAAAGAATGGGTATAATAATGGACGTAGCATCCGCGGTGAAGTACCTCCATGAAGGTTACACGTTTCCGATTGTGCACTGTGATTTAAAGCCTAGCAACATTCTTCTAGACCAAGACATGGTTGCACATGTAGGCGACTTTGGGATTGCCAAGCTCTTGACACAAGAACAGAGGACGCAACAAACTACAACTCTTGGCACCATTGGGTACATTGCTCCAGGTACATTAAATTAAATCTATACTAATTTATTTATAAGCATTTCTCTAAAATCTCATTCATTTCCAATGCAGAGTATGGAACCCAAGGAGTAATGTCGACCATGGTGAATGTGTATAGCTACGGGATTTTGTTGATGGAAGTATTCTTAAGAAGAAAGCCAACCGATGAGATGTTTTCAGGAGATTTGACGCTGAGGAGTTGTGTGTCTGAATCATTCCCGAATTCGGTAATGCAGATTGTGGATGAGGAGCTAGTGACCATGTAAATCAGGCAAAGGAACAGAAGTAAACGAGAAAGTTGCTTGACATCAATTGTGGAAGTAGCTTTGGAATGCACCAGAGATATGGCAGAGGAGAGACCTAAGATGAAAGACATCCTTGCTAAAATCAAGAAGATCAACTCCAACTTATCAACATTGTGAATCAATGTGTATCATTTCTTGCTTCTTTAATCATCATCTATCTTAATTATCTTTACTGGATGTTCCAACTTCCAACATGTTGTATTATGTTTAAGGGTGACTATGTTGACTTTCTTTTGTTGCTGTCTAACAATACTGTTATAACATTCTTAATAATTAATATTTAAAAAGTTTATGTAAATAACAGTAAGAATGTTTCCATCTCCTGTCACTAAGCAAGTACGAGCCATGTTTCGCCTATTTTGGAGACGTTTTACTTGTAATTTGTTATTCGCTTGCCTTGTATTTATATACTTGGATATGTTTGGTTGTAAGTATTTTAAAAATAATAATTTTTGGTTAAATAAAATGAAGTACTTGAGATTGTTGACTTTCTAAATCTAAGTGTGAAAATATTGGATGATATTTTTTTAGTATTATAATAGTGTTAATATCGTGAGTGATTATCATTTTTAAAATATACAACTATTTTGTAAGGTGTTAGTTTACTGTAAATATGTTTTACGGTGTAAACTATGTTATCCTCCTTAATTTAAACTCCTAACAATACCTAAGATATAATATATAATTAAAATGAGGACCATAAGTTTTAGGGTGATAAAATATCTGAATTCATATAATAAATTATGTAAATCGAATTTACAATATAATAAGAAGGAGGATCACAAGATTTAGAGTGAAAAAATATTTGAATTCATATAATAAGATATTTAAATTGAATTTATAAGAGTATTTGTGTTTTTGTAAATGATCCAAAAATAAAAGTGTGGTATAATAAAGGGTGGGAGAGTATCTTTTTTATTCATGTCAACTTGCCAATTCTATATGTTTAAGGCAGTGCAATTAATGATGCCGTGAAATTATGCTTGGTCATTAATATCGAGTGGAAGGTAGTAATATCAAGTCAACCACTATAAATATGGAGGAAATGTGTATTCCTTGGCATAAACCACCAATCTCATTTGTAAAAATTAATGTTGGTGCTGTTTTTTTCACGGAGATCTCGGAGATTAAAGTAGGAATAGTTATACGGAATGATGAAGGGTCTTTTGTTACCTGCAGAATATTAGTAATTCCAGGAAATATTCGGGTTGATG
Source organism: Pogostemon cablin (assembly GCA_023678885.1). Lineage (NCBI taxonomy): Eukaryota > Viridiplantae > Streptophyta > Magnoliopsida > Lamiales > Lamiaceae > Pogostemon > Pogostemon cablin. The sequence goes on from CM042971.1 coordinate 34,909,881, forward strand.
AAGGGGAAGTCATGGGTCTCTATGAGGCAATGTCATGAATTAAGGAATTAGAACTTCAACGCGCTATTTTTGAAATTGATGCCAAGAATGTCTATGATTCAATTTCCAAATCAGAAGTGGATGCGTTGGTGTTTGGCTATTTTATATCAAATTGCAAAAACTTACTCTAGTTGAATTAGGTTTTATTCTGTTAAACTTATTCGTCGTACTGTCAATACCTTGGCACATTGTATTGCTCGGGCTTCACAAAACTTGGCAAGCCCCCATTGTTGGTAGAGCCTCCTAACTTTCTGGATGGCCTACTCGATATCTCTTGTTCTTGTGATTCTTAACTAATGCGCGATCGTTTTGTTTTAAAAAAAAAAATACAATTACACATTCAGTGACCACTCGTCGTTCAAAATTCTTCTCTCCTCTGCAATTATTTTATGACCATGTATTAATTTTATAAGCTTGTTGGAAACAAAGTATATATATACTACTAAAAAAAATTATTTTTTACCAATAGATTAACAAGAAAATTCTTTGGTAAAGTGGTGATTGGCAAATTTTTAATAACGAAAATTCAATTCTGTTGGTAATTACTAACGGTATGTAGAGAATAAATTCGTTGGCATTCTATTGTTAAAAAAAATATCATTTTTATTGCTACTCCTTTGATAATGGATTGAATTTCGTTAGTCCGTGATTTTTTTTTGAAGTGCACCCTTCTTAATTATAGATAGTAACGAATATTACATATCTATTACAAATAGTATAATAAAAATCCCCATGCGAATTTTTTTTTTCTCAAATGAGTGATGGATTCTATATATATTATGACCACTTTATTTAAGAATTTAAATTGGGAGAGAAAACTAAAATTATTAATAAGAGTAAAAATATTGTAACAGTGGAGTAATAGATGAGTGGTTTTTATTTTATTTTATTTTCAAATTTATTAAATTCAAAGGGTATTACTATGTATTTATCCAAACTCTTGCAAAAGAAAAAAGAAAAAATCAAAAACCGTTTGATTGGTTTGCGAAAAAGTCACTTTTGACTACGAGAAAAAGGGACTCGACTTTTGACTAGTGTAATCCAATAAATGATTTATTTAATAAACTAAACATAAAGTGGCGTGATTTATTTAATTAATCCAATAAATGAATTGATATCTATTGTAATTAATTAGGTCCACAATATATTAATTTTTATTTAATAATATATATGTATTTTTTAATATATGTAAATCTTTTTTATATTTAATTTTTTATTTAAAATATTAATAAAAAATTCGTTAGCGTATTTTTTTTTTTTATTAATATATAGTAAGTTCTAAATATGGGTTCACAGTGGAATTTGGAGAAAGTGATTCTGATAACAAATAGTAAATCCTACATAAATCTTCATGCTTAATTGTGACTACTGATATTTTCCTAAAAAAATAAAAATTAAAAAATAAACCATTTTTTTTATTTATGACCTTTCAAAAATAATATTATGATCCATACAAAATTACAAATTTTTATTATTTTAATTCGTTTTATTTTAATATATAGTATATTCATTTTATTAAGTGAGACCTATATACATATATAAAATAATTAATACCCATAAAAGTTTCTATAATATTACGTATTTTCTTATTAAAATTAAAGTTAAGTATAAGAAAAAGGTAAATTTTAAAATAATAAATAAAATAATAAATTATTAGTTCGAACTTGTTAGTATTAAATTGGGACCAGAACCAAAAAAAGTTCTTCTAATCAAGAAGTCCGTGCTTCCTTTGTTCAAATAAGGGTAAATGGTTTGATTCGACATTTACTAAGATAACCACGATTTCTATATCATTTCTTATAAAAAGTGCGTATACACATAACAAAACGACTTATTCTTTGAAGAGTAAAAAGGGAAAGAAATAAAAAAAAGGGTCGGTCTTCCTCAGCATCTACCTAGAAAGACAATAAGATCCGCCTATCAGTTTCTGAAATTTAGCTGGACAACTGACCCTCCTAGTTGGCACATACAATATGCCCAGTCGCTTCTTGTGGATTTTCATAACTCTGCTGCTCAAAAATGAGATATGCACTTGAAATGAATGTCCGAGTTATGATATATATCATAAGCGATACGAAAATAGATCAAGTAATATGTTCTTTATCCAAGAAAAGCATGTAAATAATAATTTTGAAATTGGAAAATGTTGTGAGATTATTACCTTAATTGATGTATTTCTTTCTTTAATAAAAAGTGGACTGCAAAAAGTTTTGATTTGTTTCACACTGTCTAGCAATCGTGTTTTACCTCACTCAACATTATATATAATTTTAAAATCTAAAATATATTCCTATAATGGAAGATCAAATAAAAGTTCGCTATATAGATCTAATTATGTTCTAACACATACTGGAATTGATTCGGCTTTTACAATTGGAGCTGACAATAAATAAAAATATTAAAAAAGAAATGTAATAAACTCCATAACTAAAATACTCTAAATCACAAATATAAAATAATTATATGATATCTGGATGTATGGTTTGGAATCCTATGTCATTTGGTGTATCCTGTATTACATTTTTGGATTAACTTCACATACAAAAGAAAAGCATAAATTTTAAGGATAATTATTAGATTTTTTACTAGGAGCATGGAGTCTTCCCATTATACATTATTTAATTTTCATCATTCTAGAAATAGTAAGCTCTAGAGTTTCATTATATAATAAATGAAGTCTTTTGAACCCTAACCAACTCCATTTTGTACTTCTTCTTAAAAAAAAATTGCCCAACTTATATTTGCCAAATAAACGCTAGGAGATTTGCAGTGAGACCGTCGTATCAAGTACTGTTTGAGTTTATTACTATAAAAATTGATGTGAGATTTTATTTATCACTTGTTAAATATTGTCGTGCGTCACGTTATATATATAGCTATGAATGCTTGAATTAATTATTTGGGTATAAAACTACACGGATATGAATCATAAGATGTCATTTCATTATGATATCAAGTTATATTATTTTCACTTGCCACTAATTTAAGTGAATTGTTCATGTTTAATCAAGAATATCTATGCTTAATAATCTTGTTTTGTTGAATTTGAGGCGTGACATAGAACTAAGATTCATATATACTAGGTACAGATTAAGTTTGGATTAACTCCATGGGGAAAGAAATTGCCATGTTTGGGGTGTTCTATCTCACATTTTGCTGCCACCTTGCTTCATCTCTCACAAACATGTCGCATTCTGATGAGTCGTCTCTTTTAGCACTCAAAGCACGCTTGAATTCCGACATCTTGGCCAAGAACTGGTCACAGGAAGCCTCTTTCTGTACTTGGATTGGCGTGACTTGCAGCCGGAGGCACTACCCACGAGTAACGGGTTTGAATCTCTCCGGCATGGGCTTACAGGGAAGCATCGCCAGAGAAATCGGCAACCTCTCCTTCTTGTCCTTCCTTAGCATCCACAACAACAACATCAGAGGCCAAATCCCTGATGAAATCGGCAACTTGACGCGCCTTCGTGTGTTAGACATGGCACTCAATCAGCTCAGTGATCAAATTCCTCAGAGTATTGGATTGCTGACTAAATTGAAGACTTTAAGGCTTTATAACAATTACCTGAATGGAGATATTCCAGAAAGTATATCAACATGTGTCCAACTCAATAAACTCGATCTGTCTTATAATAACCTCACTGGAAATATTCCTCTCACATTGGGGAACCTGTCGCAGCTTCAATGGTTCTCATTAAATAGTAATCAGTTGACAGGTATTGTATAGCTACTTTTTTTTTTTTTTGGGTCTCATAGCACCCTTTGCACTCAAAAAGAAGTTTAAAATACATTTTGATTTCTCGATTTAAGAGTGTGGATGTTGATTTATGGCAGGAGAGTTAAGTTTGTTGAATATATCTTGTATGGAGTACTTTGATGTGGGAGAAAATCACATGTCTGGTGGGATTTCAAAAGATATATGCAGGAGTGGTGCAAAGCTTCGAGGGTTGTGGGTTTTCTCAAATGAATTTGAAGGTGAGTTCCCTTGGAGCGCAATGAGTTGTGGGGGTCTGAAATGGCTAGTGCTGTGGGGCAACAAGTTTAGAGGTAGCATTCCTCCTGCAGTTGCCAACTTGACCAATTTGCAGACGTTAGACATTGAGGAGAACAGTTTCCAGGGGAGAATTCCTTGGGAAATAGGACATCTCTCCAGTTTAACGGTCTTGGGTCTCACACAGAATGAATTAAATGGCCAAGTACCATCATCTATCTTCAATCTCTCCACCTTGCAGTTTCTTTCACTCGGAGATAACAACTTCTCCGGAAATCTCCCATCTTCAATAGATGAAGGGCTTCCCAACATCAAGGGAATATTTTTAAATGGTAATCAGTTTGATGGGAACATTCCAAGCTCAATCTCAAATCTCTCCAAACTCACTGTGCTTGAGCTCACTAATAACTCTTTCACTGGCCACATACCCATCACTCTTGGCAACTTGCATCATCTACGATGGCTTGATTTGGCTGGGAATGATTTCTCGAATAATATGTCAATCTACCAACAAGACTTCCTCTCTCCTTTGTCAACTTGTTCCCAGCTGGTGAACCTACAGATATCAGCCAATCCCATAAAAGGACTGCTCCCCACCTCCTTTTTCTCTCCCAATATCTCTGCATCTCTTGAGCAATTCATTGCTTTTGAATGCCAAATCAGAAGCCCACTCCCCAACCAGATAGCCAACTTAACCAAATTGATATTGTTGACCCTCGAACGTAATGAGTTGACAGGACCCGTTCCAGAGATGCTTGGAAATCTAACAAGCTTGCAGGTGTTGGAAATGAATCAAAATAAGTTGCAGGGATCCATCCCCAAGGCAATATGCAAACTGGGAAATCTGTATTCCATTAATTTCGAGCATAACCATTTGTCTGGAAACCTCCCAACTTGTCTAGGAAAACTCTCTTCCTTGAGAAATGTCTATTTGGCCCACAACGCTCTCAACTTCACACTTCCATGGATCCATCAGCATGTGGAGAGGATATCCTTCTCCAACAATTTCCTCCACGGTTCTCTACCCACAGAAATTGGCAACATGAAGGACTTGATAGAGTTGGATCTCTCAGGAAATCAACTCTCTGGAAAAATCCCAACTTCTGTGTCCCAGCTTCAGAAACTAATCAATCTCTCCCTCTCAAATAACAACCTAGATGGCCCCATACCTGATTCATTCTCCAACTTGAAGGATCTGCAATACTTGGACTTGTCTCACAACCATCTCTCTGGTCCCATCCCCACCTCATTCCAGAAACTTGTAGCTCTTCAAGTATTCAATGTTTCTTTCAATCAGCTCATCGGTGAAATTCCAGATAAGGGGCCTTTTCTTAACTTCACGCCAGACTCTTTTGCAGGTAATAAAGGCTTGTGTGGAGATCCTCGATTCAAGGTGGGGGTATGCAAGCCCGCACCTTCAAGCAAGAACATGCTTTTAAAATACATATTGATTGTGATAGCTTCAGTTGCAGTTGCTGCTATTATTATCATCTTAGTTATTATGAGATTTAGTCGTAGAAAGCTCCTACCTTCCTCTCTATTCGATTTGACTCAAGTAATCCCGCATGAGAGGATCTCGTATTATGCAATTCTACATGCCACAAGCAACCTTAATGAAGAAAACTTGATTGGGAGAGGTAGCTTCGGCTCAGTATACAAGGGAAACTTTTCTGATGGAATGGTCGCTGCAGTTAAGGTTTTCAGTTTAGACGTCCAAGGTTCATTGAGGAGCTTTGACACGGAGTGCCAGATACTGCGCAGCATACGCCATAGAAACCTTGTCAAGGTCATCACTGCCTGCTCCAACCTTGATTTCAAAGCCTTGGTAATGGAGTATATGCCCAATGGGAACCTTGAAAAATGTCTCTACTCTGGCTCTAGTCCATTAAACATTTACCAAAGATTGGGAATAATGATGGACATGGCATCCGCAGTGGAATATCTCCATGAAGGTTACACGTTCCCGATTGTGCATTGCGATTTAAAGCCTAGCAACATTCTTCTAGACGAAGACATTGTTGCACATGTGGGCGACTTTGGGATTGCCAAGCTCTTGACACAAGAACAGAGGATGCAACAAACTAGAACTATTGGTACCATTGGGTACATTGCACCAGGTACATTAAACTTATTCAATATTAATTATTTACAAGCATTTCTTTAAAATCTCATTCACTTCCTATGCAGAGTATGGATCCCAAGGAGTAGTGTCGACCATGGTGGATGTGTATAGCTACGGGATTTTGTTGATGGAAGTGTTTTCAAGAAGAAAGCCGACCCATGAGATGTTTTCAGGAGATTTGACGATGAGGAGATGGGTGTTTGAATCATTCCCTAACTCAGTAATGCAGATTGTGGATGAGGAGCTAGTTGACATGGATATCAGTCAAAGGAACAGAGTTAGACGAGAAAGCTGTTTGACATCAATTATGGAAGTAGCTTTGGATTGCACCAGAGATATAGTGGAGGATAGACCTAAGATGACAGATGTTGTTGCCAGAATGAAGAAGATCAACTCCCACTTATCAACATCGTGAATCAATATCTATCATTTTCAGCCACTTTTAATCTGTTCCATTTGATCATAATCATCTTAACTAGATGCTGCAATATATTGTTGAATAATAATATTTAAGGGTGACTATGTTGTCTTTGTTTAGTTGTTGTCTTGAGGATCCACAATATATTGTAAAATTCTTATAATAAATATTTGACATGGTTATACTTGTAAATAACACGGATGTGATCAACAGAATTAATAGACCATAAACGAGCTGCAAATATAAATCTTTATCATTATACATTTTGCAGACCTTCTGGTCGATCAAGTGCCCTAGAAAATGTTGTAGTGTATCCTCATTTTGAGAACTCCTTCACAACTGCTAAGTAGAATTGGCTAATACTTTAAAGTTGATTATTTAATTTAAAAAAAAAAAAACATATCGTGGGATCCCTTATCAAGTGCTATTTGCTACTCCATTTTTTACATGAAAAAAGAAGTTGTAGGTAAATAAGCATACATAATACGACCTGAAAAGCTTGCTACCTCTTAGACATCATATATACAAGCCCCTGGTTCCCATAGAAAGTATCGACGTCCCAATTATGAGTCGACGATGAGAGAGTCATCAATGCAACTACGATGAAACACCTGCTTGGTCAACGTTGAGGAGTTTCATGAGTTCAGGCTCTAGCTAACTGTGCTACATGCACTCACACCATGGTCCCATTCTTTGAGATCAAAAATCAAGATTCAAAAAAAGCTCAAATGATAGTCATTGCAGAAAAACTGACCTTAAGTCCCCTTGAATCCGCAGCAGAACCATTTTTCTTAACAATAGCTTCCTCGGCAGAGATCAATTCATAGAGGGCTATATTTGCTACATCTGCATGCTTAGTTCAAAAAAAGAACGCATACACAAATGAAGGCTATATTTGCTACATCTGAATGCTTAGTTTCCTTGTGTACAGTTTCTATAGCTGATTGTGCCTTCTCAAATGGTATTCCTCAATCAAAAGCGCGCTTTCACAATTTTATCTGTACACCAGAGAGTGTGATACTAAAACTAGAATGCCTATAACAATATAGACAATTTAGTTGTTTGTTATGTTTTATTCATGCAACTTGCATATTCTGAGGAGAGCTGTTTGGTTCAAATTTCATAATAGAAATGATAATGTGAAGCATATTGATGAGAGTAATGTTAATAAGAATGAAATTGATTGAAAATGTTGATGTAATTATTGTACCTAGTGATATAAATGGAGAAATGGATTCTGATCATGTGTAGTCATGTATACAGAAGTCAATGTAAGCTGTATGCAGTATTACTAACAGCCAAGGTCTTGTTGTCCATTTCTGTCTCAATAATTAGCTTCATTTATATGGTGATTATAGGTGTTAGCCCCACTCCAGATAGATTTTTTTAAAGATTCATATTGAATAACTTTGAAACTCCAAACCATGGGAAAAGAAGCTGCCATCTTGATGTTCTTTGCAGTATTAATATTTCAGATTGCTTTACCTATGAATATGTCCGAAACTGATAAATCCTCTCTTTTGGCTCTCAAAGCAAAATTTAATTCCGGCATTTTGGCCAACTACTGGTCACAAGAAACCCCTTTCTGTACACGGATTGGCGTCACTTGTAGCCAGAGGCATCCACGAGCAACAGGTTTGGATCTCTCCGGCATGGGTTTACGAGGAAACATTGGCAGAGAAATCGGCAACCTCTCATTCCTGGCCTTTTTAAGCTTCCACAACAACAGCATCAGCGGCCAAATTCCTGGTGAAATCGGCAACTTGAGAGGCCTTCGTGTATTGGACATGGGGCGGAATCAGCTAAGTGATGTTATTCCTGGGGATTGCTGAGGGAACTGAAACATTTAAACCTTGCGAATAATCGTTTAAGCGGAGATATTCCAGAAAGTGTATCCACATGTGTCCAACTCAATACACTTGATCTATCAGTTAACATTCTCACTGGAGTCATTCCCCAAGCATTGGGAAACCTTTCACACCTTCAAGCACTCAATTTATCCAGTAATCAATTAACTGGTAGGTACCATTATTTGTCTTTTGTTTTATCAATACTTTAATTCTAGTTCCAAGTCAATTGCCAGTTGTTTCTTGAAAAGAATTATGCGAAAAATTATATGTGTTGGATTTGTGCGAGAACAGGAGAAATAAGTTGGAGAATGTTGAATATATCTTCTCTGGTGTCTTTTGATGTGGCGCAAAACCAATTATCTGGTACCATTCCAAAGCAAATATGCAGCCCTTGTGCCATTTTACAATATTTGCTACTTTTCTTTAATGAATTTGAAGGAGAGTTCCCCACCTCTTGTCATTCTCTGAAAGAGTTACATCTAGCAGGCAACAATTTTAGAGGTGCTATTCCTCCCTCAATTGGCAATTTGAGCAGTTTGGTGTGGTTGGACATTAGAGACAACAGTTTCCATGGGATGATTCCTCCCTCAATTGCCAATTTGAGCAGTTTGGTGTGGTTGGACTTTACAGAGAACGGTTTCCATGGAGGAATTCCTTCAGAAATAGGGCATCCATCCAGATTAATGGGGTTGGGTTTGGGGGTGAATGAATTCTTGGACTTCAAATGAACCAGCAAACTCCCAATTTCAATAGATAAAGGCCTTCCCAACATTGAATTACTCCTTTTATATGCTAACCATTTTGGTGGAAATATCCCCAACTCAATCTCAAATCTTTCCAAACTCACTACACTTGACCTCTCTAACAACTCCTACACTGGCCACATACCAACTACTCTTGGCAACTTGCCCCATCTACGCACACTAAATTTGTGGGGAAATGATTTCTCCAATAATCTATCCCTGCCCCACCAAGACTTCCTCTCTTCTCTCTCTGCTTCCAACTCTCTCCACTCAATCAACATCTTTCTTCTTTGAGAGATCTCATTTTAGAGTATAATGCCTTGAATTTCACAATTACTTCAGCTCTATGGATTGATGAGCGTGTAGAGAGAATAAGCCTCTTCAATAATTTCCTTTTACGGTTCTGTACCTGGAGAAATTGGCAATTTGAAGAATTTGGTACTGTTAGATCATCGACTCTCAGGAGAAATACCAAGTCCTATTACGCAGCTTCACAGACTTAAATGTATTGTGGTGGTCAAATAACAATCTTGGTGGCCCAATACTTGATTATTTTTCTAATTTGAAGGATCTGCAGTACTTGGGCTTGTCTCACAACCATCCCACTTCATTGGAGAAGCTTGTAAACCTTCAAGTCTTCAATGTTTCGTTAAATGACCTCAATGGTGAAATTCCGGATGGAGGGCCTTTTCTCAACTTCACACCTGAGTATTTTGCTGGTAATAAAGGCTTGTGTGGAGCTCCTCGATTCAAAGTCCAGGCATGCAAAGGAACCAAGCCTGCAACTTCAACCAAGAACATGCTTTTAAAATATATACTAATAGTATTGGTCACATCAGTTGCGGTTGCTGCCATTATTATCTTAATTTTGAGACTTCGTGGTAGAAGCTCCTTCCATCGTCTATATTTAATTTAACTCGAGTAATCACGCATGAGAGGATCTCGTATTATGCAATTCTGCATGCCACGAGCAACCTTAATGAAGAAAACTTGGTTGGGAGAGGTAGCTTCGGCTCAGTATACAAGGGAAACTTTTCTGATGGAATGGTCGTTGCTGTTTAAGGTTTTCAGTTTAGACGTCCAAGGTGCATTGAGGAGCTTTGACACTTGAGTGCCAGATACTACGCAGCATATGCCATAGAAACCTTGTCAAGGTCATCACTGCCTGCTCCAACCTTGATTTTAAAGCCTTGGTCATGGAGTATATGCCCAACGGGAACCTTGACAGATGTCTCCACTCCAGCTCTAGTTCCTTAAACATTTACCAAAGATTGGGCATAATGATAGACGTTGCATCAGCAATAGACTATCTCCATGAAGGTTATACATTCCCAATTGTGCATTGTGATTTAAAGCCTAGCAACATTCTTCTAGACCAAGACATGGTTGCACATGTAGGTGACTTTGGGATTGCCAAGCTCCTGACACAAGAGCAGAAGATGCAACAAACTACAACTCTCGGTACCATTGGGTATATTGCACCAGGTACATTAAATTAAATAGATATTAATTATTTATTACCATTTCTTTAAATCCCATCACTTCTTATGCAGAGTACGGAGCTCAAGGAGTAGTTTCGACCATGGTAGATGTGTATAGCTAAGGAATTTTGTTGATGGAAGTATTTTTAAGAAGAAAGCCGACCAATGAGATGTTTTCAGGAGATTTGACGATGAGGAGATGGGTGTCTGAATCATTCCCAAATTCAATAATGCAGACTGTGGATGAGGAGCTAGTTGACATGGATATTAGTCCAAGGAACAGACACAGAAGAGAAAGCTGCTTGACATCAATTATGGAAGTGGCTTTGGAATGCACCAGAGATATATGGCAGAAGAGAGGCCAAAGATGAGAGATGTGGTTGCCAGAATGAAGAAGATCAACTCCCACTCATCAACATCGTGAATCAATCTCTATCATTTTCAGCGTCTTCTATTCAGTTCCATTTTATCATAATCGTCTTAACTAGATGCTCCAATATATTGTTGTATGATTATATTTAAGGGTGACTATGTTGTCTTTGTTCAGTTGTTGTCTTGACTCTTGAGCATCCTCAATATATTGTAAAATTCTTAATAATTAACATTTGACAAGTTTAGGCTTGTAAATAACACGAATGTAATCAATATAATTTAATAGACCATAAAAGAGATGCAAAAATAAATCTTTAGTATTATACAATTTGCAGACCTTCTGTGCGATCAAGTTCCATAGAAAATGTTAGTGTATCCTCATTTTGAGAACTCTATCACAACTGCTAAGTAGAATTGGCTAATACTTTAAAGCTGATTATTTATTTCTTTGTTAAAAAAATCATATCGTGGGATCCCTTATCATCTGCTATTTGTTAATTTTTACATGAAAAAAGAAATTGTAGATAAACATGCATATAATACATGACCTGAAAACGAGTAGAAAGCCTGCTACCTCCCAGACATCAGATTTACAAGCCCCTGGTTCCCATAGAAAGCACCGACGTCCCAATTATCAGTCGACGATGAGAGAGTCATCAATGCAACTACAATGGAACGCATGCTCGGTCGTAATTGAGGAGTTTCATGAGTACATGCTCTGGCTAACTGTGCTACCTGCACTCACACCATGGTCCCATGCTTTGAGATCAAAATCAAGATTCAAAGAATGTTCGACTAATAGCCATTGCAGGAAAACTGACCTTAAGGACAGAGTCGAGAGGGTAGTTATCTCCAAGCCTAGGATCCACAAGTTTTTTCACAGCTTCAGCTGGGTCGGCCTCACTAAGAACTTCTTCGAACTATGCATGGCCAACCAAGAAAGAGTAGATGATTTCAGAGTATGTAATGAGAAGTCGAGCACTGACTTACCAATGAGCGGAGACGAACTTACCAAACCAACGAGGCCCCTTGAATCCGCAGCAGAACCATTTTGATTAACAATTGCTTTCTTGGCAGAGATCAATTCATAGATAACAACACCAAATGCATACACATCTACTTTGGGTGAGACATCACCATATCGGGCGTACCTGAAAGCATAATATAATGTGAAGATTAAATCAACCGGAATTAGTACATAAGTGTGCAACACAGTTCGGTTTCACTCTATATCCTGGATAAATAATTAAGTCATAACTGTGTAGACAGCTTAGAAGGAGACTTACTCTGGAGGCATGTAACCAAATGTACCCACAAGGGGACCCGTGGGCAGTGAACTACTTCCGACTTCAGTAAGTTTTGTCAAACCAAAATCTGCAACCTGCAGATTAAATTACATGGGATAATTACGAACCAAGTTTTGCAATCAACAACAAGATCTACAAAGTTGTGCAACCTTCGCATGGAAATTCTGGTCTATCAAAATATTTGCTGGTTTGATATCACGATGGATGTAGACAGGAACAGTATGTTCATGGATATATTCAAGACCTCTTGCTGAATCCAGAGCGATTTGTATCCTAGTTAACCAAGACAGTGGTTCCCTGCCTAGAAAAGTTCATCATATATATAAAAAGAACTTTTTTTAAACCACAAAACAGTACATCATATCTATTGCCTATTAATTCAGCACACCTGAACCACGGAGATGTTGACTTAGATTTCCGTTGCTTATGTATTCATATACAAGGAAAAGAGAACCCTCAACACAATATCCTATCAGGCGCACCTGTACCATTAATACAAAGAAGATAAACGCAAGTCACTGTCCATAACAAAGCTGCTAAATACAATGGCTCTTCACCCAGATAGAAAGTGAGAAACTTTAAATGGTCTTGTTAATTAAGTAGCTATAAACAGTACTAGTTAAAGATAGAAAGATCTCAGTTTGACAATAGCGCTAGCGCAATCAACTTGCATAAAAAGAAAAAAAGTGATGTTGTAGTAAAAGTGTAATGCAATACCAGGTTGAGGTGATGAACATGGGTTAAAACCTTGAGCTCAGAGAGAAATTCTTTACTAGCTTGCATATCCATTTTCTTAATTGCTGCTTTCTGCACAAAAATGAAACTATTTACCAGGTAACTAGACCAAAAAAGGCAGTACTCCAGATAGTAAATGGAGATTTTCAAATTTGACCACGCGATTGCATGTATTTTTCTGCTGGGAAAACTTACAAATGGAGAGCCCACTTACCTCACCTCGAAGTTCAGCATAATAGACAGCACCAAATCCACCTTCGCCAATCTTATTTGCCATGCTGAAGTCATTAGTTGCCTGTGCAAGTTCTTCATATGAGAACTCAACAGATTTGTCAACAGTAATGCCTGTAATAACTGGAGATGCTCCATCTCGCGTGCTTCCAGAATCTGGTACTATGACAGAACTGACTCCAGTATCTAATTTGGAAAATGCAGATAAAGAACAAACTTGAGTGTATACATCCAAACTGCACTTATTTTAAGGGCAAACAAAGACTATATTTGCTACATCTGTATACTTAGTTCAGAAAAAGAACAAACTGGAGTGTAGACACCTAAACTGCACATATTTCAAGTGTGAATGAAGGGTGCATTTGCTACATCTGAATGTTTAGTTTCCTTGTGTACAATTTTTATAGCTGATTGACCTTTCTTTTGGGGTAATGAAGAACTAACGATACATTACAAATGGAATTCCTCAATCAAGTGTGTATTTTCACAATTAAGTGTGATACTAAAACTAGAATGCCTATATTAATATATAGATCCAACGGAATATGACCAGTTTGATACAACTGACCTTCAGATACTGTTGAGAGCAATTGAACCTTCCTTGCATTCTTCTTTCTTTGATATAATACATACAGACACCCTACAAATAACAATACTACAACTATTGCTGCAACAGATATACCAGCTATGGCTCCACCAGATAATCCTAAAAGAAGCAGGCAGTCAGTATAACCATGACGAATTTCCAGAATTATAGTATGTAGTTTGTAAAAATACATGGAAAACAGGAAATCAAGAAAGATGATATCAAAACCCGTAAGAGTAGAAGGTCAAGCCACCTTTGCTGCAAAAAGTAGGGAGAGAAATGGACATTAGCATAAAAATAATTTGTTAAAGGTGCAGAAATCAACCAAAGAAAGAATTCTAATTTATAATATGAGAGCTGTACTACCTGTCATTTAGAGGAGGAAAATTCCCAGTTTGATCTGCATAAAATCCATCAAAGTAAATACAAGAAAGTTTAATATGGGAGATATCAAACTGCCAATATCATCAAATACTAATGCAGTTGAAAAATGGAAGACTTTGCATGAAGTATGAAGGTCCACTAAAGTATATTATGATCTTAATAGAATCATAATTTTATTTTCAGAGTTCACAAACCAGCCCTTTAATTTGCAAATAACGTACGTAATACCAATACTTCTAAAACCAAAATTTTCACGAAATAGTGTAAACATCTCTTTTCGAATCACCATCTAAATTCAATATGGACCCAAATGGAATCATATTCATATTCAGTACATTGGCTGTATGTTCTTAGGAATTTTAGAAGAAAAATAATTATAACTTGATCAAAGAAACAAAACCAGATGGATAGAATAACTCTGACCTCTCCCCGGAACAAACACCAAGCCCCTGCCTGCACTGAAATTAGCCTCCGGATTATACCTCCTCAGCAAATCCGCACTCACATTATTTGCCGAAGCTACCGTCTCCAGAGAGTCCCCCACCCTCAGAGGATACGTAATGAACAATCCATAGTCCTTCGACACAGCACTATCCCCACAGCTACAGTTCACCGTCACATTCAACCCCACACCAGTGTCCGGAATATTCGTGGCCGGATAACTATTAAACCTCTGCAACCAGTCCACCGTAGTCAAATTCGAGTAGTAAGTTTGCGCAATTAACTCGTAAGTGACGCCGGGGAAGGTTGTAAAGCTGAAAACGTGGCCGAGAAACTCGCCGTCGATGCAGTCGCAGCTGAAGGGCACGTTCACTCGGTTACCTTCTTGGACGCTATCCTGGTTACGGATTTGGGGGTTGTAACTGAGAATTGTTGGAATTGTGGCTTGTGTCATTCGGGAAACGAATGTAAGGTTCGAATTTTGCCATAAGTAGTAGGAGGCCAACGCGGTGTCGCAGCCGCGGCTGCAGCTGCCATCGGCGGCGGAGAATATTCCGATCAAGAGTATCCCGATCAAGATCTTCATCGAATTCTTTTGGATTCAATTAGAAACATAGTTTCAGTAATTTGGAGCAAAATCAAATTTGTCTTTGATTTTCGCCAGGAATAATCAACTCAACCGTAGTGCAGTTGACTTGAGATGCTGCAGTGAGCTTTCTTCTTTCAATCTTTTCATTTTTTTTAAAATTTTTTTATTACATTATATTTTATAAATATATACTATAGATTATTGTATTTTTTAAAACAAAAATAAAACTTACCCAACACATTATTTAGTAATGAATTATTAATAGCATCACGGACAGAATCTGGAAATTCCGTCCAACATAAAGCATTTAAAATAAAACAAGAAAACAAAACACAAATGATTTAATTTTGCTTGATGATATACATGCCTTAGCTGTATCTATGACTATGATTTTATGTTTGGTAAAGGTCTTATTAATTTGTGTTAGTTAGGTTGCAGGTTAGAAGAAAGCCCAAAGACTAGATATGTTTAAGCGAAGCCCATTAAGGAGACTAGATCTGTTTAAAGAGAGTAGATCTGTTTAAGAATGGGAGTATAAGAAGATCTTATTGATTCTGTTTGGACCGCACTGAAGATTAGCAATGATATACTCCCCCTTTCCCGAGCAAATGGTTAATTTTATTTTTTGCACGGAAATTAAGGAGTATTATTATTGAATGTGTAGTGAGTAGGTGTATTAGTGGGAGTATAGGCCCCATATTTTAATTGTATTAGTAAATGTGTGTAAGTTTCATATATATAAAAAATGAAAGCGAACTCTTTGGATGAAATATCAAAAATGGCAAAAAGAAACTTTTTGGGTAGGATGGAGGGAATATAGATTATAGAATATACATTGGATTATTAAAAAAAAAATGATTGAAGTATACTAACTAGGATTTAGATTTTGAGTCGAGTCATACATTAACGAAATACTAATAGTTTATGACTTTTGAAAAACCCAAATTCAAAGGGCCAATTGGCGTTCTAACACAACTTTCTCTAGGTTGAAAATTCATCATGTTTTTCATTAATTGATTAGAATACAAACATAAAATTAGTCATAATTTAATTAGATGCATAAATGCTGATACAACATACAAGCGTTGGATTTCATTTTCTCTTTTGCATGACACCAGAAATTAATACATGAAAAGACACAAAAAATCATGTATCCTGTGGAAGTGCATTATTTATATTTTCCATATTGAGCACATATATCACTTCACACATGTGCATATATGTAAGTTTATTACAAATAGATTATTAATTAAGTAATAAATGACGAGATGATGTGTTAATTATTTGGAAACAAGAAGTTTAAAACGTTGAACAAGTTGGTCGAAGTCATCCTGTGTCTTGATCAGACTTAGTCGAACATAACTGTCATCAACGTAGTAAAAACTTCCTGTAATGCCAGTTATTTTAGCCTCCTCCAACACTCTAAAGCAGTTTGAATCTTCTTTCCTCACACATTTCACCCATGCATAAGCTGCCATTCATGCATATACATACCATTTAGACACACAGCTAAGAAAGATAGAGAAACAGATCTAGAGAGATGTAGGTAGACTGAACCTGGAGTTGCTTCTTTAACTCTATTGTAGAAGGTGCAGAAGCGAGGAGGGACTTGTTGCAGTTTGAATCGCTTCGACGAGGCGGTGACGTTGTTAAGTATGTCCCAACGCTGTTTCATTTTCTTGTACGCAAAATTGAAGAGCTCTCTGCCATCTCCATGGAGAACTGTCTTCAAAACCTGAAGCATTCTCAACTGAGTGTCTCTTGAGGTTCCAACTGTCGCCTGATCCATGTATTCCAACATGTTTTCGTAGGTTGTCTTATCCTTCACTATAGCCCACCTGAATTAATACTAATTTATATCATCATTAGAAAGGGAAATTAAAGAAAATGAAATACTAATTGCTACCCAAATCTGCTTCCAGCATGGCCTGTGAGTTTGGAGATTGTAAAGAGCATCAAATCTTCATCGAGTGGGTTTGGAATTGGTGTGTAATGAGGCCAATAGTAAGCATGATCATGTGTGGTGTAAACATTAGGTAGGTCATCAAGACCACTTGATCTCAAATTCCCATCTGGATTGTTTGGTGAAGCTACAATCTCGATTCCTCTTGTCCTATGCTTTTCTTGCGATATGTTTCGCTCGAATCGAAATCGGGCCGTTTCAAAGTAATCCGTCTGAGTCTTGTAGACCTATACTACATAGAGATGGAGTCAGAAATTTGAAGACATAATATGCAACAAGATTGAGAAAAAGAGTATATTACTCACTCCTCCGCTGGATAGGTTGATATTTTGTCATTTTGGGGTTCCGTACCAAAGATATATGTTTCCCTTTTTAAACACATGGATCCACACACATTACTAATACAATTAATATATGGGATTCACACACCCATTAATACACATTAAATAATAATACTTCTTAATCCACATGCAAAAAGCAAATGTCCATCTATTTGGCGGACGGGTGGAGTACATAGTAAGTATATAATTCCAATCCTTCCACTATAACATCTTTAGACCAACTTTTCTTAAACAACGTGTACACAGTACAAGAAAAAAGCACTAATGAGACGGAGGGATAGGAAGGAAGAGATACCGGATAGAAAGGAGGGTGAGTACCACCCTTGCTGGTGTAGTAACATTCTTGGAAAGTGCAAAAACAGCTGCAGAGAGAAGCTGAGTAGATCCAGCTCCAAAGACTATGTATCTCCCCTTGGTGACAGCATTCTTGACAGTGGCATGGAGTCTTCTGATATGGAGTTCGAGTTGTCTGGAGATGTAACCACCATCTGTAAAGTGTAGCTCATTCTGTGCCACCCTGATATCACCACTGCACTGCTACCTGCATGCTCCATCCAGAAGGGTTCCAGGTATAATGGATCCCCACTGCACCAATATATATTCATCATCAATGGACATGCATGTTAGAAGAGATGAGAGAGAGAGAGAGACCTGACAGCATCAGCTGTACAGTTTTTGTCAAAGTGGGAGCAATCAGGGCCTCCATAACAGGTGTTGCATTCACAAATAGGCTTAGAGTTGCCTTCATCAATCAATCCATCTAAGTAAGCTCTGCCATGGCCAGAGCAAGAGATTGCTGTTACAGCTTCTGCTTCTTCTGAAGCTCTTCTGCTCCATCCTGCCTGCACTTTATCATGTTTTGCACCACAGATGTTGGAACAACCCAAAATAATCAATGTAATGCAAGCCCACATGATTCTGTTATTTCTCATCTCTCTAGATCTCTCTTTCTATAATAAACTAATTAATTTTGTTATTATTTGGATGACTTGATATTGCTTAAAGAAGCTTCTTATATAAGTGGTAACATGTATGCTAAGTTGATCAATCCTCACATTAATTAATTAGCTATGACTTTTTTTTCTTTTATCTAATCATGTATATCATGTGATTAGAATTTTCAATTGCAACTTGATTTTATACTTATATAGTGTTTTAAACTGTTTTGATATTATATATTTCTTGTTTCAAATAGTTGGATAAATGATACTTTGAAAAGATACATAATCACTATATGATCCTCTATTGCAAATTTTGGAAAAGACCTACATTCTCTCCTTATTTCCGCTGTGTATTGTCACCAAATTTGTGGTGACATTTTATGTAACATTAAACTCGATTGCATTCTCCACAAAACTACACAAATTCAAATCCCAAAAGGCATACACTCTAGAAAAAAATTTGTCTAGTATTTCTTCTTTATCATGTGTTTCCCATCTAAAACATCATTGGGAATTAATACGTATCGCACGAGAAATTCGTTCCGAAATCAAAATATTGATTTGGTTATATTTTAGTGTTACGTCTCATTTTATCATGATTCGTTGAATGAATGATACATTACATATAAACAAAATCTTTAGCATCCTAAAAAAAATTATTAGCATCGCGTTTCCAACATACAGCACGTCATCTGATCCGATAATCGTGTACATATCTTTGCATTTTATTCTCTAATTTGGTCAATTCTCTTATTTATTCACACATATCGTGTACACAATTCTTGATTAAGCGTATTTTTTTCACGAAAAATATTACTCGATTATTATTGGGAGGATCACTACTAGGTAAAAAAATCCTTAATTACTATGAGATATAAACATACAAAAATATTACTACTAATTACAAAAATATATAGTAATATTCCAATATTACCCCTACAATGTGCTGCACATAAATGTTATTTGCAGCAAAAGTTCATGTGCAGCAAAGTGTGTGCAATAAAAAAAGTGTGTACAATAAAAAAAAAGTGTGTGCAGCAAAAAAGTGGGGTGGTTCGGCAGAGCTCCGGCGATCGGCCGGCGGTGGTCCGGCGGTGGGTGGGGGTTTGGATTTGTGGTTTAAAAGTGTATGAGTTTAGGGTTATGTTTGTTATTTTACTATAATATTTGTATGTGATAGTAATTATTTTAAATCAATGTATCTAATAGTAATTAGGGTATAAAGTGTGTACCTAGTAGTAATTTTTCATTATTATTCATTTTATTTGTTAAGCAGTATGTAAGATTTGTTTATTAGATAATAATTGTGTATGACATTTAATATAACATGTATTAATAAAAGTCCTCTTGATCAATATATCACCAAAAAAATTAATCTTTAATCCATTTTATGTGAATAGGGTGAATCTCGAAGTCATGGAGTATATATTTTCTAATTTGCTGTTGATAGAAAATTCAATTATTGACACCCAAATCGAGAAGTATTTAATTAGCTAGCTAGCTGGTGGTTATGGGGATTTAGCCCCACATGTACATATTCAATCAGCAATTAAATGCTCCAATAATTTTGAATTAATTTAGGCTTTGAAAATTTATTATGAAATTCACTTGTTGGATTGATTACTAATTTATAGAATCCTCCAGAATCTGGCTGGCTGGCCAGATTTGGTAGAAGGGTAAATAACAGGAAAAAGAGAATATTTGAAGACGAATGTATCCTTTAACAAATACCCATATCAATAATCTCTATCTTATTAATTTATCTGATGTGTATTACCATTTTAAAGATTTTCTATTATAGCTCTTTGTCAATTAATTAGTGCATTTATTCAACCGTTTTCTTTTCCTTTTTATTCTAACTAAATTTTTTTATTTTCTTCCTTATTGAGTATAATAATATAGATAATTGGTGTTCGTCCAATGAAAAAAAATCCCTTTTGAGATGTCATGAAAAAAAATCCCTTTTGAGATGTCATTTATATGAAACTTACTAAAGTTTGATAGTTATATAGATAAATTATGTTTATTGATATTTAAAATATTTTTTTTAAAGTATAATGAATTATGTATCAAAATATTATTTTAAAATATTATAATATGATTCATTACAAACATTAAAAAAATTATATTTTTGTAATGAAATTTACCAACGAAATTCAATCCGTTGGTAATTACCAACGGAATAACAACAAAAATGACATTTTTCCTTTAGCAATTTATTCTCTATTTTACCAACGGAATTCAATCCGTTAGTAATTACCAACGGATAACGTAATCATTATATACATTACCAACGGAATTGAATTTTCATTGCTAAAAATTTACCAACCACTTTTTTACCAACAGAAATTCACCAACGAATTCCATTGTTGATCCATTGGTAAGCCAATTTAACAATGAAATTGATGTTTTTACCAACAGAATATTCCGTTGTAAAAATTAGTGTTTTTTAGTTTAAATATGCTTTAACTACCAATATGCATATTTTATTTATTTAATAAGTATATACTTTAATAATGGTTCGATCATCTCACAAATCATTTTAGATATATCCGGAGTCACCCCCTCGGATACCCGCTATCCGAACCCGAATAGCGAAACGGATAAGGGTAGCGGGTACCCGCATATACCCATCCCGTTAATACATGTATGTATGTGTTATATGAAGGATTCGAACACTTGATCCCTTATTTAAAAAGAGATACATTCACCATTTATACACTAGTAGTTCTTGTTACATATTTTAATATTTAAATAAATATACACATTATTAGTCACAAATACAAACTCAAAATCTTAGATAACATTCACTTTGTCATTCTCTCCCCCCCCCATATTATTCACGCTGCGCTTGTGTAGGTTGGAGAAGAACCCTACCATCCACTCCACCACGAGGTCTGTAATTTTCGCCGTTAATGGTGGTTTTTCGGCATCATAGGTCGGTGGGTTTCATCTTGCGGCCCTCTTTCTTGCATCTACCGGTGCAATAGCGCTGGTCTCTCTCTCGCCGGGGGTTTCTGTATCAGGTCGGTCAGCCTAATTTTTCGGCATCTAGAGCATCCTCATCTCAGCAACAGTTTATCCGCGCTCCAAGGCCCAGTGCCATACTCCCGGCGTCTATTTCCATGGCCAGCTCGATGGCAATATTGTTGGAAACGGCGCTTGAAGCAGTTGTTGTTGCTGCTCTTTTCTAAAGCAGGTACGGTTTGATGTATTTACTAAAAATTGACATAAAAAGAATTATTAAATTCCAATCCAACCTATATTTATAGAATGTGAGTTTCCAACGCAATCTTTTTTCTTTTGGAGTATTTATTTGTAACAACATTAATAACTTTTCTGTAATTCATTATAGGAATTGTATAGCAATACTTATCCTTTTTTTTTATAATTTCACATCACAATTCATGACTATTATTCTTTGATTCTGTAATTCATTAGAGGAATTGTAGGCACATTTATATTTGATAATTGAAATTTATTATTCTAGGTTTTTTTTATAAAAAAAACAGGTTTGACGGGTTCGGGTACCCGTGGGTAGGAACAATCGGGTACGAGACGGATACCGGTATTTCAAGTAGTATTTTAAACGGTTATGAGATGGATACGGGTAGTAATAAATTGATCGGATATAGTTTCGGGTACCCAAAAAATGCGGGTACCCTACCCGTTGTCATCCCTACCCGTGATCAATTATGAAAACATAAGATTGGTTATAATTAAATAATTAAAAGAAAAATCTTCTTTTAATTAATAATTACTTTTTAATTTGTCTGATAGTTTTTTCAAATATATAAAAAAAAATCCTAATATTTCAATTTAATAATAATTGAAAAAAAACTATGAATTATACTCTTATTACAAATTAATTATCACCTTGAGAAATTGCAAAAAGAACCCCATTTTATTATTATTAAAAAAACAGTCATTTTTTATTTATTACAGAATTATTTCAATAACGTGTGTTTGTACGGGTGTTTGCTTAACTTAAATACGAATATTATGAATATATATATATATATATATATATATATATTCCTCGTGCATGCACGTTTAAAAGCGCTAGTCCAATTAAATATTTTTAATTAACTAAATATCTTTTAGTTATCTGCGTAACGTAAAACAAACGGCAACATTTTACATGTTTGGCATAAAATTCTTATGTAGGAATTCATTATCACTAAAAATTATTGTTTGGTAATGGTCTTATTATGGAGTATGTTTTTTGGATTGAAGGTTAAAAGAAAGCCCAATGACTAGAGCTGTTTAAGCTAAGCCCATTAAGAAGACGTCCAACAAGATCCTCTTGATCTTGTTTGAATCGGATGGAAGATGAATATAAATATCTTGTATCACCACTTAATGGTAATACAAATTTAATACCCATTACATATAAAAATAATAGCATTCTTTAATCCTTGAGAAATTATAAATAGGACAAATCGAGTATATTTTTGTTATTTCTAAAATTTTAAATAGTTTTTAAAGTTTTTATTTATGTGAGATCGTCTCATAGAAATCATATGAAAATCATTCTATGAGACGGATAAAAAATTGCAAAAAGTAAATAAGAACTTATAGATAGGATAGATGGAGTATATTTTTATTATATTTTTAAATTTTTAATAGTTTTCACTTTTTCTTAAAGTTTTTACTTATGTGAGACCGTCTCATGAAAATCATTCAATGAAATGAATAAAAAGTGATAACATTTTTAATAAAAATGATACTCAATAATGAAAAGTAATAATGGGTGCATTGAATATTTTATGAACAATTTATATAATATAAATGAAAAGTAGTAATATTTTTAAAATGACGAAAGAGATAACTAATGATGAAAGTATAAAATGGTTTCACCCAAGACTTTCTTTTTATCAAAAAATTCATTACTTTTTATTAAAAATACTAGTATTTTTTTTATACTACAAATTATTTATAAAATAATTAATCATATTAATAAATTAATTAATGATTTGATTTCCTATACCTTTTTATATGTTACTAGTACGGTGCCCGCGTACGACGCGGGTTATCGTGTTTGTTATATATTCATTTTATTTAAATTTATATTTTTAAATAGAAATCAATCATGGATCTAGAATATTTGTTTGATCAAGAAAAAAAATGCCTTAAAAAGATACTCCCTCCGTCCCAAAGATATTGACACACTTTCCTTTTTGGGTTGTCCCACAACAATTGACATATTTCCTTTTTAAGGATATGGGACCCACACGAAACCAATTTATTTATTTACATGGACCCACACACACATCACACTCACCACTAATACAACTACCCACTATACATTAAATATTATTTCTCTCACTTCACTTTACATTAAATTATTATACTCCTTAATCTCCGTGCCCAAAAAAAATGTGTCAATTGTTTTGGGACGGAGGGAGTATATAAATTCAATCGACTGAAAAGTATGCATTCTCTATTGATTTTATATTAATATATTGTATGTTATTCTTCACGTCATTTATCTCTTTAAGTCTAATTTTTATGGTGTTTCTAAATTTTATTATTTCATTCTATACCATAATAAAATAAAATTTCTAATAGTTGATATATTCAATTCAAAACTACCCGTATTAATTGAAAAAAAATATATGAATCTACATGTATACAAACTCTTATTAAAATATTAATAGTATATTTTAAAAAGTGAAATAATATTTAATTAATTATTTAAATCAAAATTTGAAAATCTCTCTATACACCACGTTGAGGGTTTTATTTGTTAATTTTCATTCAGGTTGAGACAAAGTATCTTCAATCATCTCTTACTTTTCACTCTGGAAACTGCTACGAACAGTTGTTCATGTTTAAAAACATGTGTTGTCAATAATACACAACACATGATAGAGATTGTCCTTGACTTCTATAAATAATAATAGCATAGCAAACCTTAATAGGTAATTGTTTTCTTTGAAATTTTAATGGAACAGATTCTTTTCTAAGTATGAAGTCTAAATCTCCAACATTTTTTCCCGACAACATTTTAGCTATCAATAACATGATATTCCATTCTTGTATCCATTAGAAAAATATAAAATTTAATGATTATTATTATAAAATATCGTACTCTTCATCTTTAAGTTCAATAGCAATCGTCTCTATTGGATTGTCTTTGATATCAACATCGGTCATCTTTTCAATTAGGTGACAATTCTTATTTTATCTAAGTACCACATTTAAAAAAATGCTATGTATTTTTAAATAATTTATTCAATAAATATAGTATATTTAATTTATTTGTTAAATAAATATATATATGTATGTATCATATATATAATAATAAATAATGAATTATTCAATAAAAATCATGTTTAGATACATAATAAAAATAATGGCAATTCTTATCAAATTTAAAGACCATTTGTTTTTTAATTTTATATAATTCATTACAATCTCGAATTATTCAAATTTGAAAATGAGTAAATATAAAAAATGGTCCTGTAAGTATGATATTTTTCACTTTAGTCATTTTTCATTTGTAATTCTCAATTTCTGTCCTTTTTGTCCACTTTTAGTTATTTTTATGCAAATTTAATCATTTATGTTAAAAGAATGTCAAAAAATGGTCCGAAAGTGTATACATTTAGGACTAAAAGTGGACAAAAAAGAACCAAATTTTGAAAAAAAGACTAAAACTTGACCAAAAAGATCGAAACTGGACAAAACGGACTAAAAGTGGACAAAAAATGACCAAAATTGAGAATTGCAATTGAAAAATGACTAAAATTGCAAAATGTCATACTTATAGGACCAATTTTGATATTTACACATTTGAAAATAGATAAATTCTTTATAAATGAATTCAAATTTATTAAATAATATCTCAACAATAAGTAAATAAAAGGAACAAAACATGATTTGTGGAACAAAAAATAATTTATATTTACATTAATATTTAAGAAAAATATAATTGTCCTTTCTTTTATATTGTCTGTTTAGCTATTTTTTATTGACTTCTTGTCATTGTTTTCACATCTTTATCATCCTTCTATTGTACTGTATTTTTCTTTTTCTATTTAATAAAATGATAACTATTAGTCAAATTAAGATAAATTATAAATATAAAAAACACTTAACTTGCCACCTTACATTTTGAAAAATCTAAATTAATCTTTAATTAAAATTTCAGCCTAATCCACTTTAAAATTATAACCAAACACACTTTAAAATTATCATTTAAAAGTATACATAAATAAAGAATTTATAATTGTGCTCAATGAGTTTCGAAATTACAACTTCTTCAAAATTATCTAACCACTCATAATAAGCCACCTCACAAATTTGTAAAAGTTATAAATAATAAACTCATCATAACATGTCACCTCACATTTCAAAATTCTAATTAAGAAAATGTATTTTGTTTTGATATATTAGAAGATTTTAGACATTCATTTGATACATTTTACACCGGGAATCATATTTCATATATGAACATGACTACATTATAATTATTTATCTAATTATGCTCATCTTATATTATATTAATGGTATCTATACACTTTAGTAAAATAAAAAGAAAAAAAACATTCATTTATTAAATTTTCATAATTTAAAACTTAATAGTCCAAGATAATATATAAAACAAAAGAATAGTAATTAAATTACAATACATTTAACACATAAAAAAAAATAGATGGTGATTAATGACATTAAAACAAAAAAAAATAAAAATCAATAAGCTCAATAATAAATTAAATCAGTCAAATACATTTTATATTTAAGACCACATTATTATAACTAACATTGCAATTCAGTCATCTCTACAAATTCTAATATGAAACCCGTATTTTATGCAAAATTATATAAAATTATAAATTTGTTATTTTTTCTAATTTAAATATAAATATAATATATTAATTTTTATAAATTTGTTATTTTTTCTAATTTAAATATAAATATAATATATTAATTATAATTTAATCTACCATGTTTCGAAAAACTAATTCATTCTCCACACTATAACAAATAAACTAAATAAACACAATAAATTTTAAAATAAATTTAGGAAAACAAATTATGAAATTATATAAAATTTGAGAAAATTATTTTAATAATGCTTAAAATTAATATAACAATCCAAATTTTTAAAAAAAAATAATAAAAAAAATCATATCTCATTCCTATCAAAATTGGAAGGAAAATTGAGTGTTGGGCTTACGAAGAAAATTATTGTGAACAAATTTTAATTATTTAGTTAAAATTTTAGCCCAATACAATTTAAAATATTTCTTTGAAAGAAAAATAAAAAAAATAAAACAATGCACTTGTTGAAGTTTGAACTCAAAACCTCTTTAGTTCAATCAACCAATAATATTTCAACACCTCACAAATTTATGTTAATCATAAATACTCAATTAACCTAAGTAGGCCACCTCACATTTTTTAATTTTATTTTTGGAAACTTTTTTTGTTTTAATATATAAGGAGATTGGTAATCTATAACATAAATTATTACTATCTTATAAATGATTATTAAGTCGTTAGATCATGTGACTTTATTCAAAGAAGCAATAATGTCTTGTCATGTGTGAAATACAAGATAAAACATCAATTGAAATAGATGATTTCATGCTGGAAATTAATACACGAAAAGACACATAATTATAGTATGTTCTCAAAGTGCATTACTTATTTCCTCCAAAAATTTGTATGAAATCGTTTCACAAAATGACTTCGGAGTATAAGAAGTTGATACTCAATTATTAAGAAGTGAACATGTTTTAGTATAAATTGTAAGGAAATTTCAATTTCCAATATAATCTAATTGTAGGTAATATATTATTATGTAATTATATTAGTTATTCAATTATTTTATGGACTTAATTAAGTGATCCAATTAAGATGTAAAGGTCCATGGGCTATAATAATAATATTGATATGGGTCAATGGAGTAGATACCCAATACTACATGACTAGGTGATTATGGGTGGCTCAGTTATGTAGTATATAAATGCAACCAGGTTATGATCCAAAATATATTAAGTTGCACATGGTCTTCCCTTCTCCCCATCGGGAGGGATTGCTACGGTCCCCATAAAAGAATAAGGAGGCTTAGTTGAGAAAGGTCATGAAACCATTGATCTCTGAGTTCGTGTTCCGCCTAAAGGATTCACTAGATCCGGTACGCTTCCGATCTACGGTATTATCTCATTTAATCATAATGGGGTTAAAGTTTATGAACATATGGATTTCATTTCCAACATAAATAAAATGTAATAACATTTACACTACAAAAAAACTATTTTTTAGCAACAGAATATTCTGTTAGTAAAAGCCTTAATTCTATTGTTAAATTGGCTTACTAACGGATTAGCAACGGAATCCATTGGTAAAATTTCGTTGGTAAAGTGATGGGTGGTAAATTTTTAGCAACGAAAAATCAACTCCGTTGGTAATTTATGTAATGATTTCCTATGTAATCCGTTGGTAATTACCAACGGATTGAATTCCGTTGCTAAAATAGAAAATAAATTCATTGACATTTTATTGCTAAAACAAAAAATATCATTTTTGTTGCTAATCCATTGGTAATTATCAACGGATTGAATTCCGTTGCTAAATTCGGTTGCTAAAAACTACTCCCTCCGTCTCATACTTATCTTCACACTTTCCGTTTTCGTCAGTCTCACACTTATCTTCACCACCCAAAAAAGAAAAATTAACATAAACCAACAACCTCAAAAGTTATTTTAATTTCAAAAATATCACTACCACCTAACACACATAACATACTTTATAATTTATTTATTACCTAAAAGTACCACAATACCCTTAAAAGTCAAAAAGTTGGTCAAAAGCAACTTTTCTTAAATTACGTCTCTACAGCAGATGAGTATGGGACAGAGAGAGTACCTTTTTTTTAGTGTTAAAAGATTAAAAATAATATTTTTTAATAAAAAATGATAAATAATTACCAAAACATACAATGACCCTACCTGAGAAAGTCTGTGAATGGGCCCATTTATTTCCATGTTCACACGTACATAACATAACATACATATATGTTATGTTTATTACAGAGAGATTAATTAAGGAGATGATATCATTGATTCATTATTTTGGAGCCAGAAGTTTCAACTCCAACCAGAACTTTCAAACGCTGAATAAGTTGGTCAAAGTCATTCTGTGCTCTGATGAGAGCTATACGCACATAACTGTCATCAGCATAGTAATCACTTCCTGGGTTGCCTGTAATCTTAGCATCCGCAAACACTTTAAAGCAGTTTGAATCTTCTTTTCTCACACATTTCACCCATGCATAAGCTGCCATTCATATTAATTAATTAGACTTAGACCCACACAACAGAGAAAGATATATATAGGTCGCATGAATTAACCTGGAGTTGCTTCTCTGTATCGATTATAGAAGGTGCAGAAGGCAGAAGGGATTTGTTGCAGTTTGAATCGGTCGGATTTAGCCATGACACTGTTGAAAATTTCCCAACGCCGTATCATCTTCTTGGTAGCGACGTTGAACATCTCCCTGCCATTTCCCTGGAGCATTGTCTTAAAAATGTTAAGCATTCTCAATTGAGTGTCTCTTGAGGTTCCAACCGACGCCCTACTCATGAATTCCAACATGTTGTCGTAGGTTGTCTTATCCTTCACTATAGCCCACCTGAATATATACTAGTTCAATTACATTATTCATGAATAGAAATTAAATTAAGAAATTGTTACCCAAATCTGCTTCCTGAATGGCCTGTGAGTTTGGAGGCTGTAAAAAGCATCAAATCCTCATCAAATGGGTGTGTAATTGGCGTGTGTTGAGGCCAATAATAAACAAGATCATGTACGGGGTAAACATTAGGTAGGTGAGCATGAGTGGTTGATGTCAAATTCCCATCTGGATTGTTTGGTATAGTTATAAACTTGATTACTGGTGCACTAGCATTTACTTGTGATTGATTCAGCTCGAATCGAAACCTGGCCGTCTCAAAGTAATCCGTCTGAGTCTTGAAGGTCTTTATATACAATTACGAGTCACAAATATTAATTAAGAGATCTAGGGAGTATTATATTATATATGAATTAAGGATAGAAGTATATAGTATACCGGATAGAAAGGGATGTCAGCCACTACGCTTGCTTGTGTTGTAACATTCTTGGAAAGTGCAAAGACAGATGCAGAGATAAGTTGAGTAGCTCCAGCTCCATAGAGTATGTATCTCCCCTCCGTCACAGCATTCTTCACAGTGGCATGGAGTTTTCTGATATGGAGTTCCAGTTGTCGGGAGATGTAACCGCCGTCTGGAAATCTGTAGCTCATTCTGTGCCATCCTGATGTCACCACTGCGGTGCTGCTTGCATGATCTACCCAGAAGGGTTCCAGAAACACTGAATCACCACTGCACCATAAATATTCATTCATCATTAAACTATTAATTGGACATGCATGTAATTAATTATTAGAAAATTATTAGACAGACAGAGCCACATCAGCAGAACAGCTTTCGTTGAATTGGGAGCAATCAGGGCCAACCCAACAGTTGTTGCATTCACAAACAGCCTTTGAATCTTTAACCAATCCATCTAAGTAAGCTTTGCCATGGCCAGAGCAAGAGATTGCTGCTACATCTTCTGCTTCTTCTGCAGCTCTTTTGGTCCACCCTGCCGCCAATTCTTTTGCACCACATATGTTGGAACAACCCAAAATAATCAACGTAATGCAAACCCACATTATTCTCTTATTATTCATCTCTCTCTCAAAATAAAACATAAAACTTTAACTAAGTTTTCCTATTTCATTTGGATCACTCCATGCCTCCTTATATAAGTTGTAAGATGTTGTGTGTTTAGTTGTTAGCAACTAATTTTATTTTAATCTAATCTTGATTTCCACATACATAACATGTGATCACATGTTATCAGAATTAACTATATCTCCTTATGTTTTCAACCATTTTTTATGTCTGCTTTCATATAATTGGATAAATAGTATTCCACCTTAAGATCGTTCACTCTTCCCTCATTTGTTCGTCCCACGTAATCGTTCACCCCCCAAAAATGAAATATCATCATTCTAATATAACACCTCAAAATACATATTAAGTTCAAAAATGTCATCCCTTCTTTTTATACATAACATATTTATACTTTATTTATTACCTAAAAATAAAAAGTACTTCTAAAAAGTTAATAAAATTAATAAAAAATTAACATAATATTCGTGGTACAGGAACTATTTTGAGTAACCGATTGAGTACTAAAAAGGAAAATATAACGAAAGTATAGACTCAAAAAAAGATTGTACGGACACCAAAATAAAACACGTGAAATTCGATATAATATGGAGTAGGTAGTATGTAGATATCTATGCATTTAAATTTTTAATTACGTTATTTGGTCAATTCACGCAATTTCGATCGGACTTTTCTTGCTACTCTTTAAAAAATGTAAATGGATCACCTATTCCCCTCTCTATCTTTCATATCATATATTCTATCCGATTCTATGTATTAAAACACTCCCCGAAATTTATACCATTCATATATTAGATATTCCTATTTTCTTATTCTATCTACATCGTTATCAGATAATGACAAAATTTGTATTCAATCAATCAATTTTTTTTAATTAGGTAGTACTCTCATTTTATCAATAATGTCACTATTATTTTCTATTTTAAATTAGTTTGATTGGACTAATATCATTTTCTTTTAAGTGTAACATAAAACATGTTCATTAGATAATTGTCTTATGTAATAAAATATTTCAGTAATAATTAAAAAATAATAAAAATTGATGCTGCGAATGTTAATAAATTTGGGCATAGATTACTTATTCAAATTTAGTATTTCATCTCCTACTGCATTCTTTAACCGAATAATATGTGTTATTATTATTATTTTCTCGATTAATGTCACATGTCCTAAAGATTCAATGAATCTAAGGTATAATTTTTTATATTAATTTAAAATAAAAGTGGAATATGTTCTTTAAATTTCATGTTGAAATAGTAAATTCGAAGTTGCAAAATGTAAATGCTGAATAATTAAATCATAACAAATTTTCCTTTGCATCTAAGTGTACGGTTTCAAATTCATGCAACCACATTAAGAATTTATACATTGATGAATAAAAATATATATTTTAATGAATAAAAGAATTTTTAACAAATTTTTTATTTTTTTATTTTAATAAAAAACTGAATATAAAAAAAATTATACATGCATTAAAAAATATAAATATAATATTAGATTAAAATTAACAAAAATATTGGTGCATGCACTCGGTGCACAAGATATTAATTAACTTTTAAATTATGGATTCTAAATTTCTATCATTTTCGATTAAAGATTGATTATTTAATTAGTTACTCCCTCCGTCCCATCCAAAGATCTTCATTTTATATATTAGGTGTCACATTCAAAAGTTCTCATTTTCCACTTTTAGTAAAAAGAACCTATATATGGCCCACCACTTACTACTAATACAACTACTCATTACACAGAAAATAATAATATTCCTTAATCTACGCACAAAAAGCAATCGGTGACGTTTGGGCGGAACGGATGGAGTATTAATTTTACCATAGTGTATCGAGCAATACTGTCACGCTTTGTAGTTTGTTTCTATTAAAAACTAGAATAACACCACGGTTAAAAAGGAAAATTTTAGTATGAGTTTAATTTTTTCATAAATAAAAAAATAAAAGACTTTTATTTAAGGATGAATCTTGTGCGAGACATATCACGAATCTCATTATGTGAGACGGATTCTTACTTACTCATTAACACATTCTTACTTACTCATTAACACTAAAAAAAGAGCAGTTATTAATTAAAAAAAAAAGAAAGGCCGGTAGTTTATTTAATGAAACAGGTTACCTCCCGTTAGGGAGTTACGTGCAGATTCTTACCTACCCATTAACACTAAAAAAGAGCTGCTATTAATTTAAAAAAAAAAGAAAATAGATTTTTTCGTCCGCTAACTTTCATTCATTTTAAAATTAGTTCATTAATTTTTTTAATTTTGAAATTAGTCCGTTAATTTTATAACAATTTTAAAATTAGTCCATTAACTTCATAAAATTCAACATTTTGGTCATTTGACCTGCTATGGCAGGTCATTTGAATATTTTCACCCCAATTAATCTATATCATATTTTTATTTAACTAATTTTATCTCACTTTTCATTTTTCACTTCCGTATACCAAACAAACAATATTAATCTCATTACTAAAGTAGAGCAAATTTGACTAAATATTGATACTTCAACCGTTCGCTAGAAAGAGGGTATTTTTTTCATTTTAGTCGTCCGTTCCAAAGAGGGCCACTTCCTTTTTTACACACATGAGATCCACATACGCCCAATAATACAATTAAAATATGGGATCCACACTCCCACTAATACAACTACTCACTACATATTAAATAACAATACTTCTTAATCAACATGCACAAAAGCAAAATGCTCTCTTTTGGGCGGACGGAGAGAGTATGATATAAATTCTTATTGGATGCTATTTTTTTAAAAATAGTATATATATATATATATATATATATTTTACATATTTTTTTTTTATTTTTTAGAATAACCTGCTAATGACCTGTTGAAACGGACGATTTTGTTGAACTTGGTAAACATGATTGACGATTTTCAAAATTTTCAAATATAATAGATGATTTTCAAAATTCTGCAAATATAATGAACGATTTTCAAAAAGTAAAAAACTTATGAACTAAATTTAAAATTAAGCAAAGTTAGCGAACAAAAAAATCTATTTTTCCTTAAAAAAAGAAAGGACGGTAGTTTATTTAATGAAACAGGAACGTGCAGATTCTTACATACCCATTAACACTAAAAAAAGAGCAGCTATTAATTAAAAAAAAAAGAAAGGATGATAGTTTATTTAATGAAACAGGTTACCTCCCGATAGGGAGTTACGTGCAATATCACTAAAGTATGCCTATTTAATAGATAAAGTAGTATGTCAATAACAAATTGAATCATAACATGTTAAAATTATATTTTATTGTGTACTTTAAAAATCAGAGTTACGTGCAATATCATTAAAGTAGTGCAGATTCTTACATACCCATTGACACTAAAAAAAGAGCTGCTATTAATTAAAAAAAAAAAGAAAGGATGATAGTTTATTTAATGAAACAGGTTACCTCAAATTATATTTTATTGTGTACTTTAAAAATTAGAGTTACGTGCAATATCATTAAAGTATATTTATTTAATAAATAAAGTAGTATAATACTTATTAACATGCTAAAATTATATTTTAATGTGTACTTTCAAAATAAAAAAGGGAGTCTGCGTCACATTTCAGAATAGAACACGTGTTGACCAGTGACTTGAACGGCCAGTGACTACGTTGCCATTCAGTCACAATGCTTTTGAATTTAACTGATAAAAATAAAATACACGGAAAAAGCGCTCCAAGCGCTCCAACTGGGGCACCACGGATCTCACGTGAGACAATTTCGCATAAATCTTTTTTCTTATTTAATTGTACGTGGTTAAAAGGGAAAATTTTAGTATGAGTTTAATTTTTTTAATTATTAATTAAAAAAGATAAAAGACTTTTATTTAATTGTACGCGTGTACTTTATCTTCACGAATAATTAAAAATAATAATAATATTTATTTTAATAACTTTTTAACTAATTATGTACTTTTAGTTACTAAATAAATAAGAGTTAATTGCATAAAAAATCATGTACTTTACTCTTATTACAAATTAATTTCTCGTTTTTGAGAAATTGCAAAAGAAAATCATGACTAAATTATTGCTATAAAATTAAAAGCAAATCATGATTAAATTGGAAAAATACAAAAAGATCATGTATTCAATTGATAAAAAGATACTTCATGATTATATTGAGAGAAGATGGAAAGGTCGTGTATTTTTCTGATAAAAAAAATCGTGATTAAATTGAAGAAAGAGGAATAAGTGGTGTATTTGAACGTAATTAACAAAAAAAACGCCACCTTTAACTATTGTTGCAAAACGCACAAAAAAAAAACTCCTTCACAAATTGGGTGCAGTTTACAATAATACTTAAAGGTGCTGATTTTTTTTTTGTAATTTCTCAAAAGTGGAGATTAATTTGCAATAGAAGTAAAATTTGTGGTTTTTTTTGCAATTAATGTAAATAATATTATAAGTTGTATGAACTAAAAATGAATGATACTCCTAAAATTATAATATATTGTATGGTTATGATTTTAAATTATATATATATATATATATATATTAAGTGTAATCATAAATATGTGATTAATTAAAAAAGAAAGTATTCTCCTCATTTGTCAGATATGTATAAAAATTTTTTACGTGAATTAAAGAATATTATTATTTAATGTATAATAAGTAGTTGCATTAGTGGGATGTGTTTCTCATATATTAATTGTATTAGTGATTTGTGTGGGTCCCATATGTTTAAAAAGGAAAATATATATTTTTTGGTGCGAACGCCTAAAGTGATAAAATGTATATTTTGTTGGCGAACGGAGGAAGTATAAAAATAAGAGAAATTCTCTTGTGAGACGAATTTTTTGTGAGGCGGTTGTGAAATGAGTTGATCTATTATTAAAGTATGCTTAATACATAGGTAAAGTATGCTTATTTATGGTTAAAGTATGTTAATAATGAATCAAATTATAACACCTCAAATTCATACTTTAATTCATCATTTATCATAATTTAGAAAACATACTTTAACAATCATTAAGCATACTTTATTTATATAATAGACATAATTTAACACATCTCACAAAGCGTCTCACATATATAATGTCTCACAAGAAAATTTATCTAAAAATAAATACTTTCAATCGTCCCACATTAAATTTCACACTTTTTTTTATCCTACAATAAACTTCATTAAAAAAAATCACATCAATCCCAATAATCTCAAAAGTCATTTTAATTTTTAATATACAATTTTATTTAGATCTTGGATTGAGAATATTTCTTTTTAATTCATTACACAAAATGTAACATTTTTAAACTGTGTATACGTAATAACGATGTAGAATAACGTAAAATGGAGCAATGTGTCAATAAAAAGTACTCATCCATTTTATACTTATATTCCAAAATATTGATATCAAAGTTAATCATAAACAAAATACAAATCATATGATATGTATATACATTTAAATAATAAACTAAATTTAATTTTAGGATCACTTACTATTTGGTACATAAAATAATGCATAATTATTATAAACTACATGGCTCAAAGCACTATTACTCATAACTACACAATTATGATTGTGATACCATAAATTCCCCTATGTATTTGCACAATTTGTTTGCACAAATTGTTTTTGCACATTTTAAATTCTGGCGGCGGAGGTCAGGTGGTGGTCCGCGCGACCGGCAGCAATTTTTTTTGCACAATTTTATTTTGCACAATTTGTATTGCACTTTTTTATTTTTGCACATTTTTGTTTTGCACATTTTATTTTTGCACAATTTGCTTTGCAAATTTTGTTTTGCACATTATATTTTGCACTTCTTTTTCTACCCATTTTATTTTGTACATTCTTTTTCAATTTTTTTTCTACACATGTATCTTACACAAGAATATTATGAATAGAGATTTGCAGTGTAGAATAAGATTAGAAAGAAGTGATAATGAATTAATAAAATAAAAGTGGTCGAGGTGGCCTTGAACACAGTAACACGTTTATTCATACTGTGAGTTAATGGAAGAGGAGATCTTAAATCAGATCCATCAACTACCCAGCTTAATACTGAAAGCATCGTAAGAAGAAAATCGTCAAAAAAGGTGAGTCATCTTTCACCTTTCTTTAGCTCCTCTCAATCTGAAGACTGCTCAATTTCAAATGAACTAATTGATTACCAGCCTAGTTGGCCTTCTTCAAGGAGCAATAAAAACATTACATGTGGTGACTCATTTAATAGATCATAATTTCAGCATCCTGTGGGAGATCACAGTCAACCTAATAATATCACCCAAATATCAAGAGGAGCCAGCGGGAAAAAGGAGAGAACCTTTTCTATTCAACATCAGATAAGTGAGCAAAGGCATACCAGTGCAGTGAAAGATGTGCAAGGTTCTCTCTCCTCTACCGTTCAAGTATCTACCCTACCTGTGAGTTCAAGACATCACTGTCCAGACCAAGCTGATGTGCTTCCATCACAATAAGACAACAGCCTCAAGGCTGACACCATAAGGAATGATATTTCTAATCTGATGGATTCAATTGCTTCTGTAGAAATGAACTTTCCAAGGTATCTACATGAAAGGATTACTTGGGGCGAGATTCTAATGGCAGAGTTTATTAGGCTTTCTACCCTCCAGGTGCTCAGCCTTGGATAATGGCTTGTGGAGACTTGGCCTCCAAGAAGAGGGGTCCTGAAGATTTTATCAGTATCTCTGGTTCTGATAAGTGGATGTATTACAAATCTGGTGATGATATTGAGAAATTGATGGGATGGCTGAGCGAGACTAACGTGAGGGAGAAGGAATTAAGAGAGTCTATTTTACAGTTGTAGAGTAACAAACTTAGAGACGCCAAATATACTAAAACTCACATTCTAAACAAAGTAGAAAAGAATGATATTGGCAGGAAGAATCTAAACAGAGTAACAAATTGTATGTTCTTACTGCTTTTTTAAGAAATGGTAGAATAGAACCAAAGCTCAACCAAAAACCAATCCAATCCAGTTCGATTTCTCCTCCACTCTCCCTTCCACTGCCGCCGCCTCCCTGGAATCCATGACCTCCATCGATGAGTTGTTCTTCAACGGCCAGATCTGACCAATGAAGCTCTCCACTCACCTCCAGCGCCATCAGCTGCTCGACCCTCTAATCGAGTCCGACGACGTCGTTGACGAGGACCAATCGTTCACTCGCGGTAAGGATTTGAAGTTCCACGAGGAAATCCTTCGTCGGAGGATCAGATCCATGTCACCAATGTGAAACCCAGCGCCACCGTGTCCGTAGGAAACCGACGATCGCATTGGCTAAGACAGCAAATATCCTGCCTCGGCCGATGAGAAAAGGTCGAATAAAATGACGCCGTGCGCATCGAGGTCTTCGTCGGAAGGAAGGAGTTCGAAGAGATGGGTAATTTTGAAAGAATTTCTATACAGAAGCAAGAGCTAGGGAAGAAACGAGGGTCAGATATTTCGGTTATTCTCGTCGGTGAAGGAGAAGAAGGTGGCGACGAAAGAGGAGGGCAAAACAACGACGGCAGCGATCACTAAGAAGGAGGGCATAAAAAGGAGGGGTGTGTCGGCGCATAAATTGGGGATAAGAAATGCGTGGTTGGTGACGGAGTCAATTAACGTGTAGCTTTTGGATTGAATGGGGAGTGTAACATTGTCTCTTAATTCACTAATTGTGTATCTGATAGTATTTTCTAATTTTCAATGTATCTCATAGTAAATAAGCTTAAAAGTGTGTATTGGAGAATAATAAACCCTTAATTTTATATAAAGATCTAGATCTTGTGCCCAAATTCTATTTTAT
Organism: Pogostemon cablin; assembly: GCA_023678885.1. Classification (NCBI taxonomy): domain Eukaryota; kingdom Viridiplantae; phylum Streptophyta; class Magnoliopsida; order Lamiales; family Lamiaceae; genus Pogostemon; species Pogostemon cablin. The sequence continues at coordinate 34,947,909 of CM042971.1, forward strand.
GGAGTATGCTTTAGAAGGAAAAATTACTACTAGGTACACACTTTGTACCCCTAATTACTATTGGATACATTGATTTAAAATAATTACTATCACATACAAAATATTAGAGTAAAATATCAAATATAACCCTAAACTCATACACTTTTAAACCACAAACCCAAATCCCTACCCACCGCCGGACTACCACCAGACCGCCGCCGCCGCCGGAGCTCCGCCAGATCGCCGGCCGGCCGCCAAAAACCTGCTGCCACCGCCGGAGCTCCGCCGGACCACCCTTTTTTTGCTGCACACACTTTTTTTACTGCACACACTTTGCTGCACATGAACTTTTGCTGCACACAACATTTATGTGCATCACATTGTAGGGGTAATATTGGAATATCACTATATATTTTTTTAGTTAGTAGCAATATTTTTGTATGTTTGTGTCTCATAGTAATTAAGAGTTTTTTTGTACCTAGTAATAATCCTCCCGCTTTAGAATGGTATACTTAATTATATAAAAATTATAAGTTATTAAATTAAATAATTGTTTGTACAAATTATCATGGGTAGGTCTTGCGTTAGACCGTCTCATGTGAGACAATTTTTCACTTTTTAAAATAGTTATCACTTTCGCTATAAAATATTATCACTTACGCTATAAAATATTATCGTTTTTTTATTTATATTATAAATTGTTCATGAAATAGCATTATCACTTTTCATTAATTTATTGTTATCACTTTCTTATATAAAAGTTATCACTTTATGACCGTTTCACGTAGACAGTCTCACACAAGTCTTTTTCTATTATCATTATATATAGTTAATAATTTATTTTTAAACAATAACTAAACATATAATCACATCAACAACTATAACTTAATTACCTAAAAAAAACTCGATAAATTTATTACTATATTATATTATTAAATAATGGTCGTAATCGATTTTAATTAATATATTAATTATAACAATTAAATTATGAAGACAATTGGCATTAAAATAATAATAATAAAACCTCATTTTTATCAAACTTTACCAACTGAATTTAATTATTTGGTAATTATCAAAGAATTATCAATAAATTTACATTTAGCTTTTAACAATAATAAAATGACAACAATAATAAACAGAATAATTTCTATTGTTACTATTTACCAATACTAATAGATTATCTATTATTTAAATTGTCCAACTGAATTACTTACAACTGATTGATAAAAATTCATCATCCAACCGCAACTTTATTAACGAAAAAATATCAATAAATTTTATTGTTAATCAATTTTTAATCCAATTAAATTATAAAATTAAGATTTTTATTCAAGAAATACTTTCTCGGTCACTTGTTAAGTGGTAAAATGAGATTAAATAAAATTAAATAAAAATCAATCCTAAAAACTAAATTGATCGGTGCAATTTGTATTGAGATTAACTAAAATAACAAAAAAAAGTATCAAGGAAATGGAGGGAGTAATTAAAAATAAATTCAATAACAACCATATATCCTAATTTTTACCCTATTAAACCCAAGTGCACTGATGTATCAAGTGCAACCAAATTAATCGGTGCACTTCGTAGTGGGATGAACTAAAATAGCAAAATAATAATAATAATAATAAATACTTCTCAAGAAAATGAAGGAAGTAATTAAAATTAAATTCAATAACAACTATATATCCTAACTTTTACCCTATCAAACACATGCAAGTGCACTGATAAACCAGGTCCACTCTAAATCACCACTTATACTTCGAGTATGTTTTAAAGTAAGATAAATTTGATTTATTATTTCAATCTGTAATATTATTGCAACTTAGGTTTTTTTTTTAATATATATAACAAAGTGGAATAATAAAATTGAATAAATAATACTATATATTCCGGGAGATACCATAAAACAAAATTTATTGATTTGTGCTAAAACTTGTATGCTCCCGGAACACTGCGCGCCTAGATAACTTTTAGTATTAAATGATATACTTTTTAATATAAGGACGTGTATCCTTTATTTCTTAAAAAAAAAATTAACGAAAGTGTATACCTTATAAAACAAAATATTATATTTTATTAATTAAAGTGTTATATCCTTTTAAATAAAATGTTATATTTTCACACACCTTGTCTATATACATGTGACACAGGAGATCAACTCTCCTCATTGCCCCTTCCTTTATTTTTCTCTCTCTTGCTATTTTGGCGGCTTGTTTCTCCATGAGCCACTATTCTCTTTTTATAATAGTATTGATTTGTTCGTTTCTTGTTCATTCAAAAAATAAAATATCATTAAAAAAATAAAATATCATTATACTTTAAAATTTCAAAAGTGTATACATCAAGTTTAAAAATGTCATTTTTTTTTCACACATAATATATTTTATTCTTTATTTATTATCTAAATATATTAATTTACCCCCAAAAATCAATAAAGATAATAAAAAGACAACATTTTCTTAATAATCATGTTACCATAGATATGAACGATTTTGGGAGCATGCGCAAAAGAGAAATATAACCCAGACGAAATTATAGACTTTAAAAAAGTTTAGATTTTTCGTTCATACTATGCCTCAGTCTAATTAACGTGTATAACGAAATTACGGATAAGTTTGTACCAACACCAAAATATAACACGTGTAATTCGATATAATATGTGTAGTACTATGTAGATATCCTGCATTTAATTACATTATTTGGTCAATTCACACAACTTATTTAGTATTTCGATCGGACTTTTCTTGCTACCCTTTAAAATATGACACACCCCGAAATCTGTACCATCCATATATTAGATATTCCTATTTTCTTATTCTAACTACATCGTAATGATAAGATAATGACAAAATTTGTATGCAATCAATCAATATTTTATATTAGGTATTACTCTCAATCTCTCATTTTATCAATAATGTTACTACTCCCTCCGTCCCAGTGAAATAGAGACAGTTACCTATAGTTTATAATAAGGTAGTGTTCGCAATGCACTGGGACGGAGGAGTATTATTTTCTGTTTTAAATTAGTTTGATTGATGTTACTATTATTTTCTGTTTTAAATTAGTTTGATTGGACTAATATCATTTTCTTCATTAGTTATGTGTAACATAAAACATATTCACTAGATAATTGTCCTATGTAATAAAACATTCCAATAAATAAAATTATGCTGCGAATGTTATTAAATTTGGGCATAGGTTACTTATTCAATATTTCACCTTGTTGGAATTGGTTAAATAAAGAAATGTGTTAAGTCCATATTTGACCAATATTCTTATAATTTTCGTTTGTAAAAAATCAAAACTAATTGCATATTCAAAAACTATATTTCGAATAGATAAATTCAATGTATAAATTTGCTCAAATTCAATTTCGAGTGAATGAGTAAATCAGTGTACTTTGCAGCGGGATGAACTAAAATAGCAAAAACAATACGTATCAAAGGGATAGAAGGTATAATTAAAAATAAATTCAATAACAACCATATATTCTAACTTTTACCCCATTAATCCAAGTGCACTGGTGTACCAAGTGCACCATAAAATCACTATTAAGTGCACTGGTGTACCAAGTGCATCATAAAATCATTATTTTTTTATAGATAAAAGGTTCATGCGTCCCCGGGGACACGCGTGCCCCCATGTGAACACTACCGCCCTCTATATTCTATTTAAACCTGTGTATTGCTAGGGGTTTAAATTGCAACGGGACACAGTGTCCCTTGGGTACAAGAGCAACATTTTCTTAATATTCATGGTATAGCAAATGTGAACTATTTTGAATAACACGGTGAGTTTGTAAAAAAGAAATATAACCCATACGAAATTATAGTATGTAGCACTATGTAGATCTATGTATTATGAAATATTTGATATGGACATTACTACTTTTATCATTAGAATATGAAAGAGAGTTTGAGAATTTATTTATCATTTTACCATTTCTCTTATTTATATAAAATTGAGAATATTAGGGTTTTATATACATTTATACATAATGCCGCTAATAAAATATCTATCTTTCTGTCTCCCTATTCTTCTCGCTTCTCTCATCTACTTTACAACACTGCATTTAACTTCTCTCATCTACTTTACAACACTGCGTTTAATTTCTACCCTCATCTACTTTACAACACTATGCATTTAATTTCTACTCTCATCTACTTTACAACACTATGCATTTAATTTCTACTTTACAACACTGTGCATTTAATTACCTTATTTGGTCAATTCACCCAATTTATTATTTCGATCAGACATTTCTTGCTACCCTTAAAAATGACACTCCGAAATTTATACCATCCATATAATAGATATTCCAATTTTTTGCTACCCTTAAAAATGACACTCCAGAATTTATACCTTCCATATATTATATATTACTATTTTCTTATTCTAACTACATGTTATTATATGATAATGACAAAGTATGCAATCAATCAAAATTTTGTTGGGAGGCGCTATTGCCACCCAAACATTTACTTAGAGCACCCAATAATTTAAATTAGATAATTTGAAAATACTAATATAACCTTGATACAAATATACTTAAAATACCACATCCAAATCCAAAATTTAAAAACTCTTTTTTACTGTAAACACCCATGACCCAACAATGGACTGTATTTCACCGAGAAAGGTAATTTGCCATTGAAGCGTATTGCCGCATATCATAAGCGATTCCAAGAACATGGCAATTCCAACGTAAGAAGCGATCGTTGAAATTATTTTTTGAAATATTAAGAGCGATGAAGCTCTCGTAAGTCGCTGGGAATTTTTCTCCAATTTCCCCAAACAAATGCATGCCGAGAAAAATAATAATAATAAGATCATGTTGATATTACCAATAAATTTTGTCATACTTGATTGCGGGTATAAGCCCCTATTAATTTTGATAAAATTGAAGATCCTATAAATTTAAAAAGAAGAATTTTTTTTCCCGATGAATTCCAGAACAATTCGTCTTCCCTCACTTCTAAGGACCTTGCAACCATTAGAAAAGATTATGATACCAGTTTAGTACCTTTCCAAAGCTACAAAAAATCTAAGCATAACCAAGTGAAAATACAATTGAACACCAAGATTCTATCATTGTTGTTGGATGATGATCTGGATGTAAATATTGCACCGTTTGAAGATGATATGAATGTAAATATTGATGGTTATCAAAACATTACATTTAAATGTATTAATTGGGTGGAGAATCCTATCACCTTACACTCCATCGGTGCCTGACTTGAAGAAGATATTATGTGAGAGTTAGGGTTTTGGGTGTATAAAGTCAAAAAAAATTTTAAAATTTAGATTTGGGTGTGATATTTTAAGCAAATTTGTATTGAGATTATTTTAGTATTTTCAAATTATTTAATTTGAATTATTGGGTGCTCTTAGTAAACATTTGGGTGGCAATAGTACTGCCCAATTTTTTTAGGCAATTTATAGTGTGCACCCGGGTGCACCTAAAGATAGGGTGCACTCACATACAAATATAAACAAAAACATATACAATTAAGAGTAAAAATGTATACAATTTAATTGTTAATTTTTTTAATGAAAACTTGTATATAATATTCAATAAAATGTTATACACATATGGATGTTAATTTTTTTAATGAAAAATTAATGTGAAAAAATATACAATTATTACAAAACACGTATACAAAATAGAATAATATGTATACAAAATAGAATAAAAAGGTATACACATATGAGTGCACCCTTGCACCCGGGTGCACCCAATATACACTCATTTTTTTATTAGGTATTACTCTCTTTCTATCAATAATGTTACTATTATTTTCTATTTTAAATTAATTTGATTGGACTAATATCATTTTCTTTATTAGGTGTAAGTGTAACACAAAACATGTTCATTAGATAATTGTCTTATGTAATAAAACATTTCAATAATAAATTTTTAAAAAAAATTGATGCTGCGAACGTAATAATTTTTTTTTAAAAAAAAATTGATGCTGCGAACGTTATTAAATTTAGCCGGCATAGATATTTATTCAAATTTGATATTTTATTTCGTATTTCACTCTTTAACCAAATAATACGTATTATTATTATTTTCTCAATTAATGTAACATATCCTAATGAATCAATGGGATTATTTGTAGGTATAATTTTTTATATTAATTTTAAAATAAAAGTGGAATATGGAATTCGAGTCTTTAAATTGGATGTTGAAATAGTAAATTCAAAGTTGCAAAATTTAAATGCTGAATAATTAATCATAACAAATTTTCCTTTGCATCTGAATGTACGGATTCAAATTCGTGCAACCAAATTAAAAATTTATACACTGATAATAAAAATATATCTTAATGAATAAAAACTTATATACTTTAGTGAATTTTAACAAATATTTTATTTATTTATTTTTTAATAAAAATTTGAATATAAAAAAATTATACATGTAATAAGAAATCAAATATATTAGTGAATAAAATTAACAAAAATATTGGTGCATGCACCGAGTGCACATTCGATTAAAGATTGATTATTTAATTAGTTATTAATTTTACCAGTGTACCGCGCAATTCCGTCACGCTTTGTGGTTTGTTTCTACTAAAAAAATATATACTATGTGTGTAATTTGACTCACGAACGAATTATATACTCCCTCCGTTTCAAAATTGATTGCACTATTACTGTAGATACGGAGTTTAAGAAATGTTGATTTTTAGGGATATTGTGGTATTTTTAGGTAATAAATAAATTATAAAGTATGTTATGTGTGTTAGGTGAGTGTGGTAAAATTGTAATTAAGATTAACTTTTAGGGGTGATGATTGATGTGATATTTTCTTTTTTTGAAATGTGCAATCTATTTTGGAACGGATAAATATGAAAATTGTGCAATCAATTTTGGGACGGAGGGAGGGAGAGAGTATAAGATATATACAAAGAGGACTCACCAAGTAACTAAATTAAATTATACTTAAAAGTTTAAACACGAAACATATTTAAAATTAACATTGTCATTGTCATGAGGGATAATTAAAATTAACATTGTCACGATCGAGGGATAAATTAATCAATTAATAAATGATAAATAATTGTATGAAACGATTTGATTAACGTAGTTCTTGAACTAATTCAAAAGTTACACGTCATGAGGGATAATTAAAATTAACATTGTCACGATCGAGGGTTACATTAATCAATTAATAAATGAAAAATAATTGTATGAAACGATTTGATTAACGTAGTTCTTGAACTAATTCAAAAGTTACACGTCATGAGGGATAATTAAAATTAACATTGTCACGATCGAGGGTTAATTAATCAATTAATAAATGAAAAATAATTGTATGAAACGATTTTACTAACGTAATTCTTGAACTAATTCAAAACTTACACTTAAATATTTATGATAAATCCTTAACTTTCTGAGCAAAACAAAAATAATGAAATTATTATTCATCTTCAAATTTATTATGAGTAAAAAATTTGGTGAGATGAATTAAAAGTGATAAAAAATAATACTCTAAATAATAAAAAAAGTAATAGTGGTGATGCTGATTATTTCATGAACATATATTGAAATAAATAATATTTATAAAATTCATAAATATAGAAATAATAAATTTATAAATTTAAATTTCTTACCTCACATATTTTTTTAGCAAAACTAATATAAAATTAGTCTTATTTACTTTCATAAATTTAATCGAAGTAATATTTACGCAAAATAAATTAATGATATTTAAGAAATAGAGTAATTAGTGATATAAATTGTATTTATTATTCATATAAAAAATATTAAATACAATAAATAAAAAAAGCACAATCATAATAAATAAACATTAAAAATATGATAATATGGTTTAGGGTATAATTTATCCCTAGGATTTAGGGCATAATTGTAATTTTACCCTTGTAGTTTAGGGCATAATTTATTCTTAGGGTTTAGGGTATAATAGTTATTTAAATAAAATAAATTTAAAAATAAAATAAAAAACAACATTAATGAAGGAGTATGAATTAATTAAGAAGAGTGGGATCGAGTAAAGTGCTTACGCCCCTTTAGAGATAGAGATAGGACCAATGGTGTACCAATTCAATTAGTGCACCCAGTTGTGCCCTATTGCTCTCCAAAATCTTTTAACACCCAACAGGTTCACCAAAATATTACTCCCTCCGTCCCCCAAAGTATTTCACACTTTCTTTTTTTATTCATCCCTCAAAGTGTTTCACACTTCATTTTTACTAAAATTGGTAAAAAATAATTATTATAATATTCACTTTTTACACACATCCCAATATAATACTCACTTTTTCACATCTTCCAACAACTTTACGTACCTTTTTCATTAAATTAATTAAAATATATATTCTCTGTCTTACTCTATATATTAAAAAATAAAATTTTTTTAATCTCGGTGCACACCAATACGTGAAATACTTTACGAAACGGAGGGAGTACTACATAGCATCTCGTTTCCAAAATACTGCACGTGATCTGATCCGATAATTGTGCACATATATATATCTTTGCATTTGTGATGCTTGTGAGATTGTTTATAAAATAGGTTAAACAATACGATGGTTATATAAGTAAAGTATGTTTATTCATAGTTAATATATATATTTTTAAAATATAATAAATAATTAATACATTAAAGTATTATTTCAGGATGTTATAATATAATAATTCATTACAAACATAATTTAACTACCAATATACTTTATTTATATAATAATTATACTTTAATAATAGGTTGACCATCTCACAAACCGTTTCAAATATAATTGTTTCATAAGAGAGTGCCAGAAAATTATAATATGTACATGTAGTTATAATTAAATAATTAAAAGGAAAATTTTTGTTTAATCAATGATTAAATTTTTTAAATATATGAAAAAAATGAAATCCGAATATTTCACTTAAAAACTTATGTCATAATTATATATTGGGTTGATTCCAAGAAAAATAACGAATTTTATTTTTATTGCAAATCCATCTCATTTTAAGTAATTGTGAAAAAGAACCCACATTTAATATATTTTCAAAACATGAATGAGTAATTTTTCATATTTTAAAATATAATTTTAATAACATATAATTTCGGTTTACACAAATGTTTGCTGAGAAATTATCACAAATGGTCCTTTAAGTATTACTAAATTCACAAATGGTCCTATATCTTTTGAAAATCTCAATTTTAGTAATTTTTAATCAAATTTTAGTCATTTTTTTCAATTTTAGTCCAATTTCATTAAAAATTTTCAAAAAATTTACTGGAGGTCCATTGGTTTCTCAATTTTGGTATATTTTCGGTGCACTCGTTTCAGCAAGATCCTATGTGGAAACACACATCCGGTAAATTTTGAAAAATTTTAAAGAAATTTGACTAAAATTGATAACAAAGGAATAAAATTGAATTAAAAATAACTAAAATTGAAATTTTCTAAAGATATAGGACCATTTATGGATTTAGTAATAATTAGAGGAACATTTGTTATAATTTCTCAATGTTTGCTTAACTTAAATACGTATAATAATATGAAAAAAAATATTCCTCGCGCATGCACGTTTAAAAGCGCAAGTTCAATTAAATATTTTAATTGATAAGTATCTTTTAATTATCTGCGTAACGTGAAACAAATAGCAACATGCTACATGTGTGGGACAAAATCCTTAGACTATCCCATCCGTAATTTACAACTCAATTCAACAATATAATATTTATTTCTCTTTCTTCCACATATACAACCTATAATCTAACCCAACTTTAATTTTTCTATACCCCATCAACAATCCAATTCAACCTACATTTTTAATAAAATATTCATTTATCTTTCATTTATAAATATATTACATAAAAATTATTAATATAAATTATATAATACTATCTTAAGATTTTTTTTAATTTTAATGAAAATTATAATAATTGCATAAATTAAAAATATTTTTTTAATTTTGCTTTGTAAATTATTGTGTTGAAACACTAGAAATAACATATTAATACAATAACTTAAATTTAAAAAAAAATAATAGAATTTAAGATTGAAAAAAAAAATGGAGTGTATATTGGGTGCGCCCGGGTGCAAGGGTGCACCCATATGTGTATACCTTTTTATTCTATTTTGTATACATATTATTCTATTTTGTATACGTGTTTTGTAATAATTGTATACTTTTTTCACATTAATTTTTCATTAAAAAATTAACATCATTATGTGTATAACATTTTTTTATTGAATATTATATATAATTTTTCATTAAAAAAATTAACAATTAAATTGTATACATTTTTACTCTTAATTGTATATGTTTTTGTTTATATTTGTATGTGGGTGCACCCTATCTTTAGGTGCACCCGAGTGCATACTATAAATTGCCAAAAAAAATATTTTTATTGTGATTAAAAATTATTAATATTAGCGTCTATTAATAGATAAAATAAATTTAGAATTTTGATTATTTAAAAAAATAATAATAATAAATTGTATATAATTTAATAAGAATTTACATTATACATTTAATAAGGATATTTTTATTGTGATAAAAAATATATTAATATTAGAGTGTATTAATAGATAAAAAATTAGAATTTTGATTATTTAAAAAAAATAAAAAAAAATAAATTGTATATAATATATTAAGAATTTATCGTGTACATATATAAATTACTAGCCACCAATAAGATGGTGACATTTGTCACGCTATTGTATATATGAATGGGTTGAGTATGGGTTGGTCAAACGCCCACCCCTCCAACCGTTGATGCATTTATTTTATTTTTCTTTTTTCTTTTTCTCATTTTCTTTTGTCTTATTCGCTCAACCTACACAATCGATCGCGGATGGGATGGTCTTATACAGGTTAAAAGAAAGCCCAATGAGTAGAGCTGTTTAAGCTAAGCCCACTAAGAAGTCGTATGATAAGATCTTCTTGATCTTTTGAATTGGATTGAAGATGAGCAAGGATATGATATCTAGATTGGACTATTTAAAATATACACATTGATGATAGTGAAAATTTATGTATTTTTTTGTCTGATTTGATACATTTTTGAGTGTGTTAATTGCTATTATTTGCACATATCTTAATATTTTAAATTATTATTAACTAAAAGGTGTTTGAGAGGTATTTTGTTGTGTTTTAATAGGAAAAATTGATAAAAAAAAATGCAAAGTTGGAATGAATGGTGAACTTGTGCTACATGCAAGAAAAACAGAAGACCACTTTCCATAATTTTTATGTGTTTGTGTGGAAGTTCAAACTGGTCAAGTATTACAGTACAAGTTAAGCAAATTAAGTGGGCTATGCCATGCTTTAGTAGAGAATTGCCGTGAATAGTGTGCCATCTTATTTCAATTTCCGTGAGTTGATGTGAGAGAGGAAGTGCATTTAAGTGATAATTGTGATTTGCCCTTGTAGATTCATGGGTTAAGTTTTTTTTGGGTAATGTTAGGACATTAGACAATTTTGATTATGTGATTTGATTGCCCTAAACTTGGATTTATTACATTACTGAATGTTTATTTCCTTATTGAAGAGATATTTTTGAGACTTCATACTCTTGTATTTTGAGTTTTGATTCCTTTAATTATTCATCATGGTATATTTGATTGATAATTAATAGGGTTCGTTATTTCAGCATGAAAATTGTTGTTTTCCGTGTCAATCTTAGGGGATTGACCTATAATTTCTAAGACTGTTAGACAATCAATTTGGAATATTAATTACTTGGTAAAACATCATTATTAAGTAATTGGTAAGGAGACAAAAGATGTTAATAATTTAGTACTTAGAAAGTGAAGTCTGTGCTCTATTCTTAAATGGAATTTAGCATGAAGTACCTATTAATGGAGTGAGAGTTAATTCCTTATCAATCCTAGGATTTGCTACTCATTATAAGTGTTAGATCCTACCCGATCAAGGTGATTTAACTAGGTTTAGTGATAGGCTTAGCGATCCTCTTATAAACGTCTGCAGGTAATTAATTTGGGCTTAGATTAATCAGTCACATAGTTAAGCTGTTTGCCTTAGTATTTTCAATTCTCTATCCTTGAATTCTTAATACGTTTCTCTTGTGTGATTTATTTAATTCGCATTAGTTTAAATATTTAAATTTACTTTTTATTAGTTAAATCTTTTCAAAACCCCCAAATTTGTCTTGCATTTAAATTATCATATATAAAATTACTCACTACAAGAAAATTGCCAAATTCCAACGGCGAAAATTCATTGGAATATGCTAAAATATCATTGGAATTCATGATTCCAACAGGTATTCCAATGAATTTTTATATTTCCAACGGTGAATCTAACGCAGATTTTCTTTTGGAATTACCATTGGAATTTATTCCAACCGTCTTCGAACTCCGTTAGAATTTTTCAACAATAAAAAAATATATTTATTCGGATTTGAACCCTTGACCTCTTTCGTATCTCACCTTATCATTTACTAATTTAACTAATATATAATTTATGTTATAAATTGAGATTTAAATTTATTGAAGTATTTTTTCAATGGAATTTTCATTAAAATTTTTCAATGGCTTAAGTTTAATTGGAATTTCTATTGAAAATTTTCAATTGTTAATCAAGCTATTGGAATTAGCATGGGAATTTTTTAACGGTTTAAATTTGTTTAGTGTGAAAATCTGCATGTTTTAAGGTCCGTTTTAGCACTGTTTTGTAGAATTTATGTTCGTATTTAGTTCTAAATGGTTAATTTTTATATATTTAAGATATTGGTGCATTTGAGGTATTATTTCGTGTTTTAGATGGAAAACGGATTAAAAGTGTAAAGTTGGAATGAAGAGTGAAATTGTGAAAGAATGCTGAAAAACGCATGTCCTCTTTGCATAGTTTTTCTGTATCTTTATGAAATTTCAAATTCTTCATGTGATATATTATTGGAAAGCCACAAAAGAGAAGGTCATTTTGGCTCAAGAAACACCTCAATTGGAGGTCAGATGAGGGAGTTATGATCAAAACGGTGAAGACGCGCAAGATGTTCCGACCCAGCGTGACTCGTGCTCTTCAAATATTGGAATTTTTGTAAGTTCTTTATATGGATAGAAATTCAAGGAAGAAAGGGTCGCGTGAGCGTAAGAATTGCTTTAATCAAAATTCGGATGAAGAAGTTAAGCTCAAAACCGTAAGGTCGCGCACTGCTAGCGAGAATTCCGAAAATTCATTAAAATTACCCTCTATTTCCTATTTTCTTGGTAGCCAAGTTATTTCCTAATTTAATATCCATCCATATCTTCCATAATTATATTTTTTCTGATTTTTCAAGATCCCACATCCTTTTGCTCCCTATCTTTTATTCCATTCTCACACATATATATACTCTATTCTCATCACCACATAAAATGTGAAGAAACCAAATAACTCTATACCACACCCTTTGGGCTACACAATCTTCACCCATCACCTTCCGCCATCCATCTATACCCTACACCCGCCTTTTACCTATCACCCTCAATCACCGTGTTTGCTACTTGAGACCACCCTCAATCACGGTGTTTGCTACTTGAGAAGAAGAACGGAGGAGGATCATCAAGACGGAAAGAGAAGACGAAGAATTATTCCAGACACGGGTTTTTCTTCCTTCTTTAATTTCTTATTGTTGATTTATAGACTCATGGGTAAGTTTCATTCCATAGACATGGTTGTTGCTTGTAACACCATGGGCTAGTACTTTTCTGAATAGTTTTAGGTTTGAAGGTTAAATTGTTTTGAATTGATGATCTAGACTAGATTGGATTTCTGCAGTATACTTATTCCCTTATTAATGCTTTGAATTTGAGGCTTATATTTTTGTCTTATATGGTCTGCTCTCATTCATGATATGTCATTGTCTTTTGCATATTTATGCTTGTTGATTATGCCATAAAGGGATTAATTTTTTCAGCCTATTATGGGTAAAGGGGATTTAATCATATAACCTTTATTCATTAGAATAATTAATATTGGACACTTAATATATCTATTAATTACCATTATAGAGGATTTGGTTTCTTAGATTGTTAGGTGGAAGTTGAGGATTAATTCTTAAGTACCTATAAAGGAAAGTCTAGTGCTCTAGCCCATTAGGAATTTAGCATGAAGTACTTAGAAAGGGAATATGAATTATTCTTCTGCATCCAAGGGTTTAAACCAGGTTTACGTGTTAAGTTTACTTTAAGAGAGAGATTTAACATAATTACGTGATGCCTTCATAATAACTGCAGGAATTCTAATCGATTGTCTAGTGATTTGATTTGACCAATTTAACTGGATTTCCTAGTGCTATCTATCTTCTCTCTTGAACACTTCCATATTTAATTTTATCTGCTATTTTATTATTTTTAGTATTTATAATTTTCTGCATCTTTAAATTAGGTAATTATCAAAATACTCAAATTTGTCTTATATTAGAATAGTCATAAATAGATTAAATAGTGAGTCTAGAATTATCCTTTGGGTTCGATAATAGACTTGGTCACATGCTTATCTGCAACAGATTCCCTACACTTGGGGACACACAAAAAGGTGAACAAGCAAATGACGCCGTTGCAGGGGATAATTTCCTAGGCTTTACTATTTAACTCTCTTGTGATTTATTTTAATTTAGGACGTTAAATTTTTAATTGTTTTTATTTTTATTTTATTTAGATCCAAAACTATTCTAATAAGCTGCGTGAGCACAGGTAAAATTAGCTAAGATGGCTGATGATCAAACCCCAACTCCAATGCGGGAGCAGTATAAGCTGAAGCATACCACGAATGCTGGATTGAATTGACCCGTAATCACTGCGGAGAATTTTGAGTTACCGTTTGGACTGATCCGGATGGTACAAGCACAACAGTTTAGTGGTAATCCTTTGGAGACTCCTAGCAAGCATCTACAATTATTTGATGAGTACGCAAGGACGCAGAAGCATAGGAATGTCCAGGAGGATGCTATCAGAATGAGGCTTTTCCCATTCTCACTAACGGGGAAGCCAAAGTGTGGTACAACAACCTTCCTACAGGATGTTGTACTACATGGGAGCAGTTGGCAGATAAGTTCTTGAATAAGTACTTTTCTCCCTCCAAGAGCTTTAAGGTGAAGCAAAAGATCACACTGTTTAAACAAGGAGCCTTGGAGAGTTTCTATGAAGCGTGGGAAAGGTTCAAAGACCTGTTGCGTTGTGGTCCAAAATATGGATTTACAAAAGACACTTACTTAGCCTTTTTCTATCAAGGCCTAAGGAGTGAATCAAGAGTGTTGGTGGATGCAACTGCAGGAGGATCAATCTTCAAAAAGTCAGCAGATGAAGCAGAAGAGATCTTTGAGGAGATGGCATCTAACACGTACGATTGGCCTATGGAGAGAACAGATGGAGTCGCTTTTGATAAAGTGGCGAAAGTAGAAGTTCAGGTCAACAACAGTGAGCAATCAGAATTAAAGAGTCAACTCAGTGAGCTGCATAAGAAGATGGATTGTCTCGGACTAGGAAACAGAGGAGAGGAAGCTAGAATGGATGGAGATGAAGATCATATGGAGGAAACAAATTATGTTATGGGTCAGAATTTTCAAGGAGATTACAAAAATAGACAGAATTTCAGACCTAGTAATCAGCAATGGGAAGGAACGGCCAAGGAAATTCCAACTTCAACAATCAGAGAAGGAATGATAATTTGTTTTATGAAAACCCGAGTAATGCAGTAGCATCTCCTCCAGGAATTGATCCAGCCCGTAAGCCTGTTGAAGGAAAAACATCCATGGATGATGAGTTGAAGTATTATTGAAGAATCAAGGGGATCAGATAAACTTGATGGTCAAGCTGATGATAACTAATAAAGAGAAAGCTGAAATCAGATAGAATGAGAATGAGAAAAAGCAGAAAGAAACTGATATTGCTCTTGGAAAGTTGCATGCTTCAGTAGGAAGATTAGAGCAGCAAGGTAAGTTCCCTTCTCAAACGGTGATGAACCCAAAAGAGCAAGTTATGGCTATCACCTTGAGGAGTGAAACGCAGTACGAGAGCCCGAAAATTTCATGGGAACAGTCTGGAGTTGAAACGGAGGTAAAAAAATCAGATAGGAATGAACACATCGATGCTGAAAGCCACACGACTCGTGTAGCCATGAAATAAGCGCACCCGACGCGTTGTGCCATCTAACAGGAAAGGAAAACTACCGCATGACTCGTGCAGAAGGGCAGCACGACTCGTGCTAGGGCCAACCTGTTGGCAATTGGATCGTGCGGTTCAACGTGATCCGTTAGGATAAACTGGCAACCAAAACAGCGGAAGCAATTTAAATGTGTTTACCGTACTTCTGGGTTGATGTAGAGGATGAACAGCAGAGAACCACCTCTCAATCTTCTGCTGTATGTCCCAAGTTGAATCCTGCTGTTGTGTGGGCAACAATCCACAGGATTCTCTCAATCTGCTCCTGTTCTTTCTAACTGTCAAAATGAGGCACTGACTTAGGGTTAACAGGAGCTGAGATGACTTATATAGTTGGGCTACAGCAGGGACCAGGAGGAGAAATTGGGCTGGGCCTCAATTGAATTTAATTAACCAAGCTTAGCCCAAAGCTTTTAATTAAATCCAATAATAATAATATAGTCCACTAAAATATTATTACTGCACTACCCGTCCAATCCCAAAATTATGTTCTGGGCTCCTTCTTATTATAAGCCCGACAGTCTCCCCATGTTTAAGATATACAATGTCCATTAATTAATTAAGTTACTGACAACTCAAATTAATTAATATCTCATTCGAGAGTAGTACCACTCAACCTTATTATCATGCCGAAAATTAATCCACTTGCAAGATTTACATGATAAACCTTATGAGCTCCTCAAGGGGACATCATCAACCTATAACGGACATGGATTCCTTCTACAATCAACAGCACACCATAGATACAGCACTACTTCCCAACTCACCGAGTTTGTTGATTTAATACTTATAAATCTCACCCATTGATGAATCAAAGAAATACATACTGCCCTACGTGTCGAGGTTATTGTATAGGGATTAAGAGCACGAACTTCCATAATAACAGAGATCAAGTTCTACTATATAGTCAGTATAAGAAGAACGACCTCATGTGGTCCTGCTCAATACACATAAGTGCACTAATGTGATTCTATAGCCAAGACAAGCTAATACCAAATCACACTACAACCATACCGATAGAGAGTCCCCGTCTATCTCAGTTGTGAGCATCTGTTTATACTTTATAAGGAAACTGATAATATGATCTTCCGCGTGTTGTCGCACAACATATTATCTACAGTATAAAGTAAATGGACAATTGCATCATGCATATAAAATAAATTATAAGATGCAATCATTTGATCAATGATTCTCATTTCAAATATTGTTATGACATTATTCATACTAAAGCTAGACTTTTAGTATACAATCCAACAATCTCCCACTTATACTAAAAGACTATGCTGTCATGTCTTCTGCCATACATCTGATTCCTACTCCCACTTACGCGACCATTAAAAGCTCTCGCCTTAAGGTCCTTGTAAATGGTTTGCTAGGTCATCATCCGATGCAATCTAGGTGACAACAACCTTCCCCTCATCATACGATTTCTCGTAATAGGTGGTACTCGCGCTCCATGTGTTTAATTGCCTTATGGACTTGTGATTTCTTCAAGTTTGCAACTGCACCAATATCATCAATATAAATTGTGATTACCTTGGGCAAACTTAGAAACACTTCAAAGTCCATCATGAAGTCTCTAGAGTCATATAGATACTTTGGCTGCCTCATAGGCTCCAATTTATCATCTTTCCATGATGGAGTCCGAAGTTTGAAATATATTTCTATATAACACTCCTCCACATTATGACTCTACTTCCTAAGATTAAACACATAACCTTTGAGGAGAATTTACTGCCGTCCAATCTGACTAAAAAATCTGAATCTACGTAATCCACAAGAAGCAGTGAATCTGTTTAGTAAATCCACATATAATTTCCAGTCCTTCTCAGGCACTTTATATATGTCTTACTACAGTTCATCATTCTTGTTCCGGGTTACGTTGATACCTTCTGTTCATGCGTTCAGCAACACAGATATCCAACTTCGTTCATAGCATTCTTTGGATTAAGCTTCCTTATTCGCCGAAGCATAAGGAACCGCTTTCATCATCTTTATCTTCTTCTTGTGTCTCAAAGACACATTCACTTAGATAAATTTACATGCTAAACGAGTATGGATTGTATCATTTTATGAAATTTGAGATAAGCATAATATCCTTTCTTGTGATCCGTATTACCGTGATCAAAAGGATATATTTTGCCTTTCTTAAGTCCTTCATCTCTACCGCTTTATTAACCGTACCCATACGCCCGATAATACTCTTTTATTGTCTCCAATGAGCAAGATACTATCTACGTATAGTACAAGAAACACCACCACGTTTCCGTCACTCTTTACAACACACAAGACTCATCCGCTCATTGATTTAAATCCATGCCACTGGATTACCTAATCAAAACAGATGCTTCATGATCTTAAAGCTTGCTTTAGTCCATCGCTGGACAATTTTAAGCTTACTATTAAAATGCTATTAGTACTTTGCAATGAATCACTCTGGTTGCTTCACATAGATGTTTTCCTCAAGACTTCCAATCAGGAAAGCTGTCTTGACATCTATTTGCTGTTCCTCATAGCAGCAATAAAAGAATCCGGATCAACATAAGCATAGCTAGCAGCGAACATGTTTCCTCATAATCGAACCATTTCTTTCTGAGTACACTTTTTCGCAACAAGCTTTGCTTCCAAGGTTTTCACCTTTCCATATGATCCTCTTTTATTTCCTTTGACCACTTGCAATGGCTTTTACACCATTTTAGTGATCCTTCAAGCTCCAAACTTAATTTAGAATCTGTAGATTCTATTTCAACATTCATTGCATCTTGCTAAGATTCGGCATTTTAATCTTGTAGTGCTATGTCGTATCCGTGGGATAATATCATGTTCACTAGGGATCAAGTCTCACGACTCTCCCAAACATATATTTATGAGTTGTCACACAACCCTCCCACTACGACAAGGCACTACATGTAATTGTGTATCAGACGTGACACGCGTTGCAGTTTACCTTGTGGTATATCCTCTTGTACACTTGGTACTTATACTTAGTGTTTTCCTCTCACTTCCTTTAGAACAACTTATACATGGGCTTGTGATTTATTACATAGTCCTTTTCCAAAAAAAAATCTAGTGTTTGTGTTGACAATCACCCTTCGATCTTTTGGACTAAATAAATCACTCTCCATTTTTCTAGGATATCCCATATACAGACAAATGTTTCACGAATTACTGTATCTAGGGTATATCCATAAAATGAATTTAATTATTCCAAATAATTCATCATCTATCTAATCATAACCATAAGAGCCTTATCCCTTCTACTCACCACACCATTCAGCTGGGGCATGCCCGGTATAGTCAACTTGAGATTTAATCTCAACTTCTGATTATTAGTTCCTAACTATCCTAAGAGGTATTCGCCATCATGATTGAATCATAATGACTTAATATATTTTCCATGACGCTCACTGTACCAGCCTTACAATTCTTGAATTAATCAAAGAACTTAGACATGCAGTGCATCATGTAAATATATTGGTTTCTAGAATAATCTTCGAATATTCATAACCACCTCTCGCCTGGATATTGTTAGGTTCGCTTGAATCAGAATGAACTAATTCCAACATATATATCTTTGGCTCTAAACCCCACAGCCTTGAAAAGGCAGTTAATCATTTTTACTTCCAAGCAAGACTCGCAAGTCCGATAGTTTTCACTTCAGATAAACCTTACGGTCTATCGGCTATCAACTTTTGAATCCTACTCAAGTAAAATGAATTAGTCATAGACGCCAAATGTATGTTTAGTTCATTTCCGAAGGTTCCTTTCTCTTACTAATATTAGAAGATGCATTATTTAATTACTATATATTGCATCTGTGGGATGTGCATGATTCAAGACTATAATTTTTATCCACCAACGTACTTTAACGGATTATAGCCTCATTCCTCATTACTATGACCATGTCATTTAAATGAAATGAAGTATCCATCCGTTAATGCATAGAAACCGAAATTAAATTCTTTCTATGAAACATACGTAAATACAATTTCTCATAATCAATCGTTTATTCTTATCATGAGATAAATAAACAACTCCCACTGCAATAGCCACTACCTTTGTAGTTTTACCCATATTATTAACAATCTTATCCTTACTCAGTGATAAACATTTAGTGATTCAAGTATCTACATACTTCGAGTCAGTAGATGTCATCACTAATCATGTTTAAACCATTAGTAAATAAGATATTAAACTTGTTCACATCATGATGAAAAATGGCTTTCTTTTGCCACATGTTTTGTTAGAAGTTTCCCACCATATACAATCTCTCGTATTTCAGGTAGAACTTGCTCAAAACATCCAGGCAAATTGTGAAGAATAAATTGATTTAGGTTTCCCTTTCAATTTCTATTCCAAGCTTTTCCAATTCATTCATCAATTGAACCATGATCTTCTGCCTTTTAATTTACTCAAGTATCCGAAGAGTTACATGAGACCATCATATTTCTATGAACCTCTCATCTCTTCACTAGAGACTTTAATAGGCATCATGAGACGTCCTTTGTGAGAATACACGTGTATTTTCTTAAGCAGTAATTTTCAAAACCAAGATTCTTTTCTAATCATCTAATTTGGACAAGTAAATATAATGTCTTTTAGTTAATAATTAGTGAAATAAAACCATCCGAAATTCAGAGAATCACAAATAAATTTACCGATCAAATCTTCGAATTTTATTCTTTTATATCGATTCCCTCAAAACAATATAAAATAAAATTCACCGACATCTCAAGCACCGTGAGTCTGCAAGCCACGATAGTGTGGACGTTTACAAACCTGAACATTTACAAGAGAAGGTTTTACCCATTAATTTCATTTGTCAACCTCACTTTATGACAAAATAATTAATAGTCGGTTTTTCTTTAGCCATGCAAATAAAAGCAGTGACTCCGATGGGGAGGATACTTATTATTTACATCTAAGTGTACACCATTATTTGACCCCAAGTCCGCGGCCCAAGCTTGTGTGCCTTACAGATAGAGAAGTACACACGCGCTCGGATAACTTCCTACAGTCATCAATTACAAGTTTGTACCAGTGAACCGCATATAAACTCATCCGATAGGGAGGGAGGTCTAAGCCAACGCGCAAGTTCATATGCATCACATTACAAACGTAATTATTTAATGAAGTCTGTTCCAGCAATCCATGAATAAACTCATCCGATGGGGAGGAAGGCTCTAATGCCGACGCGCAAGTCTATTCACATCGCTAACAAACCAATAATAGAGGCCGCGAGAATTTATTACCAATCCCCTCTCCCACTTAATTATTTAATTACCGAGGGTTTTTAACATGCATATAATATTCCAGAATAAAATATACAACTTAGACATGCTTATATTAACAGCAATTTAAATAAATAAATCACATAGAGCATGTCTTATACATATACAACAATAATTGACAATTAAATCAATTAATCAGTTGTATAACATTAATTAATTGCATAATATGTTGGATCAATTAAATAGGCTCAGCTGACCCAAACATCATTAGCATAAAATGAGCAGCCCATTAATTAAATAATTAAGCCCATTTACCCTGCCAATTTATGCATTAAGGTCTAGCCCAATATTTAACCTGGCCCAACATCAAGCCCACAATTAATTAAAACCAACAATTAATATTACCTAGCAGCCCATAACCATTTTAATTAAAATTGAGCCCAACAGCCCAAAACTAAATTAAAATTAATTGAGCAGCCTTTATTAAAAACTGTACAAGGCCCATCAGGCAATAAAATTTGCCCAACTCCAATAGCCCATAAGCAAATAAAAGGAATAAGGCCCAAGTCCAATTTAAAATAGCCCTACAGCCTTTAAGAAAATTGGGCCCTGCAACCTAGGCCCTCAACAGCTGAAACCCTAGGAGTAGCAGCCGCCATCTCCTCTTCATCGGCTCAGCCAGTCGCCGCCTTGCCGCTGTCCCCGGAGGCGCCGCCAATAGGCGACTTTAATCACGCCGTTAGCCCGCCGCCGACAGCTCCCAGCTGCACCCGCCAGCCGCCGCGTATAGACGAAACTGACGCAGCAGACACGGCACCGACGCTGCCGCCGCCGACTTCCCTCGCATCCACCGGCCCTTAGTCGTCCAGCAGACTGTCCAGCGCCGCCGCACAAACGTCCGCTTCTGCAGACCGTCTGGAGTTGACCTCTCCACCAGCCGACGTCAACGCCCGATCTGCGCCGACGTGTGCCGCCGCAATTGTCGCCTTCAGATATGCACGGATCTCCCCCGGCGCTGCATCAATCTACCGCCGCCTCGACTCCGTCGCTCAGTCGCGTGCCATCACCAGTGCAGTCAGATCCTACGGCGACGTGTACCGATCTGAACGGATCTTCCGCGCTGGTCCGTCCAGTCGCGCTGTCCCCATCGCCGCCCAGACGCCTGGCCTTGGAGTTCAAGCCACCGCGTCGCAATCGAACTCGAACCCCAGTCGAAGCTGCACGTCTATCCAGCGCTCCCGCGACGGATTAGGTTCGACCAGACACCACACGCCGTGAAGCCATCAACCATCGATAGACTTTCCCGGTCAAACGCGACGCGCTGCCAACTTTCGCGATTCATCACTCGCAGTTAGCGGTCATCTCCAGCGCCGCCGTGACCCGCTGTCTTCTGTCTTCCATCGAAAACGCATCGAATAGGGGTGGAGTGTGTGATGTGATAAAGACAGTAGACCGATTGACTGTTATCTTCTTCACAATATAGCACAAAGAAGATGGGGATTCGTTCTCCAATTTTATATAAATAAAATAACCAAACCCCAACTAACAACTCAGACAATAATAAACAGATTACTCCAAATAATCATATATTGACTGAATAATAAAAACATGCGATCAAACCAGATTAAGTCAAATAATCAAGTAATCACATACCCATCTATCAAATCACGTTTCACCAAGAAACCAGGCTCTGATACCAATTGTTGGCAATTGGATCATGCGGTTCAAAGTGATCCGTTAGGATAAACTGGCAAACAAAACAGCGGAAGCAATTTAAATGTGTTTAACGTACTTCTGGGTTGATGTAGAGGATGAACAGCAGAGAACCACATCTCAATCTTCTGCTGTATGTCCCAAGTCGAATCCTGCTGTTGTGTGGGCAACAATCCGCAGGATTCTCTCAATCTGCTCCTGTTCTTTCTAACTGTCAAAATGAGGCACTGACTTAGGGTTAACAGGAGCTGAGATGACTTATATAGTTGGGCTACAGCAGGGACCAGGAGGAGAAATTGGGCTGGGCCTCAATTGAATTTAATTAACCAAGCTTAGCCCAAAGCTTTTAATTAAATCCAATAATAATAATATAGTCCACTAAAATATTATTACTGCACTACCCGTCCAATCCCAAAATTATGTTCTGGGCTCCTTCTTATTATAAGCCCGACAGTCTCCCCATGTTTAAGATATACAATGTCCATTAATTAATTAAGTTACTGACAACTCAAATTAATTAATATCTCATCCGAGAGTAGTACCACTCAACCTTATTATCATGCCGGAAATTAATCTACTTGCAAGATTTACATGATAAACCTTATGAGCTCCTCAAGGGGACATCATCAACCTATAACGGACATGGATTCCTTCTACAATCAACAGCACACCATAGATACAGCACTACTTCCCAACTCACCGAGTTTGTTGATTTAATACTTATAAATCTCACCCATTGATGAATCAAAGAAATACATACTGCCCTACGTGTCGAGGTTATTGTATAGGGATTAAGAGCACGAACTTCCATAATAACAGAGATCAAGTTCTACTATATAGTCAGTATAAGAAGAACGACCTCATGTGGTCCTGCTCAATACACATAAGTGCACTAATGTGATTCTATAGCCAAGACAAGCTAATACCAAATCACACTACAACCATACCGATAGAGAGTCCCCGTCTATCTCAGTTGTGAGCATCTGTTTATACTTTATAAGGAAACTGATAATATGATCTTCCGCGTGTTGTCGCACAACATATTATCTACAGTATAAAGTAAATGGACAATTGCATCATGCATATAAAATAAATTATAAGATGCAATCATTTGATCAATGATTCTCATTTCAAATATTGTTATGACATTATTCATACTAAAGCTAGACTTTTAGTATACAATCCAACAATCTCCCACTTATACTAAAAGACTATGCTGTCATGTCTTCTGCCATACATCTGATTCCTACTCCCACTTACGCGACCATTAAAAGCTCTCGCCTTAAGGTCCTTGTAAATGGTTTGCTAGGTCATCATCCGATGCAATCTAGGTGACAACAACCTTCCCCTCATCATACGATTTCTCGTAATAGGTGGTACTCGCGCTCCATGTGTTTAATTGCCTTATGGACTTGTGATTTCTTCAAGTTTGCAACTGCACCAATATCATCAATATAAATTGTGATTACCTTGGGCAAACTTAGAAACACTTCAAAGTCCATCATGAAGTCTCTAGAGTCATATAGATACTTTGGCTGCCTCATAGGCTCCAATTTATCATCTTTCCATGATGGAGTCCGAAGTTTGAAATATATTTCTATATAACACTCCTCCACATTATGACTCTACTTCCTAAGATTAAACACATAACCTTTGAGGAGAATTTACTGCCGTCCAATCTGACTAAAAAATCTGAATCTACGTAATCCACAAGAAGCAGTGAATCTGTTTAGTAAATCCACATATAATTTCCAGTCCTTCTCAGGCACTTTATATATGTCTTACTACAGTTCATCATTCTTGTTCCGGGTTACGTTGATACCTTCTGTTCATGCGTTCAGCAACACAGATATCCAACTTCGTTCATAGCATTCTTTGGATTAAGCTTCCTTATTCGCCGAAGCATAAGGAACCGCTTTCATCATCTTTATCTTCTTCTTGTGTCTCAAAGACACATTCACTTAGATAAATTTACATGCTAAACGAGTATGGATTGTATCATTTTATGAAATTTGAGATAAGCATAATATCCTTTCTTGTGATCCGTATTACCGTGATCAAAAGGATATATTTTGCCTTTCTTAAGTCCTTCATCTCTACCGCTTTATTAACCGTACCCATACGCCCGATAATACTCTTTTATTGTCTCCAATGAGCAAGATACTATCTACGTATAGTACAAGAAACACCACCACGTTTCCGTCACTCTTTACAACACACAAGACTCATCCGCTCATTGATTTAAATCCATGCCACTGGATTACCTAATCAAAACAGATGCTTCATGATCTTAAAGCTTGCTTTAGTCCATCGCTGGACAATTTTAAGCTTACTATTAAAATGCTATTAGTACTTTGCAATGAATCACTCTGGTTGCTTCACATAGATGTTTTCCTCAAGACTTCCAATCAGGAAAGCTGTCTTGACATCTATTTGCTGTTCCTCATAGCAGCAATAAAAGAATCCGGATCAACATAAGCATAGCTAGCAGCGAACATGTTTCCTCATAATCGAACCATTTCTTTCTGAGTACACTTTTTCGCAACAAGCTTTGCTTCCAAGGTTTTCACCTTTCCATATGATCCTCTTTTATTTCCTTTGACCACTTGCAATGGCTTTTACACCATTTTAGTGATCCTTCAAGCTCCAAACTTAATTTAGAATCTGTAGATTCTATTTCAACATTCATTGCATCTTGCTAAGATTCGGCATTTTAATCTTGTAGTGCTATGTCGTATCCGTGGGATAATATCATGTTCACTAGGGATCAAGTCTCACGACTCTCCCAAACATATATTTATGAGTTGTCACACAACCCTCCCACTACGACAAGGCACTACATGTAATTGTGTATCAGACGTGACACGCGTTGCAGTTTACCTTGTGGTATATCCTCTTGTACACTTGGTACTTATACTTAGTGTTTTCCTCTCACTTCCTTTAGAACAACTTATACATGGGCTTGTGATTTATTACATAGTCCTTTTCCAAAAAAAAATCTAGTGTTTGTGTTGACAATCACCCTTCGATCTTTTGGACTAAATAAATCACTCTCCATTTTTCTAGGATATCCCATATACAGACAAATGTTTCACGAATTACTGTATCTAGGGTATATCCATAAAATGAATTTAATTATTCCAAATAATTCATCATCTATCTAATCATAACCATAAGAGCCTTATCCCTTCTACTCACCACACCATTCAGCTGGGGCATGCCCGGTATAGTCAACTTGAGATTTAATCTCAACTTCTGATTATTAGTTCCTAACTATCCTAAGAGGTATTCGCCATCATGATTGAATCATAATGACTTAATATATTTTCCATGACGCTCACTGTACCAGCCTTACAATTCTTGAATTAATCAAAGAACTTAGACATGCAGTGCATCATGTAAATATATTGGTTTCTAGAATAATCTTCGAATATTCATAACCACCTCTCGCCTGGATATTGTTAGGTTCGCTTGAATCAGAATGAACTAATTCCAACATATATATCTTTGGCTCTAAACCCCACAGCCTTGAAAAGGCAGTTAATCATTTTTACTTCCAAGCAAGACTCGCAAGTCCGATAGTTTTCACTTCAGATAAACCTTACGGTCTATCGGCTATCAACTTTTGAATCCTACTCAAGTAAAATGAATTAGTCATAGACGCCAAATGTATGTTTAGTTCATTTCCGAAGGTTCCTTTCTCTTACTAATATTAGAAGATGCATTATTTAATTACTATATATTGCATCTGTGGGATGTGCATGATTCAAGACTATAATTTTTATCCACCAACGTACTTTAACGGATTATAGCCTCATTCCTCATTACTATGACCATGTCATTTAAATGAAATGAAGTATCCATCCGTTAATGCATAGAAACCGAAATTAAATTCTTTCTATGAAACATACGTAAATACAATTTCTCATAATCAATCGTTTATTCTTATCATGAGATAAATAAACAACTCCCACTGCAATAGCCACTACCTTTGTAGTTTTACCCATATTATTAACAATCTTATCCTTACTCAGTGATAAACATTTAGTGATTCAAGTATCTACATACTTCGAGTCAGTAGATGTCATCACTAATCATGTTTAAACCATTAGTAAATAAGATATTAAACTTGTTCACATCATGATGAAAAATGGCTTTCTTTTGCCACATGTTTTGTTAGAAGTTTCCCACCATATACAATCTCTCGTATTTCAGGTAGAACTTGCTCAAAACATCCAGGCAAATTGTGAAGAATAAATTGATTTAGGTTTCCCTTTCAATTTCTATTCCAAGCTTTTCCAATTCATTCATCAATTGAACCATGATCTTCTGCCTTTTAATTTACTCAAGTATCCGAAGAGTTACATGTCACACAACATATTATCTACAGTATAAAGTAAATGGACAATTGCATCATGCATATAAAATAAATTATAAGATGCAATCATTTGATCAATGATTCTCATTTCAAATATTGTTATGACATTATTCATACTAAAGCTAGACTTTTAGTATACAATCCAACAATCTCCCACTTATACTAAAAGACTATGCTGTCATGTCTTCTGCCATACATCTGATTCCTACTCCCACTTACGCGACCATTAAAAGCTCTCGCCTTAAGGTCCTTGTAAATGGTTTGCTAGGTCATCATCCGATGCAATCTAGGTGACAACAACCTTCCCCTCATCATACGATTTCTCGTAATAGGTGGTACTCGCGCTCCATGTGTTTAATTGCCTTATGGACTTGTGATTTCTTCAAGTTTGCAACTGCACCAATATCATCAATATAAATTGTGATTACCTTGGGCAAACTTAGAAACACTTCAAAGTCCATCATGAAGTCTCTAGAGTCATATAGATATTTTGGCTGCCTCATAGGCTCCAATTTATCATCTTTCCATGATGGAGTCCGAAGTTTGAAATATATTTCTATATAACACTCCTCCACATTATGACTCTACTTCCTAAGATTAAACACATAACCTTTGAGGAGAATTTACTGCCGTCCAATCTGACTAAAAAATCTGAATCTACGTAATCCACAAGAAGCAGTGAATCTGTTTAGTAAATCCACATATAATTTCCAGTCCTTCTCAGGCACTTTATATATGTCTTACTACAGTTCATCATTCTTGTTCCGGGTTACGTTGATACCTTCTGTTCATGCGTTCAGCAACACAGATATCCAACTTCGTTCATAGCATTCTTTGGATTAAGCTTCCTTATTCGCCGAAGCAACAGTAAAAGTCATTTTCGATCCCATTGTCGAATCATACTTCGAAGTGGTGGAGAGTTTGAGAAGTTTGGCAAGCTTATGGTTACGCATGCACTTGAATTGAATATGAGCGTAAACACCATACCCCATAAGTGTACATCTTTTACACTTGAGTGCGAGTAATATACTTCCTGTGAGAATAAGTTGATGGAGCATTTTAATTGGTAGTAGTTGTCTTCACTTGTATGCTATGAATGAATTATTGCATGTAATGAGAGTGCATGATCGAAGTTAATGACAATTGTGTTTTGAATGGCCTAGTTGTTATATCATTTGTTTTCCCTTAGATTTACACACTATCTTTCTTCATCTTTGTTCGATTTCGTTGTTCGGGGACGAACAATATCTTAAGTTTGGGAGGTTTATTTAGTGTGAAAATCTGCATATTTTAAGGACCGATTTAGCACCGTTTTGTGGAATTTATGTTCGTATTTATCACTAAATGGTTAATTTTTATATATTTAAGATATTGGTGCATTTGAGGTGTTATTTCATGTTTTTAGGTGGAAAACAGATTAAAAGTACAAAGTTGGAATGATGAGTGAAATCGTGAAAGAATGCTGAAAAACGCATGTCCAATTTGCATTTAAACTAGGTTTATGTGTTAAGTTTACTTTCAAAGAGGGATTTAACATAAATTAGTGATTGCTTTCATAAGAACTGCAGGGATTCCTAGTGCTATCTATCTTCTCTCTTGAACACTTCCATATTTAATTTTATCTGCTATTTTATTATTTTAAGTATTTTTTTCTGCATCTTTAAATTAGGTAATTCTTAAAATACCCAGATTTGTCTTATATTAGAATAGTCATAAATAGATTAAATAACGAGTCTAGAATTATCCTTTGGGTTCGATAATAGACTTGGTCACACGCTTATCTGGAACAGATTCCCTACACTTGGGGACACGCACTATACCAAAAATATATTAAGACAACACATATAATGTGTTGTCCATTAGCTTCTTTTTAGTAAAAATCTCTGTTGTCGAAGCCCCTGTTGTCGTAGGGCATTTGAAAAGACGCACAACGACAACACATATTATGTGTTGTCATTGTGCGCCTTTTTTATAAAAAAAAAGACGCACAACGACAATATATATTTATGTGTTGTCGTTGTGCATCTTTATGTGTTGTTGTTGTACTTTTTTTTAATTTATTTTAAGACAATAGGTTATATATGTTGTCTTATTTGATTAAGACAACATATATATGTATTTTCTATTAATGTAGTATTATTAAATTATTCATAGCGTCTATATTTTATACGTATTGTCGAACCAATTAATTATTATACAAAATATTTTATAATTAATTTATAAACAAAATAATAAAATTCAAAATGCATTAAAACATTCTAAATAATCCAAAACATGCTAAATATCAAATATCCCTCTCAAATCTAAATGTTGGCAAAATTCAAATACATCCCATAAGACATGACATAAATAGAATTGGTTTAAAACCATGAAACTATGGATCCAAGTCTAGACAATTAATGAAAATCCAAATACATCAACAAGTCATGATCATTCCCCTTTAGCTCTGACGCCTCTTCTTTCAACTGTATGTGCCTGTCCAAACACAACCATAATCTTTATCATGAGAAGTTAAAACACCTACCATGAGGCTAAAAATCTTGAAAACAGTTGAGGTGTTGAAGGACTACTCGATGATTTGACTCCACTTGATTTGTCACTAGAGCTTGCCAATGCCCCGATACCACTCTCTCTTTTCTAGAAATCGATAAAGTTTAAGTGAACTTAGTTAAAAAACCACATATGTTAACAAGTGATAGAAAAAGAGAACTGAATGTCGAACGAGAAAACAAGAGATGCTAGTAGTAGCAGTAAACGATATCTTACACACCCGAGGCTTTAACCAGCTAAGCAGTCCATTCTTCTTGGTTCTTTTCTCATCCCTCAATTTCTCATCAACAGTATCAATATTGCCATCAAGAGAAACATACATGTCCATATTTTCATCATCCAATACCAGGTCACGCCTTCTATGTGGAAGATAGGCAAGCTGCCACATCAAATAGAAAAAACATATAAGCACTATAGAATACCTCAGCAGAGAAAGAAAGAAAGACTAAAAAAAGGAAAAGGGAAATTATTGGGACCCTGGGGATTGCAAACTGAAAATTACACAGTACCTCTTCTTCTCCAAATGAATGTCTTCTCCTCTGTCCTGGACGGTTGGAAAATTTTGGTGATTGAGAAGCTTTTGTAGATACAAGAATTAGTTTTGTAAGTCTCTATATTCTGCTCATTAAAGCAGCTTTAGCTTCTTTCTCTTGTTCCAACCTTGACTGCAGTCGCACTTGACCATCTTCTAGCTTTAGGATCAGACCCACCCACAAAGTGATATAACAAATTAATAAATAATAACCACTTTTATATAAGTTGAGATTCACATATGGCTTCTTGCCTCACAGATGAAATAATTGAAGACCAAACTTGAGAATTTTTATATGAAATGGAATAGTAAACAAATAATCAATAATTCAAAGTTGAGATCAAAATCGTGTGAAACATATAATTGTAAGAAGGTAATTCTCATCTTGATAAAGAAACCAAACACAACCATAATATCTAAATCACATGAACAAACAAGATCCAATGCTAGCTAGTATTATTCACATGAGAAAGGCCTAGCAGAAAATACAAGGCTACATCATTTCAATGAAGAATGGAAGACCCTTGCAAGCACAGCGGGTAATGTTATATATGATTGAGTATGGGGTTAGAAGCTATAATTTTCGCAGCAGAGGAGATGAGTTGGTCATGAAAGGAAAGAGGAGATATGACTTAATTATTATTTTTTATACTAATGCGCAAGCATAACTAAATAAAGTTCCTCCTGCAAGACAAAACATATCATATCACTAGTGATCACATAGAAATTGCAAGGATACATGAATAAAGAAAGAATATAATACAAAACGCAACAAATTAAACTACTCTTCTGATTGAGTAATGCAACAATAAAACAGTAATCCGTAATCAAGAGAATAAAAATAATACAATTGCAGATATAAACCTTGATTTCAGAAAAAATCACCTTCTGTTTTAAGAGTAGAATGTCGCCATCCGCACTGTCTTTCATCTGTGGAACTGGAACTATGCCCCTTTTCAATTGTTCCAATTCTTCCTTTAAACAGCGAATTTCATTTTCATACTTTTTGATAAGTGATTTCTCATCAATTCTTCCACTTAATAATTACATCTGCGAAATGATGCTCATAGTTGAGGATGGCTATATTTAAAGTCATCACAAATAACAGAGGATACGATAATCACTACAACCACTAAGAAAAAGAGTAATTCAAATCCAACTTTGAGGTAATTTATGACTGATCATGTGTTGGGTCTAGTGGAAGTGTTTCAAAATCAAAGCATACTGAACAAAAATAGTAACTTCATTTTAAATAAACAGTAAGGAATACATAGCAAGAGATCATTGCTATTTTGTGCAAAGACAAAAATAAGTATACGCCCATTTACAGCTACATAAATTGGTCAAATAGATGGATGGCATTATATAATGGACTATGGGTACCACATCAAAGAAAGCAAAGTTTCACCTTCTCCTGCTGCAATAAGGGAGAGAGCATGGACTGGGGATAACACAACAATTATCCAACACCACTTTCACAAGCATTACAAAGTTTGTGGTATCCACCATGCATAGATGTTACTATATACTCTTTACAAATTTTACAGGAGGCAATAAGTAAATATTCCAAAGGAATATAATACAGTCCTGTCATGCAGAATTAATTTTATTTGTTATATGGTAATTCTCTTTCGGAAAAACTTTTGCTTTCCAATTGTCACAAGAGGTTCTACAAGTATACAATAAACTTAAGGAGAAGAGAATAATTGAATATAGGCGACCACATACCGTTGATTCCTTCCATTGCCCCACTAACAACATGCTGTACAGCAACATCATAGACACGCCAATAATCATAGATGGGGTCGGCTGCACCCGTTCGAGAAATCGCGTCGAATGAGCGGCGGCGACGCCGCCCAAATCTGCACGGTCGACAACAGGGTCAGAGAAGTAGGGATCCTCCATCGCGAACAGCTTGAGGATCGACGATGAAGAGGCAACCTTTAAATTGAACGATGGCGGTCCGGCGGCTGATTATCGCGGATGGCCGCCAATAAGACAAGATCCGCGACCGGTAGCAAAATCAGACGGCGGCGGGAAGGGTTGCTGCCCAAAGCGAAGTAAGATCTGGAAAACCCTAGGCGGCAGCGTAAGTAAACGGCCGAAACCCTAGGCGGCGCCGGAAGGGAGCCGGCGAGACCAAGAAGTGAAGAAAAATATGAGAATTCAGATCCGAAAGGAGATAAAATGGTCGTTGGCAGATGACCCTTTTTGTTGGGAAGAAGGATTTGACTAGAATTCAGATCCTAATTTTTATATTTAAAATATATTTAAAAAATCATATATGTATTTTTAAAATAAAATATTAAGATAATTTAAGACAACATTGATGAATATATGTTGTCTTTGTGCATGAAAAATTTTACGTCAACATATGGTATCATATATGTTGTCTTACAATGAATTCATTTGAAAAGTGGTATATACGACAACACAATAAGACAACACCAGATAATATGTGTTGTCCTTGTGCGTGAAAAAAAAATTAAGACAACATATATATTTAAGACTACACATATAAGGTATACGATAACACATTTCTGATCTATGTTGTATATTTTCTGTTGTCTTAGTGCTTTTTTGGTGTAGTGACGCAAAAAGGTGAACAAACAAAATTTATATGGGAATTTTTGTTGGAACTTTCCAACAATTTTAGGTTTTATAGGAATTTTTGTTGGAAATTTTCAATAGTTTATCAGACTATTGGAATTAACATTGGAAATTTTCAACGGTTTAAATTTTCATGGGAATTTTCGCTGGAATTTTCCAATGGTTTAAAGTTTAATTGAAAAATTCGTTGGAACTGTAAAATTTCCAATGGATTTGCTTTTTGTTGGAATTTTTCTGTTGGAATTTGACAATTTTCTTGTAGTGACTTATTAAATTTATAACTATCTCGTTGGTTCGACATTTAACTTGGTCACACACACTATAATTGATTCCTTACACTTGAGGGTGAAAGAAAATAGCGATCACACATATATGTAATTAATATATAAACTTAGATTTTTTAAAGTTAGACTCTTGTTAATTGAGTTCACGGTGTAAATCTTGTAAGGGGTGGCTATTTACACTCCCAAAAATACTATATATACCCAAAAAAAGAATTAAATGAATATAAATGACTTAAATATCCTTATGAATCATATATTAATAAATATAATATATCACTAGATAATTTCCAAAATTACTTTAACATACTTTATTTAAATTCTATTACCTAACCAAGCCTACAATAAGGGAAAATAGATTTTTTTTGTCCGCTAACTTTGCCAAATTTTGAATTTAGTCCAAAAGTTTTTCACTTTTTGAAAATCGTCCATTATATTTGCATAATTTTAAAAATCGTCCATTATATTTGAAAATTTTGAAAATCGTTCATCATGTTTACCAAGTTCAACAAAATCGTCTGTTTCTACAGGTCATTAGCAGGTTATTCTAAAAAAAAATGTAATATATATATATATATATATATATATATATATATATATATATATATATATATATATATATACTATTTTTAAAAAAATAGCCTTCACTAAGAATTTATATTATACTCTCTCCGTCCGCCCGAAAGAGGGCATTTTGCTTTTGTACATGTTGATTAAGAAGTATTGTTATTTAATGTGTAGTGGGTAGTTGTATTAGTGGGAGTGTGGATCCCATATTTTAATTGTATTAGTGGGTGTGTGTGGATCTCATGTGTGCAAAAAAAGGAAGTGACCCTCTTTGGACCGGACGACCAAAATGAAAAAAAAAATCCTCTTTCGAGCAGACGGAGGAAGTATCAATATTTAGTCAAATTTGTTCCACTTTAGTAATGAGGTTAATATTGTTTGTTTGGTATACATAAGTGAAAAATAAAAAGTGAGATAAAATTGGTTAAATAAAAATATGATATAGATTAATTGGGGTGAAAATATTCAAATGACCTGCCATAGCAGGTCAAAGGACCAAAATGTTGAATTTTATGAAGTTAATGGACTAATTTCAAAATTGTTATAAAATTAACGGACTAATTTCAAAATTAAAAAAGTTAATGGACTAATTTCAAAATGAATGAAAGTTAGCGGACGAAAAAATCTATTTTCCCAACAATAATTATTCGGGTATATTAGCCGAACAATCTTTGATGCTTGCAGATCAACATGTCTTCTTCTTCACCTTTATTTTTATAAATCATAAATTTGCAGAATTATAATAAACATGATGCGGAATTCCTTGATCCAAGATGTAATTTGCGACAAGAAACTAAGTGATGCATCCCAAGTTGTCATTGATTAGGAAAATTAGGTCTTCCACAAGGAATTTGTGGAGTAGAAATTTAGGTCTTCCTCAACACGACTCTCGGACATAGAACTTGTTAATCTCATGCTCATGGGTGGAGAAGGCCTCAATCTTAACAATTTATTGGCTTCACATTAACTTCACAGAGAAGTAGTCAAAAGTCTAATTCATCTAGGCGCTTTTCGGATCGATGGCTGATGTGATCATTCCATTGGATGTGTTCTGATCATCTTTATTGGATATTATGTTCAAAGAAGTTGCTCCGGGTTGAATCACGTTGAGCCCAACAAGTTTGAGACTTTTGTTTGATTTCCAGGGAGTACTGTCACTAAGTCGTCTTCTACCGCCATTTATCCTTTCATGAGCGAGATAACGTCAACAGTAGCGATGGTGATGTAAATGAAATAGAAATAGTGGCCACTGCAGTAGGCAAAGAAAAGACAGGGATGGAGGCATTTCATTAATGAAGTCAAATTTACGCCCACTCTAGTAATTAAAAGGCCAAAATTGTCATAATTTAAAGCATATATAGAAAATGGGATGCGTTTAGCAATTTTTGGGTGCAAATAGTCGTCCTATCTTGTAATCCCCTTTAATTTAAACTCTAACAATATATAAAGTATAATAAGATTAGAATGGGGATCACAGAGTTTACACCGTAAACCCAATTCACACAAGTGCTTGCCTATTTTTTTATGTGCAACACTTATATATCGTTTTTATATTTTTTTTTTAATTTTTTAATAGTTTTCACTTTTTATCAAAGTTTTTATTTGTGTAAGACCGTTAATTTTATGGAAATCATTTTATGAGACGAATAAAAAGTGATAAAATTTTTAATAAAAAATTATACTAAATTAGTGATGCAGTGAATATTTTATGAACAATTAAAGTAATAGTGGAGTAATATTCTTAAAACTAATGATAAAAGTATAAAATGTTTCATTCAAGACCCTCTCTTATCAAGTATATCATCACTTTTTATTAAAAAAAGTACTGATATTATTTTGTTATTTACATATTACGAATTATTAAATAATTAATCCATTATTACTTTTCAACTATTTGAATATAATTTTTTATTAAAATATTACCCGTAGAAGAAGTTTTTGGTTTTTTATTTTTTTTTATATAGTAGTGCTATAGATTGAGTTAGAGTCACATGTACTAATGAAATAACAGTTTATGTTTATGAGTTTTTGAAAATCCAAATTTAAGCCAAATGGTGCCCAAATAACAACTTCTGTTGAAAATTCATTTTGTATTTCCTTAATATTTAATTAGACCAGAAATGCTGATACAAAGTCAAATTATTATTTTTTTTTTCAAATTCAATATCATCATTATACAAGTCTTGGCGTATCTTCTCAGTTCTCACTCTTGGACAAGCGATCAAGATTTCCCCTACATAATTTTATCTGTAACTAATTCCATTAAATATGCAACATTAGGAGAGATTGATGCTAGATTTATAAAAAACAAAGTATACGTAATATAAAACCTTTGATCAATGTAATGCAAACTGATGACAATAGATGCATGCATGAAAGGGTTCGACTTGGACAGATGGGTTCGACATGCATAAAGAGGTCGAACCATTTCTAAAACCCACCGGTGTGGAATAGAAGGGGGGGTTCGACCACGACACTAATGGTTCGACCTGTTTAGAAGGTCGAACCATGGTCGAACCAAAGCACCAGGAGATGGGTTCGACCACGACACTAGTGGTTCGACATGATCAAACTGATCGAACCAAGGTCGAACCAATGCTGATAATGTTCAAATAGAGTGTTTAGCTTTGTCTATCACTTGGATGAGCTGATATACACGTGGATATTGTTCATTGGAGACTAAAGGATGATCACAATGTGTTGCATGGCAGCTGGAAGCTTAAAGGAACGATTGGAACTAACTCAACAACATAACTGCCATAACTGTCAGTTTAGGCAGTTATGATCAGCTGATAGGTGAGGCGGTTTTAAGAGCAGTTATCAAGCTACATGGAACCGGCTAGATGGCTGTATCTCATCTACTAAGTGAGGGCTATCAAGTGGAGGTTTAACCGGATCAAAAGGTTGAAGGAGTAGCATGATATAAGGGCTCAAAGTCACCTTGTTGAGGGAGTACAACACGAGTTTTCACAGTTTCACAAAAGTTCCTTTCTGGTTTTGTTCTTCGATTCAATCTGTTCTTAGGTGTATTGTATCATCAATAATAAAGTTTCTTCTCCCCAAAGTGGATGTAGGTTGTTCATAACCGAACCACTATACATCTTTGTGCAAAATTTTACATTTCTTTTCAAGTTTTTCATATTACAGTGTGTGTTTTTTGAGAGATAGAGAGGTATTGTGTGATCGAATCACGTCAATTGGCGCCGTCTGTGGGAAACAAACACACAGGAAGCATTCAAGATGAACACCACAAGATTTGATGTTGAAAAGCTCACAGAGAAATCAGATTTCAATCTATGGAAAATCAAGATGAAGGCAGTTCTTATGCAGCAAGGTTTGATGGATGCACTGAAGCCTCCTCCACCGGTGAAAACTGAAATCATCAAGGACCCTCAGGCTGCAGCAGGCCCTGTAAGAGCTCCAGTGGATGATCAGGTACTTCAAAAGGCCTATTCTACAATAATTCTGTGTCTTAGTGATAAGATACTTAGAGAAGTATCAAAGGAGACAACAGCTATTAAGGTATGGAATAGATTGGAGGTTTTGTTCATGGTAAGAACATCTGCCAATAAGATGCATCTCAGGCAAAGACTTCATGCTTTCAAGATGAATGATGAAAAGTCTCTAATGGAACAAGCTGATGAATTCTGCAAGATCACAGATGATCTGGAAAGTGTGGATTTCAAGCTATCCAGTGAAGACAAGGCCATCATGTTGCTGTCAGCATTGCCAAGATCGCAAAGGCACTTCAAGGATGCTGTTCTTTATGGAGGTAAGGATGTTGTGCTACTTGAAGATGTGCTGAGGGCACTTAGATCAAAAGATCTGGAAGAAGGAACTGATAGAAAAGAAAAATCAGGGGCAAAAGGAATTTTTGCCAAGAAAGGGAATCAGAACAAGAAATGGAACAAAGGTGGAAACACTGATCAAAAGAAATGTGCATCAGGACAGTCTAATGGCAAGAGGTGTTACTTTTGTCATGAACCTGGGCACTTCAAGAAACAGCGTGCAAAGTGGAAGGCTAGCAAGTCCAAGAAAACTGAAACACCTGCTGGAAATCAAAAGAACCAAGTCAATCAGGTTGGTGAAGTACAAAACAATGCTGGTATGGAAGGTATTGAAGCTCTGTCCATCACTACTTCAGATGTATCTGTTGAGTGGGTATTGGATTCAGGGTGTACATTCCATATGACACCTATGAAGCATTGGTTTGAGGAATTCAAGCATCAGGAAGGAGGATCAGTACTTTTAGGTGATGATCACTCTTGTGAGATAAAGGGAGTAGGATCCATCAGATTGCTAATGTTTGATGGAGTTCAGAGGCTTCTTAGGAATGTAAGGTATGTTCCTGGATTAAGAAGGAACCTCATCTCCCTTGGGATGCTTGATACTCAAGGTTGTGATTCAAACCTGAGAAAGGGAATCCTCACAGTGACTAAGGATGATAAGATTGTCATGAGAGGGACCAGGAGATCAGACTTGTATTTCTTGGATGGGAGTGTTGTTGTAGGACAGATACACAACATTGGTCAGCAGGATGATGCCAAGCTTTGGCATGGCAGGTTGGGACATGTTAGTGAAAGAGGAATGCAAGAATTGGCAAAACAACAGCTGATCAAGTTCAATGAAGGTGATAAGATCAGACAGTGTGAGCATTGCATTCTTGGTAAGTCCAAGAGACTTAAGTTTGATGATTCGGAACATACAACCAAAGCTAGAATGGATTATGTTCATTCAGACCTCTAGGGACCTTCAAGAACTGTAACCAGAGGTGGAGGGAGATACATCATGACCATAATTGATGATTACTCAAGGAAGTTATGGGTATATGTTCTGAAATCTAAGGATGAAGCATTCACAACCTTCAAATGTTGGTTGACAGAAACTGAGAACATCACAGGGAGTAGTTTGAAGTATTTAAGAACAGACAATGGATTGGAATTTGTGTCTGAAGAGTTCAATTCATATTGCAAAGAAAAGGGGATTAAAAGACACAAAACTGTCTCTGGTACTCCTCAACAAAATGGCATTGCAGAGAGGATGAATCAGACACTTTTGTAAAGGGTCAGATGTATGTTGAGCAGTACAGGTCTGAGCAAGGTGTTTTGGGGGGAGTTAGCTGCAACTGCAGCCTATCTAATCAACTTGTGTCCTTCAACAGCTCTAAACTTCAAAACTCCAGATGAAGTATGGTCTGGTAAGGTCCCTAATTACTCATATCTTAGAGTTATAGGTTGTCAAGCTTATGCACATGTTAAACAAGATAAATTGGAACCTAGAGCACTCAAATGTGTTATGATAGGTTATCCTAAGGGAGTAAAGGGGTACAAACTGTGATTTTATGATGAGAACAGACTCATGGTCAGTAGAGATGTTATCTTTGTTGAAGATAAGATGCCATTGATCAAGGATGATCAAAGAAGAGAGTCTGAGCTTGAGGTGGAGCTTCAAGATATGGACAGATCAGGAGAAATTGAAGAGGACTCCACTGACAGAGGTACAGATGAAGTATCAAGGGTTAAAGAACAACCCAATACCTATCAACTTGCAAGAGATAGACAGAAGAGGACTATAGTACCACCTACAAGGTATGTACAGGCTGATATAGTGTCTTTTGCTCTATATACAGCTATTGATGTTGAAGCTTATGAACCAAGAAACTATACTGAGACATTGGCTAGTCAAGACAGTAGTAAGTGGCTTATAGCCATGGAAGAAGAATTGTTGTCTCTTAACAAGAATGGGACATGGAGAATTGTTGACAAGCCAAAATCTCAAAAGCTAGTTGGATGTAAGTGGATTTTAAAGAGAAAACCAGCACTTGCAGCTGAAGGTGGAGTCAGATACAAGGCTAGACTAGTTGCTAGGGGGTTTTCACAGAAAGAAGGGATAGATTACAATGAGATATTCTCACCTGTGGTTAAACATTGTTCAATTAGAGTATTACTAGCACTAGTAGCTCAGTATGATCTTGAGCTTCATCAGATGGATGTAACTACTGCATTTCTACATGGGAAGTTGGAGGAGAGCATTTATATGAAGATACCAGAAGGTGTTACAGTTGAGAGAGCTGATTTAAAGGCTTGTTTGTTACTCAAGTCTCTATATGGACTTAAACAAAGTCCAAGGCAGTAGTACTTGAGGTTTGATGAGTACATTGTTGCCAATGGTTTTCAGAGAAGCCATTATGACAGCTGTGTATACATCAAGGAAGAAAACAGCTGTTACACTTACCTACTTCTCTATGTGGATGATATTTTGATAGCTTGTAAGAGTATTCAAGGGATTGATGCAGTAAAGGAAGTTCTCAAGTCTGAATTTGAGATGAAGGACCTTGGTGAAGCTAAGATGATCTTAGGGATGGAAATAAGCAGAGACAGATCAGCTGGAACACTTGTATTGAAATAGCAATCCTATCTTGTTAAAGTACTCAAAAGGTACAATATGGATCAGTGCAAGTCAGTTACAACACCTGTCAAGCAAGGGTTGAGTCTGTCACTGCTTAATGGAGCAAAATTAGACATTGAGATAGCTGAAATGAGCAGGATTCCATATGCAAGTTCAGTGGGCAGTCTTATGTATGCTATGGTGTGTAGTAGGCCTGATCTTGCTTATGTAATGAGCTTGATTAGTAGATTCTTAAGTTATTCAGGGAAGCAGCATTGGGAAGCAGTCAAATGGGCATTGAGGTATGTAAAGGGGACTGAACCTGTTGGTTTGAAATTTCAGAGAAGGGAAGCAAAGTCAGAAGTTGTCACTGGTTTTGTTGATGCTGATTTTGCAGCAAATCTGGATTCTAGAAAGTCTCTTACAGGATATGTGTTCAATATGTTTGGTACTTCAGTAAGTTGGAAAGTAAGCCATCAGTCTGTAGTAGCTCTATCAACTACAGAGGTTGAATTCATTGCATTAACATAAGCAATCAAGGAAGGAGTATGGCTTGTTGGTTTACTGAAAGAATTGGGAGAATATCAAGATACTGTGGTGGTGTATTGTGATAATCAAAGTGCAATACACTTAGCTAAGCATCAGGGATATCATGAGAGGACCAAACACATTGATGTAAAGTTATACTTTGTCAGAGACATGGTAGACAGTGGATTTGTGGAAGTGAAGAAGATTGACACAGCTGTGAATCCAGCTGATTCACTTACTAAAGCATTGCCAGCTGCAAAGTTTGAGCTGTGCAAGACTTTGGTTGGAATTTGTGGAGACAAAGAGGTTGATGCTCCTTAAAAGCAGCAAAGGTGGGGAGAAGAGATGAAGTTGTTCATGCATACATCTAAGGTGGAGATTGATGACAATAGATGCATGCATGAAAGGGTTCGACTTGGACAGATGGGTTCGACATGCATAAAGAGGTCGAACCATTTCTAAAACCCACGTGTGTGGAATAGAGGGGGGGGGTTCGACCACGACACTAATGGTTCGACCTGTTTAGAAGGTCGAACCATGGTCGAACCAAAGCACCAGGAGATGGGTTCGACCACGACACTAGTGGTTCGACATGATCAAACTGATCGAACCAAGGTCGAACCAATGCTGATAATGTTCAAATAGAGTGTTTAGCTTTGTCTATCACTTGGATGAGCTGATATACACGTGGATATTATTCATTGGAGACTAAAGGATGATCACAACGTGTTGCATGGCAGCTGGAAGCTTAAAGGAACGATTGGAACTAACTCAACAACATAATTGCCAAAACTGTCAGTTTAGGCAGTTATGATCAGCTGATAGGTGAGGCGGTTTTAAGAGCAGTTATCAAGCTACATGGAACCGGCTAGATGGTTGTATCTCATCTACTAAGTGAGGGCTATCAAGTGGAGGTTTAACCGGATCAAAAGGTTGAAGGAGTAGCATGATATAAGGGCTCAAAGTCACCTTGTTGAGGGAGTACAACACTTAGAGTTTTCACAGTTTCACAAAAGTTCCTTTCTGATTTTGTTCTTCGATTCAATCTGTTCTTAGGTGTATTGTATCATCAATAATAAAGTTTCTTCTCCCCAAAGTGGATGTAGGTTGTTCATAACCGAACCACTATACATCTTTGTGCAAAATTTTACATTTCATTTCAAGTTTTTCATATCACAATGTGTGTTTCTTGAGAGATAGAGAGGTATTGTGTGATCGAATCACGTCACAAGCCCACAAAATTCTGTTAGTATTCATCTCTCTCTCAAAAAATAAAGAAAAAACTTAAACTAAGTTTTTCTATTCTATTGGGTCTCTCTCAAAAAATAAAGAAAAAACTTAAACTAAGTTTTTCTATTCTATTGGGATGACTTGATGACTCCTTATATAAGTTGTAAGATATTGTATGTTAAGTTGATAATTCCTCGCATTAATTAACTACGAATTTTCTTTTAATCTAATCTAAATTTCTAGATACATGCCATGTGATCATGTTATAATGAGAATAAATTACATTTTGTATTACATCTCATATTTTTAACCTTTTTTATATCTTGTTTCATATGGTTGGAAAATATAACTCATACTAAAGCATAAACTAAAAAAGAAATCTAGATTTTTCTTTTATGTCTCACTCACCTAACGTGTATTTTGAATGAGAAATTGATAACAAAATTACAAATAAATTTGTACCGACACCAGAATACAACGCGCGATATGTAGATATCTTAAATTTGCATTTACTTACGTACGTTATTTGGTTAATTCACACAATTTATTAATTCGGACTTTTCTTACATGCTAACCTTAAACAAGCAATTTAACCGTGCGTGTAAACGGGATAGATTTTAAAAAATAAAATTATATAAATATAGATTTTTTGTAATTATATATATATATAT
The DNA here is from genome assembly GCA_023678885.1 of Pogostemon cablin. Classification (NCBI taxonomy): domain Eukaryota; kingdom Viridiplantae; phylum Streptophyta; class Magnoliopsida; order Lamiales; family Lamiaceae; genus Pogostemon; species Pogostemon cablin. Next base: position 34,990,693 of record CM042971.1, read on the forward strand.
ATATATATATATATATATATATATATATATATATATATATATATATATATATATATATCGTGGACACAAAAATACATATAATTACATAGTCCTTCCGTCCCATCCTAATAATTAAATATTTTTAAATTGGGTGTTCTATTCTAACGGTTATATTTTTTTTTGTATGAGACCCACACAATTAAGTAATTAAAATATCTCAATAGGACTCATCCGCCACATTAATACAATCATCCATTATACATTAAAATATTATTTATCTCACCTCAATACACATTAAAATACTAAATTTCTTAATCCCCGTGCAAAAAATAAATATAACTATTAGAATGAGACGAAGGGAATAATTGAGTGTTTTATTCTAACGGTTACATTTTTTTATGTATGAGACCCACACAATTAAGTAATGAAAATATCTCAATAATACTCATCCGCCACATTAATACAATTATCCATTATACATTAAAATATTATTTATTTCACCTCAATACACATTAAAATACTAAATTTCTTAATCCCTGTGCAAAAAACAAATATAACTATTAGAATGGGACGAAGGGAATACATATGTATGAGGTTTTATATTGTGATGGTATGTATATTTAGTTTATTTCTTTATGTGTAATGAATTAAATAGTATTTAATTGAATTGATATTATACGACCCTTATTCGTTTTTCGTGTATAAAAAATTAATGTAATTATAAAAATCAACATTTTAAAAATTTTTATTAATATTTATATTTCATTACATAATTATATGTTAACGTATAAACAATTTCAAATAATGGTCTTAATTACTCAACATTATTTTCAAATACAACCCAAACTTTCCAATAATTAACTCAAATTGAAACAAATTTTAACATGTTAACTGATTTTTAAAAAATATATAAAAAAATATCTTTAATTTTAATTATTTTGTTGGATATAAAATTATTAGAATTAAAAAATGTGATAGATTTTAAATAATTAAATAATTGATGGTTTAAATAAATTGTCCTAAAATTAATACTATATTTAAGTCATACATTAAAAAGAAAAATCAGCATAGTTGGGATGAGAGAAATTGAGGAGAAATTGAAGAGAATCGAGAAATTGAAAATATATTATGAAGAGATTTTGACTAAAATTTGAGCAAGAAAACTTTAGTTGACCCTATGTGCTTTTATATATATAGATATAGATTGACACTCTGAAATACTATATATCATCCAAAATATTGAATTAATTTTGCATTCCACGTCCTATATTTTATTGGTATTTTATACTAATATATAAAACTATACTTTAAAATGATCAATAAATCCTGATCATGTGGGATAATTTAAAAAATCATAATGATATGTGTTATTCAATTAAAGAATAGAATGCAAAATAAAACATCGAATTAAAATATATAGGTCACTACAAAAAAAACTATTTTTTATCAATCGAATATTTCGTTAGTAAAAGTCTTAATTCCATTGTTAAAAATATCTAGATAATGTAAGAAAATAAATAGGGAAGAGATTATGAAAACTAAGTTTTGATAACATATATTAACATATATACTCATACAGTGTAAATGAATTAGTATATATATATATATATATATATATATATATATATATATATATATATATATATATATATATATATATATATATATATATATATCAAATTATTTGTTTTGAGTTGCGAAAATTTTTAACTTTAATCAAATTAATTTGTAAGAGATGGATGGTAATATGTGAGAAAAGAATTAATTAATATGAGAAAAGGGAAAAAAAAAGTAAAAAGAGAAAAGATAAATATATTAATTAAGAAGATAAAACGTACACAAGGCAAATATGTTAAGGATTAAAAGAGTTTGTAGATCTATGCATAAGTGGTTTTTTTTTTTTTTGGTGTGAGTTTTAAAAATGAAAACCTAATTTTCAAAATTCCAAATAAGCATAGTCTTGATTAATTTAATTCCGGTCATTCGCTTAGTTTGAACTTAATTATTATGTCATAAATTAAATGGCAGAGTGTTTCATTGAATTAATTTCAATTATATCCACTACACGCTAACGGGTCTGGATCTCCTATGCTATTTTATTGGATGATTATTGAAAAGAGGAGGACAACTATACTCTAAATTAATACTTAAACCTTGGGGCAAAGAATTGGAGTTCTCAATTCCACCACGTATCATTATCTAAAGATATATGTTATAGGAAATGTCACACCAAATTATCACAGGACATCTCGTTATTTTATAGAAATGTCACACCAAAATATCACAGGACATCTCGTGTCCACGCTAACTCATACACTACTAATTAACCTTATCAAGATATTGAATTAATTGATGAAGTTGCTAAAATTAAATTTATAATACAGTTAATCATGACTTTTGAAAATCCAAATTCAGAGGGTTTAATTTAGTTTGAAATTCAGATGGATGTAGCCATGTGTATAGATACGAAAACTACCTATTAATATATACTCCATCACATATTAATGAGACATAAAAGTCCTCTTGATCGATATATCACTAAAAATTTAATCTTTAATCGATTTTTTGTCTTCTATTATACGTGTATAGGGTGATTTTGAAGTCATACAGTACTCCTCTCCATATGATTTCCTAATTTTCCGTTATTAGAAAATTCAATTATTGACACCCAAATCAAAGAAGTCAAATGTATTTAAATTATAAATATATGTAAGTCCGTTATCTAGACTAGATGTAACTAATTAGCCTAGTTGGGGTCTATAGGGATTTAGTTAGCCCCACAAGAAAGATATACTCCCTCCCTCCTTTCCGAAAAAGTTTGCGCCCTTTTTTTGGGCACGTAAATTAAAAAAGTGATGACTTTTAGGAATATAATGGTATTTTTTTGTAATAAATAAATGATAAAGTATGTTAGGTAGAGATGATTTTTTTTGTAAATAAAGTATACGAGGAATGATGATTGTTTTTTTACTTTTTGTTTTTTTTGGAATGTGCAAACTTTTATGGGACAGCCCAAAATAAAAAGTGTGTCATCTGAAACGAAACGGATGGAGTATCTAACTAGTAGATGCATTTTAGTAATTAAATGCTCCACTAATTTTAAATTAATAAATAAATGATTGGGAAAATAGATTTTTTCGTCCATTAACTTTCACTCATTTTGAAATTAGTCCATTAACTTTTTTAATTTTGAAATTAGTCCGTTAATTTTATAACAATTTTGAAATTAGTCCATTAACTTCATAAAATTCAACATTTTGGTCCTTTAGCAGGTCATTTGAATATTTTCACTCCAATTAATTTATATCATATTTTTATTTAACCAATTTTATCTCACTTTTCATTTTTCACTTCCGTATACCAAACAAATAATATTAATCTCAATACTAAGGTGGAACAAATTTAACTAAATATTGATACTTCCTTCATCCGCTCGAAAGAGGGTATTTTTTATATTTTGGTCGTTAGTTTCAAAGAGGGTCACTTCATTTTTTACACAGATGGGATCCACACACACCCACTAATACAATTAAAATATGGGGTCCACACTCCCACTAATACAACTACCCACTACATATTAAATAACAATACTTCTTAATCAATGTGCACAAAAGCAAAATGCCCTCTTTCGGATGGACGGAGTGAGTATAATATAAATTCTTAGTGGAGGATATTTTTTTGTAAAATAATATATATATATATATTTTTTATATATTTTTTATTTTTATCTTTTAGAATAACCTGCTAATGACCTGTTGAAACGGACGATTTTGTTGAACTTGGTAAACATGATGGACCATTTTCAAAATTTTCAAATATAATGGACGATTTTCAAAATTTTGCAAATATAATGGACGATTTTCAAAAAGTGAAAAACTTATGGATTAAATTCAAAATTGGACAAAGTTAATGGACAAAAAAATCTATTTTTCCTAAATGATTCATTCCGCTCTTGATTGTTGTTAAGTACCCTTTCTTTCTTTATTTGTCCAATAAAATAATTTATCCCAAAAAAATCATCATTTTAATGCAAAATCTTAAAAATATATTTTAATTTAAAAAAACTTATCCATTTTTTAAATATTACCTATTTTATATTTTATTTATTATCTAAAAATATAAAATTATTTTTAAAAGACAATAAAATTAGTTAAAATTTATTTTTTTCTTAAATTATGTGAGAAAGTAAAGTGAACTATTTTCATAGATGGAAATAGTATAAAGTATTTAGAGTTGGTCTCCTGTATCCCGGTGACAAGCCGTGCCCCGATGAGAACACAAGAATTTAATACTAGTTTTTCTCGTACTCTCATGGGGGCACGGTATGTCCCTGGGACACACAAGTTTTTGCCAAGTATTTATGTACTCCATCCATCCGGTTTTAAGATATTAATTTATTTTTTGCACGTAGATTAATGAGTATTATTATTATATTTAAAGTGAGTAGTTGTATTAGAGGAAAGTGGTAAGTCATATTGTGTACTTTTTTAATAAATAGGGGAAATGAATACCTTTGAAGTCGGACGCCAAAAATAGTAAAATGAATACCTTAGAAGCGAATGGAGGAAATATTAATTAAGTATAAATAGTAATTATAAAATTTAAATGTATTTTGATGTTATATGATTGATATGATGATTTATATCTTTTTTTTTGGTCCAAATTACCAACGACGTAAAATAAAATATACAAAGATAATCTTATAATAGAAGGAATATAAATTTATTTTATTTATTTACTTCATTAAGAAAGTACATTGTTTCTTCCTCAGAACCTCCCATGTTGTCGATTAATGAAGTCTTTTCTCGACCATTACCATGTGTTTTAAAGATCTTTTTATTATTTGAACTCTATTTTATACTCCATAATACACCCCCGTGATCCATCTTGAAATTCAATGCCAATTGGAACTCTATTTTGGCTTGTTTTTAATTAACGATCACTTTTCATTTCTACTTCCACATCAATTAATAACGAATTAAATCAAAATCTTAAACACATGAATTATCACTATTATTTATCCTATCAAAATTCAAAATAATAATGAGTTAATATTATTTGTTAAATTTACTCTTTTTTTTTTAACTTAAACTTAAATGTCTCCAAGTTGGTGCATGATCATTTTAGGTTTCATCAAATAAAAAATTCATTTTTATCCAGTCAGACCATGAAATAATATAACTACCCTTAATGAAAAATGTGGAGTCCACTTTATCCAAAGTCAAATGTATATCCCCTCCATTCACCCTTTGGACTTCCAGCAGCCGGCGGCGGAGTCTGCGGGCGGCCGGTGACAGTACGTTGATTCCATGAAGGTTTGAAGGTATAAGCATTAGCTATATATGATCAATTTCCTTTATTTATTTATTTCTTTATTTTATGGATATCCTTAATTTCTTCTTAATCTATCGCATCGCATGTCGACGTATAGAACGGATTACATTATTCTACTATTTTCCATCTTAGCTACTCCCTCCGTCCCCTTGAAACGTAGTCGTTTGCTTTTTGCACGTGGATTAAGGAGTATAATAATTTAATGTATTTTGAGGTGAGAGAAATAATATTTTAAAGTGTAGTGGGTAGTTGTATTAGTGTTGAGTTTGAGGTTATGTGTGGTCACATCAATTTAAAAAAGGAAATGGATACTCTTTTTTAATGGGACGGACCAAAATGGTAAAATGAATAAGTTTCAAGGGATGGAGGGAGTATTTTAATTTATTAAAAAGAGATGACTTTATTATAACTATTACTTTTAAGTAATTCCATAAAAATGATAAATCAAATTGATTTCAATATATTTGTACATCGATTAGATAACACAACAAATCAATGAACACCAGTATATATTCAATCCTTGTTTGAGTTTGGAAATAAGTTAAATTTACGAGTCACTTTGCTTATCTGCGAATAAAACTAATCACATGCAGTTAATATATATGTCAACTTAAGATAATAAGCTTAAAAGGTTAGAATTGTGTCATCATAAATTTTATTGTTAAACTAGGGTGTATGCAGTTAATATAAATCATTAGATCAAAAAACCATCCCATAACCACTATTAGATCAAACAAAATAATTAATATTTTAAAAAATAAAAATAACTATGCCCTAAAAAACTACCCATTAACCCTAGGTGAACCGATGTACCTGGTGCACTATAGAATAACCCCAAATGCTATTACATATTGAGATATGTTTGTAGAAATAGGATTGGTGCAGGGTGCATTGCACCTTTTTGCTCACTCTTGTATTTTTAGTATTTGTCATACTTAGTTGATATTTGAATAAAATTTTCTTTTTCCGATTTAGAAATAATAAATAAAAAACGATAACTTCTGCGTATGCTTTAAATCTTCAACTATTATAGCTTTGTAATCAAAATTGCACCTATATACAACTCAAAAGTTTAATACTTAATTCGGTGGGACATCAATTGGGCCTGCAATCAACTTATCTGGCCTCAAAGAGTTTATCTCATCAAAATTGATTACAATTAACACCAATTCTTTCTTTCTTTCTTCTACACGTATCAATCATTAAACGTAGCCTACTCATAATTTAATATAATACGAGTTTTTATTATTTTCAAATTACAAATAATAGATTTTAGATAAAAGTTTTTCTATGTCTTATATTTGCTCTTTATTTTTTGATAGCGTCTATGATTAGCCTTGATCAAAAATTAATTAATTAGGAATAATAATAATAGTGATAGTAACAATAATTTGCTATAACCTATAAAACAAAACTATAATATAATTAATGAATTAATCAATTCTATTTGTACCGGACACCAGATTTTAATAAATAAATAAATAATGGAGTAATAATTATAAAAAGTAAAAATAAAAAAGTCAAAACATAATCCGGCCCCCATATGTATGATATATCTAATGGAATTTTTAGTTAAAAGGAATTGTAATTCACCCTTTCTATTAGTTTTTGGAAGGCGACCCAAATAAATAGAAAATTCATATCAATTTTATCCCACCCTTCAATAATTGAATTATTTCAGCTGAATTTTTGTTGGAAATAATAAAATCTGTATAAATATAATCATGCTATTTTTCCCGCCTATTTGCACACGCGTGCTCGTCTCCTGATAAAACAATTTTTAGGAATTTTTTTTGCCAAAACTTTATCCAAAAACTATTCCAAATAGGATAACTATTTCGTTTTTTATTCAATTTATTTACTATTTCATTAGTTGAATATATATACCACGTGTTGTAATTATTTTTTAAATTATTGTTAAATGTATAATGATTTAATATATAGTCATTTAATATGATATAATATTTTTACAGAAAACTATGTAATAATAGGAGTTGCTTTCTTATGAAATGGTGAGGGAGTATATTTTTATTTTTACCTTGATACATATTAGATAATAGTACTTTTCTCATACTTAAAAAACAATACAATTTACAGAAATTTTATGTAAAAGTAAAACCATTTAATTACACGTAGTCATTTATATTCTTCAAATATCAACTATGTCAATGTGAATACCTACGCCTATATGTCCAGGGTAAGGCTGGCTTATGATTATGATTATTTTACATTTTTATGATTAAATATTATTTTTTTATTATACAATCTTAAATAATTTTATGGTATACATCATGAGATCCCTGTGCCATTTTGTGTATCACTACGAAAAAAATATATTTTTACCAACGAAATTTAATAATGAATTAGCAATCAAAATGATATTTAACTATTAGCAATGTAATGTCAACGGATTTATTCTCTATTTTACTACGGGAATTCAATCCATTGGTAATTACTAACGGATTAACAAGGGAATCATTATATAAATTACCAACGGAATTTTTAGCAACAAATTATCAACGAAATTATTCACCAACGAAATTGATTTTTCGTTGCTAAAAATCTACCAACCACCACTTTACCAACGAAAATTTACCAACGAATTCCGTTGCTAATTCGTTGCTAAACCAATTTAACAATGGAATTAAGATTTAATATTCTATTGGTAAAAAAATAGTTTTTTGTAGTGTATTATCTTTTATGTCACTGATTATAATTGATATATAAAAAAAGGAAGGAAATTCAATTATTGTTTCTGGAATTATTTTTTTAAAGGTATAGTTTTCTTCCAATATACTATAATTCATCCAAAAATTTGACAACTGAAATATTATTATACCAAAGTAATACAATAAATCGGACCAGAGACGTCTATTTAATAATTAAATTTGGGAAAGCACATGGGCAAATACATGTGATTATTATAAGAGACCTCCTTCCCCGTATAATTTCATATTGAAATATCCTCATCACTCTATCCAAAATTAATTCTATAGACGTTAATTCTATCATGTAAACTCCTTTTCATATTAAAAGCCCTTCATGATCTCTCTCCATCCTAAATAAATTCTTGACATTAATTGCATCATGAAAACTCCCTTTCATCTCATGATCTTCATAATCACGACCCTACTCTCCACCACCCAAACCACCATCTCCATGGCGGCCGTCGTTGTTTCCGTTGCACCAGAAACCGAAAACCTTGTCTTTCATTCGACAACTGACGATCATCATAAACATGATCAAACGGCAAAAGAAATCGAATCACAGAAACGAAAAGTTCCAACAGGGTCCAACCCTCTCCACAATAAAAGATAGTATTCTGATCATATTATTTCAAGGTTAATTAATCACCCTACTTCTCGCAATATATATATTATGATTTCATGATCATGTATTTAATTATGTATATAAACATCTTCTTCTTTTCGTTATAATGTATTTGGTCGAACATTGTACATTAATTTATGTAGGAAATCTTTGTGATAATATTGTAGAGGTAGAATTTTGTATGTAAATTGTTACATTGTACGCATATAAGATAAGGTACAAAAGTCACGTTTCGAAGTTAAGTTTGAGGATTTAGACTTTGGTTTTTCTTTGCTTAATTAAAGCATACATATCCTTGTGAGTGTTTGTATATATATGTTTTTTCTCAAATGTGGGTAGATATTGACCTTGCAATAATTCGGTATGTATTTTCTTTAATATTTTGCATGGTGTAACATTTTATATATACTCTGAAAAGAAAAGTATAAATTCAAAATAATGATCAGATTTTACTTTCATCCTTATGTGTCAAATGCAATCGTATACAATTAGTACTTAAAATTTCAATACTTAAAATGAAAAATAAAAAAATAAAAAAGGTTACGTAGTAGAAAAATCAAGACATCAATATCAATCTGAGATAATTAAACATATGAATCCATGCATATTAGTTTGACTCAAATACAAAATATTTAAAATTGGTAAGAAATTAATTCACGATCGATATACAATTAAACGTAAAAGAACTTCTAAAGGTGAAGGTTATACATTAAATAATTGATTAATATATTAAGACTTGATGTTTTGTGTACATGTATACTTATATTTAGAGCGTATATTAGGTGCACCCGGGTGCACCTTGCACCCATATTTGTATAATTTTTATTCTATTTTGTATACATGTTATTCTCTTTTGTATACGTATTTTGTAATAATTGTATACTTTTTTCACACTAAGTTTTTCATTAAAAAAACAAGCATTCATATGTATATAACTTTTTATTCAATAGTGTATACATGTATTTTAATAATTGTACATTTTTTTACACTCAATTTTTTATTAAAAAAATTAACAATTAAATTGTATACATTTTTACTCATAATTGTATATGTTTTTGCTTATATTTGTACGTGGGTGCACACGAAGCTTCGTGTGCACTCGGGTGCACACTATATTTAACCTATATTTATAGTACTATAAGTTTGGGCTAATTATAGTGTGCACCCTAAGATAGGGTGCACCCATATACAAATATAAACAAAATCATATACAATTATAAGCAAAAATAGATACAATTTAATTGTTAGTTTTTCTAATGAAAAATTGAGTGAAAAAAAAATACAATTAATAAAAAACTTGTATACACTATTGAATAAAAAATTATACACATATAAATGTTAGTTTTTTTAATAAAAAACTTAGTATGAAAAAATTATATAATTATTACAAGACACGTATACAAAATAGAATAATATGTATATAAAATAAAATAAAAAGTCATAAACATACACTACAAGAAACTGCCGGAATACCGACGGAAATACCGACGGATCGAATCTGTCAGTAATTACTGACGGATTCCCAACGGATTAGCGACGAATAATCAAAATAAGTTGATTTATGTAGAAAAATAATCAAAAGAATTTACTGACATTTTTACCGACGAATTACCGACGGATTACCGATGGATTTTGTGACGGAATTTTTAACCGTCAGTATATCTGTCACTATTAAGGAGGGATTTCTTCCAGAAAATTTAGCGACGGAAATATTCCGTCGGTAAATATCTTATGTTATTTTTTTTATGAATAACATTACCGACGGAAATAATCCGTCGGTAATTTTAGCGAATTTTTGCACGGTCTTTATCACCATAAATTACTGACGATTTATATTCGTCACAAAAAATAAACCTAAAATAATTAATTAAAATTACCGACGAAAATATTCCGTCGGTAAATTTTGTAAACTTTTAAAAAATAATACGGACGTAATATTTCTGTTGGTAAAATTTAAAATTCCTTTCTTCTGAAAATTAATCATGTAACAAAATGATGTATTTTTAGATATATTTATTTTAATTAAATTAATATTACCGATAAAATATATCCGTCGGAAATCAAGGGTAATAAAATTAGGGATCTCAAACATTTTCAACACTAGAAAACTTCTCTACTCCCAAAAATCGAGAAACCACAATTTCTTTCTTTTGAAACGACGAGCTATCACCGCCGCCCTTTTGCCGGAGTCTGCCTCCTCTCGCCACTCCGTTCGTTGCGCCGCTGTAATAGATCTACTGCTGTAGTCTCAAACCCAAACTTATTTTTCAGAACTAAAATCAAATTCAACTCCAAAAATCAAAAAACTGATCGAAGCCCTAATTTATCAATATACCCAAAATCGTTCTAAAATGTAATCAAATTCTCACTCCGCGGCCAAATCGAGGAACCCGCCACCCCCTCCGGCTGTCGGCCGCACTCCACGAAACCACCCTCGCTGCGCCAACTATTCGTGATGTGTCCCGATCCAGTTCGTGACGCATCCCAGTCCAGCTCGCGACCCCACCGACATGCGCCTCCAGGTCACCGCCGCACCTGCAACCCATTACAGGTCACACGCTCGCTGGAGCTTCACCTTCTCGAGCAATTGAGGTTCTCCTCTATTTCCCCTTTTTTCTTTTTATTTTTTTCCAGAATTTTAATTATAGATTTGAGCTTTGATTTCGTAGAATTATTTCCTCCATTGATGAACTCTTTTTCAAAAATACCTATTAATTTTGTTCTATCTAAAGCACTGACTGAAGATTTCTTATTTTCTCATTCGCTGTGATTTTTCTTTTTTTTTTCATCTTTGAAAGTATCTAGTGTTTGCAATTTGTCCCTACTATTGAAGCGATGGTGTAATTTGAGAGACTTACAAATCTGTCTCATGTTCTTTTGTCATGTTTTTACTTCATCTCTGCTCTGGTTTCTGAGTGCACCCCGCACCCTCAATCCTAACTCTGATTTTATATTGTTAATAAATATGAATATTAGTTCTTACTAATTGCTGCATTGTTCATAATTTTGGTGGTTTCACATGCGACAATTCTTAGTCCATTGCTCTAACTTGCAATAGTTTGCTTCGTATGTGGTTTACACATCATGCTCAATCTTGTTCACTATATTAATTTACTGGGAGTTCTTTCTTAATTACTTCCAAATTATTTTTCTTTTCAGTGAAACATATAGTGTTTCTGATTCTCAAATTCCATTTCTTCCATCAGTTGAAGTCTTGGTGAAGTCATGGATGCTGTAACTGTTGGGGTGGAAGAAGGGGCAAAAAAGAAGAAAATTCTTGATGCTGATGACTTGGACAAATTACAAGATAGACCTCATGTGCTGACCATAATGGGTCATGTTGATCATGGAAAGGTTAGTAACAATGTTATTGAATTTATTTTATATTCTACATGAGTAATTTATAGATACAAGCCCCTCCTGACTGGATTATCTCCACTTGCAGACAACACTTTTGGATTACATATGAAAGAGCAAGGTACATATGGACCTTAAATTCTTTTTACCTCTGATGATATGATATGCCACAATGCACTGGCCTTACCCATATTTTTTATAAAAGATATAGTTTCCTGCTGAGCATTACTCTTATTAGGTGGCAGCATCTGAAGCCGGTGGGATCACTCAAGGAATTGGGGCATATAAAGTACAAGTACATATCGATGGAAAGCTATAAACATGTATTTTTCTTGATACTCCTGGACATGAGGTAGTTTCTTTTCTAGCTTATGCCGTTACTTTCATTTTGTCCTTCTTCTGCCCTCAATATATGCATTAGAATAAATGTGGTAGGCTCTATGGCAGGAATTTAGTTTCATTCTTATTTGGAAATTTTCCTTAGGCAATTGGAGCTATGAGAGCACGTGGAGCAAGAGTGACAGACATTGCTGTAATTGTAGTTGTAGCAGATGATGGGATCCGACCTTAAACTAGGGAGGCTGTTGCCAATGCCAAGGCAGCAATGGTGCCAATCATAGTAGCTATAAATAAGGTATCTTGGTACTGATGTTTGTATACATTTTCTTAGTTTACTATTCTTTCTTGAGCAAATTTCGATTGCATTTATTTATCCCATCAATGTAGATTGATAAAGAATGGCTGATCCGGACCGAGTCATTCAAGAGCTTTCGCCGATTGGGTTGATGCCTGAAGACTGGGGTGGTGACACCCCAATGGTTAAGGTTGGAAAAATAAAAATCTTGTCATCCTGATTTTTCCCCCCACCCCCCAACACAACCGATCACACATACTTCGGGTTTGCTAATGCTTCTACTGAACTATTAAAACAGATAAGTGCTCTCAAAGGGGAAAATGTTGATGAGCTGCTGGAAACTGTCATGCTTGTTGCTGAGGTAACTTGTACATTTTTTTTAGGCAGAAATTGTTCCAGCCCTCAGCTTTCAACTTTAACACTGCTGGATTTTGTCATTTTCTACTGATTTCACTTCATGCATATTACATATGCTTCTGTAATGATTACATGTTAGCATTAAGACATGCACTGCTGATATTGCTCACACTTTGAAATATTGTATAATGCATTTACTCGCCTTTTATGGGATTGTTCTAGCTGCGGAACAAATATTTTATTTTAATTTTTTGATTTATTAAAACCATTTTACTGGAATTGTATGTGTTGATTTTGATTTTGTTTTTTGTTTTCCATTTGAAGTTGCAGAAATTTGGTTTTGATGCAAATTGTCTTATTACTGCTGATGTTGCTCGGTTATGCAAGGTAATATTTTTATACTTTTTGAAGTATAAGTTTGATGGATGTACTCCTTTATTTATTGGTTCATCTTTTAGGTTGAAATGTAATTACTCTTTGCTATAGTTTTGGCAAACAATTCATTTGCTTCTTAAAGCTAGCTGTAATTGTTACTATAAGATAGACAAACTTTAACTCCGTTTTTACTCACTGTGTCTTCAACTCTTTGAGAAGTCATTATTATCTACTATTTGCAGATTATTTATAACTGTTTGATTTAATGAACTTCAAATACTTCTATGTTTGTAAAATGATGTATATTTATTTTCAAAATGACTTGAGCTTTTGTTGCTGTTGAATCCCCCTATGTGGATCAATTAGCATGAAGGCACATGTAGGAAATTCAATTTATTTGAAGTTGAATCCCCCTCACTAAAGTTTTTATTATATTGCAGATGATTATGACAAGCGATCTTTGGCATTGGAAATTTGGGCGAAAGAAGTACAAGTAGCCAATCTAGTTTTACTCAATGTTTAATGTAATCAGATATTATGTATTAAGGATTTAGTAGGATTTGATATTTTGTGATGAATTTGGGTCTTTATTTGAAATTTTGGAGGTTTTATATTAGGTTGTGTTTTAAAGGTTTATTTATTGATAATTTTTGTTTATTTATCAGGTATTAATATTAATTTAAAAATATATATTACAAAATATAAAAATACTGTAGCGACGGAAAAATTCATCGTTAAATCACACTTTCAGCATTTTACCGACGGATTTTTCCGTCGGTAATTTATTCCGTCAGTAAATTCGTCGCTAATATAAGTGTTATATAACACCATATTTTGTATTTACCGACGGATTTTTCCGTCGGTAATTAGCGACGGAATATTTCCGTCGAAAATTCCGTCGCTATTTTTTGGCTTCCGACGAATTTTATTTGCATGACTACCGACGGAAAATTCTATTTATCGACGTCCATAATCCGTCGGTAATTACCGATGGATTTAAATTTTCGTCGGTAATGAATTACCGACCATGGTTTTAGCGACGGATCAATTTCCGTCGGTAATCCGTCGGTAAAATCATTACCGACGGTTTTTCCAAGTATTACCGACAAAAATTTTCCGTCGGTAATCCGACTATTTTTTGTAGTGATATGGGTGCACCCAATATACACTCATTAGTTTTATTTATATTTCTTAATAAATATATTATTTTTTTATATTTAATTTTTCATAAAAAAACATAAAAATTGTTAAAAAAATTGCTAATACATATTATAAATGCTTATTCATTAATTAGTGTATAATAATATGTTCTTATTAATTAATGTATTTTTTTATATATGAATTGGTGAGGAATTTTTCTTGTCTAATTCCAATTATAATTCAAAGAAATTGTTTTTAAATGGACAAATTATGATATATAAGTCGAGTCACAACGTGGGCCCCATAGTTTGAATATTATTCCTCACGTCACAACCACCAAACGATCAAAGGATCATTTATTCAACTCTTATCTCAACTTCGTCCATTTGTCCGTCTTAAATAAGGGGAAGGGGAAGTATGGTTGGTTGGTATATACTCCTTTTGTTCCGTTCTTATAGTTACGTTTGCTTTTTACAAGGGATTAATGAATATAGTATTTTATTGTGTATTGAGGTTAGAAAAATAATAATTTAATGTAAAGTGGGTAGGTGTATTGGTGGGATGTGTGGACCCATGGAGAGAGAAGTAATTAATTTGTGTGGATCCCCTATGCTAAAAAGAGAAATGTAACCATTAGGATGGGACGCCCAAAATGGAAATATGTAACCATTAGGATGGGACGGATGGTATATTTATACTAACTACTAATTGGACTAACAATTAAGAGCATCTCCAAGAGATTCTCTCAACTAGAAAATTATGTATATTTTAAAGAAATTCAACTAAAACATCACACCAACAAGTTATCTATTTTAACTTTTAATTTTACATAACAAGTTTCATTCTTCAAATTTAGATAACCAAATCAAGTTCTTTAAAATTAAATGCATTAATGATTCATTATTTCCAAGCTTTTGTTAATTAAATAATATGGAATAAAGAGTTAAAGTAAATTTTATATTGCATTAATAATAAAAACAAAAATAAAGAAAATATATAAAAAATATGTGTAATTAATCAACATTGGAAATAGGGAGAATAAAATTCAAATATAAAGAATCTGCTGGAAGACTTTTAAAAATATCATTATTTAAATTAACAAACCTCTCTATTTCATGAAAATTCTCTCCAAAATTTAAAAAAGCTCTTGGAGTTGCTCTAACAATTACCGATAAAAAAAATATATATCTTAAATAAATATATTAGAAGTATCACAATTATTGCCTAAATTTACAAGAATTTAATGTTCCTTTATTGAGATACAAGTAATATTTTAATTTTAATAAAATAACATATTATGAAAACTAAAATGAAACATTATTCTATAATAATAGGATCCTTATCACTAAACAAGTGAGGCTCTTATGCCCCGAGAACACACCGTGTCTCCATGTGAACACAGTGTGTTTCCGGGAGCAAAGGAGTTTTTGCCTCACTAAACACTCACACTCAAACTATTAATCATGTAATGATAATGCCAGTACAAAACAAATATAAACATTCAATGATAAAATTTTGTGTGAGACCATCTCACGGAATGACTTTCGTGAAACGAACAAGAAGTAATATTCCCTCCGTCCCATAATATTTTCATGTTTACTGTTCCACGTTGTTTAAGAAAAGTTGTACTTTTTGACCAACTTTATTAACTTTGGAGGGTATTGTAGTATTTTTAGGTAATAAAAAGTATAAAGTAATGATATGTGTGTGAAAAAGGAGTGTCAAATTTGAAATTAAAGTAACCTTTGAGGTTGTTAGATAAAATGATGTTTCCTTTTTTGGGGTGTGAAAAGTTTTATGAAACAAACAAATGAGGAACATATGAAAGGTATTATGGGACGAAGGGAGTATCTTTTATAGCAGAAAGTGACATTTTTTATGATGAAATGTGATACAGTAAATTATTTCATGAATAATAGTATACTTATAAAATAAATAAAAGTGATAACATTTAAAAATAATAATACTTAATTACAAAAACATAAAAAGATCTTACAGTGCCACGGTTTCAGGCTGACTCATAGTATTCAGAATCATACGTATACACTTGTTTTTAATGAAACTTTTTTTTAAGTTAGTTTATTGATTTATTTTTATTTAATATTTTTAAGTATTAAAGGAATTAGTAAGTTAATTATGAGTTAAAAAAAGTTAATTATATGAATTGTAAAAGGATAATAAGTTTAAAATTAAAATGTATGAGAAGGTTGTTATATTGAATAGAGTGTGAATACAATAAAGAACGATCCAAAAAGAGTGTAAATATAGGAATGAGATGGGAAAGTAATAGAGTTGGTATTCGGTGCATTCGGATGCAAGATGCATTTATATGTGTATAATTTTTTTTTAATTTTATATACATGTTTCTTAATAATTGTATATCTTTTTCACACTCAATTTTTCATTAAAAAAACTAGCATTCATATGTGTATAACTTTTTATTTAATAGTGTATACATAGTTTTTAATACTCAATTTTTCATTAAAAAAACAAACAAACAAATTGTATACATTTTTATTCATAATTGTATATATTTTTATTCATAATTGTATACGATCTAAAAGTGGGTGCACCATATTCTAGGGTGCACCCAGGTACACAATTGTATTAGCCAAAGTAATATATTGAGTGATGCTATATATATTTCATGTATAAATGTAAAATTATACAAATTATTCTAGGAGTGAGGCTCTTGTGTGTCGGGGACATCGTGTCTCTAATCTCAATTTAGCTCTTATGTTCCTGCGGACACCATGTCCCCAAACTCAATTTAACCCCTAGCAATACATAGGGTTAAATAGGATATGGAGGGGGAGAGTTGGGAGCACGGTGTCCCGGGGACACATGAGCTTTTGCCTTATTCTAGTTTATGGAAAACATTTCCTTTTCCGTTCGAAAAAATAAAATAAAATAAAAAAGCTTCTGCTCTCTAAAATATTTTTTCTTGAACTCAATGATGTAATTTGACTAATAATTCACAACCACTGCTTAAAGGAACCATACTAATTATATGCTTTAAATTAATTGAGTGATTACGATATATAATTATATGTCATTTATAGATTTTTATAAATCGAATTCTTATATAATTCCAATTAGACAATGATTAAACTGACTAATTGTATGTGTTCGTATCTATATGAGAATATTATTGATGTGATTAAAGAAGATATTAGAGTAAAAAAAGGGTAAAAGACGTTTAAGTACATAATTAGACTGGTTGATTATATATGTCTGCACTTATTCATTTTCTTTTGTGGGCAAAGAAGTATTGAAATCTTAGTCACGTAAATTATTACATTATTGAATGATCCATCTTTTATCAGCTACTTGTATAATTAGAGCAAGTATGCTTTGAAATTGCTTCAAGAGTCACGATGAATTATTCTTTTTTATTTATTAGTTATCACATTTCTTAAAAGATAATAATCCCTCCATTTCAATTGGCTTTTTAGCTCTTCTATAAGTATGAAATTTAAGAAATATTTCTTTAGTAATTATCTTATTTTAAGTAATGCGTTTTCTTTAATTTAGATAAAATAAATTTATATGTATTGTGTTTATTTATGCATACTATGTTAGTTAATGGGTGTTTATTAGCAATTTATATGCATGTTATGCTAATTAAAAAGGAGTTTTTTCTATAGGGTGTTTATTTATGTGATATTAGACGTTTTAATTTTACAATACAATTACTAATAAGTCACGGACAAAGCACGTTTGACATTATTAATGACGAAAAAATTCATTTAATTTTGGCATGTTTACCATATACTACTCATTTTCAGGAAAATTTCACATCTTTAACCATAAGAATTCATTCAATTCAATTTTAATTCGGTATGAATTTGCTATCAATTCAATTTTAATTCAGTAGGAATTCATTAATCCCATAACTAGCGGTTTTGGTCCCATAAGAATTTTATAACCATAATTTTTTGAAAATTTTCATCCAAAATTAACTTATATTAATATAAACTACCACATTTATATTATTTTCAAATTTTCATCCAAAATTAAATTATATTAATATAAACTACAACATATGTATTATTATTTTATGTCTTTCAACACAGACATAATCTGTTTTCTTTCTCAATAAACATTTTATTAGTTTTCTTTGGGGATTATTTTTGCAAATTATGGAATCAAATCTACAAGTTGTCATTTTGATCTTTTTAACAGTTCAGAATATTTCGTTAACTATTAACAGATTTTGATGAAAAATTCCTATGAGACTAAATTTGCTAGTTTTGGGACCTTTTTGGCATTGAACAATTCTTACGGACCAAAAGTATAATTTTCCCACTCCTTTTTCTCCATATTAAAATTACAAAACGATATGGAGTATAAAATTACCCTTTGGAAGTTCTATTAATTTCGTATATCAATTACTTACCTTAAATAGATGAAATTAAAATTATGGAGTACAAAATAAAAGTAACTGTAATAAATAAATAAAATAAAATAAAATAAAATGTCAACTCAATGAGCTTATTTCATGAAGGAACATTTAACCTAATTCTCCAATACAACATATTATTTCCAATCTGCATCCGAAAACAAGCATAAATTCTCATATTTATTACTATCATCGTTACAGAAAACAGACTCTACTGAACACGCGGCATTGACACATCAGCATTGATCTAATATGCGGCCAGGTGGCATTGACACGTCAGCAATAACTCCAGTAGTTCGTTTGGTATCACATACATGTACAGGTGTTTATTGCAATTGGTACAACATGTAATATTCATGCAACTTGAAACCTTAGATCCAAGTGTTCTTGAAAGCTCTTTGATCACAGCATTCTCTTTCACAGATCCTTCCTTCTCCAAATGCCGTCTCTTTGACAAATTTTCAACCTAAAATCAACCCAAAAGAAAAGAATTAGCAACAAGCCACCTTATGACCTATACCATCTTCTTGATTAAATAAACGATACACGATTTCACAAGGGGGCTAATCGCTCTCTGAACGTCTCAAACTTTGGTTGAACGAGATCCTCCCTTTAATACGAAAATCATCACTCTACAAATGACGCAGTGAAAACTTCAGCTCAACTTAAATAGTTATCGGTATTGAGAAACCGAGAAAAGAATGGACGTATATGTAACAAGCATTCATCTTCAAGATATTGGATGTGCAAACAACAGAGGAAGTGGGAAATGTAGGCAACAAAGGACTATGAGGGGCAAGCAAAATCTAGTAGTCGAGCGAGGTCCAGTAATGAATTCTACTTCCCCATAGCTTCCATATAACACGACTAACACCTCAACCAATTTCAATTCATTCTGCTTAAATATATTTAAGAAAGACTATTCACTCGCAGAGAATAAGCACAAAATTTGATAAAATGCTTTAGAAAGGTTATTTATGATCATCTGAAGGTTTTAAGAGGTCTACACTTACATTTTTCACCTCTAGTTTTGAAGCTACAAGCCCCAAGATCAAGGTGGCACCACCAAAAACAACAGCAGTAGCAACTGCGAATGCCGATCCAACTACCAACAAGGCAAAACCAAAGACCTAAGCATTCTCAATTATAACTAAACGCAGTAAAATTGTTCAGAAACTTCATTACAACTTATGAATTGCACAGTAGGGACAACAGAACAAGAGAAACAGCGAAGAACCAATTTTTATAGAGAAGCAGAATATCAATCTATCTGAAAAACAAATCAGAACGTACTTTGGGATAGTCCAGCAGCAACAGCCTTCAACTTCTCAGGGTTGATGGGGGATGTATATACTGCCTCAAATCATTTGCAGTTGAGGTCAAGACGGAGTGGTCTGGATTGGGCAGCTGCCATCTGTGTGTCATCATTGTATCCTAGTAATCTTTTACATTATTATTATATTAGTTAATTTGATGTATATTCATCAAATGGGCCGTGGGAAAGGAGAGTTGAGGCGTGAGTTACATATTATAGTGAAGAAAATTTTCCTATACCAAAACTTGGAAAATTGAGGCGCAAGAATTAAATTTATGTTCTGTTTTCACTCTCTTTGCGCTATGGATTCGTAGTGATGAGACGCTAATGCTTGGGTTTAGTGTAGCCATTAGTGAGTATTGTTGATACATGATAGAGAGATTTGAGCTGAGTTGTATTTTGAAGTGACTGAAGTGGGAGAGTAGCATGTACTCTTTTGTGAGACCCGTAGTTTTGCGATTAAATGCAGAGTAGAAGTTGTGTATTTTTTAGGGCTTTTTTAATGAAATGTATAGGTGTTTAATCTGTGCACTGAAACTTGTATAGACATAGGAATTTGATTTAATCATCTTAGTTTAAATACTCATGATTCTAAAAGTTGGGAAAGTATCACTTTTTATTAAGGGACTTCCATAATACTCCCTCCGTCCCAGATTAAAAGGGTCATTTTACCATTTTGGTCGTCCCACCCAAAGAGTCTCATTTCCTTTTTTGGACACATGGGATCCATCCACACCCACTAATAAAACTACCACCCACACCCACTAATACAATTAAAACACAACGGCTTCGGCTTTTTCTTTTTCTCCTCCTACAAAGGATGTAGTCGAATGGTTTTATTTTGTTGCAGGGAGTCAATTAGGAAGTGTGATGGAGGGTCGCTTTAGTCTTTGAATTTTAGGCTCAATGGAGTAACAATTACAGTAGCTTGCATTCTTTCGTTTTATTGAACAGCAAATATTATTTTACTGATTCATTATAATAGTATAAGGAATACCGAGAAAGTTACACTAGACAATGCACTTATAATGACAAACAATGTCTGCGTTGATCTTGGTTTAGCTTTGTTTTAAGGAAGGAAAATTATCAAAATTGGCACTTCATGTTTAACTTAAATTCAAATTCAGTCCCCATACTAAATTTGCAATTTTTACTTTCTAGCATCTGATTTGAGTCCCTTTTATCCAAATTCAATCCTTTTATCAAATTCAGTCCTATAATAAAATGGTATAACATTCTAGACGTAGTTGTACAAATGACCGCATAATACGACCTAGCAAAAAATTGTGTATAAGACCGCAGGTACAGCAAATGTATTGATATGATGCAAGTGCAACCGAAAAACCACAAAGAAGTAATGACTTAAATCTCATTCGAATAATAATGTTTCTATGATAGTCAGCCTGCAACAACATGATCATGAATTGTTTCTCAACATCATATTAAAACGTAAATACATAAGCATAAATTCAAAGACTAAAACGACCCTCCACAACACTCTTCCTAATTGAGTCGAGTATCAACAGCATCCACTGTAGGAGGAGAAAGAGCAAACTTCAAAGCCGATATCTTCCGGTATGCAGAGCCTAAGAGAGTTGATTTTTTTTGTACCAGGAAGCGTAACAGCTTCCCACCTCTTCCACTCATTAACTCCACTGTAGTCTTGTCCCATTTTCGTTTCATTAATTCTCTTCATTCCCTCCCTACATGCATTAAGATCACACTGGTAAACATCCAGGACAATGTGAGGAATATAGTTCAGCTCATCCTCATCTTTATTGATTAACACGCGAAGAATGCAGAACTTGCACACACCATTCTCATCTTCATCTGAGATAAGGGTGATAGATTTTGAGGCAAAGTCGTTAGGCACTGATGATATTTCAGGGAACCAATAACACCCGCTAGAAGATATATTAGTACTAGTATCACGAAGGTCAATGTTGTGTCCTGCTATGCTAGTCAAGCAGAGGTCGTTTCCAAGTATCAAAGAGTGGAAACCTAGGGACAATCCGGGTGCATCAAAAAATCCTAAACAATTTTTCCAACGTCGACTAGATGGGGGAAGCTGAAAATCAAGGATGTAACTAGTTTTCCAACTTGTGAAGTCTACTTGGACGAGCAAGACAGAGTTGCTGAGGAAAGTATATGAGCCAATCATAGCAAAGTCTGAATCACATCTTAGAGTGGGAAGTTTTTCAAATGTTGCTGTTTCCGGATTAAAGAGTTCGAAATCAAAATTAGATCTAGGTGAGGGTAGGCATGAAAAGATAAGGATGTTGTTGCCATCCGGGGTGGGGATTGCCTTGGGAGAATATTTGACAGATTTCATGCAAGCAACCTTGTCCATCATGCGTTTCTCTAACTTGAAATTAGAGACCTCTGCTTCCAACTTATAACTGTAGATGGATTTGCGTTTATAATTGGTGTAGCACCCTTCGAAGGCGTACAGTGTGGATTCAAAGATACAGAAGGCCGCATCATTAAATGCCTTATCACAAAGTCGGACCTTAGGACTTAACAAGCTGAACCTTCCTCCGGAGTCACCCTCAGATTCAGGATCCAAACAAAATATAGACCAACCAAATGGTTCACAAAAGTTTATGCTAGCGATATAAACCTTTTTCGATATTGATCCAGGATTCTTTAATGGTGGCAGTAGCAGTGGTATTGATCTAATCTAGATTCAAATAAAATAAAGTTAGTTTTCACGCAAAGAAAAGAAATTCAAAATAATTTAAGTACCTGCGGAGGGAGGGTAGAGTAGGCAATCGGGAGCGGTGAGAGTGGGGAGAGAGATGGTATCGGCGTCGAAGCAGTCCGGAGTGGTGAATGAGGAGATCGCATTGGCAATGGCAATGGCAATGGCAATGGCAATGGCAATGGCATCAGTGAGAGAGATCGCCACAGATGTCGTGCCCTAAATGCCATCGCCACAGAATTGAGTTTGAATTGGGAATTGGTATGGGAGGTGGCCAGGTCAGGTCATATATTTCGATCTTTGTCCATGGGCCTAAAAATATTTCCTTAATTTTAATTCATTGCGTTAATAACAAACTATTTTATTTGACTTGGGAATATTTATTAAAAATAGTTATTCTATTATTTTGCTATTCAAATTGTGATTTCACAATTTACTAAAAATAACTAATATTATCTTAATTTTGATTATATACTATTAGAATAGTTGATATTTTTCGTGTATATATATTTATATTTGTTTTATTTATACATTTCATGTTATGAGTTTAATGTTGTAGGATGCATTAGCATAGTTTGTAATTCTTATTATTATTAATGTGTTATTACGTATGTTCGTTTAGTCTTTTCCTAGGTGAAAATCACTCTCCTTGGTTTATCATTTTCGTTGTGCGAGGACGCACAACATTTTAAGTTTGGGGGTGTGATGAGTGATATTTTCACCTAGATTTTAGTATCTTTTTATGTGAGTTTTCGTATATTTTTATCCGTATTTGTATGTTATTTAGTTGTGTTTTTATGAAAATGTGTGTGAATGAGCTTAAACCTATAATTTTCACTTTTTATTTGATGCTAGATATGATAAGGAAGACGTAGGAAAAAGCGGATCTCAATTCGGAGTTGAAACGAGGGAGAACGAGCCAAAACAGTGAAGAAATACAGGAGTCAGCACCAACACGGGCCGTGTAGCCAACACGGCCCTGTAAGAGGTGGCCGTGCGGCGACACCAATTCGTTCAACACGGGCAACTTAAGGCCGTGTCCAGTCGCACGAGTCGTGTTGACAGTACGAGCCGTGTCATCAACACGGCCCTGTAAGAAAAGGCCGTGCGGGAGCATCAGTTCACACGACACGGCCACCTTATGGCCGTGTGGCAGAGCACGACTCGTGCTGTGTAAAATCCTGGAAAAAAAATCATAATCCTTCTAGAAGCCTCCCAAGGGGTATAAATACCCAATACTTCAATATGTGAGAGGAGATCCGAAATTCCAGTCTTCCCACACACATCACACACCATTTCTTCTATTTTACACCATCATCTTCATCCATTCACCATCCATTAGATCTACAATCATCCTACCATCAAAATCATCATCCAATTGAAGAAAAGAAGCAAGGAAGAGAGGAAGATAACAAGGGAAGGAAGGAAATCACCATTGAAGTGACATCAAGGGAGTTTCCATTCATTTCTTGTATTAAACCTCATAGTTTCATCATGTTTTGTAAGGATATTAATGTCTATGTTAATTTCCTTGTTAATATGTAGACTAATCTCCCTTGTGAGATTAGCAACATGAGAGTTGTTGGATAATTTTGGGGATTTGTGTATTAAAATTCATATGTTGATTAGATCTATGATTTTCTACCATTGATTATTAATTGCTTGAATTGTATTGATGATTTGTGTGTTTAGTTGTTCTAGATATGTGATTAGATTGAGAAATCAATTATATGCTTAGGATAATTAAGTGAATCATTTCATCAAACACTTCATGTGCATTATAGATTGTGAAGAGATTGAGAAGTCCTTCATAGTTTAGAACCCTTTGGTAGGACATGTGATTGGTTTGATCGAGAGATTGATTAATTGTGTGAAGGGACTCTCATTTAAGCTTAGTACCTAGTTGGAATTGTTTAAGTGAGAACCAATCCATTAAGCTATTTGATATTCATATCATATCCATCTCGAGAGGGAGTTTAGGTGATTTTAGTGTTGGCCCTTAGTCTTCAATCCATGATACATATAAATTTGATATATAATTCCTAGAATTACCACTTCTTGATTGTTGTTAATCTCACTTTTAATCAATTTGGTAAACCACTTTTCATCCATCCATCTTGTTCGTTTGATCATTGCTTGTTCACTTGCATTGATTGATTTAATTTCTTGTTTGATCAACCTCCCTTTGATGATTAGTCTCTATAAAATTATAAGAAACGTGAGATCGCTTAAGCACTAGTACCTACCTCCCTTGGGTTCGATAATTTCTTGAATTGGTCATTCTCCACTAAACTATGGCTAATCATGTAGCACCCTTCGAAGGCGCACAGTGTGGATTCAAAGATACAGAAGGCCGCATCATTAAATGCCTTATCACAAAGTCGGACCTTAGGACTTAACAAGCTGAAACTTCCTCCGGAGTCACCCTCAGATTCAGGATCCAAACAAAATATAGACCAACCAAATGGTTCATAAAAGTTTATGCTAGCGATATAAACCTTTTTCGATATTGATCCAGGATTCTTTAATGGTGGCAGTAGCAGTGGTATTGATCTAATCTAGATTCAAATAAAATAAAGTTGTTAGTTTTCACGCAAAGAAAAGAAACAGACAAGACATTCAAAATAATCCTCCAATTAATTGAAGTACCAGTGGTCGTATTTGCGGAGGGAGAGTAGAGTAGGCGATCGGGAGCGGTGAGAGTGGAGAGAGAGATGGTATCGGCATCGAAGCAGTCCGCAGTGGTGAGTGAGGAGAGATAGATAGTCTCCGCAATGGCATTGGCATCAGTGAGAGAGATCGCGAGAGATGGTATTGTTGGTTGGGTGTCAATCAAAGTCCACATCGGTTAGACGTGGGGATGGCGGAGGGTTTATAAATGAGGGGATTGACTCTCCCTAGCATGAGGCCTTTTGGGTGTGAAGCCCAGAGAGCAAAACCGTGCGGGTCAGTGGGCAGGCCCAAAGCGGACAATATCATGCTAGTGGATTGAGTGGGCCGGGATGGAGGATCTTCTCTATGTGAAAGATTATTATTTACCTGATGATGGCTTCTTCGTACATTGCCGGATTCATGGGAGACATTCAGGACATCTTTGTCTAATTCAGCCCCCAATGGTACCATTACAATGGATTTGGTTAAGGGCAGCGTTTTGAATGAGGAAACAAGGAAAAATCACAGGGCTCTTTACAGCAATCAGAGATTTTGGTTACAGATAAGAGGGGGAGAAGTAATAGTAGAGGTCCAACAGGCAAGCAAAAAGACAGGAGGAGTAAATCCAACAGATACAGCAAGGTTGAGTGGAAACAAGGAGAAATCACAGGGCTCTTTACATCAATCAGAGATTTTGGTTATAGATAAGAGGGGGAGAAGTAATAGTAGAGGTCCAAAGATAAGAGGGGGAGAAGTAATAGTAGAGGTCCAACAGGCAAGCAAAAAGACAGGGAGAGTAAATCCAACAGATACAGCAAGGTTGAGTGTTGGAATTGTAAAACTCCAGGACACATAGCAAGGTATTGCAGAAAACCCAAGCAAGATGACAAGAAAGAAAATGGAAAAGAAAGGAAGAATGAGTTTTGAATGAGGAAACAAGGAGAAATCGCAGGGCTCTTTACAGCAATCAGAGGTTTTGGTTACAGATAAGAGGGGGAGAAGTAATAGTAGAGGTCCAACGGGCAAGCAAAAAGACAGGGGGAGTAAATCCAACAGATACAGCAAGGTTGAGTGTTGGAATTGTAAAACTCCAGGATACATAGCAAGGTATTGCAGAAAACCCAAGCAAGATGACAAGAAAGAAAATGGAAAAGAAAGGAAGAATGATGAAACGAAAGATAATGATCGAGTGTCTGCTGCAATAGGTGATTTTCTTATCTTTCGTGATTATGAAGTTGTCAATCTTGCATGTGGTGAAAGCAGTTGGGTGATTGATAGTAGGGCATCCATACATGCAACATCTCGTAGAGAGATGTTCACATCCTACATGTCAGGTGACTATGG
Source organism: Pogostemon cablin (assembly GCA_023678885.1). Lineage (NCBI taxonomy): Eukaryota > Viridiplantae > Streptophyta > Magnoliopsida > Lamiales > Lamiaceae > Pogostemon > Pogostemon cablin. Next base: position 35,017,613 of record CM042971.1, read on the forward strand.
AAATGTTAGGATGGGTGATGATGGCTTAGCTAAAGCCATTGGCGTTGGAGATGTATGTTTGCGGACTAGTAATGGTGCTACACTAGTTTTGAGAAATGTGAAGCACGTGCCTGATCTTCGGTTGAACTTGATATCTGTTGGGAGACTTGATGATGAAGGTTTCTGTAGTGTGTTCTTCGATGGTCAGTGGAAGCTTACAAGAGGTTATTTAGTTGTTTCTAGAGGTCAGAAACACTCCTCATTATACTTGATGCAAGCAAAGCTACTTGATGGCTCTATTAATGCAGTTAAGAATGAGGGGATAGTTGAGTTGTGGCATAGCAGACTCAGTCATATCAGTGAAAAGGGATTGAAGATTTTAGAGAAGAGAAATCTCATTCCAGACTTGAAGAATGCATCTTTAAAGAAGTGCTCTCACTATTTAGCGGGAAAGCAAACTCGAGTTGCTTTCAAGACCTCAATTTCTACCAGAGCATCAGGTATACTCGATTTAATTTATTCTGATGTTTGTGGTCCTATGAAAACAAGAACTCTTGGTGGTGCTTTATATTTTGTTACTTTTATAGATGATCACTCAAGAAAGACCTGGATCTACACGTTGAAGACGAAAGATCAGGTGCTCGATGCATTCAAGTAGTTTCATGCCTTAGTTGAGAGACAGACTGGAAAGAAGTTGAAATGCATCAGATCAGATAATGGAGGGGAATACATTGGTCCTTATGATGAGTATTGCAGAGAGCAAGGTATCCAACATCAAAAGACTCTTCCAAAGACTCCTCAGTTGAATGGTCTTGCAGAAAGGATGAACAGAACATTGATCGAGAGAATAAGATGTCTGCTATCAGAAGTAGGATTGTCTTCATCATTTTGGGGTGAGGCTCTGAGTACTGTTGTATATGTTTTAAATCTTACTCCGTGTGTTCCTTTAGACTTTGACGTTCCAGATAGAGTCTGGTTAGAAAAAGATGTTTCCTATAATCATTTGCGGGTCTTTGGATGTAAGGCATTTGTGCATATTCCCAAAGATGAGAGGTCTAAGTTGGATGTGAAGACTCGACAGTGTGTGTTTCTTGGTTATGGCCAAGATGAGTTTGGTTACAGACTTTATGATCCCGTGGAGAAGAAGTTTGTCAGAAGTCGGGATGTTGTGTTTGTTGAAGATCAAACTATAAGAGATATTGAGAAGACGGATAACTCAGTTTCTACACCTGCTGATGACTTGATTGACTTGGAAATTGTTCCTCACAGTCATGGTCAAGTAGAAGTTGAAGAGGAGAATCAGGATCAGCCTGATTTTGGTAATGATGAGTGTTGGACGTTTTCTCAACACACAGTTTTAATCCCCAAGTATGAAGGATATCAATCGTAGTTTCGAAGGTGACCAAGTTAAATATCGAATTCACGAGACGACTAAATATCAATTTGATTATACTCTAGTAAATTAAGACTATTTTGGGAAATATAATGGCTTTGGTATTGAATAACAACTAATGACAAGTAAATAACAAGAACAGAAGATAAGTGTTGTGATCAGGTAAGATAGTAGGTAGTTCGTCAGGTCATCCAGTTTCACTTGTTAATTCATACTTTCGTGTGTTGATGTCCGACTCTGCCTTGTGGAATATGAACGCATCACTAAGCCATGCGAATCAACTCTATAGACACATGTAAATATGCGTTTGACACGTGTGAATATTCTCGGAGCAAGAGATATAATTCACCCCCTTTCTAGGTACTATCATAATCAATTATTTCCCGTGCACCCCGATTTGATCTCCCTTTATAGGTACTATGAAGTTATACTCTTTATCCTACTTATTAACCCGAATTCAATGCAATTAACAAGTATTCATATAAGATAGTTCTAATAAGACTTCAGAATCCCTTCTCTTAGAATTATAACATAAAACCATGCTCAATAGTGAACGCACTCAACCAATAACCATGTTATGCATTCAGACTCTACACAACGATTATTGATGCACAAAACGACTTTGAGTATGGATTAAAAACGTGCAATCTTATATAAAATAAACCACAAGTAGTGTTGTACGGAGTATACATACGAAATACAAATTAACTCATGAAACCTTCATAATCCTAGAACTACCAAAGCGGCTCTAGCCCATGATTAATCTAAGAGCAATCATGGTTAGATAGACCGATATTACTTGAACCTTCAGCGAACTCTGTCACAGCCCTCCGGATAGTGGAAGATCGTCTCCTCCCAACTCGACGTCTCCTTATCTTGGTTCTTGATCAAAAGCTCTCTTTATTTGACTGCATGAGCCTCCTTTTATACTTGTAATCACGTCTCTAGGGCTTGGAATGGGCTTTTCAAGTGATCTCACGCGTTTAGGCCTCGAAAATCTGGATAAGGTAAGTTTCCGCGCGATGGTTCGACCTCAGCCAACAAGTCGAACCACTGGCCGCAGGTCGAACCACAGGTCGAACCCAGCTACTGGACAATTTTTGCACTTGGTTTGACTATCTGGGCAGGTCGAACCACTCCTCCTTTGGTCAAACCACAGGTCGAACTGCACCACTGGACAATTTCTGCTCTCGATTCGACCAACTGGCAGGTCGAACCCAAACGTCGTGGTCGAATCCTCCTCCTCGCACACTGGTTCGACCTTGGTTCGACCTGATGAACAGGTCGAACCATTGAGTCGTGGTCGAACCCTCTTCCGTAAGGCTCGTAATGCCTGGTTCGACCTGTTGGAGAGGTCGAACCCTACTTCAACAGGTCGAACCCACCTGTTACATGGACCGTTCACATGGCTTCGACTCCGTCTCTTCGATTCTTGGCACTTCCACTTCAATTTTGCTATTAAAACCACTCAAAGAGCTCCACTAACACCTGATTCATGCTAATTCACAATATGTATAGGTTTTCCACCTATTTCCACTTTCAAACTCTCCAAAACTAGCACAAAACATGATGTTAAACTTTTGAATTTACACACTCATCAAACCCACAAACTTACATGTTGCTCGTCCCGAGGCAACCAAATTAAACCACAGGAGTCGTGTATAATTCACTAAGTTCAAATACAACACATATTACACATGCCACTTCATCAATTTAAACAAGTATAGCTTGCATCATACATATCATTCATGCAAAACATCACTCAATCGTAATACCATTCGGAGTACTAAGTCATCAAGCTCACAAGATTAGTGTTCACTCTCTTACTCAAGTGCGTGAGGCACTTCATAGGCTAGTATAAACGCTCATATTCAATTCATATTCACGCGTAACCATAAGTTTGGCAAAGATCTCAAAAATCAACTCACAATTAACTTATTACTAGGATCACAAATGACTTGTCTTTGGATTGTAATGTTGGCTCTTTGGAAAAGGTAGGAATATTTAGATAAAGTGACTTAAGACACTAGTACAGAGTTACCTTGGAATTTTTTTCTTTTCTTCATCTCCTCCACTTTCGTCTCTTGAACTCATCTGAATTTTCCTTCTTCTCCTGGCGTCAACATCATCTTCTTTAGACAATTTGGGTACCGGTTGTAGGCACTACTCCTTTCAACAGCAATTGAGTGCTCTTAAGCTCAAACTCTATGTTATAAGCAGTCGGGATACTAGTTTCGGGCACTACCCCCTAAACAAGATTTAACCATATACCTCTTACTCTTTTCATTCAACCACATTCTATCTTCCTTCTTCTTAAAACTCTTAATCTCATCAACTCTCTACCAATGAATGGGTCAATCAAGACTCAAGTAAAGGTTCATAAGGCTATTTACTTTGGCTACCAAAGAAAAGGTTTTAATAGATCAACGGGGCAACCAAAAGTTTATATGATCATTGGGAAGATAAAATTTGGCTAATTAACTAAATTACACAATAATGGCCTAAGATCATGTCCTAGGAATTTATCAATCATAAGTTTCACACAAGACTCCAAGCCAAGTTCTAGAATAAGTTCATATGGATGATTCTCTCAAGAATAAAACAATCATGATCAAGCATGATAACAAGGCTCAAATCCTCACATAGGTAATTGAATCCTAGTACTCCTCATAGCACATAATCAAGATCAATTCCACAAAAACTCTACATACTCAACAACCATACAAGCTTTCATAACTAGAAGCACACATGAACATATGAATGCACGTTGATCACAAGCTCATATACCGAATCAATACAAGTATTCCACACTCATGAATCCATCTATCCTAATAATGATATCCAAGAATATACATGCCACTCACTCAATAAACACAACCCAATCTGTAAAGAGAGAAGAAGAATGGGGATGAGATAAATCAAAGAAAATCAAAAGAAACCTAAAGATCTACTCCTCCGGAGCATCATCATCCTCATTATCCTCGTCATCCAATCTCTGCTCCACAGCTCGATATAGACTGTTGATGTTCCTATCCATCAGATCCACACGACTACTCACCCTACCAACACGTTCATTCAAGGCAGCGTACCTCTCGTTCAGTGTGGCATAGTTGGCGTTGGCGAGTGCGAGCTGTCTGTTCGTCTCCTACTGCGCAGCTACGACCGCGACCAGCTGCTCGTGAATCAAGCGAAATTGCTCCCGGGTATCATTCCTCACAAGCCCGCTGCTACTGCGGTACTGGAGCATGCTGAGGAACGTCGTGCTACTCTTCCTCCGGAATCTCCATCTCAGGCTGCTTGTCTACCCGATGCTCGACCTCGGGCTGCTGTGGCGGCTGCGGTGGTGGACGGTACTCTCCCTGATCCACAATCTGCTGTAGCTCCGCCAATCTATCCTCCGCTCACATCCTAGCCATGGCTCTCAAGTCTCCGTTGGTCTTCACAGTTACGGACAGAGCTGTGTGTCCTAGGGAGTTCATCAACAAGTTCTTTGCCTCCCAAACAGTGGTCATGTTGTTCACGTCGAAGGGAAACATGAAGTCGAATGGCTTTGGTCCCCTTGTGAAGAACCAATCACCATCTCTAAAGTGAGCAAATCCTTCCTTCATACATGTGAACATCGCTAAGTCAGGCTCTCCTCTAATGGGTGTAATGCCGGTGAAGTCCATGTTGCAGTGCTCAGCTACAATCGTCAGCAACCCTCCAATGTTAATCTTCTGAAATCCAACGGTCCTGAATCGATGCAGCTGCGCAATGAAATATGCTCCCACATTGAAGTTCACCACATTCATCATACACCACAAGGTGTATAGCTCTCCTCTAGACACACATCTACCCTCCGAGCGAGCAAACAGTGTGTTCCATATACTTCAACACTGGATTCTTGATCGAGGTCGCACGAGCCTGTTTGATCTTGTAATCGCCAATATCCTCAGATATCTCTCTCCAAAACCTATTGGCGTTAAAATGTCCATGCTCCACTCGAGAAATCTCTAGAGGCGTATGAAAAAGCTGATTAAAATCCTCAGCCGTCCATCTCCTCCGGACTCCTCCCAACTGAAATGTGCACTGATACGGGTAGCCAAGTGGGTCCTTATCCATCTCAAATGAGCAAACTACCTCCGCTGTAACATGGAAGTAAGTCGGCTTCTTCAACTCCATAAATCGGTGGATCCCCACTCAATCGAACAACATCGTCATATCATCCCGGATGCTCATGAGTCTCACGGCCTCATCGTCTTGGTATCTAGTCCGAGCTATCTTTTCTGAGACTTCTGCCCACTTCTCTTTGATCTCGTCCCAATCGGACATCTGAATCTTGAAGTTCTCGGGAAGGCGTTCTTGCAATCTAAGCGTCTTCGTCACCTTATCTACATTCGAAGGCCTATCTTGCCTCTTTTTTTCCCTTACTTCAGCTGCCTTCCCCTTGCCTTTGCCTTGTCCAGACCCTTGTCCGGATCTTTGTCCTGTACTTGCAACGATTCTCAGTACAACCAACAAGACAAGAAAATAAGTAATTGACTAGCATATCCTATACTCTACTCAAGACTTCAAGCATCCATGCTTTATCAACAATATATCTTCCCATCAACCATCATCAAACACCACTTGCCCTTTCAACATGCTCAAAACTACTTCAATCACTACTTCCTCTTCATTCAAACTTAACCATACAAGCATGCCTTCAACTTATTCAAGCAATTCACATAAGTTTCAACAAGTTAAAACATGAACTCCTCAAATTTCATGAACAATTCAACCAAACCAACATGCTTATACTCATAAACACACAATATCTTTGACCAATTCACATGAACAACCCAGTTCAATCAATAATCAAACATTCTCAAACCAATGAACATGAATTCATATGAATCAAATCAAAATATCAATATTCACCATGAAATTCAACCAACATCAACATCAATCCTCTTACCCACAACGAATTGCATACACTAAGCTTCAATCCTAGAGTAATTGAGTTGAGAAAACATACCTTTAGCTTTTTCCATGGCACAAGAACGATCAAACAATCAAAACCCCCAAGAAATTCGCGACTGAACCCTAACTTGCAGTGGATTTCGCCCAATTCGCGTCCAAGTCGTGAATTAAAGGTGTGGTGATGTGTAATCAGTGCAAAAACTAGTGTAATTGAAGAATTGGTGCAAGGGTGTAGTGATTACGTGAAGGTTCGAGGAAGGGTGAAGTGAAAAAGTGATCGAACCCTTCTCAAAAATCAAACTTAAACACATACCTGGCTTGGTTCGACCTAGGTTCGAGCTGCTGAACAGGTCGAACCACAACTGACGAGGTCGAACCACCCTTCTGGACAAGTTCTTATTCAGGTTCGACTTGGGTTTGACCTACTGGACCAGGTTGAACCAAAATGCCTCAGGTCGAACTACCCTACTGCATGTTTTCGGTAACCAGTTCGACCTTGGTTCGACTTGTTGAACAGGTCGAACCAAGTACATCGTGGTCGAACCATCCTTCAGCAGCACTGGTTCGACCTAGGTTCGACCTGTATGATCAGGTCGAACCATCCTTCTCAAGGTCGAACCACCTCACTGGACAATTTATTACTACGGTTCAACTTCTTCAGCTTGGTTCGACCTCCTGGCATAGGTCGAACCATCCTCTGGCTGGTTGAACAGACCCTGTTAAGCTCCAAAAATCAAGTGTTCTTCCTTCCCTACATACTTCAAGCTTCAAAACAAATTCATTAAGTAACAACTAGAGCACAACCTCATCAACAATAGCTTCATGATCATAACATTCATGAGTATCTCTGTATAAAATATAACCAAACACCACCAAACATTAGGCAAGTTGTAAAAAATCGACATATCAAAAAGAATTAAAATATGCCGCAAAAACCAACTCCCCTAACAAACGCTACAAAGAAAAGATTATATATCCGGTGCTTATCGAGGTAAGTACATCACACCCCCCAAACTTAGTAGAAACTACAAGTGAAACTAAGTTTGAAAAGAGATGTAATTGCCGATGGTAAGCACTTTCAATATAAAAATTTCTTACGCACAAAAAAGAAATAAAGCAATAAAACAGAAGGGAAAGCCCCCAACAGGCGCTCTTGTTTAACGTCTGAGAGTTACGAAGGTACCAACTCAGATCAAGATATCCACAAAGACGACACAAACATCATCCGGCATACTATAATGCTTCAAGCGATGTCCATTTGCCGCAATAATGTCTCCATCTTTGTCAATGAGCTCAAAACTCCCCCCTCATAAGGCTCGATGAATCATGAACGGTTCCGTCCACTTCGACTTCAACTTGCCTGCAAAAAGCTTTAAACGAGAGTTAAAGAATAATACCTCATCTCCTTGCTTGAACTCCTTGTATGAGATCTTAGAATCATGCCACCTCTTCATCCTTTCTTTGTAGATCTCTGAATTCTTGTACGCACGACTCCGAAACTCATCCAATTGATTAATGTAAGTCATCCTCAACTCCTTCGCATCCTTTAGAGTCAAGTTCAAGCTTCGCAAAGCCCAAAATGCTTTGTGTTGAATCTCTACAGGTAAGTGGCACGGCTTACCATAGACAATCTGATACGGTGACATATCCAACACTGTCTTGTACGCGGTCCGGAACCCCCATAAGACATCATCGAGCTTCAACGCCCAATCCTTTCTATTGGTTCCTACCACCTTCCCTAGAATATATTTGACTTGACGGTTGGAGACCTCCGCTTGCCCATTCGCTTGAGGATGATAGGGTGTAGTAACCCTATGCTTCACACCATATCCTTTAAGCACCTTCTCAAGAAACTTGTTAACGAAGTGCGTACCTCCATCACTCACAAGTGCTCTAGGGACTCCATAGCGGGCAAAGATATGTTTCTTCAAGAAAGATATAACAGTTTTCGAATCATTCAAGTGAGTAGGAATCGCTTCCACCCACTTAGAAACATAATCCACAGCAAGAAGAATGTATAGAAATCCATTAGATGGGGAAAAAGGCCCCATAAAATTGATTCCCCATACATCAAAAATTTCGACCACTATGCTTGGCGGAAGCGGCATCTCGTCTCTCCTACTTATGTTCCTCATGCGTTAACATCTATCACAAGACGCCACATAGGTCTCACAATCCCTGAACAACGTAGGCCAATAAAGAGCGGACTGAAGTACCTTGGCTGCCGTCTTTTGAGCGCCAAAGTGCCCCCCGTTAGGTTGTGCATGACAAAACTCAAGAATACTTTTCATCTCCATCTCGGGCACACACCTACGTACGATAGAATCCGTGCAAATCTTGTACACAATATGAAGGTCTCAACATCCCTATTGAATTTAGCAAGTTGATATCGGTTGAGATCCCTTGGAATTTCTCCCACGGTAATATAGTTAACATAATCCGCATACCATGGATCAATTCCTTGTGCAGCAACCACACACGCTCGGTCAGCCCCTTCAACAAACACGGCCATGATCTTTTCATCCGGGAACATCTCCTCAATGTACTTGAAAGAATTATCACAATGCTCCCTAGTCTCCAACCTCGAAAGGTGATCCGCCAACACATTTTTTGTATCTTTCTTATCTCGGATCTCCATGTCAAACTCTTGAAGTAGAAGAATCCACCTTATGATCCTAGGCTTTGTCTCCTTCTTCTCCATCAAATACCGAATCGCTGAATGATCCGTGTACACTATAGTCTTCATGCCAACCAAATACTGACGAAACTTGTCGAATGCATACACAACAGCCAAAAACTCCTTTTTAGTCACCGTGTAATTCTTTTGTGCCGCATCGAAAGTCTTACTTGCATAGTAAATGGCGCAGAACTTCTTCTCCCTCAGCTGCCCAAGCACCACTCCAAGTGCTACATCACTTGCATCACACATAAGTACAAACGGTTGAGTCCAATCCGGTGTGATCAAGATAGGTGCAGTAGTAAGCGCCTCTTTCAAAACCTGAAAAGCTATTAGACATTCTTTATCGAAAACAAAAGGAACACATTTTCAAGTAAGTGAGATAAGGGCTTGGAGTATTTTGAGAAATCTTTTATGAATCTCCTGTAAAAACCGGCGTGTCCAAGAAAGGACCTCACTCCTCTTTCATTGGTCGGTGGTGGAAGCTTCTCAATAGCCACCACTTTGGCACGATCGACCTGCAATCCCTTGGCGGAAACATGATGCCCAAGAAGAATCTCATCTCTCACCATGAAATTGCACTTCTCCCAATTCAAAACAAGATTAGTCTCTTGACATCTCTTCAACATAGTAGCAAGGTTAGATAAACAAACATCAAAGGAGGAACCAAAAATAGAAAAATCATCCATGAACACCTCCATGATCCTCTCTATCAACCCATCAAATATCATCATCATGCATCTCTGAAAAGTAGCAGGCGCATTACATAATCCAAATGGCATTTTCTGAAAGCAAAGGTCCCGTACGGGCAAGTAAAAGTGGTCTTTTTCTAATCTTCGGGGGAAATCATGATTTGGTTGTACCCCGAGTACCCATCCAAGAAACAATAAAACTCATACCCTGCAAGACGATCTAGCATTTGATCCATAAAAGGAAGGAGAAAATGGTCCTTACACGTGTTCTCATTCAACTTCCTATAATCTACACATGTACGCCATCCCGTAGGAATCCTAGTGGCTATTGTTTCTCCATCCTCAGTTTTTTTAATAGTCATGCCCCCCTTCTTAGAAGCAACATGCAATGGACTCACATGGGGACTATCACTAATAGGATATATAATACCGGCATCTAACCACGCTAGGATTTGCTTCCTAATCACTTCCTGAATCGCGGGATTCACCCTCTGCTGATTTTGAACACTTGTCTTGGCCTCATCTAACAATCTTATTTTATGCATGCAGTACGAAGGACTTATTCCTTTCAAATCCTCAAGAGACCAGCCAATCGCAGACTTATACTTCCCAAGAACATTCAATAACTCCTCGAGTTGATCATCATTAAGAGAAGAAGATATAATTATCGGATATTTTTCATTGTCGCCAAGAAAGGCGTACTTCAAGTGTTCCGGCAATGGTTTCAACTCCTCCTTCCTCTCTTCCATTGGAGTGCTCTCTTTATCCAAAGGCAAATACTTCCTAGTCCACTTGACTTCTTCCACCTTAGTTCTTTCCGATTCATACCTGTCATCACCCAAAGCAAGTAAGTTCTTAAGAAATTCAATACATACCTCATTGGAGAGACCGTCAAGCTCCGTAGTGGGAAAAGTAAGAGACTCCATCAAACATGTCTCAAGAGGATCCTTTGACAGGATCAGGGACATATCCTCTTTCACAATCTCCACCACCACTTTAATACTATGACACTGAGACTCTATGGGCATCTTCATTGCTTTGTCCAAGTTGAAAAGAACTTCTTCTTTGTCCATCCGTAACCTGAGCTCCCCTTTTTGAACATCAATCATAGCTCCAGCAGTAGCAAGGAAAGGTCTCCCCAAGATCAAAGGGATATTATCCTTGTCATCATCCATCTCTAGCACAAGAAAGTCCACAGGAAAGACTAGCTTCTCCACTTTGACGAGAACGTCTTCAATGATACATTTCGGAAACGTCATCGACCTGTCCGCCAATTGTAGAGCCACTGTTGTGGGAGTTAACTCTCCCAAACTAAGCCTCTAAAAGATAGACAATGGCATCAAATTGATGCTTGCCCCTAAATCGCACAAAGCTCGCCGTGCCGGTCCTTTTCCAATCTCACACAAGATAGTGAAGCTTCCCGGATCCTTCATCTTTTGCGGCAGCTTCCTTTGAATGATTGAGCTGCAATTTTCAGATAAATTCACCGTTTTAACTCCGGTTAAGCTTTACTTCTTCAACAATATATCCTTAAGGAACCGAGCATAGTAAGGCATCTCCATTATTGCTTCCGAGAAAGGAATGCTCAAGCTTATCTTATTCATTATCTCTGAAAACTTCTTGAACTTCTCTTCCAATCCCTTCTTTACAAGCTTGTAAGGAAACGGCGGAGGTATCTTTGTTTTGGGAATCCCCCATTCATCACGATCAACCTTCTCCGTTTTCTCTTTTTCGGCTCTCAATCGCTTGGCTCTCTCCCACTTTTTCTTAGTTATAATCTCTGTATTTTGCTCATTTTGTACCACTGAAGTAGCATCAACATCAACGAGATTGTTCTGAGTACCAACGGGCATTTTCTAGACAGGTTCGACTAGGGTTCGACCTGTGGAACAGGTCGAACCAGGCACGTAATGGTCGAACCGCATGTCTGGAAGGCTACTCTTGCTCTAAAATTCAGGTTCGACCTGGGTTCGACATGTTTGATAGGTCGAACCACTGCCCCCCAGGTCGAACTGGCCTACTGTACTCTTTCCGCCCTCCGGTTCGACCTGGGTTCGACCTGATGGATAGGTCGAACCATGTCCGTTGTGGTCGAACCGTTGCTGCTACAAAACAGGGTGCTCCAAGATGCACGGTTCGACCTAGGTTCGACCTGTTGGATAGGTCGAACCCCTATAGATTTGATCGAACCGATGTTCTGGAAAAATAGAAGGCTCAGGATGGTGTGGTTCAACCATGGTTCGATCTGGTGGATAGGTCGAACCATAAGTATGTTGGTCGAACCATTGCTGCTTCAACTCTGGATCATGTCCAGTGTATGGGTTCGACCTCCCCTGTGTGGTTCGACCTTCAACGTTGGTCGAACCAGGGTCGAACCTTGCCCTAGACATGTCCGCCTTCAGTTCCGACCTCATTGGCCTCTCGTACTGCGTTCCCAACCTCAGTGTGATGGCATTGCACGACTTAGGATTCTCAATACTCAGAGATGGAAGTTTCCCTTTCTCCACAGATTGAGTCAATTTGTTCACATTCTCTGTAATTGTTCCCATCAACAACGTAAGGTCTCTAACTTGAGTGGACAAATCCTTATGATGATCATCGATTTTCTTCTCAAGTTTAGCCTCAAGACGGTTCACTCTTTTATCATTCTTCGCCATATACCTGTTCACAGTATCCTCAAAACCTAGTTTCCCTTATTCCACCTTAGCACCCGGATCAACACCCTTAGGAACTTGAATCACATTATTTGGATTACTCCATGCAAATTCTGGTCTCCTTGGTTGTTGTTGATAACCACCAGGGGGACCACGATTATTGAAGTTTCCTCGATAGTTCCCTTGGTAGTTCCGGTTTCCTTGATCTGGATACCTAGTCCCTTGAATACTTTGACCCATGGCGTAATTTGCCTCTTCTAACTCCTCTTGGATTGTTCCATCATTCATTACTTCCTGCTGCATGATTGGTACACGCTGAGATATATCGCTAATTTGCTTCTGTTGGGACTCAAGTAGCTTGTTGATATTGGACAAGCTAGAAACGATCTCATCTTCTCTACTTGTTTTCACCATTGCATGCTCAACCTGAGCTACCTTCCCAAGGACATAAGTACCTCTAACTCTATCAGTTGGCCAATCCCTCGAATTTATCAAAATATCTTCAAACAACTTCTCGGCCTCTACGGATGACTTAGTTAGCAATGCTCCATAGAAGAAACATCCAATAACACTCGTGAATCACAGTCCAATCCATTGTAGAATATACTGATGTATTGAGCATTATATAGCCCATGTTGAGGACACTTACGAAGCATGTCCTTGAATCTGTCCTAAGCTTCATGAAACTTCTCTCCTCCACCGATAGCAAATTGGTTAATCTCTTGTTTCATCTTAAACACCTTTGAAGGTGGCATGTACCTCTCCAAGAACCTTAACTTCAATTTCTCCCAAGTGGTGCACTCAGCTGCATTAATAGTATCGTACCAATCTCTCGCCTTTTCAGATAACGAGAATTTAAACAAGAGGATCTTCCTAGCATCTTCATGGTCTCCTGCGTCTTTTTGAGTACTTGCATAGCCCAAGAACTTGTTCAGATGCTGCTGCGGATCCTCGAAAGACCCTCCTGAAAAGGAGTTCTTTTCTATCATGCTAATAAGAGAGGGTGAAGATCGAAATCCGCATTAGCCCCTCTCGCTCCTAGAAGTCCAAAGTGTCCAGCCCCATTATTCTTGAAAACCTCACGGATGGCTAGATTATCCGCATTCGCTGCCATGTTGACTGCCTCTACTTCTAAATTCAATTCGGTTGTAGATTCAGTCGTTTGCGAATTTCGCTCGTCAACTTCAACTCCAAAATTCAGAGTTTCAGTTGGATCAATGGTATTTGCCTTACTCATCTTCTTCTTTTTCTTTTTCGACGATGCTCCGATCTCGGGATTATAGGGTTCAAGTTCACCTTTCTTTGATCTCATGAGCATACACCTGAAAAGCAAGAGAATTAAAACATCAAAACAAGAAAATAGCCCTAATAACTAGAAATAACAAAAAGATATTTTAAGCCGTCCCTGGCAACGGTGCCAGAAACTTGTTGGGCATTTTCTCAACACACAATTTTAATCCCCAAGTATGAAGGATATCAATCATAGTTTCGAAGGTGACCAAGTTAAATATCAAATCCACGGGACGGCTAAATATAAGTTTGATTATACTCTAGTAAACTAAGACTATTTTGGGAAATATAATGGCTTTGGTATTGAATAACAACTAATGACAAGTAAATAACAAGAACAGAAGATAAGTGTTGTGATCAGGTAAGATAGTAGGTAGTTCGTCAGGTCATCCAGTTTCACTTGTTAATTCATACTTTCGTGTGTCGATGTCCGACTCTGCCTTGTGGAATATGGACGCATCACTAAGCCATGCGAATCTACTCTATATATACAAGTAAATATGTGTTTGACACGTGTGAATATCCTCGGAGCAAGATATATAATTACACCCCTTTCTAGGTACTATCATAATCAATTATTTCCCGTGCACTTAGTACTCTAACCCGATTTGATCTCCCTTTACAGGTACTATGAAGTTATACTCTTTATCCTACTTATTAACCCGAATTCAATTCAATTAACAGGTATTCATATAAGATAGTTCTAATAAGACTTCGGAATCCCTTCTCTTAGAATTATAACATAAAACCCTGCTCAATAGTGAACGCACTCAACCAATAACCATGTTATGCATTCAGACTCTACACAATGATTATTGATGCACAAAACGACTTTGAGTATGGATTAAAAACGTGCAATCTTATATAAAATAAACCACAAGTAGTGTTGTACGGAGTATACACACGAAATACAAATTAACTCATGAAACCTTCATAACCCTAGAACTACCGAAGCGGCTCTAGCCCATGATTGATCTAAGAGTAATCATGGTTAGATAGACCGATCTTACTTGAACCTCCAGCGAACTCTGTCACAGCCCTTCGGATAGTGAAAGATCGTCTCCTCCCAACTCTACGTCTCCTTGTCTTGGTTCTTGATCAAAAGCTCTCTTTCTTGGACTGCATGAGCCTCCTTTTATACTTGTAATCACGTCTCTAGGGCTTGGAATGAGCTTTTCAAGTGATCTCACGCGTTTAGGCCTCGAAAATCCAAATAAGGTAAGTTTCCGCACGATGGTTCGACCTCAGCCAACAAGTCAAACCACTGGCCGCAGATCGAACCACAGGTCGAACCCAGCTACTGGATAATTTCTGCACTTGGTTCGACCATCTGGGCAGGTCGAACCACTCCTCCTTTGGTCGAACCACAGGTCGAACTGCACCACTGGACAGTTTTTGCTCTCGATTCGACCAACTGGCAGGTCAAACCCAAACGTCGTGGTCGAATCCTCCTCCTCGCACACTGGTTCGACCTTGGTTAGACTTGATGAACAGGTCGAACCATTGAGTCGTGGTCGAACCCTCTTCCGTAAGGCTCGTAATGCCTGGTTCGACCTGCTGGAGAGGTCAAACCCTCCTCCAACAGGTCGAACCCACCTGTTTCATGGGCGGTTCGCATGGCTTCGACTCCGTCTCTTCGATTCTTGGTACTTCCACTTCGATTTCGCTATTAAAACCACTCAAAGAGATCCACTAATACCTGATTCATGCTAATTCACAATATGTATAGGTTTTCCACCTATTGTTACTTTCAAACTCTCCAAAACTAGCACAAAACATGATGCTAAACTTGTGAATTTACACACTAATCAATGAGCATGTCGATCATCTTTTGCATGATGAAGAGAATATCGATCAGCCACAACCACTTGATGTTCCAGAACAGGAGGTTCAAGAACCTCCTAGAAGAAGCAGTAGAGCTCGTGTACCTTCTAGGATGTATCCTCAATATCAGTATGTGCTCTTGACCGACGGGGGAGAGCCTGAATGCTATGGAGAAGCAATTCATGGAGAACACATAAATGAATGGTTGGAAGGAATACAAGATGAGATGAAGTCCTTGCATGAAAATGACACATTTGATCTGGTGAAACTACCAAAGGGGAAGCGTGCTTTGAAGAACAAGTGGGTGTACAAGTTAAAACAAGATGAACACACCTCAAAGCCTCGATTCAAAGCTAGATTGGTTGTTAAAGGTTTCAGTCAGAAAGAGGGAGTTGATTTTGAAGAAATTTTCTCTCCGGTTGTCAAAATGTCTTCTATCCATTTTGTACTTGGTTTGGCTGCTAGTCTTGACTTAGAGATTGAGCAGATGGATGTCAAAACCGCTTTTTTTCATGGTGATCTTGATAAAGAGATATGCATGGTGCAACCTGAAGGTTTCAAGGTGAAAGGAAAAGAAGACCATATGTGTAAGCTGAAGAAAAGTCTCTATGGTTTGAAGCAAGCACCTAGATTGTAGTATCAGAAATTTGAGTCAGTTATGGGGGAGCAAGGCTACCAGAAGACTATTTCTGATTATTTGTGTGTTTGTTCAGAAGTTCTCGGATGATGATTTCATTATATAATTGCTATATGTTGATGATATATTGATTATTGGCAGGAATGTTTCAAGAATTGACAGGTTGAAGAAACAGTTGAGCAAATCCTTTGCCATGAAGGATTTGGGGCCAGCAAAGAAAATCCTTGGTATTAACATCATCCGAGATAGAGAAAACAAGAAGCTGCACTTGTCACAGGAGAAGTATATTGAGAAAGTGCTTGAGAAGTTTAATATGAGCAAAGCTAAAGTGGTTAGTTCTCCTATTGCCACTCATTTTAAGCTTGGTGCTCATCATAGTCCTTCAACTGATGAAAAGAAGAAAGCAATGAGAAGAGTCACATATGCTTCAGCTGTAGGAAGTTTTATGTATGCAATGGTGTGTACGAGGCCAGCATAGCTCATGCAGTTGGTGTTGTTAGTCATTATTTATCTAATTCAGGAAAGGAGCATTGGAATGCTGTGAAGTGGATAATGAGATATCTACGAGGTACGTCTAGTTTGAGACTCACCTTTGGAGGTGGAAAGTCCGAGTTAGTTGGCTATACCGATTCAGATATAGGATCTGATGTGGAGACCAGAAAGTCAATTTCTGCTTACCTAGTGACATTCGCAGGTGGCGTTGTGTCATGACAATCAAGATTGCAAAAGTGTGTTGCACTCTCCACAACATAATCAGAGTACATCGCTGCAACGGAAGCATGCAAAGAGGTATTATGGTTCAAAAGGTTTATGGATGAGATTGGATTGAAGCAACAGAGGTATGTAGTATTTTGTGATAGTCAGAGTGCTATCCATCTCAGCAAGAATGCTGCATTTCATTCAAGATAGAAGCATATTCACGTGAGATATCATTGGATGAGAGATGTCATCAATGATAAGTTGCTTGAGCTTGAAAAGATTCATACGGATGATAATGGTGCTGACATGATGACGAAGGCATTGCCTAGAGAGAAGCTCGAGGTATGTCGTATGATAGCCGGAATGGCTAGTCTCTCCACATAATCGGAAAGGGGGAGATTTGTTGGGTTGGGTTTCCAAATATGTGAAGAGCCCAATATCTAACAAGATTAGTAAAGCCCAAGTAGGCCCGATACTTGGTGTTATCTTGTCCCGTAAGTCATTGACGGAAGAGAAAAAAAGAAAAAAGAGGGCAAAAACACAATTCACATTTTTTTAGAGGAAATCCAACGCAGTGATATTGCAGAGGTAATAACCGGAGTTTCAACCGTCGGATCAAGCTGAATTTTGGTCAGCACGTTCGAAACTTGTGGAGGTACATTCTGAACAGTGGAGATCGTGTTTGAAGTTTTATGTTGACAGGAATACGCCGAAAATAGAATCAGAATTTTTGGCCGATTCTGTTCTGCGCAGTCGAGGGAAAAGAGCCGTTTCTCACAAACTAACCGTTGGATCGAGCTGTAATTTGGACAGCACGTTCAAGACGCAAAGAGGTTCATTCTGGACGGTGGAGATTGGATTCTAAGGATTCTACAGTTGCAAACTCAGAACGTCAGTTGGTGCAGTTTGATGAGGTCTTTCTAATCTCGTTGTTTGTTATCAAGTATTGATTGTCTTGATACGTTTGTGGTATTTCGTCTGTCGTGGCAGATTGTAACTCTTGGATTTTTATCTCATAGTGAAGTTTTTGGTGGGCTTCGGTCCCGTGGTTTTTTATCTTCTCACATTGAGGAGGTTTTCCACGTTAAATTGCTTGTGTCGTGCGTTGTTGATTGTTTGCTTTATCGTGCATTATATAATTAGGATTGTTTCCTGCTAGATTCACACAAGAGAGGGATAATTGATCATTCCACTGCGTAGACGAATAGTTTATTATTTGATTATTTGTGTGTTTATTCCAACAAGTGGCATCAGAGCCAGGCCCCAGACTTAACCGGCCCAGCCCGGGGTTGGTGGGATGTTCGGACCTCAAACTGGATGGTCTACCTGCGGGACTTTGTTTGAGGGGAAAATGTTGGTTGGGTGTCAACCAAAGTCCCACATCGGTTAGACGTGGGGATGGTGATGGGTTTATAAGTGTGATAGAGTCTCTCCCTAGCATGAGGCCTTTTGGGTGTGAAGCCCAGAGTGGTAAAACCGTGTGGGCCAGTGGGTGGCCCAAAGCGGACAATATCATGCTAGTGGATTGAGTGGGCCTGA
Source organism: Pogostemon cablin (assembly GCA_023678885.1). NCBI lineage: Eukaryota > Viridiplantae > Streptophyta > Magnoliopsida > Lamiales > Lamiaceae > Pogostemon > Pogostemon cablin. The sequence goes on from CM042971.1 coordinate 35,035,938, forward strand.
CTATTCTATGGCCCACATCGGCTTGACTATATTAGGGGCCGGATAAACCCAACAAGTGGTATCAGAGCCAGGCCCCAGACTTAACCGGCCCGGCCCGAGGTTGGTGGGATGTTCGGACCTCAAACTGGATGGTCTAGCAGCGGGACTTTGTTTGAGGGAGAAATGTTGGTTGGGTGTCAACCAAAGTCCCACATAGGTTAGACATGGGGAAGGCTGTGGGTTTATAAATGAGGGATTGACTCTCCCTAGCATGAGGCCTTTTGAGCGTGATGCCCGAAGTGGTAAAATTGTGCGGGCCAGTGGGCGGCCCAAAGCGGACAATATCATACTAATGGATTGAGTGGGCTTGACTATTCTAGGGGCCCACATCGACTTGACTATATTAGGGGCTGAATAAACCCAACAGGTATTGGCATCGTGCCCTAAATGCCATCGCCACAGAATTCACTTAGAATTGGGAATTGGGAATAGATATGGTGCCGGTGGGCATAAAAGTCGACATATATAAGTAGGGGTGGGGAAAAAACAGAAAATTCGGTATGCCGAGCGCGCCGTAACGAAAAATATCGAAAAATACCGAAATTTAGGTATATCAAAATTTTCGATACGATATAATCGCCGTACCGAAAAATCGGTTCGGTATCGGTATTTGTCGAATTAATATTTTGGTATTTCGGTATACCGAAAAAATTATATAAATATTTTATTTTTTTAATATTTGTGATTTTATTTATGGGCCTCCATTGTCTTTTGTCAATTTAATAGGCCAAACTTACTACCCAAGCCTAGTCCATTAAACTTCACGTTCCAAATAGGCCCAAAATTACTACCCAAGCCTAGTCCATTCAACTTCACGTTCCAAACCCTAGCTGACTCCATTCATGATTCATCTCTCCCAAATCACAATTCTTCTCTCAGACTCACTCTAACAAGTCATACCTCCACAGCAGATTCACAAGTAACACCTCTGCAGCTGTTCTACTCACCCTCGTATTAATCGACAATCTTCAAATCTTTGCTGCCCACCCATCTCCCTATTTATCATAGGCGCACGAGGTTCGATAATTCAAATTGAACACCAGAGCGAAAATTGTGTCGGTTTGGTACATGGCAATTCGAACCAAGTCTCGTTGGACAAGCTGTTGAAGTAGCTTGGGCAGGTTTTGTTGCCGGTGGTGCCCAGTGTGAGGCTGCCGCCTCTGCTGCGAATATCCACCACTGGAGGAGGTGCTTCAGCAGCTAAAGAGGCAGTGGTGGTGCAGAAGAGAAGGTAACAGAGCGAAGGAGATGGTGAGTTGAGTATTCTCCATTTGTGATAATTTTTAAGGAAGAAAGGATTGATGAAAAAAGATTTTATAGATTCAGATTTGAGAGAAGCGGGTTCACGTGAACTGAATCAGTGTTTTGACTCACCTCTTTTTTTTTATTATTATTATTATCAACTTTGATTATCAATCAATTTATCATTTAAAGTTGAAGAAAAACGAACTCATCATCTTTTGAAATGTTGAATTCAATGTTTATTTAAATATTTTGTTCTGTAAAAAAAGATAGAACTCGTGTATTGAGTTTTCAGCCTCTCGGTAAATATTTGGTATTTTGGTAAATTGTCGGTATTTCGGTAATTCGGTATATACCGAAGAATTCGGCATGGTATGCCGAAATTTCAAGAACATAGTGATGGAGAAGTACTATCCTAGCACTTATCGCACGCGTATGGAAACAGAATTTTTGAACCTGAAACAGGGTGAGATGTCAGTGACGGATTACGAAAGGAAGTTTAATCAGATGTGTCGCTTTGCCACGCATTTGGTTGACACTGATCTCAAGAAGGCTCAAAGGTTTAAGGGAGGATTGAGGGCTGAGATACGAACACCGCTCGCAGGACAAAGGGAATTGGCTTATGCAGAATCCCACCGTCGAGCGGAAGAGGTAGCTGCAAGCATTGAGATAGATCGGCCGAAGCAAAGGCCAATAGAGAATAGCACTGGGAAGAGAAAGTGGCAAGACCTCAACTCGTTTAAGGCGAGACCTCAAAATCAGGATCCTCACCCTAACAAACAAGGAAAAACTGGAGGAGTGGAGAACCCTATGTGCACCACTTGTGGTAAGAATCATCGTGGAGAGTGCTTGATAGGATAAAATAAGTGCTATCGATGCAAGCAACCTGGACACACAGTTTGGAATTGTCCAGGAAATGGAGTAACTCCAGAGGTGAAGGGCCGAACTTCCGGATCAGGTGGACCTGCTCGAATGTATGCTTTAACTCAGGAGGAGGCTGAAAACGAGCCCAACACCATGTCAGGTATGCTGTCAGTACAAGGTATTCCTGCGTTAGTGCTATTTGACACGGGTGCCACGCACTCATTTATCTCTACCAAATTTCACTCTCTAATTGGAAGTAAGAGTGTTGGAATACAAGGAGGGTTAGAAATTAGCATACCATCTGGAAGGACAATACTTGCAAACTCTGTAGCTAAGAATATACAAGTAAAGGTGGACGAAAATAGCTTAAATGCTGACTTGTACGTATTGGCCATGAAAGATTTCGATGTGATTCTTGGGATGGATTGGCTTAGTAAGTATCATGCGGACATTAAGTGTCATGAGAAGGAAATCACCCTACGTTTACCTACTGAGGGACACATAAAATTTTGTGGAGAAAAGGCTAGAGCAATGCCAAGGGTGGTGACGGCTATGAAAGCTGTAAAGATGTTAACAAAAAGACACAATCAAGGTCATTTGGTCAAGATGGTTGGATTGCCAGAAACTGGAACAAGCATAGACAATGTCCCAGTGGTGCGAGAATTTTTGGATGTTTTTCCGGATGACTTGCCGGGAATTGCTCCTGAACGCCAAGTGGAGTTCACTATTGATCTAATGCTAGGAGCTGCACCAATCTCTAAAGCTCCTTACCGAATGGCACCAAAAGAGTTGGAAGAGTTGAAGACCCAAATACAAGAGTTACTAAATATGGGTTTTATCCGACCTAGTGTTTCACCTTGGGGTGCGCCGGTGCTATTTGTAAAGAAAAATGATGGGACGATGAGAATGTGTATCGATTATAGAGAGATAAATCGAATCACAATCAAAAATAAATATCCACTACCAAGGATAGAGGACCTATTCAATCAATTGAAAGGAGCTGGAACATTTTCCAAGATTGATTTAAGGTCAGGATATCACCAGTTGAGGGTGAAACCAACTGACATACCAAAGACAGCATTTCGAACCAGATATGGACATTTTGAATTTGTAGTTATGCCATTTGGGCTAACCAATGCACCTGCTGTATTCATGGACTTGATGAATCGTGTGTTTCATCCTTATTTGGATCGATTCGTAATCGTGTTTATAGACGATATTTTGATATATTCAAAGGATGAGAAACAACATGAGGAACACCTCAGAGAAGTGTTGGAGACACTGCGAAGAGAGAAATTATATGCAAAGTTTAAAAAATGCGAGTTTTGGATAAACCAAGTCGTATTCCTTGGACATGTGATAACAGCCCAGGGAATCGAGGTAGATCCAGCAAAGGTGGAAGCTGTGAACCAATGGAGTGTTCCCACCAATGCCCACGAAGTGCGTAGTTTCTTGGGATTAGCTGGTTATTACCGACGGTTTATAGAAGGATTTTCGAAGCTCGCAGCACCGATGACAGGGTTAACAAAGAAAGGAATAAAATTCCTGTGGGATGAGAAGTGCGAGAAGAGTTTTCGAGAACTTAAGAAAAGGCTTACGTCAGCGCCTGTATTAACAATTCCAGATCTAACCAAGGAATTTGTAATATACAGTGATGCTTCAAAACAAGGAATCGGATGTGTTTTGATGCAAGAAGGGAAGGTAATTGCTTATGCTTCAAGGCAATTGAGGACTCACGAGGTGAATTACCCAACACATGATTTGGAGTTGGCTGCGGTAGTCCATGCCTTAAAGATTTGGCGTCACTACTTGTATGGGGGAAAGTGTGAAATTTACTCCGATCATAAGAGTCTAAAGTATTTGTTCACACAGAAAGAATTAAACATGAGGCAAAGGCGATGGCTAGAATTGGTGAAGGACTATGATTGTACCATACACTATCATCCAGGAAAGGCCAATGTTGTCGCAGACGCCTTAAGTCGGAAAACAAATAAGCAATTGGCATGTCTATACACTGAACAACAACGGTTGGTGGAAGAATTTGAGAAAATGAAGATTGAGGTAATAGTTCCGCCAAAAGACACAAAATCAGTGTTAGCAGCATTGGTTGTACAACCCACTTTAAGAGAAAGGATCATATTGGCGCAAGCTGAAGATTTCCTTTTGAGAAATATGAGGCAGAAAGCAGGGTCGGGGACATACCAAGGATTTAATGTAAAGGATGATAACGCCGTGTACTACGAAAACAGAATTTGTGTTCATTATAATGAAGAAATGAGAAGAGAGATATTGGAAGAAGCACATAATACACCGTACACCGCGCATCCGGGGGGTACCAAAATGTACCACGACTTGAAAGAAGTATTTTGGTGGAGAAGTATGAAACGGGATATTGGAAAATTTGTGGAAAGATACTTGACTTGCCAACAAGTCAAAGCAGAGCACCAAAGGCCAGCTGGGAAATTGAAACCACTGGAAATTCCTGAATGGAAGTGGGAACAAATATCGATGGATTTTGTGGTAGGGTTTCCGAAAACGGTGAAGGGAAATCACGCTGTATGGGTTATAATAGATCGATTGACAAAGTCTGCTCACTTTCTACCAGTGAAGATGAACCTCAAAATGGAACAGTACGCACAATTGTACATCAAGGAAATTGTGAGGTTGCATGGCGTTCCGAACTCAATAGTGTCTGATAGGGATACACGATTTACCTCAAGATTTTGGGAGAGTTTACATAGAGCAATGGGCACGAAGTTGACATTTAGTACTGCTTATCACCCTCAGACGGACGGGCAGTCTGAGAGGACGATTCAAGTATTGGAAGACATGCTACGGGCATGTGCACTCGATTTAAGTGGAGATTGGGAGGAACATCTTCCGTTGGTAGAATTCGCATATAACAACAGTTATCAATCCACTATCAAGATGGCACCGTATGAGGCCTTGTATGGAAGAAAATGTCGTTCGCCCTTATATTGGGATGAGGTAGGAGAACGAGAGGTATTAGGCCCAGATGTCATATAAAGGACCGTGAGTAAAGTGGAGAAAATTAAGGAAAGTATTAAGGCAGCCCAGGATAGACAGAAATCTTATGCGGATAATCGAATGAGAGAACTAGAATTCGTTGTGGGAGACAAGGTTTTCTTGAAGGTATCACCAACCAGAGGAGTGGCTCGTTTTGGGAAGAAAGGGAAGTTAAAACCAAGATTTATTGGTCCTTTTGAAATTTTGGAAAGAGTAGGCGGGTTAGCTTACAGATTAGCATTGCCTCCAAAGTTTTCATCGATACATAACGTTTTCCATGTATCGATGCTTAGGAAATATGTCCATGACCCTAGCCACGTTATAAGTTATGCAAACTTGGAAGTTAACCGCGACTTAACCTATGAGGAAGAACCAGAAGCTATACTAGATCGAGAAATCCGGAAGTTGAAGAAACGACATGTGTTATACGTTAAGGTTTTATGGAAAGGTCATGGTGAGGACGCGGCTACGTGGGAACGAGAGGAAGAAATTCGCGCTAATTTTCCTAAGTTTCCTGAAGTGGGTATGTCACTGTATTTCGAGGACGAAATAAAAAATTTAGGAGGGTAGAATGTAACACCCCACTAATTTTAACTAATTAATTAAATTAAATTAAATAAAAGATAGAATAATGTAGAAACACTAGTAATCCTTCAAATTCCTACTAAAATGTGCACAAGTTAAAAACTTATGTGACCATTCAAATTTCTCACATGTGAGCTTAACTCACAAGTTTCCACTACCCATGATCTACAATTAAATAGGGTAATTATTAGGATAGCATTTATGTTTATTTAGTGCTTAAACCTTTCACTAGCTCACAAACCCCTATATAAACCCCAAGCCCCAAGCTCACTACACACACCACAACATTTCACTCTAAAGCAAGTTCTCAAGAGTTTCAAGTATCAAGCAAGTTAAGTTCAAGAGTCCAAGACTAAGGTGTGGGAATTTTTATGTGTTTTCCTATATGAATATGCATTTTTCTAAATGTTCATGACATGAATCTATGAATGCATACATGATATAAGAAAGTAAATTTTGTACTTAATTGTACCATGAAAGTTAGCCAGGGTCCCTTAGGGGCCGGGATTGTATAAAGATCCCCGAGGTATACTCGCCGTGCTCATGATATTATCGATCGATCAAGCAACTTAAAACTATTTTATGCTAAGTTGATGAATACATGATGTTGAAGCATGTCATTATTTATATTTGAATATGCATATGGTTCCCCACTGAGCAAGTTGGAATGCTCACCCCAAACACTGAATATTTTCAGATTATGAAGGTTGATGCAAGGCTTGGTGGGAGGTGTAATTGGCTTGGACAACCATATCTCAATTGCTATGGACTCTATATTTTTTAAGTTTTATGCGTTATGAACTTATATTTCTCTATTTAACTAGAGGCAAAACACTATGTATTTTCATCATGAACTACTTTTTAATAACTCTTTTATCAATTATGAAATGTGACTTATTTGTTTGTGTGCCCTAATTTCCCTATTTTTAAATTAATTAACATCCTATTTTTATAAAAATATTTTATAAAAACCTGGGATGTTACAGATATACACTTACATTTTTCACCTCGAGTTTTAAAGCTACAAGCCCAAAGATCAAGGTGGCACCACCAAAAACAACAGCAGTAGCAACTGCGAATGCCGATCCAACTACCAACAAGGCAAAACCAAAGACCCAAGTATTCTCAATTATAACTCAACGCAGTAAAAATGTTCAGAAACTTCATTACAACTTATGAATTGCACAATAGGGACAGAGTAAAAAAGAAATAGCAGAGCAGAATATCAATCTATCTGAAAAACGAATCAGAACGTACTTTGGGATAGTCCAGCAGCTACAGCCTTCAACTTCTCAGGGTTGATGGGGGGGGTGTTTATACTGCCTCAAATCATTTGCAGTTGAGGCTAAGACGGAGTGGTCTGGATTGGGCAGCTGCCACCTGTGTGTCATCAGAGGTTAGCCATCAATGCTGACACAAAAACATCAACGAGAAAAGAGTTCGTATAAGTCACTGTTCGCTGATCAAAAGAACTGCATTATGAAAACCATTTTGTATGAACAAAAAACCACTTGAAAAAAAAAATCAAATCTTGGAAGTTATGTCTTGTAGCACACTGAGAATCATGTTCGTATTTCAAAAGCAATTGAACACATTATGAAACACCAAATTAGAACAGGGATCACCGTAAACACACACATATATACATAATAATCTAAATGTTCTTTATTTCTTTCATCAAAGAAAAGTTTTAACCACCGAAAACCTTAATCAATTTCAAGCATTCTACTTAAATATTAAGAACATTAAAGAACCCTAATTCTTATCTCTTCCGATCAACAACTACAAAAATAGCAACATACACCACATAATAGAAATAAAAGAGTTTAACAAAACGAAAAATCAAGAGAAAGAACAAACTTTTTGGCTCCCAAAGTGACTTGTGGCAGAGAAACATAACCCCTAAGAGGACTAATAGCATCAGCCGACAAACCCGATCCACCTCGAACGTTCGGGTCGGGCTTCAAAGCCCATTTCGACGCTTTGGAAAGAGAATTGCCCGAATCCGCGGGAGAAGTAAAGATTTTGGGAGGGAGAGAGTGCCTCAAAATCTCGGGCAGAACATCCGGCGACAGAGTTTCGGTATTTTCTACAATCGGTTTGACAAGATTAATCTTTTGTTTTTCGAGGAGTCGGGTTACTGCTTGTCTGGATTCTTGCAAGAAATACGAACCCTCAGCGCTTGCTAATCTTCCTGCAAGGAAACTCATCCTCTGTAAACTTTCCCCTATAATATGGTGGTGTCTGATACTCTGTTCTATGTTATGTGCGGATAATTTGTATTTGTTGTTTAACTACTCATTGCCTCAAACTCGCTGAGAAGTCTCTAGAAAATTTCACCTGATTTCATTTGAGGAAATGGTACTTCTTGCCCAATGCAACCATTTCAAAATCAAAAAAACCCACCCTCACTTAAAAAATGCAAATATGTCCACTTTTCTATTAAATTACCTAATTACCCTTAATAAATTCACACCAAAAAAATATTATTTGTCTTCTTTAAATATTTATAAAATAAAGTATGTTGTATTAATTTAATTAAATTAAGAAAATAGAAACTAATTATTAATCAAAAAATTAAGTACTAAATTATTTAAATTTAATAAATACATACTATAATACTGATTTTTAAAAAATAAAATGAAATTATAAAGTTTATAAAATAAAAAACGAATATATATATATATATATATATATATATATATATTAATAATTTATATGGATTATTAGTATTTAATTCATCATATTTAATAATTAAATATTAATTATTTTAATTTAAATTTTATCAGAATAGTTATATTCCTAAATAATTTAATTACTTATTAAATTTAAATTATCAGTTAATTAATTATAATTAAATTTTGGAATTGGAACAAGTTATTCTCAATCATTTAATTAATAATTATAGATAATATATTGTCCAGTTTTAATTAATCATAAATGTTCAAATTATTTAATTAATTATATTAATATATTTAGAGTCAAACAAATATCACATGAGGGATAATTTTGTAAAAATACATACAAAATGGGCATATTTGCTATTTTTTCTAAGAAGTGGGCATTTTTGCATTTTGGTTTATAGTAGTGGGCATTTATGCTCAAACCCCATTTGATTTTGTAATTTTTTCCTTTTTTATTTATTTCGGAAATTTTGACTTTGAGCCAGAGGATGTATTTTTAAGATAATTTTTTTTTAAATTAAAATTTTACAATTACTTCCTCTCTACTCTCTCTCTCTCTCGTTTATGAAGAACATGGTAAATATGTCATTTGAGAACGATACATTAATTCATTCCAAATTTCAATAGCCTTTGCTGATAAGTACTATTCCCTCCGTTCCAAAAAGAGCTTTCACGCCTCCTTTGTAATTTACATTACAAAGGAGGTGTAAAAACTGTATTGGGACAGAGGGAGTATACATTATTTATCACAACACATTTTTTATTTGGAATTTTGACAAACATTTGTGAATTGAATTTGCCGTGATTAATTATGTAAAACTTACTTTTATATATATATATATATATAAATAAAGAGTTTAATTGTCTATGTTTACATGGGTTCACACTTTTTTTTTTTTACAAAATTTTATCCAATTTGTGTACATCACAAATTTTTTTAGTCCACCAAATATTAAACAATGTTTTTTTATCTTCTAATTAAGCGTATCTAATAAAAAATCATTAACACTAATATATATTTGGTGTAATATATAAGTCACTTAAAGATATATAGTACATTAAGTTTGACAAATGGGATAATAATTCACACTTCTTTACTTTTTGATAGTAATATTTAACTTTTATTTATTAATTAAGAGTTAAAAATATGGTATGAAGAATTTTTCACATATCTGATGAACCATATTAAAAAAAGAATAAGAAAAAAAAGTGGTATCATTATTTTAGTTAGTTTTGGCAGAATGATTGAATTTATAGTCAAGACCAGATCCATACTTCCAAGCCTCAAGCCTTTGGTTCCATTCATATCTCATCTTGGGTGGCAATCTCTTCAACAATGGCCTGCAAACACTTCAACTCAATCTTATAAGGCATTGTAGTGTACATTATACGAATCACACGCACTCGTCTCATAAAAAAAAAACTCATTCTGTAGTCGTGTTTCCTCTGCATCAAATGGCGATCGAATGTAGATACACGAACTTTAACGTTACCTGATCAAAGGATCGACGTAGGAGGATAGGAATGTATAGTATCCTAACATCACAAAGTGTCCTGACCAGTCAAGAAGGACAGGTACCCCAACCTGCATACCAAAATGCCATACCATGTCAAACCCCTCCCTCTCTGTATGTATGCATGTAAAGTATAATGTACGTATGTAGTCGTCAAACCTGGCTAAATATTGATGGTAGAATAAGGGGTCGAGACAGCATGACTAGGCCTAATGTCTTAACAAGAGGGCCAAACTGTATTACATCCTGTTATCCAAGTTTGTTACATTACATTAGTTCTGTGTCAACTTTAAGGAAATGAGATGAGTAGAGGGTGTGTTGACCTGTAGGAACGGTCTAAGCACCGGATCCCCTAGTCTATGTCGCATACAGGAGACGAAAAACACGAGTCGTTAAGGAAGAAAGATGAAGGAAGCAGTTAAGTTGTACTAGTTTAGAGTACCTGCATGCTCTCGAAATTGGCGTGTAAAAGCTCGTTGATGAAGGTAGGAGAAACATTGGATTGCTTTTTAGCTGACATGGCTCTTTGAAACAGCCAAGAAGCACTTAAGTTAGGCTGCAAAAAGATTCCAATCAACACAAAAGAGCAGCATTAACCTCGATGAGAGAGAGGGAACTGACCATATATGGGTTTAACAGTGATAAGCTCTGGGAATCCAGAAAATCGTTGCTGATAGCTTCATGCAATCCTTAAAAAGACACAAACTTATAATCAATATGTGATGGAAATGCTGAGCTTCCAAGACAAGAAACTTGATATACCTGCTGATAATCTTCCTAGGTGTCTAGTCAAGCTCCCGAAACCACCAAAAGAAACGGGGGATTGTATTCCACTAGCGTCGCCAAACTGCAGAGGTTGTACTTTGTTGATTAATGAGCACAATGTATTGAGACTTGGGAAAAAGTGATGGATATAACACCTGTAGAACACGATCAAAAGCTGCTGCCAACGGACTGTAGGCTCGGTCCAAAGTGATACACACGAGAAAGCAACAAAAGACAGTTAGCACAAATAGTATAAATCCAGAGGCAGTATTGATCTGCATTATTCCAAAGATATTGTTGTGGAGTGGCGTGTATGTTAAGATGTTGAGTTTGTCTAAGGATGGTTGCAGTTTTACCTGTCACGGTACGTAGGGAAAATGCCGTATATCACTCTCAAGACATCCACATCAGCAAGAGACACACCCTGCCAAGTTGGAACAACATGTTATGTAAAAGAGTCGACTTGTAGGGCTCGCTAGAGTAAAAATAATGAACACAGACACCATGTGAGACGGTTCGAGGTGAGAAATGGAGCCAAATTAGCAAATTATGATATTACTTGATATTGTGGCATCAAATCCCAATAGTCTTCCAGCAAATCTTCTAATAGGGGGCTCCCTGGCTCAGGGTAAAGGTAGGTAAACATGTACGTAGTTCGATCCAGAGGACATGAGCCAGCAGGAAATGCCTGAAAATGTGGCTACCTCGATTACCCTCAATGACTATTTATCAATCTAACGGAGTTAGTCAGATGTATAGATAGACATACCTCCCAAAAATACTGTGCTGCTGACTCTCCCACACTCTTCACCGAAGCACTACTATATATCACATCACTAGTAGTGTTCTCTTTAAAACCACGGCAACAAGAACCGACCACAAGGCAAGCACCATCCGGTTTCCTTCCACTTCTAATCTGTCCAAACTTTGAATACATCAGAAGTAGTGCATAATATGATGTGTAGAATGAATGAATGAATACTGTCAGAGTAAACTCAAAACCTGTTTTACAACAGGAGAAAAGTTTCCCATTGCATCAATAATGAGGCGTGACGACAGAATCTTTCCATCTGCCAGTTGCAATACCTGTGATGAAATCAAATTAGAAAGCTTATAAACAAAAGAAACAAATTTTGATCAATAACAATAGAGAAGCTCAGAGACGTTATTCATGCTTAGAATGGATAATTTTTTTAAACTTCAATTCAAGTTTAAAGTATTCTTACAGCTGCGTCCTCATAAACTGATATGTCAGATACACTGCAAGCCTCAAAGATGACACCGCCTAGACAATCAAAACGTGTTCTCACGATTTCTATAAGCTTGGCAGGCCTACAATGAAGAAAGAAAATTGAAAGATACAGCGGAGGTGTCAAATATTCAATAGGTATCTACTCAGTATCTGCATTTGCTAGATAAATTGAATTAGATAAATGGAAGATATACAACTGCAAAGCAGAAATGAAAGAGAACTGAACTCCATACAAACATGGCATTAAACTTACGAAATACCAAGATTGGTGATGTCGTTCACCCAAATATCACCCTTCCCTTCAAATCCACACCTATTCTGTAAAGTTCATAGATATGATTGATGTAGGATACAAGAACAGCATTTCCAGCTTTGGATGTATGCACATCCAATCTAAGATAAACAATGAAGAAATTTAGACCAACAAAAGGGACATACTGGATTGAAGCTGGCAGCAGTAACGTTATCTATGTCATCTTCTGTTAGAACACCAACTTCAACAACAACTTCAACAAGCTCCAAAAGCTCTTTCCTTGATATATTCCATTCTTGTTCCCTCTGTCAATTACAAAGATGAAATGTTAAACATTGACAGATGATTCATTATTTGCTGCATCCAAATCCTGCAAGAAGCTATGATACCCCTTTCAATATACCCTTCTCCACGATCCCAACTCGAAGGCCTCTACAACTCAAAGCAGTAGCAATGAAAATCCCCAAGGTGCCACCACAAACCACAACATCAAATATGTCACCACATTTTTCAGCCCTCTCCGAATCGCCAAATAAACCGGAAACATTTGAAACCACTTGCTGAGACTCCTGAACAGCTGAAACTCAAGTTTCATCAATTATCATATCTACTCCATTCTATAGTTTTGAGAAATTAAAATTAAATATGATTCACATTAGTTGACACCTGGTGAAGCAGAGCAAATGGTACTCCACAAGCTATCCAATCTTTTCAGAGCATTATATGAGTATGCACCACCAGCACCACCAACTTCCCCACTCACTGGTATACTCTCCATTATCCTCTACAGTAAGTCCAAATTCAGTGTCATGAAAAGTTATGGAAAAGAAGAAAAGAAAGATAATGGTACTTGGGTTCTTGAAGGAACAGTTGCTTGTGCTAGCAGGAAGAAATTCTTTCTTGGTGTGAGTGGTGGAAATGATCCATTAAAGAGAGAGAACCCTCCAATTTTCAACTGTATCACCATTCCCATGATTCTTGGATGTTTGGACCTTCACTAATCTTCAGCTTTATCAGTTTGAAGATGTATTTCCAGAAAACAAAGTCCCACATGTAGACACGTAATTGCAGTTAAGATAATGCACCTTTTATACTTCTGGAGCCATCTCCGGATCGCCCAACCCGCTCAAAGATCCGATTTTTACAGAATTAGTGTGACTTAACCTTCCTTACCTTATGATGGCTAATCATTACAAAGGCATTGTTGTGGGTGTGTGATAGTAATATTAGAGACATTTGGACTGATCAGTCTATAGCTTGAAACTTAAGGGGCCTCTGAAAATTGTTAAAACCCAGGCCCAAAATTGAAAAGATTTCTCTTCTGACCGCTTTTAGTGGATAAACCTTTTTCCCCCTCTGGTTGAAGGGTTTAAGGTTCTTTCTTCTCAACTCAAGTCCAGTTGAAGAGCTATCGCTCAAGAGTAAGCAATTATTCTCTGAAATACAGACTTTATTCACTTTACCTTCTATATTTTCGCTGTAATTTGGTTCATCGTTGAATCGAATCGCCCATCAGGGAGAAAAAAAAAATTTAAAAATTTAAAAAATTGATTTTTTTTAATTTTTTTTTTAATGGAAAAATGAAGACTGCCATCCAGCAGAAGGTCCTTTAAGGAAAATTGTCTCTTGAAATCTGTAGAATCAATTTGTATTTTTTCTGTATATTTGACTGGTTCTGCAGATTTTTTACTGTTATAAAGTTTTCCTTAATATGTGATCCCAATGGAGATGGAGGAGCTATACTGTTGATAAAAATGAATTTCAGTAATGGGAAAAGCTCAAAAATTCACAGTGGGGCGTTATTTGGAATTTGACTTCTGGTTTCATAGTTGTTCTGTTAATATTGAGCAAATCTCAGAAGTGATTTCTATAAATCAGTAGTTATTGTGATGTATGAAAAAGAAGACTGATTTCCTTAATGAGAAAAGATTTACGTTGGTTGCTTGTATTGCTTCTACTACTATAGTTTTAATCTCTACAACCACGTGAAAAAAGTCTATACTTTTGTGTGTTGATGAAGTTTCTCCATTGGATTAGGGTTGTTCAACTTCTGTAAAACCAGCGGATATGGCAAGTACTATCATGGCTCCGACGCTAACATCCTCGTCATCTGTCAAAAAGTGTGGAAGTTTTGCTGCAACTCGATCTAATTATCAGCCTATACGAGCAATGAGGATGGAGAAGCCGTTGGAAGAGCTCTACAACGTGAAGGTCGAAAGGAAGGTGTCAAAGGAGCGGCTAGCAGAGCTGAACGTCTCTAAATGGTCTATATGGAAAACAGGCAAGTGCAAGCTTCCGTGGGACTGGCAAGTCGATCAGCTGGTTTATATCGAGGAGGGTGAAGTGAGGGTAGTGCCGGAGGGGAGTGAGAAATATATGAGTTTCGTTGCAGGCGACCTTGTTCGTTATCCCAAATGGTTCGAGGCTGATCTCTTCTTCAATGATTTTTATCAAGAAAGGTACAGCTTCCGAGCGTATGGCGATGATTAGGTGTTGATGATTTTGATTTGCTTTTGTGTGTTGAATGACGTTTTTGTGACAAGTTTTAATTTATGATAATCGGATCAATCTCCAAGTTGGATTATTTACTGCCTGGTGTTTTCATGTTAATTATGTTAGTTTGAAATGACTCCATTTAACCACAATAGTACTCAGAATCACAGTTGAGAAATCATAAAATGGAATCGAATGTTAATGCTTTGATGCACGATGAGAAGCCCTTAATGCACTGTCGAATGGATGCGTTACAAAGAATATCCATCCGAGTGGAGTGGACGTGTCGCTCAACTAAAGGACGAACCCTAGCAGCCGTAGTCAAGAAAGAGGACTAGAAAGAACTAAGAAGACATGAAGTTGCACCACAAAACATAACTTAGCATTCACACACTACAAATTACATCAACGAGAATAGCGTCCTGTCTCCGGGGGAGTGCATCGCCTGGATTGTACTTGTTTAGAAGATAAAAAAAAATGAGTAGAACTATCTAAGTCTGCAGAGAGATGCAATAACAGATGACAAATGGTACCATCATTTAGGAAAATCCCCTATCTTTGGTTTTCATGCTTTGTGTCTTCTCTGCACTTACAATTCCACAATACAACAAATAGTGGTGCTAATATGCAAGAAAAGAGGTAACAACCTCATCATACATCGAAGCCCATCTGCTATCGCTTTCTACGCTTTGGCTCCACCTAACAATTAATCAACCACAGAACATCCAGAGTTAGATGAAGGCTTCCTCAAATTAGTATCGCATTCAAATTACAGATTCCTCATGCTTATTGCTGCTAGTTCCGAATAGAGTAGGAGCTAATCAAAGAAATTTACAGAGTTAAATAAGAGCAAATCACAATATTCTTTATTAAGTACAAACAATTCTTCAAAAGTTGTTTACATGCATAAAGGTATCGTGTCATTATTCATTGGCCTTGGGAGGCCATTTACAAGGGCATAATGATGCACAGGAACGAGTTTGGGGAGCATTAAACAGCAGATGGAAGTGCAGAAGGAAAACGACACAATGAAGAACCAAAGTTACAAACTTCTTAAATCTAAAGTTGATATTTTAAATCACTTGTTTGTATTCCCTTCATTTGTTAACTTCAAGTTACAGCTGCATAGTGAGAGACTCATCATTGCTGCATAATCCCATTTAGGTCATAACAGAAAAAATTTACAAAGTCATAACATGTGTTTTACAGCATATATGCTAAACAACACTAAGGCCTCAAACACATATTTGAATAACTTCATTAATTTTGCTAAAGCTTGACATCATCAAATAGGAAAAGTATTACTTACCTTTGTCTCAGCAGTTGGTGACACAGGAAATGAGTTCAAAGACCTTTTGGTGTCATCATCAGAAGAACAATCGGAACACAAGAACTGATCCAGTTTCTTAGCTTCTTCAATGGTCATGCCCATACAAGAAGGATGAAACCTTTAACCATAAGATGCATTAGAGTGCTCATCATATCGAGTGTGAACACACTACTTTTCAATAAATAAATAAACAAACAAACAAAAACAATGCAGATAGGCTTACTCCACAATTACAAACAACAACAGACATAGAAACCGAGGAGTAACATAATTAACCCCATTAACTTGCATCATTGACTCATTTTTTACTGCATAATTTATCTAACATTAGCCAAATTGATCTTTAAGTATCCCTTTATTTAACATTTGTATTAGTGAAGATCAGCCAAAAGACTAAAAAACACAACCTACATTCCTTGCATTCTTAAATAAGTTTATAAAGCAACTTCTCAAATGTAGAGAATTACTAATCTGAAGCATTTTTTAAAAACGAGTATTCGGCTTTTCTTAAGAATGGCAAACAAATTTGCTTTTATTCTTTTTAATTTTTTTTACTGCACAATACCCTTCTCCAACTAAACAAGGAGATTGGATTGATTGAAAAGTGAGTGTTAGGGAAATATTTTGGACATAAGTCTCTAATGGCATGGTATTCTAATACTAATATTAACAACGTAACTAGAAAAGACTGGATCACAAAATAAGCTGTGGGTAGACGATGATAGATGGTGAATTGTAGAATAATAAAGAGAGCAGGCTAAGAATACATTTTTTTTTAAAGGCTGAAGAGTACAAGGCGTACCAGTCTTTGCACCCTTCACATTGCACCATGAGATCATCTGGATTATAAGGCATCTCACACTTGCAATAGCTTACAAAACACAACAAAAGAAAGTAATCACAGTTAAATAACCAAAAAGACAATTACTAAATTTTAGAATATCTATCACTGGATAACAAAAAACTTAGATGAGCAAGACTCACACAGCAACTCGGTCAGGAGTGAAGCTTCCAGTGGCAGCCTTATACTCAAACCTACAGAAGTAATCTTCTGCTCCCACATTCTCAAGTTTGGTGTAGTTCTTAAAGGAATGCACAATACATTTTCCCTCAATGGTGTGAGCACTTTGTACATCAAAGTGGTCAGACAAGAAGAGCTCCTTGGCACCATGGAACTGCCTGCGGCCCCCGATTGACTCCTCAGGGCGGTAATACCACCGGCAACGCACTTTCAAATTATTCCTGTGGTCAGCCTCGATTTTCTCAACTCTTGCAACATATGGTGGCTTGTCTGAATCAGATGGCCTCATCAACACACAATCTCCAGCTACAGAAAGACTCACATATCTTAGTCCACCATGTCCTCAAAAGTTGACCTCAACTAACTATAGCAAACACACATCACAGGTGTCAGCATGAGAGCAACGTGCGAGTGTGTGGGCGGGCATGTAGGAGCACATAACACTCACCGACTCCGTTAGAGGTCTAAAGCAATCTTAATACAAGCTCAAGGAAGTGGTGGACATCACATATTGCCCAAAAAGATAACTTTCCAGAAGAAAGGAAAAACAATTTAAGGAAACTCCGGTATTTCGCATTTCACTTAAGACCATACACATCTCGGTGTCTTGTACTGAACACAGACAAATGGCTCATTGAAGTTTAAACGGGATTCTACGTAGAAGAAATAAAACACTTTCCAAATACTAATCAACACCAGGCCTCATTTCTTAGTTCATTGAGAAAAATGAAGCATTTTTTCTGCACAAGAAAGGACATTGAACGAAGAGGACTACTCGAAAAACACAAGCAAACAATTAGGTAATAAACCACTAGCCTGAGAAATTAAAAACCAAACACGCACACACACACACACACACAGCATCGAGGGCAAAAGGGAAGTACGTCTAACAATTTTGTTGGTCCCTCTGATAGTATAAGAATCGAGGTCTTTCTTCCCCGGCTTCGTCTTCGCCATCTCCACGTGTTCTTTGAGGTTCAATCGAAGAAAGCGGTGCAGATTCCGGTTCGATTTGATGCTCGAATTTAGGAGTGGAAGAAAGAGAAGCAGAAACCCTAATTGCGGGGTTGAAGAGAGAAATTCGGGCCCAAGAGGAATGCTGTCGGAACAATGGGGTTCAAACTGCCCGTTGGGCAGCTTTCCTTAGTTAATAGATACACCGATTTATACCCGTGCAATATATACGACATTGTCAGAATTATCATTTTAATTAATTTAACTATATCTAATCTCCTAATTACCATTCTGTAATCCTTTCTCATGAGGAGTGATATGCAAACAATTCCTATTTTGTTAGAGGGTTAAATGTAATATGGTAGATCTATTATTAAAATAGTTTATTATATATAGATAAAGTATGTTATTTAACTTAAAAATATATTTACACATAAGATTGTAAGATTATATTTTATTGATTATTCATATTTTTCAAAAAATACTATTTTAATAACAAATAAACATAATTTCCCTACGCAACAAAAATACTTTTAAATTTTGTTTCATAAGAAAATTTGTTTAAAAAAAAAATTAATTGCGGTATTTACCTTCTTATTCAATTTTGTTATTAGGCCCCCCAAATATATGTAAATGTCTTCATTGCCCCACGTATGAGGGTCGATATTTTAAGGCGCAGCTACGCCCGAACACATGCAATAATTTCCCAAGCTAGTTACCGTTGCAAGCCTTTTGCCGCTGTCAACGCTCTCTGCTCTGTCCAGTCCTTCTCCAGGCACAGATAAAGAAAGGCTCTCTCTCTCTCTCTCTCTCTCTCTCTCTCTCTCTCTCTCTCTCTCTCTCTCACACACACACACACACACACAGAGCTGACTCCGTGTATCTATCTACTATACACAAGATTGAAGAGATGAGCAGTGGAGCTAGTGCTGAGGTTGTTCTTCCATTGTCATCATCCAATTTCTTCTCTCTCAGCACACATGTATCCTACAGGTTCTGTATTCTCTCTCACTGAAATTCCAATGTGAGTGCAAATTATGTGGGATTCAACTTGAGTGTTTTCGGGATTCTTGTTAGTGGATGCCAAAGGGTTTTCTTGATTCAATACCACAAGCTATCTAATATCCACTCTGCTAATCAATGTGATTGTGCTGTAGATTTTCTAGTTAAACATCATGTATCCATTACTTGGTACATATTCATTCGTCTTGGATTCTACTTACATTGTATTTGGGATTTTAAAATCCTTGATGATCCTCGTATAAGTTCTTACTCAATTATACTCGCTACATGCCATAAACAAGATGTGTCGATTTTCTGCAGCTGTCGCTCCTGTGGATACTCCCTGAACCTGAACTCCTGCAACCGCAACATATCAGTGATGGATGAAACTTATGGGAAGTCAATGAAACGAGGGATTATTTCCTTCTATTCAATTGATGAGAGCAGGTTTACTCAAATTAACAAACTTCGATGGATGCCAAATTACTGTGTAGAAACTGCGGGAACTACATTGGCACCATGTGCAACGCGGATCATGATACTGCTGCAGCTCCATTTCGATCGGTGAAGCAAGGTTGGGATGGGATCTCAACTTATGAGATCAAAATACGATCGTTGAGGCCGCTGCCCTTCGAGGGATCAACATTGGTGATCTGAGCCCTTTGCCCTTCGAGGGATCGACGTTGGTGATCTGAGCTTCTACGAGGATCATAACACTTTATCATTTCTTTTCATTATTGTTTCACAAGGTCTGCAAATGATTTTTGTTATTTTAGTTTGGATGACATTTATATGATGTATATGAAAGAAAGAAACTACAATTCTGTTTGGTTGATGACCATTTGAGCTCATCTAATAAGTCAGGCCAAAGCCTGCACGAAAAAACCAGAGACAGGATAGGAAGTTGGATGGAATGATTTTCCAGCTCTAATTGGATTCACAATATTTCCTGATATAATTTAAGTCAATAGAAAAACATAAGCTAAACAGATTGAGCTGTTTTAAACATGAATAAGAGCTTGATGGAAGTTCATAGTATGGTGAATATGGTCACTGCAACGTAATGATCAAGACATTGGCCAGTTATATGATATATAGGCTATAATTTCTGGATCACGACTGTATTGGCTATTCCAGCTTCGTCTATCGTCTGGTCCAGATTAGTGAGTTGTTGGGGAGGGAAACCCATGGTTTGCAATTGATAAATTCTTGGTCCATCAGGTCTCGAAGCGTCAATGAAACCTCTGATATCTCTGATCGTATGGTGGTTGTTGAACCGTGAGACCATGCGCGTACCATCTGCCAGTCTCAGCTGAATAGAGGTAGAAGATTGTGTCTGATCAACAACCAGACCTGCGGATGGCGTGGGAGCAACAGTCAATGGAATTGGATCACTTTTTGGCTCGATGGGAGCACTGTCACTGGTGCTACCTAGAGTTCTTCCAACACCACGGAATGGAAGACGTGGTTTTGCTGGTTCCTGTTAAATGTGTGAGAAGTATGAAAACAGCATGGAGGGAAGTAATGAAGATTGAAGAAGGAAGTAAATAATAAAACCTTGTACTCTTCCTCCTTCCTAATAAGATTGACATGAACAGCATTCCTCTTATCTTCTGGTGCAAGTTCCCTCGGGCACTCCGACTTCATAACACACTGCATCAGAGCACAAGGACCATGTATATCCATTTAGGAAAGCTTACTCAATTAAGAATAAATCAAGAAATTCCCAAATGAATACTCAAGCTATATTTATTCAAGTACTTCCAACTTTATGGTATCTGAACTGTAAGGTTGAGGGACACCACCATGTATTAGATGTGAACAAGGACCATGTATATCCATTTAGGAAAGCTTACTCAATTAAGAATAAATCAAGAAATTCCCAAATGAATACTCAAGCTATATTTATTCAAGTACTTCCAACTTTATGGTATCTGAACTGTAAGGTTGAGGGACACCACCATGTATTAGATGTGAACCTCCTAAAAGTAGCACAACTCAAGCAAAGCCGAAACATGATATCTTGATGAGGAACTGGAGACAACTATATGGTAATTACTAGTGATATTAGTGCACTGAATGGAGATGCTATAAAGTCAAGATTACCACTAGTAGTGACGGAGCACTTAATTTTCTCCCTCTCTTGCTCTCCGTCTCTCCATCACACACATCACTGCCCCCCCCCCCCCCTAAAACATTCTGATAGTCCACACAAATAATCAAGCAGAAATATGAATCCAGTAACCAAGTTTATCATCAACCTTATTGAATTGTTTTTACTCAGTCCCCCTCAGAAGTAGGGTATAACACAGAGTATGGCATCAATATCTTTAAACTATATCTCAAGATAAAATGAACAAAATTGAAGGAAGATACCTCCAAGAAAGATGCATTTGCAGGATCATCAAGCCTCCTAAGAGGTCCATCATCTACTGTAAAGCCATTTCTCCAGAAAGTAATATTGTGGTTCACAACTTCAGGTTCAGGGGTAGGAGCAGGGCTAGGGGTAGATGACACCTCACCGGAAAGTAGCCTTCCAGTTCCAGCAAACCTTCTTGAGCTTGAAGAAGGCACGTGATGCTCAGGAGGTGCTTCAACACCCCCTGACTGTCTTGCTTGATTAAATATTGTATCTACATCCTTGGCCTTCGATGGACCTTGAACAAGCATTCCACTGTAAAACAGTTGCACTGAACATCATTAGCTAAATGATTTGCCTCCTGATTTTGATGGCAGAGACTACAGTTTTGAAGGGATGAATAGCTTCATTCACTCGAGTTAATACGATTTCGTAGGCCTAAGTTCTAAATTCATTGATTCGAGTGCTACTACAGTAGTGCTAGGGATTGTAACTTGATCATTAAAGCAGGCTATAAGCGAAAAGCTAAAGATTTCCATCTAAATTATGATAAAGTACAAAAGTTGACCTCTTTTCTCCGCCGGTGTAGTACTCCTGAGGATCAAAATCAGAATCGCTATCAGAGCCGTCATCTTTAGGTTTCCTATTCAGATCCGCCAGAGTCCTGATTCCGGCACCTCCACCTCCACCTCCGCGCCTTGCACCACCAGAAGCGGAGGCGCCAGTGTTAGGTTTAGACCGGAGATTGTAAGAGCGGGAAACAGCCGGCGGCGAAGGGGATCGAGAGCGAGGAGAAGCCGACAGAGACTCTGACGGAGAATAGGAAGGATTAACCTGCGCCACCGGTGAATCCGGAATTGCGGCGGCGGCCGGGTGAGCATCGTCGAGGAAAGTGGAGACGGCGGCGTCAAGATCGAAGTTGTGAGACTCCAGGAAAAATAGGGCTTCCGATTTAGAGGCGCAAGCGGTGATTTCACAGAAAGTGTTGATAAGGGCAATCTGAGGGTGGCCATCGATGGTTGCTTCTGTGAACTCCGCAGATTGGTTCTCCATTGTTGGAACTTCTCACTTGATTCTTTCGTTGCTTGGGAATCGGGTTTACATATATATATGACTCCACCAGACACCTACTAAGTAGGAATTTTACCTTTATCATTGGAATTATTTTAAAATAATATTCTGGATGCTATATAAATAAATAAATAAAACAATATTCTGTTTTATTCAATAATAAATTGATATCTATCCGTTCTAAAAAAGGGTTCAAATTCAATCCAGCTCTTAAACTGGATTATTATCAATTTATCATTATCATTGATTTACTTATCTAAATTTGAAAATTAATTTGTTGCAGGTCGGTAAATTAATTTTATGTTATTTTATTATTAAATTAAATATTTGATAGATTTATTTTCAACAAAAATCTAAATTTTAAAAATTTGAATGAAATAAGAAGATTCAATCCTCTCAATTTTAACATCATAATAATTAATAATGCAATAGCTCTGCTTTAGATTGGTCTCAAAATTAATGGGTTATCCATAATTGGGCTTAAATAACTTTTGTTCAATTAGCAACGTAAGCTACACAGTTTTACTTAATTGGGCTTACTCAGCCTCATAAATCCCCCAATTTTGCAGATAAAAGAAATGTCTGATCATCAAATTTCTGTATTTAGTAGTATGGAGTATAGTTCTGGAGAAACATTTTTTTCCCTTCAATCTTTCATGATTTTTTCATTCATCGTTTGTGCATTTTAGCTTCTGAATTTTACTTTAGCATTTGAGTAAAGATCACAACATCCTTAGGCGTATTAATCAATCATCAATCTCTATTCCTAAGGTGACATTAAAATTATAAATATTAATAAATCCAAGTCAATACATAGCATTATTGAAAATTGATTATAGATCATGGTGTAAAAATGTAACTTCCTGAGATTTTAAAAAAATATCAAGACACACGTATATACATTGATAACCAAAGATTCAAAGGAATTACAGAGGTGTATAACAATGGAAAACAACACTCTCTGCTTCAGTCATACATCTCAATTCTTAAATAAATAATTTAATTATATATTAGGGAGAAAAATAAAAAAATAAAAATTAAACAAGGATACTCTGCTAAAAACCGCATCCATGCCATTTTCAGATAAATTAGAACAGCCCTGCCTTTTTTTTTTTGTTTTTTTTTCTATTCTTCAATCTTCTTCTTCCATATAATACAGTATACTACCATCAGCTAGCCTTTTGAGGTTCAGTGTGTTTGTTTCACTGTGCAGAGTTAGGAAAAATCAATCTTCTGCAAAATAAAAAAAAAAAAAAAAAAAAAAAAGAGGAAAAGGGTAAAACACATCAATGGTGGTGTTGGGGATGTTGTATAATTATAAAACGTATGATGAGAGATATGAGATATTAAACACTTTGGGTCCAACACATAAACATTATTCCCACAAAGATGACATCTCAATTATGTTCGTCTTCCAGCAATAGAACAAAATCAAACCAAACAGTTGGAAACTTGGATGATTAATGGCCCATGGCATGGTATTATTGCTGAACAGGAAAAACTAAACATCACATTTTTAGATGACCTGTTTTATGATTATCATGTGAACTTATTCTTTCTGAGGTTTCAATGTTGATAAATTCCAACTACTATCTTGCCTGTTTTAAATGAAGCAAAGTTGAATTTCCAGTTTCCTACATTGGTTGGCATTATGATCCAGATAAAGTACGACCATTTATTGCACGGATTGAAATTCTAAGCCCCTATTAAACACTTGAGATAACACAGAATTTAATGAGATTTAAACACTGCAGGTACTAAATTGCCAAACTTCTATATATGGTGTAGTGATGAACCAAAAAATGTCATCCTCCTAAATTACATAACATGAATAAGTTCATGAACTGGTTTGTCAAAGTGTAATTTTTCGTTTCATAGTGTTTTCACAATCATGATCCTTAAAATTGAACCTTGATACTTCTTGCATTCTAACCAACCTATCTTATTTGAAATCATGACTGATAGCTCCAATTCTTATGATCAGATCAAGTATACAAGACATCAAACGAAGCAGTTAAATCACTGAATCATAACAATATAAATCAAAAGTTTTCACATCTAATATTTATATTCATGAACTATACCTTTCACTGGTGGAAGATGGTTAGATTCTTGATTATTCATTCCCTCCATGCCCTGGTCAATATACTCGTTAGCCTATTGGCAGAGAGTCTCTGTAATGCCTTTTTAGCTCCAACCACTTCTAATTCAGCCAATCTCTGTAAATGCCCGTGAGCACCTGCTGCAAGGAGCTTTTTCCGGCAGCTCTGGCTCCCTCCAGCCAAGATTGCTGCCACCACAGCCACCGGAAATTTCTTGGAAACAACCTCATTATTAGGATCCAACATCTGCATCAGCCTAATCAAACTCTTCTCATCCCTTACAAATTCTTTCTTATTTGATTTCACCAATAATAATGACAACAAAGCTTTCGCTCCAACCTCCTGCATTCCATCGGGTTTCACAGACTCCATTAGCTTCACCAAAGAACCCATAGATCCAACAATGGCCCTCTTATTACCATCACTAATCGCCAAATTTGCTAGTAATGAGGCAGATATATGCTGTAGCATTACATTTCCATGCTTTAAAAGCTCTGCAATTTGTATTATGAAAGATGTTGATCCGGATAACATTCTATAGCCTGTATCTGAGGCAGATAATGAATAAATCGCACGTAGAACGTGCTCCAATGTATCAGAGCTTGGGCATTCGTTAAACAATTGCAACAATCTTTGTAATCCTCTATCCTGTAACAGTAACCCTCGAAAGTACTCACTTGTCGAAGCAAGAATTGATATACAATTAGCTGCTTTTCCCTGTGTTGATGGACTCCCAGAAACAAGCAACTGCATCAGAACCGGGATAGCTCCTTCTTCAGCTAAAGCATTACGAATATCTTCAACGCAAGAAACGTTTCTTATCGCCCCAGCTGCGTGGGATTGAGCTGTGATTGAACCAGATTTGCACAATTCGATTAAAATTGGAACACCATTGTATGCAGAAACTGCCCACGCATTATCCGGATCGTCGGTGATAAACTCCACTGCCATGGCGGCTCTTTCCTTCATCGGCATTGAACCACATTCGATTATTCTCAGCAAAGGACCTAAAGCCCCTTCTTCAAAAACGCGTTTACGCGGGGAATCGCCGGCGGAGACGAGCAACGACACCGCGACAACCGCAAGCTCTCTAATGTAATCGTGAATATTTAGATCGAGAAACGAAACTAAAGAGCTCACATTCCCTTCTTTCGCGACGACGGCTGCTGACTTATCATCCTCCGATAGAAGCTGGATTAGTGAATCCAAGGCCTTCCGTCTGAACTCCATTCCGCCGATCTGGAGCCTAGTAAAGAGGTCTTTGACGAAAAACGCGACTTCCTCTTTCGAGGAGCTCACCTCGGGGCGAGAGAGAACAATGGCGGTGGACTGATGAAGGACTCCAGAGCGGAGAAGAAGCTCGAGGTCGTTAATCTGGCGGGAAAGCCAACCGGAAGCCATGTCAAGGTCGGACTGCATCAGAAGCTTGCCGCCAGTGAAGGAAGCGTCAGAGCAGTGACGGCAGAGGGTATCAGTGCGGCGGAGAGTGGAGAGCAAAGCAGGGAGGAGCGTGAGGATGAGAGGGTTCTCCGACCAGTGGAGGGAGTCGGAGATTTCAGATAGGAGGGATTTAAGGGAAGAAAGCTTGGCGCGAATGACCTGCCATCTAGAGGCGAAACCGGTTACAGAAAGAGTGGCGGGAAGGATTTGGGTGAGGAGTTGGTTTAGTGTGGCGAGTGTTTCCGCAGGGGGTGGCGGCGGAGGTGACGGAGGGTGGGCGGCAGAATGCATTTCAGGCGGCGGTGATTTATTGGTTGCTTTTGTGAAATTTACGAGTGGAAAAAGGAGTTATTGGTGGCAGAGGCGTGAGAGGTTTGGGGTCAGAAGATGCATATGAGAATAATACAGTCGAGGTGGGGTGTGGGGTGTGGGGTGGGGTGGGGTGTGTGTGAAAAGAAGAGAATAGATGAGGAAATGGCGTACAGCGGTAAAAACTAAAAAAGGAATGAAAGATGGGTGGGGTGGGGTGGGGTGGGTGGGGTGGCCAAAAATCTATTAACCCTGGCCCATCTCCAAAACACTACTAAATACTAATACAAACCATACCCACATTTTACATAATTCTAAATTCTTATATTAAATTATGATTAGATAAAATAAATGACAAAGTTTCTTCTCAAATTCTAATTTTATAAGAATGATTCTATTAAAGTATATTGGTTATATAAGTAAAATATATTTATTAATAATAAAATATATTTTTAAAATATAATTAAAGAAATATAGTTTTAAAGTATTATAATATGATTAATTACGATACTTTAATTAATAGTAATTATATTTTACATATAGTACATAATAAACATATTTAATAATAAATTAATATATCTCACATATACAGTCAAAGAAGTTTCAAAAAATAAAATAATTAATCATTATATTTAATTTTTCCTATAAATTAAGTACTCACTTTAGAACTATCCATAAATTTAAATTATATTTTATTTTATTAATATTATATAAGAGCAATAAATGGCCTGCAATCTCGGTTTGGAAATTGAACCATAGCGGCCCGAACCACCGCCTCTCGATTGGGCCTGTAACTTTGATTGGGCTTCCCTGGATATGTTCTAATTTATTTTTATTATTTTCTTTTTTTAATAATATTTTTTTTCACCTCTCAGAGTCATTTAAAAATGAAAATCACTCTAATTTTATAATTTTAAAATACATCTTATTATCTAAAAATATTGTACTATTAAAAAATAATTAAAAAATAATTTAAATTCTGTTGTACATTATCTATGTAATTTAATCCAAGGAGTGACCGAGGGAGTGAGTATTTGTGTAAGCATACACTTTTACCGATAATCTATTATATACTCTAACAATCAATCCTAAGGGGAAAGGTTGAGATTTTCCTCTCCGCATACGTGTCACTCATCTAACGCGTATAACAGGAGATGTAACACCAAAATGTAATAGGACATTCAAGATCCTATTTCTCATGATTATTTGCAGTTTGCACCACTCAGATGGAGTATATAATATCGGTATGGAGTTGAAAGTTCACATATGAAAAGAGCATAAATTAAGTAGCCAATCTTATAACTGAAGTTAAGTAAGCTACAAGTCAGTGAATATGGATAGTCAGCTATATATATATATATATATATATTTTTGATAATTGTGTAATTATAAATCATTGGTAATGATTGTACATAATTTAAAGAAATTAACAATACTATACCCTCTTAATAGTATATCCATTTCTATTAACACACTCTCTCTCTCTCTCTCAAAAAAAAGCATATTTATTTAGAGCAAGTTAGACATAAAATGATAAAATTATTAACTCAAAGTAGTCAAGTGTACAAAAGTAGTTTACATGTGTAAAAGTGGATCTTGAATGTCTTATTACATTTTGGTGTTACATCTCCTATTACACGAGTTAGAGTGAGTATAATTTTTTTCTTATTTTATTCATAAGTACACTAAATATCTTGCAACACTAATCTACACAAAAAAATGTGAACTGAAGATGAAAGATAATACTACAAATTTAATTTGAGGATGAAAGATAAGAGGGTAAAAGAACAACAATGAATTAAAGAGTGAGAAACACAATGCATAAAAATACCTTATTACTCACTAGAATCCAAGGCATCAGCTACACTTTTGACCCTCGAAAAAAATGAATCATGTTGAAGAAACTAAGGTTAAATCTGATCTGATTTGTGTCTGAATTAGGTTCTCTAAAAATCGGATTTCAAAATCCCCAAACGAAATGATTTTAGGGTTTTCAAAATCCGATTTTCAAAACCTAAATCAACATACCCTAAATAGGTAAACACCACAAGTTATGTAGGTGGGAAGAATCTGTTGAGATTGAATGGCAATGTGTAGAACTCTTCATTCCTATTATCGCCTCTGAATGTTCTGAATTTCACCCACCATGGCATCCCCCGGTCTTTCTTCGACTTCTCGACCTCCAACGTGTTGTCGAGAAAGACCGCGACGATCAACCCCACGGTGGGAGGGGACATAAAAATGGTGTTCAAGAATGCATTGAACTGCATGCAAATAAAAAAATAGAGAATAAATCTTGCCATTCATAATATTTCATCTCGTATTTTATTGCATAGATACTCACCCATCCAGCATTAGTATGAACTAGGCCACGACGATGAGGGGTCCAATATTCGTCGAAAAACTGAGGGATCGAGATCCCTAGGAAGAGCGAAAGACCAGTGATCAAGAGGTTCCTCATAGAGTTCATGTTGGTGAATTGAAGAAATGATAAACCTACAGAACCTGTAATACAAACAATGAAATTATCAACTGAAGTGAAGTAAAGATGATGAAATTCAGATGTGTTCATGTAAGATAATGTCATACCTACAAGGCCAAATAGAACACAGTTTAATGCAGCGAAGATAGGGAAAGGTATAGATGCAAAAACAGCTCCAAATTTCCCTGCAATCCGACACTGTTCTTAGAATCGCATGCTGGATAAGTAAATGGTGTTTGTTTCCATAAGAAACCTACCTAAGATGGAGAAGAATATCATGAATCCAGCTGATATCTGAACCACTCGACGGCTTCCAACTCGTGTTAGTCCAAGGAGCCCCACGTTTTCACTGAAGTGCAACACTAAGTCGAGTTTAACTTGTGTAGAGCAGTATCTAATCTAGTTGATAGTATGAACAAAAGGAGTATACGTACACAGATACTGTGGAACCAGTTCCTGTACCAAACAGACCAGAAAGAAGAACACCTATTCCCTGCCATTACATTATAGCATTCTTTAGTTTAGCCCACAAGAGTGTCAATTTGGTTTTTCATCTTATGTTTACTAAATCGTGTAGATGTCACACCTGCCAACCAATGCCCCGGCTGAGTACATATGCAGGAGGAGGGGTTGCAATGGCCAGACGAGATGCTGCTTTGTATGCTCCGGTGGACTGCAACCTCAACCAAAACCGAGATACAAAATGTTGATGACCTAAACTTTCATTTTGAAACACATATTGAAGAAACTTATGTTATAATTTAAATAAATTTATACCTCAACCATGGAGACAAGAACAGCTGACATCGTAGCGAAAGCATGACCAGCTGAAAAAGTAGGCGGCCCCCATTGGAGAGGATAAGGGAACTTGAACCTTGACGACATGAAATAAATCTTAGATTCATCAAATACCAAAATCTTTACAAAGGGTAATGGAGACACTACCATGGAGCTGTCGATATGAGGTTAGCCCTGTCTGTCCGACAGCTGATCTGAGTAATATTGGGTTTGCCTCTATAAGCGCCACTAGCTGTTAGTATGAGGGAGTATATCCAAATAATGGCAACACAGATCAGCACAGGAAACCGTTCGAAGATGGGGAAGTCCCTCAGAGGTTTAATGTGCTTCAGATACTGCAATTGTGAAACTGTTACTTGCATGAATGTCATGAAAACTAGAATACAGAGGTTTTAGGGATGAAGCCTTCAGGTTAACTCACTTGTGACAAGCCGATAACCAAGAGAAGCATCGGCAACCCAATTTCTACGCAGTTCCCTAGCTGCAAAACAGATAAGTGTACTAGTACATGCATGGTTCACATAGAAACTAACCGAGTCAAAACACTTACAGCAGGAAATCCTCGTTGAAATAAGCCCAAACCAACTAATCCGACAATAGGTGCCACTCCAAGTGGACTAAAAAACCTGCGAAGAAACGGATCAAAATGAATCAATATGTCCTGAACAGAAGTGCTTCCTAGACTGCTTGATAATGGCAATAGAAACTATACCGTGAAAAAAGACCCCATACTTGGCTGTAGCCTAGAACTATCTGTATACTGGCAGCAACAATAAGGGCTCCTTGGATAGCCCTCATGGATTGTATAAATCTCTGCAGATCAACAGTCACACAAGAAAAGTATAAGCTCTCCCCTGACTCTAATCACTTGAAAATAGAGATATACTAATATTTATAATATCAAAAAATACGTACGACATGAGGCTCATCAATCCGTAGCAACGATGAGTCATTAACGATATATGCAATGGGAACAATGTAAGCAAAGGACCCTCCAATAACAGCAGGTAACCTGGTTCCAAATAGTGTCTGAAGAAGGGTGTTAATGCCAGCTACGAATAGCAATGTCTGTATAACCCGTGCTTTGTCCCCCTGTGTGATCAAGAAACATATCACTCAGTCCCAATTCAGATGACAACCAAAACTATGTGGTCAACTTCTTGAAACAAGCTACTTAAGCTGCGAATGAAGAATATGCTTACATCATTTCCTCCCATCATAGGGACAAGCAAAGTCGGGATCATCACACTCGTGCCCAATACTAAAATGTAATTCTGAAAGGCTAACAAAACGGTTTCAGCTGCAGATAAAGAGATAGAAGATCAGGGAAGTAAGATAAAGTTGCAAGAACTGGTTCTTGTTCCGTTTCATGACTAAATGGTTTGTTACATTCTGATCAATGTAGTATCCTGAAGAGGAGTACTCTGTAAAAATCAGATTTCCTTGTTCTAATGAATAACATTTTCTTTACTAGCTTCCTTACAGAATACTTCAAACATGTATTTTACTACAAGGGGACGATCATTTGACCCGGACAGCAATAGGAATTGACTTGTTCAACTAAATGGATACATAGATTGAGATCTCTAATTCCAAGTCATGTTTGTTCTAGGATTGCAAAATATCATCACGTTAAATGTCATTACTTAAATAAAACGTGACGGGTTTTAAGAGTAATGGAACATGAGACGAAACACCAAAAGATTAGTTATCTGGAAGAGAGAAAAAATAAGAGCAGGAAAAGCAAGCAAATCTCAAATAATCCAAATTTATCAAGAAATCAATTCTCACCAAACCAAGTACCCTATTAATGATCCCTGCTGTCTTTCACAACTACTATGATTCTACAGTACATTAGAAACAGGGGTGGTAGTAAAGATTCTCTTCACGTGAATGCAATCTAAATCGAAGCAGTAAAGATGAATTCCCAGAATTTGAAAGTTCAGATGTCCCAATGTAATAACTTGAGAAAATGACATTTAAAAAATAAAAATAATAGATACATATATATGCATTCCTAGCTCATTTTTTTCTTCCATCTTCACTAAATGTGCTAACTATTCAACACTACACAAACAGCTTTAATGAATAAGTTGAGTGTTCATTAAATAGTAGAGTGCAAATTGAAAACATCCTCATTTCAAACATTTAAACTACAATGTCAATTAATTCACCCCCTGAATAAAATCCCAGGGGACCATTACTCTTAAGAACCACAAAGTTAGTGTACAGCTCAAAGTGAGAAAACATAAGAGAGATGCTATAATGGCTAAATAATAACCACATAGCTATTCCACCAAGCAATCATTAATCCCCACAGAGTACAGTTTCAACTTTTATGGTGTCAATAAATGAGGATAATCCTCAAATCATGATCTTTCTCTTGAACCAACCTACCCCTAACCCCACTCCCACTCCCACCCCCACATAGGTGGAATATGCAACTTGCAAATGCAAAGGTAAAATCTTTAAACATTCAAATGACAAAAGGGAACAAAACACATACTAACAATCTAACACACATTTATCACCCCCATGAAAGTGACGCTCCATATGAATGTGTGTGAAAAGTGATTAGGAGTGAATAAGAATACATACGCCACGGAGGATTAGAGTCAATGCAGTACTCAAGGTCTTGAAGCTGCTCCATGGGAGGATGTATAATGTCACCCATTACTGCGTGTATGACAGTATGTGAGATAAAGACCGGGGGGAGAGAGAGACAGAAGGGGAGAGAGACAGCAAGAAGAAGAAGAAGAATGAAGGGAAGAACTTGGAACAAAGTAAAGCAGGGAGGCAACAGCAGATAGAAAAGTTGGAAAAAGTGTAGCCGGAGAAGAATATATAAAAGAGAGAACAAATATGCCACTCACATACAAAAAAGTATAAATGGAATATAAATGTGTAGAGATGTATACGTACATATATGTGTATGTATATATTTATACGCACCCAGAAAAACACAGTAGAAGCACTTTGAGGTACGTTCCTCATATCAAGCGACGATAGGCTTCCGCTTTTTGAATTTATGCTAAATCCGTTAATATGTTGGGGATGTTTGACACCCTTTTTTTAATTTTTTACCGTTTAGCCACTACAAGTTCAAAATTATTTAGTCATAAATGTCACATTTAATTTATTTCTTTTAATAGGAAAGTCTAGCTCAGCATCTAGTCTAGTTATTATAATAATAGTAACTTTAGTAACTATTATTATTACTATAACAACAAATATTATACCTATTTTTACATTTTAATTTCATAAATTATTTATGCCGCAATTTATTTCTTTGCTCGTTTGTATCTATGTTTACATTTTTTTTTTCTTCAATACCACAAACTCAAAAGCACATTTTAACTTTAAAATTAACATTTTCTTTTAATTAGCATAATTTATTTTATAATTTATTTATGAGCAACACTTATGATATTATCATACATCGAAATTATTTTATCTTTTCTTAATTAGTTATTTTATTTAATTAAAAATATTTTTACTTTTTGTTTAAGGTACGAATTGTTTATGAAATAATTGTACAATTATTACCATATTTATTAAAGTATATTATATTTTATTCATCTTAAAAAAAATGAGTTTCATGAGACAATATTCCATTATATTTACAAAATATAAGAAAAATGTCAATAGAGTAGGCTGAAATTTCATTATGATTTAAAAGAGTAAGTGTGAATAAAAATTGTCAACGTCGAAATTCTTTTTAATTATTAGGGTTATAATTGGTAACCTTGTTAAATTTAACTAAAAAGTGTTTATATTACATTTATTTATGCATATATTTTGTATGAATATCCTTGTGGTCAATCAGAATTTGAGACCACATAATCCTGACCATACACTAATTTTAAGAAACTACCACTACTAATTCATTTGAATAAAATTATCTCAAAAAAATAATTATGTTTGAATTTTAATTTATGCAAAAATGAAATATCTTTGGGTGTATTGACAGTCTTGTATTTCTTTTTTGCCTCAAATTCTAAAATGGTCAATGGTTGACCTTGTTTGAAGCCTTAATTTTTGTACAATTTCTTGGCAGAGAGAGAATGTAGGAGAAAATTGGATTATGAGTAAAAACATGTACAGAACTAAAAGAATTCTTGTTGCATCTCTCTCTTCACCCACCCTACCCGCAAGAGAAGAAGAGAAGAAAAAGACATTGAAAGATCAGATTAACAGAGAGTCACCCTCCAATTTCCACTTTGTTCTTGATTAGACAATACTAAAATATTTGTTGTTTGCATGATACATTATTGGCAAGAATTGTGTATCTGAAACAATATTTGTATTGATCTTCAAGAAGTGGAAATTAAATAGAAGAAAATTGGTACTTCTTTTTTAATTTTAAAATTAATAGCAGATGATTTGTTGAGCTTTTTTCCATCATCAATCATCGACAATGCCTAGCAAGCTTCAGAGGGCCATTGGGGCTGTGAAGGATCAAACCAGCATTGGCCTTGCAAAGGTTGCCAGCACTGCTTCATCATCTCTTGAAGTTGCTGTGCTTAAAGCCACCACACACGACGACGTTCCCATTGATGAAAAATACGTGTACGAGGTCCTCCAACTCGTATGTTCCAACAAGTTTCATGCTGCAGCATGTGCTCGAGCCATTGGGAAACGAATAGGGCGCACACGAAACTGGATCGTTGCTCTCAAGTCGTTGATGCTCGTTCTCCGGATCTTCCAGGATGGTGATCCTTACTTCCCAAGGGAAGTCCTCCATGCAATGAAGAGGGGTGCCAAGATTCTCAATCTCGCCACCTTTAGAGACGATTCTAGCTCGAGTAGTCCATGGGATTTCACCTCATTTGTGCGTACTTTCGCCCTTTATCTTGATGAGCGTTTGGAGTGCTTCCTGACAGGGAAGCTGCAGAGGAGGATATACAACCACGGGGTGAGGGATGCTCGGGTTTACCAACGGACCATAAGTAGACGGCCTAGTGAGCCTGTTCTTGATATGAAACCAGCAATGCTGCTCGATAGGATCACATATTGGCAACGACTGCTTGACCGTGCCATTGCAACGCGCCCAACGGGGGCTGCTAGGATGAACAGATTGGTGCAGATATCTCTGTATGCCATTGTTCAAGAAAGTTTTGAGTTGTATAAAGACATCTCTGATGGGCTCACTTTGATTCTTGATAGCTTCTTTCATTTACAGTTTCAGAACTGTGTGAATGCATTCCAAGCTTGTGCTAAAGCTGCAAAGCAATTCAAGGAGCTAAACAATTTCTATTCTTTATGTAAAAATATTGGAATTGGTAGAACTTCAGAGTATCCTAGTGTTCAGACCATATCAGAAGAGCTACTTGAAGCATTGCAAGAATTCTTGAAGGATCAATCTTCATTTTCATCCAATAAGCCCACAAACCGGTTCCAACTCCCTTCAATGAATCAGCAATCGAAATCCTCAATGAACACGATCGAAAGATCGTGTTCTGAGGCGGGATCACAATGTACCTCATTAGAAGATCTGATCAGAGCCACTGAAACAGGGACTTGCCCTGCAATTTCCATTGATTTAGAAGCATACTCCGAACCACAACGAGATGAATCCTTCTTAGTAAACGACATGGCCTCTACGAGATCGTTGCCGGTGACCAATTCCATGGTGGATCTCATGTCATGGGATGGATCTGAATTAGACGAAAAGGAGCAACAACGAGATCAGAAACAGAAAAGTCTCATTGATTCATCGCCATCGAGTAATTGGGAGCTTGTGTTAGTTGAAACCTTGTCAACATCATCGCCTTCATCACAATCAATCTCAGACAACACGACGCCGTCGATTCTGGAAGAGAATCACCCCACAACCACCGCTGGCAATTTGTCGAACAGTTGGGAGCTTGTTTTATTTGAGGAATACCCGCCGCCTCCTCCGCCTCCGCCTCCGCCTCCGCCGCAACAACCATATATCGAGCAGCAATTGCAGAATTTCACGGTGCCACAAACGTACTACAATCCATTTCTACAGGACACAATGGAAGTATCAAATTTTCAAGCTGTGCCTACATTTCAAGCATTCTCTTCTTTCCCGATGCAGTTTCCGATTCAGAGTTCGTTCGCAGCGCAAAATGAAAACGACCCATTTGCAGGTCCTTCATTTCCAGTTGAATCAATGTTGAGTAGTTCCATGGATCAGCAGGATTTGCTGCAAGAACAGCAGTTGTGGTTACGAAACCAAAACAAGATTATGGCTAAATACACATGAATTTTGCGCGCTTTTTTAGTGAAAAGAGTAATAACGTAATTGTAATCTATAAATATGTTTGTATTTTTCACTGGTTGTCAACATTTAATTTTGGGAAGAAGTTTTTCTTTTTTTTAGGTGAGGAAAAGGATTGTTTATTAAATTAAAAGTGATTTCTTCAATTTTTTTATGTTTTTTAATTATTTTTATGTGAAAATAATGAGATTGTTGTCTGTTGATTAGTTGTTTTAAGTGGAGTATCAAATTACATGAGTATATGATTATTTAAACTGTGATCTTGTAAGCTTAAAAAACATTTTCTTTTTAAATACCGAGTATTAGAAATTCAACGAGTAATAAATTTGGTCGTAAATGCGATGACTCCGACAAATTGTAGGTCCTATAGTTTTCGAATACTAAGAAAAGGATTATAGCAATAATTGTAATTGTCTTAATAATTACACAAGTTGGATTGGCAAAAGCTCCCGTGCGCCCGGGGACACGGAAAGATGCTCCGTGTTCCATGTGAACACAACCCTCCCCTCTAATCCTATTTAAACCTATATATTTCTAGGGGTTTAAATTATAAAGGGGCATGAAAATTGTAAAGGCGCACGGAATATGCTCCGTGCGCCCGGGTGCACAAGAGCCTCACTCTTTTTCTAATACTATTATGAAATTATTATAGTACTTCATTTTTTTTTTTAATAATATAAATATAATTGTTAGAGACTTAGAGCACCAATGAGAATATTATGCTATATTCCTTCCGGCGGGAAGCCTTCAGAGGCCGTTTTACCGATATACCCTTACCGATTTCGCCTACGCCTAACCACAGTAATACGACGTCGGTTTATCTGAGTGACGTCCTTTTCTCTCTCTAATCAATCTCTCTCTCTCACGTAGAACACGCAGCCAACGTGTACCTGGTCTATGGCCAACACCTCTCTATCCAAGTTAAACATTATTCCAAATCCCAATTCGAGTTCTCCTTGCAATAAATCCAGCAATCTTGTTCACATTAATGGCGGGTCTTTACTGTTGTTTCTGCTGATTTTCTTATACAGACTTCCCAATGTTGGCCGTGCCTCTATCGATGCGCGTGTCTCCTGTTGTTGTTCTCAGCCCTTGATCGCGGCGCCAGATCAATCTTGGCCGTCGGTTGCTTCTTCTTTTACTCCATTCTTGTGTTTTACTTTGCGTCTTCTTGGTTTTTTTTTTTGTTTAATGAAGTTCGGTGGTGGTAACTGCTGTTTTGATTGTTGTCAACAACTATTTTCATGGAATTCCATTGATCAGCTTCCAGTAAGTTTCTCTTCCTCAGGTTTTGTTTCCTTTTCTTGTCAAATTATGTTCTTCTTCTCTTTTTCTTGAATTTTACAGCTTGATGAGGCATTTGTAGTTTGATGGAACAGTGATCGCTAGTTTAAATTTGAGAAACAAGGGAGATTTGGTGATTAATCTTGCGGTCAATGGCGAACGGAGACAATGGCCGCTGCTTTTTTCCCTTAACAAGCTTACAAATTGGGTAAATCTTCAGAATTTACTGGTTTGTTGGGTTATGAGCACTTCAACTGGTATCATTTTGTTCCGAGTAGCAGATCCTTTGCTAACTTTGATCAGATGCATTTATGTTATTGGGCTTCTTTTTGTGGTAGATCATGTTTGTTCAAACATCTCCAAATTATGTTTTTGCATGTTCTTGTTTGTATTATCGTTTGAGGTATTTGGATTTTAAAGTGTGAAAATGTTATCTGTACTTGTTGTCGTGCCAGTTTTGGCAGCTCAACATCTCTGTGTCTGATTGTTAAATCCTATTTTCCCAATTATTTTTATCACATCATACTCTTTCACTTAGAACATGATCAATTTTGCCCCCTTGATAATTGTGCGATGATGCATATATTCTGAATCAATGTTTTCATGCACTGAGAGCTCTGATCATAAATTCTGGTGTTTATTTATTTTATTTTTTTGCAGGGATTTACAGTCATATCTTTCCCATCTCAGCCTATTTATGGCCTCTGACAGTGGGAAATTATATATCTTGGTGGACAACCGGCCATGGTTAAAAGATCTTGTCTCGAAGCCTACACATTTGTGGCAATTTGTGGTCACTAAGGTTTCTACAGTTTCTCTGTACCACACAGTTAACAGGATTTGCAACTTTAATATCAGTTGCTAACTCAATTGTTAATAATAATTTTGAAATTTTCAGTCCAGGTTATCCCCCTTTGCCATCACCAAAGGGCGGAAGGACAGAAAGATGAGGGAAAACATTTCAGACTTACAGACTTCTACCTCATCAAACACAAGTACGCTAGGAAACATAAAAAACTGGTTCTCGTTGATTGATGCGGTGACGTTATCCAGGAAGAGAGCTTTGTTGCCTGTAAAGAAACTTAGGAATTCTTTGATTGCAAACAGCAAGTTGCATAGAACCTTGTATGGGTTCATAGTCTTTGAGGTTTCCTGGGAAAATGTGTGTGGTATTAACTATTTGAATGAGCTTCAGGTAGCTATTATATGGTTTTTTGCTTACTTTAAATCCGTTCCATGAATTTGAATATTCGTTTCTTTGTATGCCATGTTAAGACTGATACATCACTAGCAATAGAGGCTAAAGTCATGAGAAGGTGGGAATTCGACAGTATGGCTCAAGCAGCCAGATCAATATCCACATGGTTCCCTGGAACACGTAATGAGCGGATCCTTTTAAAAGGGCATTTAGATGCTACATTAGGTATTCATGAATCTACCTCCTTTCATTCTGTCTTTTTACATTTTTGATAAGTTGTATCATCTTGCTGCTTCATGTACTCACCATTCAATATTGAGATTTAAAGCCATTAATGTATTAAGGAAAATTCACTAGGATGTATGTACACTATAGATAGAGAGAGATGAGTTTACGCATAGCCATACATAGTTTAGAGTTGTAATATTTGATTCAAGAACTTATTTAATGTTTCCCTGTGAGACAAGATGATTGACTCCTAAAATCAAGCCAAACTCTGGGGTGCACTTTTAAGTCAAATTAGTTACAATATTTGAACGCGAAATTGCACGAGCATGATTGGACATGCCCCTAGGAATGCAATAGCTTGCAAGTTGCAATTATCAGAAATGAATATGAAGTGGAGAAGGCGGCTTAGCTTGTTGCTGCTGATGTAATTCTACGATGTAATATGTTGATTTGCACGATACATTATTATGTCCAATAAATATCTCTTATGTATTTTTAATTCTCCTTTAATCATAATCTCTAGTGCAAGCAGATAGTGATGCAGGACAGTTGTAACCTGTGCATGGCATAGTCCCTAGGTTACCGTTACACCTGGAAAACCTTGGAGTTTTTAGTAGTGAATGTTGTGTATGCTCTTCTCATTTTGTGTTTTTTGGTCAAATCTGCTCTATGCATTTGCTAGTTTTCCTAAATCTGACAATATTGCAGGGGAGGTTTTCCATGATGCTCCAGAAAGTTTCTCAAGGACTAATGAGGCTGATATTGACGACATGCGTGTTGTAGAAGAGTCTCCATGCGCTTTGAGTAGCAATTTCCGTGTGTATCCAGTAGAAACGGGAAATATGATAAATAGATTACTGACACCTCCTCCCTCCGATGGTTCTAACAAAAGAAGGAAACTTATAGCGCCCATTTATTGTGATCTTGGGCTATCTTCTGGAGAAACAGACTCTGAGACGGTTGAGATACTACCTCACACCCCTGATTTAAGTGATTGTGAAGAGACACTCCAGCCTACTATCAACCGGGATGTCTTGATTTTATTCCGCTTTGATGATCGTGACCTCCCGTTTAAGTTACGGGAAATAATTATGTCCGATTTGCGGCTACTTACTCTACTAGAAGCTGGCCTTCCATCTTGGGTTATTTTCCTTCAATCTTACCCATTATTTAGCCATATTTATCGTCCATGGATGTGCCCTTTAGCCAGAGCTTGCTATGTGCTTATATCAATTGTCACTGTCCTCATTGGATTCTATGACTTGTATAAAAATGTACCTCTACTGAAGGCAACGGCATCTAGTTTATTCGGACCCTTCTTTGATTGGATAGAATCTTTGGAAATGATCTCAAGGATCAAGTATTTGGGAACTATGTTATTTCTTCATAACTTTCAGAAGGCGATCAAGTGGTTTCTTATGATGACCCGGACTGTTCGTTCCTTTTTTTCATTTGTTATAGACCCTATGGCTGGGCCTGTTGCTGAGTTCTTGGAATTCTTCCTCCCCCTTTGGAGTATGTCCATACGACTAGCTGAGAATCTCTTTTCAGTATCCTGGGTGGTGGTTGAGTCCCTGTTTTACAATGATAGGAGACGCCGTAGAGATGTTACTGCTGCCACTATGGTATGTCTTGGCTCTTGTATGGAATGTTGGTGAGTTAACAACCTGGCTTAACCTACACGTTACATTTTTTTCGTGTATGATCTTGACTTGCTAATGTTTTGACATTACAATTCTTTTGTGTTTGATTGCAGCAACATCTGTTATATATCCTATATTCTGGTTGCTGTGGGAAATTCTTTATGCCCCAATCCGTCTTGTCCTTGGATTTGGTAGCCTCGTGGCTTACTTGTGTAATTTTATCTATGATTTAGTTGGAGACTTTTTTATATTTGCTAGCAGCCTATTTAGTTTCTCCAGAGATGTTGAATCAACAGTGAGAGCTAGCTCATACGAGGTTTCTCTGTGGCGCTCACTTTGGAATGACCTTTTCTCTCAGGTGCTTTATTGTATATCCCATTCTTTTTACAGCGGCACGCACTTTGTTAGCTTATCTTAATGTCCTTTTCTCAGGTTTACCGTGCTCTCCGGAGTATCCTTAATGGTTTTGTGGCTTTCTTCACTGCCTGCAACAGACACCGCCTCAGGTATTTATTCAAAATATGGCCAGTTATCTCCTTTTAAAAGTGAATGATCAAATCTTTCGTAAAAACTTGAATAGTGGCATTTGCATTTCAACGTATACCGGAGTTGTTGAAACTGTGGGATGAATCAAACCTATCAGGGCTTTTGTTTGTAGCAAACCAGCATATTTGTGTGGTTATAGGCTTGTATTTAGCCATGAGTATTTTTTTTAAAATCCATTCTCTGTCGTCTGTATCGTATTTAAGCTGCAAATTCTAACCTCCATGCTCTTGAATGCATTGCATTCCAGCATCTACAATCACATGAAGGAGTTATACCACATGTTATCACGCAGAGCAAGGAGAGCAGGATCTAAAAGGAGTATTCAAAATGTACAGATTTCTGAAGCTCATATATCAGTAAGTATATCCTTTTATACCCCTCTCTCATGACAAAGATGTAATTCCAACTTTTGAACCTGAACTTGTTGCAGACAAAACGAGAGAGCCCTATCTCCAGCCCGAATGTACGAAGAAGAATTAGTTGACATCACACAAATTTACACGATTCTGTCTGTATATAAGAGAGGATGCTGCTCATGGATAAATTGTAGAAAAGCTAAGGCTTGTATAGTTTGTTAGTGAAATGTATAAAGAAAAATAATCTTGCCATTATCTTCTAGTGTTGTATAATAGCTCTCTCTCTCTCTCTCTCTCTCTCTCTCTCTTGTATTTGATATCTTTGTTGGATCCTACTTGCTTCAGTCTTCAGCCATGTAAGTATTCATATTTGTTACAAATAAGTTGGGGGTTTTGTTACATGGTATCAAATTCCTTTTTATGATAAATTTATTTATTTTCAGCACTCATTTTCTTCTTAACATAGTAACAGATTTAATCATTCATCTATCGACTCTGTTATAAAAATATTAATAATAATAAATAAATAAATCTACATATCAAGTGTGTGTTTTGATCTGTGCTAGGCTCCAGTTGACTTCGTAATCTATGAATCACCTGTTGTAATCTATGAATCAACTGTTGTAATCTATAATAGTTGACTTTGTAATTTATGAATAGTCTATAAATAGTAAAATATTTTTGGTTTATGGTTGAAGATTCGATGAATATGAAAAGTGTAAATGAAAAGCATGGGAGAAGGGTGATAAATACAATAGATAGTGGGTTCAAATTTAAATTTAAAATTATAGCTGAATTTACAAATTATAATCCGAAATTGTAAGATGATAACCTTAAAGTTTCCAATTTTGAAGACTTATATACAAAAGAATGAATGAGTTTCCAATTTTGAAGATTTACATACAAAGAAGTAATGAGTTTTGCAGTTTTGTGGCCCTCACAAAGAGAGGGGATTGCCTATTCCATCTGTTGTTTCAACACACCATATGATTGACGAATCACCTGTTTTCACTTTCAAAACTCGAGCTCTCTCATAACAAGCATAGAATAAGAGGAGTCCTATTTAAGAGAGTGAGTGATGAAATAAACTCAAACTCAACATTTTAATCCATTATTACAACAAACAACCTGGTGCAGGTAGCTTAAGAAAGGATTAAGCAGCAAGAACAAGCACTTTGATAGTTCCTCGACTATTTGCAGCTAACATAGTAGGACTTCCACTCTTCCAGCATACTGCACTGATGAAGTAAGATCCTGATTCTTCTTCATTGTCGTCTATGTCCGGGGATCCAAATTTATGCCACGTTGCCGGTTTGGAGATCGCCTGAGTTCAAACGATGCAGGTATATATACATTAGGAGTATATGGCAACAAAACAATAGAAAAAGAAAGGTGCTGCTTACCTTATGGTACACAAACACTTCATTTGTTTCACTGCCACATCCTAGGAACTCATTGCTCACTGTCAGCCCAACAAAATTCTTCTCGTTCATGTGCCCTTTAAACGTATGAATCTGACACCACCTCTTACCAATTCATAACATCACTCAAAATATATATATGCATGTGGTTTGTTTTTATGCACTAATTCTTACGTGTGAATTTTCTCTAACGTCCCATAGTCGTAGAGTGCTATCTGTAGATGCAGAAGCAAGCTCGTTGCAGTTGAGGAACTTTACGTACGAAACTGCTTTATTGTGTCCAGTGAATACATAGAGTGGATGGCAGGGATTTCTCAAGTCATAATAATGGATATGATGATCAGCTGAACCAACCTGCAAAACAAGAATTCTTATATTATTATTCTAAATTTCATCAAATGTTCAAATTGATCCATCTGTCTGAGATTAGAATTACCGCAACAAAATTGCTAGACTCAGGATTATACTTCACACAGCATATATTTGCCTTCATATCAATGTTGAACACACTACCTTCTTGCTGAGTGCACCAAACTTTGACCTGAAAT
This sequence comes from Pogostemon cablin, assembly GCA_023678885.1. NCBI lineage: Eukaryota > Viridiplantae > Streptophyta > Magnoliopsida > Lamiales > Lamiaceae > Pogostemon > Pogostemon cablin. Next base: position 35,078,995 of record CM042971.1, read on the forward strand.
TTCTACCACTTATTATCAACAACAGCTGCCCTGCATTGATCAAACAATTTCTTACTTTACCTTGCAGTCATCACTACCCGAAACGAGCATTGTTGGTTCTGTTGGTGAAAAATCCACGCTCCATGCTCGTTTTTCGTGTTCCTCATATTCCATAACACTCTAAACAAAGCCAGAGAACATAGCAACCAGTATTAATATGGGGTATATAAGAAAAGACGAATAGTTGATTTTGTGACGCATGTACCTGCCGCGTATCTACGTCCCAAACAGTTACTATACCCTCATAGTCACTGCTAGCAATATGACTTTTAGTGAATTTATTCCAGCTCAAACAGCTAAGTTTAGATCGAGTCACCATTTCCACAACAGGGTAGTGTGCTTCTGTAGGTTCATTAATAACCTGTAAACCATAAGCATGAAGTTAGAAAGATCTCCAGATTTACAATCATTGAGCAACAGCTTGTAGATTCAGATTATTTTGTGTACTTAGTAGCCTCTCATAGTTAGGAATGAGTTGGTTAACATCTAATCAGGAAAGGGGTAAGTACTATGTTTGTGGATGAATGTATGAATAATTAGCAAAACAAGGCCACACGCATAACAAGGTGTGATGGGAAAAGAAGCCTACTGATGAGAAATCAAAAACTTTTATGCGGCGGGAAACTCCAGCCGTGGCAAACAGTTCATCGTCACGATCAAACTCTATACTGCAACAACCATACAATACTTCATGTACTACTATCATAAACAAGAAAATAAAAAATCCACAAGTATGATCTTGGAGGAAAGCTATTCATTCATCTCATAGGAATACATTTTTAGATCAGAATTTCATGACAAACAAGGTGTTTATCTTGTGAGGTACTATATAAAAGATTAACTTCATATTGGATAAAATAGACTGACCATGAGAAAACTTGAACTCCTCTTCGTCTCATTCTTGTTAGTCATGCTTTATTTCATTAGGTTGTGATTCTCTCTATTTTCTTAAGTAAACTTCCACATACTGGGTTAAATAAACAAAGCAATACTCTCTGTTGATTGAAAACTTACCTTGAAACAATATTGGCTGTATGAAAGAGGTCCCCATGCCTGAGTTCAGCAATTACTCGCAGTCGACTGGTTCAAAAACAATGTCGGAAAAGATGTGCATAAGAGATGTAATGGACAAGTGAAACAGTGGAACTCATTCTTTGAGTTAAGCAAACCTGTATCGAGTGAAGGTGCTTAGAACAGACTGGAAATCTGCAAGACCAGAACTAAAACCTTCTCTTGAAACGGCAGATTTGTCTTTCTTTTCTTTATTCTTCATCAATTCACGTCTCTTTTGCAAGTAGAATTCTTGAAGTTCATTAAACTGCAGAATATAAGGCATTTCCTTTTTTAAAGTGTAGTGAAGAGTGTGGTAAGACAAACAAATGAGACAACATATGCAGCAGCAAATTGCATTGATAGGATAATGATAAGTTTGAAGTCGTAACCTGTGCATGAACACGCTTTTTGCGCATAACAGCCAAACCAGATGGGGTGTTATGTTGTGAAGTAGGTTCACCTTCCTTACTCTTGGTGGGCAGTGGAGCCTTTCCCTCATCTTTCTTGTATGGGATTGGGAGTGGGAAGTTTGCTCCTCCTCCTTGTGAGTTGAATGCAAGCCCCGAGTCGACTGGACCGCCACGACTTCTCATTGCCACTCCCTCATCCGACACCATCTTCAGTTTCAACGAACACCTCTCTCTTGTATGGTATAGCTGCACCTTACATCTTTCCACACAATTCAAGTCCTCTTTAATATACAGAAGATCGTTTTGCACCTATGTCCAAACATGTCCAATTGTAATAACAGACTACTGTGGCAACACATTTATTTATTCACTTCATAACAAACATTACTTGTTAAGAAATAACTATGGGGCTGCTTAGGAACGAATGTGAATTCAAATTCTCCAATCATTTTCATTAATTTAACTGTCCCTTTAATAAACTTCATTTTCATTATCCTAATCATTTTCATTATCATTCCCGCTCCAAAATTTGAAACAAGCGGCTCCTACCTAACAGGTCATTATCCCACATACAAAAACAACAGCTTAGTTCTAATTTTGAAATTGGAATGTTAATGGCCGTAAGTCTAACAACCGGCGTCGGATGTCCTGTTACATTTTGGTGTTACATCTCCTGTTACACGTGTTAGATGAGTGACACGTGTGCAGAGGGGAAAATCTCAACCATTCCTCTTATGGTTGATTGTTAAGGTATAGATTAGTCTATCCTACGTGTCAATCATCCAACGATTTGTAACAGGAGATATAATACCAAATGTAACAGAAGATCCGAACCGCTAACAACCATGGTAATGAATTATAATGATTGAAGAATGAGAAATAATAATCAAAAAATTGAATTGATCTAGGAATTTTAATTTTTATTACTTTGTATCAAGTATTAACATGGGATTTAACATAATCTCATTCACATTACCCGTTAAATAGAAATAAAACAGGGTTATTTGTAGGGGGAATATTTGCAAGATCATATATCATGAGACCATTTTCATGTTTTAAAAAAAAAAACTTTTATGAAAGATATTATCATTTTTAATTAAAAATGTTATCACTCTATTCAAATATATTTTATTTATAGTCATTTTTCATCATTAATTAAATAAAACTTATACAATTTTAATTTATACATTTTATTAGTGATTTTTTCTTTTTAACGCTGCTAATTTTTTATTGAAAAATTAATTATCTAGTTGAACATAAAAAGTATAGCTTGCCCCCTATAAACTCAATTCACCATGTACCAATTGGCAATTTTATTAAAGTTACTATTTATAATAATAAACTATTACTCTTTAAATAAAAAATATTACTCATTTTAATAAAGATATAAAAAAATCACAATATATCAGAATTTGAGATAATACATTTTATTCAAAAGTGTAATTGTTCTTCACTAATTTTACATGTATTAAAAGTAATTTTAATAAATCAAGGTTTAAGGTAAACTTGATTCACACAAGTATTTGTCAAAAAATTAATACATTCAATAAAAATACATACTACTTTAGAAAAGATAATAATAGTAATACAGATTTGGTGGACGAAATTTAAGTTCGTGCAACACGTGCACATAATATCAAGAATTAAGATATATTTTCGAGTTTGTCTATTGGGCACTCCAATAAAATATCAGTTGAAATATAAAAGAGTGAATATATTTAACTAAGAAAAACTTTTTTTCAATTATAAAATCAAGGTTATAAGTTTTTATACTAAGTGTATACATTCAATAGTAGAGGGTGTATAATTAAATTTGAGCAAATGAACCTAGATTCATATGTTTGGGTGCACACAATATTTTGTCTATATTTTGATATTATGAGATTGATGTTTCTATTTTCCTTTTTAATAAACTTTATCATAAGACGGAAGAAAATAAAGTGTTTCTTATTAGATGTATGACCCTCTTCACTAACCTCATTGAGAGCATTAACTTTTTGTTTCCTTAAGAAATGTAAAAAGTCCAGCAGAATTTGCATGTTTCTCTCGGCTTCTTCTTGTTCCAACTTTCTTTTTTTCTCCGCTACCAAGGACAATATAGAGTCCAACTCTTTTAGTGAAACTTCACAACCCTGTCTAAGGACATAATATGTCAAGCCTGTGACATGAAATTGCAAACAACAATCTTTTCTACACTATCACAACACTCCCAACAAGTTATTGAAAATATAATAAAATAATATTAACAAGGAGGAGGATTACTAGTACCTGAAGAAGGCATACTTAATATGAAACTCAATACTCATTCAAGCAAAGGGAAAGAAATATCTTGACAAAGATGTTTTAACAAGAATTCTTCCCAAGCGGTTCCAAAAACAAAATTACCTGTTCCAAAGACTGACGGAATTGTTCAACGGCTGAAGCAGATTTTGATAGTTGACGAGCAGATGTCTTCTTCACTAGCTACAAATGTAGTAATAAAAAATTGAAGATTAAAAGAATGCTAATGTGTCTAGCAAGTTTTGCTCGGATCAATAGCTTACAGAGTATTTATGGGAACACTCAAATAACTTATTAAATAGCAAATCTATCAATATCATATTATTTCCAAGTTAATTAAATTTAAATAATATAATAAATTAAACAAGGAATCAATCAATCACTATTGGAACAAAAATAAAATTAAAAAATAATAATTTGAGCTGCAATTGTAACCTTGTCGAGGAGAAAATTAGGGTAGAGCTGAGAAGAAGTGAGAAAGTGAGCGCAACATGGACAATTGCTCTTGTTTTGAAGATGAGTAACAATGCACATATAGCAGAAGCTATGACCGCAGGATGTTAAGAAGGCGTCTTTTATAATCTGCATACATATAGGGCACATCAATTCCTTCTCCTCTGATGTTTCCGATGCTTCATCTCCATTCCCTTTCGACTTGACAAGTGCCAGCGCGTTGAGTCCCATCGAACTTCCTCTATCCCTCTAGATTTTACGGAACTAAATTGTAAATTGATCCAGCTGAATTGAAACCGAACACTTAATCGGAGCACAGTTGAGTCGGAGCACAGTTGAGCACAGTTGAGTCAACGACGAGTGGGTGGTGTAGAATGGGGCGCAGTGTTTTCAATTTTTATATTTGTGTGCGTCACGGATATTGAATTATCCATCGATTATTTAATCATACGGCTGGATTCCCAATTCTATTTTAAAATCTATGGAATACGTCAGATGTTCGTGTTTTAATACTTCCCTCACTTTGTTCGCATTTACTCTCACACTTTTTACGGAGATGAAAAACGAATTATGAATTTTTAGTGTAAATAAACACGAAAACTAAAATATTTTATAAAGGGAAAAGACTTGTGTTAGACCGTCTCACATAATGACTTAATTGAGATGATCAGAAAGTGATAATTTTTATATTGAAAAGTGATATTAAATTAATGAAAAGTGATAATGTTATTTCATGAACAATTTATAGTACAAATGAAAAGTGATAACAATTTATAGCGAAAGTGATAACTTTTTTAAAAAATGTAAAATGGTCTCACGTAAGACAATCTCACACAAAACCTATCCTTATAATGGTTGGGAATAAACATAAAAAAAACATAAACTCTTTCCCATATATTAAAAATGTATAGTTCATACTATTATCCTATTTTTTAAAATTTGATATTATAATTCATATTATTCTTTAATGGCATTTTCAACATTAATTATTGTATACTAATCCTCGAACTTTGTGTAATTAAACATCTTACTCATTTTGAATTAATAATAATAATAATAATAATAATAATAATATATTCCAAAATAATCAATTTTCTCTCTATGAATATGTTCAGAAATGTTGCTTATCAATTTTACAAATTTAATGTTTATGCAATTCATTTTTAAATGAAATTGAAATTAATTTTACAAATTAAATATTTATGTAATCATTTTTATCAAATTGAAATTTTTATTTTTTATATAGTATGATATTTTATTTTATATTTATTGATATATTATGTTTGAAGTGCCTATATTTTTGCTTAGATACTTTATAACAGTAATATTAATATTTTATATTGGAATTCAAACCTAATCTAAATAAATTCGTGTTCAGTTATATGAATATTATATGTAAATTGCATAATTTTTTTCCACGATCATGAAGTCGGGAAGGCGCACCATCTATTAATTTATTATCACAGTAAGAGAAGTTTACTTTAAATTATTGTGGACAAATACTCTGTTTTTTTGTAATTTTAGAATGGATTTCAATGTTAACGGTTATGAATACAACTAAATTTCAATAGCTTTAAAAATTCATATAGTAAAAATAAAAATAAAAGGTGTCAATTTAAATCTCATATACATTTGACACAAATGAAGTTGAACTGTCAGAAGTTGAACATAGTAAAATAGACCAATGAGGGAAAAAATGTGGAATATGCATTAACGATTGAGTTTAAGCGGATTTGACAAATTTTAATAGTTAAGAAAATAAATTCAAAAATCTAAATGACTTAAACATATTTAAAAGGGCAAAAACTTGTGTGCATTCGGGCACACTCCGTGCACTTTTAGAATTTTGTGTTAAATTGTATACCATGTAGTATAAAGATGTGGACACTTTATTTTCTGAAGAAAAATAAAAAATATTAATGAAAGTGTATACCTTTTAGAACAAAATGGTGTACCCTTATTAATTAAAGTGTATACCCTTTAAAACAAAATAATGTACCCTTACCTATTATACTAAATTCTAAAGGCGCACAATGTATCCTGAGAATACGCAAGACCAACTCATTTAAAAGACAATTCTGAGAGGCATTCTTCAATTTTAAATTTAAATTACTCGCTAAAAGCATGACTTCCAAAGAAAGTAGCATTCTTAACTATTTTTAAAGCTACTAATAACCTACTCTTTATTAGTATTAGAGGTTCAACAATACCTATAATTAGTTAGTTGCATAGACATCATGAATTGCTTTAAATTACACTCCCTCCCTCCCACATTAAGGTTTACGTATTTTATTTTGGGTTGTTCTACATTAAAGTTTACATTTTCTTTTTTGTCAACTTGGACCCATACAAAACAATTAATTATTGCATGTGAGGCCTACACACAACACTAATACAACTACCCACTTTACATTAAATATTAATTCTCTCACCTCACTATATATTAAAATATTATATCTCTTAATCAGCATTGCAAAAAGTAAACGTCAACATTAATGCGGGACAGAGGGAGTATATAATAATCCAAACTAAAGGTAGCTTATTAGAGTCAACATTCCCTATTTTTTAGGGCAATTCTTAGGTGACCCGTTGTCACCGATAACCCCTTCACATAGGGGTGTGAGGGGTAAGTAACCCTCTACTCCCTCCGTCTCATTTAAAAAGGGTTTTTTTTTTATATTTTGGGTATCCCACTCAAATGGTCTCATTTCCTTTTTTACACACATGAGACTCACACACCCCCTCTAATACAATTAAAATATGGAGCCCACACTTCCACTAATACAACTACCCACTACAGATTAAATAATAAAACTCCTTAATCTACATGCAAAAAAGCAAAAGCGCCTCTTTAGAGGGGATAGAGGGAGTATTTTTAATTATGTGGTACAAATGAAGAAAGTGTAAAGAGTTATGTGAAGGGAGAGTATTATCTTAAAAAAAAACTCCCTCAGTCCATCCTAAAAAGTCTTTTTTTTTTTATTTTGGGTGTCCTTCTTTAAGAGTCTCATTTTCCTTTTCACACACATAGGATCCACACACTTCCTCTAGTATAATTAAAAGTTGGGGCTCGCACACTTACTAATATAACTACCCACTACACATTAAATAATAATACTCCTTAATACATATGCAAAAAAATAAATGAATCTCTTTGTACCGGACGGAGGAAGTTAATTAAATTAATTTAAAAAAAGGTTACTTTTATCAAACAATATGAAAGAAATTCCTCGTGGGTTGATAAGTCGTAATTTTACCTTATTATTTTAGATGAATTCATATATATTGTTATGTGAGTTGTGAATTATTTACTGTAATTACGACTTATTTATATTTTTCACACTTGAACTTTAATTATTTTATTTCTTATTGAAACAGACCAAAATAGAGATAAATTGTACCGTCATATTAATTTATTTTTGTGTGACTGTTACAATAGTCTTTATTAGAGGAAATATTTATTTTTGTGGGACTGTTACAATAGTCTTTATTGCAGGAAATAAAGATTTGACCAAGGCAAATTAAGGAGGGATTTAATTTGATGCAATGAACCTAGACACTCTTCAAGAAAGAAATAAATTAATTAGGTTTCTTGGGGGATTCAGCACGGATAGATGAGAAGGCAGATTGGGAAAGCAGGAGACGCACCACTCACGAAGAACAGTGTTTGTTTTTTTTGTTTTATATTTTTAATCTAGTTTTTATTATGTAATTACGTTTCTAGTTCGAGGGTTGTGAACCTCCCATGAATCATCTATTTGATTGTTAGGAATTTTATGTCGCAAACTTTTATATGAATTTATCTTATTGCATGCACTGAATTGATTTTATAATAATTTGATAAATATTTTAGACTGGCCATCTAGATTAATTGTTAAATTATTTATTGTTATTTCATGATCCATGATCCGTAATTATTGTGAGGATTGAATTGAGTAGCGAAATAGAGGAAGGCCCTCTAGGTGTAATAAGATCTAGGTTGTATGATTTCTAGCCGGTTTTTATAACCTAGTAATTCTAATGTTTGGTGTCATAATGCATTTGCAAGTTCGAATCAATAGGGTCACTCGTAAATAGTGTAATTTAGTGGTCGTACCCTAAATTGCTAAACATAAGAACATTTCAGGTTAATTTGGTCGTACAATTAGCCTAGGGATTTGAGTTTGTATAATTGTTGGCATGTTTAACTCGTGCAATTTTATGAATTAGGATATGAGAGGGGATCAAATTCTTGGACTAGGTTTTTAATTTTATTTGTTTATCTTATTTTTATATTTTCTGCAATTTTAATTATTTATGTTTTTATATTTAGATTTTAGTAATCAATCCAATCCCCCCTTGTTACTTTCTTAAAAACACGATTAATTCAATTTAAATTCGATTACTCCCTGTGGGTTCGACCCTTACTTACCCTACTATATTCTTAGTGGGTTTATTTGGAAAAATTACAAATCTTATTTTTGAGTGCCGGTGACAGCACACCATGGGTGTTGATGGATGATGCAACTCAAGCTAAACCAAACATGAAATATAGATGAATCATAAAAGATAATGAGACATTGATAGAGTTGAGCTTAGGGGCTATAGAGATTATATGCATTCACAACCTCTCATCTCTTTCTTTCAAGTATAGAATTATAAGTGGTAAAAAAAATATCAATGTCTTTGTATCATGCCATATATATACTTTTCTCAAGCTATTCTCTTGGTTGGAAGGGGTCATCCCATACTTGATTCATAGCTAAATAATTGAGGTGCATATTTGTGTGAGTTAGTTTGATTTGAAAAAGTGATTCCCACTATAATTTGTTGTTGCTAGGCCAGTCTCTTGGTGATAGGCCAAGTTGTATGTTGATCTTTAAGTTTTCTTTGAACCTCTTTATGTTTGGGCCTATGTGAGCTTCTTTAATTTTTAGAATTGGGCTTTGTGTATTTGAGCCATGTTTCTAAATCTTACAACAGTGGAATACATAGTACTTACAAAAAATAATACTCCCTCCGTCCCGGGTATTTTTACCCGTTTGTACGGGCACGGAGATTAAGACGTTTTATTTTTTTAATATATAATGTAAGAGAAAGTAGAGATAAATTAGTAATTTGAAAAGAAAAAGTGAATAAAGTTGTTGGGAATGATGAATAAAGTGTAAAAAAGTAATTAAAGTTGTTGGGATTGTAAAAAGTATGTAATAAAATATTATGTATTTTTTCCAAAAATGGAATGAGTAAAAATACGTGGGACACCCCAAAATGGAAAGTGGGTAAAAATACGTGGGACGGAGGGAGTAATTATTATTATAAAAAAATTAAAAAAAAAACTTACAGAATATGTCATTGTTTTTCAAAAGTAAATTAAATTTGCTACCCTTGTTGTTGTCCTAGGTCGGTTCAGTTGGGTCCCACTTGCTTTAGAAAAAGTGTACAAATTCCAATATATGGGCCCCATCTAATTCCTCCAATTGGACGGTTAATGATCCAATCTAAGATGATCTGGGTATTCAACGGTGCAGATCTTCCTGCTTTCAGCCCACGCTACAACTTTCGCCCCTTTCAACGGCGACGATTTGTCGCATATCTTAAAAAATAAAAATATAATAATAATCCCTGTATTTCGCGCCAGATTTATTCCTAGTGATGATAGTATAATAAGGTGTAGTTGCATTAAATATGATGGCAAAAGACTAAACAGCCCCCAAAATAACCTACCAGCTACTGGATTTTTTTCCTTTCAGGTAATTATAAACATAGTATAGTATTACTTATTAGTCTCAATTACAAGCATGACTTTATTTGGGTTAAGTCTTTTTTATTTTTCTTTCAAAGCTTAGTAGGATAAAGTGTTGTTTTATTGATTTATATACTATTAATAGAAATAATTAAAATAATTATTGGAATTTTTTTAATTGGATATATTTATATTTAACTGTTATTTTGATTTAAATAATAATCAAATTATCTTGTTATCTTATAGTATAAAAAAAAGCCTGCAAGCCATACTTTATAGTTTATAGTATTAATTTTTTTAAATCTCATTAATTAATTAAAAACATAAGTAAATAAGTATTTTGTTATCTTTTATAGAAACATGGTATTTATAATTACTTATATTATTGTGATTAAAATAAATAATTAAAATTAATTAAATACTCTACTGTATTAATTAAAATAATTAAATAATTACATTAAATTTAATTAAACACTATTCTAACTTTTCATAATTAAATTAAACACTATTCTAACTTTTCATAATTATATACTCCCTCCGTCCCGGAGATATTGACGCATTTTTTTTTTGCACGAAAATTAAGGAGTATAATAATTTAATGTAAAGTGAAGTGAGAAAAATAATATTTAATATGTAGTGAGTAGTTGTATTAGTGGTGAGTGTGATGTGTGTGTGAGCCATGAAAATAAATAAATTGTTTTTGTGTGAGTCTCATATTTTTAAAAAGGAAATATGTCAATTTTTGTGGAACAACTCAAAAAGGAAAGTGTATCAATATCTTGGGACGGAGGGAGTATATTGTTACATGACATGATTTAAAAGTATATATACTTGAAATAAACTAACATATATCATGACGCATAAAAAACTTACTTAAAATAATATGTCATATAATCAAAACTGATGAAAAGATGACATGTACCAATAAAAACTCTCAATTAGATACTATTAAAATTAAGATAAATTTTAATAAGATTAAGATTAAAATTAGATTGATGTCATATTTAGTTTATTACGTACATAGTGATTAATTAAAGAAAATATATAATTTCATAAATATTTATGAACATAGGAAAAAATATAAACCTGAGAGGTTAAATCCGTCTTTCAGCCTCTGCAGTTCCTTCTGTCATAAATAAATGGGAGTACTAAATAATAATTGTAAATTTAATTAAAAATAAATTGGTCAATTTAATTTATTTATATTTTATTACAATCGTACACGAGTGCAAGAAAATCTTTTGTACAGAATTTGCAGTTCAATTTTGGGACTTTTTCGAAGATCCGAAGGCCGAATTGTAGAGAGAGAAATCGAATAATTTTATGGGAATGATGATAGAATCCAAGTGCAGATAAATTTTATTTTTCCTTCTGCTATTAAGAGCTGGCGTGATTTCTGAATTTTCGTCTTTGATCATAATCACACGCATGTGTATTCAGTGGGATAGTAATAATATCGAAATCTAAAGCGCAATAAAGGATATAATCATCGTATTAAGCACAGTGTAGACATATAAGTTCTGGAAATTCGATGCCGGGAAATCGGAAATTGCAGAGGAATGGTTCGACGTCCGACAGGATTGAAGGTATTGATTTCTCTTTTGCAAGATCAAGATTTCCATTTTTTCTTGATTTATTTATATTTTTTGTTGCACTCTTGCTCAATAAAATGCTCACACTGTTGTTCTACTTTTTTGTGGGTATAATTACTTGAAGTTACGATCTTTATATTTAGCTGATGATCGGTGTTTTGTGTTTTAGTAATAACGTTGATTGATCAATGTATTGTTTTCTCCATGTTTTCAGCTAATCAATTTGTGGTTTTTAATATTTATTTATTTTTTGGGCAATGAAACTCGCTTTTCAATAGTTAGTACAAGGTTTATTTTTGCGTGTATGAGTGTTTTTAGTTTTGGGTTCAATGTTTGATCAGCGTTTGATACTGGCAGAAGCAATGAGACGGCTAAAGGTAGAAGGCACCGATGCAAACGGTAGAGTGGGTGATGAGCTGAGCTCCTATCCGGATCGACCGGGTGAACCCGATTGCATTTATTATCTGAGAACAGGGGGGTGTGGTTATGGAAGCAATTGCCGTTTCAACCATCCCTCCAATCCAGGACAAGTAAACACCATTCTAAAAAGTTCCATTTAATTATTTTCGCTGTCTACTTTGTGTGTGTTAGAATGCTTGTGCGAGTGAAACGAAGATGTTTTCGAATTTCTTGATGTTGTTGACGATGATGGATAGGTGTATGGTGTTAAAACCACCAGGGAACTTCCCGAAAGAGCTGGACAACCAGAATGCGGGGTAATGTATTAATCTTTCTCAACTACTTTCTGAATGATTATGTTACATAATGTGCTTGTATTGGATATTTTTAATCTAGGCAAATTCTATAGTTGTAATCCACACTAAGCACATTATTATCATGCTTTTAACTCTTCCCTTTCAGCTAAATGTTTGTTTTGGATTGGTTCATTTGCACTTGGCCTATCCAAGATTACTTTTTTCTTTCTTTAAATAAATGACCTATTTGTTCTTAGCTAGGGGCTTTTACTGAATTTTACTCTTAGAAGCAGCAAAATGGCTGTTCTGCTCCTTTCTTATGCTGGAGTATTTTAACTATGAAGTTTATATGCAAATATCCATTATGGTAAAATAGCTTGTTACATTATGTGAATATTAAAAATTGCCTTAGAAGGTATTTTGCAATTTATAGTACTATTAGTTTTCGGGTAAGCTCTCAACTGACAAATTATTATTTCTGAGATGTTTATATTAGTTAAATGGACATTAAATAAAATGTATTGACATTGAAATAAGTTTCTGCATTTTTTAGCTCTTCAATGATGATGTCTATTTTTGGTTGTATTTGGTAGTTGTTCTTGCATTACAAAATGAGTGGTGTGAATATTCATTTATGTTCTAACAATTTTTGGAGTTTCTCCCACTGATTTTTGGCCACTTCCAGTCTGACATGTGTATGTTATATAAGTCAATAGCCTGGATTGCCTGCCACTGATATGTGATATCTGTTTTCTTGCAGTATTATCTAAAGACAGGCACCTGCAAGTATGGGTCTACCTGCAAATATCATCACCCTAAGGATAGGCAGGATGATGCTGTGATGAATATTTTAGGCCTACCAATGCGTCAGGTGCTTTATATCTTTGTAACCTAGTTCTTCCTTCTAAACTTTAGTCCATATTACACTAGTCGCATGAGTTGATAGATGGCAGTGGACTAATGTAGTATAAATAGGATCACGGCTTATTGTCATTGGTTGTGTGTTACATCAGGATACAAAGCCCTGTCCTTATTATATGCGGACCGGAGCATGTAAATATGGATATGCTTGCAAGTTCCATCACCCTCAACCTGCATTAGCTACCAATTACTTACCTGTACCTGGACCTATCTATGGTTCTGGTGGCTCTGCAGTTCTGCCTACATCTGCTGCATCATCTGCAAGTGAACTTTCAGCTTCATCATTAACGAAAGCTACTTACTTTGCTAGTTCTCTCCAACTCCCACAAAACTACATGCCGTTATTTCTATCACCATCACAAGGATGGAATACTTATATGGTATGCGCTCTCTGTTAAGATAGTTAGTTCAGTCTGCTGTGTTATGCTTTATCGTCCCTGGGTTATCTGACTTTTGGTTATTGTAGATATAGAATTCGAGTTATGGAAATGCGTGGTTCTCTTATTACATAATTATATGCATCATCGTTTGTTTCTCAGAATATATCTGGAAGCATACATTTCTCTGTTATATTGTATGAGCATCTATTCTTGGAATTGCTCAATACTTCTTTGGAACGCAGGTTGCGCATCTGCATTTATTTTATTTTGTTTATTTGTTGCTATATTTAAAGGGGTGTCTTGCATATAATACATGGAAAACCTCAAGAGCACGCTGCTACCATGCTATTCTTTCTTTGAAGCATGCTTTTTGTTGCTAGAAAATGCTTATATTGATCTCTTAATTGTTTGATCAAGTAGCTAATGTTTTGACAGGACATTGATCTTCACAAGACGTTACAATCAAGACTTATTCCTCTTGTAATCTTGTTGTATTAGCTAATTGTGCATGTTCATCTATTTACTTGAGTTCAACTTTCATATCATACATCACTTCTGATAATGTGTCTATTTGTGATTGCTAGGGAAGCGTTAGTCCCTTATCTGCTACCAGTGTCCTCACTGCACCTGCACCTGCACCTAATGGGCAGCTGTCAACCCCTTATCTTCCTGAAAGACCAGATCAGCCAGAATGTCGATATTTTATGGAGCACGGGACTTGTAAATATGGATTGGAATGCAAGTATCATCATCCGAAAGAGAAGATTTCACATTTTTTGTCAAGTTCTCTTGGTCCACTTGGGCTTCCTTTGAGACCTGTAAGTTGCTGCATATCTACATGTTCACCAGTAGCATACAGTGAAATGTATAGCCATCTATTCAACTGGATTATTATAAATAAGAAAATAATTAGTTTTTGCGGACCAATGCGATTATTTTGTTAGTACGTTAGATCACTAAGTAGAACTCATGGACCATTGGGCACTATACCCTAAAACACTGCCCTTACTTTGTGCTTAGCCAACTTTAATTTGTTGATGTTACTACGCGGACATGACTATAGCACTCCCAATTTCTAGAAATTTTGTTGTCTTTTAGTTTAGATCTCTAATTGGTTTTAATGGCTTTAATATATGTTCTTGCCCACTGTTCCTATTTTTGTCTGTGATTTTTCTGATAGGTATAATTGCTACATATATCTCAGTTGGAGATTAGAGACAAGGATCTAACTTTTGAGGCAACTTGCAAGAAATAGAAATGTCATGAATATCATGAACAAGGGTTCTACTTAGAGGTTTAACGCTCATTACTTTCAATTGTTTTGGTATAATTAATCCCACCCTTTGTGCTCTTGGCATAATTGGTTTTTTTTAATTCCAATCCTTTGTTCTCGATCCTCTCGAATTTTTAGAATGACTAGTACATGTTCATGGGAGAAATCCATGATGGTATATTCTAGCGAAATATTCGTAGTTGTAGGAAGTATCCACCTTTTGTGGTAGTACGGGCTCTTTGGTAGGTAAGCAATGTAGTTGAAGGGGAGATTAATGTGCTAGTATATTCTGTAGTTTTGATCAGATATAAACACTGTTTGATTTTGTATTCGATGACTCTACTTGTGCTCGAATGCAGGGACAACCTCCATGTTCACATTACAGTCTTTATGGACTCTGCAAATATGGTCCAACATGTAAATATGATCACCCCTTGGATGGATATTCTTATGGCTACAGCTTGAGTGTCCCGCCTGCTTTCGCTCCTCCGCCTCCGTACCAGACATCAGCGTCCCTGGTGCCCATCTCCGAAACGAAACCATCAAAGTTGAGTGACTGGATAAAGAAGGGAGCAGCTGCAAGCAACAAGGATCAGCATTCTAACACGAAAAGCATTGGAGACTCAACCGAACGGTCAGATTCTCTTCCACTTTCGTCCAAAGCCTCGTCTGAGGTTATTACTCACAATGAATCCGAATGATGTTTTGTATAATGCCTAAAACCGGCTGAGATCACCACGAACACCACAATGATCACACTCTTTTTGTGATGGTCTATTTTTTGGCTCTCTTTTTGCCCAATTCTGTTTCCTTCAAAGGAACGTTACTGTGAAGTTTATGTTAAAATACTTATCAAGACGTTTTTGATGCTTACACGTCTTTATTATCTCTACCTTGTTTTGATGAATGGATTAAATGCTCTTTAGCGCACAGCATTGTCGAATTATAAGTAGCCCAAAGTAATACTAATATTTTTTCCTTTATTTTGCCAATTCTGAAATTAAATTAGGGTCTCACAGAGATAAATTTTAATATGATTGTTTATACATTCATTATAAAAAATACATCATCTATTTGATGAATAATTCTATTGAATATCTCTTTTCATTAATTAAATATTATATTTTTTTTATTGAAAATATTATTCGTTATTTATATTAATTGAAGTTATTCGTCTCTTAAAACCATTTTTCACAATTTTTTCTTCTTAATTTTGTTGTAGAAAATGGATTAGGGCTTTAAATTCTTGATATAAATCAAAGGTTCAAATCAATTAGTAGTAGTTTTTGAGGAGTATATGACAACCTAATATTTACAATAAAGTACTTATATATCAATAACTATTCACGGGTAATTCTGTAATGAACCGGTATACGGTGCATCTAGGTTTATAGGCTTAGTTTTAGGGTATAGTTTTTATTTTTTTAAAAACAATTAATTATTTTATTAGATGTTATTTGTTAGTTTCTTAATCTAAAATCAGGTGCACCCTATTATTACTCCGAAATTAAATTATGACAAAGAAATATTTTAACGAAAGTTATACTCCACATAATACTGAACAAGAATTAGCATTTATATATCATATCTGGTCTCATAATTAACCACAAGAATGTCGGGCATGCAAAATGGCCTCAAAACTGAAATTTACAAATAAAAAATAAGAAAGTCTGTCTGTATAATCTCCCAAAGAAACACAATGCATCAAGACATGCCATACATGTTCATCGATGATACCATCATTATAAACATGAAGCCTAAGGGCAATGAAACACGAAATCAAACACCATTTTTTAAAATTTACGGTTGAGTTAAGATGGATTCACTTATTTAGCTCTGTGCCACGGATGCATTATTTGGAGAAGGTTCAGAAATCTTGGCAGCATCTCCTTGATGTTTTGATCTTATCAGTGGTTTTTTCAAGAATTTCAATGGCCATCTTCTAGGTTTTATTTGCCCCAATAGTTTCATCTGTTCCCTTCTGAACTTTCGGTTGGTGAACCATGCTCCGCTACGCCAACCTAAACAATACCTGCAACCAAGAGAAAAAAGATCAGCAGAATTCAAACAAGTAAAGCGGTATAGTCATTTGTAGAGGGGTGTTACAAGGTCGAGTCAGCTCATGAGTTACTCGCAATTTAGTTCAGAGAAGAAATGGACTCAACTCAAAAAATTAATTGAGTAGAGCTACTCAAGTAACTCTCAAGCTTGGGCTCAACAATGCCTAGATCAATGAACTAACAAGCTTTATTGAGCTTAGGGTATATACTGTATTACGGTAGAACCCTTGATATATGTGGAGTAATACACATGTTTATGCAGATAAGTGATGCACTACAGGATTTGTACAAGTAATTGAGTCGAGCTAGAGCCTCCTATTCGACTCAACCTAGCTTGATAAAAGAATGTTCCAAAATAGTGTACTTTCTTTCATCTACGTGCTAAAAATTTGAAATTTCAATTGCACAGAATGCCAACAAATCACTCAAGAACTACAATATTCAATGGATTATCCTTTCCTTGTTCTTTATGGTCTTCGGAAAACGGAGTTTAGATAGGGACCTAGTCTTATCCCTTTCAAAAAATTGAATTTTCAGAAGGGACAAAATTATCAAACTGAATAAAAGTAACCCTTACAAAAAAAAACACTGACCCTATAATCAAACTGGTTCCAGCAGTTGCAGCACAGGCTGGCAAACTAACAGTCCCTGAGACAAGTTTTCTTAAATCGGGATCTTCTATCTGATAACTATTTTTCATCTGCAGAAAATACAAATAGTAAATCTCATATCAACAGAATAAACAACGAGAAAGTGGGAAGCAGTAAAAACTGAGTCAGAGAAAGTGAGAATCGAAGATGCATTGAACTGATGTATCTATAATTCTAGAGCAGTTGAGAGTCAAACTGGACTCCCTGTCAGAATGGAGAGGTAGCATCAATTTAATGAACTAAATGGAAAACATAATTCATAAGCAAAGACTGCATTCCAACAATAACATAAAAGAATAGTAGAAACACACATGATAATTTAGGTTGAAAGGAGTTGGAGAAATACAGAAAAAAAGGTTATCACATGGCAACTTTATGTAAAAATGGTCATGCATGTATTGAAGACATTGAATATTGGTCATGAATCTCAGCATTAGTAGATTATTACAGGATAGATAACTGTATTTTTGGGATCTATTATGTACTATCCCATGATGGCCCTCCCAACCAAGCAAAATAAACAACTACTATGAAATGAATTCAGACGCACAGCGCGTAACTAAGGTGTTAACAGACCGAACCTGAACATTACAGCCTAATAAATAATACTTTCCACCTCCCATCTTTGGACCATATCTCCGTAGCTTTTAAAAAGCAGTGAAAAATTCAAAACAAAATGATTTTACATTGTCAGACGTACTAAGACCATCAGCTACATAGAGAAGAAGCAATGCTATAGTATAGAAGAATTCAGCAATTGCTTACAGCTTTCTCAATTGACTCAAGCCTTTGCTCCACTCTTGACTGATGAAGCTGGCGTAAAGTATAACCTGCATCAACATACACATCGCTAATATCCTCAACAAAAAGACAAGACTCAAGAGGCAGTTATAATTCCATTTTAGTCAAATGTTTGACCACACAAAGAACTATCTCGTACAAATTCTTCACTACCTCATCATATAACTAGTACAAACTACAACTAGAACACTTTGAGTCAATTCATTATAACTAATATCAATTCATCTCCAAGAATTGCTACTCATGAAGAAAAAAAAAACTTCATGAAAACACAAACCACAGGGGGTGGATATACCTGCCCATGCTGTAGCAACTGATGCAATAGAAGTAGAGATAGTAAACACCACTTTATGCCTCTCAAATGTATCCTGCAACACCAAAAACACCAAAGATGGAAGCCAAAAGCATAACCCCAGATTTAAGGGTGGGGAAAAAAAGGAACTTTAATCCATACATAAAAAAACATCGAATATATATTAAAAAAATCTGACCTTTATGGAATAAAAACCATCTTGCGCAGCAGACAACGAATTCTCTGCTTTTTTTCTCAAATGGTGGACTGTCAGATAATTGGCGATGGAGGAGCCAGAGGCCCTCAAACGATTGAAGCGCATCAACCTCGGAGACTTGGCGAAGAGGCAGTCGACAAACTCGAAAAACTGAACGCAAATTAAACTTTTACGCATAGTTTTTTTGAAGTTTCAATTGAGTCCCTGAATTATTTTAGAATTCGGATTATACAGTTTTTCTTTTATTTTATAAATATAAATAAGTACTTAAAAATAACGAGAAGTATTATTTTATTTATTTATTTATTTTGAGAGGGATTAAGGTGTAACCGATTGTACCAATTGAGAACAACTTTGGTCCCCACCCTTTTTAATTAATTCCCGCTCCTTCATTAATGTTGTTTTTTATTTTATTTTTAATTTTTTTATTTAAATGACTATTATACCCTAAATCCTAAACCTTAAGGGATAATTTATCCCTAAACCACAAGGGTAAAATTACAATTATACCCTAAACTCTAAACCCTAGGGGATAATTATACCCTAAACCACAAGGGTAAAATTACAATTATACCCTAAATCCTAGGGGATAATTATACCCTAAACCACAAGGGTAAAATTACAATTATACTCTAAACCCTAAACCCTAGAGGATAATTATACCCTAAACCATAAGGGTAAAATTATAATTATACCCTAAACCCTAAACCATATGGGATAATTATACCCTAAACCACAATGGTAAAATTACAATTATATCCCTAAAATTAAAAAAAAAAACAGTAATGTACAGCAACAATTAAAAAAAAAACACTGAAAGTGAAGGAAGAAGGTTGTACCAATTGAATGTTGTATATTAGTCTTTATCATTTATTTTTATTATAATTTGGGACATATAATACTCATAATAAACACGTCATTAAAATGATTAAAATGACGTGGAAGGATACTATTGGTCTGATCTACGTAGCACCAAATGCAGCAGGTTTTTGAACTCCGAGAAACGCAACTGGTTTTCTGTTGGTCAGAGAAATCCAAGAAATGGAGAAATCGCCATTGATTCCACTCATAGTTCTCTTATTGGTTGGGAATTTAGGGGTTTATGCATTGTACGGACCATCGTCCCCCGTTGTTCAGCTAAACCCAAACAATTTCAAGTCCAAGGTACACTGAATTGCTCTCATATTTATCTGTTTCCTAGGGTTTGTATTTTTTGAAGTTTTGTATACCCAAAAAAAAAAAAAAAGTTCTGTGGAAAACCCTTTGAGCTGAGTTATGTGTAGTATTTGAGTGTCCTGATGTGAGTGAGGTTGAGATCCGAAAAGTTGATTCTTTTAGTTGAACCTTGTTGTAAATGTGTTCGTCATGAGTACTGATACTCAGGAAATATTTGAATCTGAAAGTATTCATCTTTTTGTTGTGGTTGATTGATTTAAATTCCGTTGAGATGGCGGAATAATTGTGAAACTGCTGCAGAGTAGCTAACGTTTTGATTCAACTGTGTCTGAATCAGTGATTTAATGCTTCTGTGATTGTGCTCTCCATTCTCTGCAGGTCCTTAATTCTAATGGTATAGTTTTAGTTGAGTTCTTTGCACCATGGTGTGGTCATTGTAAAGCATTGACACCTGCTTGGGAGAAAGCAGCTACGGTCTTGAAAGGTGTAGTGACTGTGGCAGCTCTTGATGCTGATGCTCACCAGTCACTTGCTCAGGTGTCTTTTTGGTGAACAGTTTGTCGTACTACTGTATCCTATCTTACATTTATTAATCTCCCATCCTTTTGTCCTGTAGGAATATGGAATCAGAGGTTTTCCTACCATTAAGGTCTTTGCACCAGGAAAATCCCCTGCTGATTATCAAGGAGCTAGGGAGGCCAAGCCCATTGTTGAATTTGCATTGCAACAGGTGAAAATGCCTTCTTACAAGCTTTTTATCTGTTGATGTCTTCTCTTTTATCCTTTCGGTAGATTCTCTTTGGTTGTTCTTTTTGTGTGCAACGAAGATAGTATTACTCGAACTCAATATTTGGCTTTTTTATATCTTTGCCAAATCAACCACCCAATCTGGCAAGTCAATACTTTCTGGCAACGTTTGTTCCCCCAAAAAATAAAAAATCTGGTATGGATTTTTAAAGTTCATCCCAATAATATATTAGTTCTTCGAAACAAAAAAAATGTAATCAGGTTTTTCCGCAGTAAACATAGAATTTCTAGATTCTTCTGATAAAAGCATTCTTTTATTTATATTGGCACCATTGTTGCGCTCGAATGTGCTTGTGATGTGTTAACAATAAATGGTTTTGAGTTGTATAAAGTTTTGAATCAGGGATGTTACATAATTTCTGCTTTGCTTGTAAATAGTATTGTCAATGATTAATTCAGGCAGGGGTGATTAAATTTCTGTATTTTTTTCCTTAATGAAATCCCAATAGGTCAAAGCACTCCTGAAGGAACGTCTGGATGGTAAATCAGGAGGAGGATCCAATCAGAAGTTAGAGCCTAGTGCATCTGTGGAGCTGAATTCACAAAATTTTGATGAGTTGGTACTCAAAAGTAAGGAACTCTGGATTGTGGAGTTCTTTGCTCCTTGGTAAGTTGCCTGCTTGATATATTTCTTTTTTTTTACACTATAATCCTTACACCTTTGATGCTCTATGATGTAGCATGTTCTCTTTGTGGGTTTATGCTGCGCGTGTTATTCTTCTTCTATTACCCCCGTCAAATTTTCAAACATCTTTATGACTGCCGCATTGACAGCTGTATTTTAGGAGTATAAGAGTAAAGTTGAAAATATTGATTGTGATGAAGTTGTTAAAATTTTAGGACATAAATTGGGGATTCTTTACATCTGGAATGAAAAATGCATGACTTGTAAGGTGGCAGAGCAACCATGGCAGGACCATGGATAAGGAGAGAAGAGCGCTGTTCCGACTACAGAAATGGCTCTTATTATAATTATTATTTTTTTGGGGTGAGGGGTTGGGTTGGGTGGGGAAGGGGGTGTGTGGTGGAAGTTTAGAGGAACTATGAAGTGAAGGAAATTCTTTCTTTGAGGTTGAAGTATTAAATGGCCAACTAATCAGTTGGATGCAAATTGCTGGGGCAATTAACTATGTCGACAAGAATCTTTGGTGTGACTCCTGCTAATAACTAATGCTAACAAATATTTGATTGTTTCCAAGTATTACTTTCTTTGGTTTACCATTCTGAGATTTTATAGTTTTTCAACATTTGGATTATGACTTGATTGGCTAATGTGAAGGTGCGGGCACTGCAAGAAACTAGCTCCTGAGTGGAAGAAGGCCGCCAATAATCTCAAGGGCCATGTGAAGTTGGGTCACGTTGACTGTGATGCAGAAAAAGTAAGCCACAAAGCTATTAGTAACGTTTATTTAGTTGCTCTTTGTTTCTTCAGTACACAGATTTAAATTCATCACTGGTATATGCTTATTGCTTGAGTATATTTAGTATAACTTGTTCCTGAACTTTAGAAATCAGGTAAGAATAGACGTTTAATCACTGACTACTACTACATGCTTTCTCTTATTTGTGGGATAGCCAATTTTTCACAAAGTTTATGTATGTCCATTGCTTGTATACGTTTAGCATAATGACCATATAATCTGGCTTTATAACCTGCTGTCCATGGCATCAGTACTAATCGTGAATGAGCCTTGGCTCAATCCTTCTTTTCTTCAGATTATGATCAAGAATGATATGAAAATTTCACATTTCTAACCAATCCGAGTTGCCAGTCTTTGATGAGCAGGTTTAATGTTCAAGGATTTCCCACTATCTTGGTGTTTGGTGCTGACAAAGACAGCCCGTTTCCATATGAAGGTGCACGAGCAGCATCAGCAATTGAATCATTTGCTTTGGAGCACCTTGAAAAAAATGCTGCACCTCCTGAAGTGACTGAATTGACTAGCCCTGTAAGATTCTGCTGCTCCTTCCCATCTCCCTCCTTTCCCCAACCTTCTCTCTCAGTTTCTACATTTTGAATTGTTCTGGTTGTTGACAATGAAACTAAAATCCTGTGCAATCACATAGGATGTCATGGAAGAGAAGTGTGGTTCAGCTGCCATCTGCTTTGTCGCATTTGTTCCTGATATTTTGGACTCCAAGGCAGAGGGTAGAAACAAGTACATTGAGCTTTTGCTATCAGTTGCAGAGAAGTTCAAAAGGAGCCCTTACAGGCAAGTGAAAAATAAAAAAGGCTCCTTAATCTCATCATCAACCTTTTATTCAATGTCAGTAAGAGTACCTTGAGTCAACAAAACTCGGTTTGACTGTGGTTTTATAAATGTTGCAGTTACCTCTGGGTTGCTGCTGGTAAGCAACCTGATCTTGAAAAGCACGTTGGAGTTGGAGGCTACGGATATCCAGCTTTGGTAGCCCTGAATGTAAAGAAGAAGGCTTATGCCCCTCTTAAGAGCGCTTTCGAGCTAGACCAGATAATGTTAGCACTTAACCTCTTCTGCTCTGTTTCATTCCTGTTTCAATATCACTTGATTTATAAAATTTTACAAAGAAGAGGATCCTAATTACTATCCAATCCCTTTTTCTTTCTCACACACACACGCTGCATGCATTGCAAATGTAAGTATGATCAAATATCTATTGATTTTTCAGAGAGTTTGTGAAAGAAGCTGGACGAGGGGGAAAAGGCACTCTGCCATTAACAAGCAGCCCCGAAATCGTGAAGACTGAACCTTGGGATGGCAAAGATGGAGAGATACTCGAAGAAGACGAGTTCTCCCTTGAAGAACTCATGGGAGACGAAAGTGCTAAGGATGAGCTGTAGTTGCACATCCTTTTTACCTCCGAGAGAAACAAGAATTGATCAGCTTAAAACCAGTTTTGATGCAACTAGTTGTACTGCTTTGATTGATCATTGAAATTGACATTATCACTTGTGGATTCTTGGTTCGATCCATCTTCTGATAATCAATTCTGAAATTTGCTCACATGACTTCCTTGATGAAACCGAAACATAGTTACACAAATGATAGTTGTTAATGTGTTTAATTAAAGTTTTTACATTAAGTTGTTGCCCTTGGAACTTTACTCTGATTAATCTGTTTGATGAATATGTATTAGACTTTCGTTTTATTTGCACATACCAATAATAGGTGATATGCACACAAATATTCCAATAAAATTTAAACTTTAAAATGTGAATTAAAAAATAAACATTTATGTATATTGTATATGTGCACATAACTTGATTCCAACTAAAGTAGGAATCAAGTGGGCGCCCATGCACACACCTACTCTGTCTTATCGAATCAAAGGAACTTGTATAGAGTAGTCTTGACAATATGATCTGCAACGAGCTTGTTAGTTTGCTCCGAGGGATGAAACGCGTCCCAAAACACATACTTGTTTGCATCAGTGCACGTAAGTGGATTACGCCCGTCACAAGTATAACCCATCTCAAATGTCCCCGTTGCACAGCATGCTCTTCTAGAAACTTCGAACCCTGTAATAACATCATTCATCACACATGGCATGAATTCTTTTCAAGGTATTATATATAAAACTTACCAAATGAGGATGGATTATTTACCATCTGCACAAGTTCATAGTAGGGATTGGAGAAGACTAATTTTAGGCCAGGTATGTCGTTGTTCAACTCTGTTACCAAATCATACAGCTTAAGATTGAAACTCATGGCCACTATGTTATAAGTTTCCATGCATTCACCCCCATTTGCTAGGTTTTGTGCCCTTTCTAAGGGCATGCAGCCCATTGGAGGTAGCCCTCCGAGGCTGATTTTGCGTGCACCCAGGCGATGAAGCTCCGTCACAAAATCTCTGGCGATTCTGATGAGAAAATCTTGGTATGCATCCACTGTATACTGTGATCTTCTCTCTGAAGAAAGTGCATAGTAGTTCTCAAGAAAATCATTTGTTCCAATGCTTATAATGTATAATGCCCTGGTGAGGATTTTTATGGTCTTCCAATCATCATGAATATAGGCTCTAAGTCTCCTTTGGTACTCTTTGTAGTATTCTAATTCCCTCCACAATGGAATCACTCCCTAAGAAATGTAAAAGATGGTGTAAACTATTTTCAACGAGTGATTATATTAATTAAGTTGATGCATGAAGGGATGCACTTACTTTTCTTTTTTTTTTTTTTTAAGAAAAAAATAAATATTATTAGGAGTACCAAAAGTACTCTAGAGATCAGAAGTAACAGGTTAAATGGATGCACTTACTAGTACATCGGAAGTTGCATTATCATATCCAGTTCCCGCTGAAGCAAAAGTCACACCAATTGCAAAATCAGAAATGTTGTACGCAGGATCTAAGTAGGCGGGAACAATAGGCCGGAGGCCCAACGCTTCTGAAATGAAGTCGGTGGCGATCCGGCCATTACAAAATCTGCCGGTGGCTTTTCCACCGGCAAAATCACGCCCGTATGGCTCGAAATTGCTTCGAGCCATGGTGGGAATCTGGTTGTTGTTCCCGGCATCGACCGAGGAGTCGCCGAAGACGATGATCGCCGGTACATTGGCACATGTTAATGGTAGAAGCAGCATGATGAGGAAGAGGTGTAGCCATAAGGCTAATGATTTGAATTTTCCTATCATATGTTTAGGGTTTAGGGTAATGCATGTATTTAATTGTTGATTTGTATTTATAGTGATCCTGAGATGCTGAATGGGGTTGTTCATCTATATTTGTGGGAAATTTAATTGGTGGATAGTTGTGTTTTAATTACCATATCTTTCTTTTTTTATTATTTGGACGTTGACGAATATAGTTGTAGTAATTATTAACCAACAAATATATAGGGGCTAATTACTAATAAAATGAATGATCTATTTGACACCTTTTCGAAAAATTGTATATGAACATTTTTCAGACAACTTAATACTAATGAGAGAACACAAATAATTCATTATGAAAAAATAAATTTACAAGATTGATATTTTAAACAGTGATTACTGAAAAATCACAGGAAAAATAATAAATTAAATCCTTTTTATGTCATAAGTAGCTATTACGTACATGCAACGTACGTATGGCACGTAGTTTAACATATTCCAACCTCAAGATGTATTTGAGAATAATCAATAAATTAACTAATGAGTGGAAATTATTAGACTTTTTTAGGGAAAGCATAGTTTGTAAACATAAGTACGTATCGTTTGACCGAATTTGGCAACATTAATTAATGCTACGCTATTTATATTATATAAATAAATGGATCATATATTAAATTTAACTGAACAACTTTGAACCTATATTTTTGGCAATGAATGATATACTTTTGTATGTATAAATTAACATATATTTTTTCAATTTAACCTTGTATGTTGATTAAGAGCTCAATTTATTTATACCCTAAAATGGATTGAATGGAGCAATTTGTCAATATATAGGAAATTAACTTTTTGGCCGACATTATTCTAAATAAAAAAAATGCAATTTATTAATTTGTAAATGGGAAGGTAGTGTTTGCATGCATAATTAGCCGCCGCGGCATTTCTGACCGGGAGTATTCTTTTCCGGGGCCCTTTGGGGTCTGGATCCACCTCCGGATCATCCTCCACGTCCGTCGCCCAAGATTCCACAAAAGCGGCAACCAGAAGCACTCCCCATCTTTGCTAATACCAATAACTTTGATTTCTCACTTAATTATAATGTAAGCATATTATTACCTTGGATCATCAACACCTTCACTTGGGACCATTCATGTTTCTTCCACACTAAACTTAGTAATCCACAAAACAAGTTTAGACCACTAAATATGTGTTAAGAGCCTTCCTATCACTATGGATGTGGAATTATACACTAAATATATATCGGGAAAATTAAATGACAAATTAAGGGAACTTTCTAATTGAACTTTCCATCTTAATCTGAACGGCTGAACCCCAGCTGGCCCAGTGTCAACAATATTAATTAATTAATTAAAATCATTTGGCTTAGCTTCCATAACTTTGGCCCTTCTGCAACAAGTTAAATTTTTTGTTCTAAAATTGTCAGAAATTTGATAAATTAATGGATAATGGATCCTCAAGAGTCAGGTCAAATGAGAAATATATATGTTTATTTCCTTGGGTGTGTATATTTACCTGTTAATTATTTGAAGCCTTAAACAAGCTATATTTTCGTAACTCCACTAACTTACAAACATACTAAAATTTAGTAATACTAATTTTAGTGCAAAAAACATCCCAACTGCACTATATAAGTTGAAGAGATGTTCCAATCCATGAATATGCAATAAACATTGTTTAAAGAGAACTGATCAAGAAAGTTATTAAAGATGGGGAAAGCAACATTGGCGTGGAGCTTGGTGGCGCTGCTTCTGGTTGCCGCTTTTGTGGCATCATCGGCAACGGACGCGGAGGAGGAGGACGCAGATACAGAAAAATTGATCGGGTCCCCTGGCATGGGGAGAGGTAACGACCCTTATAGGAAAGCCCCAAAGGGCCCCGGAAACGAATACAAGAGGGGTTGCACTCCCGGTCAGCAATGCCGCGGAGGTTAAATATTGTGTATCACAATCTTGCAATAACATTATATAGAGAATAAAGGTCTGCTTTTTTATTTTTTTTTTCTTTTAATAATTACTAGGGTTAAAGCAAGGATTATGTTGAGCTTGGATGTCCATCACATTGTCCTGTTTGTTTTGTTTAGTTTAGTTTAATGGGAGAGAATAATTTATGTCAAGGAGGAGACAATGCTCTTTCAACTTCTTTTTCATCTAGTCATTCATCTGATCTTGTATTTCGGGTTATTTAATAATAACATTTTTTTTTTACTTTTTTTTTTCTTTTTTGCAATGGAAAATATCTAGTTCATCCTAATTTTGAGGTAAACACTTTGGGCGAGGATGATATCTTTTCCAGGTTAAAATACTTTAAGAAACAAATAAAAGATGGGTCTAATTATTTAATTTAGTTATAATTAATTCAAAAGGATTATACATTTTAGACATATTAGACGTTAATTTTATTTTGGATAAAATTTGCATATCTTTGATACCGTGACCTCAAATCACACATTTTTTTTAAAAAATGGTCTCTTTAATATTAAAAATATTATACTATACTAAGGACTTATATCTTTTAAAATTATATAACTTTATGAGATCTTCAAATTTAGGACCATGGTGCAACTTTTTATTTTAAAAGATAAGGGAAAAAAATTGCTTAAAATTTGATTAAAAATTACTCCCTGTGTCCCATAATACTTTTCACGTTTACAGTTCCACGTTATTTAAGAAAAGTTGCACTTTTTGATCAACTTTATTAACTTTGGAGGGTATTATAGTATTTTTAGGTAATAAAAAGTATAAAATAATGATATGTGTGTGAAAAAGGAGTGACAAATTTGAAATTAAAGCAACTTTTGAGGTTGTAATTAGATAAAGTGATGTTTCTTTTTTGAGGTGTGAAATGTTTTGTGGGACAAACAAATGAGGAAAGTGTGAAATGTTTTATGGGATGGAAGAAGTATTTAAAATGTATAAAATTTAAATATTATCTATATATAAAAACACAGTTTTTAATTTATTATTGAAAAAAAAGGTTAAAATTTCTCAAAAACTATTCAACACTTTTGATAGATGTCCGAGATCAAGAGAACCTCTCAAAAAAAAATTATACTACCTTTTAGAATAAAAAGAAATTATTGAAAATATTCTTTTAAGAATTCTACAGGTCTAGATATCCTACAAACTTATATTTAAATGATTTTTCGACTTTTTAAAATTAGAAAATAGCCATGTCTATACATGAGTGACTGATTGGATTATTTGTAATAGCGGATGAATGAACAAAAACGTCTAATTAAAGGATTTATTTTATTTTTTAAATCACATATATAGTATGTTTATTTTGGTGCAGTACTGTATTTTTTTTTTTTTAAACTATCTTGGAAATTTATATATTCTAGTATTACTTATTCATGACCAGCGGTAGGAATCACTGACCCATTTTAATTATTTTTTTAAGCAAAAGTTTTATTGATAAAAAATAATGGAGTTACAGGGCATTAATTAAGTATGCTCAGTAACTCATACAATCACATGTGATTAATTACCAATTATAGTGGCTCAGTTATCCATTCACTAAAACAACTCTCAAATTTATAAATGCTTTAATCCACAATCCAGTGGTAATGCGGATTTTTATTTATTTTTCAAACTTTTCTTATAAATTTATCAATTTGATATTTTAATTAGTCCAACTTCAGTAACTTGGGAGAGTTTTTATTGCCAGTCTATGAACTACAAATTAAGTTGAATTTATATATATGTTTACAGGCAAAGTAATTAAAAAAATCTAAAATAAAAATAGGAACAACTTACATAATTTAAAAATAAAATTTTTTATTAATTTAATTTATTTTTTATAACAATTAATAATCATTTGCTAGGGAGAATTATTTTTATTAATGATCATGAATAATATATGATATCCGCGGAAACTATTTACTTTAATAAGATGATGATCTAATTAAATAAGCAAATTATTTTATAAAATGATCCAATAAGAAATGATCAGATCAAAAATTAATACACTAGTTATTCTCCCATGCTATAAACTAAACTAGAGAGAAGGAGATGGATATCCAAACTCAACATCATCCTTCATTTAAAAGAAATAAAACAGACCTTTATTCTATATATATTGTTAATGGCAAATTAATTATTTGCAACGTCCTTAGGCATAATTAGCCGCCGCGGCACTGCTGACCGGGAGCGCAACCCCGACTGTAGTCGTTAGCAGGGCCACCAGGGGCTGTTTGTCTTGGGGTTCCATCTCTCCCCATGGCAGGGTACCCGATATATGATTCTGGCTCCACGTCCGTCGCTGATGATGCCACGAATGTGCCCACCAGAAGCAGCGCCACCAAGCTCAACACCAATCTTGTCTTTCCCATCTTTGCTAATTCCAATGTACTTTGAATTAATCTTACTTAGTTTTATATGTTTCTTGCATTGGATCTCTTCAACTTATATAATGATCAGTTGGGAGGTCAGTTTGTCCATTCATTTTCTTGCTTACTAAACTTAGTAATTAGAATAGGTAGTGTATGGCAAACCAAATTTAGTGCACTAAATATAGTTATTAAAATAGTATGTGTTAATACTCATGAAAATATATTTTTATTAGTTTAGTGACATGAATACAAGTATATAGAGAAATTTTCCTGTTAAATTAATTAAGAGTTAGTCTCTTGTGAGACGGGTTATTGGTGAGACGGATGTGAGACGGGTCAACCCGTCACTAAAATATGCTTATTTGTGGTTAAAGTGTGCTTATTTGTGGTTAAAGTATGTCGATAATAAATCAAATTATAACACACTAACATCATACTTTAATACATAATCCAATATACTTTAAAAACATACATTAACAACTATTTAACATACTTTATTTAAATAATCGACATACTTTAACACGTCTCACAAACCGTCTCATGAAGGTAGCGTCTCACAAGAGACTTTGTCATTAATTAATGCCAGCTTATTCTAGGTGATTAAATACAAAATTTATGTAGGAATTAATCAATTAAATTAATTATATTTAATTGGTTTATTAATTGTTAAATGAATCACCAATTAAATGAGTATAATGGGTGAGTGTAATTTTTCTCATCTATTTGGAGAGGTTATATGAAGCGTAATGGGAATTAATAAATTATTATTCCACGTGGGAGGAAGTACGAATCCTTTCGTATGGAAAGATTTGTTGAACTTGAAGTAGGTTCGTTGAATTTGGACGCAATAACTTTCCATAATTGCTGATTACAGGAAATCACGCAATCAGCAATCAAATCGTCATAATTGCTGATTAGAGGGATTCACGCCATCAGCAATTAATACGTCGTAAATCACGCAATTGCCATTATGGCTGAGTGGTAAGGTGCACCTATAAATAAGGTCATTCACCATGCATTCCACCACACCAAAATCAACGAGCACTTGCATCACAAAGCATTTGCATCTTAGTTAACGATCCAGTTCTCCATCTTCTTTCGTTCGTCGGAGTTCCAACAATTGCGGTGCTGCCTCTCGCCGGAAAGGAAAAGCCGTTTTACCTTTGGTGCTGCCTCGCCGGAAAGGAAAAGCCGTTTTACCTTTGGGGAAAATCCGCCTAGACCAGAGCACAATCGGGACGTGTTTCTTCTTGCGGGAAGAGCTTCAACCTTGACTCGGCTTCTACACGCTCTTCTTTTGAAGATTCTGTACAAAGGTGTAAGAAGATTCTTTGCTTCTTCTCCTTTATTTTCAGTTTTAATTTTGTTAGTACTACTGTTAGTATGATCACCCTTCTACATTTCTAGCCATATAAACCAACAATTTCCATGTTAACCCCAACTGATCTTAGCCCGGTGTTTATATAGAACATAGATCCCATAACTTTGGCCCTTATGCAAAAATGTTCCAAGAAGTTCAACTTTTAATTAAGGTCCAATGATTAAAGATTACTCAATCGGTTATTTTCTAAAACTGTTCTGATAAATTAATGGAATAAAGTATTCTCACTTGCTCAGGAAGTTCAAATGAGAACTATATCTATATATAGCCTCTATTTTGAAAATTCATGGCAAAATGAAATTATATATCCCCGCTCGACTAATTTTTTTTTTTTTATCAAGCAAAAGTATTTACTTAATTAATTGAGAAAAATGTTAGATGAGCACAAGGGATATTTAATTGAGAAAAATGTTACATGGTAACATGAGCACAAGGAATTGTGCTTCAACACTTACAAATCAACTTATTTAGCATTTAATTATTAGTAAGAATATACAGCCTTCCAATTCTACTATCTTTGTTAATAATTTGAAGCCAATTAAGTCCTAAAGAAGCGTAAGTCCAGTAACTTAGAAGTACTAATTTTAGCGCGAAAAACATGAAGGGATGCACTATATAAGGTGAAGAGATATTCCAATCCAACAACATGCTGTTGAAATTGATATTGAAATGTATGATAGAAGATTTCATTGATCTTGTTTGAATTGTGTTGTTTTACAAAGTGTGAACTACAATCTATTTATAGACAAAGAGAAAATATAGCTGTTGTAAAAGGTAATGAAAAAGCCTCAATTTGAGGAAGATGTTTCACTCTTCAACACTCCCCCTCAAGTGTAGGGGTGAACGGGTTGATCACTCCTAACTTGTCAAGAATGAAAT
Source organism: Pogostemon cablin (assembly GCA_023678885.1). Taxonomy (NCBI): domain Eukaryota; kingdom Viridiplantae; phylum Streptophyta; class Magnoliopsida; order Lamiales; family Lamiaceae; genus Pogostemon; species Pogostemon cablin. The sequence continues at coordinate 35,111,000 of CM042971.1, forward strand.
TATGTCTTGATTTGTCCAAGGCTTTAGTGAATATGTCTGCAAGTTGATCCTTGCTCCCAATATAAGGTGTTTGAATCATCCCACTTTGAACTTTGTCTCGAACGAAATGACAATCCACCTCAATATGTTTTGTTCGCTCGTGGAACACCGGGTTTGAGGCTATGTGGCGAGCAGCGTTGTTATCACAATGCATTTGAATTACTCCTTTGGTTTGAATGTTCATATCCTCAAGTAGTTGCTTTATCCACGTAAGTTCACTAGCAGTTGATGCCATTGCCCGGTATTCTGCTTCGGCACTTGATCGAGCCACTACGTTTTGCTTTTTACTTTTCCAAGTTACTAGATTCCCTCCAACCATAGTGCAAAATCCCGTAGTAGATCGTCGGTCAAAACTTCCTGCCCAATCAGCGTCTGTATAACCTTGAATACTTACATCGTTGTTATTTTTTATCCAAATTCCTTGTCCCGGAGTTGATTTTAGATATTGGAGGATCCGATCAATAGCAGCTAGGTGAGTGGTCCGAGGTGCCTGCATAAATTGACTAACAACACTCACAGGAAAAGCAATGTCAGGACGAGTAACTGTTAAGTAAATAAGTTTTCCTACGAGTCTTTGGTACATGCCCACATCTTGAAGAGGAGATCCGTCTTCTGAGTTAAGTTTAGCACTGGTTTCCATAGGAGTGCTAGCGGGCTTAACACCGAGTTTTCCTGTTTCTTGAAGAAGATCAAGGGTATATTTTCTTTGAGAGAGGAATAATCCTTTTGTGGAGTGAGCTATTTCAATTCCAAGAAAATATTTAAGAATACCAAGATCTTTGATATCAAAAGTTTGTTTGAGAAAGTTCTTAATATCTTGAATTTCTGTTTCCTTGTCACCTGTAATAATAATATCATCGACATAAACTAAAACAATAATTGAAGAATTTGAGGAGATGCGAGTAAATAGCGAAGAATCAGCTGAACTTTTTCGAAAGTTCTGAGAGAGTAATGCATGACTAAGTTTAGAGTACCAAGCTCTGGGAGATTGTTTTAGACCATAAATGGATTTGTGAAGTTTGCAAACAAGGGTAGAATCTGGATTTTTAAGACCTTGAGGAAGAGTCATGTACACTTCTTCTTCTAAATCTCCTTGTAAAAAGGCATTTTTAACATCCATTTGATGAAAAGACCAATTTTTATTAGTGCCTATAGAGAGAAGAATTCTTACCGTGCTCATTTTAGCGACGGGTGCGAAAGTTTCTTCATAATCAATTCCATAAGTTTGAGTGAAGCCTTTAGCAACAAGTCGGGGCTTATATCTTTCGATTTTTCCCAAACTATCATATTTAACTTTGTAGACCCATTTGCACCCGACTGCCTTTTTTCCTTTAGGGAGATGAACAAGAGACCAAGTATTGTTTTTCTCAAGAGCATTTAACTCTTCTTCCATCGCTTTACGCCAAGTAGGATGAAGATTAGCTTCTTTGAAGTTTTTAGGTTCAATTTGATTTATGCAGTTTAAAAAGGCATGATGCGATTTGGAAATGTGGGAATAAGAAAGAAAGTTTTGGATAGGATACGATACCGAATATGTGAGGTAATCTTTCAGTTTAGTAGGCTGTCGAGTTTGTCGAAGAGATCTCCGAGGTGAGTTAGCGCGAGTTGGGTTCTGGTTTTGATCTCCCCCTATCGGAGCATTTTCTTCGACTGGAACGTGATCTCCCCATGTCGGAATATTTTGATCTCCCCCTATCGGAGCATTTTCTTCGACTGGAACGTGATCTCCCCATGTCGGAATATTTTGATCTCCCCCTATCGGAGCATTTTCTTCGACTATATTTTCATCATCCTCGAGAGGAATCGTATTGATCAAATCATTATGATGATCCTGAGAAGGAGTAGGAGCTAAAATAGGAAAAACAAAGTCGTTAGTATCAAAGGAGGAGTTGTCAATAGAGTAATAAGGATCATTTTCATTGAAGGTAACATCTCTTGAAATATATTGCTTTTTAGTAATAGGATCATAACACTTGTAACCTTTTTGAGATACCGAGTAGCCAAGAAAAATAGCTTTAACCGAAGAAGGACTAAGTTTATCAGTTCGGTTAACGTGAACAAAACACGTACATCCAAAAGTGCGTAAATGATCAAGACCTACATCCTCGTTAAAAAGAATTTTGTGGGGACTAAGGTTATTGAGATTAGGGGAAGGTCGACGATTAATGAGGTAATTGGCAGTTAGAAGAGCATCTGACCAAAAATGTTTTGGAACATTATTTTGGAAAAGAAGAGAACGAGTAACTTCGAGGAGATGACGATTTTTCCGCTCTGCAACCCCATTTTGAGCAGGTGTGTAGGGACACGAGGTTTGATGAATAATTCCATTATTTTTTGTAAAATTTTGAAAATTTAAGTTTATAAATTCAGTTCCATTATCCGTTCGAAGAATTTTGATGGACTTGTTGAACTGATTTTTGACGTAGGCAGAAAAATCTTGAAATTTTGCGAAAACTTCGCTTTTGTTTTTAAGGAAAAATATCCAAGTAAGCTTCGAAAAATCATCTATAAAACTAACATAATATCTAAAACCATTATAAGATGTAGTTGGAGCGGGACCCCAAACATCCGAGTGGATCAAATCAAAAATAGATTTTGAATTCGAAGAGGAATTTGTGTAAGGGAGACGTGTGTGTTTAGATAAGGAACAAATATCACACTTATCATGATATGACGAATTAGGAAATATTTTGTTGAAAACTGAATTGGACGGATGTCCAAGACGTTTATGCCAAAGGGACATATCAAAAACATTTAAAGCAATACTAGGGAAATTAATTAGGTATAAATTATTGATACGAACTCCTTTACCAATCGTTCGTCCCGTCAATCTTTCCTGAAATACAACATCAATGTCAGTAAATATAACTTGACAATTTAATTCCGTGGTGATCTTACTAACGGATAGCAAATTCAAAGTAAAAGATGGTACATAAAGGATATTGTCGATCTTTTTAGAAAAAAGATAACTTGATCATTTTCCACGAATTGGAACGGCAGTGTTATTAGCTACTTTAACATTTTGAGAGTTATCTAAAATTAGGGAGTTTTCTAGAAACATAGAACGATTTCCGGTCATATGATCGGTTGCTCCGGAGTCAACTACCCAATGGTTAGAAAAATTAATATTATTATTTGATGAAAACATGCTAGAGCAATTAAATGATTTTGTGTTAAAAAATTTTGGGTTTTGAAAATTGGAAAAATGAGTGGGCTTTTTATCAAAATTAGATTTTAAAATATTTGAGCCCAATGAAGTATTAGAAGGAAATGGACCTGCACCCACTGTATTAGTGGATTGGATTTGAGTTTGGGCCTGCAGGGCTTGAGCAACTTGGGCCACAAGTGTGGAGAATTGATCTGGGCTTAAATGGGCTAACTGGGCTGCAGATAATTGAGGCCCATTTCCATTTTTCTTTAAAGCTGATCCATGACTTGATTGGGAACACAATCTTTGTGCCCTAAATTTTTCTCCGCCGCAGAACCGAGATGATCGGGAATCCTTCGGCAGCGACGAACCAGCAGCGTCGCGTTCCCGGCGTGCTTCGAGTGACAGCGATGATCGGTGGACGTGCGGCATTCTTTGGCAAGGGCTGACCTCCGTGAGTAACAGCTACGACAACCGGTGACAACGACAAGCAGAGACGGTGGCTGGGAGGTCGCGCTTCCAGCGGCGCGTTCCTCGTCACTGATGGTGTTCAGAACGGGCAGCAGCGGTGGCCTTCTCCCACGGGTGGCTGAGCAGATCCGTGCGCGATGAACGAGCCCCTTTCCTCACCTCCGACGGCGGCGCACAGCAGCACCGGACTGCAGAAGACGGAGGAGCAGCAGGCGGCGGTCAACTGTGCTGATAACCAGCAGCTTCGTGTTTCGTGGCGGCGGCGACGGTCGCGTGAAGAAGCAGCGATGGATCTGAGGCTGTGTCAAGCAGCGGCGGCGCACAGCAGCTGCAGAAGACAGCGACGGCTGGGCTATTTGTAGCGTCGGCGGTCCGATCTCCTTGCTTCCGGCGGCGAGGCGAGGCGAGTGGAGTCCAATCAGCGTGATGGGTGACAGCGGAGCTAGAGATTTCAGCAGCGGCTCGGCGTTGGAGCAGATTTGAATGGAGATAGATAGAAATGGAAACAGATACGGCGGAGCTCGCGTTTGGGCAGCGGCGGTTGCGCTTTCTCCCCAACTGATGGCGACTGTCCGCGACGGCTCTCTTCGCGTTTCCGGCGACACCTCTCAACCTCGTTTCCACCGAGCAGATTGTCTTCAGGGCAGGTGAATTTTGGGAGTGCTCTCTCCTATTCAGAGAAGGATTCTAACCTTCCTTAGAACAGTACACCTTCAAGGGTGTAATTGAAGCTTGTGAACAGACTTTGATTGAATAATGAAGAGGTTGAACCTCTTTTGAGACACCTTAATGGTGTTTTATGCAATGAGGAGGAGGTTGAACCTCTTTTGAATTGAACACCTTTTAATGGTGTTTTGATTGAATGCTTGAACAGAAGAGGTTTAATTAAACCTCTTATTAGAATTGTAGTCTGTAAGTAGACTTGATAGATTGATGACAGAGGAGAGGTTGAACCTCTCTTTTAATCAGGACACCTTAGAGGTGTATGTGTTCTGTTTGAACAGATTTGAAAGGTTAAGAGACAGGATTAATCCTGCTCTGATACCATGTTGAAATTGATATTGAAATGTATGATAGAAGATTTCATTGATCTTGTTTGAATTGTGTTGTTTTACAAAGTGTGAACTACAATCTATTTATAGACAAAGAGAAAATATAGCTGTTGTAAAAGGTAATGAAAAAGCCTCAATTTGAGGAAGATGTTTCACTCTTCAACACATGCAATTAAAGAGAATAAGTTATAGCCAGCAAAGATGGGGAAAGCAACATTGGCGTGGAGCTTGGTGGCGCTGCTTCTGGTAGCCGCTTTGGTGGCGGAGGGGGAGGAGGAGGTGGATCCAGAAAAATTCATCGGGTACCCTGCCTTAGGGAAAGGTGGAATCCCTTTTAAGAAATACCCAAAGAGCCCCAGAAATGAATACAGTAGGGGTTGCACTCCCGGTGAGCAATGCCGGGGCGGCTAATTCCTATTGCAAATCACCTTAATTGATGCTGCAAATACATATGAATACAGAATAAAGGTAGTTGGTTTTTTTTATATCTTAGGGTTTAATTGTAGCAAGGATGATGCTGAGTTGGACTGTCCTGTTACCTTAATTTGTTTAGTAGGAGAATAATGTCCATTGTCGAGTAGATGACATTTAATACTCTTTCATGTATTCATGCTCCATCTGATTTTATTTTATTTATAATAACACGTGTTTTTTCTTTTATTATCTGCTTCCTCGTTTTTTCAGGTAAAAACCTTGAATTATTTCTTTGAAATAGTTTTCACCCAAAATAATTAACAATTAAGATGACGTTTAATCAATTAATTTAGTATATAAAAATTACTTTTCGAGTGTCTCTAGAGATTTACAACATACAAATTGAATCAAGAATATAATAATTTATGTTCTTAAGAATATCATCAGATTACTGCACCAATCATGAAAATAATATCTTCTTTGCCTTTTACCTCTGGCCAACTTTGGATTCTGAATTTTAATTCTTCCATGATATAATAATTCATTGATTGCAATTACCCTTAAAAATCTTATCATTTCTTGCTTTCAGAATGAGTCAAACTGTATAAACTCAAATGCATATCACCCTTAGAAATCTTATCATTTCTTGTTTTCCAAATGAGTCAAACTGTACACTCTCAAATGCATATCATCACCATTTTCCCAATCCTACCATGAAATAGCCCGTGGCAATCAAGGATATTAACTAAAGTATAAGAAGACCCTGCAGTACGAGTTAAAATCATTTTTAGTCCCATAACTATAGAAAATTTTTTATTCTGCCCCAGAAAAGATAAAATTTTCAATTTCGTCCTATAACTCCTGAATCGGGCCAATTTTGGTCCCAAAATCGCCGAAAATTGGTGTTTTGGCCAGAAATTTACACGTGCGCCTCACTTGATCATTAAATTATCGTGGCCTTCTTCGAGGAGGACAGCTAAGCAGAGGAGGGCTCTGGATTCTGTGATGCTTGCGCAGATGGAGAGGTTTCCTGCACAGAGGTAACGTAGAGCTCTGGCTGCCATGGATTTCATCTCTGCTTTCGTTTCGAAATCTTCGATCTCTCTTCATTTAATGTTGCTTCCTGGTAAGCCATGGTGTGGCTTGTGTTTTTGTTGTTGCTGTTGGTCTATTAACTGATGTGGCAATTGTGATTGAGATTGAGATTGGGATTGCATTGCATTTGTGACTAAACTTTGCATCTGACTCTGGTTTTCCATGTTTTCGCCATTGGTGTTGTTCTTGGAGGTGGAATTAGCCATGACGATGGAGTGGATGGACATGTTGCTCTTGCTGGCTATGGCTTACTTGCTGTGTTCTGGAATTGTCTCCAATGCGAGATGACTGACGAGCAATCGGATTACGTTATTTTGGGCGAATGGATCTTGGCATTTCCGATGATGTGCTGCTAATTCCGACACAGCCCAAGCTACAACGATTTGAATCTTCATGTGTCCTTTGAGAATTTTCGCAAACACCTGGCAGACGCCAGCGTTCACGATGTGTTCGACGCTTTTTGGATCTCTGCCAAGCAATCCGATGGCTTTAGCGGCATTCTCCTGTCCCTCCTCCCTCCCTTCCTTCGCGAGCTTCAGTAAGGGAATTAAGAGTGATGGGGTTTAGTGGAATGAAATGATGAGGCGACCATGCGTGATTCAATCATTTACAATGTTCAAGTGGAACCTGCTGGTGCTAATTTCCGGCCAAGAAACCAATTTCCGTCGATTTTGGGACAAAAATTGGCCCAATTTATGAGTTATGGGATGAAATTTAAAATGTTATCTTTTTTGGGATGGAATCAAAAATTTCTTATAGTTATGGGGCTAAAAATAATTTTAACTCCTGCAGTACAGATTCTCCACCATCAAAAACATCTACAAAAAATTGCACTAGAAAATAACATGCCTTATAAATTTGGAATGATCTCCACAGATAAATTATTTTTAGGGAAAGAAATGCCTTTACTTTGAAGAATATCTCTTTCAACACTTTCCAAGAATATATAATGATCTTGTTTGGAACCACACGAGATGGCGCTATGGGCTAAATTCCGCTCCTCATTTTTATTTTCACCTAATTCCTCTCTTGCGTTAGCTTCCATTAATTCATAAACTTCTTTTCTAATATATCTTCCACCCACATATGCCTTCCAAAAAATACATACTTAATTTGTCGGATGCAACACATAATGTTGTTCACGGAGATATTCCAAAAAATAGTGTGTGCTTATTCTGTAGACGTTAAAAATAAAATTGTGTTTAACTAAATTTAATTTATACTTTTTTTTAATTGGTACATTATTTTTTTTTTTCAAACAAAATATATTCATATAAAAAATGGAATATAAGGGATACTTTAACCCTTACATAAAATATACTATAAACTAAAAGAGAGTTTTGGATTTATTAGGTGGCATCATGTGAGCAATTTAGGCATGATGTGTCATTTTTATAGATTTTTGAATTTTTTTAATAATAAACTTGCTTAGGAGGAAGATAATATAATTACTTTATTTTAAATAACCAATCAAAATATTTCATTTTTATTTACCTTATTTAAAAATTTTCCTAAAACTTTAAGTGTTTTTAACTTTTTTATTTTTAAATCGGATTTATATAAAAATTATATCAAATTAATTGTCTTTTCATGATCTTTAATTTGACATCCATATTACCAATAATATATGATTCGAGAAATAGATTCTTAAATTTAATAAAAATTTCTATATTGTAAAATATTCTTTAATAAAATATATTAATAAATAAAATATATTTAGAAGAGTAAGAAATTATTTAATATATTTAATTTATTTATCCTTAGAATTTTAAGTTTAATAAATTTAGTTAATTATAAAATTCTAAATAAGGAATTTTATGAAAAAAATAAGGTAAAAACTCCTGTGCGCCAGGCGCACGGACCATATTCCGTGTGCCTTTAGAATTTTGTGTTAAATTGTATACCCTAGCATACAGATGTGTACCTTTATTTTCTAAAGAAAATTATTGTGTGTATCTGGGCGCATGAACAACACTCCGTGCGCCTTTAGAATTTTGTGTTAAATTGTATACCCGTTAGTATAAAAATGTATACCCTTTATTTTCTAAAGAAAAAAAATATTAATGAAAAGTGTATACCCTTTAGAACAAAATCGTGTGCCTTTTATTAATTAAAGTGTATACCCTTTGGACCAAAACAATGTACCCTACCCATAATACTAAATTTCTAAAGGCGCACGAAATGTGTTTCCGTGCACCCGGGCGCACGCAAGCCTCACTCAAAAATAAATCTTAGTTTAAGAGTAATTAATTTTCATAATTTTTTATCGTTAATTATTTATTTTATTATATTTAATAATTTATCCTTAATTATACAATAATTTATAGTTGTTATATATTTTTATTAATTTTATTTATTAAACGATAATAGTTAGGGATGGTAATGAGATGGGCATTTCAAGTACCCGTTCTATCCAAATCTTAATAGGGTAGGTATGGATAATTGTAAACGGGTTTGGGACGAATACAGATAGTTGTGAAAATCTCATTAGAGTTTGGAACGGGTACGAATAATACATCAATACCCGCGGGTACCCATATATATATATATATATATATATATATATATATATATATATATTACATACAAAATTTAATATATTTATTAAAAACAATAGAATTTAATTTATATTTAATTCATAATAATTTAAATTTAAATAATAGAAGAGATATAAATATTTATATAATAAATTAATATTAAAAATGGGTGCGGGTACCCGCAGGTATTGATAAATGGGTATGAGATGGGTACGGGTACCATAATAAATTTTTAAATGGAATGTGTACAATTAGTTTTTATTTTAAAATCGCATAAGAGTACGAGTACCAAAAAATAAGCGAATACCCTACCCATTGTCATCCCTAATAATAGTTTTATTTTTAATTATGATTTCTTAAGATTATACTCTCTCCTTCCCAGTGAAATGCGAACAGTTACCTAATAATTAGGTATTGTTCGCATTTTATCGAGATGGAGGGAGTATTTTTTATGTAATAATTTAAATATGATAATATAAGAACTTAATATATAAAATATATATTTTGCATTGGCAATATAATATTGAAAATTATATATAAATTTACACTATAATGTTAAGAAATTTTTAATTGAAATTACAAAAGTTTAGCGTGTTGTATAATTTTTTTTTGTTTAAAAATGTTAATATTAAAAAAATTAAAACTTTTATGAATAAAATTATTTTTATTAATTTATATAGTTTTAATATTATGGAAAGGACTTGTGTAAAACCGTTTCAGGTGAGGGCTTACGTCATAAGTATAAAAAGTAACAACTTCTATAATGGAAAGTGATACTCAATTGACGAAAAGCGACAATATTATTTTATGAACAATTTATAATATAAATGAAAATTAAGTGATAAAATTTTATAATAAAAGTGATAAAATTCATAGTGAAAGTGTTATCACCATCCCCCAAGGACCATTCAATTTCTCCAACCGAATACATCTTTCGGGTACTCAAACCAAATAAGTATATTATATTGTTCGGGTACTATAACCGAACACAATATAAACTTTTAATTATTAGAATAGTATTTAATATATCTTATTAATTTTGAATATTTTAATTTAATTATTTTTTAAGTACATTTAGCAAATTCGAAAATACGAATAGCTGATTCTATAAAATATGAATATCCCGCGTATTACGCGGGCATCGTACTAGTAAATTATATAGACTCCTATTTGCAAACATATTTATTCCTCAATATAATTGTCAACTTAGCCACAATATTTACTAGGTTTATCACACCACCCCAAGAAGTTGTAATCTCTTAATGTACTTGTATTTGTTGTTGTCCCAACTCCAAGTCCTAGCTTTTATTTCTCTAATTTGTTTGCTAGCTATGTTAGGCATCTTCTTTATTTGTGTATAGCTAGCAACATTACATGCTATCAATAAATTGTGAGTTAGATCCAATTGAATTGTTGTTTCATTTTCATGTACTTGGTAATATTACTATATTCATGAATTGCTTGTAATCAATTGAGAAGATGCATTAATATAAAGCAATTTTTATTACTAATAACTAAAGGAGAAATCAGATGACACTACAGAAAGAATTAAGAGTATTGTCTTGTGCATGTCCGACATTATTCTAAAACCATAATTAAATATAAAAAAAGAAAAGGTAGCAAGCTTTATTGTATATATATTAATTGGTGTGTTGCATGCAATGCAATGCATAATTAGCCGCCGCGGCATTGCTGACCGGGAGTGCAACCCCTGTTGTACCCGTTTCCAGGGCCCTTTGGGTATTTCTTAAAAGGGATTCCACCTTTTCCTAAGGCAGGGGAGCTGATGGCTTTTTCTAGATCCACGTCCTCCTCCTCCGCCGATGATGCCACAAAAGCGGCAACCAGAAGCAGCGCCACCAAGCTCCAACCCAATGTTGCTTTCCCCATCTTTAATTAATGCTAATTAATACCTTGAATTGTCTCTTAATTGTTGTATTGAAACATCTCTTCAACTTATATAGTGATCCAGATTCTGTTGGGATGCAAGTTTGTCCATTCATGTTCCTTGCACTAAAATTAGTGTCTGTGTGTTTTCCATACCTTAATTTTAGTGGACTTCCAAATATATAGGTTGCTCAAATTTTAACCATTCATACGGAAATGGACGACATTACATCCTAGAAACTCATGTAATGATGTGTATTATATTTGACAAACACTTTATGACAAAGTGTCACGGAATGACTTTCATATAAGTCGACAGATAACAAGTGATAGAAAATGATACCAGTTAATTGGTTGATAAAAAATAAGTGTCAACTAAATTATTTCTTCAACAATCCGTAATTGAATAGAGTTAACATCCTATCTCACAGTAAAACAATCTCAAACAAGTGTTACCTCTACTATTAAATTAATATATAGTTAATCTGGTTAAATTAATGGTTATAATTTAGTATACCACATATATACAATGTTTCTACCGTTTCTTATCTATCAAATAACTTCGCTAACGTTTATTTCTGATTAATTTAGTTATACCATCCAATAATTTCTTTTAGCAAATCGTATATAAAATTAATAGTGAAACAAATTAAAACATGAGAGTTTAATAAAGTATTTTATTTAATCCCACAATTCATAATTGTTTTCTATTCACATGCTTATCCATAAACATCCATTCAAATGAATGAAATAAGGACTACCCCACAATGCTAATGATATATAATCCCAATTTACTTAGCTAGCATTATTCTCACATCAATGGCACAAAAGTATATATGTTTGCTTTGATTAATCCTTCTTTTACAACATTTCACAAAACTAGTCCAAATCAAGATAGTAAGATACGTATAATTGATCAGAATTAAGATTGATCTAAGCATGGCGAAAATGTTGGTCGTGAACTTCGTGTTGCTGCTCGTGGTTGGCACGTTTATTTCATTGTCGGTGGAAGGCAAGATGATCAACCTTAGGGTTTCCGATGAAGTACTAAAAACTCGTATGCACCGGTTGCATCCCACCCATCCAAATCCAGATGGACGGGTGCAAGCCCGAAACCGAAGGTTATTAAACTTCAAAGGTCATCCAAAGGTTTCTTCTCATGGCCTTCAACATCGAATTGGAGGAAGACATTAATTAGTATTTATAGAACAAATAATTGGTACATTATTTTGTAGTATATATATGATGGATATATGTATATTAATTATCCCAATGATGTATTAGTTGTAGAGTTCTCTTGATAACATAAATTGAATTCCTGGTGTACCCCACCATTAGGGGCCCCACCGCCTCTACCCTGGGGATTGGTGGAGGAGGTAAATCGCAGGATGTGCCTCAAGTGGCTTATAGGGAGGGCTCACTGTTAAACTTGTGCTTGCAAGGGGCCAAATCCATGCCAAAGGCAGGAGGCCTTTCCACCCTCCCCTCTACCACTTGAGCTATGCCCTGGGGGCAATAAATTGAATTCCTATATATATAGCATGTCATTTAACATGGAAAAATACACTTTTAGTCCTATACAAAAAGTCCTGATTTCATTTTTGGTACTTTCCATTATATTTTTAGTCCCATTAATTTTTTTTCTGAAATTCCGTTAATCAAACTAACGGAAGAGTCATGTGGCCGTTAGTTACATGAGTGATTTTCTTTTAATTTACCAAAAGCCCCAATTTGAATTAATTTTAACCCTAACCCCACTCTAGTCTCTCCCCAAACCAAATTTTCACATCGCAACACAGATTTCCAGCGAGATTCTTCACGGTGGCTAGTGTCCAAACTGCGGTGGACGGCGACGCAAGATTCGGTTAACTCCGACAAATGTTGGCGGAAAACTCCGACGAGGAGAATGGCGAATCAGACCGGCGTGGCGATTTTGCGATTTTTTGGCAGCGCTGGCGGTGAGCTCCGGCGGCAATGAATGGCGAACCGTACGACGGCGAAGATGCGGCAGATCCAGCGGTCATCTCGTTTCAACCTTGAGGAAGTGAGCGTATCTTAATTCCATTATAGAGAAGCACGATTTTTGTTCTTCGTCTTGGCAAAAGAAAAAACCGACGGCGGCGGCTCGTGGATCTGTGGCGATGAGCAGGAGGCGCGGCGGACTCCGGCTCGTTGGGCGGCTGTCCGTGACCAGCAAACAGATCGGATCCAAGTTCTGGTAGGTGGTGTGCCCCGAGCACAACATCCACTCCACCGGCCGACATCGACCCGATGCCTACACCAGGGCGACGGCTCAATGAAGGGAGCTTATCTGCTCTTCTTCCCTACTGAACCCCTGAAGGAAATCATTTCAAAGTAAAGTCTTGATCTATCTTAGCATCTGGTCAACTCATAGAATTTATCAGTTGTTTGCATTCTCTTTAGAGGTATTGAAAGGAATGTGTTTGAGTGTTCTTCCACATATTTTTCTGTTGATTGATTTTATTGATTTGGGAAAAATGTGGTATATACGTGTGATTCAAAAGTTTGGGAATGAGAATTCCGCAGAAGTTGTGTTAATTGTTATTAGTGTCTTTTTTTACAAGGTTAATTCTTAGTTAATTATTATTATTATTTTTCAACGTTTCCCAAAATTCAATAGATCGGATCAAAGTTACAACTTTTGGAACTAAGCTTAGGGATCAAAAATAAAATTGAGTGAGGCTCTTTGTGCACCCGGGCGCACGGAACATATTCCGTGCGCCTTTACAATTTTCATGCCCCTTTACAATTTAAACCCCTAGCAATACATAGGTGGATTGGAGGAGAGGGTTGTGTTCACATGGGACACGGAGCATCTTTCCGTGTCCCGGGCGCACAGGAACTTTTGCCAATAAAATTAGATTTTCATGCCCCCTTTACAATTTAAACCCCTAGCAATACATAGGTGGATTGGAGGAGAGTGTTGTGTTCACATGGGACACGGAGCATCTTTCCGTGTCCCCGGGCGCACAGGAGCTTTTGCCAATAAAATTAGATTTCTTGTACGACCAACCAAAAGTGTTTTTTTCCTATTTAACATTAAACTGTAAATCAATTACGTTTAATATACATTTACTTCAAAATATAAATTGATGATGACGCCAATTAATTCGCAGTTAATTATATCTTGTTTCGACTTTCTTTAGAATTAATCAGAATACTCCTAATTGTTCTGTAAAATTAAAAACTATATCTGGAATTTCGGAAAAAAGAAAAATATATTTGAAAGGCAATGGAAAAAAATTACTTAACCCAATCATGGTTTTAAATTTAAATTCAACTAAAAATTAATGAAGGATCTATATGTATTAATTTACATTATATTTTAATTTAAAAGAAAAAATAATGAGAGATATTTTTAGTCCAATAATAAATTATTAATTTTAATTAATTTTGATCTCATACTCAAAAAATGGTATTAATTAAAAGCAACAACTCAGCCACATGTTTTAATGTTTACTTTAAGTGTCTATATATATATATATATATATATATATATATATATTTAAATTTTAATATTATAAGTAATATTTCAATTCAAAGTTTAATTATTATTATTTTTCTCAAACTGGAATCTGATTTTTATTTATATATTTTTTTATCATTTTAAAACTTATAATAAAAAAATGTATAATTATGCATCTTTAAATTAAATATATATGTTTTTTTCATTTAAATTTAAACTAAAAATTATGTATTTACATAAAAATTTTCGTAAAGGAATTCATTGTTAACATTCTCTTTTCAGAAAGAGACTTTTGCGTTTTTTTCTTTTTTTTTTTATTTTAATTTTATGGTCCCTCAGGTTCCAGATTATTCTTTACCCAACGTCAACACGGACGTATGATTTCCGCTGACCGCTTATATTAGCCGCACCTATCCATGGTCATACTAATGTACGCCTCCTCTCATATCATATAAATTTACACACTTTCATATTTTTCTGAGCTATCAGACAATCTAATCTTTTGGCTCATTTAAAACCTGCGGAAAGCTGTCTTGAGAAAGAAGAAATTTAAGAAAAAACACAGAACAAAGGCAAGTACCTTAATTTTGTTATTGAAACGACTTATTTTTAGTTAATTTATCATATGAATAATGGATTGAGGTGAAAAACGTGATCTTGAATCCTCCGTTGTCTTAAGCTGTGGTGTTGAAATTCAATTTTTGATCGTGTTGACCTTTTATCTGAAGAATTTTGGGTATTTCTAAGATTGAGGTTGTTGCGATTGTTTTCCGATCAATCTAATGATTGACATTTCTTATTGAAGTTGTAAATTGGGAGTTGTGAATCTTGCCTTTTTTTTAGTGATTGATTTTGTTGGGGGTTGTTAAAAACTCTAGTTGCTAAAAACTAGTATGTGCTTACAACTTTCTGAGGAGTTCTGATTTCATGAATTTTTTTATATGATTAGCATTTCTCGGATAAGGATAGATTTTGGTATTGTTTACTGGGGTATATCCTTGTGAATTTTTACTTTTTTAAATGGTTGTGTGGCCGTATTTATGCAGCAGACCATGGAAAAGCAGCAGGATTTGCATAGTTGCTTAGTTGTATGGAGGGGGCAGAGGGTAGTTATTGAGGTGAATCCAAGAGCCACTCTGAAGGAGTTGGGGAAAAAGTTGCAAGAACTCACGAATGTTCAGGCTGATACTTTACGGCTACTTGTACCCATGGAAAAAAGTTCTAAATTGATGTATCCTTTTTCTGATGAGCACTCTTCCCTGAGCTTGGAATCGGCATCAATTCTTAAGGTGCGGAAACTTCTCCCCACATGGCTACTTGTATGATGTCTAATGAATGTGTCTTGAAATTAAACTTTGTAAGAAATCATGAAGAAAACGTAGCTTTGGACTTAATTTCATATCTCGAAAATTGATAAGGTGGATATGCGTGTAACCAAAATGGGCTGTGTGTAAGTTTTGCTGTATGATACTATAAATTTTGCCAATTAGTATTACAGTTCTTTCAAATTGATTGAACAAAACCTGACTACTTTAGATCTGAGAATATAGGGAGGATCTCTTGTATTTTCTTTCAAAGTCAAACTTTTGATTTGAATGAATCTGGTTCCCTACCTTATGTTTTAGGGAAAACCTATTAGAATGATGGGAGTTCCCAAAGACGAGGTTGATGAAGTCCTACAAAATGCAAAGGTAGACCTCAGGATTGCTGGATTCAATGAAGAAGAAATGAGATTGAAGCAGCGAAGTGTGGATGAATCACATACCTCCCTGAAACTGCCCCAAGGAAATTACATCTTTTGTGATTTTCGAACACTTAGTCTTCCTGGAATAGTGGTAATTTCAAATTTCTCAGCTTCATGTCTGCTAAAGAGATTTGATTGATTTGAAGATCCTTCGAGAAATTTATTTTGAGTAAGCTATCATAAGTAGGATTCAGAAGACGTATTTATTAATTTACCTTATCCGATAATTGCAGTTAGATCCTCCTGCATCGAAAGCTTTGGAATTGCTGCATAAGCTTGCTTCAGATCCAGGAATTGTTGCAATTATGAATAAGGTACTTATAGCTTTATGTATAGTTTATAATCCATATGGTTGTGTATTCTTTCTGTAGTTTTTCTTAGTTGTGGTAAGCTTTGCGTTGATTGCCCTTATTGTAGCATCATTGGCGTGTGGGAATATTGACTGAAATGGCACCAGTTGGTTATGTTGGAATATCTCCTAAGTGCATTCTTGGTTTCAACAAGGTAAGGATTGTGGTTCGAAAATGTTCCGTTCTTTTGTTACTCATAACTTTGTTCTTAATAGCTCTTCTTGAATCTCCTTTACTCCCTTCAGTTATCATGTATCTGGTTGACTGTCTTTCTGAACCTCTTTGTATGTGGATTATGAATAGAATCATGGAGAAGAGATATCACTGAGACTACGAACAGATGACCTCAAGGGTTTCAGGAAATATGAAAGCATTAAGAAGACTCTTTTGCATGAGCTGGTATGCTTTCA
The DNA here is from genome assembly GCA_023678885.1 of Pogostemon cablin. Classification (NCBI taxonomy): domain Eukaryota; kingdom Viridiplantae; phylum Streptophyta; class Magnoliopsida; order Lamiales; family Lamiaceae; genus Pogostemon; species Pogostemon cablin. Next base: position 35,127,634 of record CM042971.1, read on the forward strand.
TCTTTAACTTACATCCCCATCGAAATGCATTAATGTATGGGTTCAATTTTTTGTTCCTCTGTGTTCTAAATAAAGTACTTCATGGCTGATTATTGGACAATTTACCTCATCTTTTTTAGGCGCACATGGTGTTTTCAGAACATGATTCAGATTTCTATGCTCTGGATAGTCAGGTATTGAATAACGTCCTTTCTTTTATAACTTCTCCTTCCCCTAACTATGACAGTCATCCCTCTATCCTAATTTGTGTGTGCTTAAACTTTATCATGTGAGTTGTGTGCCTTTGCTGTTGTTTTCTGGCCATCCATTTACTCTGGAGATACAGTATGTCTGGTTGACTTTATGTGCCAAAATGGCTACACAATGGCTACACTGATACCTATGTTGCTGCAACAGCTTAACAAAGAAGCTTCCACTCTCGACTGGACTAAATCAAGAGGCCATACTTTGGGTGGAGTTATTCATTCACAGCATTATGATGAGAACTTTGATGCTAGCAGTAATGTAACTTCATCACGGAAGCTTGGAGGCAATGTTTCTGTTCTTCCTAATGCCCGTGCTGCTTCAGTGACTGCTGCTTATGAGCGCATACTCAACACATCCATTTCAAATTCAAGCTCATCTGAGGTACATGAAATTCTCTATGATAATTGTCACAAAACTATGGTTGTAGAATGGAGAATAGAATCTAAGATTACAGATGGTGTGCAGGAACTCACTGCTATGCCCGATTCTGATGCCCATAGCAATCAGAATGTGTCTGAACCTGATCCAGATGACTCTGGGAGTGTCCCTTTTCCTGCTTCGGAGCCTTACAGATACGAAGAATCTAACACAGACATTTCAGGGGTTACTCCTATTCAACCAAATTTTAATGGAGATTTTCAGAGTAGAGTCTCTATTCTTGAACCAGAACTTAGTGGCTCTGGAACAGAAACGAATCACCATTCTAATACCCCTGGTGAAACATATTCTCAAGCAGAAGAGATGCAGCTAGAGCCCAATTCTTGTGAGTCCATACCTGGGAAACTAAATATTGAGCCTAAGCCAGATGATCCAGAGTTGCAGGTAATCCAAGACCCTGTCACTGTTTTTGTTGGTCGATTGCAAAGTGTGGTTCAGTCACTGAGATATGAAGTTCCACCCTCCGAGACTGGAAGGGTACTACATACATTAATCAAGATAATAGGGTATGTACCCTTTGATTCTAGTTTGTTATTTTAGTTGTCATTCAACTTCTTTTTTCCCACTGCAATAAAATACCAACAATTATGTGCAGTAATGCGATTGAACATCCCAATGATATGAAGTTCAAAAAACTCAGAAAGGTAATTACCTGCACTACACTAGATCTTATGTATCAGAAGTTTTATTTTATTTTATTTTTACTCTCATGAATGTTTCTGTTGATTTCTGCAGGCTAATCCTATGATACAAAGAAATATTATTGCTTACAAAGGTACGTATAGGTTGCACCTTGAGTTTCATTTCAATCTATGAGCAATTGAGCATAGCATCTCACCCACTCTTTACCATGTAGGCAGAATAGTGAAAAGATTATTATTTGTGATGACACTGTTTTTATACCAAAACACCTATAATCTCTCTGGTTACATCGTTCATTGATCTGGTGTTTGAATAGCAAAACTTTTCCTTGTAGCTGCTGTGGACATACTCACACTGGTTGGATTTTGTGAAGATGTCACAGTTGACGAATCAGGAAAGGCTGAAGTCTTTCTGATGCTAAAGCGTAATGATCCGGGTATGTTGTGGCTTGCCAAATCATCGCTCGAGACAAGCATTTCATAGCAAACCTGGATGTGATAATCACTTCAAATAGAAACAGAGCCAAATACCTGGTGTGTGGATGTGTCACTTGATGCATATCGTATGAACAAAATTTGTGCGAGAAAATCTCATTGTTCATATATGTTGTACTGCTGAGCAAAAGAAAATTTGCTCTGTTATATCATGTGGCTCATTATAATTGTAATGTTATGTGACATTATTCATTTGTTTTATACAAAAAATGTAGTTGCTATTTCAAATCTAATTGACCGTGAAATCATACATCCAAGAAAAATGACTCGGTGGTAAGAATTATTTTAAGATCTCTGTGGGTTGATTTATCAACTTTGGGTCCTTCGCCTCTATCTATGCAAAATTCATCAAATAAAGTTGTACACAATGCAACCAAGCGTTAAGTAACCAGTATGTCCTTTAGTCTCACCAACTCTTGTGCGTTTGTTGAACGCTGTCTCTTCTTGCTGCCCTTACCTGATCCTGAACTCCCATCCGTATCATGCCAATTCGCCATGTATCCTTCTCGGACTTCGTATGTGTGCAGTAGCACTTCATATGTTCTTAATATCTGCCAACACCAAACACATAGTAAATATTTAGTGGTAATATTCACTGCTGTGTTGGAGTCTTGATGAAACAACCTGCAAATTTCACATACGTATTTTATTGTGGCACATTTCTTAAAGGCCTAAAACAAGTCCATCAGATTTGAAACTTTCCTTCCTAAAGATAATCTTTTATGATTCTTTCTGCAGTAGAGATCATCTCCCAATCAAACTTTAAATTAACTTCTCTAATTAAGGGAAGTTAGACAAATCCTACTAGAAATATCCGTTAGGGTTTTGTACGGTATATATATTCTAGCATGCTTTATTTTATTTCTTTTCACCTAAAAATCGTTTCACGTTAAGAGAGAGGGTAACAATTTCTCTCCTCTCATTCTTTTCTGCTTTTCTTCGTTATAACCCTATAGCCCTAGTTCCTTTTATTTACAACACTTACGTTTTGGATTTAAATCAGTAAACTAAATTTTACAATCGTAGTATCACTTATTTCATTAGTAATGTGCCTTATCAATATGTCGGGAATTGTGTTGTAAGTGATTTAAAAATTTTCGTATATGAAATATTGATTTATATGAGTATGAGTTATTTTTGAGCTGTGGTTGCTCACCCCTATTCCCGGTGGCGTACGAGTAGGGATGCGATGGCAAGAGGGAGACTTAATAAAATCTAAACTATCTTTTGAAACTTTAGTTGGGAAATTCTTAAACTCGTATGCTATATTTTATTTGAGTGATCGTTATTGATAAAGTATATTTGGTTGTACATTTGTGAGTGATTTGGTTGTTGGATAGGCTAAAATTTGAGAGCATGCACTTGCACCTTAAAGTACTTCTCACATGAAATGGAATTGAGTTGTGAGTTTTTAGAGGTGTGGCTTACGCATATAGTTCAATTTTGGGAAGGGAATTGTTTGAGTTATTAAGATGACATCATTATTTTCTGATATTATATTTAAATTATGTATCTCTTCCATAAAAAAAGAATAAAAAAAATAAAATAACATTAGTAATAAGTATTGTCATGATGTGTTTTTCTCCAGTTATGTCATTTTATTTAATAAAATTAATATGTAAATTCTTTTAAATAAAATTTGGGGTGTGACAGTATGGTATCAGAACATGTATGTGGTTCTGCATACTTGTTCAATTTTTTAAAAAATTTCCGCATATACATGATTTAAATAATTTACATAATTGAACAAAATTTTTAATAATGAAAGTAAAGTGTCTTGCTACGCATCCACCGAGTACGACGCCCGCTACAAACAAGGTATGAAAGTATTAATTGCTTAAGCTGATTACATGTGAATTTAAATGCAAGTTTATGTTATATGAATTTTGATGGTAAATATTGAGTTTATTATATGAATTTTGATGGTAAATATTGAGTTTAAGAATTATTATGCTAAACAGTTCTTTCCTTTTAAATATGATAAGTAGAAATTGTTGCGTTAAATAAATGGCTTACAGTTGCAACAAACTTACAAAGACATTCAGCGAAGAACACACGACTGACTTACCTACCCATACATGCCCATTATGAGATGAAATAATCGATCATCACTTATCGTGTTCTGATACCATATGAGATGAAATAATCGATCATCACTTGCTGTGATGAGGAGTGTGATTCTCATTATATACAAGTGTATTTACAATTGTCTCTAATGATGGATTCGTAAATTGTGGATCTAATAAATCAAAGAATGAAGAGTACATGGTAAGTCAACTATTTCCTCTAATACCCCCCGTCAAGCGCTGCGTGGGATGTAAGCAAACGCAAAGCTTGGCACGCAAGAACTCAAAAGCTGGTCGTGGTAAGGCCTTGGTAAAAATATCTGCTAGCTGAAGATGAGACGGAACGAACTGAGTGTGCAACCTGCTGGAGGAAACTAGTTCGCGAATAAAATGACAGTCGATATCGATATGTTTGGCACGTTTATGTGCAACCGGATTCTGAGACAAGAAGATTGCACTTCTGTTGTCGCATAGCAGAGTCGCCGAAGTAACGGGTGACTGGTGAAGCTCCTGCAATAAATTCAACAGCCAAATGATTTTCGAACCGGTGTTAGCCAAAGCCCGATACTCAGACTCACAACTTGAGCGGGCGACGGTAGGCTGCTTCTTGGCGCTCCAGGAGACGAGATTACCTCCAAAAAAGATCGAGTATCCATATGTAGAGTGTCGGGTCTCCACACACCTGGCCCAATCCGCATCAGAATACCCTACAATCGTCCTTTGTGGATGATGAGTGAAAGTAAGACCATAATGTATCGTGCCTTTAACATATCGAAGAATGCGCTTAACAGCAGAGAAGTGATCAACAGTGGGAGAATGTAGAAACTGACTGACAGTGTTCACAGCGAATGAGAGATCAGGCCTAGTGATAGTGAGGTACTGTAACGCACCAACCAAAGAGCGATAAAGAGTTGGATCATCAAACAACGAACCAGTACTCCGCAAGGAAGTTCCGGCTGCAAGTGGAGTGGAAACAGGCTTGCAATCGAGCATAGTAGCACGCTCTAAAATATCTCGAGCATATTTCTCCTGGCCAACGAAAAACCCACGAGAACTGTAAGAGACCTCAAGCCCTAAAAAATAGGTCAGCTTGCCAAGATCCTTAATAGCAAACTCTTTGTGAGTGCGATCAATAAAGCGCCGAATTAAGCCCGGATCATTTCCTGTAAGAATGATATCATCAACATATAGGAAAAGATATAAAAGGGAGGTCCCTTTGTGAAAACAGAACAATGAAGAGTCAGACTGAGTCTGCCGAAACCCCAGGGTTGCCAGATAAGTACTAAAACGCTGAAACCAAGCCAATGGAGCTTGGCGAAGACCATGCAAAGCCTTCTTAAGACGACAAACATGAGATGGATTACGCGAATCAACAAATCCCGGTGGCTGAGCCATATAGAATGGCTTGGATAGAACCCCGTTCAGAAAGGTATTTTTAACATCCAATTGATGCAGAGGCCATTGATGATGGACAGCAAGAGCCAGGACGAGGCGAACCGTGGCGGCCTTAACAACAGGGCTAAAAGTGTGGTGAAAGTCAGAGCCAGGAATTTGAGTGAACCCTTGAGCGACAAGCCGAGCTTTGTGTCGTTCAATCGAGCCGTCGGACCTGTATTTGGTCCGAAACACCCACTTGGAACCCACAATGTTTACTCCGGATGAGCAGGAACCAAATCCCAAGTCTGATTCTTCATCATTGCATCAATTTCCTCATGCATAGCAGCCATCCAATGAGGAAATTTCGAGGCCGACTTGAAACCACGAGGCTCAGAAGCAGTGGTTAGAGAGCTAAGTAAAGTTGTGTAGGTCAGATCAACAGGATACTGTGGTTTGAAAATCCCATCCTTTGCGCGGGTGACCATTGAATGAGTGGGCCTAGCAGGAGGGATCGTCGGCTGTGCCGGGGGAGCCGGTGGTGCAGGAGGCGGCACTGGAGCAACGGGCTGCGCCGGAGGAGCTTCCGGGATGACATGATGGCCAGGGGGATCATCAAGCGCAAGGGCATGAAAAAAAGCATCGTCGACCAACTCCGGGTCCGTATGCAGTGGAGACCGAGTGGAAGAAGGAGATTCGACCACGATAGGAGGAACAGGATCCAAGAAGCTCGCAACGGGCAGGTTCTGAGCCGTCTGAGGAACATTACTAGAAAAAGGGAATGTCTGCTCATCAAATTGAGCATGCCTAGTAATGTAAATGCGGGCGGAAGACGGATCGAAGCATCGAAAACCCTTATAAGTACTGCTGTATCCCAAAAAAATACAAGATTTACTCCATGGTGAAAGCTTATTCGAGGCATAATCACGCAGGAAAGGAAAAACCCGACAACCAAACGGTTTAAAAAGTGCGTAATCCGGAACACTGTCAAACAGCATTTCATACGGGGATTTATTCTGAAGAACAACTGATGGCAGCCTATTGATGACAAATACTGCAGTTGAAAAAGCATCAAACCATAAAGATGGAGGTGCAGAGGCATGAAATAACATGGAGAGACCAGTTTCAGTGATATGTCTGTGTTTACGTTCTGCCCTGCCATTTTGCTGCGGAGTATAAGGACAGGATAGCCAGTGCAAAATACCATTATTAGCCATAAAATCAGCAACCCAGTTGTTTACAAACTCAGTGCCCCCATCAGATTGGAAAACCTTGATGGAGCGAGAAAATTGTGTGCAGACAAATTTGTGAAATCGAACCAGCACATCAAAGAATTCCAATTTAGCAGATAATGGATAAAACCATGAGAAACGTGAGTAATCATCAACAAAAACAACATAATATCTATAACCAGCAGAGGAAACAACAGGAGCAGGCCCCCACAAATCACAATGCACCAAATCAAGAACACAAGGGACACGTTTCTCATTTAAAGAGAACGGAAGTTTTTTGCTCTTAGCCAACTGACATGAAGAACAAACAGTAGGGTCTGGTAAAATGGATGTAACAGACAAATAACCCAATTTATTTAATAAGGAAATAGCACTAGGTGAAACATGTCCTAGGCGCAAATGCCATAAACCAAAGCTAGCACGTAAGTTTTTATTATGAATTGCAGCAACTAAGGCCGCTGTACCACGCTCCAAAATGTAAAGCCCATTCTCACACCTTCCCTGAACCAGAACCTTCTTTGTCAGTCGATTCTGAATAGCAAAAGACTTGTCAGAGAACACGATATCAACATCACAATCCGAAGTCAATTTGCTAATAGAGAGTAAGTTTTTAGTGAGGCCCGGCACAACAAAAACATTCATCAAATCAATATCGGGCAAAATACGATGGGAACCAATATGAGAAATGTTTAATGAATTTCCATTACCAACAGTGACGGAGCTGTTACCAGAATATGGTGCAAAAGAATCCAAATGATCATTGTGAGGAGTCATGTGCGCAGATGCCCCGGAATCCATATACCAATCCGAGTTTGTATTTGAAGAAGAAACATTGCATGCGGCATGGAAAGCTTGAGCAAGGTCCGCATTGTTGGAGGGAGGAACAGCAGGAACAGAACCCGGCCGTCCACCAGTATAGCTTTGGAGTTGAAGGAAACGCGGACACTTGTCAGCGTAGTGTTCGTCCCGACACAACTGGCAGCGAGGCGTGTAAGCGCGCCTGTCACCGCGTTCGGAGCCACCCCGACCACGCTGTCCAGAAGCGAAGCCACCACCTCGACCACGCTGCGGGACAGAAGCACGACGATCCTCACTCTGATCGTCGCTGACCGTGAAGGCGGTCGGAGATGGCGAGGCTACCAGTCGTTCCATCGAGCGCGTCATAAGGGCAAATTGGATTGCTTGATGAAGGAGATCTCGGAACAGCGGCATGGGTTGCAGCGCCATCCTCGTGTCTGCAAAATTGGCAAACGAGGGACCGAGCCCCCGTAGAAACCAATGGCTTATGTCATTCTCATCCACCGGCCGTTGGATGGCCGACAGCTGATCGCATAGCAGTTTGAAGCGGCGGCCGTAATCTGCCACCGATTGATCATCACGGCGTAAGGAAAGCAGTTCCTCGTGCAGTTGGTTGGCGCGCGAGGTGGAAGCGTGGGCAAAGGCCGACTCCAACGCTTCCCAAGCAGATCGAGCAGTGGTGCAGTCAAGAACTTCCGCCATCGCCTCCGGTTCAAGCATGGCATACAAGACACCAAGAAGCTTCTGGTCTCGTAAGTGCCAGGCGGAGTAATCAGGATTGGGGGAGATCTCACCCGTAGCAGATGTGACAGACGTGGGGGGAGATGGGGATGAGCCATCGATGAGATCAAGCATCTCAAACGTGGCTGCCATGGACAAGAACTGCCGTTTCCACATGAGATAGGTGTCAGTGGAAAGCTTGATTTGGACTAAGTTGATCATGGCGGTCGTCTTTGAGGAGGGAGACGGGGCGGGGGCTGCCATGGATAAGGGATGAAGGAGAAAAGAAGCGAGAGAGAGAAGAAGAACGGCAGATGGCCGTGGGAGAAAGAAAGCAGAAGGGAGAAAGATTAGGGTTTAGGATATCCAGCTGATACCATATGAGATGAAATAATCGATCATCACTTATCGTGTTCTGATACCATATGAGATGAAATAATCGATCATCACTTATCGTGTTCTGATACCATATGAGATGAAATAATCGATCATCACTTGCTGTGATGAGGAGTGTGATTCTCATTATATACAAGTGTATTTACAATTGTCTCTAATGATGGATCCGTAAATTGTGGATCTAATAAATCAAAGAATGAAGAGTACATGGTAAGTCAACTATTTCCTCTAATACCCATACATGCTGCAAATGTGGAGGGAAGTTAAGAACATTGGTGAAGGGATCACCGATTATTGGGTTGGCTTGAAGCTGATCGATACGCTACCGCAGGTTTGGAAGGATATAGCTAACCCAATCTTTTTGAGTGGCTTGCGACACGTCGTCGACTCACCGGTCCCGCTAACATGTTATATGCGATATACTTTACGTTTGTTCGATAGGGTAGTCCGTTTAGAACCACCCAATAAGCCCTTGACGCACTGCGAGGGGGAGCACTCAATGATGGAGATTCCGAGGAAGACCCTGAAGAAGATCCCGAAGAAGACGATGAATAAATGAATTATACACGCGATAAGAAGAAGATCACGAAGAAGACGATGAATAAATGAATTATACATGCGATAGTTAGATTTTATCGCGTGCATAATTCATTTATTCATCATCATCTTCGGGATCTTCTTCAGGGTCTTCCTCGGAATCTCCATCATTGAGTGCAAGCGCAAGTACTGCATCCCTTTCGCAGTGCCTCTTCATATGGAGTCAAGGGCCTATTGGGTGGTTCCAAACGGACTACCCTATCGAACAAACGTAAAGTAAATCGCATATAACATGTTTGCGAGACCGGCGAGTCGACTGTGTGTCGCAAGCCACTCAAAAAGATCGGGTTAGCTATATCCTTCCAAACCCGCAGTAGCGTATCAATCAGCTTCAAGCCAGCCCAATAATCGATGATCCCTTCACCAATGTTCTTAACTTCCCTCCACATTTGCAACATGTAATTGAATTGATGTGGTTAGATAACGATGATCCCTTCACCAATGTTCTTAACTTCCCTCCACATTTGCAACATGTAATTGAATTGATGTGGTTAGGTAACTCGTCGTGTGTTCTTCGCTGATAGTCTTTGTAAGTTTGTTGCAACGATAAGCCATCTTCACTAATAGTCTTTGTAAGTTTGTTGCAACGGTAAGCAATTCATCTAACGCAACAATTTCTACTTATCATATTTAAAAGGAAAGAACTGTTTCGCATAATAATTCTTGAACTCAACATTTACCATCAAAATTCATATAACATAAACTTGCATTTAAATTCACATGTAATCAACGTAAGCAATTAATATTTTCATACCTTGCTTGTAGCGGGCGTCATACTAGGTTGATGTGTAGCAAGAGACTTTACTTTCATTATTAAAAATTTTATTCAATTATGTAAATCATATCATTTAAATTATGTATATGCCCAAATTTTTAAAAAAAAATTGAATAAGTTTGCAGATCCACATAACTACTCTGATACCATACCATCACACCCCAAATTTTATTTAAAAGAATTTACATATCAATTTTATTAATTAAAAGTCATTTTGCAACATAATTGGAGAAAACACATTCCGGCAATACTTATTACTAATGTTATTTTTTTATTTTTTTTGAGGATAAAAATTTAAATATAATATCAAAAAATAATGGTGGCATCTTAAGAACTCAAACAATTCCCTTCTGCCAAAAATTGGACAAAATGCGTAAGCTACACCTATAAAAACTCACAACTCAATTCCATTTTATGTGAGAAGTACTTTAAAGAGCAAGTGCATACTCTCATTTTTTAGCCTATCTGATAGGCTTTTTCTACGCACTATAATTTAATCCTCAAGTGTAAGGATATCAATTGTAGCAGCAAGCACCCAAGTTAAATTATCGATCCCACTGAGACAGCTAATTATTTATTTTACTATTAATTACTAATTAATCAGAATTGAGTAACCAATATTCAGGGTATTGTAGTGAATTAATTATCTAAATTACTGAAATAATAAATAACTGAATTATTAAAAAGCAATAAAAATAAAAGCAAGTTTCTAATCAAGAGATAACGAACAGTTCTAAGGTATCAGGTAGAGACCAATTAATTTGGGTTACTAAACTTACGATTGTTCATTCATGCAGTTTCACTGAAAATACACCACATATCCCTGTTATCCCACCGAATATGATTTGATTCAAAGCTAACAGTCTAATCTGGTTTAAATCTTAAGGTGCGCAAATATTACCAAGCCTTATTCCTAGATACTAATCAAAGCAAGCAACAATACCTCCGGATGGTAAGCCTGACTAACAAGATATTTTCTGGAATTACTATAAGGTTCTATTCACTTCCTACTTGATTGTCTAATTGCATTGTTCCACTAAACTAATCAAGTATTTGATTAACCAGTTCATGAAATTAAAGTGCTTATAGCGGAGCTACTCTAATCCCTAACAGATAGACAATACCAATCATGAACGCACACAAGCTAACACAATAATCCAAGCATTATAGCGGATGTCATGAATATATTATGAAGACGTTACGAAGCAGAAAAGCATGTCTTAATAAAATAAGTAAAATCAAAAGATCAACTGCATAAAATCCCAATCTTTGGTCTAAATCCCCAAATCAATTAAATCAATCCATCAAACCTTAGAACTGTATATAAAATTAGCCCATGAGGTCACAAGCAACACTCATGGCTAAGCAATTCATACCAAAAATCAAAGTAAAAGGAAGAAAAAGTTAGGAATTATGAAACCCTAGTGTAGACGTAGTCTTTCGTTCCTTCTCCGTCTCTCCAATTGTTCGATTCTCCCTCAATTAGCACTTGGAACCCTCTTGAAAGTGGATGGATGGTGAAATCAGGTTGTCAATCTGATATGGAAGGATTGGAGGTGTGAATTGATGATGGGTTATGGATGGGTTCTCTCCAATTTGGGTCTCGATCTCCCTAATTGTTTCTAGGACTGATGTAGGGCTTTTTCGCGATCGAAACTGCTTCAGAATCGCGATTTGAGGGTATATATACACTGCTGCATCGAACAGGCCCCGACTGGGCTCGATTTTGGGCCGCTCGGCACCTTGCTCGAGCCGAGCTCATGGCCGAGCGGCCCCCAAACCAGCCGAGCAGCATATGGTTGGAATGGGGCCGTCGTGTGGGCTCTGAGGGACCCCAGCTCGGCAGCTTTTGGCCACGTGGAATGGCCGCTCGCCGCGAGCTACCCGCCGAGCTGCATAAACTGCACTGCGCGATCTTACCGTTTTGAGCATAACTTCTTCATACGGACTCCAATTTGAGTGATTTTTGCGCCAAAACGATCCTCTCTTCCGTGGCTTTCCAAAAATATATCACATGGTCAATTTGGACTTCTATACGAACACAGAAAAATTATTCAAGTGGACGTATCTTTTTCACCATTCCTTCACACTTTCACTCTTCATTCCAACTTTTAACTTTTGATCCTGTTTTACCCTTCAAAACTCAACAAAACACCTTAGTAGCATCTTAATTATGCAAGATATGAAAATCACTCAATTCTACCCAAAATCATGGCCACATTCTATCAAAAATGGTGTAATGTGAGACCTAAATCACGTGAAATTTCACTCTCAACAAACCCCCAAACTTACATGTTGCTCGTCCCGAGGCAACATCACAGAAAACCAATAGCGTTATTGAGAAAAAATTTCACGGCTTCACATCCAAGAAAATTTAACAATTCAAAAATGATACTTCAAATACTAAGATAACCATCCATGTAAGAACATACAATTCAAATCAACTACTTCACTTTTTCGGAATGCTCATCCACCCATTCTCACGGGTAGTATTTACGCTCATTGCTCAAGTGTGAGATATACACTTCAGGGTAAGATATTTACACTCAAAGTCAATTCAAACACACGCGTAACAATAAGCTTGGCAATCATCTCAACTCTCGACTAAAGGGATAATTTCAACAATAGGATCACAAAGGTCTTGCATTAGGTTGTAATGTTGGTTCTTTGGTAAAGGTAGGGAGTATATGGATAAGGTGACTCAATCACTAGTAGAGAATCAAAGAAGACTTACAGCTTTTCAACAAACAGCCTTACTTTCTTCTTTCTTCTTCAACGCTCTTCAATGCTTCTTGAAATTTGATTCCTCCTTTACTTTTGAACACCACATCCTTACTTGAAAATTTCTCTTCTTCTTTTCTCTTTTTTTTTCTTTTTCAAATAAGGGTACCAGTTTCAGGCACTACCCTTTTCATGGGGTACCAGTTTCGGGCACTACCCCTTTATGCAATAATTTAACTATTCTTTTCAACAATTTTCATCACTTCCAACTTATTCTCCTTTTATGTTTCTTCTCAAGATACCAAATTGACTCCTTCAACTCTCTACTAGGTAGGAATTTTTAAGGCTAGCAAATTGATCAATTGGCTAATCACGTAGGCTTCCACAAAAATAAGGCTTTTAGGCTCAAAAGGGTAAACTACGGATAATTTCAATAGGTAGGATAATAATTTGGCTAGTGACTAATAAACAACAAAGATGGCCTAAGATCATCTCCTATTGTCTAATCGAACACGTAGCTTCAAGCAAGATATAAAGCCAAGTTCTAGAATACGTGTGTATGAACGATACTCACAAGAATAAACTGAATCATGCAATTTGTCATGATTTCAAAAGGCTCAAAATCTCACATGGCTATAGGAATGAACGAGCAATCCTAATAAAGTTACATAGCTAATCTTTCATGCACATAAATAAATTTCAAGTATCTCAATATCCAAGCACAATCTCAAACTGCTTCTCAAACACAATCACATATATAATCAAGTGCCATGAAAAACCAGAAAATCATCCTAGAGAACCATAAATCGACTACACCGACACTAGGATTAACACAAAACAAAACACGAAACCTGAAAAATCGCAAAAAATCGAACCCTCAATATTCTCAAATAAATCAAAAATATTAAGAATCCGCAAAAAATTGACTCTCCAAGCAACAACACAATGTAAAAATTCTATTTCGACACTGCAAGACAAGGTATGTACGTTACCCCCCCAAACTTAGATTAAACGAAGTGAGAAACTGAGTTTGCAAAGAAGTATATACCGCAGTCAAGCAACACCTAATAAAACTCCTACACCAACACAGACATATAAAAGCAATAAAACGGAAGGGACAGCCCCCAACAAGCGCTCATGTTTAACGTCGGAGAGTCACGACGGGATACCTCTTTTCAACTACTGGATCGGAGGATAGTCTTCTCGCATTCTTACTTTTAAGTATTTCCATCCTCTCTTATTCGCAGCGCCAACCATCTCACCCTTCTTTGTCACTGAAATATGACTCTTTAAATACTTTTCCTCCCATGACTGGCTTGATTCCTTCTTGTCAATCTTCCATTCTATTGTAGGCTCGCCCTGTTTAGCAAAACAAGGATCAAACAAGTTAGAATTTACAACACCAATATAAGAAGAAAAATCTGGAGGTAAGTTTGAAGGCTTCAGATATGGATCATCAATTTTTCCTGCAACCAAGAGATAATTAAACAACACATTAGAGTTAGTAGTAGAAAAAGTAAGAGATACGCTTGTTCCTGCGATCTCCTCTACCACTTCAATTCCTTTGCTGTCATGTTTCTCTTCCTTAGCAACATGTTTCGTCTCCTCTTCAACAGTCTCCTCTTCAACAGTGGACTTCTTATTCTGATTCACCATTTCAGAAGTGGTCTTCCTTCTCTGTTCATCTCTAGCATCACTCAAAGCAAGCAAGTTCTCAAGATAATCTATACATGCATCATTAGATAAACCCTCAAACTCTGCATCAGACAAGGCGAAGTCCTCTACTACTTCCACAGACTTGCATTGCTGCTTATCTGTAGGCCACTGCATCTCTTTATTCAAAGAGAAAAAAAAAACGTGTTTAAATAAATCTAAAAAATTAAATATATATATCCTAATTAAATTAGCAATAAAAGAAAAATAAACAATTAAACTGTCCCCGACAACGGCGCCAAAAACTTGATAGGCTTTTTCTACGCACTATAATTTAATCCTCAAGTGTAAGGATATCAATTGTAGCAGCAAGCACCCAAGTTAAATTATCGATCCCACTGAGACAACTAATTATTTATTTTACTATTAATTACTAATTAATCAGAATTGAGTAACCAATATTCAGGGTATTGTAGTGAATTAATTATCTAAATTACTGAAATAATAAATAACTGAATTATTAAAAAGCAATAAAAATAAAAGCAAGTTTCTAATCAAGAGATAACGAACAGTTCTAAGGTATCAGGTAGAGACCAATTAATTTGGGTTACTAAACTTACGATTGTTCATTCATGCAGTTTCACTGAAAATACACCACATATCCCTGTTATCCCACCGAATATGATTTGATTCAAAGCTAACAGTCTAATCTGGTTTAAATCTTAAGGTGCGCAAATATTACCAAGCCTTATTCCTAGATACTAATCAAAGCAAGCAACAATACCTCCGGATGGTAAGCCTGACTAACAAGATATTTTCTGGAATTACTATAAGGTTCTATTCACTTCCTACTTGATTGTCTAATTGCATTGTTCCACTAAACTAATCAAGTATTTGATTAACCAGTTCATGAAATTAAAGTGCTTATAGCGGAGCTACTCTAATCCCTAACAGATAGACAATACCAATCATGAACGCACACAAGCTAACACAATAATCCAAGCATTATAGCGGATGTCATGAATATATTATGAAGACGTTACGAAGCAGAAAAGCATGTCTTAATAAAATAAGTAAAATCAAAAGATCAACTGCATAAAATCCCAATCTTTGGTCTAAATCCCCAAATCAATTAAATCAATCCATCAAACCTTAGAACTGTATATAAAATTAGCCCATGAGGTCACAAGCAACACTCATGGCTAAGCAATTCATACCAAAAATCAAAGTAAAAGGAAGAAAAAGTTAGGAATTATGAAACCCTAGCGTAGACGTAGTCTTTCGTTCCTTCTCCGTCTCTCCAATTGCTCGATTCTCCCTCAATTAGCACTTGGAACCCTCTTGAAAGTGGATGGATGGTGAAATCAGGTTGTCAATCTGATATGGAAGGATTGGAGGTGTGAATTGATGATGGGTTATGGATGAGTTCTCTCCAATTTGGGTCTCGATCTCCCTAATTGTTTCTAGGACTGATGTAGGGCTTTTTCGCGATCGAAACTGCTTCAGAATCGCGATTTGAGGGTATATATACACTGCTGCATCGAACAGGCCCCGACTGGGCTCGATTTTGGGCCGCTCGGCACCTTGCTCGAGCCGAGCTCATGGCCGAGCGGCCCCCAAACCAGCCGAGCAGCATATGGTTGGAATGGGGCCGTCGTGTGGGCTCTGAGGGACCCCAGCTCGGCAGCTTTTGGCCACGTGGAATGGCCGCTCGCCGCGAGCTACCCGCCGAGCTGCATAAACTGCACTGCGCGATCTTACCGTTTTGAGCATAACTTCTTCATACGGACTCCAATTTGAGTGATTTTTGCGCCAAAACGATCCTCTCTTCCGTGGCTTTCCAAAAATATATCACATGGTCAATTTGGACTTCTATACGAACACAGAAAAATTATTCAAGTGGACGTATCTTTTTCACCATTCCTTCACACTTTCACTCTTCATTCCAACTTTTAACTTTTGATCCTGTTTTACCCTTCAAAACTCAACAAAACACCTTAGTAGCATCTTAATTATGCAAGATATGAAAATCACTCAATTCTACCCAAAATCATGGCCACATTCTATCAAAAATGGTGTAATGTGAGACCTAAATCACGTGAAATTTCACTCTCAACACTATCCAACCACCAATTAGAAGCATTATCCACACGCAGAACATATGCATAACTTGGAAAAATTTTGAAAACAAGGAAAAATAATTAAATGGGTAGTTTACCTGAATGACGTAGGCGACCTGACACCAAATCACCCCCAAATGTACAACCAAATATTTTAATAATCTTAATATATGAGATTTCTAACATGCAAATCATATATGCCAAAATAAGCAGACCCCACAATACCAATTTCCACTCTAGACACCCATATAAACATGAACAGAATAGCAACCCTAATTCTAACATAAGTAACTTTAATTATAAAAGTCAGAATCACATGTAGGGATTTGCAAAAATATTCAGACCAAAAATCTTAAGAAAACCCCACAAAACATGGAAAGTAAAAGCAATAATTCACACTTGCAACTGAGATTTAAAAATATATATATCCTCAAACTTATTACTTATTTATCTTTATTTCAAATAATGCAAATAAAAACAAAATCAAGTCTTAAAATACTTTACCAATAACGATCACTCAAAAACATGAAATATAGCATACGAGTTTAACAATTTCCCAACTAAAGTTTCAAAAGATGCAGTCGCATAAGCTGTAATTTATTTAGATTTTATTAAGTCTCCCTCTTACCATCGCGTCCCCACTCGTACGCTACCGCCACGCTTAATCTGAAAGGGGCTTATACTCATATAAATCAAAATTTCATATACGAAAATTTAAATCACTTACAACACAATTCCTGACATGTTGATAAGGCACCTTTCGGTCCATTATTCATGACATAAGAGATACGACATCGTGATTCGTTACATGTGACATTGGTAGGGCAACATAACGATCCAATACCCGTATTGGATATATCAATTCACATACTTCAAATAAAACTCATAACATGATAATAATTCACTTATGACATAAGCAGTCACATATGAAACAATTAACGAATATAAGATGAGAAATATACACCTTAACCGCATGAAGATTAAACTTTTACACTAAACAGATTAAATTTTTACGCTAAGCATCTTGCTCCGATTTTTCTTCGAATCCTATATTTACAACGGCTAAACGTTACTAATGAAATACAAGATACTACGATCGTAAAACTTAGTTTACTGATCTTAAATCCAAAACATATAAGAGTTGTAAATAGTTTACTGATCTTAAATCCAAAACATATAAGAATTGTAAATAAAAGGAACTAGGGCTATAGGGTTTCAACGAAGAAAAGCAGAAAAGAGGTTTCAACGAAGAAAAGCAGAAAAGAATGAGAGGAGAGAAACTGTGAAACAATTTTTAGGTGAGAAGAAATAAAATAAAGCATGCTAGAATATATATACTTTGGCTGTACAAAACATTTCTAGTAGGATTTGTCTAACTTCCCGTAATTAGAGAAGTTAATTTAAGGTTTGATTGGGAGATGATCTCTGCTGCAAAAAGAATTAGAAAAGATTATCTTTAGAAGGAAAGTTCCAAATCTGATTTTCTCCTATTCTCATTCACGCGGTTAGAATTAAATAGGCTAACCATGGGGTTGGACTTGACTTGTTTTTTTAAGAAATGGGCCACAATAAAATACGCATGTGAAATTTGCGGGTTATTACACTTGAGAGGGGAAATCTACCAGTGAAATTTGATTTCAGTGTTTCACAAGATCTCTGGACTCGCTCAATACATGGAGAGAAAGAGCACAAAACCCCGTCTTGCTGCAGCATTTTTACAGCAGACGGGATAGCTAACCATGGTTGAGGCAAGTCAAGCCCTCCCTCTAAATTCATCTGGAATATGTCTCTCACGCTAACTGTTACCAAGCTACTCAATCAAAATCCTCCCTGATTAAAACATTCAAACATATTTGTTGCCAAGCACAAAAATATCTGGCCGATCAATTGTTAACAGCCAATGCAATCCACATTTTTAAAATATGCAACAACACCTTCACAGCAGTTATAACTATATGATAAGCAAATTAACATGGTCAAACTTATAATATCTTCGGTAAAACCCAAGTCTCATTAAACCTTCTTCACATACTTTTACCTAGCTATAACATAATGTGCATGAAATTTCTGAGCATTTACATGCAAATCGAACCTAGTTACAAAAAGAAATGAAAAATATTGACGCTTTCTTTCACTTGCGCAACTAATATAAATATCATGCTTAAAACTTTCTCAATAACCAGATAAAGCATCAAATCAACAATCTATTTCACAAACTACTCACCTAACTAACTGAGCTCTCTCTTCATGGAAATCAAATGTGTACACATGCCCATTTGGAGCAATAGTCTGAGCAAGTGAAGTAGTTAAGGATTCACTTCCAGTCCCAGATTCGAGCACCACACAACCGGGAACAATCTCCAAATGCAGTACAACAAAACTTATATCCGCATTATATAAAATCTGAGTTCTATGGCTTAAAACTAGAGTCCACAGCTCAGGAGTTGGGGCTAACAGATAAATACATCTCCCTTTACTGCTGAACACCTTTGAGCCAAATGGTTTTCCAATCCAATCAGAATGCTTGAACACACCAAAACGGTTCTCCAAATTGCTGTTTTCAGTAACCTTATCTCTCATATACAATAACCAAGTCCCCATCCACTATACGGCGATTAAACGATAATTTTTTGGTGGAATCAGTCTGCAACATCTTTACAAGTTTAAGAATTAAATATCCAATAAGGCATCTGCAATTTAATCCATGAAATAAAGGAAAATTAGGAGAAAGACATGATCAATTGATTTTTTAATAAACAAGTAGTAAAATAAAAAAAAATATATGAACATTAAAAATATCTCCAAGTAAAGTGGAGTAGGTTTTATTTGGGGATATGCAAAAAGATTCAGCCTTGTGAATACATTTTACTCTTTACTTGCTAAATTCCTATTCATTTCTCCAACTCATCGTCCCAATGGAATCTGTTGTATAATTCTCATTTATATAACATAAAAATTTCTCAAGAAGAAGAACAAAATCTTTACCTAGAATGTGATTTCCTCCATATGGATGATATTTCATTACTGCTTTGGTCGGAAAAACACACAATTTAACTATTTCTTAAAATTCCCAACATATAAAATAATAATCAGAATATGAATTTATAAGCTAAAAAGTTATGGAGCATTGAGTATTGGCTAATTATAGTAAATACATGAGTTCCTGTTATATTTGGTCATAATAAACCAGGAGGAAACTAAGGGTAACCTCGTTTTCGAAGTCTGAGGCAGGAGGTGGTAGCAACGTCGTGATTGGTGAAAGGCTAGTGGTGGAGCTGCTTTGTGCTAATGGTGGCTGCTGCCACCCTTACTTGAGAGAGAGATAGAGAGGAACGTTACAGCTTCGGGATCCGTCGTGGTGGTGGTGGTGGTGGTGTTGGTGGTGAAAGGAGGATGGACTGGCTTCGTCTTGACTGCGAGAGAATGAGACCCTACGAATACTGAGAAACGTTGGTTCAGATATCTCCCTCACCACCCTAACCACGCTTTTAGTTTTTTGTTTTCTTTTTCATATATATATATTTTTTTTAGTTTTTTTTTCATAATTTGATCTAGTGCATTAGTTTATAACTTGTGTCGGATTACCTCGAAAAAAAAACTTGTGTCGGATTAAAAATGATGCAGCAAGATTCTTTAGATTTAATGTGTTTTAAAATTTTTATAATTCTTTTTTGTTTGTATTTAATTTTTTTTTGCGTAAAAATTGTAAACCTTTTCTACTATTGAAATATTGCAAATTTAGTATTAATTTTTTTAAAAAAAACTCACACTGTTATTAATTAGAAAAATGTTAAAATTATTTATAAAAATAATTATAAAGGAAATATATCTGTAATTGCAAACTATATATATATGTAATTAGGTATGACATAACCTTTGCAGATTAAATCATGCAGAAAATAATTCAGACAATACTGATCTTCTGATAGAAAGTATAGGTATTTTTAACATGTCAAAGAGCAAGGAAGAGTAGCTTGTTAAAGAAAAAACTCAAATTTTATTACCAAGAAACTCACAACAACTTCAAGCGTATAGGTTTCGGGTAAGGAACGGACGGTAACACAATTTAGTTCATCAGAGCCCTTAGCAGAGCTCATGTCAGCATTGGTCCCAGCTTTTGCATCCCAAATTTTTCGTAACAACCCACAGTGGGAGACGAATCTTACCCTCCATCGATCATTCTATACCACAGGAGCATATGAGCAGAACATCAAGAACCATCCATGGAAATATCATTTACAGCAGGGATATTGGCGTTGGTGTTGAAACCAGTGTTGTTTGGGTTGTTTTTCTGAGTCTGTATCGCTCCAAATGTGAATTCTTGAGGCAGGGTGTCGAATGGTGTATGGTTAAATATTGAAGAACTGCTGGTATTATTGAAAACTGGAGCTGGCATTGGTGGGTCATTTGCCTTTGAGAAGCCAAAGCTGAAAGATGGCAAAACAGGCATGGCAATACTACTGCTCTCCGTTGACCCGAAAATTATATGCTCGTATTCCTGTAACTGCTGGTAGACCTCTGAAATAATGAAAGTAACACTTAGCCGTGGGACCACACATATGCAATCATAGGATTGAAAGTCTGATCAGAAAAACTTTTAAACAGAATAATAGAGTAGTTCTTATACATGATCAGATTCGATCGGATCCATGATGTGTTTTAGTGCAATAAAATCTTTGATAGATTATAGAGATTCTCATACAAGCTCTGAAAATATGAAGGTCTTAGTTTCGCATACCTTGATTTAGTTCAATTGAAGGTCTGTGTTCTTTCACCCATTGATAACTTTGAGCAAGTTTCCAGCCCTTGCTTTTCATCAAATAAGCCATTACTATGGCAGGTGACCTGTAGAAAACAAAATTTTTATGTTACATAAATTAATAATAACCTTATCCTGGAATAGAATATAATCAATAATTTCTTGGAGAGGATTTTGTTTGGATCAAATTCCTCATCAAGCAGATTGATCATGTTGTTTCATTACTACACAAGCAAAACCTGAACTTTAAGAAATAGACCAAAAAAGAAAAATGTTGCCAAAATTTCAAGAAGAATTCACAATTCCGAAGAGAGTGGGAGAGAGAAATGTGCCCTGGACTATTACAGATCATTCACCTGTTTTTGCCTGACATGCAATGCACAAGAACCCGAGCTCTATCTTTTTGGCATTGCTCTGCACAAAATATAAAAGAAATAATAAGAGATGGATAAGAAACAGAATCATCTTAAACGATAAAAAAGACCCTTCAGTGAAGACAAAACTAAAACCTACAAAAAGAGTAATATTTTGCATCTAACTTAAGTTATACCACTTAATTCTATGATTGATATAATTGGATCTTTGTTGATTCTTTTAATGGTCGCTTCTGATACAACAGTCATATAGTAATATTTTCACGTAAGTTTATAAGATTGCATTAAACAGTTGAAGAGCTCACCTAAAAACTGGATTGCATCATCGAATGGCAGTTTTTGATCGTATTGGAGACAGTGATAAGTGAAAGAGTTTTTGTACAAATTTTGAAGAGCAGGCACAGTCTGCATGGAGAAAAACTTACGTTAAAAGAATGAAAAGGTCAATTTATAACTGAATGAACAAAACACAGAAAAGATCATCCTTATAAGAAGGATAACTGAATTGGCAGAATCAGTAACTTGGTAAGATCTCAAGCTAAGCAAATCACAACTGCTAGCTGAACAATAAGCTAAAAGCAAGTAGTCATAATGTAGTCCTTGTAATATGAGACCTTCGACATACTGAATAACTGGAAACATTTGATGAAGTGTTTATATCATTAAAACCATATAAGTATGCTAATACTCAGAAGAAAGAAAGTTGTAAGTTACTACAAGATTTTTCAAGAAGTATAGATCTTCTTTTATGGGAAGTAGATATCACAGAGTACATCTGTATCTAAATTAGACCCCCTATGACTTAATGAAACTGCAAGTAGCATGAACGTTCCACAAAACACTGTACAGCTGGAAAATAATAAATAAACTCGCATACTTTGGATTTCAATGTTGAATCCAGTTTGCCTTTCTATGTACTTGTCTGAACCATGCTCATTAACTCTGAACAAGGGAAACCATGGTTGTGTGTTTTTATTTCTTCTTTTAGGTGTTATGGTAATAATTACAGAGTCACTTGGTAAATCTTATCCATAGAAGCAACCAAACTAACGCAACAACCTTTCATTATATAGTAAAAAATCATTACATCCTCACTAACATATGATAAAAATTATTTCAGGCAATATCCAAAAGATTTGAGATCACCACCTATTTCCATCTTGGACCCCTGAGACATCAACTTCCTAGCGCAGTTAAATACTTCATGCCGAAAGTATTTAGATACACTCTAAATTATATCATGAATTCAGGGCTTTCTTCTATACCAGAAAAATATAGCCTATTTATCATTCAGCACATTATATGAAGATGGCAAAAAAAAAAAAACGTACAACAGAATCCGATCATAAGCTAGGAATCCAGAAATTTAACAAAATAATCAGCTATACCATTATGTTCTGTTCCATATTATGAAATCATCAAGATTGCAACAAGAAGTCATACACATTCAATTGCATCCATTAGCAGATGGCAGCTTCAGTACAAGGAAAGAGAAGATTGAAACTTTAGTACAAAGAACTAGACAATAAAAGAGTAAACCAAGATTAAGGAACTATGAAGAAATTTTTTAAAAGATTGAAGCTTTAGTATAAGGAAGCAAGTAATTGAGAGAGAAAATGAATTTTACATTGAGGACACGGGAGATGCCCTGAGACTTGAGAAGTTCGGCACGGGCAGCATTATCATAACCACCCAAATAGAGGAATTCCGGCAAGATCTCCGACGGGAAAGCGCTGAGGTGGACGGCGGATTTATCGGAGCCGGCGAGCATCCGGTGGCCGCAGACGCCGCACACCTCCCCTTCCTCGTACTTGTGGTAGTGCCCACAAATCCCGCATGGATTCTCCCTCTCTCTCTTCCTCATGATTGGATTGGTTTCTTGATGGTCAACTTCGCTCACTACCGATCCAATGCTTCTGAATTGGGCACTAGATCCCAAGTTTAGGGTTTGAATCGGACAATTGTGGGGTTTTGTCGAAAATCTTTCGATGTGATTTACAGAATGGGTATGAGACTATCAGCAATCAATTGAGCAGACTGGATTGATTTTCATATGCCGGTTCTCTCTCTCTCTATATATATATATATATATATATATATATATATATATATATATATATGTATGTCGTTATGAATAAAATATTAGTACTATATTTTATATTTTACTCCATATCTTTTTAAGATACTATTGTATCTAATGCAAAATTACTTTTCATAATTATTTCTTTAAAATTACATATATACTAAAAAAAGTACCTTGTATTCTAGTTATCTTCACAATTTTTACTTAATTTGATTATATTACTCCCTCCGTCCCACGTATTTTTACTCACTTTCCATTTTGGGGTGTCCCACGTATTTTTACCCATTCCATTTTTGGCAAAAATACATAATATTTTATTACCTACTTTTTACAATCCCAACAACTTTAACTACTTTTTTACACTTTATTCATCATTCCCAACAACTTTATTCACTTTTTCTTTTTAAATTACTAATTTATCCCTACTTTTTCTTACATTATATATTAAAAAAATAAAACGTCTTAATCTCCGTGCCCGTACAAACGGGTAAAAATACCCGGGACGGAGGGAGTAGTATATTTTAATATTTCGTTTTATTGTTATTTGATAATAATAATAACTCTTGTTATTATATGTATATATATTTTAAAAATATATTTGAGATATTTTTTTTATTAAATTACAATATCAGTGAGTCATAAAAACGAAGCTAGAAAAAAACTTTATCTCCACTAATTAATTTATTCTTATTATTTTATTGTATATCATTAAATTAAATTAAATTAAATTATATAATGATAATTCATTAAGAAGGATAAAGTATTCCGTACTCACGGGATCATGTAATATATATATATATATATATATATATATATATATATATATATATTCTCTGTCCTGATCAAACTGCATTGTTTGACTGTATAAAGTTATCACAAAAATTACAGTAAACGTAACAATATGGATGGAACGGAGAGATTATATGAAAATAAATTATATTATACATACTATAAAAGGCTGAAATGAATCAATGTATAAAACAAAATTTGGCAAATCTTGAATAGTTAAAAAAAAGTCAGCTCTGATTTATAAGATAAAGATCAGTGGAGCAAACCT
Organism: Pogostemon cablin; assembly: GCA_023678885.1. Taxonomy (NCBI): domain Eukaryota; kingdom Viridiplantae; phylum Streptophyta; class Magnoliopsida; order Lamiales; family Lamiaceae; genus Pogostemon; species Pogostemon cablin. Next base: position 35,152,179 of record CM042971.1, read on the forward strand.
TGAACACTTGCTCGCATTTACTCTTAGGTGTTAAAATAAACAAGTTGTTCTGTAGCTGATTCGATTCTCCTCAATTTAACTCATGATTGTTCAAATTTGAGTTTGAACTCATCTAATACTCATCACATTATCGAGTCAAGCTCGGCTCAACTTAATAAGACTCAATAATGATAATAATAATAATAATTAATAATAATATTAATGACAAATATTATATAATAATAGTTATATTTATATATATTAATATAATAATTATTAAATGTAATGTTAAATACAAAATATATTAATTAAAATACGACATGATTAGGTTCGATAAGTTCATTAAAATTTGAAAGTTCAACTCGTTTTGCTTAATGTGTCAAACTCGACTAAGTAATTTTCGAATCGAGTTCGTTTATAAACTCGTTATAAAATCGAGTCGAGCTCAAGTATGTGCTACTCAGATTCGCTCATTTCATTTGACATGCCTACATTTACTTATGAAATCATCAAGAATACCAACAGGAATAGAATTATACGATGCATATGGTTGAAAATGTAGAAGAGATGGATATATATGAGATTGGAGATTTCTCATTCTTCCTATTTGCAATCCATACTTGTAACTAGGGATGGCAGCAGGTAGGGTACTCGAACCCGTATTCGTTAAAAATATTACTATCTGTATCCGTCATATTACCCATTTAAAATACTATTTGCAATACCCGTATCCGTCTCGAACCCGATTGTTCCTACCCGTGGGTATCTGAACCCATCAAATATTTTTTTTAATTTAAAATATTAAATTTCAAGTCTCAAACATTTAAATAAATGTGTCTCCAACATTAAACATTCTTGGTCTTAACATTAAACAATAATAATTAAAACATGACATAAAATCACCACACAAGTTTAAAGATCTACAATTCAAAATTTAAATAACATACAAATAAAATAAAATGATAGGTTAAATTAATGATTTGTAAATTTATTTAAATATTGAAACATATAACAAGAATTACTTGTGTCTAAACGGTGAACGGGATTTTTTTAATATGAGATTAAGTGTTCGAACCCTCTAAAAACACATACATACAAGTAAATGGGACGGGTATATGCGGGTACCCGATACCCTTATCCGATTATTTATTCGGGTAGCGGGTATCCGAGGGGGTGAATCTGAACCCTACCCGAACCTTAATGAAAATTTTTATTTTTTCCCAAACCCGATTATAGGAACCCGAACCCATCCCATTAGAGTTTGGTCGGGTCGGGTACGCGAGAAAACCCGCGAAACTGTCATTCCTACTTGTAACTCCATATAGGGACTTGATTGATTCTAATGTTGAATTTCTCATTGTTCCACGAAATATTTATAATGTACTACGTATTCAATACTATTTTAGATGTATTTATTGTTTTTGTATTCAAAATTAGTAAGTACCAACAATATTTATTGTTCAATAATAACGATGTAGTATTTGGAAATACTCTGTTAATGTTTCATAAATTATTCAGAATATATGTAATATATTTCAAATTAATTCATTTCCACAATATTTCAAGAAGTATTCATAATGATTATTGATGATAGTGAAAATAAGCGTGTTTTAATATCCAATTTAACACCTTTTTGATTGATATTGTAGTCTTATATGAGCACAAGTGTCTTATATTCTATATATGTGAGAATTATGTACACTTGAGGTGTTTTATTGTGTTTTAGGTAGAAAAATGATCAAAAGAGCCAAGTTTGAGAAAAGGTGCAATTTGTGCAAGAATATTGATAAACGCACGTCCAATTTGTGTAATTATTCTGTATTGATATGGAGCTCTAAATTAGATTTGTGATATATGGTTGGAAAGCTACAGAAGAGAGGGTCGTTTTGGTGTAAAGAACATCCTAATCAGATTCCGAACGAGAAAGTTATGAGTAAAGTGGTGACGTCGCGCGAGCTGTGCCGAACAGAACTGATGTGCTACTTTCCATAGCTTGTTACAGATTCAATTCTTAGAGTTTTGGTGATATCTTTATATTCAGAGAAAGCCAAGAAAAATAAAATCATGTGAGCGCAAAAATCACTCAAATTGGAGGTTGGATGAGGAAGTTATGCTCAAAATCGTGAAGTCGCGCAGCTGTTAGCGAGAATTTCTAAGAATTTCCGAAAACTACCTTATTTATTCTGATCTCTTTTACTAAATTTAACGCATGTCTCTTACCAAATTTGACATATGCCTAAATTTGGGTTCTTTCCAAGACCTACAAGGAGAGATCACAAGTATAAAAAGGGGTGTAGATCACATCATAAAAAAAAGAGAGGAACACAACACAATACAAGAGAGGAGAAGAGAGGCCACAACATACAACACCCCACAAGGGGGGATCACCCCCCAACCATCATTCTTTTCTCCATCCATCCATCACTTTGAAGATTCGTTTGTGGAATCAAGGGGAGAACTAAGAGGAGAATTCAAGAGCAAGAAGGACGCAATGACGCCACATCTAGGGTTTATTCGTTTTCTAATTTATCTTGTATTTTTCGGACATCCGGGTAAGATCTATCTAACACCCATGTGTGTTTCCTACAACACCATGGGCTAGAGCCTTTTTGGTAGAACTAGGGTTGTGAAGGTTTTATCTAGTTAATTGAACTTCCATGTGTATACTCCGTACAACACTACTTGTGGTTTATTTTATATAAGATTGTGCCTTTTTAATCCATACTCTTAGTCGTTTTGTGCATCAATAATCGTTGTGTAGAGTCTGAATACATAACATGGTTATTGGTTGAGTGCGTTCACTGTTGAGCAGGGTTTTATGTTATAATTCTAAGTGAAGGGATTCCGAAGTCTTATTAGAACTATCTTATATGAATACTTATTAATTGAATTGAATTTGGGTTAATAAGTAGGATAAAGAGGATAATTTTATAGTACCTATAAAGGGAGATCATATCGGGTTAGAGTACCAATCCTAGGGGAAAATAATTGATACTGATAGTACCTAGAAAGGGGGTGAATTATATCTCTTGCTCCGAGGTTATTCACACGTGTTGCATGCATATTTACTTGTGTCTATAGAGTAGATATGCAGGGTTTAGTGATGCGTCCATATTTCACAAGGCAGAGTCGGACATTGACACATGAGAAGTTAATTAGTGAAACTGGATTATCCTAGAGCTACCTATTATCCTACTTGATCCACTTTCGTATCCTTCGAGTGATAGTTTATTTTATTTGTTATTTAATTTCCAGCATATTAGTTGTTAGATAACCATTAAAACGTAATTGTCTTGTCTTAATTAATTTAGATAATAATTAAATTGATAATACGTCGTCCCTTGGGTTCGATATTCACTTGGTCACCTTTCAAGACTACAATTGATATCCTTCATACTTGGGGATTAATTGTGTGTTGAGAAAACGCGCATCAATTATGTATATTCATATTCATTCATTAAATGTTATTGTATTCAAAAAGAGTAAAGATTCAAAATATTTAATGTTCATGTATTCAAAAATGGAAATTAGCAATTGTATTGCCACGAATATTTAATAGTAAATAATGAAATTATTTATCTTTATAATTCTAAAATAGTACTATATTATCCTTATAAATCAAATTAATGACTACCTCATAATTAAGGAAAGAAAATATAAAAACTAAAAAGACTTAATTAAATAAATTAATGACTATCTTCTAATTAAAGAAAGAAAATAAAAAACTAAAGATTTAATTTAACAAATTAATGACTATCTTTTAACTAAAGAAAGAAAATATAAAAAACTAAAAACTTAACAAATTAAAAAATATTTACCCTTAATTATAATGGGAAACTTTGATATATATATATATATATATATATATATATATATATATATATATATATATATATATATATATATATATATATATATATATATATATATTCAGTAATAACATAATTTTCATGTTTTCTTATTTAGCTGTGCCAATATAATTTTCACAAAAGAATGAAATAGTAAAAAATTTTACTATACTTTATTGAATAATATAACATGGATAGGTCTTTCATGAGACCGTCTCATGTGAGATAATTTTTTACTTTTTAAAATAGCTATATTACATTCGCTATAAATCATTATTACTTTTATATAAAATGTTATCACTTTTATTTATATTATAAATTGTTCATGAAATAATTAACATCATCACTTTTCATTAATTTATTATCACTTTCCTATATAAAAGTTATCACTTTTTGACCATCTCACGTAAGCCCTTACGTGAGACGGTCTCACACAAGTCTTTGCCATATAACATTTACACATACTTTATTTTATACTTTAATTTTTTATAAAAAAAAACTAGCCAATAAAATTAGTAAATAAATTTAAATAATAACAAAATTTTGTAATAGTAAATATGAAAGCCTGGAATAAATTTAAATAATAACAAAATTTTGTAATAGTAAATATGAAAGCCTGGAATGATGGAAGTGTTTAGAAAAGATTTTTTTTTAAAAAAAAGAACCATCTATTCTAATTTACATAAAATTATAATTGTTTCTTAAAAAATATATTTATAAATTTAAGGGATGATTACTACTAAGTACACAAAAAAATCTTTAATTACGATGAGATACAAACATACAAAAATATTATTACTAACTACATAAATATATAGTGATATTCCAATATTACCCCTACAATGTGCTGTACATAAATGTTGTGTGCAGTAAAAAAAGTGTATGCAGCACAAAAGTGTGGTGGTTCGGCAGAGATCTGGCAAAGCTCCAGCGGCAGCAGCGGTAATTTTCGGCTGTGCTCCGGTGATCGGGTGGCGGCCATCCAGCGGTTCGGCGGTGCTCCGGTGATCGGCCGGCGGGTGGGTGAGAGATTAGGGTTTGTGGATTAAAAGTGTATTGGGTTAGGGTTATATTTGGTTAGTATTTTGTATGTGAGAGTAATTATTTTAAATCAATGTATCTTATATTAATTAAGGGTACAAAGTGTGTACCTAATAATTAATCCTAAATTTAATTATAACCCTAAACTAAATTTAATAAAAAAATATTAGTAAAATGTATCAAATCATAATATTAATACATTAAAAAATTATTAAATTAATATATATATATATATATTTTAATATATATTTTTTAAATTTGATTTTATAACATAATTTTATTTCAATAAAAATTAGGGAAAATATATATTTTCGTCCTCTAACTTTCATTCATTTTGAAATTAGTCCATTAACTTTTTTAATTTTGAAATTAGTCCGTTAATTCTATAACAATTTTGAAATTAGTCCATTACCTTCATAAAATTCAATATTTTGGTCCTTTGACCTGCTATGGCAGGTCATTTAAATATTTTCACCCAATTAATCTATATCATAGTATTTTTATTTAACCAATTTTATCTTACTTTTCATTTTTCACTTCCGTATACCAAACAAACAATATTAATCTCATTACTAAAGTGGAGCAAATTTGACTAAATATTGATACTTCCTCCGTCCGCTCGAAAGAGGATATTTTTTTCATTTTGATCGTCCGTTCCAAAGAGGGTCACTTCCTTTTTTACACACATGGGATCCACACACACCCAATAATACAATTAAAATATGGGATCCACACTCCCACTAATACAACTACCCACTACACATTAAATAACAATACTTCTTAATCAACGTGTACAAAAGCAAAATGCCCTCTTTCGGGCGGACGGAGATAGTATAATATAAATTCTTAGTGGAGGCTATTTTTTTTAAAATAGTATATATATATATATATATTACATATTTTTTATTTTTATTTTTTAGAATAACCTGCTAATGACCTGTTGAAACGGACGATTTTGTTGAACTTGGTAAACATGATGGACGATTTTTAAAATTTTCAAATATAATGGACGATTTTCAAAATTCTGCAAATATAATGGACGATTTTTAAAAAGTGAAAAACTTATGGACTAAATTCAAAATTGAGCAAAGTTAACGGACAAAAAAATCTATTTTTCCTAAAAATTAATTACATATTTTATTACAAAGTATATAAAATTTCATAAATTACATAAAATAAAATTTTGATTAGCTATTTAATTGTTTCAATTTTTTATATTTATTTTTTTTTATAATAAATTTGAGAGAAAAATACATCGTTTAGGTTCAGATGTAAGAAGAGGGATAAAATGAAATTATCACCTAAATTAACTGGCCATGAAATCGAAAAAAAATTACTCCATATATATTTAGTACTTACTCCACTATTTACTCCATTTTAGGGACTAATTAAAACGTGTATTGAGATTTTTGGGGTCATTTTGTTAAAAATTCTGAATTATTGGGTTTAATTGATAATATTACAAATAAGAAAAGTAATTGAAAGAAAAATAGAAAAGTTAAAATGACGTCCATTAGTCCCAGAAATTAACTAAAATACCCATGTCCTAAATCAACGTCTTTTCTTCCCCAATTCATCGTTCTCCATTCAGACATCATACGACGCCGTTCGATCTTCGGCGCCGCCATTTGCTCATGACTCGGTTCACCCAGCTCTATATTGTTTTTTATGTACCTTTAGTCTTCAGCTCGGTTACAAAAATCACCCTCACTTTCTGCGCATCGTCATTGATTTTTTGAGGGTTAGTTGATTTTAGCATTTCTGTTGGATTTTGATGCTATTTGCAATCAAAATTTATGCCACTTTGAAATCCAAATTTAATTTGATCAAATTTGATGCTCTAACTTGATTTCCCCTAATTTAATTAAAAATATGACTTGATTGGTTATATGATAAGTATTTGAGCATAGTAATTTTCTTGTTGGATGATTGCAACTGCTCATGATTCTGGCTAATTCTATTTTATGGGTTATTTTGATTTACGTTTTCTTTGATGTTGGTCGAGCAGCAAGTTTGGATTTTAGTAAAGGAGTTAACTTTATGTGCTATAACTCGTCTCTTTCTCTATATGTGAGTGTGTGTTTTTGGATTGAATGCTTATTTTGCTTTGAAATATACGGACATCTGCATGCTCAGTAAAGTTAATACCCTTTACTCAGTATCCATTGTCTTTTAGTTGATAATGATTTACATTGATACCATTTAATTAAGAATGCTGATGGAATTTTGCAGAAAGAAGCAATTTTGTCATTATGATCACCCACAGTCTAGATGCTATTTGTTATTTTGTACTGTTTTGATCGGGGTAAAGATTTATACTGAATTCTTTAACTGAAAAAGGATTTAGCTATGTGACTTGTAGCTTTAACTTGGACTTATCATGATTCATGACCTCTTAGTATGGACCCCCTCCCCCAATTTTTTGTTGCTGATTAAAAAAAGTTTGAAATTACTTATTAGTATGTGTGTAAACATATCATACAGGATATCGATTATACTATCTCTATCAAACTACACAGGAAATTTATAGTATTAAAATTAGTAATTTGCGTTGTATATGAACTTTAGCAAGTCTCATGGGAGGAAGCAAGTTGAGAGATGAAAATAACAGTAAAGCCTCAGAAGTCAATCAAGAAGGAAATATAATTTTTTTTTACTTTTTTTGGGCTATAACTTGAGTGAAATGCTTTTGGAATAATGTGTACTGCTATCTATTAACTATCTATGTCATGCTTTTGACTGCCTCTAGCATTTGGTTTGCCACTAGATGAGAGTGCTAGCTTTTCCGTGGTATCTCACTTCACACACACAAACGAGGCATTCTTCACCTTCTACTTATGAGGGATAAGCTTATGAAGAAGCAAACTGCACCACCAAATAGGGGAAGATTTGCTTATACAAATCCTTTGCTGTTGAGTATCTATCTCAGCTCCTCAGTTTAACTAAGGATAAGATTGTCTACTTTAAATTGGGATCCCTTCTTGATTTTTAAGGAATCCCTTATCTTCTTCAGTGTGATATTGGTGGTCTTTTATTGGACAAGAGGTTGATGCATTGTAATGCTCTTCCCATTCCCCTCTTTCACCTTTTTGGTTGGTAAATTCCTGATTTTTTTTTCTGGTGAGAGAGCAATAAGCTTCTGGCTCCCTAAGCAGCTAATATGAAGTTATTTTTTTCTTTTTGATTGGTCATAATTTCTTGATTGCTTTATAAGATATGAACTTTAAGTGCAATTTACTTAGTGATGTAGCAAAAAGAATTTTGCTGATCAAGAGGCATGTTATTATTTTAAACTTGTGATGTAGCATTATTCCTTTGTTTTGTGAATATATGAGCTGTTTTTTTCTTCTGAATGTTTGTGGCTTCTGATTATATATCTGCTGCCCTTTTTTGGGTGAAAAGAGGGATGCATGCATAATGAACTTTGCAATTTTGGATTCTTTGTTGGTTTGGTATCTCATTTCATCTCTCTTATTTGTAAATTTCTTGTGGAATATACCTTTCAGGTGTGGCCAGGAATATTTTTCCTGATTTTACAAGTCGGACTTGACTAGATAACTGCCCTTGTTCAACTGGTTTTTTGGTTTAGTCGCTTACATGAACCCTCATATCATGTTATGAAGGAAGTTTTGTTTGGATAAATAAAAAAATGAACTTGCAAAGCCACCATTCTGGGCAGTTCTCTGGACAGGTACCTAACCAAGCTGGTAACATGTTGCCTGGGCTACCACAGCAAAATGGAAATGTGCCTAACCAGATGCAGAATCCCAGTATCCACCGCGGTGTATCAAATTCGGACCCTGAATATGTGAAAACACGTAGATATATGCAAGAAAAGATGTAAGTTTAGTTTTGGTATTATGTCTATGAATGTGATGCTGAAATTATGATTATTGTTATGGATAACTAATGAATATTCTGTTCCTATATAAAAAATTAAGGGGGGGGGGGGGGGAATAAAGCAAATTTTCATTGGGAGTGTTTGCTTGAGAATTCAATATATGTTTGCTGAAGTTATAGCTTCTCTTCTCTGCAGCTTGGATTTTCTTATGCAGCGTCGTCCACAATCTCATGAGGTGCCCGTTAAGAAAATGGTCGATTTAGTGAAACGATTAGAAGAAGCTTTGTTTAAAAGTGCTACCACAACGGTATGCTATTTTTTTCGTCTCCCTCGAAGACTTTTCTTTCATGAATATCATATGTTCTCTTTCATGCATAGTATTTGCATGAGAATGTTTTGCAGTGCCTAGGAAGTGCTCATAAGTGCCTCACATATCACAGTATTCATAAAGCTTTTCACATAGTTTAATTTCTTTTTTGTCAGGATGAGTACCTAAATTTAGCAACTCTGGAAAATCGATTGCATATTCTGATCAAACGCCTACCAATGAGTAATCACAATCAGCAGTTCTCTCATGCTAATTCTTCTCATTCTATTGGTGCTATGATTCCGACGCCTGGGTTGCAACAAACTGGAAATTCTAGCATTACTGGGAATCCCTCTGTAGATAGCTCTCTTGTTGTTAACAATAGCGCCACCATGATTGCATCGAGCAGTGCCAATTCCGGGAACTTCTTGTCAACTGGAAATGGGTCTTCTGTCCACCCTCAAGGTGGTTCTTTTAGTTCATCTGATGGTACTTTTAGTTTTCTGATACATGGTATTAATTTTGGCTTGCCTTTTCTTGTCTTTCACATTGTTTTTAGGAGCGTTGGCTAATGGATATCAACAGTCATCTTCTGCTTTTTCTGTAAATTCTGGTGGAAATAACGTGGTGACATCCATGGGTGCACAGAGAATGACTAGTCAAATGATCCCTACCCCTGGATTTAATAATAGTAACAATAATGAAGTAAATAACAATGTTAATAATCAGTCATTTATGAATACGGAGTCATCCAATAGTACTGGTGCATTTTCAGCTGGTGAATCTTCAATTGTATCACAGCCTCTGCAGCAAAAGCAGCGTGTAGGTGGTCAAAACAGTCGCATCTTGCATAATATTGGAGGGCACATGGGTGGTGGAATTAGATCTACAATGCAGCAGAAGTCCTATGGATTATCAAATGGGCCCTTAAGTGGGGGGGTGGGGATGATAGGTAACAATATGCCTATGATGAATGGAACCACGGAGGGATATATATCAGGATCAATGTACGGGAAAGCCAAACCCTTGCATCAACAATTTGACCAAAATCAGCGACCAGTTATGCAGGGTACTCTTGTTCTCTCTTCAATACACCCAGATATCTTCTATGTGTGTGTGCAATGCAATCTATGTGTAGTAATAAAAAAATAATTAGTCTCGTTGGAGCTTTTACTTTTTCTTTCCCCCTCTCTCACTTCAAGGTGTTTTATGTGATAGGTGATGGATATGGTATTAGTTCTGCCGAGGCTTCAGTATCTGGAAACTTGTATCCTCCTGTATCCTCAGTTGGATCAATGATGAACACTCAGTGCTTGAATGCCATATCCATGCAGTCTATGCCAAAATCAAATTCTCCTCTAATGATTAATAGTCAGTCAAATTCACATTCTTCCCCACAGGCAGCAACTATGAAGTCTCAATCAATTGATCAATCAGAGAAGATGAATTTTCAGCCGCAGTATTCATTTAGAGAAAACTTTGGTCAACTTCATCAACACCAACAATTTCCAGCATCATCTCACCAGTTTCAGCGACAGCAACTTGTCCAGAATCAGGTCCAACAAAGGCAAACTCAGAACCAGCTTTTGTTGAAGAATGATAATTTTGGTCAATCTCAGCTATCATCAAACCTAGCTGCTGATTCGAAGTCTGGGCATGGAATAGAGCATGGTGATGAAGGTATACAATCACAAGTCACTGACCCATTCCAGTTCTCTGATATACAGAGTCAGTTCCAACATAATTCTGTGAATGAGCATTCGAGGGTTACTCAGTTGCTATCTCATTCATCTGGTCCACAAGATGTCAGTTCTTCAGTAACTCAAACTTCAGATCAGATGCAACAGTTGTTACATCCACAACAATTTGCTAACCCACAAAGTGATTTTGGTGGTCCCCCTGGTGTTACACAACAAGATGTTGGATTACATGGTCAATGGTATCCGAAGTCTCAAGATGTGTCGCCTTTACCTGGTAGACTCACCCAGGATCAGAGCATGCAAGATGAATTTCAGAATCGACTAACCGGGCAAGATGTAGCTCAACTAAACAACTTATCATCGGAAGAATCAGTAATGGGTCAATCAGATACAACTAGATCAGCAGAACCTCCTGGGGGGACTAATGCTGTAGGCAGATCTAATAACCTTAATCGTGAAAGGCAGTACAAGAACCAACAGCGGTGGCTTCTATTTTTACGACATGCACGACGATGTCCTGCAGCAAAGGGGAAATGCCAAGAACCTAACTGCTCAACTGTTCAAAAGCTACTGAAACATATGGAACATTGCAATGTATTTAAGTGTCCATACCCACGTTGTTGTGCTACTAGGGTTTTACTCAATCATCATAGACGATGTCGTGATGCAAGCTGCCCTGTTTGTATTCCTGTGAAAAATTATGTGCAACAGGCACAATTGAAGGCATTTGCTCGTTCTGATTTTAATTCGGGATTGCCTAATTCTGTCAACAGTTCTTGTAAACCATATGAGACTGCTGAAATTGCTGGAAGGTTAATGCACAAAACAAACCCAGTGGTGGCTGAAACTCCAGAAGATCTACAACCTTCGATGAAACGCATGAAAATTGAACAAGGTTCCCAATCTCTAGTCTCTGAAAGTGAAACTTCTGTAATATTGGCTTCAACTGTGAATGAATCTCCTGTTCAGGATGTAAAGCATCATGTGCAACCCGATCAACATCATGATAGTCAAATTTCTCCGAAGTCAGAAAATACTCAAGTAAAAGTGGAAGTTCCTGGAAGTGTTGGACAATTAAGTTCTAAAGTCATTGAAATGAAAAAGGAGAAGATGGAAGATTTATACACCCAGAGGCCTGAAGGAGATCAGAGTGCGTCGAAGAATCCTGTTGGATCGGGCATACATGAGGTTCTGAAGGGTGAAAAGGAAATGGGACAATCTAAGTTGGAAAATCCGTCTTTAACTTTGGAGAGTGCCTCTAAGTCTGGAAAGCCATCTATTAAGGGGGTATCAATGATAGAGTTGTTTACTCCTGAGCAAGTCCGGAAGCATATTACAGGTCTTGGACAGTGGGTAGGCCAGGTCAGTCTGGTGCTCATATTTTCCTTTATTATACCAGGCTAGAAGTTTTCTTCTATTTCTGATTGAAAATTTTATGCAGACATGCCGCATGTATGCTATTCATGGTAATAGGGACCTGATTATTATTGAAAATTGAAGATCTTTGTCATGGTTTTTTATCACTATAATTGACTATGAGTTTAGCAAGGGGATTCAAGAAAGGAGACTATTTTGTTCCTGGAAAAGTAGAAAATTTATGAGTTGTTACGTAAAACTTTATGACATGTTATGGCTTTTAGTTGACTAAGTTTTTAGATGTAGAAGAGTGCATTCCTTTCTGGAAGTTCCATAGACATTATGTTTTCTTTTAACTATCGTGCTAATTTTAATTTTGTTCTATTATTTCTTGTGAAAAGAAGGTAATGTGAGCGTAAGAAATTTATTTTGAATCACAACTGTCACCTTACTCTTCTGTTGTTTTACCTTAACTGTTACAGTGAAATATGAGCTGTTCTCATTTATGTATTTGTCCTCCTTTTTCTATTATGTTCTTATGGTTTCGTTTTCTGTTATTTTTTATTTTTTTACTGTTTGGTTATGGAGAAGGGGAGTTGAAAAGTACATTGTTATTTTATCTCTCTCACTGTTTTTTGCTTTCTAGATGTTTCATGATAAATCTTTTCTCATGCATAATTTACCATTATGGTGGAATTGAATTTGCCTTTTGTTGCACAGACCAAAGCAAAAGCAGAAAAAAATCAAGCAATGGAGCGTTCAATGAGTGAGAATTCTTGCCAGTTGTGCGCAGTTGAGAAGCTTACCTTTGAACCACCCCCTATATATTGTACACCTTGTGGTGCTCGCATTAAAAGGAATGCAATGTATTATACCATTGGGGCTGGTGAAACTCGTCACTACTTCTGCATCCCATGTTATAACGAGGCTCGTGGGGATACCATTGTAGTTGATGGAACTACTATTCCTAAAGCAAGAATGGAGAAAAAGAAAAATGATGAAGAAACTGAAGAATGGGTATGTCATATGCACCAAATCTCGCATTTTGGACTTGAGTTTTTTCCTTAAAGATACTGAATGTCATATTTTATGCAGTGGGTTCAATGTGATAAATGTGAAGCTTGGCAGCATCAAATATGTGCATTATTTAATGGTAGAAGAAATGATGGTGGTCAAGCTGAGTACACTTGTCCTAATTGTTATATGGAAGAAGTTGAAAGAGGAGAGCGCATGCCATTACCACAGAGTGCTGTTCTTGGAGCAAAGGACTTACCTAGAACAATATTGAGTGACCACATGGAACAGCGATTATTTGCCAAGCTGAAGCAAGAAAGGCAGGATAGAGCAAGGGTTCAAGGGAAAAGTTATGATGAGGTGATTTGATTTGGTTGAGTAATCATTTCAGTTTCAATCATCTGGAAGTTTACATGATAAGATGTTTGTTTAAACTGTGTCTCGTTTTCAATACCAAGATTTAGATTAAATCGGCTGGGGGGAGTTATCAGAAAACATATTTAGATTAAATAGGCAGAGGGATTTAAAAGAATATCTGAATAAATATGATGCTTAGTAATATCTTTGTGTGCTTTACTTGGAAATTAACTACACAAATTACTGAGCTTTATGTTCCTGTTTATTTCTTGTCTCTTAAATATTGTGATTGTGCATGACTGCATGTTAAAATCGAACTTTTACATCATACCAACAGTTATTGCTTGGTTTTCTCTTATCGATTTTTGAAACTTGGGGCTATTTTGCAACAATTTTCACATATCAGCATAGCTTTTTTTTTTTTTTAATTATTTTTTTATTTTTTGAGAACCAGCATAGATTAAATTTAAACAAAAGAGGATCTCCAGAGTCCTAGATTCTTTTGGAGCCATTTCCACTAACATTTTACAAAATATTTTCCAAAATAGTTTTCTGAAAGTTTTTCTAGACTGTGTGAGATGAATTTCATTTTAACCTTGAAACTACTAATTTGATAATTTGGGTGATATGTTGATTTGAGATTTCGCTCTTTTTAAAAAAAATACAAATTAAAATTTAATCCCAGGGAAAGAGTTATTTCTCTCTTTTTTTTGGTTTACACCCAAAATACAACAAATATTTGTTCTAATTGTATTTTGTACTGTACTGGTAATTAGGTCTTAGTTTTTCTCGTTTATTATGGAAACAACTAAATTTATTGTTTATTCTATGTGTAATTTTTTCTTGCATTATTTCAGTTTATGTGATTATGTTGTGAACATCTCCAGGTCCCAGGAGCAGAATCACTTGTTGTAAGAGTCGTCTCATCAGTGGACAAGAAGTTGGAAGTCAAACCACGATTTCTTGAAATTTTCCAGGAGGAAAGTTATCCTGCTGAGTTCCCATATAAGTCTAAGGTGTGCCCTTATGCTTGTAAATCTGTGGGCGATTTCCGTTGAAGAGTTTTTATACCTGGTTTAATTCATTTAGTGTGTATTTAGTGTTGTGTGAAAAAAATGTACAGGAATACGAACAAGAGGAATAATAAAAAGAAACAGAAAAGGAAAAATAGAAAACTGTCAATTTATAATTGTATGAGAGAATTTAAGATCTGCACAAACTAATTAGGTTTCTCTCTGATGTCTTCTTTAATGTTTCTTTTTATTTATTTATTATGTGTGGGGATAGTTAATGTAATATTAAGTAACTCGTGATTTTAAGAAGTTCTTAAAATGCTTCCTTATATCAGTTTGATATCTTGTGTGTCACTTAGGAAGTTGAGTTATCTAATATAGATATTTCTGTCAAGTATTTGAATTTTGGTTCAATCTTTCAGGTGGTATTATTATTTCAAAAAATTGAAGGTGTTGAAGTGTGCCTGTTTGGTATGTATGTTCAAGAATTTGGATCAGAGTGTCAGCAACCAAATCACCGCCGCGTTTATCTTTCATATTTGGACTCAGTCAAGTATTTCAGGCCAGAGGTCAAAGCAGTGACCGGAGAGGCTCTTCGGACATTTGTATACCATGAGATTCTGGCAAGTTTCTGAATCATTTTTCTTTTCAATCACTCGTGTAGTGAACTTAATTTTGGCTAGCATTGTTTCCATTTGGCACAGGTTATGTTTAATATTTTTCTCCTTTCAGATTGGATACTTGGAATATTGCAAAAAGCGTGGTTTTACGAGTTGCTATATATGGGCTTGCCCTCCATTAAAGGGGGAAGACTACATTTTGTATTGCCACCCAGAAATTCAGAAGACTCCAAAATCTGATAAACTTCGGGAATGGTAAATTTGATAACTTGTGCATCATGTCACCATTGAATTAGGGATTCTGCTATGCATTTGACTGTGATGCTTCATTTGTATTTTTGTTTTCAGGTATTTGTCCATGTTAAGAAAAGCTGCAAAGGAAAATATTGTTGTTGATCTTACTAATCTATATGATCATTTCTTTGTTTTCACTGGTGAATCAAAATCAAAGGTAACTGCAGCTAGGTTACCATATTTTGACGGGGACTATTGGCCTGGTGCTGCAGAGGACATGATCTTTCAACTGCAACAAGAAGATGATGGGAGAAAACATAAGAAGGGAACATTGAAAAAAACCATTACGAAAAGAGCTCTCAAGGCATCTGGTCAAACAGATCTTTCTGGCAATGCGTCAAAGGATCTGCTTTTAATGCATAAAGTAATTCAGCTATCAAAATGTCCTTTGTTTTTGTGTTGTTTCTTCATATTTTGTAACCTTTCTTTTAGGGTATTGTCATTTGTGTTCTTTGACAACATGACATACATAAAGTAACCCTTTTTTCTATGTCCATAGCTGGGGGAGACAATATCTCCTATGAAGGAAGACTTTATAATGGTTCACTTACAGCATACGTGCACACATTGTTGTATCCTAATGGTTTCTGGAAATCGTTGGGTTTGCAAACTTTGCAAAAACTTTCAGCTCTGTGATAGGTGAGATTTTGTCATGTCTTTCTCGCTTTAACTAAGTCGCATTGTACTTCTAGTTTTGACAATATATGAGCTTGTTATTATAATGCTGCCGCCATTAATTTATTTTCTGTTTCTTATTATGTCTACTTAGTTTTCTTTTCTCTGCAGTTGACATTAATAACATTATGGAAATCCTACTGTTTAATTCATCAAAACCCTTCAATTAAATTCAGGTGCTATGATGCTGAGAGAAAGCGTGAGGACAGAGAGAGACACCCTATCAACCAGAAGGACAAGCATGCACTTTATCCTGTAAGTATAAATACCACAACTTTCCCATCCCTTTTCATTTTCTGTCCTCATGTTCTTCTCTGTAGTTTTCACATTGTTTTTATCATTTTGAGCTAGACATTTATGAATTTGCAGGTTGAAATCACTGGTGTCCCTGAAGATACCAAAGATAAAGATGAAATTCTTGAGAGTGAATTCTTTGACACTAGACAGGCATTTCTCAGCCTTTGTCAAGGAAACCATTATCAGTATGATACCCTTCGGCGAGCTAAGCATTCCTCTATGATGGTCCTCTATCATCTTCACAATCCTACGGCCCCAGCTTTTGTGACAACATGTAATGTATGTCACCTTGATATAGAAACGGGGCAAGGTTGGCGCTGTGAGACATGCCCGGACTATGATGTATGCAATGCATGTTTTTCAAAGGATGGTGGAATTGATCATCCACATACATTAACAAATCATCCTTCAAATGACCGTGATGCTCAGAACAAAGAAGCTAGGCAAGTACGAGTGACACAGGTAAATATATTTTTTCTTTGTCTACAAGCATCTTATTGTCCAAAGTTTGAAACAGTTTGTTACCTCTTCCGAGGCCAGAATATGGATTTCTAATCAGCTGTTTAAAGTGATTTCTGATACTCTTTTTAATTATGTGTGATCCGCTAAGCATATTACGACTGTTATAAGAGGTCACATTTTATAAATGTCCAAACTGCTTGAATTTCCATAACAGCACAAATTGAGATTAATGCTTTGTTTACATCACGATGCATCAAATTGCAATTGTGTGTCCATGCATTACATAACTTTCATGAAGTTATCTACTTCCTGGCTCAGTTTCCGACTAGTAACTTGTGTTGAATGACCTTGCAGTTGAGGAAAATGCTTGAACTCTTGGTGCATGCCTCTCAATGCCGTTCTCCACTCTGTCAATACCCAAATTGTCGCAAGGTGAAGGGACTATTTCGCCATGGTATGCTTTGCAAAACACGTGCTTCTGGAGGTTGCGTCCTGTGTAAGAAAATGTGGTATCTCCTTCAGCTTCATGCTCGAGCATGCAAAGAGTCTGAGTGTCATGTACCTCGATGCAGGTATGTTCTGAACTACTTCATGGGATTTAGCGGGGCCAAGTCAATCTTTTTCCATTCTCATTGATTATCATGGAAACTGTTTCCACAACATCAAATTAAGTTGTTATCTCACTATATGGGATCACTCAACTATTTGAATCAAATTCCGCCTCGTGTCTGATCAAGATACATGTTTTTCTTTAAGTTAAATGTTTTCTTTCTAAATCTTTGTGGGTAACCATCATTTTAAGCGGCTTTCTTTGTAGTTTGTTCGCGTAACCATCTCAACATTCTCATTTCTTCTCTTCCTTCATTTTTCACATATTTTTTCAATATTCATTGCAGAAATTAAATTTACAATTCCTTTACTGTTGATGCAGAGACTTGAAGGAGCATGTGAGAAGGCTGCAACAGCAGTCTGATTCACGACGAAGGGCTGCAGTTATGGAAATGATTGGGAAACGAGCTGCAGAGGTAGCAGGCAGTTCTTGACATCCAGCAATATAATTGTACCATTGGCGGCCGTTTCAGGGTTGGCCAGATAATTTAGTGATGCGATCTTCATTATTTGAAGTCACAAGTGTAGAAAGTAAGTCTGCTTTCCACTGTGACTGCTGAGCTCCATAGCGAGACGCATTTGCAGGAGTTCCATCTTCACAGCATTCGATTATTTTTTGCTGACACTTCTCACCAGCCAAGTTTATAAAAGCATGGGCCGTTTGCTTCTACCACAACTGACTGTTCAAATCTAGAGACACAAGGGTTCATAAGTATGCGTCTTTGTGCTTGGCCAGATAAGTTATTCTTTGATTTTGTTTCTTGTATTTCATGCAGTCGGCGCTCCGGTGGCCGAGTGTACCATAGATATGTTGATCTGTGATAGATTATATACTTCCATAAGTAACAAGAGAAGCTCTCAGTTTTCCCAATAGTGCTTTTCAGTATTTTTTCATCTTTCACTTGTGTTGATGCCATTGTAATTAGCTTGATTTTCAAGTTCTTGGTATCGATAGTACAATGTATTTGCTGATATCATTAATTTTTTTCTTTTCCAAGTATATTGATTGATAATATTTAAATGCACTCCATTTTATGTTGTCTAGTAATTTGCTAATTAACCTGATGACACAATTTCCACCCCTCAATTTGCATTAAACTATAGTACTATACTCTATCCAATTGCCTTAAAAATTCTTTCAAGGAAATAATATAATATATATAGTGCATGCATGATATTGAAGGTAAGATACAACATATTTGTCCTCTAGATTTACAAATGGTGATGCAAGGATAAGGTTTTTAATTTTTGTTGTATCCTAGTGACACAAAATCTTTGTAATGATTCGCCCTCGAGAAAGGAGTAATATTATTTTGAATTGAATTTGTAAAAATAGATGTTCACGTGAAATGGGAAAACGTAGATAGATATAAATGGGAAAATAATACTCCATATTGGAGGAATCACGGGTTAAATAGGTACTACATGTTGAACTAGCTCGATTCCCTTTGTCCTCCCAACTTTGAAATTTCACACCACAAACCCCCCCAACTTGTTATTTTCTTCTTGTGACTACTCGCATCATTATCACCTCTCGACCGTTCATTTGAGTAACATCCTGCAATTTATTTTCTACGCACAAGTAAGTATATGATACCTAATGGAATAATACAACATTATTTATGTGAATATTTGTGGGAAAAGTTTAAACATACTAATAAGATTTTTTTTTGGTTATATTTTTGAACTTTAATTACACCTCGAGCTTTAGTAACATGAGTTTTTTGCCCTTTAATTTCCCTATTTTTAAATCAAAAAACCCCTTGTTTGTGTTGAACAATATTATTGTAGTTTTAATTTAGAAGGAGAAAGGGAAACACTTGTGGCCAAAGTTATTCATTCCAATTATAGGCACATAGTTTTACTTTCCTACTCACTACCTTTAATTATTATAGGGAAAAAGATGCATTCTCTTTCCGTATACTAATCACAAGTTATATGAGCATTAGATTAATAATGTGCTTCAGAACACCTTTCATATTCCATTGGTATTCCATAATACAAAAAATTATACTATATAAATATTATTAAATATTTGGTGCATGTGGTGTTAATATAAAAAGATATGAGTGTATATTAGGTGCACCCGGGTGCACCCTTGCACCTATATTTGTATAACTTTTTATTCTATTTTGTATACATGTTATTCTCTTTTGTATACGTGTTTTGTAATAATTGTATACTTTTTTCACACTAAGTTTTTCATTAAAAAAAAAGCATTCATATGTGTATAACTTTTTATTCAATAGTGTATACATGTATTTTAATAATTGTACATTTTTTTACATTCAATTTTTTATTAAAAAAATTAACAATTAAATTGTATACATTTTTACTCATAATTGTATATGTTTTTGCTTATATTTGTACGTGGGTGCACACTATATTTAGCCAAAAGATATAATGACACGTGCCATTCGTTTAAAGAATGAAATTTATACGTAATGAAACACCATTTTTAAATAGGCAATCCATAAGAATTTCATATTAAAAATGAGTAAGAAGAAAATTAAAAATTTTGATGTTAGTTGCAACTCGAGTACTCCCTAATTATAAAACCCTTAATTCCTCATGAAATTCAGTATTTCAAGTGGTTTTGTGGAACACCACTTGCACAACCACACTATCTTTTTCTTCCTGCCTTTAAGCTGTTCTCGACCCCGAGCGTAGCGACCAAACGTGCCGGTGCATTGGGTAATCACAGTATACGATTTCTTCACACAGTAGATCCTGTTGATTCGGTTGAAGCAAAACAACCAGCCCGGGAGGGAACTGTGTATGTAAAAGGGACCGAGAAGAATCTGGGAATCCCAAATCTTAATTCCTTGTATGCTTGGGTATAAGAAGGGTTGATTGGTAAGGTATTCTCATTCTCAGAAAGAATGATGGGCAAAACTCCAGCCCTAATTCTTCTTCTCTGTTTGCATGTTTCCCTCACAATAGCATTAGCATGCCCATATTGTCCACCATGCCCTCCTACATCTAAGCCACCACACAACCCCAAACCACCCATTCACCACCCTAAACCCCCCAAAGCGCATCACCCCATCAAACCCCAACCCCCAATTCCAAACCCCCCAACCCACCCCAAACCTCCCATTGTACAACCCCCACACCACCCTAAACCACCACGCCCCAACCTCCAACACCCCCCATTGTGAATCCTCCAATCACACCAGCACCTCCCACCACCCCAACTCCACCCCATCATTACACCACCATCTCCATGCCCGACGCTGAAACTAGAGGCATGTGTGGACATATTAGGCTGGCTGGTGCACATCGGAATAGGCAGCAATGCTAAAGACAAATGCATGCTGCCCTGTTCTGGGTGGGCTGTTAGACCTAGATGCAGCTCTCTGTCTTTGCACCACCATTAAAGCTAAGCTTCTCAATATCAATATAATCCTCTGCAAGAATGCGGGACTCTGCCTTCCAATGCCCTGCTATATACCTCAACTTCATTATATTTAATATCCATAATTTAAGATTTTCCTAATCTGAATATGTTCATCCTCACGATCTTGAGTTGTAATAATTTTCAGTTTCAAAATCTAAGTGTTGAATGTTTATGAGTGGTTATTTCTAGAAGATCAGTGGAGTTCAAATATGGACCCACATTTAAATGAACTCAAACACGACTCCATATTCTTATTCCACAAATGGCATATATAACTACCAAACATATGCATCATCTCACAAATTACCACCGAGTATTACTTTAACACTTTTCATTTTCTTCAATTCCAAAATATATCTATATTTCTAAAAATGATACTATATAATTCACGCAATGTTAATACCTCACGGTGATACAAAATCGTTAACCATCTTTTACACTTAAACCAATAACTTATATAACTTCTGGATACATTTGTTATGTTACACCTTTTCAATTAGGTTATCTACGTTACATCTATTTTATATATAACTACACTTAATTTTTTTTTTTTTTTTTTAAATTCGTGCACAAAATTACGCAAGTAGGGGAGTAGTACACATTTGTGTAACATAATGACGTCAATTAAGAAAACAAATAATACAAAAATGAGTATTTTAAAATTTTAATTAACTTTATACATTACATAGGAAAAAGACGAAATTTTGGTGATTCTCGTTTCATTTGCTAGGTTTTTGTGAAGCCATAAATTGAGAAGATTTTTATTGTCCCATTATGTAAGTTACAATTTTGGGCTCAGCCCAACAATTCTTTAAGAGCCCATTTCAAAAATACTCGCTGAGCCCAAATGCAGCCCTAGAGAGAGTTGCTTGCAGTTGTTTTTAATTTGTCACAAGAAACTCGAACTCTCTACCCTTCCTCCACCAATCAAAATTTCAAGATAATTTAAAATATAGTACATAAGTTTCAACTAAGCCATCACGGCATCACCTCACGCTTGCTAGTCAAAGTGTGCTTGTATGATTTATTTATTTTTTAAATCACATTCTATTAGTCATCAAATTCTATTTCTGATCTCTAAATTTGATTTTTTTTTTTAAATGGCATGAAACAATTTTTCACTTGTTAATTAGTTATCACTTTTTTATAAAGATGTTATTATTTTTATAACTTTTAGTTTATACTACAAACTGTTTATAAAATAGTAATTTATTAAACAATTAATTTTTCATCAAATAGATATTATTTTTGTTATTTTGTCAGTTTTTGTTATTAAAAAATTAAAAAGGTTTTCCACTAGATTTAGTAAAGCATTTTTTTGAAGATCTTCCTTCTCTTATAAATATTTGAAAATCTTTCTTAAATATGTTGCTGTGCGTTGTTGATCAAAGAAGAAAAGTTCATGGCCAATTTAAAGGAATGATACATAGATCATTCTTGTAAAACTTATTCAAAGGAAAATAAAAAAAAAATCCAAAATGGTTAAAATTTGATTGATAAGTCAAAATTTTATAGAAGTTGTTTGTAGATGTGAGATTGAAATATTTGTACGTAATGAAAGAAATGCTAAGAATAAAGCGGAGAAGATCGTGTATTATCTAGTCTTTTGTTAAATTTAACTCTTAATTATGTATATTTACACTTTCAAAGGAACATGCACATGAGCCTTATATAGTACTCCTAGATCCGTTGAAAATGTATACATTTTGCTATTTTGTGCATTCGCATTAAAGGTATACATTTCTCTTTTTAAACATATAGGATCACACACATCATTGATATATTTAAATACAGGTCCCACACACATCACTAATACAATTACATATTAAATAATAATACTTCTTAATCCACGTGCAAAAAGCAAATATATACATATTGAGAGCGGATAGATGGAGTACTATTTAATAAATACTCTTTTCGTCTATTATATACTTTTTGGTTTTCATCTATAGTGCACCAACTTAAAACCTTCCATTATTTATTACTTAAACCCTACAAAACTAAGTTACTGGTTCACCTATTCTAATACGATGTTTCATCATATAATTAACTTTCTAAATGATTAACATATATCATGATATTTTCCTAAATTACTACCATATGCCCCAATAGTTTAATAATTTGTAAGACATAGTTTTTATATGTTGTTAAATAATAATAAAACACTAATGTGTAATAGTTAAATCCCAAAACAACTTAATTAAAAGTGTGTATCTACCATGTCCGTAATGATAAACCGAAAATGAGGGGATTAATTAATTAAGAATTTCTATCTCCGCTGAAAAAACAAAATAAGTATTGGTGGAGCAACAAATTATAATACTCCATAAAACTAATTTAATATCCTCTCCTTTTCAAGAAAAGAGTAATATTTGACGGGATGGGGACTATAGTTGAAACTGAGACAGCACATAATTAATTGAATTTATGGCTAGGTTGGGTGGGTTTAAAATAGCATTAAGCATATGGAATATTAATGTCAGAATTTGAAGTCATTTTTGGTCAAAATCTAGTTAGCTGCTAACTCCCAAGATGGGTGTCAGACATTTCCACTCTGTAAATCTCTTGCAATATATCAGAAAATAATGAAATAAAAATAAACAAAGCATATGAAAAGAGCAATTCTGATGATCCCCACATACAATAAAATACAAGCCACCCACCCTCAACTATCACCATCGACAGTTGAAACATCAATGAGATCCAAAACTGAGATAATCTATGTATAAACACATTTTATTGTGTACTCAAATATATTAACAACCGCATAATAATCTCTACTTTAGAAAACGTCACATGAAAGAAGAAATTAAGTGGTCTAAATGGCATCGTATATGTGATGAGATTTTCAGTCTCAACTCAAATTCTTATGTATGTTTCACAAGATTTAAGTAATATATGTATGCATCCAATGTAATATACTCCCTCCGTCTCTTTTCAGATGACACACTTTTCATTTTGGGCTGTCTCACAAAAGTTTGCACATTCAAAAAAAAAATAAAAAATAAAAAACAATCACCCTTTTTCATATAATTTATTTACAAAAAAAAAACTATCTCTACCTAACATTCTTTATCATTTATATATTACATACAAATATCATTATACTCCTAAAAATTATCACTTTCTTAATCTCTGTGCCGGAAAGAGGCCAAACTTTTTTGGGACGGGAAGGAAGGAGTAGTACTTTAAATATGGGTTGAATTTACATAATTTTAGAGTAAAGAAGTAGTAAAACTTTAGATCCAAATCACCAATCCATATATAGTCACTAGGGGTTGGTTGTCACCATATAGCATCCTATTATGATTAAATCACTTGAGCCAAAATTGACCACCTTCTTTTGCACACACTTCCACTCTCTCAATATGGCCAAAACCTGCATCTCTCCTCTGTTTCTAGTCCCTGCCATCCTCTTTCTCTTCATCACTAACTCCGAGTCGCAGAATAGGATCCATCCCACTGACTCAGCATCCCTCCGCCTCATCAAGAACTCCCTCGCCGACATTCCCTCCGCCTCATCCGACCGCTTCTTCTCCACCTGGAACTTCTCCGCCGCCGATGATCCCTGCTACTCCTTCGCCGGCGTAACATGTTCCGCCTCCTCCCGCGTCACCATTCTCACCTTAGGCACTGGCCTTTCCGACTCCCCTGGCCTCACCGGAACGCTCTCGCCCGCCATTGCTCAACTCACCGAGCTCACCCAACTCATTCTCTTCGCCGGCATTGTCACCGGACCAATTCCCGCCGCGCTTGCCTCCCTCTCTAACCTCAAAGTCATCTCCCTCACCAACAACCGCCTCACCGGCGGAATTCCACCGCGGATTTTCGCGCTGCCGAATCTCCACACCCTCGACCTCAGCCGCAACCAGCTCTCCGGCGGCATTCCGCCGTCTTTGCCCGCTATGAATCAGCTCAAGGTTTTGGTATTAGCGTCCAACAAACTCTCCGGTCAAATTCCCCGAGTCCTACCGTCGCAGCTTCTCCACCTCGACCTCAGCAGCAACCTCTTCTCGGGAAATCTGCCGGCGCAGATGCCGGCGGCGCTACGGTATCTGTCGGTCGCAAACAACCGCATTTGGGGCCCACTGAATGGGCTAAAAGCGCTGGAAGAGCTTGCGTACCTGGACTTAAGCATGAACCAATTTAGTGGGCCCATCCCTTGGGCCCTCTTTCGCCCAACCATCACATCAATGCTCCTCCAACGGAACAATTTCTCTGGCGGGGTCCCACAATTGCCGTCGTGGCTTCCCGTGGTGGGCTCCACCGTGGACCTGAGTCACAATCTCCTCGCCGGGGAACTGAGCACGGCGCTCACGTGGGTGGAGACGCTGTTCCTTAACAACAACCGGCTGAGCGGCGCCGTTCCCGAGGAGTACGTGGCAAGCGTGGAGTCGGGCACCATGAAGACGCTCTACCTCCAGCACAATTACTTAAGTGGATTTGCCCTGGACCTGCTGCCCGACGCCGCCGCGGTCTGCGTCTCATACAATTGCATGGCGGTGCCGCCTCTGGGTCTCGCGGCCTGCCCCGCCAGCGCCGGCGACCAGCTTTCCCGACCGGCTTATCAATGTTCCGCCTTCCGTAATAACTCAAGCTCCAATTCCTTGGATTGATTTTACCGGTACTACACATCACTCCATATTAATTACTCCTAGTACTACACACACACTCTCACTTTTTTCTTTTTTTTTTTAATTTCTTTTTGTTAATTAAATCGTTGGTGTGGTTAAACGATCGATTCTATGTAACACAGGATGTAATAATCGTACATTTCATATAGAAAAAATAAATGTGCGACATAGATTATTAAATTCATGTGTTACATAGAATTTTTCGAGCTCACCATGCAATCTTATTGCTAGCTATGTGTATAGATTATTTCTTTTTTAAGCAGAGGTGTTTAATTTTGATGATATAAGATCCTTATTTTAATTTGATATTTTGTTTTTCATTATGTTGATGTTTTCACATTTGATATTAACTAATGGTATTATTTATAATGTTTTGTTCATAAGAGATGATATAAAATGAGAGTGCAATATATTATTTAATCAAATTAGAGAATATGACGCTGTTTTGCAAGAGTGATATTCGATGCCACGTGTAATGCTACAATTAAATAGTCAGTGGAAACAATTTATTATTAAAAATAATAAATTTGTCAATAAATAATTGACAGCACTGATTTGGGGATGAAATTAAAGAGGCACCAATTATGAAATGCAGAACGTATTTTGGATGCATTAATAAACTTTACAGCACAACAAATTTGGTTGCAAGAATAAACTATAGTATTAATTTGATATTAGTAGGGTCAGAAACATAGGATATGCACTTTATTAAACTTATTGTTTTATGATTATGTGCTACATGTGCCATAGCTGGAATACAACATCATATGTACCATATTTAATACCTTCTTTTTTTATTGAGATTTTCATATTTCTGTCATTTGTTTCTTACAAAATATGGTAGTAATTTTTGGAGTCTTAAATTAAAAACTCCTAATTTATTTTATGTTAAAGATGTGAAGCTGATTAATGGAGTACTTCTATCGATTAACTTTCATTAAAAGAACGATTTTATAAAGATTAATTAATTGTGATAGCATTATATAATTGGAGATGAATACAAATTGACATTAAATTTTGGATGTATTTATTAAATTTGAATGGTCTCTCAACAACATAAATGTTAATGGGAAAAATCATTTTTCATATTTATTTGGAAAATATGAAATTTGAAGTTTGGAGTAAAGGGTGGAGTAATAAAAAGATTGGGGGAATTAGAAATAGAAATCATTAATGGGGTGCACGCAGAGAAGCAAGGGACATGCTGGTTGGTGTCGGTATAGGTGGGTCCCATGACGTCCTAGCCTATCCCATCCCATGAGTAAATAACACAATAAAATCACTCCTCCTCTCCTCTTTTACTTCTACATAACTCTCTGCTTGCTTTTGCTTTTGCTTCCAACCAACGTTTCCTTCATATCACTCATTTTCTACCACATTTTAATGTTGCATTTTTTACTCTAAATTAGTTATGCTAAAAGAGTATGTATTGATGGCATATAGCTAAGATTGATTTAAGAGACATAAAAGATAGTTGTTGGGGATAAGTGGTAATGAGAATGAAATGGGCAGTAGGGTACAAATATGTCTCATAGATCCAATCTACTCTGCCATACATCTATTATGTTGAGTAGTACAACTAAGATCTCATGTAATGTAACCAACACATGATCATGATGGCAATGGCAATGACAATGATGTTCTTTCTACATCTCATACCACATTAGATGATGGGAATATAAAAATCTAAACCTTTCTTCACCCAGTTCAGATCTGCCGATGTTTGCCAAATGACAGACAATTTAAGGAATTCCTATATAAAGATACAACCATTGTTACACTGACTCACCCAACAATAATTTCACTTTCTATATTTCAAGTCTATTGTGAGGGGGGAATATTAGATATATAGTTTATTCACCTGTCACCAAACTGATCTTGAAACAAGGCACATTGCATGAGAAGCACCCACAGCAACAGAAACAACATTGTGCTTCCCCAATCCATCATCCTCCGATAGAAATTTTACCTCGATGGGTGATGATTGTATCTCCGCAAGCCCAGGTACCCCGAGTTGGCTATCCGCTGCATATCCCCACATGTAAAGCTTCCCTTTCTCTGAAAAACATAAACAATCTCTTTTATGTTATCTTTCACTTCATATATTTGCCTAATTCAATAAAATATTCAAGCAAGAAGCAATTTGCTCCTTCTCACCAGTTATAGCTGCAGACGATGAACCTCCACAAGCAATATAAGTGACCCTCTCATTAGCTAGTGCCTCGACAGGTTCAGGAACTTTTCGACTGTGAAGTGAAGCATGACCTAGTTGACCATTTCCACCATGACCCCATGATAAAACTTCTCCTTTATCTGAGATATTACAAACCTAGTGTAAAATATAAGATGGACATGTGAACAGAGAACCAACACAAATTATAAGATTCTCCAATGAACATACCTGTCAGAGCAAGACAATGATATCCACCACTAGCTATCTGAACTAACCGAACATCTTTGAGACTCGGGACAGGTTGAGGTTTCCAGCCACCATTTTTGTCACCCCTACCAAGTTCATAGTTGGAGTTGGCTGCGGGGAGCATCAAGATATTGCTCATAAAACCTTAAGCTATGATAGTTGATACAAAGACAAATATTTCTAGTTAAATGTCACTCCCTCCATCCGCTGGCAAGAGGGAAAACTTGGATTAAGGAGTATTATCATTTAATGTGTAGTGGGTTAGTTGTATTAGTGGGTGTGTGGGCCCCATATTTTAATTATATTAGTAGGTGTGTGTGGTCCCATATGTACAAAGGGAAATGAGACTCTTTGGAGCAGACGCCCCAAATGGCAAAATGTGTCCCTTGCCGGCGGACGGAGGGAGTATTATTTTGTCATTTAATATCTTCTCCAGCTTAGGCAATCATGATTAAAGTTCACTAGCATTAAGGTCCGAAAATCAGGGATCAATCACGATCTCTCCCAACTCGAACTAGTCAACTGGATGGATGTATGACTTGAAGAAAATTTCATTCCATCCATCCATCACGCTTTTTTATTTGTTATTACAGTGTAAAATCAACACCCAACACCCCCCCCCCCCAACACACACACGAACTTTACGTTCCAACGAACAAGCTTCTTAGATGTTGACATCATAACAGCAAATAATGGAAACCTCTGTCCTTACCACCCCAATTCCAAAGCTGGCCACCTTCACTCAATGCCATAGTGAAAAAGCCACCACATGAAACAGCAGCCACTGGCTCAGGCATTGCTTTTACTTGAGATGGTGTGCTGAGACCACCTGCATGATCTGGGCCACGACCAGGACCAAGGCCCAATCTACCATCCCCTTCATCTCGTCCCCAAATGTATAGTTTGCCTTCAGAACAATATCATGGTCAACAAAGTTAAAAAGGCACAATAAATCAGTTGAACAAGTACATTAATAATAATACTTCAGTATACCAAAAAGATGCAACTAAATTGCATGCAGTAATTAAATCCACATTCAACAGACCCACCATTAGGTGTGGCATCAGGAGGGTGCCACCAGGTTTGTGTTTCAAGCTGGGTACCCACCATTAGGTGTGGCATCAGGAGGGTGCCACCAGGTTTGTGTTTCAAGCTGGTTACCCGATACACTTTCAATGCGTATAAAGTGGTCAAACTAATGAGGATAAAATCCACAGCTTGGGCAAAATAAACCTGATTCAGGGGATGCAGTGCTTTCACGTAGATGAAAAAAATAACTACTAAGCAAGCACAGCAACAAACAATACCATAGTGTGGGGCAGATAAAATAAAAAAATAAACTTGAAGGAAAAAATTGAGGCAGTGTCTTAGCCATAATTTATGTATATCAATAATGTGTTCACTGGAAACCAGACAACTAAGGAAAAAAATTTCTGCTTGAAAAAAAAAAGAAGATGAATGGGGAAACCCCCCATAGAATTTCAATATTACCAGATTTGGTTATAGCAGCTGTGTGTGTACCACTGGTTGCAATATGACATATTTCTTCATCCCAAGACCCTTCAACCAATTTAGGTAACAGCTCTCTATGATAGACAGAATGCCCAAGAGCGCCAAATCCACCATAACCCCTGAAAACTTCATTTCGTAAAAAAACATATCAAGATTTGAAAACAATTTCCCGATGCTAGGACATGCAATGTAAATTTCCCTGTAACAAATAACACAAGCCGCAAAGTAATAAAAAGGAAGATAAGAGTCACAGCATTAAACAGTAGTGTTTTTAATAATGCGAGTCAATCATGAAACTATGGATTATTAATTTACAGATAATGCATGAATGATATGCCTCGTAACTAGTTGAATTGGTTAACAAAATCCTTGTGCAAGTTCTAATTCGGACTGTCAGAAACACAGGTCGGCAAGTTTAGAAATACTATAGCATAATAATAGCAAATCATGTCTAAAAGATGCAGAGGTGCAACTAAAAGGTTTAGTAACCTTTACCAACAAAAAGTTAATTTTAACGAGGCAAGAGGCACGGACACAATAATGCTGTTTACAAGAAGCATCTGAAGTTAAATATAAACAGGACACGAGCAATCAAAACTTCTCCTTCACAAAACATAAAACTTAAAACTCATAAATCACAGTTTTGTAACACCGACTAAAGAAATAAAGGAAATAATACTTCCGTTTAAAAATAACCGAAGAGTAATTGCAAGTTTAACATTTTTTGACAAAGTATAAACTGGGTAAAAATTGTGACTTTAAACATGATAATTCTTCCGGATGTTAATTACTTGAGGCAAAAACCCCAGGAATGATCAACATGGTGACCAGTGTTAAATAAACTTAAGATCGTCTAAACGCGCAACGTGAAAGATTGAGCTGAAAAATGAGCTAACCAAGTGTAAACACGGCCAGCAACATCGAGGGCGACGGAGTGTAGTCCACCGAGAGCAATACTTTTAACATCCGATTCCAAATTTGGGTTCAGAGTGGGAACAAAAATTGGATTTTCATGCCCAAACCCAAGTCGGCCGCCATCGCCTTTCCCCCATATCCATAGTTTTCCATCCACCACCAATCCCGAGTGGAAAAGCCCACACGAAACCCCAACCTCCAATTGAAGCTTGCTTTCATTTAAATTTTGGGGAAGACGCCCTGGAATTGAGCGTGAGAGGGAGAAATTAGGTGGAACATTAATGGAGCCCACCAGCGCGGGATACATCCTGATTTCTTCTATTCCGCCACCGAGCTGGCCGGAGGCGCCGCGGCCCCATGAGAATAGCTGAAGGGTGATAGATTCATGGATGGAGGCGGGGGAGGAGGAGTCGGTAGTGTGGTCGTAGATAAGAGGAGACGACTTGGTGGCGCCGGAGGAGAGGTGGCGGAGGAGGATGCAGCGAGTAATGGAAGAAGAAATTGGTGAGAAGATGTGACGGCGGAGGGCCATCGCCATTACCGGGTTTTACTCGAGAGGTTTAGCGACAGGTCGGTGGGGGCTTAAGGTTTTCATTGTTTAGAAAATTAAATAGAAAATGAATATTAGAGTTGTTATGAAAATTAGTTATTCTTTTTTTTTTTTATTGCTAAATAACTGTTGGAAAAGGTTTTTAATTCTACTAACAAGAATTTGAAAGAAGGCAAATTTTTAAACAACCATACTGATATATAGTACTCCCTCCGTCCCAGTGCATTGCGAACACTACCTTATTATAAACTATAGGTAACTGTCTCCATTTCACTGGGACGGAGGGAGTATATTTTATATACATCAGCATAACACCAAAATATCACAAACACAAATCAAAGAAGTTATCTTTTGAAATTTGAATAGGGATGAGAATATTCACATTAATTAATTACTCCTATGTAATAAAATTAGCCATTAGCAATAATAGTATTAAGAATATGTTGGTGTTGAAATGTAATTAAATGCAGGTTTGTCTTATGTAAAAACGGCAATTTTCAACCTAACGGCTACTTTCCTTACCTCCCCCAACTGATAAATCCCCCTCTCTTTCCGCATCAAACTCACCACATTCTCTCTGTCTCTCCACAGCCCAATGCCGCCCATCTCCGGAGACGAAGCAAGACTGCCACTATTAATGGTGGTGGAGTATCTGGAACCACCCATGTCCACAGACCTCCTCTGCAAGTTCCCCGATAACTCCGCTTTCGATTTCAACTATGCCCAGAGCTCTATCTGGTCCCCTTTACTCCCCCCTCCGCCGCCGCCGCTGGATTCCGCCTCCGGCCACCTTGAAATTTCCAGGAAGCTCTCTTACGGCGGAAATGATGAGGCGGGGTTGCTGGAAAACACCAAAAAAGTGGCAGCTAGGATCAAGAGGAAGCTCACTGATACCGTACTTAATAATGTCAGCAGATGCAGTAAGATGAAGCGGAGGAAGAGGAGATCTTTTGGGTTTTCTCCGGTCGGCTCTTCGCGGCGCCTCTCATCGTCTTCCCCGAATCTAAAGGTAGGATCTTGGTGCTTGTTGGACATTTTTGAAACAGGGTGAGATGATGGATGATGATGTGTGTGTTTATGTGCAGGTATGGTCTAAGGTGATGCGAGCAGCTGCAAATCATTTCAAGAGGAGGAAGAAGAAGAAGGATCTTAATCTTCATCTTCATTCTTGATCCACCCCAGATCACTAGTTTTAGTTTGATTCATTTCTGCTAATAATTTTTCTTCTTGATTCGTTCTGCTTCATGTTCATCATCTTGATTTGAAATGGAATAGAATGCATTACTTCTGATATGCTCGGATGTTTTTAACTGCTGCTGTTTGCTATATATTCAACTCTGAACAAGTAAAAAGCTAAAAATTAAAGAATTTTTACAGTAACACACATTTTTTCAGAACAATGCACACTATCTCGAGAAAGGAATTGATCTACATGTTTGATGTTTCATAGGAGGTTTTTTTTTTTTTTTCCTGTCCCAGTAACCTCAAAATACTTGTTATTTCGAACTAATACACATAAAATACTTCTCAATTTAAAATGGATGAAACTCGAGTAGATGATATAGTGATCCATAAGAACAGCTTAAACACAATTTTAGAAAATCATACAGAGAGTTAGCCTCAGTTTCAATAAAGAAGATATTTCTGGTGATTAATTATTCTAAGATGTTGGAAATTGATCTATTTAAAGGTAGAAAAAATATAATGGATAGCATTGCTGATGTTTTGATGTTGTTGTTGGCAAGAAAAATGAGAATCAAGTTTGGAAAAGAGGTATTTGATTAAAAGTTGGTGGGAAGGAATTAATATATACTCCCCCTCTTAGTTTAGATCATCATTTTTCATTTTACTTTGATTGGTGTAGCACCGGTTTTATGGCCATCCTCGCCTGCTTGTTTTGGGAGAGGATGGATATATTACAAGTAGATGATAAGTTGTAGGAAAGTAATTAAGATAAGATAGAGTAGTGAATGGATGGTTGCATTATGAAAAGAAGATGGTAGTAGAATATATACATGATGGAGTAAGTATCTCATACAATATTGGATTGAGGATGAGGAATGGTGTCTTCGGATGCTTGTCTGGACATGGCTATTTGTTTCCATTTGGTGAACTTGGTGAGCAGTGAGAGCCCTGTCATCTGCGTTGCCAACCCACACACCAACCCTATCCACAATCCCTTCTCATACAGTTTCACCTTGAACCCCAGCACTGCTGCGATGGGCATTCCGATGAGGTAGAACGTCCCAAGGTTCACCAAGACCACGTACCTCTGCCATCCGCACCCTCTCGCCACCCCTGATAGGATTCCTTGCACAAAATCGCACGATATGGAAGCCACCAGCAGTGGTGTCATGGAGGAGAATGCACCGATTATCTCCCGGCTGTCTGTGAACAGTCGAGCCCACATTTTATGGCATAGGGACACCGTTGTGATGGCTAGCACCGCAAATATCACTGTTAGCCTCAAAGTCACCCCCATCGCCTGCCTTGCTCGCTCTGCATTGCCTGCGCCTAGCTCATTCGACACCCTAGTGCTGCAATGCATTCATTACATTAATTAATGCATTTTCCAAGTGATCATCAAATCAAACTACCTTACCTTGCCGCAGCACTGAGGCCATAAGCAAACATGTAGGCGATGTTTTCTGTATTCACACTGCACATCAATTAATACATGAATATAATCAAATCATTAAGACCGCATATATGTATGAACAAGCTGGTTGCTTACCACATTGCAGTAACTGAAGTGGTGAACTCTGAGTTTGGCATCAAACCAGCCAACAGAACAAGAATCTCAAACGCCCAAAACTCCAGACTGCACACCATTAACCAGAATTCTTATGTTATTTTTTAGAGAAGAGCAAGAAAGATACGAGTACTCACCACACCATAGCTGCAGAAGGCAAAGCAAGCTTTAAGTTTTTGAATACAAGCATAAAACATTCGGTGGAAAAGCCCTCCCACGTTTTCTTGAGCTTCTTGGCGAACATGACGTATAAACCCAGCATTAACGCCGAAATCCAGAGTGAAATGGAAGCTGCAATGGGAGCTCCCCTCAACCCAAGTGAAGTGAGATGAACGAGACAATAGGCGATGCCGACGTGGATGCCAAGAGGGAGGAGGGAGCAGATCACAAGCGGCCAAACTACAGACTGTGTCTGAAGAAATCTCAACAAGTTCTGCAGGAACCCGTAGGCAAAAAGACCAGGGATCAAGTGCTTCATATAAAGACCAGCAATCTTTGAAATGTGAGCTTCTTGATGTAATAAAGACAGAGCTTTCTCTGCGAACCACCACAGAACGGATACGCCAATGGAGAAGATGATGGATATGATGCAGGAGGCTTGGAGGTAGAGTCCAAGCATTCTGTAGGACTTGGCACCGTATCCCTGCCCGCATAATGTCTCAAGAGCGCCACTCAATCCCACCTGCATGCATGCACAAACATTAACTTAAGAAAGAATTCTGTCATCATGTGAGTTCATGAGGAGAGGAAAGAGAGACCATGAGAGAGAAACCAGTGACGCCGGCGGTGGAGTTGGCCAGATTTGAACCGGCGAGCTGGAGTTCGCCTAGGTGGCCGGCGAACATGACGGATATAAGAAGAATGAAAAAGTAGGCAACATTGGTGAGGATCATGGGAAGAGCGAAGATAAACTGGTGTCTTGCCTCTCTCAGATCAATCATCTTGTTCAACCACCCCACCCTCTGCGGTGCACCGGGAGCAGGAGCCCCCGCCACCGCCACCGCCTCTGCGGCTGCGACACCTCCTGAATCCATCATAGGCTATCAAGTCGGGATTAGTTTTGATCAAGTCATCAACTGAACAACAATGTGTGGACAGATCTACATCTTCTAAATCTATAATCCAAAACCAACTCTTTATATATGCTACAACTTTTCAGGAATATTCGACCATGATCATAAAATATCGCTAATTTTAGTAATAACAATTAACATCAGATTAACTAAAATGTAAATTCAATCTAAAATAAATTGGTTTTTCTTTTCAAAATCTTATCCACATTTTTAGTAAGACTGAGTCAAGCCATGTATCAAATTTAAACTATGGAGTATAAACTAATATGACATTGTTTGATGGCAATCATTCAAAGTTAATAAAAGTGATAAATGGATTAGTTAATTCAATTCTTAAATAACCATATTTTTCTAAGTGCAATGATTAAAAATGGGTGTGTATCGTGTTTTATTATTTATTTATTATTTTAAAATTTTAAAAATGATAACCGTTTAATTAAATTATTAAATGAATTCATACCTGTCGAAGGTCCAATCCAACATCATATGTAATAAGATCTTTTAATATCTTTAAGATGAAAATAGGTTATACTTTAATCTTATAATTGAAAATGAGCAGAATAATGGCTACAATCTACTCTTAAAATTGAAAATAAAAAATGGAATGTTTGATAATTGGGCTTTTAAATCTCATACCCGTTGAAGGTCTAATCCAACATGATATGTAATAAGATCTTTTAATATCTTTAAGATAAAAATTGGCTACACTTTAATTTTAGAATTAAAAATGAGCAGAATAATGGCTACACTCTTTCTACTCTTAAAATTTGAAATGAAAAATGAGATGTTTGATAATTGGGCTTTTAAATTATGTCAAATTCCATTGAAAAAAATTCAATTGAAAGTACAAAGAAAAAGAGTAAGTTAAAAAAAATGCAAAAATTGAGATTTGAACTCGCAACCTCCTCATAATCAACTTACCAATACTATGCTGCCACCTCACATATTTTATAAAATCATAAATGTTAATTTAATATATGATTGCCACCTCACACCATGATATTCTAAATTTGGAATCTTATTTTCTTTTAATTTATAAGGAGATATTAATGTAGGAGAGAAATAAGAAAAATGTATACTAAGTACAATCTATCCAAAAATACATGAAGGATGGGCTCTACCCTCTCACAGTAAGTGAATCAATTTACCCTTGTTTTTTTTATGGCACATTTAGGAATTGTTAGGTAAAGAGGTCTTCAGTAAAAATGAAAGAGAGAAAAAATAATGAGTTGCGTGTATACATAAAAATGAATGGGAAATAAAAAAATAATGATTTAAATGTAAAATAATGTATTTAAGAAGAATTTTCAATTAATAAAATAAGTGCTAATATAATATCAGTGTGTTGAGAATCAGAAATATGTAGTGTAGTATTTGGTATTTGAATACAAAGAATATAGTCCATAGTTTAGTTTGAGAAAAGTGGCAGTTATTTTAAAGATGGGGAAGTGAAACCACCCTAGTTAGATAGATTAACCCATTTCCAGTCTAAGTATAAATTACATGGGGTTGCCATTATAAGGATACAGTGCCCACTGTCAAATAAATGACATTTAAAATGCCCGGTGCAGTACAAAAAAAGTAAAAATGTCCACTTTTAAAAGTAAAAAATTCTAATACCCTTGATTTGATGTGAAGAAGCAAATGACTCAGTCTTTCCATTCTTAGAAATCACTCGATCTTTCAACACATGTATCACTCGGCCTTTGAGTTCTTAAATATCACTCGGTCTTTCCATTTTTAAAAATCACTCGGTCTTTCAACACATGTATCACTCGATCTTTCTATTCTTAAAAATCACTCGATCATTCAACACATATAACACTCGGTCTTTCAGTTCTTAGATATCACTTGTCTTTCTATCTTAAAAATTACTTGGTCTTTCAAATCACTTTGTCTTTCCACTCTACTAAGTCATTTCTTAAGACTGAGAAGAACAAAAATCATGTTTTCTTTTTTCTTCTAAAATCTGACTGACATTTTTAGAGAGGAATTATGGTATATTTATATAAAAAGTCTGCAAATTTAATTATTTTAATCAAAGTGGGCATTTCTGAATTTTTAAAATTCAAATTGGACAACCGACGTTTCTGACCCCATTTCTCTTATAATAATACTAACCAGCTCAGAAGTATAGACAGATAGAGAGAGAGAAGGGGAGAGAATTAGAGATGAAAGGGGGATCAGTATCAGATCTGCAAGTGGTGGTGATCCCATGTGATAACAATAGATGCATGCATGGGATGTTTCACACGTGGATTATGTTCATTGGAGGCTGGAGAATGATCATAATGTGTTGCATGCAAGCTGAAAACAAGTTGTGGCAGTTGAAACAAGCCAACAAACTTCAACTGTCAAAACTCTCATTCTGGTGCAGTGTGAGCAGCCGTTTTTGAAGCATTTTCGAGCGGTTTGTTGAGCTACTGTTGAGAGTGGAATTTCACGTATTTTAGGTCTTACATTACACCGTTTTTGATAGAATGTGGCCATGATTTTGTATAAAATGACATGGTTTTCATATCTTGCATAATTAAGATGCTACTAAGGTGTTTTGTTGAGTTTTGAAGGGTAAAACATGATCAAAACTTCAAAGTTGGAATGAGGAGTGAAAGTGAGAAGGAATGCTGAAAAATACAGTCCATGTTGCACAAATTTCTGTATTCTTATAGAAGTCCAAATTGATCATATGATATATGGTTGGAAAGCCACAGAAGAGAGGGTCGTTTTGACGTAAAGAACACCCCAATTGGATTCCAAACGAGAAAGTTATGATCAAAGTGCTAACGTCGCACATGCTGTACCGAGCAGCCACTTTGCATGACTTTTTACATATTCAAATGTTAAATTTTCTGAGAGTTCTTTATATGATAGAAAGCCAAGGAAAAGAGGAACGCGAGAGCGCAAAAATCATTCAAATTGGAGTCCGTATGAAGAAGTTATGCTCACAACGGTGAAGTCGCGCAGTGCAGTCTCCGCAGCTCGGGAGGCCGCTCGGCTCGAGCGGGACCAACTTTGTGCGAATTTCTAGCCGAGTTGGATTGCTTCAGAACCTACATGACGGCCCCATTCCAACCATATGCTGCTCGGCTGGTTTGGGGGCCGCTCGGCTATGAGCTCGGCACGAGCAAGGTGCCGAGCGGCCCAAAATCGGGCCCAGACGAGACATGTTCGATGCAGCAGCGTATATATACCCTCAAGTCGCGATTCTGAAGCAGTTTTGATCGCGAAAAAGCCCTGCATAAGTCCAAGAAACAATTAGGGAGATCAAGACACAAATTGGAGAGAACCCATCCATAGCCCATCATCAATTCACACCTCTAATCCTTCCATATCAGATTGACAACCTGATTTCACCATCCATCCACTTTCAAGAGGGTTCCAAGTGCTAATTGAGGGAGAATCGAGCAATTGGAGAGACGGAGAAGGAACGAAATACTACGTCTACACTAGGGTTTCATAATTCCTTTCTTTTCCTTCCTTTTACTTTGATTTTTGGTATGAATTGCTTAGCCATGAGTGTTGCTTGTGACCTCATGGGCTAATTTTATATACAGTTCTAGGGTTTGATGGATTGATTTGATTGATTTGGGGATTTAGACCAAAGATTGGGATTTTATGCAGTTGAGCTTTTGATTTTACTTATTTTACTAAGACATGTTAATCTGCTTCGTAACGTCTTCATAATATATTCATGACATCCGCTATAATGCTTGGATTATTGTGTTAGCTTGTGTGCGTTCATGATTGGTATTGTCTATCTGTTAGGGATTAGAGTAGCTCCGCTATAAGCACTTTAATTTCATGAACTGGTTAATCAAATACTTGATTAGTTTAGTGGAACAATGCAATTAGACGATCAAGTAGGAAGTGAATAGAACCTTGTAGTAATTCCAGAAAATATCTTGTTAGTCGAGCTTACCATCCGGAGGTATTGTTGCTTGCTTTGATTAGTATCTAGGAATAAGGCTTGGTAATATTTACGCACCTTAGGATTTAAACCAGATTAGACTGTTAGCTTTGAATCGAATCATATTCGGTGGGATAACAGGGATATGTGGTGTATTTTCAGTGAAACAGCATGAATGAATAATCGTAAGTTTAATAACCCAAATTAATTGGTCTCTACCTGATACCTTAGAACTGTTCGTCATCTCTTGATTAGAAACTTGCTTTTATTTTTATTGCTTTTTAATAATTCAGTTATTTAATATTTCGTTATTTAGATAATTAATTCACTACAATACATTGAAAATCGGTTACCTTATTCTGATTAAGCTAGTATAATTAGAAAATAAATAGTTAGCTGTCCCTTGGGTTCGATAATTTAACTTGGTCACTTACCGCTACAATTGATATCCTTCATACTTGGGGATTAAATTATAGTGCGCAGAAAAAGCCTATCAGCTACCTGGAACTGGCTAGATGATTGCATCTCAACTACTAAGTGAGGGCTTTCTAGTGGTGGTTTAACCGGATCAATAGGTTAAGGGAGTAGCAAGATATAAGGGCTCAAAATGGTTTGATCACAGCAGTTTTACACTTTGAGTTTGACAGTTTCTGTAGCTTCGTTTTCATTCGTCTTGTTGCAGATTGAAATCAATCCAATCTAATTTGTAAGCATTGAATAATAATAAGAGTTCTTCTCCCCAAAGTGGATGTAGGTTATTCATAACCGAACCACTATACATCCTTGTGCAAGATTACTTTTCATTTCAAGTTCTATCATTTTATGTGTTTTTGATTCTTGAGTGTTTATGAGTTTTTGTGTGTTTATCACAACAATTGGCGCCGTCTGTGGGAATCCAGACATACAGCAAGCATTCAAGATGAATACTACAAGATTTGATGTTGAAAAGCTCTCAGAGAAGTCAGATTACAACCTATGAAAAATCAAGATGAATGCAGTCCTAATGCAGCAAGGTTTGATGGATGCTCTCAAATCTCCTCCACCAGTGAAGACTGAAGTCCTCAGAGATCCTCAAGCTGCAGCAGGTGCTGTAAGAGCACAGGTGGATGATCAGGTACTTCAAAAGGCATATTCTACAATAATTCTATGTCTAAGTGATAAAATACTTAGAGAAGTACCAAAGGAGACAACAGCTATTGGGGTATGGAACAAATTGGAAGCCTTGTTCTTGGTCAAATCATCTGCCAACAAGATGCATCTGAGGCAAAGGCTTCATGCATTCAAGATGACTGATGAAAGGTCTCTGATGGAGTAAGCTGATGAATTTTGCAAGATCACAGATGATCTGGAAAGTGTGGATTTCAAGCTGTCCAGTGAAGACAAGGCCATCATGTTGCTGTCAGCATTACCAAGATCACAGAGGCACTTCAAGGATGATGTTCTCTATGGAGGGAATGATGTAGTACTGCTTGAAGATGTACTGAAAGCACTTAGATCAAAAGATTTAGAGGAAGGGGCTGACAGTAAAGAAAAATCTGGAGCAGAAGGACTCTTTGCCAAGAAAGGAAACCAAAACAAGAAATGGAACAAAGGAGGTAATTCTGATCAAAAGAAAGGTGCAACAGGACAGTCAACTGGAAAGAAGTGTTACTACTGCCATGAACCAGGTCACTTCAAGAAACAATGTGCAAAATGGAAAGCTAACAAGTCCAAAAGGGTTGATGCAACTACTGGAAATCAGAAGAATCAAGTCAATCAGGTTGGTGAATCTCAAAATAATGCTGGTATGGAAGGTATTGAAGCTCTGGCCATCACATCATCAGATGTGTCTGTTGAGTGGGTATTTGATTCAGGGTGTACATTCCATATGACACCTATGAAGCATTGGTTTGAGGAATTCAAGCATCAAGAAGGAGGATCAGTATTATTAGGTGATGATCATTCTTGTGAAATAAAGGGAGTGGGATCCATCAGACTGTTTATGTTTGATGGAGTTCAGAGGCTTCTTAGGAATGTTAGATATGTTCCTGGATTAAGAGGGAACCTTATCTCCCTTGGATGCTTGATACTCAAGGGTATTGTTGAGAGTGGAATTTCACGTATTTTAGGTCTCACATTACACCGTTTTTGATAGAATGTGGCCATGATTTTGTATAAAATGACATGGTTTTCATATCTTCATAATTAAGATACTACTAAGGTGTTTTGTTGAGTTTTGAAGGGTAAAACATGATCAAAAGTTCAAAGTTGGAATGAGGAGTGAAAGTGAGAAGGAATGCTGAAAAATACAGTCCATGTTGCACAAATTTCTGTATTCTTATAGAAGTCCAAATTGATCATATGATATATGGTTGGAAAGCCACAGAAGAGAGGGTCGTTTTGACGTAAAGAACACCCCAATTGGATTCCAAACGAGAAAGTTATGATCAAAGTGCTAACGTCGCACATGCTGTACCGAGCAGCCATTTTGCATGACTTTTTACATATTCAAATGTTGGAGTTTCTGAGAGTTCTTTATATGGATAGAAAGCCAAGGAAAAGAGGAACGCGTGAGCACAAAAATCATTCAAATTGGAGTCCGTATGAAGAAGTTATGCTCAAAATGGTGAGGTCGCGCAGTGCAGTCTCCGCAGCTCGGGAGGCCGCTCGGCTCGAGCCGGACCAACTTTGTGCGAATTTCCAGCCGAGTTGGGTTGCTTCAGAACCTACATGACGGCCTTATTCCAACCATATGCTGCTCGGCTGGTTTGGAGGCCGCTCGGCAATGAGCTCGGCCCGAGCAAGGTGCCGAGCGGCCCAAAATCGGGCCCAGACGAGACCTGTTCGATGCAGCAGCGTATATATACCCTCAAGTCGCGATTCTGAAGCAGTTTTGATCGCGAAAAAGCCCTGCATCAGTCCAAGAAACAATTAGGGAGATCAAGACACAAATTGGAGAGAACCCATCCATAACCCATCATCAATTCACACCTCCAACACCTCCATATCAGATTAACAACCTGATTTCATCATCCATCCACTTCCAAGAGGGTTCCAAGTGCTAATCAAGGGAGAATCGAGCAATTGGAGAGACGGAGAAGGAACGAAAGACTACGTCTACACTAGGGTTTCATAATTCCTATCTTTCTCTTTCTTTTACTTTGATTTTTGGTATGAATTGCTTAGCCATGAGTGTTGCTTGTGACCTCATGGGCTAATTTTATATACAGTTCTAGGGTTTGATGGATTGATTTAATTGATTTGGGGATTTAGACCAAATATTGGGATTTTATGCAGTTGAGCTTTTGATTTTACTTATTTTATTAAGACATGCTTTTCTGCTTCGTAACGTCTTCATAATATATTCATGACATCCGCTATAATGCTTGGATTATTGTGTTAGCTTGTGTGCGTTCATGATTGATATTGTCTATCTGTTAGGGATTAGAGTAGCTCCGCTATAAGCACTTTAATTTCATGAACTGGTAAATCAAATACTTGATTAGTTTAGTGGAACAATGCAATTAGACAATCAAGTAGGAAGTGAATAGAACCTTGTAGTAATTCCAGAAAATATCTTGTTAGTCAGGCTTACCATCCGGAGGTATTGTTGCTTGCTTTGATTAGTATCTAGGAATAAGGCTTGGTAATATTTGCGCACCTTAAGATTTAAACCAGATTAGACTGTTAGCTTTGAATCGAATCATATTCGGTGGGATAACAGGGATATGTGGTGTATTTTCAGTGAAACTGCATGAATGAGCAATCGTAAGTTTAATACCCCAAATTAATTGGTCAATACCTGATACCTTAGAACTGTTCATCATCTCTTGGTTAGAACTTGCTTTTATTTTTATTGCTTTTAATTAATTTAGTTATTTATTATTTCGTTATTTAGATTTAGATAATTTACTTCAAAACATTGAAATTTAGTTACATAATTCTTATTAAATAGTGATTTAGAATAAATAAATAATTAACTGTCTTAGCGGGGTCGATAATTTAACTTGGGTGCTTACCGCTACAATTGATATCCTTCATACTTGGGGATAAAATTATAGTGCGCAGAAAAAGTCTATCAATTTTTTGGCGCCGTTGCCGGGGACAGTTTAATTGTTTATTTTTCTTTTATTGCTAATTTAATTAGGATATATATATTTAATTTTTTAGATTTATTTAAACACGTTTTTTTTTCTTTGAATAAAGAGATGCAGTGGCCTACAGATAAAC
The DNA here is from genome assembly GCA_023678885.1 of Pogostemon cablin. Classification (NCBI taxonomy): domain Eukaryota; kingdom Viridiplantae; phylum Streptophyta; class Magnoliopsida; order Lamiales; family Lamiaceae; genus Pogostemon; species Pogostemon cablin. Next base: position 35,194,963 of record CM042971.1, read on the forward strand.
AGCAATGCAAGTCTGTGGAAGTAGTAGAGGACTTCACCCTGCCTGATGCAGAGTTTGAGAGTTTGTCCAATGATGCATGTATTGACTATCTTGAGAAGTTACTTGCATTAGGTGATGCAAGGGATGAACAGATAAGAAAGACCACTGCTGATATAGTGAATCAGAATAAGAAGTCCACTGTTAAAGAGGAGATGCAGCCTGCTGCTAAGGAAGAGAAGCATGAGAGCCAAAGAGTTGAAGTGGTAGAGGAGATCGCAGGACCAGGCGTATCTCTTACTTTTCCTACTACTAACTCTAATGTGATATTTGATAATCTTTTGGTTGCAGTAAAGATGGATGATCCATATTTGAAGCCTCCAAACTTACCTCCTGATTTTTATTCTCATATTGTTGAAAATTCTAACTTGTTTGATCCTTGTTTTGCTACACAGGTTGAGCCTACAATTGAGTGGAGGATTGACAAGAAGGACTCAAGACAATCATGGGAGGAAAAGAATTCAAAGGATCATGTTGGAGTGACAAAGAAGGGTGAGATGATTGGTGAAGTAAATAAGAGAGGATGGAAGTACTTGAAAGTAAAGATGAGAGAAGACTATCCTCCGATCCAGTAGTTGAAAAGAGGTATCCCGTCGTGACTCTCCGACGTTAAACATGAGCGCTTGTTGGGGGCTGTCCCTTCCGTTTTATTGCTTTTATATGTCTGTGTTGGTGTAGGAGTTTTATTAGGTGTTGCTTGACTGCGGTATATACTTCTTTGCAAACTTAGTTTCTCACTTCGTTTAATCTAAGTTTGGGGGGGTAACGTACATACCTTGTCTTGCAGTGTCGAAATAGAATTTTTACATTGTGTTGTTGCTTGGAGAGTCGATTTTTTGCGGATTCTTAATATTTTTGATTTATTTGAGAATATTGAGGGTTCGATTTTTTTCGATTTTTCAGGTTTCGTGTTTTGTGGTGTTTATTGTTTGTTTTGTGTTAATCCTAGTGTCGGTGTAGTCGATTTATGGTTCTCTAGGATGATTTTCTGATTTTTCATGGCACTTGATTATATGTGTGATTGTGTTTGAGAAGCAGTTTGAGATTGTGCTTGGATATTGAGATACTTGAAATTTGATTATGTGCAAGGATGATTAGCTATGTAGCTTGATTAGGTTTGCTCGTTCATTCCTATAGCCATGTGAGATTTTGAGCCTTTTGAAATCATGACTAGTTGCATGATTTAGTTTATTCTTGTGAGTGTCGTTCATACACACGTATTCTAGAACTTGGCTTTGTATCTTGCTTGAAGCTACGTGTTTGACTAGACAATAGGAAATGATCTTAGGCCATCTTTGTTTTTTATTAGTCACTAGCCATATTATTTTTCTACCTAATGAAATATCCGTAGTCAACCCTTTTGAGCCTAAAAGCCTTATTTGTTGGAAGCCTACGTGATTAGCCAATTGATCCCTTTTGCTAGCCTTTAAAAAATTCCTACCTAGTAGAGAGTTGAAGGAGTCAATTTGGTGTCTTGTGAAGAAACATAAAAGGAGAATAAGTTGGAAGTGATGAAATTTGTTGAAGAGAGTGGTTAAATTGTTGCATAAAGGGGTAGTGCCCGAAACTGGTACCCCATGAAAAGGGTAGTGCCTGAAATTGGTACCCTTATTTGAAAAAAAAAAAGAGGGAAGAAGAAAAAGAAATTTCAAGTAAGGATGTGGTGTTCAAAAGTGAAGGAGGAATCAAATTGCAAGAAGCATTGAAGAGCGATGAAGAAGAAAGAAGAAAGTAAAGCTGTTTGTTGAAAAGCTGTAAGTCTTCTTTGATTCTCTACTAGTGATTGAGTCACCTTATCCATATACTCCCTACCTTTACCAAAGAGCCAACATTACAACCTAATGCAAGACCTTTGTGATCCTATTGTTGAAATTATCCCTTTAGTCGAGAGTTGAGATGATTGTCAAGCTTATGGTTACGCGTGTGTTTGAATTGACTTTGAGTGTAAACACCTTACCCTGAAGTGTATATCTCACACTTGAGTGATGAACGTAAATACTACCCGTGAGAATGGTGGATGAGCATTCCGAAAAAGTAAAGTAGTTGATTTGAATTGTATGTTCTTAGATGGATGGTTGTCTTAGTTATTGAAGTATGATTTTTGAATTGTTATATTTTCTTGGATGTGAAGTTGTGAAATTTCCTCTCAATTACTTTATTGGTTTTATATGTCGTTGCCTCGGGACGAGCAACAGGTAAGTTTGGGGGTTTGTTGAGAGTGAAATTTCACGTATTTTAGGTCTCACATTACACCGTTTTTGATAGGATGTGGCCATGATTTTGTATAAAATGACATGGTTTTCATATCTTCATAATTAAGATACTACTAAGGTGTTTTGTTGAGTTTTGAAGGGTAAAACATGATCAAAAGTTCAAAGTTGGAATGAGGAGTGAAAGTGAGAAGGAATGCTGAAAAATACAGTCCATGTTGAACAAATTTCTGCATTCTTATAGAAGTCCAAATTGATCATATGATATAAGGTTGGAAAGCCACAGAAGAGAGGGTCGTTTTGACGTAAAGAACACCCCAATTGGATTCCAAACGAAAAAGTTATGATCAAAGTGCTAACGTCGCACATGCTGTACCGAGCAGCCACTTTTCATGACTTTTTACATATTCAAATGTTGGAGTTTCTGAGAGTTCTTTATATGGATAGAAAGCCAAGGAAAAGAGGAACGCGTGAGCACAAAAATCATTCAAATTGGAGTCCGTATGAAGAAGTTATACTCAAAACGGTGAGGTCGCGCAGTGCAGTCTCCGCAGCTCGGGAGGCCGCTCGGCTCGAGCCGGACCAACTTTGTGCGAATTTCCAGCCGAGTTGGGTTGCTTCAGAACCTACATGACGGCCTTATTCCAACCATATGCTGCTCGGCTGGTTTGGAGGCCGCTCGGCAATAAGCTCGGCCCGAGCAATGTGCCGAGCGGCCCAAAATCGGGCCCAGACGAGACCTGTTCGATGCAGCAGCGTATATATACCCTCAAGTCGCGATTCTGAAGCAGTTTTGATCGCGAAAAAGCCCTGCATCAGTCCAAGAAATAATTAGGGAGATCAAGACACAAATTGGAGAGAACCCATCCATAACCCATCATCAATTCACACCTCCAACACCTCCATATCAGATTAACAACCTGATTTCATCATCCATCCACTTCCAAGAGGGTTCCAAGTGCTAATCAAGGGAGAATCGAGCAATTGGAGAGACGGAGAAGGAACGAAAGACTACGTCTACACTAGGGTTTCATAATTCCTATCTTTCTCTTTCTTTTACTTTGATTTTTGGTATGAATTGCTTAGCCATGAGTGTTGCTTGTGACCTCATGGGCTAATTTTATATACAGTTCTAGGGTTTGATGGATTGATTTAATTGATTTGGGGATTTAGACCAAATATTGGGATTTTATGCAGTTGAGCTTTTGATTTTACTTATTTTATTAAGACATGCTTTTCTGCTTCGTAACGTCTTCATAATATATTCATGACATCCGCTATAATGCTTGGATTATTGTGTTAGCTTGTGTGCGTTCATGATTGGTATTGTCTATCTGTTAGGGATTAGAGTAGCTCCGCTATAAGCACTTTAATTTCATGAACTGGTAAATCAAATACTTGATTAGTTTAGTGGAACAATGCAATTAGACAATCAAGTAGGAAGTGAATAGAACCTTGTAGTAATTCCAGAAAATATCTTGTTAGTCAGGCTTACCATCCGGAGGTATTGTTGCTTGCTTTGATTAGTATCTAGGAATAAGGCTTGGTAATATTTGCGCACCTTAAGATTTAAACCAGATTAGACTGTTAGCTTAGAATCGAATCATATTCGGTGGGATAACAGGGATATGTGGTGTATTTTCAGTGAAACTGCATGAATGAGCAATCGTAAGTTTAATACCCCAAATTAATTGGTCAATACCTGATACCTTAGAACTGTTTGTCATCTCTTGATTAGAAACTTGCTTTTATTTTTCCTTGCTTTTAATTAATTTAGTTATTTATATTTTCAGTAATTTAGATAATTAATTCATTACAAAATCACTTTGAAAATCGGTTACACAATTCTGATTAATTAGTAATTCATAGTAAATAAATAATTAACTGTCTTAGCGGGATCGATAATTTAACTTGGGTACTTGCTACTACAATTGACATCCTTATACTTGAGGATTAAATTATAGTGAGCAGAAAAAGCCTATCAAGTTTTGTATGATTCAAACCTGAGGAGGGGAGTTCTCACAGTGACTAAGGATGATAGAATAGTCATGAAGGGAACTAGGAGATCTGACTTGTACTTTCTGGATGGGAGTGTTATTGTAGGACAGATACACAACACTGATCAGCAGGATGATGCCAAGCTATGGCATGGTAGGCTGGGACATGTTAGTGAAAGAGGAATGCAAAAATTGGCTAAACAACAGTTGATCAAGTTCAATGCAAATGATCAGATCAGACAGTGTGAGCATTGCATTCTTGGTAAGTCTAAGAGACTTAAGTTTGGTGAATCGGAACATACAACCAAAAGAAGGATGGATTATGTTCATTCAGATCTCTGGGGACCTTCAAAGACTATAACCAGAGGTGGAGGAAGATACGTAATGACCATCATTGATGATTACTCAAGGAAGCTGTGGGTATATGTTCTGAAAACCAAGGATGAAGCATTTTCTACATTCAAGGTCTGGTTAACAGAAACAGAAAATAACATTGGGAGTAGTTTGAAGTACTTGAGAACAGACAATGGATTGGAATTTGTGTCTGAAGAGTTCAATTCATACTGCAAGGAAAAGGGGATTTAGAGACACAAAACTGTTCCTGGAACTCCACAACAAAATGGCATTGCAGAAAGGATGAATCAGACACTTTTGCAAAGAATTAGATGCATGTTGAGCAGTACAGGCTTAAGTAAGATATTTTGGAGAGAATTAGCTGCAACTGCAGCTTACTTGATCAACTTATGTCCTGCTACAGCTTTGAATTTTAAAATTCCAGAAGAAGTCTGGTCAAGTAAGGTTCCAAGCTACTCACACCTTAGAGTTATAGGCTGTCAAGCTTATTCCCATGTGAAACAGGATAAGTTGGAATATAGAGCACTTAAATGTGTAATGATTGGTTATCCAAAAGGTGTAAAGGGGTATAAATTGTGGTGTTATGAAGAGAACAGACTCTTGGTTAGTAGAGATGTTGTTTTCATTGAAAATAAGATGCCTTTGATCAAAGATGATCAGAGAAGAGAGTCTGAACTTGAGGTGGAGCCTCAAAATATGAACAGATTAGGTGAAAGTGAAGAGAACTTCTCTAACAGAGATACAGATGAAGTATCAAGAGTTAAAGAACAACCTAATACCTATCAGCTTGCAAGGGACAGACAGAAAAGGACTATAGTGCCACCTGCAAGTTATATGGAAGCTGATATAGTATCATTTGCACTATATACAGCAACTGAAATTGAAGCTTATGAACCAAGAAACTACACTGAGGTATTGGCAAGTCAAGATAGTAATAAGTGGCTGATAGTCATGGAGAAAGAGCTATTATCTTTGAATAAGAATGGAACATGGAGAATTGTTGACAAACCAAAATCTCAGAAGATAGTTGGATGTAAGTGGATTTTCAAGAGAAAATCAGCATCTGCAGCTGAAGGTGGAGTCAGATACAATGCTAGGCTAGTAGCTAGGGGTTTTTCACAGAAGGAAGGAGTGGATTACAATGAGATCTTCTCACATGTGGTTAAAAATTGTTCAATCAGAGTATTACTAGCACTAGTGGCTCAATATGATCTTGAGCTTCATTAGATGGATGTAACTAGTGCATTTCTACATGGTAAGTTGGAAAAAAGTATCTACATGAAGATACTAGAGGGTGTTACAGTTGAGAGGGCTGATACAAAGGCATGTTTACTACTCAAGTCTCTGTATGAACTTAAACAAAGTCCTAGACAGTGGTACTTGAGGTTTGATGAGTATATAATTGCCAATGGATTTCAGAGAAGTCTCTATGACAGTTGTGTATATATCAAGGAAGAAAACAGCTGTTACACATACTTACTACTCTATGTGGATGATATCTTGATTGCTTGCAAGAGCTCTCAAGGCATTGATGTACTAAAGGGATTACTCAAATTGGAGTTTGAGATGAAGGATCTTGGTGAAGTTAAGATGATACTAGGTATGGAAATAAGTAGAGACAGGCACTTGTGTTGAAACAGCAATCTTATCTTGTTAAAGTACTCAAAAGGTACAATATGGATCAGTGCAAACCTGTTACAACACCTGTCAAGCAAGGATTAAGTCTGTCTCTACTTGGTGGAGCTAAAACAGACAGAGAAATAGCTGAAATGAGCAGAATTCCATATGCAAGTTCAGTGGGCAGTCTTATGTATGCTATGGTTTGCAGTAGGCCTGATCTTGCTTATGTAATGAGCTTGATTAGTAGATTCTTAAGTTGTCCAAGGAAGCAGTATTGGGAGGCAGTCAAATGGGCATTAAGGTATGTCAAGGGAACTGAACAACTTGGTTTAAAATTTCAGAAGAGGGAAGCAAAATCAGAAGTTGTCATTGAATATGTTGATGCTGATTTTGCAGCAAACTTAGATTCTAGGAAGTCTCTTACAGGGTATGTGTTTAATATGTATGGAACATCAGTGAGCTGGAAGGCTAGTCATCAGTCTGTAGTGGCATTATCAACTACAGAAGCTGAATTTATTGCTTTGACAGAAGCAATTAAAGAATGGGTATGGCTTGTTGGTTTGCTGAAAGAATTGGGGGAATATCAGGATACTGTAGTGGTGTATTGTGACAATCAAAGTGCAATACACTTAGCTAAGCATCAGGGATATCATGAAAGGACCAAACACATTGATGTCAAGCTATACTTTGTGAGAGATATGGTGGACAATGGATCTGTTGAGGTGAGAAAGATTGATACATCTGTAAATCCAGCTGATGGACTTACTAAAGCTTTGCCAGCAATAAAATTTGAGCTGTGCAAGACTTTAGTTGGTATGTTTTCAAACTTACAGGTTGCTGCTCCTTAAAAAGCAGCAAGATGGGGGAGGAGAGCTCAAGTTTGAGCATGCATACATCTAAGGTGGAGATTGATAACAATAGATACATGCATGGGATGTTTCACATGTGGATTATGTTCATTGGAGGCTGGAGAATGATCATAATGTGTTGCATGCAAGCTGGAAGCAAGTTGTGGCAGTTGAAACAAGCCAACAAACTTCAACTGTCAAAACTGCCATTCTGGTGCAGTGTGAGCAGCCGTTTTTGAAGCGATTTTCGAGCAATTTGTTGAGCTACCTGGAACTGGCTAGATGGCTGCATCTCAACTACTAAGTGAGGGCTTTCTAGTGGTGGTTTAACCGGATCAATAGGTTAAGGGAGTAGCAAGATATAAGGGCTCAAAGTGGCTTGATCACAGCAGTTTTACACTGAGTTTGACAGTTTCTGTAGCTTCGTTTTCATTCTTCTTGTTGCAGATTGAGATCAATCCAATCTGATTTGTAAGCATTGAATAATAATAAGAGTTCTTCTCCCCAAAGTGGATGTAGGTTATTCATAACCGAACCACTATACATCCTTGTGCAAGATTACTTTTCATTTCAAGTTCTATCATTTTATATGTTTTTTATTCTCGAGTGTTTGTGAGTTTTTATGTGTTTATCACAACATCATGGCCTGTGATGGGCCACGTTCAGATCGTGGAGTTTGCGAACCTCTTCATCCACCACCTAAACAATCTCCATCTCCCTTGTGGTAACTTTTAATTCCTCCTATCTATCAAAATCAAATTATTGTTCCTCTTATTATGAAAGATATGCTCCATCTTAACTCGCTAATTCATTCAACACATCACGTGTACATTGACAATACTCCATCCTTTTAATTTGCTACATCTTCATCTTCTTATTTTAAAAATGAGATTTGAATATGATATATGATAAAATACAGGTAAAACAGTTTCAGTGACCATACTCCTGATGAAGCTCCCCGATTACATTGACAGCGTTACCGGAACATTCACCGATCTACTCTCCTCCACCACCGCCGCCATCAACTTGGTCCACCTTCCCACCACCCAACCTGCTCCCGACTGGAACCGCACTACCCGTGGATTCTTCACTCACAGTCTGCCAAAAATCCAACTCCTCCGCTCCAACAGGCCCTCCGTCGTGGCCGCTGATGGCGGAGCAGCAGATGAATGCTTTCCAGCTGGTGAGGGAGCTGGGATTGGCGGTGGAGATCAGCCTGAGCTACCTGGAGAGGGGCGGGGTGGTGGAGGCGCCGGTGATAGAGAGGGGGATCAGGGAGTTGATGGAGAGTGGGAGTGAGGTGAGAGAGAGAGTGAAGGAGATGAGAGAGAAGAGTAGGATGAGTGTGGGTGAACATGGATCATCCTACATCACTTTACACAGGTTGATTCATGATATAATGAGCGATGTAATCAATTAACATATGTACGCCATTCATATTTTAAAATAAAGCAATAAAACATGGAATAAAAATCAACCAAAAATAAAGAAAATGACTTGAGCTGTTTATTCTACATCTACGCAAAATTAGTTGATTTCAGATAGCAATCCTCCATCATCAGTCATAGTATTCATCCTCATCAATGATATCTTCATCATCGTAGTAGTACTCATCATCATCCTCCTCATACTCATCGTCGCTCATACTCCCATCGCCATTCGGAATCAAAACCTTCACCTGTGGCCCTCCTAAACTCTCTTGAATTCGATCTCTAATGGCAGTCCCCTGAGAAGAAGATATACCCAAAGACAGGTTAATGTTAGATAATCAAGCACATGCAAAGCTGAGAATGCAAAACCTCTCACCATCATATGACAACGTTCCTCAAACATTTCAAGAAATCCAGCAACCCACCGATCAGCATTTTCAACCCAAATATTGGGATGCACCCCAGCTGTTTTTGCAACAGTTTGTATCTGAAAACACCAAGTTTAAGTTGAATGCAACACTAATGGATGGTTTTCTGAAACTTAAACTAGAAGAAACTTAACCTTCTCCCCAACTTTTTCTTGTTGCTCCTTCACTTTCTCTTGCAGCTTCTTCAGTCTCATATTCACTCTTAATCGCTTTTCCTGCCCAACAGAAGAATAAGATTATATCAAAATCAATGGGGGCTAGATGTACATCAGAATCGGTTGATGGCAAGAGGAGAACAGGAATATAGGAAATCATGCCTTGACATAGCTAACATTAAGCTCCTTTCTTGTATATCCGCGATCCAAATTGCGCACCACATATTGATTATAGTCCTTCACAATCCTCATAATGACATCTGATGTTGAAATTCCATCAGTCCTTTTAGTCTCCTTAAATCGTCCCACTGCTTTTACCTACATGTAGAGTAAGATAACCTTTGATCATCTGATGTCTCCAGTTCTGAGAAGAAATGATCCACTTACACAGTGACACCTACAGGATCGAAGCGAAGAAATATGTGATAGTGCAATACTTACAAATTCATAAACATCTTTTCCAGCTCCGCTTGCATCTGCATACCTGCAAAAGATGGTTACATCACCCTAGGGGTGTGAATGCCCAGTTACTGGAAATTCAAACATATATAAAGGCTAAAGCAAACCAAAGGTTTGCAGTACATCAGAACAAGGCCACCCATTAAATGCACCACTAAAACTGTTGATAATTAGAAAGTGCTTAACCAGCAGAATATTCACAAGTTTCACATGTATATTCAGGAAGTGCTAATAAAAGTGGGAAGAGGAGAAAACAAGGTCACGACTGTCTGAAAAGTTTCGTGAACAGCCCCTAGCAGCTTGGCACTTAAAATGTAACTTACAAACATATTATATATGTGGTGGTCACTGGCAAATTTTGTTAATTCAGAAGGCACCATCATTCTTACATCTATTACTACCTCATGACATTAATGATATCAAGCTAGCGCTTCTACAGCAAGAAAAGGATTTAGAAGAGAAACTCTTACGGAAGAGAATCATGAGCTACATAATCGATACGGTGAGCGTCAAGGAACTCCTGATTTATTACCCACGGGGCGTCAGGAATAACCTCATCAACCCACCTGCGCCAAAGAGTAAAGCTACATGAATTACAGGATGTCCCCACGTAGAACAAGTATTCCTTGAATTGATAGATTTTCACAATATGTTGCATCACAGATCTTTATCAATCAATTTTCTTACACAAGATAGATTCTAGTATATTACGTATACTCACATGTTGAGGATGCATAATTAATATGTAATTCAGCTCATGTAAGAAAGTGTAATATGATGTATAACTACATTATCAGATGAAGCAGCTAGATGCATACTAAGCAAAGCATAAAAGAACAGAAACACACTTGCAGTGCCGAAGAGATTCATAACGCTCAGCTGCAGTCATAACAGTCTTTCCCTTGTACTTATGTGTAGTCTGATCATTGCAGCATCCGACCAACAAGTATGCATTAGGGAACCTACATAAACACATGCCATTACGTGCATTGCATACTTAAACAAGAAAACAAAGCTCCGAAATGATAACCAACTGATCTGAAGAAAAGATAATAGATTTCATACACTGGTAAACTATAGCCAGAAGGCCCCACATGGCCTTAGAAATTAATATAGTAACCACACTTCATATTTTAACTTCAAATTGATCGCAAAAGAGTTACACATACGAAGAGATGAATAAGCTAAAACATGATCCTTCAGAATCACTTATTCAAAAACTACAATAAATGGACAATATGGCATTAACCACCTGGTAGACGAATATGAGAATCAGAATTTTAAAAGCCAAAAAATTAAGCAAATAAAAACCAATAAAAGATCAACAATTGTGAGATTCAAGAACCAATAGCAGCTGAATTTGATCGACAATCCCACAAAAAAAATAAAATAAAAATTAACCACACATAATCCTCGTATTGCAATAATCAACACCACAAATAGGACCAAGACGGCATAAAACACAAGTGCTAAGCTAAAAATAATAGTATCTGGATTAATGTAAGCTTTAATGCGCAATTAAAACCTAAAATTGAAGGCAGAAAGATGTGAGGTAAATAAGTTACAGCTTCTTGGCTTGTTCGAGGGAGCGAGCATGACCGAAATGGAAGAGATCATAGATCCCATCGGCGTAGATGCGCAAAGGACGATCAGAATCGTTGGTGGTGTTGGTGGTGGCACCGGCGCCGGCGCTTATGGTAGTAGGCGTCTGATCCTCCGCTGCCCTCTCACCCATCTCAACCGTCTCTCCCTCTCTCCTTTTTCCCAAATATATGCATACATTTTTCTTTCAACGGAATAACCCGCCGACATTACCGCCTCATGTTATATGTCTCTCCCGCTAGTTATTCTTAGCAGGATTATTATATACTCCACATATATAATTACACCCTTAATTCGGAAATTTTGAGATAATTTCCTTCTATAAAAACATACTATTATGTAAATATATTTTTATTAGCAAATAAATAATTATATACATAAACTTGTGGGTCTAGAGCAAAATAAATTACCTGCGTTTATATTTTCTTTATAATGATCATCTATTTAACTATAATAACGAGCGTAGGTTTTCTAAACCTAAAATTGATTTTCAAAATCGAGAATAAACGTGTCATTAAAGTTTATAGGGTTTATTACTCACATGTACATGTTTTAGAGCTTATTTACTGCCGGATATAATGAGAAAAATAAAATACTAATAGATACACGAATCAACGGCGACCGGACTAGATTACCCTGTCACCATCTCTCCCTCCCCACTCCCTCATTTTCTTCATTGCTTACCAATTTCACTCGAGCTCTCTCTTCCCACCCTCAAATCCGAACTTTTCCTCATCTCTTCCTCTTTCCAATTAAAGAATTCTAACAAAATTTCTAAAATTTTCTTCCGGCGATTTGGTCGATGATCCTGCCAGTGCATATTTGCCTGCTGCCCTAGATTTCAGCCGTCTGATTTGATTTAGAAATGCTTCTGCGCTGATCCTTCCATCGGCCTGCGTAGGGCAGTCCCCTTCTACGCCGTCATTGACTTCCCAGTCAGCGGTTGTACGCCGCCGCAGATCCAGCATTGCGGTCTCCTTCCCCTGTCATTCTACCGCCGTCTCTTATCGTAGCAATCATCCAGTGGCCATCAGATTCAGGGTGTTACTTTGGTTCTTCTCTCCATCAAGGGGCTTCGACCTCTCTTTGTGGCGCCTCGCGATATATCAGACGGCGGATCCAATCTGCTAAATCAATAGTTGCTGCCACCTCTTTCCGACGCCACAGTTAAACTGTATGGAGCAGTGGCTACCCCGCTTTATCACCACCGGTGTGTGACTACTCCGACGTGCCCCTGGACATCGCCTTTGCTTTGTGCAAATTTAAGGGTTTGTTGCGGCTGTCGACCTTGAATTTCAAATTTAATCCAGAGGCAATAGCCCATCACTGGGCATCTAGTTTTTAGGCCCTCTCTCATGATACAATTTTGCCCTCGGTTTTTTTTTTGTTTTGTGTTGATGTGGGATTGAGTTATGTGTTTTGGGTGCTTTTTAAGTGTTCTGATTGATTTTTGGAATTTGAATTGCCTTGTTGGATGTGGTCATGCTTGGTATGTGTTATGTTTGTAGTGAGTTTCGAGTGGATATAATTTATGCAAGTTTATTTCCGATTCTAATTTTGTTCAATTTACCTAGATATGAATGATTCATTAGAAAGAAGTTACTCAAATGTTGTGCCTCTTTATATGCATTAGTTTAAAAGTATAAATAATTGTAATGAAGCATATTAGGAAAGAATTCAGTTCCTATTTCTAGTTTACAGAGTTTTACTTTGTGTTGAGTTTAGTTCAGTTTAAACATATGGTAAAATCATGTATGTATGATCCAGCATCATTGCTTATGTATATTGATTATTGGTAGTAGTTACGTGCACTCGGTTAGGTACATGGTGTATCGATACACTACTGCTTTTACCTTCTTTTTCTTTGATATCTCCTTTGATTTCAGCTTCAGACTGTTGTTTGCTTGGTCCTCTGTAATAAATTGAGGATTTGAATATGTAGTGGCCGCACTCATATGAGAAGTAGTCGGCACATTTCTAGACATCTTTGTTTTACTATCTTCTAGATTGGCACTATCCTCTTCAGTTTCAACTGCAGATGGCTGTTCACTCCAGTCTCCTGAACGTGATGCAGAGTATGACTCTGAAGTGGCATCACGCATATATGAAACTATTTTCTTTGACTTTCCTTGCTCTTTGTACCTTCTGAAGAGGACATTGGTCCACGTTATGATATTTCCTCAAGAAAGGCAACATCATTTTTCTTTTGCAGCTCAAATCTTGTGGATCCTGTATAGAGAGAAGTCAAAATCTTATCAGCATCTTGGTCTAGTAGAAAATGACTTTCTATAGTATCATAAATTTGTTCAGTCTTCCTTTGTGTGTGCTTCATCTTCTTTACCTTTATGTGAGAAATTGATCTTTTAACAGTATTATACTTATGCTCTAGATTTCTACTTGATTTACCTTAACCCAATTCTCGTCTCAATAAGGCCATTAATTATTTTTGCATTTCATGAATCGTGGATTCATGTTGCTCAGCTGATATTATTTTTGTTTGTATGTTAGGTGAGGTGACTATACTTGAAGATTACCATGGGCAAGACACAAAGCATCTTCTAAGTTTATGATGAATCCTTGTTTTGAATTCCTAGATTTTGAAGTTATGACAGAAGAAACACTTGAATATTTTCCAGAAATGGGAGTTATTTTGTTTTCTATTTTTGTGATATGTGAACTAAGTATGACTTGTGCCTGCTCCTTTATTTTTGGTGTCTGCCTTCCTATATTGTTTTCATCTCAACCATGACTATTCCTTTTATTTGTATTCTGAGGAGTTACATATTTTGGAATACTGTTAGTAACGAGTGCTATTAAGCACTGCCTAAGCTAAGTCAGATGGCCATATTTTAAAATTTTTGTATTTAAAAAATATTGTGAAATTTAATCAAGGTTAGTTATTTTGAGAGGTGGACATGTCATTTATTTTAGTACTCCCTCTACAGGATATGTGTGATTTGCTTGGATTATCCTTGGTGCAGGCTCAAGTACAAGAAAATCAATTTCTTCCAGAAGATCGGATTAATGATAAGAGTTTGCTGTAATATTTTTTGTTAAATATGATTAATTTAATTAACTGTATATTACTAATTTAATTAGCTGCACAAAGTTAAAATGTGTGTTAAAATTTGAAAGAAAAAAAAATTTACAAAACAAAATGTGCAAACACATAGGGGTATTTATGGTATCACAATCTATTTTGTGTAGTTATGAGTATTTGTTCTTTAAATCATGTAGTTTATTGCAATTATGTATTATTTCATGTATCCCATAGTAAGTGATCAAAGTTTATAATATATTTTTTATTTAAAATATTTATCACTAATTCATTATAATTGAATATATGGAACATTTTATATGAAAATAAGAATGATAATTATGCTTAGACTAACCAATTAACTAAAAACACATGCTACTTATTTTCGAACGACCACCCGAACAAACTTTTCAGCCTCGAGATTTCCCATGTCGCAATCATGCTACAATCTTCCAAAGTATTAATATTCGATAATTGATAAAAATAAATATTAAAAAAAATCTAATAATAAAAAATTGTCCAATATAGAAAACTCAACTATGTGTGTTGAATGGTAGTCAGCAGTCAAGCTGGTAAATTATTTTAAATGTCTTAATCACTTGAATAAATAACATTTATCATCTATTAGTTGAACTGACTAAACGTTGATAATTTTTGCTGGCTAGGATAAAAGAGTGACTTTTAAACATAATCGAGTAATATAAAATAAGTTTAATTAGTATAAATGGTTAATCATCATCGTATTCTACAATTTGATATAAGAGTTTGTTTAGTTTATCTTCATCAAATTACGAGATAGCTAAGGATTTAAGATACGATAAAATACCTCTAGCGCCAAAATCTAATAAGATTGTCTTGAAAATGAATAAATACTTCATTATCATGTGCCCATTTAAAATTAAATATCTGAAAGACAATGAGAATTTAGAATAACTAAATTAGAATCAGAGATCTAAATTAATGATATGGCTTATATCTATCTATAAAAAAAAAAAAAAAAAAAACATTTATCCAATAATAATTTTTGTTTATTGCACCTATTTATGCGTTGAAGGAAGAGAATTTACAATCTAGGAAAGAAAGGCCATCATCGGCTGCCTCAAAACATGTAGTTGTCGAAATCGCGATTAACATTCGGGGAGGATGACTCCGGTGGCGCGTGTGATGAGCCGCCTCCAACGCCGCGTTGTGCATGCATGTTATTCATCATGAACATGTACTGTTGGTGTTGCTGTTGCTGTTGCATGTGGTTATGATACTGATCATGAGCTGGAAATCCACTTGCCGATGCGGTGGTGGGGGTAGGCTGGTGGGTAAAATCGAGTACTCCGGTGGCGCTGGAGAGGTGAGTGGTGGTGGGACTTCCAGTAAATTGTTGCACCATCGCCCGGAAGTTGGTGGTGTCGGTGTTGAGTAAGGTGGTGGGGGTCCGTCGTGAAGCCCTCGACCGCCGTCGAATGGGCCGAGCAACACGGCCTTGATTGTTACTATTTCTAGAAGTGGCGGCGGTGGTGGTCGGAGAGATTGGGTTGCGATTAACATCATCGAATTGAATTTGCATCCAATCACCAGGATTTGACATGATTCTAAGGCATATATCTCTTCTATGTTAGGTAGAATTTTAAGTGTAGAAAATATATGATCCATGGAGTTTGAGTATTTATGGAGTCTTAATTACTACTAGTTTACTAGTCTTGGTCAAAATATTCACCCTTACAATTTAACTATTGGTATATTTAATACTAAAAGCATTCTACCTAAATTCTTCTTGAGTTGAATTAAACTGTATTTTAAAATAATAGTAATAGTAATTTATTATTATTTGATCTAAAATATTACATATGACATATATTTATACTCCCTCTGTCCGCTTCTAAGGTATTCATTTTACTATTTTTTGTGTCCGCTTTAAAGGTATCCATTTTTCATATTTAGTAAAAAAGTACGCAATATGGTCCATCATTTCATTCTAATACAACTACCCACCTTACTTTACATATAATAATAATAATCTATGTGCAAAAAGCAAATGAATACCTTAGAACTGGTGGGAGGAAGTATTAAAATTAGAATCTACACACTTGTACAAATTTATTTTTCTTCTAAGGCCCTATTATGATAACAAGGAACTTTGTAAAAATAAGTTTGGGAGGTGTTACAAATTCACTTGGAACTAACAAATAATTAAAAATAAATCATATTCATACTTTTTTAATATTGTTAAAACTCGTGTGGCCCTTTAAATTAAAAAGTAAAGTATATTTATAGAAACATATAATATGTAGTATAATTATTCCATTTATTTATTTTTTTTTTTTGAAAAAAATGGATACTAATGTTGCTGATGGAGGGAGTATTACTCCATTGGATATAAATGGAAACGTCGGTTGAAAGCAAAGACTTGTGAGCGAGAGTATAAATATTTGGCCTTCTAGAATCTGTCTTACTCCATAAATTATCTCTTCTCTATATCTTGTGTGTTTAATTTAATTTTACGCCATTTCAGTTTAATTCTTTACAAAAACAGAGATTATAAAGTAACTAATGTCTGTGGATAATTCCAGACTCATCACTTAACCTTTAAAATAGAGTAGAGGGCGAATGCAACAAAAATATACAATAAGAATAAGGAGGAAATTAGCTAAAACCAATAAGCTGGGTATATCTAATTATAATAACTACACAAAGGAATAGCCTAAAATATAGAGTAAAAAGATAAGATAAAATTAGATTCCCTTGAATGTTCACCCTGGGCTGGCTTCAATCTCCGAGTGGAAACTCACATTTGCCATATTCTGGAACAGTTAGCATATGAGAGAGATATCACCAATAATTATAATGAATAAAATATAGCGATAATTACTGAATTAATTAATTAAAAGATCGTAAATACGGGTCAAGTAATCCAAGACATGACAGGGAGGATGTGGCCGTCAATCACGTGCTGTACAATTACCTGGCCTGGACCCCAATTTCAACTCTATGTGGGCCACCCCATTATTGACCCGCCACTCATTTCTTAACCTACGCTAAACTTACCCCATTACTTTACTGCATTTATGCTAACGTACCATCATCTTCTCCCATATTTCCTTCTCATAAAATACCGACTATGATTCTCTTCAATTCATTTTTTGTGTTTGGATTGATTCCAAATAACCCAAATTATATTGCTACATATTTTGTGCCATTATGGAGATAATAATAATCACCATATAAATGCCTTTTTATAACTGGAAGAGCATTTTACATAATACATATAATCATATTTTCAATCCTTCCCAACACCCTCCTTATATTTTCTTTAGTTTGTTCTATTTTCAATGCTTATTTATTATATTATTTATTTTTTCTTTTATTTTTTGTGTTTCCTCCTAATTTATTTTATTATCTATTTTTCATTTTGATCTGTCTCATTACAAATTATTTATTTCCATTTTTGGATTGATGTGACTTACCATCACTACACATGGCCCACACTCAACACTAATACAACTACCCACCACACATTAAAATATTATTTCTCTCACCTTACTATACATTAAATTATTATACGTACTCATTAATCCACCACGTGCAAAAAATAAATGAATACCTTTCAAGGGAACAGAGGGAGTACATAAAGTACTCCCTCCGTCCCATAACAGCTTTCACACTTTTCTCATTTATTTGTCCCACAATAACTTTCACACCCAAAAAAATAAAATATCACTTTATCCAACAACCTCAAAAGTTACTTTAATTTCAAATTTGTCACTCATTTTTCACACACATAACATTACTTTACATTTTATTTATTACCTAAAAATACTACAATACCTTTAAAAGTCAATAAAGTTGGTCAAAAAAACAACTTTTCTTAAACAATGTGGAACAGTAAGTGTAAAAGCTGAAACGGGACGGAGAGAGTAATAAATATTTTAATGTAAATTTCAAGAAAAAAAGTATTGGAACTAATAAAATATTGAACACATTTAATTTTAAAGAGTTGTTATGACTCTCTAAATTTAAAGAGACAAAATGATTATGTAAAACTTTTTTTGTTAATTTAAAGAGCTTATTGAAAGTAATATTTATTGATTCACTCTTTAAATTATAAATAATTTATAATTTAAATGTTTTTAGAATATTATTCAACAACCCTTAAAAGTACACAGAATTTAGATTAGACATTAATAATATAATATGATAAATTAAGAAATCTTAGGGATAAATGAATATTCATACCAATTAGATTGTACATGGGCACGCAAAAGTTTCATGTCATGCTAAATCAATCCAAATGAATTATCACTGTTCCTAAACCCTGTAAGTTAGATTTGGCGTGCTATAATTGAGAGATTTATTTAGCGTAAGTACTCCTATTTAAGGGAAAAAAAAAAGAAAAGAAATTAAAGAAGAGAGGATTGTTTATACTTACTGGGCTGTTGGGTAACGATGACAGCGGCCCCACCGAAGAAGCAAGTGCCAATGGCACGCCCCTTCTTCTGGTAGTAACTGTTGAAAGCATAGGAAGCATGCGCCTCCACTGTGTTGGGATCAAAACACGTGGACCCTGGCTGAATCGGATGGCAATTTGCGCCCCCCTCACCGCACGCATAGTCTAGACCCTCTTGCAGCTTATCTTTCCCCACCTCCGCCTTCGCTACGCACCACGTTTGCCCACTCGACGTCGCCATCCTCTGTTCTCCGCCGGTCATAGACGGCGCCCTATCCTGGTACCCCTTCAACCCCTCCGCCGTCAATGGGATATCGTACACCTTCTTCTCATTCGGGTAGAATAGCCCGAAGTTCCGCTCCGACGTCGGACCTACCTTCTTGTTCTCGTTGAACAGAGCGAAGAGGAAGACCGTCAGATCAGCGTTGGGACGGAGCGGGGTCCCACCTCCGGAGAGGACTCGCCGGACTAGATTGCCGTTGTAAGCGGCGGCGTTCTCTACGCTCGCCCCGAGCTCGTTTGAGTCACCCTTCGATGGCCACCCGGTTTCACTGACCGTCATAGGCACGTCGTCGTATTTCAAGGCCACCATTGCTGCGAACACAGCGTCTATTTGAGCGTCGAAGAGTGACAAGTATCGTAACCCGTTGCCGGCGTCGACGACGCCTGGATTCTCCCGGAAAAGTGCGTAATCGAGTGGGATGACGTCAGCGTTTGACTCGTACGCAAAAAACGGGTATACGTTAATCATGAGGGAGGACCCGGTTTTGCGAAGGAACTCTAGCATGGGTTTGAAAACGGGTTCGACCAAATCGGGTCGGAACGATCCGGCGGAAGACGGGTAGGAGTTCTGCAAAGCGCTGAGCGCAATGGGCGAAGACACCTTAATTTGGTCATGGAAGTTATACTTGATGAGTGCCTGGTGAATGTTGTACATTGCCGGGATGAGGAAGCGGGTTGTGTTGTGCGTGTCAACAAACACCTCATTGCCGACGGCGATGGCCTCAATAGCGGTGGAGGGGTGGTAGGCGGCGACATTCTTCTGGACCCAGGAGTATGCGAAGGAAGGGCGGCGAGCGGCGGAGTAGAGGTGCTCGTTGGGGAGGTTGACGGTTACTCTGACACCCGATCCAGATAAGGCTTTGAGAACGGCCGGATCGGCATCGTAAACCTTGACACGCTCGATGCCTTGTGATTTAAGAAGCTGCACAACCTTGGTCGCCGATGGGAGGTTGTTGGCAATCCGGCCGTAGTTAACTCCGATGGAGGCGCCATCTGCAATGCAATGAGAATAGAAGTTAAAAGCGATTCCAATTCATGTGGTGGAGGAGATTGTAAATCTTACCTGCAAAGGCGAGAAGAGAAAGCAGGGGGAAGAGGATGGAAGAAATGAGGAGAAGGTCCATTGGTAGTGGAGAGTGAGGGAGTGGAGCTGGAGAGTGGTGGTAATGGTAAAATGGAGGGAGAATCGAGGATGTTAGTGGGGTCCACTCGGCACAGCACTTCACGTGGTCCCCTTATGGCGGGGCCCATCTCACTCGACCGTTTCGGAATTACAGTATTCCCCCTGCCGCTGCCTCTAATCAATGTACCTGACTTTCTCCTAAAACATAAAACGCCATCCACCTAATTTATTACCCAATCAATACTTGTAACATTAATGACATAATTAATGCTCCCACTTTACTAATCACAATTTTAAATTTAAATATATAAAATAATTATTAATGCCTGCCCGGTTTTGTTCAGATAAATTTTTATCTTCCTTATTTTACTAATAATCATGCATGTTTAGCAGATAGTACAAATGTTTAATAGCTAGTAGATCAAGCTAATTTAATTAATCAATACTTTTATTATAATGAATCGATGAATCAAATAAATTACTATAATTATATAGAACACTTTCTTAATTTATTAATCTTTTAAGTTGGTTTTAATTGGAGATTTGGAGAAGATCAAAGTGTTATTAATAAAATAAGAGTATAGTTAGTGCATAATGTATGTATGTATGTATGCAATAAAAGTAGAATGAAATGGTACATCAATTAGCGTAGCCATAGGAGCAATGTTTTTAGAAGGAAAGTAAAATAATGGTGAGGTGGTTGGAATGAATGGTGGTGATGTACGGTAATAACCTTGTGGACCAACAATTTTATTGACTGATGTCGTCTAGTAAAAGTCTTTTGCTACTTTTTAGATGAACCAATAATGTAGTATTGCCATGGCATTCTATTCTACAATTGCAACATTTTTATCCCTCCTTCATTTGCTAATCATACTTTAATATACAAAGTATTTCTTTATTTTCTTATAAATATTCACATCTCCCAAAATGTAATATAATTTAATTATCATAAGATTATTTCTTTATTCTTAAATTCTAAAATATTTATCCTCAAGTTAAAATGATTTCTTTTGATTATCGGTTGGAACAAGATGCCCTCTTTTCCATGTTTTAATTGAAAATAATTAATATATATACAAATAACAAAATTAGAACTATAAAAACCACACAAGGGCAATGACTCAATAGATTTCAACACCAGTCTTTATAAACAATAATAGGTATTCCCTTTACTTGGAGGCAGTTCTGAGGGGCTGGGACTGTTTCCTCGAGGACTAGTCGGGCGTAAGCCCGGAACCTAGGTATCAAAAAAAAAAAATAATAATAATAGGTATTCCCTCCCTCCCACCGAAATGTCACAATTTTGTTATATTGAGCTTCTCATCCAAATGTCACAATTTCCCATTTTTAGTAAAAAGGTACAACCTATGGCTCAACACTCACCACTAATACAACTATTCATTACACATAAAATAATAATACTCTTTAATCTACGCATAAAAAGCAACCGGTGAAGTTTGGGCGGGACGGAGGGAGGGAGTAGTATATTATTGCAAACAACATTTCATTTTTAAGATACTCCATATACTATAGGAAAAAAAACGCTGGCTCGAGCACTCTATTTGAATCGATTTACGTTCGCACATTTACTTTTTAGAAGTAGGATGATTTATTTTATTTAATCTTTGTGAAAGTCGTATTTCCTTGAAATAGTTTCATAAATTAGCCGTTGTAACTTATGATTAGATAGGTGATACAGCTAAAATGCACAAATTTAGCCGTTGTGGGACTTATTATTACACATAATATTGAGCTTACTTCCCTAATTATACTAGCCCCCTCTTTTCAAAAACAAATTACACTAGCCCCCTAGCTAAATTTTGTCCTTTGCAAGATAGAGTGAGCTAGGGCTGGGAAATGGGCATGAGTGATTTCTAATTGTAATAATGCTTAAATAATGTAAGTAATATTTAAAAATATGGATTAGTATTGTATACATGGAAAGTGTAAGATAAGCATTCGAATTAAAGTTAAATAAGAAATGTTCGGAAATAATATGATAATAGTATTTTACCTCCCATTAATTTTATCTGTATTTAATCCAACGAATTTTTTTTTTTTTAGTTTTTGGAAATTATAAAGAGGAAAGTTGATTAATTGGCAAATATCCAAAAAATGAATGAAAAAGGTACTCTCACTTTTCTCTTTATTTATCTTTAGCAAATCAAGAAAGGTGAACTGCTACAGAAAGAACAAAAAAAAAAGGAGAATAAAGAGGAATCTCTTACTTATGGACAAGAAAAAATGTAAAAATGTTCAACCCCTCAAATACCTTTGCAACCACTTTCTTGCAGATAAATAATAAAAAAATAAAAACAAAACAAAATAATTAAATTAGAAGAGTGAAAACAAGGAGAAGACTCTTACAAGTCACAAGCAATTTATATTCCATGCTTTGAGGATTGTCAAATGTTCTCCTTATTACTGCCCAATTTGGAACAATAAAAACAATACTAAAATAGATATTTACATAATTTTACATTAAACGTAAAAATACATTCATAACCAAAGTAAATGAAACTACACGAAATAAGTTCACATAACCATATCAGTTCAGAACTATCTACGGTAAATACTATCACAGAAGATGCTTCCTCGCATTCGATTGGTAGGTCTGGTCTACCTGACAAATGAATTTGATCATCTCACAAGAAAAGGTTTCACAAATACCCGTTCAATAGAATTTCCTTCATATATTTCCAGGTGGAAAATTCATAAGATTGATGGATAAGTAAAAACTTGACATAGGAATTAGGATTCCCAACTTACAGATTAAAAGTAGCTTACAACGAAACAACAGCGCCATCTGCTACGAGGAAATTAGCGCCACTTAGAAGGCTTCAATGAGCTTATTTATCTACATGCTTGCAACAGCTCTGTTATCACATTCGTCAAGCATGTCTAGCAGAGCCATGCAATTGGGCTGGTGGTCTCACATCATGCTCCTCCTGGATATCGTTCAGAAAAAAAGTAAACAGTTGCACAAAATTAAAAGTCCAAGCACTTGATCTACTTCTCATATTGTGAGTCAATACGAGCAGCAATCTACTTGTTCTGATGACTTACCTGCATGCCATAAGTGAAAGCTGGTTGTCTAAAATCCAGATGCCCCTAAATAAAAAGAACCAAGGAGATTTAATCATCTCAAATGTCATTTCTGAGATGAGAAATTGAAAGATTATGATACACAGGTAACAATACCAGTTGAGGCATGCTTTGTTGAGCTCCGTAAAAACTATCATGGCTAGAAGCGAGGGAGTTTAGCTGTCCCTAAAATCCAATCACATTATCATAAATATTCCATCAACTTAATTCATGAGTAAATAGGATTCATAGGGAAATCAGTGTTGCTTACCAGCCCCTGCATAGTCTGTTGACTGACAAAGTAAGCATCATGAGGCGGCTCCATCAGATTTAACTGGATCAATAATAAGTGGTGAGTTATAACTCATCAAGCTTTTAGTTAATTGTCATTCCACAAATTTTTTTTACTAAGTCGATCAAAGAAAGTTTTTACTGACATATCGTCCAGGGTTGCACAAAACCATACCAGTCCGTGAACATGTTGGGAACCATAGTATCCATTTAAAGGTATTCCCTCGGAGCTCAGATGTTCCTAAAAGACAAATAAAACAATAGATGCTTAGTCAATTCAATTCTTGTAAGTTATAGCAAGATCCTAGCTCAGGTTATTTTCATGGTTAACATTGTGAAAGCAATAAATAGACAAACTCACTGTACAAAATATATGGTTGTAACTTGTAACAGCATAACTTACCATTTGCTGTAAACTGTCTTGATTGTCAATAACAACTGCTTCGGGCTCTGGCTGTAACTGAGATTAAAACATTGCTTCAAACAAGGAGCCAAGATAGATTATACAGAATATAAATAACCTGTATTCAACCTTTCTTTTCTTGTTTGTGCCTCTCTTCTTATTTGTTTTGGTAGCACGGAGCATTTGGTTGTGTTCTTCCCCACATCGAAGTCCAACAGAATTACTGCTAGACTCTATGGCAGTTCTGTTATTAATATTCACACAGTTCTTCAGAGCATCAACTAAAGCACGACAAGCAATGTGATAATTCTCCTCACTCACAGAACCTTCTTCTCCTAATTCAATAGCACGTTTGCATAGATCATTGTACCTTTGCACCCTAGATTGGATTCTTTCAGTACCCTCAACCAATGCTATCTTGCTTTTTGCATCCTTTGTCCACCTCTTAAGGATATATTGAGATGGGATACTTGAAAGACCACATATTTGGAGAACAATCATTGAATGCCTGCAGAGAAAACCTCTGAATTCAAACATTAAACACGAACAAGAAACCTCTGAATTTGCCTCGTTCCAAGTAACCATAAAATTCTCATTTTTTTCACAGTCATCAACTCTAAAAGTTGAATTGCCTCCATTTTCAGTTTCCTTCTTCGGATGACATCCTACCACACCCAAAACCTCAACTTGAAACCTTCTAAATATTGCATGAGTATAAATTGTGGACATCTGTTTTTCGCAAGGAGAAGGTGACTTGAGTGCTGGCTGTTTGTGCCAGGTATCAAAGTCCGCCATGTCTTCCTCTTCGTACCTATTCTGAAGTATTGCCCCATATTGTCTCACAAATTCCTTTAGATTGATCTTTTTGTGAATATATTTGTCAAAGAAAGAGGTTACACTTTCAGATCTTTGATGTGTGGACATTCCAGCCAAAAATGTGTCCCTCATGAACGTGGGAACCCATTTCTTACGGTCCACATATAGTGAATGAACCCATTCATCTTCTTGTAGTTCAAATCTGCCCACCATCTTCCACCATCTCATATCAAACTCTTCATCTGTTATCGACTTGAAAATACACTTGTTGAATTTTCTCATAAAATTTTCATGTTGTCTTAGTACATGAGCAAGAGTTTCAGGTACTTTTTCCAAGACATGCCATAGAGCAAAGCAAAGGCGAGAATATGGGAGAACTTCTTCAATAGCAGATTTTAATTGTTTATCTTGATCACTAATTATAGCTTTTGGAGCTAGCCCACCCATTGCTCTGAGCCACGTTTTCATCAACCAAACAAATGTTGGTTTAGTTTCATCAGCTAAAAGAGAACATCCAAGCAACATAGGCTGACAATGATGGTTCACCCCAAGAAACAGAGCAATAGGCATCTTCTCATTGCTTTTAGCGTAACTAGTATCAAAGAAAACAACATCACTGAAGCTGGTATAATCTTTCCTACTTTTTGCATCAATCCAGAACAAGTTCCTTATGCGCTGATCTTCATTCAAATCAACTGCATAAAAGAACAAAGGATTTTCTTTCTGGATTTGGACAAAATATTCTAGCATAACTTGAGCATCCCCCTCTTCTAATGCCAAGTATCTGCCTCTGTCAAATTGGTGATCAAAGTCATTCTTGCTGAGGTAAGTGGCTTGGCTCCCGCTAGATTGTCTAGACATCTCAACATACATCTTTCTCGTCCGCTCACTAACAGCATGTAGAATATCTATGTTATTCTTTTCCGCTAACTTTACATTCCTATGAATACGAAAATGATACGCTAAGGCAGGCAAAAGTTCATGATTGTGTTCCTTAATGAACTCATGAATATACCAATTCCCATCTCGTTTCCTCTTTACATGCATGCTGGCTTTACAATCAGTCTTTTTCACACTCGGCCTTCTACTAACACCGCTCTCTGATTCTGGTGTGACCCCATATCTTGAACATGCAAATTTGGCATCTATGAACTCTTTGGTTTTCTTCGAACGACGACTGTTCTTAATCGATGTGGTGAACCCCATAGATTTAGCATACTCTTGATAAAAAGAATAAGCTGCCTCATGGGAATCGAATTCAATGCCATCATGTGGTTCAAAGTTATCTCCTTCAATTCCTACAATTGCTCTTTTAGAACTACTTACTTGTCCATCCCTATTTTCCTCGGTATCTACAATGTCAACCATATTCAAAGCAATCCCTTCATCAACAACTTCCACACTGTCCTCAAAATCCACCATACCATCGAGTGTAATCAGCGATAGGTGCTTCTAGGGTCGATAAAACTTTAATATAAAAAACTCAATTTATACCTGAAAATTATAAAACCCTTAGAAACAAACAAAAAAACATGAAGCACACAACGAAAGCCGAAAGCTGCATTTTTTTTAGAACAATAACTCAAGAATCCTTGAGATTAAGAATGATATCATAAACACAAACGAGAAATTTGGAAAAGAAAAAAAAACTACAAAGAAATGCCTTCTACACTGCTAATGCACTCCATATTTCACACATTGAACCAATCAGAGAAAACCTAACAGACTCCACATTCAGATATTCAATTATCCATGAAGCGAAAATAACAATCCAAAGAGAGTAAAAGAAATTCAGCGAAAACAAGGACTTGAATTTAAAGCACGGTGACTGACCAAAATCACCCAAATCCACGAACATTTAGGTTTGCAAATTTCTCATTTGTTGCAGCGGTTTCGCGAAACAATATCGTTGTAGTCGTCTCTATCAAGGGTTTTTCAGTGTGAAATTCGAATTCAGATATAAGAATCGGCGTGTCATAGATTCAACAGGGGCAAATCACAAAACAGTGGAGTATTTTCCAATAGAACCTCCGTCTAATCTGATTTGTGATTTAACCCCAAAAGTAATTATTGGAGTAAATCTGACGTGGAATCTGATGATTTTTTTTAAAAAAAACTTCGATAAAACTACCTTCTCCGTTCTAATAGTAATAACTAATAACTACATTTGCTTTTAATCTCTAAAAACATATATTATCCACGTCCCACAAATATTTGCACCCACTTTATGCACGGATATTAAGAAAAGCGATAACTTTAGGTATTATGATATTTTTTATAATAAATAAATGATAAAGTATGTTATATGTGTTAGGTAGGGGTAGTTTTTTAAAATAAAATGTATGAGAAATGATGATTGTGTTTGATTCTTTACATTTTTAGAAAAGTGCAAACTTTTGTAAGACAACTCAAAATTGAGAGTGTGTCGTTTGAAATGGGATGGAGGAAATAATATTTTTAGTATAATAAATACTCCATCCGTCCCATCATAAGGGTGACAAAACTTTTTGGCACGTAGATTAAGGAAAATAATATTTAATGTCCACAAGGGTGGCAAAACTTTTTGGCACGTAGATT
This sequence comes from Pogostemon cablin, assembly GCA_023678885.1. NCBI lineage: Eukaryota > Viridiplantae > Streptophyta > Magnoliopsida > Lamiales > Lamiaceae > Pogostemon > Pogostemon cablin. Next base: position 35,222,156 of record CM042971.1, read on the forward strand.
TAAGGGATATAATATTTAATGCGTAGATGAAGAGAGAGAAATAATATTTTAATATAAAGTGGGTAGGTGTATTAGTGTGTTGTGTGGGTCCTATGGGGATATATTAATTTTTTGTATGGGTCCCTTTTACTATAAAGGGAAATGCACCTCTTATGTTGGGACGGATGAAAATGGCAAAATGTACTCCTTGTGGTGGGACGGTGGGAGTAATAAATAGTTATAATAATATTTAGGACAATAAAAATATATTATTGTCACTGCAAAAAAAAAAACTATTTTTTAGCAACGAAATATTCCGTTGGTAAAAGCCTTAATTCTATTGTTAAATTGGCTTACCAATGGATTAGTAACGGAATCCGTTAGTGAAATGGTGGTTAGTAAATTTTTAGCAACGAAAAATCAATTCCGTTGGTAATTTATATAAGGATTCCCTTGATAATCTGTTGGTAATTAGTAACGGATTGAATTCGTTGATAAAATAGAGAATAAATCCGTTGGCATTCCATTGCTAATAGAAAAATGTCATTTTGGTTGCTAATTCATTGGTAATTACCAACGGATTGAAATCCGTTGGTAAATTCCGTTCCTTTTTTTTATCGGACAAAATTAGTTGTTAGTATAGTTAGTAGTTAGTGTTAATAATATAATAATTCCATGAAATACATGGATTAAGTTTGCAGAAAATAACAAACTGGAAAAAATTTTTATTTAGAAGACATTATTTCAATATATCAGAATACAAGATTATATATCCTATTTATAGGCTAATTCATAAGTGAATAAATACCAGCTAATTATACTCCCCAAATCATGCTCCATTACTCACCATAACATCACAATAATATCACATTATTATCATATTATTGCACCATAACTTATCATAATTCCTACAGCCCCCCTCAAGTTGGAGTAGGAGAAATGATTCTCATACCCAACTTGAAAACGAAAGTCTGAAATTGTGTTCCTCCAAGAATTTTGGTAAAGCCGCCTGCAATTTGAAACCTGGAAGAAATAAAGGTTGGAAGAACAAAGCTCTCTTTATAAGAATCTCGAACTAAGTGACAGTCAATATCTAGGTGCTTCGTTCGTTCATGAAAAATCAAGTTGGTCGTGATATGAATTGCTATCTTATTATCACAATGAAGTGGAATGGGGAGCTAAAAAAATGTTGAAATCCTGGAGAATATAATGAATCCATCTCAACTCACAGACTGTAGAAGCAAGAGCTCAGTATTCTGACTCCGCCGACGAACGCGACACGGTGACTTGCTTCTTACTTTTGAAAGAGATTAATGATCCTCCTAAGAAGATAGAATATCCAGTGACTGATCTCCTAGTATCACGACAGGTGGCCCAATCAGCATCAGAGAAAGCTTCAAGTGTAAAAGATGAACTTGCTGGATAGTAAAGTCCAAGAGATATAGTTCCTTTAAGATACCTCAAAACGTGCAAGGCTGAACTCCAATGGGCAGAAGTAGGAGAGTTTATAAATTGGCTGAGATGTTGAACAGCATAAGTGATATCTGGTCTGGTTAACGTAAGATATAACAATCTTCCAATGAGTCTTCTGTATTGATCAGGTTGACTCAAAGAGATCCCTTCAGTGGATGAAAGATTTAATCCCACTGGCAATGGTGTAGATGCTGGTTTGCAAAGAGTAAGCTTAGCATCTTCTAGTATATCACGTATATACTTTTTCTGACAAATGGTGATGCCATTTTCATTTCTGTCAATTTCCACCCCCAAGAAAAATTTAGCAAGTCCAAGATCTTTAATGGTATAAACTTTATCAAGATATTGCTTAAGCTGATCTACCAAATCCAATTGAGAACTAATTATCAATACATCATCCACATAAACCAATATAGCCATGAAATTACCATCTTTCTTCATTGTGAAAAGACAATGATCATGCTTAGATTGAACTAAGCCAAATAGAGCAAGCTTGTTGCACAACTCCAGGTTTCACTCCCTTGAGGCTTGTTTGAGACCATATAAACTTTTTATAAGTCTACAAACTTGTCCCTTTTTTTGCTTTCACATATCCTTGAGGTGGAAACATATAGACTTCCTCTGACAATGATCCATGCAAAAAGGCATTATTAAATCCAACTGATGTATACCTCACCCTTTTATTGCTGCCACACTAAAGAAAATTCTCACAGTAACTTGTTTAGTGACTGGTGAGAATATATCAAAGTAATCAATTCCATATTGCTGATTATACCCCTTTGTCACTAGTCTTGCTTTATACCGATCAACAGACTCGTCTGCCTTTCTCTTAATTTTGTATACCCATTTACTTCCAATGGCAGACTTTCCTGGAGGTAATTGAGCCAATTCTCATGTTTCATTAGCTTCCAAGGCTTGTAGTTCCTACCTCATATCATCAATCCACTCAGGTTTAGTAGTTGCTTCTCCATAGTGCTTAGGCTCATGCTCAGCAGATATGTTGGTGGAAAAGGCTTGTGAAACTGAATAATCATCATATAAGCTGCAAACATAATCCTTCTTCCATACTGAGGGTTTAGTAATCCTTGTGCTTCTTCTGGGGGCTTCCATGGAAGGTTCCATTTGAGGGCTGGAATCTAATTGTTGGATAGAGTGGTCAGCAGAAACCTGTAAATCTAAATCAGATGATGGGTGAGTCCTTATTGATGGAACAGATAAATCAGTGGCTCTTACCCTATCAAACTCATTCGCTGGTGTAGACAAAATTGAAGTTGAAACTGAGAATTGATAGGGAAAAATATTCTCAAAGAATGTAGTATCTCTGCTGACAATAATATCACCACGCTCCAAGTCGTACAACTTGTAACCTTTTTGACCATGGACATATCCCAAGAACAAACATTTAATGGATCTTGGATGGAATTTTCCTTTACTAGGTTGTGTATTAGCTGCGAATGCTAAACAACTAAAAGGTTTAAGTCTACTGTAATCTGGAAGCCTGTTATATAATATCTCAAATGGAGTTTTCCACTGTAAAATTCCACTAGGAAGTCTATTGATAACAAATGTTGCAGTAAGTACAGAAAAAGGCCAGAAAGTAGTAGGAAGACTGAGAATTGATAGGGAAAAATATTCTCAAAGAATATAGTATCTCTGCTGACAATAATATCACCACGCTCCAAGTCGTACAACTTGTAACCTTTTTGACCATTGACATATCCCAAGAACAAACATTTAATGGATCTTGGATGAAATTTTCCTTTACTAGGTTGTGTATTAGCTGCGAATGCTAAACAACCAAAAGGTTTAAGTCTACTGCAATCTGGAAGCCTGTTATATAATATCTCAAATGGAGTTTTCCACTGTAAAATTCCACTAGGAAGTCTATTGATAACAAATGTTGCAGTAAGTACAGAAAAAGGCCAGAAAGTAGTAGGAAGACCAGCTTGAAACAAGAAGGCTCTTGCCATTTCCAAGAGATGTCTGTGTTTTCTCTCAACTACACCATTTTATTGTGGTGTGTACACACAAGTCTTCTCATGAATAATCCCTTGTGTTTTAAAAAAAAAAACAGTAGATTCATACTCAAAAATTCTGCCCCATTCTCACTTCTTACCCTTTTAATTTTATGTGAAAACTGTCGTTCCACCATCAATATGTAATCTTTTAGCAAACCATACACCTCAGATTTCTGTTTCATAAGATAGACCCAAGTAGCTCTACTATAATCATCCACAATAGTTAGGAAATAAGGTGTATTGGTAAAACAAGTATCCTTATAAGGCCCCCAAACATCCACATGTATCAATTCAAAAGAACAGTTTGTTTTAATTGAACTATGTGTAAAAGGTGATCTATGTTGCTTCGCTCTAAAGCAAACGTCACAACTTTTGAGTGATTTTATAGAATCATCATTACACTTATTCTGAAGAAAGGGTAAATGTTTTAAAGTATTGATAGAAGCATGCCCCATTATTTTGTGCCAACCATCAATAGAAGCTGTGAAAGCAGTCGTGTTTGTCCCTCCTTTATTCTTTAACACATATAGGTTTCCCATCAGCCTTCCTTCTGCTATGTTTTTCTTAGTCTGAAGGTCCTGTATAGAGCAAATAGAACAAGAGAATACGCACTGCATTTTTAAATCTGAGCAAAGTTGATAAACAGACAACAAATTATTCTTGAAACTTGGTATGTATAACACATGTTTTAGTGTTATATGGGGAGTGAGAGTAACTTCTCCTTCATGTTTCACCTCTTGTGTACTACCATCTGGTAAACATACCACAATCTTATCTTTTATAGCAACAATATTTCTCATAATTGAAGAATCATAACACATATGTTTGCTAGCTCCCGTATCAATGATCCAATCACCATGACATCTATTAGAAAATGGAGACAAGGCAGAATGTAAGAATGGTTATGTGGTATTACCTGCAAAGTCAATGAGTTGAGCATGATCGATCCCTCTATCATTACCCTTTTCTTGCACATATTGAGTAAGCTGTTGCAATTGTTGGCAAATTGCATCTAAATTTGGTGAACCTTTCTGAATATTAACGGAGTCTTTGGGGGCAAATTTCTTCTGCTCATCATGACTAGCTATGTTGGCATAAGACTTTGGCTTCTTATCTTTGAGTTGTTTGTACCAATCTGGAAAACCAATCTTCTTAAAACAAGAACTCTCATCATGTCCTGGTGAACCACAATGACCACAGATTAATCTTGCTTTCTCCTCTTTAGACAGTCTTCCTCTACCTTTTGCCCCATTCCAACTATTTCCCGCATTAACTGGTTTTCCAAATCCACCAGTTTTTGCTACCATAGCAGATGATTCTAGTTCAGAAAATCCAATTTGAACAGACTTTTGTCTCTCAGCAGTTAAGATCATAGAGTGGACCTTATCTATGGATGGCAATGGATCCATCATCATAATTTGATTCTTTAGATGATCAAATGATTCATTTAAACCCATCAGAAACTGTATCATTTTATCCTCCATAAGATTTTTTGCCAAAATCTTATTCCCTGCACAAGTACAAGTAACTCTAGGGACACCACATTGCAGTTCATCCCAAAGCCTAGATAACTTATTGAAATAAGTCACTACAGTAAGATTCCCTTGAACTAAAGAACATATTTCTCTCTTAAGTTTGTATTTCATTGGGCCATTATTTTCTTCATATCTTAGAGCAATAGCATCCCACAATTCTTTAGCAGTTGCAACATACATAAATGTTTCATTTAGTTCTTTAGACAAGGTATTTATAATCCATGAAAAAACAGTCCAATCAACTTTCTTCCATAAAGCATAAGTTTCATGTTTCTCACCAGGTTTGGGGAGAGAACCATCAACAAATTGTAACTTAGATTTAGCTCCTAAGGCTATAGTCATGGATCGTTTCCAAGGAAGATAGTTACCTCCTGTTAGTTGATAAGAGATAAGCACGAGGCCGGCGTGATCGGCACCATGTAAAAATATGGATCATTGTCCACCATAACAGCTCCTCCCGATGCGGCTCCTCCTGATGTAGCATTTGAAGCAGTTAACAAAGGCCACTGATTCTCTTTGTTATACATCCTTCTAGAAAAATGCTTTGATACCATTTTAATAATATAAGAATTCCATGAAATACATAGATTAAGTTTGCAGAAAATAACAAACTGGAAGAAAATTTTATTTAGAAGACATTATTTCAATATATCAGAATACAAGATTACATATCCTATTTATAGGCTAATTTATAAGTGAATAGATACCAGTTAATTATACTCCCCAAATCATGCTCCATTACTCACCATAACATCACAATAATATCACATTATTATCATATTATTGCACCATAACTTATCATAATTCCTACAGTTAGTTCATCAAGTCTCCGTCGCTGAAAAATATTTTTTTTGTAGTGTGTGTTATATGGGTACCCAAAGAAAAAATTAACAAATAAAAAAAAAATTTAAATATAAATAAAATAAAACAAATCAAAATTTTAGTATACTAATTATATTTTATATTCTCATCAAATCTTCATCATTCTATGTAGAGCGTATTAAATGATAAAGATATGTAACATACTTTATAATTTGTTGATTCTTAAAGTATATCGAAAAGTGAGAATTCAAATATGCCATTAGAATACAGTAAAAAAAAAGTCATAAAAAAACTATATTTTATTAATCAATTCAACTACCTCGATAAATAATAAGATCACCTAAATGATAATGAGATCTACCACATTAATGATAAATATAAATATAAAAGGAAACAAATCAAATTATATTATATTAATTATATTTTATATTCCCATCAAATCTCAATCAAATCTCAAAATCTCGTGTTATATTTGATTTTAAACATCCTTCACCTAGCTATAAGAACCTTACTGATCTTGTGTTCCCTCCGTTCCGTTATAACGTACGCGTTTGCTTTTTGCCCGTTGATTAAGGAGTATAATATTTTAATGTATAGTGAAGTGAGAAAAATAATATATTAATGTAAAGTGGATAGGTGTATTAGTATGACATGTGGGTCCATAGAGAGTGAAGTAATTAATATGTGTGGGTCCTCTTTACCAAAAAGGAAAATGCACACTTTGTATTGGGACAGATCAAAATGAAAAAACTCGTACGTTTCAATGGGACGGAGGGACTATTATATATGCAAATTTACATAATACTAATAACATTAGAATACAAAAAAGAGTGAGGCTTGCGTGCGCCCGGGCGCACGAGGTGCGCTTTTAGAATTTAGTATTATGGATAAGGGTATATTATTTTGTTCTAAAATGTATACACTTTAATTAATAAGGGTATACCATTTTGTTCTAAAGGGTATACACTTGTCATTATATTTTTTTATTTTTCTTTAGAAAATAAAGGGTACACATCTTTATATCAAAGGTATACAATTTAACACAAAATTCCAAAAGCACACAGAGTGTGCTTCCGTGCGCCTGGGCGCACACAAGTTTTTGCCTTGTAAAATAAAGGGTACACATCTTTATACTAAAGGATATAATCCCTCCGTCCCGTTTCAATATTTACATTTCTATTTTGTGAGTCTCATTTTAATATTTACGTTTTCCTTTTTGGAATATGAGATCCACTTAAAACAGTTAATATATCATCCAACACTAATACACCTACCCACTTTACATTAAATATTCTATTTTTCCACCCACTATGTATTAAAATATTATACTTCATAATCAACGTGCAAAAAACAAATGTAAACATTAAAACGGAACGGAAGAAGTACAATTTAACACAAAATTCTAAAGACACACAGAAAGTGCTCCATGTGTGGCATACAAAAATATGAAGTACTCAAATTGATAAGAATTAATATACGTAAGAATTTGAGACCATATTAAATAGTCTAATTTCATATTTTATTTCACTATTCTAAATACACTTTCACTTATTAAATAATAAAAATAGAGTGTATATTAGGTGCACCCGGGTGTATCATTGCACCCATATTTGTATAACTTTTTATTCTATTTTGTATACATGTTATTCTCTTTTGTATACGTGTTTTGTAATATTTGTATACTTTTTTCACACTAAATTTTTCATTAAAAAAACAAGCATTCATATGTGTATAACTTTTTATTCAATAGTGTATACATGTATTTTAATAATTGTATATTTTTTTACATTCAATTTTTTATTAAAAAAATTAACAATTAAATTGTATACATTTTTACTCATAATTGTATATGTTTTTGCTTATATTTGTACGTGGTGCACACTATATTTAGCCATAAAAATAATCATTAACACTTAATGCATTTTATATTAACTAAAGATGATAAAACATTTATACGGAACTGAGCTGACCAGTAGAATAACATTGAATTCCTTCAATCAATCTCAACACTCAAACATTTCAACTCATTTTCTTGATAGAATTTTTAAATAAAAAAATTCACCGTCAAACATTTCAACTCATTTTCTTGATAGAACTTTTAAATAAAAAAATTCACCCTCCTCCATAAAGATTAAACATTCAAATTTGGTAATGAAATTTTAAGAAAAATGTATATTTTAATGTATAAAATAAGTGTTATTTAATAGATAAATTTGCAAAGAGTGAAAATAATAAATAGAAGGACCTAACTATTAAAGCAAGAAAGCAATCTTTCTTTATATATCAGAATGTATCTTAATTGCATTTCATACCAACTTCATTGTTCGAGTTAATACTTAATATAAACAACCTTCCCCCCCCCCCCCCCCCCCCAACCCACCCCAACCCAGTATTCATTCAGACCGCACCCTCAAACTCCCCCGCCGTCGCCTTGTCGGCTTGTGTTTTGTACTTTGTTTTTCTTGCATCCACCAATTTTCAACGGACAAAGAGTTCGACCTCCGATTTTTTTGAGATGAGCCCATTTGAGTTGGGTTGATTTTCAGGGTTGGAAAAGAAAAGAAAAAAAAATGCTTTTTCCCCCTTTTTTCACGCAGTAGGTGGTGAAGTGTGTGTTGATTAAGATTGAGGGGAGGGCAGGAGAAGGAGGGAGATTGTGGTTGTGTTGAAGTGTGAGAAGGTGATGGTGAGAAAACATGGCTGGCAGCTGCCCGCACACACCTTTCAGGTTTTTTGTTACAGCTCACTTCCTTCTGTTTCTTTTTGTTCCCTTTAAATCTGTGTCATTTGCAGGGTAGGTTGTAATATTTTGGTGCTGTGTGGTTAAATTGATGATGGTTATGATTTATTAAACTGAAATTTGGGGGTGTAGTGTGCAGCGTGTTAAGGGTTGGGAGGGTTATGGTTTCTGCATTCCAAATTTATCTGTGAACTATAAGCTCTTATTTGATCATCATAAATCTGGCTAAAGGTCCATATTGTGGTGCAACAACTACATTAATTATTGCCTGTGAAAATAAAATGATTTCTTCAGATTGTTATATTTTGAGTATAAAGGGAGGGAGAAAAGAATAGAAGAAAGAGAACTCCCGTTGAGAGAGAAAGAGAGTTGGAATTGGATAATAATTGATGTTTTTCTTCTTTTGTTTAGTTAATTGTTAACTACTTTAACTTTTTCATACACATTGGTGACAGAACTGAGATAATGGAAGTATATCTGTGGGTCTTGTAAACAAGTAATGAATATGAAATTCTGAATCTTAACTGAAATAAAAGGAAAAGCTATTGAGTATGTATAGAGATATGGTATTATTTTCTTTTCTACCAACATGTGTTCTTAAATGCCTGTGGGCTTGAAGGTAATGTCCAGCGAAGTCCTCTCTTCCCTACATTCTTCAATGATGCAGTATTATGTAAATAAACATGAAGTTGAGTTTATATTTGACAATAAATTAACTGATAACTAATATTCATAACTTCTGTATTTATGTTCCACAGGTTGTTGCTATCACAGTGTTTTGCTTGTTAGTAGTAGCATTTTATGCTTTCTTTGCTCCTTTCCTTGGAGGCCGAATCTGGGAGTATGTTCTCATTGGCATCTATTCCCCAGTGGTATGTAAATTATCTGTAGATATGACTTATTCAAGTGTACCTTCTTGTTCTTTGCAGACGGATTAGCTTGGGCAGCACTATTGGTTGAAAACTTGAAATTGTCTTATGAAGCTGGCCCATTAGATAGGCTTCATCATCAAAATTTAATTAAACTTGAAAGTACGTAGATGGAAACCAATATTTACGAAGTGTATGAGAAAGAAACATAGGCATAAAATAAAACAACACATAAGTGAAGAGTAAGAATAGGCCTCTTCTTAGCAAGCCATTTTCTTGAAACTTAATATCATTATAGTGTCAGTTTTTAAATGTAATTTCCGACATTGGGTAGGTTTTGTATCTATAGTTGCTGGACATTCTCATATTGTTTTGATTAATGCTGAGCTTGTGTTGTCATATATGGGGGGTTAATGTGTTCACTTATTCATCACCAAGGTTCTCTATCTTCTCACACATTTGACATTACAATTTAAATTGATTTTTCTGCTTTATTTAATTGAAGGGTTTCCTCAAATGCAGGCACTGCTAGTTTTCATTCTTTATGTTCGGTCTACTGCTATTAACCCGGCGGACCCGGGTATCATGTCTAAATTTGATCCTAATTTAATGAATGAAGCAACGGGAAAGCATGAATATTCTGCCCATGGTCTGAGCAGAAAATTTGATGAAGTTAGCAATGGAACACATTCATGTGCATCCTCTGCTTCACGAAGTTCCTTTGCAGGTGCCAACTCTAGTAAGAAAGGTTCAGTTGAGTATGTGAAATCCAATGCTGAAGTTATTGCCCCAAGAAGGAATTTCTTCTGCCATCTTTTTGGAGGAATTTTTTGCGCAATCTTTGTTCTTGAAGATTGTCGCAAACAAGATGAAGCAGCTGACAAGGAAGGCACAGGCGAAGATGCACTGTTTTGCACATTGTGCAATGCTGAGGTAAGTAATTAGCCTCTGCCTTTTGTACTAGTTCTTGGACTTGTTTCTCACTCACACTACCTTACCGTGAATTCTTCACCATGAAGACTGTAAAAGAATATTGCTATTATTAATTTGTACCCAGTGGTCATCTTTTTCGCTACCTAGTGAATTTTGGATGAGGAGCTATATACGATCGCCAACACTTCCAATTTCATCATTTACTTTAGACAGCGCAGTTTGAGGAGAACAAATAATCATTCCAGGAAGTGGAATCTGTTGTTCAGATGCCGGGAAGAAAAATGTGAAATGATTCATAAATTTGGGACTAAGGAATTAATTGTGTTGATTTTAAAGCTTCTTACTGTCTTATTTTCTCATTTATGTTGCATAGAACATCAAATAAATCTGGACTTATGCCTCTTGCATTTTATAGTCAAGTGTTCCTGAGTCTCTGAATTATATCTGTATATTTTTGGTAATGCAAAGATTCTCTTGCACAGTTAATACTGCTTCAATAATGTGCTTCTCTGCCCTATTTAATTCCTTATAGGTTCGCAAGTTCAGCAAGCATTGTCGAAGTTGTGACAAGTGTGTTGATGGATTTGATCACCATTGTCGGGTATGTGATGTCATGCATCTTTCATGTATAAATAATTTTTTTGCTTATCGAGGAAGCTAACAACATTGATTTCATGCTCTGTAGTGGCTCAATAACTGTGTGGGGCGAAAAAACTATGCGACTTTTATCTCACTTATGGCCGTGAGTTTAGTGTGGGTAAGTTTTGAGGGGAGCTATGGGATTGTGACCCTAATGTACTTTGGATGATTAATTTCTCCTCATCTTTTGGCACAGCTTCTCATTGAAGCTGGAGTGGGCATTGGTGTTCTAGTTCGTTGCTTCGTCAGTCAGCATTATATGGATGCCGCAATAGTTGATAGGTTAGGCAATGGTTTCTCTCGTGCCCCGTTTGCGGTTGTTGTGGTAATGCCATCCTGTTATATCATATTAGCATGCAATCATAAACTAGAGGCATTCTTATTTGATGATCCCATTTCATTCCTCAGGCTATATGTGCAGCAGTGTCTTTGCTGGCTTGTGTGCCATTGGGGGAACTTTTCTTTTTTCACATGATCCTAGTTAGAAAGGTTAGTCATTGGAAATCTTATTTTATCCAGAATGTGGTGGGGGTATCTGAATTGCCCTTCCATTTATCTGTCTTTTGTTTATTTCAGGGGATTACAACATACGAATATGTTGTGGCAATGAGGGCCATGAGTGAAGCACCTGCTGGGGCATCTGTAGATGAGGAACTCCCAAACATTCTGTATTCCCCGACTGGGTCTGCAACGACTGGTTTTAGTGGTGGAAGCTCTTTGGGACTGCAATATAAGGGAGCATGGTGCACCCCTCCTCGCGTTTTTGTAGATTACCAGGTATACATCTGCATTATTCTGTGTAATTATCGCCATTATGAACAGTATCCTGGAGTTCACTCTGCTTTTGTAATTTGGATATCAGGAAGAAGTTGCGCCACAGTTAGGACCTGGAATAGTCCCATCTACTGTTGATCCGGATGCAACTGGTTTGGGTGATAAGGGGAACAAGGGACCAAAAAAAGGTGTTCGGATCAGTGCTTGGAAGCTTGCTAGACTGGATTCAAACGAGGCAATGAAGGCAGCTGCAAAAGCACGGGCATCATCTTCCGTACTGCGCCCCATTGACAGCCGTCATTTGCCCGACTATGAAATAAATTCCAGTGAGAATGGCAGTGTTAGAAGCAGTATGAGCACTGAAAACGGAGGAAACAAGGATATGAGGAATGAATATAGACTTTCCCCTTTGAGAAACTCGTTTGGTCCGAGTCAAGGTAGTCGGGATGAATATGAAACTGGCACCCAGAGTGTGAGCAGTTTCAGCAGCCCGGGTCACGTTCATGAGTCTGTGTTATTAAGTCCTCTTCCGAACCCGCTAGCCAGTGTGGTCCCAGATCAGCCATTCATCTCTAGAGCTCCTCCCCCGATCAAGAACAACTCCTCAGGGTTTGATGAAAAAATCATGCAACGGCATAACGCTGTGGACCCTTTATTGCTCTCTGCTCCTGCTGCTCAGTCAACTTCCTTCATCAGAGACGTTAAAAGAACGTCTGTGGTTTGGGATCAAGAAGCTGGAAGATACATCTCCGTTCCAGTATCAGCTTCAGAAGGCCGTAAACGGCCATCTTTACCAGCAAATGCTAATGCTCCAACAAGTAATCAAGATAAGCGGCTCGCTTCACAACCAGCAGCAGTCCAAGCAGAGAAGCTGATGTACACAGGAGAATCCATCTTCTTCGGTGGGCCACTTCTAAGTGCTCCGATCAGGGCTGGTTTGAAAGAGGATAGAGTGCCTAGATATAAGAGGGATGCGGTGTCAAACCAGCTCCCTATCTTCATCCCCGGTGATTTTGAGCTAAACCCTCCATCTGGATCGGGTCTGAAGTAAGTATGGAGACCATCTTTGTGCATACTCAAGGTGATCATGGGAGTGGTAGTGGAAGTGGAAGAAACCTCTGAAAGGGGGCTGTATTTGAAGCCCCGACGGAACCTCCACCTCCATTAGGTGGTGTTCAGTGGGAGGAGGTTCCAGCGGTTTGTTCTCATCATTCTTTCAACTTAGTTATGGTTTTACCACGAAAATACTAACCAACTTTTGTCTCAACTAAAAATTCTCCTAAGATCCATCACCCTTTTTGTTATTTACATCTAGTATATGTTTTTAACTGTGATCCATCCATTTTTGGGTGTAATGGCAACTTTTGCTTTTAGGGTAAAATAAAATTGTAACTTCTCAACTATTGCTATTTTATTACTCTGCATTCGCAGTTTCTATCAACTATCAAGAAACAAGGATAGATATCTCATCCTAATTTTAATTTTAAAGTTGTAATTACGCCGACAGCTTATGAGTACTTGAGAAATTATATGAATTTATGAAGTGTAATATGAGGATAATATTAAAATAAAACAGCTCCCCAGTGACGATGCTTCATTACACAATGTTTAATTAAGCGTGACAAATCACAAAACAACACAAAATGATGCAACATGTTATTTATTGGTTTTTTTTTTTATTTTCATAAGACCGGATCTTTTATGGAAAATGGATCAGGATATAAAAATACGGGTTAGGGGTTTCAAATATTTATCCCAATTCTCACTCCTAACTTTCTTCTTTCTCTTCCCTCGTAAATTCTTTGCGCCATCATCTTTTCATCGCCATCCGCCGCCCTGGGGGCACAATAACAACAACTTCACTCCGTCAATCATCTTTTCGTCCCCGTCCGTCGCCCTAGGGGCGCAACAACAACAACTTCTCTCCGTCAACGCTGCCTCCCACCACCGTCAACTACCGAACGACGAAGCGCGGAAAGAGCCCCCATGGGAGGAATGACCATCGAAATATAGTGATAGCAAATCAGGAAGTCCGGTGTAAAAAAGGAAGAGATGGAGAGAGAAAGGGGGCCCGACCTCTGTCCGTGTTCACTGTTTATACACTGTATAGAAGCAGATTAATTAAGGTTAGTTAGCAGAAATGTGAGATTGAAAAATAAGAAAATACGAAAAGAAAGAAAAATAAGGTGTTTTAGTCCATAAGAATCCATCCATCTGGAGATAGTGATTCTGCAATTGTTTTTGTTTTTGTGTAGTGATTTGGGATGATGATAGTTATAGTTACCTTACTTAGTTGTGCTCTTAAACTGAACTCGTTATGATCTAAATATATTAATTACTCCACAAAAGAGTATATATTATTTTTGTTATCTCTCTCAAACTTTTTATCGATTCTTTAATTTTAAGTAAAAATTAATTTTGGATTTCGTTGAGAATTTGACATGAGGTTGAACTAAAAATTCCAAGTAGATTGAATTTTTGTAAATGCGAATAAAATTTGGTTGCTGTATGGTATGAGATGAAGCATATGCAGAAGGAGAATTATGATTATCAGTTTATTTGATAGTGACAAAAATTAGTAAGCCCTATTGATCCATTTTCTAAACTACACCCCTGTTAAAAGTGTGAGGAAATGAAGCTGGCAGGTTTCAAGAATCCATGACAATGGCATCGGGCAAGCGCGACAGCTTGAGGGGTGTTTTGAGAGGGGGTTGGGGGCTGGTAGCAATGCTAATTAATGTTGGAATTAATTGCTAAGAAATGTAATGAAATACTCATTCCATTTTCTAATTTTTCTAATTTTTTTTAGTATAGATTGTGGATATGTTAAATTGTTGCTTACTTCAAGATTCCATTGTCAGATTAAATATTGAATTAAGGGAGAGATCGCTGGGGATGATTTTGTAGAATTGCTATACAATTTCCTTTTAATCGAATTAAGGGAGAGATTGCTGGGGATGATTTTGTAGAATTGCTATACAATTTCCTTTTAATCCCATAGCACGGTTTTTTTGTGTGTGATGAGAGAGAGTGAGAAAATTACAGAAATTGGATCATTCTTTAAAATTAATTAAATTGTATGCAATCTATGTTGTTAGATCACTCTATATACAATAATTGAGTTACTCTTTGAAATTAATTAGATCATTCTTTATCTTTAGAATTAATTGGATCACTTTTTGAAATTAATTAAAATGTATGCAATTTGTACGTTGCTAAATCACTATAAACCATCTATATGTTGCTAAATCACTTTAAAAATAATTAGGCTACTATTTGAAATTAATTAGATCACTCTTTGGAATAAATTGGACCACTATTTAAAATTAAATACTTTGTTAGGTCACTCTATAAAAAAAATTAGATTACTCTTTTAAATTAATTAGGTTACTCTTTATAATTTATTGGGTTAGTCTTTGAAGAAAATAAAAAGGAAATTAGATTTTTTCATAGAGAGATTTTTTAATTCTTGTAGAAGTTTCTTCAAGGGTAGAGAAATTTTTTTGTTTAAGTCATCTCTTGCCGTTATTGCTTCGCGTTAGTTTACTCTATTATAATAGTTTAGTCTTGTTTTGAAAAATTTATTGTTGATTCACAAGGTTATTTTTTATAATAAATTGGATTACTATAAACAAGTTTTTGGATTACTCTTTTTGTTGATTTATTTATATATTGTTATGTTTGGTTAATATCTTTTTAGGTTACTTTTCTTCTACGCTTGTTGGTGTTACCGTGTCTTCCTCCGTCAAGCCAACACTGGTGGTAGCGGCTGCTGCGGCTGCGGCTGCGGCGGCGAAGATCTCACGCAATACGAATCCACTGGTGGCGGTTGCAGTGAATACAGATGCCTAATTTGAACAACTCGTTTTGAGGAGGAAGCGAAAAGAAAAAGATGAAGATTTGGCTTTGAATCTCTCAAAACTCAGCAAACCCGTGAGATTGATTTGGGATCCGGTTTCATGAAATTTTCATGGGACCGGTTCCACCCTAGTCTCTCTATGTAAAAACTCTCAAGGCCGATAGGATTGCTATGGGTTTTCATAACTAGGAGATTGTAACTCACTTATTTTAATAGGAGCATTTTTTTTCTCAAATATTATTTCTCTTTGCATCAATTAATCTCTTTTACACGTATCAACATTCACATTTTATAAATTAATTTAATATAAAATTAAATTATGGAGTATATGATTTTCAAAACTACTTAAAAGTAGTTAACGTGATAAATATGATATCACTTCTCTTAATCGATGTATTTAGAATTTTGATAATCGATAATATTAATTAGTGCTCAATGCATGCATCAGTCCTTTAATTAATTAATTAATTAATTAATATATTCTTTCTCAAAAACAAAATCAGATTTGAAAAAAAAAATCAATTTCAAAACAGTACGTGCATGTCACCTCATTATATGTAATCAATTACAAATGCATTAATTAATAATAAACTACTAATTTAGTAAGTAATAACTATATCCCTAGCTAACAATTAGTATATATATGGTCAATAATACCATTTGGTTCATTAACAAAAAAAAGAAAAAAAGGAAAAAACGATCAGGAGCAATAATAATTAATAATATTAGAGAATGTAAAGAAGAGTGGAAAATTAAGAAAATAAAATAAATCAGAAAATCAAGAAAAACGTATGGAGTACTACATACCAAGGCAACACATATATATTGGTAAATTACGAAACGTGATGTAGTATAATACAAATAGAAAGTTTTAGAGTGAATCCATATATCCTTGTCAAAAACAAGCATCCAATAAGCAGCAGCAACATAGACCAGCACAACTGCAATACATAAATAATGAAAAGGAAAATTATAACAAGAAAATTTAAGGAAAAAAAGGCAATTGGTTGGATAAATTTGGATTTGATGTATTGAATTAAGATAATTAAAGTAGAAAATTACCAGCCTCTCCAGAATCCATCACCTCTGGACTTGGTGTCGGCTGGAGGAACTTCATCATAGCCAGCTTTGGTTGGATGAGCAGCCGGAGGCGGCGCAGCCATGTAACCGCCCTGGGGCTCCGCCGGAGGATAAACTCCTGCAAACATACACAAAATTAAAGGAGTGAATTAACTAATTAATACTACATCATATATATATATATATCACCTTGAGGCTGGTTGTAGTTGCTCATGGCTGAGCGTTTTTGTATTATGGGATCAAAGAAGAAGATATATCACACGTATACATATATACTCCATATATTATAGAGTGGAGACTGGAGTGGGTGGTGAAAGTGGAGTGGGTGGCGGAGATGACTTCACTTCAACCACGCTACCTGAGGAACAATTATTTCATGGCAAATGTTCATGCGCCCCACCGTATCCCCATATGAACACAACTTCCTCCATATTCTATTTAAACATATGTATCAATACATAGGGATTTAAATTACAAAGAAACACGGTATCCTCGGGACTCTTATTTCATTTCTACTAATTTATGTATTAATGTATTCATTTATTGCTATAATACTATATTTTGTAATAATCTGCATTTTCTCCACTATTTTATTTTATATGGAGTATTATTTTTTTAATAAGGAGGGTCATGATATTATGTACTCATAGTGCTAGACTGCAAATATATAGCTGCATTTTTTAAAAAAATATATTCTTGATATCTATTCAATTTTTTTTTAATATGAATAATTAAATGGTTGAAAGAGGATTTTGTGACTGCGTTTATCTTTTTCCTATTTCCTATTATGTCAGCTTATTGACTTATTATTTAGATTTAAATGGAGTAGTTGTGTATGAAGAATATTGCAAATTTTCTTATTTTCATTCACTATTAATATTTTTTTTTATACTCCAATCTATCACATTTGAGATACTGTATAAGCAGTTATCCTTTAAATGTTCCTATAATAATTTGTAGAAAGAACAATGATATGAGAGTACAATATATATGGAAAATGGTACTTTGTATTGAATTGTGTCTTTTTTTTTCTTTTCTTTTCTTTTTTTTTTGGAGTGTTCATCTTTTTGTTATTTTATTAAGTACTTTTCACTAATTTCTTTTGCCTTTCTTTTTTAGGATTAATATAATTTTTTTAAGTAGTAAATAAAGTGTACATGTGCGCTAATTAGTGACATTTTTTTAAAATTAAAGTGTACTTAATTCGAGATTATTGAAATATGAAGGTTTTCATTTTTTAATAGTTATTATAGGGTGAATAAAAAAAAAGGAAGTATGATGTATGAAGATATAATTTTATGATAAAGGTATTCAAACATTTATAATTAATTTTTTTTTTCATTTGTTAAAATCATGGATGAACATATCTAAATGGGTTTGAGTGTTGGGATTTGGGCCCAAAAGAGTGGGGCGAGATCGGACAAAAGGATGTCCATTTCGAAGACCATATGTAACTAGCAGTCCCAGTGGATCAACAATGTAATTAAACAGTTGGATTATATGATTTAAATTATATACATTTTTCTTGGTTAAATTCATATATATTTATTTAATGAAATTTTTATTTGAAAAATGATAGTGCCATTTTATTTAACGTGTAGGCACCCTCAACTCAAATTATGTTTGCATATGAGTTTAATTGGAAAAAAGAAAAAGAAATATCATAACCCTTTCCTAATGGTATTTTCAAATGAATTTTATTATAAGAGAATAAGATAAATGTTTCATTGGTATATTTATTTTATTTATAATCAGTGGATAAAGATTGTGGTTTTGTTGTACTGTTTAGAGGGAGCCAAACACGCCCTAAAGCGAGGCAACTGCGTGTGTGCGCGGACAGATTCTCTCTCTACACATGAAAACACAAGGAGACAAAAATAGACGCGACTCTAACCGCTTACTCTGTGTATATCTCAGTGCCTGAGTCTTTTTTTTTGGTTTGCTTCTAAACCCTAAGTACGGATATTTCACTGAATAGGGTTTTCATCGCTCTATCTGTTTCTCTGATTCCCCTTGGGGTCTGGATTTATGCCTAATTATGGACGCCACAGATTTCACTCACTTCACCAACCTCGCCAGCAGCTCTTTTTCTGGTTTGAACCTCTCTGCTTCCACCTCAATTTATCCACTTTTTCCTTTTCTTGTTTTTAATTTTAATTTGGTCTTTGGTAGAGATAATTGGGCGCCTTCAAGCTTTGTCAATCTTAGTGTGGATTTGATTTATGCTGAATGTAATCTTTGCGGCTTATGATTTGGTTTAATTCTTTATGCAGGTGACGCCATGTTTGATGCATCCCAATACGCATTTTTTGGGGAAAATGTGATGAATGAAGTAGAATTGGGTGGGTTGGATGAAGAAGACGAAGTATTTAATGGAAATGATGGAAGATTTGGTGGCGAAGAGGAGTTAAATGAGTATCATCTCTTTGAGAAAGATGAGGTTTGCATATACAAATCGTATTTCATGATCATCTATGGCGTCGAGTGTTGTTTGAAGTTTGGATGTTTTTGTTGTGCTTTTTGTCTTAAAATGCTTCGCTTTACCTAGTATAATTGTTGCTTGTTACTGCAGAAAGGCTTTTGGCATGTGGAAGAATATCTAAAGAAACCTGTGTTTTGCCCATGGTGTAGTGAGAGAGGATCTTACTGATCTTTAAAAGGACACAAATCTTTTACGGGTTTTAAGATGTGCATAGAGTTTATGACATGTTTATTTTCCAAAACTGTGAGCTGATATCCTAAATATCTATAATGTATGTGTTCCTGAAGTATTTTATCTTAAACCCACTATAAGCTGTCACAGCTTTTAATTACCTCCTAGTTGATTCAATTCTCAAAACACCTCCTAAATGTATATAATTTTTTTATTTAAAGAATAGTTTTGATGTAATTCCATTCTCGATTATCTTTCCGTTCTATGGCTGTGTGCAGGGTGTCTTTATTTGAATCATGATTTAGCTGTCATTATTTGTTTTACATTGTATATATTTTAATTTTTTTTGTCACTCTCCTTGCCCTATATTTCTTTAAGGCCTAGTTTTCTTCACATAGCTATTTGACTTAATGATTTAAATACTTTTTTTTTGTTGAACCAGGGTTCTCGATTAGGATCATTATCCGATATTGATGATATGGCAACTACATTTGCAAAAGTGAGATTCCCTGAAACCACTTCTAGCATATAATTCATTTTATGATTCTGAATTTGCATATTCTATTGATCCAAATCCATTATTCCTATCTTTGTCATATGAATGGACTTTTATTCATATTGCAATTTCAGGAGATCTTTGTAATGATTGCATACTTGATATGCAATTAGGATTGCAGAAATAATATGATAATAGTTTCATGTGCTGTAAACTGAAACCATATATGTGATTTGTTGGCTTTCTTGCATGTATGTGTTGCTATTTTTCTTAAAGATCCTGTAGGTAAAGAAAAAGGTTGCGAATTATCGTATAATGCAAAACATATATACAAAAAACATGCTTATTTATGCACAAGGTAAAAGAAAAAGAAATAAACTTTTTTACCGATTTTCCAAGAATAGGACTTCCAATATTTGATAGTAGTCTGTTGCAAAGCTATGCATATTGCTGGTTTTTACTGTTGCATAGTACATTTGGCTGGGAAAATATCTGATTGTATTATTTTCTTCGAGATAAACAACAGGGATACAACTTGAGCAACAGTGAGCTATGACATCTGGCATAAATGGTGATTTTGAATGATAGTAGTGATTCTGGAAAGTCATGTTAAGTTGATCGCAAAAATTTCTTGAAATTAATTTTGAAAGTCTTGTCTAATGAAAGTTTTTCTGATCTCTTAGATGAATGTCCTCAGTCTTGATCACCTTATTACTCATATCAATTTTACTGTTCTTTTTGTTATTTTGCAGTTGAATAAAGTTGTTTCTGGACCAAGACATCCTGGAGTTATTGGTGATCGATCTGGATCTTTCTCAAGGGAGAGTGAGTTCGAATTATTTCTCTACCTGTTATTTTTAGTTTATCTTTCCTCATTTGCAATTTTATTGCTGATTGGTGTACTCACTTTGGATTTGTATTAACCAGTCACAGTTTTTTTTTTTTTTTTAAATTTTTTTAATGTCTTCCATTAATTTAGTTCTAGATTCCTGAAGTTGAATCCTATTTTATTTGTTTATTTCTATGTATGAAGATGTTTGAAAACAACTTTAATGTGCACCTAATGTGCTCATGTAGCCTGAGAAATGTGGCAAATGCTCAAGGCACAAATAAGCTACAAATAAGCTTCAGATCATTTTCTCCATGTCCTGGGACAATGGAAGTTCTTTGAATCTAGTCGAAAATATTAAGAAATTGGAGACTCTTTAATGACTTGTAAAATGATGAATTGTGTTTGTTAGTAAAACTTAGGATTTGAGAATTACGAGTTAATGTCAAGCCATGCATTTAGTTAAAAAATTGTTTTCCCCCTTTTAGGAAAAAATATGTTCTTTATAATATATCAGGGTGTCATGCAAAGGCTTGTTAATTTCTTGGCTTATGCAATGTAGTATTTTCGCTGTTGGATTCTTAATTGTGTATCATTTAATGCATCATTACCATTTACCAACTTTCATGGATCCTTGAAATGCCCTGTTTGTATTGTACACTAGTCATGTCTGGAAGCAACGACCCAAAAATTATAACACAAATCTTTTTGATTGCTTGTGTATAACTTCCTCTTTGTAAATCATCTTCCTTGCTTTCCTATTTTACTTTATTTTGCCTTTTTACTTTCTGCCCTCTGACTAATTAAGGTAATATCAGGTTCATCAGCTACAGAATGGACTCGAGAAACCGATTTTCCAGATTGGCATGACCATCATATGTCTGACTCAGAATGTTATGAAGAAAGTAAGAGATGGTCATCACAGCCCCATCTGTCGTCAGTGTTTTTGCCAGAAAATAAACCATTATACCGAACATCATCATACCCTCAGCAACAGCCACAGCTGCATCACTTTTCCAGTGAGCCCATTATGGCCCCAAAGTCATCTTTCACGTCCTTCCCTCCACCAGGTTCTCAACAAACTTCTCTGAATAATTCACATCATCTTACTCAGTCATCTCTTTCTAGTGGACCTCAGTCCCTGTTCTTGAACAACTCTCAGTTATCTAACTCTTCTCTCCATTGGGCTGGCTTGCCTAGAGGATACCAATATAATTCCAACATATCAAACCTAACTTCAGCCAATCTATCTCGCAACAATCATATACAAAACCATTGGATTAGTCATGCTGGTCTTCTTCATGGAGATCAATCTATTCTCTTAAACAATATCTTGCAGCAGCATCAGTATCAAAAGCTTATTTCCCCACAACAGCCTATACGGCACCTTTCTTTTCAACCATCTTTAGCCCATTTTTCAGCTGTACAATCTCAAATGTTTAACAGTGTTCCTTCACCTTCACATTTTAGTAAATACGGATTAACTGATAGGAGAGAACCTAAATCAAAATCATCACAGAAAGGCAAACATTCTGTGCGATTCTCCAACCATGGACCTGATGCTAGTGGCCATAGGAGTGACAGTAATTTTCCACAAATCAGATCAAAGTACATGACTGCTGAAGAAATAGAGAGCATTCTTAAGATGCAGCATGCTGCACATGGAAATGGCCCATATGTAGATGATTACTATCATCAAGCCAGCCTTGCGAAAAAATCTGCTGAAACAAGGTCCAGATATCGTTTCTGCCCTTCCCACCCCAGGGAACAATCTTCTCGTTCCCGTAACAGTACTGAATCACAACCGCATCTCCATGTTGATGCTCTTGGAAGAGTTTTTTTTTCTTCAGTTCGTAGGCCGTGCCCTCTTCTTGAACTTGACCCTCCTCCCTCTGCTTGTGGAGATGCTGAGCAGAATTTAGTTGAAAAGACTTTGGAGCAGGAACCAATGCTTGCTGCAAGGGTAACAATTGAAGATGGGCTATGTCTTCTTCTGGATGTGGATGACATTGATCGTCTTTTACAGTGTAATCAACATCAAGATGGTGGAGGCCAGTTAAGGCGAAAGCGTCATATCCTGTTAGAGGGGTTAGCCGCCTCTCTTCAGCTGGTTGACCCCCTCAGTAAGAGTGGCAACTCTGTTGGGCTGTCCCCCAAGGATGATATTGTGTTTCTAAGGATAGTTTCTGTGTCGAAAGGACGGAAACTCATTTCAAGGTTTCTTCAGCTTCTTTTACCCGGTAGTGAACTTGGTCGAATAGTATGCATGGCCATCTTTCGCCATTTACGTTTTCTGTTTGGTGGAGTACCATCTGATGCAGAAGCAGCTGACACTGCTAATGATCTTGCGAAAAGGGTGTGTGTTAGTGTGAGTGGTATGGATCTGAATGCGGTGAGCGCTTGTGTCGCTGCTGTTGTTTGTTCCACAGAGCAGCCACCCCTGCGGCCCTTTGGCAGCCCCGCTGGAGATGGTGCCTCAGTCGTGTTGAAATCTGTTCTTGATAGAGCAACTCAGTTGCTAAGCGATCCTCAAGCTGGCAGCAAGTTGAGCAATGCTAATCCGGCTCTGTGGCAAGCTTCGTTTGATGCCTTCTTCGGACTGCTGACAAAGTATTGCGTGAGTAAGTATGAGAGTATTATGCAGTCAATGATTGTTCAAAACCCAGAAAAGAAGCAGACGGAGGGTGCAAGAGGGGTGATGCCGGTTGAGCTTCTTCGTGCGAGCGTCCCTCACATGAATGAGAGTCAGAAGAAATTGTTGGTGAATTTTGCTCAGCGGTGAATGCTGTTGGAGTAATGGTGGTCAAGTGTAAAAAATGTATGTGTTTGTGTGTGTGCTTTGGGCGGAATTTTAGTGCCTTGCCTGAAGTTGTGTTGTGAGGTTGGTACAAGGAATAAATCATCAAGTCTGTAGCAAAAACTCCTGTATTTCACAATCTCAACATATCGTTTAGATTTAGTACCAACCCTCAGTCTACACCTCATCGTAATTGAATTCAATTGGATGCATCCTTAATTTAAGTATCAGATTACGAAACATTCCTACCTGCTTTTAAATATAAAACTGTGATGGCACAGGAAAAAAAAAACTTTTAAAAATATAAAATATTTAATCTCTAATAATTTATTTAGGATTTAAAAATTGAAATTATATGCATTTTTATGTAGGAATTCCTTCATCATCTAAATAAAGATAACTTTCAATTCCTTTTTCACTTTTCATCCTAGATATTACAACATATAATTTGCCATGCCCATGAGTAAATACTGTATTAGATAAGCCTAACGGTTGATAACTATTGTCCTTGATTCTTTTTTTTTTTTTTTTTTTTTTTTTTTTTGATACCGAGGTTCCGGGCTTACGCCCGACTAGTCCTCTAGGAAACAGTCCCGGCCCCTCAGAACTGCCTCCAAGTAAATCGCGGTAACCACACAATGGATCACATGTTCCTAATATCTTTAACTACTGCGCACAAGGAGTCGATCCCCAAGTGATTGCTCCTTGATTCTTGTTAATAGTCATTGCAAAACAAAACAACGGAAATTGTCTCATTTAAAACTTCACGGGAATAGTATCATCTGAAGGACTTAAAATTATTCGTGAGATGTGCACTTTATTTTCAATATTTCCTTCACATATTATTTTAGCCTCCCATACGTGATGGAAAAAAAAAAACTTAATGAGAAAATCACAGCATTCAAAGGTGAAACTTTGGTTCCATTCTTGAGACTTTAAAAGAAAAAAGATAATTCAAAGAGAAGATAATGGGAATTTGTTTTCGAAAATAAAATGATATGGAAATAAAAGACCATCTGTATAGCATAATTGAACTTATGTAAGGTAATAATTATGACTTAAAAAACTATTAATGAAAGGTACATGAATTGGAGGATCATAATTATATTAAAATTTATGATTATATATAAGACATTAAATAGCATCAATCATGCTAAATAAATATTAAGAATATCATAATTTTAAAATTTAAGATTATATACCGTGCATTAAAATTTAATTATGGAATACATGTTTAAGTTAAATATTTCTATGAATCAATTTAAAGAGTCTCTTGTATTAATTAGCATGAACCAATTAAATAAAAGAATATATAAAAAAAGATATCAATATTTTGTTTATTCCATAAATACTCCCTCGGAGCTCTTAGTTTGCCAAGAGCATGTATCTCTCCGTACATACACACACAGACTAAAATGTCAATGCATGGTTCATTGCTTTTCTTATGCCTATATTTCCGCCTCTTAATTTATTTTATATCCTCATTTCATGCATTTCTTTACTTGTTTGTTATCCTCATGAAATTACCTCCACTTTCCTTCCATTACAACTTTCTCACTGCATTGGCTAATTATTAATCACACATCCTTTCATTTCTTTTTTTCCGTCCCATTTCCCATTTTACTCTTCCCTTTTTTTTTATGGTCTTCTATTCTACTTCAGCTACTATTAGCCATTTATTTTTTCCTTCAGTTTTCTTCTCTTTTCGGGTAAGTCATTAATTCAAATCTTCATGGAATTCAGTTTTGGAATTAATGCTTTTCCTTGCGTAATTTAATGTTGGTGTTTTAGAAAGGAACTCAAAGTCAAGAATTAGGAATGTTTTGGTATGATTTTGTTCAGAAAGGTGTGGTTTTTATCTGTCTTTTCTTAAATACTCTGCTCTATTAGATTAACTGCTTCTCCATTTCCGTGAAATGAAATCTCTTCATTCTTAAAATGACAATCTTTGTGATGATGAAATAACAGGAAAGTTTGTTGGTGAGCAGGTGATTTCTGAGAAAAATATTCATGAAATTCAATCTTTTCAGATTTGATTTCTCGATTTTGCTAATGAAATTGCTTAATTTGCATATTCTTGTTTTATGTAATAAGATTATTTCACGTGATACTTGTATTTTTGTATCAGTTTCTCTTCCTTGCACACTTTTGTAGCAGTTTTAATCTAGAAAGTTTGTCCTTCTATTGAAGGTAATATCAGATTTTGAATTTTGAGTACTTGTATGATGCATAACATATTGCAACTTGATCAAAGTGGAGGGAGATATGGTCCATATAGTCGAGTCTACTTTGTAAGATTAATTCAAGATCAGCAGACTGGTTTAGAGTATATGTTTAGAATGTCTAGTGTTTTCGAGGAAATCATTTGAAAACGGTGGCAATCTACCTGGTGTTTGTTCTTGATGAATGGTTTGGGATGGGTTTGAAGTAGTGATTTTTCTTTTTTCATTAATGAAAATTCTTGATATTGTAGAAATATGCTGTTGAAGGACTATAATCCACATCTAGGGATGGATTACTTAGAGATCAAGAGGCGGAGCAACTTGACTCGGAAAGTTGTGTTGGTTGCTGGTATCACCGCCCTCTTTATCTTCATGCTTAAGCGCCCATCTAGCATGAGCAGCTCCACCAAGGTATTCGTTTGATCTATTTAAATTAAATCTAGTAAAATATGGCTTTAAGTCTTTCTGCATCTTCAGTTTTCTGAGCACGAGCCTGGAGTAACGCACGTATTAGTGACGGGAGGTGCAGGCTATATTGGTTCACATGCTGTTCTTCGCCTTCTCAAAGATTCATACCGTGTCACTATAGTGGTATGAATGTTGGTATATGCAAGCTAAGGGAGGGTCTTGATTTTCCTTACATATTTTGGGTGTGAATTCTGTGGTTAGGACAACCTTTCTCGTGGGAACATGGGAGCCGTTAGAATCCTCCAAGGACTTTATCCAGAGCCTGGGAGACTTCAGTTCATATATGCTGATCTCGGCGATGCATCTGCTGTATCCTTCCTTTGCTTTGCTTTCAAAATACTTTATTTCTCGACTGCTGCTCTTCCTTAAATTTCCATATTAGGTAGACAAGATATTTTCCGAGAATGCTTTTGATGCAGTTATGCATTTTGCTGCCGTTGCTTATGTTGGTGAAAGCACGGCTGAACCTCTACGGTATAGTACCACACTCTCTTTCAGCGCTAAATTCCTTAGTTGTCGTCGTCTCTCCTTGAAATAGATGTGTGTGTGTAGGTATTATCACAATATTACATCCAATACTTTGGTAGTAGTGAAGGCAATGGCAGCACATGGTGTTAAGACATTGATTTATTCAAGTACTTGTGCCACGTATGGAGAACCGGAGAAGATGCCAAT
Organism: Pogostemon cablin; assembly: GCA_023678885.1. Classification (NCBI taxonomy): domain Eukaryota; kingdom Viridiplantae; phylum Streptophyta; class Magnoliopsida; order Lamiales; family Lamiaceae; genus Pogostemon; species Pogostemon cablin. The sequence goes on from CM042971.1 coordinate 35,249,017, forward strand.
TACTGAAATCACCCCTCAAGTCAGTGACAAGATCATTCTTCACATTTATTTTTTATCACTTTGGATTATTTGATTAGTGATTTTAATTGTATTAGAGTAGGTTCCTATTAATCCATATGGAAAAGCCAAGAAAATGGCAGAAGATATAATCCTGGACTTCTCAAAGACATCAAACATGGCTGTCATGATCCTAAGGTCTCTCTCTCTCTTTCTCTTAATTCTGTCCTTACAACATACCTAGGTTCTGATAACACATATTTCAATGTGATCAGGTACTTCAATGTGATTGGTTCAGACCCTGAGGGAAGGCTAGGGGAAGCACCACGGCCTGAACTTCGCGAACAGGGAAGAATATCAGGAGCTTGTTTTGATGCAGCCAGAGGAATAATCCCAGGATTAAAGGTACCGTACATACATGTTCTTGGGAACATTAATTAGATGGCTGAGGAATGAGGTAATGACAGAGGGTAAACATGTGCAGGTAAGAGGAACTGACTACAAGACTGCAGATGGAACTTGTGTGAGAGACTACATAGATGTTACTGATCTAATAGATGCACATGTCAAGGCCTTAGCTCATGCCACACCTGGAAGGGTCGGGATCTACAATGTTGGAACAGGAAAAGGTCCATATACAAGATTCATGACGTGAATGAATGTCCATATGATAGGTTGGTAGTGTTGTTTGATGATTTTTTTTATTACAGGTAGTTCGGTAAAGGAATTCGTGGAGGCGTGCAAGAAGGCAACTGGCGTGGACATAAAGGTGGATTATCTGAGTCGACGTCCAGGGGATTATGCAGAGGTGTACAGTGATCCATCCAAGATATTCAACGAACTCAACTGGACAGCTAAGTTCACTAATCTGCAAGAAAGTTTGAGCACTGCTTGGAGATGGCAGAAGGCTCACAAAAACGGTTATGATAGTTGAAAAAATTAGTTATAGTTTTGATAGATCAGCAGTGGGGATACATAGATTGTTTCCTTCTTGTTATATGGAGTAGTAATAATGTCATAACATAAAATGTGATTTTATTGTTGAATTGATAGTGAATGTCATAGCAATTATCAAAAAGTAATTCAATGGGTTAAACTTTAACCGAGTGTTTATTTTTAGATATCCGCCCACACGTCTCTCATTTCTAGGATTATTGCAATAAATATATAATTTGTACTGTACCATTTAGGATGCTAATTGCACATAAAATATATACAACCCATATCTAAATTAGCAATGTGAAAAATATTTAAAATACTATCATTATTTATGTACAATTTATGCGACTATTCTTAGTAAATATTTTATTTTCGTATTTTTCATTTAAACTTTTTATTTGAAATACCTTTTAAATTAGTTTCGTTCTTTTATAATTTTCAAAGTGATTTTTAAAAAAATAAAATAAAATTGTTATATAATAATAGGTAAGATTGTGAAATAATAGGAATTGTTCTAACATTTTCATACTAATTAAATGATAGGAGTATATAATGTGTAATTTAAAATTCATGCAGGGTGTAAATAGTCACACTAACTCATTTCCACATGTTTAAAATTTATTTTTCTCTATTATTCATTCTCCCATGGAACTTCATGGATAAAAGGTGGTTTTTTTGTTTTTTTGTTTTTTGTTTTTTTTTTTTATTAAAGGAAAATCAAAATATGATGCACATATTTAACACAGTACTAATAGAATTAAGAAACTAGAGAAAGAAATATAAATTCATGTCCATTCATATAAATCAAAGTTAAATATTTCAATACTCAAAAATGGGTCATCAGCAGTATATCCATCAATCCACCTAATAAATGTTACAAGTATAGCAAAACTAATAATAAAACCACAATAGTTGGCCTAATTACTATTCGAACCCAAGCTGGCCAGATATGTTCAATCGCAAGGAAAAGGCCGACCATCAAAACTGGGGTCCGAGTACTATCACCTCTAATCAATATTCGTCATTACCATGTTTTATACCTGAGATTGTATTGCTGGAGAAGCATCATCCAGCTTGTGGTTTTCTGTTCACAAATGGTTATTACAACTCATCGTGGGCATCCGACTCAGCACCTGACTTGTCATTAGCCACATTGTCCGAATCACTGGTTGTTGGGTCTTTTGAAGAGGTCGTCTCTCCTGAATCTGCTTTCTCACCAGCACTTTCTGTTTCCGCCTTGGCAGGTTTCTCGACTTTAGGCTTTGGTTTGGGGATTCTGTTCACACTTGCAACCTGCAGGTGTGAACACGGACAAGGAATAAGTAATATGAATGCACATGAAAAGATTAAGGATAAAATACCTTCTCCTGGAGATCTAAAATCTTCACGTAAACATCATCTGATGTGAAAGCCGGTTTGCTAAGTGGAGAAGTCCTGTTGGAGGTGACATTAAGAACTTAGACATTGAGTGAATCTAAAACAGTAGAATAATCCAGAGGAAAAAGAACCAAACTAAAAATGTCAGTCCATACAACTCAATTATCGATATATGCTACCATTCTCATCGCTTTGCACATTTATTCACCAATGTGATGCATTATTGACAACATTTGTTTTGCAAACCCTGTATACTCGACCTATGAACATACAATAACTGGTGCAAAGTGCATACTATTAAGAAAAAATAAATAATTTCAAATTTGTTTTGAACTGGTGTTCTACTCAAGTTTTAAGGAAAAAATGCATAACTTCCATTTTAACATTATTCAAGTATCCTTCTTATGACCTATTCATAAATTACATGATGAGGAAACAGGAGTAAGAAAATAAACTGGAATCCAAAACAAAACTTCATATCATGGAATATAGGAAAAAACTTACTTCTTCTGCTCAGCCTCCTTCTCACTTAACCAACTTTTCAACTTTTCAGCTCCACGTAAGACCTAACCACAGATAAGAAACTGATGTCATTGCTTAAGGTAGTACTTTAATTTTAAGACATGGTATGCCAGCATAACATAAGTATGCATTCTGAGAAGTGTAGTTGAGAACCTCATCTATTCTCTCTCTCGGCAGCCAAGATTTGTCCTTTTCCCATCCTTGCACAATCTGAAGTTTAAGGATGACAGAATTTAAAGATTGATCAGGTAATGCAAGTCCAAACATATATCCAAAAAATAGAGCTTACTTTTTAGAATAATTTGTATGCAGTAGAGTTAGTTAAATCTCAATAAAACTTCAACTGTGGGCTATTGGAATTTTCTAAAAACATAAATAAGTTCAATCACAGAAATGTTAATTTTTCATGAAAAATAAGCAGTTAGGTTGACTAAACCAAAGTTCAGCCTTCTGCAAACCCTGTGAAATTCAAAACGTGACCTTTACCCCAAACATTTCATAAACAATAATTCAAATAACATGTAACAAGCAACGAAAATGCATAATCTTCAAAGCTAAAATCAATCAATTCAAGGAGTTTTAAATTATGTGAACAAAAGCAGAAAGTGAATTTACTTCTTCTTTTACGTCCTGTTACTGTATACAATTACAGTTAAGCTCTGATGAAATAAATTTTACACCTCAAATATTGATGATTTACCTGCTGCATCTCCGTCAGATATCTCTGTGAATGTTCACATGCCGCTGGTCGAGCAGTGAGTTCAGTATGCCTATACCAAATAACTACTTGTAATTTCACTTTAAACATGAAAAAGATTTACAAATCATACAAATTGATAGAGACAAACCTAAAAAATATTGGGTCGCCAATAGCTGTCAACATGTCCAAGCGTTTTTGAAATTCAGTGGCAGAGGCATCTTCACCATCAGTATATAACCAATCTTCTACCTAAATCAGGGAATTACTTTAGTGAGTATTCAATTGAGATATTTGACTATAAAATGTGGGTAAGCATCTCCAAGGACGCAAAAAGAGAGAGAGAGCAAACCTCATTAAGTTTTTCGATGAAAGATTGTCTCTCTTGTTCAGAAGAAACTTTTTCAAACTCTTCGGATGTAAGCTAATTTATCAGCAGTCAGAAAAGCACGAGTAAGATTATTAAATTAATAAACTACAGAGCACACTCCACGCATTTGAAAATCGAATAACAAAACTAATAACAGTTGAATGATCTGAATATACAGGAGAATGGAAAAGCCACCTTGGCCCCAGCAAACATGCTTAGGTAGCAATGAAAAGGGAAACAGAATGCACACAGAAATAATATCAAGCTCATTTACACAAATAATAAATATAGTTCAAGCATAATAAAAACAGTATAAACCTCTTGCCTTGTCTTTAGTAGAATATATGTACCCTTCAAGGTTATTTTTCAATTCAGCTGTTCTTCTCCTTTCTGCATCCTTCTTGTCCAAAGCTTCTATTTTACGTTTGCTCTCAGCAAAAGATTCTTTTGAGAGAGGCATTCCTGGACCAGTTGTCCTCTCAATAACCTAAACAAAACATTACTGGATTCTCAGACATGATATGATATAACTATTGGCTGCAAACATGCATTTATAATTACCTTCAGGGGAACTCGGAATGTTCGCTTTTTCAGTTTCTTTTCAGTACCAAGATCAACATTGCTAGAATCATTTGCACTGGAATCTGACAAGTTACTGTTGACATTATCTGTCTCCAATTTTGGGTTGCTCTCTTCTGAAGCATTCCCGGGATTAGCATCAGTGATGTTGAGAGTATTTGTTGAGTTGTCCACTGTGAGATTCTTTTTTGGGACTTCCACCCATTCAGTTATCTCAATAACAGCTTCAGCTCGATCCAAAGAAAGTATACCACTTCTACTGAGAGAGAAGTGTAAGTTGGCCTTGATTGGGGATGATAGGTTCCGTGATAAGTACCTAAAAGATAAAGGTATTTAAAAGACATTACTATTTAGTAAACAGAGCTCCCTAATGAACGGAATCAGTCATTTAATCTACATAATTCTTACTTTTCACTAGCATCTGCAAGACCTAAGACATCATAATGTGCAAATGTGAGAGAGACAGAACCCGGTGGTATCATATCTTCACTCTCATAAGCAAGTGAAACTTCAAAATCTTTGTTGTGAACAACAGATCTGAACATCTGCAGTAAAAGAAACAGCTTAAGTTGATATCTGGGCAACAAATACACCGCTTTCTATATCCAAAATTATATACCTTGCTGGGTAGCCTTTTCATTCTGGGCACAATCAACTGTCTGGTGTTTTCATCTTTTGAAAGACCATCACCATTCAACTCAAATATAAAACCATAAGTAGAACCATCGACCATTCCTAGCTTACGGTTCAATTTAATTCCATCACTTAAATTTGCAGCATGTAGAGAGGCACCTAGAACAATAGCCTCATCAGCATCCAGATGTTTGTCCAACTCCTTTCTCCCAAGAAATTCCTGAAGCTTAGCCTACAGAAGAAAACTAGACATCAAATTTCAACATAAATTTATATGGAAGTGGAAGCTGAGAAGTAACAGATGAAAGCTGTCCCTTGCTTGATTTTTCTGTAAGAGAAATACCGTTGGTTGTGGGGGTTATTAGCTATAAGAAAGCATAAAATTGGTGGTAAACTCAAAATCAAAAAATCATCTCTACTGTTCTCAATTTATGGAGTGCCATATAAACAGTGTATCTTATCAGAAAGACAGAAAGGCTGGACGCTCAAAATTGACTTAAGAAAAATATTTTATAATAACTACCTGTAACTTTAGAACTCGAGTGGCACCTCCAATCAACTCCACTGCATATAAATCATCAACATTTAGACCAGAATGCTTGAGAACTTCTTTTATGGGGACGAGGGCTTTCTCCCAAATATCTTCACAAAGTTCTTCAAACTTGTCACGAGTTATTGTGCTCCTAGAGAAAAATAAATCCATATATTGCAAGTCATTCGATGAAAACTTTGCACTCACAAATCAAGATGACACGCTAGGATTTGGATAACCAAAATCCAATTTCTTCAAGAACAACTATATGGAGTGGTAAGTTAATAAAGGCCATGATAGTTTACACCTCCCATGCATACAAGAAAGATCAGTATGACAAAACAAATAAGGCAACTGTTCAATCTCCTCATGCATTTTAAATATCTGACAGAATTTTACATAATATATGAACAATAAAGAAAAATTCTCTTCTAATAGAACAAATAAACCAAAAAGATATTTCTTTTGTCTCAGAGGTTGTGTATCTAGAAGGTGGCAAACTAACCTGAAGTCACGATCATCATATAGAGATTCCACAGATATTGGAGCCACCATATTGGCACTCAAGATTTCCTTCGTGCGCTTAACTTGCTTTTTCAATTTGGCCATTGCCTTGGGGGAATTTCTGACATCAACACCATTACCAAGTTGCTTGTTGAACTCATCCGCAAAGTACTCGACCAACCTCAATTCCATATTCTGTCCCCCAAGTTGCGCATCCCATTTGACATCCTTCACCTGGAACAATTAGCAAATATGAAACCATCCTTACTAAGGTAGAAACTTCTGTAAAACAGTGTCTGATATATCATATATGAGAACTACTTAATGTAAACTACAGGATGAAGATGTGCAGAAGTGTTCACATTTGGATAATCATACTCATTTTTCAGCAACAAATCTTTTCATCAGTGACAAAACATATTTGCACTTCAATACCAAACGTTAACATAAGTAATCTAAAGTGTTTTAACAAGGGCACCCAAAGATTCGTGCAAGCTATGACATTAAGATTTCAGAAAGAAACGATGGCAACTATTAAAACTTAAAAAACACTTCACTAAGGATCAATACCAGAGTGAAGATCCTGCTCTAAAATATTATTTAAGCATGTTTAGCTAAATACGCATGGAGTTCGACATATTAACAGATGGATTGAGATCAAGTTCAATAAGTAGTGGGAAAAAACCAGACTTTTCATCGACGGTGTTAAAAGCAGAATCACGTTAACTGATAATATAAGAAGCCAAGCACAGTTAAAAACTTCATAAAAATGTATTAAGTAAAAATATATTCACCTCTATGCCTATGTAAAAGGTAAGCAGCTAAACAGGTTCCTTGATAAAATTGAATTTCCCATTTAAAAGAAACATTAAAATTAGCAATTAACCAATCCACATTTATTGAAAAGAATTGGAACGCGTCAATCACCAAAACATTCGTGGTTCGAAAGTGACAATTTTACCTGAAATTGATTAACTGACACAGTCTTTCCCAATTCCTTAGCATTATAGGCCGAAAAATATACCAATGCAGCATAAGTGCTGCTAGCCCCCATGTCATAGAACACCACATTCCTCGATCCATTTGAAAAATCCTTATCAATCCCGTATTGCAAAGCCGCTCCCGAATGTTCATTCACCAAAGCCAACACATTCAGCCCCGCCAAATCCGCCGCATCTAACAGCCCTCGCCTCTCGGCCACCCCTGTGAATGGTGGCACTGTGATCACCACGTCCTTCACGCTCGTCCTCGCATGAGTCTCTGCCAGCCCCACAGCATACTTGAGAACCATTCCTACCATCTCCTCCACCGTAAAATTATTAAATTCCCCAGCCTCGGCTTTGAAAATTGCCATCTCCCGTGTATCGTCGGAGACGATCTCGTTACTCAAATATAGCTTCTGGAGAAAATGTCGCGTAAAATTGTAGGGTTTAGCGAGGAGCGAGGGAAGGTGTGAATACACCTTATTGGGGTAACGAGCAAGGAGGTTGATCGATTCCTCTCCAATTAACCGGGAATCTGCGTGGAAACTAATGAGTGACGGTGTTTTGCGCTTGGACATCTCGTTGATGGCGATTGCGATCGGGGGCTGGCCCGGCTTGAGGTTGACAACGGCAACCTTCATCCATTCGGAGCCGAGATCTATGCTTGCGACGGCCGATTCAGATTGAAAAGAGCTCAGAAGAAAGAATGAGAGAAAGAGCAATGCGCGCAATGAATTGGGCATCGCCATAGTAAGTGGGAATTTGAGCTCTGAGCGAAGCATCAATGGAGAATAGTGGGAAGGGGTTTATGTAATTGTAGGGGGAGATTACGTGGAAATTGAGGGGTGCTGACGAATTGGGGGATGACACGTAGCTTAATGAACACGTGGAGTGATTTAAGTCGCGGAATGCGTTGTCGTAGATCTTTGCGTTCAAACTTCAAACTTACGGGTCCAGTGGGTTCGAGACCTGCTTCCCAGCGACTCTATGAAATATTGCAAATAATAATAAGTAATAATAATAAATATTGCAAATAATAATAAGTAATAATAATTTAACTGAGAGATTAAATCTAACAGGACTCTTCTTTTAATGGATATATCACAATTTCATTAACGGACATAATTTTTAGTTATGTCTCTTATTGGTCTAAATTTATGAATACTTCAATTTAAAGTTAGAATTTTATTTGATTTCTCAAATTAGAATCTATTTTTTTAAGATTAATTTTAAAATATATTTTCTCACTTAAAATCATACAAAATAAAAAAATATATATTATACACTTTTACATCAAATCATTATAAAAATATATGTTATTTTATTTACATTTTTTATTATTCTTATATGTATTTAATTCAAAAAAAAATATTAAGAAAAAAAAAAGTATATTTAGACTTTCAAATAAACCCTTTTGAACCCAAAATTGAGACACTTAAAAATTTATCCTTATATAGAAATTTTCCTTTTATACGTAATATTATGAAATATAAGATTAGTAGATTTAGATGGTGTAAATCCATATATAACATATAACAATATTTAAACCAAATAAAAATCATGATTAATTAGATTAAACTAAATAGGAAAAAACCATTTGGATTTTTTTTCCTGAATTTTAATATGCGGTGATGTGGCTAATAAAAAAATGTTGGGCTGGGCTAAAAAAGAAGAAACAAAGTTGTGTGATGTTTAATTGTTAGGTGTGGGTTGTTTCGTTGAAGCCCAATAAAATAATTATGAAGAAGGAGAAATAAAATGGTATAGAGAATTGAGTTGAAATCCAGAATAGTGTTACATTTTATTCCCATCCTAGTTGAAGTTGAAGATTAGATTTTGGGCATCAAATATTTCAATTGAATAGGAGTTAGACGGCCATATAAAATTGGAGTCGTGTAGTGAGAAAAAGTTCAGCCCATTTTGTAACTTGTCCTATTGTTTTAAATTTATTCACTTTTTAAAATTAGTCAACTATATTGATCATTTGACGTACGGACTGGTATGAATAATTCACATTCTACTTAAAATTATAATTATAATACGACTTACCAAATTTTAAAATAAGCATAAAATATAAATTTTTAATATTTTCAAACCCACGTTATCCTTGAATAAATACGACATGAGATTTTATTGTGATGCCCAAATAACTAGTTTTTCCACTACTACCTAAAAATGTAAACTATTTTTGTTGGGTATGTATGGTGACCAATAACTTTTCAGATGGTGCCATCTAAAGTGAAAAATAAATCAATAGAAAAAATAAAGATTGCTTTTTAAGAATAGAAAAGAATGGTGTAATTTTTATATGTTTTTTTTTTTTTGATACAACACAATGTGTGGTTCTCATTTCTCTTCATGCAATTTTAATTATGACTTTACTAATTTAAATTAAATAAATTAAGGTGCCAACTACAACTCAGATTATCATTAACCAAATCAAACTTTTGTTGGATCAAAATTTAATTTTACATGGGAATCGCGATTTGCCAACTTAATATTAATTCTATTCTTTTGTACAGAAATAACTTAATATTCTATTCTTTACTTATATTAATATTTAATATATGAGTCCTTTCTCCAATCATTACCCGTAAATGTTCGTGAAATTGAATTATGATTTATTGTAATTAGTGCTGTTTGGATTTGAATATACTATATACTATATAATATGATTGACTTAAAATTTTATAACTTATTTTACCTTGCAATTTATAATTTATAATTTAATCTAAAAAATATTATATATTCTTTGCAGTTCTATATATACAAACAAATCATATTATATTAATTTTACATTCATACACTTTTCATACATTATTTCATATCAACTAATAATTTTTATTTTTATTTCTCTTTGTTGGGTTGAGTTTTCAAATATGTGAAATAGCCCAATATCCAACAAAGTGAAAAAGTCAAGGCTCAATATTTGGTGTTATCTTGTCCGGAAGTCATTGAGGGAAGAGAGGAGAAAAAAGAGTGCAAAAACAAAATTCACATTTTTGAGAGAGAATCCAGCACAGTAATATTGCAGAGGCAATAACCAGAGTTTTAATCATCGGATTGAGCTGAATTTTGGTCAGCACATTCGGAACTTGAGGAATTCTGAATGGTGGAGATCATGTTTGGAGCTTTTTGTTGACGGGAATAGGCAGAAAATAGAAGCAAGTTTTTGGGCAATTCAGTTCTGCATAGTCTAGGGGAAAGAGTCGTTTCTCACAAACTACCCGTTGGATCGAGTTGTCCAAACGTTCAGGACTCACAGGGGTAGATTCTGGACGGTGGAGATCAGGTTCTGAGGTTCCTAAAGGTGCGAACACTGAACGACAGTTGGTGATGTTGGGTGAGGTCTTTCTAATATCGTTGTTTGTTTTCAAGTATTGAGTGTCTTGATACGTTTGTGATAAAGTGTCTGTAGTGCCAGATTGTAACTCTTGGATTTTTGTCTCATAGTGAAGTTTTTGGTGGGCTTCGGTCTCGTGGTTTTTACACCTCACATTGAAGAGATTTTCCACCTTAAATTACTTTGTTGTGCGTTGTTTATTATTTGATTATTCGTGTGTTTATCCCAACACTCTCTAATTCCGTTTTAGAAAAATTAACATTTTCTTGCATTTTATATACTGATTTGAATAAACTTAAATCTAATCACCATACAAAAACTCTTAAATAAACATAAAGTATCACTGCTCGTTATTTTCAAATTATACCCAAACTAATGTACCCATAATAATATATCCAAATTTAATTTTTATTTTTATTTTTATTTTTTTAAAGTACGTGTAGGCACAAACATATATAGCACGAGGAAATTATGGTGTAGAGTTGTGTCGGTTTACTTGAAAATAAATTATTAAAAAATAAAAACTTGGATGATATTATGGTAGAAAAATTCCAACCACAAAATTTATTTCCGCGCGAGGGACAATGTCTACTCCATTTCATCAAATTTTGTTGACTATATGGATTTAAGATGTCTTCAATCTATTTCCGCACGAGGATAAATAGAATTATGAATTAAATTGTCATCAATCTAAGATTCCTCACGAGGATAAATAGAATTATGAATTAAATTGTCATCAATCTAAGATTCCTCAAAATTTTTGGTGCAAGTGACACCATTTCAAGTGAAATATTTTTTTATGCTTTTTTTTTAACATAATTAATTTTTATTAAAAATATTACTACTATTTTTCATTAAATGTTTTGATTGATATGTATCTCAAAGATTTGTTAGACTTGCAAATATCAAACTACACCCCTAAGTACAACCTTAATTAACCAATTGAAAAGTGAATCGGTAAGTAGTAAAACAAAAGTGGTAAGTGTGTTAAATATTACTCCTCCATTCCACAAATACATGCACGTATTTTAAGGCATGAAATTTAAGAAAATTAATCTTTTGTTGTAATGGTGTGGGAAAGAGAAAAGATATTTAAGGTAATGGAATAAAATAAAGTGAATGATATGGTTAATTTTAACTAGATTGTATGTAAAAAAAATTAACATATTTTTAATATTGTAGTACTACATTATAAGATTATTGATATTATGTACTCCCTCCATCCCATCCTAATGGTTATATATTTCATTTTTGGGCGTCTCATCCTAATGGTTACATTTCCCTTTTTTGCATATAGGAGCCACACAAATTAATTACTTCTCTCTTCATGGCCCACACACACTGATACACATACCCACTTGATATTAAAATATTATTTCTCTCACCTCAATACACATTAAAATACTATATTCATTAATCCACGTGTAAAAGGCAAACGTAACCATAAGGACGGGACGAGGGAGTATCATTTCTATTTTTAAGGTGAACAAGTATTTTTGAAACATACAAAAATAGAAAGTGTGTTAATATTTGTAAGCACTTGAATTTTATTGTCTATTAAAGGAAAATATGTGGTAAATTAATGCAATAATTATCAATTAATTATTTATTTATTAAGGGATTTAAATAAATAAATTCCTAAAATAGATTAATAAATAATTGATAATTAATTTAAAACCCAACAAATTAAGTAGGATTTAAATTAAGTAAAACTTGACTCCCAAGTCAAATAAAGTCTGGAAGGTTCCAGAATCAGGTCAAATTAAGCAATGACCATTCAAGCTGTGTTATATTTGGACGGCCCAAGCCCGTAGAATCAGGTCAAATCTGTCATAAAGTCTGAAAGGTTCCAGAATCAGGTCAAATTATGCAATGACCATTCAAGCTGTGTTATATTTGGACGGCCCAAGCCCGTAGAATCAGGTCAAATCTGTCATAGACCAATCATATTGCAAGTTATTTATGGCGCATGCTCATTCCTCACCTATATAAGGAGTCCTCAGATCTTCAAGCATCTTCAAGTCAAGAACGGCAAACGATTTGAGATTAAGGTGCGGAGCCCCCCAAATCAAGCGTTCTTCATAAACTAAGTTCTTCGGTGTTCTTCGCGCCAAGAACAACATACGACCTGGGATAAAGGTGCTAAGCCCCCCAGATCATTTTATTGTCTATTAAAGGAAAATATGTGGCAAATTAATACAATAATTATCAATTAATTATTTATTTATTAAGGGATTTAAATAAATAAATTTTTAAAATAGATTAATAAATAATTGATAATTAATTTAAAACCCAACAAATTAAGTAGGGTTTAAATTAAGTAAAACTTGACTCCCAAGTCAAATAAAGTATGGAAGGTTCCAGAATCAGGTCAAATTAAGCAATGACCATTCAAGCTGTGTTATATTTGGAACGGCCCAAGCCCGCAGAATCGGGTCAAATCTATCATGGACCAATCAGATTGCAAGTTATTTATGGGGCATGCTCATTCCTCACCTATATAAGGAGTCTTCTTCCATTCATTCCAGACACACACTAAAACATCTGAAGACACAAACGCTTTGAAGAGATTGAAACACGAGCAACGCTCCTCAAGATCTTCAAGCATCTTCAAGTCAAGAACGGCAAATGATTCGGGATTAAGGTGCGGAGCCCCCCAAATCAAGCATTTTTGATAAACTAAGTTCTTCGGTGTTCTTCGCGCCAAGAACAATATACGACCTGGGATAAAGGTGCTAAGCCCCTCAGATCATTTTATTGCCTATTAAAGGAAAATATGTGGCAAATTAATGCAATAATTATCAATTAATTATTTATTTATTAAGGGATTTAAATAAATAAATTCCTAAATAGATTAATAAATAATTGATAATTAATTTAAAACTCAACAAATTAAGTAGGGTTTAAATTAAGTAAAACTTGACTCCCAAGTCAAATAAAGTCTGGAAGGTTCCAGAATCAGGTCAAATTAAGTAATGATCATTCAAGCTGTGTTATATTTGGAACGGCCCAAGCCCGCAGAATCGGGTCAAATCTGTCATGGACCAATCAGATTGCAAGTTATTTATGGGGCATGCTCATTCCTCACCTATATAAGGAGTCCTCTTCCATTCATTCCAGACACACACTAAAATATCTGAAGACACAAACGCTTTGAAGAGATTGAAACACGAGCAACGCTCCTCAAGATCTTCAAGCATCTTTAAGTCAAGAACGACATATGATTTTGGATCAAGGTGCGGAGCCCCCAAATCAAGCGTTCTTCATAAACTAAGTTCTTTGGTGTTCTTCGCGTCAAGAACAACATACGACCTGGGATAAAGGTGCTAAGCCCCCCAGATCGAGTGTTTCTTCGGATCAAGTACGTTTAATTCAAACAAAGGCTCGACGCCTCTGGATAAACGTTATAAGATCCCAAATCCGAGTTCGGACAAGTTTCAACTGAAGATCCGACTCAAAACACACAGTCAACGTGGTCAGCGCGGTCAACACAAGTCAAAGTCAAGCCAAATTGGTTCGAGAGAAGAATCAGAGGATAGTAGAGATTGTTTTCTAAATTATCAAGTTTAATCCTTTTGGATTATCATTGTAATTCTTTTGTGTTTATTTTGTTATAAATATAAAATTTGTTGTTACAAATTTTGGCACGCCCAGTGGGACAGTCTCTACCTCTCATCTCTTCTCTCAACAAGCTCGAAGATACAAAGTATGACTCCTCTTAGGATCGCGATAATAAGGTCATCTACCTCAAAGCCTTTAGAGTTACAAGCTGCGAAGATGCAAGTTATGACTCCGCTAAAGATCGCGATACGAAGGACTACTGCATCAAAGCCTCCAGAGTTGCAAACTGAAAATGCTGAACTCGTTACAAGAAGTATGTCTGAAGCCTCCTCAGAGACAAACCATGTGGTTGGGATTGCTCTTAACAAGCCATTGCACGGAGACAAAAATAGTGAAGATGATTCTACCTACTCAACTCCTCACTCAATACCAAGCTCACCATCTACCTCAGCTGCAGCTGCAGTGATGACAACAGATGTTATGACCATTGAGGAACAACTAGCAAGTATGATGAGAGCCATTGAAGGACTCACGAAGCATATTGAAGCTCAAGACGTAAAAATCTCTGTACTTATGAAGAAAATGGAGAATGTGGAGACAAATCGTACAAATGAAAAACAAGTTGAGGATGAACACGGGGAGGAAGACTCAACGAAGCATCATCTATCTGAAGAAAATCCAGCTGAGGATAAGATACAAGTTTCAACTGATGGAACGCTTCCTATCAACCAACTAAAGAATATCGTGATAAATACGATAAAAGATAAGTTTGAAAGGAGCTCCAAATCTTCTTCAACCTATGTCAAGCCATGTACAAAGAGGATTGATAACTTGAGCATGCCAACTAACTACCAACCTCCCAAGTTTTAACAATTTGACGGCAAAGGCAATCCAAGACAACATGTGGCGCACTTCGCCGAGACATGCAATGATGTCGGGACCTATGGAGATCACATGGTGAGGCAATTTGTCCGATCTCTGAAAGGAAATGTCTTTGATTGGTACATCGATTTGGAAGCTAACTCTATAGATAGTTGGGGGCAAATGGAAAAAGAATTCCTCAACCATTTCTACAGCACACGAAGAACTGTTAGCATGATGGAGCTAACAAATACTCGTCAAAGGGATAAAGAATATATCATCGACTACATCAATAGATGGAGGAGTCTAAGCCTCAATTGCAAATAAAGGCTATCAAAACTTTAGCTATAAAAATGTGCATTCAAGGGATACAATGAAATCTTAGCTACATACAACAAGAAATTCGACCTAAAACTTTTGAAGAGTTGGCTTCAAGAGCTCACGACATGGAGTTAAGCCTGACATCAAATGACATCGAATGACCCTCTATTCAAGACTCTTTCGAGTTTGAATACATGTCCTTCAATGAGCCCTTGGAAGAGGAACCACAAACAAAGGCTGCAGTTTCTATAAAGATTAATAAAAATGAAGTTGAAGCAAGAGAAAATAGTGCATCCCAAGATTGGGGGCAATAAACTGTTGATAAATCAAGACAAATCATGCTCCTTGACATGAGCTAAAACTGTCTGCATTACGCTCCTTGATACGAGCTTAAACTATCTAATATCTTTCAAGTCAAATCTCCTTGACATGAGCTAAAACTGTCTGCATTACGCTCCTTGATACGAGCTTAAACTATCTAAAATCTTTCAAGTCAAATCTCCTTGACATGAGCTAAAACTGTCTGCATTACACTCCTTGATACGAGCTTAAACTATCTAAAATTTTTCAAGTCAAATCTCCCTGACACGAGCGAAAACTGTCTACATCACACTCCTTGACACGAGCTAAAACTATCTACAAGTCACGCTCCTTGATATGAGCTTAAACTATCTAAAATCCTCAAGTCATGCTCCTTGATACGAGCCTAAACTATCTAACACAAATCAAATTCAAGGCTCCTCGATACGAGCGAAAACTATCCATACTATACTCCTTGATATGAGTATAAACTGTCCACACATCAAATCATATCTCCTTGAGAAGAGAAAATTCTCTACATGTTCGATACTCCTTGATATGAGTATAAACTATCTACACATCAAATCAAATCTCCTTGGGAAGAGAATAAACTCTCTACACATAAAGCTCCTCGGCACGAGCAAAAACTGTTCATACAATACTCCTCGATATGAGTGAAAAATGTCCACACAAGGCTCCTTGACACGAGTATAAACTGTCTACAAGTTCAAATTCAAGACTCATTGACACGAGTATAAACTGTCAGCAAATTCAAATCCAACGCTCCTCGACGCACGAGCCTAAACTGCATGCTACTCCTGGCCCGCATGAGTATAAAATATGTATGGCACCCCCCATTCAAATCAAATCATGTCTCTTGAACTACGTTATGACTTGATCCTCTTCAAAGAGGTACGTAGGCAGCTTAGCACTTCACTAAGTTCAGTAATAATTCAGGCTATTCATATCAAGTTGGTGAAGCAAGCAATAAAATTCAATCATGTTGATCAAGAATGAATTATCGCAATTTGTTCACTTCAACACAAAGGCGTCCGTGAACAAAATGCGAGGGGCATTTGTAAGCACTTGAATTTTATTGCCTATTAAAGGAAAATATGTGGCAAATTAATGCAATAATTATCAATTAATTATTTATTTATTAAGGGATTTAAATAAATAAATTCCTAAAATAGATTAATAAATAATTGATAATTAATTTAAAACCCAACAAATTAAGTAGGGTTTAAATTAAGTAAAACTTGACTCCCAAGTCAAATAAAGTCTGGAAGGTTCCAGAATCAGGTCAAATTAAGCAATGACCATTCAAGCTGTGTTATATTTGGAACGGCCCAAGCCCGCAGAATCGGGTCAAATCTATCATGGACCAATCAGATTGCAAGTTATTTATGGGGCATGCTCATTCCTCACCTATATAAGGAGTCCTCTTCCATTCATTCCAGACACACACTAAAACATCTGAAGACACAAACGCTTTGAAGAGATTGAAACACGAGCAACGCTCCTCAAGATCTTCAAGCATCTTCAAGTCAAGAACAACATATGATTTTGGATCAAGGTGCGGAGCCCCCAAATCAAGCGTTCTTCATAAACTAAGTTCTTCGGTGTTCTTCGCGCCAAGAACAACATACGACCTGGGATAAAGGTGTTAAGCCCCCCAGATCGAGTGTTTCTTCGGATCAAGTACGTTTAATTCAAACAAAGGCTCGACGCCTCTGGATAAACGTTATAAGATCCCAAATCCGAGTTCGGACAAGCTTCAACTGAAGATCCGACTCAAAACACACAGTCAACGAGGTCAACACAAGTCAAAGTCAAGCCAAATTGGTTCGAGAGAAGAATCAGAGGATAGTAGAGATTGTTTCCTAAATTATCAAGTTTAATCCTTCTGGATTATCATTGTAATTCTTTTGTGTTTATTTTATTATAAATACAAAATTTGTTGTTACAATATTTTTGGGAGGATACTCCCTCCATCTCTTGAAGTATTTCATATATTTCTTTTTTACCGTCCCACAAAGTATTTCACATTTTACTTTTACTAAAAGTGGTAAAACATCCCAACATAATTCACAATTTCTAACAATTTTACATACTTCTTTCATTAAATTAATTCTTCTATTTCTTAATTTATACAATTTTTTTTCTTTAACTCCCCACACAACAATACGTGAAGTATTTGAGGATGTAGGGACAAATATCTGAAGACGGTGGTATTGTAGGTATTTTCGATTATACGAGGGGCACAATGGTCTCCTTCAAAATCTACGTCATTGGCTCTCAAACTCTAAAACGATGGATTGCGACTATATGTGGCAATTTGAGGTAGCATATACTTAAGAATATATTTATTCAGAATAGTTATTAGCATGTGCATTGCACGTTATTTGTATTTTGCTATTATGTTCTATTTTTATGTAAATTATTTTTTATAAATAAGATGTCATTTCTACCGATTAAAATGTATTTTATAATATTATTAAGTTTATTTGTTGTAGTTTTTTTTAAGTTTACCTCAGATATGTTGTATCAAAATATTTTTCTCAA
This sequence comes from Pogostemon cablin, assembly GCA_023678885.1. Taxonomy (NCBI): domain Eukaryota; kingdom Viridiplantae; phylum Streptophyta; class Magnoliopsida; order Lamiales; family Lamiaceae; genus Pogostemon; species Pogostemon cablin. The sequence continues at coordinate 35,267,101 of CM042971.1, forward strand.
TTTACATTAAGATTATTTTTTACATATGTTATTTCAATAAATAATTATTAATTTAATAATTTAATTCTTACTAATCATGAACTTATTGAGATGCACATATCTTTGAACATTTACCTCACCTATATAATTTTTTCGATTATTATTTTATAATTTAATATTGTCTATTTATGATATATTGCACGTTGTAGATTGTACTACTTTGTATAATCAAATAATTTTCTGTGAAACAAAATATATATCTCTCATTTACCCCTCAAATAAATAAATATACACATATATTATTATTTTAAGTACAGTACGAAAACAAATTCCTATCCCTACTACTATCATTTATATACACATATATATTAATATTTTAAGTACAATACGAAAATAAATTCCTATCCATACTACTATCATTTATTTTTATCTTCACAATCTTCATTTGCGAATCACTCGTCTCATCCTTATGACTTATCCATTTCTAGAATCATTTTTTCGATATAAATGATTTCATCATTTAGAGATCATTTTTGTTTTCCTTTTTATACGTCATCTATTTTAATTGCAGTGATATAAAATCATTCGACACTTTTTCGCCTTTTCTAGAGAATCAGATTGACAATCTTCTCTTCATCCATTTTCTTTTTCTTTGACTTTGTACATCTTTTTCAAGAACACATATACATGATTTATTTTTATCCTCTCAACACTTTATCCGTTTTAAACCATTTACGAGCTTTAAAATGAGAAATATTAATGGTAAGAAATTTAATTTAAATAGTATATATTATCAATTACATGAATTTAATATAGAAGAATTAATATGTTTGTTATTGAAAGTAATAAAATATAGCAAGGACACTAAAAGTATTTCTAAAGACCTTCATACTTTTACGCCAATCAAGCAATTACAATATACATCAATGACCAACTTTTTCCTTTAAAAATGAATAAAAAAGTGTAAAAACTAATTACGTAAAACATTAATGAATATTAGAGTAGTCATTGGTCATTATTTTTTTAATAAGCGGTATAGAAACAATTTTAATATAATACTACCTCCGGCCACTTACAAGGTATCCATTTCACTATTCTTGGCGTCCGCTTCAAATGTATCAATTTCCTCTATTTAGTAAAGAAAGTACAAAATATGACTCACCACTTCTCTCTAATACAACTACCCACTTTACCTATAATAATAATACTCCTTAATCCACGTGCAAAAAACAAATAAAAACTTTAGAATTGTCCACGTGCAAACAGCAAACGGATACCTTGTAAGTGGCCGGAGGGAGTATATTAAAGCAGAGAATTGTAGATGAACGGAGTATAAATTGGTAGGGAGTGATAAAAATTATAAAAAAGAGAACTTCGAACTTCACCCACTAATCTAATAACTTGTGTAAGATTTCGGAAATGTGAACTTTATAACTTATATAAACTTCTGGGTAAATGGTTTCGTGCATTTTTCATATTTGTAGTTTTGATTTTTTTTAATTCATTCTAATTTATTTGAGTAAATCTAATATTAAGCAGGTCGAACATACTATCGTCTTAAGCTCTCGATTATATGGTCCACATACAAATTTCGCATTGAGGAAGTGAGCATATCACAAATTCAATCCACTTGCCCTATATACATATATGGAGAAATCAGTGAATCATATTAGTTATCATACTTATTTCATGTGAGTAATTAAATAAACTCATCATGGAGTAATTAAATAGACTAATCACAAAATAAAAGCGCAATCACGAAATAAAAACATAAATTCATAGACCAAAATACAAAATTGAGACGAAACTCATCCTAATTACAGTAGGAGCGAAAAGAAGAATAGATAAATTTACGAATAAAGAATACTAATTCAAAAACATGTTAATTCAAAATTAGAATAAAAATGGAATGTAGCACAATGGAAAAATAGGGTGATGGTCCGAATATGATGAGAGCCTAATGCCGTTGTCGAGGATTCGTCCAGGATTTCCGTCTCTAACAACTTCATCTGACACTCCATATTTTATATTGTTTTATTTGCCTCCTCATATTGTTCATTAAATGTGTTCATAAATTTATTAATGTGAAGGGATGGTATTCTAGTTATTTGATATAGTTTATAAATAATAATTATATTATAAAATAATTATAAATATAAATAATACTCCCTTCGTCCCAAGAAAGTTTGCACCCCTTTCCTGGCACGGAGATTAATAAAGTGGTGACTTTTAAGGGTATTATGGTATTTATGTGTGTTAGGTATGGGTGGTTTTTTTGTAAATAAAGTGTATGAAGAAGGGTGATTGTATTTGATTTTTGCTTTTTTAGGAATGTGCAAACTTTTGTGGGACAATCCAAAATTGAAAGTGTGTCATCTTTCCTGGGACGGAGGGAGTATCTTTTAACTTACTAATTAATATAAATAAATTAGTTAATAATAATTAACTGATAAATTAAAATTAACTATGAAATTGAATTAAATAATAATAATTCTTAATTAATTATCATAAGAATTAAAAAAGTTCATAAATTGGATGTCTAATAATTATTTATTTCATTTCATATTATAAAGAGTGGAGTTAAGGAGTCCATTCATCCTTTATTAGTGATAATATAAAGAGGAGTTAGAGAGTAAATAATAACTAAATGATATATTTAAATTTATTATAAAATAAAATATTTAGAATTAAAAGTTTAAATATTTAATATGCGATTATTATTGATAATACAGAGTGAGGAGTTTAAAAGTCATCTTACAAACTAACATAAATTTATTAATCAATTATTCTCATAAGTGACATGATTCAAAATTAAGTTTCAAAATCTTTGTATTTTTAATATATATATATATATATATATATATATATATATATATATATATATATATATATATATATATATATATATATATATATATATATATTATTGTGATAATTGTGTAATGATGGGTTAAAATTATGAAAAAATAAAATACAATTAATTATTTACAACATCTATTTTTAATAAATAAATTTTTTTATAATAAATTACTATAAGAATTAAAAAGTTTACATGTTTAAAGTCTAATTTATAATATTATAAATGATATGAATATATGAAGACAATTTATAGTGTGCACCCGGGTGTACCTAAATATAGGGTGCATCCATATACAAATATAAACAAAAACATATACAACTAAGAGTAAAAATGTATACAATTTAATTATTAATTTTTAATGAAAATTTGTATATAATATTTAATAAAAAGTTATACACATATGGATGTAAGTTTTTTTAATGAAAACTTAATGTGAAAAAAGTATACAATTATTACAAAACATGTATACAAAATAGAATAATATGTATACAAAATAGAATAAAAAGACATACACATATGGGTGCGCCCTTGCACCCGGGTGCACCCATATACACTCATATATGAATCCATAAAATAAACTGAAAATTGAAAACTGATTAGGTTGCATTAAATAATTTAATTAAAGAAAATGAAAAGACATTATTAATAATTAACTAATTTAATTAATAAATTATACATTATATTTATAAGGTTAAAATTGAAAATGATAAAATTGTAGAGGGATAAAAGAGTCTAAAAAAGTTTCTCAAATCCTTGTCTCTTTAGATTTAGATATATTAAGATAAGATTAAGATATTTTGACTTTTTTTTATTATATCTCATCTTTAGTATATAAATAACAATAGTGGACACTAACGAAATTTTACCTAAATTCTCCACTTATTTATTTCTTTTAACAAGTGTTAATTGACAAATTATTTTATTATTATGTTATTATGAAGCTTGTGATTTGATTATAAACTATGAGAAACTCTATTGTGAGACGGACATTTTGTGAGACGGGTCAACCCATTATTAAAGTATGCTTATTATATAAGTAAAATATGTTTGTTTGTAGTTAAAGTATGTCAATAATAAATCATATTATAACATTCTAAAATCATACTTTAATTCATCATTTATCATACTTTAGAAAAATACTTTAACAATTATTAAGCATATTTTATCTATATAGTAGACATACTTTAATACGTCTCACAAACCATTTCACATATATAATGTCTCACAAAAGAATTTGTCATAAAGTATTAGAAATATTAAGAGGAATTCGCTAGTTTTTTTTTTTTTAACTATTCATCTGCTTAAGAAAAATATACAATTCAATATTACTCCATTTCTCTTTACTTTTTCTACAAAATGAGTAGGTGAATGTTGGTCGAAGTGATGTGAGTTTTATAGATTAAAAAATTTCTTACAATTATGATAATGATATAGTTGACACGTAATTGTTGCTTTCATAATGTCTTTAATTCTCCAAAATCCCTCCCCTTATTACAATGGAAAATTGTTGCACGGTTGTATTCTTATTCCAAATCTTTTATGTAGAAATTTTCAAAAGAGAAGCTGATATAACGAAGAGAAGAGATATGTGGGAAATATAAATGTTTTCTTCCGGTAAGGTTCATCTTATATATAAACTCTGAATATTTGATTTAAAATTTCAATTAATATGATAATGAAAAAAATATGGTAGGACTTAGGAGGAGTGTATAAGATTATTTTTTGATATAGGATTATTGCGGCTGAACTTGGTCTATTGATAGAAAGATGACTACTTATTCTAGTTTTCTCCGTCAATGTTACAGTATAGGCATTAAAAATAAAGTAGGATTAAGATGATCCGACAAGACTTGTACAACTTAATTATGTAGCTATTTGGTATTCAAACTTGGAAAGAAAGTCCATGGAGTCGCCATCTGTTATCGTTGTAGGAGCTGGATTTGCTGGCATTGCAGCTGCACGAGCTCTCCATGATCAGGTCCAGTATAGTAAGGGCACTAAAAGGCAGTAAACTTTGCAGGTTATCTTGTTGGAGTCACGTGACAGAATCGGTGGGAGAGTGCACACTGATTATTCATTTGGTTTTCCAGTTGACTTGGGTGCTTCATGTTAACTGTCTAGTCTGTGTCACTATGAACTATGTTTTACAAGAATTGGTTGTTACAATCTTTGTAAATGTTTCAGGTTACATGGTCCTTTGGCCCCTGTTATTGGAAGACTTGGATTACCACTTTACCGTACTAGTGGAGACAACTCTGTTTTGTATGATCATGATTTGGAAAGGTAATTCTGATTCCGTATTTCTGTTTTAGTAGAAAGAAAGCTGATATCTGCTATTTTGAATATGGATGGAAATCAAGTTCCTCAAGATCTAGTCTCTAAAGTTGGTGAAGCATTTGAGAGAATCTTGAAAGAGGCACGTCTGCTAGTTCCCAGCTCCTCGTAATCTTATGTTTCAGAGGAAAATTACATTTCTTGCAAATTGATGTTATAGTAAATATTTTCTAAACTTCATCTGTGCAGACCGAGGTCGTAAGACAGGAAGTTAGTTGGGACATGCCCATAAGGCGTGCCATCTCAATTGTTTTCGAGAGGAGGCCAGATTTAAGGTTGTGTTGGTCCAAGATTACATTATATACTAAGATGTCAACTGGAGTAGTATTTTATTAACTCTTTGTTGCAGGTGTGAGGGGTTGGGTCATAAGGTTTTGCAGTGGTACCTTTGTAGAATGGAAGGCTGGTTTGCTGCTGATTCTGATACCATATCACTTAAAGGCTGGGACCAGGTTATTCCTGTTCTACTTTTGGAGTCAGAATTTGATTTTGTTTCTGCTACTAATGAATCTAGCTAGTTCATTCTTGTATATCATCTTTTCCTTACCAATTCACCCAGCCTAGAAAGAAGTTACTATGTTTTTTGCCCTTGACTCAGTAGTGCTAAAACCTTTATAGGAAGAATAGACGTTAATCACGTTTTGGGATTTTCACACTGTTGGGTTTATCCGCCGGGCCCACTCAATCCACTAGCATGATATTGTCCGCTTTGGGCCGCCCACTGACCCGCACGATTTTACCACTCTGAGTATCATACCCAAAAAACCTCACATGCTAGGGAGAGTTCATCCCTCATTTATAAACACATTGTCATCCCCACTTTTAACCGATGTGGGCTTTGGTTGACACCCAACCAACATTTCTGGTCTATCTTAGAATGGAGTGATTTGGTAACAAGTTGAAGAATTTAATTTGCATATACTTGTACTAATACAGGAAGAGTTGCTCCCTGGTGGGCATGGGCTAATGGTGCGAGGTTATGGTCCTGTTATCAATGCACTCGCTAAAGGTCTTTCCAAACGCTTCTACACAGGTATTGTTTCATTGTCTCTTTTGCACCTCTCATCCTAGCTTCTGACATGTTGTTCCAGTACCTAGTATCACACTGGGGCACGGATGACAACTCGCTGGGATCTTATAGCTACGATAGAGTTGGGAAATCCCACGAATTGTATGAATGGCTGAGGTTTTTTGCTGGGGAAGCGACGAGCATTGGTTATCCAGGATCTGTGCATGGTGCTTATTCGACTGGCCTAATGTCCGCTGAGGACTGCAAAATGCGCGTCTTGGAGAGTTGGATCTTTTCCAGCCAGTCATGGGCGAGGATGTCCAAGTTTCAGCCCCATTATTGATTTCGAGTAAGAAAACACGGAAGCCAATGATCAGAGCACCAATTGTTTGTTTGTTGCATTAACCTAGTTGTTACTGTTGAAGATGATGATCTATATCAACAATCTTCACACTCCTCTAACAATTAACAATCAACTAACAAAGATTTGAAGAAGAATTAAAAAACAATAAAGAATAGAAGTATGTGTGTGTATGTGTAGTTGTATGAAGAAGAATGTGTTTATAGTGGTTCAGCTTGATTGCTCAAGCTTACATCCACTGTGAGAGAGAGATCCTTTTATTGATTGAGAGAGAAATATGTGTTACACTTCATACATGCACGAATTACAGCAATATATACACTTCATGCATGCATAGAAAGTTACAGGACCAGTGTGAGTAACTGACTTCCAGCTGGATTCTCAGTTGGTTAAAACGAATCTCGACGGTTATAACCAACTCCAACATACACCCTGCATGGCCAGCTATCCATTCATGTATGGAACTTTCCAGAAGCCGTTCAGATGCGCACTGTACAACGGTCACAAGTCACCCTGCTCACAACTGGTGTACCCGGTGTAGCCTTGCTTCTTGTATGTGTGTTTCTTGATCTGCTGGTGCTGGTGCAGCCGTTTCACTTATGCATCATCATCAGTTTCAACCTTAAACACACACACATACTCATGCTAATGTTGATCATTCATTAGTATGTAGTTTTCTCCACAATTCTCCACCTAAAACTTCATACTCAACCAATACTCAACCACTCCTTCACTTCACTGTTTTTAACAAGACAGCCAACTTGCACACTGCTTTTCAAGAGAGCAGCTGAACTCTCCACTGATATATTCAGCATACATTGATAAGACTTTTGCATAGCTCAAATTTTGAACTAGGCAATGCCTTAGTGAGGAAATCAGCTGGATTCTTAGCTGTTTCAACCTTCTTAACCACAATTTTCCCTCCTTCAACTAAGTCTCTAACAAAGTACATCCTTACATCTATGTGCTTTGTTCTTTCATGAAAACCCTGATGTCTTGACAGATGTATAGCACTAGAGTTATCACAATGCAATAGTACTGATCCTTGTATCACTCCAAACTCAGACAAAATTCCTTGTAACCACAAGCCTTCTTTAACTGCCTCTGTGAGTGAAATAAACTCAGCTTCAGTTGTAGACAATGCTACCACTGACTGATGTGTTGACCTCCAACTGACAGCTGTGCCAAACAAACAAAATACATAGCCTGACAATGACTTCCTTGTGTCTAAGTTAGCAGCATAATCAGCATCCACATAACCTGCAAGAAACTCAATGTTAGAAGTAAACTTATTGAAATACAAACCTGTTGTCAAGCTGCCTCTGACGTATCTCTGAATCCACTTCACAGCCTCCCAATGATCTCTTCCTGGATTTTCCATGAATCTGCTCACCAAACTCATTGCATGAGCCAAGTCTGGTCAGCAACACACCATGGCATACATGAGACTGCCAACTGCATTAGCATAAGGAACCTTTTCCATTTCTGACACTTCTTCACTAGTTCTAGCTGATTGTTGAGCTGACAGACTCACTCCTTGTTTTACAGGTGTAGTAACAGCTTTACTTTGATCCATATTATACCTCTTGAGCACCTTCTCTAGATAAGAACTCTGATGCAATACTATAGAACCTGCTGATCTATCTCTATTGATCTCCATGCCCAATATTACAGTAGCTTCACCTAAATCTTTCATATCAAATTCTGACTTTAACATTTCCTTCACCACTGTGATACCTTCCATAGATTTGCAAGCAATTAAAATATCATCAACATACAATAACAAGAAGATGTACCATTTACTGTCTTGTTTAATGTATACACAACTGTCAAACTTGCTTCTCTCAAAACCACACTTGATAATATACTCATCAAATCTGAGATACCATCTCCTTGGACTTTGTTTCAATCCATAAAGAGATTTTAAAAGTAAACAAGCCTTACTGGTTGGTGACTCAACTGAAACTCCATCTGGAACTGTCATATAGATCTTCTCCTCTAAATTACCATGAAGAAATGCTGTAGTCACATCCATCTGATGCAGTTCCAGATTAAAATGAGCAACTAAAGCCAGCAAAATCCTAATAGAACAGTGTTTCACAACTGGTGAAAAAATCTCAGTGTAATCAACACCCTCTCTCTGAGAGAATCCTCTAGCAACTAGTCTTGCTTTGAACCTGATTCCATCTGCTCTTTCTGGTGAGACCTTCTTCTTGTAAATCCATTTGCAACTTACTAACTTCTGATGCTTTGGTCTCTGAACAACTTTCCATGTCTGATTCTTCTCTAATGAAAGCAACTCTTCTTGCATAGCAGCACTCCACTTAGCATTATCCTTGCTATTCATTGTTTCCTGATAGTCTCTAGGTTCATATGAATCTATATCCTCTGCAGAATACAGTGCAAAGGATACAATATCAGCTTCTGCAAACCTTGCTGGAGTTTTAATAACCCTCCTCTGCCTATCTCTAGCTAGCTGATAACTGTTAAGTAGCTCCTCAGTATCAGATGTAATCTGATCATCTTTTGTTGGTGAATCAGTACCTTCTTGAACTGATTCTCCCTCAGTTCTTGACTGATCCTCCAGAGACTTCTTCATAAACTCCACCTCAAGCTCAGCCTTATTCTTCTGATTTTGAACTAGAGGTTTCAGTGGCATGATATCCTCATTAAAAGTAACATCTCTGCTTAATATAAACTTCTTACTCTCAATGCACCATAATCTGTAAGCTTTAACACCTTTAGGATATCCAATCATAACACATCTGATGGCTCTTGGAGCTAACTTATCTTGCTTGATGTGTGCATAAGCTAGACAACCAATTACTTTTAGTCTTGAATAGTTAGCAACTTTTCCAGTCCATACTTCTTGAGGTGTTTTAAATTTCAAAGGTGTTGATGGACTCCTATTGATAAGAAAAGCTACTGTACTAACCAATTCACCCCAAAAATCTTTGGAAAGACCAGAACTACTCAATATACACCTTACTCTTTCAAGTAAAGTCTGATTTAATCTCTCTGCCACACCATTTTGTTGTGGTGTTCCTGGTACTGTCTTATGCCTTATGATTCCCCTACCCTTACAGAACTTATTGAATTCATCAGAGCAATATTCAAGACCATTATCAGTTCTTAGTATCTTCATTTTGGTACAGCAAGTATTCTCAACCTCAGTTAACCAGTTCTTGAAAGTAATGAAAGCAGCATCTTTGGTTTTCAGTATATATATCCATATCTTTCTACTATAATCATCAATAAATGAAATGAAATACCTGCCTCCACCTTTTGTTAGTGTTCTTGCAGGTCCCCATAGGTCTGAATGGACATAATCAAGTCTGGATTTGCTTGTATGTTCACCAATGCCAAACTTAAGTCTCTTAGCTTTCCCAAAGATGCAATTCTCACACTGATTAAGCTTGTCTGTTGAACTGATGTTAATGGCTCTCTGTCTTGCTAATTCCTGTAGTCCTTTCTCACTAATATGAGCCAATCTACCATGCCACATATGAATCTTATCATTTCTATTAGTGACATAGTTTTGTCCAGTCACTGTATGGCCATCAAGAATGTACAATCCATCCTTCCTGATTCCTCTCATCACTTCACATTCCCCTTTCTCTACAATGAGTATACCTCCTTTTGATCTATACTCATAGTCTGAAACATCTAAGATTCCTAATGAAATCAAATTTCTTTTGAGTTCTGGAACATACCTCATACCTGTCAAAGTCCTGACAGTTCCATCATGCATCCTCAATATAATTGATCCAATGCCTCTGATTTTACATGTGTGATCATTCCCTAACAACACTGATCCATCATTCTGGAGCTTAAGATCAGTGAACAAATGTTTCACAGGAGACATGTGAAATGTACATCCTGAATCTAAGATCCAATCCATGGATCTTCTTGATGAGTCAACTAGCAATGCCTCAGGATAAGCAACAACCTGATTCTGATCATTTGTTACCTGATTTACCTGCACTCTTTATTGGCCATCTTTATCAGCTTCTTGTTTCCTTTTCCTTTCATTCTTAAACTTGTAGCAGTTCTTCTTATAGTGGCCTGGCTCATGACAGTGAAAGCACTTTCTAACTTCCTTACCAGATCCAGAATAAACATTTCTGTTTGCTTGTTTCTTTGAATCAGAATTGCCCTTTTTGTTGTACCTTTTGCCATGATCATTTCTTTTAACCATCAAGCCCTCCCCTGATGTTTCATGATCATCAGAAACCTTCTGAAACTCCTTTGTCTTCAGAGCTATTTCAACCTCCTCAAGACTGATAGTTTCTCTATTTCCAAACAAGAGTGTATCCTTGAAGCTCTCAAATGACTTTGGAAGAGCTGATAACAACTTTGAGGCCTTATCTTCTGTTTCAATAGTAGCATTAACATTTTCTAGATCATCTAATATCATATTAAATTCATCAAGTTGCACCAAAACTGATCTATCTTCATCCATCTTAAATGAATAGAACTTCTGCTTTAGATATAAACGGTTAGCAAGTGACTTTACCATGTATAGATCTTCAAGCTTCTTCCATACTGCCCTTGCAGAAGTCTCCTTCTGTACCTCCCTCAGAGCCTTATCACCAAGGCACAACACAATGGCACTTAATGCTCTTTCTTGTGTATCAGCTTCTGCAGTGGCTTCAATGGATGATTGTGCAGTTGCTTCAGTGGTTGGAGGCTTCTCCTTAATAGCATCTGCCAAACCTTGTTGTACCAGAATAGCTTTCATCTTGATCTTCCATAATCCAAAGTCAGATTTCTCTGTGAATTTCTCAATATCAAACTTGGTTGCAACCATGGTGTGAATCTCCTTTCAACTGCTTCTTGATTTCTTCTGTTTGATTACTGATCTGTGTTTTTAGATTCCCACAGACGGCGCCACTTTGTTGAAGATGATGATCTATATCAACAATCTTCACACTCCTCTAACAATTAACAATCAACTAACAAAGATTTGAAGAAGAATTAAAAAACAATAAAGAATGGAAGTATGTGTGTGTATGTGTAGTTGTATGAAGAAGAATGCGTTTATAGTGGTTCAGCTTGATTGCTCAAGCTTACATCCACTGTGAGAGAGAGATCCTTTTATTGATTGAGAGAGAAATATGTGTTACATGCACGAATTACAGCAATATATACACTTCATGCATGCATAGAAAGTTACAGGACCAGTGTGAGTAACTGACTTCCAGCTGGATTCTCAGTTGGTTAAAACGAATCTCGACGGTTATAACCAACTCCAACATACACCCTGCATGGCCAGCTATCCATTCATGTATGGAACTTTCCAGAAGCCGTTCAGATGCGCATTGTACAACGGTCACAAGTCACCCCGCTCACAACTGGTGTACCCGGTGTAGCCTTGCTTCTTGTCTGTGTGTTTCTTGATCTGCTGGTGCTGGTGCTGGTGCAGCCGTTTCACTTATGCATCATCATCAGTTTCAACCTTAAACACACACACATACTCGTGCTAATGTTGATCATTCATTAGTATGTAGTTTTCTCCACAGTTACCTTGCCCATATTTTTCTCATTAGTTGGCGTGTGTGCGTGCATGAGAAGATAAGAGATGGTATGTACAAGTAATACATTAGATTAGATAGTTTGTATGAAGACAAAGATTGATGATATAGGAGAGGAGGGAGATGATATTATTAGAGCAGAGTAAGTTTCCAGGAAATGTAATATGGTTTTAGGGCATTAGTGGAGTTGGTATCCCATTACGAAGGTGTTGCTGGACTTGGAGAGGTGAAAGAATCTTGATGTACCACACACTGTTGACGAATTCCCTGGATGAAAATTCATTGAGAGAGTATATCGTAGTAGGATGGAAAGAGAGTTTAAGAGAGAGGGGTCTTACTGCCAAGGATCATCACCAAGGAGGAGAACGTCGTTCTCCCGGTCAACAAATACAAGCTGCCAGCCTGATCTCTCATGCTCATCCAACACCCCTTCCAGCCCGAACATCCCTGCAACCTCACTCCGCAGCTCAAATGTCCACCGACCCTCCCAACGATCCCGATTTCTCTACCTGCACTTCCACCCATTATAATTACTCTTTAATAATTACATTACATACATGGACCAACAAACAACTCACCTTCACAAAGGTTCCACGGCCTGGATTACTTGGATCAACATTTTCTGAACACTTCAAGTACTCACCACTCACATATGCATTCCCACTATTTCTATACCCTGAAACCCCATTCACCAACATAGCTCTAGTATCTACCCCAAATACTATGTTTTGGGGATCCATCGCACCTTCTAAATCAAATACCTTGGAATTAGGACACACCACTTCTTCTGGATTCACCACTCCAAACTCAGCAAGTTGAGGCTCTAATGATACTCGCTTTGACGATGGAGACTGCAATGCTCCTTCATGCCTAAATGAACTTACAAAACTCTGATACCAAGTTGCATGGTTCTCACTCAGGCCCAACAAGTTATGCAAAGGCATCACCTGGGGTTGGGATCCATTCACCATCATGTGTTTGTTCATTTGCTCTTGCTCATCATTAAAATGTGGATTTAGCTGCAAAATCTGACCCTCAGATACGGCATTGTTATCTTGAAAGAACAACTTTGGTTGAGAATCGGACTGATGCAGCATTTGATTCTGGATTAGTGGAGCAGACACAGTTGGCTGGATATGGAGAGACTGATTGGAGAGTTTCGAGGGATCTAATGATCCTGTGTCCTGGAACGAAGCAGCTTCCATTACTTGGTACACATCTGGTTGTAAACCTAGCATGGAAGTTAATGGGGATACACTGCCAAATCTCTGCAAGTTAAGCGTCTGAAACCCTTCATCTCCAATGCCCCCATGAACCCATGTCAAAGGAGAATTAATGCTCATGTCACCGTTTCCAAGACCTCAATGATAATGAGTAGAGCAACACATGCAAAGCAGTAAGCAAAATCTAAATTAATACAAACCAAAATTTGCATTCATCTTCTTAGAAGATCAAATCCCAGAGGATACATCACCAAATCACATGCACAAAATTTACATACACACACTAATGATGTAATTCAAACCTGGGAAGGACGGCAGAGCAGACGGCCACGGTCGCTTCAGTCTGAGTGAGAATGGAGAAGGGTACATGGGAAATGTCATCAGAGGTTCAATCTCCCACAGGGAAACTCTTGGTTGCATTTCCCCTGCAGTTGATTCATCCCACCCAACCTAAGTTTGAAATATAGGATATCATGCTTCAAAATTATAAGTTAACTGAAATCTAGTCAGTGTTCTGAATGCATGAAAGATATGCAACAGACAAGTGCACATGAAAACCATTTCTGAAAATATTTTTACAACTTCTTTTTCAGTATTTGAAAATACTGGAGGAGCAAGACTTCGAGGTTCCCTTACTTTCAGGTGCTAAGTGCCACATTGAAAATGTTTTTTCAAGCCTTCAGAATCAAACGATGGACTACAGTAACAAAAACCAGGTTCTGATTCATCAAAATGGGACGAGAGAAAATAGAATATTTTCTTCTTAATATGTATAGTCAACTGGAATACTATTGAAATGGTAGTCAACTTCTGCTAGTCTTACTCCCAGATACCAACAATTTCATACCCCAGTGACACATATTTTTAAGTCGACTTATGAACTACAGCAAAAAAATAGTACATCCACATGAGCATTGATGATGAAATAACCTTCACTGAGCGCCAATGAGAGTTCGGCCATCGAACAGGATCTAGATCACCCATACCAGTAATTGTGCCCATGTACCTAAAAATGTGAGCACAAACATGAAAAATGGTGTTATATAGTAATTTCAACTTTGATTTGGAGAATGTAGCAGCATAATAGACGGTAATATAGTCTATCGGTGTAACGACTGTTTCAATAATAAATCAGATGAGTTGACTAAAAAAACTTGAACTCAATGTTATGCATTTATAAAATGTAAACAATGATTTACAAATAAAATTTATTTAGGCCTACCTACGGACACTTGATTCTTCCGTCTCAAAAAGCATCCGAAAACGCATCCCCACAGAAACTCGTGTATGATACACTGCTTTGGCATACTTTGCCAGTGGTATCACAAACTCTGAAGGACTTGCCCTGACATTAGAAAATAACAAGCTTATAAGTTAGGCTTTTCTTCATAAGATCATATATAAAGAAGAGCAGAAGCTTTACCTTGGATTATAAAAGATAGTGAAACGACTATCTGTTGCTGCTGCATGAGCAGCGGCAGCAAGAAGACCAATGTGCATGCTATCACTTGACAGAACTGATGAAGGCATTATGGTTTGTGGACGTTGAGCACGCCGAATTCCCAAGAGCAACTGATTACTCTCATTCCTGATATAGATTATTAATTAAAATCAACCGACACTCCAGAATCAAGCCATGACATGATGACACTGCATAATAAAACGGCCACCTACTTAATTGTGTATCATGAGACAGCAACATGTTAAGAAATTTAGTTTCTAGAAGCTGCTTGTGGATAAATTTCACCCTCAATAAGCTTGTCTATGCCACAGTGATTAACATGCATACAAGTGGGTATATAAAAGTAAATGCCGGAGTATATCTCCAGGTTAAGCATCGAGAAAACCATTTGAAAACTAATTCCTTTAAAGCCTCTATCAAACCAGCCTCACTATTTATCTCAAGCATGGATCCGGTAGAGGGAAAGCACACAAGTACAAGAAAAGCCACACTTTTACAAAACAAAGAACCAACCAATTTCACCCAAGCAGCACAAGCACAATGAGAAATGTTTAGCAAAAAGTTGCATACCAGATGAAAATAACGGAGTCTCCAGCAGAAAGCCTCTTTGCACTCACAAATACACTCCATCCTGTGGTAAGGAGATGTCTCTTTGGCTGACCTGTAAGCAAAAATTCCTTTATTAACCATAAAAAGTAATTAAATGCTACCTTCAGAAGTGGGTCATGTTATATCACATGATACTCTCTTACCCCACTCACCCAGTATAACCAAAAACCAAAAAAATTGACTAGCAGAGTAATAAACTCATCATGGCAGCAATATAAAATGTAGTTTTTCACAATATTGTCTTGAAGCATCAAGATGGCACTAAAAAATAAAATTTTAGAGAAAGAGTTCAGGGAAACAACTTTGAGAACTCACCCCGAAAAATATGCCTGAACTTCCATTCATTGCCATGAAGATCCTTTGCAATTAGTTCTTGACAAGGAGGGGTTTGAGAGTAATCCTGAAGAATCAAAAGACAAAATAGTTTATCACACATTTTTGATGACATGCAAAAATTTTACTGACACAGATAGAGTAAGTACAGGACTTACAAGTGGAGGAAAGACTTTTTCAGCAGCTCGGCGAGGGACAGAAAACCCACCATGTGTACTGGTGTCACTAGCAGTTAATGTTTTACAGAAATAATTTGTCGGCTGCTTGCTCGGAGAGCCAAGTTCTGCAGGCAACAGGCATAAATCTTTTTGCTCTTGCTATCCAAAACAGAAAAGGGAACAGCTAATTAGCAATAAAGACCACAAAAAATTCACAAGTACATTTAAAAAATAATCACAATAATATAATCTTAAAACATACAAGGCTAAGTGGTTGCAAAGTCATCTGAGCATACACCTCATCAGTTTCAACATCTGCCTGCGATTTTGAGAATCATGCAGTAATTATCATAAAGACAGGCGTTTTAGGATAAGTAATGAAAGAAAATATTACTTACATGCATTGTAACATTGTGAAGCTGGCATATCAGTTGTGGCTGTAAGCCTGGATAGCTAGGGATAGTAGAATCTACTTCCTTGTTAGTTGAGGCAGCAACCTGTGCACAAATTATCAAATCATCTTATGTGGACACTACATCTTCATAAGATATACACAGACTCCTCACTCGTGAAAGGGAAAGACTTAAAAGATGCAGCAATGTTTTTTTAGATCCCCTCACCAAATTTTCCTAGAGAAAAATATCCAGAAGCTCAGTAAGAGATCAGCATGATTAACTGCAAATCTGAGTTACTTTACCAAGTTTTACTATCAGCATAGTTTTAAAATAATATAAACAAGATTTACCTTAAGCAAGCAGTTACCAGGACTGTATAAGACCGAAATAGGCAAAGAGAGTGAACATGGATACCTATAACGGGAGATTACTAAACTTGGTTCACCTCCCCTATAAAGAGGAAATAATTTTACTGGTAACTCATTAAACAACATTCGCATTACTGGAAACTACGTTTATATATATATATATATATATATATATATATATATATATATATATATATATATACAAATGAACAGATAAAACTAAAGAGTAAATGCATGCAAGATAACTAATTTATAGAAGAAAGGGCACAATTACCATATAGAAAATGAACACATAATCTTCAAACTCAGACACCATTCTCTCTTCTAAATAGTAAATGGATTAAATATTTGAACCAAAAATCATTGTATCAATTACAAACCTGCTCACTATGGCCTTGAGGAAAGTACACAACTCGGCTTCCAATATGGGGAAGCGAGACCAAGGGGCCAGCACATCCATGCCACAGCTCCGAATTCAAGCATTTCGTCTCACCTAAACCCAAAAATGATTTAATTACTTTGGATACTGCAAAATAAGCCCGCATTTCTCATATGCAAAACCAAAATCGTAAGTATCAAAGTAGCAAAGAGATGCCGTTACCTTCCTCCGGCTGAGCATTGAAACCTGCACCAGTAAATGAAGAAGACGAAGAAGATAATCTCATATTTTAAACAAGCTATAATCTTGCTTAAGAACTTAGAACTATTAACACTGAAATCAGTGGATTCATGAATCTTGAAAGCTATTCAACCCTCCACCCCCCAACGCCAACCGCCAACCGCCTAATATAGGTATATTTTGTCATCCAAACTCACACATGCCATGCCCTTCATATAAATCTTTTTTCTTTTTCCTCGCAAAAAAATACACTTGAAAATCAAGATAAGAAGCTAGAAATGGAACTTCACAAGGGTTTTGAGGGAAATGAAAAGTTGAAGCAGATCTTGAAGTTTGCACAGCAAGTTTGGAACAACCCTAAAGACGAGAAAGAAAAGAACATGAAGAAGACTGGTCCGAGGAATAAATGAGCTAAAGTGAACAATTAAAAGCTAAAGGAAGAAGAAAATGATGAGTAGCTTTTGTGAACTATTGAGATATGTGTGTGGAGCTAAAACCAGCTTCAGATCTTTAAAGCCTTTATTTTTATATTTCTTTTATTTTTGGAAGTGAAATTTTGTGGCAAGGTGAATCGACAAGGTATACCGATTATGGCAATCTTGTTAATTTTTGTTGTTTCAATACAGTATCCAACCTTTTGGCACTAGAGATTTCTTGTAATGGTAAAATAGATAGGAATTTTCTTTTTCTATTTTTACTCCAAAATCCATATAGATCTGATTTTATTACACAGTAGTAGTTGAGTGTTTGTTAGTAAACCTGTTTTCCATAAGATTTCTTGAATGTTTAAAAATATCTTATTTTATTACAGTTGTAAGCGGTACGGTACATTCACAAACAATTTTCAAAAGGATAAATTACCAAAATTTCCCGCGAGGTTTGTCCAAATTACCAAATAAATTCTGTAGTTTGAAAAATTATCAATTACACCCTTTAATTTTTTTTAAAAAAAAATAGTGAAATTTTAAAATACAATGTTAAATATATGGGTCTTGATGTCATTTTCATCCTTCTTTATTTTAAGAAAAAATGTATTTTTATTAATGTTCAAATAAAAAATAAATTAAAAGGGGTAATTGGTAATTTTTTAAATAATGAGATTTATTTGGTAGTTTGGACAAACCTCGTGGGAGTTTGATAATTTACCCATTTGATCAAAATTTGTACTAAAATTTAGGATTTTCACGTGTTTTCTCATTTTGTTAAGTCTTAACCTGTTCATTTGGTTATTCTTCTTCTTCTTCATATATTATTATAATAATGAGTGGTTAATTAATACTTCCTTCGGCCACTTACAATGTACTCGTTTGCTTTTTGCGCGTGGATTAAGGAGTATTATTATATGTAAAGTGGGTAGTTGTATTAGAGGGAAGTGGTGGGGTACTTTTTTACCAAAAAAGGGAAATTGATACCTTTGAAGTGGACGCCCAAAATGGTAAAATTGATACATTGTAAGTGGTCGGAGAGAGTATTTGCTCAGATATTTACAAAAATTAAAAACGACTAAATAATAAATTTGAGTTCAACTGTTCAAGTATATCGACATTTTCAAAAATGCATTCACATACATAACATAAATTTCCCTATAATATTATTATTTCAATGAGAGAAAAAAAAAACTAGCTAATAGTAAGATGTATCTCAAAATGTACATTGGATTGTAATTTTAATATGTAAAATAATTTGTAAATCATTAAAAAAGATTATTTAATAATATAATTATATAGGGACAAAATGACATGGGGTTAGGGGCTCGCACCCCATCCCCATACATATTTATAAAAAACGAATGCACAGATTAAAATTCAACTCTTAACATACAGTTATATCTGACTAATTAATCTCGATCTAGTGGCTAGTTTAGCCTAATTTTTTTTGCTTTAAAATTTTTGGTAAACATATGTATTGAACAAATTGATACGAATTGTTAAGTTATGCAGACACTGTACGTTTTATTCAAAAAATACTTTAATGAAAGTGCTATATTTCTTGTACTCCCTTAATATTATTATTATTATACATTTGATAATAAAACATGGAGTATTAAATACAAAAATGTGCATGCATGTATAAACATCACAGCATCAGCATGTTTATATACAACTATACAAGTATTTGAGCATGAATGTTTGGTAAAAATGCTTTTCTCAATAGAGGTATAAAACGTGGTACAAACAAAGTTCCATTTATGCCAGGGAAGGCTGATGAAGACAGTGAAAACGAAGAAAAGAAGAGAAACACAAATTATTTGTACACTCATTCTTGTTGGCGCAGAGTTATGTTGTGATTGCATTGTCTGATTAGAGAGTTCCAGGCAAGCAAAGCAGCGCCTACTGCAGGTTCAACCTGGAGTAGTTTTTTTCCATAAAACGTAACAAACATCGTTTAGTTGCTGGAAAGATTCATACTGAGAGAAATGAAAAGGTTGCAGGTAAAGGCTTTACTTTTCTTTTTACCAAAAATAACTCATTGGATTGTATTTCTTGTTCATACAGAGTAGTACTTAATTATCAGAGATTTATATGCTTACCTTTGGGCGAATAGGAAGAACACCAGGGAAGTCCTTGGATATGCAGCTAATTAATTCGTTACCAATGTCCCATCTCTCGTTCGCTTCAAGAACAACTCCAACCAAAACCAGGGGAAATGGGTCGTTGCCATCTATAGTCAAAAGTTCATGCAAACGTTACACAATTTGTATGGTATTTTCACAAGCTGTGCAGCTTTTGGGTAAATTGGAAAACACACCTTCACCACATAGCTCCAATCTCTCAACAACAGCTTTCACACTTGAAGCTAGCTCATGAACAGCATCCAGTAAGATCTTATTTGCCACAGGGTCACCTGCATCTGCACAAGAAACCACTACCGGAAGAAGAGCTGCTATTCGAGCCCAAGATGGATCTGCATAAGTCCACCTAAAATCAAATTTCAGTCACACTAGCAAGTGTGGGAAAGAACATTTATGGAACATAACATGCAGAACCGAAAACAATATCTTAACTAATTACACAAGAAAGTAGACGACGTTCTGCCAATTGTAATGGCAGACATTCTAAATCTATCATGATTCTTGAGTACAAGTCTATCTCAAAGTACACTGTTACTGGCTAATTCATGAAATACAAGACTAACTAAATGATTGGCTGGTAATCTGAGCATTAGAGGCATACCCTATAAGTTCATCAGGTGATGACAGTTTGAGCGTGTCTAGAATATTTTGCGTAAGTGTAGTCTGTGGACCACGGCCATCATGAGCCCTTATTACAGCAGTCAATGCTTGTGCAGATATCCCATATCCACTGCAAGTAAAGGACAGGTACTAATGTTAAACACATGGAGTATACAAAAACTGAGAATTCTTCATTGTCAAAATTAATGCATGCTGAATCAATGCATACTTATACAGGAATCATAGTCTCTGATTGTCTATGACAATGAATTAAGAAAATAGGTATACATAACAAAAATCCAGTACCAACAAGCATAATTATTAATGCCCATCACTGGGTGCTCTAGGTCCTACCACTTTATTTATCTCTTTCTTAAATGGAAAAACTTGAAATTTGCATCTATAATTTGAGGACTTTTAGCTGCAATTATAGTGATTCCATATTAAAAAATACTTTCACCAGATATAGATGATGGCAAAGTTCGAATTAATTTGTCACTGAAAATCAGCTATTAATTAAGTTTAGCAATGATGTCTGAGTAGGATTCGAGACAAGTTGTCAGAATAGGTTTATGTACTTCCAGAGAAGTGGATGCTGCATATCAAACTGCAAAATGCACAAACTAACCTTCCCCAGTCACCTAAAACAGGTCCAGCCCCAGCAGCCCGTGCTTCTCTTCCATCTTCAGTAAACCCATAGGCAATGGTACCTGTACCAGCTATGAGGACACATCCATGAAGCTTTCCCATAGTACCACTGGCCAACGCAGCTACAGCATCATTTTGTACAAATAATCTTACACGGCTGGGAAATATTTCTCTAAATATACAGAGACAAAAACGGTGAATTGTGTCAGATTAAACTAATACAAACTCAAAAATGATAGAGCACCAAGAGTATTAAAATTTCAAAATCCATCCAACATTTTAAACCTATGTAAAATGGAGGATATATAAACAAATCAAAGTATACAGCGATAAGCTGCGACTGTGCATTAACTCAAGGTATGACTGCAAAGCCTCCTTTATAGTAAAGGAGAAGATATTGATATAAGACAGCACTCAGGCTGCATGAATTTTAATTTTATAAATATCAATCTGCTTAATATATATCGTTATTTACTGAAAATGCTTTAGTCACTTTGATATTCCATTCTGAATTCCAGTTCCAATAACCATAGAAGGCCTGCAGACAACGGATTGTCCAACAAACTTTACATTGTTTTTCAAGAAACTTAGCATGGATCCTTGTTTGTGTTGCTCCCGATACATGTACACATTTGTGCATCTATATCAGAAACCAAAAGGATTTTGCAGTGCATTGCAGGATGCAACCAAAATAAGGTACATGATATGAGCATCATGACCGGATAAATGATTTGAGAATCAACCTGAGCCAATTAAGTAGACGATGCTGGTCCTTTGGGTGGTTAACACCGGATACTGAAAGACATACTGCTTTAACAGAATGACGAGTCGATCCTGATCTTGCAAGAGCATCTGCCATAACTTGCTCTAAAGTCTCTCTAGCTGCAGATTCTGTTCAAAACAAGACAGCAACCTAGTGAATCATTTAGTGTGCAAGTAATTAGGATAGAAAGATTCACTATACTTATATGCAAGATTCTGCTTATTATACAATGCTACTATATTTAGCTTCATAGTCAATCTAATGAGAACCTCAAAGTTGCTTTCCATGCAAGTGCAACACCACCACAAAGCATATTAAACAAATTTCTCGATCAATCTATGACTCAACTGATGAGGAAATTGGAAATTTGGAACGTCCGAAGTCAAAAGGTGTAGCAATCACAAAAATCATTATAAGCACAAGAATGAAACATGGCGTAACAATGAAATAAACATTCCTACTAAATTTGAGCAATAAAGAAAAAGAAATCAAGAATACATATTCACATAGACATAAATATACCTCCAACGCTGTTGTGATTAGAGCAGCCAGCAACGGCACGAGCAAGAACAGGCAAAGGTTCAGGCAGCGGGTGAGCAAAGGGTATGAAAGGCATACATATGCAGACAGTGGTGGCGGTGTCACCATCTATACCTAGTACCACTTTCCTTCCATTAACACCACAATTCAACAACTCGCTTTCATTCCTACCGCCATTTCTATTAGCAGCAGAAGCAACTGTGTTCATCTCATACTCAAACTCCCAGATACTTCTATTCCTATTCCTCTTCATTTCAGAAACAAATACAGAAAGCAAGATTGCAGCTTTTTTAGAGTGTGATGAAGAGAGCAATATTCTTCTTCTGGAGGAAAGAATGAGGAAGAAATGATTGGTGGTGAAAGGTTAAAAATGGTGGGTTTTGGTGATTAAAATACTGGGACGGCAACAAAAGGACAAATGGTTGGAGGTAACTGTTTGATTATATGTGAGATCGACGAGTCTGAAGAAGAATAAAATATTTGGTTAGCGGAATGCATATAAAGTATTCGATGAAAAGACCTCTGCCATTTAAGCCTTGTCCTGATGCACTTTGGCCTTCCAACCTTGTTATTCATCATTCTCCATTTGGTGGATCTTCAAATATTTCCTTCTACCTCAACCTTATTATATGCTATGTCTTCCACTACCCTACCACATAATAACAAACAATTAAACCTTTTGGTGAAGTAGTATTAAATAACGTAAATTCAATATATTCTTTTTAGATTTATTTAATTAAAAGTTTAAATTTTATGACAAACATAATAATTATAAAAAAAAAAGTATTCGTCTACTATGTTAGAATTTTCAATTAAAAAAACACACACACGATATGGATTTTTATGGGCACACTCTCGATTCAAAAATCAATATTTTTATAATGAAACGTAATATGTTAACTTAATATATATTTAAATTTAATAGTGAACTAAATCAATATAATTTATTCTTATCATTATTTTAAGTTATATATATTGTTTTTTTTTCCGCATCTTTACTCAAAATAATAATTCGACCAGAATACTAACACATGAAAATCAAAAAGGGGCTCAATAGGCCCAACCTAGAGAGATGAGTGTAAAATTTGGAATTGAAAAGAGGTAGGCCCAATAACAAAGTCCAGGATTTAGTCTTTATGGAGTAATATTTTTCTTAAACATAGGAGTAGAAATAATAATTTTAAAGTGTTATACTCCAGTTTCATAGGAGTAATTATTTTTACTAATTTTGTTTGTGAATTGGAAATTTATTTCTCATTCTTATTCTTATTCTAACAATATTACAACCAAGCATAAAAACACTCTAGTATGTTTTTTCCAAAAACCCTAAAAGATAGAAAAAAAAATTATTATGTTAATTACTTTTCATTTCATTAATTTCGCATAAAGAAAGTGGAGTAATCCTTAAGAAAACCTCATGAGTAGTCGTCCCAAGTATATATATAGTTTATATTTTCAACAGTAGAGTAGCTTACTCGTCGCGCCTCTCCCTCCCCCGATAAACCCTAACTAAACCCTTCACACTTTAGGGTTCATTCTCCATTTCTCTCCGTTAATTCTTATTATCTCAGGTCGGAGAAAATGGGTAGCCTCCTGCTGATTAGGCGATACTCTTCATCTTCACTCAAGACACTCGCTCTTACCGCCCTTAGTCGTTTCATTTCCGAGAATCCACCTGCGCTTCCCCTCTCTTCTTCGCATATTCACGCCTATGCCACCGCTTCCCTTCACTTTAAATCATATCCCACCAGGGGTTTTCATTCCGGCCTCACTTTGCGGGCTGGCTTTGCAGTGGCCGATTATTCTGATTCCGACGACAAAAGAGCCTCAAATGGGCCTTCAGATGAAGGACTTGAGATTTCAAAGCTTGGGATTTCACAGGATATCGTCTCCTCCTTGGCTAAAAGGGGCATCCAGAAGCTTTTTCCAATTCAGGTACGCTTCCGGAAATATAGAAATTATAGTAGGTCCTAAAATCTGCAGATTTTGTATTAAATAGTTTCGAATCAAGATTTCGTTAGTCTAGTAATTACTTACTATTCGGGGTAGCTATATTTGCAACGAGGTGAGTTGGTTGTCAGTAGGTTTATCAGTACACAAGTGTTACTGACACGATTTATTAGTTCTCAAGCATGATCTATAATGTCAGTTGATTCAGTTGTAATTGTAGTTGGAATTCTGAGTTGCACGTTTTTTCTTTGTTGATAAGTATTTATATTAGTATAATTTTTATTTTCACCTGTAGAGAGCTGTTTTGGAACCTGCTATGCAAGGACGTGACATGATAGGGCGAGCAAGAACTGGAACAGGGAAGACCTTAGCTTTTGGGATACCTATTATTGACAAAATCATTAAGTTCAATGAGAAGCATGGGTAAACTATCATTATTGAGTATTTTCTAACTTTAATAATTATTTGGAGTTGTGTATATTTATAGCCTAATTTATCTGTCTATTGTGTTTCAGACATGGCAGGAACCCTTTGGCCCTTGTTTTGGCTCCAACCAGAGAACTTGCACGACAAGTGGACAAAGAATTTTCTGATTCTGCCCCAAAGCTAGATACTCTATGCGTTTATGGGGGTGTTCCAATATCTCGCCAAATGAGTACTCTAGACCGAGGTGTTGATGTGGTAGTTGGAACTCCTGGACGTGTCATTGATTTGATTCAGCGTGGTGCCTTGAACTTGTCAGAAGTGCAATTTGTCGTCCTTGATGAAGCTGATCAGATGCTTAATGTGGGATTTGCAGATGATGTCGAGACTATTTTAGGTTATATTACGCAGAAGCACCAGACACTGATGTTTTCAGCTACAATGCCAAAATGGATACTGAAACTTACTCAGAAGTTCTTGAAAAACCCAATTACTGTTGACCTTGTGAGATTCATATCTTGTGTTTATGGACTTTAAGCTTTGATTTTTCTTTTAATAAGCACTAGAGTTGTGCTGTTGTATGATCCCAGCAGTGACTATCCACGAATTACTGACTTGAAATATGCACTACAGGTGGGAGAATCTGATCAGAAATTAGCTGATGGAATTTCCTTGTATTCTATTATAGCAGACATTCGTGAGAAACCCGCAATACTTGGTCCTCTGATAACAGTATGAATTTCAATATATTTTTTTTTTTTTTGTGTTTCTTTCTGTACATTTAGTATTTTACAAAATATATTTATTACATTCTCTTCGCTTGTTTGATCGGGCAAATCATCATGACCAATTTTGTTTTCAGGAGCATGCAAAAGGAGGTAAATGTATTGTATTTACTCAAACAAAGCGTGACGCTGATCGCCTGGCATACGCTATGCAAAGGAGCTTTAAGTGCAAAGCATTGCATGGTGATATTTCTCAAAATGAGAGGGAGAGAACTCTGTCTTCTTTTCGAAGTGGAGGGACTAATGTTTTAGTGGCCACTGATGTAGCTGCACGAGGACTTGACGTACCAAATGTTGATCTGGTGATTCTTCTTTAATTTATTTATTTATTTTAATTTTTTTTTAAAAAAAATTGAGGTGCTTATCTTGATGATGTATTCTTTTACCATACACTAGGTAGTGTTGGATGAAGTGTCATTTTGCTGATTTCCTTTTTGTGAAGATCTTAAAGAAATTATAATACACCAACTACCCATTCTGCAGTTTATTTTATACGGGTTTATTAAAGTCATAAATAGAAAAAACAATATCTAAATTTAGCTCTAATTGGCTTCTGATGGGAGGGATTGTTGTTACAGGAGCTGTAAGTGAATTTTGACCAGTCTAGATACATTATGTGGTGAGGCATCTTATATCTATGTGAAATCAAAATTTAGGTCCTTGACTATTTGATGATGCAGGACTGAGTCTGCTGAACAACGGTTTAATTTTTCTGTTGCTTTTGGTAACACATGGATCTATCCATATTTCTATTACATTAATTGGGATTTTCCTGGATTTTCATTCTGCTCAGGTGGTACATTATGAACTTCCAACCTCTTCGGAGATGTTTGTTCATCGATCTGGACGAACAGGTCGTGCTGGGAAAAAAGGAAATGCAATTATTATTTATTCAGATCACCAATATAGGGAGGTTAAGGCTATTGAACGTGAAGTAGGATGCCGGTTTATAGAGGTAATTTGCGAATCTATATATAGCTCTGGCTTCCATCTTCTTTTTATATGCTTTGATTTCATGATAGCCTTCATCCTGTAGTTTAATCTTAGTATTCCGAAGCAGTGATATATATAAATCAGATAATAAAGTCCAGCTGAATGATCCATAGTTCCATGACAAGTGTTTGGACGTGTGTTAAGTTTGGACTCATATTACTTTTAATGTTCTATGTTTGAATATATTTAGTAAATCCTTACATTTTTCTACTGGTTTTAGCTCCCGAAGATATCTGTAGAAGCTGGCTCCTTGGACTTGTATGGTGGCATGGGACAGGGTGTCCGCTCTGGTAGTCGAAGTGGTCGGTTTAGTGATTCTGGATTTGGTCGTTTTGGAGATTCTGGGGGTGGTCGTTTTGGTGGATCTTCAGGTGGATATGGGAATTATGGTGGACAGGGTTCGGGCCGCTCAGGTGGCTTTGGCCCTAGCCGTTCAGGTGGTTTTGGGGACATGGGTGGTTCAGGTCGCTCTGGCAATTCTGGAGGTCTGGGTGGCCCATCTCGGAGCAGTGGGTTTGGTAATTCTGGTGATTTCAGTCGGTCAAGTGGTTTTGGTTCCAGGGGATCTGGAAAAAGTTCTGGTTCAAACCGGTTTGGTGACTTCGATGATTCTTTCTAAAGCATATAAAGGTGAATCTTTTTGTTTCATTATTTATTTAGCTGAATTACGTATTTTGTATAACTGAGTTAATTTGGGTATGTATGTTGATGCTTCATTCATTTGTACGATACGCATGTTCTATCTGTCTTTTGCTTTCCAATATAAGCTTTTTTATTGAGAAATTCAAAAATAAGTTTCTGTGCTACATGAGAGCATTTCAAAATGACAATGTAAGCATGTCTTGTTTTGTATTACTAGTGAAATTTCTAGTTTAGCTCCTTACATTTGATTGTTTCAGTATGTAGCAGCATTCTGTGAAGCAGATGCCAAGACAGTGAAAGAAGCTATTGGAAATCGATGCATGTTCTCTAGTAGGTTTTTCCTTATTGGTATCCATCCGCTAATGTTGATAGTAGGTATCTCGAAGTCGGTATGATATGAAGAAACTAGCCATTATTCTTTCCTTTGCTTTTAAATATATATATATATATTGTGGAGAATGCTGCTGTGCTGTATTTTGTACCCTTCTGGATAGATGCTTAAATACTGAGATCTCTGCGTCTTCACTCCATATATGTATAAATTAGCAATAGGCTTCAACAAATTCCAGCTCTTTCTCTCCCCCATCTGTTGCATAAAGAGAAATACAAACGTGTCCTGACTGTTACTAATATCTTTATGTTATATTTTGGCATTCCTGAATAAAGGACCAGAAACCTTCCTAAGTTATTACTTATTTTGCGTGAGAATGTGATTTTCTTAACTAAATTGCCCAAGTTATTACTTAATAGCAATATCCTGCTTATCAACTCTCTCTTTTTTTTCTTTTTTTTTTGTGTTGTTTAATTTCGCTTTTGAAGTGGCAGTAGACCTAACTTAGAATGCCATCCTCAATAAAACTATTGTTTACAGTGCTCATCATTTTAAAGACAACTTGATATAAAAAGAAATGCTTATAATTTTAGTAAAAATAAGGAGGGAGATTTTCAACTACTAGGTTGTAAGAAAATGAAGGCGAGCGAGTCCCTTTGTTAAATGCACAAGGAATGGAACACATTCACAAGAGAAAGAAACATAATTATCAATTTGTCATCATTATTACCAGCTCCTAGGCATGTTTAGATTGGAGCATTATGTAGCTTTGCTAGAGTTGAAGCCAGAATTAATCGGATTTTCTGCGCTTGAAGGACGAGGCCTTAGGAATCCTGCTGAGTACACGAGAATCGAGCTTCTGGTAATTGTGCTGGAAGTGTTGAAGCACATTCATGACAAAGCTATCAACTTGATCTTCGTATTTCTCGTACAAGATTGGCAACGTGTGGGCAGCAATAAAACCTGGTTAGAATAGGCAGGTTTTGAGTTCAGTTGATTGGCGCAGTGTTTTTATAGTAATTAGGGTGGTTACCTATGTATACAACCGTCAACAAGTTGCACCAGCTTCCTATTATAGCAGCTGCCCACAAGCTACCAACTAACTGAAATTAACATCACAAAGAATCATTGGCATTGGCATGAAATTCAGAAAAAAACAATTCACAAGACAGAGACACGAAGAAAGAAATTACCAGTGCAAAATGCTTCACATTTCCTTCACAGGCAACATCCTGCAAGTAGCATAAACCACGGTTCACCTCCGATCCTATCAACTTACCAATGTTAACAAAAACGTCCTCGGGTAGGACAACACGAGGGACTGATACAGATCCGTCCCTGTCCAGAAACACATGGAAATTACATGCTGTAGCCACAACCATGCAATGCAACTATGTTGTACAAATAAATACCTATTCAATATGCCCGAGGCGTTGGTCCACATAAACTGAAGTAGCAGCCCAACAACAATCACAAAGCACACAAGTGTGAGAAAATGGTAGTTCAGCCATTCAAACAGCACCCACACTACAGTAGCACCAGTTAAGACGCTAGCCGATATCTTCTTGTCCCTCCACAGCAGCACATCAGCAGCTACAAGTCATCGAATATTGAAAACCAAGGAACTTGATAGTCAATAGACATGTAGAAAGACTTACATTTGCCTCCCCCCAAAAGATGATGGACTGGCTTTTCACGCCCAAACAATCGGTTGAACTGAGCCGAAACAGAGCTTGTCTTCTCCTCCTCAAAGAAGGACATGTTTTTGTGCTTTGACACTCCATCTGATATTGTTTCCATTATATCGTTGACGAGCGACTCGGCTGTTATTCCCTCAGGCATTTTTCCTGCCAAGACGAGTGGTCTAGTTACAACTTACCTTGTTCAGTTGTCGACATCAAATAGAAGGTAAATTGAATAGGAGTTATGTAACTAGATCAAGTTGTTATACAATCCTTTTTCATCATCATGAGGCCTAAACCCTATTAACTATGATTAAGTAGCATTCAAGAGTGTTTCCGGAATTTCTGTACCAGAGAGCAAAAGCAAACACTTTTTAGTGAAAGAAAAGGGCAAAATCGTTTCATGAAGACCATAGAAAAGCTTTGATATTGATCTAAGGAAAAAACTATATATTTAAATTCAATGCAAGACACATAAGAAATTAATATAGAACTTCCAACCAAAATCACAAGTAAATAAAAAATCAGACAATGATGCGTTCATATCTCATGGAGTATTTCTAAACCCCAGAAAACTACTTTTTTTCACATCCAAGGTAAACTTACCCCCAAAAAAACAAATTAACCAAGAATTTGAGAAATAAACATATCTGAGAGTAAAAAACAAAGAAATTATTTCAGCAGGTGGGACTTCAAGAATCAGTAAAGAGCTCAATAAACCTCAGCAATCCAGAATCAACATCAACTAAAGAATAGAAGAGGTGTTGAGAAATGGATAGTTTTACCTAAACTTGTTGAGTGGAAATGGGAGCCCAAGGTAGATTTAGAGAGAAACCAAGCAGTTGGAGAAAAAGGAGAAAGTAGTTTCCCTTTAGTTTACTATCCAACTCTAACCTCCTTTTATATCTTACCTTTTGAGATCTTACCTACCTGCTTTGATATGTGTGAAATTTTTAAAACTAACCACATACTCTGACCACTTAATTCAAAATTCAAATAATTTTTTATTTTTGTACGTATTTCATAGTATTTGATTATTTTTATAAATAAATCTGGATGGAGATGGTATAAGCCCATTGGCTCCTCACATTCCCCATCTTGTTGCATTTAGATTAGTGATTATAATGTCAAAAATTAGAGTATACTATCGATTTTAAAAACTAGAACATGTTTCGTTTCAATTTCTATGTTTGTTTGTTTTTTTTGGAGATTTAGGAATATAAAATTAGTAGAATGAAAGATATAATACTCCCTCCGTCCCGGGTATTTTTACCCGTTTGTACGGGCACGGAGATTAAGACGTTTTATTTTTTTAATATATAATGTAAGAGAAAGTAGGGATAAATTAGTAATTTAAAAAGAAAAAGTGAATAAAGTTATTGGGAATGATGAATAAAGTGTAAAAAAGTAATTAAAGTTGTTGGGATTGTAAAAAGTAGGTAATAAAATATTATGTATTTTTGCCAAAAATGGAATGGGTAAAAATACGTGAGACACCCCAAAATGGAAAGTGGGTAAAAATACGTGGGACGGAGGGAGTAATATTTTAATGTAAAGTGGATAATTGTATTAATGTTGTGTATGAGTACTATAAAAATATATTAATTATTTTGTGTGAGTTATATCTGTCAAAAAATGAAATGTAAAAATTAGAATGTGACGTATAGATTGAAAATACATAAAGATTGGAATGAAACGGAGAAAATATCAATTTTTGATAAACGAGAGAACTATTATTAACTTTACACGCTATTGTTCATAGAT
Source organism: Pogostemon cablin (assembly GCA_023678885.1). Classification (NCBI taxonomy): domain Eukaryota; kingdom Viridiplantae; phylum Streptophyta; class Magnoliopsida; order Lamiales; family Lamiaceae; genus Pogostemon; species Pogostemon cablin. The sequence goes on from CM042971.1 coordinate 35,298,038, forward strand.
TTGTTATTCCCTCGATCCTCATAACTTTGCATGCGTATATAGGTTTATGGATTAAGAAAAATAATTTTTTAGGTGTATAATGTATAGAAAGATAGAAATATTCTAAGTAATCAAAGAATTTGTTGGATTTAGTGAATAAAGTGTAATTGTATTAATCTTCTTAGTTTATGTATAGAAAGTTTAAAGTAGAGCCACTTTTTGTATCGCAAAAAATTACCTCACATCATTTTATAGTGAAAATATATTCTTTAAAGGTAGTAGCATAAAACTATGAAAATTTAAATTATACTCTAACTCATATTTTTTTTGTGTGCTCTTTAAGTTGAAGAAACACCATCATTTATCAAGGTAAAACGTACATTATGAGGATCATCAAAGTTGTTGTAAAAATGTTTTTCCAATCCGTTTCTATTATAATTATAATATCTTTGGGGAAAACAAATAAATTAGAAACTTGGTGGTGTCCATCCCGTACCGTTAAATAGCGTTAATTTGGATATGAAAGGAAATTGATAACCCTCTAGAGACTAGACTCTAGCTAGATAGGAGTATGTGTTTCCAATTCTTACACAAAAAAATATGATAGATAATATGAAATCAATAGTATATTAATGTCACTGAAAGCAACTTAACAATATTTTTTTCTAAACAGGACTCCGCTGCTGCATTAATTTAATGAGTCTGCATATAGCTTTCTTAAATTATCAATTACTACTATATTCTAAAAATTAATAATACGACTAAACTCCAAACTTAAGATAAAATACATTATACATAATGAGATTACATGATCCATAATTGTATAATTATAATTATATTCATAAATTAGCATTAAAGGATGAAGATTAGGATTATACTCCATGAATATAAAATATATTGATCATAGTGTTTCATGAATAGACGAGATTATTATGAATTAATTACAAGTTGGATATAATATTTATTCAACCACAAAAGTTAAAATGCTATTATTATAACTTTAATACGAAGACAAATACTAATTGACCGTTCATCCTAACATATTAAACATCTATGCAGATAGATTATTATACTTGAATATTAGATTATCTTTGTATAGTAATATTTTAAAAAAATTACGAAGATCGGTTTTGCGTTGGAGGAAATTTTATTGAAGGAAAAGAGGGAGGAGAAAGATAAATAGAAATGATATGAGATGGAGAAGTCATTCCAACAAAAAAATACTTCCTTATCACATGCGATTATCTTTTTCAATCGTAAAACTCAGACAAATTTATTTATGTGATGATAGCATATGACAGTAGTGTCATAAAGTTTTCCAAGAAAGAGATGATGATGGATTTATTTTTGAAGCAGAAACTAGAAGACCAGTCGATTGTTAACAACAAATTAAAGTATCCTATCAATAAACTTAGTGCACTACTTATTCAAAAATAATGGACAGTGTATCACACACTTCCTCTGCTGCAAAATTCAAGTGGAGCTGCTCTACTTGTCTACAACCTCAATCAAGGTTGTCTCGTAGTCACTAGGGGCCTCAAATCCATGTAAGTTTATGACTGTTGCAGCCACATTAGCTAGCCCACCATTCGGTACATCTTTGCGGAATCTCACACCCGGTGCTAGACCAGGGCCTCCTATTGCAATCGGAACCTTAACGCACAAAACTAAATCAGAAATCACTCCTACTCTATTTCTGTTCATATCTTGCAATTATGGTATGTAAACTTATATCCACGTATGTGGCGAGGAAAAAGAATGAGACGTTTGTAGATGAAAATGAAATTAAAAAGAGGTCGTTATGACACTAACCGGCTGGAGGGTGTGAGAAGTAAGGATTTGAATCTTGCCATTTTTATCAAGAAGAGGTTCTCCTTTCTTGTTCCTTTTCACCATGTCCTCTGCATTCCCATGATCAGCAGTGACAACATATATCCCACCCACTTGCTCGATTGCATCAAGCATCATCTACCCAACACCCACAAACAATTAGCAAATTATAGCTATAGCACAAGCTGGTGGTGAGCTACTCAACAACTATTATTACCTTGACGCCCTCATCCGCAGCCTTACAAGCCACAATTGTTGCTTCAATGTCACCAGTATGTCCCACCATGTCACTATTAGGTAGGTTCACACGTACCTTAATTACAGTGAACAACAAATACCACATCAAGAAATGAATCCATCTCTCTCACATATAAACATACAAAGTCGCAATATCGCTGGATTACCTGGTCAAATTTGCCGCTGAGTATGGCGTCCCTAGCCTTCTCAGCAATCTCTAAGGCCTTCATCTTTGGCTTGACGTTAAAGGTAATACCACTATCACTAGGAACTTCAACATATTCCTCCATTTTCGGGTCAAAGCATCCTGACCGATTCCCATTCCAGAAGAAGGTGACGTGACCAAATTTAACAGTTTCACTGAAAACACGATTATTCAATAACGACCTCAAGGACAAAAGAAGAAACCAGAGCACAAGACAGAAAGCTTCTAAGATAAAAGAAATTAAGACAGCAGACTAGAAGCTTGAAGTGTTTTAAAAGTTCATACACTAAAGAAAAATAAACTAGGTTTCTAAGTTCTCGTTATTTCAGCAATAAAATGCATATATAGCTTCCACTATATTTGTTGGCAGGCAATAACAGGAAAAATGAAATCATTATTGTAGAAATCAAACCACTAAGAATACAAGGAAAAGCTCAATCAGATAGTTGCCTCTGAAAATGTTAGATGCCTCAATTTTTTGTGTGGAAAATGATACAGAACGTAAGAAAATATAGAGTGAATCAAGCTTTAGACTAACTTACCTACACGCGTAAGTACGAACACCGTTATGCACCAAATATTCTCCAGATGTTCTATCGATTTCCGGGGGAGAAACAAGGTACTGACTTGGGAGTTTAAGTTCACCATCATACTGAAGCATTCCAGCATAACGAATTTTAGCAAATCGAACTCGATCAAATTTATCAAATTTCTCATACTCAAGTGCCTGGGCAAGCATGACCATGCGATCAGCCCGAAAGTTCATAGTTACGACAGCATCACCGTCGACGATCGGCCCGACAGCCTTTCCATTTTCGTCCACAATAACAAAGGGAGGTAAGTACTGATCATCTGTACCAGGAATCTCACGTAGTTTTTTAACAGCTTCAACAGCACACTTAAACTTGTGTGGTGCTTCTCCAAGCACTTGAGCATCCCATCCTCGCTTTACAACATCCCAATCATTCTGAAAATAGCCAGAAGGTATTAGTGCATCAATGATAGTGTCATGAGCCACAGGTCACTTTTATGTGGCTGGGTAAACACTTCCGGTAGGTAATTCTTTTGAGTTGGCACAATATTAATAAAATTTTAAATAAACAATCAATTTGGAAAATAAGATTCATGTCCATATATGTAGTAGGAGAAGAGCATATACAAAAGTATAAGCAAAGAGGATACAATATACTAAGATAGATAGGAGGCGCTACATTCACGGCCATGAAAAGGAAGGAAGAAAAGTGGCACAATAATGAACTTCAAAGGCCGTAAATGTTGACACCCCCCCTCCCACTTGCCCAAATTAGATCTTTAACGCTGGGTATTAATCTATAGAATATGCTTATAGAATAGTTCTATTAACCACTAAAAATGTAGTTGATAAATATGAAGTCCACCATTAGCTCCACACACAATAAGAAATTAAGAATGCATGTTATGTGTACGGTGTACCACCTTTGATGCCTCAAAAGTCAAACTCTGAACTACCCAATCTCTACCCTTTACCTACCCAGAAGCAGAACATTATCCACATAAGATAACTTAGAAGACTAATGCTGAAAATTATAGAGTTGAGTATTCCTCTTCATGAATCAACACAAAACTCTAAAAGAGTAACAATCTTATAAATAAATAAAAAAGAAGAAGAAGAAGAAGAAGAAGCTTACTTCGTATCTATCCATTGTAACATACATGCGACCTCCACCAGATGCAACCTGGGCATCAATGCCTTTCTCACGTAACTTTGCAAGATCATTAGTTAGAGTTTCAACAAAGCTTACACTTGATCCATCCAAGACGTCACGCCCGTCCGTGAGAATATGGACACGAATTCTTTTAGCACCACGGTCACTGGCACCTTTAAGCAACAACTAGCTCAATAACAAGAAGTGCATAGTTAGTTATTCTCCTTAACAGTCAAATGAATATTTGCAAATCATAATAAGGTCAATATACTAAAGTTAAAATTTTGAGGAAATGTAACACATATAACTGAAAATAACTGAAAAAAAAAATTCCATTGCTGCTTCTGGATTAATCTAAAGAATTATGATGAGAATTTGGGAGATGAAATACCTGCAACTGATCAAGCCTAGAGTGAACACCTCCATCACTTAATAATCCAATTAGATGTAGTGTTCCAGTTTCAAAAGACTCCTTGATGTATTTAAAACCTTCTCCATCGTAGATCTTCCCGGTCTCAAGGGCAGAATCCACAAGTTTTGCACTGCAGTTAGAAACATATAATAAAAAAAGATAAACCAATAACTTTAAAGGCCATAAGCCATAAGAGAGAGTTTTTGGTTTTCACTTTTGCATCCATAAGTCATGACTGTGAACTCAGTGACAAAACAACACTAACAATTATCATTTTAGAAATCTGATGGAGTAGTTTGGTATGCAGCAACGAGACCAAGACAGAGTGACATGAACTTCTTCAAATACAAGTTGTTACTATGTTTTACTCATCAATTTCTGAATATTTCAATAGGAATTCCTCTTATCTAGAAGCCAGGTCCAAAAGAAACGAAAGAACTATCTGACTTTTATAAAATTATTATCAAAATTATTCTTACATATGTAAAAAATAGTCTTATCACTTTTATTCCAAAAGCTTATCCTAAAAAGATTTATATTTCTTCCTCTTCAAGAAAACTTACTTTTGTGAATTAACATGTAAAAGACGAACAAAACCAATACATATATGGAGTATATAAGATTCCTGAACAACAAATCAAGTGCAGAATAACCATGATATAAAAGCCAGAAAAAAAATTAAATAAAATAAATCTCACCCTTGAGCAAAAATCCTGCCGGCACCAAGAGCATTGTGGCCAACCTCACTATTTCCCATATCATCATCTGTGGGCAGCCCCACAGCTTTACCATGGGCCTTCACCAATCTCCATTTATCAGGAGCACCCTATAATATCCAATCAACAACGAAAAGTTGCACACCATGTCACTTTTTCCCCAAAAGCAAAAAAAAATTGAACGTACAAAGATATTAAATATCGCTAAATTAATCTTAAGAGCTACAAATAACCCAATCAAAATAAATTAAAATATATATACATACGTTTTTAAGTGAATCCATAACGGGAGTCTCGGCGATATGAATGCAATTGTACTTATCGGGAGTGGCTTCACCCCATCCATCCAGAACCACCACCGCGATGGTCTTCCCCTTTGGCAGTTTCGGGTGATCCTTCAATTTCCATGAGAATTCAGAGGAACCCATCTCGGTTTACTATGAGAAAGAGAAAAGCAGATCTTGATCAGTAAACAGAAAGTAATACAGATCTAAAAACTTGGGTAATGCATATTGCATGAACATAATACATACATGGTGTGATAATTATGAATATGGAGAGAGAGATTAGACGACAAACCTAGCGTTGCTTGACGAACAATTTATTAAAAGAAGAATGTAATGAGGGCGGAAAGCAGAGAAATTTTGTATGAGAGAGATTCGGAGATTATATATACCTGTTCGTTCAACCAGCAGAGGGCGGGTGACGCACGTGTTCACGCTCGTGACATTCTCGCTTTTTTTTTCTTTTTTTTTAATTAATTAGTTAATATATATATACATGTTAATTTAGTTAATTTAAGCAAAACTTATTATTATTATATAAAAAAATGTCGTTCATTACATAACACACAAAAATTATTATATATTTTATTTATTTATAATGAAAAAACATAATTCTTTTTAGGAGAATAATATTTGAAAGTACATATATTCTAAAAGAATAATACTCCATTTGTTATTAAAGTGAGATATATTTAGGGTAGGGAATATGCCAAAATTTTGGTTGTGTTAGAGAAAGAAGAATATGCTTATGCCATATAAAAAAAGGATGTTGGTGAGCAAGAAATGGTTGGTGGGCATTATTTAACAAGGAAACAGATGATTTGTAGACAAATTAAAAAGTGGAGTAAATAAATAAGGAGTGAGGCTCCCGTGTTCCGTGCGCTTGCAATTTTCATGTCTCTTTACAATTTAAACCCCTAGCAATACATAGATTTAAATAGAATTAAAGGGGGGTTGTGTTCACACGAGGACACGGAATATCCCTCCGTGTCCAGGGCGCAGGAACTTTTACCATAAATGAAATAAAGGAAAAATAAGTCCAGGAGGTTTGACTCTTAAAAAAGTGTGATTTATGAATAAGCATTTCTTCGTGATTAATTACTTACATTTGCCTTGCTTATCAAACACTACCTATGTGAGTATGTGACAGCCCTGATTCATGCATTTCAATTTATAATATACAACTAATATATTCTCAATTATTTACACATTTTTTAGTCAAGTCAAAGATCCATTGGTATTGGATTCACTCAGTCATGGGTATGAGTATAATCTTAAACAAAACCGGATTACAAACTTCGGGCCTGATTTATTAGTTGATGGGCTGGGCTGATTCTTTCTTTTAATTTGGGCTTTTATTGCACGCCCAATTACCATATACGCTTTCTCATACACAGCTGCCCCCTTTTATTAATTTAAAAAGTTAATTACATTGGATAAAGGTAGAGCAATTAATTAAATTAAAAAATAATTATAATTGGCATAACAAACATTACCACGTAAGTCTTGAGTTGAGTAGAATTATTCATTCTGAAAGAACAAACCTTTGGATAGTAATTATTGGTTTGGTGAACTTCTAATTATATAAGTATATTATATGCATGGAGAAATTATCTATATTCCATGAATGATAGTGATAGACACAGCAATTGAATTAAGATGTTCCTGGCATGGCCTACTCAATTATATATGTGAATGAATATACATAGAGTAATTAATTAATTAATTAAAAATATAAACGTTATATATACATACATATGCACTAGCTACCGGTGTAACTGGAAAAATGTGGTTTAAAATTGAATTGAATTCTCTACATCATTTTGATACATCATCTTTTATACTATATCATTGAATGGATGATATGTACGTAAGATAGAGGGGAAACTATATCCTAAAACGATAAACTTAAACCCTAGGCGGTAATGATTGCATTTCTTTTCCATCTTACTCGTCAATTATATGCCGTATGGCATAAATGATGTACGCAAATGGTACAATTCGATCGGCGTGATTTAAAACTAAATGTATAACCCTATATATAGCAAAACAATTTAACTTTTGTGGAAACATCGCATCATAATCACTTTTTTTAAAAGCAAAATAAATATATTAAAAAGTTGAAATCAACCAGATTCACGAAAGGAAGTTAGGAGGAGAGTACCAACACTTAGGGATGGCAGCGGGTAGGATACCCGTATTTTTTGGGGTACTCGAATGATTAGCCATTTTGTAGTTGGGATGACCAATTCAACAATTTATCGAACCACAGGGAGGAAGGCGCTAGAGCTTAAGCGATATCACGTTTCTCGTAATTTTATAGAGACGAATAATCGAAGGTATGTTGATCAAACAAGTAATGAAATAGTAATCAATGCAAGCAAACAAGCAATGATCAAACAAATAAGATAAATGGATTAAGAGAGGTTTTCCAAATTGATTAAAAGTGAGATTAACAACAATCAAGAATTGGTAATTCTAGGAATTATCTATCAAATTCATATGTATTATGGATGTAGGATTAAGGACCAACACTAAATTCACCTAAACTCCCTCTCGAGATGGATATGATATGAATATCAAATAGCTCAATGGATTGGTTCTCACACAAATAATTCCAACTAGGTACTAAGCTTGTAATAAGAGTCCCTTCACACGATTAATCAACCTCTCGATCAAACAAATCACATGTTCTATCAAAGGGTTCTAAATTCTAAAGGATTTCTCAATCTCTTTACAACTTATATTGCACATGAAATGTATGATGACTTGATTCAATCAACTATCCTAAACATACAATTGATTTCTCAATCTAATCACATGCCCATGACAATTAACCACACAAATCAACAATACAAATCAAGCAATTAACAATCAATGATAGAAAATTATAGATCCAATCAACATATGAATTCAAATACACAAATCCCCAAAATTAACCAACAACTCTCATGTTGCTAATCCCACAAGAGAGATTAGCCTACCATATTCAAAAGGAAATTAATATAGACATTAAGATCCTCACAAATCATGATGAAACTATGAGGTTTAACTATAAAGTATGGATGAAAACTCCCTTGAAGTGCTTCAATGGTGATCTCATTCCTTCCCTTGCAATTCCCCTCTCTTCCTTGCTTCTTTTCTTCAATTGGATGAAGGTTTTGATGGTGGGATGATGGTAGATCCAATGGATGGTGAATGGATATAGATGATGGTGTGAATTGGAGGAAATGGTGTGTGATCTATGTGTTTTTGGTGCAAACCCTTGGTGTAATCTCCAATCCCTCTTCAAATGTTGAACTTGAGGCTATTTATACCCTCTCCAAGTTGGGCCACGAATTTAACATCAAATGGGCTTTTTACACACACTTACACACATTGGCAGGTTAAAATCCGAATTTTGGAGCTATGTTGTATGTAACTCGAGTAGACTTGGCTCGACTCGTGTTGGCAACTCGTGCATCCGTCTGTTCGGTCGTGTTGCGAGGCTCTGAAACTGAAAATCTCTCGGAACACAGCTCGACTTGAGCTAGCAACTCGTGTTGCAGCTTGCAAGTCGAGTTGGCTCACTGTATAATTTTTGGCACTTGCCCTGCTCCTTACTCGACTCGAGTTGCAAGTCGAGTTAGACCTTGCAACTCGAGTAAGCTCTCTGGATAATTTTTGGACTTTTTCTGACCCCAACTCGACTCGAGTTGCACCTTGCAACTCGAGTTGGGTCCCGACAACCCGTTTCTTGCTCGTTTCAGCTCTCGTTTTTATTTTTACTCATTTTTTACCTGTTTTACATAAATTTAAACTCATTATCACACATTTCCATGAAAACACATAATACAACCAAATAACACATGAAATACGGATAAAATACTATGAAAATGGACATAAAAAGATACTAAAATTTAGATAAAATATCACTCATCACCGAACCCGTATCCGATAAAAATATTATTATTCGTATCCGTCGTGTAATAGGGCCCAGCGGGTTGGGCCCCAAAAAGAAGAACATGGGCTACGTCTAATTTGGCCCAGTGGAAATACACTCTACTTCACGTTATCAGGTCCAATATCACAAGCATCTACTCCACTCTCTCGGCTGAGACGAGTCAGTCGTCTTCCCCAATTGGCCACTTGCACCTCCTAGTTTGGGAGCTATGTAGATGTCCCCTAAGATTCGGACATAAGGGATATCCTAAAACGGATCGTAAAAATAGCCGCATGAGGCTATAACATTTAATGCCTACAGTGTATGCATTTATTGTGATGTGACTTGACGATATATCCGGAGATTTGGATGACGTCAGGTCACTCGATATATAGGGCATTCCCCTAATGAATAAAACACACAATATTCACCCCCACAAGGCACAAGATCGCCTGGAGGGAACCCCTGAGCATCCTTTCTCTCACTATTGAAATACTATGCTAGATTAGTACGGATAATTCTCAAATCATCCCTAAACAGCCACATCATTCCACTATTAACGTAAAAGCAAATTCGGCTATCTACACATCCCATTACAATTTAAAATACTACTTGTAATACCCGTATCCGTCCTGCACCCAATTGTTCATACCTGTGGGTACCCGAAGCCGTCAAACTTTGTTTTAAATCTAAAATATTAAATTTCAAGTCTCTAACATTTAAATAAATGTGTGTACATCATTAAATATTTTTTGTCTCAACGTTAAACAATAATTAAAACATGACATAAAATCACCACATAAGTTTTAAGATCTTCAATTCAAACTTCAAATAACATACAAATAAAATAAAATGATAGGTTAGACTAATGATTTGTAAATTTATTTAAATATATTGAAACATTTAACAAGAATTACTTGTGATTAAACAGTGAATGGGTATTTTTTTAATATGAGGTTATGTGTACAAACCCTCTATAAAATACATACATACTACAAGTATTAAATGGGATGGATATATGCGGTTACCCGCTACCCATATCAGATTATTTATCCGAGTTGGGGTATCGGGTATTCGAGGGGAGTGAATCTGAATTCTAATGGGAATTTTTATTTTTTTCAAAACCCGATTAAGGGTTTGGTCGGATCGGTACCCGGAAAAACCCACCCGTGAAACTGTCATCCCTACCCGCACTAATACGTAAAAAATTAAATTTAATTAATGTTTGAATCATTTAAATTTTAATTTTTTATTGTAAAAAATTAGTTGTAATCTGGTAGCAGAGAGATCAATCTTAGCTGGATATATTGATTTGTTCCCTCCAAAAAAGAAATAAAAATAAAAATTAGTTGTAATTTAATTTGTTCACAATTTCTTGAACCGACACTAGTCAATCATAATTTACTAAAAATAAAAATAAAGCTGTCCACACGAGTCGACGACAGGCTGTTTTTTCCACCTTTATTATTTTTCCTTTAGCTCCAATAATTACGAGTGGCGATAAAATATAATTATTTATTTGCTACGTATAAGACTTTATTGTTAGGAGTATGTACAAAACAGAATATTGATAAGCGTCCAAAGATTACTTCTACTCTTTATAATACATACAATTATTCTACTCTAAAGCCTAAAGGGTTAATTAAGAATAGTAAAAATATTCTTTTTTATGGAAAAGTAACCGACTTATATACGGTAGAGTAATTATTACTATTATTAATTATACTATTGAGTAATTTCATTTGCAGGAAGTACATGGCAAACTAAGTTTCCATTTCAATACAAGATTTTTATTCACACCAAAAGTTAAATAATAAATGTTACGGAAAAAACAAAAGATTCTGAAAATTATGAGTTTTGATAATTCACACTATGTTCTCCACAATTAAAATAGAAAAATGGAAAGAAATAAAAAAAAAAAAAAAAAAAAAACTCACACCAATACAAGTGCCAAAAGCAAAGCAATAGTGAGTGCACCGCCGAGCGTTGTGGAGCGGGCGTTATTGGAGTTGTGATCCGCCGGAACGTCATCATCGTCATCGCCGGCGGGGCCTGGAGCATCTGCTTCTTCTGCGGCCTTGGACTTGAGTGACTTGGGCGCCGTCTTGTACAACTCTTTGGGCAGCAAAACCTGATCGATCTGGTAAATTGCCATGGGATCTTTGTCGATCAAAGTTCCGGTGATGGTGGCAGTGTTGATTTTAGTGTCGAGCTTTACATCCTGGCCGCTTCTCTTGACGGTGAAGTCGAACTTCTTAGCTCCGTCGGTGGCGAGAGTGTTGATCAGTGGGTTGGTGGAGGTGAGCATATCCATGGAGTAGTATTGGGGAACGCCGTGATACAAGAGAAAGGAAGTTTTTCCGGCGGAGGAGAGGTTCTTGTAGGATGTCGCGAAGGCTTTGACGGCGTCGTCGGAGGGGCAGAAGACGGTGAGTCCATCCTTGACGGTTTCCTTGAAGACGTCGTCGGCGCCCTGGGCTGTGAGCTGATCGGAGAAGGCCTTGCAGCCTTGCCTGGCGAGGAGGGAGATCAAATTAATGTCGGCGGGGGCGGCGGTGGGAGCTTCGGCGGAGGGGGAGGAGAGAACGGTGGAGATTTGGATGACGGATATGATGTAGGGCCTCTCCAAGACGGATTTGACGAATGTGGCCATGGGTTGGTCGGAGTCGCTGTCGGTGGGGTTGAAGCCGATCTTGCCGCCCTTCATGTCGGTGATTTTGACGTATCCGGATGTGCCGGCGGCCTCCCCGGTGGCTTGGTAGAGGGAGGAGGTGGTGGTGGAGCCGTCGGTAATCTTGTGGAGCTTGTCGGAGCCGAAGTAGTCGGCAAAGACGTGGAGGGAGAGGATGTTCTTAATGATGTCGATGGGGAAATGCTTGTCGAGGAGTTCGGTCATGGCGTCGTTGTCGACGACGCAGACGGTGATGGTGCGGCGGCGGTTGATCTCGGCTGCCAGGCTGGTGAGAGTGAGGTAGTGATTGAAGGCGGAGAACTCCGGGTGGGCGGCAAGGATGTGAGTGATGTTGTGTGTATTGGCGGCCGAACCCACGAGTAATAGGCCCAGGATTAACAACATTCCTAACTTCATTGTATTTCTGTTACTCCCACTCCCACTGGAGGACTGGACTAGAGTAGAGTAGAATAGGCTTTTTTCTTTTTGTATACTATATAACACATCGCTTCTTCTCTCTCTTCTCCTCAAATTAAATAAAAATAATATTCCATTGAAATTCTTAAAATCGTTTTCCTCAAATTAATTTCAATCTTTGATTTGCTAACTAATTTATATTAACATGTGTTAAAAAAAAATGGTTGGTTCCCTAACTTATACAAGTTGTTTGGCACATTTTATAAAAATCAATTCATATTTCATTCATAAATTAATAAATGAATGGAGTAAAATACAATTCATGAGTGTTTTTAAGTGCATTGATAGTTGAGAATAAAGTAATTCAAAACTATTATTCTCTGCTTAATCACCACTTGAAAAAAACACACAGAGATTAGAAATTGCAACGGGTGATATAACTTGAAATATATAAAAAGGATGCAGAGCAGAGCATGTAGATCATCTTAATTTATAGATAATGCCTAAGTAAAATATACAAAATGAGAGCAGTAATTAAGATGATGTTAGATCCGTGTAGAAAATAACATGTTTAGCATAAGATGCCAGATCTGGATTCATATATAAATTAATAATCCCAATGTTGTAAGATATTTAAACAAGAATTAGGATTATATATATATATGGAGTATGTTCTTAGATGATCATACTGGCATACATCATTTTATTCCAACTTTTCTTATTTTATAATATAAATAAATATCTCAAGTTTTGTTTTAGCTGAAAAGATTACTGTCGGCGGAAGCTGAAGGCAACAATTTCAACTTATTCACCACTACCCCTTTTTCATTAATGGTGAATTAGGGGTACAGCTCAATTTGACGTTTATGGGTGAAACTCATCTTAGTTGTCATTTTAATTAAATATTCTACATGATTACGTCCTCCTTTTTCTTTTTTTTTTAACAGAGAAAGAATTTTATTTTATGTTTCTATTCAATTATTGCTTTCTGGACAGTACCAAGTATTAAGACATTTTACCTTCACCACCATAGGCGTTTATATTGCTTTTTATCATTGATTTTTTTTATACTGCTTTACTTGCTACTACAGAAATTGGTTCATAAAATAAAACAAAAAGATAACCCGTGGGTAATTACTAAGTAGTACGTCTCTATATTCATTCATTCTGGAATAGGGAGTCAACTCCATGTATATAGTATTATTTACACTGTAACAAAAAATTTGTATTTATAAAATAATAAATACAAAAGAAATTACAATGAAAATTCAAGATGGATTGAATTTGAGAATTTGAGTAGACAGTCTCTAGCTATCCTCTGATTCCTCTCTTGAGTTGACTTCTTGACTCTATCAACTTTCGGAGTTGGATCTTCGGATGAAGCTTGTCCGAGCTCGGATTTGACTTGAAGCTTTAAAAACGTTTATCCAGAGGCGTCGAGCCTTTGTTTGGATCAACCGTTGATTTGAAGATTTACTGTGAAGAACGCCGTTCAATTTGGTAGAACACCGTTGACTTCACGAATATTGCTGGATGAACTTGACTTGAAGAAACGATGAATCTGAGGGGCTCCGCACCTTGATCTCAGATTGAATGATGTTTCTAAATTGATCTTCGAAGAATGACTTTGATCTTCGCAGAGATTCCAAGTTCCTTCAGAGCTTTCCAGGCTTTCAGGATTTTCAGAATATTTGGAATGAGGACTGAAGGTCCTTATTTATAGGAAGAGAAAATAACCACTTGAGAGATATTTTCTCCTTCAAAAGATATGTTGGGCTTTAAGCCTGCTGGACTGGATACGGGCCTATTTAATTTAATTAAACCCATAGGATTTAACCTGGGCCTAATTAATTTAACTAGGCATGCTGGGATTTTGACTTGCTGGGCTTATTGACTTGCTGGGCTTATTGACTTGAGTCGGGCCCACTTGACTTGAATTAAGCCCATATGACTTGAACTAAGCCCATTTAACTCGGATTTTGGGCTCAACTAATTATACTAATTATTAATTATATATTCATTTATTTTAGGAATTAATTTATTTAAATTCCTTAATAATAAATATTAAATTAATACTTAATATACTTTCTTTTGCATTTATATTTATTAGGCAATAAAATTTAATTGCCTACAAATGCCCCCTTGCATTTTGTTAACTGAAAACGGCTTGAAGTGGACAAACTGCAATATTATTTTTTTTTCTCTTTCATTGGTTACACAATCCTTTAGTAATTGGCGTCCGACATCACACGAAGGATAAGCTCAAATCTTGACAAATTAACTTAGTCCTATCACCGAACTTCTTTATTCTTGCAAAATATTCGACAAATCTCACGCTACGCTTCTCAATTAAGTGGAAAACACTCTTGTATGTAAAGTGGATATCCTTATACTTTTATTTTGATAATCCCAATCAAATTAAACTCCAAAATAATTAAACGAATCTTCCTTCTCCTTTCAATACTGGAAATAGATAACATAAATATTTCCTTCAGATTATCTCAAAATACTCACGTAATCCTTGCAAGAGTTATCCACATGATCATATAATCTTTAGAAGAGTTATCTACATGATCATATAATCTTTAGAAGAGTTATCCATAGGAAATCTCATCTCTATATAAGAAGTGTTCTTGCTTTGACACACTACAGCCTCTGATTTGCAATTTAATTTTCTTTCTGCAGATTTTCTTCCAAGGATTTATCACAATTGCAACATCAACCCTCACGCCATAACCATACCAAGGTAAGCTTCGCATACAGTAACTTCTTTTTCCTCTTTTCTTACTTGCTTTGTATGCTGGATCCTTTTCTTGTTTCATTTCTCTCCTTTTTTTAAACTGCTTATTTGTCTTCACATAATCATACCAAGGTAAGCTTGTATCTTGCCCGTTTTGTTCCTTGTTTCCCTTTCTTTTTTCCACGAAGAGAAGAGAAGAGAAGAGAAGACTTTAACGTACCCGGGAAGTCAAGACCAGTGACGTCGAGGTAGAGAGTGGTCGACGGCGGACCACCCATGGTGGTTGCTTGTCGGGCTCATACCGCGAGGTGAAAAGCAATCAACGGCGGACCACCCATGGTGGTTGCTTGTTGGGCTCACACCTCCGACGGAAGTGGGTGGAGAGGTGTTACAGACCTCTGAAGACAGATTTGAAGGCTGAAGTTATAGTGTCGAGATGAAGAGCAATCGACTGCGGACCACCCATGGTGGTTGCTCGATTTGAAGGTGATGGTGTGTGTTTCCGGCGATGATAATTCGGTGGCTGCAATAGGCATCTCCAGTCGTGCGGTCTGTGCAACGGAGTTCTCGGGGAGGTCGCCGGCTATTGACCGCTGGCAATACGCGACTGCTGCAGTCGCAACGTGCTTGACGGCGCGACATTCTCTGTCGCGGCTGGTGGCGGCAACACGCGTGTGGCAGCTTGGTGAAGAGGCAGCCGACGCTTGTCCTCGGCAGAAACAGCCCGCGCATTCCCGGCGCTGCTGCTCGCTCTCGGTGGCAGCGTGGTGAGGAGGCGCGACGCGCACGGAGCGGGGCTGTTCGCTGCGCTTGAAGACTGCTTGCTGCTCTCGGCGGTGAGACTGGCGAGAAACAGCAGCGGCGTGCGGCTAGAAACAGCAGCCCCGTGCGACGAGAAATAGCAGCGGCGTGCGATCCGGGCAGCAGCAGCGGCGTGCGATCCGGTCAGCAGCGGCGTGCGATTCGGGTAGCAGCAGCGGCGTGCGATCCGGGCAGCAAGCTTTGGGAGCAGCAAGCTTTGGGAAAAGGGTGCTCAATTTTGACTCTTCAAGCCAATTTTGACTCTCTTTTAATGGGCTCAATTCTTGATTCCCCTTCAGCCCAACAACCTTTATTTAATTTGGGCCCATTGTTTTAAACTTGGGTCCAAAATTTTAATGCATAACCACTTGGGCTTTTAATACTTTATTTTCCTATGTTTCATCCACAACTTTGGATTCAACAATTAATTGATCCCATGTATTGGTTTTGGGCCTTTTAATCCATAAATTTAAATTATACACATCCTCTCAACTTCTCATCTCTAATATTCCTTTATTTATTTGACAGCTAACTCAACTTTCAGCATGGTTTTCTTCAAAACTGTAACGGGAAAGTCCGGCGCAAGCTACTTGATTATTCTTGAAGATGCACATCAACCTTTGCCCCAAGGAACTCGTCTTTTACCCGGGCAATCTTTGCTAGGGAACTGTGTTTATGTTCCCCCAAGAAGCAAAAATAAATTTTTCTTGGCATGTTGGTCTCATGAATCTTCTTCAAGTAAAAATAACATAAGTTGGACCTTGAAGGGAGCTGACATTGAGCCAGAAATCAATTCAGCACCTTTACCCTCTTTGGGACGCCGCATTGCAAAAGGAAAAGCATCCTGGGGGAAAATCCTCAAATTCCTTGGAGACTTCCACTACATCAAGGGCTACTGGGAATGGACTGAAGATATTTTAAGCCGATGCGGATCCATTCTTCGAAACATAAAGCTTTATGATGCTGTCTTTGCATCCCTCTTTACCTATGATTGCAGCTGTGAAATCATGAAGGCCTTCTGCGAAGCTTGGTGTTCTTCCACCAACACTTTACTTACCAAATTCGGAGAGATGTCACTTTCTTTATGGGACTTATACAACTTGGTGGGATTACCCATAGCGGGTTATGTGTATGACGAAATTGTGCCCTGTGCAGAAGAATTGCTTTTCACGAAGGATGGTTTACGTATCCCGCGCAGCTGTAGATCTTTACTTGGCGCCTATCACGTACTTTGCAAGGGTGCTAACAGAAGAAATGTAACCATTGACCAATGGGTAGATTTTTGGTCTAAAAAGGCTATAACATACCTTGAACCTCCTACACGTGTTGAAAGAAAGACGACTTCTCGGCCTAAAAAAACTTATAACCCGACTGGCGTTATTTCAAGTCACCAATCATGGACGTCTGTTGAGATAGATCAATTTAAAAAGTTGGGCATTTCTCAAACTGATCAAGAAGAGACCTATCTAGCCGCTTACTTAGCTTGCTGGCTTTGTGCGTTTGCACTTTCGGGTGGCGAGGTAGGCTTGATACGACCAAGCACCTTTAAAGTGGCAAGCTTAATGGCTGCAGGAAAAAAAGTGAGTCTTGCTATTCCAATTTTGGCAAACATTTACCATGGCTTGAATGCGATTTCAAACTCATCGAGTTTATCTGAAATTAAATCAACCTTTTCGGTCCATTTCGTTCATGCTTGGCTGGCTCACTACTTCAAAACTCATTTTTCGGTTGGAAGTAAGATAGCATATCCTCGAATGGTGACATACTCTGGAGAGCAGGGAGCAAGATACTTCGATGCTGAAGATGCTCGCAAACGAATCCACACAGCTGATAATGCCTTATGGACTTGCAATATTTTTTCAAAAGACAAAGCGATCCACTACACGGATGATGGAAATAAGAAATGGGATAATTGGGCTCATCTGGTGGCTATCCGTACTAGCTATCTCACTTTGCGGCAGGGTAGTCATTTTTTGATGGAGCCCTACTCCCCTCACAGGTTTGCTCATCAATTTGGCTTCTTACAAGATGTTCCTAAGATGCTTAGAACCAACCTTCGGAAAGCATCTTTAGAAGAAGGATTCAACCATTGGAGACATTGCACCTCATATAACTCTACCTCCGAAGCTTACTTTCCATGTGCAATCCCAGCTCCTAAAAACTACTCCACTACTGAATATAAGGAGTGGTGGAAGCAAGTCCACGGAACTTACTTATCTGATCATATCAAGGCTTTGACCACCCTAGTTTCAGAACCTCTGGAGGAAGAAGTGGACATCATTAATGACCTTGATGATGATAATCAAGAAGTTCAGGATATTTCTCCGGTGCATGATGAAGTTTTACAACCTATAGTACATAAAAGGAAGAAAAGTTCCCCTCATTCTACAGAAAGTCGTAGCGCCTCTAATGAACGCCATTGGAAGAGAAAGAAATCTGTTGTTCATACTGAAAAACAAGATAATGAGGTTTCTTCCATTCTCTCTCCTCTTTTCCTTTTTCCTTTATTTTTCCTTACAAAGCTTTCTTTTATTATCGAAGGTTGCGATGAAAATTTCTGACTCTAAGGCTGCTGAAGGAACTGAATTAATTACTGTTGTTACTTCAAAAACTTTGGCAGATGAGGTTTCTCCCTTTCCCTTATCTTATTTTTCATTGTATACCCTCATTTTTATACTAACATATTTCTCCTCTTATCAGATCTTGGGCATCTCTTCAAATTCTAGTAGCGGTGACGATTCTGATGAGAGTGATGATTCTACTGAAAGTGATGCATCAACCACAGGGGTGAATTCTTCAAAGGCATGTCCCATGATCTCAGAATTTATATCTAAGAAGATTACTCGTGATCTCAAAGGGAAATTTGCTCGGAGTGCATGGAGTAAAATAAGAAGAAAACTCAAACGGACCCCTCTTGAGTTTTTATCAACTCTGAGACAAGAAATATTTTCCTTAATAAATAAAGTGAAGGCTCTTAGAATCGACTGTTCTCCTTTAGAGGTAGCCCTGGAACCTCTATTTGACAAGGCCGATACTTATACTGCGGCAAAATTGAAGTCTGATGAAGCGGCATCCACGGGAAATCATGCAAAATGCTTGTCCAACGTCAAGGGTCGCCTTCAGAATTGCAGAGACACTCACATGACAGAGACAAAAAAACTAAAAACTACTTGGGAAGAGTTGGAGTCGATAGGCAAAGAAATAACTAATCTGCAGAAGGGAGAGAAAACTTTGTCTGAAGCAGCTGATCATCTCCAACAAACTCTCTGTCGTGCCACGAAGGAAATTGAGCTCATAGAAGAAGAGATCCTTATGCTTGACAATGCAACCGTCTTGAAAGAATCATCATCTGAAGATGAGAAAGCAGCTCTGAAGTCTGTTTTACAAAGCATACTCTCTGATAACTTTCTTGTTTAGCATAAGACTGATTTTCTTTTAATTTGCTCCCTTAGTTATTTATTTGCTTTCCCCTTTTGTGTTTTTGAACATCTAATGATATTATCAATAAAGTCTATTCTCTTCCTTATTTCTCCTTTATGTTACATCATTGATTCATTTTCTTGTCTTTCATATTTATTTGCTGCCTTCATGCTCCAATTTATTGTTTGCCCCACAAACTTGACGTGGATAAACCAAAGACATGACTGAACTTAGCAACGTGCTAAGCTGCCTACGTACCTCTTCGCAGAGGATCAAGTCATTACGTAGTTCAAAGAGACATGATTTGATTTGGATGGGGGGGTGTCGTGCACAGTTTATACTCATGCGGGCCAGGAGTGACTATTCTTTAACCACTTTTAGACAAAGTAGGATATTTAATGCTTTAACCACTTAAAATATCTGAGTGGGGTGAATTAATAGTTTAACCACATATAATTACCTTTGGTGGGTGTCGTGCACATTTTATACTCATGTGGACCAGGAGTTCGTCGTACACAGTTTATACTCATGCGGACCAGGAGTAACATGCAGTTTAGGCTCGTGCGTCACGGAGCATTTCTTGGATTTGATTACGCATAGTAGCGTTTCAGGAATTTGCCATTTATGGGGCCGATTCCTATGCCATCTTCAGATATCAACTTGTACGCACCATTCGTATACACTTCTTTCACAACATGTGGGCCATCCCACTTGGGCAAGAATTTATTTCCAACTCGGTGAGTGATGACAATAGGCCTTCTTACAGCAAGGACTAAGTCTTCGACTTGAAAAGAACGTATCTTTACTTTCTTGTTAAACGTTCTGGAGAGGCGAGCTTGATAGCACTCAAGTCTTTGTTGTGCTTCTAACCTCTTCTCATCAAGTGCCTCTAATTCTTCGAGATACAGTCGTGCGTTCTCTTCTTCAGTTAAACCTTCTTGTATGGCTATTCTCAAAGATGGTATTTGCTTTTCAAGGGGCACCACAGCTTCAACCCCATATACAAGAGAGTACGGAGTAGCTTGAGTAGGCGTTCTATATGTAGTTCGATACGCCCATAAAGCTTCATGAATCCTTTCATGCCAGTCTCGCTTTGACTTGGAGACCACCTTTTTCAACAGATTACACAGTGTTTTGTTGAAGGCTTCGGCAAGCCCATTAGCTGCTGCATTATACATAGAAGATTTTCTTTGCTTGAAGTCAAACTTCTCACAAAGCTTATCAATCAAAGAGTTACTGAATGGCCTCCCATTGTCTGTGATAATGTATCGAGGCACTCCATATCTATATATGATGTTAATGCGGATGAAATCAGCCACATTTTCTTTCTTCACTTCTCTCAAGGGTACAACTTCCACCCACTTGGAAAAGTAATCAGTAGCAGCCAAAATATAAAGATAACCTCCGGAAGACTTCGTTAATGGCCCCACCACATCTAAGCCCCATGCATCAAATGGCCACGAAGAAACTGTTGGATGTAATGGGTCGGGAGGCTGATGAATGAGATTTGCATGAAACTGGCATGGCTGACATCTTTGTGCATAATCTATGCAATCCTTCACCATAGAAGGCCAGTAATATCCCATCCTCTTGATTCTGAAATGTAACTTGGGTCCAGACTGATGGGTGCCACATATTCCAGAATGAGCTTCCTCCATAGCTTGAAGAGCTTCTTCATCACTTAAGCATCTTAAGAGGATACCATCAAACGATCTTCTATAGAGTGTATCTTTGTAATAGAAGAATCGTGGTGCTCTACGTCGGACATCAACCTTTAGGTGTGGATCATTAGGAAGCTTATCATTCTTCAAGTAATCCACAAACGGTTGACGCCAGTCTTCCTTCTCAATATCAAAAAGCTCTACGGTGCAATACTCAACTTCTTCACCATCTTCATCTTCGAAGAAGGGAGGTACCACCCAACTTTTGCAGATGGGTACTTGAACAAGTGCTTCGGGCATTGCTATGGTTGATGCTAGCTTTGCCAAAGCATCGGCTTGCTTGTTCTTGCTCCTTGGTAAATGCTCAATTTCTACGTCTCCAAGCCAATTCATAAGCCTCTGAGCATAGTTATAATACGGAAGTAGTTCAGCTTTCTTAACCTCATATAAGCCAAGCAGCTGGTTGATTATCAACAACGAATCTCCATATACCTTAAGGTGTCGCTGCTTTACATCCACTGTCATCTCCAAACCAAGTATAAGAGCTTGATATTCAGCTACATTGTTAGAGCAATTTTCAGTTAGACTGAATGAATATGGCAGAACTCCTCCATCTGAGGTTACAAATACTACTCCTGCGCCGGCTCCTTCTCTGTGAGCAGTTCCATCGAAATACATCTTCCAAGGAGGAGTGATTTCAATAGCCAATATATCTTCATCGGGAAAATCATCAGACAATTCCCATTCGGCAGGCATGGGATGATCAGCCAAGAAATCTGCAAGCACTTGTCCTTTCACCACTTTTAAGGGACGTAGATAATTTCAAATTGCTGCAATTGAAGATACCACCTTGCGAGCCTATCAGAGAGCACTGGCTTTGACATTATGAACTTTAGTGGGTTGGCCTTCGAGACCAAGTAAACAGTATGAGCTTGAAAGTAATGCCTTAACTTCTGAATCGTAAATATGAGAGCAAGACAGAGCTTCTCAATCGGTGAGAATTTTAACTCATTTGGAGTCATTGTTCTACTCAAGTAGTACAACGCACACTCCTTTCCTTCATCATTATTTTGTGCAAGCAAGGCTCCAACTGATTTTTCTTGAGCAGATATGTAGAGAATTAATGGACGTCCGGCTATTGGAGCAACCAACACTGGCGGCTTCATCAAATATGCTTTAATGCTGTTAAATGCATTAGTGCAAGCTTCATCCCATTCAAATGGGCTGCCTTTTTTCATAAGATGGCTAAATGGTTGGCATCGGCCGACCAAATTTGCTATGAATCTTCTTAAGTACGCCAGCTTACCTTGCAAACTCTTGAGCTCATGTATGTTTCGGGGCACCTGCATCTTCATTATCGCATCAATCTTTGCTTTGTCAATCTCAATGCCACGATGTCGGACAATGAATCCAAGGAACTTACCAAAAGAAACTCCGAATGCGCACTTAAGCGGGTTCATTTTGAGTTTGAATTTTCTGAGACGTTCAAATATTTGCCTTAGATCCTTAAGATAGTCCTTTTTCTTCTTTGATTTCACTACAATGTCATCCACATAACATTCGACATTCTTATGAAGCATGTCGTCGAATATCCTTTGCATAGCAGCATTCCTCAAGCCAAACGGCATAACATTATAGCAGTATATACCTTTAGGAGTGCGGAAGGCTGTTTTCTCTTGATCTTCCAGAGCTAGGCTAATTTGATTGTAACCAGATGATCCATCCATAAATGAAAGCACTTCATGCCCGATCGTTGCATCAATCATAAGTTCTGTGATTGGTAGTAGAAAATCATCTTTTGGGCATGCCAAGTTCAAGTCACGGAAGTCAACACACACTCTAAGCTGCCCATTTGTCTTCCTTATTGGCACAATGTTAGAGAGCCAAGTGGGATACTTGACTTCTCGTATCTTTCCCGTTTCAAGGAGCTTATTAACCTCAGCTTCAATCAATGGAACCAGCTCTGGTCGAAATCGACGCTGCATCTGCTTAACTGGCTTGACTCATTCCTTTACTGCTAGATGATGAACTGCCACTTTTGGATCTAATCCGGGCATCTCATTGAATGACCATGCAAACACGTCTCTAAATTCTTGAAGAAGCTCAATATAACCCTTTTCTTCATCTGGTGTCAACAAAGCACTTATGTAGGTTGGATGTGGGTCATTAGCATCACCTAAATTAATCTCCTTCAATTGATCAACAGTAGATTTAATACCCTCCTCAAATTTTGGGGGAGCATCATCGGCATCTTCCTCTCCAGTTGAGGTTTCTTCTTGTATAGTGACATGATTTACTGCAGCAGCGTCCTCCAGAAATTCTTGCCTTTGAAAATGTGGATTAAACCTAACTTGTTCATTTTCTCCCACTTTAACAATGCTCTCCACTACATAACCATCTCTCCTCATTTTGACAATCTTGCCTCGTAGATCTCTTTCTGCATTGTGTAGATTTATTTGCATGATAACGGAATGAACAATATCTGATGAGCCTACACTTTCCCGATCATCTTCTTCACTTTGGGTGAAGATTATTGTTCACTTCTTAGCTTTCAATACTGTGTCACATGATATAGTCAGGAAATGTCGTCTTTTCATGCGAGATGGGATCCGACTACGTATCTTTGGGAACCTTGGGAACTTGGAAGTCCTTTTAGCTCCAACTGGTTTGAGTCTTTTGAATACTGAGATTCTTTCTGCCTTTCTATCCTCTTCATGAGACCCTTTTGATCGCAATGCAAACAGGTTTCTGTGGAACATATCCTAACCCTGTCCTAATATACTTGGAAGTGCGACCATTACTCTTCAATGTCTCTTGAGTGGTATTAAATTCACTAGGAGTCTTATGAGACTTTTCATTTATCATAACTTTTTCTTGAGGGTTATAACCAGCTTTCACAAGAAGTTTGTAAGCTTGTGGGCTATATGATTTGGAAACTGCCGCCTCGAATACATCTCCATGCTCAGTTTTAGCTCCTTGAATTGGGCGAGTGAACCCTTTGAGTGGAGGAGGAAAGGGCTTCTTGGTGTCAACCTTAGTTAGAGGTAGTGTCAACCCTTCTACAGTCTTGATCAACTGTTTACTTTCAATAGACTTTGTGGATGAAACATCATCCGCATTCTCTCTTTCTTGTTTATCATCACCTTTCTCTTGCGATGAACTTCCTTCTGACTTGACAGCCTTGCTACTCTTCAGAAAATATCTAGCATCTGCAAAATATGACTCAGCTTCTGTGACTGGCCTTTCATCGCCAAGCACCTTTTTTATGTTGCCTCCATCGCAGTATTTGAAGCATTGATGTAGCGTAGAAGGAATCACTCCATTTTCATACAACCATGGGCGTCCCAAGAGCATGTTATATGATGTTTTAGCATCAATGACATGAAACAGAACTGTTGAGACCATCTCATCTATCATTAAGTCCAAGACCGTTGTACCAAGTGTTCTCTGGCCTTCTTGATTGAACCCATGGAATGTCAATCGACTACTGCCGAGCTCGTTGGTAGGGATTCCTAACTTCTTAAGCGTGGATAGGGGCAAGATATTGACAGCTGAACCTCCATCAATTAATATTCGATTAACCCTTTGCTCTTGAGTATAACCAGTTACGAATAAAGGTCGGTTATGAGATTGTGAACCGAGCAGTAAGTCTTCCTCTGTAAATGTTATTTTTATAACATGGGTCTCACTTTCGTTCCCAGATTCACCCTTGAGTAGCTGAGCTTCGCTTGCCATATGACATGAAGAATCACTGCCTGCAGATATAGAGTTTGCAGTTGCATCTTCATCTAGAAAGATCTTCCCTTGCTCAACCAATCGCATAACTTTGTCTTTAAAGACAAAACAATCTTTAATAGAATGACCCACCAGTCTATGATACTTGCAATATTTTGGATTGTCAGTTTGTCCCGCCTCTTCTGGTCGCTTTATTTCAGGAAGCTCGATAAGTTTATCTTTGAACAGATCATCAAATATGCCTGGGACATCTGAATCAAGGAATGGGTACTTCCTTTCTTGCATCTCTATCAAGGTCAATCTTCTTTGCCCCCTTTCTTGGGGATCATTCCTCACTTTATCATCCTTTTCGTTCTCATTCCTTCGAAATCTGACAGCTGGTGCATTTGTCGCCATGGACTCCTTTTCAGAAGATTTGCTGTAGGGTTTGCCCCCTTTCCTGGCCTCTTGCTTTTCTTTATACTTGTAGGATCCTGGAATCGGTGGGTCAACCACTCCACTTATCCCCATGCTTAGCTCCATGTCATGAGCTCTTGTGGCTAAATCTTCAAAGGTTTTAGGCTCAATCCCTTAAAGTATGTAACGAAGGCTCCACTGCATTCCTGCTATGCACATCTCAATGCTAGAAACTTCAGACAATCGATCTTTACAATTTAGGCTCAAATTTCTCCATCGATTAATGTACTCAATTACTGGCTCTTCTTTTAACTGACGAGTGTTAGTCAACTCTATCATGCTAACCGTTCTCCTAGTGCTATAGAAGCGATTAAGGAATTGATATTCCATCTGATCCCAACTGTCTATAGAATCAGCCTCCAGGTCGGTGTACCATTCAAAAGCATTTCCCTTTAGAGAACGAACAAATTGTCTCACCATATGATCTCCGTCAGTTCCAGCATCATTGCATGTTTCAATGAAATGTGCTATATGTTGCCTTGGATTACCTTTTCCATCAAACTGTTGGAACTTGGGGGGTTGATAGTTCGATGGCATCTTCAAGTTGTCAATCCTTCTAGTAAAAGGTTTAGCATACATGAATGAAGGTTTGGAGCTCTCTTCAAATTGGTCCTTCATTGTCCCAAGTATAATACTTTTTAGCTGGCTAATAGGAACCATTCCATCATGGGAAATGTTCAATTCTTCTTCAATCACCTTCTTCCCCGTTGACTGGCACTTCGCAGAGTTATTTACTTCATTTTCAGCATCTTCTTCTTGCTTTTCGTTCGCATGGCTAGTTTCAGCACCAGCCATTTTCTCCATCAGTTTGAAAATCAAAGTACTTTGCTCTTGGTTCTGTTTGGCAAGTGCAGCAACGGATTCAGTTAAGCTTGCCAACTGTTCTTCGACAGACGAAGTATTTATTGCCATCGTCGAGGCTATGGATGAATCAGACGATGAGCTTTCTTCAAGTATAGGAGTTGAGCTAGCTGAGTCGTTTTCCTCATCTTTATCATCATATGGTATCACTCCAGAGGTAACTCCAACTGAAGAATTTATCTCTGAAGAGGCTTCAGATCGTGCCATCTTTGACATGCTTCTAGTTGTCACATTAACGTCTTCAACTTGTAATTCTGAAGACTTGAAGACGGAAGCTGATCTGTTGACTTTGACTCTTAGCGGAACCATCTTACTTTGCTCGAAGAGGAGATGAGAGGTAGAAACTGTCCCACTGGGCGTGCCAAAATTTGTAACAACAAATTTGTATTTATAAAATAATAAACACAAAAGAAATTACAATGAAAATCCAAGATGGATTGAATTTGAGAATTTGAGTAGACAGTCTCTAGCTATCCTCTGATTCCTCTCTTGAGTTGACTTCTTGACTCTATCAACTTTCGGAGTTGGATCTTCGGATGAAGCTTGTCCGAGCTCGGATTTGACTTGAAGCTTTAAAAACGTTTATCCAGAGACGTCGAGCCTTTGTTTGGATCAACCGTTGATTTGAAGATTTACTGTGAAGAACGCCGTTCAATTTGGTAGAATACCGTTGACTTCACGAATATTGCTGGATGAACTTGACTTGAAGAAACGATGAATCTGAGGGGCTCCGCACCTTGATCTCAGATTGAATGATGTTTCTAAATTGATCTTCGAAGAATGACTTTGATCTTCGCAGAGATTCCAAGTTCCTTCAGAACTTTCCAGGCTTTCAGGATTTTCAGAATGTTTGGAATGAGGACTGAAGGTCCTTATTTATAGGTAGAGAAAATAACCACTTGAGAGATATTTTCTCCTTCAAAAGATATGTTGGGCTTTAAGCCTGCTGGACTGGATACGGGCCTATTTAATTTAATTAAACCCGTAGGATTTAATCTGGGCCTAATTAATTTAACTAGGCATGCTGGGATTTTGACTTGATGGGCTTATTGACTTGCTGGGCTTATTGACTTGAGTCGGGCCCACTTGACTTGAATTAAGCCCATATGACTTGAACTAAGCCCATTTAACTCGGATTTTGGGCTCAACTAATTATACTAATTATTAATTATATATTCATTTATTTTAGGAATTAATTTATTTAAATTCCTTAATAATAAATATTAAATTAATACTTAATATACTTTCTTTTGCATTTATATTTATTAGGCAATAAAATTTAATTGCCTACATACACCAATTAATTTATGAGTTGTTGTAGACAAACTAGCGTGTTTTACCCATGCATAAAAGGATTTATAAATAAATTAAAGTATTTTGTAAATTTGAGTTTAATTAACTCTAATTTTATATATTTTTTGTCAATTTTTTTTTAAGAATAAGATGTACTACATTTATTCCCAATATATTTTCTTCGATAAATTGAGTTTAAAAGAAGTTGTGAAATAATAAATCAAAGAGAGCCGTTCTTAAAACTTTTAAGATTGGTAGAACAATAGTAAAATTCAAATTATTATGTGATATTAGATAAATTATAAAATAAATTTAAATATTATCTTCATATCTAAAAATAAAGAATTGATATTCTTTTATGAGTACATCTAATGTGCAATGATTTTTAGCTTACACCAAAGCCCATTTTGGAAAATGGATCAATTATATAAAGAAATATTGATCCGATTGACCATTTGAGAATACTTCCTCTCATTCCAAACGTGCCGCCTCTCTCTCCTCCAAAGTGACTGCTCCCTCTCCCCTCCAACGTGCCGCTATAGCTCTCCACCCGGCCGCCAGCCACCTTCCGACGAGATCTGAATCATATCTCACCTCGCCGCTCGAGAGGGCATAACTTCAGCGCCGACAACATCAAGCGATGCAATTTTCGAAACTTCACAGGTACCTAAAGGTTGGGGAAATGGTGGAGGGATTATGTAGAGAGAGAAAGGGTTGGGTGCAAGCCACAATTGTGACATATTGGAGAATTCGAAAGATACAGTGTCGTTTGAGGGCGAGGGTTTTGTTGTCGAATCCGTTCTGGAACAATAGGAACTTAGGGCTTTTAGGAAATGGATTAATGATTTCTGGAACCTGCCGTTTCCTCATCAACAAGCTACACGTTATTCAATTTCGTGTTTCTGATTACATGTTTAAGTGGTTGTTTAAGCTGGATCTGCGATGGTGAAGGTGGAGATGTAACAGGTCCAGATTGAATGAGATGACATGAAAATTCGAATTCTAATTAAGTGAATTTTAGTTTTGGGTATTAATTTTGTGATCAATAGAACAAATCCAAGTTTATTTTCATGTAATGTAAAATTGTATTATTTTTTAAATAATATTGTATTATTTATTATTGATTAATGTATACGTGTTAAAATGGTGGGATGAGATAAAGAATTATCAAAGGGAATCGTTTACTATGAAATTAATGTTAAAAAAGTATTCCTGATGAATTTGTTTACTATGCCTCAGATCTGCTATCCCTCTATTGTTTCAAATATTTGTTATCAGATATTGTATTTTTTTTGCAATTTAATAGTGTATAAGTTTTATTTAATAAGTGTATTACTCCCTCCGTCCCACGTATTTTTACCCACTTTCCATTTTGGGGTGTCCCAAGTATTTTTACCCATTCCATTTTTGGCAAAAATACATAATATTTTATTACCTACTTTTTACAATCCCAACAACTTTAATTACTTTTTTACACTTTATTCATCATTCCCAATAACTTTATTCATTTTTTCTTTTTAAATTACTAATTTATCCCTACTTTCTCTTACATTATATATTTAAAAAATAAAACGTCTTAATCTCCGTGCCCGTACAAACGGGTAAAAATACCCGGGACGGAGGGAGTACGTTTTTTTATTTTTCTATTATGTTTAATTTTATACACTATTTTAAAAGAAATAATACAATTATAAATATAATTATATACATTAATATTGCCCGTTTAAAAGTTAATTAATATCAATTTAAATTGAATAAAAAATTTTATATTAATTTCAAAAATATTTTAATATTAGGAAAGAGAGGTGAAAAAATTAAGAGAGAGGACGTGAGGAAGAGAGGAGGAAAATACGTGAAGAGAGAAAGAAATTTTAGAAAGGGAAATAACGTTGGAGGAAAATACGTGAGGAGATAAAGAAATTGAGAGGGAAATAAGGTTGAAGAGGGAGCAAGAGAGAGGTAACGGAATGAAAATGTGTCAAAATTATTTATACATGATGAGTCAATTGAATTTTGATTATTTGTTGCACCTAGTGCACATTAGTATTTGCCTTCTTTTATATAAGCACATAAGGTCAACTAAAATTTCCTGCTCAAAATCTCTTATCAATATATCACAAATTTTTCATCAATTTCACAATTCTCTCTTCTCATATTTTCCTCCGTTTATGTTGTTTTCTTAATTTATTTTATTTTTATATGGTAATAATCATTTCCTCATTTATTACATAAATTACTTTTGCCTTTTCTTATTTCACGTTGATATATTTTCAACAAAAAACAAATGAATGTGAAATTAAAGATCATAAATATATTTATTCATTAAAAATACATAAAATATAAAAATACTATCATTTTAACTATCAATGTTTTCTGGAAGGACTATCAATTTGTTTAGACATATTCACGACTCATTGTATTTTTCTGTAATTGTTAAAATTTTATGATTGAATTTAAATTGATAGTTATAGTTATTTACGAATTAAATTGAGGCAAGACTTTAAATTTTATCATTGTATTACTAAAGATCTCGAGCTCACAGTGTTAAAGATTCATGACCATGGAATAGTTATAATTCCAAGAATAAACTTGTCATTCCTTTTAGATATATTTCTAATAATAACGTTTGTTTTTTGCATGGGGTTAAGAAAGATATAGTATTTTAGTATATATTGAGGTGAGAGAAATACTATTTTAGTGTATAATGGATAGTTGTATTAGTGTTGTAGTTGGGTCCCATAATTATTTTGTGTTGTCCATATAACAAAGGGAAATATAACCATTAGGATAAAACACTCAAATTAAAAATATGTAAACATTAAGATGAGATGGAGGAAGTACTTCCTCTATTATATATGCATTAATACTAAAGTTAATTTTAGAGACACAGGCTAATCAATCATGTGTTTATATATGCACGCCATCTATGTATATAATTACGCTGATTATTAAAATAAATATATTAATAGAATTCAATTTCTTAAAACTTATTCCCATGTACAAGCACGGATTAAAATGATTGTTAATAATAACAAGCGAATTAAAGAGAGTTGGAAATGTGCAAGTGTAGAGGAAAGAGTTGCAAATAATTATTTCATATTTAATAATAGATTAGTGGGGGACTGATTTGCTGGAGTTTTGGGCCCAAAATAATTGGGTGCATATACCATGCAAGGCCCAATAAGAAAAACATTCCACATTAACTTGGTTTCTTCTCTTCTTTGTGAGGTTAGAAATAAGAAGTAAGATCCAGCTGTTATTCTTTTCATTTTCTATTAAAAATTGGAGTTGCTCACTTTTCATCAACTTATAAATTTGGAAATGAAAATGGAAATGAAATGATAATTGTTATCATTGAAGGATCAATCTTATTTAAATTGTATAATGATAATAAGTATCATGTAAGAGTTAACAGAATTAATTGAGAACAATTTACTAATAGAGATTCAATATTTATGCTCAAAGCATCTTTAACATAATAATCATTTTAATTCCCCAACAAAAGTACAAAACACCCCCCCTTAATAGAAATGAATAAATAGATGCATCTAAAACATTTTAATGCTTCATTTGATAATTTTGTTAATTTCATTTAAACAGAGATAAACTAAATTTTATTTCAATCTAAACTCGAGTTAATCAATAAAGTAAGTAAAATACTCAAGCTTTGGCATTTCAGTTTTTTGCTTGTGAGTTGTGACAATATTTTTTTCGTTAAAATTCTTGATATGAGAATGTTGCGAGAAAATAATATAATATAGATTAATTAATATATATATAGGCATTTAAAACCAAAATTTAAAATGTGTAGGTAGTGACATCATTTTAGAAGAAACTCCATGTGAATGTATGTTAATGGTGATGAGGGATGCAGATTATCTGATCTGGTCTGCATTCGTATAATTTAATGAGTGAGGCTCTTGTGCACCCGGACGCACGGAACACATTCCGTGCGCCTTTACAATTTTCATGACCCTTTACAATTTAAACCCCTAGCAATACATATGTTTAAATAGGATTGGAGGGGAGGGTTGTGTTCACATGGGGACACGGAACATCTTTCCGTGTCCCCGGGCGCACCGGAGCTTTTGCCTAATTTAATTACCCCTTAAAAAGGGGTAATATTATAAATACGAAAACCTTCTATATTTATCCTTCCCACAAACCCAAAAATTCACAAATTCACATTTATAAATGGCTACTCTTCTCCCAATCTCTCCGTTCCACCGATTTCACTTCTGTTGTTCATCCACCCTTATCACTGCTGCTTTCTTTGATTCTGTGAGTCTCTGAATTCGGATTTTGGTTGCTTGGATTTTATCACTAATTTCAATCTATCTTTGCTCAACTCACAAATCGAGCATCCTTTATTTAAGAAATCACCCTTTATGTTTACGCCTCTTATAAACCCTTGCTTCTTCCATTGGATTTTAACTAATTCATAGATGTGTTTATGTGTTACTTCTAGTCTTTGTAAGTTTATGGTGGTTACCACTCATCTTATCAGTGGTATGAGAATCAAGCAGTTGGATTTGGTTTGATGTGGGTGAGTTGATACTTTCGATATGTATATGATTAAATTTTTGTTAACATCTAGAGTAATGCTTGGTTGCTTAGAAATGGATTACATTAGGAAGCACATCATAAACTTCTTAGGTACAGTATATAAATGTATATTAGTCCTAAAACTTCTTTGTGATGCATAATCGATTTTGTGTTGATTGTGCAAGTCAATGCTATAGTTCTGGAACCGAATCGATAAAAAGAACTAGTTTTGGCCTTTGTACTTTTCGTGTTCGCTTTAACAAAATTTTCTAACTTTTTACAATGTTTTTATTCTTTTATACCTGCCTTAAAAATCGAAGCTAGCATCACTATATTGTATTAGCGGATTGCTGCTTTATCTCCGATCAGTTGTTGAAGCAATGTGTCTCTAAAATCTGCAAGTACTTCGCTTTCTTTATATTTGATCTTTCTTGCTCCTTCAAGTATTGTTACTAAATTTTGCTCACAAACATATAATTATTGTTTTGATGCTTCTTACAGAATACTATTTGAAGTTTATCAAATATTTGTCTTGAAAAGATTTCAACTTTTTCATTGTTCTCCGTGGTATCCATATATGGGCTGAAGTGTACTTTTGATGGGAGGTGTAGAGGATGAAGAACCACCCTCAAAACGTGTGAAAGTTTCCTCTGGACAATCAGGAGGTCTTTCCAACGGAAAATTTGTTAGAGAACAAGGTAGTTGCTCATTGAGTGACTCAATGGCTCGCTTATTAGCGTCACAGGAGGATGATGAGATTGTTGGTTCGAAAGGTGTCATTAAGAGAGTTGAATTTGTTCGTATTATAGCTGAGGCGTTATATTCTCTTGGTTACTCAAAGACAGGAGCATGTTTGGAGGAAGAATCAGGAATACCTTTGCACTCCAGTTTAGTAGATTTGTTTGTGCAGCAAATTCTCGATGGCCAATGGGATGAAAGTGTCATAACATTACATAAAATTGACTTAATGGATGAAACTATTATTAATTTGTCATCTTTTGTGATACTGGAGCAAAAGTTTTTTGATCTTTTGGATGGAGAGAAAGTGATGGATGCTTTAAAGACACTAAGGACTGAGATTTCACCACTATGCGTAAATGATGACAGGGTTCGAGAGCTCTCTTATTTCATTGTGTCTCCATCCCAGATTTCACTGGATAAAACTTCTGGTCAAGAGTCAAGAGTCAGTTGTCGTAAGAAATTGCTGGAAGAACTTCAGAAGTTACTTCCTCCAGCGGTGATAATTCCAGAAAACAGATTGGTGCATCTTGTTGAACAGGCCCTTGATTTGCAGAGGGATGGCTGTAGATTCCACAACTCCGCAGTCGGGGAAATGTCTCTGCTCACTGATCATCACTGTGGAAGGGATCAGGTGCCTTCTCAAACGTTGCAGGTAATATTTCTTTTTATTAGATTACTTACTTATCCAGATGAAAGCAAAAACTGATTAAGAACTAGAAGAAAAATATAACTACATTGTCCGTTTATTTGCTCAAGTGTTTGCCAGTTTGTGCTGGTCCTGCTGGATTACCATTACGTCTTTGGTATTGGCTTTCTGAATTGGACAAGCCTCAAGACACTGGGTTGTTTTTTTGTGGACATCTTATAGATTACCCGTAATGTATTGTGCTTTTATTACTAACTGTTATTGACCAGCATGGGAACAGGACTCTTTGAGCTATACAGTGAGTTGGCTTTTGCTCAATCATTGAGGTCTACACATTTTGCTTGTATTAGTTTCCTTTCACTGACACCTTTTACAAGAGCATCATATTCGGTAGCTTGCTTCTGGTGGTGGATTTGTCTTGGTCTTATGCGTCACTAGAATTGAATTTGCTTGAGTTGTGAGACATTCAAATAGTTTTGGTTTCAGATTCTTTATAATATAGTTTAGCCTTTTAAAAAAGATGTCTTTACTTCATGATAATATTAGTATGTCATAGAGCCTGTCTTTATGTCGAAATATTTTGTTACCATTTCAGTTATATTTGATTTTTTTTCTTTCTTTCAACTCTCAGATATTAGAAGAACACAACGATGAAGTATGGTTCTTGAAATTTTCTCACAACGGAAAATACTTGGCCTCATCATCCAGTGATTGTCTTGTAATCATATGGGAGGTATAATTTTAGTTTCTTTTTTATTTTGTTAATAATGGTTTTATGTTATAATATATGGATTGTACTTGGGTTTTTAGTTAAATGCAAAGACTAAGCACCTTTTTCATGTATTTTTATACTTACTGGTCTTCTCTAACAACTACAATTAACTTAACTTGAATTTTCTTTTCGTGAGTGGTATGTTACAGCACAAATGCATTGTGGGGTAAAATGCGTGTTTGTTTTACTGAAAACACCTTGTAACCTTATCTTACGATTAATTTACAGGGTCTTAATAAGGTAATGTTTGTTGAAAAAGGATACTTGACATTACACCCCTTTATAGATTAAATACGACTCTGTATATTTTGATGGTTGTGTTTCTTTTATTGGTTAAGGTTGATGGTGTAGTATCTGTGAGACATAGATTATCTGGTCATCAGAAACCCGTATCCTATGTTTCATGGAGCCCTGATGATCATCAACTTCTTACATGTGGAGTAGAAGAGACAGTTAGAAGATGGGATGTCGCTTCTGGTGAATGCCTCCATATATATGAGAAAAGTAATCTTGGTTTCGTCTCGTGTGGATGGGCTGCAGATGGGAATAGTATATTTGCTGGTATTACTGATAAAAGCATTAGCATGTGGGATTTGGAAGGGAAAGAATTAGAATGTTGGAAAGGGCATAAAACTAATAGAATTGCAGACTTGGGTATCACCAGTGATGGAAAAGAGCTTATCACGGTATGTAAAGAGAATGCAATTCTGCTGTTTGATTGGGAAACGAAGTCTGAGAAATTCATTGAAGAGAATCAAATTATAACATCATTTGCACTATCTGAAGATGGGAAGTATTTGCTGGTCAGCCTTTGGAATGAAGAACTTCATCTATGGAGCATAGATGGCTGTTGCAAACTGGTAGCAAAATACAAAGGTCACAAACGTTCTCGTCTTCTTGTGCGATCTTGTTTTGGTGGACTAGAACAAGCATTTATTGCCAGTGGAAGTGAGGACTCCCAGGTGATTTATTTCTTCAGCTCTTTTTCTTGACATTTCTATCTGGCTCTCCCTGTATTTTTGGTTTTCCTCTCCTGATTATCTATTCTAGTGATTGATAATGTTTAGCTCTAGTTTAGTAGAATGCTCTAAATTGCAAACTAGGGCAAAGCAATTTGCAGCCTAAGTTACTTTTTACTCGCAATTATATGGAATCTGACTATTGATTATATGCTCTTTTATCTATCTTTCCTTGTTAAAAAAAGAAAAAAGAAAAGAAAAGAAAAGTGGTGTGTAAGCCTCTGCAAGTTAAACAGAGACTTGTTTCAGTGCTAAGTAGAGGGAATGCTGTATTCAGATGTATGTAATAGACTTATGTAATGAGATGGTGTTTGTTTTGGTTTATGGTGGATGTGGTTGTATATATGAATATGAAATTCCAGCTTATGGTGTTGAAAGAAAGACTAAAGGTGGATGGTATTTCTAGGTTTACATATGGCATAGAGTGTCAGGGGAACTGATATTCAGTTTGGGTGGTCATTCTGGTGCTGTGAACTGTGTTTGCTGGAATCCGGCAAATCCCCATATGCTCGCGTCAGCAAGCGATGATCGTACAATACGCATTTGGGGATTGAATCGGGTAAACTTGAATCAGAATGGGAATGCTGTGTATTGTTGCAACGGGAAAAGTTGAAGGCTGATATTTTGTGTTGTGTTGTGTAAATTCTTGTACCTTAAAATGTTGAGCTAGCATTCCATTCTTGGAAACTGTAATAACATTGTATGTCTATCTTTTTGTATTGATATTGAACTTCTACTTGTATCATTCATTCATATTATGGAGGATTGGTGGAAGTAGTTAGTCATAATTTAAGAAGGGTGTATGCTAGATTTGAGGTTTGGCAAGCGAGTGGCATGGACAGAAAGAAAAGCCCTTGCCCTTCATACTCCACAAAAGCCTTGTATGCAAGATATAGGTAGAATGAATGACTGCTGAGGATGAGATGTGTGAGTGCTGTCTCGCTTTGGTATAAAATTAGCTTCATCTTCTACTTATGGATTCAACTACACTAAATTCTATCATACCTTAAAATTAAGCAGGTTGATTATTTGGTGAAGAAAAATTACAAGTTGACAAGTAGTGATGGATGCAAATTATACTTGTTTTGAGAATAGCTCTGGTACTTTGTTTGTTTTCAGACTCTACCCAATTTGGTCTCAAAGACAAATACTCCACTATTTTAATTTCATTTAATTATTCCTTGTACCAATAATATCATCATTCAATAAAAAAACACATCAACAGTTTATATATAAATTCTAATCATTAAAATACAAGTAGCTATATATAATTAAGATCCCCCTATATATCTACATATACATTAACATACAAGGCCACCCCACCACCGTAATATAAAAAATAAATTAAATGAGAGATGAAGTGTAGCACAGAAGAGATGATGAAATTAAAGTAGCTAATACATAGTTAGGTCCAAATTGAGAGAGGACGTGGATTGTGAATTCGAGTATGGAGTGAGATGGTAAATTAAAGATTCAGCTGCAATGCCACTGCCACTGATCCTTCCACCCTCAATACTCTCATCACTGCCTGTTTCACCAACTATTTCCACTTCTCTGCATTGCAACACAAAAAAGATCTCATGAAAACATTTCAGACTATGTAATACATATATTGAGTTTTCCAAAACATTACTTGTGATATAATTTCAATTTTAACAACAACTGTTGAATCCTCCATCCCTTCATTTCAAATCTATAAATTTAATTAACTGTGCAATTTCTTCGTAAATCTATTGAATCACCTAGTCTCGACTAAAATTCAATGATATACACTTTAAAAAATACTGCATATGTAAGTGATGGGAATTAACTTACTGCAGAGAGAGCAAATCGCTAAATTGGGACCCGCTTCGCATGCATATAAACTCATCATCTCTTGAACTCATTATGCATTTCTTCACACATGATCTATACATCTATTCATCAAAATCAACCATGGAATTCATTAATTAAACAAAAAATTATAAATGTATGTATTGCTTTCAATTTTTTTGATAATTACTCCACTTCATTTTTGTCACAGTCCATATAGCTAGCTAGCTATGCAGTCAAAAAATATACTTATATGGATCCCCTACTTAATTAATACTTTGGTTTATATTAATAATTAAAATGGAATAATAATATTTAATAAAATAGGATCCAAATGGCAAGGAGTTGATGTACTGTACGTGGTGCAGGTATAGCTGGTTGGATTCATTCCTTATAAATTAGAATTAAACTCCATCTCTTAGTATATACTCCATGCACTATTGAATTAAGACTACTAAAATGGTAATATTAGCTTGCTAGATCATCAAAATACTATACACTACTTTTATGACCACAATATCTAGGGTGAACAAACTTAATTAAAATGTATAATTAGTTTGAATTAATTAGTAAATTTGAATAGTTAAAATATAATACTGTAATGTTTTTTTACTAATGTGGAGCAAGAACAGTAAATTAATATTCCTGGGAGGCGGAAAAATGGCAGTCGCTTGGTTTAATTGAGATTAAAAATAATATAGTGTGATTAATGAAGTGAAGATAGATGGAAAAAATAAGGTTATGCATGCTTAGGAATAACTAATGAGTAGCTAATAGTACATGTGAAATAATAAGGTAGGGTAGTTTATGAAAAACGCAAATTAAGGTGGTTGCAGATGATATTACGAAAACACAGCAGATTAATTAAATGAAAAAAAAAAAACGAGGTAGAATAAATTATAAGAATATTACTCCTTTAATAGGAGTATTTGTTAATTGTACATGTATAATTGGTGCAGGGATGTTAAGGTAAGGTTACCTGGAGATGGCTCTTGATATGAGAAATCTTGAGTTCTCTAACACCCATGATTTGCAGTATTCTCTTTGGAGTTGCTTCTACAATTAAATTAAATTAATGGAGTATATTGGATGATGAGGTAATAAATTAATAAAAACCCTAGCTATTGATGATCCTGCAGTAGTCTTACTGTATTTGCCTCCGAGGTTTGTGACAGCTACAACGAAGCGATGATGGAGCTGAGGAGTCCACCTTAACCGAGGATCTGACGATTTCCTGTATTTCCTTACAACCCCATCACCATCACCATCACCACCACCACCACATATTTTCCCCATTAATCTTAATCTTCTTTCTTCTCTTCTCCTCTCTTTTCTTTTCTTTTATTTCCTCCTACCACTTATATATATATATACACACACACACACATACACTCCTATCAATTCCTTCATTCAATCAAATTGCGGCTAACAATGGTCTGAGCATATGGACTTTTCTGAAGCTACTTACCTATAAATGTTTATGTTAATTGTAGACTTTTAGGGGACATATATATAATATCATTAATTAATTCACCCCTAGCCGCCACTATATATATTTTTCTACTAATCATTTATGTCTGCCTTCTTTTAACTTTGCTCTTAATTAAAGTGGGAGAGGAGAGGGTGGAAATGTCTTCAACTGAGCTTGATTGCTGCAGAATGGGGGTTCGAATCATGTTTTTGGCCCCTTGCAAGCACAAGTTAAACAGTGAGCCCTCTCTATAAGTCACTTAAGACACGTCCTGCGATTTACCTTTTCTACCAATCCCCAGGGCAGGGGCGATTGGAAACTCTAATAGTGGGTACACCATTTATTACTCAGTATATCTTATTAACACATAGTATATATTTTACCTTAATAATACTCCACATATGTATAATTATGATCAATTTATTAATGAGGAGATCATTGTACGTAAGTGACACAGTTTTTTTTGTAAATTTCTTTTTTATAATATAATTATTAGTATTTCTTAGGTGAAATAGTAGCTAGATACACCATTAATTGCGAAATCTAAAATTTTGTTATCTATTCATAAATATATATACATTGTGTAATGAAAGTATTAAAAACGAAAGAGGAAAGTGATATGATGAAAGCGCACACTTGTGGAGTTGGTTAATACATTTAAAAAAGAAAACTTCATTTCATTAATCCACAGACATTGTCAACTACGTCTGCCGTAATATAGAATATATGTAGAGAAACAATTTAGGAGTTGGAAAACATTGCAAGTAGAATTAACATGCACCTTCAATTTTATTCAAACAATTAATACTACTGTAATTTAATTTATTTGGGTTAAAGACTTTTTTTTTTTGACCTAATTTTAAAATCACCTCTTTTAATGTTGAATTTGACTAAAATAGTACTCCAATTGAGGAATTCATGTAAAGTATAGATATGTTGTACTACCTCCGCCATGGCAAACACATCCATTTATTGTTTCTGTTTTTAGTGAAAATGTGTGACTTAAGAAATACTATATATTATTATTATTATTATATGTGTAGTGAATATTTGTATTAGAAGAGACTAAAATACTTTTATTAAAAAGCATCTTTAAATTGATTGTAAAAAATGATAAAATGAATAATTTTAATGTGATTGTTAATGAAAAAGAAAAAGTGTGTGTTGTTTGTTTTTCCATGTGGGTGATTTGATGTCAATGAAAGACGGTGCCTAATTTGGGAGCAGGTAATGTGTCCATCTGTCTTTCTCCTAATTGCCAAATTAATCAAATGCTAGCTATTACTTTCTTCCAATTCTATTCAACTTGGAGAATATGGGGTCACTTTTTTCAAATTAAGAATACTTCAAATTCTTTCTTTGCATCAATTACTGCTGCCCCTTTTCATTCCACACATTGCAATATTACCATGTCACATGCTAATTTGAACTAATTAATCTTCTGACTATAGTATATCGAAATATATTATTAATTTAGAAAATGACGTGATCATAAATAAAAAACTGTTGGTATCTTGAATATGTGGGTGCACAAGTTACATAAGAATATAATATTTTATCTTAAATGATTTATAATTTAATTAATAAGAATATAATTAAAATGATATAACATTTAATACTAAATAATATAACTTTCAGAAAACGAAAAAATTGGGACACGGTTCGGTTACGCAAGTTTTAGCTTAAATATAAAAAATGCTCGATGTTTATTTTGAATTAAGTAATTTTTTAAAAATAACTGATCATTGATTTAACATTTAAATTTATAAGAATATGATCACTTAATAATTAATCTATAAAAAAATATGTTTAAGAAGAAACATGCCGAAAAGAAAAAATTAAAATTAAGAATATTGTTATGATGTTATGAAAATATAATATTGTGGAATTAAGTTTGGAGAGATAAAATATAGTATATTTAACGTGGTCGTTTTCAGTCCACAATTTGGTATGGATATATAATTTCCGTATCCATATGATGCACGGAACCAATTACACCTACTTTCTTACCCCAACTCTCTTTCAAATCATCTCATTCTTATCTTTAATCAATAATTAACATTCACTCTACAATTTATATGATCTTTAAGTGCTTGTTGGAATAAATCATGACAATTAATAATTTAAACACAAAGGGAGTGTTTGGTTTAAAAACTTACTAAAAATAACACACTAGAAGTGTGTAAGCCCATTAACACTCTTAAACAGCAGGCAGTGACGGTGCCAGGATTTTTATCCAGGGGGGGCCGATCACTAACTAGAAATATTGATAGAAAAGACATCCTTCTTGGGCTTCATTACATATTTTATATTTTCTTATTTATTTCTTGAAATAATAATAATAATATAACAAATAAACTTAGCAATGTTAATAGAAAAAGCACCCTCCTTCTCATTTTTTTGCCGAGAAAAAAATAATAATAATATAAGAAATAATAAAAGGAGATTAAGAAAAAGATAAGAAAATGAAATTAAAGGAGATTAAGAAAAAGATTAAAAAATGAAATAAATAGAACCAAAATACAATGGAAAAAGAGGTTTGGGAAGCAAAATAGAAAAAAATAATAAAAAGGGAAGTTTTGGGAAGCAAAATTAAAAAACAAAAGGTGAAAAAAAATGATTGTATATATGATGAGAAAATATAAATATAATTAAATAAAAAAATATAAAAGAGAATTGCTACCGTCGAAAGTCGAACTTATGACCATTAAGTGAATATAAGAGTGCCTATGCCATCAGGTCATCCATATAAATTCTTAACTACTATCACATATATACTAAAAATTATGAAAAGTTGAGGGGGGGACAACGCCCCCTTGTCCCCAACGTGGCACCGTCGTTGACAGCAGGTATATATAAATACTATATTAAATGTGTGCACAATAATGAAGAAGCTGGTTGGTACGTAGTTGCGAATAAAATATAGATGTTTGGCGTATTAGGGTTGAAACCTCATAAGTATTTTACTTAGACCTAAAAAAGCAACATTTGACACTTTGCATTGATTCGCACATCCATATGTCACTGGGTAGCGTGCGTTTTCATTGGCCAATGCATTTTTCTTTTCTTTTCTTTCAAAATATACTTTGGAATGAAATTCATTTACAACGTGTATGAACTAGCTAGTAAATGTTTGACCCGAAAAGGCAACATAATTAGCACACCCATAATTTGTACTTAGTGGGTTGGGTGACCACATTTAAAGTTTTAAAAATTTTCAATTTAAAATTTTGAATGTGGATTGATGGGTATATCATTAACGTCACTTTCATTCCAAATTTCTTTATTCTCTCTCATCTTTCGTCCAACATCTTCTTTCTTCCTCTCTCCCTTTCGTCCCAAAGCACACAGCAGTGCCACCCATTTGTAATACCACTTTCTCAGTCTCTCTTTTCCATCTGCCGGAATAGGCTTTTCCCGGCGGATTCTGGTGAATTTTTGAAATGACAAATTTTTTGGTATGTATAAAAAGCAGTTTTATTTGCATTTCTAAATTGTGAGTTATTTGTTTATAATGTTTCTTACATTGAGTTTGTAGTACTCGTTTTGGAGGATATGATATATATTTTGTGTGGTTTTGTTCATATGTATAAAATGTGAATTCATTGTGTATAATATTTCGTACATGTTGTGGTTTGGAAATGTAATGTGTTGAATGTGACTTAATTGTGTGTACATTATGTTTAGAACGTAGGACCACAGTGGAGGTGTTTATTTTTATTTTGAATTTTTTGGAAATATTGGTTGACTGAATAGGACATTGTAGTAGACCGAATAGAACAAATCTGTAGGCTGAATAGAACAAATGTAGGCCGAATTGAACAAAGTGTAGGAGTATTTTTTTAAAATTTTTTTGAAATGTTGGTTGGATGAATAGAGCTTTTTTGTAGACCGAATATAACAAATCTGTAGGCCGAATAGAACAAGTGTAGGCCGAATAGAACAAAGTGTAGGAGTGTATTTTTTTGAAATATTTGAAAATGTTGGTTGGCCGAATAGAGTTTTTTTATAGATCGAATAGAACAAATATGTAGGCCGAATAGAACAAGTGTAGACCGAATAGAACAAAGTGTAGTTAGAATAATGTGATAGCACTTACCTTGGACGAGTAGAACATATTTGGTAGGCCGAATAGAGCAATAGTTTGGGCCGAATAGAGCAAAGTGAAGTGGGAATAATGTGATAGCACTGACCTTGGCCGAATAGAGTAATTTCTGTAGGCCGAATAGAACAGTATGTAGGCCGAATAGAACAAATGATTGAGTGTGCCAGTATTTGTTCAGTTGCTGCAATGAACTTATTGTTATTTGATATAATTATGACTTATTGTCTTATTAAGTAAGCTGGTTGAATTGATATAGAGTGCATCTATATGATGTGTGTTACATATTATTTAGCAAAATTTTTAATTTGTGCAGGGTGAGTGGAAGCGTCCAACTATGCAGGTGCAGAAATGCAGTATACATAATTACTGCAAACCTGGGGTTGTTATGGATATTATCAGTAAGTAGTTAACAAAGGTTGGAGGTAATGCGGAGGAGATGTTCAGGAGATCCTGTTTTGGTCATTACTGGGCTCTTCACGACGATTGGAACGCGCATGCTAATCTCCACGGTCTCATGACACGGGAGATCATACCTAGCGGGGATGATGTAACTGCTAGACATTTTCAGGTTGGGAACGAGTGCCTTAGATTTAGTAGGGTAGAGTTCATGAGGATAATGGAGCTCTGCTTTCGGGACAGAGTGAGATTTGATCCGAACGTATCGTATCATATCCCGCCTAGTGGGGTGTACGATACGTATTATGGTCAAGGCCAAAGACCATTAGTAAGTGAGATTGCCAGTGACTTTGAAGGTACAAAATTTAGTGATGTTAGCCCCGAGACCGCAGTTAAAATTGCTAAGGTGCTGTTGTACTATTTTCTTCTTGGATCGTATGTTACCAAGGTAAGTGTAGACAACTGGGTTTGGGTGCTAGTAGAGGACGAGCGTAGATGGGATTTATTCCATTGGGGCAAGGTCAATTATATGACTCTACTGCACTTTATGGACCATATTTTGATCGAACTTCCTGAAGGAGCAAACCCCAACAAGTACAGATACCACTTTTACGTGTGCATATTTGCGCTCCTGGTATGTGTTGTAGTATATCACTTAAACTTATAGTGTATTACTAGTTTCGGCAACAGTAATAATCTAACATATGTAGTTTACGTGTGATAGGTTTGGGCGTACGAGCGTCTACCTATCTTTGCTGCACCGTATGACTATGTCCCTACCGATAGGGAGAACGCTAGGCCACTTTGCTTGTGATGGATTTTTCGTAAGATGAAGAAGGTTGATAGGAATCTATTTTCTCGGGTATGGAATCTAAATTTTTATGAATCATTAATCCATTTCAGTACTGATAAATCAGTGAT
The DNA here is from genome assembly GCA_023678885.1 of Pogostemon cablin. Classification (NCBI taxonomy): domain Eukaryota; kingdom Viridiplantae; phylum Streptophyta; class Magnoliopsida; order Lamiales; family Lamiaceae; genus Pogostemon; species Pogostemon cablin. Next base: position 35,341,791 of record CM042971.1, read on the forward strand.
ATTGTATCTAAATGTATTGGTTTTTTTCAATCAGGATCTTGTAGTTGTGGATTTTCCACGGGTGTTCCCTCATGAGCACAGAAAGGTTTATTGGATTGGCAAAGAGTATGGCATTGTTATACGACTCAGCTGACGTAGAGTTCATAAACTCGTACCGTTTCACAGGACAATGGACCCTTGACCATTTCTCATATCCCCACGACCCAAGCAATTCCATTAACTACTGCGACGACCGGTGTCCACTCAATGAGTTCATGCAGCTAAAAATAAAAAATATGAAAAGGGGAACATTAGTAAAAAATTCATTGAATGGATGACATTCGTAAATGTGAAATTACGATGAAATGGATATTGGAAGACTAACCTATCAAAATCTTTCGATAGGTATGCATCCATCGCACTCTAAAATCTATACAAAACGTTCTTTCCATAACTTGCCAACCTATTCTTTAAATGATAATCGTGATGTGCATCAGGATAGACAGTAGAAATAGCATGTGCAATACTGCGATGATCGTCTGACACTATCAAAAGATCTCATGGACATCCGTATGCCTCTCAAAGTCTTTCTAAAAATCATGTCCACGACATGTTGCTCTCGACGTCGCCAATCCCTAAGGCGAGTGGAAAAATCTGATGGTTTGGATCATTCGTAACTGCGACGAACACAATGTCTCTGTGCTTTTCCTTCATATGAGTCTCATCTATGACAATGACTGGACGACCAAACTCTAGAAATCCCCGCCTAGATGCTCCGAGTGCGAAAAATAAAAACCTTAAACGGTCATCTTCATCAACGGAGATATATGTGTGCGTATTGGGATTTGCCAACTCTAACTGATACATGTACGCAGGGAGCATATGAAATGAGCTGTCGTGATCCCCGTACGTGTGTCCAACAGCCAAATGTTTCGCCTTTAACGCCACATTGTAGCTAATGTCGAACCTAAAATCCTTCAAAATCTCTGCTCTCATCCCCTGGGGTCAGAGCCTAGTAATCTTATTAAATTGTCTAACAGCAAAATATTGACCGATTACTTTGGATGACACCTGTGTAGGAGTGGGCCTGTCTAGATCATTTAAACAACCGTGATGTTGAACGAATTTAACCACCCCCCACAGCCCATAGCTCATTCTTGCATGCATCGCAAATGGACAACTTGTTTTACCCTTTAGCTTACATTCCACGTTATATCTGATCGAGCTAGATCTTTCAACAATGGTCTCCACTCCATTCTGCAAGTTATGCATTCCTACAGCTATCTGCAACTTCTCTTTCGTATTAAATACACTTTTCTCGTGAAGAACGCCAGATGTAACAAAGTCAAGGACAGTCATCTGATCTTCTCTGTCAGCTTGGTTCGGAATGCCTATGAACGTATCAGGTGCATTAGTTTAAAGTAGAAATTTACTGTAATTCTATTCTAAATAAATATAGTATTCATACCTGGAATCAACCAAGGACGGGTGGTGGGCCTTATACTTTAAAAATCTTGTGGCTGCATTTCAGAACGGGACAAGTCGTGACTAATCGATTCAAGAAAGCTAGGGCCGCCTCTCTGACATATGTAATCACAGACTTCTTCATACAATTAGATTCTTCTCTCCTTAGCATCATCATCACTTTCGCTAGAAGACTGATTACAATCCTGCTATATATCATCTTCGTTGTTTTCATATTCTTCTTCGACAATCCTATTCCCTAGCTCAACATCATCATTATAAGCATGTACATCATCCTCATCCTCACCAGCGTTGTCATCAGCTTCAGCATCTACAGATTCTCTAAAACCAAATCGCTGCATCTCTGAGGCCGGACTGTACTCCACATTCAAATCAAAATCATGCCTACCACTAGGCTGTGCCCTCGTACATGGATCATTGTTCGGACCAGCACTTCTGTCATTAAAACCCAACTCTAAATCCAAACTATGCCCTGAACCTTGTGCAGAATGTTGAAGGAATGCATTGCCAGCGACATGAAGGAGTGTCACGTACACCATTCTTATATCAACACAGTTGAAAACTTCGGCCACACGTGCATCATTCTTTATCTTATATTTAGACATACGGCCATTGTACTCGACCAGAGAATGAACTTCATAACCCCAATAATCCAAATCAACTTGTACTATATTATGAATTTCTAATAGCAAACTAGTATAATACAGATTGTCCTCCCGCAAGTATAACCACCGAACCTGTCCACCTTTGTATAGTAACTCATCCCAATATCCACCCCAACTCATCCCAACTGTTTTATAGCTCATCAGCACATTTTTTCAAGAAAATGTAAATGATGACAATATTAAAATATTAGAAAATTAATTGTAACTATTCTATTCGTCCAATATTGTACTCTATTCGGCCAATAAATTATTGTATTCGGCACAACACTGTTTCACTATTCGGCCTACCTTGAGATGCCTTTAAAAATCTCAGTATGTTTTCTTCTATTCTTCCTACGTTTCTCTTATTCGGCCTATGAAGTTGTTATATTCGGCCTACCAATATTGCTCTATTCGGCCTACATGTTTCTTAAAAATAAAAATTAAATGTGAAAAATTTTAGATCTTTTATTCGGCTTACGCTTCTTGTATTCGGCCCATAAGACTGTTCTATTCGGCCTACAATACTTGTTCTATTCGGCCTACTTATACTTTTTTCAAAAAATGACAAAATTTCATGTGGATACATTTTTCTCTTATTCGGCCTACGTATCTTCTATTCGGCCAAGAAAGTTTGTCTATTCGGCCTACTTATTTTTTTAAAAATAAGAGAAATTTTTGTTTGCCTATTCGGCCAAGGTTTCTGATATTCGGTCTACATAGTTGTTCTATTCGGCCTACAAATCCTGTTCTATTCGGCCTACTTATTTCTTATTCAAAAATATGAAAAAATTTAATGTGGAAATATTTTATACTCCACTTACTCTATTCGGCAATCTATTATTTCTATTATAAAACGTTGAATAAATAATATACACTCATGAGACATGTAAAAATGATCAAATTAATGCATTCATAGCTTTTAAAACAAGTTTAAAAACATACCTTACTGCTCCCCAAATTCTCACACCTCTAAAGAACTAGAAAAAATAGTTGCTCCCCAAATGCTGAAACATCGAACAAAAACTTGAAAAATAAAATGAATATACGTGTATGATGCAGCACGATGGTTGGACCGCCATTATATATACCTCATTTTTTTAGACATATGAGGGAGCACATGCCTACATAGTTGTACTTTGACACTTTTTACAGAAATAGAGAGGAATCGGATTCCTCTACTGTACTTTTGGTACTTTTGGTCAAAAATGTGAGGAATCTGATTCCTCAAACACGTGAAAAGTGGGTCCCTCTCAAGGGTATTTTGGCAAATTCCATTAAAAGTGGCTAGAATAAATTGTACTCCCTCCGTCCCATACTTATGTTCACACTTTCTGTTTTCGTCTGTCTCACACTTATGTTCACCACCCAAAAAAGGAAACTTCACATTAACCAACAACCTCAAAAGTTATCTTAATTTCAAAAATATCACTCTCACCTAACACACATAACATACTTTATAATTTATTTATTACCTAAAAATATCACAATACCCCTAAAAAGTCAATAAAGTTGGTCAAAAAATAATTTTTCTTAAACTCCGTATCTATAGTGTTGGTGAACTTAACTATGGAATGGAGGGAGTATATAACATACGTGGCCACTTAAAATTACTTTTAAGTAATAGTGATTATTTTTTACCATTTTCAAATGACCCAAATTAATTTCCTTGAATATTAATAATACTATTAATTTCTTGCTGAGCATGAGCATGAGCATGAGCTAGGCGTAAACAATAGCAATAGGCCTGGATATATGCAAACGTACGTACATAAAGATAAAGTGGAAAACATATACACCATTGATATGATTTAAAGTTGCATCTACATACAAAAATACCGTTACTCCAAGTCCATATCATTCACATTTAACTAATTTACTTTTATATGTAAATTAGGAGTAAGAATTACCACAATTATTTTAGAGGAAATATGACCTGATGCCCAAAATCAATATGCAAAAATCAAATCTGCCCACTTTGACCATTAATTAGCAGATGTGCCCACTTTAGGTAAGAATTTACGCTGATACCCCTATATGCTGTCAGCTCCCAAAATCAATTATTATTTTTTATAATCTATATATATTTATTTATATAAATTTAAGTGTTTTATAAGTAAAATACTATTTATATATATAATTTTTCTTTTTTATAATGTTTTTTTTTATATTTATTAATTAAATCGTACCATATGTATACTTATTAATTTCATAACATTAATTTTTATTTGTAATTAGGGTTGATAATGTTAGGAAAAACGCTTATTTAAAATACATGTATCTCTTTAAATATTAACTACTTGTATTTATTCTCGTCTCATTAAAAAGGTTAATTATAATATACGTAGTCGTTCCAAATTCATTTATAAATACACGCGGGTTACCTATATCCATTTAGTATTCATTTATATTGTATATTTATATTTTTTAATACTTAATTTAACATTATAATACTCCCTTCTTTCCCTTCGAATATGGTCTTTTTTTTTTTTAGCATCCTACTCAAAAAACCCCATTTCATTTTTTACAAAGATTGAACATGCACGCCGCAATAATATAATTAAAACTAAATAGTAATTTGCAAAAATAAGTTAATTTACGTATGTACACAATTCAAACTAAACTTACTCATATTTTTATTATAAATATTTAAAAAAAATAAAATTAACATACAATAGTATAAATACATAAAAGAAAAAAAATTACTTAATCATTTACACATTTACACTAATTAAATATGGATAACTTTAACTATTCGAATAAGTCATCATTTCTTGTATTCGAGCAACATTTCAAATCTTCCGTTTGGATAAATAATTGAGAAGCTATTTAAAGGTTCAATAAAAATGAAATAAATAAAGGCAATAAAAAACTAAAAAATGGTTTCCCAAAAGAAAGTTGGGCATGAAGCCCGAATAGAGGACGGGGAGTGAGAGGAGAGAGATAGAGGAAGGTGGACCTATAAACCCTTGTCACATCAGGGGTGTATTAGTAAAAGGAGGGTAAAACTGGGCACTTCTGTTTATTTTTGGTGTCAGTGGGCATTTTTGATTATTGATTTGTGGCCGTGGTCATATATGCTCACGTCCCATTATTTTATATTCATTCCGTTCAGTTCTAAAATATCCATTTATTTTTTATGCGTGGATTAAAAAGTATATTATTATTATATGTAATGTGAGTAGTTGTATTAGAGAGAAATAGTGAGCCATGTAGTATATTTTTTTACTAAATATGGAAAATGAATACCTTTGAAGTTGACGTCTAAAATGGTAAAATGGATACCTTGTAAGTGGCAGGAGTAAGTAAAATAAATACCTTATCACGGATGGAGGTAGTATTTTACATCTTTTAGAAAAAAATATTCTTTATTAATTTTATTAATGTCTTAGGATAATTTCATGTTGGAATAACAAATAATGTTTTAATTATATTATTTGTATTAAAAATGGATGAAATTTTGAAACTATACTGTATTTTTTTTTTTTATCTAGGATCAAGTTTTATTACATTTTTAGGGTGTGAATCTTTATGGAAAAAAATGAGGAAAATATAAATAATTCAATGACATAGAAGGAATATATATTAGAGCCGGGAAATGGACCGGGCCGGGCTGGTACTGGCCCATCGGGCCACTGTATATTTTCAGGCTGGGTCGGGCTTGGCCCGATTCTTGTTGAGCCAATATTTTTAAGGCCCAGCCTAGCCCACTATGGGCCACCGGGTTACCGGCCCATTTATGTCTTTTTTTTCTTGTATGATTTTAAATTTTTTTACAAAAGAATAATTAAAGATCAACTAAACAAGTATAATAATCTTTAGTTGTTACTTAATTTTAAAATTATTTACTACAAAAGAATAATTAAAGTTAAACTATTGAACATGTGCAATAATTTTAAGTCAAATATCAAGTAATATAAAATTCATATATAATCTTAGGTTTAAAATGATTTTAAAAGAGTTATTTTTACACAATGTACTTAGGCTTAGAACTCTTTATGTATAATCCCAATGATAATTAAAGGGAATAACATGAATAATTTATAACTCAAAATAAACTTAAATAAAAATATTTTTAAAAAATGCATATATTTTGTTTGATTTTAAAATACTTTATAAAAGTATAATTAAAGTTCAACAATTTTTACATGTACGATAATCTTAAGTCAAATATTCAAGTAAAACATATAATTCATACATAATCTTAGGTTTAGAATATTTTTAATTTTTAAGAGTGTTATTTTTACACATAATTTTAATCTTAGAACACTTTTATGTATAATTCAATGATAATTAATTGGAATAAGATTAATATTTATAACTAAAAATAAATTAAAATATATATATATTAAAAAAATAAGCGGGCCGAAAAGCCCAGGCCTGATCGGGCCATCGGGCCAATTGGGCCAGGTCAAATAGGCCCGATTCTTTTCGGTCCTACAATTTTGGAGCCCAGCCCAGCCTACTTCTAAGGGCTAAAGGGCCGATCCATCGGGTCGGGCCCAAATTGCGGGCTCTAATATATATAAAGAAAATTAAGGATATATGTAAAGACGGAAAACATAAAGGCCAATATCGGGAATACAACTTTAGTGTTTTTTTTTAAACATTAAGAAAGTACATTGTTTGGGTAGTAATTAGGTCCTTTTATTAGAATAAATGAATTGTAAACAAGTTATGAGTTTGAGGTGGGATAATAATTTAAAAATGAAAAATATATTGAGAAGTCACTAGTTAGTTGTTTCAAGTATTTCAATTTATAGAAATATGCAAAATTTAAGGGTAGAAAAATTATGCAAAGAAATAACCAATATCCCAAGGAATTGTGATATTTATTTAAACACATATTTTAGACAATATTGTTATTTGAGAGACGTCGGTGTTTAAATTACGTTTATTAATAGTTAAAGTATGATAAAAGAATATAATAAAATATGATTTTAAATTATTATATTCGAACATATTTTAATTACTAATAAATATAATTTATCTATATAATAAATATATTTTAATAATAGTGCGGTTTATATATCTCTTTCATTTTATATTATAATTATTGTTCCCTAAATTAATTAAATTGAGTGATAAAAGAAATTTATATTTGTACCAAAGAAAATAAACTACTTTGAAATAGTCGATTAGATCAAGAAAGTCAGTAAAAGAAATCAATGCTTGACTGGTTGGGCTTTCGGAATGCCTTACGGTGTTTTATATGGTTGGGCTTTAATTTCATTAGGTTTTGGGCCAGAGACCAATATTTCATCCATGGGCCCGACAATTTAATTGAATTCGGAGGTGTCATTAATTACTCCATAAATTTGCTAATTTCTTCATTTGAATTTTTTTCCCACTCCCTTCGAATTTCAAATCACAGCCGAGCTATCTACTCTGTTATGCACAATCTATATCCAAATAAATTTCGATTGGAATTCCATAAATTCGACGATCTCGCATCCAATTTAAAAAGCACCGAATTATTGGTGAATCCTGAATAATATGGCATCGTTTTCCTCTAAGAAGAGAGGTAAAGGAGTGGGAGTAATGGGGTATCTGCGGATGGTTGTTGCTGCAACGATGGGCTGTTTTTTTGGCTGTTTTCAAATGAAAGAGTCTCGCTATCATCCGGTAACCAATCCAGTAAGATATTTTTTTAAAAAAAGTTATAGTTAATGTTGGATGAAATTAATATCTTTCGTAATTGTATTTTATTCATTCGAAAGTGATTTTGATTTGGGTATGTTTCGATTGCAGAAGAAGCATATGGCGTCTCAGAATAAAAATGTGCTTTCATCGTTATTTTCTTCTGACGGTATTCTTGTTTTTATTTATTTTTTCCTTTAATACGTATTGCGTATCTTGGGTCTTTCATTGTTGGTGAATGGTGGAGATCATTGATTCTCATATGCTGGCTCTTTGTGAAATTCATTATTCATCTAGTATTCTTCTTTTATGAATTGTGTATTTCAGAATCAGACAAAGATTCAGATCTGGAGAAAGGTGAAGATGGGAATCCACTGCCTGATGATGTGAGGGAGTATAAGGACGAGGTCAGCTTAATTTAGATTTTCGAAATATGTTACTTCTTGTTTGAGAATTATCTTTGACTTGAGCTTCCAAAGAGGTTATTCTTCGTTGCTTCTGAAACTTGAAATGCCCTGGCACTTGAATCTTGAATGCCGTTGTTTAATTAAAAATACTCTCTTCATTGTCTCTAAAATTGTCATTTCTGGTTTGAGTTCATTTCTGTGTGTTCCAGTTATATCTAGTGGAGTTATAAATCTTTAATCTGCAGGCCAGATTCCTGAAAGCATGTGGAACTTTACTTGAAACTCCCATCGAAATTCGAAAACTATTAGGTAAATGTGCGGATATATCTAATCAGAAAGAAGAGAAGTCTAAGTTTAATTCATGGATTCCCAGCACATCCATTGAGCAGTTAAATTTAGAGAGGCAATCTGAAGAATCTTCAACACCTTTCAAAGTCTCTGGAGAAGGATTTTTAATAGGCACTCCCAGCAGGTATATCTTATGCATATGGCTTAGAAACATTGATCAACTCTTATTCCTTAGAAGTAATGAAGGAGTTGAATTTACATGATTCAGTTTTTGACTGCTTAGAGCTTCTATGTAAATTAATTGTTCTATTCCTAGTCAAAATACTATAGATATCTATGCTTGTTTGCTCTTTTACATCTCCCAAAATCAAATGCACATCCTTCGTGGTTATGTCAACTACTAATACCTATATTAGGCACTGTTAGAATCATTACAACTTACTGCCTTCCCAATTAATGCCTGCTGGACATCGAATCAGGGAAAACTCTATCAACTCGACTCAGAAAAGTGACACCCAGAATAATGAAACTGAATGGTCTGGAGCCTTTGCTACGACTGTGAAGCGTACAAGCAAGTCTGTTCATTTTGAATGTCAGTCGTCATCTGAAAATTCTAGTCAATACTCAAAAAATAATGAATCTTCTGGCAAGTCTATTGAATCAAAAGCATCACCACATCCAACTCCACTGAAACTAAATGATGAGATGCAAACCCCCGGGACTGTATACCCTGCATGTGTGAACTATATCGGTGGTGGGAAAACTACACAGATCCGATCTCAGTATGTGTACTCTGTGTTGAACCCAACTGAGCATATCATATCCCAGTGGAAAGAGTTGAAGGAAGAAATGAAGGATGAATCTTCTGAGGATGCAGTTTTGATTTCAACCCCATTATCAGGCACGTTGGCAGATGACATTGCAGTTGGAAAGGAAGAGGCCAGCCTGTCTCACTGGCTCAAATCCGATTCAGCTGATAGAGATGATAATCAAGGTCTGTCTTGTGGTAAAAAGTTACACTGTGGGAGAACTCCAGGGGATAGGCCGATTGTTGGGATGGTTGCAGCCCACTGGAATGATGAAGGAGGCTCTCATATTTCTCCTAAATGGTGGGATGGAAATGGCATTCCAAATTCAACTACCAAGTACAAAGAGGTATGCTACATTTTTTCCGTCCTTTGGTAATTTCCCTTGTTTTATTGTATGATGCACAAATAGAATTCTACATGTGGCTGCAGGATCAAAAGGTGAGTTGGCATGCTACACCGTTTGAGGAGAGATTGGAAAAGGCACTCTCAGAAGATAACGTGATATCCCAGAGGTATGTATGTTCCTTGAGTCATATTCATATGGCTGATTGGTGTATACTCCAAGTAACATGTTTGATTTACAGGAGGCGTGTGAGTGGTTCATCGCCGTTTGAGCTGAGTGATATCGAAGAAGTAGATACAGCGTCATCCCATTCCCATCATAATTCCATTGTTTCTTTCTGATCGATGGCATTATTAATGAGCAAATTTTATATACTGAACAAGGCTGGTGGTGTTACACATGATCTTATTGTACATGTAAACAAACTGTGTCAACGTCTTTTTTCAAGGCCTATACCACCCTCTTCCTTCTTCTATCTTTTTTACTAGTTATTGCTGGGGTTTCATTTTCTTTTTCTTTTTTAATTTTATACAGGCTAACATTCCTACGTTTAATCAACTGCATTTTAAATGCAGGGGATCGTTTCTATCAAAACAATAAACATTATAATTAGTTTTTTCAATTAGCATTAAAATGGCATATTGAGAAAGTTTAGCAGTTTTTCAATTGATATAAGAAAAACAAATGTTGGTCAAGTCATGCATGCTTCATGGTAATAAGTAGAGAGAGTTAAGGTTAAATGCAGAAATCTCTCAACTATGTAATGGAGTTTTTTAAAAATATATATTTTGTAAATTATGCAATATAGTACTGGGTTATCCATAAAGAATGACCCAGAAATGAGCAAGAAGGCATATCTGAAGTTAGGTATAGTAATTTTATTTATTTATTTATTTTTCCAAAAATAATCTTTCTACTTTATTAAAATAAAAATGAGAAATTAAATTATGGAGTAGTAGAAGAATGTATGTTATGTTCAGTTGATGGGAATGGCATGGGGTAATATTAGGCTACACCTCTCTCTATATCTAGTACTCCTACAATTCAATCCAATCCTATTCCTACTTTATTTTTGATTAACGTCTGTCTCGCTCACACAACATTTCCATTTTAAATTCTTTGTAAAATGATGAAATAAAATAAAATGTTGGGTCGATCATCACTCTCTGTACAAAGGACTAGGAGTGGAAATTTGAATCTTGCCCAAAATGCATTAGCCATGATTGCGAATCTCTGTTTCAGCGTATTTGTAATTGGGCTCCTCATTTTCACCATCGTCGCCGTCACCTACAAGACCCGAGACCCCTTTTTCTATCCTACCAATTTCCTATCATACGAATCCGATGATGTTGATCAGTCAGCATTCATTAACCTTCCTGATGTGGGAATCGAGGACGAGCCGCATTTGGCGTCTGAGAACAGCGATTGCGGGGTAATTAATTGTCACGATCCTGATGTGTACCATTTGTTAATGAGGGCTGCCATTGACAGGTTTAAGGATGTTCATTTTTACCGTTTTGGGAAGCCGGTGAGAGGTGAGAACGACAGCTCTTGTCACATGGCTTGGCGGTATAGGGTGAAGGGAGGGAATGAGGCTGTGTACAAGAAGGATTATCGGAGTTTCTGTATTGTGAGATCTGAGAATTGCACGCTGAGTGTAGTTGGAATTGGAGATTACCACTCTGGTGACAATGCTAGGATGAGGAGGGGGAAATCGGGGAAGGCGTCGGAGAAGGAGTTAGTGGAGACTGGTGAAGGATCTCTTCCCTCCTCGATTCCGTTTAGCAGTGGAAGGTACTTGATCTACTCTGGTGGTGGGGATAGGTGCAAGAGTATGAACCAATACCTATGGAGTTTTACGTGTATGTTGGGTGAAGCGCAGTTCTTGAACAGAACTCTGGTAGTGGATCTGAGCATGTGTTTGTCCAAGCTTTACTCTTCCTCTGGAGTTGATGAAGAAGGTAAAGATTTCAGGTTTTATTTCGACTTTGATCACTTGAAGGACTCTGCATCCGTGGTTGATCAACTTCAGTTTTGGTCTGGTTGGAATAAATGGCAACATCAACAGCAACACAAAGATGGATTGACTCTCCATCTGGTGGAGGATTTCAAAGTCACGCCCATGAAGTTAGCTGACATCAAGGCTACTGTGATCATGAGAAAATTTGGGTCTGTTGAGCCGGATAATTACTGGTGTCGGGTTTGTGAGGGTGAGGTGGAGAGTGTCATCCAGCGGCCATGGGGTATGATTCGGAAATCAAGACCATTGCTGGGCATTGCTTCTGCTATTACAGCAAGGATGCAGTATGATTTCGATGCTGTTCGTGTGGAGAGAGGGGAAAAAGCTAGGAACAAGAAGCTGTGGCCTAATCTTGATAGAGACACATCACCCCAATCTCTGATGGCAGCCTTGAAAAACAAGATTGAAGAGGGAAGGAACGTTTACATTGCGACGGATGAGCAGGAAACTCGGTATTTTGATTCCTTCAAGGCCAAGTACTCGACTCACTTTCTTGATGAATATAAAGATCTGTGGGATGGTAAAGGTGATTGGTATCATGAAACCACGAAGCTCAATAATGGAAATGCGGTAGAATTTGATGGTTATATGAAGATATCAGTTGATGCTCAAGTGTTTGTCAAGGGACAGAAACAGATTGAGACTTTTTATGATCTTACTAAAGATTGCAAGTATGGTGTTGGTACATGCTAATCCTTTCAGCAATGGCTACGTCTTTTTTCTTTTTTTCTTTTATAAGATTAGATTATTATGTGTTGTCTAGATTTAGTTTGATGTACTCACTTTTATTTGTGGTGCCGTAGAAAGAATGAGATTTGAAATGTGGTAAAAGATAATGCATAGAGGTGAGAAAAGAATTGGAAGGCAGTCCTTAATGAGCGAGAAAATGAGAGAAATTTTAATAATAGTAAAAAGTTAAGAGAAGCATAGAGTGGAGAAAGTCGCGGGGCAGAAAATATAAGGTGCTGGTTTTGCAGAATCATTATTTTGTATTTGTATTGCTTTATAATTAATCTCATCTGATAAATAATGGCAATGGCAATGGCAGAAGAATCAAAGATGGGCGAAAAGGCAGGCAATGGCATCCCTGATGTGCGCACCAAGCCTACTTCACCCAGACCTGCTTCTCCAACCCTCAGAAAGTCTGCAAGTCTCAAAAGAAACAACTGCTTGTGCTCCCCCACCACGCACGCCGGCTCCTTTCGATGCAGACAACACCGTGGCTTGACCCGCAGTGGCATGTCCGTCGGCTCTAAGCTCTCCGAGCTAGCTGGAGAAACCCATGTCACCTTAGTTGCTGCGCATAGACATAGCTCCACCTCCTCCACCTATCTACCCGCATGATATGATATCCCTATTAATAAGATTGCATAGACTAGACAATCCTTGTAAAAAACGTACTCCATACACCACAGTAGGGTAGGGTGTTGTTGGGATGTTGATGGATATCCATAATGTAAATGAGGGTCTTTTATTCATGTTTCATTTCATCCTTGGTCAACCTCTAATTTCAACACAAAAGTTGCAAAATGGTCAACAGATTAAATGACAATAGCAGCAGATCCAAGAATCAATGCAAAATTACTCTACTTTAATTTACAGCCCCTTTTCTAAGATGTTGCCAATGCAAAAGAATCACAATTCATAACCCTGCTTTCATTTACAGCTTAGCTTGACAAATTGTAACAAGAATCAGATTTCTCCATCACTCCTACTGTGTCTGTGTCTGTGTGAGCATGGATGACTTATGCTAACTATGCCATCCACAACAACAAAAACCCCACAATAAACAAACTAAAGAATAGATAGAATATAACACGCTCATAATTCCAACTACTGTCGTTGGATAATAATCTTCGCCATCTCGCCTGGACATGGCCACCCGGTTAGAGATTGATATGTTCAGGAATCCAGGAGAATAAATGGAAATGGAAATGGAAATGGAAATGGAAATATAAATAACCGGGCGCCGCACTTGGGAAATAATAGTATACTTAAGCTGGAAATATATCCTCTTTTCTTCAAGATGAAACAACATACAACTTGCAGGATCCTTTCGTCCAGCTTTATTTGTCTACGACAATTCACTCCCTGCAATATAATTTTCAAACATTTTGTCACTGCAGCTGAAAAACACTTCCATTTTGTTTTATCTTTAGTAATGCTCATTTCCTTAATTGAACAACTGATGGAGATTTTTACTCAGCAGCTCCGACACTCACTCAGTGGATCATAGTCATAAACTTCACCAGCCTTCACAAAACGTCCCTTCACACGCCTCCTTACATCTGCTCTTGCCTTGCGAGTTGCATACCTTACTTTTTTCTCGTATCTGTCAAATAATCAAATCTTGATAAGTAAGACCATATGTTTCTCCTAATTTTTCACTTCCCCACTATCTTCAAATGCATCCATCTCAGTTTATAACACTTCCATTTCAATTTTTAGTGGTTTTCTATTACCATTTAGAGCATTAAGTAAAGGATGAAAGATTCAACAAGTTATAAACTAATTTTGATATTTCACTCTACTAACTCTTCAACAAATAAAGCATCGAAAATTGAATTTTTGAAAACTTAAATGCGCCTCCTTAAAAAAATAACTCAAAATTTGAAATCTTACTTTCGTGCCTTCTTCTTTTCCTTATAACGCATAACAGCATCACTCCTACCAGAAGGCGGAATGGAACTTTCAGGAGCTAGAAGGCCCCATGGTGGTTCGCCCATGTTTGTCATTGATGACACACCACAATCCTGATCACCAGCACTACTTTCTCCGGCAAGGCCAGAAAACGAGAGGCATGAGTGTGCTTGCCTCATAAAACATAAGTTGGGCTCTGTCTTACAGCTGACAACTGAATCTGCAGAAGCTGCATTGCTACATGCTGGCTGTGTTTTTATTGCTCCAATTGTCGGTCCCTGGAAAGTATCAAGAACAAATGCTTTATTAGTCTGCACTGAGGAAGCAAGTCATAGAATGAGAATGCATTGACATAGATCGCTTTATTTAAGAAAGGAAGAAAGGATATTAAGCAATAACTTAGGTCTGAAAAGGGTATTAAGCAATAACTTAGGTCTGATTTTGTAAACAAGGCGAAATATAAATAGACCAAATCTTTATCGCGACAGATTTTAAGGGAATTTCACTTTTCTTTTTCTGGAAATGCCAAAGCAAACAACATAGAATTGACTATGGCTTATTGAGTTCGATAATACAACACTGTCCATTCTCACAGAAGAGTTCCACATACCTTATCAAAGTCTGTAAGTAGAATTGTACGAGTTCATTGAGAAATATTGAAGTGAAGGAATAAAGTGAAGGTTCCATAAATAAAGAGGTTTTTATCACTCATTCAAAAATGGACGTGAACACACACAATACTAGCAGAGAATGCAATTGGGGGCATGTACTCTAAAGTTTCTAAGGTAGGTAATATGTGATAAATGCAATCAGAAAGTACCTCAGCAGGGTAAGCACCCTGACAGTCAGAGGTGGACATTTCATTTGGCCCAAATAATCCATCTATACCCTCGTTATCAAGAGCTACACCAAAAAGTTCTTCATAGTTCTCAATACTTAAGTCAATCTCATCCACATAAAAATCATCATAAAAACCACCATCATCTTCACATTCTGCAGGCCCCTTTTCTCCAGGTACATAAACCTGCAAGTGAGAGGACAAGAATTGTCAGCATCAAATGAAATCGAGTAGCAAAAAAAGGAGGGGCCAATGATTTAAAAGTGCAACAGCAGCACAAAACTCTACACAATTGCAAAGAAACATAAAACATAAAAGAAATATGTTATGGTATCCACATTTGATATAGCTTCTCGAAACCAAATATCTCCCCATCTAGTTTCCCATTAATCTAATGGAATATGTAATCTAGCTTAAATTCAATAAGGTTTGAAGTCTGGGATATTCAAAATTTTCATTTTTTTTACTACTTTACAAGGCTAGAATCTTATTCTACTTGATTTCTCTTTGGATCCTTATAAACATAGGAGCCATCTTCGACTTAGCCAATCAACTGACTCCTTTACTTACTTTCTTGAGGCTTTCAGAAAACAGAATTGTTAACATATATATGTACAATCTTTCTTTTTCAGTTACATCAACTCCACAGATAATAACACATTTTGTAACCTTAGCTGTAAAATGGGTAACAAGATGAAAACCTAAATTGCATTTGACTGTCACTCAATTGCATTTGGGTAAGACCTATGAGATATGACAGCCTTCTCCTTCATTTCATCGTCACCATGTTCTCCACAAACTGCAACTTACATGATGAATGATTCATTTATTATATTTCATTAGATTCAAGTTTTCTTCATGGAAACATATTTATATGTCGTTAGACCTCTAACCTAAAAGTAATGGTAATTAGAATAAGTATACTTGCATATATAGTATGCCAAAAGTAGACAAAAAGTGCATGCGAAAAAAGCTGATAAGTTAGTAAGACTGGTATCTAAAGAGAAAACATATCTAAGTATAGATCATGAATAACTTCTCCAACTACTACATTAACAAATCATTGAAGTTGAAGTAACAAGATTCACACGAATATTCAACAACATCCTCTGTTCAGTACAGCGGCAAAGAACAAAGTCAAATGAGACGATATAATTGTAGTTCACTTGTCCTAAATCCAAGTAATGCCATTCACAATTAGGAAATTGGAGCAAAATAAATTGTGCAAACAGAAGCGACCTTGGGCATAGCAGAACTTGAAGATCCAGCCAGCACATCCTCATTATTTAGCTTGGTATCAAGTGGTGTTGATGAGTCCATCCAAACTGATGCTTTGTCCAAATCCACATTAAGAAGATCACTAGCTTCACCCATAAATGCCGCCTTATCTCTGACAATCATTTTTTGAGTATCTTGATCTTCCTTTGGTTTGTTACGAGAAATGCTCATTGAACCCATCCCCTGCTCGCAAGTGGAATCTCTAACGGAAGGAGAATCCAAGAGAAAGGACCAGATTTCAGAAAGTTCCGCAGCTGAAGGGCATCCAGAGTAACAATTAACAGCTTGTTTCTTGTGAGCGGGAGTTGTGTTGGAGCCAGAATGCCCCATCCAATCACAATTCTGGCAAAGACAGATTCTTTCATCGACACATCTAACTAAAGCCGCTTGAGAATTGCATCTTTCACAAAGAAGAGTCCTGGAGTGTCGTTTTGAAAGAGCATTTGCAGAATGGACATTACGGTCACAGGATAAACATAAACTAGCTGCATCAGATTGACAGTATATGATCGGTTTTTGCTCCCCACAGAAATCACAAAGATAACCCATCCTGCCACTGCGAGTAATCAAAATCTCCCTTCACTTTCCCACTTCACAAACTTCACCGCAACAATTTATTCAACCTGGTACAAAGCAGAAACGACGATGAGGATGGATGCCAAAGAAAAAAGATCCTTTTTTTTTTTCTGCAATTAACAATCCGCAGTAAGGCACCCAAACAAAATGGAGTATTAAATTAGAAAGATGTTGAGTTCAATATCAGCTCAGAAGGACAATCACCACCCAAAGAATTCACCCCAAATCCATTAGATTTTTGCAACCAAAAACTCTTTTGCGCATAAAATAAATTTATAGTTAAATTTATTTTATAAAGCCAAGTTTGAAAAACTTATTCTACGACACACGCGGAAGATTATAACATAATTAACAGAAAAATAGGAAGAACCTGACACGTATATCACTTACGAACACATCATTCGAAAACTTTAAGAGGTTATCCACTCAGATTGCAAATTCACCTCAAGATTACAAAATGCGAAATATTAGCAAACTAATTTATTTTCAACTCAATATGACATCCACTTAGTAAATTGTTTTTTTTTTTTAAATAGATCTTTATAGTGTAATTAATACTTGTATTTGAAGCTTAATTTTATATATAAAAGAAAATACAATTCTCAGAGTCTGAACATGAGTTGTAGATTAAAGAAGTCAAGCATCAAGTGTAAAATATAAAAAACCGAAATTGAGGAGGTGAGTGTGTGTAGTGAATTAAAATAGTACCGATAAAGCCAGCTGAATTATAGAAAGGTTTATCTAGTTGCTCAAAAACACAAAAGAATAACAAGTGATTGTAAAACAAAAACAGAAACAAAAGAAGAAAGTCCATTTTCGAAGAAGTGAATTTATAAGTGAAAAGGAAATAGCAATAGGACGAAAGAAGAAAGGATTAAAGTTGAGCAGGCTTCATGAAACCCTAAAACCCTAAGAAACAGAGGAGAGGGAGATCAAACCTTGAGTGTGTAGCAGAGAAGATGGGGTGGGGACTGGGTAGAGAAGTTTTCTCGGGTTGAATTTATGGGTTCTGACAAACTTCATAAAATAATAATGAAAAGCGATAAAAGTGCAGGAAAGAGAAACACGTAGATGGGGTTGGGTTGGGTTGGGGAGAGTGGTGATTAGAGCTATTTTCACCTAGATTTTAGTGTCTTTTTATATGTGTTTTCGTATTATTTTACCCGTATTTTATGTACTATTTGGTTGTGTTTTGTGTTTTTATGGAAATGTATGTGAATGAGCTTAAACCTACTATTTTCACTTTTTATTGGATGTTAAACATGATAAGGAAGATGTAGGAAAAAGCGGATCTCAATTCGGAGTTGAAACGAGGAAGAACGAGCCAAAACAGTGAAGAAATGCAGGAGCCAGCACACGAGCCGTGTAGCCAACACGGCCCTGTAAGAGTTGGCCGTGTGGCGACATCTAGTCACTCAACACGGGCAACTTCAGGTCGTGTCCAGTTGCACGAGTCGAGTCGGGAGCACGAGCCGTGTCACCAACACGGCCCTGTAAGAAGGTGGCCGTGTGGCGACATCAGAAGAGCCAACACGATCACACCTGTGCCCGTGTTACAACACACGACTCGTGTTGCAGCACACGAGCCGTGTTACGTAACACGGCCCTGTAAGGCGAGGCCGTGCGGCAGCATCAGAAGACACAACACGGCCACCCCGTGGCCGTGTTACAGAGCACGACTCGTGTTGGGTATTTTCCTGCAGAAATTTCCAGATCCTTCTAGAAGCCTCCAAAGGGGTATAAATATCCCTTTATTCAACAATTGGCAGAGAATCCGAAAATCCTATCATCTACACACACCTCACACACCATTTCTTCCATTTCCCACCATCATCTTCATCCACCTTGATCCATTTTGATCCATCTTCATCATCTCCATTAATTCTCCATCAAAACTTCATCCCTTCCATTGGGTGTGAGAGATCTCAAGGAATCAAGAGCTAGAGGTGGAGATCAAGAAGAATAGAAGATTCTCTTCAAGAAATTGATAGGGAAGAATCCATTCATTTTGTATTTCTTTAGATCTTAGACTATGGGTAATTGTAATGAATCATTTAATTGTTTTGTTACTTTTACTATGATAGGCTAATCCCTCTAGTGGGATTAGGAACATGAAGAGCATATTAGATTGATATTATCATGTGGATTAAATTGGTTTTTGATTTAATTGATGTTGATTTCTATTCATGGAGTTTAATTGTCTTGATGTTGTGATGGCATGGTTTGTTATTCATGAATGTTTATTGGTTTAATGGATTGTTGATCAATGGATTATTTGTGGTAATTAAATGCTATCATGATCTTCATGTATGTATTGCTTGGAGTGAGACGGAAACGACCCTCTATAGTATTAGGAAGGCATGAATAGACATTGAGTTTGGGTTTGACCGAAAGGATATTTGAATTCAATGAGGGGAACCAATCCATTCGTTGGCCTTAGTACACAAAAAGGGAGAGTTTAGTCTAACTAGTACCTAGATGGAAGGGGTTAATGTTGGGCTTTGATCTTAAGTGCTTTTGGGAGTCCAAAATGGATCAACAACCTTTGTAACCCGAAAGGGAGCTTAGGATACAATCGTGATCACCCTTAGTCTACATCAATTGAGTTGAATTCCGTTTGCATGATAATATGAATTGAGTGTGCTTGGATGTTTCTAATCCCATGTTTTTCCATACTTGAACTTAAGCACCCATTTTCTATTCTTGTCATTCTACTTATTTGTTATTGTTATTTACTTGTTACTTGTTTTAG
Organism: Pogostemon cablin; assembly: GCA_023678885.1. NCBI lineage: Eukaryota > Viridiplantae > Streptophyta > Magnoliopsida > Lamiales > Lamiaceae > Pogostemon > Pogostemon cablin. The sequence continues at coordinate 35,361,490 of CM042971.1, forward strand.
TTGTTAATCAATCTCAAAACCCCCGATCATCTTTACAAAAACAACAATGAACATGAGCTCACGTATTTTGCTAGTACGAATATAACTCCTTATTGGATTGATAATTTTTCTTGGGATATACTACTACAACGATCGAGTATTCTTGCTCGTGAGTGCACAAAATTAGGCGAACAAGAAAATGGCGCCGTTGCCAAAGGGGAGTTTGACGGACTAGTCGAGTACTGTGTTATTGTTTTAGTTGTTCTTGATAAGGATTTTTTTATTTTATTTACTATTGTTGTTTGTGGTCTCACTCTTGGCCTTTTCGTAGGTGTTTTATGATCACAAGATCAAAGGGAAATCAATCGATCATTCCTTTGAATTTGGAGATTGAAAGGACCGCACGACAAAGGAAGCGAGAGAGGCGTAAAGATAGAAAAGAAAAGATGGAGAATCAACGTGGAGAGAATGCTAATTATAACCCACCCCAAGATCCTTTACAAGATCAAAGAGGGGTACAAGAAGGAGTGCAAGAGAATCAAGCGGAGATAATGAGGAATTTCTTTGCTCAAAATCAAGAATATATGCAATTGCTTGCCAATCAAGAAGCTCAAAGGATACTCCAACAACAAGAGGCACAACCACATGTTCGTAGAAATGTCCAAGAGATGGTTAATATGTTCAATAACCAAGCAATGCAAGGAAATGTGCAAATACCTCAAGAGAGGCCAAGGCCTAGAGCAATCCGGGATTACTTCCAACCGAGAGCCGTACACAACATGGTTCCTCCGGTTCAAGCCAACAATTTAGAAATCAAGACCGGATTGATCAACATGGTCAAAGAAAATCAGTTTGGGGGAGGTCCTCTTGAGGATCCAAACATGCATCTAGCTAGCTTCTTGGAGGTTGCAAATACCATTAAGATGAATGGAGTATCGGAAGATGCTATTCGGATGAGGTTGTTCTCTTTTTCTTTAAGAGACAAGGCTAAGGCATGGTATAATGCAATTCCTTTGGGAAGTTGTAATACATGGGAAGATCTTGAGCAAAGATTCCTAAACAAGTACTTTCCTCCTTCAAAGACGCTCCAATTAAAAAGCCTTATAACTCAATTTAGGCAACTTCCGGATGAAAATTTTTATGAAGCATGGGAACGCTACAAAGAGATGCTCCGAAAGTGTCCTCAACATGATTTTCATGAGAATCAACAAGTGGCGTTCTTCTATCAAGGGTTGAGCCAACAAAATCGGATGCATGTAGATGCCTCATCCGGAGGGTCTATATTTGGAGTGGATGCTATGAAAGCTATGGATATTTTTGAAGACATTGCAATGAATGCTTATCAATGGCCTTCCGAGCGAGTAATGGGAGGTTATGCATTTGGAAAGGTAGCTCAAGTGGAGAGTGTGAACAAAGTGAAGAGTGATATGTTCCAAAGTGAAGGCATGAAGGAATTTAATGAGAGCATTCAAGCTTTAACAAAGCAATTGAATTTGATTACTCAAGGAGTAAGTCAAGGGGGAAGCACAAGTGCTATTGTGAATGATGAGAGCCATGTTATGCAAAGTATAGAGGATGTTGCCTACTTAGATGGGAGAAATTACCAAGGAAATTTTCAACGTCAAGGGAATTTTCAAGGTAACTATCCTTCTAACCAAGGTAATTATCAAGGAGGATATCAAGGGCAAGCTCGGGTGAGTAATTTCAATCAATCAAGTGGAGGTTATCAAGCGCCAAGGAAGCATGAAAATTTCTCTTACTCTAATCCTCAAGCCGCCGTGTCATTTCCTCCGGGATTCGATCCAAGTGCCAAACCATCGAATGGAGAGGGTAAAGCATCGGTGGAAGAGACATTGCTAGCATTTATGAAAAAGATGGAGGCTAGAATGGAGGAAAATGAGAAGAAGTCCGACAATAGGATGAGAGCTTTTGAACATCAAATGGGACAAATTGCTTCCTCCGTTGGATCTCAACACCAACAAGGAAAGTTCCCCTCTACCACGGTAACTAATCCTAAGGAGCAATGTTTGTATGTTACCGTGTGCAACATGGAAAGTAAGGTGGAGAAAGGGTTGGTGGAAACAACAAACATTGTTTCTAAGATTGAAGAAGTAGTTTGTGATGAAGTGGTGTCAAAAATTGAGGAGGAGATTATCATTGATGAAGAGTTGTCTTTGGATGAAGAGAAGATAATTGATGAATTCTTGTTGTTGTTGGATGAGGAAAGTAAGTGTGATGAAGAGATGATGTTGAAACAAGATCATGACATTTTTGAAGTTGATGCTTCATTAAAGGTGGAAGACCCCGGTAAATTCGTTCTTACTTGTAAAATTGGAAATGGGGAACACTTTAATGCTATATGTGATCTTGGTTCAAGCATTAATGTAATGCCTTTGGAGATTTTTGAAAAACTTGGCATTGGGAGGTTAAAGGAAACGGATGTGGAAATCGGAATAATGGATGGTTCAATGATAAAGCCCCATGGAGTTGTGGAGGATACGCTTGTGCAAATAGAGGATTTTGTATTTCCGGTGGATTTTATGATAGTTGAGAAGCAAGCGGATCCTTGGATTCCATTAATTTTTGGAAGGCCGCTTTTGGCAACCGCAAAAGCAAAATTTGACATGGATAAGAAGGAACTCACACTCCGATCACATGAAAGAGAATTGGTGTTATCAAGCAAGAATTTAATAGGGCAAAATCTTCATTTGAAGCCACCCATTAAGCCTCCGGATATTCGAGATGAAGTGGTAAGTGCAATTTTAAAAGATGAAGAATTAACTAACTTTATGCTTGAAATTGCAGGAAATGTTTCTTCAAAAAGAAATACGCTTGGGGGAGATCCACATGTTGATTTGAAGATTGATAAAGGGCCTCCGGGATTTAAGAATGTGAGGAAAAGAGGAAACGAAGTGAGCTCAAGTGTTAAAGGAGCACGAAGTATGGATAAAAAGGTTGCTAAAGAGATGTTTAAAGTGAAGATGTGGCCCGATGGGGTCTTGGATTTTTCCAACTGTTAAGAGCTTAAATTCGTCCGGCTTGAAGACGTTAAACTTAGCGCTCGATGGGAGGCAACCCATCACTATCTTTATTGCTTTGTTTTTGTTGTTTGTTTGTTTTGGCCTTGTAGGTTGATTGTGCTCATGGAGAAAAATGCTCATTGAAGAAAAGAGAAATGCTTCATGGATTCAAGTTGAATTTGTGTATTTTAATTCATATGTTGATTGGATCTATGATTTTCTACCATTGTTTATTAATTGCTTGAATTGTATTGATGATTTGTGTGTTTAGTTGTTCTAGATATGTGATTAGATTGAGAAATCAATTATATGCTTAGGATAATTAAGTGAATCATTTCATCAAACACTTCATGTGCATTATAGATTGTGAAGAGATTGAGAAGTCCTTCATAGTTTAGAACCCTTTGGTAGGACATGTGATTGGTTTGATCGAGAGATTGATTAATTGTGTGAAGAGACTCTCATTTAAGCTTAGTACCTAGTTGGAATTGTTTAAGTGAGAACCAATCCATTGAGCTATTTGATATTCATATCCTATCCATCTCGAGAGGGAGTTTAGGTGATTTTAGTGTTGGCCCTTAGTCTTCAATCCATGATACATATGAATTTGATGCATAATTCCTAGAATTACCACTTCTTAATTGTTGTTAATCTCACTTTTAATCAATTTGGTAAACCACTTTCCATCCATCCATCATTACTTGCTTTGATCACTTGTCATTTAATTATTTGCAACCAATCCTATTGATGATTCGTCTCTATAAAATTACAAAAAACATGAGATCGCTTAAGCACTAGTGCCTACCTCCCTTGGGTTCGATAATTTCTTGAATTGGTCATTACTTACCAATAATTATGTTGGTAATCCGTTGCTAATAATTTCATTGGTAATTTATATAATGATTCATTTGGTAATCGTTGGTAATTACCAACGGATTGAATAGCATTGCTAAAATGGAGAATAAATCCATTGGCATTCCGTTGCTAAAACAAAAATGTCATTTTTGTTACTAATCCATTAGTAATTATCAACGGATTGAATTCCGTTGATAAATTCGGTTGCTAAAAAAATTTTTTTAGTGAGATCTCCTATATTATTTTTGTACCAAAGTTTTTGTGTCATTAATTATATAATCAATATGTAAGATTAATATTGAAAGTAGAAACCTAATGATTAATATTCCTACTATTTATTCTTTCCTTTTGGGGACAAGATCTCTTATGATTACATTTTAGTGTTACATTTCTCAATACACTCATTACATAAGTGACAAGTATGCCACTGAAAATTTTTAAATCTTTCTTCATAAGTTTTATATTTTCTGTTTTGGCTATATATAAATTTTATTTCTTTTATATACGTGTCATTTATCAACTATTGCAACAAAAAAATGTAATGCCATATGTAATCGGAGAAATGGAGCAATTTTTTTCTTTTCTCCTATCATTCATCTTTAGTGTGGAAAAAAAAATCCATATTTGATGTTGATTATTCTTATTTTAGGGTCACTAATTAGGTAATTAACATGTCCTTATTAATCTAAATTGGACATCTATACCAATAGATCTTCCATCGATGTCACCCTCATTCATGTCAACTCACATATGATATAAGTTGTGGTGATAAGTGATGACAAATTATGATTAAGAATCTCTACACTTTCAAATTGTGACATGTTTTACTTAACTTGTTCAATTTTGAGATGAATGTGGTGTAATAAGTTCCTTAAGGTCCGAGCACAAGCTTGTGAGCATTTGAGCCTCAACCATGCATACATGGTATTTCTTCATGAGTGGATCGATTGTGTTTGATAAGTTAGAACTTGCTCAAGGACTATAGGAACGAGCCCGATTAGTGGAGATTGGTGAAATGATCTAAGGCCATCCTTGTTATTATAGTCATTGCCATATATGTCCCCTACCATGAACATCATCCTTAGTTAACCATTTTGAGCCTATAAGCCTATTTCTTGTGAATTTAGCACATTACAAGCCTTAATTACCCATTCAAGCTTATATATACCTTTGTGTGGGTGATTGAGGAGATGGTAGCTAGAAAGGATTGATTGATTAGCAAAAGAAGAAAAGGGAATGGTAAACAAGCAAGAAAAATGATGAAAAGAGCAAAACAAGAATGCACATGCAACCTCAAAGCAAGAGAAAGAGTAAAACAACATCAAAATGCTCAAGTAAACAAAATTCAAAGATAGGAAGCATGCATCAAAAGAAGCTCGATCCAAGGAAAATTAATGAATAGTGCTTGAGATTGTAAAGATAAGCAAGGACGAAAAGAAAGTGAAGAAGTTGAGGAAATTGGCCATCTCTTTGATTACTTACACATGATTAGTCACTCTTATCCATATACTTCCTACCATACCAAAGAGCCTATCATTATATCCTAATTAAAGACCTTTTTGATCATTAATTGAAACTTTAGTGGTTTGTGAATATAGTCCGCGAGCAAGCTTATAGCGAGTCGAGCCAATCGATTAATGAGTGTGATCTACCCTATTTCAAAAGAGTGTTGAGAGACATTAATATCCATTGTGAGGCTTGGACTTAAAAGGAACTATATTACACTTTATTCTCTTTTGATTGATCTTGTTAATTTCTCATGTCATGATTTTAATGTTGTAGGATGACTTAGCATAGTTTGTTGTTATTATTGCTAACGATGTGTTATTACTTGTATTCGTTTAGTCTTTTTCTAGGTGAAAATTTCTCCTTTTGATTTGTCATTTTCGTTGCTCGGGGACGAGCAACACCTTAAGTTTGGGGGGTTGATTAGAGCTATTTTCACCTAGATTTTAGTGTCTTTTTATATGTGTTTTCGTATTATTTTACCCGTATTTTATGTACTATTTGGTTGTGTTTTGTGTTTTTATGGAAATGTATGTGAATGAGCTTAAACCTACTATTTTCACTTTTTATTGGATGTTAAACATGATAAGGAAGATGTAGGAAAAAGCGGATCTCAATTCGGAGTTGAAACGAGGAAGAACGAGCCAAAACAGTGAAGAAATGCAGGAGCCAGCACACGAGCCGTGTAGCCAACACGGCCCTGTAAGAGTTGGCCGTGTGGCGACATCTAGTCACTCAACACGGGCAACTTCAGGTCGTGTCCAGTTGCACGAGTCGAGTCGGGAGCACGAGCCGTGCCACCAACACGGCCCTGTAAGAAGGTGGCCGTGTGGCGACATCAGAAGAGCCAACACGATCACACCTGTGCCCGTGTTACAACACACGACTCGTGTTGCAGCACACGAGCCGTGTTACGTAACACGGCCCTGTAAGGCGAGGCCGTGCGGCAGCATCAGAAGACACAACACGGCCACCCCGTGGCCGTGTTACAGAGCACGACTCGTGTTGGGTATTTTCCTGCAGAAATTTCCAGATCCTTCTAGAAGCCTCCAAAGGGGTATAAATACCCCTTTATTCAACAATTGGCAGAGAATCCGAAAATCCTATCATCTACACACACCTCACACACCATTTCTTCCATTTCCCACCATCATCTTCATCCACCTTGATCCATTTTGATCCATCTTCATCATCTCCATTAATTCTCCATCAAAACTTCATCCCTTCCATTGGGTGTGAGAGATCTCAAGGAATCAAGAGCTAGAGGTGGAGATCAAGAAGAATAGAAGATTCTCTTCAAGAAATTGATAGGGAAGAATCCATTCATTTTGTATTTCTTTAGATCTTAGACTATGGGTAATTGTAATGAATCATTTAATTGTTTTGTTACTTTTACTATGATAGGCTAATCCCTCTAGTGGGATTAGGAACATGAAGAGCATATTAGATTGATATTATCATGTGGATTAAATTGGTTTTTGATTTAATTGATGTTGATTTCTATTCATGGAGTTTAATTGTCTTGATGTTGTGATGGCATGGTTTGTTATTCATGAATGTTTATTGGTTTAATGGATTGTTGATCAATGGATTATTTGTGGTAATTAAATGCTATCATGATCTTCATGTATGTATTGCTTGGAGTGAGACGGAAACGACCCTCTATAGTATTAGGAAGGCATGAATAGACATTGAGTTTGGGTTTGACCGAAAGGATATTTGAATTCAATGAGGGGAACCAATCCATTCGTTGGCCTTAGTACACAAAAAGGGAGAGTTTAGTCTAACTAATACCTAGATGGAAGGGGTTAATGTTGGGCTTTGATCTTAAGTGCTTTTGGGAGTCCAAAATGGATCAACAACCTTTGTAACCCGAAAGGGAGCTTAGGATACAATCGTGATCACCCTTAGTCTACATCAATTGAGTTGAATTCCGTTTGCATGATAATATGAATTGAGTGTGCTTGGATGTTTCTAATCCCATGTTTTTCCATACTTGAACTTAAGCACCCATTATCTATTCTTGTCATTCTACTTATTTGTTATTGTTATTTACTTGTTACTTGTTTTAGTTGTTAATCAATCTCAAAACCCCCGATCATCTTTACAAAAACAACAATGAACATGAGCTCACGTATTTTGCTAGTACGAATATAACTCCTTATTGGATTGATAATTTTTCTTGGGATATACTACTACAACGATCGAGTATTCTTGCTCGTGAGTGCACAAAATTAGGCGAACAAGTGGGTCCCTGTCGCTTTCACCTATAATTTCCCTTTAATTTATTTTATTTTATCTAATTAATTCTGGATTTAAGGTCTAAGATCAAACATACTAACATATAGTACTAATATTGTTAAATAATATAAGTGGTGCACATGTGTAATTTTACAAATTTAAAGAAACACTTAAACTATAATTTCGCGTTTCTATGTTGTGCAAAATGGAGAATATCACACTTTTTTTTTTAACAGGATCCAATGCATCCCATGAGAAAACCAAACACTTCGTTCCCAAATGAATCGAATTTCGATCATACAATTTAGTGAGAGGTCAGCGGATAGGTTAACTAACTCATATGATTAGTTTATCATTCACATTTAATTTCATTTTTCCACATCATATTGAACTACGGAGTATTTCTTTTACGGTTCGTTTGATAGATGAGATGAGATAAGAGATTATATATTAGAAATGAGATTAAAGTAAAGATAAGTATTTGTATTATGAAAAATGGAAATTGTTTGATATGTTGTATTAAAATTGATATAATAGAAAGTTAAGATGTTTGGTAGGAGATAAAAGAAGTAAGATAAATGGTGAAATTACTTTTTAAACCCTTCTTTATATTTTAAATTACAATGGCAACCATTATTATAATAAAAAAATAAATTAAAAAAAGATAATTATCACAACCCAATTATGATAGAATACGCGGTAGAAATAGAAACCCTCACAGTGGATTCTCATTTGCGCGCCCAATTCTCCTACGAAGACGCCGATAGAAATAAAATTCTGAGACATGAAATTGGAGTTTCCACCGTAGATTGTCATGAAGATTCGGTGATATTCATCCAGATTGAAGTAGAAAAGTACGCACAACCATTTTTTTGTAGTTGTTTGGGTTTTTTCTCAACGTAATGTGTTTGCCCAAGTTGGGATTCTTATTTTATATTTTGTTCTCGATATCGTTGTTTCTTCATCTCTTATTTTGCATAATATGTGTGTTTCGTTGGTAAATTTAGGCGATTTGGAATCTGTTGAGTTTTTAGAAACTTACATAGTGTAATTTTCTGTGTTTCTTATAAAATAATTTCTGAGAAGAAAGATGGATGCATGTTAGATTGCACCCTCTTTCAACAGAGTAATGTATGAAGACAGCCATACATATATAATTACCTCCACAAAGTTGAGGTGGAAGTTGACAAAATTAGGCAGAGTCCTACTTGTTTTTATGCTTCTGCATCCACATTTAGATGCTCATATCTCACTTCAATTGTGGGGATTTGAATTCCAACTCTAGATAACATAAAATATGATAAACTTAATTTATATTAGAGAAAAATTTTATGTGCTTAAACTCTAAGCTCCAGTACCTGTCGATTTTATTCCTGAGCCTTAACAAGAACTTCTTATTATCATCTTGCACATCACGATTCAGTCTGTCCATCAAATCTTCTTGTCCTCAAGTCCAAGATTATCAATATCGACTTCTTTTATGCCTCGTGATCCTTGTATAAGCTCTTTCCTTAGACGAAAAAAAGTTGGGAGTCTTTCATGTACATCTAGATAAAGTTCAAGATACCTATTACTAATAGCAAGTTCAAAGAACATCCCTAAATTATTTACATACAATTTCATTACTATTACACCTGACATAACACTAAACCATGTCTAAAATACACAATGGTCACAAACCAGATTAGATTATACAATGCTTTACTACAATACACAACAAAGCCATCAATAAAGTTCTAAATACTAGGATGTGTGAGCCCATTCTGTGAAAATTTCTTGAGATAGATCATCACGAAACTGGGTCCATGCAGCTGAAGTTTGAACCATGTCCACAAAATCATCATGATAATCATCACCATCTTGTTCTAATGGATCATTATCTAACATCTCCTCAAATGGATCAACTGCTGTAATGGAGCGTATAAAGTTATGAAGTAAGAAACATGCCATTATTAGTCTCATTTGAACCTCGAGTGGATAGAAAAATGGACTTTGAAGTAAGCTAAAACGTTTCTTTAGTATGCCGAATGCGCGCTCGATGATATTGCGAGCACGAGTGTGTCGCATATTAAAATGATCGACGTGGTTTGTTGGCCTTGAAGAAGTCAAACCCCGAACATCGTTATGATACCTAGCACCTCTATATGGAACAAGAAAGCCCTCAGAATTTGCATACGCTTGGTCACACAAATAGTAATGCCCTATAACCATAATAATGATAATTCATTTTTTTTTTTTAATTTGAAGGAATTGAATACTAGTGGAATTATAATGCCATCTACACAAAAATATAAATTTTGCATACCTAGTGGAACCTTCAAACCATGAGGCCTGTTTACAGCATTTCGCAGGACTCTACCATCAGCCGCAGATCCCTCCCAACCAGGAAGAACATAAACAAAATTTGCATTTTGGTCACAAACCCCCAACACATTAGTGGTGTATTTTCCATTTCGATCTCTGAATCTAGCTTGTTCAGTTGCTGGGACATGGACCGGTAGATGAATACCATCTAGTGCCCCTAAACAACCCTTTGAGCATAAAAAATGAATCATTACCCATAAGGATAAATATAAATAAACACTATAATGTAGATTAATTATGAATGAGTTGTGATAAGTACCTTGAACCATCTCCACGTTGGATTCGATGAATCAGATGGCACAGGTGTTGGTCTCACTATAAGGATGGTATGCATTTTCAATAATGCTTTGAGGACGATGTGCACATAGTGGGAAATCGTTTGACCAGATCTCCAGAAGTCAAACTTCACCACCCTAACCTTTTTATGGTGAGCCAACACAGATAAAAAAATAGCTAATTGTTCTTCTACGGTGACGTACTTCGACTCTGATAACCCACATAATTCGCTCATTAAGAAACATAGTCTACCAAAAGCATTCCTATCCATTCTCATCTGTTCAATGCAGTCAATATCACTATCACGATACAAACGATCCAATCGAAAAGATTGATGGGGAACTCTTTCTATCATAGTGTATGTCCGCAACATTGTACGTCGTCTACGAACTCGTCTACTTTTTTTCTTAAGTAGATTAACAATTATATGAGTTACAGTGATATGATGCTGCATTAATTGGACTAGGAATAATAATACCAAAGCATTCCTCCTACGAAGTCGTGTCATGTTATAGACTCAATTGTTGGTAGGTTAATGATAATCCGACAACAAAAATGATCACAACTCACCTGCAGAAATATAATGTGCATCTTAAGATCTCTTATACAGTTTGTAATTTTGACACATCATCAATCTCTTTAATAATTTTTTTAAGTAAACTTAATTGTTGTATACTTGCACACTTGATAAAATACCTGCAAATTATTGTTGAAGATGCAAATGCATAGCAAATACGTTACTCATGTTGATAAAAAATATGTACACATTCATTGGTTGAACCAAAAATTCATACTGGAATATTAATAGGGGTCAAAACATACAAAGAAGAGAGATTTAGCCTTGCCACCAAAACTAAAATTAGGCAATGATAGTTTTTGTACAGCGTTCATGTCATTATTAGTTAAATTACTATTTGTTTAACTCATATGCATGTTCTTATATAATCAAGTACATGAAAGAAGTTCAAAGTTATAAAAGTATCTAAGAATTCAGGGTATCAAGGTTCAAGAAACTATATGCAAGACAAAACATGAATTTAGAAATGTAAACTACATGAAATTAATCATAACATTGTAACCTTAATACAAAATAAAAAATCAAGGTTCCTTAAAACACCGCAATTCTTATCTTACATAAAACAATTCTACCATGTCTTCCATAATTAAGTTTGCAAAAAGTATCATGGATTCAGTCATACTTGTTCTAGTATTCACAAGAATTTGTTAGATTAATTACCTCTCCACTATGATTATTTGCATGACCCAACACAAGTAGTCAAGAACGCAACTTTTCCTAATTTTATAATCCACTACAATTGCATCTAATGAACTTACGGAAGATATCCACCCAAAAATATACACACTTTGTTCTCTTCTAATTTAATTTTGCTTTTTTCGCCAAGTATTACGTTTTCTTCTTCTTTATTTAATGTAAATTTATTTTTTATGAAAAAGCTGTCAAAAATTACAAATAATTATCTACATGCATGCGATCTAATAAAGCTTCCAGCTTGCAAAACTTGTTAACTTCAGTACAGTACAAAGTAATTAAAGAACTAAAATCAAATTCACAGATTGTCAAAATTCGAAAACAACTAAAATCTCACCTTATGAATCAACCCACGCGAGCACTCTTTTGGAGAAGTCGTTAGATGAGTATTATGAAGACACAAATGCAGACATCACTCCGCGATTTTCACATGTTGCGCCGTTCTTTAGAAATGAGATGGGAGCGCCGTCTACGAAATTAGGGCTTTTGGATCCCCAATGTTAATTCTTACACAGGTTCAGAGGCTATTTTCATAAATGAACATGGTAATCTGAATTAACTGTTGAACTCTTAATATTAATACCACGTCAAAGCCGATATTACTTTTGTAAAGAGAAACCGTATTTTTTAACGGGCTTTTCTTTTTTTACAGGCCCCATCAGAATTCAATTATGGGATACCAAACACATTAAATAGATCCATATTACCCCATAGTAATGGCTACCAAACGGGCCGTTATACTCCGTTATTTTTGTCATATTGTATCTTTATGTAATGTTAATTTTCAATTTTGAAAGTCATATTGTAATTTTTAAAATTAAAACCTAAATGTTTAGAAATGTCCGTATATTAATGGAATTGAATTTATATAATGAGTTAATTGCAAAATAAATCACGAAATTTACTTCTATTGCAAATTAATCATCACTTTTGAGAAATTGCAAAAAAGAAAAACCACAACTTTTAAGTATTGTTGCAAAACACACCCAATTTCTAATTAAAAGTATGGTTTTTTTGGGATTTTTTTGCAACAATACTTAAAGGTGGTGTTTTTTTTTGTAATTTTTCAAAAGTGATGATTAATTTGCAATAAGAATGAAGTTCGTAGTTTTTTTTTTTTTTTTGCAATTAATCCTTATGTAATTGGTTATGTGAATTGTGAACTCTAGTACCTTATGGTATAAAGTTTAATAAAAAATATAATTATATTTTAATGTTACGTCAGTTATTATGAATAGATGAATGATAGTATTTATATTATATAAAAAGTTATAATAATATTTTTAATTTAATAATAATAATATCATTACTAAAAAAACCCTACCTAGTATATTTAAGAAAACTAAAAACAAGTGTTGCCGAAATTAACCTAAGTTTATGATTTTCTCTTGGCTTAGACACAAAAAAATGTAACAACAGCAATTCCGTAATTTTCTTCAACGGTTAAGTTCGAAAATAAAATGAGTGAGACTCATGTACACCCGCGTATGGAGCACATTTCGTACGCCTTTACAATTTTCGTGCCCCTTTGCGATTTAAATCTCTAGCAATACATAAGTTTAAAATAAAGACTTGTATACAACCTCCAATTGGTACAACCTCCTGTACAACCTATTTTCTTCACCTTTAGTGTGTGTTTTTCCTCATTTAAAAAAAAAAAACTGTTGCTTTTATTTTTTTAAAGATATAATTGTAATTTTACCATTGTGGTTTAGTGTATAATTTATTCTTTGGGTTTAGGTATAATTGTAATTTTACCCTTGTAGCTTAGAGTATAATTTATCCTTAGGGTTTAAAGTTTAGGATATAATTGTAATTTTACTTTTGTGATTTAGGGTATATTTATCATAGTTTAGGGTATATTTATCCCTAGGATTAAGGGTATAATTGTAATTTTACCTTAGTGGTTTAGGGTATAATTTATCCTTAGGGTTTAGAGTTTAGGGTATATAATTGTAATTTTACCCTTGTGGTTTAAGTATAATTTATCCTTATGATTTAGAGTTTAGAATATAATTGTAATTTTATTCATGTGATTCAAAGTTATACCAATTCAACTAGTATAATCGATTGTATCCTAGTCCCTCTCTAAGTTTAAATAAAAATAAAGAGGTGGAGAGTTGTGTTCACACGGATAGGGTGAAATCAGATTTGGGCAGACGCATTAGATCTCAATCGGCGGCGTTCCCAATTCTCCGGCCGTCGTGGCCGACACTTAATATAAGTCTGCGTGTATAAACAGCAACAGAGTTCACCAATCATCGATATCGATATGCACAAAACAGCTCAAACGTGGTTCACGGGTGGCCCAAGCAGCGATCTCGACAAGACGCCGTCGTCACTGCTTGCCGACTGGAACGCATACGCCGCCTCTACCGACGCTGCCGCCAGAGATCCCTCCTCCTTCGACCTTGAAGCCGCTGTGCGTACCGCAAACGACAAAGTCTCATCCACATTCGGCGTGTAAGTAGTTTCTGCGCGATGCTTCTCTCAATTGTTGCTTGACTAATTTACTGTTTGCGTTCTTCTTTCATTGTCGGTTCATCAAATTCCATGTCTTATACCACAAGAAGCCAAATTGGTGTTTTAAGTCCAAGTGACTGCATTCTTAGGGATGTATATGGTTTTACTTTTATCTTTTGCAAGTCATATTGAGGTTATTCAATGTTTTCCCCAAGTGCGGATAGCTATTTTTAACCGTAACTGCTGTTGAACTGGAGGAACACATTATAGCTATCGACACTTTGAGCTTTCAAGATTTCATATTCGTAAGCTTTACGAATTTCTGCTTGAATCTCTTAATCGAGCTTGTAACATTACTAACTCGTTGAAGCAATAATCTGCGAGACTCGTCTTGGTTTGCGTTGTCTTCAAGCAAGAAAATGTTTCATATCATTGATGCCAACAAGAGGCAAACAATCATGTCTACAGTGCATTGATTAGTTCTAACACTTCTCTTGGTTGAGATGAAACACATGAGTATTCAGAGCCACTTTTATATGTTCAACCGGTGATTGTTTGCTTATCCTGAATAGGGTTTCAAAAGGGGTGAGGGAGTTACCTGGGAGCTTCAACTCTGCTACAAGCAGTGTACCTACTGGAAAGTCTCTCGTGTATTTTGGGTTCTTCCTCGCTGCTGGTTTCTTCTTTATCTTCATTGCTTTCACTATATTCCTTCCTGTAATGGTGCTCAAACCTCAAAAATTCGCAATTTGCTTCACTCTTGGATGTGCCTTCATTGTTGGTTCGTTTTTTGCTTTAAAAGGTCCAAAAGGTCAGCTTAGCCACATGTTATCAAAGGAGGTATATACAACATTCTTTAATGGCTTCTCCATCTCTTGTTTCTTTGTTTGTTTCCACTTGTTCACTAATTTGCTTTTTGTCTACTTCCTTCAGAGATTGCCTTTTACAGTGGGATTTTTCGGCATTATGGCTGGCACAATTTATGTATCTATGGTGCTTCACAGCTATGTTCTTTCTGTACTTTTCTCGGTGTTACAGGTATGAAACCTCTTATAAAGTGCACTCCCTCTATTACTAGTGCGAAAAAAAGATAGTAATAAAAATTGAGTGCATCAGTACTCATTTGATACAGTTTCTTTCTTATACCATTCTTACTTGCAAGATTCTCTGTTTTGATCACGCGATTCCTTGATGGTTTCTTAGGTCCTTGCTCTCATGTATTATGCCATCTCCTATTTCCCTGGAGGATCAGCTGGACTTAGATTTATATCCTCTGGTCTCACTGCTTCTCTGCTCAGATGCTTTGGAAGATGACTACATTTTTGCTCATCTCTATTGTAAGGTTTATATGCACTCTTGCTCCAGTAAATCCTAAAAGCGTTACTTATGGCTTCCTTTGTATTTAATGTGTCTAGCTTTTGAGAAGGATGTTAATAGGAGATTGCTCATCTCTAGGTTCATATATAACTGCCAGGAACATCTTTAGATGACGAACCTGACTTGTTCTTCACCGTTTAGTCGCCTGCTGAAGCTTTTCACAATCTTAATTCAGTGCAATTCTACTGGAATAGTAGAAGCAACTAGCAAATCTAGGCCACTCGTATTGTGCTAGAATGTGCATTTATGTTGAAATGTTTATCCCATCCAATGGCAACTGATATCTGCTGTGCCTCAAAGTATCTTGAATTTCTAATGATATGCTTAAGAAGATGTGACATATGCATACAACACATGAAACCCAATATCATCATAGTAAAGCTAAGCTAACTGTGAATAGCGTAGAAACAGCATGGCCCTTCAATTCGTTTTGTGTTTGTGAAATATATGTCATACCATATTGTATTTGCCCTGACCGTGGTCTTCTGAAGCTCCATCTCTATCTCTTTGATTTTCTTTCCCAAAGAAACGGCTTCTGGGAATTCCAAATTTTGAGGTGCCTTTGACTTGCTTGGCTAAGAGGCCCGTTTCGATTGCTTCCATGTACAACACCTTCACTAAACTCCTGAAGCGTCGTCTGAATGTAGGCAATCGTGACATGGAACCAACAATTCCTTGCAGCCTGTCAAATAATTCAAGGATAGAAAGAATATGCAGATGAATGTTGAAGCATAATATGTAGGAAATCATTGTCAACATTGGAACTAGGTCAAAACCAGAATCTCCTACACATACCTTCTAATTACAGCTTGCAATTGAGCTCTTCTCACTCTGTCACTGGATGCGAACTCAGTGTCATCCCAATCTTCTGGTCTATCGTTGTTGCTGGAAACAACCAGTATTTTCAGACAGGCTTCCTCATTTTCTTGTAGTTGTAACGCCTTTATTTGATCCTTGATGGTGAAGAGTGGTCCAATAAACCACTCAAACACCTTATCCCTTGGTAAGTTGAAGCTAGTTAATTCCATTTGGTCAGCTGCAAAATAAAAGTTTACATAAAAAGCTGTTTTTGTGATTTTAAGATCCAAAGAAGCATGGTGAGTGAAAACGTACACAAAAGCAGAGCAGAGGAGTCGGAGCGTGCTGATGTGAGGAGACAGTGTAAGATGGAGTAGGCAGGTAGCTTGATGCCCAACTTTTTGCAGTTTCCATAGAGCATGCAATCCTGAAAATCTTTGATGTCTATGAGTCCTTGTTGGAGTAACATTTTTCCGTTGACCTCGCAAGATTTGAAGAGCCAATCCCACACCTAGAAAGTACACCACAAAAGAATTGGGGTATGATAGTTGGTTAAGAGTATGCATATATAGTGAGTGGTGCGCACCTGCACAGGCGTATAACTATGAATGGCTTGTTTGAGCGTTTTGGATCCTTGGGAAACCAACTTTGAATTGCACGAGCCTGAGCCTGAGCCTGAGCCTTGTCCTCTCTCAAGAGGAGGAGGAGACCTCCTTTTGTCAAATGGCTGCCGGCGATACTGAGGCCTGGGAAAGCAGGAGCCCTGGGTTAAATAGAGAGTGTCATTGGCGTATTCATCAAACAATGAGATCACTGCCACAATGTATGCAAATCCCATCCCGAGGGAGTGTTCCTGATGGACGATGACTCCAGCATAGAGAGCAAGGACAAAGCTGGAGAGGAAAGCCGCCAAAAGGGATGCCGCCACGGCTAAAGGCCACAGAAGAATTGCCAGAGCAGCAAAGGGGACGCACACCGTCTCCAGAAACGGGCCTTCTCTCCCGATCATATCTTCCGACAGCCTCCTCCACCCCCTGAATAACATGTAGGGGCTTTTCCAAAGAGCCACTGCTGTGATCAAAGGAACGTCCACAACTACACCAACTATCGAAACCAACAAACACCCCGGTACCATTGATAACCTCAAGGAAGGAACCAACTGTTAGTGATAACACAACACTAATCCAATTCACTCACTCACTCACTCACTCACTCACTTTATGTCCACAGCATTCTCCTCATCATCTCCACTGCTCACTTCATCCATATACGACAAGTAAGAGTGGAAACAAAAATCTGTAAAATCCCTTACTAGGGTGCAGCTACTCTCAACACTTGAGTAGCAACCATCCTGACAATCACAAAGGAAAGGATTATTACTATTAAGACACTAACTAACATGAGTATATAGCAGGACTGGAGTGGAGAGTGACCAGAAAACAGTGGTAGCATTTATGGGTGGTGACATTAAGGGCCTCAAATGTGGCGATCAAGGGAGCA
This sequence comes from Pogostemon cablin, assembly GCA_023678885.1. Lineage (NCBI taxonomy): Eukaryota > Viridiplantae > Streptophyta > Magnoliopsida > Lamiales > Lamiaceae > Pogostemon > Pogostemon cablin. The sequence goes on from CM042971.1 coordinate 35,379,139, forward strand.
AAAAAGCCGTAGGCTACCCCACCCAGGATGCTTCCCAAAATTGCCAAGAAAGGCCAGAGGATCAAAGGGAGAGGCAAAGCAAATAACACAAGAATCTTCAAAGCCCAACCAAGTCTTTTGCTTCTGTCACAACAATCATTTGAGATAGAATAAATATATGTATATGCAAAGAAGAAGAAGAAGACTTAGTTTACTTTGCTATAGAGTAGTATGTCCATAGAAAATGTAGAGGCCAGAGGCCAATGACAACTGCAGAGTTTCCGAGGGTTATGAGGGCCGCCGCAATTGGACATATGAGCAACCCTGAGGACACCACAACACAACACCACACAAAGTGAAGCGAATGAGAATTATAATTTGCAGACAGGTTAAACAAATGCAAAGCTTAGTGCCTTTGACAAGGCCGAGTATGAGTAGCAGGAAAAAGAAGGGCAGGAAGGAGATAAAACTCCAACAAGTGGCCACAAACCCCACTGGTACCTCCATCACCGACCAACAACATTAGAATTAGGTGTCCCTTGAAAAACAAACAAAGAAAAAAAGAAACCAACCGCTTGGTGGAGGTGCCACGTATAACGTACATCACACATGAAGCTGACACCTACCCTTCCCTTCTTTGGTCTCATTTCATCTCTACTTTTTTTCTTCTCACCCATTTCACTTATTTCTTGGTTATTCTACGTATCAGATCACTACCTGAATTTCCACTTCCATAAATTATATCAAACTCTTTTCTTATTTTTAATCACTCTAAATTAATATTTCATTCATTTGGAGTCCAACGATATTAATAATAAAAAGTCATATTTTATCAAAATGAATTATAACCGTCACACATTAACTATAGGGTAACATATTTTTTTATGAAAAGTAATAATGAAGTAAAAAAATGTGAAATAGTATCGTCCCGAAATGGTCATGGTTTAGTGCCAACCAGTTTCTGAAATCCTACAAATCATTAATTTTAATCAACATTGTATTAACCTTACACAATCTTATTATATATAAGTTGTATTCCATAAATCAATCATATTTGGAATAAAATTCAAAGTTTCAAGAACAGCGGAGTAATTACTCTAAATCTTGAATGGCATCTATCTATTAATTAATTTGTCTATAAAATCTTGCAAATAATTTTGCGATCATCATTAATATTTCTTTATAAAACCAAAATCGCGGATAGTGATGTTCCATGTCTTCATCAAACGTCAATTTAATTCGTGAGTGAATACAATGCTTAGATCACATCCATAGTAATAGGTTTTCTCCATACGATACATTCAAAATCTTTAAAAAATTACTTTTTTGAGAAATGGTTACTTTTTTAAAATAAAAAAATATTATACATTTCAATAAAAATATAAGAAATCACCACATTTTGGAGTAACATTTTTATCATAAGTGTAATAATTCATTATTCTAAAAAGTAATTTAAAAAATAATTTTGATAAATTAGGGTTTATATAAGTGTTTGCTAATACAAGCAAAGATTTATAGCGTACGTGATAACTAATTACAAAAGTGTAAAATGATTTCACGTAAAATAATTTCACACAAGACTTGTCCTATAGTATACTCACTACAAGAAACTGTCAGATTACCGACGGAAATTTTCGTCGGTAAAATATGAAAAATCCGTCGGTAAACTGTTTACCGACGAATTACCGACGGAAATAGAGTTGTCGCTAAAATCATGGTCGGTAAATTTTTACCGACGAAAATTTAATTCCGTCGCTAATTACCGACGGATTTTGAGCGTCGGTAAATAAATTATCCGTCGGAAATCATTCATTGCCAATTCGTCGGAGATCATAAAATAGTGACGATTTTACCGACAGAATTTTCCGTCGCTAATTAACGACGAAAAAATCTGTCGGTAAATTAAAATGAAAAAACATAAAAATAATAAATTACCGACGGAAAAATCCGTCGCTAAAATTACCGACGGAAAAATCCCTCGGTATTCTAAATATTTTTATATGATTTTTTTTGTTTTATCGACGAATTCATCTTTCGTTAATTTATATTTATTTTATTATTATATTTGAAATTTCAATAATAAAACCTTTTAAAAAAATTAACATTTTAATTAAATAAGCATTCAAAATACCAACATAAATTTATCATTTAAATTCAAATTATAATCTCCACAATTTCAAATTCAAATGATACAAAAAATTGAAACACAAAACAAAAAAAACATGTCATCAAACATTTATATAAGACAAAATACTAATAGAATCTGCAAGTCTTTGAATAGGTGGCTTCTCGTCCTTGAGCATCCTCTACCTTCAAAACAAGGAGTCAAAACATGTAGGATTTATTTAGAAAATTCCAATGTAGGGGATTTTGTGGGTAATGCATAATGAGTATAAGAAAGCTTTATAATGTAAACTATACCATAAGTTGCATGAGATGACAATATAATTTATAAAGCTATGGTAATAGGGAATGCCACGTGTATCATTGAAATGATTCATCAATCTAAGGCTAAAGCAGCCATAAATTGATCCTCACTATAGAGATAGGCAAAACTCTTGAACTCTGTGCTGCATCATATAACAGACATTATAGAGATTTAAAAAATAAATTTAGATAACATTCAAAAAAATATGGTAGAAGCTTGTATTCAAGCAACATATGGAATCAACCTGATCCCTTTGCTACTTGTTGTTGATTGGATCTCATGAATGACTAGTGTAGCATTCAGAAGTCGTGGAAACCCCCTCGTATTCTCACGAAAATAAATCCATTGGTCTGCAAAGGAGGAGCTGCAAGGTATCCAAACATAGTTAAACAGCAAGCAACATCAAAACAAGAATACCATATTATACTGATTTCTATTTCTAAATATAATACTAGATATAAAACAGGAAATCACCAGTAACTTCCCATTTTCAAATGTAACCAAGTTCATGACATTTTGTTTGCATGTCAAAAGTCGAATAGACAATAAACATCCCTATAACAGACTAAATTTTTGTAGAACTTTCAGAGAAACAGAAGCATTCCATTAGTTCTTTTGCATAACATAGCCCAACTTAGTTAAAGCAAATAGAAGCAGATCTAACCTACATAGTTTCCCCTTGGATTTGCATAGGGATGCATAGATTCAAGATGCTTCACAGGGGCCCAAAGTCTTCTGTACAATGCATTCTGCAGAATGGAGATTCATGAAATTCAAATTCATGAACAATTAGCAGAGTAACATTAAATTAAAACAAAACAAGAATAGGTAATGGATTCAGAAAAGGAAATCCAGATAGCCAAACAAGAAACACGGACAAAACATCCGCAAAGCAAACATTATGATTTGGAATCACAAAGAAAAAAAGGAAGTATACATTGGAAATCCAAAACTAAACTTAAAGCAACCAAAAAGAACAATTATTTAAACTAAACCCCTGAATATTGACCCACTAGACCCCACTAAACACCCCCATTAAACGACCACCAAAGTCAATGGAAAACTTCTAGCCAGATTTCTTCTCGACTCAATAGTAGTTTGGACAGATCAAAAGTTTGTTTTAATTTAAAAATAAAAATTAAAAGTAGTCTCAACTCAATCAAAAGTTTGGACAGATCCCAGAAGTTTGTTTTAATTAAAAAATAAATTAAAAATTAAAAAAAAAATCTTAATCAAACGCCATTTGTAAACAACTAGTATTACTCATTTAATATTTCAAAGCAAAGATTGGAATAAATTTTAAGAGAACAGCAGTCATTCATAGCCTTTAACCCCCAATCCTTCAAAATAAAAACGTCAACAATAAAAATAATACTTGCGAGAGAGAGAAAGACCTGTTCTATGTGACCCTGAGGGAAATAGAAAACAAGCTCGTTTTCACGAGGCACAGTCACCAAAGGACCAGCGCAAGCCTTCCATAGCTCGGTGAATAACGCCGTCTCATTATCCACTAAAGAAGAATCAAGCAAACAATTAAATAAAAATTTACGAGTCAATCGTCAAAAGAATAAAAAGCAACAAAAGGTAATTCGACAGGACTACCTTTCCCGGTGCCGGAATTTCCTTTTCCCGGGCCGGAATTACAGTCAATCGACACCTCAGACGCTCCCATTCCTCCACACTCTAATACCAACTCAGATCTCTCATTTCCCAGCTCCAAGAAAGATTTCACACAAACCCACGAACTCGTAACCAAAAGTCAGCAAAATTCACACAGCTAAACGCGGAAAAAGCAGGAATTCACACGCGCGTGGGCAACAAAACAGAGAATTTGGGATGGAATCGAGAAGAAATCTGGCTAGAAGTTTTCCACGTGGTCGTTTAATGGGTTGGTCCTGTAGAGACAAGTATAGTGAGTATCGCTTGAAACACGGGAAGGCAAATTGTTGGTAGTAAAGAGGGTATGGGAGGGGGATAACGAAGGAGGGGGTGGTAGTGCTACACTCCTCGCACAATCTCACCTCCGATTCCAGCGGATACACTTCCCCCGTCGCCACCGAATTCCTGAAGAAAATCCGAGCGTACGACTCCGCCACAACAGCCGCCACGCCGGCGGCGCCCAACGCCACCGGAGCGTGCTCCCGGGACGAGCCGCACCCAAAGTTATCGCCGCCGATTACAATTGAGTATTTGGTTTTGGTGGAATCAGGTTCCACGAATCGGGTTTGGTATGTGGAGGGCAACCAATTAGGGCAGAAGCGCCGAGCTTTTCGTACTCGTCCGGATTCGAAGGGACTAGGGTCAAGTACTCCGCGGGGATAATTTGATCGGTGTCGATGTTGTCTCCGACGACGTAGCACAGGCCGTGGAATGTGGTGGCGGCGCTGGAGGAAGGGGCGGTGGCGGCGGTTACAATTAGGGCATCGGGGGGAGGGGGGAGAAAAAAATAGAATGAGAAAATACGCTCCCCCTCCCTTGAAATATGAGTAGGTTTGATAATTTGAGTAAAATAAAGTTATATTTTACCGACGGATTAAATCCGTCGGAAAATAAATAAATAAAATTTAATTTTATTTAAATTTGCTGATAAATAAATAAATAAATAAAGATTAATTTTTAAATATTATATATATAATTTGATATATTTACCGACGGATTTACTCCGTCGGTAAATTAAAGACTAATTTTTTTTAAAGAAAATAAAAATTGATATATTTACCGACGGATTTAATCCGTCGGTAAATATATAAAAAAAATTAATTTTATTTACCGACGGATTAAATCCGTCGGTAAATTAAAGACTAAAATTAATTCTTTTAAAAATAAAAGTTGATATATTTATCGACGGATTAAAACCGTCGGTAAATTAAACACTAAAATTAATTTTTAAAAAAATAAAATTTAATATATTTACCGACGGAAAAATTCCGTCGGGAAATTAAATACTAAAATTATTTCTTAAAAAATTAAAATTTAATATGTTTACCGACGGATAAATCCGTCGGTAAATTAAAAAACTTAATTAATTTTCTTTAAATAAAAATTTATATATTTACCGACGGATATAATCCGTCGGTAATCTTCCGGGATTTATTCCCTCCAAAATACCGACGGATTTACCGACGGAATAAATGTTCGTCGCTAATTCCATCGGTAATCCGTCGCAAAAATCGTCGGAAATTTTTATTTATGATTTTTTAAAAATAAATCCTATTAAATAAATAATCCGTCGGTAATTCGTCGGTAAACCGTCGGTAATTACCGACGATTTTTTTTCCGTCGGTAAATCCGTCGGTATTCTGTTAGTTTCTTGTAGTGACTCCTCCGTCCAATAATGAGATATCTATTTGTTTTTACGAGATGAATGAGTATTATTATTTTATATAAAATGAGGAGTTGTATAGAAGTGATGTGCAAACAATTTTCCTTTTTAGAAAATTGTAAGTTTTTCGTTAGATAATTTTACATTTTTTAAATTAATTATCACTTTCGTTATAAAATATTATCACTATTTATTTGTATACTATAAATTGTTTATCAAATAGTATTATCACTTTTCACTATAAAAATTACTCATTCTGTTCCTCCAAAAGGTCCACATTTAACTATATTCATCCAAATGTCTCAATTTTTCACTTTTAGTAAAAAGGCCCCACATGTGGCCACCACTCACTACTAATACAACTATCCACTACATATAAAATAATCACACACTTTAATCTACGGACAAAAACAAATGATCATCTTCAATGGGATGGAGGGAGGATATTTTTTATCCGTCTCATTTAAATATTTACGTGATACGGTCTTACATTGTCTAGAAAAATAGAGTGAACATAGAATGATGGTAGATATATATGGAATTAGGTGTAGGGTCCTAAATTAAAGGGCAACCACAGGTAGGATATTTGAGTTTTATAGTGAAGAAAGAAATTAGGTATGGAGAAAACATAGTGATTGAATTGAGTTGAGTTGAGATGGAGAGTGGAGATATTGGGAGGTTGAGGAGAGTTGGAGTGAGAGTGATGAGCAGTAATTATGCATGCATTGGCGTCACAGGTTTAACTTTAATTTATTTGTTGGGTGCAATTACAAAATTAGGGATTCATATCTCTTCACCCTGGTCCTCTGCCCGCCACCCCCCTCCGCCTCCGCCGCCTGGCCTGCCCTTCTATCCTACATTCGCTGTCTGTATGATCACTGCAAATTGATTGATTATGGAGTAATAAAGTATAAATTAATGGTTGGTTGTAATTTGAAATTGCAGAATCCGAAAATGCAGAAAGCAGTGGAGAAATTAGTGGAGGAGTTGCATCAGAAACGCAGATACAGTGAGGCGGAGCAGATTAGGATGCGGAGAATAGAATCGGATCTGGGTAGAGCGAGATGGTTGATTAGAGATGCGATTCTCAAAAGCCCTTCTCCCCCTGATCCTGCAGACAATGACGATAACAATATTTTTTGGAATCCTTATGTGTTCCAGAGGTAGATGATTATGAATATGATGATTGATGTGTGTGTTGTTTATTTATTATATTACATTGATGATCCTCGGGCTCGGTGCAGGAGTTACATGATAATGGAAAGGATGTTGAAGATATACGTATACTCAGAGGGTGAGCCCCCCCTTTTCCATATTGGACCTTCGAAAGACATTTACTCGACGGAAGGAGTGTTTATGGGGCTGATTGAATCCAACAGCAGTGGTGTCCGTACGGGCGATCCGGAGGAAGCCCATCTGTTCTTCCTCCCCTTGAGCGTGGTCATGATCCTCCAGTATCTGTTCCATCCTTTGGAGCGCGACAAGGCCGTCCTGGAGCGCGTCCTCGCCGACTACGTCCGCACAATCTCCTCCAACCACCCCTACTGGAACGCCTCCCTCGGGGCAGACCACTTCATGCTCTCCTGCCACGACTGGGGCCCACGCGCCACCTGGTACGTCCACCCCCTCTACTTCACCTCCATCCGCGCCCTCTGCAACGCCAACACCTCCGAGTACTTCAACCCCGCCAAGGACCTCTCCTTCCCGGAGATCAATCTCCGATCGGGGAGCCTGGCTGTGGCAACCCCCTTGGCCTCCAACAACAACAACCGCACCACCCTGGCCTTCTTCGCCGGGAAGCCGCACGGGAAGATCAGGCCCATCATCTTCCGGCTGTGGGGGGGGCCGGAGAGCGACATGATCAAGGTGTTCGAGGATATGCCTGAGAGGTTGTACCGTGAGATGATGGGGAAGAGCAGATACTGCCTGTGCCCGAGCGGGTGGGAGGTGGCGAGTCCTCGGATCGTGGAGGCCATATACGCGGAGTGTGTACCAGTTCTGATATCCCAGGATTACGTGCTGCCCTTCAGCGATGTTCTTGATTGGGACAAATTCTCCGTCCGAGTGTCGCCCCAGGAGCTGCCCCAACTCCAGCGGATCCTCTTGGGGATCGGCGATCACCGCTACCAGGCCTTGCGTCGCAGACTCAGACAAGCACGCCCACACTTTGTACTCAACGATCCACCACAGAGATACGACGTCTTCAATATGATGATTCACTCTTTGTGGTTGAGAAGATTGAATCTCAAAATCAACGCATCATCATGATCATCTTCATTCATGCATCATTTGCATTTTTTTATGGGAGTACATTCCACACTTTTTCATTATGTTTAATGGACTTACCATTCATCTTCTAATTAACTAAATATATATATATGCATACATACCAAAATCTACAAACCATCCATCAAGAAATTAGACACACATCATTATCAACGTCTTTCATTAGAACGACAACAGCAATGGTTGTTAATGTTTGAACTCGATCAATGGTAAACTACGTACCCCCTAGCTAGAATTATAAGAATACCCCTAAACTAAACTAAACTTATAATTCTTCAACTAAGTCTCATTTGAAGGCCAATGGCCAATTTTAATGAAATTTCACCAGCAACATAATTGTTTTACTTGCACGCACACTTGCACACACACGTTTGGCGTCCAAAAATGTATGTAGAATGCGGACAAGTGGAAATATTGAGTTGTGTGCATCATCGTAGATCCGATAGATGTTACATTCTATTGCCCCTTGTGTGTTTTAAATCTTAGTTGGCTGCCGTTTCCATTCTTGTGCTTTGAGTTGAATTGCGTTGCTGATCTATGGAAGAAGTTACGTTTCCACTTCTTTTTAGTTAGTGCGTGCATGTCATTGTTTTTTTTTTTTTTTGGTAAAAGTTGATGTACATCATTGTCTTGAACTATTGGATTTTATTTTCTGACGACATTTGTTATTCTTTGGACATTGGATCACTATGCTTTCATTTTTGTTTACTCTTCTGCTAATACAAATTTAGCAAAATTATAGAGTCATGGTTTTCTCTTTTTTTGGATTTGTTTTTGTCAAATACTTTGATTATACATACAAAACATAAGTAGCTAGCGTACTGGCTGATCTACAAAATGAATTATTAATTCTTGATTCACACATTTCTTTTCTTGTTTCTTGGTTCAACTCTATATATATCCACTATGTGTGTGTAATTAATTTGTTTTGTGACTATATGTGTGTGTCCAACTGCTTAATTTGTTTTGCGGCTAGGTGAAAGACTGGAGTCTTGATGTTTTAGCAGATGAAGCTGAGAAAATTGCCGTAAGTCATAAGCATCAAACCCCTAGGTCTACGGCCATCATATATATACACCAGTCGCCCACCACCTTCTACCAATCATCCACCATCCACCAATATTTAGAAAATTGAAGATGGATGTTGAAAATGGTAAAAGGTTTTGCTTCTGCTTTGGGAATGTAGTAATGAAGAGTGGAAGCAGGTACTCAAAAATGCAGTTGTGAAATTGGATCATGTTATATTTTCACAGATGACCTACTAGAAGAATACAATACAATACAATACAATCTTCATGTTCTTACTTGATCTACGGACTTAGATGACCAAATAAATGATACTATTCAATACTAATTTCCATCGTATATATTTGTATGGAGCTGTGTGCCCTGCCTTTTCTTCATAAACGCTCTCTCCTACCACATTAATGTTTTACCATACCTCACATTTATTACATTTCTCCTTTACTTGTAACTATTTATTCCACCAATTCACCGTTATATTCCATAATTCCGGATCATGACTTTTGCAATCACTCCTCCAACATTAGAATTTTTAATTCACACGTACTAGCTTGTGTTCTGCTTTTCTGGTGGACCCGGCTGATCATCATGTCATGCCATGCCTTTTTTACAGTTTAATACTTTTTTTTTTTGAATATAATGTTGATTTTGAAAGTATAATTAGTATAGTTTAACTTTTGTGTGGGTGCAAGTTTGCACCGATTATCAACTCGTATAGAAAATGAATGTGTGGAAGGTTATAGGATTTGTAAGTATATACAAGATTGATTTTGGGTGAGCTTTGAGTATCAAAACCTAATTTTCAAAATTGAAACCAAATATTATGAAGTATTAATTTAATTAATTTTTAGGGTATGTTTGGTTCACTTTAAATTAATAATACTCATTGAGCCTTGAAATTTTCTAAAAATTAGAGAATTTATATGCTAATTGGACTTATGCGTGCTTAATTTTCATCTAAGCCCATTAATAAAAAGCAAGGGGCCCGGTGAAATACAACCTTGATGGGAAGTGTGTTACAATATCCCATGAAACTAATATGGAATTAAGGGAATTCTAATACTCATCCATTGCTTATCATATTTACAAGCTTTATTAACCCACATATTAATCTTAGTGAACCAAACACACCCTTAGTGTATTCTTTTACCCTAACGTTTATGTTTTATTTTACTTTTGTTTAATTAATTCTTATCATTGTGGTCCAGGTTGTATTTTACATCAGTGGTCATGTTATTTGATCCCTAATTTTAGCCAGTATTCGATGTAGACAAAATTAAAATTTATATTTTGTTTAATTAATTTTGAGATGTAATTTGCGCTTATTTTCAAAAATAATTAATTTGACCGGTTTAAAATTATTAGAAAAATTCTCAATTCAAGACCAAAATCTGTATAATCTGTGTTCAAATTATCATTTTTTTACCAAAATGTCCCCACACCTTTTTTTTAATAATTTAATTATTCAGTGTCGGTATAATATTATAGTCCCGACACAAAATATCAACATCATGTTCGACACCATCGTCGTATCACCGGATGTCGAATTTAATGTTGATGATGTGTTGGTATGTTATGTAGGAGCTCCGACACTTTGACTGACACCAAATCCAACATCAATGTTATGACGATAGTATCGGAAATGATGTTAATATCCTATGTTGGATTTTCAACATTAATACTGACAGTAAATAATAAAACAATAAATAAAAAGGAGTGGGGCATTTTTGTCCAAAAATTATCATTTGGTATAAATGATATTCCCTCCACAAGTGTCTTTTTTACATTTTGAGCATCCGCCTCGAAGGTTATAATTTCCTTTTTATACATAGACATATACCCACTAATATAATAATTTTGGCAAAAATTCTGTGCACCCGGGCGCACGGACCACATTCCGTGTAGTTTTAGAATTTTGCGTTAAATTGTATACTCTTTAGTATAAAGATGTGTACCCTTTATTTTCTAAAGAAAATTATTGTATGTATCTGGGCGCATGAACAACACTCCGTGCACCTTTAGAATTTTGTGTTAAATTGTATACCCTTTAGTATAAAAATGTGTACCCTTTATTTTCTAAAGAAAAAAATATTAATGAAAAGTGTATACTCTTTTTATAACAAAATGGTGTACCTTTTATTAATTAAAGTGTATACCCTTTAGACCAAAGTAATGTACTCTTACCTATAATACTAAATTTCTAAAAGTGCACTGAATGTGTTCCCATGCATCCGGACGCATACAAGTGTCACTCAATAATTTTAACTTTAAATTTTGGATATTATAGTCATGTAATTTTAATTTCATATTCATATGCCTTTTATTCATACCTATTTTACCCCATATTATATTCAATATTTCATATGCATTTTCTTCATACCTATTTTACCCCGTTAATATGGAATCAGTGTGTATTTATACCCGACAGTATGATTGGTCTACACTCCAGGACAGAGTATTTCAACTTTCCTCATTTTGCATGATCGAGCTGCATCCCTCTTGAGCTAGAGCTAACCCATAATCTCCAAACCCTAAACGAGGTGATGATAAAACTTGGTTTTTTGGTGATTTTAGTCTCTTATATGTATGATTATGTTAGGATGCTCTTTTCTTGGATCCTGTGTTCGTGTGTATCTGTGTATGTATGATCCCGTTTGTTCCTTTAGCCAATTGATTAGAAGTTGTGTTTTGTTTGATATTTTTCAAATTTGTGCGATATTACTTTCTAATGATTAAGGTTTTTTTGCAGCCTTTCGATGTCTTAAATATAATTTTGTACTAATTGACTATTTTCTCTTGAAAACTGGGGAATATAGATTTCCAGATGCTTGGAGCACAATCGCTGTTTTCAGAATTTGCAAGCTGTGCTCCTTTTATTTATCTTTCTTTTTTTTTTTTTTTACTTTACTGTAAGGCTGTGTTAAGGAATTTGGGGCTTCTCTTCAGATACTTTGTAATTTTAGATCTCTGAAAGTTTCAGTGGTTTATAAATTGTATATATAATGTGCAGACCATATTTGAAGTTGTTTTGTATTTCTAATGCTTATATAATTCTGTCTTTTGACGTTTATTACACCTCAACTATGTGGCGGCCTGCGGGTTCTTATGATTTGACATTGTGCTGTATTGTTTTATAACACCTCTTTCTTTCTATACAGGGTTGTTGGTTATCAGAAATTGATCATATGAAGTGAGAACGCAGGGAAGTATATGTCACAAACAATGACGAATATTGGAAATAATAATTTCTTATCGCTTCTTAAAGATAATGGAGTTATTTGTGCAGTCATAGTTGCCGTAATTATACCCATAGTCCTTTCTGTGGTACTTGGGGGTAGAAGAAGGTTGAAGCAGAGAGGAGTTCCAGTTCAGGTCGGTGGTGAGACTGGTTTGGCCATGCGCAATGCCAGATCACTGAATTTAATTGAGGTTCCTTGGCAAGGAGCCACTACTATGGCAGCATTGTTTGAGCAGTCTTGCAAGAAACATTCTCAACAAAAGTTTCTTGGGACAAGAAAGTTAATTGGTAAGGACTTTGTTACAGCTAGTGATGGCAGAAAATTCGAGAAGCTTCACTTGGGCGAATACCAGTGGGAAACATTTGGGCAGATATTTGATCGTTCGTGCAACTTTGCTTCTGGTCTTCTCAAATTAGGCCACGATGTGGAAACACGTGCTGCCATTTTTTCTGAAACTCGAGCAGAGTGGTTCATCGCCTTTCAGGTAATGGTAGAACTTCTGTGGTGATTTTATGAATAATTTTATCAAGTGATTCAATGTGAATGATATTTCTTATTCCATTGATTTTAGGGATGCTTCCGTCAGAATATCATTGTTGTCACCATTTATGCTTCCTTGGGAGAGGAAGCCCTTATTCACTCGTTAAACGAGGTAGCACTGTTTCCTTCTCTTAATAGGGGAACACTGAAACACTAGTTTTCTTAAAGGGTCTTCACTCTTTCTTCTAGTATATACATATTCTGTTTTCTGATGAAGTATGCATGACTTTGTAATCAATTTCTGCTGAATTGACTCTAATCTTCGGCAGAACATACTCACGTTCACAAGTTTTTGACAGACTCAAGTGTCAACCGTGATTTGTGACTCCAAGCAATTGAAAAAGTTGGCTGCAATACGCTCAAGCCTGACAACTGTCAGCCACATAATTTATTTTGATGATGAAGACTCTCCCCGTGATATCAATGTCACTGATGACAGCAGTAACTGGAAAGTTTCCTCATTTGTGGAGGTGGAAAAACTTGGACGAAATAATCCTGCTCCTCCTAATTTGCCCATTAAGAAAGATATTGCTGTTATCATGTACACAAGTGGCAGTACGGGCCTCCCAAAGGTTTTGATTTATATTGTCCATCTATACTTGGGAATGCATTGAAATTTTATCTATTTCTTGGTGCATGAACATATTGATTTTCATCTTTGGTGGAGAGCAAGACTCATGCTAGCAAATCTTGTCACCTGTAGGCTCAGCTGTTGTTTGTTTTGTGTTCTGATTCAGTGTTATTTAAGAGCAGATAAAGAGAAATTAGCTGGTAAAATTCTGTTCTCTGGTTGAGTAAAAAGGATTCCCAGGAAACATTTTAGCAACTTCCTTGTTAGAATGAGACAGCTTTGATATGTTGAATATGGAAATACAAAGAATTACAAATTACAGAATCATTATGATAAGCTTTTGGACCACCATTACTATAATGCAGGTTTAGTTTCGATTGGCTTTTTCTGTTGATGCATTTACTTTTAATAATGTACTCGTGATTGTATATAGTTTTCTGTCAAGCGATTTTAATTTTATGCATTAATCATCTTCAGGAAATTCTGACATACGGGTTTACAATTAAATATGTAGGGTGTTATGATGACTCATGGAAACATTGTGGCAACTGCAGCAGCTGTGATGACAGTAATTCCGGCAATTGGAAGCAAGGATCTTTATTTGGCATACTTGCCTCTAGCTCATGTTTTTGAATTAGCTGCTGAGGTAACATGTTCATTGGATTCATTTTCACACATGAATGTTCCAGCAAGCTCTAATATGGTACTTTTAACAGACAGTGATGTTAACTGCGGGTGTCGCAATTGGCTATGGCTCAGCACTGACATTGACAGACACATCCAACAAAATTAAAAAGGGAACCAAGGGAGATGCTTCTGCATTAAAACCTACTTTGATGGCAGCAGTTCCAGCTATACTTGACCGTGTTAGAGAGGGTGTTTTGAAAAAGGTTTTCTGGGAATCTAGTTTCTTGTACAACTAAAAATTATTAGTATGTGAAGCTTTTAAAAGGTTAAGCAGTTGCTTATACTCTTATCTTCTCTCTTTTTATATTTTAGGTTGATGAGAAGGGAGGTGTTGTGAAGAAACTTTTCAACTTTGCTTACAGCCGCCGACTGGCGGCTATTGAAGGAAGCTTGTTTGGGGCATGGGGATTGGAAACTACATTCTGGGATATAATTGTTTTTAAAAAGATTAGGTCTATCCTTGGTGGGGAAATCAGGTTCATGCTTTGTGGTGGAGCTCCTTTATCTGGAGATACACAAAGATTTATCAACATTTGTATGGGGTAATTTTTCTGCTAAATTAACATTACAAAAAAAAAGGAAACATAATATTCTTGGCCCTGTGCTCGTGACTAATTTTTCTCTGTAGTCTCAGCTTATATGATGTTACTTCTCTTCTGCTGCTGGCTTTGGTAAAGTATTTTTTGACATGCTATGTATAATATATTGTTCTCCCACACTACGGTCTCTTCAATCTATGCAGTGCTCCCATTGGTCAAGGGTATGGCCTGACAGAAACATGTGCTGGAGCTGCTTTTTCAGAGGCAGATGATACTTCTGTTGGGCGTGTTGGTCCTCCTCTTCCTTGTTGCTATATAAAGGTATAATTCTCTTACACATTTAATCTTCTTTAGTAAATAATGCTACAACTTTTTTCTTCGAACTAGCAATGTGAGTTATGTCATGGCCCACCTAATTTTCTTCAAATTTGTGATTAAAATCTAAACCTTGTGGTGTGTTATTTGGGCTTCTGAAACAATCCTTGAGTGATTCTTTTTGGAAGGCAACTTATTTTCAACTAGGAACTCATGCTTCACTCCCCTTAAATATGTAGTAGATCAGTGTGCTTTATCAATAAACTAAGCGGTGCTGCTTCCTCCCTTCCAATGGTTGGTAAAATATTTTTCTCTGTTGCCCTTGTTTGGAAAGATTTTAAATACTGGCTGACTCCATCTGTCTGAGATCTAAAATCTGTATATGCCTCCATTATATTTAATACAATGTATATTGCAGGGGCATAAGAAACTTAGTGTTCATTGAAATATTTGGAATCTCTAAGTAATTTGACCTTTTCCTTTCCCCTGATTTGAGTCTGGAGTCAATTCATGCAGCTTGTTTCTTGGGAAGAAGGTGGCTACAAGACATCTGATAAACCTATGCCTCGAGGAGAGGTTGTTGTTGGTGGGGCAAGTGTGACTGCTGGTTATTTTAATAACGATGCTAAAACTGGAGAAGTGTACAAGGTGTGAACTTGTTGTAGCCCCTCCACATTGCTGCTGCGTTATTGTTATAATTCAGTTTTCTGGTGATATAGGTTGATGAAAAAGGCATGCGTTGGTTCTATACTGGTGATATTGGAAGGTTTCATCCTGATGGATGCATTGAGATTATTGACAGGAAGAAGGATATTGTGAAGCTTCAGCATGGGGAATACATCTCTCTTGGAAAGGTGCTGAGTGTAACTTGGGGGATTTATCCAACTTACTGAAGGTTACTTGAATAAAAACATATCATATCTGTCTTTCTTATTGTTGCAGGTTGAGGCTGCATTAGCATCGAGCAATTTTGTAGATAACATCATGATCTATGCGGATCCCTTCCACAACTTCTGTGTTGCCCTGGTCGTGCCTTCACGTCATGCCCTTGAAGGATGGGCTAATGAATCTGGAATCAAGTACAAGGATTTCTCGGAGCTGTGTGAGAATCCAGAAGCTAAAAAAGCAGTCCAACAATCACTAGTCAAGGTTTTCTTTATGTTTCCATGTGTAAAGTTTAAATAGGGATAATTTAGTGGTTTCTTCATCCTTGTTGAATATTGCAGGCAGCAAAAGAAGCAAAATTGGACAAGTTTGAAACGCCAGCAAAAATCGAGCTGTTGGCAGAGCCATGGACTCCAGAATCAGGGCTGGTTACTGCCGCTCTGAAATTGAAGAGAGAGCAATTGAAGGCCAAGTTTAAAGATGAGCTTGAAAAGCTGTACAAGTGAAAGATTCAATTTTATTCTCTTGGAATAATACACCCACCATAACCTGATTTTTTTTTTTTTACTGAATCTTGATATCTACAAGACCCAGGAATTTGAGGTTTTCTTCAATAATGATAACGATCACCTTTTTTTGGTTAATGGTTTTGGCAATTTTATTAAATCTTGTATGGAATCTTGATATCTACAACTTTTTTTGGTTACTAGCAATAGAACTATTTTTTTTTTATTTTTTTGGTCTTTATCTGTGGTTTATGTCTATTTTGTTCTTTGTTCTTAGATTTAATATTTAATTTTAGGATTTTGTATCAATATTAAGGTTATAATTATTAGTTGGAATCACAGAGTTCCACCAAAAACTAGTTATATTGCTATTCCCTCAATGTTTTTATTGTGAATCTTATCTTTCATTTATTTTATGTCATCAAGAGGAATTCCCATATCATGTCTACAGGACTACAGTCTATTTCACAACCTGTAGCAAGAATTGGAGATTGTGTACATGTTATAAGTTTTTTTCTACAGAAAAAACCAAAATCAGCAAAAATTTGTGCTAGATCATGAATGGATGTCATGAGACGGATAAGAATTGTTAAAATTTTAAAAATCTTGATTGACTAAAAATAATAACCGTTTAATTGAATTATAATATGAATTGCTCGTAGAATAAAAGAAAAATACCTGAATGTAGGCTTTTAGTAATGCCCAATGCCTCCTTCCCCTTCGAAGTAGACTCGATGATAAATTGAGTATTTTTCTCTAGACGTACACAAGGTCCTGAGTGTACACAAAGTCACGGAAAGTCAATTTCACTTTAGACTTGTTCAACAAAATGATAAGCCTAGGACTTGCAACGTTTGGTTAATTAACTTACCAGTGAGTTAAATGTGGACAACAATATATACTATATAAGAGAGTATTGATTGATTCGAGCTAAACGATAAATGTTGTATTCTTATTCTTATAAAATAGGATCGATTTTTAAAATTGCAGACAAATATAGCCTAAATGGAATAATGCAGCATTATTATGAGAGTACCATTAGGGTACAACCGGTTGTCCCTAATTAATTAATTATTTTAATTAATGACTATTATATCTTTAAAATGGAGTAAATTCTATGAGTAAATCATAAAATCTATGAATGAAAATATTACATGAACTATGTGAATAAAATTACAATTATAATATAAAAATTAATTAAATTAAATATAAATTTTAATAAGTAAAATAAAATATAAATTATTAGGATAAAATAAATCATAAATCACTGAAGTGAAAGATGTAATGTAATGAGTAAAATTGTTCTTTAAATTTTTAAGTATGATCAAAGATGTTCAAATTTTTATGGACACTCTTTGATCAGATTTGAAGAAATTAAAGATTACTGAGTACTAATGTTTTAAGATAAGTATCTATGTAGAGATGCTAGTTTAGTTTAAAATAATTTATCTTTATGGAAAGAATGGAATTGAGATTGGGCAACCCTAAAAATGGTTGATGTAATTTAGTAATGTACCCTCTGAGAGGCTGAATATGACATAAAGATGTCCAGCTTGTGTTGGGCTTCGGCCCAGTTCATGGATGACCCAATGATCTCTCAACCCAAATATATATTTCCGCTTCCGGATTGCAGATTCTGGCACTCGATTTCTCCCATCTTCAGCTTCTGACGCCGAGATTCTTGCTCAAATCAAGGTGAAACTTTCAGAATTTTCAAGTGCGTAATATTTCAGTGAAAAGTGGTGCTATAGATTTCAAGGATATTTCGTTGTTTTGTTAACTACACGCGATATTTAAATTCCGTAGGGTTTGTATAATTATGCAATCGCTTGTTTGATAATGGGGGTTTACAATGGGATGATGTGCCATCTTCATTGGATTTGGTGCAAAACATGGCTCTTTTGGATGTGATAATCAGAATTCATAGACGAGTATGTGTGTGAATTTCTCTTCTTTTGTTCACAAGGCCTCGAGATTCATACATTGTTTTTACTTGCTTCTGTTGCATTCACAATCGTGTAAGATTTTTCCTTGGCCCGTATGATTTTCGAGGTTACTGGCGATGGTTATGTTTATGCACTATAAGTGGATGAAACTGGTTTAGAAGACATGTTGGATCCTGCACTGCCCCTTGGAACTAAAATTCAAGCTTATATTTTGTTGTTTACCTATTGATGATATCTCTTGTCGGTTACTACCATTCCAATGACTCTAGAATGGCTTAACACAGGTAGCTTTTTACTTGCGATCCTAAATAAAATTGCTTTCCTTGCCTCCTTAACAATAGAAAGGAAGAAAATGTAATTTATTAAAAAATTGTTTGATTCATCCCCCTGTTTTGATATTCTTACCATTAGGACCATCTTTCATTGCATTGTTTTGTTGGATTGGTGTAACTCAGTTAATCCTGTCATAGAGTGCAATTTCTTCTTCTTTTTATCAATAATAGTAGAGTCCTCTCGACCCTATCAATCCTGCTCTTTCAGAGTGCATTTGATATGCAAACTTTTGAATATGTTGTTGTATCTTATTTGATGTGCACTGGTACATCTTAGGATGAAGGTCCGTTCATCGGTCAAGAAAATGTGCGAGTTTTGCCGGACCATCAAGCGGCGTGGACGTGTGTACGTTTTGTGCTCTGCTAATCCCAAGCACAAGCAACGACAAGGTGTATCAACATTTGCATATGAAGGCCCGGCGCCTCCTGTGTATGTACCTGAGATTTTGCGCTCCTAATGATTTTTATAGGTTATATCAAATTTTTCATGAATTCGGAATGCAGGTCCTCAGTGGTAGGATCAAATGAAGAGGCAACATCAGTTGCTGATGTTTCCCAAAGCCATCTCCCTCGTCTCATACACAGCAAGAATGAGGCATTTTCAGTGACACCGTGGTGGAGAGTGGGCCTTGTTTCTCGTCTGTTCAGTCAGGAAGGCAAGAAATGGTAGTGGAATAGGTTTTGAACTTTAATTTGTAATCCCCATTTACCATTAAAAACCGTTGGGCTCAGAGTATTCTGTAGTTATGTAACTAGACCAAATGGGGATTTTGGTTTAGTTGTCTGGTGAGAAGAATTATCATAATATTTTTTAGGTTGTTTCTCATGTTTTGGTGCGTGACAAGATCAAAGAAATTTAGTTTGTGTTAAAGCAAGCAGGAAATTTTGTAATAAATGAATTAAGGGAGGTGGGTGGAGTGCGAAAGGGAACATGTTGGCAGCTTAAGGACAAAAAGCCCATTGCCAATTCTCTCAGTTTTGCTGTTGATTTATTTATAAAAAATTGGTAAAAACTTATTGCTTCGCTGGTGCTTGCCAATTGCCATGTAATTTCCCTTGATTCAAAACAAAAGCAGAGCACCACTTTGGGTAGAGTATTTGTCATTTTATAATTCTATTGTCATGTACGCGTATGAACCACAGAATGCATAAGGAATTGATGTTGTAAGATAGAAATGTCATAAGAGTGTTCTAATGAATTTAGGTAAGAATGGGACTTTCCTAAAGTTGGTTCCTTTAAGGGCGTTCTTCTCATTCCTAGCTTTGTTAGGATGAGAAATTTGTGTAAATGTGGACCTCTTTCCTGTCAACCACAAAATCTGGCAATGCAATGCAAAGTAAGAGGTTTCTTCAAATCATCTTCTCAAATTTGTCGAGGTTTTTCACCTTTTGCATGGATCTCAGAAAAAGAACTAACAAGACACCTGCAATGTTATGGTCAAAATTACTACTCTACTTATTAATCTGTGAAAAACGAATACCTAACATAAGCCACAACACTCTCACCTGCTCCCACAAACAAACCTTTGACGACAAGCTGTCTCCCTTGAAGGCTCAACGCAATGCCCAGATTCGCGAGGATGCTACCCAAAACTGTATATATTGTCGCCATCTGCAGTATGGTTGCTTTTCGAGCTGCTCTCTCGGACTGAAAAATTCGTCATTCATTCATCAACTCAAAACGTCAGTCAATTCATAAATCAATTGTGATGAAGAAATCACCTCAAGGACACGAACTCGGAGCTTTAAATCTCCAGATTCTAGTTGTTTTATAATGCCTTCTATATGTTGAATACGATAAGGCATGGAGATTGTGTATGATCTTGCCTGAACAATGTTTACAACAGTACCAGATTATGAGATGATACTTATTGTTCAAGGCACAGATAATTTGATGGAAAGGATATTTGGAAAGTAGACAGATAAAATGAAAGCACATCATCAGCTTGTTTTGTTATTTCTTGAAATACTTGTGCCCCTGTCGGATGTTGTCTTGCTAAAAGCTCCTGTAATTGAATTGCTCCATTACATCAAATATATATCACAAGGTTTCAGATAGACAAGAAGAGCTGCACAAGTAATATAAAACCTGTGCATATGGTGCAGCAATCTTAGCAAATGAAAAATCAGGATCCAGAGTATAGCCAATGCCTGCAAGAGGGCATTCTTGGTGTAAGAAATAAGGTCTCAATATATAGTAAGAGAGAGAGAGAGGGAGGACCTTCGATTGTTGAAAATGCCCTGACCAGAAATGTGAAAGTGGAAGGAAATCGAAAAGGTTGATCTGATGCTATTGCAAATAAATCCTAAAAAATAAAACCCTTCCAAATGAAATTGTTCCAAAAGACAGACAATAAAAGTTGAGACATTAAATCTGAAAACATGACTTACTTGAAATATTTAGGATATAACAACTAAAAATTAATACTGAAACACTGATTTAGTGCAGGGATTGATTCCTTCATACCTCACCGATTGCAGACAAAGTTTGCTGCTGAGTGAGTCTTTGGCTTAACAAGTTATCCAAGAAAAATTGCACTGATCTCCTCACCTCAATCAGACATGGGATGACAGTATTAAATTTGTCTGTAGTAATGGAAAAAAAAGAAAGAGTTGTTTGGTAAAGAAGCATACTGATGACATGTCTCGTGTGGGCTGAAGTGCTCCAAGATCCACTAAACTTTTTATAACCTGCATTGGCATTAGCTATAAAAATTTGCATGGGTTTCTACAAGAACTAGTATTTTGATAAAAATGAGTAAAATAAGGTGAAAGGAAGTCATATTTACTTGGATGAAACAGTACTACTTAGTATAGCAAAAAGAACACATTTGAATTAAGGAGGTCAACCTTGTTTGCATCTTTTTCATAAACTGCGTAGAAAAGCTCTGATAGTCTCTCCCGATTAAAGCTCTTAATCTCTCCCATCATACCAAAGTCATAGTATATGAGTGCTTCATCCCGATCAATCGAAAGATTTCCAGGGTGAGGGTCAGCATGAAAGAAACCAGTCTTAAATATCTAAAGAATAGTGAAAAGAATTGAGAATCAATGTGAGGACGAAGATGGATTAGTGAGCCTGGGTTACAGGAAGCTAGCTGACTTGTATTAAGTAGGCCTCAATGGCACGGGATGAGATTCTCGATCGATTAAAGCCCCATGCATCTATTGTATCCAACTGGTTTATCTTAATGCCTGATTAATTCAATCACAACATATGCACATGGGATAAAGTCTTTTCACCTTACAAGTACTGTCAAAAGAAAGGATGTAGGGATGATACCTGGAACGTATTCCAGTGTTAACACCTTTAATGATGTATAATCCCAGAAGACCATCTAGACAGAAAAAGTATATCATGAAGATATGCAAGAACTTGACAATTCAAATGTTACAGTGTAGCAATATATTTAGTTGAGAGTTAATATTAACAAAAAAAAGAAGAGTACAAGCCTGGAAGAACTACATGTCCTTCAGGAGGAACATACAGGTACTCGAACCCACTTTATATTTCTAAAATCCCGACGGAATCTATCAGCATTCTTCGCTTCATTTACGTAATCGATCTCTTCATATAAAATCCTACAGTTTTCAAAAACATGATTAATATCATTCACAAAGACAAACCATGATGTTCCTACAATATACCTGGAACATTCTTCATATATTCCAATCCAATCCCTTGTCGGGCCGCCTAACGTTTTGCTTCTTTGAAAGAGTTGACAGAGTATCTTTAGATTTCCTGAAGTAGGAGAAAGATTATGAAGCAATAAAAACGATACAATATTTGAGGCATTGAGCAGTAGGATCACTTACTAATATCAATGTCAAATAGTTTCTTCAATCCTGGTCTTTGAACTTTCACAACTACTGTCTCTCCATTATGCAAGATAGCCCTGTGAACCTATCGGATGTTTATACAAGATCAGCATAATTGGGTAAGACATCATAGATCTTTCAACTATAAATGATGTGCTTATATATTTTGTAGGTCGGTACAAAACAGATTCATTTGACCAAATACAGGATGTGCATAGTTCCAAATTAGAAGATACTCCCTCCGTCCCATAACAGCTTTCACACTTTTCTCATTTGTTTGTCCCACAATAACTTTCACACCCCAAAAAAGGAAATATCACTTTATCCAACAACCTCAAAAGTTACTTTAATTTCAAATTTGCCACTCCTTTTTCACACACATAACATTACTTTACATTTTATTTATTACCTAAAAATACTACAATACCCTTAAAAGTCAATAAAGTTGGTCAAAAAAGCAATTTTTCTTAAATAACGTAGAACAGTAAGTGTGAAAGCTGAAACGGGACGGAGGGAGTATATGTTAATGATAAGTTTTCTTTGAGACAAAACAAAATAGAAAAAAACCTGGCCAAGACTTGCGGCTGCAATTGGTAGGTCCTCAAACTCCTCAAACAATACATTAATTGGAGCACCCAATTCTGTTTCAATCAGATTTTTCGCTTTGGTTGACGTAAAAGCAGGCACTCTATCCTGATCAAACAATTCAGAAAGACTGAAGAAAACATATGTGCATAAAAGATAAAAGCAATTTGATAAGAAGGTAGCTAGCTACCTGTAGTTTAGCAAGCTCTTCCACATATTCTTTGGGAAACAGATCGGATCTGGTCGACAATAATTGGCCAAGTTTGATCAAGGTGGGACCAAGTTGCAACACACGCTCCCGTAACCATGAGGCTGTTTTCCTTCTTCTCTCTCCCTGAAAAATAAAAGGAACATTATACTACAGTAGCGGTGGTGGGATGATTAGGATAGGCATATACTACATTAACATATACTACCTGCTTCTCCTTAGACCAGCCTCCAATGTAGGTCCATTTTGCATCATCAAACAAAACACGCAGACGAAGTGAAATAATACAGGACCACACATCAATAGTTCTTTGAACAGAGTTATACTTGTCATTTGCCCAACTAAAACCCTCATCCGGAGGCAAGACTTTTAGGCCTTGGATGGGGGGTAGTTTTGAAACATTAACAAGCTGAAGCTGGCTCCCAGTTCCAGTTCCAGTAACTACATCTGCATGAGTGCCGTTAATAGATCCCCGTTTCCTGATTTCACTAGCCGGTTCCATTTTAATATTTCTACCTATTAATTTCATTTGAACATCAAATCTATCAACGTTCCTAGTTCTAACAGGAACATACGCAACATTCAAATAATTGTAGTTTGTCAATGAAGCGAAAAATCCAAGATTATCTCCATGAATGCGGCAGTTGAAGAAAGCCGCCATCAATTAACCTGCAAAATGTACATGAAATCCGAAACAAGTTTCTTTTCTTTTCTACTCCAATAATAAAATTCATGATTGATCTAACAAGATCCAAGTAAATTGATAAAAGACAAGATTTGCATTCAAACATGTAGTCCAACTCTAGTCAACGAGAAAACTGACCTTGAAAGATTGTAGAGAGAAGGAGCAAGCTTGAAATTAAGGAGGGGGAAGTGCGATTTACAGTTGGTTAGGCTTCTTGTTTGTAATGCACTTTGACGCAACTTTAATTAATTAATATCGAAGTTACACATCACAAACATTTAATTTAATTTTCTGGTAACACTAACACACATGGAGTATTTCCGAATACACTCTCCTTTCCTATCCTCTACTCTCCTCTTTGATTTACCACTTGCATGTTGCTTTGCCTTTGCCTTTTTTTTCTTTTTTCTTGTGTGTTACTTCGTCCCTTGACTTGAAATATGATTATAAAAAGCTTAATTCATGAATGTATTCTTAGAACTACTTATTTTAAGATATTCCATGCATTGCTGCATTACAATAATATGGAGTACTTTTTTTTTTTTGTAATGAATAATTAACAAAGAATTTACGGTTTTTACAAAATTAATCATTCATTGGGCCTGAGGTCTTAAAAAGAATTTCTTAATGGGCAAAAAGACCTGATTGAATACTTGTCGTAACCCACAACCCAAAACCAAACTGGGAGTATATCAAAACTCAAATGCAGAATCTAAGGCCCAATATAATTCTTTAAAGGCCAACACGTGTATTTGTAATGCAATACAACAACTAATGGCTGTGTTGCTTAACTTAATTATTATATACTCCTCAAAACAATTGCTAATGGCAGATGATAAGTGGCGATTATAAATGTAAAAACTGTAATTATAGGTTTGTTACATTATTTCATTATTATGTCAAGTTTATTAAAGAGGGTGCGTTGTTGTATTATCAAAAGTTAGTGTAGGGTTTGATAGTTGCTAACGAAGAGAATGGCAACCAGTTTCGCTATTAATTTTTAATTTTATTTTTAATTATGACCTTATTCTTTGACATTAAGTCTTTAACAACTAAATATGAATCACAATGACAAAATCCATATTAACCATAAGTGAGATGAAATTTTCTAAGAATTAATACTTCCTTTATTCTTTTAAAATGTATTCATTTTGATTAGTTACATTACAAGTATTCATTTATTTTTTTAATGAGATCCACACCAAATAATTAGTCTCTTTTTATATGGATCATACACAACACTAATATAACTACCAACTACTCCACATATTAAAAAATTACATCTCTCAGTCCACTATACATTAAAACATTATAAACTCTTTAATTTATGTGCAAAAAGCAAACGAATATTTATCCATGAATAGAGAAGGGAGTATTATATCGGATAAACATTTAAATTATATGGATAATTGGACATGAACAATGTAAAATACATCATGAACTACAATAATTGAATTTTCATAAATATTAATACTAAACTCAAAAATAATATTAAATCCTAGTGTTAAAGTATGACATGAACTAAAAAAATAAAATACATCACAAACCAATAAGATGAATCATAATGGTGCATGCAACATTTCCGATTGCATGGAGGTGTTTGCCGTTGAAGAGTTGTAATATAACCATTAACCAAAAAAGAAAAAAAGGGCTAAATTCTATATTTATTAATCCGGAAACAAACAGGGATTAGGATAATAAAAAATTAAAGTTTGAATTAAAGAATTAATCAAGATTCCTACCACCCCTGTAAAGCTGTAGCATTATGTATTATTTAAAATAAGTAGCTAGATAGTAGTTGAAATCCACAGCCACAGGTATAGCACCCAACCGGACAAAAAGTACCAGTCTTAATTAATAATCTCAACGTTACACATTTATATCTCTATTTGTCACTTAATATAAATAAGTTTTCAATATACTTTATTATTTAAAAAATAATATATTCATTTAACATACATTTATTATATTTTTTTATTAAAAATACTATATTACTATGTAGGAATAAAGTTGATTTTAAATAAATAAATAAAAAACAACCAAAACCTTATCACCGAGTTAATTAATAATAACTGTATTTGAGTAGCTGACATTGACCATTAATAATAATATAAGAGTGTGTGCTTCCCAGGCCAACTCCAGTTAAACCTAAGCTAATTTCAAATAATTAATTAAACACTATCCGTGATGAATTTTTGTCCAATGTAAAATTGCAACAATGTCTTACGTGCGTCATGTTGTGTTGTGACTTGTGTGTTACAGCCTCCACCGATAATAGACAAATATAAATAAGGGTTAATTGCAGCTAAAAGTCTTTATCTTTACTTGTATTGCGAATAAGTTCAAAAATTAGCAAAAAAGTACCTTAATTTAATGAGATTTGGCGTCTTGAACTTCCGAGCAGCTTCTTATTGCCCGATGCTGACGTGGCAAACTACTCACTGTCAAATCTCTTATTCTAATTAAATTTATTTATTTTCTTCTGCTAACTTTAGTCTTTAAACTCTTAATCATCCAAACCTAAACTCTCAATTCTCGCCTCTAATCCATCTAAACCCCAATCATCCAAACCAAAATCCTCATCATGCAAACCAAAATCCCCAATTCTCGCGATGACATTATGCTGCAAGTTCCAAATATCTGCCGGTCTTCTATGCACTCAGTATCGACCTCACTCTCTGATACTATATCGATACCAGAGAGAAATCCCGGCGAGCACTCTCTCTCATTCTCTTCGAGCAAAACCCTAATCGCATCCTCGATATCTACCGGTTCGCTGTCCTTTCACCGGAGTCGCAGCATGACCAAATTGTGTCTTCGACGCCATTAAAAAGCTTCGAGAATCGAATCATTTCGAAGGCTTCCAGTCCTTCTTTTGCAATTCTAAGAGCACGCAATTTCTTATTCAAGATTTTCAATTGGTGGTCCAAGAACAACCTTCGGGGTTATGCACCGATCTGTTTGGGGATGGAGGACTTCTATATCAAGCTATCATTGAAGAAATGTCGACTTTCGATTTCCATATGTTCAACCCTTCAGAAATTTTCTAAATGTTGAGATGAAAATTTTGCAATTTTCTTACAATTATACATTTAATTACCATCAAAATTCAATCATTGTTTCGAGCTTTAAGGAAGAATATACAAATATTGAGAGAGAAAATGAAAAAAACAGGGGAAGAGAATGTCATGTAATGGGATTTGCTAGTGATGAAGTTTGGTGGGTTCAACAAGGTTTAATAGGATCGGTGGTGGAATGTTATGATATTTAGAATTGGAAGCAATTGAATGGAAAGAATTCAAAGCTGAAAGAAATTATATGATGGTGGGAAGAAGAAGAAATGTAGGGCATGGCATTATTTGGAATTAATTTGGGAAACAAACATAATGATGTCATTTTTCTTAATTTTTAAGTGACTGTTCTACATTCCACTAATTTGCCACATTAGCATCGGGCAATAAGCAGCTGCCCAGAAGTTTCAGACGCCAAATCTTATCAAGGTGAGGTACTTTTTTACTAATTTTCAAACGTTTGAACTTATTCGCAATTCAAGTAAAGATGGAGACTTTTAATCGCAATTAATCCTATAAATAAATAAATAGTTCTAATTAATTTATCTTTGGGGATTTCTCATTTCAGTTCACACATAAAAATGTGCACGAACATGAGAGACGCTTATTACGAGACATCATTGAAGACTCTTCAAATGTAATACATAAAATTCTACCTCCAACTATCTCTTTTAAATAACAATAAAATTTATATAATGATTTTGACTTTTTAAATTTTAAGAATAAATTATTGTATTCTCGTGATCTTACACTTAACTTCACCGAGCCAATAAATATGTAGTTTAAAAAAAATCATTTTGATCAATTTTATGTATTTTTTTTTATATTGTGGTACTTTTAAATAATAAATAAATAATAAAATAATAAAATTATGTGTGTCAGTAAAAGTAATACTTTTTAAATTAAAATGAATTTTAAAGTTATTAATTGGTGTGATTTTATTTTTTCTACAACGAAGGGTGTGGGGAAAAAAATAACAATAATAATAATGTGAAGCTGTGAAACGAAGGAATATTATTATAATAATTTAAAGAATAAGTCGTAGTTACAACAAACTCCCTGATATAATATTTCATTTAGATTTGAATACCATTTAAGCCCTCTCTATAAGCCACTTAAAGCCTATAAGCCATTTAAAGCACATCCTGCTATTTACCTCCTCCATCAATCCCAGGGCAGGGGTGATGGCCCCTAAGGGTACACCATTGAATACCCCATTTAAATTTGGATGATGAGTTTTCCTCTCTCAATTTGAGGAGTCATAATCATTCTTAAAACTTAATGCGTTTACTATTTCCAACACTTATCTATCACTTAGTACCCCATAATCTATGAGATGAAAATAAAACATAAATTAATTGTAGTATACTTAAAGAATAAATACGTGATTGGAGGAAAAAAGTATTTCAAAAAAAAAATTAGAAAACGAATTATAAAGGATACGTTGGAGGATGATAGAAAAACTATAGTTTAATAAGATGGTCTCTCAAATATTTTAAAGATTTTGTGGAGATTCTCTTTAACATTCAATAAGGGCATTGCATTGGTGGTGGGTTTAAACCCAAAAAATTTAATCTATTAAATTTTTACACACTAACTCATTAAACTCAACCCATACTTGCATGTATTTTTTAGTTTAAAGTTTTAAACTAACCATTTTTTTTATGAGTCAAAAAGATGTGAACCATCACAATTAATGCAACTCGCTCTCTTTTATAGAGTGTGTAATACACTTTTCAATTAAATAAAAGAAGTGTTGGACACACTCCACAAAAAGAATTAACATTATTTTTTATCATCTCTCTTTAAATTAAGTTCATACCTTCGACTACAAAGTACATTTGAGTTTAAACTGAGGAATTGCATTAACTAGTTTAAAAGTTTTTATAGTTTAAACTCATTTTCACCCAACCAATGTGGGTGCTCTAAGTATCACTAAAATAATTATTTTTTATGGACTAATGAAGTTGCCTTAATGAAGTTAAATCAGTTTATTTAACGGATTAATAATGTAATAATGTTAGTAATTTTTCTTTAGTAAAGTGGTGGTTGCTAAATTTATAGCAATGAAAATTCAATCACTTTGTTATTAAAAATTACTCTCTTCGTTCCATTCGAAAAATCCCTTTTTTTCATTTTAAGTATCCCACCCAAAATATTTTTTTTTTACACATATGAGACCACACACCCACTAATATAATTAAAATATGGGGCACACACTACCCATTACACATTAAATAATAATACTCCTTAATACTGGTGAAAAAGAAAAATACCCTTTATATGAGAAAGAGAAAGTATGTTGATAATTATAATATTCCCTTATATTAAATAACAATAATTTTTTTTCATCGATAAAAACATAATAAATTAGTTGACAATCTCCGTGTTAAAACAAAAGTGTAATTGACAATACCTAGTTAAAAAAAAGTTTTTTTTTTTTTTCATCACTTCCTCCATCTATTCATTCTATTGTTAATGATGTTGTCACCTATTAGTGTGTTGAATGCAATTTACCGTTTTTAAAAATTGACAATACCTCGTTAAAATATAGTTTTTTTTTTTTCCGCATAATAATAGGTGTGTTGATTGAGAGAAGTGTGAGGCGTACTGCAATTTCCACGCCAGTTGATAGGTGATATTCCAATTTGGTGGATTGGGAAATTGGGATTTTAAAAATAAGGTTATAGTGGGCAGGCTGAGGCCAGGCCATTGTTATTTATAGTATTTATTTATTGGAAGACAAGATAATGGAGTATAGACAGACAGTAGTATAGTCTCTTCCTTTCTCTCTCTCTTCTCCTCTTGTGCACTGGCATCGGAAATGGTTTCCGGCAAATGGGTTAAAGTTAATTGCAATTCAGAATTCAATTGTGTGTTGGTAGGCTAGGGTTTAGGGTTTATATATAAAGTAACTATGATTGGAATGATTGCAGTTGGAGCAGAATGGAAGAGGACCTGGAGCTAGAAGCTCACACGCAATTGCAGTGGTAGGGCACAAGGTTTACGCGTTCGGCGGGGAGTTCACCCCTCGAGTCCCCGTCGACAACCACCTCTACGTCTTCGATCTAAACCACCAAACATGGTCCCTCGCCGATTCCAAAGGGGAGGTTCCGCCGCCGCGCGTCGGCGTCACCATGGCATCCATTGGCCACACCATCTACGTGTTCGGAGGGAGGGATGGCGCGCACAGGGAGCTGGACGAGCTGTTCTGCTTCGACACCAGGACCAGCACGTGGACCCGCCTCCCCTCCGGGCCCCCTCATCGGAGCTACCACTCCATGGCGGCCGATGAGAGGCGAGTGTACGTGTTCGGAGGGTGTGGGGATGGTGGGAGGCTGAACGACCTCTGGGGTTACGATGTTGTGGAGCAGCGGTGGACCCAGTTCCCGTCGCCCGGGGAGAAGTGCAAGCCCAGGGGCGGGGCTGGACTGGCTGCAGTCCTTGGGAAGATTTGGGTGGTGTATGGGTTCTCCGGCGAGGAGCTTGATGATGTGCACTGCTTTGAGTTGGAGGGGAACAGTAACAGGTGGGTTCAAGTGGAGACCAGTGGGGAGAGGCCCACGCCCAGAAGCGTCTTCTGCACATATCCCCTGGGGAACTGCATTGTTATCTACGGTGGGGAGATTGATCCCAGTGATTTGGGTCACCTGGGTGCTGGTCAATTTAGCCACCAGTTTTTTACACTCGACACTCACACACTCGCCTGGACGGAGGAACAACACCCTGGCCCTGGCCCTAGCCCCGGCCCCCGCGGTTGGTGTGCTTTTGGAGCTGGACAAGGCAGGTTGCTGGTGTATGGTGGTAATTCGCCTACCAATCAACGACTTGATGACATCTTCGTCTTCACCCCTAGTGAGTAGATAGTTTCTATTTCGGTGTGAATAAAACTGGAGTTCTAGTTGTGTGTCTATTTGGGTTGCAAGCACTCTAAATTCCCCTAGGTCCTAATTGTGTTAATTGCATAAACGAACAAATGCAAGTTGTTTGTTAATCATCGTTTCCTTTCAAACTTTAATGAACAGAGCAGAGCAGAGCATTTATAAAGATTAGGAATCAAGTAATTCAGTTTTTGGGGTGAATAAAGAAAAAAAGAAAGATGAAGTTGCATAAACCCTAAACACCCCAGGATCAAAAATTAGAGTAATCTCACTTGATAGATCCCATGTAAATGTCAATCTCAATCAAATTATCCTCCTCCTTCATCATCTCATACATAAACATGGATTCTTGGGACAATTTACAGCACTTGAAACCTCTCTCTTTCTCTTTCTCCGGAGACACGAATTGCCCCGTGGGAATGGCTATTTCAATCAGGCTCTCCTCATCTGATATCCAATCCTCCTCCCAGCAATCCACCCTCTCTCTCATAATATTAATATTGTAAGCCCACTCTATATCAGAAAAATGGTCTTCACTTGAAGTGGTTGACAATTGATCCATGCTCTCACTCTCCGAGTACAAATCTAAGACCTCCATTGACGTTGCCGTTGATGATGGATCTGCACGCCCGCTCACTGCTTCTTCTTTGCACAATTTCATTACATACATAGCTGACATCAACATCACCAGTGCTGAGATTGGAATGATGGAAGCCCCATGGCCATGGCCCGAAGAAAAAAATACTGCAAATGCAATAGCAAGCAAGGTTTTTGAGCCCTGGAAAAAAGATGCCATCTTTTTTTTTTGGGAGATAGCAAAAGGCTGGCTATGAAAAAGGAAATTAAAGAAAAGCAGGGTGCAATTGGGAGGTGGTAAGGAGTTTGGAGTGGGAGGATGATAATGAAAAGGTCAGGAATAAATATGAAGAAGATTCATAGCATAGCAGAAGAGAAAGATACAGTATGTATGTATGTATGTATGTGTGGAAGGGAAGGGAAGGTAAGGGAAGGAAGAAAATGGTTTATTCGCAGCAATTTCCTAAGCTCTTTCCACTGTTTGTTTTAATTAAAATTAGTAATTAGTGGTCCTCCCCTGCAACTGATTCTCTTAAAAAAATCAAAAAGCCATGGAAATTAGAGATGCCATGTGCCCATCCATCAGCTCATCACTCTAATCCACGTGCCCTTCCTTCTCCTCCAAATCCCATCAACTATTAACATAATCAACCCACCCACAACCCGCAATACACTATACTATATATTTCCCTTCACTACTCATATATCCCATGATATATAATTAACCTTCTTCATCTTCTGTTATACTATTAATTTAAATAAGAGAAAAACAAACTTGAATACAAATTTGTCATTTACCATCCATATAAGATAAGAGTAGAACTTTGTATTGTATCCTTTAAAAAAGAGTAGAGGTTGAAAAGTAAAGATTGAAATAAAAAGGTAGGATTAGGAAGGAATACACTTGACTAGAGCTTCCTCATCGTACTGGAACCTTGATCCAGCCATTGGCAAAAGCAATAGCTAAAATAACGAACGGCGTAGACATTCCAAAAATGATAATATAAGGAAGTGCCGTTTTCATCGGATTCTCCCCTTCTCTTTCCCCTGCTGTTTGCCAGTACCTACAATTTCACTTCAAATTAACCAACAATTTCTTTTTCATTTGAACAAGAAACAAAGTTAAAAAACGTAATACTCCTACTGTTCTGGTTCTTCCTCTTTGGTGATGAACTTCTTCTTGCCCCCTTTCTTCTCCTCCGTTTCTCCTCCTCCTCATTAAAATACCACTCCATCAGATTAACATTTATGGTTAATTCTAATAAAATAAATGAAATTAAGTGTCAGTCAAACCTAAATTTGCAGAAATTTGGAATTGTCGAGTGGGTGTGTAGGGATAGTGAGGTTGAAAAGAATGAGATGATATTGGAAATGGGAGCTTAATACTTGTACAGGTGGAGGCGGAGGTGAGGTTGAGCCCAGAAAATAAGACTGCCATAACGTCACTACTTGTGTTCAATCATCACCAATACACCATCATATAATTAACTAACTTTTCTAACCCTTTCGTGTTTTTTTTTTTTTAATGTAATGTTAATGTATGGACGCAATTCAATCGTATATACCTTATCTCAATTCCAACAGAAGTGAACTACTCCATGGCCGGGGCGAGCGGGCCCAATATCACTCCCTCTGCCCGATATATTTAACTAGGTTTGTTTTGTGTTTAGGTTTGGTTTGAAAATTGATGTATAGTACTCCTCCGGTGATTTTTATTATATTACAAATATTAAGAAAGAAGTAATTTTAATTAATTTTATTGTGACTTTTAAGGTAATGCGGTATTAAATCTTTAATACTCCATCTTTAATAGTCAAAGTCAACTATATCATACACTTTATTCTACTCAATTACCCAAAATACCCCATCTTTTTCTTACATTACTACAACAAAAAATTATTTTTCTTAAACTCCGTGCCACCAAATACGCGAATGTATTCCTGGGACGGTGGGAGTATATACTAAGGTGGCATTTACTTTCACGGGAAGGGATATGTAAGCCAAAGGATAATATGGCCTTGATTGAGGGTTAGCCCTTCATTTCCTTAAATCCTATTTTGTTAACTTTATCAATTAAAAATGGAATGTTATTACGAAGTTACCCTTATCACATACTCATCTCCTTCAGGCTTCAATTTGTCAATCAGTGGGCTTGAGCTTTTAAATTGACCTCTCCATTGCCGTCTTCTCTGCTTTCTTCTTTCACAACCCACCAGTGGAACCCACATGCTTATCTACCAACTACATTTTCTCCTTAAAATATTTCAACATTAATCCAATCAAGTTCAAGAAAATCAAGATTTCATCCAGATCTGAGGAACAGATGCATCAGATTACATCGATTCGACATAAGGGGCTCTGATTGCATCCAACATTTTTTTTAAGGCTTTCTTAGTTAAAAAAAAATTCATAATGAAAATTGGTGAAGCCAATTCCACAATCCAAGATACGGCGGTCGACGAATAGCATCCAAACGGCGTACAAAGCTATTCAACAAAGCACCTGCACAGAATGGCAAGCCCCCAAACATTGCTTCGAATCTTCGTGTCACCGTCAACGCCACCATTGACGATGCTAGCGCCATCAATGATCCACCCCTTCCCCCACCGATGCGTGGTTTAAATCTCACATTCCCCATTTCAGTTCGACCAACTCCGCCGCTACCACAGTCGTCGGCTATGAGTACTTAACCACCGACGACAAGTTGGACGACGATGGCTGAATTTGAGATTTGGAGAGCATACCAAAGAGAGGAACCACCGCTCTCTTATTTCTTTTTTTGTGTAGAGAGCAAAACAATAATTTTGTTTGATTCAGCGAGGGACACAAATTATCCGCCCAAATTTGTCGAACACATTAACCTCCACTACAGTGGAAATAACACTGGGCCGACAAAGGCCCGGGTGTTATCCCTTTCTCTTAACCTCTAATGTAAACATATGGTGAGAGGGTTATAATGGAGGATAACCCCCTTAATATCTAAAGTAAACGACGCTTAAGGGATAGTTTAATTTTGATGAGTCTCCACAAATTTTCTCAATTATTTTAATTATTTATTAATATAGATAAGGCTGGTCGGCAACCCATAGCGGAGGAATTTCCGATTGTAGCAATTTCATCAGCGGATAACGACATCGACGGCGGATTGGCATCGAAGCGCGGTTCCTATCAAGGTGGTTCCGGCTGGGTTCGGTGATTTTGGGCGACTCAAACGAGATCTTTGGAAATGTCATCACGGTGGCGAGCTAGTGGCGTGACGGTGGTAGGCGTTTTCTAGCCAGAGGCAGCAGCCGTTTGTTGAAGAGAGAGCTGATTTCCAAGTTTTAGAAGAGAGAAGCAATTCCAATAGTTTAGACGAGAGAGATGAGTTGTGAAATTAGGAGAGAGGGGATATTTGTTTTATTAAGGGTAATTTAGTTTATTTAATGTCAATTTGTGTATTGGAGATTAATTTTTTTTTTTCATTTGTATTTAAAAGTATTTTAAGGTATAAAGTTTGTACTTTATAATAATAATTTCATTTATTTATCACCTAAAAATACTACATTATTCTCCAAAAGTCAATAAAATTTGTCAAATAGTAACTTTTTTAAATTATGTATCTACAATAGCAGTGAAGATTAAGTTGTGAATGAGGGAGTAGTATATGTTTGTTTGGAGTTTTTAAATACATTATATTTTAACTTTATGTCAAATCAATGTACATTAATAATTATTATACACATAGTTCATAGAGATACATATAGGTGTGATTAATGAAATCTGTTTTTTCAAAACTCAAACCAAAGCAAAATTAGAATTTCAAAACTATAACTAAATATAAACGTAAATCAACCCTATAAATGTATTCATGCAAAAGAAAAATAAAATTTTTATTAATAAATGTATATTTATTAATAAATAATTGTATTAGTTATAATTGAGCATCTGATCGGTATTTTCTTTATGAAGAGCAAGTATACTCTATTGTCTAGTGATGCCGGTAACCAAGTAATAAAATATCGAACCCAAAGGACAAAGGTACGGCTATCCGTGTTCAAGAAGTGCTCGCTCTAAAAGGACAAAATCGAATAAGATGGTTTGAATTATGCTACCAATTATCAACTATTGAAATCAAGTAAAGAAGTTAATAAACAAAGAGTAAAGTAACAAGATATATGAAATTGATGTAGGTAGAACAATAAGAGAAGCATGCAAGGTTAACAATATCATGGCAATGTTTTCTAAGTCATACACTCAAGTAATGATAAAGGTCATGAATTGATCACTATAAGCTTTCACTATTAGCACTACATGCTCTATCTTTCAAGCAACATATAGAGGTAGACACTTAGCACCTAAAATACCCAAAATAGCCCCTACGAGAGTCTAACTATATATCATTCCCTTAGAAGATATTAGAGTCCATAGAAATATCTTATCACAAGATATAAATCTCATGTCCTATTATTAGGTTCTAAACATGCATTGAATGTATTTCAATCTCAATTCATATTAATATAGTCATTTTATGCTATCAATGAATCAATCATATAATCGCAACATACAATCAAGGTCTTACCTCTATTTCACATGCAATGATCATATAAACTAAAATTCATATCCAATCAGGGGCGGATCCAGAAAATCGGGGTGGGGTGGGCTAAGTTTATTGAAGAAAATAAAAAATAATAATAATAATTAAAAAATAATATATATATATATATATATATATATACTATAATTTAAGAAGATATATTTATTTTTTAACTTCATTTCGGTGGGCTTAAAATATTTTTGGGTTGGGCTAAACTTAAAAACACAAAGAAGAAAGAAGATATATTTATTTTTTTAGCTTCATTTGGGTGGGCTGAAAATATTTTTAGGGTGGGCTAAACTTAAAAACACAAATTATTTATAAATTATTTACATATGATATAATGGGCTTTTCGGGGGCAGCCCTGGGCTTGACCCACATCCATCCGCCCCTGTATCCAATCATATTACTAGCTTCACAAGAGGTCTAGCCTATTGTCAAAAATCATTACATTTCAATGCTTGCTCCATGTGAGTCATGAATAGAAGAAAATTAACAAAATAAGGTTGAATGATTTCCCTTGAAGGTAGGCTTATTTTTTCTTGATCATGCCAACTTTTCACCAATTGTAGAAGATCTTCTTCTCAAATTGGAGTGAGATGATGGAAATGTGAAGAATGTGTGGAATTCAATTGGAATTGATGGATGAATGTAGTGGAAATGAAGTATGGATCAAAGAATTAGGTGGAGAGGATGTGTGTGTGTTCTAGGGTGTGAATTAGGTGTAACTGCTCCCAAAATGAATTTCTCCCGTAAAATCAGTATTAAATATGTATTTATAGACCTAGAATCTTCTAGAAATCTTGCTGGATTAATTTCTAAAAATTAGTCGCACTCGACATGAGTAGCTGCTGATTTCTCGACAGTTCACGACACCCAACGGGACTCGACTCAAGCTCTGAACTCGAGCAACAGAGGAGGCCGAGCTCATGTTGCATATGTGTACAATTGGCCTTTTGCACCAACTCGACATCGAGCTGTGCAGCAGGACTCGACTCGAGTCCTGAGCTCGATGCGAGTTCTCGTCCCGACTTCCTGTTTTCTTCCGTTTTAGCTCCTGACTTCGTTTTGCTTCGTTTTTTACGTGTTTTAAGCATATTTAAGCTTATTTTCACACATTTAACATTTTCAAGCATAAATCTCAATATGAACGTAAAACACCACAAAATGTTATCAAATGTTATCCCAACCGGATAAAATTATACGAAAACACATTAAAAATACTAAAATTTAGGTGAAAATAGCTCCGATCAGCATTGTACAAGTTCAAATCTTTTATACTTGACCTATTATAAAATATGGATATGTTGTTAATATCCAATTGTTGTACAATAGATCATAATTGTTTTTGTTTTGTGTGAGTCCTATTTATAAAAGAAAAAGAAATGTAAAGGTTAAAATGATACACCAAAATAAAAAATATGTAAATATTGAAATGTAGTATTATATACTCCATCCATCCCACAATAATAGTTACATATTTTCAATTTGAACGATCCCTTCTCAATATTTAGATTTTCCTTTATGATAAATGAGACTTATACAATTAATACATCTTTCCACATAACACTAATTGATACCACAGAATGACATAGGAATGGAATGAGCATTCCTACGTTCATTCCCATTCCTACGTTTGCTAAGTTTTGATTGATGGGAATACTCATTCCATAGGGAATGTGTATTCCATATAATTGGGAATAATCATTCCTCTCTACCCCCATGACTTTACCCATTCCTTCCTTATGGAATCATTTTTTTTTAATTTTTAATTTTGTATATAGCATCAAAAACAGTAAAATACATTAATAATAATAAATAATTTATTTTTATTTATATCACATCTTTTTTTTATTATTACGATTTTTTTTAATATATTTACTCATTTAACATATAATTTTCATATTAAATTATATAAAAAATATAAAATTATTTTAAATTAAAATTTATATTTTAATACTCATTATTATAATAAAATAAATATAAAAAAAATACATTTAAATTATTTAAAATACAAAAAATTATATAACTTTTTAAATCTTTATAATTAAAAATTATTAAATTATATATATAAAATATTATAAAATTTTTAAAATTGAATATATATATATATATACATTATTAAATATAAATATAATTTTATTTATGTGAATAATTTTTTAAATTACCTATAATTTTTTATATTTTAAGTATTATAATTTTTTTATTTTTAATCTCATAATTTTTTAATAATATAATTATTAAAATTTATTAAAAATTTATTGAGATTTAAATTAATTTAAAAATGAGATACTCTCTTGTGAGACGAGTGTGAGACGGGTTGACTCATCACTAAAGTATGCTTATTGTATTGATAAAATATGTTTATTTGTAGTTAAAGTATGTCAATAATAAATTATAAATTATATTATAATATATTAAAATCATACTTTAATGCATAATCCAACATACTTTAGAAAACATACTTTAACAACTATTAAACATATTTTATCTAAATAATAGATATAATTTTAACACGTCTCACTTAAATAGCGTGTCTTTAAATTTTTTTATTGAAATTTAAATTAATTTAAAATTTTAACTATGACTAAGCTGATTCATTTCCATCTCCATTCCATTCATAAATTCATTCAATACCTTCGTCATTTCATTAATCATGCCGACGTAATATAACTGCATAACTGCGGGATCGAATGGAGTAAACAATAATCCAGTTCTCTCGATTCAAAATATTCACAAATACTAGCCAAATTCTTATAAAAAAATGTTCGGAAGATATGTATTTGCAACTGAAAGGACGGTTCGATTCCTGTCCAAAATCGAATTATAACTAATTAGTTTTGCCGCTTTGGTTGGGTCTGTCGGATCCGGCACAACCACACTGCACTCTCAGTACGAATGCTACCATAGCCAATTGGAACCCATAGGCCATAACACCTAATTTGTTGAAAGCTTGAGATTGCTGGTCAAATTAATTCGTATGGGCCGTTCACGCGCCACCTCCCACGCCCCCGCGGATGATCCCGGACAAAGGTTTGAAGACAGTTCTACATATTCACACCTTCTCAATTTCAAAATTTGTATCTAGATTTTATTTCTTTTGTTTAGTTAGAGCTACACTCATATTTATTTGGTTTTATTCACTTTTGAATTGATTTCAAATGTTTGGTCTTTGAGTTGCTTAGGGCTGTAACATACAGGATTTTGGGTTTTTGGTCTGGAATTTATTGTGAGCTTGTTAAAACAAATTTGCTTTGATGAACTAAGTGGATGAGAAATTAATAAGCTATTGTTAGATGATTTAGATAGGGCTTGGTAAAATCTAAGACTGAAAAAAGTCTCTTCTGTATCATTATTACTACGCACCCCCTCCCCCTGAATGCTTAGTTATATTATCATATACATATATATTCAAATTTGTTTTTTCAGTCGGTCCAAGAGAAAACGTTCATCTCAGAGTGTGGAGAATACGGATATTGCAACTCCTGGTATGGATATGACTTGCGAACAAATTTTATAAGTCTCTTTAAAAGGCTTTAGTCCTGTACTTAGACCTTATTAATTTTTCATGAAGGAGTCCCAGGAATAAGTGACCGTAAAAAGGCTTTGTACCATTGTAACTACTGCAACAAAGACATTTCAGGAAAGATTCGGATCAAATGTGTAGTATGTTCTGATTTTGACCTCTGTATTGAATGCTTTTCTGTTGGAGCTGAGGTCCATCCTCACAAAAGCAATCATCCTTATAGAGTTATGGTAAGTTGAATTCAATCATGTTCTTGTATTTCTTATGGAGCTATCCCTGTAGTCCTCAATGACGTTTCATTTGAATAAAATACTTACTTATCATTTATTTTTGTATTGTGCATATAAATACATCCACGGTTTGTTGTTTGATCATTTTCTTGCATTCAACAGTACTGTGAGCTATTATGACTATATCTATTGAGTCAAAAACTAACCTTCAGGAGTTGGAACTAAAATCTTGATTTTTTGGCACATATTTATTTATTTATTATTATTATATTTTTTTTCGGGGGCCATTTGGTTGAAAGTGGTAGCTAGGTTTTATATACTAAATGAATTTTAAGGTAAGTTCATGATCCTGACAACCTTAAAATCTGTTTTCATTCATAATGTCTAAGAACATGTGTCACATCTATTCCTAATCATATATATTCGTACTTTGCTTTATAAATCTGCACCCTTTCAATAAAAAATTGTACACCTCCATGATTGCCCACCCCTCATTGCGAAGTGAATAACTAAATCTGATGGAGCCTATATATATGCCTGTGATGTCTATCAACATGATTATTCATTGTATCATTCTCAGAGTGAAGTGGAAGTTCAAATATTATACTTTTGGGATCAGATTAAGTTCATTTATCTTGGTTATGCCTTATGGGTTTAATCCCTGTTTTCACTACTGCCTTCTATAATATGTATTCAAACAGGACAATCTAGCATTTCCCCTTATATGCCCCGACTGGAATGCAGATGAAGAGATGTTACTCCTGGAGGTACTTTTGCATTTTTATTTATTTGAAAAACCTTGGAATTCGCTTCTGACATTGAACTTTAATGTCTTTTTTTGATGTATTTAATGTTAAATAATTCTTTTAGCACTTATCGCTTACCAGCATATTATTATTATTTTTCTTAATTTATTTTGCCTGTTTTGCAGGGAATTGAAATGTATGGACTAGCAAATTGGAATGAAGTGGCAGAACATGTCGGTACTAAAATTAGATCACAATGTATTGAGCACTATGACATGGTATATATGAATTCCCCATGCTTCCCTTTACCGGTATGACTTATCGTTTCCCACTCTCATCTCTTCTTTTTTTAGTCATTTAGTTGGAAGCATAAATTTAAGTACCCTTTCCTGTTGGTTTTCATAGGATATGTCTCACGTGATGGGCAAGAATAGGGAGGAACTCCTTGCCATGGCCAAAGAACACAGTCAAATTAAGAAAGGTATTAGTCATGATATTCTTTGTTATATTCATATTTGGTGACTCTATTCCGTCTTTTTTGCTAACTGGACTATATATCTATTATTCTCTGCATTTTCTTTTATGAATTGGCGTTCGAACTGCTTGTCGCTCATGGAAGTGTACCACTTTATTGCTTGTTATCTTTTAATATTTGTACCCTTATTTGGTGTCTGCTATTGAATTAATCATCCGTCTCTTCTTGATTGAAAATTGGTTATCTCTGCTATCTGGTTTTATGCATGCTAACACTTATTTCCTGCTGCCTTTGTTTTCTAAAACCTCACTTTAGGATCCGCTACTGGAGAAGTTGATGGAAAGGAAGAGTCCCCTTTTTCTTCAAGAATTAAGTATACTTGAACAGTGCCTTTTGTGTAAATATATTGACGTCTTTGATCTTTATTCTGATTCCATTTGATTATGTGTGGTCAGGATTGAAGATCAGAAAAAAGAAGGTCAAGCAGGGCGTTCCTCCTCAAGCATCTCTTCTGGTACAGTATCTGGCGCTTATGGAATTGGCTCGCTGTCATTGAAATAGGAAGTCCACATTAAATATGTCAAATGTAATTTTTATGATTTTTTTAACAATGGATATCATAAATTGCATTTTTTACTCTCCCTTTCAGAGGTAGACACTGGTGTGGGTTCTAGCTTTGGTAAGATGTCGATGGGAGCCAGTACGAGGACATCTGACAATGCCCCTAGCAATGATGGTCTTGATGCCAGTAAAGAAGGTGTGCATTTGTTAGCACTCAGAAAATCAGACGCAAAAGCGTCTGCCAAATAGCCAAAAAGGCTCCCGTCTATTTCTTCAATGTTGAATAGATATCTCACAATGTTCACGTCGCAATATTTAAATAACAATTGGAAATAAAGCCCTATGCCCACCTATGGCCCATAACTACTAAAACAAAGCAATCAGAATTATTTATAAACTAGGCCCGAGGCCTACGCCGATACACGATCAAGGGCTGAGGCTCGGACTGATCGGTCCTCTCCTCGCGCCCAAACTGCTCCACATCAATTCTCTCCCCCTCCAAATCAACCTTGTCCTCAAGGTTGAACCAAGGAAACTGACGACGGAACTCCCCTACACCAATCCACCGCGCATCCTCCTCCGGCTAGCCAATCCACTTCACAAGTACCTGCTCAACCAACTCATCGCCCTCCTTCACCTTACGACCAGCCAGCACAAACTCCGGTTCAAAGATAGGGACCTCCGGCAGCTCCAGGGACTCCGGCAAAACAGCCTCCACAGCATGGTTACCCACCACCCGCTTGAGCTGGGACACATGGAAAACGGGGTGGATGCGACTCGCCGCCGGCAACTCCAACTTGTACGCGGCAGGCCCCACCCGACCCAAAATCACAAACGGTCCATAAAATTTGGCGGACAACTTGTGGTGGGAACCACCAGCCATTGACCGCTGCCTGTGAGCTCGAATCTTGAGAAAGACCCGATCCCCCACCTCAAAAGTAACATCGCGACGATGGCGATTGGGGAAGTGGATCATGCTATCCCTCGCTCGCCCCAAATTCTCGCGTAGGCGAGCTAGCATGGCATCCCTTCCACTAAGCAGATCCGCAACCGCCTCCACCTTACACTCCCCTGGAAGATACCTCCAAATTGAAGGGGGTGGCCGCCCGTAAACAACTTCAAAGGGAGTCATACGGGCAGCCGTTTGATACGCTGTATTGTACCAATACTCCGCCCATGGCAACCAACTGACCCATTTCTTGGGCTGCTCCCCTGCAAAACAACGCAAGTAAGTCTCAAGGACCCTGTTCAACACCTCCGTTTGTCCGTCCGTCTCTGGATGATAAGCAGTGCTGAACTTGAGTTGAGTCCCCGACATTTTAAATAGCTCCTTCCAAAAAGAACTCATGAAAATAGGGTCCCGATCACTAACAATCGACACCGGTATGCCGTGTAGTCTAACAATATCCCGCACGAATACCTCAACCACCGCATGAGCCGACATTCCTCCCCTTAAGGCCGAAAAGTGCCCATACTTCGATAGACGGTCGACCACAACCATAACCGTAGTACACCCCTGTGATTTCGGCAAGGCGGTGATGAAATCCATTGATAAGTCCTCCCAAACTCTCTCCGGAATCGGCAATGGCTGCAGCAGCCCCGCCGGGGATAGTGCTTCATACTTCACTTTTTGGCAAACCAAACACCCAGCCACATGCTCCTTCACGGCTCTAAACATCCCCCTCCAGTACACACTGGTGGCCAAACTTCTATATGTCCTCAGGACCCCCGCGTGACCGCCAACGGGGGTGTCGTGAAACTCCCGAAGCAATATGGGAATCCACGCTGAATCGGCGGCCAAAACCACTCTTCCTTTATAAAACAGCTTTCCCCCACGCACTTCATACCCCACATGGTTACCTAAATTTTTGCTCAAGTCTCTCACCACTCCCTGAATAAATTCATCCCGTGACTGCTCGACCCAGATGTCGGCCAGCTCACCCCAATGATGAACACTGAGTGCCAACAAATTCCCGTCCTTACCACCCTCACCGCCATCGCCCGCCGCGACTTCTCCACGCCGGGAGAGGGAGTCGGCCGCTGAGTTTGCTGCTCCCGGCTTGTATTCGATAGAGAAATCATAGCCCATCAACTTTGCCACCCAAACTTGTTGTGCCGGAGTCACAATCTTCTGGGATAGCAAATGTTTTAAGCTGTTGTGATCTGTTCGGATGGAGAAACGGTTACCCACAAGATAAGGTCTCCAGTGCTGTATTGCTAGCCCCAGACCCATCATCTCGCGCTCATAAGCGGACCTCGTTAGAGTCCTGTCTGCAAGAGACTTACTGAAATATGCAACTGGCCTCCCTTCCTGCATTAGTACAACACCGATTCTTGTTCCAGACGCATCACACTCAACTACGAACGGCTTTGCGAAATCGGGCATGACAAGTAGGGGCACCGTCACTAGGGCCGATTTCAGTCGCCGGAATGCCTCTTCAGCCGCCTCCGTCCATACAAACGGCACTGGAGCCGACTTCTTCAGCAGGTTGGTGAGGGGTCTGGCTATCTGCCCATACTCCCGCACAAATCGGCGATAGTACCCGGTCAATCCCAAAAATCCCCTCACATCCCGTACACCACGAGGGCGCGGCCAATCCTCGACTGCCGACACCTTCGTCGGATCCATCTCCACCCCGACTGCAGAAATTATGTGGCCCAAATATTCAACCTTCGAACACCCGAAAGAGCACTTTTTCTGGTTTGCTTTGAATTGATTGTCTTGCAATATTTGTAAGACCCCCCTCAAATGCTTCTTGTGATGTAGCCAGGA
The DNA here is from genome assembly GCA_023678885.1 of Pogostemon cablin. NCBI lineage: Eukaryota > Viridiplantae > Streptophyta > Magnoliopsida > Lamiales > Lamiaceae > Pogostemon > Pogostemon cablin. The sequence goes on from CM042971.1 coordinate 35,423,449, forward strand.
CCTGCTATAGATTAGAATGTCATCAAAGAAAACCAAAACAAATTTTCTTAAATAAGGACGAAAGAGCTCATTCATAGCAGACTGGAAGGTTGCTGGCGCGTTTGTCAATCCAAATGGCATCACCAGAAATTCATAGTGCCCACTGTGAGTTCGGAAGGCCATTTTATGCACATCTCTCCTCGCCACTCGGATCTGGTGATATCTGGAGCGAAGATCTATTTTAGAGAACACCACGGCTCCGGCCAATTCATCCAACATCTCCTGTATGATCGGAATGGGGTACGTATTGAGGACATTCGCCTTGTTCAACTCCCGATAATCCACAAAGAACCTCCAGCTCCAGTCCTTCTTTTTGACCAGCAGAACTGGGCTGGAAAAAGGGCTGGAGCTCGGCTGGATTATGCCCGCCATCAACATATCGGAAACTAACCGTTCAATTTCGTCTTTCTGCGCCTGTCCGTAGCGGTATGGCCTCACCGACAAGGGTCCGACTCCCGGCACCAACTCAATCCGATGTTCGGCCCCCCGGTTAGGAGGGAGATCCTCCGGCTCGCCGAAAACATCACCAAACGGCGACAACACTCCCTCAATCTCCTTGGACACCGGATGCGCCAATTTCGGTGGTGCCGCCTCTAGCAACAAGAACCAAAGTTCAGCATCTTGAATCTGGATCAGCTCTCGAAAATCCATGGGAGCACGGCACAAGGCTGGATCACCCCTCAGAGTTACCACCTTCCCATTGTTTTCGAAGACCATGGTCATATCTGCCCAATTTGTTTTCACCTCCCCAAGTGTTGCCAACCAGGACACCCCCAATATCACATCCACTCCTCCTAGCGGAAATAAATGAAAATCCGCCACCACAGGGACGTCTGCCACCGAGAGTTCGAGTTGTCTACAGTATCCCTGCGACTCTTGGCGCCGCCCGTCGCCAAGTTGCACGGCAAAACGTACCGACCTGTCAAGACAATGTTAGTTTAGGCAGTAAAGAGCTGGAGATGAAGTTATGGCTAGCCCCACTGTCCACCAGAATGGAAACATTATGCCCCTGCAAATCCCCTGTCATTCTCATAGTTCGTGGCCCCGTGAATCCTGCCATAGAGAAAACCGGAAGCACGCCATCCTCCTTATCTTGCTCCCCCACCTCAGCGCCAATTTCTCCTTCCATCTCCTTCTGGGCGCCAAGATCCTCATGGAATTCGAAGCAATGTAAGTCCATAGCTTCGTCTTCCTCAACCGCCAAAATGTTCAATTGCCGCATCGGACATTGATGTCCCGGCATATAGGTCCTTTTTGCAGCGGAAACACAACCTTTTGGCGCGCAAATCAGCCATCTCCTGGGGAGACATTCGCGCAAAACGAGGCGGCCCCGGAGATTGACCTGCTGAATAGGTCCTTCCCGGCGGTAGAGTGCGGGTCGGCCCCCGTGGCGCCGAGGAGGCTGCGAATGATCCTCCGGTGACGGAAGGCTGGCCACCAGCCCTGAATCCCTAGCCGAACCCGCCCCCAGTCGAGAATCGGCTCTGGGGCGCGGATCGGCTAATTGAGTTGCTCATGATGGGCTTCGGCCCTCGACCACCCCCCCAGGAAGCGAGATTAAACTCCACATCCCTAGCCAGCTCCATTGCTGTCTCCAGATCGGTTGGGCGAAATAGCCGCAGTTCATTACGGACATCATCCGCTAAGCCCAACATGAAGTAGCCTATATAATGATCATCACTGAGGCCCGGAACCTGACTGGCCAACTGCACGAACGTCGACACATACTCCTCCATTGAACCTGTTTGTTTTACTGCTCCAAGACGTTCAAAGGGATTTCCCTTAAAACGTGTGTCGAAGCGGCTGACCAAGGCAGGTGCAAACTCCTCCCATGTGATGGTCGACTTTCTGGATCGGAACCATGAGAACCAGTACAACGCCGAGTCCTCCATGGCCACCATAGCTGCGGACATCTTCATTTCACGGGGCGTCTGATGCAATTCAAACTGTTGGTTCGCTCTTGCCAACCAACCGATTGGATCGGTCCCATCGAACGTGGGTAGTGACGGTGGCGCCGGTGGCTTAGCCGCTCCTTCCGCAGTGCCTGGCCCCAACCTCAACGCCGCCATCACTGCCTGGCGCGCCACTTCCTCTGCCGCAACCGCGCTCGGTCCTGGCGCCTCAGTTCTCCCCTGGCGCACCGAATCCCCTTCTTCCGCCGTTGGTTGGCGCGTCAGCCCTGCCCCCGCCGCTGAACCAGAGGTGGACGACGAGGCCGTAAGGCCAGCCAACGAATTGGCGATCAGCGCCAATTGCTGCGTCACCTTGGCCTGCTCCGCCGTGATTGCTTGGGTTACCCTGGTTTGTTCTTCCGCCATCAACTTCAAGTGTTCCTTGATTTCAGTTTGTCAGCGTTCCAATCCTCAATTCTTTGTTCGCTGCGTGACAACGTCATCTCTGGTGAGCGATCCGGCAGGTCGGACCAATTGTCAGCACTCAGAAAATCAGACGCAAAAGCGTCTGCCAAATAGCCAAAAAGGCTCTTGTCTATTTCTTCAATGTTGAATAGATATCTCACAATGTTCACGTCGCAATATTTAAATAACAATTGGAAATAAAGCCCTATGCCCACCTATTGCCCATAACTACTAAAACAAAGCAATCAGAATTATTTATAAACTAGGCCCGAGGCCTACGCCGATACACGATCAAGGGCCGAGGCTCGGACTGATCGGTCCTCTCCTCGCGCCCAAACTGCTCCACATCAGCATTCTTATGAGTAGCTTCTTGAAAGCAACCATTTGGCTTTCTCTTTACTCTATGCCAACTATGTTTCCTGTTGTTTTAATTGTTTACATATCCTATTCTATCTTTATTTGGGGTTGGCATGAGCTTTGTGATCATAATTCTGGAATTTAGTTGCTGAGATGATAGCATTTTTTAATTGTTTGTTTTTATCGTCGCCTTGGATTCATTACTCTTGCAAGCATTGAGTTGATATGTTGTTAATATGTAGAGAACTGCAAACGCAATCCATTTACCAAAAAAATGAGAAGATATTTGATGAAAAGTTGATATCTTTGTGCAATGATGATTTTATGTACTCATTAGCTTTACATTATGATTGAAAAAGGTATGAATTTGCAGTAGATTGTGTCATTAGTAATTTGACAACTGAAGTTTTGCAGAAAAAAAGAAAATTTTGTTCCTAGGTCCAAAAATCATTTAAATTTTACGTCAAGAGTTTCAGTAATAAAATCATTTAAACCAAAACTCTGGGCTGATTCTAATGAAATATACAATATTGGAAGAAAAATATGTTCTGTGTGCAATGCTTCAGCTTCTATATCCATTATGATAACCGGCGATATTCTCTTATGTGAGAAATTGTCATCGTGATTATGAAATACGTTGGGATAGGGAATACTTTTTTGAAGAGCCGATCATTATATTTCAATTTCATATCACCTTGAGGATCACTGTGCTGATATGATTGTATAACGTGATCTTTTATTTAAATTGTTTTTTAGGCTTTTAAATAATTTATTGTTTATGCCAACAATAAAATGCTTAAACAGTATCTACTCTTTCAGAGTTTCAGTCAGACCGGAGCATTGGAGAGAAAAAACCTAGGATATCCAGCGATGAGAGTGTTTCAATGAAAGAATTGAGTGGATACAATTCTAAGCGACACGAGTTTGAAATTGAGTATGACAATGATGCTGAGCAGTTATTGGCTGACATGGAATTCAAGGAGACAGATACTGAGGCTGAGCGTGAGACGAAGATAAGAATTTTGCGTATATACTCAAAACGGTAAACTCTATCTCTTTGTTCTACTACCTTCTTCTCAATTTGATTTTGGTTCACTACTTCACTTTTATATTTTAGTCAGTGGCAACAAAGTTTATGAATTGTTGTGGGGGAAAGGGACAGTCCACTTTTTGCTTTGGTTGGCTTGTCTGAACATTTTGTCGATTTTATTGATGTTTTAAAGTTCTTTTGGAGTAGTCTCCAGTCATTGTTTTTTGATACAGCTTGGAGATACGACATATATAAGGTCTCTGGTCATTGCAATGTCCTGCTGGCTATTTCTAATCAAGAACATGGAAACTAAAGACTTAAACTTTTGTATTTGGTTGTGCTTCTGATCATAGGTGTTTCTGGCTGGATGGTGCTTATATACTTTGTTTCGCGATGTGCGTTTTTCATTTCATACCGCATATTCTGATTTTATGATAGAAGTTAGAGATTCATTAATTATTTAAAGAACTTCTACATGTAGTTACCTTCTTGAGCAGAGCAATCTGTATTCTGTCAAGCTGTGGACTATATTTCTCACTAACCATTAATGACAAAAAATGAAATTAATTCATAACATTCACCCATAATTCAATTTCACCACTTTTAGGAAAGAAAAGGTCTGATATCTGCTTGATGATACTTTAACTGGTTAAGTTCCTTTGTCATTTTCACTTCTTTGTCCTCATATAAATTAATTAATGTTTCAGGCTTGATGAAAGAAAAAGGAGGAAGGATTTCATTTTGGAAAAAAACATATTATATCCCAATTCCTTTGAAAAGGACCTTACCTTAGAAGAGAAAGTATTGTGCCACCAGTACAGGGTATTCATGCGATTTCAGTCTAAGGAGGAACATGATCAGTTGCTGAGGAGCGTTGTGGAGGAGCAGAGAATTTTGAAGAGAATACAAGATCTTCAGGTATCACATACCCTAGTACAATTGCTAACTATATCTTGATTGTCGCGGATTTGTATTAAACAAGTTTTATCATGAAAGATATTACTCATATCCCATAGCTGTGGTTACAAGATCATTGCTGTTGAAAAACTTTGGAGAGTCAACAGTGATGTAAAATCTCTCGACTGATTTCTTGGAACTAACTGTTAGCTCAAAATTCAAATTGAGGAAAACCAAATGAGTAAATTCATAGATTTATTGCTTTCCGCCCAATCTCAACTGGTCCAGTTTGGTCATCTTTGTTGGTTTGACTGGGTCATACTGATTGTTGTTAGTAGTACTACAATATCTGTATAATTTTTATTTTAAAAAAACTAATGATCATAAATTCCTGACTATTTGTAATCTTAATAGTGGGCTTATGAGAAGCTTATTTAAAGATGGTTGTACTTCTGTTCTGATATGAATTTTATTATTATTGTTACAAAATACAGTCTGAGGCGTGTCTACTAACTAAAACTGTTACCAGATTTGTGCTCAGTAGATTTCTTCGCCCCATAGCTACTTTTATCTAAAGCTACAGGGTTAGACTCAAACTGCTATTCAAAGCTGAAAATTCCAGAAATTAGTTTCTAATTTTTCAGCCAAACAAAAATACTCTTTCACACGAAGTTATGGAGACCAGAAAGAAAACCTGGCTTTCACTCATTGATGTAGTTAAACCAAAAGCAAAGGCATGTGTACGGCTGTACAGAGTGTTATATTTATGTTTTACCCTGTTTCAAGCTTTTTGCCCTTGTGGTTTAATGTTTTACTTTTAGGCTATGTTGTCTTTTTTCTCATTGCACTTAATAGGTCAACCTGGTTGCATGAAACTAAAATTCGTGTAGCCGTGTGTGCAAGATACTCGCTTAAAACTATCTCTTCTCATGCCTGTACCTGTGTATATGTTATATAGTAGGATAGCCGTCTCAAGAATATGGTTCTTGCTGCTGGGTTATACTTTGTAACCCCATTGCTCTCCTAAAAGATAAAAGAGAGAATTTTTTGGTAAAGACTGAAACTACTGGTTGTGCAGGAAGCTCGAGCTGCTGGTTGCCGCACGTCTGCCGAGGCTGAGAGATATATCGAACAGAAAATGAAGAGGGAAATGGAGGAAAATGCTAGTCGAGTGAGGGAGATATCCCAGGCTGGTCCGAGTGGCAAATATTTGCAAAGAATGAATAATCAAAAGGGAGAAGTAGATAGTAGCCCCAGGGGAGGTAACAAGAGCCCTTCGGTGCTGGATCCCGGTGGAAGGGATTCTTCATCAAACAGTAAAGGGCTGGCTGGGTCTGACATCTCTGATAAGTGGGATGTCACTGGTTTTTTAGGAGCTGATATACTTTCAGAAGCTGTAAGATAAATTCTCGTAGCTCATCTCTATAAGATTTCTGTGACTTGAGTTATCTTGACTGAATCCATGAACAATAAAATACAGGAGAAACAGCTATGTGGAGAGATAAGAATTCTACCTGCACATTACCTGAACATGCTGCAGACAATGTCAATGGGAGTCTTAAGTGGAAACTTAACAAAGAGATCGGATGCACATAGCCTGTTCAACGTTGATCCTGGCAAGGTGGATAGAGTATACGACATGTTGATAAGAAAGGGAATCGCTCAAACATAATCTTTTGCTTCACCGTGGAGAGATGTGTATGTGGTTTATCTCCATCCCAATTTCTCAGAGTTTTAGGTAGCAATCTACAGGAGGATGTTGTAGTAGCTTGTCTGAGCTGCTGTGTTTTAATGACTAGGCTAGTCTTTTTGGACAGTTGCCTGTAGAATTGTAAAGTTAGGCCACATTTCATATGTAATTCTATGATCTGGATTATCTTCCTCCTTTGATCTTTTCTTAAATAATTATTGGATGGATTTGAAGTTTTTCATAAGAATAGCAAAGGGTTTTAGAAGGGCTAAGTTGATCAATCCCACATGTTTGAATATTGGATTGAATCAAATAGAATGTACAGGATGCATCAATCCTCTTCCCACTCTATTTGATTAATCTCATGTGAAATATTGTCACGCTAAGTGTTGCTTAGAAGGGAGAGGGAGGAGTTGGGATTTCAGAAGTTGGCTGGGATGGGCCCCACTGACTCTAGGTTTTAAGAGAAAGAGAAGGATATTATGAAATTGGGCCTTTTCTATACCGCACCACTTTTTTTTCTAGTCACGCCCCCATAAGCCCACACAAAATGGAGTATTATGAATGTGGCTCCAACTCCATTTGGTTCAATATACTCCTACTAGACTAGATGAAACCAAATAGATGGTGTTCTGCTTGATATCTGTTGTGAAAATTTTTATATGACTTGATGATTCTATTTTAGGATTGACCCAAATCAGCATAGTTTGAAATACTAACATATAGTCCATCAAAATGTTGGAATTTACTAGAGAACCCAAAGAATCTAAAAACGGTCTGATAATACATTTTCATAGTAATAAGTAGAAAATTTGAATTTAGCTTTCGCAATTTCTTTTTAATTATTATTACAAGTGATGATATTCGAGTAGGAGTAGCCATCCTTTTCCAGTTTCCTTCTCAACTTGCCATTTATCATTATTACTATTGTTATTAGTATATCCTAATTAATATAGGAAATGAGCCACAACTTACATGGCCCACTTCTCCAGGTCACATGCTCACTATAACCTAACACGATATTAATGACAAATGACTTAGCTACCCTTTTTACCCTTTTTATTACTCCATACAATTAATTTTATTATTACATCTTAGCTAAGCTGATAAAGTAAATTGCTAATATTCTAAATTAACATTTATTTTTTAACATAGTTCCGGTTGGGGGTGCGCATAGCGCACAGGGGCGCACCATTGGTTTTCTCCATATTAAATACTAATTAAGTATTATTATATATTTTTTTTACATAAACATATTTATTTTAATTTAATTATATATATATATGTATATATTTTAACTGCTGCGTATCGGAATAGTTGAAGTTGTACCCCATTTTAAATAATCTCTCAACAGTATTTTTTTTTTTAATTTAAAATTTTATTTTTTGGTGCTCGGAGTTCGGCGTAATATTCCGCCGTCAGCTGCCGGTAAATTCTGCTGAGACAATTTCTGTTTCCCTCCTCTTTTAAACTTACCTATGAGTTAGCAGTTAGCTTTCCTTATTTTATTTCTTGTTAATTGTTTCTAATTATTTATGGCAATTTTTGCATTTTGTACGGTGGCTCAGAATTTCAGATTTAACCTAGATTTGCGGTGGATCTGAGGTTAATTTACGGGATCAGTAAACCTTCTGATAGTCTGTGACTGGATTGTTTCTGAATCTTGGTAAGATTTAATTTTCATGGTTACTTTTCAGATTGTTCGTGTAACTGAAAATGGGTGTAAATATGTTCTTAAATGACTTTCTGTAAACTATAAGACTTGTTTATGGAGTGGATCTTTGTTAAGAAACACATAATATTAAAAAATTGGTCATATGTTTCTGTTCATGTATTTTGAATTTTGCTTCAAGTTCTCTTTACTGGTAGACTTTCAGTGTAAGCAACTTGAAGTTCTTTTACTTGTAGACAATCTTGAAAGTGTAAGTGTACTCAATTTGAAGCATGTGCGTGTTAATTAATTAAGTGGTTAATGAATTCTGATTATTTGTTGGAGTATGTGTTTGGAAGGTAAGATTTAACTTATGTTGATCTGTTTTGATTATGCATGTTTTGCATCGAAAATAATTGGATTTAAGCTTCAGAGAATTATTTTATGTAAAAACAATAACTCACTTGCTGATTTTGTGTTAATTATTGCGTGATAATGTTTTATCTATATATTTCATAGAGATATTTACTATCGGTTTTCATGTATGCAGCACATAATCATAATAATTGCTATTTTTGGAAGGCATGTGGATTGCTGTCCAGCATAAGCTGTTTGAAGTTTTTCATTGAACTTTGGGTGTTATTCTTTTGGTTTAAATCTTTGAGATGGAATCCAACATAGAGGAAGCACTCAGAGCTAAAGCATCTGCAGAAAAACAGTTCATTGAGAGAGACTACGCTGGGGCAAAGAATTATGCTTTAAAAGCTCAAATGCTGTGTCCTGAAATGGAGGGTATATCGCAAATGGTGGCCACATTTGGAGTCTACATTGCCTCTGAGGCAAAAATCAATGGAGAACTTGATTTCTATTCGATTCTTGGACTGGATCCATCTGTGGACAAGTCCAAACTAAAGAAACAGTATAAAAAGATGGCAGTACTGCTTCATCCTGATAAGAATAGAACTGTTGGTGCTGATGGGGCATTTAGACTTGTCTCTGATGCATGGTCACTCTTATCTGATAGTGTTAAGAGAAGCTCATATGATCAAAGGAGAAATTTGTATGCTGGGTATGCAGCTGGAACTGGTGGTTTCGATAATTGTTCCAAGTTTTCAGGTTCATATTCAACGTTGGATACATTTTGGACTGTGTGTACCTCTTGTCATGTTCAGTATGAATATCTGAGGAAATATGTGAACAAGAGACTTTCCTGCAAGAACTGTCGCGGTGTCTTCATTGCTGTTGAAACTGGGTTAGCCCCAATGAGTGGTTCTTTCCCATATAGCAGTTACACTTATGGGCCTGAAAATGGGTATGGAAGTCATGGTTGTGGGGTCACGTATGTACCAAAATCTACTGGATATCATGCAGCAAATGGGACTACAGGACATCATACTGGGTACAAGTCAGAGCATGTGTCCACTATATCATTTCAGGGTAACTCATCTGTGAATTCTGTTGGTGTTTTAGATCCTAATGGACTGTCTACTTCATCCTTTGTCTTTTATCAAGCCAACGGAGAATCAAACAAAATCAAAGCAAATGGAGAATATAACAGGGTAAATGCTTCAGGTCATATGGCATCTAATGGATATACCGGTCAGAAGGATGCATCAAAACCTAAGCGTGGGAGACCTTCCAAGAAGAGAAAAATGGATTCAGGAAGCTTGTATATCAATGGACATGAAGAAATTTCCCCAAACATTTCTGCCGAGGCAAAAACAGCCAGTGTAAATGGAACATCGAAGCCTTCATCTAGGCTTTACTCTCTTCCTGAGACTTCATATAGACGCTGCTCAACTGCTCCTATTATTGATGCTAGACAGTTGTTGATTGAGAAGGCAAGATCAGAAATCCAAAGAAAATTAGAAGAGATGAGGGTGGCTTCAGAAGCTGCTGCAGCAGAGGCTGAGAAGAGAAGTGCTCTTGCTGAAGCTGACAAGTCGAGTGAGAAAGCTAAAGTATCAGGTGCAACTGGTGCTGGTTTTCAACCTGAGCTCAAGAGATGTGCTTCAATGGCAATAACTGTTCCTGACTCTGATTTTCATGATTTTGACAAGGATAGATCAGAAGAGTGCTTTAAGGCAAAGCAGATATGGGCCCTGTACGACGAAGAAGATGGCATGCCTCGCTTATACTGTCTAATTCGTGAAGTCATCTCAGTGAGTCCTTTTAAGATTTATATAGGCTACTTGAGCTCGAAATCTGACTCTGAATTTGGGTCGGTAAATTGGTTGGATTCTGGATTCACAAAATCTTGTGGAAGTTTTCGAGTGTTCCATTCTGAAACAGTTGAGCAGGTCAACATCTTCTCGCACCTTCTGAGCAAGGAGAAGGCAGGTAGGGGAGGGTGTGTGAGAATCTACCCCAGATGTGGAGATATATGGGCTGTATATCGGAACTGGTCACCGGATTGGAATAGAACCACCCCGGATGAAGTGAGGCACCAGTACAAAATGGTTGAGGTTCTTGCTGACTATTCGGAAGAGAATGGTGTTTGGGTGAGTCCTCTAGTTAAGCTGGATGGATACAAGACTGTGTATCAGAGAAATGCAAACAGTAACGCAGTTAGATGGGTTCCAAGGAGAGAGATGTTGCGATTTTCACACCAGGTTCCATCATGTTGTCTTAAACTTGAAGGTGCGAATTTGCCAGAGGGATGCTGGGATCTTGACCCAGCGGCAATTCCAGAAGAGCTTCTTCAGGAGAATGCGAGTACTGGTTTTACGAGGAAGGCCTTCGAGCCTCAATATAGTGCTGAAGAAAAGCTCGATGACGAAGGGAGTCCTCAGGGAGGATGCGCGGTAGATGAAGCTGCTCAGACTAAAACAATTGCAAAGGTCTTAGAAGAGTTAAGTTAACGGTGTCGTATCCTATCCTATCCTATCGTAGATGTGAAATACAGGATTACAAGGCTTCCGTCCTTCTATTGAGAGATTCTAAGGATGTACAGATTTAAACACAGTGGATCCTATCCTAGTCTCTTGAATTATACTATTACTAATCCTTTTCTCCTAAACCCTTTTTAGGGAGCTTTATGTATTCCAAAAAAAATTGTCCGGGATTTACTGGATTTGGCTTTTGGTCCTCTTCCATAGAATTCCGATGTGATGAGGTTGGTTTCCAGACTTGCTTCAATTTAACAACCAATGCGGTATACATACAGCCAGGGTGGTTTCTTGCTATTATTATCTCATCATCATGTAATAATAAATCATTGATTCAAAGCATTTCGTCCATTCGATTTCAGTTATCATCCACGCAACATTAAATTTATGTAGTAAGAAGACATGAAGTTGAATTTTGTAAATCTTAAAGTCCCTTGATGTTTTCCCCTTGCTGCGCCATAATGGAAGATCTCAATCATAATTTCCGCTCAGATCCTTCTCTTGCTTCCAAATTAAAATCAACCTGCCAACATCCAACTTAAATCATCAACAATTAGCATTAATTTGATTCAAAGTTCTTGAGGACATGAGAATGAAGAGATCCAACAATACCTGCCTTCCCAGAGCATCCTCTAATTTAGATTAATTTTGGTGCCATAAAAAGCACCGCCACCATATCTATCCCATAATTCCAACCGTCTATCACTCAAACCCTCCTTCACTGCATCTGCTGCTTTGTCCCAATATCACTGTCTCCCGCAGATTTCTCTGGCAGCAATATTTCCTCCGTAAGATCAAACACACCCTATTTCATCCTCTCCAGTCTACAATATGAGGGCATCATCCTGTAAAACCAACACAGTAAAGTGTGAACTATAAGGCTTCCAGATGATTCCATTTCATATAGTTGGTGATATAAAGAATCGACTTGTTTCCTTTATTAAACATCAATAATAGCTGTAGTTCATGAATCAGAGTAGGTTGAACCTATGGAATGAAAGAATTCAATGTCATGTCCTTGTATCCAATCAAATCTACCATAAATGGGCGTGCATAATAATTAATAAATCTCTTTCCACTTGGAGAGAAGGTTATCTTAAAAGAGAACTATTATAACAATAGTGTGGTTTGCATATCTTCCAAACTTAAATGAGCAACCCTGATAGGAAATCCCCATATAAAGGTAGCTGACTTTTGTAAATTGTAAACCAATATATGGTATGAGGACAATACTTAGGTCAAAGATAACAAAGCTCATCCTCAATCTCCATCTTCTTGAACATGTTTCCTTTGTAAAAATTCTGATGACGACTAATGTTCCCAAGTTCTGCTTTTGGAACATGTGGAGTATATAGCAGTCAAAGCCACACTGCAGGAGAGTCTTTTCTAGGATTTTTCAATAATGTGCCTTACAATAGCAGCCTTGGGAAGTCAGAAAACCAACCACCAGCCTCACCCTGCAGGTATTTGTCTAACACCAATTGAAGCCTCAATCATCTCTGAAAAAGTTGTAGAATCTCATCATTATAGAGCCAAGCATACCAATTAAACAAGTTCAGTAGACAAATTGGATCAAATGCTTATAATGAGAATAATAACAGAAGGCATCTCTGTTCAGGAAACAAATACTAGCACAGAAAGTTGAAAATAAAACATTTGATGATTAGCAGTTTAATTTGTTCATGCTGAAGAACAATCCAGCATTTTAAAGCTATGGTTGGACAGTGCTATGGCTGATGGACAAATGGAAGAAATGTCCATGGTGCTAGATAGCAGGGGTTTTCCAGCTACGGATGGCAATTTCATCTAGGAATTCAAAAAATAGCTTGAGTGTGCACAATAAATATATTTGATGTAGAAGATCATTTTCTTGTGAAAAAGTACAAATGCTAATTGGCCCATCCCTAGTGCTCCACAATCCACTCAGATTGCTGGTCACTTAAAATTTGATTTCAACAGCATTTAAAGGTGGAGACACATAAGCTAGGGAGCCCTAACTTCACCCAAAATCATGGGGGAAGGTGAAGGGTTGACCCCCACAACGGCACACTCCGAGTGGCAACCCACAAACCAAGGCCCACAACTCTAGGTGACAACCTCCTCGGGCCCACATCTGGGGTGGCAACCCTTAGGCCCACCATCGGATAGCCCCTATCCCCTTCTCGTGGCCCAACTGGATCCGGCAGGTCGGACCAAATTAGTAGTTACATAAGCTAGGGAGCCCTAATTTCACCCCTTCTCGTGGCCCATCAGGATCCGGAAGGTCGAACCAAATTATTAGGTACATAAAGCTAGAGAGCCCTAACTTCACCCGAAGGTGAAGGGTTGACCCCACTTATACCCCCACTTATATGTCCTTCCACTGGGACATCATTACAATGATAAGAAAGAAAAGTAAAAACAAAAACAATCAAACGTTGCCCAAAACCTCCAGATCCTTAATTCAATAATAATGTGATAATAATACATAAACCCTAATCCACTCTTTAAATACCCTACTCACTAATACCAAAAAGGAAAGAAACCAAAACCTAAGGTGATGTTTGGTTTGGGATTATGTGGGATTTGAAAACCATGAATAGTGTGTTCCATGTTTGTTTTGAGTTTTGGGTAGGTTTTAACTTTATGTCAAATAAATGTATTAATTTATTTAAAAAGTTAAATGAAAGAGGAGAGATAAAGAGAGAAAGTATATTAATTGAGGAGAGATAATGTAGTAGGTATATATAGGGGAGGTTTTGAAAACCAAAACCTGGATTTGAAATATGAAAACGAACATTGACTAAGGATCTAAACAAAAACATAATTAAAATAAATGGCTAATTATACAGTGCACCGGGTGCACACTACGATACGGTGCACCCATTTTAAAAAACGTATACAAATATGAATAAAAACACATATACAATTATGAACAAAAATGTATACAATTTAATTGTTAGTTTTTTTAATAAAAATTTGAGTGTAAAAAATATACAATTATTAAAAAACATGTATACACTATTGAATAAAAAATTATACACATATGGATGATAATTTTTTTAATGAAAAACTTAGTGTGAAAAAGTATACAATTATTAAGACACACATATATATATACAAAATAGAATAAAAATATATACAAAATAAAATAAAAAATTATACACATATCAACTCAAAATAAATAAGCTCAACCCAACCAATGAGTCCTAAACATAAATATAATTAAAATAAATAAGGTCAGTCTATGAATAGTGGACCTAAGCCCGCCCCAGTGAATCCTAAGTTTGCTTTCTATCAAGCCCATAGATCAATTAAGAATTTTATGCATGGTACCTGCATATAGGACAGATCAAGATCTTGATCGACACGAGTGTGATACTGCCTTTTAGCCTCCTCTTTGAAATGAAGTTAAGATTTTTAGTTGTTGCCCATTCTCCCATGCAGTGCCGTAAATGCATCGAAGCGTTGATTTACTTGCGTTTCTTCTCCAGTAAGCCCCAGCAACAGACTCAAGCTAATCTTTCCAGCAGATTCAACAATGAGGCCCAGCACAAAGACCCCACCATTCATTATCTGCAAAGATAGCTATAATATTCAGATAGGTTTTTTAATTTAGTCAAATATAATTTAGGTGTCACAAGGTGAACGATTCCAATCATTTAATTTTTCTCCAACAAAGGTTAAAAGTAAGTATTCAATGTTCATACTCGTAGCATAATAGCATATGTAGGCAATTAAAATTTATTGCCTAAATAAATAAAATGCAGAGGAAGATATATTAAGTATTGATTAAATATTTATTTATTAAGGAATTTAAATAAAATAGTTCCTAAAATAAGTAAATAAATAATTGATAATTAATATAATTATTTGAGCCCAAATTCAAGCCAGGTGGACTCAAGTTAAATTAAATTGGCCAAATTCAAGCCAGGTGGGCTCAAGTTAAATTAAATTGGTCAAATTCAAGCCAGATGGGCTCAATTTAAATTAATTGGGTTTAATCCAAGGCAAGTGGGCCTAATTTAAGTCAACAAATCCAGCAAGTTAAATCCAGCAGGCCTAATTAAATTAAATAGGCCCAAGTCAAAGCCTAATTAAATTAAATAGGCCCAAGTCAAAAGCCTAATTAAATTAAATAGGCCCAAATCAAATCCAGCAAGCTTATTTAAATTAAATAGGCCCGTATCCAGTCCAGCAGGCTTAATTAAAGGAAGAAGCCCAACATATCTTTTGAAGGAGAAAATATCTCTCAAGTGGTTATTTTCTCTACCTATAAATAAGGACCTTCAGTCCTCATTCCAAACACATTCAAGCACCCGAAGACAAGACGCTCTTGAAGAGATCAAGAACACTCAAAGACCTTCGAATCTTCAAGCTCAAGACCTTCGAGGATATTCAAATCTTCGAATCTTCAAGCTCGAGTCCTCTTCAAATCTTCGAATCTTCAAGCTCAAGAACACTCGAGGATCTTCAAATCTTCGAATCTTCAAGCTCAAGACCTTCGAGGATCTTCAAATCTTCGAGTCTTCAAGCTCCAGATCTTCAAATCTTCAAAGCTTCAAATCGAAGACTTCAAGCCAGTCTTCAAGCAGCTTCAAAGTAACTTCAAGTCAAGAACTGCCTCCGATCAAGGATCAAGGTGCTAAACCTCTCCGATCCGGCGTTCTTCATCCAGTAAAAATCGTGGGGTCAACGGTGTTCTACCAAATTGAACGACGTTCTTCACAGCAAATCTTCAAGTCAACGTTCGATCCGAACAAAGGCTCGACGCCTCCGGATAAACTTTTTCAAGCTTCAAGCCCTGAACCCGAGCTCGGACAAGCTTTATCCAAAGATCCGACTCAGAAAGTTGATAAAGTCAAGAAAGTCAACTTAAGAGGAATCAGAGGATAAATAGAAGCTGTCTACCTTAATTCTCAAGTTCAATCCACATCGGATTTTCTTTGTAATTTATTTTGTGTTTATTATTTAATAAATATAATTTTGTTGTTACAAATTTTGGCACGCCCGGTGGGACAGTTTCGACCTCTCATCTCTTCTCTTTAAAAGTTCAAATATACAAAGTATGGCTCCTCTCAGAATTGCAATAAGAAGGTCTCCTGTCTTAAAGCCTTCAGAGCTGCAGACTGTGAAGATTCAAAGGACAACTCCAATCAAGATTGCAATAAGAAGATCTACTGCCTCAAAGCTTTCAGAGTTGCAGGCTAAAGATGTCGAAGTCGTTACAAGAAGTATATCTGAAGGCTCCTCTATGACAAACCTTGTGGAGGAGATCTTTCTCGATAAGCCAATGCACAACGACAAAGATAGTGAAGGTGACTCTAACATCCAAACTCTTCAACCCATAGAAAATTCAGCGTATGACTCACCCATAGCCTCTGCCATGGCAACAAATGCTTCGTCTGTCGAAGAACAACTGGCAAGTTTGACTCAGTCTGTTGCTGCACTCACTAAACAGAACCAAGAACAAAGTACTTTGATTTTCAAACTGATGGAGAAAATGGCTGGTGCTGAAACTAGCCGTGCAAACGAAAAGCAAGAAGAAGATGCTGAAAATGAAGTAGATGAGTCTGCGAAGCATCAGACGATGGGGAAAAGGGTGATTGAAGAAGAATTGAACATCTCCCATGATGGAATGGTTCCTATCAGCCAGTTAAAAAGCATTATACTTGGCACAATGAAGGACCAATTCGAAGAGAGCTCTAAACCTTCATTCGCCTATGCTAAGCCTTATACTAGGAGGGTTGGCAACTTGAGGATGCCACCTAACTATCAACCCCCCAAGTTCCAACAGTTTGATGGCAAAGGTAATCCAAGGCAACATATAGCACATTTCATAGAAACGTGCAATGATGCTGGCACTCACGGAGATCATATGGTGAGACAATTCGTTCGCTCTCTGAAGGGAAATGCTTTTGAATGGTACACCGACTTGGAGGCTGACTCTATAGACAGTTGGGATCAGATGGAATATCAATTCCTTAACTGTTTCTATAGTACTAGGAGGACAGTTAGCATGATAGAGTTGACGAACACCCGTCAGTTAAAAGAAGAGCCAGTAATTGAGTACATTAATCGATGGAGAAATTTGAGCCTAAACTGTAAAGATCGATTGTCTGAAGTTTCTGGCATTGAGATGTGCACAGCAGGAATGCAATGGAACCTTCGTTACATACTTCAAGGGATTAAGCCTAAAACCTTTGAAGACTTGGCCACAAGAGCTCACGACATGGAGCTAAGTATGGGGATAAGTGGAGTTGTAGAACCACCGATTCCTGGATCCTACAAGTATAAAGAAAAGCAAGAGGCAAGGAAAGGGGGCAAACCCTACAATAAATCTTCCGAAAAAGGATCTATGGCAACCAATGCATCAACTGTTAAGTTCCGAAGGAATGAGAATGAAAAAGATGATAAAGTGAAGAATGAGTCTCAAGAAAGGGGGCAAAGAAGATTGACCTTGAAAGAAATGCAAGAAAGGAAGTACCCATTCCTTGATTCAGATGTCCCAGGCATACTCGATGATCTACTCAAAGATAAACTTATCGAGCTTCCTGAAATGAAGCGACCAGAAGAAGCGGGACAAACGGACAATCCAAAATACTGCAAGTATCATAGACTAGTGGGACATTCTATCAAAGATTGCTTTGTCTTTAAAGACAAAGTTATGCGATTGGTTGAGCAAGGGAAGATCTTTCTAGATGAAGATGCAACTGCAAACTCTACTTCTGCAGATGGTGGAATTAATTATTCATGCCATATGGCAGGCGAAGCTGTTGTGCCTAAAGTTGAAAGCAAGGCCCATGCTATGAAGATTACCTTCACTGAGGAAGACTTACTGCTCGGTTCACAATCTCACAACCGACCCTTGTTCGTAGCTGGTTGCACTCAAGAGCAAAGGGTGAATCGAATACTGATTGATGGAGGTTCAGCGGTCAATATCCTACCTCTAATAACGTTGAAAAAATTAGGAATTTCAACAGATGAACTTGGCAGTAGCCGATTAACGATTCATGGGTTCAATCAAGAGGGCCAGAGAACACTTGGTACGATAGTCATGAACTTAATAATAGATGAGATGGCCTCAACAGTTCTGTTTCATGTCATTGATGCTAAAACATCATACAACATGCTCTTGGGGCGCCCATGGTTGCATGAAAATGGAGTGATTCCTTCTACGCTGCATCAGTGCTTCAAATACTGCGATGGAGGTAACATAAAAAAGGTACTCGGTGATGAAAAGCCATTTACAGAAGCAGAATCATACTTCGCAGACGCCAGATATTTTCTGAAAAGTATCAAGGCCGATAAGCAGGAAGGAACTTCATCACAAGATAAAGGTGATGATAAACAAGAAAAAGAGAATGCAGATGATGTTTCATCCACACATTCTAATAAAAGTAAACAGTTGATCAAAACTGTAGAAGGGTTGACACTACCCCTGACTAAGGTTGACGCTGAGAGGCCCTCTCCCCCTCCACTCAAAGGATTCACTCGCCCAACACAAGCGGCTAAAACTGAGCATGGAGATGTATTTGAGGCGGCAGTTTCCAAATCGTATAGCCCACAAGCTTACAAACTTCTTGTGAAAGCTGGTTATGACCCTCAAGAAAAATATGCGGCAAATGAACTGTCTCATAAGATTCCTAGTGGAACCACCCAAGAGAAATTGAAGAGTAATGGCCGTACTTCCAAGTGTATTAGAACAGGCATAGGATATGTTCCGCAAAAACCTGTTCGCATTGCGATAAAGAGGGCAAACACAAACTACATCACTGAAGATGAAATTCTCTCTGAAGAAGAGGAGTCTCATGAGGAAGATAGAAAGACAGAAAGAATCTCAGTATTCGAGAGACTCAAACCAGCTGGGGCTAAAAGGACCACTAAGTTCCCAAGTTTCCCAAAGATACATAGTCGGATCCCATCTCGCATGAAAAGACGACATTTCCTGACTATATCATGTGGTACAATGTTGAAAGCTAAAAAACGAACAATAATCTTCACCCGAAGTGAAGAAGATGATCGTGAAAGTGTAGGCTCATCAGATGTTGTTCATTCCATCATCATGCAAACAGATCTACAAAGTGCAGAAAGAGATCTACAAAGCAAGATCGTCGAGATGAGGAGAGATGGCTATGAAGTGGGGAGCATTGTTAAAGTGGGAGAGAATGAACAAGTTAGGTCCAACCCACGTTTTCAAAGGCAAGAATTCTTGGAACAAGTTGCCACGGTGAATCATGTCACTATACGAGAGGAGACCTCAACCGAAGAGGAAGATGCTGATGATGCTCCTCCAGAATTTGAAGAGGGTGTCAAATCTACTGTTGATCAATTGAAGGAGATTAATTTGGGTGTTGATAACGATCCACGGCCAACCTATATAAGTGCTTTGTTAACAGCCGATGAAGAAAAAGTTTACATTGAGCTTCTTCAAGAGTTTAGAGACGTGTTTGCATGGTCATTCAAAGAAATGCCCGGATTAGATCCAAAGGTGGCAGTTCATCATTTAGCAATAAAAGAAGGAGCCAAGCCAGTTAAGCAGATGCAGCGTCGATTTCGACCAGAGCTGGTTCCCTTGATTGAGGCTGAAGTTAATAAGCTCCTTGAGACGAAAAAAATAAGAGAAGTGAAGTATCCCACTTGGCTCTCTAACATTGTGCCAGTAAGAAAGGCAAACGGACAGCTTAGAGTGTGTGTTGACTTCCGGGATTTGAACTTGGCATGCCCAAAAGATGACTTTCCATTGCCAATTACTGAGCTCATGATTGATGCAACAACTAGCCATGAAGTCCTTTCATTTATGGACGGATCGTCTGGTTATAATCAAATTAGCCTGGCCCCAGAAGACCAAGAGAAAACAGCCTTCCGCACTCCTAAAGGAATATATTGCTACAATGTTATGCCATTTGGCTTGAAGAATGCCGGTGCCACTTATCAACGAGCCATGCAAAAGATATTTGATGACATGCTCCATAAGAATGTCGAATGCTATGTTGATGACATCGTGGTGAAATCAAAGAAGAAAAAGGATCATCTCCAAGATTTAAGACAAATATTTGAGCGTCTTAGAAAATTCCAACTCAAGATGAATCCACTTAAATGCGCATTTGGAGTTTCTTCTGGAAAGTTCCTTGGATTCATTGTCCGACATCGTGGTATTGAAATTGACAGAGCAAAGATTGATGCAATTATAAAGATGCAGGTACCCCGAAACATACATGAGCTCAAGAGTTTGTAAGGTAAGCTGGCATACTTAAGAAGATTTATATCAAATTTGGCCGGCCGATGCCAACCATTCAGCCATCTTATGAAAAAGGGCAGCCCATTTGAATGGGATGAATCTTGCACTAATGCCTTTAACAGTATTAAATCATATTTGATGAAGCCGCCAGTATTGGTTGCTCCAATAGCCGGACGTCCATTGATTCTCTACATATCTGCTCAAGAAAGATCAGTTGGAGCCCTGCTTGCACAAAATAATGATGAGGGAAAGGAGTGTGCCTTGTACTATTTGAGTAGGACGATGACCCCAAATGAGTTAAAATACTCACCAATTGAAAAGATATGTCTTTCTCTCATCTTTGCAATTCAGAAATTAAGGCACTACTTTCAAGCTCATACTCTTTACTTGGTCTCAAGGGCTAACCCATTAAAATTCGTTATGTCAAAGCCGGTGCTCTCTGATAGGCTTGCAAGGTGGTATCTTCAATTGCAGCAATTTGAAATTATATATGTCCCTCAAAAAGCGGTGAAAGGGCAAGTACTGGCAGATTTCTTGGCTGATCATCCCGTGCCTGCTGAATGGGAGTTGTCTAATGATCTCCCTGATGAAGATATATTAACTATTGAAATCAGTCCTCCCTGGAAGATGTATTTTGATGGAGCTGCTCACAGAGAAGGTGCCGGCGCCGGAGTAGTATTTGTGACCTCAGATGGAGAAGTCCTGCCATACTCGTTCAGTCTAACTGAAAATTGCTCTAACAATGTAGCTGAGTATCAAGCTCTTATACTTGGTCTGGAGATGGCAGTGGATGTAAAACAGCGACACCTTAAGGTATATGGAGATTCGTTGTTAATAATCAACCAACTGCTTGGTTTATATGAGGTTAAGAAACCCGAGCTACGTCCGTATTATGACTATGCTCAAAGGCTTATGAATTGGCTTGGAGATGTAGAGATTGAACATCTTCCAAGGAGCAAGAACAAACAAGCCGATGCTTTGGCAAAGCTAGCATCGACCATAGCAATGCCTGAAGCACATTTCCAAGTTCCGATCTGCAAAAGTTGGGTGGTACCTCCCTTCTTCGAAAAGGAAGATGATGAAGAAGTTGGGTATTGTGCCATAGAAGTGTTCGATATTGGGAAGGAAGATTGGCGACAACCGTTCGTGGATTACTTGAAGTATGATAAGCTCCCCAATGATCCACACCTAAGGATTGATGTTCGGCGTAGAGCACCGCGATTCTTCTATTACAAAGATATACTTTATAGAAGATCGTTTGATGGTATTCTCTTAAGATGCTTAAGTGATGAAGAAGCTCTTCAAGCTATGGAGGAAGCTCATTCTGGAATATGTGGCGCCCACCAGTCTGGACCCAAATTACATTTCAGAATCAAGAGGATGGGATATTACTGGCCTTCTATGGTAAAGGATTGCATAGACTACGCACAAAAGTGTCAGCCATGTCAGTTTCATGCAAATCTCATTCATCAGCCTCCGGAGCCATTACATCCAACCGTTTCTTCATGGCCATTTGATGCATGGGGCTTAGATGTGGTGGGGCCATTAACGAAGTCTTCCGGAGGTCATCTTTATATTCTGGCTGCCACTGATTATTTTTCCAAGTGGGCGGAAGTTGTACCCTTGAAAGAAGTGAAGAAAGAAAATGTGGATGATTTCATCCGCATTAACATCATATATAGATATGGAGTGCCTCGATACATTATCACAGACAATGGGAGGCCATTCAGTAACTCTTTGATTGATAAGCTTTGTGAGAAGTTTGACTTCAAGCAAAGAAAATCTTCTATGTATAATGCAGCAGCTAATGGGCTTGCCGAAGCCTTCAACAAAACACTGTGTAATCTGTTGAAGAAGGTAGTCTCCAAGTCAAAGCGAGACTGGCATGAAAGGATTCATGAAGCTTTATGGGCGTATCGAACTACTTATAGAACGCCTACTCAAGCTACTCCATACTCCCTTGTATATGGGGTTGAAGCTGTGGTGCCCCTTGAAAAGCAAATACCATCTTTGAGAATTGCCATACAAGAAGGTTTGACTGAAGAAGAGAACGCACGACTGCGTCTTGAAGAATTAGAGGCACTTGATGAAAAGAGGTTAGAAGCACAGCAGAGACTTGAGTGCTATCAAGCTCGCCTCTCCAGAACGTTTAACAAGAAAGTGAAGATACGTTCCTTTCAAGTCGGAGACTTAGTCCTTGCTGTGAGAAGGCCTATTGTCATCACTCACCGAGTGGGAAATAAATTCTTGCCCAAGTGGGATGGCCCACATGTTGTGAAAGAAGTATATACAAATGGTGCATACAAGTTGATATCTGAAGATGGAGTAGGAATTGGCCCCATAAATGGCAAATTCTTGAAACGCTACTACGCGTAATCCAGTTAAAACCTAAGGAACGCTCCATGACGCACGAGCCTAAACTGCATGTTACTCCTGGTCCGCACGAGTATAAACTGTGTACGACGAACTCCTGGTCCGCACGAGTATAAACTGTGTACGACACCCACCAAAGGTAATCATACGTGGCTAAACTATTAATTCACCCCACTCAGGTATTTTTAAGTGGTTAAAGCATTAAATACCCTACTTTGTCTAAAGTGGTTAAAGAATAGTCACTCCTGGCCCGCACGAGTATAAACTGTGTACGGCACCCCCCATTCAAACCAAATTATGTTCTTTTGAACTACGTTATGACTTGATCCTCTTTAAAGGGGTACGTAGGCAGCTTAGTAGCTCACTAAGTTCAGTCACGATTCAAGTTATTCTTATCAACCTTGTAAGAGTAATAAAGAGTTGAAGCATACATGCAATAAATAAAGTACAAGGAAGAAGCAGAAGTACCATTTCAATGAAGAGTGGTGATGTTGAGGTTGCTCTGTCGATTCCATCTCAAAAGATGAAAGAGTGGCGATGGTCTGTTGATTCCATCTAGAGAAGAGTGGCAGGCCGATAGTGTTCCCTATGAATAGCTACTTAGCCACGATTCGTTGAAAAAAAAAGGGGCGAAAGTTAATTTAAAATTTATGAATTTAATTAATTAAAAGTCCCAATTCATGGGATTAATTAATTATTAAATTTGAAATTATAAATTAAATGCATGATGGGAGAACTCCAAGAGACTAAGACGAGCAATTAAATCCATTCATGATTTTAATTTAATCAATTAAAATTATGAATATTAATTTACGGCCCAATAAATTCAAATTCATTGACCTAAGGGGGCAGGTCCATGTTTTGACAAGAAAGTAATGAAACTATGGGCTCAAATTAAATATGGGGGGATATTTTGAAGGTCCAATTCATAAGGGAGTAGTCCAAACCCAAATATTAAGGTCAAAATTGGGGTGGAAGTCAAAATTGAAATTGAATTCAAACAATTCAAACAAACCACGTGATTATGTTCATGGATAGATGTTTCTCTCTCCTCAATTTTGTATTGAAATTGTGTGAGGACAAAATTGGAGTCAAAGTCAAAATGGGAAGATAAAAAAGATCACGTGAAGAGGTTTTTTTTTCTATTCATGGAAACCCATTTCTCTCTCTTCCCAAATCTAAAAATCGAGATTTCTCCAACAAAATTGCTTCCAAAATTATGTCGCTGGAGCACGACCACGCCTCCATCTTTCTATTGTGACATCACGCAAGACACCGTCTATCAAGATATTCTCGTCGCCAAGGAAGACTCCTCACGAACCCACGAGCAGCACAAATCCAGCCGCTGCTCATACCGAAAAAAAATTTTCTTCTCGTCGGAAATAGCTACCAGCGCTGTTCGCCGTCGCCTCAAACTTTTGTTGCTTGAAGCACCACCATGGATAGTCACTGTCTCGCGCCGTCCGATTTCCCACCACTACAATCTGGAAGAACTCTCGACCACCATGCCTCGCCGTCCGTCCATTCGTCCGCTGATCGTAGACGCTGCCAGCCCATCCAGAGCCACCTGCTGTCAGCCACTGGTGAGAGATTCAGGACGCCGTCGCTGCTGTTATCCGCCGCGAATGCAAAGGAGAGGAGTGGCGATCTGAACGTCTGTTGGCCGCTGAAGAGTCGCGATCCGTTCGTGATTTGCAGAATCGCGTTGCTGCCGTCGCCGGATTTGCAGTCCGCTCGTCGCTTCACCGCCATCCATCGTGGTTAGCCACAGACACGCCGCTGCTTCTTCATTGCCGAAAGTCGCGAACACTGAAGTCACCGCGCCGTTGTACGCTGCCGTCTTTGGAAGATCACGATCCCCGCAGCCGCTGTACGACGAGAGCAGTCGCCTCTTGGTCATCACCCGCTTCCGGTCACTGAGCCACCGGTATACCGTCACTACCCTGCTGCCTCCAAAAATGCACATCCTCACCACGGATCGTCGACAACCGAAGCCGCTACCATGGATCGCAACACCACCCCCATCCGCTGCTGTAAATTGCCACCATCCACGGGTGTCAATCGCCGCCTTCGCCATGGGAGACGCGAGCTCTCGCCGCTTAGCCGCGCCCTCGAGTGCGTTGCCTCTGGAATCGTTCTTCCAGCTTTGGTCCTTCAATCCTGGACTACCCATCAATACTTCACGCCGGAGATCCGCTACGCAAGCTCGCCGGAGAAGTTGTCGACCGTCAGCCGCCAACAGCCGCTGCAATCTCTACAGCTTAACGACTGATCTTCCGCTGACGCACTCCAGCCGCTTCGAAGCGCCGCCGCCGCACCTTGCTGCCAGAACGACGAACCACGAATGTTGTTGAAGCACAGTCCCGTCAGTCGCCGCCTCATGATCCACGTGTTGCCGACGCCAAAACTGCGACACCAACGCTGGAGCCCGTCTCGACATCACGAAGAGCCACCATCTGCCGTCGACCACCACTCCATTCCCAACCACTAGCTGTTTCGGATCAGCCATATTAAACCTCCAGGAGCCGTCGCACGCCGCTGCGACTGGAAAAGATAACTTCATCTTGCTGGCAGTCTGCCGCCACTACGGGATATCGCTGCTGGATAACCAGAAGGTCCGACGAGCAGCGTCACCTCCCTTTCCAACACCCGATAATCACCGCGAATCCGAACCCAGCCGTTGAAAATTGTGGGTCTGAAACACCACCACCGGGAGAGCAGTTGCGCCGAGCAACGTCCGCCAGCTCGTTGCCATTGCAACCCAGCTTGGTCAGAAGTTTCCTGCTCGGCGCACCGCTTGCGATTCACTTATTTGATTTGGACATCGAACTCGTTGCGACCTCCGACCGAGATAAAATCCCTAGTCGCCAGGAATGCGCAACGCTGGTCTCGACTGCCCGTTTCATCTTCAAAAGGAACCTGCAGATCAAGTCAAAAAAAAGAGAGATGCAGAAAAAGGAAAAACGAACTAAAGGGGGAATTATGAAAGAGTTGTTTGAGAAAAGAAATTAGGTACTGAAACAGGAACTCCCTATGCTGCAGGTTTGGTATCCTTTGGTGAGATCAAGAACCTGCAAAGAAAGGGAATGTTGGTTAGCTTACGCTCGTGAACTATGATGTAAAAAAATTGAAGGCATGAACCTTTTTATATAGTGGTGGAAGTATTTACTGGATAACTCTTATAAGATTATATGAATATTTGATTAAGATTCATCTTTATGAGTTATCCTCAGATTTGAAGTTATCACTTATCTTTCCATCTTATTTCTCTCACAAAAGATCACAAATTCGAGAAAGTATGTGGGGGATTGAAACGAGCAGGTTGATGCTCAGCAAGGATTTGTGGATATTTGAAATTTAATTTTATGAGATATATCTGCAGTCAGTTGGGCTGTCTACTTAATTTTGGAAGTCATGAATTAAGTAGACATATTGGGCCATAAATAATAAAAGGAAAAAGCTCAACGAAGATATGGGCCAAGAAAGAGAGACGCTGCGGCAAATAAAATTATTGCAATTTGTCCCCTTCAAAAATAAATTTCAGCGAACAAAATGCAAGGGGGCATTTGTAGGCAATTAAAATTTATTGCCTAAATAAATAAAATGCAGAGGAAGATATATTAAGTATTGATTAAATATTTATTTATTAAGGAATTTAAATAAAATAGTTCCTAAAATAAGTAAATAAATAATTGATAATTAATATAATTATTTGAGCCCAAATTCAAGCCAGGTGGACTCAAGTTAAATTAAATTGGCCAAATTCAAGCCAGGTGGGCTCAAGTTAAATTAAATTGGTCAAATTCAAGCCAGATGGGCTCAATTTAAATTAATTGGGTTTAATCCAAGGCAAGTGGGCCTAATTTAAGTCAACAAATCCAGCAAGTTAAATCCAGCAGGCCTAATTAAATTAAATAGGCCCAAGTCAAAGCCTAATTAAATTAAATAGGCCCAAGTCAAAAGCCTAATTAAATTAAATAGGCCCAAATCAAATCCAGCAAGCTTATTTAAATTAAATAGGCCCGTATCCAGTCCAGCAGGCTTAATTAAAGGAAGAAGCCCAACATATCTTTTGAAGGAGAAAATATCTCTCAAGTGGTTATTTTCTCTACCTATAAATAAGGACCTTCAGTCCTCATTCCAAACACATTCAAGCACCCGAAGACAAGACGCTCTTGAAGAGATCAAGAACACTCAAAGACCTTCGAATCTTCAAGCTCAAGACCTTCGAGGATATTCAAATCTTCGAATCTTCAAGCTCGAGTCCTCTTCAAATCTTCGAATCTTCAAGCTCAAGAACACTCGAGGATCTTCAAATCTTCGAATCTTCAAGCTCAAGACCTTCGAGGATCTTCAAATCTTCGAGTCTTCAAGCTCCAGATCTTCAAATCTTCAAAGCTTCAAATCGAAGACTTCAAGCCAGTCTTCAAGCAGCTTCAAAGTAACTTCAAGTCAAGAACTGCCTCCGATCAAGGATCAAGGTGCTAAACCTCTCCGATCCGGCGTTCTTCATCCAGTAAAAATCGTGGGGTCAACGGTGTTCTACCAAATTGAACGACGTTCTTCACAGCAAATCTTCAAGTCAACGTTCGATCCGAACAAAGGCTCGACGCCTCCGGATAAACTTTTTCAAGCTTCAAGCCCTGAACCCGAGCTCGGACAAGCTTTATCCAAAGATCCGACTCAGAAAGTTGATAAAGTCAAGAAAGTCAACTTAAGAGGAATCAGAGGATAAATAGAAGCTGTCTACCTTAATTCTCAAGTTCAATCCACATCGGATTTTCTTTGTAATTTATTTTGTGTTTATTATTTAATAAATACAAATTTTGTTGTTACAGCATAAACAGGAGCTTCTTGGAGATTATTTTATCAAGTCTTCCAACTCATGTCAGCCAATTGATGGTTTGATGGTTTGGTAGGTGTAAACCCAAAGAGGTAAAACAAAGATAGATACCTCACCTATATGATAGATGATGATAGGCTCCTCGTTAATGGCCTCCAGAATCTCCATTTCGTAAGGTTCACTGATGACCAGTTTCAGCTTATCTCTGCTAACTTCTAAAATTAAAGGCAAGTTTTTACCAATAATAATGCCTTCCTACAGATTCTTCAAGAAATAAATTACTGTGTAGAAAAGGCGTTTCGTCCTACAATCCGTTGAACTGCGTTAGAAAAATGAAAAAGTTAAGCTCGCCATTTCCTATATAATTTTCTTAATCTTTGTCAGTCAGAGGCTCCATATCCAAGCCACAACAAAACCCATTATAAATCAGCCATTCAGACGAGGAATCAAAAGGCAATGAGGCTGTGAAGGATTGAGATGCAAATTTATGATAGAAAAAAGAAATCATTTCGATGGAGGCGTTTTGTGAGTGCACAAGGTTGTAATTCAGAAGAAAAACAGAGCTGAGTGCGAATCCGAGAGCGATTGGGCAGTGGGAAGGGGTGGGGAAGATGATGATTGAAAATAGAGAACGGTGGGATTTGGGAGAAAGGGCATTAGATGTTGTGGTGGAGTTTCTTTCATTTTCTGGACGAAAATAAGATTGAGAGTGTTTAGTGAAACCACATCAACATTAGTGATTATGGAATGGCATGTCACCAAAAAGGAAAATTTCTTTCCAGTTAACATGATAATTACAATCCCTAAAAATAACAGCTCACAATAGTGTAATATCCTCCAATCTCCAACAGTACCCTGTGATGGCCCAAAAACAGGCAGATGCTACCTAACATGAAAGAATTTACATTACTGTGCGATGCGTGTGTATTGTGTTATGTGAGCAAACCAGAGCAACATCAGACATTTGACTGCTAATGTTCATTCCTCTGCTTTTTGAGTTGCAATGTGCGATATCTTTCTCTTATTGGGTTTCTCCCTCCAGTCCTGTCAGTAGACAATTCGAGGGGGGGTCAGACCAGCAAATTACGAGGCTTCCATGGCCCAGTGGCAGCAGAACTGGAAAGTCACTTACTAGTACTCCAATGTCACACCTGCAGCAACCAAAAGCTACTTAACTGCTTTCTCCTCTAAATCATCATTCTCAAAGAAGCGTGCCACAGCCGAATAAAGCTGTCCCTCTCCAAACGGTTTGGTTACATACTCATCCATCCCACACTTCATGCATTCTTCATTAGTGGCTTGAATGACATCCGCTGTCATAGCTAGTATTGGAGTGTGCCAAACAGGAAAAGTTCCACCAACACTCATTTTCTTATTATATTCTTTTTCAAGGTTTCGAATTTTCCCCGTAGCTTCAAACCTACAACAAAAAAAAAAAAAAAAAACCCTTCATTACTTAAATCAAAACAAACCAATAAGGATAAGTTAGTTGATAAAGCTTACCCATCCATTTCTGGCATTTGGAGGTCCATAAAACAAGCATCAAATTTGTGAGGAGGATTAAGCAACTCAACAGCAAACTTGCCCCCTTCCACACAAGTAACGACTGCACCATACTTCTTTAGAGCACCCTCTGCTACTCTCCTATTGACAGCATTATCATCCACCACCAATATTTGTTTGCCTTGAAGTAGACTTTGTAGTGTAGATGATTTACCACTCGAGTCTAGCCTCTTTCCAGTAGCTTCCAGGAAGGTGGATAATAACGCGCTTAACCTCAGAGGCTTAGTTATTAAGTCATCCACAAACTCATCTAACTTCAGCTTATTGCAATCAGTGGACCTGATGCTGGTTGTTAATAAGAATATCTTGAAAGGGAACACCACTTCTGAAACTATTGTGTCTCATCATCTTTATCAGGTTATGGAATCGAAAGTAAGTGTCATCCCAATCTTCTTGGTTGATCAGAACCATAGCAAATTGTTTAGACGCAGCCACACTGCTAATACACAAAATTACAGGCAGAGGCCAAATCAGCCTTGGGTTATAGATATATTAACTTGGATATCCTTCATTATTAACAGATTTTCAGGGAGTATGATCTGCAATTAGTAGTTAGCGTAACATCTACATTTTCAAGAAGAGAGAAGCATAAATTCTACTGCCCAGAGAAAAGTTGATCAATTGGCAAAGAAATAGATGCAGGAATAAATGTAAGGTTTGGAAACATAAGTGAAAGGCTTTATCTGTCAATTCATTTCAGTTGCTATCTAATTATGAGGTAGTTATAGGCACAGATCGATAATTTAGTGTGAAGGTGTGACGTTCAATGGAATAAGTATGAGACGTATATTTCAAGTTGGGCATTAGCAGATATAAAAACCTGATACCATTTTATTTCCAGATTGAAACAGAAATAATAAATACCTGAACTTTGAGTTGCATAAAAAATGAGAGCAAGCAGACTCCATGGTGGAAGTTACGTCCACAAATATTCCAAATCTCTGAACATGGTATTTTGTGACATGTGCACGGATACTTCTGTCATCAATTACCAATGCTCTCAGCCCCTGAAATCCTGATATAGCTGGATCACAAGGCTGCCATATCTTTACCGGGGAACTTGTTTCCACTTTTGTGAAGGATACAGTAAATGTAAAAGTACTGCCAATGTTAAGTACACTCGCGAACCCAATCTCTCCACCCATAAGGTCTACCAGACACTTGCTGATACTCAATCCTATCCCAGTTCCACCATATTTACGCGATGTGAAGCTGTCAGCTTGCATAAAAGTAGTAAAAATCTTGCCTTGTGCTTCGGGAGGCATACCTGCACCTGTATCTTCAACAGTTACCAATAATTTGACTTTTTCAGATTCCTCTGCATTTCCACCAAGATTTTTGAAATTTTCCCAACTTCTCCATCTGTCAACTACACTAAACCCACTTAATGTATTAAAAGAAGCATTTAAGTCATCACCAGTAACATTCAAGCTTTGTCTTAGAACTTCATCTTTCACATCGAGTGGAGAGTTCACTTCATCCGCTAAATGCACAGAGACAAATATATGCCCCTTTTCATGTGTGAACTGCAGAATAAACAGATGATAATAATTACTAAAAAACACAGGAAATATTAAGAAAATAACAAGCCATCAGGAGAACAGAAAAGGTTTTAGATTATCAGCGCCTTCATCACTGAGATATCAAGAGATATATGATCTATCACAACCACACTTACGTACTAGTCAACAAGCAGCTAATTTTTGAAGATACCACAAAAAAATTGTCAGGTTTTCATGTAATTAGGCGTGCTTCAAATAAACTGTATTATACAGTTTAAATGAACCAAGACGGGACATCTCAATTCCTACAGCTTTCTATAAAAACCACTTCAAGAAAAACAAATACGCCTGATAAAATTATAGGCGAACCTTCATTGAATTTCCAATGACTCAGTCTTTCATATAACGTGAAGAGCTTGTAGCTTAAAGTCATTCCAATAAGGATCCACAACCAGATTTCTGCTAATCTCATGTAAATGCAGACACATTGATCTGTGGTGTGAGTATGAGGCTCTCTTGTTTCATTCATTTGCAATTCATTCTGCAAGGAGCCAAGGTCAGAAGATAAGGATTTATATTTAGAGGTAAAATAGACATTAACTTCTCAAGATAATTTTGTTCACCGTTGTAGCAATGGATGTTTGCAAATAATTCATTTCTAGCTAGGAAGCCAAAAATAATCCCTCATTTCATTAAAAGTTAAAGAACCTTCTTTGATCAGACAAGAAATTTAAGATGAGCTTAAACGGTGAAAGAGGTTTTCATTTTCACATATTCCCTTAATTTTTGTTGAGAGTTAGAAGGCTTCTAGAACACATTAAGTAAATCTGTTCTACATTAGGAAGGCAGCTACTAGATTATTGTGGGACATCTTAAAAAGTAGGAGCACATTTATCAAAGAAGGCAAGTTATGAGATTTGTAGTACAGGCTATACAGCTAATTACTTGAAACACAAAAGATTAGAATTTACATTCAGTTCAATAGATTCCCTGGAGCCATGCAAGAGCATTTTTGTCATACATATAATGTAGGAAGAAATAAAATATCTGATTTTAAGATTCAGATGTATTGCTAAAGAGTGCCATCAGAATTACAGGTTCTTATGATTTGACATTTGGTTTGTAAATTCTTGATGAATTGCTGAAAAGACAGTAATTTCCAGAGAAAATCTGAGCTGATAAACAATTGCATTCCCTGTACCTTCCAGATAATAACTGAACTAAAATTTAGTGAGAAGAGAATTAGTTGTTCATTAACTTCAGTCACATCCTTTGAGCTACTCGGAGCTCACATAAGTTCTCTGGCATTGAATAATTGTATAAACAAATCTCACCTTCTTGCAACTTGGATGTGCGGATGAAAATGTAGGATTCAAAATACACAATGGTGACATATCTTCAGATGATGATAATCCAAGATAATTTTTATTGGAGCCCTCTACAAATGGACGATATGCACTGAATTCTATATTTTCAGTCACCAATTTACACCGCCTTCGGAAAATATTGTTCTCAGAATCTAGAAATTTTAATGCGCAGGAAATGGTTCTAGGAGGCATTCCACATCCTGATCGTCTGTAGCAAGCGCAAGACAAAGTCTGAAAATATGACAAATAAATAGCTGAACGGAGAAAAAGGAGCATGCAGAAGCAGCGGTAAAGAGCAGTTTGCGTCATAGGATGACTAAGTGATTAGGCAAAGGCACAGGAAGAAACATTATTTTAAATGGAAGAAAAAAATTATCAAAAGAAGTACAACAAGAAGAAAAACAGAGATACAATGTAAAAGACAACATAGAATTTCTACGTGATGCATACTATAAAGCACTGGTAAGCTAATCCAGTGTCAAATGATTAATAAAACAAAATATACTTCTTGCACAAAAAACAAAATATATATTTCTTAATCAACCTCCAGAGTTATTTACTTTTTAAATTTATTAATCTTCTTTTTCCTATTCCAATTCCATCATGAGTTTTTGATAGGGTTGGAAAGAAGTCCAAAATTAGGTATTAGACATGGTCACACTTCTTTGATGATAAGGAACACAACAATGTTAACTTGGGGAGAGTTTCTGAGCTAAAACAACCGCAAGTTAAAAGCACAATCACGCACAACTTAGAAACTAGCTGCGACAGGAAAGCTAGTAAAATTCAGACCACTTTGTTGAGAAATATGGAAAGATGAGAAGCAAAACCCTGTATCGTGAATAGTTGCTGTGGGGAGAGACAAAAAAGAAGAAGAAATCCGACATCATCAAGTCCGGCTGGTTTTACCCCAAATCCAACTGGAATCAATTACCGTGGTGGGATGAAAGTAGAAGTTGGCTAGTAATATACTCCACATCATTATCTCATCATCTGTGTGGGACTGGACTGGGGTAGGGTCAGGGGAAACGACATGAGCAACGAGAAGTTAACTTATGGAGTACTGCTACATAAAAAGGCTAAGGTTTAGACTCCTCTATTTTACTTTCATTTTGCATAAATCGCTTTTGGAAGATTCGGCGTTTAAAGATGAACATTTTGTTTTCTTTTTTATTTTCTGCCGCTCAGCTCCAGTCTCTGTGCTTGATTAGACGTGTGTATTTGGAGGAAAGCAGAGATCAGAGAGAGAGAGATGGCTAAAGGGTACTAGTGTAGCCTTTTGTATGTTCAGCGCAGACTTCTGAATGAGGAAAAGGAGCAGGGGTGGAGGCCGGGTATCTATTCTGGGCCTGCTTTTGATGATAGCATACAAGGCATGGGCAAGCAGTAAAAGAATGAGGAAATTGGGTGCAGAGCCCCGTCATATAAACCAAATTACTTTTCTATCTTAATTATAATTATAAGTGTATATCTTTTTATGTCCAAATTGACAAAAATACCCTTTACTCGAATACACGAAAATACCCTTTACTCGAATGTATTCGAGTAAAGGGTATTTTCGTCAATTTGGGCATAAAAAGATATACACTTATACGAGTAAAGGGTATTTTCGAGTAATATGAGTGAGTAATGTAATTTTCGAGTAATGTGAATAATATAAGTGATTAATGCATTTTCGAGTAACATGAGTGAGCGGGTAATGCATTTTCGAGTAACATGAGTGAGCGGATAATGCAATTTCGAGTAACATGGGCGAGCGGGTAATGCAATTTCGAGTAACATGGGTGAGCGGGTAATCAATTTCGAGTAACATGAATGAGCGGCTAATGCAATTTCGAGTAACATGAGTGAGCGGGTAATGCAATTTCGAGTAACATGGGTGAACGGGTAATCAATTTCGAGTAACATGAGTGAGCGAGTAATGTATTTCGAGTAATGTTTTTTTATTACTTTATTCGAATATATTACTCGCATATTCGAGTAAAGGGCATTTTGGTCAATTCGGGCATAAAAAGATATGTTCTTAAATACTCCCTCCGTCCCAAGCTAAGAGGGTCATTTTTCCATTTTAGTCGTCTCACCCAAAGAGTTTCATTTCATTTTTTACACACATGGGACCCATACACCCCCTCTAATACAATTAAATGTTGGGACCCACACTCTTACTAATACAACTACCCACTACACATTAAATAATAATATTCATTAATCTACGTACCAAAAATAAATGGCCCTCTTAATGAGGGACCGAGGGAATATAGGATAGAAAAGTAATTTGTTCCGCAGGGCACTGCGTTTTTTTTCCCGAAAAGAATAGGTGATGTAATTAATTAGGAGGCTGGATAATTGCTGGAATGCGTTCAGTTATAGAGATTCTTTTGCATAAAATACAGACATTAATATTAATTAATACCCCCTCCATATTTTTACCCACTTTTCATTTTTATTCATTCTATAGTAAAAATACACTACATCTCTTATTTACTTTTTACATTTTATTTATCAATTCCAACAACTTTATTTACTTTCTTACACTTTATTCATCATTCTAATAACTTTATTTACTTTTTCTCTCAATATTACAAATTTATGCATACTTTTTCTTACATTATTATATATTAAATAAATAATATTATTTACTTTCTTACATTTTATTCATCATTCTAATAATTTTATTTACTTTTTCTCTCAATATTATAAATTTATCCATACTTTTTCCTCACATTATTATATATTAAATAAACAACACTTCTTAATTTATGTACCCGTACAAATAAGTAAAAATACAATAGGGGGAGTAATAACAAGTGAAGATGCAGGAGTGGGCACACATTTAAACTAAGCATACGCATCATTGACATGACTGGTTCCACCATTATTACTTCAAGATACTAGTACCCCTTCCGTCTCAGGATGGTTACATTTCTCTTTTTAGTATATGAGACCCACACAAATTAATTACTTCTACCCACTTTACATTAAAATATTATTTCTCACCTCAATATACACATTAAAATACTACATTTATTAATCAACGGGCAAAAAACAAAAGTAACCATAAGGACGGGACGAACCATTTCGAATCCACACTGGAGTGCCTCTACCTTGCGGCAGAGAGCTTTTAGAACTCACTGGCTAGGAGCCTAGGCCGGAAAGCGACTCTGGAACACCAAAATACACAGGTTTTTCAAGACTATTCTTCCATAAAATTATTAGTCAAACATAAAAATGTCTCCAAAATTTTCTGCAGATTCATCTCTGATTTGCAAAATCAAAATACACAGGTTTTTCAAAGACTATTCTTCCATAAAATTATTAGTCAAACATAAAAATGTCTCCAAAATTTTCTGCAGATTCATCTCTGATTTGCCTCATAAATTAGTTCCACCAATCTACGACTAAGGCATCCAATCCCATATGGCCCATACAAAATCATTTTTGACCATCTGCTTCAGCAGGATCAACAACCTCAGCTTCAACCGTCTCCAGGATAGACGTTGCCGTGTTTACTTGTTGCTGACAGCCATTAGATGAACCCCACTTGCCTAAAAGTGCTGCATTCATCATTTCATATATCTTGCCACCAAGCTGCGCAGGACTCTCAGGCTGGACCAGTTAAACAGCATTATTAGTTGCTCACACAAGAAAAAGCGAGGCACATGAGAAATCCTAAATTTCAACTGTTCTGACTTCAATTCTCTAACTCGAGAAGAAAGACAGGAGAAGACTTAATTTAAAAAAATAATAATAAAAGACGTACAGTGAAACCACTAGAGATCAAGGCCGTGTCATACAAAAGATCAATGGCCCTCAGTGCTTCTTCATCATTTGGACTACTCTTGCAAGCAGCCTGCAATATTTCACCCAAAAATAACTTAATAGATAAATAACTATTAAATTATTTGGATTCGGAGATCCAATACCCTCCAGAATGAGAATTCTGATATACAATAAGCATACGTACATTTAAACTTTTGATGATAGGATGTTTAGGGTTAACTTCAAATACTCTCCTGCTTCTCATAAACTCGAGGCTAGATGGATCGCCAACTGTTTGCGCCTTCATCAGCCTACATGTAAACAGAAAACATGAATAACCTTCAAGATGATGATGATAATAATAATAAAGAAATAAATTTTTAAAAAAAATAAAAATAAAAAACTCACTAGCTGCATGATATATGGCAGTTAAAGTTAGCCATCTCATAGCGAGAGCACAAGTTTAAATACCTTTCCATGTTTGCAGACCAACCAAATTTCCCGGAAGCAAGAACACAAGGTGATGTACTGAGACGATTTGAGACTTGAACACTTGCAACTCTATCGCCCAGGCGCTTCTTAATCCAGTCACATATCGGGCCAAACTCTTGCTTTATTTCTTTATCCTTCTCCTCATCCTTGTCACCTACAACATATCAATTCATAGGACATAAGGAATCCCAACCCAACCCATCTATCATAAACAATCATTAACAAATCAGAATCAATGGGAACAATAACAAAAAAACCAGTGTAAAATTATATAGCTTCATCAGGTCATACTGTAAGACAGAACACACACAAAAGTGGCAACAGGAAGTAATCAAAATCCTGAAGTTCAAATCACACGTGAGACAAAAAAATAGCCTAGAATTCTTCTAATATAAAACTGCTAAAAATACATAACTAAAAATTTCTAGGAAGTAATCAAAATCCTGAAGTTCAAATCACACGTGAGACAAAAAAATAGCCTAGAATTCTTCTAATATAAAACTGCTAAAAATACATAACTAAAAATTTCTAAGCAGATAATTAGATGAAAAACTAGAAAATGGAGTAAATTGTCTGCAGAAACAAATCAGAAGGTTTCATAAACTAACCCAGATCTAAATCTTCTTTGCTGATGTCAACAAAATTCTTATCCTTGTACGTTTTCAAATTTTGGATGGCAACCTCATCTACGGGATCCACTAAGAAAAGAACCTGCAACAGAATAGTAAGTGATGGTAAAAAACCAA
Source organism: Pogostemon cablin (assembly GCA_023678885.1). Classification (NCBI taxonomy): domain Eukaryota; kingdom Viridiplantae; phylum Streptophyta; class Magnoliopsida; order Lamiales; family Lamiaceae; genus Pogostemon; species Pogostemon cablin. Next base: position 35,460,223 of record CM042971.1, read on the forward strand.
GCAGGAGAAACTATATGGCTGGCAGACAAATCAAGCAAGCAAATACATCATACTTCAATATCCTTTTCAACAAGTTTCTCCAAGAACGGAGTACTTCTTGCACTAGCTACACTGTCTGCGGCGATGTAGTAAATATCTTTCTGCTCGGGTTTTATGTTATCTACATACTCATCCAAGCTGATTAAATCCTCCTCGCTTTGAGAGGAGAAAAATCGTAATAATGGAGCAATGCGCTTGTGGTTCTCACGGTCTTCAATGCAGCCTAACTTTAAGTGTTTGCCAAAATTCTCCCAGAACCTCATATAGTCCTGTACAGAGACTGTGTGAGTAAAGAAGATAGCAGTGGCTGAAGATTTAAAAATTAATAAAATCAAGTGACATTTTAAGCTTTATACCATCAAAAATATAATGACACAGTAAGTATGTACAATAACAATTGAAGAATAAAAGACCTAAAGAAAAAAATTACATCTCTATCCTCACTCAAACTTATGCCCAAAATCATGTCAAAGGCCTTGCGCACCAGGCGTTTCTTCATAATGCGAACCTACAATGGGAAAACAGAAATAAGTTGTGAATCAGTATGTGTCACATCCGCTGCTCCACAAAAGACAATACATTATACTCTGCACTTACAATACGACTTTCTTGAAGGATTTCACGTGAGACATTCAATGGAAGATCATTCGAGTCCACAACACCTTTAATGAAGCTCAAGTACCGTGGGAACTACCATAGACAAAAGAGAAGGAATAAATACAGGAATTTTTAAAATTCATTAAACAATCTTTTCATGGATGATCTTTATTCTCTCACCAATTCACCGTCAAAATCATCAGAAATGAATATCCGCTTGACAAAGAGCCTTATATTCTTTGTCTTGGGGTTGACTATGTCATCCTTTCCAGTGGCTCCCATAGATGGCACATATAGGATAGATCTAAACTCCACTTCACCCTGAAAACAACCAAATAAATTGGTTCAGATAAGAACTAAACAGCAAAGAAAGAGAATAATAGCAAATAACATAAATAAGTCATGCAGGTTGTAAATCAAGATAAAAAAGCAACTATTGAAACAGCAAAAATCAGTGTTACCTCAGTAGTGAAGTGCGAAGAGGCAAGGGGGTCCAGGTACTCATTAAATGTTTTTTTGTAAAAGTCATTGTATTCCTCCTTAGTGACTTCTTTGGGATTGCGAAGCTGCACCGAATATAAGTATTCAATTGTCAGCTTAAAAAAAGAATAATCAAAAGATGCATTACAAGAACTAACCCATATTGGCTGTGTCTCATTGGTAAGCTCCCAATCCCAGTATCGTTCAACAACTGTCTTAGCCTTCTTCCTTTTCTGTTATATAACAACCAATAGAAAATTTGAACCGAGTGAACTGGAAGGGCACGAATGTACATTAGATACAAGGTTAATAAGATAATAATTTTTAAATTTACACCTCAGTTTTCCCAAGTTGCTCATCCTTATTAATTTCAGAAGGATCTTCATCAACCTCAACCTGCATATGCATTTAGTTTTGAAATGATTATCAAGAAGAGCAACAGTAAACACAAAGTAAGAAGCATGTGCATCTCCGTGACAGAGAGAAGCACCAAACTTTAATAAATTGAATGAGTGGAGTGGGGTATATAAGCTACCAGTCTGACTATTTCAGACCCAGGATAAGCAGATATATTGATCGTCTCTAACATTTTCCATTACACAGCCATTACGATATCCCACATCAATTCCACACGAAAGAGAGGAAAGGCATACAAGTGAGGGTCAACCCTTTACCTTCGACCATGATTTTGGGTGAACTTAGAGTTAATTAGCTTATATGCCTAACAATTTGGTACGGGCCAACCCGATGGTGGGGCCAGGGGTTGCCACCCCCTATGTCGACCCAAGGGGGTTGGGTTGCCACCCAGAGTTATGGTCCTTGGTGTGTGGATTGTTTACTGGCTTATCCTCTATCATTTTCTTTGAAGAAAATCCACAAAGCAAAAGTTGGAAATCTTATGTTGAACCAAAAACTAAAAATTGTAAAGTACAATTTACAAGCCTACCTCCTTAGTATATCCCTTCTCTTGCCATGTGTAAATTGGGAAAGAAACAAATTGAGAATAATTCTTCACTAGCTTCTGAATTCTTTCTGGATGTGCAAACCCTTTGTCATCATGCTGATACATTAATAAAAACAAATTGAGGACAGACTCTGAAATGAAAGTCAAGAAACAGAGTTGCACTAGAGGTATGAGAACCTACCTTAAGATATAGAGTGAGGCGGGTTCCCCTTGGAATGAACTTAGCTGGATCAGTCTCTTCACGGATTGTATAGGAACTAGAGTTTGCTTCGCCTTCCCATACATATTGTTTATCAGATTTAGGGCTCTTCGTTGAGACCTCAACCTTTCATCGAAAAGGATGATAAGGCCACATATGACACATCAGCACATGATAACAATAAAAACTAAAAAAGGTTGTTAATTAAGTAGTAAACTTATTAGCTTCTCGGAGGGATAGAGAGAGAATACCTTCTCAGAAACAAGGAAGGCTGAATAGAATCCCACACCGAACTGACCAATCAAATTGCTGTCAGCACCAGCATCCTTGCTATCCTGTCAACAAGATAGCATGGAGAGATTAATAATTTAGAATGTCACAACATACAGAACATAAAATGTCAGTACCATCAGATAGGCACACCTTCAATGCTTTTAAGAACTTAGCAGTTCCACTCTGTGCAATAGTACCAAGACAATCAACAAGCTCCTGCCGTGTCATGCCAATCCCAGTATCTCTATAGAAAAAGATTTTGGTTGAGGAAAAAAGGCAGCATAGAAAAGCAATTGTTTCTAGTTCATATATGTCTTACGAGATCGTAATTATCCCATTATCTCTGTCAGTCTGGACTCGAATATCAAGATCCACAGCATTCTGCAAAAGCTGAGGCTCAGTAACACTAAGGAAACGCAGCTTGTCCAAGGCATCACTAGCATTGCTGTGGACCAAATCAAACAAAGCTCCTCAGAAGATACAAAAAGTGAGAAAAAGGACATGAAGGAGGTAGCGATAACATTCTTAAACACATTTCCTCAGAAACCAGGGATTACTGAATTACAAGAAAGTCAGGAAAAATATCATTATGTGAAAAATTTATAATGCAACTTTCAAAATTGTAATTCTCAAGCCATTATTTGAATATCATCAGCAGCAGAATAAGATCATATATGGAAGTAGGAGAAAAACAGCAGGGAATGCAGGAAAACAAAGGTCCATAGAAGATAACATTTTTAAATATTAATCGCCTGGAGAGCAAGATCATAAATGAAAGTAGGAGAAAATTAAAATGGAAGAGAAACCAGCAAGGCATCCAGGTAACATGCAACACAGGGCATCTAAGGTAGATTGATTGTGATTAATTTTTCATCTTTCAAGTGGATAGTTATGAATTATTTTGTAAGATCAGTAGTCGTTAAATTATTTTGTAAGATAAATAGAACAGAAAATACCAATGTAAAGTTTAAAAAGAGTGATGATTAATTGATGTATATCAGTGAAAATGAAAGCATGATTGGATATGAAAAAATTTGTTTGACGCGTCACACCCTTAAGGACTTCTTTCACTCACTTTTGTTTTCAAGAAACCTAATACCTGCTCTTGATCACCTCAGAGAGAAAAGTCATCAAAATAAAATTTAAAACACTAAACTGTAATCTAATATGGCATCCAACTTCTTTGGTGCTAATCATGGATGAGGAATCTTCTGAAAATCCTTTTGTTTATTAATGATATTACCTTGCAGACTATAATTTATGGGTCAAAAACAGGGAGTATTTAGTGCTTCGTTTATGATACGCTAAATGCTTCAAGAATTCTGGTGCTCTGAAGCAAGGGATAATGCGACAATTTCACAGTACCCCAAAATAACCTAACCAATTGCTGGACAGATATACATCAGATAGGCAAGTCACAAACTGAATGAGCATAAAACATTAAACCTACACAAAGAAATTCTCAACATTTGTAACTCCCACACGATATAAACCTTATTTCAGTGCAATGTCATAGCAGTAGCACCTTCTTTCATATAACTGAATTTCTAAGACCTTTTTGATATCATGTATGCTATCGTGATCTGCTAAACGTTTTTAATGTGCTAAAACCTTAATAGTGCATCAACAATAGTCATGAGTTAGGACTAGTTCACACCAAATAGAAAACAAAATCCATGAGATAAAGATAAAAATGACTCATATAAAGGTCATAAAGCATGCCTTATAAGCTCACGAAGGAATACTTCTTTGTTGCTGTATAAACTATTCACAATAAGGTCCATGAGACGGCTAACCTGCCACAAATAACACAGAAAAGAATACTTTAGGAAACATGAGTGAATATCTCAATCAAAATAAAGTGTGTTTGATTCAAATCACCTCTGCTTGGTACTCAAATTTTTCAGATGGTGAGAATGATGCATCAGATGCAGCAGCAGTTGATTCATAACGACAGCCTGGAATAAATTCATTTTTTAGATTAAATGGTATCGTCACGCGTGCACCTTTGCTGCTACCGGCTAGTACAGAACACCATCTCTTAGTTTCATCACTCTCTCCAGGCTAATTAGCATAGAAGATGGAATAGGTTACTTAAAATAAACAAAAGCTACAAATATTGAACTTATTTGCAACTGTCAACCAAATTTTTTGACGATAATTAATGTTCCATACAAAATTCTTTAGAAGAGATAGTAGTAATACCATAACAAAAGAAAAGGAAATTTCTGCAAATGATTTGAATTCCGGTAGACAATCCAGATCAGATGATTCAATGGAACCAAAAATTGGAACACAATCGTGATTCTTGGACAGGTAATATAAACTAAAAGTTTAAGCTAGCAGAAAAGTTTATCATTTAGCTTAATCAATACACTCTAAAGCGTACCCAGGCGTGCAGGCCGATTAATTTGTACCAAAATCTAGCAAATGAAATTTATTGATAAATTGGCATCACTTAAGTTCCCAAATTTACAAACTGAAATTCAACCCTCCAAACCAATATAATCATGTCACATACAAATATATTTAATATCATCCACTAAAATTGACCAAGATGCCAGTGAATGGGAAAAAAAAAGATTAATAAAATCGGACAGTCATATATGTTTAAGTACCAGAAGATGATCGACAGAAAAGAACGAAGAAAGTGGTCGGTAGCGCGTGGCAACAGTGCTGATGACCGAAGAGTAAGAACGCCTTGACAAGCGGTACATTTTTTAACGTAAGTTAATCAGAGTGAGAGCTGAGCGTTTTCAGTCTTTTGCTTAGCAATCTGCAAGTGTAGGGTTTTAAGAAGAAAATGAGGTTTTAGGAAGGTTCTGGGTCTTTGCTCACATTCATTATATCTTAGCGTAGGGTCTTGGTCTTGGAAAGGAGATAGAACAGTATGTTTGTATTTGGGCCTTTCTCTAGTCAATTGGGCTTATGTTAAATTGTGGAGCCTCCAATTCCAATTGGGATTTATGTTATAGGCCCGTGCTCTTTGGATTACATTTATATTATATTATAATATACCTCCGTCAAACATTAAAATACTGCAAACGTAAAGTTTCGCAAAAGTTAGGTTCGAAATGGAGTAATTACTCTTTTTAGGAGGAGTCTTGGAGATACGCCATTCTACCTGTATTAGGAGTACACTCATTTTTTAAAAGAACTAAAATATAGTAATAAAATTTTAATTTGTATTCCTAAAATATCCATTGTATAAAATCGAATTGACATTAATTAGTATATTCGTTATATTATAATTAGTTATAATACTATGAAAATATAATATATGTGGTTAATAATTATATATAAAAATGTAAAAAATTATATACATTAAAAAAATGTTGGTTATTATGGTTTTTTTTATCGGAAAATCGAACTAAAAATGGAACACCAAAATTTTTAAAATTAAAAATTGAAACTGAATTTTTTTTATCTGAATTTTTTTAATATATACCTCGTTGCAAGGTACGTGTATTTTAGTTGTTTTTTTTACTCTTATGGCTTATGATCTTTTCATTTATATGTGCTTTATATTCCTTTTCATTCTTGGGTTTAATGTTAGTCGTAGATGTTTAATTATGCCGTACATATAGATAAACTCATATATAATACATCTTCACACCTTTTTTTTGGATCAAATATTCAGTCCCTGAAAATTGGTCGTTCACCAAAAAGTACTCCATATTAATTAAGATTAAGATAAGGTAGAATTAATGTTGGGTCGATCCTTTAATTCCTGTAACATTTGCTCCAATTACAAATAGATTGAGACCACAAAAAAAAAAAAAAAAAAATTGTTGCCCGTACTTCATTTTAACACCCCATTTAACTCCTATTAACAAGGAGTTAATGTTCCTCTTGCATGTGTGTGTATGACGTACGTACAATATCACCTTTAATTTCAATATTCCTTGCTGGATCTCTCTTTTTGTGTTGCTCTTGAAATAATAAACGTTTTGCATTAATATTTCTTCGTTCAATAGCGTTGGCCTGGATCCAAGCCTAAAAAAAAAATTTTTTTTTTTATTAATTCCAGCAATTAAGGGCCGGGATTGGTAATTCATGATAGTATTATTGTGTGAGGTAATTGGGAGATTAGTTTGGATTATACATATATATTAATTGAAGGCGGGGATATATCAGAAAATGATGCATGAAGGTGGGAATTGGATTGGGGGCAAGAGGGGCGATTTGATGAGGCCAATGAGCATTCGTGCGAGAAGGGCAAACATGAAAGTGAAATTCCAGGATCTGTACGGTTTCCCGGTGGAAGGAAATGTGGACGATGTGAATGTTCTGAATGAGGTTCGAGAGAAGATGAGGCAACAGGGAAGGGTGTGGTGGGGTGTGGAGGCCAACAAAGGGGCGAATTGGTATTTTGAGACTCACTTCTCCAGGTCCACCCTCAAAACTTCACTCAGATTTTCTGCCTTGGTCAATGCTGTTACCCTCAAGAAGCTCATCAGAAAGGGAATCCCTCTTAAGTTGAGGCCTAAAGTTTGGTTCTCCTTATCCGGAGCCTCCAAGAAGAAAGCCACTGCTCCAGAGAGTTATTATAAGGATATGATTGATGCGGTTGAGGATAAGGATACTTGTGCAACAAGGCAGATTGATCATGTATGTATGTGTGTGTATATTTCTTTATTTGAATCAAATAATATTAATGAATTGCTGGTGTAACGTTCCCGGGTCACCCATGGTTAGACAGTGAGGAGGGGCATGCAGCTCTAAGACGTGTTCTTGTTGGCTATTCTTTTAGAGATTCTGATGTTGGTTATTGCCAGGTGAGACATGTTGAATTAATTAATAAGGATTCTCTCTTTAGCCTAGCCTATGCCTACATATATACAGATACAAACGCGGGCAGTGCAGGGTCTAAATTATGTGGCAGCAATGTTGTTGCTGGTGATGAAAACTGAAGAAGATGCGTTCTGGATGCTGGCGGTGCTCTTAGAAGACGTATTATTTGCAAATTGCTACACCGACAACCTCTCTGGATGTCATGTTGATCAACGAGTATTTCAAGACCTCCTCACCACCAAGTGTGCCAGGATCGCCTCTCATTTGGAAGCTTTGGACTTTGACGTTTCTCTTGTTTGCACCGAATGGTTTATATGTCTCTTCTCCAAAACCTTGCCTTCCGAGGTTTGTTCAAATTACCTACTACTGCCCTATACTATTTATATTACCACATCCAGGCCAGCCCACATCAGTTGATATATCATCAAATGTGTTTCAGACCACCCTACGTGTGTGGGACATTCTTTTCTACCAAGGGGCTAATGTTTTATTTAATGTAGCATTAGCAATTTTTAAGGTAACTAGCTTAATGTCTAGCTATATATCCACTTCAAATTTGTGGAAATTTCTGCTCTGCTCTGCTCATGTATAGATGAACGAGGAAGAGTTGCTGATGACACGACAAATCGGTGACGTGATTAATGTAATACAGAAATGCACTCATCACCTGTTTGAGCCTGATGAACTGCTGATGGTATGAGTAACAATATATATATATATATATATATATATATATATATATATATATATATATATATATATATATATTATATAGCTACTTTTATTTTAATTTATTGACGTAATTAATTTTTTCAGGTTGCATTTGAGCAGATAGGGTGTATGACAAGCACCACAATATCAAAGCAAAGGAAAAAGCAGGAGCCGGTGGTGATGGCAGAGCTTGACCAGAGATTGAGAAGACTAAATTCGGTTCATGCTCATCAAAAATGACCCACCCACTAGTAGTACGTATATCAACATATATATATTTTATTAATTCCCTCTGCCATTGTGTATTAATTGTAAATACTGCCTTCTGTCTTGCCTATTCACAAAATTCTACATTTATAACACAAACTTTAAAAATTATAGAGTGAGGCTCTTGTGCACCCGGGCGCACGGAACACATTCCGTGCGCCTTTACAATTTTCATGCCCCTTTACAATTTAAACTCCTAGCAATGCATAGGTTTAAATAGGATTGGAGGGGAGGGTTGTGTTCACATGGGGACACGGAGCATCTTTTCGTGTCCCCGGGCGCACAGGAGCTTTTGCCAAAATTATATTCATTTTATTTCGTTATTTTCTGTGCGTTTGCTTAAGCACCTGGCTGACTTCATGACAAAGGTAACACTGCTTCTGTAGCTCCTTTGTTAGCCAATGAAAACAATTTCACCTTAGTTTCTACAGTGACGGCGCTAAAAATGAAATCTTTGAATTGTGTACACGTTGCTCTATAAAGTAATATGTGTATATGGCATATGCTAATGTTTTATTTTAAGTAATTTAATATTTTAAATATAATTTTATTTAATTCCTCTTATTACTAATTTTAATAATGCAATTAATATTTTATTTTAAGTAATATAAAATTTGTGTACGTGTCATCGCTACGTTCTTGAAAAAATTTATGTATGTGACGCTCTTACGTTAATTCTTTAATTAATGTTTTATTTTAAGTAATTTAATATTTTAAATATAATTTTATTTAATTCCTCCTATTAGTAATAGCCCCAAGGCATAGCTCAAGTGGTAGAAGGGAGGGTGGAAAGGCTTTTCAATTGAGCTAGCTTGGTTGCTAAAGGGTGGGAGTTTGAATATATATATATACCAGTATGAAACCCGCGTACTAGGATTATTTAAATATTGTTATTCTTATTTTTTTATAATTAAATAAAGTCCGTGTCATATAACGATTCAATATTAATTAGGGAGAACTTTTTTTATAGCTAGATAATTTCTTTCATTAATCTAAAAAAATTTGCAATAAATTATAAAATTTGACTTTTGATAATGTGATATATATTTAAATCATGTAAAAGTTAATATATATACACATATTCTATTTTTTTTTTTAAATCTTAACTTGTATTTTTTTAGAATGTTACCTTATTACATAGTACAATTGAAAGCTATTTATTATTCTATCCATCTCTCTAAAAAATTGTGCAACCTCTTTGGGGCAATTTTGTCTCTTTTTTATATATTTATGTAGTTGATAGTTTTTTATTTTTTTAATTGTATTTAAATACAATTACGATCAAAGTATGTACCTCCTAGTAATAAATCTTTAATTTTATTATTTGTCTAAAATAAATGTTAATTATAAAAAAGAAAGAAAGAACGAATTCCAATTTATTTATTTTTTATACATAATTTGATTTGATGCTAATTAATTTATTTATATTGAAATATTTATTTATTAATTGAAATCAATAATACTAAAGTAAATGAGTCTTAATAAGTGTATAGAAAAAAAAATAGAAAAATTATAGTTCATCATTTTAGAGCGTTCAGGAGACGACACATTGGAAAAAAGGATTTTGCTATACTATACATATATATATATATATATGATGTAATATTAATTATATTTCCGTTAGTTGTTATTTTTAAGAAACTAATGTAAAATATATTAATGTATAAATAAAATTAATTTATATATGATATTCTTTTAAATATTCATAAATTTGTAATGAATTTATTACCTTTATTTTTTAACTTAATTTATTAGTTTCAAATTGTATAAATAGATAGAGAAAACAAATTCTATAATTCATATGTCATAATTGAATAATTAAGATATATGTAAATAATATATAAATATTAATATACTAAATTTAAAAAATTAACAAATATTTACAAACTCGATTTTAATATTATTTGATATGAAATTGTAAATCAATTTAAGAATATTTAAATCGATCATCTTCCTCTTAAAGAATTGATTCTTAATATGCACTAAATCGATTAATAAATACTTGAATCGATCATCTTCCTCTTGAAAAATCTATTCTTAAAAGGTAAATCGATCCAAGAATACTTGAATCAGTTCTCTTCCTCTTGAAGAATACTTGAATCGATTCTCAAAAAATAAAATTTTAATAGGTAAATCGATTAATGAATACTTGAATCAGTTTTATACCTCTTGAAGAATACTTGAATCGATTTTGTAGAAGTAGATCGAATCTCTACTTGATTCGTTCTATCAAAATAAACTTTTATACTTTCATAAATCAATTCTCTAGAGGAACTTGAAGAAAGCTCATATTCCTCTTGAAGAATCGAATGGATGTATTTTGAATGCATAACCAAAAAGTATTATTTATAGGTGGGGTGAGAGAGAATATTATATAGAATTTTTTTTCTCTTTATATATGATTTAATTTAATACTAATTATTTTATTGCATTAAAAAATTTAGTAATTAATTAATGATACCCAAATAAATAAATAAAATAAAAGATTGAGTAATTAATTAATGATACTCAAATAAATAAATAAAATATTAAAAAATTAATCGAATGTGTGTATTTTGAATGAATAATCAAAAAGTCTTATTTATAGGTGGGGTGAGAGAGAATATTATATTAGAATATTCCTTTTTCTCTTTATATATGATTTAATTTAATACTAATTAATTTATTATTGAGTAATTAACTAATTAATGATATCCAAATAAATAAATAAAATATAAAAAATTTAATCATTATTAAAAATAAGAAACACACTATTAAAAAAATATTAAATAAGAAAGTTAATTAAAACTAAATAAGGAAAATATTAAAAAATATATTAAAAATTAAAAAATTAAAAAATTACACGTCACTTTAAAGCGCTCTAGAAACGACACACGTCAGCAAGAAAAGTTTCTGTTATAGTATACTACTAGTATGAAACCCGCGTACAATGCGGGATCATTTAATTATTATTCTTATTTTTTATAATTTAATATATATATGATTTAATTTGATATTAATTAATTAATTTATTGCATTAAAAGATTTAGTAATTAATGAATGATACCCAAATAAATAAATAAAATATCAAAAATTTAATCATTATTAAAAAAACACATTGTTTAAAAAAGAAAATATTAAATAAGAAAGTTAATTAAAAATAAATAATGTAATATGTTAATCTTAATATATATAAAAGTAGAATAAATCCAATCCTGACCATCTATTTCTAAAACAAATCTCAGTCATCCATTAAATAATTAAATAATTATAATTATGACATTTTCAAATTAGAAAATAATTTAGTATCTAAAACAAATCTCAGTCACCCATTAAAATAATTAAATAATTATAATTATGATATTTTCAAAGTAGAAAATAATTTATTAAAATTCTACCATCTATTTCTCAAACAAATCTCAGTCATCCATTAAAATAATTATAATTATGAACAAATCTCAGCCACCCATTAAAATAATTAAATAATTATAATTATAACATTTTCAAATTAGAAAATAAGATTTTATTTATTAAAAAATTAATAATATTAAATATATTATTTGAATATATTCAAAGTTTTTAAATAAATCTCCGCCACCCATTAAAATAATTAAATAATTATAATTATTACTTTTTCAATATTTTCAAATTAATTAAATAATTATAATTATGTTAGGAAATAAGTTTTTATTTATTAAAACTTTAATAATATTAAATATATTATTTGATTATTCAAAATTTTCAAATAAATCTCCGTCACTCATTAAAATAATTAAATTATACCCGCCAAGAGAAGGGGGTGATGGAAAAAGTTCCTTTGCACGCATCTACTCTCTCAATAATGAATATCGCAATGATAGATGTAAATGCCACTGTCATCTATGTCATCACATTTTGAAGACCAGTTATAACTCAACTATACACAGGCATCAATCGCATAACTGAAATCATAAAATATAAGGCATATAATGTGTAAAAGCACACCAGCAAGCGATCCCACACAAGGCGAGCATCATTAGGTTTCAAGTGGTAGTAAGAGGAACCAAAACCAACTGCTGCCACACCAATTTGATTCTCGTTGAAGAATTCGAAGAACTATTCAGACAACTCTGAAGTCTTTGATCTTCGTAGAGAAGCGCTCTCGGTGTGTCTAGAATGAATAGATGATGACTCCTTATATAGGTGAAGGCTGAGGAAGCCCCATATATAACTCGCAATTTGATTGGTCAATTGATGATTTGACCTAATTCTACGGGCTTGAGTCTTTCCATCATTGCAATTTGATTGGTCAATATTTAATTTGACATCTACTCTGTAGGCCAAAGCCTTTTCAGGCTTTGGGTGGCTGAGATTTGTTTAATAATTAGATGGTCATGATTGGATTTATAATAATATCTTATTTCATAATTTGAAAAAGTTATAATTATAATTATTTAATTATTTTAATAGGTGGTTGAGATTTGTTTAAAAAATTGATAATTAGGATTTTGCCCTGGAAACATTATCCTTAAACCCTAAAACCCTAAACCCTAATCCCTAAACCCTAAAACTCCAAACCCTAAACCCTTTGATGGTTTAATTCATATGTCATAATTGAATAAATACTAACTTTAAAAAATTAACAAATATTTATCAATTCAATTTTAATGTTATTTGATATGAAATAATGATTTAAGTTAAAGAACTTAAGCTTTCGATTCTATACATGAATTAGTGTTTCAACCTCTTATTCTCTATAGGTAAATCGATTCAAAATAATTGAATCGTTGATCCTCTTTCACTTGAAGAATACTTGAATCAATACTTTAGATGTAAATCTTAAAGAATACTTGAATCGATTTTTAAGAGGTAATACTTGAATTGATATTTTTCTTTTTGAAGAATCGATTCTTAAGATGTAAATCGATTCAATTATTCTTGAATCGATCCTCTTACTTGAATTAATTCTCTTCCTCTTGAAGAATAGATTCTTAAGAGGTAAATCGATTCAAGAATACTTGAATCAATTCTCTTACTCTTGAAGAATACTTGAATCGATTTTTTAGAGGTAGATCGAATCTTTATTTGATTCGCTCTATCGAAATAAAATTTTATACTTTCATAACTCAATTCTCTAGAGGAACTTGAAGAAAGCTCATATTCCTTTTGGTGAATTGAATGTGGATATTTAGAATGAATAATCAAAAAGTTTTATTTATAGGTGTGGTGGGAGAGAATATTATATGGAATATTTTTTTTTCCTTTTATATATATTATTTAATTTGATATTAGTTAAGTTATTGCATTAAAAGATTTAGTAATTAATTAATTAATGATACCCAAATAAATAAATAAAATATTAAAAATTTAATCATTATTTAAAATAAGAAACACATTATTTAATAAAGAAAATATTAAATAAGGAACTTAACAAAAAGTAAATAAGAAAAATATTAAAAAAGTATTAAAATTTTGAAAAATTGAGAAAATTGCACGTCACATTGGAGCGTTCTGGAGACGACACGTCAGCAAGAAAAGTTTCTGCTATAATATACTTAATATATATATATATATATATATATATATATATATATATATATATATATTACTAACTTTATTAATTGATTTTAAATATAATATTCTTAATAATAAATATAGTAAACGTATGTTATTTGCATCAAAAGAGAAATGGTAAATTTAAAATAAAGTGTAATTTTAAAGTTTTAAATTTAGATAGTTTTTTTTTTTAATAATCAACTTTATTGGACAAAATAAATAAAGAAAGAGTGAATATTTTTATGTTATATTTATTTTAGGTTTAAGTAGGAATAGCAAATTTGAATTTAGTATTAGTTGGATTTAATAAATATATTTTAACAAATGCCTTAAAAAATACATATTCTAACAAATATATACATAGATAAGGGTAATGTGTGTAAGAGAGTAAGTGATGGTGCATGTAATAGATGAAGTGTTTATGTAATTTGATTTTACTAAATCCAGACTACAAGTATTCCTAAACGTGAAAAATATATATATATGGGATTATATAATATGTCCCTCTTCTACTTCTATGCAAGAATCATCTCACTAACTGAAATGTATTGGACATTTTTTATATAAAAAGTCCAGTTTTTATAATGTAAATCTTAAATTTGAATTCCAATTTTAGAGATGTATTATTTGAAGATTTTTTATTTTTTACTCAACTTAACGTTGTCGTAATTTTATTTTTTTTATTGAACTCAATATATTTTATACAACTATACGAAATACCAATTAAAATGGTATATATTCGATGTTATGATTTAATTTGAAGGTGATGTTATGATTTAATTTGAAGGAGTATAATAATTTTATTTTTTTTATAACTTGAAATAAGAAAATAAATTTTATTACAAAGTTTTAAAATAAGAAAAAAAATGGAACCTTGAGGGAAAAAAATAAATTTAAATTTAAATTCATTAGATGATTTAAACTAAAAATTAAGCTTTTTATGAAAAATTCCTCCTAAATGGGATAATTATTGACGGAGTATCATGGAATTAATTCAAGGCAAAAACTTGTGTGCTTACGGAGCATATTTCATGCATCTTTAAAATTTTGTGTTAAATTGTGTACCATTTAGTATAAAGATGTGTACCATAGAAAAAATTTGTGTGTGTTTGGGCGCACGGAAACACATTCCGTGGGCCTTTGAAATTTTGTGTTAAATTGTATATCCTTTAGTATAAATATGTGTACCCTTTATTTTCTGAAAAAAATAAAAAATATTAATAAAGTGTATACCCTTTAGAACAAAATGGTGTACCTTTATTAATTAAAGTGTATACCCTTTAGACAAAAACAATGTACTCTTACCCATAATACGAAATTCTAAAGATGCACGGAATGTGTTCCCGTGCGCCCGGACGCACACAAGCCTCACTCTTAATTCTATGTGGAATTTTGTGGTTTCGTTTTTTATTGCTAAATATAATTTTACCCTTAAAATTAGTTTTAAGTGTGAATATTAAACTCTATGAACAAAATAAGTCATAAATTATAGACAATTAAGAAAAAAAAAAGTTCCATACAATCATTTGTCTTGATTATTATTGAGTTAATTTCTTGTGAATTAGAGCGTATATTAAACTCTCCTTTTTATGAACTGAAAAGGCAATATTCATATCCTTAAATATTAAGAAAATTTCAATTTTAATACATGAGAATTAACAAATATCTAAATGGTCCATTTTTGGCGATTTCAGTCTCATATGAATTTTTAGTCTATTTTCCGTCAATTAACTATTGGAAGGAGTGATGTGGAAATTAGTGTATTACTATTATTTTGAAAATTATAGAGAATATTTGAAAATTAAAATCTCAAATCTCATTTTCCCCCAAAATCATTGGGTTTGCTGAATCGCCACTATCTTCTAACTTTTGCCTCAAAAATCACCACCATCTTCTAACTCTTTCCGTCATTCCCAGTTAAAGAAAACCCAAATCCTATTATCACCAAAAATAATCCACACAACAAAACCTGTGTAGCCATGTCATGGAAATCACTCTACCTGTCAGCGCCCGCCTGCACCTGCAAGCGTTTCAATTCACTCTACCTAACCGATCAGTGTCTCTGGTTTTCCTTGTGCCACCACCGATAAAGGTTCCAAAACCCTAATCAACAAATTGGGCAGCGGGAATATCTCCTATAGAAGCCTCTACCGCATCCTCGAAGCGTACGGCAACCTCATCGGATTCTTGAGCCTCTGTGGGGACGTCGCCACATCTTCGCTGCTTCTCTTTGTCTTCGGAAAGTGCCCTTTTTACATCCCTGGCTCCATGATTTCTCCTTGACCGATCGGGGAATGGGGGTTAAGCTGTGACCAAAAAGTAGTTCTTATGAATGAGCATTGCGTTGAATGTGGAGCCGATTAATTATCTGGATCTGATAGGAAGGTTGCGTTGGTAGAAGAGGATTTGATGGGAGATTCGGGTGTTGTGGAGAGTGAACTGATTTGGGGTTTTTTAGTTTCAGGAGGGATTCAAACTCTGAGTATTTGAAGGAGAGATGGATGAAAGGTTTTCAGTTTTCTGGCTTCAGGCTCTGGATTCAAACTCTGGTTGTTGTCGCTCTGAAAAAATAATACTCCTTCTTTCTAATTTTTTTTTTATATTTTAATTTGACGGTTTCCATCCAAAATCAATCGTTTTGGGACTAAAAGTGCAACTTTTAAGACCACTATGAGACTATTTTTGTTATTCAACAATTCTCATGGACTAGTAGTGAATTTTTCCCTTAAATATTATTTACCCTAAAAATAAACATGACTAATTATTCATGCACTCGTGTAAACATTATATTTTGATTTACCGAAATTACTCTTCAATACAAGAGAAATTATTCTTTGCAGTATTCTTTAATTAATTTGAATGAAAAATATTACTCCAGTTAAATTATGATATTTTGTGATGTTTTATATTCCTATTCAGATGATTAATATTTTATACTTATTTAGAAGAATAATAGTTTATCACTTTGAAGAACAAACTTTCATATTTAAAGAGTAATTTTGAATGTACGGTTAATTGAATTCACATGAGACAAGCATATTAAACATTAAACAACCTAAAATATAATAGTACATCAATTACTATGATATAAAATGAAGGAATACTTCGCCATTAATAATATAACTTTCTTCTTTACATTAACAAACGTATGCTGAATTAAAATTAATACAGTTTATTACCGAAAAAAGTTTGAATACGTAAAGTTAAATTTATATACCCAGGCTGTACGGGATGAATCAACTATTGTTATAAATTACTCCTTCCATCCCATATTTGTCTTCACAGTTATTGTAGACACGGAATTTAAGAAAAGTTACTTTTTGACAACTTTATTGACTTTTGAAGGGTATTGTGGTATTTTTAAGTAATAAATAAATTATAAAGTATGTTATGTGTGTTAGGTGAGGGTGGTATTTTTGAAATTAAGGTAACTTTTGAGGTTGTTGGTTAATGTGAAGTTTCCTTTTTTGGGTGGTGAAGATAAATGTGGGACGGATGGAGTATTCTTTTGCATGAATACTGGACTAGTGTACTAAAAATTACAGTATATACTGTAGGCAATTAAATTTTATTGCCTAATAAATATAAATGCAAAAGAAAATACCTTGGTCTTTAATCGGAGACTGTTCTTGACTTGAAGACGACTTGAACTTGATTTGAAGATCTTGAGTATTCTTCGACTTGATCTTGATCTTGAACTTGAACTTGGTCTTGATCTTGACTTGAACTTCGCTTGACCGGATCTTGATCGAACTTGATTCTCACTTGAATCTTCAGAGTTCTTCAGGTCTTCAGGATTTTCAGAGTGAATGGAATGAGGACTGAAGGTCCTTATTTATAGGTAGAGAAAATAACCACTTGAGAGATATTTTCTCCTTCAAAAGATATGTTGGGCTTTTCTCCTTTAATTAAGCCTGCTGGACTGGATATGAGCCTATTTAATTTAATTAAGTCTGTAGGATTTTGACTTGGGCTTATTTAATTTAATTAGGCCTACTAGACTTGATTTGCTGAGCTTATTGACTTGAGTCGAGCCCACTTGACTTGAATTAAACCCATACGACTTGAATTAAGCCCATTTAACTTGGATTTTGGGCTCAAATAATTATATTAATTATTAATTATATATTCATTTATTTTAGGAATTAATTTATTTAAATTTCTTAATAAATAAATATTAAATTAATACTTAATATATTTTCTTTTGCATTTATATTTATTAGGCAATAAAATTTAATTGCCTACAAATGCCCCCTTGCATTTTGTTCACTGAAATTTATCATTGAAGCGGACAAATTGCAACGAATATTTTCCCTTGTCACTCCAAGCTCGATCATGAATGATAAATTGTCGATTGGATTTAATATCTAGTATCCCCACTTCTTTCATCTCAATATGAGGCATTGATTAAATCAAACCACCAGATCCTTGTACAGCCTTGCAGATCCATTCCCTCCCTTAAAATATCTTGCTTCGAATTTAATATTGAAATAGGATAACTATCTCAAATTTTTTTTATGGGGAAAATCTCCCAATCTTTAAGGATAAAAACCAAGCTAAATAACATGATAACAATCCATATGTCATTCAAGACATCAATCTACAACATCACAATATCTCATTATTTATTCTCTATATATATTTCAGCCTCTTTTTCTTTTCTTGAGTTGGGCTCTCATCCTTTTCTTTATATGGGCTTGCACAATCTTCCTCTAGCCCATTAACTTTCTTATTCATGAATTCGCAGGAGATTTCATCATCTATCGCTTTGCGGGTATACATCCAGAACACCCACTTCAAAATTTGCGTAATATATCAACCATTCAAAAGATAAACTCAAATTTAACAAGATGCATTAAATCCGCGGGATTCAATATCTAATTTGCAGAAGTGAATAAATTCTGAACTTCCCGTGAATGAATTCAAATCTTATGCAATCTTCACAAGAGACATCTAAATAATCATCAAGAGTTATCCAAAAATCTCAACACTATATAATGAGAGCCATGCCTTCCGCTTCCACATCAAAGTCTCGACTAATAACGCTACTTTTCTTAACAGGTTCTTGCTTCCAATTCAAAGGCTGTTTGCAACACAACATTCATCAGTTATCAAAGTAACTATCTTCTTTCCTCCCCATTCCTCTTTACTTTACAGCTTCTCTTTCCTTTCTTTCTTTTTCCTTTTTAATTGAACTGCTTATTTGCCTTCACACAATCATCAAGGTAAGCTCCACCACTTGTTTTTTTATATTCTTCTTCTGTATCCCTTCGTTCTTTTCCTTGTTTCGTTGCTTGCACATATATCTGTTTCTTTGCTTCTTGCTGCTTTGCTATCTACATGGGCTCCCTTCAAGATTCCATTGAACGAAGTTGGTTGCCCCCCTCCTTGAATCTCCAACAGTAGTGTTTCAATTGATGATGGATGCGGCTGTAGTTACAGACCCGTACCCGTAGAAGAAGACGGTACTTCAGACCCCAAGGTTGAAGTTAGACCAACATCATCGAGGTGGAGAGCAGTCGATGGCGGACCACCCATGGTGATTGCTTGTCGGGCTCGCACCGTGAGGTGGAGAGCGGTCAATGGCGGACCACCCATGGTGGTTGCTTGTTGGGCTCACACCTCCGATGACGTTTGTGGCGAATATATGAAAAGATACCCGATCATGCGACTCAGTATTGTGACGAGCAATGGTGGTAAGCAGCGGAGGGGAAGCGGGAGATCTGGTGGCAGCCACGTGCAGCGATTGGTGGCGAGAGGGCTTGAATAGTGGTGGTCGGAACCAAAGATCGCAGCGGCAGGCTTAACTTCTCCGATTAACAGTGGGGAGACCTCGGTGGATCAGCAGTGGCGAGCGGCTGTGGAGGCATCAATGGCGGTCCAACAGAGGCGGGAATCCGATCCGATGGGACTTTTGGTGGCTGAGCGAGCAGTCGACGACCGCGAGCAGTCGACAACCGGCAAGAAGGGCACGGACGCAGGAAGCGGGCGAATCAAGCAATGGTCGATGATCCAGTAGCCATCGACGGTCCTGTCGCACGATACTGGACGGTGAGAAGGGGGCAGCGTGCGGATATCGTGGATTCGGCTGAGTAACGATTTGCAGCAGTGGATGGGGGCGGTGTCGCGCACGATGATGGAGGCTTATGAGCAGTAGATTGAATTTTGAGAAGAAAGCTGCTACTCTCGCCATTCTCTGTAGAGATGATATTAATCTCTTACCACCAAACCCTCAATTTTGACTTTCAAGTCAATTTTGACTCTCACATGGCCCAAGCCCAATTTTGCTTTGATTTGGGCTTCATACTTGGGCTTCTTTAATTCTATGTTGATTTGGGCTTCAATATTGATTCAACCTTTCCTTAATTGGCCCATTAGTTGATTTGTGTCCATAAACATGGCCTCCAACCGTGTGGCCAAGTTTAAATTAACTAAGCATATGTGTTAATTAATTTTATTGACTTGGCTCCAATGTTAAAGGCTACAATGTTTTACAATTATGACCTTAAATAATTAATTAATTGCCCCCATGAATTTATTTTGGGTCTTTTAATTAATCGTTCATTTGTTTTGCAGCCTATCCACTTCTCAGCATGGTTTTCTTCAAAACTGTAACGGGAAAGTCCGGCGCAAGCTACTTAGTTATTCTTGAAGATGCACATCAATCTTTACCACAAGGAACTCATCTTTTACCTGGGCAATCTTTGCTAGGGAACTGTGCTTATGTCCCTCCAAGAAGCAAGAATGAATTTTTCTTGGCATGTTGGTCTCATGAATCTTCTTCAAGTAAAAATAACATAAGTTGGACCTTGAAGAGAGCTGACATTGAGCCAGAAACCAATTCAGCACCTTTACCCTCTTTGGGACGCCGCATTGCAAAAGGAAAAGCATCCTGGGGGGAACCCATCAAGTTTCTTGGAGACTTCCACTACATCAAGGGTTACTGGGAATGGACTGAAGATATTTTAAGCCGATGTGGATCCATTCTTCGAAATACAAAGCTTTATGATGCTGTCTTTGCATCCCTCTTTACCTATGATTGCAGCTGTGAAATCATGAAGGCCTTCTGTGAAGCTTGGTGTTCTTCCACCAACACTTTACTTACCAAATTCGGAGAGATGTCACTTTCTTTATGGGACTTATACAACTTGATGGGACTACCCATAGCGGGTTATGTGTATGATGAAATTGTGCCCTGTGCAGAAGAATTGCTTTCCACGAAGGATGGTTTACGTATCCCGCGCAGCTGTAGATCTTTACTTGGCGCCTATCACGTACTTTGCAAGGGTGCTAACAGAAGAAATGTAACCATTGATCAGTGGGTAGATTTTTGGTCTAAGAAGGCTATAATATACCTTGAACCTCCTACACGTGTTGAAAGAAAGACGACTTCTCGACCTAAAAAAACTTATAACCCGACTGGCATTATTTCGAGTCACCAGCCATGGACGTCTGCTGAGATAGATCAATTTAAAAAGTTGGGCGTTTCTCAAACTGATCAAGAAGAGACCTATCTAGCTGCTTACTTAGCTTGCTGGCTTTGTGCTTTTGCACTTCCGGGTGACGAAGCAGGCTTGATACGACCAAGTACCTTTAAAGTGGCAAGCTTAATGGCTGCAGGAAAAAAAGTGAGTCTTGCTATTCCAGTTTTGGCAAACATTTACCGTGGCCTGAATGCGATTTCAAACTCATCGAGTTTATCTGAAATTAAATCAACCTTTCCGGTTCATTTCGTTCATGCTTGGCTGGCTCACTACTTCAAAACTCATTTTCCGATTGGAAGTAAGATAGCATGTCCTCGAATGGTGACATACTCTGGAGAGCAGGGAGCAAGATACTTCGATGCTGAAGATGCTCACAAACGAATCCACACAGCGGATAATGCCTTATGGACTTGCAATATTTTTTCAAAAGACAAAGCGATCCACTACACGGATGATGGAAATAAGAAATGGGATAATTGGGCTCATCTGGTGGCTATTCGTACTAGCTATCTCACTTTGCGGCAGGGTAGTCATTTTATGATGGAACCTTACTCCCCTCACAGGTTTGCTCGTCAATTTGGCTTCCTACAAGATGTTCCTAAGATGCTTAGAACCAACCTTCGGAAAGCATCTTTAGAAGAAGGATTCAACCAGTGGAGACATTGCACTTCGTATAACTCTACCTCCGAATCTTACTTTCCATGTGCAACCTCAGCTCCTAAAAACTACTCCACTACTGAATATAAGGAGTGGTGGAAGCAAGTCCACGGAACTTACTTATCTGATCATATCAAGGCTTTGACCACCCTAGTTTTAGAGCCTCTGGAGGAAGAAGTGGACATCATTAATGACCTTGATGATGATAATCAAGAAGTTCAGGATACTTCTCCGGTGTATGATGAAGTTTTACAACCTACGGTGCATAAAAGGAAGAAAAGTTCCCTTCATTCTACAAAAAGTCGTAGCGCCTCTACTGAACGCCATTGGAAGAGAAAAAAATCTGTTGTTCACACTGAAAAACAAGATAATGAGGTTTCTTCCATTCTCTCTCCTCTTTTCCTTTTTCCTTTATTTTATTTCCTTACAAAGCTTTCTTTTATTATTGAAGGTTGCGCTGAAAATTTCTGGCTCTAAGGCTGCTGAAGGAACTGAATTAATTACTGTTGTTACTTCAAAAGCTTTGGCAGATGAGGTTTCCCCCTTTCCCTTATCTTATTTTTTCATTGTATATCCTCATTTTTATACTAACATATTTCTCCTCTTATCAGATCTTTGGCATCTCTTCAAATTCTGATAGCGGTGACGACTCTGATGAGAGTGATGATTCTACTGAAAGTGATGCATCAACCACAGGGGTGAATTCTTCAAAGGCATATCCCATGATCTCAGAATTTATATCTAAGAAGATTACTCGTGATCTCAAAGGGAAATTTGCTCGGAGTGCATGGAGTAAAATAAGAAGAAAACTCAAACGGACCCCTCTTGAGCTTTTATCAACTCTGAGACAAGAAATATTTTCCTTGATAAAGGAAGTGAAGGCTCTTAGAATCGACTGTTCTCCTTTAGAGGTAACCCTGGAACCTCTATTTGACAAGGCCGATACTTATACTGCGGCAAAATTGAAGTCTGATGAAGCGGCATCCACGGGAAATCATGCAAAATACTTGACTGACGTCAAGGGTCGCCTTCAGAATTGCAGAGACACTCACATGACAGAGATAAAAAAACTAAAGACTACTTGGGAAGAGTTGGAGTCGATAGGCAAAGAGATGACTAATCTGCAAAAGGGAGAGAAAACTTTGTCTGAAGCAGCTGATCGTCTCCAACAAACTCTCTGTCGTGCTAAGAAGGAAGTTGAGCTCATAGAAGAAGAGATCCTTATGCTTGACAATGCAACCATCTTGAAAGAATCATCATCTGAAGATGAGAAAGCAGCTCTGAAGTCTGTTTTACAAAGCATACTCTCTGATAACTTTCTTGTTTAGCATAGGACTGATTTTCTTTTAATTTGCTCCCTTAGTTATTTATTTGCTTTCCCCTTTTATGTTTTTGAACATTTAATGATATTATCAATAAAGTCCATTCTCTTCCTTACTTCTCCTTTATGTTACATCATTAATTTATTTTCTTGTCTTTCATATTTATTTGCTGCCTTCATGCTCCAATTTATTGTTTGCCCCACAAACTTGATGTGAATAGACCAAAGACATGACTGAACTTAGCAAAGTGCTAAGCTGCCTACGTACCTCTTCGCAGAGGATCAAGTCATTACGTAGTTCAAAGGGACATAATTTGATTTGGATGGGAGGGGGTGCCGTGCACAGTTTATACTCATGCGGGCCAGGAGTGACTATTCTTTAACCACTTTAGACAAAGTAGGATATTTAATGCTTTAACCACTTAAAATATCTGAGTGAGGTGAATTAATAGTTTAACCACATATAATTACCTTTGGTGGATGTCGTGCACAGTTTATACTCATGCGGACCAGGAGTTTGTCGTACACAGTTTATACTCATGCGGACCAGGAGTAACATGCAGTTTAGGCTCGTGCATCAAGGAGCGTTCTTTGGATTTGACTGGATTACGCATAGTAGCGTTTCAGGAATTTGCCATTTATGGGGCCGATTCCTACACCATCTTCAGATATCAACTTGTATGCACCGTTTGTATACACTTCTTTCACAATATGTGGGCCATCCCACTTGGGCAAGAATTTATTTCCAACTCGGTGAGTGATGACAATAGGCCTTCTTACAGCAAG
Source organism: Pogostemon cablin (assembly GCA_023678885.1). Classification (NCBI taxonomy): domain Eukaryota; kingdom Viridiplantae; phylum Streptophyta; class Magnoliopsida; order Lamiales; family Lamiaceae; genus Pogostemon; species Pogostemon cablin. The sequence continues at coordinate 35,484,309 of CM042971.1, forward strand.
GACTAAGTCTCCGACTTGAAAAGAACGTATCTTTACTTTCTTGTTAAACGTTCTGGAGAGGCGAGCTTGATAGCACTCAAGTCTTTGTTGTGCTTCTAACCTCTTCTCATCAAGTGCCTCTAATTCTTCGAGACGCAGTCGTGCATTCTCTTCTTCAGTTAAACCTTCTTGTATGGCTATTCTCAAAGATGGTATTTGCTTTTCAAGGGGCACCACAGCTTCAACCCCATATACAAGAGAGTATGGAGTAGCTTGAGTAGGCGTTCTATAAGTAGTTCGATACGCCCATAAAGCTTCATGAATCCTTTCATGCCAGTCTCGCTTTGACTTGGAGACCACCTTCTTCAACAGATTACACAGTGTTTTGTTGAAGGCTTCGGCAAGCCCATTAGCTGCTGCATTATACATAGAAGATTTTCTTTGCTTGAAGTCAAACTTCTCACAAAGCTTATCAATCAAAGAGTTACTGAATGGCCTCCCATTGTCTGTGATAATGTATCGAGGCACTCCATATCTATATATGATGTTGATGTGGATGAAATCAGCCACATTTTCTTTCTTCACTTCTCTCAAGGTTACGACTTCCGCCCACTTGAAAAAGTAATCAGTGGCAGCCAGAATATAAAGATGGCCTCCGGAAGACTTCGTTAATGGCCCCACCACATCTAAGCCCCATGCATCAAATGGCCACGAAGAAACTGTTGGATGTAATGGTTCGGGAGGCTGATGAATGAGATTTGCATGAAACTGGCATGGCTGACATCTTTGTGCATAATCTATGCAATCCTTCACCATAGAAGGCCAGTAATATCCCATCCTCTTGATTCTGAAATATAACTTGGGTCCAGACTGATGGGCGCCACATATTCTAGAATGAGCTTCCTCCATAGCTTGAAGCGCTTCTTCATCACTTAAGCATCTTAAGAGAATACCATCAAACGATCTTCTATAGAGTGTATCTTTGTAATAGAAGAATCGTGGTGCTCTACGTCGAACATCAACCTTTAGGTGTGGATCATTGGGAAGCTTATCATTCTTCAAGTAATCCACGAACGGTTGATGCCAGTCTTCTTTCTCAATATCAAAAACCTCTATGGCGCAATACTCAACTTCTTCACCATCTTCATCTTCGAAGAAGGGAGGTACCACCCAACTTTTGCAGATCGGTACTTGAACAAGTGCTTCGGGCATTGCTATGGTTGATGCTAGCTTTGCCAAAGCATCGGCTTGCTTATTCTTGCTCCTTGGTAAATGTTCAATCTCTACGTCTCTAAGCCAATTCATAAGCCTCTGAGCATAGTTATAATACGGAAGTAGTTCAGCTTTCTTAACCTCATATAAGCCAAGCAGGTGATTGATTATCAACAACGAATCTCCATATACCTCAAGGTGTCGCTGCTTTACATCCACTGCCATCTCCAAACCAAGTATAAGAGCTTGATATTCAGCTACATTGTTAGAGCAATTTTCAGTTAGACTGAATGAATATGGCAGAACTCCTCCATCTAAGGTTACAAATACTACTCCTGCGCCGGCTCCTTCTCTGTGAGCAGCTCCATCGAAATACATCTTCCAAGGAGGAGTGATTTCAATAGCCAATATATCTTCATCGGGAAAATCATCAGATAATTCCCATTCGGCAGGCATGGGATGATCAACCAAGAAATCTGCCAGCACTTGCCCTTTCACCGCTTTTTGAGGGACATAGATAATTTTAAATTGCTGCAATTGGAGATACCACCTTGCGAGCCTATCAGAGAGCACTGGCTTTGACATTACGAACTTTAATGGCTTGGCCTTCGAGACCAAGTAAACAGTATGAGCTTGAAAGTAATGCCTTAACTTCTGAATCGCAAATATGAGAGCAAGACAGAGCTTCTCAATTGGTGAGTACTTTAACTCATTTGGAGTCATTGTTCTACTTAAATAGTACAACGCACACTCCTTTCCTTCATCATTATTTTGTGCAAGCAAGGCTCCAACTGATTTTTCTTGAGCAGATATGTAGAGAATTAATGGACGTCCGGCTATTGGAGCAACCAACACTGGCGGCTTCATCAAATATGCTTTAATACTATTAAATGCATTAGTGCAAGCTTCATCCCATTCAAATGGGCTGCCTTTTTTCATAAGATGGCTAAATGGTTGGCATCGGCCGGCCAAATTTGCTATGAATCTTCTTAAGTACGCCAGCTTACCTTGTAAACTCTTGAGCTCATGTATGTTTCGGGGCACCTGTGATTAGAGCTATTTTCACCTAGATTTTAGTGTCTTTTTATATATATTTTCGTATTATTTTATCCGTATTTTATATGTTATTTGGTTGTGTTTTGTATTTTTATTGAAATGTGTGTGAATGAGCTTAAACGTAAGATTTTCACTTTTTATTGGATGTTAAACATGATAAGGAAGATGTAGGAAAAAGCGGATCTCAATTCGGAGTTGAAACGAGGGAGAACGAGCCAAAACAGTGAAGAAATGCAGGAGCCAGCACACGAGCCGTGTAGCCAACACGGCCCTGTAAGAGTTGGCCGTGTGGCGACATCTAGTCACTCAACACGGGCAACTTCAGGTCGTGTCCAGTTGCACGAGTCGAGTCGGGAGCACGAGCCGTGCCACCAACACGGCCCTGTAAGAAGGTGGCCGTGTGGCGACATCAGAAGAGCCAACACGATCACACCTGTGCCCGTGTTACAACACACGACTCGTGTTGCAGCACACGAGCCGTGTTGCGTAACACGGCCCTGTAAGGCGAGGCCGTGCGGCAGCATCAGAAGACACAACACGGCCACCCCGTGGCCGTGTTACAGAGCACGACTCGTGTTGGGTATTTTCCTGCAGAAATTTCCAGATCCTTCTAGAAGCCTCCAAAGGGGTATAAATACCCCTTTATTCAACAATTGGCAAAAGAATCCGAAATTCCATCATCTACACACACCTCACACACCATTTCTTCCATTTCCCACCATCATCTTCATCCACCTTCATCCATTTTGATCCATCTTCATCATCTCCATTAATTCTCCATCAAAAACTTCATCCCTTCCATTGGGTGTGAGAGATCTCAAGAAATCAAGAGCTAGAGGTGGAGATCAAGAAGAATAGAAGATTCTCTTCAAGAAATTGATAGGGAAGAATCCATTCATTTTGTATTTCTTTAGATCTTAGACTATGGATAATTGTAATGAATCATTTAATTGTTTTGTTACTTTTACTATGATAGGCTAATCCCTCTAGTGGGATTAGGAACATGAAGAGCATATTAGACTTATATTATCATGTGGATTAAATTGGTTTTTGATTTAATTGATGTTGATTTCTATTCATGGAGTTTAATTGTCTTGATGTTGTGATGGCATGGTTTGTTATTCATGAATGTTTATTGGTTTAATGGATTGTTGATCAATGGATTATTTGTGGTAATTAAATGCTATCATGATCTTCATGTATGTATTGCTTGGGGTGAGACGGAAACGACCCTCTATAGTATTAGGAAGGCATGAATAGACATTGAGTTTGGGTTTGACCGAAAGGATATTTGAATTCAATGAGGGGAACCAATCCATTCGTTGGCCTTAGTACACAAAAAGGGAGAGTTTAGTCTAACTAGTACCTAGATGGAAGGGGTTAATGTTGGGCTTTGATCTTAAGTGCTTTTGGGAGTCCAAAATGGATCAACAACCTTTGTAACCCGAAAGGGAGCTTAGGATACAATCGTGATCACCCTTAGTCTACATCAATTGAGTTGAATTCCGTTTGCATGATAATATGAATTGAGTGTGCTTGGATGTTTCTAATCCCATGTTTTTCCATACTTGAACTTAAGCACCCATTTTCTATTCTTGATATTCTACTTATTTGATATTGTTATTTACTTGTTACTTGTTTTAGTTGTTAATCAATCTCAAAACCCCCGATCATCTTTACAAAAACAACAATGAACATGAGCTCACGTATTTTGCTAGTACGAATATAACTCCTTATTGGATTGATAATTTTTCTTGGGATATACTACTACAACGATCGAGTATTCTTGCTCGTGAGTGCTATAAAAATAGGCAAACAAGAAAATGGCGCCGTTGCCGGGGAGTTTGACGGACTAGTCGAGTACTGTGTTATTATTTTAGTTGTTCTTGATAAGGATTCTTTTTATTTTCTTTTATTTATTATTTGTGTTTGTGGTCTCACTCTTGGCCTTTTCGTAGGTGTTTTATGATCACAAGATCAAAGGGAAATCAATCGATCATTCCTTTGAATTTGGAGATTGAAAGGACCGCACGACAAAGGAAACGAGAGAGGCGTAAAGCTAGAAAAGGAACAAAAATGGAGAATCAAAGGGGAGACAATGTTAATTATGACCCACCCCAAGATCCTTTACAAGATCAAAGGGGGGTACAAGAAGGAGTGCAAGAGAATCAAGCGGAGATAATGAGGAATGTCTTTGCTCAAAATCAAGAGTATATGCAATTGCTTGCCAATCAAGAAGCTCAAAGGATATTTCAACAACAAGAGTTGCCAAGGCCTAGAGCAATTCGGGATTACTTCCAACCGAGGGCCGTGCACAATATGGTTCCTCCGGTTCAAGCCAATGATTATGAAATCAAGACCGGATTGATCAACATGGTTAAAGCAAATCAGTTTGGGGGAGGTCCTCTTGAAGACCCGAACACTCATCTATCTACTTTCTTGGAGGTTGCAAATACCGTCAAGATGAAGGGAGTGTCGGAGGATGCTATTCGAATGAGGGTGTTCTCTTTCTCTTTAAGAGACAAGGCTAAAGCATGGTACAATACAATTCCTTTGGGAAGTTGTAATACATGGGAAGATCTTGAGCAAAGGTTCCTAAACAAGTACTTTCCTCCTTCAAAGACGCTCCAATTGAAAAGCCTTATCACTCAATTTAGGCAACTTCCGGATGAAAATTTTTATGAAGCATGGGAACGCTACAAAGAGATGCTCCGAAAGTGTCCTCAACACGATTTTCATGAGAATCAACAAGTGGCTTTCTTTTACCAAGGGTTAAATCAACAAAATCGGATGCATGTAGATGCCTCATCCGGAGGGTCTATATTTGGAGTGGATGCTATGAAAGCCATGGATATTTTTGAAGACATTGCGATGAATGCTTATCAATGGCCTTCCGAGCGAGTAATGGGAGGTTATGCCTTTGGAAAAGTAGCTCAAGTGGAGAGTGTGAACAAAGTGAAGAGTGATATGTTCCAAAGTGAAGGAATGAAAGAATTCAATGAGAGCATTCAAGCGTTAACAAAGCAATTGAATTTGATCACTCAAGGAGTAAGCCAAGGGGGGAGCACAAGTTCTATGGTGAATGATGAGAGCAAGGTTATGCAAAGTGTAGAAGATGTTGCCTATTTAGATAGGAGAAATTACCAAGGGAATTTCCATCATCAAGGGAATTTCCAAGGTAATTATCCTTCTAATCAAGGTAATTACCAAGGAGGATATCAAGGACAAGCTCGAGGAAGCAATTTCAATCAATCAAGTGGAAATTATCAAGCTCCGAGGAAGCATGAGAATCTTTCTTACTCTAATCCTCAAGCCACCGTGTCATATCCTCCGGGATTCGATCCGAGTGCTAAGCCGCCAAATGGAGAAGGGAAAGCATCATTGGAAGAGACATTGATGGCATTCATGAAAGATACAAGGGCTTACATGGAAAAAAGAGATGCAAAGATGGAGGCTAGAATGGAGGAAAATGAGAAGAAATCCGACAATAGGATGAGAGCTTTTGAGTATCAAATGGGTCAAATTGCTTCTTCCGTGGGATCTCAACATCAACAAGGAAAGTTTCCATCTACCACGGTAACTAATCCTAAAGAAGATTGCAAAGCTATCACTCTTAGAAGTGGAAAAGAGTATGAGGAACCTCCTATGCCTAAAGAAGATAGTATTATCATTGAAAGGGAAGTGGAAAGCAAGGTGGAAGAAGGGTTGGTGCAAGAAGAGATTGAAATGGAGGAAGTAAGCAAGAAAAAAGAAATTGTTGAGCAAAAGAAAGATGAAGAGAAGATAGAGAGAATTCCAAAGTGGAAAAAGGCAAAGGAGTTAAGGGAAAAGGAAGTTGAAGTTGAAAGAGATAGTTGGGGAATACCCAAGACTCAAGTACCGGTTCCTTTTCCTCAAAGGTTCTTGAAGAAGGGTTTGGATGAGAGGTTCAAAAAGTTTCTTGAAATCTTCAAGAAGATTCAAATCAATATCCCTTTCGCCGATGCTTTGGATCAAATGCCTCATTATGCTCGTTTCTTGAAGGACATCATGGGAAAGAAAAGAAGTCTTGTGGACAATGAAACGGTTAATCTAACCGAAGAGTGTAGTGCCATTCTACAACGGAAACTTCCACAAAAATTGAAGGATCCGGGTAGTTTCATTATACCATGTGAAATTGGAAAGAACAAGAAGAACAAGGCTCTTTGTGACCTCGGTGCAAGCATTAATCTAATGCCTCTCTCCATATTCAAGAAGCTTGGATTAGGTGAAGTAAAACCAACTTCCATCACACTTCAATTGGCGGATCGATCTATGACACATCCAAAAGGAGTAGTTGAAGATGTGTTGGTAAAAGTTGATAAGTTTGTCTTTCCGGTGGATTTTGTTGTTCTAGATATGGAGGAGGATGAAAATGTGCCATTGATTTTTGGGAGGCCGTTTCTTGCTACCGGGAGAGCTCTTATTGATGTCTACAAAGGAGAATTGAAGTTGAGAGTTAATGATGAGGAAGTGGTATTCTCTCTACACAAGGCCATGCAATATCCAATGAATGATGAAGAATGCAAAAGTGTGGATGTTGTAAAGGGAAGTGTCGAGGAGAGTTGGCCTTCCATTGTAACCAAGGATCCACTTGAACTTTGCTTGAGCAATTCTCTATCTCTTTCTAATATTTCTACTACTTCTATTGATTTAAATGAAGAATTGATTAATTGTTTGCTTGATCTAGGTGATTGTAGTGAAGCTCAAGAGGTTGCAGCCGCCATCTCAAGAGGAAATGAAAAGTTCTTAACACTTAGAGATTCACTCGAGCAAGAAGAGAAAAAGGAAAAGAAGGTGGAGTTGAAGCCTCTACCCAATCATCTTACTTATGCCTACCTTGGTGAAAATGAGACTTATCCGGTAATTGTATCATCATCTCTAACTTCTAGTCAACTTGATAAATTGCTTAATATCCTTAAAGAGCATAAGTCGGCTATTGGTTGGTGTATTGATGATTTGAAGGGAATTAGTCCAACAATTTGCATGCATAAGATAAGACTTGAGGATGAAGGGAAAGCTTGTGTTCAAAACCAAAGAAGACTTAATCCTATCATGCAAGAAGTGGTAAAAAAAGAGGTTCTTAAGTGGTTAGACTCCGATATGATTTTTTCTATTAGTGATAGCCCCTATGTGAGCCCGTTGCATGTAGTATCTAAAAAAGGGGGTATGACTATAGTGAAGACCGATAAAGATGAGACCATAGCCACTAGGACGGTGACGGGATGGCGTGTGTGTGTTGATTATAGAAAGCTTAATGAAAACACACGTAAAGATCACTTCCCCTTACCTTTCTTAGATCAAATGTTGGATAGGTTGGCCGGGTATGAGTTTTATTGCTTTCTTGATGGGTATTCCGGGTATAACCAAATTCTCATAGCACCCGAAGACCAAGAAAAGACCGCTTTCACTTGTCCTTATGGAATATTTGCTTTTCGAAGATTGCCATTTGGACTTTGCAATGCACCGGCCACCTTTCAAAGGTGTATGATGGCAATCTTTGAAGGATTAATTGAGAATATAATGGAAGTTTTCATGGATGACTTTTCGGTGTTTGGTTCTTCTTTTGATAATTGTTTGTCTAACCTTGCTATTGTTTTGAAGCGATGTCAAGACACTAATTTAGTGTTGAATTGGGAGAAGTGCCATTTCATGGTAAATGATGGCATTGTACTTGGACATCACATCTCTTCAAAGGGATTGCAAGTTGACCGAGCCAAAGTTGTTGCTATAGAGAAGCTTCCACCACCAACAAATGAGAAGGGAGTACGATCGTTCCTTGGCCATGCCGGGTTCTATCGTAGATTCATAAAGGATTTTTCTTCATTTTCTAAACCTCTATCTCATCTCCTTGAAAAAGATGTGCCGTTTAAGTTTGATGATAATTGTTTAAATGCTTTTCAGGTGCTAAAGGAAGCTTTAATTTCATCACCCATCTTGATCACCCCCGATTGGAAGGAGCCATTTATATTGATGTGTGATGCAAGTGACGTAGCTCTTGGAGTGGTTTTGGGGCAATTAAGAGAGAAAAAATTCCGAGCTATTTACTATGCAAGCAAGACATTTGATGCGGCTCAAAGGAACTACACCACTACCGAAAAAGAGTTCTTGGCGGTAGTATACGCATTTGATAAGTTTCGTCCTTATTTGGTAGGAACGAAAACTATTGTATACACCGACCATGCCGCTATCAAGTATCTCATGGCAAAGAAGGATGCAAAGCCAAGGGTGATAAGATGGGTACTACTTCTTCAAGAATTTGATATTGAAGTGAGAGATAAGAAGGGCACGGAGAATGTGATAGCCGACCATCTTTCAAGGTTAGAGTCGAGGGAGCATTGTGAAGGTACTTATGAGTTAATCAAAGAGGTTTTTCCCGATGAAGAAATCTTGGAGTGTGATTGCTATCAAATTGAGGCTTTAGTGGAGGAAGAAGGAAGCCCGTGGTATGCGGACTATGTGAATTACTTGGCTAGTGGAAGGAGACCTTATGAGCTTAATAAGTATCAATCCAAGAAGTTCTTTCATGATGTTAAAAGTTACTTGTGGGATGATTCATTCTTATACAAGATGTGTAATGATTCTCTTGTGCGAAGATGTGTGCCCGAGGAAGAATGGAATAGTGTGTTGGAGTTTTGCCACTCTTCACCTAGTGGAGGCCATTTTGGAGCTCAAAAGACCGCTGCAAAAGTCTTACAATCGGGGTTGTATTGGCCATTTTTGTTCAAGAGTTGTAAGAAATTTGTAGAGGGTTGTGATCGATGTCAAAGGATGGGAGGAATCTCCAAGTGGGATGAGATGCCCCTTAAGAGCTTTCAAGAAGTGTAGATATTTGATGTGTGGGGCATCGATTTCATGGGACCATTTCCTCAATCTAATGGATTCCTATACATCTTATTGGCGGTCGACTATGTATCGAAATGGGTTGAGGCCATACCTTCAAGAACAAGTGATGCTAGAGTGGTCATGGGGTTTCTAAAGAAGCATATCTTCACAAGATTTGGAGTACCTAGAGTGTTGGTAAGTGATGGGGGTAGTCACTTCATAAATAAGCTAATGGAGAACATTCTCAAGACTTATGGAGTAAAGCATCGAGTGTCTACTCCGTATCATCCTCAAACGAATGGTCAAGCTGAAATTTCCAATCGACAAATCAAACAAGTCTTGGAGAAAACAGTGAGTGTGAGTAGAAAGGATTGGTCAAATAAACTTGATGATGCATTGTGGGCCTTTCGAACCGCATTCAAGACCACTCTTGGTATGTCTCCTTTTCAAATTGTCTATGGTAAGTCTTGCCATCTTCCGGTGGAGTTAGAGCATAAAGCTTATTGGGCCATTAAGAAGTTGAATTTTGACATGAAAGCTTCGAAGAAGGTAAGATTCTTACAATTGAATGAGCTTGAGGAATTTAGAGAAAATGCTTATGAAAACTCAAGGATTTTTAAGGAGAAAACCAAGAGGTGGCATGATGCTCGTTTGAGGAAGAAGAGCTTTGAAAAGGGTGAGAAGGTGTTGGTATTCAATTCTCGACTAAGACTTTTCCCGGGCAAGTTGAAGTCCAAATGGAGAGGACCTTATGTGGTAAAGGAAGTACTTGATGGGGGAGCTCTAAAGGTTATAGATGAGAACGGGGGAGAGTTCTTGGTCAATGGTCATCGTGTGAAGCACTATGTGGATCCATCACAAAGGGAGACCCTCTTTGTGGATAATTTATGTGAAAGATGAGCTAAACATTCGTCTAGCTTGAAGACGTTAAACTTAGCGCTCGATGGGAGGCACCCCATCACTATCTTTATTGCTTTGTTTTTGTTGTTTGTTTATTTTGGCCTTGTAGGTTGATTGTGCTCATGGAGAAAAATGCACATTGAAGAAAAGAGAAATGCTTCATGGATTCAAGTTGATATGTTCCAACATTTGTTGCAAACTTAATTCGTGACTCTTGTCTCGAGTTAAGTTTGGGGGGTGATAGTGCGTGGTGGACATCGCTTGAGTCGTGTGGATGCAGTTACTTCTCAACAAGAAGATCATCAATGGAAACTACAAGGGTAAGTCTCACCACTTTTTGCAAACTTAAGTCTCCACTCTTGTTTCGATTTAAGTTTGGGGGGAGAGTGTGTGGTGTGACTCACCACTTGAGTATGATTCTTGTAAAATTTGGGTAAATTTTAAAATTTTTCTCTCATGAGTATTGGTTTGATTTTGGCATGATTGGTGGTGTTGAAGTGCATGATAGTCCATATTTATAATGAAATTGTTGAAATAATGGTGTTTATTGAGTGTTTGAGCATGAATGAGATGTATTGGAAGCATGATGGAGCTTGGAGCTAACGCTTTCCTTACCAAATGCCTATTGAGGGAGTACTCTACACCTTATCATTTTACTACTTGAAATGAATTGAGTTTGATTTGGATTGTTGTGACTAGCATGCTACTTCATGTGTTATGTTTGTGGGAGGTTTACTTTCGTAAATTAGGATTTCCTTTTCAATAAAGGTTGGGATGAATGTGTGCTTAAGTTTCTTATGGATGATGGTATTTTGTGTTTTTGCATGTTTTGTATTTTTGTTGTGTCTTGTTTGTTGAGTCCTTATTTGTATGTTGTGTGTATTTTCATTCTTGTCTTGGGATGTTTGATGGTTTGTTTAGGGGTGTCGTGAGTCATTTTTGAACGTGAGTGATGATATGTTGTGGTGATAAGTGATGACAAATTATGATTAAGAATCTCTACACTTTCAAATTGTGACATGTTTTACTTAACTTGTTCAATTTTGATATGAATGTGGTGTAATAAGTTCCTTAAAATCCGAGCTCAAGCTTGTGAGCATTTGAGCCTCAACCATGCATACATGGTATTTCTTCATGAGTGGATCGGTTGTGTTTGATAAGTTAGAACTTGCTCAAGGACTATAGGAACGAGCCCGATTAGTAGAGATTGGTGAAATGATCTAAGGCCATCCTTGTTATTATAGTCATTACCATATATGTTCCCTACCATGGACATTATCCTTAGTTAACCATTTTGAGCCTATAAGCCTATTTCTTGTGAATTTAGCACATTACAAGCCTTAATTACCCATTCAAGCTTATATATACCTTTGTGTGGGTGATTGAGGAGATGGTAGCTAGAAAGGATTGATTGATTAGCAAAAGAAGAGAAGGGAATGGTAAACAAGCAAGAAAAAGGATGAAAAGAGCAAAATTAAGAAATGGACATGCAACCTCAAAGCAAGAGAAAGAGTAAAACAACATCAAAATGCTCAAGTAAACAAAATTCAAAGATAGGAAGCATGCATCAAAAGAAGCTCAATCCAAGGAAAGTTAATGAATAGTGCTTTAGATTGTAAAGATAAGCAAGGAAGAAAAGAAAGTGAAGAAGTTGAGGAAATTGGCCATCTCTTTGATTACTTACACATGATTAGTCACTCTTATCCATATACTTCCTACCCTACCAAAGAGCCTATCATTACATCCTAATTAAAGACCTTTTTGATCATTGATTGAAACTTTGGTGGGTTGTGAATATAGTCCGCGAGCAAGCTTATAGTGATTCGAGCCAATCGATTAATGAGTGTGATCTACCTTATTTCAAAAGAGTGTTGAGAGACATTAATATCCATTGTGAGGCTTGGACTTAAAAGGAACTATATTACACTTTATTCTCTTTTGATTGAACTTGTTAATTTCTCATGTCATGATTTTAATGTTGTAGGATGACTTAGCATAGTTTGTTGTTATTATTGCTAACGATGTGTTATTGCTTATATTCGTTTAGTCTTTGTCTAGGTGAAAATTTCTCCTTTTGATTTGTCATTTTCGTTGCTCGGGGACGAGCAACACCTTAAGTTTGGGGGGTTGATTAGAGCTATTTTCACCTAGATTTTAGTGTCTTTTTATATATATTTTCGTATTATTTTATCCGTATTTTATATGTTATTTGGTTGTGTTTTGTATTTTTATTGAAATGTGTGTGAATGAGCTTAAACGTAAGATTTTCACTTTTTATTGGATGTTAAACATGATAAGGAAGATGTAGGAAAAAGCGGATCTCAATTCGGAGTTGAAACGAGGGAGAACGAGCCAAAACAGTGAAGAAATGCAGGAGCCAGCACACGAGCCGTGTAGCCAACACGGCCCTGTAAGAGTTGGCCGTGTGGCGACATCTAGTCACTCAACACGGGCAACTTCAGGTCGTGTCCAGTTGCACGAGTCGAGTCGGGAGCACGAGCCGTGTCACCAACACGGCCCTGTAAGAAGGTGGCCGTGTGGCGACATCAGAAGAGCCAACACGATCACACCTATGCCCGTGTTACAACACACGACTCGTGTTGCAGCACACGAGCCGTGTTGCGTAACACGGCCCTGTAAGGCGAGGCCGTGCGGCAGCATCAGAAGACACAACACGGCCACCCCGTGGCCGTGTTACAGAGCACGACTCGTGTTGGGTATTTTCCTGCAGAAATTTCCAGATCCTTCTAGAAGCCTCCAAAGGGGTATAAATACCCCTTTATTCAACAATTGGCAAAAGAATCCGAAATTCCATCATCTACACACACCTCACACACCATTTCTTCCATTTCCCACCATCATCTTCATCCACCTTCATCCATTTTGATCCATCTTCATCATCTCCATTAATTCTCCATCAAAAACTTCATCCCTTCCATTGGGTGTGAGAGATCTCAAGGAATCAAGAGCTATAGGTGGAGATCAAGAAGAATAGAAGATTCTCTTCAAGAAATTGATAGGGAAGAATCCATTCATTTTGTATTTCTTTAGATCTTAGACTATGGATAATTGTAATGAATCATTTAATTGTTTTGTTACTTTTACTATGATAGGCTAATCCCTCTAGTGGGATTAGGAACATGAAGAGCATATTAGACTTATATTATCATGTGGATTAAATTGATTTTTGATTTAATTGATGTTGATTTCTATTCATGGAGTTTAATTGTCTTGATGTTGTGATGGCATGGTTTGTTATTCATGAATGTTTATTGGTTTAATGGATTGTTGATCAATGGATTATTTGTGGTAATTAAATGCTATCATGATCTTCATGTATGTATTGCTTGGGGTGAGACGGAAACGACCCTCTATAGTATTAGGAAGGCATGAATAGACATTGAGTTTGGGTTTGACCGAAAGGATATTTGAATTCAATGAGGGGAACCAATCCATTCGTTGGCCTTAGTACACAAAAAGGGAGAGTTTAGTCTAACTAGTACCTAGATGGAAGGGGTTAATGTTGGGCTTTGATCTTAAGTGCTTTTGGGAGTCCAAAATGGATCAACAACCTTTGTAACCCGAAAGGGAGCTTAGGATACAATCGTGATCACCCTTAGTCTACATCAATTGAGTTGAATTCTGTTTGCATGATAATATGAATTGAGTGTGCTTGGATGTTTCTAATCCCATGTTTTTCCATACTTGAACTTAAGCACCCATTTTCTATTCTTGTCATTCTACTTATTTGATATTGTTATTTACTTGTTACTTGTTTTAGTTGTTAATCAATCTCAAAACCCCCGATCATCTTTACAAAAACAACAATGAACATGAGCTCACGTATTTTGCTAGTACGAATATAACTCCTTATTGGATTGATAATTTTTCTTGGGATATACTACTACAACGATCGAGTATTCTTGCTCGTGAGTGCTATAAAAATAGGCAAACAACCTGCATCTTCATTATCGCATCAATCTTTGCTTTGTTAATCTCAATGCCACGATGTCGGACAATGAATCCAAGGAACTTACCAGAAGAGACTCCGAATGCGCACTTAAGCGGGTTCATCTTGAGTTGGAATTTTCTGAGACGCTCAAATATTTGCCTTAGATCCTTAAGATGGTCCTTTTTCTTCTTTGATTTCACTACAATGTCATCCACATAACATTCGACATTCTTATGAAGCATGTCGTCGAATATCCTTTGCATAGCTCGTTGATATGTAGCGCCAGCATTCCTCAAGCCAAACGGCATAACATTATAGCAGTATATTCCTTTAGGAGTACGGAAGGCTGTTTTCTCTTGATCTTCCGGAGCTAGGCTAATTTGATTGTAACCAGATGATCCATCCATAAATGAAAGCACTTCATGCCCGGTCGTTGCATCAATCATAAGTTCTGTGATTGGTAGTGGAAAATCATCTTTTGGGCATGCCAAGTTCAAGTCACGGAAGTCAACACACACTCTAAGCTGCCCATTTGTCTTCCTTACTGGCACAATGTTAGAGAGCCAAGTGGGATACTTGACTTCTCGTATCTTTCCCGTTTCAAGGAGCTTATTAACCTCAGCTTCAATCAATGGAACCAGCTCTGGTCGAAATCGACGCTGCATCTGCTTAACTGACTTGACTCCTTCCTTTACTGCTAGATGATGAACTGCCACTTTTGGATCTAATCCGGGCATCTCCTTGAATGACCAGGCGAACACGTCTCTAAATTCTTGAAGAAGCTCAATATAACCCTTTTCTTCATCAGGTGTCAACAAAGCACTTATGTAGGTTGGACGTGGGTCATTAGCATCACCCAAGTTAATCTCCTTTAATTGGTCAACAGTAGCTTTGACACCCTCTTCAAATTCTGGAGGAGCATCATCAGCATCTTCCTCTTCAGCTGAGGTCTCCTCTCGTATAGTAACATGATTTACCTCGATAACTCCTTCCAGGAATTCTTGCCTTTGAAAACGCGGATTAGACCTAACTTGTTCATTTTCTCCGACTTTAACAATACTCTCCACTGCATAACCATCTCTCCTCATTTCGACAATCTTGCCTCGTAGATCTCATTCTGCATTGTGTAGACTTGTTTGCATGATAACGGAATGAACAATATCTGATGAGCCTACACTTTCCCGATCATCTTCTTCACTTTGGGTGAAGATTATTGTTCGCTTCTTAGCTTTCAACACTGTGTCACATGATATAGTCAGGAAATGTCGTCTTTTCATGCGAGATGGGATCCGACTACGTATCTTTGGGAACCTTGGGAACTTGGAAGTCCTTTTAGCTCCAACTGGTTTGAGTCTTTTGAATACTGAGATTCTTTCTGCCTTTCTATCCTCTCCATGAGACTCTTCTTCTTCAGAAAGAATTTCATCTTCAGTGATGTAGTTCGTGTTTGCCCTTTTGATCGCAATGCGAACAGGTTTTTGTGGAACATATCCCAATCCTGTCCTAGTATACTTGGAAGTGCGACCATTACTCTTCAATGTCTCTTGAGTGGTATTAAATTCACTAGGAGTCTTATGAGACTGTTCATTCATCATAGCTTTTTCTTGAGGGTTATAACCAGCTTTCACAAGAAGTTTGTAAGCTTGTGGGCTATATGATTTGGAAACTGCCGTCTCGAATACATCTCCATGCTCAGTTTTAGCTCCTTGAATTGGGCGAGTGAACCCTTTTAGTGGAGGAGGAGAGGGCTTCTTAGTGTCAACCTTGGTTAGAGGTAGTGTCAACCCTTCTACAGTCTTGATCAACTGTTTACTTTCAATAGACTTTGTGGATGAAACATCATCTGCATTCTCTCTTTCTTGTTTATCATCACATTTCTCTTGCGATGAACTTCCTTCTGGCTTGACAGCCTTGCTACTCTTCAGAAAATATCTAGCATCTGCAAAATATGACTCAGCTTCTGTGAATGGCCTTTCATCGCCAAGCACCTTTTTTATGTTGCCTCCATCGCAGTATTTGAAGCATTGATGTAGCGTAGAAGGAATCACTCTATTTTCATGCAACCATGGGCGTCCCAAGAGCATGTTATATGATGTTTTAGCATCAATGACATGAAACAGAACTGTTGAGACCATCTCATCTATCATTAAGTCCAAGACCGTTGTACCAAGTGTTCTCTGGCCTTCTTGATTGAACCCATGAATTGTCAATCGACTACTGCCGAGCTCGTTGGTAGGAATTCCTAACTTCTTAAGCGTGGATAGGGGCAAGATATTGACAGCTGAACCTCCATCAATCAATATTCGATTAACCCTTTGCTCTTGAGTATAACCAGTTACGAATAAAGGTCGGTTATGAGATTGTGAACCGAGCAGTAAGTCTTCTTCTGTGAAGGTTATTTTTATAACATGGGTCTCACTTTCATTTCCAGATTCACCCTTAAGTAGCTGAGCTTCGCTTGCCATATGACATGAAGAATCACCGCCTGCAGAAATAGAGTTTGCAGTTGCATCTTCATCTAGAAAGATCTTCCCTTGCTCAACCAATCGCATAACTTTGTCTTTAAAGACAAAGCAATCTTTAATAGAATGACCCACCAGTCTATGATACTTGCAATATTTCGGATTGTCAGTTTGTCCCGCCTCTTCTGGTCGCTTCATTTCAGGAAGCTCGATAAGTTTATCTTTGAACAGATCATCAAATATGCCTGGGACATCTGAATCAAGGAATGAGTACTTCCTTTCTTGCATCTCTTTCAAGGTCAATCTTCTTTGCCCCCTTTCTTGGGGGTCATTCCTCACTTTATCATCCTTTTCGTTCTCATTCCTTTGAAACTTGACAGTTGGTGCATTTGTCGCCATGGACTCCTTTTCAGAAGATTTGTTGTAGGGTTTGCCCCCTTTCCTGGCCTCTTGCTTTTCTTTATACTTGTAGGATCCGGGAATTGGTGGTTCAACCACTCCACTTATCCCCATGCTTAGCTCCATGTCATGAGCTCTTGTGGCTAAATCTTCAAAGGTTTTAGGCTTAATCCCTTGAAGTATGTAACGAAGGCTCCATTGCATTCCTGCTGTGCACATCTCAATGCCAGAAACTTCAGACAATCGATCTTTACAATTTAGGCTCAAATTTCTCCATCGATTAATGTACTCAATTACTGGTTCTTCCTTTAACTGACGAGTGTTAGTCAACTCTATCATGCTAACCGTTCTCCTAGTGCTATAGAAGCGATTAAGGAATTGATATTCCATCTGATCCCAACTGTCTATAGAATCAGCCTCCAGGTCGGTGTACCATTCAAAAGCATTTCCCTTTAGAGAACGAACAAATTGTCTCACCATATGATCTCCGCCAGTTCCAGCATCATTGCATGTTTCAATGAAATGTGCTATATATTGCCTTGGATTACCTTTTCCATCAAACTGTTGGAACTTGGGGGGTTGATAGTTCGGTGGCATCTTCAAGTTGTCAATCCTTCTAGTAAAAGGTTTAGCATACATGAATGAAGGTTTGGAGCTCTCTTCAAATTGGTCCTTCATTGTCCCGAGTATAATACTTTTAGCTGGCTGATAGGAACCATTCCATCATGAGAAACGTTCAATTCTTCTTCAATCGCCTTCTTCCCCGTCGACTGGTGTTTTGCAGAGTTATTTACTTTATTTTCAGCATCTTCTTCTTGCTTTTCGTTTGCATGGCTAGTTTCAGCACCAGCCATTTTCTCCATCAGTTTGAAAATCAAAGTACTTTGTTCTTGGTTCTGTTTGGCAAGTGCAGCAATGGATTCAGTTAAGCTTGCCAACTGTTCTTCGACAGACGAAGTGTTTATTGCCATTGTCGAGGCTATGGATGAATCTGATGATGGACTTTCTTCAGATAGATGAGTTGAGCCAACAAGGTTGTCCTCCTCGTCTTTAGTATCATAAGGTATTCCTTTGGGGATAACTCCCACTAAAGAATTTGTCTCCGAAGAGGCTTCAGACCGCGCTTTCCTTGACATACTTCTAGTTGTCACATTAACGTCTTCAACTTGTAATTCTGAAGA
The DNA here is from genome assembly GCA_023678885.1 of Pogostemon cablin. Classification (NCBI taxonomy): domain Eukaryota; kingdom Viridiplantae; phylum Streptophyta; class Magnoliopsida; order Lamiales; family Lamiaceae; genus Pogostemon; species Pogostemon cablin. Next base: position 35,502,293 of record CM042971.1, read on the forward strand.
CTTGAAGACAGAAGCTGATCTGTTGACTTTGACTCTTAGCGGAACCATCTTACTTTGCTCGAAGAGGAGATGAGAGGTAGAAACTGTCCCACTGGGCGTGCCAAAATTTATAACAACGAATTTTCAACAAATTTTGTATTTATAAAATAATAAACACAAAAGAAATTACAACGAAAATTCAAGATGGATTGAAGTTGAGAATTTAAGTAAACAACTTCTATTTATCCTCTGATTCCTCTTTTGAGTTGATTTCTTGACTTCTTCAACTTTCGGAGCCGGATCTTCGGATGAAGCTTGTCCGAACTCGGGGTTGACTTGAAGCTTTAAAACATTTATCCGGAGGCGTCGAGCCTTTGTTCGGATCAAACGTTGACTTGAAGATTTGTTGTGAAGTACGACACTCAATTTGGTAGAACGTTGACTTCACGGAGACAGATGGATGAATTTGATATAAAGAACGCCGGATCAAAGAGGCTTAGCACCTTGGTCTTTGATCGGAGGCTGTTCTTGACTTGAAGACGACTTGAACTTGATTTGAAGATCTTGAGTGTTCTTCGACTTGATCTTGATCTTGAACTTGAACTTGGTCTTGATCTTGACTTGAACTTCGCTTGACCGGATCTTGATCGAACTTGATTCTCACTTGAATCTTCAGAATTCTTCAGGTCTTCAGGATTTTCAGAGTGAATGGAATGAGGACTGAAGGTCCTTATTTATAGGTAGAAAAAATAACCACTTGAGAGATATTTTCTCCTTCAAAAGATATGTTGGGCTTTTCTCCTTTAATTAAGCCTGCTGGACTGGATATGAGCCTATTTAATTTAATTAAGTCTGTAGGATTTTGACTTGGGCTTATTTAATTTAATTAAGCCTGCTAGACTTGATTTGCTGAGCTTATTGACTTGAGTCGGGCCCACTTGACTTGAATTAAACCCATACAACTTGAATTAAGCCCATTTAACTTTGATTTTGGGCTCAAATAATTATATTAATTATTAATTATATATTCATTTATTTTAGAAATTAATTTATTTAAATTCCTTAATAAATAAATATTAAATTAATACTTAATATATTTTCTTTTGCATTTATATTTATTAGACAATAAAATTTAATTGCCTACATATACTATTATAAAAACATTATTATAATATAAACATTTTAAAAATTTTAAAAGAAAGTATATATATTGTCATGGGAATTTGGCCAATATCAGATTTGAGGAAGCAAGAATCAGATTAGAAACATGCAAGTACGAAGCCTTAAATCTAAAGACGATGAAGTAACGAGAACACGAGGGTTTTTTTGAGTGGTTTGTCTTACTAACTAGCCTACATCAACTATCTTAAAATGGAAGTAGGAAGAGTCGAGGCAGAAGGAGTTGATATGAAATGCAAAAGGGGCAAAAGAAAAAAAAAACATTGTAATGAATGGAATTAGGAATATGGAAAGAAAGTGCACAAAATGGAAGATGGGAGTAGTGGAAGAGCGCTACTAATAATAAACGGTGCGGAGGTGTTATAGGCAGGAGAAAGAAATGTAAAAGTTGAGCAGATGAGAACCAATGTTGGGTGTAAAAGATTAAGAGATGACGATAGTAAGAAGTATGAGAGAGAAATGAATGAAATTATTAATTATATATATATATATATGTATGAGTGCGGTTTGGATCTCCTGTTACATTTTGGTGTTACATCTCCTGTTATAAATCGTTGGATGATTGACACGTAGGATCAGTGTTTTCATAATCGAACCGGAGATCAAACCGGTGTTCCAAACGGTTCGAGGTTCCACCAATCGGACCAGTCGAACCGCCGATTCAACCGAAAAAAATAATTTTTTTATTTAAATACTTCATTTCAATATTTCATATATATATATATATTTCATTATTTATATATATATTTCTATAGTACTATGTAACAATTTGAGACAGCTGTAAGCCACGTCCAAATTAATAAGATATTAATAATTAAATAATGTTAATATCTTGAGTCTTGACCACATTCCAATTATAACTTGAGAGACAGAATTAATTTTATTATCCACCACCGCCCCCTCTCAGTCCTCACTATTTCTCTCTCTATTTCCCCCAAATAGGTAAATCGGAAATCCTCCATCCGCGGCTCAATTAAGTTAATACAGTAACTCCGTATCAACCCAATCCAATCACCCTAATTCCGACTGCGTTTTTGACTGGGCGGAACCCGCGTTCTTGACGACGACGAGGACTGTTTCGGCAGGTGCTTTGAACAAGTAGTTCACGGTGGGTAGGCTGGAGCGACGGCGAAGAAGTTCCGGTTGTGGTCACATGTCCTATCGGCTAGAAGGGCAAAGACGAGATATGTACAGTGTGGTTTAGAACTTTTAGAAAGAGGCGATTAGGGTTTTATTGGGAGTGTTTCCAACGTTCCGGCAGGTCTCCGGTTTGGCCGGTTCACCGGTTATTCCGGGTTTACCGATCCAAACCGGGTTTTTTCGGTTTAACTGCAAAAGCGGTTTATGATGTCTTTCGGACCAGATCCGTCTCTGGTTCGCGGTTGGACTGTCGAACCGGCCGGTCCGATTTCGAAAATATTGTGTAGGATAGACTATTCTATACCCTAACTTTCAACCTAAGGAGAAAGATTGAGATTTTCCTCTACGCATACGTGTCACTCATCTAATGCTTGTTAACAAGAAATGTAATACCAAAATGAGCGTTTACTTTGAGGGTTCAATGACCCTAGTTAAATTTAGTTTAATTTGCAGGTTTTTAAAGAAGGATAACCTTTCGGGCCAACCAAGGCCCGATGAAAATCTGATGTGGAAGGTTGTGCAGAGGTTACACTGACCCTCCAAAATTGGAATGATTATTTTTAACCCGAGGGTTTAATGGATGAAATTATAGTTTTGCCCTTGCATTATTTAGATTTTGTATGGATTAGAAGAGTCAATTGTAGGGTTCATAATTTGGGAAAATGCGATTCAGGAGATTTGGGGTGGTTAATGGGAAACTTTCTCCAAATAAAATTCGAATTATACGATGCCGCAGCGGCCGGCGGGCCCTTCTCTGGGATCGGGTTCTCATGGGAGAGTTCCTCGGCCACATTGAATTTTCAGACACCGAACTTAATCCTATCTTGATGCAGACGAAGATAAAAATACGGGAGAATTCGTTGGATTTAACAGAGACGACGGAGCAGAGTTTAGGGAGGAAGTTACATGCTGCAATCGACCACCGGAGCTATGCTGGCGACACATGTGTCGGTGCCGGCAAACATGTGGATGGAGTTGGGCAAGAGGATGTTACAGTAAATTACTTTAATTTAAAGCTAATTATACTGGGTGCACATATACAAATATAAACAAAAACATATACAATTATGAACAAAAATGTATACAATTTAATTTTTAGTTTTTTATGAAAATTTGAGTGTAAAAAAAATACAATTACTCCCTCCGTCCCACGTATTTTTACCCACTTTTCATTTTGGGGTGTTCCACGTATTTTTACTCATTTCATTTTGGCAAAAATACATAATATTTTATTACATACTTTTTACAATCTCAACAACTTTAATTACTTTTTTACACTTTATTTATCATTCCCAATAAATTTATTCACTTTTTCTTTTTAAATTACTAATTTATCCCTACTTTCTCTTACATTATATATTAAAAAAATAAAACGTCTTAATCTCCGTGCCCGTACAAACGGGTAAAAATACCCGGGACGGAGGGAATATTAAAAAATATGCATACACTATTGAATAAAAAGTTATACACATATGGATGCTTTTTTTTTTAATGAAAAATTTAGTGTGAAAAAAGTATACAATTATTAAGAAACACGTATACAAAATAAAATAATATATATATATATAAAATAGAATAAAAAGTTATAAATATATGGGTGTACCCTTGCACCCGCACCTAATATTAATTCTTAATTTAAACCTGCAAAGTAAATAAGAATAGGTCATCTTTATATATATGGATAATTAATCTTATCACGGTGAGTAATAATATTAATGAACTTCATGATCCCCAATTAAATCAAGATAGAAAATTATTGAAAATCTCTAAATCTAAATTCTAAACTGGCTAGCTTAATAAGACGAACTTAAGATTTACAAGGTAGATATAAGAATATTAATTTTAACTTAATCCTCACTAAACCTTCAACTAAGGTTTATTAACCCTAACCCTAACCCTAAAAAGAAATGGACTCTTGTAAATTAGCGTCGGCTGATACGTCATACTCCTACATAATCCTTAGATCACCTAAGAATTAAATTTTGGTGGTAAAAAAATGTTATTAGATTGAAGGAGGCACTTTTTCTAATAGAGGGCGGCCATTTACACCCCCAGTATTACTAAATACACCCCTAAAATAATTAAATTAACTTTTTATTATATTAAGATGACTTAAATACCCCTACTAAACTAAATAATCTATGTTACTACTAGGGGTGTAAATGGGTAGGGTATGGTACGGGTATGCCAAATCTATACCCTACCCTGTATCCTATTTCCTTCACCCATACCCTAGCCTATTACCCTCAAATGTATCATCGGGTAGGATACGGGTAATATCCATCGGATAATGGATAATCCGAATAAACGATTATCCACATATTTTAAAATGGTCACCTTAGTTGTCTTCACTTTTCCCATTTATCCCTATGATGCCGACACCTTTCTTTATCTTATCCGCCTCAAATAAATACAAATGCCCAACATATAAATAAATCATCACTCTTAGCCACACAAGAATCATGAATCAGATTACAAAATAAGGCTTCATATTATACTAACAGTATTAAAAAACCCAAGTAGCACAATTAAAACTCATCAAACTAATCTAACAATGTTTAATAAAATAAAATGAATTACTTAGTTTAAGATGTTAAATTATGTTGTACAATGTAGTGTACTTACAGTTACATACTGTATTGTTGATTAATATAAATAAATAATATATATATATATATATATATATATATATATATATATATATATATATATAAAGTATGCGGGTAAACGGGTAGGGTAGATGGTATTTTATAAAAATCATACCCTACCCCTACCCTTAACATTTTAAACGGATATGGGTACTACCCTACCCGATGCCCAATTATGCTCTACCCTACCCTTGCCCGATAGGGCATTATCCGTCGGGTACCCGAACCCGCGGGTAAAATTGACAGCCTTAGCTACTACTAAACACACCCCAAAGCTCCGCCTCATCCGCGCAGAACGACGGCCTCCTCTTACTCTTCATTTGGCAGTTCCTCCATCTCAGCTATTTAGCCCTTCAAGGTTGCCATTTTCTCCATTGAAAACACTCTGCACGAGGGACAAAGAAGGGTTTGCATATATGAACCCTAGAAATTGAGGGGCCCTTTTAGATAGCAGTGAAATTTCAAGTAATTTTTTTTTATCTTGCTTGAGTAATGGCAGGTATGTTTCTTGATCCTTTGTGTCTGGGATTTTCTCATCCTGGGATGAGAGGTGGTGGAGGAGGAGGGCGGTAGATTTGGCGTTGTGGGTTCGAAGAATGTTATTTTCGGTGGTTGAAGCAACGTTGTTATCTTGGTATGTGCTTGTTTACCTTTTTGCGTATCCCCAAGTGTAGGGAATCTGTTGCAGATAAGCGTGTGACCAAGTCTATTATCGAACCCAAATGATAATTCTAGACTCACTATTTAATCTATTTATAACTATTATAATATAAGACAAATCTGGGTATTTTAAGAATTATCTAATTTAAAGATGCAGAAAATAAATACTAAAAATAATAAAATAACAGATAAAATTAAATATGGAAGTGTTCAAGATAGAAGATAGATAGCACTAGGAAATTCAGTTAAATTGGTCAAATCAAATCAATAGACCATCGGTTGGAATCCCTGCAGTTCTTATGAAAGCAATCACTAATTTATGTTAAATCACTCTTTGAAAGTAAACTTAACACATAAACCTGGTTTAAACCCTCACATGCAGAAGAATAATTCATACTCTCTTTCTAGGTACTTCATGCAAAATTTCATTAAAGGCTAGAGCACTAAACTTCCCTTTATAGGTACTTAAGAATTAATCCCCAATTCACACCTAACAATCTAAGAAACCAAATCCTTTAGAATGGTAATTAATAGATATATTAAGTGTTAAATATTAATTATTCTAATGAATAAATGCTATATGGTTAGATCCTCTTTACCCATAACAGGTTGACAAATATAATTCCTTCTATGACACGAGCAATAATCATAAACATGCATCAGACAATGACATACTCATGAATAAGGACAGATCATATAAGACAAAAATATAAGTCTCAAATCAAAGCATTAATAAGGGAATAAGTATACTGCAGGTATCCAACCTATTCTAGATCATCAATTCAAAACAATTCAACCTTCAGAACCTAGCATTATCCAAGAAGTATTAGCTCATGGTGTTACAAGCAACACACATGGTTAGGTATGAAAACATATTATCCAAAATTAAGAAAGAAAGAGTAAGAAAAACCCTAAATATGGTATGATTCTCCGTTCTCTCCTCCGTGATTCTGAACCTTCTTGTTCTCCTTATCAAGTAAGCAACACTGATGAACTCCCCGGGATGGGTAGATGCAATGGTGTGGTGAAAGGGTATGAAAAAGTACGTATGGGTGTGGTGAGTTATGGAGAGTTAAGGTTTGGAACACCCCAAGGGCTCCTTTTATAGTTGAAGGCTGAAAAATTTGAACTCCACCTCAAAATAGGGCTTTTTCACGTCAAAAACACGAACGGGCCAAAAATTGGGCCGCTGGGTCGCGCCACTCGTCAGCAGATTGCGCGACCTCACGGTTTTGCTCATAACTTCTTCATCCGGACTCTGATTGAGGTGATTTTTACGCTCACGCGATCTTCTCTTCATCATCTTTCTATTCATATAAATAACTCACAAAAACTCCAATGTTTGAAGGGAACGAGTCGTGCAAATGTGGCACGAGTCGTGCTGTCGGCACAGCTTGCGCGTCTTTACCGTTTTGATCATAACTCCCTCATCCTATCTCCAATTGAGGTGTTTCTTGAGCCAAAATGACCTTCTCTTCTGTGGCTTTCCAATCCAACCATATATCACATGATCAATTTGAACTTCTACATAAATACAGAAAAATTATGCAACTTGGACATGCGTTTTTCAGCATTCTTTCACGATTTCACTCTTCATTCCAACTTTGCACTTTTAATCCGCTTTCCACCTAAAAATACGAAATAACACCTCGAATGCACCAATTTTTCAATATATGAATATTAACCATTTAGTATTAAAATACGAACATAAATTTCACAAAACGGTGCTAAATCAGACCCTAAAACATGCAGATTTTCACACTAAATAGTATGGGAGGGTACGGAGGTAGCGGGAGGAGCAGACACGGAAGACGATTTGGCATGTAGAAAAGGTCGGGTTGGCGTGGAGAGCGGCGGTAGGCGGAGTAAATGAGCGGTGGTTTTAGTGGTTCTGCTCTTATACATGTGATAGTGAAGATGGAAATACAGGATATTGAAAAGATGAGTGTTGTGTTGGTGGTAAAGGAGAAGATGAGTCGGGGGATTTTGCAGCGAAAATTTATTGGAAGTTTAGCTATTGCGGTGGTGGAAGCGGCGGAGTTATTGTGGTCAAAGAATGGAGCGGTGATCCACTCATAAGGGGGAGAGATGCTGGGGTATGTTCAACAGTAATATACCAATATGTGTATTTAGTTTTGTAGGGATATTTAAGTAATCTTAAAATAATAAAAAGTTAAATTAAATATTTTAGGGGTGTATTTAGTAATACCGGTGTAAATAGTCGCCCTCTTTCTAATATTCCCAAATTAAAAATATTAACCGTCTCAAAATTTGATCTACGACATTTTGATATATGAATTCTTGCCAAATTTCTAAAATTTTAAATTAAACTTCATTTTTAGTAATGATAATAATATTTTTTACTCCCTCCGTCCCAAAGATATTGACACACTTTCCTTTTTGGGTTATTCCATAGAAATTGACATATTTCCTTTTTATGGATATGAGACCCACACAAAAACAATTTATTTATTTACATGGACCCACAAACCCATCACACTCACCACTAATATAACTACCCACTACACATTAAATATTATTTCTCTCACTCTACTTTACATTAAATTATTATACTCCTTAATTTCCGTGCCCAAAAAAAATTGTGTCAATTGTTTTGGAACGGAGGGAGTAAAAAAAATCCAGTGAGTAAAAGTCTAAAACAATGAAGCTTTGATTAGAATACAAGTTTGAGGGAGTGAAAATAAATAAGTTTGGAGGTTGGTTGATACAGACAGCCCACCTCACATCAAACTCCGTTCTTTTCTTAAAATTTGGTTAACGACTTGTTTTTGTCACTTTTTTTTTTCCATGTCATTAAAACATGCTAGAGTTGTTAAAAAGCTTAAAGACTGTATAACGGCTTGATTAACGAGAAAAAAAAGAAAAAAAAGAAAAAAAAAAAAAGAGCTTCAAGAAAGAAAGAAGACAGGATGGGAAGGGATGCGTTTGACTCGAATTGATTAAACCATGCGCTAATTACCTCAACACTCATCACTTACATATCAATTATCCCCGTCCACCTACCCTCAACTTATCGTAAAACAAACTCTCGCCATTCTTTAATTTTCTTCACTTTCTTATTTTTTTCTCACTCTGATTCACTATTTTCTTAGTAAATAAAATAATTATAGAATTAATTACTATCCAGTACACAATATTACCTATTATTGCTATTAGATATATCCATTCAAATATATTACTACTGAATACAAAATATTAAAACGATATACATAATATAACCTTAACCTCATCAAATTAGAAATCTCCTAAAAAGAAGGCACGTATAAAGATACATTACAACAAAGCAACGCATATGAAGAGTTCGACGAAGTAGGAACCCATTAAATCATTCAGCGGAGTGGGGATTTCCAAAGATACTTTTGACATATTTTTGCAAAAATGAAAAAATCAAGATCGATTGGAGATTCTTCAAAATTGGGCCATAAAGATTTTTAAGAGGTTTGGGATTTATTATTAATGTTTAATATTTATTTATACATAAGTTAATAAACAACTTGCTGCATTTTCCGCTTTAGCACGACGCTAACAAGGGATTTTTAATTTAATCCTCCATTAAAGGGAAACGACGCTAACAACATCGTAAAGCTTGTCGTCGGAATTCGATTATTTGGACTGACTCATAACGGAAAGCTATTGCGCGTAGCAGTGAAAGAAGACGGAGGAGGATGACCATTGTGAGAAGAAGAGTAGCTCCAGCTTAAATTCGAAGAGAAGAAAACTGAGAGACTTACCGCTGCCATTTCTTCTTTCTAATATTTCTAATCAATACAGCTGTGAGAAGAAACGAAGATGTGGTTGTATTTTCCGCACAAGCAAGATTTTATTAGTTCAGTAAAAAATAAATTTTCTATGTATATATTCTTATGTTGTGTAAATTTATTTATTGGTTGGGCAAAAATGTACCGAATTGTGCAAAACATTAATGGGTTATACAGAATATATTACTATACTTAAATGTGTTGTGCAGCAATATAATCGTGTTGTGTGACAATATAATTAAACAAATATATAAGAAATGGATTCTCTATTTAAATATTTTTATATTGTACTGATTGTGCAGAAATATAAATAATTGTGCAAAATATTTAATGAATTATCAGAATATATTACTACGCTTTAATGCACAAAACAAACTCAGATTCCCAAAAAATTCAGATCTGCAAAATATTTCAAAATGCAAAAATTTAGGAATTGATATTATATTGTAATCATATGTAGTAATTAAAATATTTTTACTAATAATAAAATAAAGTAAAAGGATAGTATTGGAATTGCACAATACAATTTTGTACCACATGGTAATAATTTGAGATTCATGCACCCGGTAGTAATAATAGGATATGCATTGTACTTATTAGTAAGTATCCCAATATAATACATAATTAAAATTAATTTATATTATAAATTCTATTAAATTATATATTTTAATAATATTTTTGCATGTATTAACTTTAATTCTCTCAAATTCTAAATAATGTATGAATTAATTTTAACGGATTTGACATGTATTATTTATAGTAAATTTAAATTTATAAATTTATAAATATTTTATATAGTACAATCCGCAAGCCAGACTCAAACTTAACCCATTTAACTTGAAATTTATTATAATTACGGTTATATTCACTTTTTAAACTAAAATAGCAAAATAATAATTTCATAATTTTATACATACAAAGTTAAATTATTAATTTAAAATAAACTAACCATAAAAAATAATAATAATAGATAAAATCAAAAAATAATTTCAAGGTGCAATAAGATTGGTTCTGATTCCTATTTTTGATTTAATGAGTTAATTTAGTAGGAAAAACTTCTGTGCACCCGGGCGCACGGATCACATTCCGTGCGCCTTTAGAATTTTGTGTTAAATTGTATACCCTTTAGTATAAAGATGTGTACCCTTTATTTTCTATAGAAAATTATTGTGTGTATCTGGACGCATGGACAACACTCCGTGCGCCTTTAAAATTTTGTGTTAAATTGTATACCATTTAGTATAAAAAATGTGTACCATTTATTTTTTAAAGAAAAAAATAGTAATGAAAAGTGTATACCCTTTAGAATAAACCTTTTATTAATTAAAGTGTATACCTTTTAGACCAAAGCAATGTACCCTTACCCATAATACTAAATTTCTAAAGGTGCACGGAATGTGTTCCCGTGCGCCCGGGCGCACGCAAGCCTCACTCGATTTAGTATTCCCTCCATCCGATTATAATTTACTCTTTCTTTATTTGTTTGTCCTATATCATTGTTCACCTCCAAGATAGAAAATAGTATCATTTTAATTTAAAACCTTAAAAGTACATATTAATTTTAAAAAAAATTATTATTTCAATACATAACATACCTTATACTTTATTTATTATCTAAAAATACTAAATTATTCTCAAAATAATTAATTCTTTCCATGTATAACATACTTAAAAATAAACAATGTGCTTTCAATACATAACATAATTTATATTTTATTTATTACTCAAAAATACTAAATTATTCCCAAAAGTCAATAAAATTAATTAAAAAGTACTCTCTCCGTCTCCTTTCAGATGACACACTTTTCATTTGAGTTGTCCCACAAAAGTTTACACCTTCCTAAAATGGCAAAAAGTCAAGTACAAATAATCACCCTTCCCCTGATATACTTTATTTACATAAAAAGTCACATCTACCTAACACACTGACATACTTTAACATTTACTATTATTACAAAAAAAATATCATAATACCACCAAAAATTAGTACTCCATCCGTCCCACCTAGAGCTGTTAAACGAAAATAGTCGCTCGGTAGCTCGACTCGGCTCGACTCGTGATTACTTGAACTCGAGTTCGAGCTCGTCTAAATACTCGTTACGTTATCGAGCAGAGCTCAACTCGATAAAGCTCGATAATAATATTAATATAAATATTATATATTGATAATTATATATATTAATATAATGATAATTAAATATGTTAATTAAATCCGGGTCGACTAGGTCAAAAGCTTGTTAAGGCTCGAAAGCTCGACTCGTTTTATTTAATGAGTTGAGTCGAGCTCGAGTTCAGTTGAATAATTTTCGAGTTGAGTTCGAGCTCGCTTGTAGGCTCGTTATCAAATCCCTCGGTTCGTTTAACAGGTCTAGTCTCACTGAAAAATCCTCATTTTACTATATCGGGTCTCTCATTTTCCGTTTTAGTAAAAAGGGCCCACCACTACTCATCACACCCTCTAATACAACTGCCCAATACACATAAAATAATAATATTATTTAATCCATGTGCAAAAAGTAAACGACCACCTTTGTCCGGGACGGAAGAAGTATTACTTTTCTTATATCCATGTCAGATGAGGAGTGCAAACATAAATGGGACGGAAAGAGTAATTTTTTCCTTAATACCAGTGATAATAAAGATGAATATTTTTCGAGTAATGGAGAGAGTATAATACTTTGAATTGGTCTCTTATAAATCAAGTTTACGGTGTAAACCATGTGATTCTCCTTTAATTTTAATCCCTAGCAATACATATAGTATATATAATTGGAAGCGGGGGATTACAAGATTTAGAATAAGAAAAAATTAGGATTCACATATCAAGCTACATAAATTGAGTTTATAAGGGTGTTCATGCAATACTTTAGTTAGCAAGAATGAGTATTTAAATTTTTTTTTCATTTTATTAACTATATAAAATTCAGAAAGCTGACTGAGTAGTCTCCACTGCACACCTTAAATTATAAATAAATAAATAAATAAATTAATTAATCTATAAAAACTTTTGCAAACATCTAAATATTTGCCTCAGCTAGCTAGCTGGTTACCATAATCATCACGATTACTTTCGTTCTCTAATTATGAGGGTGGATAAGTACTTGTTTTGACTCGAACTCTCCGCTGTGCTTAGGCGTCCCTCCGGTGCATTGCATTTCCTCTTTCTCTCTACTGGAACAGGTGAGAGCTTCTCCTTCTGCATTGCATTGCTCACATTTTTTTATTTAAAAAAAAAAATAATATTATAGTGGAACCCCTTAATTGTCTGTTTAAATTTCTAGATCTGGTCTGTTTTAGTTATGAAATTATAAAGTTGCTTCTATTTCTTGAACGGCGCATTCAATGTATATGATAGATCTAACCCCTGAGCAGACGGATTTCCAGTTACAAGTTTTTTCTGTAATTAAATTGATGAAGATCTGGTACTTAGCTCCATGATTTCGGAGCTTCAGCAGCTTCTGTTCATTGGCTAGATCCGCAAATTAATTTATTTAGCCTTGCATTTTCTGATTCCGAAATATTTTCATCAGATCTAATGTGTGCGTGCAATACTGAAAAGAAAGGCGTATGTATGTATGTCGGTGCTGCAGAAACAATTCAAGCATAACCAAAAGGAGATGACTAAAGGGGAAACGATGGGATCCATAAAAATAAATTTTATGGTTTGTGGTATTCTTTTCCTACTCTGTTTTGCATCGACGAATGCCCAGAAGAGCGGGGCGACCCCCCCTCCGACACCAGCGCCCGCTCCAGCGCCAGCACTGGAGCATGTGAACCTGAGCCAGTTGCTATCGGTGGCTGGGCCATTCCACACTTTCCTCAACTATCTTGAGTCAACAAAAGTAATCGATTATTTCCAAAACCAAGCCGACACTGAAGAAGGAATCACCATCTTTGTCCCCAAAGACGGGGCCTTTTCCTCGTTAAAGAAGCCGTCTCTTTCCAATCTCACCCAGGATGAGCTCAAGTCGCTCATCCTTTTCCACGCCTTGCCCCATTACTACAGTCTCTCAGATTTCAGGAATCTCAGCGATCGAAATCCCATCCCCTCCTCTGCCGGCGGTGCTTATGCTCTGAGTTTCACCGACAATTCTGGAACCATTCTGATTAACTCTGGATGGACTAGAACCAAAGTTATCAGTGCCGTTCACGCAACAGATCCGGTGGCGATTTATGAGACTGATAAAGTTCTGTTGCCGGAAGCCATTTTCGGCACCGACATTCCTCCGATGCCAGCGCCTGCGCCGGCGCCGGCACATTTGCCGATGGCTGATGTTCCCGCAGCTGATAAAGGGAGTTCGAGCGATTCCTCCTCGTCCCCGACTTCTCCACATTCATCTTCTGAGAGGAAAATGATTTGGAATTTGGGGCATGTGGCAACAGCGATTGTGGGTGGGGTGCTGATAATGTGGTGATGGTGAGATGGAGTTCTATTCGTGTCTGTGTGTGTTCTTGATATACGTTTAATTTAGTGATTTGTACCGGAACTTGCACTGCACATCCACTTCATTTTTAATTTCCTTTGATTTTTTCTCGATTAATGTTGTCATTAGTTATTCTTTCTCCACACATTAATTTGTTTGATTGTTTCAGGGGCCTATATGCTCTGCTCATAGGCTTATGTTGAAGAATTTATTCTTTCAACTAATACTTTAATAAAGCTTCTGAGTATCTGAAGGCGTTATCGATGCATTTTTATTTTCTGTGGAGTTGCAGAGTGTAGATGTTTATCTGGTTGTTAGAGACAATAAGAGAGTAAAAATAGTCGAAATCAACAAAGCAATAATTTTTTACTCACCAATTTTCTTAACTATATATTTACCCATACTATGAAAAAACACATACTTTTAACCCATAATCTAATCTACACATATATCATCAATATAAATACCTATACTACAACCACGCAAAATCATCATCATTTTTGTTTTAACATCGACAATCTAAGGGATTTTCTAACTGATATAAATACCTATATTACAACCACGCAAAATCATCGAAACCCTAATCCATAATATCGCCTAGGCGCTCACTCTCGCCACATGCACGTTTAAACTCCAACAGTCATATCAATATTGGAACCTATACACTTACCCACACTAGAAGTATGTGTAGGTGAAGGTAAAGATACTAATATGCTCCGACATCCGTTCTAATATTGAACCGACATCAAATAGAAGCATGTGTCTGTGTTGTTCTTTAAAATTATTAACGTACTGTCCAATATATAAAAATTCCAAGTACTTTTTACACTTTTTATTTAATAAAAATTTAACAAATTTATCTACATTTTATTATTGAATTACCTCTACTTTATTTGACAATATTATACACTTAAAACATACTCCTATCCATCCTAGATTAACCTCAAAAATATAATTTTATTTCAAAATTATTATCACTTTTTAACGCATTGTCTCACGGTAGACCCTTGTGAGACGGATAAAAAATGATAACAATTTAATAAAAAGTGATAGTGATACGGTTAATTACTTCATGAATAATTCGTTGTATAAATAAAAGTGTCAATATATTTAATAAAAGTAGTAATATCTTTAATAAAGAAGGATAACTATTTTAAATCTAAAAGTTATCACCTGACATCTCAGCACAATATCTGTCATTTGTATAAATCTATTTGTCTATATACATATGCAAAATACTAGAAACTCCCATACTTATAAATATACATCACGTGTGAAGAGGGGCGGAGGTGTCTTTTAATTAGCTCGCTCCTCAACTACTGTTTCACCTGTGATACTATCTTATTCTTATCCCACCTCTCTTCTTCATTGTTTTTCTCCAGGCACAACTCTTATGCTCCATTATTTTTGCTAATCTTAATTTGTTCTAACCAGGAACCAAAGAGCATGTTTGAACTACCACTCTTTTCCCCTCTACTTTTGCTTCCATTCTTTTGTTCCCCCCTGCTGGCTTCATCTTATGGTTATCTCTCTCTCTGAGTTCTTTTATTTTGGGGGAGGTGGGATTCCAGTTTCCAACACATGAACTGACATTTCTTTGTTAAATTATTGCAGATGGTCCACTCTATGACTCCTCTGCTTACACTGGGGTATGCAAAAATTCAGAAAATTATTGCATCTGTTGTAAATTTGGATGTTTTCTTTAATGTGCCTGGAATCACAGTAAACAAAGTTGCTCCAGAATATATGTAGACGCACATGCATCTCTTCTTGGACATGTTTTAGTCTGTTTTTTTTTCATATGCTATGTATGTTGGGCAGTGTAAACTGCAACCTGAGGAGCCATTATACAATGGAGGAATACTCAGGAATCAAGAACCAGTCTTTCAGGAAGTCATTTTGGACAATGGAGATCGAGTTAATTCGCCATCGTTTCAGCTGAAAAACCTCGACCCAGGCAGCAAATATTGTTTTTCAAGTTGAGCTCGTTGTATTTAAGCTGTCTTTCTACTGTAACACAGCATTATTATTATAGATATAATTACAATGCATCACCAAAAATTTAATTAATTCATGGACAGTTTGGATAAAGACAAAGGATGCAGACTCATCGCTGATAAGGGCCAGCCTTGAGACAGAAGAAACCAAGTTAAAATGCATTGGAAGTGCGATTGCAAAAAAGGGATGCTGGTCATTTCTCAAGGGGGGATTTGTAATTTCATCTCCTTCTAATTCTTCCACTCTCTATGTCAAGGTATCTATCATACACAAGCTTGTAATTAGTATACAAGTTTAAGAAAATCAGAAATTACACATTGAAATTCTCTTTACAGAATTCAGACATTATAGAAATTGCTAGTGCTTCTCTGCAGCCTTTCACTGAAGAAGAATGGAGGTTAAGTCAAGAAACAAAAATTAATCAGGTGAGCAGAAAGAATCATTACCAGATTTCGTCTGTCCAAGTAAATTGGTTGTTAATTTGTCTACTCAGGCAAGGAAGCGAGCCGTTACAATTCACGTCTCAGATAGACAGGGATTGGGATTACCAGGGGCTGCCATAAGAATAGAGCAGGTTTCTAAAGATTTCCCATTAGGATCAGCTATAGCTAAGTCCATCATAGGAGACTCTCGATATCAGGTTTAGTTAAATTTTTTTTAGGCAAAAGCATTTCTATTTTCTTGGGTTATGGTTGATGATTTGATTTAATTAACTTTTTTCTTCATAGAAATGGTTCGCGGCTAGATTCAATGCAGCAGTATTCGAAAATGAGCTCAAATGGAATGCAACAGAATTTGTACAAGGACAAGTGAACTACACCATACCAGACCAGATGCTGGAATTCATTCGATCAAATCAAATAATTGTGAGAGGGCACAACATTTTCTGGGAGAATCCAAAGTTCAACCCAAAATGGGTTCTCAATCTGACCGGGCCTGGCCTTGAGTCGGCTGTCACCTCCAGGATTCAAAGCCTGATGGACAAGTACAAAGAAGAATTCATTCACTGGGATGTCAGCAACGAGATGCTGCACTTTGACTTCTATGAGGATCGACTGGGGCCTAACGCGACACTGCGGTTCTTCGAGATTGCCCATCGGAACGATCCGCTGGCGACACTGTTTATGAATGAGTTCAACGTCATCGAAACATGTGAAGACGACCATTCAATTGTGGATACCTATGTTTCAAGAATGAGAGAGCTACAACGAGGTGGGGTATCCATGGATGGAATCGGGCTTCAGGGCCACTTTGATGTCCCAAATCCTCCATTGATGAGAGGTACTCTTGATAAACTAGCAACACTCGGGCTCCCAATTTGGCTCACTGAAGTCGACATTAGCAGCAAGTTCAACAATGATAAACAGGTTATGTCAAATTCCCTATGTGCATGTTTTCATGAGGAACACTCGATCGATCACTGGTTATTTACTAGCTAGTACAATGTTCTTACAGGCTTTGTACCTGGAACAAGTTCTGAGAGAAGGCTTCTCACATCCTGCGGTCGATGGGATCGTTATGTGGACAGCCCTTCGACAAGGCACTTGTTACCAAATGTGCCTCACAGATACCCACTTCAATAACCTCCCCACAGGGGACGTAGTGGACAAGCTTCTGAAAGAATGGCAGAGTGAGATTTTAGAGGGACAAACTGACGATCACGGTGCTTACAGCTTCTTTGGTTTCTTAGGTGAGTACAAAGTCACTGCAAATTATGGTAATCTAACGGCTGCTTCCACGTTTCCGCTGTCACAAGGCAGAGAAACCAGACATTTTAATATTCAGCTGTAACCTGTAAGAACTCCAAGATAAACGGTTCTCATATATAGTCAACGTAATGATGGGTATATATTTATGGAGATTTTTTTTACATCTTGTTGTTAGAGTAGTATGCCCAGCGCACCAATTAGATTGAATAATTATACTCTTTATATTTTGAATATAAACAATCTCATTGGAAATTATATTATTAAAGGCTGTTTTAATTTATCTATTTTATGCATTATAATATATGTTTATTAGATAAAGTCCCTAGACCAATTTAAGCTAAAATGTATGGTTACGCATATGATGGTAATCATGGAATTTATACATAGAGCTTTGGTCTTAAACATGGTTCCGAGTCAAGAATTTTTCTAAATGGGACAAAGAATAATTCAGTAAAGACTCGTACATATGATGAATGCTCGTTGGACGAGAATATTGTATTCCATCAATATTAGTGTTGTGACACAAATTCATATATGTAGATACTTATTAGAGAATAAGTTTATCGAACATGGTCCGTAGAAAATTCTTATTGGATATGTCGAAATTAGAATTTTCTAATTACGATAGTACATGATTAGTCTTTAGACTTGAAGCACCATGGTAGTCTTGTGTACTTCATCTAATACTTAGACTTATCTTCTGATTGTTTAGCAATCTTAAAGGGGATATGTTGGGTATTATATTGATGTACATGGAGACTTATGTGTGGCTAAGATAGAATCTAACACTTGTCTAGGACAAGAGAATCTCCTGTGTATTTCATTGTTAATGATTCAAAGACCTTGGCCAAGGCAATGAGAATGAAGATTCACAATGAATCATTGTAACATGAAATAGAAACACAGTTATTGAGTTAGGAGAGTTTCGACTAATATTCCTACTCTAGACTCAATCGGGAGATTAATTGTTAGAAAGACCGTACGTGTATGTCACTCGTTAATTTAAAGGTTTACTCGCTATTCACCTAATACTAGAAAATCACGCTACTTGCTAGATGTTACCGTGATTAGTAGGTTCTTGAAATTAATTAGTTAATTTCAAGTGAATTAATTAATTGGATTAATTAATATAATAATTGTTATTTATAAGTTACAAATGTTGTAAGCCTACTACTAGAGTTAGTAGTGAACCTAAAGGATCACACCTTAATTTGAATGAACAACTTTTATCAATTGGAACAATATTTAAATAATTAACTATTTATTATAATTAAATAATTAGATTATTTAATTAAAATAAAAATGAATGGAGTTGTTAGTGGATTTATAAAGTTCACATTATTGCAATTAGTGGGTATTGATAGTGGAAACATTATTGAAGTGGGTGGGATGAAAAGCAAGTCTTCAATCATTTCTTTAAAAATTCCACTACAACCTTTTTCTATTTAATTGCATAAATGTGGAACTTTTGACATAGTATTTGGACATACCATTTTCTTAAAGCAAGTATCAATACTTCATTTGTGGGAGAAGAAGTCGATACTTTGATGTTTGAGAAAGAGAGGAAATTGTTTCCTTTTAAAGTATAAATCTTTGCTAATCCATTTTTGTTGTTCCAATTCACAAGTTTTATACTACTAGCGAAGTATAAAATTTGTGTTGTTCTTTTAATTGGTGGATTACTTTAGAGGGGATACACTTGGATCCCTTATTGAGAAGTACGGAGTTTTAGCCACAATCCGGGAATCGATTCCCTCACTCCTTGCATCAATTGAAAGAAAGTCTACAAGGGTAAGAATTATCTTTACGTAGATTTCTTTCAATATATTTTAACACCGGATCTTATAATCGTTTTAGAGCATCCGGAGTGAAACCCTTTCATATATTTAAAAAATATGATTTATTAATTATGAAAATTTTAAATTCCGCTGCGTTCATCGGATCACTATGACGAACCCAACAATGGTATCAGAGCCTAGGTTCACGGTGTTGAAATATATTTGGTGCTAAAATTATTTTAGTATTATTTAATGGTTAAATAATAATACTTGAAACAACGAGAAAAGGTTTCTCGACAATTATTAATTACTCTAAAATTTCAACTGTTGTAGTATGATAAGAATTGTTCTTAAACTACTATTTATACAGTTAAAATTTTTTGGTAATTTTAATAAAATTGACTAAATATTAGTTTATGACTATATTGGTTTCTCATGTGAATATGAAATATTAAATAAATGTTATTTATATTTCTTATTCAAAATATTCATTTGGAATGAAATTTAAGCAATACGTTGTATTTAATGAGAAATTGTTTCTTGAAATATCATTGTTTAATATAATAATTATTATTGATAATTTGTTATCAATATTTAATATTTAATTTGATAAAAGCATTAGATGTTTATTATCAACAATGATATTTGATGGCTATTTCTAGAAATGGGTTTCTAAGAAAAATATTTCTAAGTAGAAATAATTAGCTATCATTGAATTGATTTGGTTTTATTAATTTAGAAATTGTTTCTTAATTAATTAAGACCAACAAAATTTTTAAAGTCAATTCTAAAATTTAGTTTTATAATATTGACTAATTGTTAGTCATAATTCTCAACTAGTATTATTTTAAAATGAGAAATATGAATAATTGTTATTCTTATATCTCGTTACGGTATTATTCATTGTGAATGGATATAAATAAATTTAATATGTTAAATGCATATTTATTTATTTAGGGATGATCATGAGCCTTGGACTTTATGTGATGGTTGTAATTTATTTGGATTTTATGGGGACTGCGAGCCTCTTTAATTTACATTTGTAAGTTCTTTAAATTTATGCAATGAGAGTAGATTAGTCCGTGAGGATTTAATTTATTCATTGTAAATTGGAGGACTTGAAGGAAGCCCAAAAGAAGACCCAATTGTTGATGGGTAATTAAATGTAATAGAATAGATGCTCAAGGCCCATAAGTGTATGGGTTTTACATTATGATGTAAAAGTTCTCATTGTCCCTTAGATTGACCATAGACCCGTTTTGGCTCAAACGGGTCGCATAGGTTGGCCATGATCATCCCACCGCTTTATGTATGTATAGGATATATGCATGCTAGAATTTATTTAATGCACTCATTTGATGATAAACATTAAATAATTTACCTTAATGGAGTGATGAGGTCTTGGAAATAAAAATAATCCCTAAGTTTTTGAAACTTATACAAAAATTTTATTTCAAACAAATATGGATATGATGAGTATGACCCATCAATCCATGTCTACTATCAAAAGATAGAGACATGATGATGCTACTACACTTAACCACTGGCCATGAGTCGTGGGGTGGGTTTGTGAAAGAAAGCTGTGTTCTTTATCTATCATAATGATGCTCATGAATTAAATGCATCAGTGCATCGGCCATGAGTCGTGGGGTGTTTTGATGTTTTAATTGCATGAATGTTTGATAGGTATTGTTTGACACTAAGTAATGTATGGGCTCATAAAATTGAGGTATGCGTGAAAGGTGAGGTAAAACAAATTGAGGGTTGTATAATGATACAATTGTAAAATATTTTACTACCGAAGAGAATTTTTCATGGGCTCATAAAATTGGGGTGTGAGGAATTCTATTTGGGCCTCAAACCTACTAGAAAATTATGATTTTCTGATTTTCATTGGGGTTATGAAATTCCGAATAAAATAGTGGGAGACATTTAATATTGAAGACCTTATATTAAATTAATATTAATTTTCATAGTTTTCTCATTTTCTGCTTCATCATTTTGTAGATTCACTTCATCTACTAAAATGGCAAACAATCCTATAACCGCTTTAATTGGGCAAAACAAGTTAACTGGACCAAACTTTAATGATTGGCTGAGAAATTTCAAAATTCTCTTAAAATCTGAAAGAAGTGAATATGTTCTTGACAAACCAATCCCTGACGCACCTGGTGCTAATGCTACGACTGAGGAACTTGAGAAGTTCAAACGTCATCAGGATGACGATCTGAAAGCTCGGTGCTACATGTTAGCATCTATGTCAAGTGAGCTGCAGAGACAAAATGAGGATCAAACCTCTGCTTATGCTATTCTTAAACGACTTGAGAACTTGTTTGGTGAGAATAGCAGGCAACAAAGATATGAGATATCTAAAGAGCTCTTCCGCAGTCATATGGCTGAGGGCTCTTCAGTCCAGGAACATGGATTGAAGATGATAGCCCTAACGGAACGACTCGCGTCATTGAAAGTTGAGGTTCCACCTGAGCTTTGCACTGACTTGTTGTTGCAGTCTCTGCCCCCTTCATTTGACACATTTGTTGTCAATTATAACATGCATAACATGACGAAAAGTCTCACTGAACTTGTTAGCATGTTAAAGACAACTGAGTCTACGATGAAAAGGGACAAATCAGTCATGTTTGTTGGGTCCACTTCTGGATCTAAGGCTGCAAAGCCAAAGAAAAAGAAGGGAAATAGAAAGAGTTCTAACAATCCCAACAAACTGAAAGCAAAGGGAGGTGTCAAGAAAAAGAAAACTTCTCAGTCTAATGATAAGTGTCACCACTGCAATCAAACTGTACACTGGGAGAGGAACTGCAAGGATTACCTTGCAACCCTGAAGAGTTCAGGTATTTATTATGTTGAAGTTAACTTATCAGTTAACGATACTTCTTGGGTATTGGATACCGGTTGTGCCTCACATATTTGCAATGATTTGCAGATGATGGAAAGAAGTAGAAAGCTAGAAACAAGAGAAATGGTTCTAAGGCTGGGGAATGGAGCAAAGGTTGCTGCATTAGCCGTAGGAACTATTAATCTAGCTTTAAGTAATGATTATGTTTTGGTATTGAATAATTGTCTTTATGTTCCAGAGATTATTAAGAACATTATCTCTATTCCTGTTTTGGATAGAGAAGGTTATTGTTTTAAATTTGAACATGGAAGTTGTTCCATTTCTAAATGTTCTTCTTTAATCACTACTTGCATATTGACGAATGGTTTATATATCTTAACTCCCCAAAATTTCATTCTTAATCTTCAACAGAATAAAAAAAAATTAGATAACCGTAGTTCTATCACATTATGGCATGCAAAATTAGGTCATATTTCTAAGAAAAGGATAAATAAGTTGGCAAAATTGCTTGACCTAAAGGACGAGTAAGAACTACCAACATGTGAGTCCTGTCTCAAAGGAAAAATGACCAAATCTCCATTTGTTGGACAAGTGGAGCGAGCTACACATCTATTGGAATTAATTCATACAGATGTATGTGGGCCATTAAATGTTAATGCTCGTGGGAACTACAGCTACTTCTTAACCTTTACCGATGACTTCTCTAGGTATGGTTATGTGTACCTATTAAGGTACAAATCTGAAGTTTTTGAAAAGTTCAAAGAATTTAGAACTGAAGTAGAGAAACAAACTGGCTTAAGTATAAAAACACTTCGATCAGATCGAGGGGGTGAATACTTAAGTGCAGAGTTTCTAGAATATCTAAAAGAGAATGAGATTCTCTCACAGTGGACTCCTCCTGGCACTCCCCAACTCAATGGAGTTTCGGAACGCAGGAATCGAACCTTGATGGACATGGTTCGATCTATGATGAGTTTCACATCATTACCTCTTTCTTTTTGGGGCTATGCTTTAGAAACGGCAGCTCACCTATTAAATAGGGTGCCTTCTAAGGCCGTTCCTACTACACCTTATGAGATGTGGTGTGGTAAAGCACCCTCATACAAATACCTTCGGGTATGGGGGTGTGATGCTTACGTGAAGCAACAAATGGGAGATAAATTGGATATGAGATCCAAAATATGTAAGTTTGTTGGATATCCAAAGGAATCAATTGGATATTACTTCTATGATATCTCGGAACAAAAGGTGTTTGTTTCAAGGAATGCTACATTTCTTGAAGAAGAATTTCTATCTGATAGAAATGGCAAACTCGTAGAACTTGAAGAAGTTCAAGAAACAACAAACCTTCCAATTGCAGTGAGTGAACAACCAGTAGAAACTGGGACATCTGATACACAACCTCTTAGGAGATCCGAAAGGATACCTAAGTTACCTAGTAGGTACACTTTGTTATTAGAAAATAAAGAAGAGGGAATCCTATTGGATAATGATCCAAAAAGCTATGGAGAGGCAATGTCAGACATTGACTCAAAGAAATGGCAAGAAGCAATGCAATTCGAGATGGACTCCATGTACTCTAACAAAGTATGGACTTTGGTAGACCCACCAGAAGGAACAGTTCCTATTGGATGCAAATGGGTTTACAAGCGAAAGCTTGGAGTTGATGGGGAGGTAGCAACCTATAAGGCAAGACTGGTTGCTAAAGGTTATTCTCAAAAACAAGGAATTGACTATGAGGAAACCTTTTCACCAGTAGCAATGCTAAAATCCATTCGAATTTTATTAGCTATATCTGCATATTATTACTATGAGATATGGCAAATGGATGTAAAGACCGCTTTTCTTAATGGTAACGTTAAGGAAGAGATCTATATGAAGCAACCTGAGGGCTTTATATCCAGTGGGAGTGAGCAAAAGGTTTGCAAGCTCCAAAGATCCATTTATGGGCTTAAACAAGCTTCGAGGAGTTGGAACATTCGATTCGATGAAACAATCAAATCGTTTGATTTTCAAAAGAATCCGGATGAACCATGTGTATACAAGAAAGTTAGTAGGAGTGCAGTTACTTTTATTGTGCTCTATGTTGATGACATCCTACTTATCGGAAACGATATAGGTATGTTGCAGTCAACAAGAACTTGGTTGTCTAAACAATTCTCCATGAAGGACTTGGGAGAAGCATCATTTATTCTAGGAATAAAGATCTATAGAGATAGATCTAGAAGAATGATCGGACTATCCCAATCCATGTACATAGATAAGATACTAAAGAGATTTAGTATGGAAGAATCCAAACGAGGATTCTTGCCAATGAGTCATGGGATTTCACTTTCTAAGGCTATGTCTCCTAAGACGCCTGAAGAAAGAGAAAGAATGACTCGCGTGCCTTATGCTTCAGCAATTGGAAGCATAATGTATGCAATGCTATGTACAAGGCCTGATGTCGTGCATGCTCTAAGTGTCACGAGCAGATATCAGTCAAATCCAGGTGAAGAACACTGGAAGGTCGTCAAGATGATCCTTAAGTACTTAAGAAGGACTAAGGATATCTTTTTGATATACGGCCCTGGAGAGTTGAAATTAGAAGGATATACTGATTCTAGTTTTCAGTCTGATGTGGATGACTCTAAGTCAATGTCAGGTTATATATTCACTTTGAACGGTGGTGCAGTAAGTTGGAAGAGTTCCAAACAAGAAACTACTGCAGACTCCACCACTGAAGCTGAATACATAGCTACATCAGATGCAGCAAAAGAAGCTGTTTGGATCAGAAACTTTATCCAAGGGTTGGGTATAGTTCCATCTATTGTTGATCCAGTAATGATATACTGTGATAACAATGGAGCCATTGCGCAAGCAAAGGAACCAAGATCTCATCAAAGATCCAAGCATATCTTGAGAAGATACCACTTGATTAGAGAAATCATGGGGAGAGGCGATATCGTTATGGATCGAGTCGCTTCAGCAGAAAATGTAGCAGACCCACTGACTAAACCTTTGTCTCAAAAGATATTTGAGAAACATCTTGAAAAGATGGGACTTAAATATATGGGTAATTGGAGCTAAGGCAAGTGGGAGATTGTTAGAGTAGTATGCCCAGCGCACCAATTAGATTGGATAATTATACTCTTTATATTTTGAATATAAACAATCTCATTGGAAATTATATTATTAAAGGCTGTTTTAATTTATCTATTTTATGCATTATAATATATGTTTATTAGATAAAGTCCCTAGACCAATTTAAGCTAAAATGTATGGTTACGCATATGATGGTAATCATGGAATTTATACATAGAGCTTTGGTCTTAAACATGGTTCCGAGTTAAGAATTTTTCTAAATGGGACAAAGAATAATTCAGTAAAGACTCGTACATATGATGAATGCTCGTTGGACGAGAATATTGTATTCCATCAATATTAGTGTTGTGACACAAATTCATATATGTAGATACTTATTAGAGAATAAGTTTATCGAACATGGTCCGTAGAAAATTCTTATTGGATATGTCGAAATTAGAATTTTCTAATTACGATAGTACACGATTAGTCTTTAGACTTGAAGCACCATGGTAGTCTTGTGTACTTCATCTAATACTTAGACTTATCTTCTGATTGTTTAGCAATCTTAAAGGGGATATGTTGGGTATTATATTGATGTACATGGAGACTTATGTGTGACTAAGATAGAATCTAACACTTGTCTAGGACAAGAGAATCTCCTGTGTATTTCATTGTTAATGATTCAAAGACCTTGGTCAAGGCAATGAGAATGAAGATTCACAATGAATCATTGTAACATGAAATAGAAACACAGTTATTGAGTTAGTAGAGTTTCGACTAATATTCCTACTCTAGACTCAATCGGGAGATTAATTGTTAGAAAGACCGTACGTGTATGTCACTCGTTAATTTAAAGGTTTACTCGCTATTCACCTAATACTAGAAGATCACGCTACTGTTTGCCTATTTTTGTGCACTCACGAGCAAGAATACTCGATCGTTGTAGTAGTATATCCCAAGAAAAATTATCAATCCAATAAGGAGTTATTTTCGGACTAGCAAAATACGTGAGCTCATGTTCATGTTGTTTTTGTAAAGATGATCGGGGGTTTTGAGATTGACTAACAACTAAAACAAGTAGCAAGTAAATAAGATAGCAAATAAGATAAATGACAAGTAAAGAAAATGGGTGCTAAAGTTCAAGTATGGAAAGACATGGGATTAGAAACATCCAAGCACACTCGATTCATATTATCATGCAAACGGAATTCAACTCAATTGATGTAGACTAAGGGTGATCACTATTGTATCCTAAGCTCCCTTTCGGGTTACAAAGGTTGTTGATCCATTTAAGACTCCCAAAAGCACTTAAGATCAAAGCCCAACATTAACCCCTTCCATCTAGGTACTAGTTAGATTAAACTCTCCCTTTTTGTGTACTAAGGCCAACGAATGGATTGGTTCCCCTCATTGAATTCAAATATCCTTTCGGTCAAACCCAAACTCAATGTCTATTCATGCCTTCCTAATACTATAGAGGGTCGTTTCCGTCTCACTCCAAGCAATACATACATGAACATCATGATAGCATTTAATTACCACAAATAATCCATTGATCAACAATCCATTAAACCAATAAACATTCATGAATAACAAACCATGCCATCACAACATCAAGACAATTAAACTCCATGAATAGAAATCAACATCAATTAAATCAAAAACCAATTTAATCCACATGATAATATAAATCTAATATGCTCTTCATATTCCTAATCCCACTAGAGGGATTAGCCTAACATGATAAAAGTAATAAAACAAATAAATGATTCATTACAAATACCCATAGTGTTAGATCTAAAGAAATACAAAATGAATGGATTCTTCCCTATCAATTTCTTGAAGAGAATCTTCTATTCTTCTTGATCTCCACCTCTAGCTCTTGATTCCTTGAGATCTCTCACACCCAATGGAAGGGATAGAGTTTTTATGGAGAATTAATGGAAATGATGAAGATGGATCAAAATGGATGAAAGTGGATGAAGATGATGGTGGAAAATGGAAGAAATGGTGTGTGGGGTGTGTGTAAATGATAGGATTTCGGATTCTGATCTATAAAATGTTGAAATGGGGTCTATTTATACCCCATGTGGGCCTTCTAGAAGATTCTGATTTTTTAGCAGGAATTACACCTACACGGCTCGAGCTCGGCACACGGCCACAGGAGTGGCCGTGTTGTGTAATCTGGTGTCCGCACATGGCTTCTAGGACAGGACCGTGCGCGGTACACGGCCCGTGTTCTGTGCTCGACCCGTGCTCTGCGCTCGGCCACAGGGGTGGCCGAGTTGGTGTTTCTGGCGACATCACACGGCCTCATGCACAGGCCCGTGTGCGGAACTCGAGGCGTGTTCAAGACACGACCCGTGTTCCTGCACACGGCCGACCGTGTTGTGCAGCTTCTTCTCCTCTTTCACTGTTTCGGCTCGTTCTAAGGCTATGTCTCCTAAGACGCCTGAAGAAAGAGAAAGAATGACTCGCGTGCCTTATGCTTCAGCAATTGGAAGCATAATGTATGCAATGCTATGTACAAGGCCTGATGTCGTGCATGCTCTAAGTGTCACGAGCAGATATCAGTCAAATCCAGGTGAAGAACACTGGAAGGTCGTCAAGATGATCCTTAAGTACTTAAGAAGGACTAAGGATATCTTTTTGATATACGGCCCTGGAGAGCTGAAATTAGAAGGATATACTGATTCTAGTTTTCAGTCTGATGTGGATGACTCTAAGTCAATGTCAGGTTATATATTCACTTTGAACGGTGGTGCAGTAAGTTGGAAGAGTTCCAAACAAGAAACTACTGCAGACTCCACCACTGAAGCTGAATACATAGCTACATCAGATGCAGCAAAAGAAGCTGTTTGGATCAGAAACTTTATCCAAGGGTTGGGTATAGTTCCATCTATTGTTGATCCAGTAATGATATACTGTGATAACAATGGAGCCATTGCGCAAGCAAAGGAACCAAGATCTCATCAAAGATCCAAGCATATCTTGAGAAGATACCACTTGATTAGAGAAATCATGGGGAGAGGCGATATCGTTATGGATCGAGTCGCTTCAGCAGAAAATGTAGCAGACCCACTGACTAAACCTTTGTCTCAAAAGATATTTGAGAAACATCTTGAAAAGATGGGACTTAAATATATGGGTAATTGGAGCTAAGGCAAGTGGGAGATTGTTAGAGTAGTATGCTCAGCGCACCAATTAGATTGGATAATTATACTCTTTATATTTTGAATATAAACAATCTCATTGGAAATTATATTATTAAAGGCTGTTTTAATTTATCTATTTTATGCATTATAATATATGTTTATTAGATAAAGTCCCTAGACCAATTTAAGCTAAAATGTATGGTTACGCATATGATGGTAATCATGGAATTTATACATAGAGCTTTGGTCTTAAACATGGTTCCGAGTTAAGAATTTTTCTAAATGGGACAAAGAATAATTCAGTAAAGACTCGTACATATGATGAATGCTCGTTGGACGAGAATATTGTATTCCATCAATATTAGTGTTGTGACACAAATTCATATATGTAGATACTTATTAGAGAATAAGTTTATCGAACATGGTCCGTAGAAAATTCTTATTGGATATGTCGAAATTAGAATTTTCTAATTACGATAGTACACGATTAGTCTTTAGACTTGAAGCACCATGGTAGTCTTGTGTACTTCATCTAATACTTAGACTTATCTTCTGATTGTTTAGCAATCTTAAAGGGGATATGTTGGGTATTATATTGATGTACATGGAGACTTATGTGTGACTAAGATAGAATCTAACACTTGTCTAGGACAAGAGAATCTCCTGTGTATTTCATTGTTAATGATTCAAAGACCTTGGTCAAGGCAATGAGAATGAAGATTCACAATGAATCATTGTAACATGAAATAGAAACACAGTTATTGAGTTAGTAGAGTTTCGACTAATATTCCTACTCTAGACTCAATCGGGAGATTAATTGTTAGAAAGACCGTACGTGTATGTCACTCGTTAATTTAAAGGTTTACTCGCTATTCACCTAATACTAGAAGATCACGCTACTGTTTGCCTATTTTTGTGCACTCACGAGCAAGAATACTCGATCGTTGTAGTAGTATATCCCAAGAAAAATTATCAATCCAATAAGGAGTTATTTTCGGACTAGCAAAATACGTGAGCTCATGTTCATGTTGTTTTTGTAAAGATGATCGGGGGTTTTGAGATTGACTAACAACTAAAACAAGTAGCAAGTAAATAAGATAGCAAATAAGATAAATGACAAGTAAAGAAAATGGGTGCTAAAGTTCAAGTATGGAAAGACATGGGATTAGAAACATCCAAGCACACTCGATTCATATTATCATGCAAACGGAATTCAACTCAATTGATGTAGACTAAGGGTGATCACTATTGTATCCTAAGCTCCCTTTCGGGTTACAAAGGTTGTTGATCCATTTAAGACTCCCAAAAGCACTTAAGATCAAAGCCCAACATTAACCCCTTCCATCTAGGTACTAGTTAGATTAAACTCTCCCTTTTTGTGTACTAAGGCCAACGAATGGATTGGTTCCCCTCATTGAATTCAAATATCCTTTCGGTCAAACCCAAACTCAATGTCTATTCATGCCTTCCTAATACTATAGAGGGTCGTTTCCGTCTCACTCCAAGCAATACATACATGAACATCATGATAGCATTTAATTACCACAAATAATCCATTGATCAACAATCCATTAAACCAATAAACATTCATGAATAACAAACCATGCCATCACAACATCAAGACAATTAAACTCCATGAATAGAAATCAACATCAATTAAATCAAAAACCAATTTAATCCACATGATAATATAAATCTAATATGCTCTTCATATTCCTAATCCCACTAGAGGGATTAGCCTAACATGATAAAAGTAATAAAACAAATAAATGATTCATTACAAATACCCATAGTGTTAGATCTAAAGAAATACAAAATGAATGGATTCTTCCCTATCAATTTCTTGAAGAGAATCTTCTATTCTTCTTGATCTCCACCTCTAGCTCTTGATTCCTTGAGATCTCTCACACCCAATGGAAGGGATAGAGTTTTTATGGAGAATTAATGGAAATGATGAAGATGGATCAAAATGGATGAAAGTGGATGAAGATGATGGTGGAAAATGGAAGAAATGGTGTGTGGGGTGTGTGTAAATGATAGGATTTCGGATTCTGATCTATAAAATGTTGAAATGGGGTCTATTTATACCCCATGTGGGCCTTCTAGAAGATTCTGATTTTTTAGCAGGAATTACACCTACACGGCTCGAGCTCGGCACACGGCCACAGGAGTGGCCGTGTTGTGTAATCTGGTGTCCGCACATGGCTTCTAGGACAGGACCGTGCGCGGTACACGGCCCGTGTTCTGTGCTCGACCCGTGCTCTGCGCTCGGCCACAGGGGTGGCCGAGTTGGTGTTTCTGGCGACATCACACGGCCTCATGCACAGGCCCGTGTGCGGAACTCGAGGCGTGTTCAAGACACGACCCGTGTTCCTGCACACGGCCGACCGTGTTGTGCAGCTTCTTCTCCTCTTTCACTGTTTCGGCTCGTTCTAAGGCTATGTCTCCTAAGACGCCTGAAGAAAGAGAAAGAATGACTCGCGTGCCTTATGCTTCAGCAATTGGAAGCATAATGTATGCAATGCTATGTACAAGGCCTGATGTCGTGCATGCTCTAAGTGTCACGAGCAGATATCAGTCAAATCCAGGTGAAGAACACTGGAAGGTCGTCAAGATGATCCTTAAGTACTTAAGAAGGACTAAGGATATCTTTTTGATATACGGCCCTGGAGAGCTGAAATTAGAAGGATATACTGATTCTAGTTTTCAGTCTGATGTGGATGACTCTAAGTCAATGTCAGGTTATATATTCACTTTGAACGGTGGTGCAGTAAGTTGGAAGAGTTCCAAACAAGAAACTACTGCAGACTCCACCACTGAAGCTGAATACATAGCTACATCAGATGCAGCAAAAGAAGCTGTTTGGATCAGAAACTTTATCCAAGGGTTGGGTATAGTTCCATCTATTGTTGATCCAGTAATGATATACTGTGATAACAATGGAGCCATTGCGCAAGCAAAGGAACCAAGATCTCATCAAAGATCCAAGCATATCTTGAGAAGATACCACTTGATTAGAGAAATCATGGGGAGAGGCGATATCGTTATGGATCGAGTCGCTTCAGCAGAAAATGTAGCAGACCCACTGACTAAACCTTTGTCTCAAAAGATATTTGAGAAACATCTTGAAAAGATGGGACTTAAATATATGGGTAATTGGAGCTAAGGCAAGTGGGAGATTGTTAGAGTAGTATGCCCAGCGCACCAATTAGGGTTTTAGGGTTTTAGGGTTTTAGGGTTTTAGGGTTTTGGGTTTAGGGTTTAGGGTTTAGGGTTTAGGGTTTAGGGTTTTAGGGTTTAGGGTTTTAGGGTTTAGGGTTTTAGGGTTTAGGGTTTAGGGTTTTAGGGTTTAGGGTTTAGGGTTTAGGGTTTAGGGTTTAGGGTTTAGGGTTTTAGGGTTTAGGGTTTTAGGGTTTAGGGTTTAGGGTTTTAGGGTTTAGGGTTTTAGGGTTTAGGGTTTTAGGGTTTAGGGTTTTAGGGTTTTAGGGTTTAGGGTTTAGGGTTTAGGGTTTTAGGGTTTAGGGTTTAGGGTTTAGGGTTTAGGGTTTTAGGGTTTTAGGGTTTTAGGGTTTAGGGTTTTAGGGTTTTAGG